>CM077290.1:34808402-37308402 GCA_039654925.1 Anguilla pacifica | reverse complement strand
TGGGAGGAGTAGCGGTCCAAAAAATGGGTGGAAAGAAAGAATAATAATAATAATATGTGCAATAATAATAGTGTGTTTGCCTAAGGCAACCACACTAATAATAATAATAATAATAAATATGTGCAATAATAATAGTGTGTTTGCCTAAGGCAACCACACTAATAATAACTAGACAATTCCTGCAGAAATTGGGAAGTGTGGTTGCCGCCAATGCAAAGTCGACTTTGTGCTGAACGGAGTGAACAGTTTCTGTAGTATAAGCAGAGACAGGGCATTGTGTACCTGCTATAACATCACTACAACGAGTTGATTTGCGACACATATATTCAGAGCTAAATTATCCTTTCATCAAAATTTGAGATCTCAGTGTTTTACTTGCGGTATGCGGTGACGAGTGACGGCGAATCACAAAGCTAGCTGGCATGTTCAGAGGGTCTTGGAACAACCCTAAGTCTGACGTGTAATGCAGACTGATGTGTAATGCAGTTATAACGAGACCAAAGTTTCCAACTCGCTGGAATATAAAACGGTATTACAAAAGTAAAATTTGACATATTATACATTGTTAGAAAGCTTATTCTGTCACCTATTAGATCGATGATGTGTAGATCAAGCCAGATTGTACTACAAAGTTCGACAACACCCAAAGCAACATGTGTGGTATTACAAGCCCACTGAAGACCGGACCAGAAGCTGCTGCACACATGTTGTTGACGGCGTTGTTGCCCTTTTTAGGTCCGTCTGGCTTGATTGAGAATTCGTTTATTCAGTAGGTGAGAGCATAAGCTTTCTAACCAGGTATAACACGTGTAGTTTTGGTTTTGGAATATCGTTTTTTAGGTCAACCGAAAGTGTTTTAATCGTCGCATTCAATGCATGCACTCTTTGTTAGCACTGGTAGCATTCAAAGACGCTGCATTTGACGAAACGTTGTCAACGATTTTGCGTAATATCTTGTGAAATACTATTATTTTTGAGGAAATCTGGGTATGCCTAAGTCATATGTTTGTTGATATACCTAGCTGACAGCGTTTTCATTTGTAATTTTGCAATTGGAATACCGTTTTTATCGCGTGCACTTCCGCATTAAGCTATATCCACTGTGGTGGCTAAGTCGCCAGGAAACCTCGTTTGAACAACACAATCCGTGCATGTACGTCTTCGTCAAGGTTTTATCTACATTGTGGTATGAATCATTTGAAGTTTACGAATGTGTGTTTTCTGTAATTACGACGAAAATGGAGATATGCACCGCATCTGGATTCTAAATTTCCTGTAGATGAAGCAGGTTAAAAGTGCATCACGTGTGCTAAGCCGACCAATGCTGTGACTTCACCGCTCACATATGTATGACGTCACGTTTTACATTCATCCCTATGGGGAAAAATTGGCCATAAAAAGTCATATTTCTCAAAAACCGTGCAGCGAAACTTTCCACAAAGTAATAGCACACGATTCCCAAAGAAGCCGGTCAATTTGACATATGGCACGTGTATGTGGTGCGAAAACTCTGGGAGGAGTAGCGGTCCAAAAAATGGGTGGAATAATAATAATAACTAGACAATTCCTGCAGAAATTGTGAAGTGTGGTTGCCGCCAAAGCAAAGTCGACTTTCTGCTGAACAGAGTGAACAGTGGTAGGTAGTTGCTATGATGTTTGAGGCGGTTGCTAGGGTGTTGCTAGGTTTCTATAGAGTTTTAGGCAGTTGCTAGGATGTTGCTAGGTGGTTGATATGGTGTTCCAGGTGGTTGCTAGGGTGGTGCTAGGTGGTTGCTATGGTGTTCCAGGTGGTTGCTGGGGTAGTGCTAGGTGGTTGCTATGGAGCTCCAGGTGGTTGCTAGGGCATTGCTAGGTGGTTGCTAGGGTAATTTAAGTGGTTGCTAGGATGTTGCTAGGTGGTTGCTATGGAGTTATAGGCGGTTGCTAGGGTGTTGCTAGGTGGTTGCTATGGAGTTCTAGGTGGTTGCTAGGGCATTGCTTGGTGGTTGCTAGGGTAGTCTAAGTGGTTGCTAGGTGGTTGCTATGGAGTTATAGGCGGTTGCTAGGGTGTTGCTAGGCAGTTATTATGGTGTTCTAGGTGGTTGCTAGGGTGTTGCTAGGTGGTCGCTAGGGTATTCTAGGTGGTTGCTATGGTGTTGCAAGGTGGTTGCTATGCAGTTCTATGTGGTTGCTAGGGTGTTGCTATGTGGTTGCTATGGAGTTCTAGGCAGTTGCTATGGCGTTACAGGTGGTTGCTAGTGTGTTGTTAGGTGTTTGCTATGAAGTTCTAGGCGGTTGCTAGGGTGTTCCAGGTGGTTGCTATGGAGTTATAGGTGGTTGCTAGGATGTTGCTAGGGGGTTGCTATGGAGATATAGGTGGTTGCTAGGGTGTTGCTAGGTGGTTGCTAGGATGTTGTTAGGTGGTTGCTTTTGAGTTATAGGCAGTTGCTTTGTGGTTGCTAGGAGGTTGCTATGGAGTTATAGGTGGTTGCTAGGGTGTTACAAGGCATTTGCTATGGTGTTCCAGGTGGTTGCTAGGGTGTTGTAGGTGGTTGCTATGGAGTTCTAGGTGGTTGCTAGGGTGTTGGTAGGCATTTGTTATTGTGTTCCAGGTGGTTGCTAGGGTGTTGCAAGGTGGTTGCTATGCAGTTTTAGGTGGTTGCTAGGGTGTTGATAGGCATTTGCTATGGTCTTCCAGGTGGTTTCTCGGGTGTTGCAAGGTGGTTGCTATGCAGTTTTAGGTGGTTGCTAGGGTGTTGCTAGGGGGTTGCTATGGAGTTCTAGGCGGTTGCTAGGGTGTTGCTAGGCAGTTGTTATGGTGTTCCAGGTGGTTGCTAGGTTGTTGCTAGGTGGTTGCTATGGTGTTCCAGGTGGTTGCTAGAGTGTTGCTAGGTGGTTGCTATGGAGTTCTAGGTGGTTGCTATGGTGTTGCTAGGTGGTTGCTATGGAGTTATAGGCGGTTGCTAGGGTGTTGCTAGGCATTTGCTATGGTCTTCCTGGTGGTTGCTAGGGTGTTGCAAGGTGGTTGCTATGCAGTTTTAGGTGGTTGCTAGGGTGTTGCTAGGTGGTTGCTATGGAGTTCTAGGCATTTGCTATGGTGTTACAGGTGGTTGCTAGTGTGTTGTTAGGTGGTTGCCATGGAATTCTAGGCGGTGGCTAGGGTGTTCTGGGTGGTTGCTAGGGTGTTGCTAGGTCTTTGCTATGGAGTTATAGGCGGTTGCTAGGATGTTGCTAGGGGGTTGCTATGGAGTTCTAGGCGGTTGCTAGGTCTTTACTGAGTCCAATGACGCGACACACAGTTCTCTATGACAAATGGTTCAAAAGTTATGAAATATCAAACATCGTCCAATCAGGAAGGGGCGCAAGGCTGATCTCCACCAATGGACAAAGGACTCTCTACCATGTCCAATGAGGCATTGCACAGTTTGTGGGCAATTTTTTCCCATGGAGATGAATGGCAGAATGTTCAAAACTAGAGAGAGACCAGAGTACTGCTGCTAGAAGACAGAGCATTGTGACATCACAGGGGTGAGAAGACAGAGCATTGTGACATCACAAGGGTGAACATTCCACCATTCATTCTCTATGGGAAAAATTGCGCACAAAAATTCAAATTTTTCAAAAACCGTGCACCGAAACTTTCCACAAAGTAATAGCACACCATTCCCGATCAAGCCGCTCGATTTGACATATTGTACGTGTATGTGGTGTGAAAACTCTGGGAGGAGTAGCGGTCCAAAAAATGGGTGGAATAATAATAATAATAACTAGACAATTCCTGCAGAAATTGTGAAGTGTGGTTGCCGCCAATGCAAAGTCGACTTTGTGCTGAACGGAGTGAACAGTTTCTGTAGTATAAGCAGAGACAGGGCATTGTGTACCTGCTATAACATCACTACAACGAGTTGATTTGCGACACATATATTCAGAGCTAAATTATCCTTTCATCAAAATTTGAGATCTCAGTGTTTTACTTGCGGTATGCGGTGACGAGTGACGGCGAATCACAAAGCTAGCTGGCATGTTCAGAGGGTCTTGGAAAAACCCTAAGTCTGACGTGTAATGCAGACTGATGTGTAATGCAGTTATAACGAGACCAAAGTTTCCAACTCGCTGGGATATAAAACGGTATTACAAAAGTAAAATTTGACATATTATACATTGTTAGAAAGCTTATTCTGTCACCTATTAGATCGATGATGTGTAGATCAAGCCAGATTGTACTACAAAGTTCGACAACACCCAAAGCAACATGTGTGGTATTACAAGCCCACTGAAGACCGGATCAGAAGCTGCTGCACACGTGTTGTTGACGGCGTTGTTGCCCTATTTAGGTCCGTCTGGCTTGATTGAGAATTTGTTTATTCAGTAGGTGAGAGCATAAGCTTTCTAACCAGGTATAACACGTGTAGTTTTGGTTTTGGAATATCGTTTTTTAGGTCAACCGAAAGTGTTTTAATCGTCGCATTCAATGCATGCACTCTTTGTTAGCACTAGTAGCATTCAAAGACGCTGCATTTGACGAAACGTTGTCAACGATTTTGCGTAATATCTTGTGAAATACTATTATTTTTGAGGAAATCTGGGTATGCCTAAGTCATATGTTTGTTGATATACCTAGCTGACAGCGTTTTCATTTGTAATTTTGCATTTGGAATACCGTTTTTATCGCGTGCACTTCCGCATTAAGCTATATCCACTGTGGTGGCTAAGTCGCCAGGAAACCTCGTTTGAACAACACAATCCGTGCATGTACGTCTTCGTCAAGGTTTTATCTACATTGTGGTATGAATCATTTGAATTTTACGAATGTGTGTTTTCTGTAATTACGACGAAAATGGAGATATGCACCGCATCTGGATTCTAAATTTCCTGTAGATGAAGCAGGTTAAAAGTGCATCACGTGTGCTAAGCCGACCAATGCTGTGACTTCACCGCTCACATATGTATGACGTCACGTTTTACATTCATCCCTATGGGGAAAAATTGGCCATAAAAAGTCATATTTCTCAAAAACCGTGCAGCGAAACTTTCCACAAAGTAATAGCACTCGATTCCCAAAGAAGCCGGTCAATTTGACATATGGCACGTGTATGTGGTGCAAAAACTCTGGGAGGAGTAGCGGTCCAAAAAATGGGTGGAAAGAAAGAAATAATAATAATAATAATAATAATATGTGCGATAATAATAGTGTGATTGCCTAAGGCAACCACACTAAAAACTAGACAATTCCTGCAGAAATTGTGAAGTGTGGTTGCCGCCAGTGCAAAGTCGACTTTCTGCTGAACAGAGTGAACAGTGGTAGGTAGTTTCTATGATGTTCTGGTGGTGACTATGGTGTTTTAGGTGGTGTTTAGGGTGTTGCTAGGTGGTTGTTATGGAGTTTGAGGCGGTTACTAGGGTGTTGCTAGGTGGTTGCTAGGGTATTCTAGGTGGTTGCTATGGTGTTGCTAGGTGGTTGCTATGGAGTTATAGTCGGTTGCTAGGGTGTTGCTATGCATTTGCTTTGGTGTTCCAGGTGGTTGCTAGGGTGTTGCTAAGTTGTTGCTATGGAGTTATAGGCGGTTGCTAGGGTGTTGCTTGGTGGTTGCTAGGGTTTTCTAGGTGGTTGCTATGGGTTTCTAGGCAGTTGCTATGGTGATAAAGGTGGTTGCTATGGTGTTGCTAGGTGGTTGCTATGGAGTCCTAGGTTGTTGCTAGGGTGTTGCTAGGTGGTTGCTATGCAGTTCCAGGTGGTTGCTAGGGTGTTGCTAGGTGGTTGCTAGGGTATTCTAGGTGGTTGCTATGGTGTTGCTAGGTGGATGCTATGGAGTTATAGCTGGTTGCTAGGGTGTTGCTATGCATTTGCTATGGTGTTCCAGGTGGTTGCTAGGATGTTGAAAGGTGGTTGCTATGCAGTTCTAGGTGGTTGCTAGGGTGTTGCTATGTGGCTGCTATGGTGTTTTAGGTGGTGTCTAGGGTGTTGCTAGGTGGTTGTTATGGAGTTTGAGGCGGTTACTAGGGTGTTGCTAGGTGGTTGCTAGGGTATTCTAGGTGGTCGCTAGGCTGTTGTAAGGTGGTTGCTATGGTGTTGCTAGGTGGTTGTTATGGAGTTATAGCCATTTGCTAGGGTGTTGCTAGGGTATTCTAGGTGGTTCCTAGGATGTTGCTAGGGTGTTGCTAGGTATTTGCTATGGAGTTATAGGCGGTTGCTAGGGTGTTGCTAGGGTATTCTAGGTGGTTGCGAGGATGTTGCTAGGTGGTTGCTATGGAGTTATAGGCGGTTGCTAGAGTGTTGCTTGGCAGTTGTTATGGTGTTCCAGGTGGTTGCTAGGGTGTTGCTAGGTGGTTGCTATGGTGTTCCAGGTGGTTGCTATGGTGTTGCTAGGTGGTTGCTATGGAGTTCTTGGTGGTTGCTGAGGTGTTGCTAGGTGGTTGCTATGGAGTTATAGCCGGTTGCTAGGGTGGTGCTAGGCATTTGCTATGGTGTTCCAGGTGGTTGCTAGTGTGTTGTTAGGTGGTTGCTATGGAGTTCTAGATGGTTGCTAGGTTGTTCTAGGTGGTTGCTAGGGTGTTGCTAGGTCGTTGCTATGGAGTTATAGGTGGTTGCTAGGATGTTGCTAGGGGGTTGCTATGGAGTTATAGGCGGTTGCTAGGGTGTTGCTAGGCATTTAATATGGAGTTATATGCGGTTGCTAGGGTGTTGCAAGGTGGTTGCTATGGAGTTCTAGGCGGTTGCTATGGTGTTCTAGGTGATTGCTAGGGTGTTGCTAGGTCGTTGCTATGAAGTTATAGGCGGTTGCTAGGGTGTTGCTAGGCAGTTGTTATGGTGTTCCAGGTGGTTGCTAGGGTGTTGCTAGGTGGTTGCTATAGAGTTATAGGCAGTTGCTAGGGTGTTGCTAGCTGGTTGCTATGTAGTTCTAGGTGGTTGCTAGGGCATTGCTAGGCGGTTGCTAGAGTATTCTAAGTGGTTGCTAGGATGTTGCTAGGTGGTTGCTATGGAGTTATAGGTGGTTGCTAAGGTTTTGCTAGGCAGTTGTTATGGTGTTCCAGGTGTTTGCTAGGGTGTTGCTAGGTGGTTGCTAGGATGTTGCTAGGTCGTTGCTATGGAGTTATAGGCGGTTGCTAGGATGTTGCTAGGTGGTTGCTAGGAGGTTGCTATGGAGTTATAGGTGGATGCTAGGGTGTTGCTAGGCAGTTATTATGGTGTTCTAGGTGGTTGCTAGGGTATTCTAGGTGGTTGTTAGGGTGTTGCTAGGTGGATGCTATGGAGTTTCAGGAGGTTGCTAGGGTGTTCCTAGGGTATTCTAGGTGGTGGCTAGGATGTTGCTAGGTGGTTGCTATGGAGTTATAAGCGGTTGCTTGGGTGTTGCTTGGCAGTTGTTATGGTGTTCCAGGTGGTTGCTAGGGTGTTGCTAGGTGGTTGCTATGGTGTTCCAGGTGGTTGCTATGGTGTTGCTAGGTGGTTGCTATGGAGTTCTTGGTGGTTGCTGAGGTGTTGCTAGGTGGTTGCTATGGAGTTATAGCCGGTTGCTAGGGTGGTGCTAGGCATTTGCTATGGTGTTCCAGGTGGTTGCTAGTGTGTTGTTAGGTGGTTGCTATGGAGTTCTAGATGGTTGCTAGGTTGTTCTAGGTGGTTGCTAGGGTGTTGCTAGGTCGTTGCTATGGAGTTATAGGTGGTTGCTAGGATGTTGCTGGGGGGTTGCTATGGAGTTATAGGCGGTTGCTAGGGTGTTGCTAGGCATTTAATATGGAGTTATATGCGGTTGCTAGGGTGTTGCAAGGTGGTTGCTATGGAGTTCTAGGCGGTTGCTATGGTGTTCTACGTGATTGCTAGGGTGTTGCTAGGTGGTTGCTATGGAGTTCTAGGTGGTTGCTAGGGTGTTGCTAGGTCATTGCTATGGAGTTATAGGCGGTTGCTAGGGTGCTGCTAGGCAGTTGTTATGGTGTTCCAGGTGGTTGCTAGGATGTTGCTGGGTGGTTGCTATGGAGTTATAGGCGGTTGCTATGGAGTTCTAGGTGGTTGCCAGGGCATTGCTAGGCGGTTGCTAGGGTATTCTGAGTGGTTGCTTGGATGTTGCTAGGTGGTTGCTATGGAGTTATAGGCGGTTGCTAGGGTGTTGCTAGGCACTGTTATGGTGTTCCAGGTGGTTGCTAGGTTGTTGCTAGGTGGTTGCTATGGTGTGTTCCAGGTGGTTGCTAGGGTGTTGCTAGGTGGTTGCTATGGAGTTCTAGGTGGTTGCTATGGTGTTGCTAGGTGGTTGCTATGGAGTTATAGGCGGTTGCTAGGGTGTTGCTAGGCATTTGCTATGGTGTTCCACGTGGCTGTTAGGGTGTTGCAAGGTGGTTGCTATGCAGTTCTAGGTGGTTGCTAGGGTGTTGCTAGGTGGTTGCTATGGAGTTCTAGGCAGTTGCTATGGTATTACAGGTGGTTGCTAGTTAGTTGTTAGGTAGTTGCTATGGAGTTCTAGGCGGTTGCTATGGAGTTCTAGGTGGTTGCTATGGTGTTGCTAGGTGGTTGCTATGGAGTTATAGGCGGTTGCTAGGGTGTTGCTAGGCATTTGCTATTGTGTTCCACGTGGTTGCTAGGGTGTTGCATGGTGGTTGCTATGCAGTTCTAGGTGGTTGCTAGGGTGTTGCTAGGTGGTTGCTATGGAGTTCTAGGCAGTTGCTATGGTGTTCCAGGTGGATTCTAGTGTGTTGTTAGGTGGTTGCTATGGAGTTCTAGGCGGTTGCTAGGTTGTTCTAGGTGGTTGCTAGGGTGTTGCTAGGTCATTGCTATAGAGTTATAGGCGGTTGCTGGGATGTTGCTAGGGGGTTGCGATGGAGTTATAGGCGGTTGCTAGGTCTTTACTGAGTCCAATGACGCGACCCATAGCTCTCTATAACAAACGGTTCACAAGTTATGAAATATCAAACATCGGCCAATCAGGAAGGGGGGCGAGGCTGATCTACACCAATGGACAAAGGACACTCTACCATGTCCAATGAGGCATTGCACAATTTGTGGGCAATTTTTCCCCATAGAGATGAATGGCAGAATGTTCAAATCTAGAGAGAGACCAGAGTACTGCTGCTAGAAGACAGAGCATTGTGACATCACAATTGTGAGAAGACAGAGCATTGTGACATCACAAGGCTGAACATTCCGCCATTCATTCCCTATGGGGAAAATTTGCCCACAAAAATTCAAATTTTTCAAAAACCGTGCAACGAATCTTTCCACAAAGTAATAGCACACCATTCCCGATAAAGCCGCTCGATTTGACATATTGCACGTCCATGTGGTGTGAAATCTCTGGGAGGAGTAGCGGTCCAAAAAATGGGTGGAAAGAAAGAATAATAATAACTAGACAATTCCTGCAGAAATTGTGAAGTGTGGTTGCCGCCAATGCAAAGTCGACTTTGTGCTGAACGGAGTGAACAGTTTCTGTAGTATAAGCAGAGACAGGGCATTGTGTACCTGCTATAACATCACTGCAACGAGTTGATTTGCGACACATATATTCAGAGCTAAATTATCCTTTCATCAAAATTTGAGATCTCAGTGTTTTACTTGCGGTATGTGGTGACGAGTGACGGCGAATCACAAAGCTAGCTGGCATGTTCAGAGGGTCTTGGAAAAACCCTAAGTCTGACGTGTAATGCAGACTGATGTGTAATGCAGTTATAACGAGACCAAAGTTTCCAACTCGCTGGAATATAAAACGGTATTACAAAAGTAAAATTTGACATATTATACATTGTTAGAAAGCTTATTCTGTCACCTATTAGATCGATGATGTGTAGATCAAGCCAGATTGTACTACAAAGTTCGACAACACCCAAAGCAACATGTGTGGTATTACAAGCCCACTGAAGACCGGATCAGAAGCTGGTGCACACGTGTTGTTGACGGCGTTGTTGCACTCTTTAGTACAGTCTGGCTTGTTTGAGAATTCGTTTATTCAGTAGGTGAGAGCATAAGCTTTCTAACCAGGTATAACAGCACGTCTAATTTTGGTTTTGGAATATGGTTTTTTTAGGTCAACCGAAAGTGTTTTAATCGTCGCATTCAATGCATGCACTCTTTGTTAGCACTAGTAGCATTCAAAGACGCTGCATTTGACGAAACGTTGTCAACGATTTTGCGTGATATCTTGTGAAATACTATTATTTTTGAGGAAATCTGGGTATGCCTAAGTCATATGTTTGTTGATATACCTAGCTGACAGCGTTTTCATTTGTAATTTTGCATTTGGAATACCGTTTTTATCGCGTGCACTTCCGCATTAAGCTATATCCACTGTGGTGGCTAAGTCGCCAGGAAACCTCGTTTGAACAACACAATCCGTGCATGTACGTCTTCGTCAAGGTTTTATCTACATTGTGGTATGAATCATTTGAAGTTTACGAATGTGTGTTTTCTGTAATTACGACGAAAATGGAGATATGCACCGCATCTGGATTCTAAATTTCCTGTAGATGAAACAGGTTAAAAGTGCATCACGTGTGCTAAGCCGACCAATGCTGTGACTTCACCGCTCACATATGTATGACGTCACGTTTTACATTCATCCCTATGGGGAAAAATTGGCCATAAAAAGTCATATTTCTCAAAAACCGTGCAGCGAAACTTTCCACAAAGTAATAGCACACGATTCCTAAAGAAGCCGGTCAATTTGACATATGGCACGTGTATGTGGTGCAAAAACCCTGGGAGGAGTAGCGGTCCAAAAAATGGGTGGAAAGAAAGAATAATAATAATAATAATAATATGTGGGATAATAGTAGTGTGGTTGCCTGAGGCAACCACACTAACTAGACAATTCCTGCAGAAATTGTGAAGTGTGGTTGCCGCCAACGCAAAGTCGACTTTCAGCTGAACAGAGTGAACAGTGTTAGGTAGTTGCTATGATGTTCTGGTGGTGACTATGGTGTTTTAGGTGGTGTCTAGGGTGTTGCTAGGAGGTTGCTATGGAGTTATAGGCGGTTGCTAGGGTGTTGCTAGGTGGTTGCTATGGAGTTCAAGGCAGTTGCTAGGATGTTGCTAGGTGGTTGATTTGGTGTTCCAGGTGGTTGCTAGGGTGGTGCTAGGTGGTTGCTATGGAGTTCCAGGTGGTTGCTATGGAGCTCTAGGTGGTTGCTAGGGCATTGCTAGGTCGTTGCTAGGGTATTCTAAGTGCATTCTAGGATGTTGCTAGGTGGTTGCTATGGAGTTATAGGCGGTTGCTAGGGTGTTGCTAGACAGTTGTTATGGTGTTCCCAGTGGTTGCTAAGTGGTTGCTAGGATGTTGCTAGGTGTTGCTAGGTGGATGCTATGGAGATTTAGGTGGTTGCTAAGGTGTTGCTAGGTGGTTGCTATGGAGTTATAGCCGGTTGCTAGGGTGTTGCTAGGCATTTGCTATGGAGTTATAGGCGGTTGCTAGGGTGTTGCTAGGCAGTTATTATGGTGTTCCAGGTGGTTGCTATGGTGTTGTTAACTGGTTGCTAGGGTATTCTAGGTGGTTGCTATGGAGTTATAGCCGGTTTCTAGGGTGTTGCTAGGTGGTTGCCAGGGTATTCTAAGTGGTTGCTAGGGTGTTGCTAGGTGGATGCTATAGAGTTCTAGGTGGTTGCTATGGTGTTGCTAGGTGGTTGCTATGGGGTTATAGGCGGGTGCGAGGGTGTTGCTAGGCAGATGTTATGGTGTTCCTGGTGGTTGCTAGGGTATTCTAGGTGGTTGCTAGGAGGTTGCTATGGAGTTATTGATGGTTGCTAGGGTGTTGCTATGCAGTTTTTATGGTGTTCCACGTGGTTGCTCGGGTATTCTAGGTAGTTGATTTGGTGTTGCTAGGTGGTTGCTATGGAGGTACAGCCGGTTGCTAGGGTGTTGCTAGGCATATGCTATTGAGTTATAGGCGGTTGCTGGGGTGTTGCTAAGTGGTTGCTAGGGTATTCTGGGTGGTTGCTATGGAGTTATAGCCGGTTGCTAGGTTGTTGCTAGGTGGTTGCTATAGAGTTCTAGGTGGTTGCTTGGATGTTGATTGGTGGTTGCTATGGAGGTATAGCCACTTGCTAGCGTGTTGCTAGGCAGTTGTTATGGTGTTCCAGGTGGTTGCTAGGGTGTTGCTAGGTGGTTGCTAGGGTATTCTAGGTGGTTGCTAGGAGGTTGCTATGGAGTTATTGATGGTTGCTAGGGTGTTGCTAAGCAGTTGTTATGGTGATCCAGGTGGTTGCTAGGGTGTTGCTACGTGGTTGCTAAGGTATTCTAGGTGGTTGCTATGGAGTTATACCCGGTTGCTAGGGTGTTGCTAGGCAGTTATTATGGTGTTCCAGGTGGTTGCTATGGTGTTGTTAACTGGTTGCTAGGGTATTCTAGGTGGTTGCTATGGAGTTATAGCCGGTTTCTAGGGTGTTGCTAGGTGGTTGCCAGGGTATTCTAAGTGGTTGCTAGGGTGTTGCTAGGTGGATGCTATAGAGTTCTAGGTGGTTGCTATGGTGTTGCTAGGTGGTTGCTATGGAGTTATAGGCGGGTGCGAGGGTGTTGCTAGGCAGATGTTATGGTGTTCCTGGTGGTTGCTAGGGTGTTGCTAGGTGGTTGCTAGGGTATTCTAGGTGGTTGCTAGGAGGTTGCTATGGAGTTATTGATGGTTGCGATAGTGTTGCTATGCAGTTTTTATGGTGTTCCACGTGGTTGCTCGGGTATTCTAGGTAGTTGATTTGGTGTTGCTAGGTGGTTGCTATGGAGGTACAGCCGGTTGCTAGGGTGTTGCTAGGCATATGCTATTGAGTTATAGGCGGTTGCTGGGGTGTTGCTAAGTGGTTGCTAGGGTATTCTGGGTGGTTGCTATGGAGTTATAGCCGGTTGCTAGGTTGTTGCTAGGTGGTTGCTATAGAGTTCTAGGTGGTTGCTTGGATGTTGATAGGTGGTTGCTATGGAGGTATAGCCACTTGCTAGCGTGTTGCTAGGCAGTTGTTATGGTGTTCCAGGTGGTTGCTAGGGTGTTGCTAGGTGGTTGCTAGGGTATTCTAGGTGGTTGCTAGGAGGTTGCTATGGAGTTATTGATGGTTGCTAGGGTGTTGCTAAGCAGTTGTTATGGTGATCCAGGTGGTTGCTAGGGTGTTGCTACGTGGTTGCTAAGGTATTCTAGGTGGTTGCTATGGAGTTATACCCGGTTGCTAGGGTGTTGCTAGGCAGTTGTTATGGTGTTCCAGGTGGTTGCTATGGTGTTGCTAAGTGGTTGCTAGGGTATTCTGGGTGGTTGCTATGGAGTTATAGCTGGTTGCTAGGGTGTTGCTAGGTGGTTGTTATGGTGTTCCAGGTGGTTGCTAGGGTGTTGCTAGGTGGTTGCTATAGAGTTATAGGCGGTTGCTAGGGTGTTGCTAGGCATTTGCTATGGTGTTCCACGTGGTTGCTAGAGTGTTGCAAGGTGGTTGCTATGCAGTTCTAGGTGGTTGCTAGGGTGTTGCTAGGTGGTTGCTATGGTGTTCTAGGCAGTTGCTATGGTGTTGCAGGTGGTTGCTAGTGTGTTGTTAGGTGGTTGCTATGGGGTTCTAGGCAGTTGCTAGGTTGTTCTAGGTGGTTGCTAGGGTGTTGCTAGGTCATTGCTATGGAGTTATAGGCGGTTGCTAGGATGTTGCGAGGGGGTTGCTATGGAGTTCTAGGCGGTTGCTAGGTCTTTACTGAGTCCAATGACGCGACCCATAGCTCTCTATGACAAACGGTTCAAAAGTTATGAAATATCAAACATCGGCCAATCAGGAAGGGGGGCGAGGCTGATCTACACCAATGGACAAAGGACACTCTACCATGTCCAATGAGGCATTGCACAATTTGTGGGCAATTTTTCCCCATAGAGATGAATGGCAGAATGTTCAAATCTAGAGAGAGACCAGAGTACTGCTGCTAGAAGACAGAGCATTGTGACATCACAATGGTGAGAAGACAGAGCATTGTGACATCACAAGGCTGAACATTCCGCCATTCATTCCCTATGGGAAAAAATTGCCCACAAAAATTCAAATTTTTCAAAAACCGTGCAACTAATCTTTCCACAAAGTAATAGCACACCATTCCCGATGAAGCCGCTCGTTTTGACATATTGCACGTCCATGTGGTGTGAAATCTCTGGGAGGAGTAGCGGTCCAAAAAATGGGTGGAAAGAAAGAATAATAATAATAATATGTGCAATAATAATAGTGTGTTTGCCTAAGGCAACCACACTAACTAGACAATTCCTGCAGAAATTGTGAAGTGTGGTTGCCGCCAATGCAAAGTCGACTTTGTGCTGAACGGAGTGAACAGTTTCTGTAGTATAAGCAGAGACAGGGCATTGTGTACCTGCTATAACATCACTACAACGAGTTGATTTGCGACACATATATTCAGAGCTAAATTATCCTTTCATCAAAATTTGAGATCTCAGTGTTTTACTTGCGGTATGCGGTGACGAGTGACGGCGAATCACAAAGCTAGCCGGCATGTTCAGAGGGTCTTGGAAAAACCCTAAGTCTGACGTGTAATCCAGACTGATGTGTAATGCAGTTATAACGAGACCAAAGTTTCCAACTCGCTGGAATATAAAACGGTATTACAAAAGTAAAATTTGACATATTATACATTGTTAGAAAGCTTATTCTGTCACCTATTAGATCGATGATGTGTAGATCAAGCCAGATTGTACTACAAAGTTCGACAACACCCAAAGCAACATGTGTGGTATTACAAGCCCACTGAAGACCGGATCAGAAGCTGCTGCACACGTGTTGTTGACGGCGTTGTTGCACTCTTTAGTACAGTCTGGCTTGTTTGAGAATTCGTTTATTCAGTAGGTGAGAGCATAAGCTTTCTAACCAGGTATAACAGCACGTCTAATTTTGGTTTTGGAATATCGTTTTTTTAGGTCAACCGAAAGTTTTTTAATCGTCGCATACAATGCCTGTAGTCTGTTAGCATTAGCATTCAAAGACGCTGGACCTGACGAAACGTCGTCAAAGAATTTGCATAATATCTCGTGAAATACTGTTATTATTGAGGACTTCTGGGTATGCCTAAGCCATATGTTTTGTTGATATACCTAGCTGACAGCGTTTTCATTTGAAATTTTGCATTTGGAATACTGTTTTATCCGTTCACTTCCGCGTTAAGCTATATCCTTTCTGGTGGCTGGTGAGGACGAACAGCCAACCGCATCACGTGTGCAAAGCCGACCAATGCTGTAACTTCATAATTCACATTTTTTATGACGTCACCGGCCCATTCATTTTCAATGGGAAAAATTGGCCATAAAAAGTCATATTTCTCAAAAACCGTGCAGCGAATCTTTCCACAAAGTAATAGCACGCGATTCCCAAAGAAGCCGGTCAATTTGACATATGGCACGTGTATGTGGTGCGAAAACTCTGGGAGGAGTAGCGGTCCAAAAAATGGGTGGAAAGAAATAAAAATAATAATAATAATAATAATAATAATAATATGTGAGATAATAGTAGTGTGATTGCCTAAGGCAACCACACTAACTAGACAATTCCTGCAGAAATTGTGAAGTGTGGTTGCCGCCAACGCAAAGTCGACTTCCTGCTGAACAGAGTGAACAGTGGTAGGTAGTTGCTATGATGTTCTGGTGGTGACTATGGTGTTTTAGGTGGTGTCTAGGGTGTTGCTAGGAGGTTGCTATAGAGTTTGAGGTGGTTGCTATGGGATTCTAGGTGGTTGCTAGGGTGTTCTAGTTGGTTGCTATGGAGTTCTAGACAGTTGCTAGGATGTTGCTAGGTGGTTGATATGGTGTTCCAGGTGGTTGCTAGGGTGGTGCTAGGTGGTTGCTATGGAGTTCCAGGTGGTTGCTATGAAGCTCCAGTTGGATGCTAGGGCATTGCTAGGTGGTTGCTAGAGTATTCTAATTGGTTGCTAGGATGTTGCTAGGTGGTTGCTATGGAGTTATAAGCGGTTACTAGGGTGTTGCTAGGCAGTTGTTATGATGTTCCAGGTGGTTGCTAGGTTGTTGCTAGGTGGTTGCTATTGTGTTCCAGGTGGTTGCTAGGGTGTTGCTAGGTGGTTGTTATGGTGTTCCAGGTGGTTGCTAGGGTGTTGCTAGGTGGTTGCTAGGATGTTATTAGGTGTTGCTAGGTGGATGCTATGGTGTTCTAGGTGGTTGCTAAGGTGTTGCTAGGTGGTTGCTAAGGAGTTATAGCCGGTTGCTAGGGTGTTGCTAGGCATTTGCTATGGAGTTATAGGCGGTTGCTAGTGTATTCTGAGTGGTTGCTAGGAGGTTGCTATGGAGTTATAGGCGGTTGCTAGGGTGTTGCTAGGCATTTTCTATGGAGTTATAGGCGGTTGCTAAGGTGTTGCTAGAGTATTCTAAGTGGTTGCGAGGATGTTGCTAGGTGGTTGCTATGGAGTTATAGGCGGTTGCTTGGGTATTCTGGGTGGTTGCTAGGAGGTTGCTATGGAGTTATAGGCGGTTGCTAGGGTGTTGCTAGGCATTTTCTATGGAGTGATAGGCGGTTGCTAAGGTGTTGCTAGGGTATTCTAAGTGGTTGCGAGGATGTTGCTAGGTGGTTGCTATGGCGTTATAAGCGGTTACTAGGGTGTTGCTAGGCAGTTGTTATGATCCAGGTGGTTGCTAGGTTGTTGCTAGGTGGTTGCTATGGTGTTCCAGGTGGTTGCTAGGGTGTTGCCAGGTGGTTGTTATGGTGTTCGAGGTGGTTGCTATGCAGTTCTAGGTGGTTGTTTGGGTGTTGCTAGGAAGTTGCTGTGGAGTTCTAGGCTGTTGCAATGGTGTTCTATTTGGTTGCTAGGGTGTTGCTAGGTGGTTGCTATGGCCTGGTAGGTTGTTGCTAGGGTGTTGCTTTGGAGTTGCTATGGAGTTCTAGGCCGTTTCTACGTTTTTACTGAGTCCAATGATGCGACCCATAAATCTCTATGACAAACGGTTCAAAAGTTATGAAATATCAAACGTCGGCCAATCAGGAAAGGGGGCGAGGTTAATTTACACCAATACTCAAAGGACTCTCTACCATGTCCAATGAGGCATTGCACAATTTGTGGGCAATTTTGCCCCATACAGATGAATGCCCAGTGTTCAAAGCCAGAGAGAGACCAGGGTACAGCTGCTAGAAGACAGAGCATTGTGACATCACAAGGCTGAGAGGCCAGCATTGTGACATCACAAGGGTGAACATTCCGCCATTCATTCTCTATAGGAAAAAACTTTTTTTTTTGCCCGAAAAAAGTGGAATTTCTCAAAAACCGTGTACCGAAACATCCCACAAAGTAATAGCACACCATTCCCGATCAAGCCGCTCGATTTGACATATTGCACGTGTATGTAGTGCGAAAACTCTGGGAGGAGTAGCGGTCCAAAAAATGGGTGGAATAAATAATAAATAATAACTAGACAATTCCTGCAGAAATTGTGAAGTGTGGTTGCCGCCAATGCAAAGTCGACTTTGTGCTGAACGGAGTGAACAGTTTCTGTAGTATAAGCAGAGACAGGGCATTGTGTACCTGCTATAACATCACTACAACGAGTTGATTTGCCACACATATATTCATAGCTATATTATCCTTTCATCAAAATTTGAGATCTCAGTGTTTTACTTGCGGTATGCGGTGACGAGTGACGGCGAATCACAAAGCTAGCTGGCATGTTCAGAGGGTCTTGGAAAAACCCTAAGTCTGACGTGTAATGCAGACTGATGTGTAATGCAGTTATAACGAGACCAAAGTTTCCAACTCGCTGGAATATAAAACGGTATTACAAAAGTAAAATTTGACATATTATACATTGTTAGAAAGCTTATTCTGTCACCTATTAGATCGATGATGTGTAGATCAAGCCAGATTGAACTACAAAGTTCGACCTCACCCAAAGCAACATGTGTGGTATTACAAGATGACACCGTTTTCTGGAGTAAGACCGGACCAGAAGCTGCTGGACACATGTTGTTGACGGCGTTGTTGCCCTTTTTAGGTCCGTCTGGCTTGATTGAGAATTCGTTTATTCAGTAGGTGAGAGCATAAGCTTTCTAACCAGGTATAACACGTGTAGTTTTGGTTTTGGAATATCGTTTTTTAGGTCAACCGAAAGTGTTTTAATCGTCGCATTCAATGCATGCACTCTTTGTTAGCACTAGTAGCATTCAAAGACGCTGCATTTGACGAAACGTTGTCAACGATTTTGCGTAATATCTTGTGAAATACTATTATTTTTGAGGAAATCTGGGTATGCCTAAGTCATATGTTTGTTGATATACCTAGCTGACAGCGTTTTCATTTGTAATTTTGCATTTGGAATACCGTTTTTATCGCGTGCACTTCCGCATTAAGCTATATCCACTGTGGTGGCTAAGTCGCCAGGAAACCTCGTTTGAACAACACAATCCGTGCATGTACGTCTTCGTCAAGGTTTTATCTACATTGTGGTATGAATCATTTGAAGTTTACGAATGTGTGTTTTCTGTAATTACGACGAAAATGGAGATATGCACCGCATCTGGATTCTAAATTTCCTGTAGATGAAGCAGGTTAAAAGTGCATCACGTGTGCTAAGCCGACCAATGCTGTGACTTCACCGCTCACATATGTATGACGTCACGTTTTACATTCATCCCTATGGGGAAAAATTGGCCATAAAAAGTCATATTTCTCAAAAACCGTGCAGCGAAACTTTCCACAAAGTAATAGCCATCGATTCCCAAAAAAGCCGGTCAATTTGACATATGGCACGTGTATGTGGTGCGAAAACTCTGGGAGGAGTAGCGGTCCAAAAAATGGGTGGAAAGAAAGAAACAATAATAATAATAACTAGACAATTCCTGCAGAAATTGTGAAGTGTGGTTGCCGCCAATGCAAAGTCGACTTTGTGCTGAACGGAGTGAACAGTTTCTGTAGTATAAGCAGAGACAGGGCATTGTGTACCTGCTATAACATCACTACAACGAGTTGATTTGCGACACATATATTCAGAGCTAAATTATCCTTTCATCAAAATTTGAGATCTCAGTGTTTTACTTGCGGTATGCGGTGACGAGTGACGGCGAATCACAAAGCTAGCTGGCATGTTCAGAGGGTCTTGGAAAAACCCTAAGTCTGACGTGTAATGCAGACTGATGTGTAATGCAGTTATAACGAGACCAAAGTTTCCAACTCGCTGGAATATAAAACGGTATTACAAAAGTAAAATTTGACATATTATACATTGTTAGAAAGCTTATTCTGTCACCTATTAGATCGATGATGTGTAGATCAAGCCAGATTGTACTACAAAGTTCGACAACACCCAAAGCAACATGTGTGGTATTACAAGCCCACTGAAGACGGATCAGAAGCTGCTGCACACGTGTTGTTGACGGCGTTGTTGCACTCTTTAGTACAGTCTGGCTTGTTTGAGAATTCGTTTATTCAGTAGGTGAGAGCATAAGCTTTCTAACCAGGTATAACAGGACGTCTAATTTTGGTTTTGGAATATCGTTTTTTTAGGTCAACCGAAAGTTTTTTAATCGTCGCATACAATGCATGTAGTCTGTTAGCATTAGCATTCAAAGACGCTGGACCTGACGAAACGTCGTCAAAGAATTTGCGTAATATCTTGTGAAATACTGTTATTATTGAGGACTTCTGGGTATGCCTAAGCCATATGTTTTGTTGATATACCTAGCTGACAGCGTTTTCATTTGAAATTTTGCATTTGGAATACTGTTTTATCCGTTCACTTCCGCGTTCAGCTATATCCTTTCTGGTGGCTGGTGAGGACGAACAGCCAACCGCATCACGTGTGCAAAGCCGACCAATGCTGTAACTTCATAATTCACATTTTTATGACGTCACCGCCCCATTCATTTTCAATGGGAAAAATTGGCCATAAAAAGTCATATTTCTCAAAAACCGTGCAGCGAAAATTTCCACAAAGTAATAGCCATCGATTCCCAAAGAAGCCGGTCAATTTGACATATGGCATGTGTATGTGGTGCGAAAACTCTGGGAGGAGTAGCGGTCCAAAAAATGGGTGGAATAATAATAATAATAATAACTAGACAATTCCTGCAGAAATTGTGAAGTGTGGTTGCCGCCAATGCAAAGTCGACTTTGTGCTGAACGGAGTGAACAGTTTCTGTAGTATAAGCAGAGACAGGGCATTGTGTACCTGCTATAACATCACTACAACGAGTTGATTTGCGACACATATATTCAGAGCTAAATTATCCTTTCATCAAAATTTGAGATCTCAGTGTTTTACTTGCGGTATGCGGTGACGAGTGACGGCGAATCACAAAGCTAGCTGGCATGTTCAGAGGGTCTTGGAAAAACCCTAAGTCTGACGTGTAATGCAGACTGATGTGTAATGCAGTTATAACGAGACCAAAGTTTCCAACTCGCTGGAATATAAAACGGTATTACAAAAGTAAAATTTGACATATTATACATTGTTAGAAAGCTTATTCTGTCACCTATTAGATCGATGATGTGTAGATGAAGGCAGATTGTACTACAAAGTTCGACAACACCCAAAGCAACATGTGTGGTATTACAAGCCCACTGAAGACCGGATCAGAAGCTGGTGCACACGTGTTGTTGACGGCGTTGTTGCACTCTTTAGTACAGTCTGGCTTGTTTGAGAATTCGTTTATTCAGTAGGTGAGAGCATAAGCTTTCTAACCAGGTATAACAGCACGTCTAATTTTGGTTTTGGAATATCGTTTTTTTAGGTCAACCGAAAGTTTTTTAATCGTCGCATACAATGCATGTAGTCTTTGTTAGCATTAGCATTCAAAGACGCTGGACCTGACGAAACGTCGTCAAAGAATTTGCGTAATATCTTGTGAAATACTGTTATTATTGAGGACTTCTGGGTATGCCTAAGCCATATGTTTTGTTGATATACCTAGCTGACAGCGTTTTCATTTGAAATTTTGCATTTGGAATACTGTTTTATCCGTTCACTTCCGCGTTCAGCTATATTCTTTCTGGCTGGTGAGGACGAACAGCGGACCGCATCACGTGTGCAAAGCCGACCAATGCTGTAACTTCATAATTCACATTTTTTATGACGTCACCGCCCCATTCATTTTCAATGGGAAAAATTGGCCATAAAAAGTCATATTTCTCAAAAACCGTGCAGCGAATCTTTCCACAAAGTAATAGCACGCGATTCCCAAAGAAGCCGGTCAATTTGACATATGGCACGTGTATGTGGTGCGAAAACTCTGGGAGGAGTAGCGGTCCAAAAAATGGGTGGAAAGAAATAAAAATAATAATAATAATATGTGCGATAATAGTAGTGTGATTGCCTAAGGCAACCACACTAATAATAATAAACTAGACAATTCCTGCAGAAATTGTGAAGTGTGGTTGCCGCCAATGCAAAGTCGACATTCTGCTGAACAGAGTGAACAGTGGTAGGTAGTTGCTATGATGTTTGAGGCGGTTGCTAGGGTGTTGCTAGGTGGTTCTATGGAGTTCTAAGTGGTTTCCATGGAATTCTAGGCGGTTGCTAGGGTGTTCTAGGTGGTTGCTATGGCGTTCTAGGCAGTTGCTAGGATGTTGCTAGGTGGTTGATATGGTGTTCCACATGGTTGCTAGGGTGGTGCTAGGTGTTTACTATGGAGTTCCAGGTGGTTACTATGGAGCTCCAGGTGGTTGCTATGGTGTAGCTAGGTGGTTGCTATGGAGTTATAGCCGGTTGCTAGGGTGTTCTAGGTGGTTGCTATCATGTTCCAGGTGGTTGCTAGTGTGTTGTTAGGTGGTTGCTATGGAGTTATAGGCGGTTGCTAGGGTGTTGCTAGGGTATTCTAGGTGGTTGCTAGGATGTTGCTAGGTGGTTGCTATGGAGATATAAGCGGTTGCTAGGGTGTTGCTAGGCAGTTGTTAAGGTGTTCCAGGTGGTTGCTAGGGTGTTGCTAGGCAGTTGTTATGGTGTTCCAGGTGGTTGCTATGGTGTTGCTAGGTGGTTGCTATGGAGTTCTAGGTGGTTGCTATGGAGTTGCTAGGTGGTTGCTATGGAGTTATAGCCGGTTGCTAGGGTGTTGCTAGGTGGTTGCTATGGTGTACCAGGTGGTTGCTAGTGTGTTGCAAGGTGATTGCTATGGAGTTATAGGCGGTTGCTAGGGTGTTGCTAGGTGGTTCCTATGGTGTTCCCGGTGGTTGCTAGGGTGTTGCAAGGTGGTTGCTATGGAGTCATAGGCGGTTGCTAGGGTGTTGCTAGGCGGTTGTTATGGTGTTCCAGGTGGTTGCTAGGGTGTTGCTAGGTGGTTCTATGGAGTTCCAGGTGGTTGCTAGGGTGTTGCTAGGTGGTTCTATGGAGTTCTAGGTGGTTGCTATGGAGTTGCTAGGTGGTTGCTATGGAGTTATAGCCGGTTGCTAGGGTGTTCTAGATGGTTGCTAGGGTGTTGCTAGGTGGTTGCTATGGTGTTCCAGGTGGTTGCTAGGGTGTTGCTAGGTGGTTGCTATGGAGATTTAGGTGGTTGCTATGGTGTTGCTAGGTGGTTGCTATGGAGTTATAGCCGGTTGCTAGGGTGTTGCTAGGGTATTCTAGGCGGTTGCTAGGGTGTTGCTAGGCAGTTGTTATGGTGTTCCAGGTGGTTGCTAGGGTGTTGCTAGGTGGTTGCTATGGAGTTCTTGGTGGTTGCTATGGTGTTGCTAGGTGGTTGCTATGGAGTTATAGCCGTTTGCTAGGGTGTTGCTAGGCATTTGCTATGGTGTTCCAGGTGGTTGCTAGTTCGTTGTTAGGTGGTTGCTAAGGAGTTCTAGGCGGTTGCTAGGTTGTTCTAGGTGGTTGCTAGGGTGTTGCTAGGTTGTTGCTATAGAGTTATAGGCGGTTGCTAGGATGTTGCTAGAGGGTTGCTATGGAGTTCTAGGCGGTAGCTAGATCTTTACTGAGTCCAATGACGCAACCCATATTTCTCTATGACATACGGTTCAAAAGTTATGAAATATCAAACATTGGCCAATCAGGAAGGGGGGCGAGGCTGATCTACACCAATGGACAAAGGACTTTCTACCAAGTCCAATGAGGCATTGCACAATATGTGGGCAATTTTTCCCCACAGAGATATATGGCAGAATGTTCAAATCTAGAGAGAGACCAGAGTACTGCTGCTGGAAGACAGAGCATTGTGACATCACAATGGTGAGAAGACAGCATTGTGACATCACAAGGGTGAACATTCCACCATTCATTCTCTATGGGAAAAATTTCCCAAAAAAAGTGGAATTTCTCAAAAACCGTGCACCGAAACTTTCCACAAAGTAATAGCACACCATTCCCGATCAAGCCGGTCGATTTGACATATTGCACATGTATGTGGTGCGAAAACTCTGGGAGGAGTAGCGGTCCAAAAAACTGGCGGAATAATAATAATAATAATAATAATAATAATAATAATAATAATAATAAATATGTGCAATAATAATAGTGTGTTTGCCTAAGGCAACCACACTAATAAATAATATGTGCGATAATAATAGTGTGATTGCCTAAGGCAACCACACTAATAACTAGACAATTCCTGCAGAAATTGTGAAGTGTGGTTGCCGCCAATGCAAAGTCGACTTTGTGCTGAACGGAGTGAACAGTTTCTGTAGTATAAGCAGAGACAGGGCATTGTGTACCTGCTATAACATCACTACAACGAGTTGATTTGCGACACATATATTCAGAGCTAAATTATCCTTTCATCAAAATTTGAGATCTCAGTGTTTTACTTGCGGTATGCGGTGACGAGTGACGGCGAATCACAAAGCTAGCTGGCATGTTCAGAGGGTCTTGGAAAAACCCTAAGTCTGACGTGTAATGCAGACTGATGTGTAATGCAGTTATAACGAGACCAAAGTTTCCAACTCGCTGGAATATAAAACGGTATTACAAAAGTAAAATTTGACATATTATACATTGTTAGAAAGCTTATTCTGTCACCTATTAGATCGATGATGTGTAGATCAAGCCAGATTGTACTATAAAGTTCGACAACACCCAAAGCAACATGTGTGGTATTACAAGCCCACATGGTTTTCTGAAGTAAGACGGGACCAGAAGCTGCTGCACACGTGTTGTTGACGGCGTTGTTGCACTCTTTAGTACAGTCTGGCTTGTTTGAGAATTCGTTTATTCAGTAGGTGAGAGCATAAGCTTTCTAACCAGGTATAACAGCACGTCTAATTTTGGTTTTGGAATATCGTTTTTTTAGGTCAACCGAAAGTTTTTTAATCGTCGCATACAATGCATGTAGTCTTTGTAAGCATTAGCATTCAAAGACGCTGGACCTGACGAAACGTCGTCAAAGAATTTGCGTAATATCTTGAAATACTGTTATTATTGAGGACTTCTGGGTATGCCTAAGCCATATGTTTTGTTGATATACCTAGCTGACAGCGTTTTCATTTGAAATTTTGCATTTGGAATACTGTTTTATCCGTTCACTTCCGCGTTCAGCTATATCCTTTCTGGCTGGTGAGGACGAACAGCGGACCGCATCACGTGTGCAAAGCCGACCAATGCTGTAACTTCATAATTCACATTTTTTATGACGTCACCGCCCCATTCATTTTCAATGGGAAAAATTGGTCATAAAAAGTCATATTTCTCAAAAACCGTGCGGCGAAAATTTCCACAAAGTAATAGCCATCGATTCCCAAAGAAGCCGGTCAATTTGACATATGGCATGTGTATGTGGTGCAAAAACTCTGGGAGGAGTAGCGGTCCAAAAAACTGGCGGAATAATAATAATAATAATAAATATGTGCAATAATAATAGTGTGTTTGCCTAAGGCAACCACACTAACTAGACAATTCCTGCAGAAATTGTGAAGTGTGGTTGCCGCCAATGCAAAGTCGACTTTGTGCTGAACGGAGTGAACAGTTTCTGTAGTATAAGCAGAGACAGGGCATTGTGTACCTGCTATAACATCACTACAACGAGTTGATTTGCGACACATATATTCAGAGCTAAATTATCCTTTCATCAAAATTTGAGATCTCAGTGTTTTACTTGCGGTATGCGGTGACGAGTGACGGCGAATCACAAAGCTAGCTGGCATGTTCAGAGGGTCTTGGAAAAACCCTAAGTCTGACGTGTAATGCAGACTGATGTGTAATGCAGTTATAACGAGACCAAAGTTTCCAACTCGCTGGAATATAAAACGGTATTACAAAAGTAAAATTTGACATATTATACATTGTTAGAAAGCTTATTCTGTCACCTATTAGATCGATGATGTGTAGATGAAGGCAGATTGTACTACAAAGTTCGACAACACCCAAAGCAACATGTGTGGTATTACAAGCCCACATCGTTTTCTGAAGACCGGATCAGAAGCTGCTGCACACGTGTTGTTGACGGCGTTGTTGCACTCTTTAGTACAGTCTGGCTTGTTTGAGAATTCGTTTATTCAGTAGGTGAGAGCATAAGCTTTCTAACCAGGTATAACAGCACGTCTAATTTTGGTTTTGGAATATCGTTTTTTTAGGTCAACCGAAAGTTTTTTAATCGTCGCATACAATGCATGTAGTCTTTGTTAGCATTAGCATTCAAAGACGCTGGACCTGACGAAACGTCGTCAAAGAATTTGCGTAATATCTTGTGAAATACTGTTATTATTGAGGACTTCTGGGTATGCCTAAGCCATATGTTTTGTTGATATACCTAGCTGACAGCGTTTTCATTTGAAATTTTGCATTTGGAATACTGTTTTATCCGTTCACTTCCGCGTTCAGCTATATCCTTTCTGGCTGGTGAGGACGAACAGCGGACCGCATCACGTGTGCAAAGCCGACCAATGCTGTAACTTCATAATTCACATTTTTTATGACGTCACCGCCCCATTCATTTTCAATGGGAAAAATTGGTCATAAAAAGTCATATTTCTCAAAAACCGTGCGGCGAAAATTTCCACAAAGTAATAGCCATCGATTCCCAAAGAAGCCGGTCAATTTGACATATGGCATGTGTATGTGGTGCAAAAACTCTGGGAGGAGTAGCGGTCCAAAAAACTGGCGGAATAATAATAATAATAATAAATATGTGCAATAATAATAGTGTGTTTGCCTAAGGCAACCACACTAACTAGACAATTCCTGCAGAAATTGTGAAGTGTGGTTGCCGCCAATGCAAAGTCGACTTTGTGCTGAACGGAGTGAACAGTTTCTGTAGTATAAGCAGAGACAGGGCATTGTGTACCTGCTATAACATCACTACAACGAGTTGATTTGCGACACATATATTCAGAGCTAAATTATCCTTTCATCAAAATTTGAGATCTCAGTGTTTTACTTGCGGTATGCGGTGACGAGTGACGGCGAATCACAAAGCTAGCTGGCATGTTCAGAGGGTCTTGGAAAAACCCTAAGTCTGACGTGTAATGCAGACTGATGTGTAATGCAGTTATAACGAGACCAAAGTTTCCAACTCGCTGGAATATAAAACGGTATTACAAAAGTAAAATTTGACATATTATACATTGTTAGAAAGCTTATTCTGTCACCTATTAGATCGATGATGTGTAGATCAAGCCAGATTGTACTACAAAGTTCGACAACACCCAAAGCAACATGTGTGGTATTACAAGCCCACTGAAGACCGGATCAGAAGCTGCTGCACACGTGTTGTTGACGGCGTTGTTGCACTCTTTAGTACAGTCTGGCTTGTTTGAGAATTCGTTTATTCAGTAGGTGAGAGCATAAGCTTTCTAACCAGGTATAACAGCACGTCTAATTTTGGTTTTGGAATATGGTTTTTTTAGGTCAACCGAAAGTGTTTTAATCGTCGCATTCAATGCATGCACTCTTTGTTAGCACTAGTAGCATTCAAAGACGCTGCATTTGACGAAACGTTGTCAACGATTTTGCGTAATATCTTGTGAAATACTATTATTTTTGAGGAAATCTGGGTATGCCTAAGTCATATGTTTGTTGATATACCTAGCTGACAGCGTTTTCATTTGTAATTTTGCATTTGGAATACCGTTTTTATCGCGTGCACTTCCGCATTAAGCTATATCCACTATGGTGGCTAAGTCGCCAGGAAACCTCGTTTGAACAACACAATCCGTGCATGTACGTCTTCGTCAAGGTTTTATCTACATTGTGGTATGAATCATTTGAAGTTTACGAATGTGTGTTTTCTGTAATTACGACGAAAATGGAGATATGCACCGCATCTGGATTCTAAATTTCCTGTAGATGAAGCAGGTTAAAAGTGCATCACGTGTGCTAAGCCGACCAATGCTGTAACTTCATAATTCACATTTTAATGACGTCACCGCCCCATTCATTTTCAATGGGAAAAATTGGCCATAAAAAGTCATATTTCTCAAAAACCGTGCAGCGAAACTTTCCACAAAGTAATAGCACACGATTCCCAAAGAAGCCGGTCAATTTGACATATGGCACGTGTATGTGGTGCGAAAACTCTGGGAGGAGTAGCGGTCCAAAAAATGGGTGGAATAATAATAATAATAATATGTGCGATAATAATAGTGTGATTGCCTAAGGCAACCACACTAATAATAATATGTGGGATAATAGTAGTGTGGTTGCCTGAGGCAACCACACTAATAATATGTGCAATAATAATAGTGTGTTTGCCTAAGGCAACCACACTAATAATAATAATAATAATAATAAATATGTGCAATAATAATAGTGTGTTTGCCTAAGGCAACCACACTAATAATAACTAGACAATTCCTGCAGAAATTGGGAAGTGTGGTTGCCGCCAATGCAAAGTCGACTTTGTGCTGAACGGAGTGAACAGTTTCTGTAGTATAAGCAGAGACAGGGCATTGTGTACCTGCTATAACATCACTACAACGAGTTGATTTGCGACACATATATTCAGAGCTAAATTATCCTTTCATCAAAATTTGAGATCTCAGTGTTTTACTTGCGGTATGCGGTGACGAGTGACGGCGAATCACAAAGCTAGCTGGCATGTTCAGAGGGTCTTGGAAAAACCCTAAGTCTGACGTGTAATGCAGACTGATGTGTAATGCAGTTATAACGAGACCAAAGTTTCCAACTCGCTGGAATATAAAACGGTATTACAAAAGTAAAATTTGACATATTATACATTGTTAGAAAGCTTATTCTGTCACCTATTAGATCGATGATGTGTAGATCAAGCCAGATTGTACTACAAAGTTCGACAACACCCAAAGCAACATGTGTGGTATTACAAGCCCACTGAAGACCGGACCAGAAGCTGCTGCACACATGTTGTTGACGGCGTTGTTGCCCTTTTTAGGTCCGTCTGGCTTGATTGAGAATTCGTTTATTCAGTAGGTGAGAGCATAAGCTTTCTAACCAGGTATAACACGTGTAGTTTTGGTTTTGGAATATCGTTTTTTAGGTCAACCGAAAGTGTTTTAATCGTCGCATTCAATGCATGCACTCTTTGTTAGCACTGGTAGCATTCAAAGACGCTGCATTTGACGAAACGTTGTCAACGATTTTGCGTAATATCTTGTGAAATACTATTATTTTTGAGGAAATCTGGGTATGCCTAAGTCATATGTTTGTTGATATACCTAGCTGACAGCGTTTTCATTTGTAATTTTGCAATTGGAATACCGTTTTTATCGCGTGCACTTCCGCATTAAGCTATATCCACTGTGGTGGCTAAGTCGCCAGGAAACCTCGTTTGAACAACACAATCCGTGCATGTACGTCTTCGTCAAGGTTTTATCTACATTGTGGTATGAATCATTTGAAGTTTACGAATGTGTGTTTTCTGTAATTACGACGAAAATGGAGATATGCACCGCATCTGGATTCTAAATTTCCTGTAGATGAAGCAGGTTAAAAGTGCATCACGTGTGCTAAGCCGACCAATGCTGTGACTTCACCGCTCACATATGTATGACGTCACGTTTTACATTCATCCCTATGGGGAAAAATTGGCCATAAAAAGTCATATTTCTCAAAAACCGTGCAGCGAAACTTTCCACAAAGTAATAGCGCACGATTCCCAAAGAAGCCGGTCAATTTGACATATGGCACGTGTATGTGGTGCGAAAACTCTGGGAGGAGTAGCGGTCCAAAAAATGGGTGGAATAATAATAATAATAAATAATATGTGCGATAATAATAGTGTGATTGCCTAAGGCAACCACACTAATAATAATAATATGTGAGATAATAGTAGTGTGATTGCCTAAGGCAACCACACTAATAATAATAATAAATATGTGCAATAATAATAGTGTGTTTGCCTAAGGCAACCACACTAAGAATAAATAATATGTGCGATAATAATAGTGTGATTGCCTAAGGCAACCACACTAACTAGACAATTCCTGCAGAAATTGTGAAGTGTGGTTGCCGCCAATGCAAAGTCGACTTTGTGCTGAACGGAGTGAACAGTTTCTGTAGTGTAAGCAGAGACAGGGCATTGTGTACCTGCTATAACATCACTACAACGAGTTGATTTGCGACACATATATTCAGAGCTAAATTATCCTTTCATCAAAATTTGAGATCTCAGTGTTTTACTTGCGGTATGCGGTGACGAGTGACGGCGAATCACAAAGCTAGCTGGCATGTTCAGAGGGTCTTGGAAAAACCCAAAGTCTGACGTGTAATGCAGACTGATGTGTAATGCAGTTATAACGAGACCAAAGTTTCCAACTCGCTGGAATATAAAGCAGTATTACAAAAGTAAAATTTGACATATTATACATTGTTAGAAAGCTTATTCTGTCACCTATTAGATCGATGATGTGTAGATCAAGCCAGATTGTACTACAAAGTTCGACAACACCCAAAGCAACATGTGTGGTATTACAAGATGACACCGTTTTCTGGAGTAAGACCGGACCAGAAGCTGCTGGACACACGTTGTTGACGGCGTTGTTGCCCTTTTTAGGTCCGTCTGGCTTGATTGAGAATTCGTTTATTCAGTAGGTGAGAGCATAAGCTTTCTAACCAGGTATAACACGTGTAGTTTTGGTTTTGGAATATCGTTTTTTAGGTCAACCGAAAGTGTTTTAATCGTCGCATTCAATGCATGCACTCTTTGTTAGCACTAGTAGCATTCAAAGACGCTGCATTTGACGAAACGTTGTCAACGATTTTGCGTAATATCTTGTGAAATACTATTATTTTTGAGGAAATCTGGGTATGCCTAAGTCATATGTTTGTTGATATACCTAGCTGACAGCGTTTTCATTTGTAATTTTGCATTTGGAATACCGTTTTTATCGCGTGCACTTCCGCATTAAGCTATATCCACTGTGGTGGCTAAGTCGCCAGGAAACCTCGTTTGAACAACACAATCCGTGCATGTACGTGTTCGTCAAGGTTTTATCTACATTGTGGTATGAATCATTTGAAGTTTACGAATGTGTGTTTTGTGTAATTACGACGAAAATGGAGATATGCACCGCATCTGGATTCTAAATTTCCTGTAGATGAAGCAGGTTAAAAGTGCATCACGTGTGCTAAGCCGACCAATGCTGTGACTTCACCGCTCACATATGTATGACGTCACGTTTTACATTCATCCCTATGGGGAAAAATTGGCCATAAAAAGTCATATTTCTCAAAAACCGTGCAGCGAAACTTTCCACAAAGTAATAGCCATCGATTCCCAAAGACGCCGGTCAATTTGACATATGGCACGTGTATGTGGTGCGAAAACTCTGGGAGGAGTAGCGGTCCAAAAAATGGGTGGAAAGAAAGAAATAATAATAACTAGACAATTCCTGCAGAAATTGTGAAGTGTGGTTGCCGCCAGTGCAAAGTCGACTTTGTGCTGAACGGAGTGAACAGTTTCTGTAGTATAAGCAGAGACAGGGCATTGTGTACCTGCTATAACATCACTACAACGAGTTGATTTGCGACACATATATTCAGAGCTAAATTATCCTTTCATCAAAATTTGAGATCTCAGTCTTTTACTTGCGGTATGCGGTGACGAGTGACGGCGAATCACAAAGCTAGCTGGCATGTTCAGAGGGTCTTGGAAAAACCCTAAGTCTGACGTGTAATGCAGACTGATGTGTAATGCAGTTATAACGAGACCAAAGTTTCCAACTCGCTGGAATATAAAACGGTATTACAAAAGTAAAATTTGACATATTATACATTGTTAGAAAGCTTATTCTGTCACCTATTAGATCGATGATGTGTAGATGAAGGCAGATTGTACTACAAAGTTCGACAACACCCAAAGCAACATGTGTGGTATTACAAGCCCACATCGTTTTCTGAAGACCGGATCAGAAGCTGCTGCACACGTGTTGTTGACGGCGTTGTTGCACTCTTTAGTACAGTCTGGCTTGTTTGAGAATTCGTTTATTCAGTAGGTGAGAGCATAAGCTTTCTAACCAGGTATAACAGCACGTCTAATTTTGGTTTTGGAATATCGTTTTTTTAGGTCAACCGAAAGTTTTTTAATCGTCGCATACAATGCATATAGTCTTTGTTAGCATTAGCATTCAAAGACGCTGGACCTGACGAAACGTCGTCAAAGAATTTGCGTAATATCTTGTGAAATACTGTTATTATTGAGGACTTCTGGGTATGCCTAAGCCATATGTTTTGTTGATATACCTAGCTGACAGCGTTTTCATTTGAAATTTTGCATTTGGAATACTGTTTTATCCGTTCACTTCCGCGTTCAGCTATATCCTTTCTGGCTGGTGAGGACGAACAGCGGACCGCATCACGTGTGCAAAGCCGACCAATGCTGTAACTTCATAATTCACATTTGTATGACGTCACCGCCCCATTCATTTTCAATGGGAAAAATTGGTCATAAAAAGTCATATTTCTCAAAAACCGTGCGGCGAAAATTTCCACAAAGTAATAGCCATCGATTCCCAAAGAAGCCGGTCAATTTGACATATGGCATGTGTATGTGGTGCAAAAACTCTGGGAGGAGTAGCGGTCCAAAAAACTGGCGGAATAATAATAATAATAATAAATATGTGCAATAATAATAGTGTGTTTGCCTAAGGCAACCACACTAATAACTAGACAATTCCTGCAGAAATTGTGAAGTGTGGTTGCCGCCAAAGCAAAGTCGACTTTCTGTTGAACAGAGTGAACAGTGGTAGGTAGTTGCTAGGATGTTTGAGGCGGTTGCTAGGGTGTTGCTAGGTGGTTTCTATGGAGTTTTAGGCAGTTGCTAGGATGTTGCTAGGTGGTTGATATGGTGTTCCAGGTGGTTGCTAGGGTGTTGCTAGGGTATTCTAGGTGGTTGATAGGGTGTTGCTAGGTGGATGCTATGGAGTTCTAGGTGGTTACTATGGTGTTGCTAGGTCGTTGCTATGTTCTTATAGCCGGTTGCTAGGGTGTTGCTAGGCATTTGCTATGGAGTTATAGGCAGTTGCTAGGGTGTTGCTAGGCAGTTGTTATGGTGTTCCAGGTGGTTGCTAGGTGGTTGCTATGGAGTTATAGGCGGTTGCTATGGTGTTGCTAGGTAGTTGTTATGGTGTTCCAGGTGGTTGCTAGGGTGTTGCTAAGTGGTTGCTATGGTGTTCCAGGTGGTTGCTAGGGTTTGCTAGGTGGTTGCTATGGAGTTCTAGGTGGTTGCTATGGTGTTGCTAGGTGGTTGCTATGGAGTTATAGCCGGTTGCTAGGGTGTTGCTAGGGTATTCTAGGTGGTTGCTAGGGTGTTGCTAGGCTTTTGCTATGGAGTTATAGGCGGTTGCTAGGGTGTTGCTAGGCAGTTGCTATGGTGTTCCAGGTGGTTGCGAGGATGTTGCTAGGTGGTTGCTATGGAGTTATAGGCGGTTGCTAGGGTGTTGCTAGGCAGTTGCTATGGTGTTCCAGGTGGTTGCTAGGGTGTTGCTAGGTGGTTGCTATGGTTTTCCAGGTGGTTGCTATGGTGTTGCTAGGTGGTTGCTATGGAGTTCTAGGTGGTTGCTGTGGTGTTGCTAGGTGGTTGCTATGGGGTTATAGCCGGTTGCTAGGGTGTTGCTAGGTATTTGCTATGGTGTTCCAGGTGGTTGCTAGTGTGTTGTTAGGTGGTTGCTATGGAGTTCTAGGCGGTTGCTAGGTTGTTCTAGGTGGTTGCTAGGGTGTTGCTAGGTCGTTGCTATGGAGTTATAGGCGATTGCTAGGATGTTGCTAGGGGGTTGCTAGGTCTTTACTGAGTCCAATTACGCGACCCATAGTTCTCTATGACAAACGGTTCAAAAGTTATGAAATATCAAACATCGGCCAATCAGGAAGGAGGGCGAGGCTGATCTACACCAATGGACAAAGGACTCTCTACCATGTCCAATGAGGCATTGCACAATTTGTGGGCAATTTTTCCCCATAGAGATGAATGGCAGAATGTTCAAATCTAGAGAGAGACCAGAGTACTGCTGCTAGAAGGCAGAGCATTGTGACATCATAAGGGTGTGAAGACAGAGCATTGTGACATCACAATGATGAACATTCCACCATTCATTCTCTATGGGAAAAATTTCCCAAAAAAAGTGGAATTTCTCAAAAACCATGCACCGAAACTTTCCACAAAGTAATAGCACACCATTCCCGATCAAGCCGCTCGATTTGACATATTGCACATGTATGTGGTGCGAAAACTCTGGGAGGAGTAGCGGTCCAAAAAATGGGTGGAAAGAAATAAAAATAATAATAATAATAATAATATGTGATATAATAGTAGTGTGATTGCCTAAGGCAACCACACTAATAACTAGACAATTCCTGCAGAAATTGTGAAGTGTGGTTGCCGCCAATGCAAAGTCGACTTTCTGCTGAACAGCGTGAAGAGTGGTCGGAAGTTGCTATGATGTTCTAGTGATGACTATGGTGTTTTAGGTGGTGTCTAGGGTATTGCTAGGTGGTTGCTATGGAGTTTGAGGCGGTTGCTATGGAATTCTATGCGGTTGCTAGGGTATTCTAGATGGTTGCTATGGAGTTCTAGGCAGTTGCTAGGATGTTGCTAGGTGGTTTATATGGTGTTCCTAGTGGTTCTTAGGGTGTTGCTAGGTGGTTGCTATGGAGTTATAGGCGGTTGCTAGGGTGTTTCTAGGCAGTTATGGTGTTCCAGGTGGTTGCTAGCGTGTTGCTAGGTGCTTCCTAGGATGTTGCTAGGTGGTTGCTATGGAGTTATGGGTGGTTGCTAAGATTTTCTAGGTGGTTGCTAGGGTGTTGCTAGGTGGTTGCTATGGAGTTTGAGGCGGTTGCTAGGGTGTTGCTAGGTGGTTCTATGGAGTTCTAGGTGGTTGCTATGGAATTGTAGGCGGTTGCTATGGTGTTATAGGTGGTTGCTATGGAGTTCTAGGCAGTTGCTAGGATGTTGCTAGGTGGTTGATATGGTGTTCCAGGTGGTTGCTAGGGTGGTGCTAGGTGTTTGCTATGGAGCTCCATGTCGTTGCTACGGCATTGCTAGGTGGTTGCTAGGGTATTCTAAGTGGTTGCTAGGATGTTGCTCGGTGGTTGCTAAGGAGTTATAGGAGGTTGCTAGGGTGTTGCTAGGTGGTTGCCTGGGTATTCTAGGTGGTTGCTAGGAGGTTGCTATGGAGTTATAGGCGGTTGCTAGGGTGTTGCTAGGTGGTTGCTAGGGAATTCTAGGTGGTTGCTAGGTGGTTGCTATGGAGTTATAGGCTGTTGCTAGGGTGTTACTAGGCAGTTGTTATGGTGTTCCAGGTGGTTGCTAGGGTATTGTAGGTGGTTGCTAGGGTGTTGCTAGGTGGATGCTATGGTGTTGCTAGGTGGTTGCTATGGAGTTATAGCTGGTTGCTAGGGTGTTTCTAGGCATTTGCTATGGAGTTATAGGCGGTTGCTAGGGTGTTGTTTGGGTATTCTAGGTGGTTGCTAGGATATTGCTAGGTGGTTGCTATGGAGTTATAGGTGGTTGCTAGGGTGTTGCTAAGCAGTTGTTATGGTGTTCCAGGTGGTTGCTAGGGTATTCTAGGTGGTTGCTAGGGTGTTGCAAGGTGGTTGCTATGGTGTTGCTAGGTGGTTGCTATGGAGTTATAGCTGGTTGCTAGGGTGTTACAAGGCATTTGCTATGGTGTTCCAGGTGGTTGCTAGGGTGTTGTAGGTGGTTGCTATGGAGTTCTAGGTGGTTGCTAGGGTGTTGGTAGGCATTTGTTATTGTGTTCCAGGTGGTTGCTAGGGTGTTGCAAGGTGGTTGCTATGCAGTTTTAGGTGGTTGCTAGGGTGTTGATAGGCATTTGCTATGGTCTTCCAGGTGGTTTCTCGGGTGTTGCAAGGTGGTTGCTATGCAGTTTTAGGTGGTTGCTAGGGTGTTGCTAGGGGGTTGCTATGGAGTTCTAGGCGGTTGCTAGGGTGTTGCTAGGCAGTTGTTATGGTGTTCCAGGTGGTTGCTAGGTTGTTGCTAGGTGGTTGCTATGGTGTTCCAGGTGGTTGCTAGAGTGTTGCTAGGTGGTTGCTATGGAGTTCTAGGTGGTTGCTATGGTGTTGCTAGGTGGTTGCTATGGAGTTATAGGCGGTTGCTAGGGTGTTGCTAGGCATTTGCTATGGTCTTCCTGGTGGTTGCTAGGGTGTTGCAAGGTGGTTGCTATGCAGTTTTAGGTGGTTGCTAGGGTCTTGCTAGGTGGTTGCTATGGAGTTCTAGGCATTTGCTATGGTGTTACAGGTGGTTGCTAGTGTGTTGTTAGGTGGTTGCCATGGAATTCTAGGCGGTGGCTAGGGTGTTCTGGGTGGTTGCTAGGGTGTTGCTAGGTCTTTGCTATGGAGTTATAGGCGGTTGCTAGGATGTTGCTAGGGGGTTGCTATGGAGTTCTAGGCGGTTGCTAGGTCTTTACTGAGTCCAATGACGCGACACACAGTTCTCTATGACAAATGGTTCAAAAGTTATGAAATATCAAACATCGTCCAATCAGGAAGGGGCGCAAGGCTGATCTCCACCAATGGACAAAGGACTCTCTACCATGTCCAATGAGGCATTGCACAGTTTGTGGGCAATTTTTTCCCATAGAGATGAATGGCAGAATGTTCAAAACTAGAGAGAGACCAGAGTACTGCTGCTAGAAGACAGAGCATTGTGACATCACAGGGGTGAGAAGACAGAGCATTGTGACATCACAAGGGTGAACATTCCACCATTCATTCTCTATGGGAAAAATTGCGCACAAAAATTCAAATTTTTCAAAAACCGTGCACCGAAACTTTCCACAAAGTAATAGCACACCATTCCCGATCAAGCCGCTCGATTTGACATATTGTACGTGTATGTGGTGTGAAAACTCTGGGAGGAGTAGCGGTCCAAAAAATGGGTGGAATAATAATAATAATAACTAGACAATTCCTGCAGAAATTGTGAAGTGTGGTTGCCGCCAATGCAAAGTCGACTTTGTGCTGAACGGAGTGAACAGTTTCTGTAGTATAAGCAGAGACAGGGCATTGTGTACCTGCTATAACATCACTACAACGAGTTGATTTGCGACACATATATTCAGAGCTAAATTATCCTTTCATCAAAATTTGAGATCTCAGTGTTTTACTTGCGGTATGCGGTGACGAGTGACGGCGAATCACAAAGCTAGCTGGCATGTTCAGAGGGTCTTGGAAAAACCCTAAGTCTGACGTGTAATGCAGACTGATGTGTAATGCAGTTATAACGAGACCAAAGTTTCCAACTCGCTGGAATATAAAACGGTATTACAAAAGTAAAATTTGACATATTATACATTGTTAGAAAGCTTATTCTGTCACCTATTAGATCGATGATGTGTAGATCAAGCCAGATTGTACTACAAAGTTCGACAACACCCAAAGCAACATGTGTGGTATTACAAGCCCACTGAAGACCGGATCAGAAGCTGGTGCACACGTGTTGTTGACGGCGTTGTTGCACTCTTTAGTACAGTCTGGCTTGTTTGAGAATTCGTTTATTCAGTAGGTGAGAGCATAAGCTTTCTAACCAGGTATAACAGCACGTCTAATTTTGGTTTTGGAATATGGTTTTTTTAGGTCAACCGAAAGTGTTTTAATCGTCGCATTCAATGCATGCACTCTTTGTTAGCACTAGTAGCATTCAAAGACGCTGCATTTGACGAAACGTTGTCAACGATTTTGCGTGATATCTTGTGAAATACTATTATTTTTGAGGAAATCTGGGTATGCCTAAGTCATATGTTTGTTGATATACCTAGCTGACAGCGTTTTCATTTGTAATTTTGCATTTGGAATACCGTTTTTATCGCGTGCACTTCCGCATTAAGCTATATCCACTGTGGTGGCTAAGTCGCCAGGAAACCTCGTTTGAACAACACAATCCGTGCATGTACGTGTTCGTCAAGGTTTTATCTACATTGTGGTATGAATCATTTGAAGTTTACGAATGTGTGTTTTCTGTAATTACGACGAAAACGGAGATATGCACCGCATCTGGATTCTAAATTTCCTGTAGATGAAGCAGGTTAAAAGTGCATCACGTGTGCTAAGCCGACCAATGCTGTGACTTCACCGCTCACATATGTATGACGTCACGTTTTACATTCATCCCTATGGGGAAAAATTGGCCATAAAAAGTCATATTTCTCAAAAACCGTGCAGCGAAACTTTCCACAAAGTAATAGCACACGATTCCCAAAGAAGCCGGTCAATTTGACATATGGCACGTGTATGTGGTGCGAAAACTCTGGGAGGAGTAGCGGTCCAAAAAATGGGTGGAATAATAATAATAATAATAATAATAATAATATGTGCGATAATAATAGTGTGATTGCCTAAGGCAACCACACTAACTAGACAATTCCTGCAGAAATTGTGAAGTGTGGTTGCCGCCAATGCAAAGTCGACTTTGTGCTGAACGGAGTGAACAGTTTCTGTAGTATAAGCAGAGACAGGGCATTGTGTACCTGCTATAACATCACTACAACGAGTTGATTTGCGACACATATATTCAGAGCTAAATTATCCTTTCATCAAAATTTGAGATCTCAGTGTTTTACTTGCGGTATGCGGTGACGAGTGACGGCGAATCACAAAGCTAGCTGGCATGTTCAGAGGGTCTTGGAAAAACCCTAAGTCTGACGTGTAATGCAGACTGATGTGTAATGCAGTTATAACGAGACCAAAGTTTCCAACTCGCTGGAATATAAAACGGTATTACAAAAGTAAAATTTGACATATTATACATTGTTAGAAAGCTTATTCTGTCACCTATTAGATCGATGATGTGTAGATGAAGGCAGATTGTACTACAAAGTTCGACAACACCCAAAGCAACATGTGTGGTATTACAAGCCCACATCGTTTTCTGAAGACCGGATCAGAAGCTGCTGCACACGTGTTGTTGACGGCGTTGTTGCACTCTTTAGTACAGTCTGGCTTGTTTGAGAATTCGTTTATTCAGTAGGTGAGAGCATAAGCTTTCTAACCAGGTATAACAGCACGTCTAATTTTGGTTTTGGAATATCGTTTTTTTAGGTCAACCGAAAGTTTTTTAATCGTCGCATACAATGCATGTAGTCTGTTAGCATTAGCATTCAAAGACGCTGGACCTGACGAAACGTCGTCAAAGAATTTGCGTAATATCTTGTGAAATACTGTTATTATTGAGGACTTCTGGGTATGCCTAAGCCATATGTTTTGTTGATATACCTAGCTGACAGCGTTTTAATTTTGCATTTGGAATACCGTTTTTATCGCGTGCACTTCCGCATTAAGCTATATCCACTGTGGTGGCTAAGTCGCCAGGAAACCTCGTTTGAACAACACAATCCGTGCATGTACGTCTTCGTCAAGGTTTTATCTACATTGTGGTATGAATCATTTGAAGTTTACGAATGTGTGTTTTCTGTAATTACGACGAAAATGGAGATATGCACCGCATCTGGATTCTAAATTTCCTGTAGATGAAGCAGGTTAAAAGTGCATCACGTGTGCTAAGCCGACCAATGCTGTAACTTCATAATTCACATTTTTATGACGTCACCGCCCCATTCATTTTCAATGGGAAAAATTGGCCATAAAAAGTCATATTTCTCAAAAACCGTGCAGCGAAACTTTCCACAAAGTAATAGCCATCGATTCCCAAAGAAGCTGGTCAATTTGACATATGGCATGTGTATGTGGTGCGAAAACTCTGGGAGGAGTAGCGGTCCAAAAAACTGGCGGAATAATAATAATAATAATAAATATGTGCAATAATAATAGTGTGTTTGCCTAAGGCAACCACACTAAATATGTGCGATAATAATAGTGTGATTGCCTAAGGCAACCACACTAATAATAATAATAATAATAAATAAATAATATGTGCAATAATAATAGTGTGTTTGCCTAAGGCAACCACACTAACTAGACAATTCCTGCAGAAATTGTGAAGTGTGGTTGCGGCCAATGCAAAGTTGACTTTCTGCTGAACAGAGTGAACAGTGGTCGGTAGTTGCTATGATGTTCTGGTGGTGACTATGGTGTTTTAGGTGGTGTCTAGGGTGTTGCTAGGTGGTAGCTATGGAGTTTGAGGGGGTTGCTAGGGTGTTGCTAGGTGGTTCTATGGAGTTCTAGGCGGTTGCTATGGAATTCTAGGTGGTTGCTAGGGTGTTCTAGGTGGTTTCTATGGAGTTCTCGGCAGTTGCTAGGATGTTGCTAGGTGGTTGATATGGTGTTCCAGGTGGTTGCTAGGGTGGTGCTAGGTGGTTGCTATGGAGTTCTAGGTGGTTGCTAAGGCATTGCTAGTTGGTTGCTAGGGAATTCTATGTGGTTGCTAGGATGTTGCTAGGTGGTAGCTATGGAGTTATAGGCGGGTGCTAGGGTGTTGCTAGGCAGTTGTTATGGTGTTCCAGGTGGTTGCTAGGGTGTTGCTAGGATGTTGCTAGGTGGTTGCTATGGAGTTGTAGGCAGTAGCTAGGGTGTTGCTAGGTGGTTGCTAGTGTATTCTAGGTGGTTGCTAGGAGGTTGCTATGGAGTTATTGATGGTTGCTAGGGTGTTGCTAGGCAGTTATTTTGGTGTTCCAGGTGGTTGCTAGGGTATTCTAGGTGGTTGCTAGGGTGTTGCTAGGTTGTTAGTAGGGTTTTCTAGGTGGTTGCTAGGATGTTGCTAGGTGGTTGCTATGGAGTTATAGGTGGTTGCTAGGGTGTTGCTAAGCAGTTGTTATGGTGTTCCAGGTGGTTGCTAGGGTATTGCAAGGTGGTTGCTATGGAGTTATAGCCGGTTGCTAGGGTGTTACTAGCCATTTGCCATGGTGTTCCAGGTGGTTGCTAGGGTGTTGCAAGGTGGTTGCTATGCAGTTCTAGGTGGTTGCTAGGGTGTTGCTAGGTGGTTGCTATGGAGTTCTAGGCAGTTGCTATGGTGTTACAGTTGGTTGCTAGTGTGTTGTTAGGTGGTTGGTATGGCGTTCTAGGCGGTTGCTAGGGTGTTCCAGGTGGTTGCTAGGGTGTTGCTAGGTCATTGCTATGGAGTTATAGGCAGTTGCTAGGATGTTGCTAGGGGGTTACTATGGAGTTCTAGGCGGTTCCTAGGGTGTTGCTAGGTCGTTGCTATGGAATTCTAGGCAGTTGCTAGTGTGTTGCTAAGTGGTTGCCATGGAGATCTATGCTGTTGCAAGGCTGTTCTAGGTGGTTGCTAAGGTGTTGCTAGGTGGTTCCCATAGAGTTCTAAGCGGTTGCTAAGGTGTTGCTAGGTGGTTGCTATGGAGTTCTAAGCAGTTGTTATGGTGTTCCAGGTGGTTGCTAGGGTATTGCAAGGTGGTTGCTATGGAGTTATAGCCGGTTGCTAGGGTGTTACTAGCCATTTGCTATGGTGTTCCAGGTGGTTGCTAGGGTGTTGCAAGGTGATTGCTATGCAGTTCTAGGCAGTTGCTATGCTGTTGCTAGGTGGTTGCTATGGAGTTCCAGGCTGTTGCTAGACTGTTCTAGGTGGTTGCTAGGGTGTTGCTAGGTGGTTGCTCTTTCTTTACTGAGTCCAATGACGCGATCCATAATTCTCTATGACAAACGGTTGAAAAGTTATTAAATATCAAATGTCGGCCAATCAGGAAAGGGGGCAAGGTTAATTTACACCAATGGACAAAGGACTCGCTAACACGTCCAATGAGGCATCCCACAATTTGAGGGCAATTTTGCCCCATGGAGATGAATGCTGAATGTCCAAAGCCAGAGAGAGACCAGAGCACTGCTGCTGGAAGACAGACCATTGGGACATCACAAGGCTGAGAAGACAGCATTGTGACATCACAATGTTGAACATTCCACCATTCATTCTCTATGGGAAAAATTCCCCAAAAAAAGTCAAATTTCTCAAAAACCGTCCTCCCATACTTTCCACAAAGTAATAGCACTTCATTCCCGATCAAGCCGCTCGATTTGACACATTGCACATGTATGTGGTGTGAAAACTCTGGGAGGAGTAGCGGTCCAAAAAATGGGTGGAAAGATAGAATAATAATAACTAGACAATTCCTGCAGAAATTGTGAAGTGTGGTTGCCGCTAATGCAAAGTCGACTTTGTGCTGAACGGAGTGAACAGTTTCTGTAGTATAAGCAGAGACAGGGCATTGTGTACCTGCTATAACATCACTACAACGAGTTGATTTGCGACACATATATTCAGAGCTAAATTATCCTTTCATCAAAATTTGAGATCTCAGTCTTTTACTTGCGGTATGCGGTGACGAGTGACGGCGAATCACAAAGCTAGCTGGCATGTTCAGAGGGTCTTGGAAAAACCCTAAGTCTGACGTGTAATGCAGACTGATGTGTAATGCAGTTATAACGAGACCAAAGTTTCCAACTCGCTGGAATATAAAACGGTATTACAAAAGTAAAATTTGACATATTATACATTGTTAGAAAGCTTATTCTGTCACCTATTAGATCGATGATGTGTAGATCAAGCCAGATTGTACTATAAAGTTCGACAACACCCAAAGCAACATGTGTGGTATTACAAGCCCACATGGTTTTCTGAAGTAAGACCGGACCAGAAGCTGCTGCACACGTGTTGTTGACGGCGTTGTTGCACTCTTTAGTACAGTCTGGCTTGTTTGAGAATTCGTTTATTCAGTAGGTGAGAGCATAAGCTTTCTAACCAGGTATAACAGCACGTCTAATTTTGGTTTTGGAATATCGTTTTTTTAGGTCAACCGAAAGTTTTTTAATCGTCGCATACAATGCATGTAGTCTTTGTTAGCATTAGCATTCAAAGACGCTGGACCTGACGAAACGTCGTCAAAGAATTTGCGTAATATCTTGTGAAATACTGTTATTATTGAGGACTTCTGGGTATGCCTAAGCCATATGTTTTGTTGATATACCTAGCTGACAGCGTTTTCATTTGTAATTTTGCGTTGGAATACTGTTTTATCCGTTCACTTCCGCGTTCAGCTATATCCTTTCTGGTGGCTGGTGAGGACACGTACAGCGGACCGCATCACGTGTGCAAAGCCGACCAATGCTGTAACTTCATAATTCACATTTTTTATGACGTCACCGCCCCATTCATTTTCAATGGGAAAAATTGGCCATAAAAAGTCATATTTCTCAAAAACCGTGCAGCGAAACTTTCCACAAAGTAATAGCCATCGATTCCCAAAAAAGCCGGTCAATTTGACATATGGCATGTGTATGTGGTGCGAAAACTCTGGGAGGAGTAGCGGTCCAAAAAATGGGTGGAATAATAATAATAATAAACTAGACAATTCCTGCAGAAATTGTGAAGTGTGGTTGCCGCCAATGCAAAGTCGACTTTGTGCTGAACGGAGTGAACTGTTTCTGTAGTATAAGCAGAGACAGGGCATTGTGTACCTGCTATAACATCACTACAACGAGTTGATTTGCGACACATATATTCAGAGCTAAATTATCCTTTCATCAAAATTTGAGATCTCAGTGTTTTACTTGCGGTATGCGGTGACGAGTGACGGCGAATCACAAAGCTAGCTGGCATGTTCAGAGGGTCTTGGAAAAACCCTAAGTCTGACGTGTAATGCAGACTGATGTGTAATGCAGTTATAACGAGACCAAAGTTTCCAACTCGCTGGAATATAAAACGGTATTACAAAAGTAAAATTTGACATATTATACATTGTTAGAAAGCTTATTCTGTCACCTATTAGATCGATGATGTGTAGATCAAGCCAGATTGTACTACAAAGTTCGACAACACCCAAAGCAACATGTGTGGTATTACAAGCCCACTGAAGACCGGATCAGAAGCTGCTGCACACGTGTTGTTGACGGCGTTGTTGCACTCTTTAGTACAGTCTGGCTTGTTTGAGAATTCGTTTATTCAGTAGGTGAGAGCATAAGCTTTCTAACCAGGTATAACAGCACGTCTAATTTTGGTTTTGGAATATCGTTTTTTTAGGTCAACCGAAAGTTTTTTAATCGTCGCATACAATGCCTGTAGTCTGTTAGCATTAGCATTCAAAGACGCTGGACCTGACGAAACGTCGTCAAAGAATTTGCGTAATATCTTGTGAAATACTGTTATTATTGAGGACTTCTGGGTATGCCTAAGCCATATGTTTTGTTGATATACCTAGCTGACAGCGTTTTCATTTGAAATTTTGCATTTGGAATACTGTTTTATCCGTTCACTTCCGCGTTCAGCTATATCCTTTCTGGTGGCTGGTGAGGACGAACAGCCAACCGCATCACGTGTGCAAAGCCGACCAATGCTGTAACTTCATAATTCACATTTTTTATGACGTCACCGCCCCATTCATTTTCAATGGGAAAAATTGGCCATAAAAAGTCATATTTCTCAAAAACCGTGCAGCGAAAATTTCCACAAAGTAATAGCCATCGATTCCCAAACAAGCCGGTCAATTTGACATATGGCATGTGTATGTGGTGCGAAAACTCTGGGAGGAGTAGCGGTCCAAAAAATGGGTGGAATAATAATAATAATAAATAAATAATATGTGCGATAATAATAGTGTGATTGCCTAAGGCAACCACACTAATAATATGTGCGATAATAATAGTGTGATTGCCTAGGGCAACCACACTAATAATAACTAGACAATTCCTGCAGAAATTGTGAAGTGTGGTTGCCGCCAATGCAAAGTCGACTTTGTGCTGAACGGAGTGAACAGTTTCTGTAGTATAAGCAGAGACAGGGCATTGTGTACCTGCTATAACATCACTACAACGAGTTGATTTGCGACACATATATTCAGAGCTAAATTATCCTTTCATCAAAATTTGAGATCTCAGTGTTTTACTTGCGGTATGCGGTGACGAGTGACGGCGAATCACAAAGCTAGCTGGCATGTTCAGAGGGTCTTGGAAAAACCCTAAGTCTGACGTGTAATGCAGTTATAACGAGACCAAAGTTTCCAACTCGCTGGAATATAAAACGGTATTACAAAAGTAAAATTTGACATATTATACATTGTTAGAAAGCTTATTCTGTCACCTATTAGATCGATGATGTGTAGATCAAGCCAGATTGTACTACAAAGTTCGACAACACCCAAAGCAACATGTGTGGTATTACAAGCCCACTGAAGACCGGATCAGAAGCTGCTGCACACGTGTTGTTGACGGCGTTGTTGCACTCTTTAGTACAGTCTGGCTTGTTTGAGAATTCGTTTATTCAGTAGGTGAGAGCATAAGCTTTCTAACCAGGTATAACAGCACGTCTAATTTTGGTTTTGGAATATGGTTTATTTTAGGTCAACCGAAAGTGTTTTAATCGTCGCATTCAATGCATGCACTCTTTGTTAGCACTAGTAGCATTCAAAGACGCTGCATTTGACGAAACGTTGTCAACAATTTTGCGTAATATCTTGTGAAATACTATTATTTTTGAGGAAATCTGGGTATGCCTAAGTCATATGTTTGTTGATATACCTAGCTGACAGCGTTTTCATTTGTAATTTTGCATTTGGAATACCGTTTTTATCGCGTGCACTTCCGCATTAAGCTATATCCACTGTGGTGGCTAAGTCGCCAGGAAACCTCGTTTGAACAACACAATCCGTGCATGTACGTGTTCGTCAAGGTTTTTTCTACATTGTGGTATGAATCATTTGAAGTTTACGAATGTGTGTTTTCTGTAATTACGACGAAAATGGAGATATGCACCGCATCTGGATTCTAAATTTCCTGTAGATGAAGCAGGTTAAAAGTGCATCACGTGTGCTACGCCGACCAATGTTGTGACTTCACCGCTCACATATGTATGACGTCACGTTTTACATTCATCCCTATGGGGAAAAATTGGCCATAAAAAGTCATATTTCTCAAAAACCGTGCAGTGAAACTTTCCACAAAGTAATAGCACACGATTCCCAAAGAAGCCGGTCAATTTGACATATGGCACGTGTATGTGGTGCAAAAACTCTGGGAGGAGTAGCGGTCCAAAAAATGGGTGGAAAGAAAGAATAATAATAACTAGACAATTCCAGCAGAAATTGTGAAGTGTGGTTGCCGCCAATGCAAAGTCGACTTTGTGCTGAACAGAGTGAACAGTGGTCGGTAGTTGCTATGATGTTCTGGTGGTGACGATGGTGTTTTAGGTGGTGTCTAGGGTGTTGCTTGTTGGTTCTATGGTGTTCTAGGCGGTTGCTATGGAATTCTAGGCGGTTGCTAGGGTGTTTTAGGTAGTTGCTATGGAGTTCTAGGCAGTTGCTAGGATGTAGCTAGGTGGTTGATATGGTGTTCCAGGTGGTTACAAGGGTGGTGCTAGGTGGTTGCTATGATGCTCTAGGTGGTTGCTAGGGCATTGCTAGGTGATTGCTAGGGTTCTCTATGTGGTTGCTATGATGTTGCTAGGTGGTTGCTATGGTGTTATAGGCAGTTGCTAGGGTGTTGCTAGGCAGTAATGGTGTTCCAGGTGGTTGCTAGGATGTTGCTAGGTTGTTGCTATGGAGTTATAGGCGGTTGCTAGGGTGTTGCTAAGCAGTTGTTATGGTGTTCCAGGTGGTTGCTAGGGTGTTGCTAGGTGGTTGCTAGGGTATTGTAGGTGGTTGCTAGGTTGTTGCTAGGTGGATGCTATGGAGTTCTAGATGGTTGCTATGCTGTTGCTAGGTGGTTGCTATGGAGTTATAGCTGGTTGCTAGGGTGTTTCTAGGCATTTGCTATGGAGTTATAGGCGGTTGCTAGGGTGTTGCTAGGGTATTCTAGGTGGTTGCAAGGATATTGCTAGGTGGTTGCTATGGAGTTATAGGTGGTTGCTAGGGTGTTGCTAAGCAGTTGTTATGGTGTTCCAGGTGGTTGCTAGGGTATTCTAGGTGGTTGCTAGGGTGTTGCAAGGTGGTTGCTATGGTGTTGCTAGGTGGTTGCTATGGAGTTATAGCTGGTTGCTAGGGTGTTGCTAGGCATTTGCTATGGTGTTCCAGGTGGTTGCTAGGGTGTTGTAGGTGGTGGTTATGGAGTTCTAGGTGGTTGCTAGGGTGTTGCTAGGCATTTGCTATTGTGTTCCAGGTGGTTGCTAGGGTGTTGCAAGGTGGTTGCTATGCAGTTTTAGGTGGTTGCTAGGGTGTTGCGAGGTGGTTGCTATGGAGTTCTAGGCATTTGCTATGGTGTTACAGGTGGTTGCTAGTGTGTTGCTAGGTCTTTGTTATGGAGTTATAGGCAGTTGCTAGGATGTTGCTAGGGGGTTGCTATGGAGTTCTAGGCAGTTGCTAGGGTGTTGCTAGGCAGTTGTTATGGTGTTCCAGGTGGTTGCTAGGTTGTTGCTAGGTGGTTGCTATGGTGTTCCAGGTGGTTGCTAGGGTGTTGCTAGGTGGTTGCTATGGAGTTCTAGGTGGTTGCTATGGTGTTGCTAGGTGGTTGCTATGGAGTTATAGGCGGTTGCTAGGGTGTTGCTAGGCATTTGCTATTGTCTTCCAGGTGGTTGCTCGGGTGTTGCAAGGTGGTTGCTATGCAGTTTTAGGTGGTTGCTAGGGTGTTGCTAGGGGGTTGCTATGGAGTTCTAGGCGGTTGCTAGGTCTTTACTGAGTCCAATGATGCGACCCATAAATCTCTATGACAAACGGTTCAAAAGTTATGAAATATCAAACGTCGGCCAATCAGGAAAGGGGGCGATGTTAATTTACACCAATACAGAACGGACTCTCTACCATGTCCAATGAGGCATTGCACAATTTGTCGGCAATTTTGCCCCATACAGATGAATGCCCAGTGTTCAAAGCCAGAGAGAGACCAGGGTACAGACAGAGCATTGTGACATCACAAGGCTGAGTTCTAAGTTCTGGTGGTGACTATGGTGTTTTAGGTGGTGTCTAGGGTGTTGCTATGGAGTTCTAGGCAGTTGGTAGGATGTTGCTAGGTGGTTGCTATGGAGCTCCAGGAGGTTGCTAGGGCATTGCTAGGTGGTTGCTAGGATGTTGCTAGGTGGTTGCTATGGAGTTATAGGCGGTTGCTAGAGTGTTGCTAGGCAATTGTTTGGTGTTCCAGGTCATTGCTAGGCAGTTGCTAGGTGGTTGCTATGGAGTTATCGGATGTTGCTAGGTGGTTGCTATGGAGCTCCAGGTGGTTGCTAGGGCATTGCTAGGTGGTTGCTAGGATGTTGCTAGGTGGTTGCTATGGAGTTATAGGCGGTTGCTAGGGTGTTGCTAGGCAATTGTTTGGTTTTCCAGGTCATTGCTAGGCAGTTGCTAGGTGGTTGCTATGGAGTTATAGGCGGTTGCTAGGTGGTTGCTATGGAGTTCTAGGCGGTTGCTAGGGAATTCTATGCGGTTGCTAGGGTGTTCTAGGTGGTTACTATGGAGTTCTAGGCAGTTGGTAGGATGTTGCTAGGTGGTTGCTATGGAGCTCCAGGTGGTTGCTAGGGCATTGCTAGGTGGTTGCTAGGATGTTGCTAGGTTGTTGCTATGGAGTTATAGGCGGTTGCTAGGGTGTTGCTAGGCAATTGTTTGGTGTTCCAGGTCATTGCTAGGCAGTTGCTAGGTGGTTGCTATGGAGTTATAGGCGGTTGCTAGGTGGTTGCTATGGAGTTCTAGGTGGTTGCTAGGGTGTTGCTACGTGGTTGCTTGGGTATTCAACGTGGTTGATATGGTGTTATAGGTGGTTTCTAGGGTGTTGCTGTGTTGTTGCTATGGAGTTATAGGCGGTTGCTAGGGTGTTCTCGGTGGTTGCTAGGGTGCTGCAAGGTGGTTGCTAGGGTATTCCAGGTGGTTGTTAGGGTGTTGCTAGGTGGTTGCTATGGAGTTCTATGTGGTGGCTAGGGTGTTACAAGGTGGTTGCTATGGAGTTCTAGGTGGTTGCTAGGGTGTTGCTAGACATTTGCTATGGTGTTCCAGGTGGTTGCTAGGGTGTTGCTAAGTGGTTGCTAGGGTATTCTAAGAGGTTGCTAGGGTGTTGCTAGGTGGTTGCTATGGTGTTCCAGATGGTTGCTAGGACGTTGCTAGGCAGTTGCTAGGCTATTCTGGGTGGTTGCTAGGGTGTTGCTAGGTGGTTGCTATCGAATTCTAGGCGGTTGCTATGGTGTTCTAGGTGGTTGCTATGGAGTTCTAGGCAATTGCTAGGACTTTGCTACGTGGTTGCTAGGGAGTTCTAGGCGGTTGCTAGTGCGTTGCTAGGTGGTTGCTATGCTGTTTTAGGCAGTTGCTAGGGTGTTAGAGGTGGTTACTAGGGTGTTGCTAGGTGGTTGCTATGGAGTTCTAGGTGGTTGCTAGGGTGTTGCTAGGTGGTTGCTCGGGTGTTCTCGGAGGTTGCTAGGGTGTTGCTAGGTGGTTGCTAGGGTGTTGCTAGGCAGTTGTTATGGTGTTCCAGGTGGTTGCTATGGTGTTCCAGGTGGTTGCTAGGATGTTGCTAAGTCGTTGCTATGGAGTTCTAGGTGGTTGCTAGGGTGATGCTAGGTGGTTGCTATGGAGTTATAGCTGGTTGCTAGGGTGTTGCTAGGTGGTTGCTATGGAGTTATGGCTGGTTGCTAGGGTGTTGCTAGGTGGTTGCTTTGGAGTTATAGTCGGTTGCTAGGATGTTGCTAGGGGGTTGCTATGGAGTTCTAGGCAGTTGCTAGGATGTTGCTAGGTGGTTGCTATGGAGTTTTAGGTGGTTGCTAGGGTGTTGCTAGGCATTTGCTATGGTTTTCCAGTTGGTTGCTAGGGTGTTGCTAGGTGGTTGCTATGGAGTTCTAGGTGGTTGCTATGGTGTTGCTAGGTGGTTGCTAAGGCATTCTAGGCAGTTGCTAGGGTGCTCTAGGTGGTTGCTAGTGTGTTGTTAGGTGGTTGCTATGGAGTTCTAGGTCGTTGGTAGGGTGTTGCTAGATGGTTGCTATGGAGTTCAGTGCGGTTGCTAAGGCATTCTGGGTGGTTGCTATAGTGTTCCAGGTTGTTGCTAGGGTGTTGTTAGGTGGTTGCTATGGAGTTCTAGGTGGTTGCTAGGGTGTTGCTAGGTGGTTGCTATGGAGTTATAGCTGGTTGCTAGGGTGTTACTAGGAGTTTGCTATGGTGTTCTTGGTAGTTGCTAGGGTGCTGCAAGGTGGTTGCTAGGGAGTTCTAGGCGGTTGCTAGGGCATTGCAAGGTGATTGCTATGCTGTTTTAGGCAGTTGCTAGGGTGTTAGAGGTGGTTACTAGGGTGTTGCTAGGTGGTTGCTATGGAGTTCTAGGTGGTTGCTAGGGTGTTGCTAGGTGGTTGCTAGGGTGTTCTAGGAGGTTGCTAGGGTGTTGCTAGGGTGTTGCTAGGTGGTTGCTATGGAGTTATAGCCGGTTGCTAGGGTGTTGCTAGGGTATTCTAGGCGGTTGCTAGGGTGTTGCTAGGCAGTTGTTATGGTGTTCCAGGTGGTTGCTAGGGTGTTGCTAGGTGGTTGCTATGGTGTTCCAGGTGGTTGCTAGGGTGTTGCTAGGTGGTTGCTATGGAGTTCTTGGTGGTTGCTATGGTGTTGCTAGGTGGTTGCTATGGAGTTATAGCCGTTTGCTAGGGTGTTGCTAGGCATTTGCTATGGTGTTCCAGGTGGTTGCTAGTGCGTTGTTAGGTGGTTGCTATGGAGTTCTAGGCGGTTGCTAGGTTGTTCTAGGTGGTTGCTAGGGTGTTGCTAGGTTGTTGCTATAGAGTTATAGGCGGTTGCTAGATCTTTACTGAGTCCAATGACGCAACCCATATTTCTCTATGACATACGGTTCAAAAGTTATGAAATATCAAACATTGGCCAATCAGGAAGGGGGGCGAGGCTGATCTACACCAATGGACAAAGGACTCTCTACCAAGTCCAATGAGGCATTGCACAATATGTGGGCAATTTTTCCCCACAGAGATATATGGCAGAATGTTCAAATCTAGAGAGAGACCAGAGTACTGCTGCTGGAAGACAGAGCATTGTGACATCACAGTGGTGAGAAGACAGCATTGTGACATCACAAGGGTGAACATTCCACCATTCATTATCTATGGGAAAAAATTCCCAAAAAAAGTGGAATTTCTCAAAAACCGTGCACCGAAACTTTCCACAAAGTAATAGCACACCATTCCCGATCAAGCCGGTCGATTTGACATATTGCACATGCATGTGGTGCGAAAACTCTGGGAGGAGTAGCGGTCCAAAAAACTGGCGGAATAATAATAATAATAATAACTAGACAATTCCTGCAGAAATTGTGAAGTGTGGTTGCCGCCAACGCAAAGTCGACTTCCTGCTGAACAGAGTGAACAGTGGTAGGTAGTTGCTATGATGTTCTGGTGGTGACTATGGTGTTTTAGGTGGTGTCTAGGGTGTTGCTAGGAGGTTGCTATAGAGTTTGAGGTGGTTGCTATGGGATTCTAGGTGGTTGCTAGGGTGTTCTAGTTGGTTGCTATGGAGTTCTAGACAGTTGCTAGGATGTTGCTAGGTGGTTGATATGGTGTTCCAGGTGGTTGCTAGGGTGGTGCTAGGTGGTTGCTATGGAGTTCCAGGTGGTTGCTATGAAGCTCCAGGTGGATGCTAGGGCATTGCTAGGTGGTTGCTAGAGTATTCTAATTGGTTGCTAGGATGTTGCTAGGTGGTTGCTATGGAGTTATAAGCGGTTACTAGGGTGTTGCTAGGCAGTTGTTATGATGTTCCAGGTGGTTGCTAGGTTGTTGCTAGGTGGTTGCTATTGTGTTCCAGGTGGTTGCTAGGGTGTTGCTAGGTGGTTGTTATGGTGTTCCAGGTGGTTGCTAGGGTGTTGCTAGGTGGTTGCTAGGATGTTATTAGGTGTTGCTAGGTGGATGCTATGGTGTTCTAGGTGGTTGCTAAGGTGTTGCTAGGTGGTTGCTATGGAGTTATAGCCGGTTGCTAGGGTGTTGCTAGGCATTTGCTATGGAGTTATAGGCGGTTGCTAGTGTATTCTGAGTGGTTGCTAGGAGGTTGCTATGGAGTTATAGGCGGTTGCTAGGGTGTTGCTAGGCATTTTCTATGGAGTTATAGGCGGTTGCTAAGGTGTTGCTAGAGTATTCTAAGTGGTTGCGAGGATGTTGCTAGGTGGTTGCTATGGAGTTATAGGCGGTTGCTTGGGTATTCTGGGTGGTTGCTAGGAGGTTGCTATGGAGTTATAGGCGGTTGCTAGGGTGTTGCTAGGCATTTTCTATGGAGTGATAGGCGGTTGCTAAGGTGTTGCTAGGGTATTCTAAGTGGTTGCGAGGATGTTGCTAGGTGGTTGCTATGGCGTTATAAGCGGTTACTAGGGTGTTGCTAGGCAGTTGTTATGATCCAGGTGGTTGCTAGGTTGTTGCTAGGTGGTTGCTATGGTGTTCCAGGTGGTTGCTAGGGTGTTGCCAGGTGGTTGTTATGGTGTTCGAGGTGGTTGCTATGCAGTTCTAGGTGGTTGTTTGGGTGTTGCTAGGAAGTTGCTGTGGAGTTCTAGGCTGTTGCAATGGTGTTCTATTTGGTTGCTAGGGTGTTGCTAGGTGGTTGCTATGGCCTGGTAGGTTGTTGCTAGGGTGTTGCTCTGGAGTTGCTATGGAGTTCTAGGCCGTTTCTACGTTTTTACTGAGTCCAATGATGCGACCCATAAATCTCTATGACAAACGGTTCAAAAGTTATGAAATATCAAACGTCGGCCAATCAGGAAAGGGGGCGAGGTTAATTTACACCAATACTCAAAGGACTCTCTACCATGTCCAATGAGGCATTGCACAATTTGTGGGCAATTTTGCCCCATACAGATGAATGCCCAGTGTTCAAAGCCAGAGAGAGACCAGGGTACAGCTGCTAGAAGACAGAGCATTGTGACATCACAAGGCTGAGAGGCCAGCATTGTGACATCACAAGGGTGAACATTCCGCCATTCATTCTCTATAGGAAAAAACTTTTTTTTTTGCCCGAAAAAAGTGGAATTTCTCAAAAACCGTGTACCGAAACATCCCACAAAGTAATAGCACACCATTCCCGATCAAGCCGCTCGATTTGACATATTGCACGTGTATGTAGTGCGAAAACTCTGGGAGGAGTAGCGGTCCAAAAAATGGGTGGAATAAATAATAAATAATAACTAGACAATTCCTGCAGAAATTGTGAAGTGTGGTTGCCGCCAATGCAAAGTCGACTTTGTGCTGAACGGAGTGAACAGTTTCTGTAGTATAAGCAGAGACAGGGCATTGTGTACCTGCTATAACATCACTACAACGAGTTGATTTGCGACACATATATTCAGAGCTAAATTATCCTTTCATCAAAATTTGAGATCTCAGTGTTTTACTTGCGGTATGCGGTGACGAGTGACGGCGAATCACAAAGCTAGCTGGCATGTTCAGAGGGTCTTGGAAAAACCCTAAGTCTGACGTGTAATGCAGACTGATGTGTAATGCAGTTATAACGAGACCAAAGTTTCCAACTCGCTGGAATATAAAACGGTATTACAAAAGTAAAATTTGACATATTATACATTGTTAGAAAGCTTATTCTGTCACCTATTAGATCGATGATGTGTAGATGAAGGCAGATTGTACTACAAAGTTCGACAACACCCAAAGCAACATGTGTGGTATTACAAGCCCACATCGTTTTCTGAAGACCGGATCAGAAGCTGCTGCACACGTGTTGTTGACGGCGTTGTTGCACTCTTTAGTACAGTCTGGCTTGTTTGAGAATTCGTTTATTCAGTAGGTGAGAGCATAAGCTTTCTAACCAGGTATAACAGCACGTCTAATTTTGGTTTTGGAATATCGTTTTTTTAGGTCAACCGAAAGTTTTTTAATCGTCGCATACAATGCATGTAGTCTTTGTTAGCATTAGCATTCAAAGACGCTGGACCTGACGAAACGTCGTCAAAGAATTTGCGTAATATCTTGTGAAATACTGTTATTATTGAGGACTTCTGGGTATGCCTAAGCCATATGTTTTGTTGATATACCTAGCTGACAGCGTTTTCATTTGAAATTTTGCATTTGGAATACTGTTTTATCCGTTCACTTCCGCGTTCAGCTATATCCTTTCTGGCTGGTGAGGACGAACAGCGGACCGCATCACGTGTGCAAAGCCGACCAATGCTGTAACTTCATAATTCACATTTTTTATGACGTCACCGCCCCATTCATTTTCAATGGGAAAAATTGGTCATAAAAAGTCATATTTCTCAAAAACCGTGCGGCGAAAATTTCCACAAAGTAATAGCCATCGATTCCCAAAGAAGCCGGTCAATTTGACATATGGCATGTGTATGTGGTGCAAAAACTCTGGGAGGAGTAGCGGTCCAAAAAACTGGCGGAATAATAATAATAATAACTAGACAATTCCTGCAGAAATTGTGAAGTGTGGTTGCCGCCAATGCAAAGTTGACTTTGTGCTGAACGGAGTGAACAGTTTCTGTAGTATAAGCAGAGACAGGGCATTGTGTACCTGCTATAACATCACTACAACGAGTTGATTTGCGACACATATATTCAGAGCTAAATTATCCTTTCATCAAAATTTGAGATCTCAGTGTTTTACTTGCGGTATGCGGTGACGAGTGACGGCGAATCACAAAGCTAGCTGGCATGTTCAGAGGGTCTTGGAAAAACCCTAAGTCTGACGTGTAATGCAGACTGATGTGTAATGCAGTTATAACGAGACCAAAGTTTCCAACTCGCTGGAATATAAAACGGTATTACAAAAGTAAAATTTGACATATTATACATTGTTAGAAAGCTTATTCTGTCACCTATTAGATCGATGATGTGTAGATCAAGCCAGATTGTACTACAAAGTTCGACAACACCCAAAGCAACATGTGTGGTATTACAAGCCCACTGAAGACGGATCAGAAGCTGCTGCACACGTGTTGTTGACGGCGTTGTTGCACTCTTTAGTACAGTCTGGCTTGTTTGAGAATTCGTTTATTCAGTAGGTGAGAGCATAAGCTTTCTAACCAGGTATAACAGGACGTCTAATTTTGGTTTTGGAATATCGTTTTTTTAGGTCAACCGAAAGTTTTTTAATCGTCGCATACAATGCATGTAGTCTGTTAGCATTAGCATTCAAAGACGCTGGACCTGACGAAACGTCGTCAAAGAATTTGCGTAATATCTTGTGAAATACTGTTATTATTGAGGACTTCTGGGTATGCCTAAGCCATATGTTTTGTTGATATACCTAGCTGACAGCGTTTTCATTTGAAATTTTGCATTTGGAATACTGTTTTATCCGTTCACTTCCGCGTTCAGCTATATCCTTTCTGGTGGCTGGTGAGGACGAATAGCCAACCGCATCACGTGTGCAAAGCCGACCAATGCTGTAACTTCATAATTCACATTTTTATGACGTCACCGCCCCATTCATTTTCAATGGGAAAAATTGGCCATAAAAAGTCATATTTCTCAAAAACCGTGCAGCGAAAATTTCCACAAAGTAATAGCCATCGATTCCCAAAGAAGCCGGTCAATTTGACATATGGCATGTGTATGTGGTGCGAAAACTCTGGGAGGAGTAGCGGTCCAAAAAATGGGTGGAATAATAATAATAACTAGACAATTCCTGCAGAAATTGTGAAGTGTGGTTGCCGCCAATGCAAAGTCGACTTTCTGCTGAACAGAGTGAACAGTGGTAGGTAGTTGCTATGATGTTCTGCGGTGACTATGGTGTTTTAGGTGGTGTCTAGGATGTTGCTAGGTGGTAGCTATGGAGTTTGAGGCGGTTGCTAGGGTGTTGCTAGGTGGTTCTGTGGAGTTCTAGGTGGTTGCTAGGATGTTGCTAGGTGGTTGCTATGGAGTTCTAGGTAGTTGTTAGGATGTTGCTAGGTGGTTGCTATGGAGTTCTAGGCAGTTGCTAGGATGTTGCTAGGTCATTGCTATGGAGTTCTAGGCAGTTGCTAGGATGTTGCTAGCTGGTTGCTATGGAGTTCTAGGTAGTTGCTAGGATGATGCTAGGTGGTTTCTATGGAGTTATAGGCAGTTGCTAGGATGTTGCTAGGTGGTTGTTATGGAGTTTTATGTGGTTGCTAGGGTGTTGCTAGGCATTTGCTATGGTGTTCCAGGTGGTTGCTAGGGTGTTGCTAGGTGGTTGCTATGGAGTTCTAGGTGGTTGCTATGGTGTTGCTAGGTGGTTCCTAAGGCATTCTAGGCAGTTGTTAGGGTGCTCTAGGTGGTTGCTAGTGTGTTGTTAGGTGGTTGCTATGGAGTTCTAGGTGCTTGTTAGGATGTTGCTAGATGGTTGCTATGGAGTTCAGTGCGGTTGCTAAGGCATTCTGGGTGGTTGCTATGGTGTTCCAGGTGGTTGCTAGGGTGTTGCTAAGTGGTTGCTATGGAGTTCTAGGTGGTTGCTAGGGTGTTGCTAGGGTATTCTAGGTGGTTGCTAGGATGTTGCTAGGTGGTTGCTATGGAGATATAAGCGGTTGCTAGGGTGTTGCTAGGCAGTTGTTATGGTGTTCCAGGTGGTTGCTAGGGTGTTGCTAGGTGGTTGCTATGGTGTTCCAGGTGGTTGCTAGGGTGTTGCTAGGTGGTTGCTATGGAGTTCTAGGTGGTTGCTATGGAGTTGCTAGGTGGTTGCTATGGAGTTATAGCCGGTTGCTAGGGTGTTCTAGGTGGTTGCTAGGGTGTTGCTAGGTGGTTGCTATGGTGTTCCAGGTGGTTGCTAGGGTGTTGCAAGGTGGTTGCTATGGAGTTATAGGCGGTTGCTAGGGTGTTGCTAGGCGGTTGTTATGGTGTTCCAGGTGGTTGCTAGGGTGTTGCTAGGTGGTTGCTATGGTGTTCCAGGTGGTTGCTAGGGTGTTGCTAGGTGGTTCTATGGAGTTCTAGGTGGTTGCTATGGAGTTGCTAGGTGGTTGCTATGGAGTTATAGACGGTTGCTAGGGTGTTCTAGGTGGTTGCTAGGGTGTTGCTAGGTGTTTGCTATGGTGTTCCAGGTGGTTGCTAGGGTGTTGCTAGGTGGTTGCTATGGAGATCTAGGTGGTTGCTATGGTGTTGCTGGGTGGTTGCTATGGAGTTATAGCCGGTTGCTAGGGTGTTCTAGGTGGTTGCTATCGTGTTCCAGGTGGTTGCTAGTGTGTTCTTAGGTGGTTGCTATGGAGTTATAGGCGGTTGTTAGGGTGTTGCTAGGGTATTATAGGTGGTTGCTAGGATGTTGCTAGGTGTTTGCTATGGAGATATAAGCGCTTGCTAGGGTGTTGCTAGGCAGTTGTTATGGTGTTCCAGGTGGTTGCTATGGTGTTGCTAGGCAGTTGTTATGGTGTTCCAGGTGGTTGCTATGGTGTTGCTACGTGGTTGCTATGGAGTTCTAGGTGGTTGCTATGGAGTTGCTAGGTGGTTGCTATGGATTTATAGCCAGTTGCTAGGGTGTTGCTAGGTGGTTGCTATGGTGTTCCAGGTGGTTGCTAGGGTGTTGCAAGGTGGTTGCTATGGAGTTATAGGCGGTTGCTAGGGTGTTGCTAGGTGGTTGCTAAGGTTTTCTAGGTGGTTGCTAGGATGTTGCTAGGTGGTTGCTATGGCATTATATGCGGTTGCTAGGGTGTTGCTAGGCAGTTGTTATGGTGTTCCAGGTGGTTGCTAGGTTGTTGCTAGGCAGTTGTTATGGTGTTCCAGGTGGTTGCTATGGTGTTGCTTGGTGGTTGCTATGGAGTTCTAGGTGGTTGCTATGGAGTTGCAAGGTGGTTGCTATGCAGTTCTAGGTGGTTGCTAGGGTGTTCCTAGGTGGTTGCTATGGAGTTCTAGGCAGTTGCTATGGTGTTACAGGTGGTTGCTAGTGTGTTGTTAGGTGTCTGCTATGGAGTTCTAGGCGGTTGCTACGGTGTTCTAGGTGGTTGCTAGGGTGTTGCTAGGTTTTTGCTATGGAGTTATAAGCGGTTGCTAGGATGTTGCTAGGGGGTTGCTATGGAGTTCTAGGCGGTTGCTAGGTCTTTACTGAGTCCAATGACGCAACCCATAGTTCTCTATGACAAACGGTTCAAAAGTTATGAAATATCAAACATTGGCCAATCAGGAAGGGGGGCGAGGCTGATCTACACCAATGGACAAAGGACTCTCTACCAAGTCCAATGAGGCATTGCACAATATGTGGGCAATTTTTCCCCACAGAGATATATGGCAGAATGTTCAAATCTAGAGAGAGACCAGAGTACTGCTGCAGGAAGACAGAGCATTGTGACATCACAATGGTGAGAAAACAGCATTGTGACATCACAAGGGTGAACATTCCACCATTCATTCTCTATGGGAAAAATTTCCCAAAAAAAGTGGAATTTCTCAAAAACCGTGCACCGAAACTTTCCACAAAGTAATAGCACACCATTCCCGATCAAGCCGGTCGATTTGACATATTGCACATGTATGTGGTGCGAAAACTCTGGGAGGAGTAGCGGTCCAAAAAACTGGCGGAATAATAATAATAATAACTAGACAATTCCTGCAGAAATTGTGAAGTGTGGTTGCCGCCAACGCAAAGTCAACTTTCTGCTGAACAGAGTGAACAGTGGTAGGTAGTTGCTGTGATGTTTGAGGCGGTTGCTAGGGTGTTGCTAGTTGGTATCCATGGAATTCTAGGCGGTTGCTAGGGTGTTCTAGGTGGTTGCTATGAAGTTCTAGGCAGTTGCTAGGATGTTGCTAGGTGGTTGATATGGTGTTCCAAGTGGTTGCTAGGGTGGTGCTAAGTGGTTGCTATGGAGTTCCATGTGGTTGCTATGGAGCTCCAGGTGGTTACTAGGGCATTGCTAGGTGGTTGCTAGGGTAATCTAAGTGGTTGCTATGATGTTGCTAGATGGTTGCTATGGAGTTATAGGCGATTTCTAGGGTGTTGCTAGGCAGTTGTTATGGTGTTCCAGGTGGTTGCTAGGATGTTGCTAGGTGGTTGCTATGGAGTTATAGGTGGTTGCTAGGGTGTTGCTAGGTGGTTGCTAGGCGATTGCTATGGAGTTATAGGCGGTTGTTAGGGTGTTGCTACGCAGTTGTTATGGTTCTCCAGGGGGTTGCTAGGGTGTCGCTAGGTGGTTGCTAGGGTAGTCTAGGTGGTTGCTATGGAGTTCTAGGTGGTTACTATGGTGTTGCTAGGTGGTTGCTATGGAGTTATAGTTGGTTGCTAGGGTGTTGCTAGGCATTTGCTATGGAGTTATAGGTGGTTGTTAGGGTGTTGCTAGGCAGTTGTTATGGTGTTCCAGGTGGTTGCTAGGGTGTTGCTAGGTGGTTGCTATGTACTTATAGCCGGTTGCTAGGGTGTTGCTAGGCAGTTGTTATGGTGTTCCAGGTGGTTGCTAGGGTGTTGCTAAGTGGTTGCTAGGATGTTGCTAGGTGGTTGCTACGGAGTTATAGGCGGTTGCTAGGGTGTTACTAGGTGGATGCTAGGAGGTTACTATGGAGTTATAGGCGGTTGCTTGGGTGTTGATAGGGTATTCTAGGTGGTTGCTAGGATGTTGCTAGGTGGTTGCTATGGATATATAAGCGGTTGCTAGGGTGTTGCTAGGCGGTTGCTAGGGTGTTGCTAGGTGGTTGCTATGGTGTTCCAGGTGGTTGCTAGGGTGTCGCTAGGTGGTTCTATGGAGTTCTAGGTGGTTGCTATGGAGTTGCTAGGTGGTTGCTATAGAGTTATAGCCGGTTGTAGGGAGTTATAGGTGGTTGCTAGGTTGTTGCTAGGTGGTTGCTATGGTGTTCCAGGTGGTTGCTAGGGTGTTGCTAGGTGGTTGCTATGGAGATCTAGGTGGTTGCTATGGTGTTGCTAGGTGGTTGCTATGGAGTTATAGCCGGTTGCTAGGGTGTTCTAGGTGGTTGCTATCGTGATCCAGGTGGTTGCTAGTGTGTTGTTAGGTGGTTGCCATGGAGTTATAGGCGGTTGCTAGGGTGTTGCTAGGGTATTCTAGGTGGTTGCTAGGATGTTGCTAGGTGGTTGCTATGGAGATATAAGCGGCTGCTAGGGTGTTGCTAGGCAGTTGTTTTGGTGTTCCAGGTGGTTGCTAGGGTGTTGCAAGGTGGTTGCTATGGTGTTCCAGGTGGTTGCTAGGGTGTTGCTAGGTGGTTGGTATGGAGTTCTAGGTGGTTGCTATGGAGTTGCTAGGTGGTTGCTATGGAGTTATAGTTGGTTGCTAGGGTGTTCTAGGTGGTTGCTAGGGTGTTGCTAGGTGGTTGCTATGGTGTTCCAGGTGGTTGCTAGGGTGTTGCAAGGTGGTTGCTATGTAGTTATAGGCGGTTGCTAGGGTGTTGCTAGGCGGTTGTTATGGTGTTCCAGGTGGTTGCTAGGGTGTTGCTAGGTGGTTGCTATGGAGTTATAGGCGGTTGCTAGGGTGTTGCTAGGGTATTCTAGGTGGTTGCTAGGATGTTTCTAGGTGGTTGCTATGGAGATATAAGCGGTTGCTAGGGTGTTGCTAGGCAGTTGTTATGGTGTTCCAGGTGGTTGCTATGGTGTTGCTAGGTGGTTGCTATGGAGTTCTAGGTGGTTGCTATGGAGTTGCTAGGTGGTTGCTATGGAGGTATAGCCGGTTGCTAGGGTGTTCTAGGTGGTTGCTATCGTGTTCTAGGTGGGTGCTAGTGTGTTGTTAGGTGGTTGCTATGGAGTTATAGGCGGTTGCTAGGGTGTTGCTAGGGTATTCTAGGTGGTTGCTAGGGTGTTGCTAGGTGGTTGCTATGGAGATATAAGCAGTTGCTAGGGTGTTGCTAGGCAGTTGTTATGGTGTTCCAGGTGGTTGCTAGGGTGTTGCTAGGCAGTTGTTAAGGTGTTCCAGGTGGTTGCTATGGTGTTGCTAGGTGGTTGCTATGGAGTTCTAGGTGGTTGCTATGGAGTTGCTAGGTGGGTGCTATGGAGTTATAGCCGGTTGCTAGGGTGTTCTAGGTGGTTGCTAGGGTGTTGCTAGGTGGTTGCTATGGTGTTCCAGGTGGTTGCTAGTATGTTGCAAGGTGGTTGCTATGGAGTTATAGGCGGTTGCTAGGGTGTTGCTAGGTGGTTGCTATGGTGTTCCCGGTGGTTGCTAGGGTGTTGCAAGGTGGTTGCTATGGAGTCATAGGCGGTTGCTAGGGTGTTGCTAGGCGGTTGTTATGGTGTTCCAGGTGGTTGCTAGGGTGTTGCTAAGTGGTTGCTATGGTGTTCCAGGTGGTTGCTAGGGTGTTGCTAGGTGGTTCTATGGACTTCTAGGTGGTTACTATGGACTTGCTAGGTGGTTGCTATGGAGTTATAGCCGGTTCCTAGGGTGTTCTAGGTGGTTGCTAGGGTGTTGCTAGGTGGTTGCTATGGTGTTCCAGGTGGTTGCTAGGGTGTTGCTAGGTGGTTGCTATGGAGATTTAGGTGGTTGCTATGGTGTTGCTAGGTGGTTGCTATGGAGTTATAGCCGGTTGCTAGGGTGTTCCTAGGGTATTCTAGGCGGTTGCTAGGGTGTTGCTAGGCAGTTGTATTGGTGTTCCAGGTGGTTGCTAGGGTGTTGCTAGGTGGTTGCTATGGTGTTCCAGGTGGTTGCTAGGGTGTTGCTAGGTTGTTGCTATAGAGTTATAGGCGGTTGCTAGGATGTTGCTAGAGGGTTGCTATGGAGTTCTAGGCGGTTGCTAGGTCTTTACTGAGTCCAATGACGCAACCCATAGTTCTCTATGACAAACGGTTCAAAAGTTATGAAATATCAAACATTGGCCAATCAGGAAGGGGGGTGAGGCTGATCTACACCAATGGACAAAGGACTCTCTACCAAGTCCAATGAGGCATTGCACAATATGTGGGCAATTTTTCCCCACAGAGATATATGGCAGAATGTTCAAATCTAGAGAGAGACCAGAGTACTGCTGCTGGAAGACAGAGCATTGTGACATCACAATGGTGAGAAAACAGCATTGTGACATCACAAGGGTGAACATTCCACCATTCATTCTCTATGGGAAAAATTTCCCAAAAAAAGTGGAATTTCTCAAAAACCGTGCACCGAAACTTTCCACAAAGTAATAGCACACCATTCCCGATCAAGCCGGTCGATTTGACATATTGCACATGTATGTGGTGCGAAAACTCTGGGAGGAGTAGCGGTCCAAAAAACTGGCGGAATAATAATAATAATAATAATAATAAATATGTGCAATAATAATAGTGTGTTTGCCTAAGGCAACCACACTAATAATAATAAATATGTGCAATAATAATAGTGCGTTTGCCTAAGGCAACCACACTAATAATAATATGTGGGATAATAGTAGTGTGGTTGCCTGAGGCAACCACACTAATAATAATAATAATAATATGTGAGATAATAGTAGTGTGATTGCCTAAGGCAACCACACTAATAACTAGACAATTCCTGCAGAAATTGTGAAGTGTGGTTGCCGCCAATGCAAAGTCGACTTTGTGCTGAACGGAGTGAACAGTTTCTGTAGTATAAGCAGAGACAGGGCATTGTGTACCTGCTATAACATCACTACAACGAGTTGATTTGCGACACATATATTCAGAGCTAAATTATCCTTTCATCAAAATTTGAGATCTCAGTGTTTTACTTGCGGTATGCGGTGACGAGTGACGGCGAATCACAAAGCTAGCTGGCATGTTCAGAGGGTCTTGGAAAAACCCTAAGTCTGACGTGTAATGCAGACTGATGTGTAATGCAGTTATAACGAGACCAAAGTTTCCAACTCGCTGGAATATAAAACGGTATTACAAAAGTAAAATTTGACATATTATACATTGTTAGAAAGCTTATTCTGTCACCTATTAGATCGATGATGTGTAGATGAAGGCAGATTGTACTACAAAGTTCGACAACACCCAAAGCAACATGTGTGGTATTACAAGCCCACATCGTTTTCTGAAGACCGGATCAGAAGCTGCTGCACACGTGTTGTTGACGGCGTTGTTGCACTCTTTAGTACAGTCTGGCTTGTTTGAGAATTCGTTTATTCAGTAGGTGAGAGCATAAGCTTTCTAACCAGGTATAACAGCACGTCTAATTTTGGTTTTGGAATATCGTTTTTTTAGGTCAACCGAAAGTTTTTTAATCGTCGCATTCAATGCATGCACTCTTTGTTAGCACTAGTAGCATTCAAAGACGCTGCATTTGACGAAACGTTGTCAACGATTTTGCGTGATATCTTGTGAAATACTATTATTTTTGAGGACTTCTGGGTATGCCTAAGCCATATGTTTTGTTGATATACCTAGCTGACAGCGTTTTCATTTGAAATTTTGCATTTGGAATACTGTTTTATCCGTTCACTTCCGCGTTCAGCTATATCCTTTCTGGCTGGTGAGGACGAACAGCGGACCGCATCACGTGTGCAAAGCCGACCAATGCTGTAACTTCATAATTCACATTTTTTATGACGTCACCGCCCCATTCATTTTCAATGGGAAAAATTGGTCATAAAAAGTCATATTTCTCAAAAACCGTGCGGCGAAAATTTCCACAAAGTAATAGCCATCGATTCCCAAAGAAGCCGGTCAATTTGACATATGGCATGTGTATGTGGTGCAAAAACTCTGGGAGGAGTAGCGGTCCAAAAAACTGGCGGAATAATAATAATAATAACTAGACAATTCCTGCAGAAATTGTGAAGTGTGGTTGCCGCCAATGCAAAGTCGACTTTGTGCTGAACGGAGTGAACAGTTTCTGTAGTATAAGCAGAGACAGGGCATTGTGTACCTGCTATAACATCACTACAACGAGTTGATTTGCGACACATATATTCAGAGCTAAATTATCCTTTCATCAAAATTTGAGATCTCAGTGTTTTACTTGCGGTATGCGGTGACGAGTGACGGCGAATCACAAAGCTAGCTGGCATGTTCAGAGGGTCTTGGAAAAACCCTAAGTCTGACGTGTAATGCAGACTGATGTGTAATGCAGTTATAACGAGACCAAAGTTTCCAACTCGCTGGAATATAAAACGGTATTACAAAAGTAAAATTTGACATATTATACATTGTTAGAAAGCTTATTCTGTCACCTATTAGATCGATGATGTGTAGATCAAGCCAGATTGTACTACAAAGTTCGACAACACCCAAAGCAACATGTGTGGTATTACAAGCCCACTGAAGACCGGATCAGAAGCTGCTGCACACGTGTTGTTGACGGCGTTGTTGCACTCTTTAGTACAGTCTGGCTTGTTTGAGAATTCGTTTATTCAGTAGGTGAGAGCATAAGCTTTCTAACCAGGTATAACAGCACGTCTAATTTTGGTTTTGGAATATGGTTTTTTTAGGTCAACCGAAAGTGTTTTAATCGTCGCATTCAATGCATGCACTCTTTGTTAGCACTAGTAGCATTCAAAGACGCTGCATTTGACGAAACGTTGTCAACGATTTTGCGTAATATCTTGTGAAATACTATTATTTTTGAGGAAATCTGGGTATGCCTAAGTCATATGTTTGTTGATATACCTAGCTGACAGCGTTTTCATTTGTAATTTTGCATTTGGAATACCGTTTTTATCGCGTGCACTTCCGCATTAAGCTATATCCACTGTGGTGGCTAAGTCGCCAGGAAACCTCGTTTGAACAACACAATCCGTGCATGTACGTCTTCGTCAAGGTTTTATCTACATTGTGGTATGAATCATTTGAAGTTTACGAATGTGTGTTTTCTGTAATTACGACGAAAATGGAGATATGCACCGCATCTGGATTCTAAATTTCCTGTAGATGAAGCAGGTTAAAAGTGCATCACGTGTGCTAAGCCGACCAATGCTGTGACTTCACCGCTCACATATGTATGACGTCACGTTTTACATTCATCCCTATGGGGAAAAATTGGCCATAAACAGTCATATTTCTCAAAAACCGTGCAGCGAAACTTTCCACAAAGTAATAGCACACGATTCCCAAAGAAGGCGGTCAATTTGACATATGGCACGTGTATGTGGTGCGAAAACTCTGGGAGGAGTAGCGGTCCAAAAAATGGGTGGAATAATAATAATAATAACTAGACAATTCCTGCAGAAATTGTGAAGTGTGGTTGCCGCCAATGCAAAGTCGACTTTGTGCTGAACGGAGTGAACAGTTTCTGTAGTATAAGCAGAGACAGGGCATTGTGTACCTGCTATAACATCACTACAACGAGTTGATTTGCGACACATATATTCAGAGCTAAATTATCCTTTCATCAAAATTTGAGATCTCAGTGTTTTACTTGCGGTATGCGGTGACGAGTGACGGCGAATCACAAAGCTAGCTGGCATGTTCAGAGTGTCTTGGAAAAACCCTAAGTCTGACGTGTAATGCAGACTGATGTGTAATGCAGTTATAACGAGACCAAAGTTTCCAACTCGCTGGAATATAAAACGGTATTACAAAAGTAAAATTTGACATATTATACATTGTTAGAAAGCTTATTCTGTCACCTATTAGATCGATGATGTGTAGATCAAGCCAGATTGTACTACAAAGTTCGACAACACCCAAAGCAACATGTGTGGTATTACAAGCCCACTGAAGACCGGATCAGAAGCTGCTGCACACGTGTTGTTGACGGCGTTGTTGCACTCTTTAGTACAGTCTGGCTTGTTTGAGAATTCGTTTATTCAGTAGGTGAGAGCATAAGCTTTCTAACCAGGTATAACAGCACGTCTAATTTTGGTTTTGGAATATGGTTTTTTTAGGTCAACCGAAAGTGTTTTAATCGTCGCATTCAATGCATGCACTCTTTGTTAGCACTAGTAGCATTCAAAGACGCTGCATTTGACGAAACGTTGTCAACGATTTTGTGTAATATCTTGTGAAATACTATTATTTTTGAGGAAATCTGGGTATGCCTAAGTCATATGTTTGTTGATATACCTAGCTGACAGCGTTTTCATTTGTAATTTTGCATTTGGAATACCGTTTTTATCGCGTGCACTTCCGCATTAAGCTATATCCACTGTGGTGGCTAAGTCGCCAGGAAACCTCGTTTGAACAACACAATCCGTGCATGTACGTGTTCGTCAAGGTTTCATCTACATTGTGGTATGAATAATTTGAAGTTTACGAATGTGTGTTTTCTGTAATTACGACGAAAATGGAGATATGCACCGCATCTGGATTCTAAATTTCCTGTAGATGAAGCAGGTTAAAAGTGCATCACGTGTGCTAAGCCGACCAATGCTGTGACTTCACCGCTCACATATGTATGACGTCACGTTTTACATTCATCCCTATGGGGAAAAATTGGCCATAAAAAGTCATATTTCTCAAAAACCATGCAGCGAAAATTTCCACAAAGTAATAGCCATCGATTCCCAAAGAAGCCGGTCAATTTGACATATGGCATGTGTATGTGGTGCGAAAACTCTGGGAGGAGTAGCGGTCCAAAAAACTGGCGGAATAATAATAATAATAATAATAATAAATAACTAGACAATTCCTGCAGAAATTGTGAAGTGTGGTTGCCGCCAATGCAAAGTCGACTTTGTGCTGAACGGAGTGAACAGTTTCTGTAGTATAAGCAGAGACAGGGCATTGTGTACCTGCTATAACATCACTACAACGAGTTGATTTGCGACACATATATTCAGAGCTAAATTATCCTTTCATCAAAATTTGAGATCTCAGTGTTTTACTTGCGGTATGCGGTGACGAGTGACGGCGAATCACAAAGCTAGCTGGCATGTTCAGAGTGTCTTGGAAAAACCCTAAGTCTGACGTGTAATGCAGACTGATGTGTAATGCAGTTATAACGAGACCAAAGTTTCCAACTCGCTGGAATATAAAACGGTATTACAAAAGTAAAATTTGACATATTATACATTGTTAGAAAGCTTATTCTGTCACCTATTAGATCGATGATGTGTAGATCAAGCCAGATTGTACTACAAAGTTCGACAACACCCAAAGCAACATGTGTGGTATTACAAGCCCACTGAAGACCGGATCAGAAGCTGCTGCACACGTGTTGTTGACGGCGTTGTTGCACTCTTTAGTACAGTCTGGCTTGTTTGAGAATTCGTTTATTCAGTAGGTGAGAGCATAAGCTTTCTAACCAGGTATAACAGCACGTCTAATTTTGGTTTTGGAATATGGTTTTTTTAGGTCAACCGAAAGTGTTTTAATCGTCGCATTCAATGCATGCACTCTTTGTTAGCACTAGTAGCATTCAAAGACGCTGCATTTGACGAAACGTTGTCAACGATTTTGCGTAATATCTTGTGAAATACTATTATTTTTGAGGAAATCTGGGTATGCCTAAGTCATATGTTTGTTGATATACCTAGCTGACAGCGTTTTCATTTGTAATTTTGCATTTGGAATACTGTTTTTATCGCGTGCACTTCCGCATTAAGCTATATCCACTGTGGTGGCTAAGTCGCCAGGAAACCTCGTTTGAACAACACAATCCGTGCATGTACGTCTTCGTCAAGGTTTTATCTACATTGTGGTATGAATCATTTGAAGTTTACGAATGTGTGTTTTGTGTAATTACGACGAAAATGGAGATATGCACCGCATCTGGATTCTAAATTTCCTGTAGATGAAGCAGGTTAAAAGTGCATCACGTGTGCTAAGCCGACCAATGCTGTGACTTCACCGCTCACATATGTATGACGTCACGTTTTACATTCATCCCTATGGGGAAAAATTGGCCATAAAAAGTCATATTTCTCAAAAACCGTGCAGCGAAACTTTCCACAAAGTAATAGCCATCGATTCCCAAAGAAGCCGGTCAATTTGACATATGGCACGTGTATGTGGTGCGAAAACTCTGGGAGGAGTAGCGGTCCAAAAAATGGGTGGAAAGAAAGAAATAATAATAACTAGACAATTCCTGCAGAAATTGTGAAGTGTGGTTGCCGCCAATGCAAAGTCGACTTTGTGCTGAACGGAGTGAACAGTTTCTGTAGTATAAGCAGAGACAGGGCATTGTGTACCTGCTATAACATCACTACAACGAGTTGATTTGCGACACATATATTCAGAGCTAAATTATCCTTTCATCAAAATTTGAGATCTCAGTGTTTTACTTGCGGTATGCGGTGACGAGTGACGGCGAATCACAAAGCTAGCTGGCATGTTCAGAGTGTCTTGGAAAAACCCTAAGTCTGACGTGTAATGCAGACTGATGTGTAATGCAGTTATAACGAGACCAAAGTTTCCAACTCGCTGGAATATAAAACGGTATTACAAAAGTAAAATTTGACATATTATACATTGTTAGAAAGCTTATTCTGTCACCTATTAGATCGATGATGTGTAGATCAAGCCAGATTGTACTACAAAGTTCGACAACACCCAAAGCAACATGTGTGGTATTACAAGCCCACTGAAGACCGGATCAGAAGCTGCTGCACACGTGTTGTTGACGGCGTTGTTGCACTCTTTAGTACAGTCTGGCTTGTTTGAGAATTCGTTTATTCAGTAGGTGAGAGCATAAGCTTTCTAACCAGGTATAACAGCACGTCTAATTTTGGTTTTGGAATATGGTTTTTTTAGGTCAACCGAAAGTGTTTTAATCGTCGCATTCAATGCATGCACTCTTTGTTAGCACTAGTAGCATTCAAAGACGCTGCATTTGACGAAACGTTGTCAACGATTTTGCGTAATATCTTGTGAAATACTATTATTTTTGAGGAAATCTGGGTATGCCTAAGTCATATGTTTGTTGATATACCTAGCTGACAGCGTTTTCATTTGTAATTTTGCATTTGGAATACTGTTTTTATCGCGTGCACTTCCGCATTAAGCTATATCCACTGTGGTGGCTAAGTCGCCAGGAAACCTCGTTTGAACAACACAATCCGTGCATGTACGTCTTCGTCAAGGTTTTATCTACATTGTGGTATGAATCATTTGAAGTTTACGAATGTGTGTTTTGTGTAATTACGACGAAAATGGAGATATGCACCGCATCTGGATTCTAAATTTCCTGTAGATGAAGCAGGTTAAAAGTGCATCACGTGTGCTAAGCCGACCAATGCTGTGACTTCACCGCTCACATATGTATGACGTCACGTTTTACATTCATCCCTATGGGGAAAAATTGGCCATAAAAAGTCATATTTCTCAAAAACCGTGCAGCGAAACTTTCCACAAAGTAATAGCCATCGATTCCCAAAGAAGCCGGTCAATTTGACATATGGCACGTGTATGTGGTGCGAAAACTCTGGGAGGAGTAGCGGTCCAAAAAATGGGTGGAAAGAAAGAAATAATAATAACTAGACAATTCCTGCAGAAATTGTGAAGTGTGGTTGCCGCCAATGCAAAGTCGACTTTGTGCTGAACGGAGTGAACAGTTTCTGTAGTATAAGCAGAGACAGGGCATTGTGTACCTGCTATAACATCACTACAACGAGTTGATTTGCGACACATATATTCAGAGCTAAATTATCCTTTCATCAAAATTTGAGATCTCAGTGTTTTACTTGCGGTATGCGGTGACGAGTGACGGCGAATCACAAAGCTAGCTGGCATGTTCAGAGGGTCTTGGAAAAACCCTAAGTCTGACGTGTAATGCAGACTGATGTGTAATGCAGTTATAACGAGACCAAAGTTTCCAACTCGCTGGAATATAAAACGGTATTACAAAAGTAAAATTTGACATATTATACATTGTTAGAAAGCTTATTCTGTCACCTATTAGATCGATGATGTGTAGATGAAGGCAGATTGTACTACAAAGTTCGACAACACCCAAAGCAACATGTGTGGTATTACAAGCCCACATCGTTTTCTGAAGACCGGATCAGAAGCTGCTGCACACGTGTTGTTGACGGCGTTGTTGCACTCTTTAGTACAGTCTGGCTTGTTTGAGAATTCGTTTATTCAGTAGGTGAGAGCATAAGCTTTCTAACCAGGTATAACAGCACGTCTAATTTTGGTTTTGGAATATCGTTTTTTTAGGTCAACCGAAAGTTTTTTAATCGTCGCATACAATGCATGTAGTCTTTGTTAGCATTAGCATTCAAAGACGCTGGACCTGACGAAACGTCGTCAAAGAATTTGCGTAATATCTTGTGAAATACTGTTATTATTGAGGACTTCTGGGTATGCCTAAGCCATATGTTTTGTTGATATACCTAGCTGACAGCGTTTTCATTTGAAATTTTGCATTTGGAATACTGTTTTATCCGTTCACTTCCGCGTTCAGCTATATCCTTTCTGGCTGGTGAGGACGAACAGCGGACCGCATCACGTGTGCAAAGCCGACCAATGCTGTAACTTCATAATTCACATTTTTTATGACGTCACCGCCCCATTCATTTTCAATGGGAAAAATTGGTCATAAAAAGTCATATTTCTCAAAAACCGTGCGGCGAAAATTTCCACAAAGTAATAGCCATCGATTCCCAAAGAAGCCGGTCAATTTGACATATGGCATGTGTATGTGGTGCAAAAACTCTGGGAGGAGTAGCGGTCCAAAAAACTGGCGGAATAATAATAATAATAACTAGACAATTCCTGCAGAAATTGTGAAGTGTGGTTGCCGCCAATGCAAAGTTGACTTTGTGCTGAACGGAGTGAACAGTTTCTGTAGTATAAGCAGAGACAGGGCATTGTGTACCTGCTATAACATCACTACAACGAGTTGATTTGCGACACATATATTCAGAGCTAAATTATCCTTTCATCAAAATTTGAGATCTCAGTGTTTTACTTGCGGTATGCGGTGACGAGTGACGGCGAATCACAAAGCTAGCTGGCATGTTCAGAGGGTCTTGGAAAAACCCTAAGTCTGACGTGTAATGCAGACTGATGTGTAATGCAGTTATAACGAGACCAAAGTTTCCAACTCGCTGGAATATAAAACGGTATTACAAAAGTAAAATTTGACATATTATACATTGTTAGAAAGCTTATTCTGTCACCTATTAGATCGATGATGTGTAGATCAAGCCAGATTGTACTACAAAGTTCGACAACACCCAAAGCAACATGTGTGGTATTACAAGCCCACTGAAGACGGATCAGAAGCTGCTGCACACGTGTTGTTGACGGCGTTGTTGCACTCTTTAGTACAGTCTGGCTTGTTTGAGAATTCGTTTATTCAGTAGGTGAGAGCATAAGCTTTCTAACCAGGTATAACAGGACGTCTAATTTTGGTTTTGGAATATCGTTTTTTTAGGTCAACCGAAAGTTTTTTAATCGTCGCATACAATGCATGTAGTCTGTTAGCATTAGCATTCAAAGACGCTGGACCTGACGAAACGTCGTCAAAGAATTTGCGTAATATCTTGTGAAATACTGTTATTATTGAGGACTTCTGGGTATGCCTAAGCCATATGTTTTGTTGATATACCTAGCTGACAGCGTTTTCATTTGAAATTTTGCATTTGGAATACTGTTTTATCCGTTCACTTCCGCGTTCAGCTATATCCTTTCTGGTGGCTGGTGAGGACGAATAGCCAACCGCATCACGTGTGCAAAGCCGACCAATGCTGTAACTTCATAATTCACATTTTTATGACGTCACCGCCCCATTCATTTTCAATGGGAAAAATTGGCCATAAAAAGTCATATTTCTCAAAAACCGTGCAGCGAAAATTTCCACAAAGTAATAGCCATCGATTCCCAAAGAAGCCGGTCAATTTGACATATGGCATGTGTATGTGGTGCGAAAACTCTGGGAGGAGTAGCGGTCCAAAAAATGGGTGGAATAATAATAATAACTAGACAATTCCTGCAGAAATTGTGAAGTGTGGTTGCCGCCAATGCAAAGTCGACTTTCTGCTGAACAGAGTGAACAGTGGTAGGTAGTTGCTATGATGTTCTGCGGTGACTATGGTGTTTTAGGTGGTGTCTAGGATGTTGCTAGGTGGTAGCTATGGAGTTTGAGGCGGTTGCTAGGGTGTTGCTAGGTGGTTCTGTGGAGTTCTAGGTGGTTGCTAGGATGTTGCTAGGTGGTTGCTATGGAGTTCTAGGTAGTTGTTAGGATGTTGCTAGGTGGTTGCTATGGAGTTCTAGGCAGTTGCTAGGATGTTGCTAGGTCATTGCTATGGAGTTCTAGGCAGTTGCTAGGATGTTGCTAGCTGGTTGCTATGGAGTTCTAGGTAGTTGCTAGGATGATGCTAGGTGGTTTCTATGGAGTTATAGGCAGTTGCTAGGATGTTGCTAGGTGGTTGTTATGGAGTTTTATGTGGTTGCTAGGGTGTTGCTAGGCATTTGCTATGGTGTTCCAGGTGGTTGCTAGGGTGTTGCTAGGTGGTTGCTATGGAGTTCTAGGTGGTTGCTATGGTGTTGCTAGGTGGTTCCTAAGGCATTCTAGGCAGTTGTTAGGGTGCTCTAGGTGGTTGCTAGTGTGTTGTTAGGTGGTTGCTATGGAGTTCTAGGTGCTTGTTAGGATGTTGCTAGATGGTTGCTATGGAGTTCAGTGCGGTTGCTAAGGCATTCTGGGTGGTTGCTATGGTGTTCCAGGTGGTTGCTAGGGTGTTGCTAAGTGGTTGCTATGGAGTTCTAGGTGGTTGCTAGGGTGTTGCTAGGGTATTCTAGGTGGTTGCTAGGATGTTGCTAGGTGGTTGCTATGGAGATATAAGCGGTTGCTAGGGTGTTGCTAGGCAGTTGTTATGGTGTTCCAGGTGGTTGCTAGGGTGTTGCTAGGTGGTTGCTATGGTGTTCCAGGTGGTTGCTAGGGTGTTGCTAGGTGGTTGCTATGGAGTTCTAGGTGGTTGCTATGGAGTTGCTAGGTGGTTGCTATGGAGTTATAGCCGGTTGCTAGGGTGTTCTAGGTGGTTGCTAGGGTGTTGCTAGGTGGTTGCTATGGTGTTCCAGGTGGTTGCTAGGGTGTTGCAAGGTGGTTGCTATGGAGTTATAGGCGGTTGCTAGGGTGTTGCTAGGCGGTTGTTATGGTGTTCCAGGTGGTTGCTAGGGTGTTGCTAGGTGGTTGCTATGGTGTTCCAGGTGGTTGCTAGGGTGTTGCTAGGTGGTTCTATGGAGTTCTAGGTGGTTGCTATGGAGTTGCTAGGTGGTTGCTATGGAGTTATCGACGGTTGCTAGGGTGTTCTAGGTGGTTGCTAGGGTGTTGCTAGGTGTTTGCTATGGTGTTCCAGGTGGTTGCTAGGGTGTTGCTAGGTGGTTGCTATGGAGATCTAGGTGGTTGCTATGGTGTTGCTGGGTGGTTGCTATGGAGTTATAGCCGGTTGCTAGGGTGTTCTAGGTGGTTGCTATCGTGTTCCAGGTGGTTGCTAGTGTGTTCTTAGGTGGTTGCTATGGAGTTATCGACGGTTGCTAGGGTGTTCTAGGTGGTTGCTAGGGTGTTGCTAGGTGTTTGCTATGGTGTTCCAGGTGGTTGCTATGGTGTTGCTACGTGGTTGCTATGGAGTTCTAGGTGGTTGCTATGGAGTTGCTAGGTGGTTGCTATGGATTTATAGCCAGTTGCTAGGGTGTTGCTAGGTGGTTGCTATGGTGTTCCAGGTGGTTGCTAGGGTGTTGCAAGGTGGTTGCTATGGAGTTATAGGCGGTTGCTAGGGTGTTGCTAGGTGGTTGCTAAGGTTTTCTAGGTGGTTGCTAGGATGTTGCTAGGTGGTTGCTATGGCATTATATGCGGTTGCTAGGGTGTTGCTAGGCAGTTGTTATGGTGTTCCAGGTGGTTGCTAGGTTGTTGCTAGGCAGTTGTTATGGTGTTCCAGGTGGTTGCTATGGTGTTGCTTGGTGGTTGCTATGGAGTTCTAGGTGGTTGCTATGGAGTTGCAAGGTGGTTGCTATGCAGTTCTAGGTGGTTGCTAGGGTGTTCCTAGGTGGTTGCTATGGAGTTCTAGGCAGTTGCTATGGTGTTACAGGTGGTTGCTAGTGTGTTGTTAGGTGTCTGCTATGGAGTTCTAGGCGGTTGCTACGGTGTTCTAGGTGGTTGCTAGGGTGTTGCTAGGTTTTTGCTATGGAGTTATAAGCGGTTGCTAGGATGTTGCTAGGGGGTTGCTATGGAGTTCTAGGCGGTTGCTAGGTCTTTACTGAGTCCAATGACGCAACCCATAGTTCTCTATGACAAACGGTTCAAAAGTTATGAAATATCAAACATTGGCCAATCAGGAAGGGGGGCGAGGCTGATCTACACCAATGGACAAAGGACTCTCTACCAAGTCCAATGAGGCATTGCACAATATGTGGGCAATTTTTCCCCACAGAGATATATGGCAGAATGTTCAAATCTAGAGAGAGACCAGAGTACTGCTGCAGGAAGACAGAGCATTGTGACATCACAATGGTGAGAAAACAGCATTGTGACATCACAAGGGTGAACATTCCACCATTCATTCTCTATGGGAAAAATTTCCCAAAAAAAGTGGAATTTCTCAAAAACCGTGCACCGAAACTTTCCACAAAGTAATAGCACACCATTCCCGATCAAGCCGGTCGATTTGACATATTGCACATGTATGTGGTGCGAAAACTCTGGGAGGAGTAGCGGTCCAAAAAACTAGCGGAATAATAATAATAATAACTAGACAATTCCTGCAGAAATTGTGAAGTGTGGTTGCCGCCAACGCAAAGTCAACTTTCTGCTGAACAGAGTGAACAGTGGTAGGTAGTTGCTGTGATGTTTGAGGCGGTTGCTAGGGTGTTGATAGTTGGTATCCATGGAATTCTAGGCGGTTGCTAGGGTGTTCTAGGTGGTTGCTATGAAGTTCTAGGCAGTTGCTAGGATGTTGCTAGGTGGTTGATATGGTGTTCCAAGTGGTTGCTAGGGTGGTGCTAAGTGGTTGCTATGGAGTTCCATGTGGTTGCTATGGAGCTCCAGGTGGTTACTAGGGCATTGCTAGGTGGTTGCTAGGGTAATCTAAGTGGTTGCTAGGATGTTGCTAGATGGTTGCTATGGAGTTATAGGCGATTTCTAGGGTGTTGCTAGGCAGTTGTTATGGTGTTCCAGGTGGTTGCTAGGATGTTGCTAGGTGGTTGCTATGGAGTTATATGTGGTTGCTAGGGTGTTGCTAGGTGGTTGCTAGGCGGTTGCTATGGAGTTATAGGCGGTTGTTAGGGTGTTGCTACGCAGTTGTTATGGTGCTCCAGGGGGTTGCTAGGGTGTCGCTAGGTGGTTGCTAGGGTAGTCTAGGTGGTTGCTATGGAGTTCTAGGTAGTTACTATGGTGTTGCTAGGTGGTTGCTATGGAGTTATAGCCGGTTGCTAGGGTGTTGCTAGGCATTTGCTATGGAGTTATAGGTGGTTGTTAGGGTGTTGCTAGGCAGTTGTTATGGTGTTCCAGGTGGTTGCTAGGGTGTTGCTAGGTGGTTGCTATGTACTTATAGCCGGTTGCTAGGGTGTTGCAAGGCAGTTGTTATGGTGTTCCAGGTGGTTGCTAGGGTGTTGCTAAGTGGTTGCTAGGATGTTGCTAGGTGGTTGCTACAGAGTTATAGGCGGTTGCTAGGGTGTTACTAGGTGGATGCTAGGAGGTTACTATGGAGTTATAGGTGGTTGCTAGGGTGTTGATAGGGTATTCTAGGTGGTTGCTAGGATGTTGCTAGGTGGTTGCTATGGATATATAAGCGGTTGCTAGGGTGTTGCTAGGCGGTTGCTAGGGTGTTGCTAGGTGGTTGCTATGGTGTTCCAGGTGGTTGCTAGGGTGTTGCTAGGTGGTTGCTATGGAGATCTAGGTGGTTGCTATGGTGTTGCTAGGTGGTTGCTATGGAGTTATCGCCGGTTGCTAGGGTGTTCTAGGTGGTTGCTATCGTGTTCCAGGTGGTTGCTAGTGTGTTGTTAGGTGGTTGCCATGGAGTTATAGGCGGTTGCTAGGGTGTTGCTAGACAGTTGTTATGGTGTTCCAGGTGGTTGCTAGGGTGTTGCTAGGTGGTTGCTATGGTGTTCCAGGTGGTTGCTAGGATGTTGCTAGGTGGTTGGTATGGAGTTCTAGGTGGTTGCTATGGAGTTGCTAGGTGGTTGCTATGGAGTTATAGTTGGTTGCTAGGGTGTTCTAGGTGGTTGCTACGGTGTTGCTAGGTGGTTGCTATGGTGTTCCAGGTGGTTGCTAGGGTGTTGCAAGGTGGTTGCTATGGAGTTATAGGCGGTTGCTAGGGTGTTGCTAGGCGGTTGTTATGGTGTTCCAGGTGGTTGCTAGGGTGTTGCTAGGTGGTTGCTATGGAGTTATAGGCGGTTGCTAGGGTGTTGCTAGGGTATTCTAGGTGGTTGCTAGGATGTTGCTAGGTGGTTGCTATGGAGATATAAGCGGTTGCTAGGGTGTTGCTAGGCAGTTGTTATGGTGTTCCAGGTGGTTGCTATGGTGTTGCTAGGTGGTTGCTATGGCGTTCTAGGTGGTTGCTATGGAGTTGCTAGGTGGTTGCTATGGAGGTATAGCCGGTTGCTAGGGTGTTCTAGGTTGTTGCTATCGTGTTCCAGGTGGGTGCTAGTGTGTTGTTAGGTGGTTGCTATGGAGTTATAGGCGGTTGCTAGGGTGTTGCTAGGGTATTCTAGGTGGTTGCTAGGATGTTGCTAGGTGGTTGCTATGGAGATATAAGCAGTTGCTAGGGTGTTGCTAGGCAGTTGTTATGGTGTTCCAGGTGGTTGCTAGGGTGTTGCTAGGCAGTTGTTAAGGTGTTCCAGGTGGTTGCTATGGTGTTGCTAGGTGGTTGCTATGGAGTTCTAGGTGGTTGCTATGGAGTTGCTAGGTGGGTGCTATGGAGTTATAGCCGGTTGCTAGGGTGTTCTAGGTGGTTGCTAGGGTGTTGCTAGGTGGTTGCTATGGTGTTCCAGGTGGTTGCTAGTGTGTTGCAAGGTGGTTGCTATGGAGTTATAGGCGGTTGCTAGGGTGTTGCTAGGTGGTTGCTATGGTGTTTCCGGTGGTTGCTAGGGTGTTGCAAGGTGGTTGCTATGGAGTCATAGGCGGTTGCTAGGGTGTTGCTAGGCGGTTGTTATGGTGTTCCAGGTGGTTGCTAGGGTGTTGCTAAGTGGTTGCTATGGTGTTCCAGGTGGTTGCTAGGGTGTTGCTAGGTGGTTCTATGGACTTCTAGTTGGTTGCTATGGAGTTGCTAGGTGGTTGCTATGGAGTTATAGCCGGTTCCTAGGGTGTTCTAGGTGGTTGCTAGGGTGTTGCTAGGTGGTTGCTATGGTGTTCCAGGTGGTTGCTAGGGTGTTGCTAGGTGGTTGCTATGGAGATTTAGGTGGTTGCTATGGTGTTGCTAGGTGGTTGCTATGGAGTTATAGCCGGTTGCTAGGGTGTTGCTAGGGTATTCTAGGCGGTTGCTAGGGTGTTGCTAGGCAGTTGTATTGGTGTTCCAGGTGGTTGCTAGGGTGTTGCTAGGTGGTTGCTATGGTGTTCCAGGTGGTTGCTAGGGTGTTGCTAGGTTGTTGCTATAGAGTTATAGGCGGTTGCTAGGATGTTGCTAGAGGGTTGCTATGGAGTTCTAGGCGGTTGCTAGGTCTTTACTGAGTCCAATGACGCAACCCATAGTTCTCTATGACAAACGGTTCAAAAGTTATGAAATATCAAACATTGGCCAATCAGGAAGGGGGGCGAGGCTGATCTACACCAATGGACAAAGGACTCTCTACCAAGTCCAATGAGGCATTGCACAATATGTGGGCAATTTTTCCCCACAGAGATATATGGCAGAATGTTCAAATCTAGAGAGAGACCAGAGTACTGCTGCTGGAAGACAGAGCATTGTGACATCACAAGGCTGAGAAGACAGCATTGTGACATCACAAAGGTGAACATTCCGCCATTCATTCTCTATGGGAAAAATTCCCCAAAAAAAGTCAAATTTCTCAAAAACCGTGCACCCAAACTTTCCACAAAGTAATAGCACACCATTCCCGATCAAGCCGCTCGATTTGACATATTGCACATGTATGTGGTGCGAAAACTCTGGGAGGAGTAGCGGTCCAAAAAACTGGCGGAATAATAATAATAATAATAATAATAATAATAAATATGTGCAATAATAATAGTGTGTTTGCCTAAGGCAACCACACTAACTAGACAATTCCTGCAGAAATTGTGAAGTGTGGTTGCCGCCAATGCAAAGTCGACTTTCTGCTGAACAGAGTGAACAGTGGTAGGTAGTTGCTATGATGTTCTGGTGGTGACTATGGTGTTTTAAGTGGTGTCTAGGGTGTTGGTAGGTGGTTGCTATGGAGTTTGAGGCGGTTGCTAGGGTGTTGCTAGGTGGTTCTATGGAGTTCCAGGCGGTTGCTATGGAATTCTAGGCGGTTGCTAGGGTGTTGTAGGTGGTTGCTGTGGAGTTCTAGGCAGTTGCTAGGATGTTGCTAGGTGGTTGATATGGTGTTCCAGGTGGTTTCTAGGGTGTTCTAGGTAGTTCCTATGGAGTTCTAGTTGGTTGCTAGGGTGATGCTAGGTGCTTGCTATGGGAATCTAGGCAGTTGCTAGGTTGTTGCTAGGTGGTTGCGATGGAGTTCAGGGCGGTTGCTAAGGCATTCTAGGTGGTTGCTTGGATGTTGCTAGGTGGTTGCTATGGTGTTCCAGGTGGTTGCTATGGTGTTGCTAGGTGGTTGCTATGGAGTTCTTGGTGGTTGCTAGGGTGTTGCTAGGTGGTTGCTATGGAGTTATTGCTGGTTGCTAGGGTTTTGCTAGGCTTTTGTTATGGTGTTACAGGTGGTTGCTAGAGTGTTGCTAGGTGGTTGCTATGGAGTTCTAGGTGGTTGCTAGGGTGTTGCTAGGTGGTTGCTATGGAGTTATCGCTGTTTGCTAGGGTGTTGCTAGGCATTTGCTATGGTGTTCTAGGTGGTTGCTAGGGTTTTGCTGGATGGTTGCTATGGAGTTCAAGGTGGTTGCTAGGGTGTTGCTAGGTGGTTGTTATGAAGTTATAGCTGGTTGCTAGGGTGTTGCTAGGCATTTGCTATGGTGTTCCAGGTGGTTGCTAGGGTGTTGCTAGGTGGTTGCTAGGATGTTGGTAGGTGGTTGCTATTGAGTTATAGGCAGTTGCTAGGGTGTTGCTATGTGTTTGCTAGGGGGTTGCTATGGAGTTATAGGCGGTTGCTAGGGTGTTTCTAGGCAGTTATGCTGTTTCAGGTGGTTGCTATGGTGTTGCTAGGTGGTTGCTAGGGTATTCTAGGTGGTTGCTAGGGTGTTGCTAGGTGGATGCTATGGAGTTCTGGGTGGTTACTATGGTGTTGCTAGGTGGTTGCTATGGAGTTATAGACGATTGCTAGGGTGTTGCTAGGGTATTCTAGGTGGTTGCTAGGATGTTGCTAGGTGGTTGCTATGGAGTTATAGGCGGTTGCTAGGGTGTTGCTAGGCATTTGCTATGAAGCTATAGACGGTTGCTAGGGTGTTGCTAGGGTATTCTAGGTGGTTGCTAGGATGTTGCTAGGTGGTTGCTATGGAGTTATAGGCGGTTGCTAGGGTGTTGCTACGCAGTTGCTATGGTGTTCCAGGTGGTTGCTAGGGGGTTGCTAGGTGGTTGCTATGGTGTTCCAGGTGGTTGCTAGGGTGTTGCTAGGTGGTTGCTATGGAGTTCTAGGTGGTTGCTATGGTGTTGCTAGGTGGTTGCTATGGAGTTAAAGCTGGTTGCTAGGGTGTTCTAGGTGGTTGCTAGGGTGTTGCTAGGTGGTTGCTATTGTGTTCCAGGTGGTTGCTAGGGTGTTGCTAGGTGGTTGCTATGGAGTTCTAGGTGGTTGCTATGGTGTTGCTAGGTGGTTGCTATGGAGTTATAGCCGGTTGCTAGGGTGTTCTAGGTGGTTGCTAGGGTGTTGCTAGGTGGTTGCTATGGAGTTCCAGGTGGTTGCTAGGGTGTTGCTAGGTGGTTGCTATGGAGTTCTAGGTGGTTGCTATGGTGTTGCTAGGTGGTTGCTATAGTGTTCCAGGTGGTTGCTAGTGTGTTGTTAGGTGGTTGCTATGGAGTTCTAGGCGGTTGCTAGGTTATTCTAGGTGGTTGCTAGGGTGTTGCTAGGTCGTTGCTTTGGAGTTATAGGCGGTTGCTAGGGATCAAGCCGCTCGATTTGACATATTGCACGTGTATGTGGTGCGAAAACTCTGGGAGGAGTCTCTATGGAGTTCTAGGTGGTTGCTATGGTGTTGCTAGGTGGTTGCTATGGAGTTATAGCCGGTTGCTAGGGTGTTCTAGGTGGTTGCTAGGGTGTTGCTAGGTGGTTGCTATGGAGTTCCAGGTGGTTGCTAGGGTGTTGCTAGGTGGTTGCTATGGAGTTCTAGGTGGTTGCTATGGTGTTGCTAGGTGGTTGCTATAGTGTTCCAGGTGGTTGCTAGTGTGTTGTTAGGTGGTTGCTATGGAGTTCTAGGCGGTTGCTAGGTTTTTCTAGGTGGTTGCTAGGGTGTTGCTAGGTCGTTGCTTTGGAGTTATAGGCGGTTGCTAGTGTGTTGCTAAGAGGTTGCTATGGAGTTCTAGGCGGTTGCTAGGTCTTTACTGAGTCCAATGACGTGACCCATAATTTTCTATGACAAACGGTTCAAAAGTTATGAAATATCAAACATCGGCCAATCAGGAATGGGGGCGAGGCTGATCTACACCAATGGACAAAGGACTCTCTACCATGTCCAATGAGGCATTGCACAATTTGTGGGCAATTTTTCCCCATAGAGATGAATGGCAGAATGTTCAAATCTAGAGAGAGACCAGAGTACTGCTGCCAGAAAACAGAGCATTGTGACATCATAAAGGTGTGAAGACAGCATTGTGACATCACAAGGGTGAACATTCCACCATTCATTCTCTATGGGAAAAATTTCCCAAAAAACGTGGAATTTCTCAAAAACCGTGCACCGAAACTTTCCACAAAGTAATAGCACACCATTCCCGATCAAGCCGCTCGATTTGACATATTGCACGTGTATGTGGTGCGAAAACTCTGGGAGGAGTAGCGGTCCAAAAAACTGGCGGAATAATAATAATAATAATAATAATAATAATAAATATGTGCAATAATAATAGTGTGTTTGCCTAAGGCAACCACACTAATAATAATAAATATGTGCAATAATAATAGTGTGTTTGCCTAAGGCAACCACACTAATAATAAATATAGCTGCGAGCAGCAATGGAGGGGCCAAGCACGAATGGGACTCCAGGCCGACAAGCAAACAGAACAACCCCTGATCAAGACACCAGTCCATCGCAGGGCGAACGGCACAACCCTCTACCATTCTGCAAAGTTTTGTAAAAACCGACCAGTCGGTTATAGGGGCCGCCATAGACTTCCCTGGCAGAAAGCATTTGAAGCATTTTTCAAAGAAGTCTCATTTGTGGAAGATCACAACTCTAGGACAGAAAATGTCTAATTTACGGAAGATCCAATGGGCGGGGCTCATGGGTCCTAATTGGATACTTGTTACCCTTGACGAGTTGCACATATGTGCAAAATTTCATGACTGTAGCTCAAATGGGGCCGGAGATATGCTTGTTCAAAATTAGGCAAGAAAAACACCTTTTTGCTCATTATAGCGCCACCATACAGCCAATCGGCTTCATATTTCCGCCCTGTCCATATAGAGTGCCCCAATACATGTGCGCCGAGTTTTGAAAACATCGGCATAGCGGTTATGCCAAAACAAAAAATGAGCTCTCTAGCGCCACCACTTTGCTTGATCGGGCCGAAAATGGAGGGTTAGCCTCCACTTATGTCTCTTGATATGTCTACCAAGTTTTAGGTTGGTAGGTGTAACTGTTCAGAATTTACAAACCTTCATGTTACAAGCCACGCCCTCCTAAATATTCATTGGCTAATTGTGGCCATGTAAATATCTTTATCAAAATTCTGTGAATAACTTTTGGTCAACACCGTCTGTCGATCATACGTACCGAATTTGGTGGTGATCGGAACAACGCCCTAGGACTAGTTCGCAAAAGTAGGTTTATCGAATAATTCAAAATGGCGGAAAATTTATAATGACGCGTTTTAACGGCAATGGGTGCATTGGAATCGGCATGACCCAAGGATTCATGAGAAACAATCCCCACAACTCTAGGACAAACGGTTCAAAAGTTATAAGCAAAAATGTACTTTGAAATTTGGCCAGTTGGTGGCGCTACAGAGTTGGATGGATTGACCCCAAATTCGAGGCCTGTATACATTGTATTGTCCTTTATCAATGTGCCAAACTTCATAAAAAGTTACCAATGGGTTCTATGGGCTGCCATAGACTCGCATTGCGGAAAGTATAATAATAATAATAATACTAACGATTACAATAGGTGCCCTGCACCTTCGGTGCTTGGCCCCTAATAATAATAATAAATATAGCTGCGAGCAGCAATGAAGGGGCCAAGCACGAATGGGGCACCAAGCCGACAAGCAACCAGAACAACCCCAGTCCATTGCAGGGCGAACGGTATAACCCTCTACCATTCAGCAAAGTTTTGTAAAATCCGAACTGTCGGTTATAGCGGCTGCCATAGACTTCCATGGCAGGAAGCAATTGAAGCATTTGTCAAAAATGTCAAATTTGCAGAAGATCACAGCCCTAGGACAAGAAAGGTCTAATTTGCGGAAGATCCAATGGGCGGGGCTTATAGGTCCTTATTGGAAACTTGTTACCCTTGATGAGTTGCACATATGTGCAAAGTTTCATGACTGTAGCTCAAATGGGGCAGGAGATATGCTTGTTCAAATATATGCAAGAAAAACACCTTTTTGCTCATTATAGCGCCACCATGCAGCCAATCGGCTTCATATTTCCGCGCTGTCCATATAGAGTGCCCCAATACATGTGTGCCGAGTTTCGAAAACATCGGCATAGTGGTTATGCCAAAACAGAAAATGAGCTCTCTAACGCCACCACTTTGCTTGATCGGGCCGAAAATAGAGGGTTAGCCTCCACTTATGTCTCTTGATATGTCTACCAAGTTTTAGGTTGGTAGGTGTAACCGTTCAGAATTTACAAACCTTCATGTTACAAGACACGCCCCCCTAAATATTCATTGGCTAATTGTGGCCATTTAAATATCTTTATCAAAATTCTGTGAATAACTTTTGGTCAGCACCATCGGTAGATCATACGTACCGAATTTGGTGGTGATCGGATCAACGCCCTAGGACTAGTTCGCAAAAGTAGGTTTTTTGAATTATTCAAAATGGCGGAAAATCTATTATGACGCGTTTTAACGGCAATGGGTGCATTGGAATCGGCATGACCCAAGGATTCAGGAGAAACAATCCCCACAACTCTAGGACAAACGGATCAAAAGTTATAAGCAAAAATGTACCTTGAACTTTGGCCTGTTGGTGGCGCTACAGAGTTGGATGGATTGACCCCAAATTTGAGGCCTGTATACATTGTACTGTTCTTTATCAATGTGCCAAATTTCATAAAAAACCACCAATGGGTTCTATGGGCTGCCATAGACTCGCATTGCAGAAATAATAATAAATATAGCTGCGAGCAGCAATGGAGGGGCCAAGCACGAATGGGACTCCAGGCCGACAAGCAAACAGAACAACCCCTGATCAAGAGACCAGTCCATCACAGGGCAAACGGCACAACCCTCTACCATTCTGCAAAGTTTTGTAAAAACTGACCAGTCGGTTACAGGGGCCGCCATAGACTTCTATGGCAGAAAGCATTCGAAGCATTTTTCAAAGAAGTCTCATTTGTGGAAGATCACAACTCTAGGACAGAAAATGACTATTTTGCGGAAGATCCAATGGGCGGGGCTTATGGGTCCTAATTGGAAACTTGTTACCCTTGACGAGTTGCACATATGTGCAAAATTTCATGACTGTAGCTCAAATGGGGCCGGAGATATGCTTGTTCAAAATTATGCAAGAAAAACACCTTTTTGCTCATTATAGCGCCACCATGCAGCCAATCGGCTTCCTATTTCCGCGCTGTCCATATAGAGTGCCCCAATACATGTGTGCCGAGTTTCGAAAACATCGAAATAGCGGTTATGCAAAAACAGATAATGAGCTCTCTGGCGCCACCACTTGCCTTGATCGGGCCGCAAATGGAGGGTTAGCCTCCACTTATGTCTCTTGATATGTCAACCAAGTTTTAGGTTGGTAGGTGTAACCGTTCTGCATTTACAAACCTTCATGTTACAAGACACGCCCTCCTAAATATTCATTGGCTAATTGTGGCCATTTAAATATCTTTATCAAAATTCTGTGAATAACTTTTGGTCATCACCGTCTGTAGATTATACGTACCGAATTTGGTGGTGATCGGAACAACGCCCAAGGACTAGTTCGCAAAAGAAGGTTTTTTGAATAATTCAAAATGGCGGAAAATCTATTATGACGCGTTTTAACGGCAATGAGTGCATTGGAATCGGCACGACCCAAGGATTCAGGAGAAACAATCCGCACAACTCTAGGACAAACGGTTCAAAAGTTATAAGCAAAAATGTACCTTTAACTTTGGCCTGTTGGTGGCGCTACAGAGTTGGATGGATTGACCCAAAATTCTAGGCCTCTATACATTGGACTGTCCTTTATCAATGTGCCAAATTTCATAAAAAACTACCAATGGGTTCTATGGGCTGCCATAGACTCGCATTGCAGAAATAATAATAATAATAATAAATATAGCTGCGAGCAGCAATGGAGGGGCCAAGCACGAATGGGGCACCAGGCCGACAAGCAAACAGAACAACCCCTGAACAGGACACCAGTCCATCGCAGGGTGAAAGGCACAACCCTCTACCATTTTACAAAGTTTTGTAAAAACCGACCAGTCGGTTATAGGGGCCGCCATAGACTTCCATGGCTCAAAGCATTTGAAGCATTTTTCAAAGAAGTCTCATTTGTGTAAGATCACAACTCTAGGACAGAAAATGACTAATTTGCGGAAGATCCAATGGGCGGGGCTAATGGGTCCTAATTGGAAACTTGTTACCCTTGACGAGTTGCACATATGTGCAAAATTTCATGACTGTAGCTCAAATGGGGCCGGAGATATGCTTGTTCAAAATTATGCAAGAAAAACACCTTTTTGCTCATTATAGCGCCACCATACAGCCAATCGGCTTCATATTTCCGCCCTGTCCATATAGAGTGCCCCATTACATGTGTGCCGAGTTTCGAAAACATCGGCATAGCGGTTATGCCAAAACAGAAAATGAGCTCTCTAGCGCCACCACTTTGCTTGATCGGGCCGAAAATGGAGGGTTAGCCTCCACTTATGTCTGTTGATATGTCTACCCAGTTTTAGGTTGGTAGGTGTAACCGTTCAGAATTTACAAATCTTCATGTTACAAGCCACGCCCTCCTAAATATTCATTGGCTAATTGTGGCCATTTAAATATCTTAATGAAAATTCTGTGAATAACTTTTCGTCAGCACCGTCTGTAGATCATACGTACCGAATTTGGTGGTGATCGGAACAACGCCCTAGGACTAGTTCGCAAAAGTAGGTTTTCAGAACAATTCAAAATGGCGGAAAATCTATTATGACGCGTTTTAACGGCAATGGGTGTATTGGAATCGTCATGACCCAAGGATTCAGGAGAAACAATCCCCACAACTCTAGGACAAACGGTTCAAAAGTTATAAGCAAAAATGTACCTTGAAATTTGGCCTGTTGGTGGCGCTACAGAGTTGGATGGTTTGACCCCAAATTTGAGGCCTGTATACATTGTACTGTCCTTTATCAATGTGCCAAATTTCATAAAAAGTTACCAATGGGTTCTATGGGCTGCCATAGACTTGCATTGCAGAAAGTATAATAATAATAATAATAATAATACTAACGATTACAATAGGTGCCCTGCACCTTCGGTGCTTGGCCCCTAATAATACTAACGATTACAATAGGTGCCCTGCACCTTCGGTGCTTGGCCCCTAATAATACTAACGATTACAATAGGTGCCCTGCACCTTCGGTGCTTGGCCCCTAAATACTAACGATTACAATAGGTGCCCTGCACCTTCGGTGCTTGGCCCCTAATAATACTAACGATTACAATAGGTGCCCTGCACCTTCGGTGCTTGGCCCCTAATAATAATACTAACGATTACAATAGGTGCCCTGCACCTTCGGTGCTTGGCCCCTAATAAATATAGCTGCGAGCAGCAATGGAGGGGCCAAGCACGAATGGGGCACCAGGCCGACAAGCAAACAGAACAACCCCTGAACAGGACACCAGTCCATCGCAGGGTGAAAGGCACAACCCTCTACCATTTTGCAAAGTTTTGTAAAAACCGACCAGTCGGTTATAGGGGCCGCCATAGACTTCCATGGCTCAAAGCATTTGAAGCATTTTTCAAAGAAGTCTCATTTGTGGAAGATCACAACTCTAGGACAGAAAATGTCTAATTTGCGGAAGATCCAATGGGCGGGGCTAATGGGTCCTAATTGGAAACTTGTTACCCGTGACGAGTTGCACATATGTGCAAAATTTCATGACTGTAGCTCAAATGGGGCCGGAGATATGCTTGTTCAAAATTATGCAAGAAAAACACCTATTTGCTCATTATAGCGCCACCATGCAGTCAATCGGCTTTTTATTTCCGCGCTGTCCATATAGAGTGCCCCAATACATGTGTGCTGAGTTTCGAAAACATCGGCATAGCGGTTATGCCAAAACAGAAAATGAGCTCTCTAGCGCCACCACTTTGCTTGATCGGGCCGAAAATGGAGGGTTAGCATCCACTTATGTCTCTTGATATGTCTACCAAGTTTTAGGTTGGTACGTGTAACCGTTCAGAATTTACAAACCTTCATGTTACAAGACACGCCCTCCTAAATATTCATTGGCTAATTGTGGCCATTTAAATATCTTTATCAAAATTCTGTGAGTAACTTTTGGTCAGCACCGTCTGTAGATCATACGTACCGAATTTGGTGGTGATCGGAACAACGCCCTAGGACTAGTTTGCAAAAGTAGGTTTTTTGAATAATTCAACATGGCGGAAAATCTATTATGACGCGTTTTAACGGCAATGGGTGCATTGGAATCGGCATGACCCAAGGATTCAGGAGAAACAATCCCCACAACTCTAGGACAAACGGTTCAATAGTTATAAGCAAAAATGTACCTTGAACTTTGGCCTGTTGGTGGCACTACAGAGTTGGATGGATTGACCCCAAATTCGATGCCTGGATACATCAGACTTTCCTTTATCAATGTGCCAAATTTCATAAAAAGTTACCAATGGGTTCTATGGGCTGCCATAGACTCGCATTGCAGAAAGTATAATAATAATAATAAATATAGCTGCGAGCAGCAATGGAGGGGCCAAGCACGAATGGGACTCCAGGCCGACAAGCAAACAGAACAACCCCTGATCAAGACACCAGTCCATCGCAGGGCGAACGGCATAACCCTCTACCATTCTGCAAAGTTTTGTAAAAACCGACCAGTCGGTTATAGGGGCCGCCATAGACTTCCATGGCAGAAAGCATTTGAAGCATTTTTCAAAGAAGTCTCATTTGTGGAAGATCACAACACTAGGACATAAAATGTCTGATTTGCGGAAGATCCAATGGGCGGGGCTTATGGGTCCTAATTGGAAACTTGTTACCCTGGACGAGTTGCACATATGTGCAAAATTTCATGACTGTAGCTCAAATGGGGCCGGAGATATGCTTGTTCAAAATTATGCAAGAAAAACACCTTTTTGCTCATTATAGCGCCACCATACAGCCAATCGGCTTCATATTTCCGCCCTGTCCATATAGAGTGCCCCAATACATGTGTGCCGAGTTTCGAAAACATCGGCATAGCGGTTATGCCAAAACAGAAAATGAGCTCTCTAGCGCCACCACTTTGCTTGATCGGGCCGAAAATGGAGGGTTAGCCTCCACTTATGTCACTTGATATGTCTACCAAGTTTTAGGTTGGTAGGTGGAACCGTTCAGAATTAACAAACCTTCATGTTACAAGCCACGCCCTCCTATATATTCATTGGCTAATTGTGGCCATTTAAATATCTTTATCAAAATTCTGTGAATAACTTTTGGTCAGCACCGTCTGCAGATCATACGTGCCGAATTTGGTGGTGATCGGAACAACGCCCTAGGACTAGTTCGCAAAAGTAGGTTTTTCGAATAATTCAAAATGGCGGAAAATCTATTATGACGCGTTTTAACGGCAATGGGTGTATTGGAATCGGCATGACCCAAGGATTCAGGAGAAACAATCCCCACAACTCTAGGACAAACGGTTCAAAAGTTATAAGCAAAAATGTACCTTGAACTTTGGCCTGTTGGTGGCGCTACAGAGTTGGATGGATTGACCCCAAATTCGAGGCCTGTATACATTGGACTGTCCTTTATCAATGTGCCAAATTTCATAAAAAACTACCAATGGGTTCTATGGGCTGCCATAGACTCGCATTGCAGAAATAATAATAAATATAGCTGCGAGCAGCAATGAAGGGGCCAAGCACGAATGGGGCACCAAGCCGACAAGCAACCAGAACAACCCCAGTCCATTGCAGGGCGAACGGTATAACCCTCTACCATTCAGCAAAGTTTTGTAAAATCCGAACTGTCGGTTATAGCGGCTGCCATAGACTTCCATGGCAGGAAGCAATTGAAGCATTTGTCAAAAATGTCAAATTTGCAGAAGATCACAGCCCTAGGACAAGAAAGGTCTAATTTGCGGAAGATCCAATGGGCGGGGCTTATAGGTCCTTATTGGAAACTTGTTACCCTTGATGAGTTGCACATATGTGCAAAGTTTCATGACTGTAGCTCAAATGGGGCAGGAGATATGCTTGTTCAAATATATGCAAGAAAAACACCTTTTTGCTCATTATAGCGCCACCATGCAGCCAATCGGCTTCATATTTCCGCGCTGTCCATATAGAGTGCCCCAATACATGTGTGCCGAGTTTCGAAAACATCGGCATAGCGGTTATGCCAAAACAGAAAATGAGCTCTCTAACGCCACCACTTTGCTTGATCGGGCCGAAAATAGAGGGTTAGCCTCCACTTATGTCTCTTGATATGTCTACCAAGTTTTAGGTTGGTAGGTGTAACCGTTCAGAATTTACAAACCTTCATGTTACAAGACACGCCCCCCTAAATATTCATTGGCTAATTGTGGCCATTTAAATATCTTTATCAAAATTCTGTGAATAACTTTTGGTCAGCACCGTCTGTAGATCATACGTACCGAATTTGGTGGTGATCGGATCAACGCCCTAGGACTAGTTCGCAAAAGTAGGTTTTTTGAATTATTCAAAATGGCGGAAAATCTATTATGACGCGTTTTAACTGCAATGGGTGCATTGGAATCGGCATGACCCAAGGATTCAGGAGAAACAATCCCCACAACTCTAGGACAAACGGATCAAAAGTTATAAGCAAAAATGTACCTTGAACTTTGGCCTGTTGGTGGCGCTACAGAGTTGAATGGATTGACCCCAAATTTGAGGCCTGTATACATTGTACTGTTCTTTATCAATGTGCCAAATTTCATAAAAAACCACCAATGGGTTCTATGGGCTGCCATAGACTCGCATTGCAGAAAGTATAATAATAATAATAATAATACTAACGATTACAATAGGTGCCCTGCACCTTCGGTGCTTGGCCCCTAATAATAATAATAATACTAACGATTACAATAGGTGCCCTGCACCTTCGGTGCTTGGCCCCTAATAATAATACTAACGATTACAATAGGTGCCCTGCACCTTCGGTGCTTGGCCCCTAATAATACTAACGATTACAATAGGTGCCCTGCACCTTCGGTGCTTGGCCCCTAATAATACTAATGATTACAATAGGTGCCCTGCACCTTCGGTGCTTGGCCCCTAATAATACTAACGATTACAATAGGTGCCCTGCACCTTCGGTGCTTGGCCCCTAAATATAGCTGCGAGCAGCAATGGAGGGGCCAAGCACGACAGGCGCACCAGGCCGACAACCAGAACAACCCCTGAACAAGACACCAGTCCATCGCAGGGTGAACGGCATAACCCTCTACCAATCCGCAAAGTTTTGTAAAATCCGACCAGTCGGTTATAGGGGCCGCCATAGACTTCCATGGCAGAAAGCAATTGAAGCATTTCTCAAAAAAGTTTAATTTGTGGAAGATCACAGCTATAGGATAAAAAATGTCTAATTTGCGGAAGATCCAATGGGCGGGGCTTATGGGTCCTAATTGGAAACTTGTTACCCTTGACGAGTTGCACGTATGTGCAAAATTTCATGACTGTAGCTCAAATGGGGCCGGAGATATGCTTGTTCAAAATTATCTAAGATAAACACCTTTTTGCTCATGACAGCGCCACCTTTTGGCCAATCGGTTTCATATTTCCTCGCTGTCCATATATAATGCCCCAATATATCTGTCCCGAGTTTCGAAAACATCGGCCTAGCGGTTATGCCTAAACAGAAAATGAGCTCTCTGGCGCCACCACTTTCCTTGATCGGGCCGAAAATGGAGGGTTAGCCTCTACTTATGTCTCTTGATATGTCTACCAAGTTTCATGGTGGTAGATGAAACCGTTCAGAATTTACACACCTTCATGTATCAAGCCACGCCCGCCTCAATATTCATTGGCTGATTGTGGCCATATCATTTGATCAATCAAAATTCTGTGAATACCTTTTGGTCAGCACCGTCTGTAGATCATATGTACCGAATTTAGTGGTGATCGGATCAACGCCCTAGGACTAGTTCGCAAAAGTAGGTTTTTTGAATAATTCAAAATGGCAGAAAATCTATTATGACGCGATTTTACGGCAATGGGTGCATTGAAATCGGCATGACCCAAGGATTCAGGGGAAACAATCCCCACAACTCTAGGATAAACGGTTCAAAAGTTATAAGCAAAAATGTACCTTGAAGTTTGGCCTGTTGGTGGCGCTACAGAGTTCGATGGATTGACCCCAAATATGAGGCCTGGATACATTGGACTGTCCTTTATCAATGTGCCAAATTTCATAAAAAACTACCAATGGGTTCTATGGGCTGCCATAGACTCGCATTGCGGAAAGTATAATAATAATAATAAATATAGCTACGAGCAGCAATGGAGGGGCCAAGCACGAATGGGACTCCAGGCCGACAAGCAAACAGAACAACCCCTGATCAAGACACCAGTCCATCGCAGGGCGATCGGCATAACCCTCTACCATTCTGCAAAGTTTTGTAAAAACCGACCAGTCGGTTATAGGGGCCGCCATAGACTTCCATGGCAGAAAGCATTTGAAGCATTTTTCAAAGAAGTCTCATTTGTGGAAGATCACAACTCTAGGACATAAAATGTCTGATTTGCGGAAGATCCAATGGGCGGGGCTTATGGGTCCTAATTGGAAACTTGTTACCCTGGACGAGTTGCACATATGTGCAAAATTTCATGACTGTAGCTCAAATGGGGCCGGAGATATGCTTGTTCAAAATTATGCAAGAAAAACACCTTTTTGCTCATTATAGCGCCACCATACAGCCAATCGGCTTCATATTTCCGCCCTGTCCATATAGAGTGCCCCAATACATGTGTGCCGAGTTTCGAAAACATCGGCATAGCGGTTATGCCAAAACAGAAAATGAGCTCTCTAGCGCCACCACTTTGCTTGATCGGGCCGAAAATGGAGGGTTAGCCTCCACTTATGTCTGTTGATATGTCTACCCAGTTTTAGGTTGGTAGGTGTAACCGTTCAGAATTTACAAACCTTCATGTTACAAGCCACGCCCTCCTAAATATTCATTGGCTAATTGTGGCCATTTAAATATCTTAATCAAAATTCTGTGAATAACTTTTGGTCAGCACTGTCTGTAGATCATACGTACCGAATTTGGTGGTGATCGGAACAACGCCCTAGGACTAGTTCGCAAAAGTAGGTTTTTTGAATAATTCAAAATGGCGGAGAATCTATTATGACGCGTTTTAACGGCAATGGGTGCATTGGAATCGGCATGACCCAAGGATTCAGGAGAAACAATCCCCACAACTCTAGGACAAACGGTTCAAAAGTTATAAGCAAAAATGTACCTTGAACTTTGGCCTGTTGGTGGCGCTACAGAGTTGGATGGATTGACCCCAAATTCGAGGCCTCTATACATTGGACTGTCCTTTATCAATATGCCAAATTTCATAAAAAACTACCAATGGGTTCTATGGGCTGCCATAGACTCGCATTGCAGAAATAATAATAATACTAACGATTACAATAGGTGCCCTGCACCTTCGGTGCTTGGCCCCTAATAACTACCAATGGGTTCTATGGGCTGCCATAGACTCGCATTGCGGAAAGTATAATAATAATAATAAATATAGCTGCGAGCAGCAATGGAGGGGCCAAGCACGAATGGGACTCCAGGCCGACAAGCAAACAGAACAACCCCTGATCAAGACACCAGTCCATCGCAGGGCGAACGGCATAACCCTCTACCATTCTGCAAAGTTTTGTAAAAACCGACCAGTCGGTTATAGGGGCCGCCATAGACTTCCATGGCAGAAAGCATTTGAAGCATTTTTCAAAGAAGTCTCATTTGTGGAAGATCACAACTCTAGGACATAAAATGTCTGATTTGCGGAAGATCCAATGGGCGGGGCTTATGGGTCCTAATCGGAAACTTGTTACCCTTGACGAGTTGCACATATGTGCAAAATTTCATGACTGTAGCTCAAATGGGGCCGGAGATATGCTTGTTCAAAATTATGCAAGAAAAACACCTTTTTGCTCATTATAGCGCCACCATACAGCCAATCGGGTTCATATTTCCGCCCTGTCCATATAGAGTGCCCCAATACATGTGTGCCGAGTTTCGAAAACATCGGCATAGCGGTTATGCCAAAACAGAAAATGAGCTCTCTAGCGCCACCACTTTGCTTGATCGGGCCGAAAATGGAGGGTTAGTCTCCACTAATGTCTCTTGATATGTCTACCAAGTTATAGGTTGGTAGGTGTAACCGTTCAGAATTTACAAACCTTCATGTTACAAGCCACGCCCTCCTAAATATTCATTGGCTTATTGTGGCCATTTAAATATCTTTATCAAAATTCTGTGAATAACTTTTGTTCAGCACCGTCTGCAGATCATATGTGCCGAATTTGGTGGTGATCGGAACAACGCCCTAGGACTAGTTCGCAAAAGTAGGTTTTTTGAATAATTCAAAATGGCGGAGAATCTATTATGACGCGTTTTAACGGCAATGGGTGCATTGGAATCGGCATGACCCAAGGATTCAGGAGAAACAATCCCCACAACTCTAGGACAAACGGTTCAAAAGTTATAAGCAAAAATGTACCTTGAACTTTGGCCTGTTGGTGGCGCTACAGAGTTGGATGGATTGACCCCAAATTCGAGGCCTCTATACATTGGACTGTCCTTTATCAATATGCCAAATTTCATAAAAAACTACCAATGGGTTCTATGGGCTGCCATAGACTCGCATTGCAGAAATAATAATAATACTAACGATTACAATAGGTGCCCTGCACCTTCGGTGCTTGGCCCCTAATAACTACCAATGGGTTCTATGGGCTGCCATAGACTCGCATTGCGGAAAGTATAATAATAATAATAAATATAGCTGCGAGCAGCAATGGAGGGGCCAAGCACGAATGGGACTCCAGGCCGACAAGCAAACAGAACAACCCCTGATCAAGACACCAGTCCATCGCAGGGCGAACGGCATAACCCTCTACCATTCTGCAAAGTTTTGTAAAAACCGACCAGTCGGTTATAGGGGCCGCCATAGACTTCCATGGCAGAAAGCATTTGAAGCATTTTTCAAAGAAGTCTCATTTGTGGAAGATCACAACTCTAGGACATAAAATGTCTGATTTGCGGAAGATCCAATGGGCGGGGCTTATGGGTCCTAATCGGAAACTTGTTACCCTTGACGAGTTGCACATATGTGCAAAATTTCATGACTGTAGCTCAAATGGGGCCGGAGATATGCTTGTTCAAAATTATGCAAGAAAAACACCTTTTTGCTCATTATAGCGCCACCATACAGCCAATCGGGTTCATATTTCCGCCCTGTCCATATAGAGTGCCCCAATACATGTGTGCCGAGTTTCGAAAACATCGGCATAGCGGTTATGCCAAAACAGAAAATGAGCTCTCTAGCGCCACCACTTTGCTTGATCGGGCCGAAAATGGAGGGTTAGTCTCCACTAATGTCTCTTGATATGTCTACCAAGTTATAGGTTGGTAGGTGTAACCGTTCAGAATTTACAAACCTTCATGTTACAAGCCACGCCCTCCTAAATATTCATTGGCTTATTGTGGCCATTTAAATATCTTTATCAAAATTCTGTGAATAACTTTTGTTCAGCACCGTCTGCAGATCATATGTGCCGAATTTGGTGGTGATCGGAACAACGCCCTAGGACTAGTTCGCAAAAGTAGGTTTTTTGAATAATTCAAAATGGCGGAGAATCTTTTATGACGCGTTTTAACGGCAATGGGTGCATTGGAATCGGCATGACCCAAGGATTCAGGAGAAACAATCCCCACAACTCTAGGACAAACGGTTCAAAAGTTATAAGCAAAAATGTACCTTGAACTTTGGCCTGTTGGTGGCGCTACAGAGTTGGATGGATTGACCCCAAATTCGAGGCCTCTATACATTGGACTGTCCTTTATCAATATGCCAAATTTCATAAAAAACTACCAATGGGTTCTATGGGCTGCCATAGACTCGCATTGCAGAAATAATAATAATACTAACGATTACAATAGGTGCCCTGCACCTTCGGTGCTTGGCCCCTAATAATAATAATACTAACGATTACAATAGGTGCCCTGCACCTTCGGTGCTTGGCCCCTAAATATAGCTGCGAGCAGCAATGGAGGGGCCAAGCACGAATGGGGCACCAGGCCGACAAGCAAACAGAACAACCCCTGATCAAGAAACCAGTCCATCGCAGGGCGAACGGCAGAACCCTCTACCATTCTGCAAAGTTTTGTAAAAACCGACCAGTCGGTTACAGGGGCCGCCATAGACTTCCATGGCAGAAAGCATTTGAAGCATTTTTCAAAGAAGTCTCATTTGTGGAAGATCACAACTCTAGGACAGAAAATGACTAATTTGCGGAAGATCCAATGGGCGGGGCTTATGGGTCCTAATTGGAAACTTGTTACCCTTGACGAGTTGCATATATGTGCAAAATTTCATGACTGTAGCTCAAATGGGGCCGGAGATATGCTTGTTCAAAATTATGCAAGAAAAACTCTTTTTTGCTCATTATAGCGCCACCATACAGCCAATCGGCTTCATATTTCCTCCCTTTCCGTTTGGAGTGCCCCAATACATGTGTGCCGAGTTTCGAAAACATCGGCAAAGTGGTTATGCCAATACAGAAAATGAGCTCTCTAGCGCCACCACTTTGCTTGATCGGGCTGAAAATGGAGGGTTAGCCTCCCCTAATGCCTGTTGATATGTCTACCAAGTTTCATGGTGGTAGGTGAAACCGTTCAGAATTTACACACCTTCATGTATTTAGCCACGCCCTCCTCAACATTCATTGGCTGATTGTGGCCATATCATTTGATCAATCAAAATTCTGTGAATAACTTTTGGTCAGCACTGTCAGTAGATCATATATACCGAATTTGGGGGTGATCGAATCAACGCCCTAGGACTAGTTCGCAAAAGTAGGTTATTCGAATAATTCAAAATGGCGGAAAATCTATTATGACGCGTTTTAACGGCAATGGGTGCATTGGAATCGGCATGACCCAAGGATTCGGAAGAAACAATCCCCATAACCCTAGGACAAACGGTTCAAAAGTTATAAGCAAAAATGTACCTTGAAGTTTGGCCTGTTGGTGGCGCTACAGAGTTGGATGGATTGACCCCAAATTTGAGGCCTGGATACATTGGACTGTCCTTTAAAAATATGCCAAATTTCATAAAAAACCACCAATGGGTTCTATGGCCTGCCATAGACTCACATTGCGGAAAGTATAATAATAATAATAATAATAATAATAATAATACTAACGATTACAATAGGTGCCCTGCACCTTCGGTGCTTGGCCCCTAATAATAATATAGCTGCGAGCAGCAATGAAGGGGCCAAGCACGACAGGGGCGCCAGGCAGACAAGAAACAGAACAACACCTGAACAAGACACTAGTCCATCACAGGGCGAACGGCATAACCCTCCACCATTCTGCAAAGTTTTGTAAAAACCGACCAGTCGGTTATAGGTTCTGCCATGAACTTCCATGGCAGACAGCATTTGAAGCATTTGTCAAAAAAGTTTAATTTTTGGAAGATCACAACTCTTGGACAGAAAATGTCTAATTTGCGGAAGATCCAATGGGCGGGGCTTATGGGTCCTAATTGGAAACTTGTTACCCATGACGAGTTGCACATATGTGCAAAATTTCATGACTGTAGCTCAAATGGGGCCGGAGATATGCTTGTTCAAAATTATGCAAGAAAAACACCTTTTTGCTCATTATAGCGCCACCATGCAGCCAATCGGCTTCCTATTTCCGCGCTGTCCATATAGAGTGCCCCAATACATGAGTGCCGAGTTTCGAAAACATCGGAATAGCGGTTATGCCAAAACAGAAAATGAGCTCTCTGGCGCCACCACTTGCCTTGATCGGGCCGCAAATGGAGGGTTAGCCTCCACTTATGTCTCTTGATATGTCAACCAAGTTTTAGGTTGGTAGGTGTAACCGTTCTGAATTTACAAACCTTCATGTTACAAGACACGCCCTCCTAAATATTCATTGGCGAATTGTGGCCATTTAAATATCTTTATCAAAATTCTGTGAATAACTTTTGGTCATCACCGTCTGTAGATTATACGTACCGAATTTGGTGGTGATCGGAACAACGCCCTAGGACTAGTTCGCAAAAGTAGGTTTTTTGAATAATTCAAAATGGCAGAAAATCTATTATGACGCGTTTTAACGGCAATGAGTGCATTGGAATCGGCACGACGCAAGGATTCAGGAGAAACAATCCGCACAACTCTAGGACAAACGGTTCAAAAGTTATAAGCAAAAATGTACCTTTAACTTTGGCCTGTTGGTGGCGCTACAGAGTTGGATGGATTGACCCAAAATTCTAGGCCTCTATACATTGGACTGTCCTTTATCAATGTGCCAAATTTCATAAAAAACTACCAATGGGTTCTATGGGCTGCCATAGACTCGCATTGCAGAAATAATAATAATAATAATAATAATACTAACGATTACAATAGGTGCCCTGCACCTTCGGTGCTTGGCCCCTAAATATAGCTGCGAGCAGCAATGGAGGGGCCAAGCACGAATGGGGCACCAGGCCGACAAGCAAACAGAACAACCCCTGAACAAGACTCCAGTCCATCGCAGGGTGAAAGGCACAACCCTCTACCATTTTGCAAAGTTTTGTAAAAACCGACCAGTCGGTTATAGGGGCCGCCATAGACTTCCATGGCTGAAAGCATTTGAAGCATTTTTCAAAGAAGTCTCATTTGTGTAAGATCACAACTCTAAGACAGAAAATGTCTAATTTGCGGAAGATCCAATGGTCGGGGCTTATGGGTCCTAATTGGAAACTTGTTACCCGTGACGAGTTGCACATATGTGCAAAATTTCATGACTGTAGCTCAAATGGGGCCGGAGATATGCTTGTTCATATTTATGCAAGAAAAACACCTTTTTGCTCATTATAGCGCCACCATGCAGCCAATCGGCTTCCTATTTCCGCGCTGTCCATATAGAGTGCCCCAATACATGTGTGCCGAGTTTCGAAAACATCGGCATAACGGTTATGCCAAAACAGAAAATGAGCTCTCTAGCGCCACCACTTTGCTTGATCGGGCCGAAAATGGAGGGTTAGCCTCCACTTATGTCTCTTGATATGTCAACCAAGTTTTAGGTTGGTAGGTGTAACCGTTCAGAATTTACAAACCTTCATGTTACAAGACACGCCCTCCTAAATATTCATTGGCTAATTGTGGCCATTTAAATATCTTTATCAAAATTCTGTGAATAACTTTTGGTCAGCACCGTCTGTAGATCATACGTACCGAATTTGGTGGTGATCGGAACAACGCCCTAGGACTAGTTCGCAAAAGTAGGTTTTTTGAATAATTCAAAATGGCGGAAAATTTATTATGACGCGTTTTAACAGCAATGGGTGCATTGGAATCGGCAAGACCCAAGGATTCATGAGAAACAATCCCCAGAGCTCTAGGACGAACGGTTCAAAAGTTATAAGCAAAAATGTACCTTGAATTTTGGCCTGTTGGTGGCGCTACAGAGTTGGATGGATTGACCCCAAATTCGAGGCCTGTATACATTGGACTGTCCTTTATCAATTTGCCAAATTTCATAAAAAACTACTAATGGGTTCTATGGGCTGCCATAGACTCGCATTGCAGAAAGTATAATAATAATAATAAATATAGCTGCGAGCAGCAATGGAGGGGCCAAGCACGAATGGGGCACCAGGCCGAAAAGCAAACAGAATAACCCCTGAACAAGACGCCAGTCCATCGCAGGGTGAAAGGCACAACCCTCTACCATTTTGCAAAGTTTTGTAAAAACCGACCAGTCGGTTATAGGGGCCGCCATAGACTTCCATGGCTGAAAGCATTTGAAGCATTTTTCAAAGAAGTCTCATTTGTGTAAGATCACAACTCTAGGACAGAAAATGTCTAATTTGCGGAAGATCCAATGGGCGGGGCTTATGGGTCCTAATTGGAAACTTGTTACCCGTGACGAGTTGCACATATGTGCAAAATTTCATGACTGTAGCTCAAATGGGGCCGGAGATATGCTTGTTCAAAATTATGCAAGAAAAACACCTTTTTGCTCATTATAGCGCCACCATGGAGCCAATCGGCTTCCTATTTCCGCGCTGTCCATATAGAGTGCCCCAATACATGTGTGCCGAGTTTCGAAAACATCGGCATAGCGGTTATGCCAAAACAGAAAATGAGCTCTCTAGCGCTACCACTTTCCTTGATCGGGCCGAAAATGGAGGGTTAGCCTCCACTTATGTCTCTTGATATGTCAACCAAGTTTTAGGTTGGTAGGTGTAACCGTTCAGAATTTACAAACCATCATGTTACAAGACACGCCCTCCTAAATATTCATTGGCTAATTGTGGCCATTTAAATATCTTTATCAAAATTCTGTGAATAACTTTTGGTCAGCACCGTCTGTAGATCATACGTACCGAATTTGGTGGTGATCGGAACAACGCCCTAGGACTAGTTTGCAAAAGTAGGTTTTTCGAATAATTCAAAATGGTGGAAAATCTATTATGACGCGTTTTAACGGCAATGGGTGCTTTGGAATCGGCATGAGCCAAGTATTCAGAGGAAACAATCCGCACAACTCTAGAACAAACGGTTCAAAAGTTATAAGCAAATATGTACCTTGAACTTTGGCCTGTTGGTGGCGCTACAGAGTTGGATGGATTGACCCCAAATGCGATGCCAGTATCCAATGGACTGTGCTTCATCAACGTGCCAATTATCATAAACAACCACCATAGGAATCTATGCCTACAGGGAAATCTGATAACATTGAACCATTTCCCTGTGAAAGGCAACCATGTTATAGATAAATGCCGCCATCTGCTGCCGTTAATGTATAATGACATTAAAAAGACGAGACTTCCATGGCAGAAAGCATAAGAAGCATTTGTCAAAAATGTCTAATTTGTGGATGATCCAATGGGCGGGGCTTATGGGTCCTAATTGGAAACTTGTTACCCTTGACGAGTTGCACATATGTGCAAAATTTCATGGCTGTAGCTCAAACGGGGCCGGAGATATGCTTGTTCAAAATTATCTAAGAAAAACACCTTTTTGCTCAAAACAGCGCCAACTTTTTGCCAATCGGCTTCATATTTCCTCCCTCTCCATATAAAGTGCCCCAATACATGTTTGCCGAGTTTCGAAAACATCGGCATAGCGGTTATGCCTAAACAGAAAATGAGCTCTCTAGCGCCACCACTTTGCTCAATCAAGGCGAAAATGGAGGGTTAGCCTCCACTTATGCCTGCTGATGTGCCGATCATGTTTCATGGTGGTAGGTGAAACCGTTCAGAATTTAAACACCTTCATGTGACAAGCCACGCCCTCCTCAATATTCATTGGCAAATTGTGGCCATTTAAATATCTTTATCAATATTCTGTGAATAACTTTTGGTCAGCACCGTCTGTAGATCATATATACCGAATTTGGTGGTGATTGGATAAACGCCCTAGGACTAGTTCGCAAAAGTAGGTTTATCGAATAATTCAATATGGCGGAAAATCTATTATGACGCGTTTTAACGGCAATGGGTGTATTGGAATTGGCATGACCCAAGGATTCAGGAGAAACAATCCCCATAACTCTAGGACAAACGGTTCAAAAGTTATAAGCAAAAATGTACCTTGAAGTTTGGCCTGTTGGTGGCGCTACAGAGTTCGATGGATTGGCCCCAAATTTGAGGCCTGGATACATTGGAATGTCCTTTATCAATGTGCAAAATTTCATAAAAAACTACCAATGGGTTCAATGGGATGCCATAGACTCGCATTGCGGAAAGTATAATAATAATAATAATAATAATAATAATAATAATAATAATAATAATAATAATACTAACGATTACAATAGGTGCCCTGCACCTTCGGTGCTTGGCCCCTAAATATAGCTGCGAGCAGCAATGAAGGGGCCAAGCACGAATGGGGCACCAAGCCGACAAGCAACCAGAACAACCCCAGTCCATTGCAGGGCGAACGGTATAACCCTCTACCATTCAGCAAAGTTTTGTAAAATCCGAACTGTCGGTTATAGCGGCTGCCATAGACTTCCATGGCAGGAAGCAATTGAAGCATTTGTCAAAAATGTCAAATTTGCAGAAGATCACAGCCCTAGGACAAGAAAGGTCTAATTTGCGGAAGATCCAATGGGCGGGGCTTATAGGTCCTTATTGGAAACTTGTTACCCTTGATGAGTTGCACATATGTGCAAAGTTTCATGACTGTAGCTCAAATGGGGCAGGAGATATGCTTGTTCAAATATATGCAAGAAAAACACCTTTTTGCTCATTATAGCGCCACCATGCAGCCAATCGGCTTCATATTTCCGCGCTGTCCATATAGAGTGCCCCAATACATGTGTGCCGAGTTTCGAAAACATCGGCATAGTGGTTATGCCAAAACAGAAAATGAGCTCTCTAACGCCACCACTTTGCTTGATCGGGCCGAAAATAGAGGGTTAGCCTCCACTTATGTCTCTTGATATGTCTACCAAGTTTTAGGTTGGTAGGTGTAACCGTTCAGAATTTACAAACCTTCATGTTACAAGACACGCCCCCCTAAATATTCATTGGCTAATTGTGGCCATTTAAATATCTTTATCAAAATTCTGTGAATAACTTTTGGTCAGCACCATCGGTAGATCATACGTACCGAATTTGGTGGTGATCGGATCAACGCCCTAGGACTAGTTCGCAAAAGTAGGTTTTTTGAATTATTCAAAATGGCGGAAAATCTATTATGACGCGTTTTAACGGCAATGGGTGCATTGGAATCGGCATGACCCAAGGATTCAGGAGAAACAATCCCCACAACTCTAGGACAAACGGATCAAAAGTTATAAGCAAAAATGTACCTTGAACTTTGGCCTGTTGGTGGCGCTACAGAGTTGGATGGATTGACCCCAAATTTGAGGCCTGTATACATTGTACTGTTCTTTATCAATGTGCCAAATTTCATAAAAAACCACCAATGGGTTCTATGGGCTGCCATAGACTCGCATTGCAGAAATAATAATAAATATAGCTGCGAGCAGCAATGGAGGGGCCAAGCACGAATGGGACTCCAGGCCGACAAGCAAACAGAACAACCCCTGATCAAGAGACCAGTCCATCACAGGGCAAACGGCACAACCCTCTACCATTCTGCAAAGTTTTGTAAAAACTGACCAGTCGGTTACAGGGGCCGCCATAGACTTCTATGGCAGAAAGCATTCGAAGCATTTTTCAAAGAAGTCTCATTTGTGGAAGATCACAACTCTAGGACAGAAAATGACTATTTTGCGGAAGATCCAATGGGCGGGGCTTATGGGTCCTAATTGGAAACTTGTTACCCTTGACGAGTTGCACATATGTGCAAAATTTCATGACTGTAGCTCAAATGGGGCCGGAGATATGCTTGTTCAAAATTATGCAAGAAAAACACCTTTTTGCTCATTATAGCGCCACCATGCAGCCAATCGGCTTCCTATTTCCGCGCTGTCCATATAGAGTGCCCCAATACATGTGTGCCGAGTTTCGAAAACATCGAAATAGCGGTTATGCAAAAACAGATAATGAGCTCTCTGGCGCCACCACTTGCCTTGATCGGGCCGCAAATGGAGGGTTAGCCTCCACTTATGTCTCTTGATATGTCAACCAAGTTTTAGGTTGGTAGGTGTAACCGTTCTGCATTTACAAACCTTCATGTTACAAGACACGCCCTCCTAAATATTCATTGGCTAATTGTGGCCATTTAAATATCTTTATCAAAATTCTGTGAATAACTTTTGGTCATCACCGTCTGTAGATTATACGTACCGAATTTGGTGGTGATCGGAACAACGCCCAAGGACTAGTTCGCAAAAGAAGGTTTTTTGAATAATTCAAAATGGCGGAAAATCTATTATGACGCGTTTTAACGGCAATGAGTGCATTGGAATCGGCACGACCCAAGGATTCAGGAGAAACAATCCGCACAACTCTAGGACAAACGGTTCAAAAGTTATAAGCAAAAATGTACCTTTAACTTTGGCCTGTTGGTGGCGCTACAGAGTTGGATGGATTGACCCAAAATTCTAGGCCTCTATACATTGGACTGTCCTTTATCAATGTGCCAAATTTCATAAAAAACTACCAATGGGTTCTATGGGCTGCCATAGACTCGCATTGCAGAAATAATAATAATAATAATAAATATAGCTGCGAGCAGCAATGGAAGGGCCAAGCACGAATGGGACTCCAGGCCGACAAGCAAACAGAACAAGCCCTGATCAAGACACCAGTCCATCGCAGGGCGAACGGCACAACCCTCTACCATTCTGCAAAGTTTTGTAAAAACCGACCAGTCGGTTACAGGGGCCGCCATAGACTTCCATGGCAGGAAGCATTTGAAGCATTTTTCAAAGAAGTCTCATTTGTGGAAGATCACAACTCTAGGACAGAAAATGACTAATTTGCGGAAGATCCAATGGGCGGGGCTTATGGGTCCTAATTGGAAACTTGTTACCCTTGACGAGTTGCACATATGTGCAAAATTTCATGACTGTAGCTCAAATGGGGCCGGAGATATGCTTGTTCAAAATTATGCAAAAAAAACACCTTTTTGCTCATTATAGCGCCACCATACAGCCAATCGGCTTCATATTTCCGCCCTGTCCATATAGAGTGCCCCAATACATGTGTGCCGAGTTTCGAAAACATCGGCATAGCGGTTATGCCAAAACAGAAAATGAGCTCTCTAGCGCCACCACTTTGCTTGATCGGGCCGAAAATGGAGGGTTAGCCTCCACTTATGTCCCTTGATATGTCTACCAAGTTTTAGGTTGGTAGGTGTAACCGTTCAGAATTAACAAACCTTCATGTTACAAGCCACGCCCTCCTATATATTCATTGGCTAATTGTGGCCATTTAAATATCGTTATCAAAATTCTGTGAATAACTTTTGGTCAGCACTGTCTGCAGATCATACGCGCCGAATTTGGTGGTGATCGGAACAACGCCCTAGGACTAGTTCGCAAAAGTAGGTTTTTCGAATAATTCAAAATGGCGGAAAATCTATTATGACGCGTTTTAACGGTAATGGGTGCATTGGAATCGGCATGACCCAAGTATTCAGGGGAAACAATCCCCACAAGTCTAGAACAAACGGTTCAAAAGTTATAAGCAAAAATGTACCTTGAAGTTTGGCCTGTTGGTGGCGCTTCAGAGTTGGATGGATTGACCCCAAATTCGATGCCTGGATACATTAGACTGTCCTTCATCAATGTGCCAAATTTCATAAAAAACTACGAATAGGTTCTTTGGGCTGCCATAGACTCGCATTGCAGAAAGTATAATAATAATAATAATAATAATAATAATAATAATAATAATACTAACGATTACAATAGGTGCCCTGCACCTTCGGTGCTTGGCCCCTAAATATAGCTGCGAGCAGCAATGAAGGGGCCAAGCACGACAGGGGCGCCAGGCAGACAAGAAACAGAACAACACCTGAACAAGACACTAGTCCATCACAGGGCGAACGGCATAACCCTCCACCATTCTGCAAAGTTTTGTAAAAACCGACCAGTCGGTTATAGGTTCTGCCATGAACTTCCATGGCAGACAGCATTTGAAGCATTTGTCAAAAAAGTTTAATTTGTGGAAGATAACAACTCTTGGACAGAAAATGTCTAATTTGCGGAAGATCCAATGGGCGGGGCTTATGGGTCCTAATTGGAAACTTGTTACCCATGACGAGTTGCACATATGTGCAAAATTTCATGACTGTAGCTCAAATGGGGCCGGAGATATGCTTGTTCAAAATTATGCAAGAAAAACACCTTTTTGCTCATTATAGCGCCACCATGCAGCCAATCGGCTTCCTATTTCCGCGCTGTCCATATAGAGTGCCCCAATACATGTGTGCCGAGTTTCGAAAACATCGGAATAGCGGTTATGCCAAAACAGAAAATGAGCTCTCTGGCGCCACCACTTGCCTTGATCGGGCCGCAAATGGAGGGTTAGCCTCCACTTATGTCTCTTGATATGTCAACCAAGTTTTAGGTTGGTAGGTGTAACCGTTCTGAATTTACAAACCTTCATGTTACAAGACACGCCCTCCTAAATATTCATTGGCTAATTGTGGCCATTTAAATATCTTTATCAAAATTCTGTGAATAACTTTTGGTCATCACCGTCTGTAGATTATACGTACCGAATTTGGTGGTGATCGGAACAACGCCTAGGACTAGTTCGCAAAAGTAGGTTTTTTGAATAATTCAAAATGGCGGAAAATCTATTATGACGCGTTTTAACGGCAATGAATGCATTGGAATCGGCACGACCCAAGGATTCAGGAGAAACAATCCGCACAACTCTAGGACAAACGGTTCAAAAGTTATAAGCAAAAATGTACCTTTAACTTTGGCCTGTTGGTGGCGCTACAGAGTTGGATGGATTGACCCAAAATTCTAGGCCTCTATACATTGGACTGTCCTTTATCAATGTGCCAAATTTCATAAAAAACTACCAATGGGTTCTATGGGCTGCCATAGACTCGCATTGCAGAAATAATAATAATAATAATAATAATACTAACGATTACAATAGGTGCCCTGCACCTTCGGTGCTTGGCCCCTAATAATACTAACGATTACAATAGGTGCCCTGCACCTTCGGTGCTTGGCCCCTAAATACTAACGATTACAATAGGTGCCCTGCACCTTCGGTGCTTGGCCCCTAATAATACTAACGATTACAATAGGTGCCCTGCACCTTCGGTGCTTGGCCCCTAATAATAATACTAACGATTACAATAGGTGCCCTGCACCTTCGGTGCTTGGCCCCTAATAATAATAATAAATATAGCTGCGAGCAGCAATGGAGGGGCCAAGCACAAATGGGACTCCAGGCCGACAAGCAAACAGAACAACCCCTGATCAAGACACCAGTCCATCGCAGGGCGAACGGCACAACCCTCTACCATTCTGCAAAGTTTTGTAAAAACCGACCAGTCGGTGACAGGGGCCGCCATAGACTTCCATGGCATAAAGCATTTGAAGCATTTTTCAAAGAAGTCTCATTTGTGGAAGATCACAACTCTAGGACAGAAAATGACTAATTTGCGGAAGATCCAATGGGCGGGGCTTATGGGTCCTAATTGGAAACTTGTTACCCTTGACGAGTTGCACATATGTGCAAAATTTCATGACTGTAGCTCAAATGGGGCCGGAGATATGCTTGTTCAAAATTATGCAAGAAAAACACCTTTTTGCTCATTATAGCGCCACCATGCAGCCAATCGGCTTCATATTTCCGCCCTGTCCATATAGAGTGCCCCAATACATGTGTGCCGAGTTTCAAAAACATCGGCATAGCGGTAATGCCAAAACAGAAAATGAGCTCTCTAGCGCCACCACTTTGCTTGATCGGGCCGAAAATGGAAGGTTAGCCTCCACTAATGTCTCTTGATATGTCTACCAAGTTTTAGGTTGGTAGGTGTAACCGTTCAGAATTAACAAACCTTTATGTTACAAGCCACGCCCTCCTATATATTCATTGGCTAATTGTGGCCATTTAAATATCTTTATCAAAATTCTGTGAATAACTTTTGGTCATCACCGTCTGCAGATCATACGTGCCGAATTTGGTGGTGATCGGAACAACGCCCTAGGACTAGTTCGCAAAAGTAGGTTTTTCGAATTATTCAAAATGGCGGAAAATCTATTATGACGCGTTTTAATGGCAATGAGTGCATTGGAATCGGCACGACCCAAGGATTCAGGAGAAACAATCCGCACAACTCTAGGACAAACGGTTCAAAAGTTATAAGCAAAAATGTACCTTTAACTTTGGCCTGTTGGTGGCGCTACAGAGTTGGATGGATTGACCCAAAATTCTAGGCCTCTATACATTGGACTGTCCTTTATCAATGTGCCAAATTTCATAAAAAACTACCAATGGGTTCTATGGGCTGCCATAGACTCGCATTGCAGAAATAATAATAAATATAGCTGCGAGCAGCAATGGAGGGGCCAAGCACGAATGGGGCGCCAGGAGGACAAGCAACCAGAACAACCCCTGTACAAGACACCAGTCCATCGCAGGGAGAACGGCATAACCCTCTACCATTCTGCAAAGTTTTGTAAAAAACGACCAGTCGGTTATAGGGGCCGCAATAGACTTCCATGGCAGAAAGCATTTGAAGCATTTTTCAAAGAAGTCTCATTTGTAGAAGATCACAACTCAAGGACAGAAAATGTCTAATTTGCGGAAGATCCAATGGGCGGGGCTTATGGGTCCTAATTGGAAACTTGTTACCCTTGACGAGTTGCACATATGTGCAAAATTTCATGACTGTAGCTCAAATGGGGCCGGAGATATGCTTGATCAAAATTATCTAAGAAAAACACCTTTATGCTCATGACAGCGCCACCTTTTGGCCAATCAGCTTGATATTTCCTCCCTTTCCGTTTGGAGTGCCCCAATACATGTGTGCCGAGTTTTGAAAACATCGGCAAAGCGGTTATGCCAATACAGAAAATGAGCTCTCTAGCGCCACCACTTTGCTTGATCGGGCTGAAAATGAAGGGTTAGCCTCCCCTTATGGATCTTGATATGTCTACCAAGTTTCATGGTGGTAGGTGAAACCGTTCAGAATTTACACACCTTCATGTATTTAGCCACGCCCTCCTCAACATTCATTGGCAGATTGTGTCCATATCATTTGATAAATCAAAATTCTGTGAATAACTATTGGTCAGCACCGTCTGTAGATCACACATACCGAATTTGGTGGTGATCGGATCAACGCCCTAGGACTAGTTCGCAAAAGTAGGTTGTTCGAATAATTCAAAATGGCGGAAAATCTATTATGACGCGTTTTAACGGCAATGGGTGCATTAGAATCGGCATGACCCAAGGATTCAGGAGAAACAATCCGCACAACTCTAGGACAAACGGATCGAAAGTTATAAGCAAATATGTACTTTGAAGTTTGGCCTGTTGGTGGCGCTACAGAGTTGGATGGATTGACCCCAAATTGGAGGCCTGGATACATTGGACTGTCCTTTATCAATGTGCCAAATTTCATAAAAAACTACCAATGGGTTCTATGGGCTGCCATAGACTCACATTGCGGAAAGTATAATAATAATAATAATAATAATAATAATAATAATAATAATAATAATAATAATAATAATAATAATACTAACGATTACAATAGGTGCCCTGCACCTTCGGTGCTTGGCCCCTAATAATAATAACTAGACAATTCCTGCAGAAATTGTGAAGTGTGGTTGCCGCCAACGCAAAGTCAACTTTCTGCTGAACAGAGTGAACAGTGGTAGGTAGTTGCTGTGATGTTTGAGGCGGTTGCTAGGGTGTTGCTAGGTGGTATCCATGGAATTCTAGGCGGTTGCTAGGGTGTTCTAGGTGGTTGCTATGAAGTTCTAGGCAGTTGCTAGGATGTTGCTAGGTGGTTGATATGGTGTTCCAAGTGGTTGCTAGGGTGGTGCTAAGTGGTTGCTATGGAGTTCCATGTGGTTGCTATGGAGCTCCAGGTGGTTACTAGGGCATTGCTAGGTGGTTGCTAGGGTAATCTAAGTGGTTGCTAGGATGTTGCTAGATGGTTGCTATGGAGTTATAGGCGATTTCTAGGGTGTTGCTAGGCAGTTGTTATGGTGTTCCAGGTGGTTGCTAGGATGTTGCTAGGTGGTTGCTATGGAGTTATAGGCGGTTGCTTGGGTGCTGCTAGGTGGTTGCTAGGCGGTTGCTATGGAGTTATAGGCGGTTGTTAGGGTGTTGCTACGCAGTTGTTATGGTGCTCCAGGGGGTTGCTAGGGTGTCGCTAGGTGGTTGCTAGGGTAGTCTAGGTGGTTGCTATGGAGTTCTAGGTGGTTACTATGGTGTTGCTAGGTGGTTGCTATGGTGTTATAGCCGGTTGCTAGGGTGTTGCTAGGCATTTGCTATGGAGTTATAGGTGGTTGCTAGGGTGTTGCTAGGCAGTTGTTATGGTGTTCCAGGTGGTTGCTAGGGTGTTGCTAGGTGGTTGCTATGTACTTATAGCCGGTTGCTAGGGTGTTGCTAGGCAGTTGTTATGGTGTTCCAGGTGGTTGCTAGGGTGTTGCTAAGTGGTTGCTAGGATGATGCTGGGTGGTTGCTACGGAGTTATAGGCGGTTGCTAGGGTGTTACTAGGTGGTTGCTAGGAGGTTACTATGGAGTTATAGGCGGTTGCTAGGGTGTTGATAGGGTATTCTAGGTGGTTGCTAGGATGTTGCTAGGTGGTTGCTATGGATATATAAGCGGTTGCTAGGGTGTTGCTAGGCGGTTGCTAGGGTGTTGCTAGGTGGTTGCTATGGTGTTCCAGGTGGTTGATAGGGTGTCGCTAGGTGGTTCTATGGAGTTCTAGGTGGTTGCTATGGAGTTGCTAGGTGGTTGCTATAGAGTTATAGCCGGTTGCTAGGGTGTTCTAGGTGGTTGCTAGGTTGTTGCTAGGTGGTTGCTAGGGTGTTCTAGGTGGTTGCTAGGGTGTTGCTAGGTGGTTGCTATGGTGTTCCAGGTGGTTGCTAGTGTGTTGCAAGGTGGTTGCTATGGAGTTGTAGGCGGTTGCTAGGGTGTTGCTAGGTGGTTCCTATGGTGTTCCCGGTGGTTTCTAGGGTGTTGCAAGGTGGTTGCTATGGAGTCATAAGCGGTTGCTAGGGTGTTGCTAGGCGGTTGTTATGGTGTTCCAGGTGGTTGCTGGGGTGTTGCTAGGTGGTTCTATGGAGTTCCAGGTGGTTGCTAGGGTGTTGCTAGGTGGTTCTATGGAGTTCTAGGTGGTTGCTATGGAGTTGCTAGGTGGTTGCTATGGAGTTATAGCCGGTTGCTAGGGTGTTCTAGGTGGTTGCTAGGGTGTTGCTAGGTGGTTGCTATGGTGTTCCAGGTGGTTGCTAGGGTGTTGCTAGGTGGTTGCTATGGAGATTTAGGTGGTTGCTATGGTGTTGCTAGGTGGTTGCTATGGAGTTATAGCCGGTTGCTAGGGTGTTGCTAGGGTATTCTAGGCGGTTGCTAGGGTGTTGCTAGGCAGTTGTTATGGTCTTCCAGGTGGTTGCTAGGGTGTTGCTAGGTGGTTGCTATGGTGTTCCAGGTGGTTGCTAGGGTGTTGCTAGGTGGTTGCTATGGAGTTCTTGGTGGTTGCTATGGTGTTGCTAGGTTGTTGCTATGGAGTTATAGCCGTTTGCTAGGGTGTTGCTAGGCATTTGCTATGGTGTTCCAGGTGGTTGCTAGTGCGTTGTTAGGTGGTTGCTATGGAGTTCTAGGCGGTTGCTAGGTTGTTCTAGGTGGTTGCTAGGGTGTTGCTAGGTTGTTGCTATAGAGTTATAGGCGGTTGCTAGGATGTTGCTAGAGGGTTGCTATGGAGTTCTAGGCGGTAGCTAGATCTTTACTGAGTCCAATGACGCAACCCATATTTCTCTATGACATACGGTTCAAAAGTTATGAAATATCAAACATTGGCCAATCAGGAAGGGGGGCGAGGCTGATCTACACCAATGGACAAAGGACTCTCTACCAAGTCCAATGAGGCATTGCACAATATGTGGGCAATTTTTCCCCACAGAGATATATGGCAGAATGTTCAAATCTAGAGAGAGACCAGAGTACTGCTGCTGGAAGACAGAGCATTGTGACATCACAATGGTGAGAAGACAGCATTGTGACATCACAAGGGTGAACATTCCACCATTCATTCTCTATGGGAAAAATTTCCCAAAAAAAGTGGAATTTCTCAAAAACCGTGCACCGAAACTTTCCACAAAGTAATAGCACACCATTCCCGATCAAGCCGGTCGATTTGACATATTGCACATGTATGTGGTGCGAAAACTCTGGGAGGAGTAGCGGTCCAAAAAACTGGCGGAATAATAATAATAATAATAATAATAATAATAATAATAACTAGACAATTCCTGCAGAAATTGTGAAGTGTGGTTGCCGCCAATGTAAAGTCGACTTCCTGCTGAACAAAGTGAACAGTGGTAGGTAGTTGCTATGATGTTCTGGTGGTGACTATGGTGTTTTAGGTGGTGTCTAGGGTGTTGCTATGGAGTTCTAGGCGGTTGCTATGGAATTCTAGGCGGTTGCTAGGGTGTTCTAGGTGGTTCTATGGAGTTCTAGGCGGTTGCAATGGAATTCTAGGCGGTTGCTAGGGTGATCTAGGTGGTTCTATGGAGTTCTAGGCGGTTGCTATGGAATTCTATGCGGTTGCTAGGGTGTTCTAGGTGGTTGCTATGGAGTTCTAGGAAGTTGCTAGGATGTTGCTAGGTGGTTGCTATGGAGCTCCTGGTGGTTGCTAGGGCATTGCTAGGTGGTTGCTAGGGTATTCCAAGTGGTTGCTAGGCTGTTGCTAGGTGGTTGCTATGGAGTTATAGGTGGTTGCTAGGGTGTTGCTAGGCAATTGTTTGGTGTTCCAGGTCGTTGCTAGGCTGTTGCTAGGTGGTTGCTATGGAGTTATAGGCGGTTGCTAGGTGGTTGCTATGGAGTTCTAGGCGGTTGCTAGGGTGTTGCTACGTGGTTGCTTGGGTATTCAACGTGGTTGATATGGTGTTATAGGTGGTTTCTAGGGTGTTGCTGTGTTGTTGCTATGGAGTTCTAGGCGGTTGCTAGGGTGTTCTTGGTGGTTGCTAGGGTGCTGCAAGGTGGTTGCTAGGGTATTCTAGGTGGTTGTTAGGGTGTTGCTAGGTGGTTGCTATGGAGTTCTAGGTGGTGGCTAGGGTGTTACAAGGTGGTTGCTATGGAGTTCTAGGTGGTTGCTAGGGTGTTGCTAGACATTTGCTATGGTGTTCCAGGTGGTTGCTAGGGTGTTGCTAAGTGGTTGCTAGGGTATTCTAAGTGGTTGCTAGGGTGTTGCTAGGTGGTTGCTATGGTGTTCCAGATGGTTGCTAGGACGTTGCTAGGCAGTTGCTAGGCTATTCTAGGTGGTTGCTAGGGTGTTGCTAGGTGGTTGCTATAGAATTCTAGGCGGCTGCTATGGTGTTCTAGGTGGTTGCTATGGAGTTCTAGGCAATTGCTAGGATGTTGCTAGGTGGTTGCTAGGGAGTTCTAGGCGGTTGCTAGGGCATTGCTAGGTGGTTGCTATGCTGATTTAGGCAGTTGCTAGGGTGTTAGAGGTGGTTACTAGGGTGTTGCTAGGTGGTTGCTATGGAGTTCTAGGTGGTTGCTAGGGTGTTGCTAGGTGGTTGCTAGGGTGTTCTCGGAGGTTGCTAGGGTGTTGCAAGGTGGTTGCTAGGGTGTTGCTAGGTGGTTGCTAGGGTGTTGCTAGGCAGTTGTTATGGTGTTCCAGGTGGTTGCTATGGTGTTCCAGGTGGTTGCTAGGATGTTGCTTAGTCGTTGCTATGGAGTTCTAGGTGGTTGCTAGGGTGATGCTAGGTGGTTGATATGGAGTTATAGCTGGTTGCTAGGGTGTTGCTAGGTGGTTGCTATGGAGTTATGGCTGGTTGCTAGGGTGTTGCTAGGTGGTTGCTATGGAGTTATAGTCGGTTGCTAGGATGTTGCTAGGGGGTTGCTATGGAGTTCTAGGCAGTTGCTAGGATGTTGCTAGGTGGTTGCTATGGAGTTTTAGGTGGTTGCTAGGGTGTTGCTAGGCATTTGCTATGGTTTTCCAGTTGGTTGCTAGGGTGTTGCTAGGTGGTTGCTATGGAGTTCTAGGTGGTTGCTATGGTGTTGCTAGGTGGTTGCTAAGGCATTCTAGGCAGTTGTTAGGTTGCTCTAGGTGGTTGCTAGTGTGTTGTTAGGTGGTTGCTATGGAGTTCTAGGTGGTTGCTAGGGTGTTGCTAGGTGGTTGCTAGGGTGTTCTCTGAGGTTGCTAGGGTGTTGCAAGGTGGTTGCTAGGGTGTTGCTAGGTGGTTGCTAGGGTGTTGCTAGGTGGTTGCTATGGATTTCTAGGTGGTTGCTATGGTGTTGCTAGGTGGTTGCTATGGAGTTATAGCCGGTTGCTAGGGTGTTGCTAGGTGGTTGCTATGGAGTTATAGCCGGTTGCTAGGGTGTTGCTATGCATTTGCTATGGTATTCCAGGTGGTTGCTAGGGTGTTGCTAGGTGGTTGCTAGGGTATTCTAGGTGGTTGCTAGGATGTTGCTAGGTGGTTGCTATGGAGTTATAGGCAGTTGCTAGGGTGTTGCTAGGCAGTTATGGTATTCTAGGTGGTTGCTAGGATGTTTCTAGGTGGTTGCTATGGAGTTATAGGCTGTTGATAGGGTGTTGCTAGGCAGTTGTTATGGTGTTCCAGGTGGTTGCTAGGCTGTTGCTAGGTCGTTGCTATGGTGTTCCAGGTGGTTGCTAGGGTGTTGCTAGGTGGTTGCTATGGGGTTTTAGGTGGTTGCTATGGTGTTGGTAGGTGGTTGCTATGCAGTTCTAGGTGGTTGCTAGGGTGTTGCTAGGTAGTTGCTATGGAGTTCTGGGCGGTTGCTAGGGTGTTCTAGGTGGTTGCTAGGGTGTTGCTAGGGGGTTGCTATGGAGTTCTAGGCGGTTGCTAGGTCTTTACTGAGTCCAATGACGCAACCCATAGTTCTCTATGACAAACGGTTCAAAAGTTATGAAATATAAAACATCGGCCAATCAGGAAGGGGGGCAAGGCTGATCTCCACCAATGGACAAAGGACTCTCTAACAAGTCCAATGAGGCATCCCAGAATTTGTGGGCAATTTTGCCCCATAGAGATGAATGTTAAATGTCCGAAGCCAGAGAGAGACCAGAGCACTTCTGCTAGAAGACAGACCATTGTGACATCACAGAGGTGAGAAGACAGAGCATTGTGACATCACAAGGGTGAACATTCCGCCATTCATTCTCTATGGGAAAAATTTCCCAAAAAAAGTCAAATTTCTCAAACACCGTCCACCCAAACTTTCCACAAAGTAATAGCACACCATTCCCGATCAAGCCGCTCGATTTGACATATTGCACGTGTATGTGGTGCAAAAACTCTGGGAGGAGTAGCGGTCCAAAAAATGGGTGGAAAGAAATAAAAATAATAATAATAACTAGACAATTCCTGCAGAAATTGTGAAGTGTGGTTGCCGCCAATGCAAAGTCGACTTTGTGCTGAACGGAGTGAACAGTTTCTGTAGTATAAGCAGAGACAGGGCATTGTGTACCTGCTATAACATCACTACAACGAGTTGATTTGCGACACATATATTCAGAGCTAAATTATCCTTTCATCAAAATTTGAGATCTCAGTGTTTTACTTGCGGTATGCGGTGACGAGTGACGGCGAATCACAAAGCTAGCTGGCATGTTCAGAGTGTCTTGGAAAAACCCTAAGTCTGACGTGTAATGCAGACTGATGTGTAATGCAGTTATAACGAGACCAAAGTTTCCAACTCGCTGGAATATAAAACGGTATTACAAAAGTAAAATTTGACATATTATACATTGTTAGAAAGCTTATTCTGTCACCTATTAGATCGATGATGTGTAGATCAAGCCAGATTGTACTACAAAGTTCGACAACACCCAAAGCAACATGTGTGGTATTACAAGATGACACCGTTTTCTGGAGTAAGACAGGACCAGAAGCTTCTGCACACATGTTGTTGACGGCGTTGTTGCCCTTTTTAGGTCCGTCCGGCTTGATTGAGAATTCGTTTATTCAGTAGGTGAGAGCATAAGCTTTCTAACCAGGTATAACACGTGTAGTTTTGGTTTTGGAATATCGTTTTTTAGGTCAACCGAAAGTGTTTTAATCGTCGCATTCAATGCATGCACTCTTTGTTAGCACTAGTAGCATTCAAAGACGCTGCATTTGACGAAACGTTGTCAACGATTTTGCGTAATATCTTGTGAAATACGATTATTTTTGAGGAAATCTGGGTATGCCTAAGTCATATGTTTGTTGATATACCTAGCTGACAGCGTTTTCATTTGTAATTTTGCATTTGGAATACCGTTTTTATCGCGTGCACTTCCGCATTAAGCTATATCCACTGTGGTGGCTAAGTCGCCAGGAAACCTCGTTTGAACAACACAATCCGTGCATGTACGTCTTCGTCAAGGTTTTATCTACATTGTGGTATGAATCATTTGAAGTTTACGAATGTGTGTTTTCTGTAATTACGACGAAAATGGAGATATGCACCGCATCTGGATTCTAAATTTCCTGTAGATGAAGCAGGTTAAAAGTGCATCACGTGTGCTAAGCCGACCAATGCTGTGACTTCATAATTCACATTTTTATGACGTCACCGCCCCATTCATTTTCAATGGGAAAAATTGGCCATAAAAAGTCATATTTCTCAAAAACCGTGCAGCGAAAATTTCCACAAAGTAATAGCCATCGATTCCCAAAGAAGCCGGTCAATTTGACATATGGCATGTGTATGTGGTGCGAAAACTCTGGGAGGAGTAGCGGTCCAAAAAATGGGTGGAAAGAATAATAATAATAATAATAATAATATGTGGGATAATAGTAGTGTGGTTGCCTGAGGCAACCACACTAATAATAATATGTGAGATAATAGTAGTGTGATTGCCTAAGGCAACCACACTAATAATAATAATAAATATGTGCAATAATAATAGTGTGTTTGCCTAAGGCAACCACACTAATAATACTAACGATTACAATAGGTGCCCTGCACCTTCGGTGCTTGGCCCCTAATAATAATAATAATAATACTAACGATTACAATAGGTGCCCTGCACCTTCGGTGCTTGGCCCCTAAATATAGCTGCGAGCAGCAATGGAGGGGCCAAGCAGGAATGGGACTCCAGGCCGACAAGCAAACAGAACAACCCCTGATCAAGACACCAGTCCATCGCAGGGTGAACGGCATAACCCTCTACCATTCTGCAAAGTTTTGTAAAAACCGACCAGTCAGTTATAGGGGCCGCCATAGACTTCCGTGGCAGAAAATATTTGCAGCATATTTCAAAGAAGTCTCATTTGCGGAAGATCACAACTCTAGGACAAACAGTTCAGAAGTTATAAGCAAAAATGTACCTTGAAGTTTGGCCTGCTGGTGGCGCTACAGAGATGGATGGATTGACCCCAAATGCAAGGCCTGGATACAATGGACCGTCCTTTATCAACATGCCAATTATCATAAAAAACCACCAAGGGGATCTATGTCTACAGGGTTTTCTAATACCATTGAACCATCTCCTTGTGAATAGCAACCATTTTATAGAAGAATGGCGCCATCTGCTGTCGTTAATGTATAATGACATTAAAAACTGTAGTCCTCCCAAGTAAGACAACCCGACTTTTCAGATGCAATTACTGAAAAAGCAAAAAAGAATACCGTCTTATATTCAGGCAAATATGGTAAGCCCAAGTGTTTCTTCAACACTATTTAGTGTATTAGTTGTGGCAGTAGGTCAAAAGGTGCAGGAGATGTGCCTATTTTTAGTGCTACAAACTAATTGTATCTTAGCAGCCATGCCATTTGGACATTGAACTATGTGTTGATTTCCCAGTTTGGACCTGACATGTAATGATGTAATGATCTACAATAAAATTGGTCGCAATATCTGCTTTTCTTTTTGTGGTCTATGACTTGTGATGTCCATTGGAACAAAATGTCATTAAAATCTAACCACATGGACACATTGGTATTTAAACCTGTTTTTCAGTAGAGCACCCCAAACTAGTCAAATTTCACTAAACTTGGTGTGTGCCACCCAGGCCTCATGGTAAGCACATGTGCTGAGTTTTATGCCGATGAGCAAAAGCATTGCAGAGATATGGTCACTCTTCATTTATGGTGCCTTCACAGGTGAATTTGTGGGTACACTGCAGCCATATTGTTCAACATGGCAACTATCCTTTAACAACTCTTAAAAACATTGCCCAGAATTTAAGGTCAGGGGTGCAGAATTTGTTTTCTTTGCTTTCTTGTATAACTCAAAAAAGAGTTCTGGAAAATTGAAGCCTAATGTCTGGGTGAAGATATAACATTGTTTCATTTTTGTCTGGTAGTAAGGACGGCACCTCAAATGTATCAATTTGGTGCTGCAAGAAGCATACTGTCCTATAATGTGGTGTCTGGATTCCTTAGTCTGTCACAGCTGCATAGCCAGAAAGCAGACACATAACCTCCCACTTGCTAAGCAATGCTTCCAAGAAGCGTGGAGTTACAGAGAAGGAGATTTGCACGTTTTCCCCTTGTCTTTTATTGGTCACATTTCAGAATATGGTAGTCAGTGGTGATGCAATAATAAAATGACATCAATAATGACATCTATGTGGTTAGGTGATTGATATTGATCCCACATTGGCGTCTTAGTAAATAAGACACTTGGATGGACCTGTGTTTCTTATGGGGGTTCAAAGCTTAGCGAGGCCCACCTGTGGCTACACACAGAGTCAATTAAAGAAGAATAAAACACTTTCATCAATATATTGTCCACATTAATCACCTTAATTTCCTTTAAAATAAAGTATGCATTTAAAATTAGTGCTTGCATCAAACATTAATTTGTCATGAAGGAATGTCCCCAAGTGCTTGTATTGTTGCACATGCAGGAGGCTCACGTCAACAACCTGTTGCACAGTGTACAATTGAGGTGTGCAGGTGTTTGTTCTTCCTGACAGACTTTTAAAAATGTCCAGGGAATCTGAACCCTAATGTCTGGGTCAAGCCACAACAATGTATTGCTGTTGTCTGTCAGTGAAGAGGGCACTGAGATATATGGAATCCGAAGTTTATATATATGTGTCCTCTAAGACAGTGTCCCACGGGGAGCATTGCTTATGAGGAGAAGTCTATAACCATGGCCAGCCCTGCAAAAATAGCGAAAGAAGAGTCCGAAACATTAGAGGGCTTTTTGCACTGTTTCGCCGAGCACAGTTTCAAAGCGCAATATAAAATATTTTAATGCAGTGCTTCAAACAGGTAGAGATGAATATCATAAAGTTGTCTGTTTTTCACCAGAAAAACAGACGTATTTCGCTCAAGCCTGCAAAAACGTCACGGCAGTGAAGCTGAGGAACGTGAAGCGAAGCATTAGTAAGTAGTAATTTTGTTAAAATGAAAGTAAATACAACATAATTCACACCAAGTGGTTATTTAGCCTAAATTGAAATCATGTTTACTGATTGTTCTTATGTTTTCTAGGCTTCTCGGATCCTGCCGGGTTTGACATCCTGTGCAACAGAGCTACCAGCTTGGAGGTGGTCAAGCTCCTGTTTTTGCCACGGGTCCCTCCCAGCAGTTCAAAACTGAACATTGCCAAGGTGCAAGCGCTTGGACCTAGGAAAACTGTGAGTACATGTTACAGTATAACGTAATCACGATTGCAATCAAATGGAGTATTGCGTTGTCTTCTTGATGTAGCCCATTGTTAAAAGCATATTAACCTGTTTTGAAAAAGATGTTTTTAATATGCCTTTAAATTTAATTAACATGTGTTGTCATGTTGGTGTAGTTCCCAATTAGTATTAACACGTTTTAAGAAAGCCGTTTTTAATGCACCTTTAAATAAGTGTGATTTCAATCTAATTGTAACGTCACAGCATATATTCTGAAGTCAGCGGTTATTAATATTTTCTTTGCAGTCCTAATTTTTGTGCCTTTATGTGTGTAACAGGTCGGTGTCGTGGAAGCTAAAATACTGGCCCAGGGAACCCTGAGCAAAGTTGTCCCCGTGAACGGAACAGACTACGAGTTAAAAGAATTCCAGATCGGCGATTCATCAGGACAGGTGCAACTTACTTTGTGGGACAAACAGATAGTTCAAGTGGGTGCTTTGAAGTCCTACAAGTTCACAAACCTATCGACAAGAGAAAGGGAAGGACGAATATATCTGTCGGGGAGTCCATCCACTACCATTACAGAAATTCGTGGAATTGAAGTGGCTGATTGCAGTGAACTCGGTGAGGGCGAGAAGCTTTCCGAATTGTCAGGAACTGTTACCGGAATACAGGTGATCTGCAAACGTCGCTGTCCGAAATGCCGGACACCCCAGGGTGAGTTCAAAGCCAAGTCATCAGTCCACAGATGTGAGTCCTGCAAACTGCTGCAGAAGTCATGCTGCTACTCCACAACATATAGAGGCACCATGTCACTGACAATCGACGGCACAGATCACGGACTGACTGTCACAAATTCCGCAATTAATGCGTACTTCACCGAGTATAACATGTGCCATCTACTGAATGACGTGGAGGATATGGAGGAGCACTTCATTGATGTTGCTGAGTTTAATGTTTCTGTCAATGAAGAGAACTTGATCACGACAATCAAGCAGCGTTTTAAAAAGAAAGAGGACACTTGTGCGCAGGATGATGGTGGTCCTGGAAACGGTGTTGATGGATTGTAGGTGTGATTGCAATTTTGGGGTCAGTTTTCACAAGTATGTTTAGTGTTTGTTATATGTTCTATATTTCAGTATACAAGTTTACATTCTCTACAGTTGTTGTGATGTTTTAGCTGTTGAAGTGTTTGACATTTCCAGATTAATGTTTAGTACAGTTATAATACAATGCTTATTTGAAACTATATGAAAACTATTGTTTGACGTTGTTCAGAAAACGTTTTTCCACGTAGTGATGTTCGTTGTTTATAATTGTTATATATTTGATAGCTGTTTACCTGCTTGAGCTTTTGTGTTTAATGTTTAGAATAAAGACTTACAATACATGTTTAATTGAAATAAAAACTACTGTTTTACACCTTTTAGAAAACGTTTTTTCCATTTTGTATCTGTTGAATTGTTTGTTATTAAAGTGTTTGAAGTTGTATATGTTTTAGCTGTTGAAGTGTTTTGACGTTTCCAGTTTAATGTTTAGTGATGCTTAATGTTTATAACTGTTATATATTTGATAGCTGTTTACCTGCTTGAGCTTTTGTGCTTAATGTTTAGAACAAAGAATTACAACATGTTTAATTGAAACAAAAACTTGTTTTACACCTTTTAGAAAACGTTTTTTCCATTTTGTATCTGTTGAATTGTTTGTTATTAAAATGTTTGAAGTTGTATGGTGCAAAGGTTTTAAGTGTGCATTTTGGGTGGTATACTTTCAAAATTAAGGTATTCCAATTCATATTTAATTTGCGCTAAATGTATATATCGTTTGTCTAGTGTAATTCAGTTACTTCTGCCTAAAAAGGCTGGCATAAACCCATGTGAGCCCTTGTATTTCTGAGATATGTAAACGATGTATTTTTAGCGCAATTATTTAATAAAATAACACAAGCACACTCCATCGCACGGCTCAAACCAAAGCTGCGATAAAGACAAAACTTCTGCAAGTTCACAGCCTAATACCATGTTACGACGGTAGCTACCTAACAGCCACCGTGGGCTGCAAGTACACAACAACACATGCAGCACAAAATGGATCACGGGTAAAGAAATTACAAGACAGTTCCTTAGCTAGCGGTTACTGGCTACCTTGTAATTCTGCTTGGGGCAGAATTGGAATGTCCCATTCCATTTTAGGACGCTGATTGGTTTAATTTAGGTTGCCATGTGCATAACTTGAGTCAGCCATTGGCTCAGTTGCTGTACTGACTCTCTGCTGGGGGGGGTGGCTTCAGACCGAGAGAACCAAGAGAAGAAAGCACATCGGACTGTTGTCCGTGTCATTATTTCCCTGATTATTCAGGTCAGTAACGTTTATAAGTACAGTATATCACAGGGTTCTGTGAACTTTGTGATTTGCATGTATTCGTGTTAGAAGATTGCGTATTATGTCCTTTTTGGTTGTTGTAAAGTAGTCGAGAACTTTCCCCATTCGAGTGCTGGTGGCTAATTTACTTTAGGTTACCACCACGTGGGTAATGGCGGCTTGCACTTTAGTTTACTTTCGTTGTACATTTTTTTATTGACTCCTGTAATGTTAGTTAGGCTCATAAGGGTCCTGTCGTAATGTTAAGATGTTTATTAAGTGAAGTCCACTATGCAGGTCTTCTGAAATAGTGTGTTCTTGAATTTTCATGGTTAAGCTCATTTAGCTTCATGCTAATTCTCGCCAACGGTACCCCCTTTTCCAGTATAAAGATAAGGTAATTCTTAGCATTATGCTAAGCGCTGGGTAGCATCCAAGACTAAATGGATTGAAATGTAGCCCTGTTAAGCAAATATTCAGATTTGAATTATGTCTGTATCTATAATCTATAAGTAGCCTATAGTACTAGTCAATGCCTTAATACATTTATTAAGGAATTGGAGGGGGGGGGGGGGGGGGGCGGTGGTTGGCTACAGTATCCAGGCTTGGTCAGCGTCAGCGTAATTTGTAAACGAGGTCTACAGATCTCATGGGATTCTGGAATCTGGAGTGCTAAACAGCTAGCTAATCACGTACCGTAAAACTTTCAGTAATGGCCGTGGCATTTATTAGTTTCAACGTCCAAATACACCAGGCGCTTATTAGAATTCGGACTGGCGGTTATTGGAGACTGATGTTTATTTAAAGCTGCACTAGGCTTCCTTCACGCTTTTTGAGAAGAAAAGGCGCTGCCTACAGCCGCTCACGGGATGCATACTTTATAACCATAAGAAGGGAATACCGAGTTTTGCTGTGTATCCGATCATGGCGGCTAGCTAGCTACTACAAATATCAGATAGTTGAAGAAATGTTGAGGAAAATAGCCTATTTGATACAGAACTCATAGTTAGCTTCTTTGACGTCACTCAGCGCTTTTCAGAAAAGTTGAACTTTACTCAATTTTGAAGGCGCTTGTCGTGGTCTAGGAAAAACGACAGCAGTCTGAGTCCAATCGCCAATCTGTAGAAAACAACTTCACGAGGGAAAGTCAGCACAGCAGCAAGCTCTTCAGAAAAGTTTTGGCTTTATTCACACCGGTGCAGCACAAAGCCGGATCAACTCCGCCGAATTGAACCTCGACTGTCAGTTTCACAATCCTTTTATACACAAAATGTACTCCACAAACTCCATAACCCCTTATACCATTATGTAACTCCCAGCCACCTGTTCTTCTTGGCGCCACATGGTGTTCTTCTAACCATCTCTTATCTGACCTGTTTGGCACCAGATGGACTTTCTTGGGTCAACCTGACCTTCTTGGCACCAAAATGACTTTCTTTGTTCTGTACTTTTCCAGTATGCATATAAGTCTCAGCCTTCTGTAATTTTTTCATTAAACATACAAGTTACATATGGGTCACTGTAAAATATTAGTTTTCTAGTTAGTGTTTATCTGTTCAGTGACTAGTTCTTTTCTGCTGAGTGAGCAAATATGTAAATATGATTTCTAAGTCTACTGCGTTCTCTTGCTCTTTTTCTACAGTGGATACTGTGGTTTCTTGCGTTTCAAAAGCTTATCTACAACTACTGATAGTAAGATTTCTAAGGCTACTGTTTTGATTATAAGACTAGATGTTTATATATTTTTATCATGACGCATCGAGAGTTTGGAGGACACATCTGGCCCAACCTTGAAGGTGAAGTCATCACAATCATATAAGAATAGATGTTTATATATTTTTATCATGACGCATCGAGAGTTTGGAGGACACATCTGGCCCAACCTTGATGGGAACACCCTAACTTTAACATGTGACGTCATCACAATCATGGGGAGTCTCAAAATTTTCCCACATTCCCCCCTTTCGGGGTCAAATCTTATGGCCCCGAATAACTCTCCTCACTGTATTCTTATTGGCCTTCTGACCCAACAAAGTTATCGTACACTCCTTTAATTTTCTTTAACACGTTGATTTGTAGCACAATGATTTGCCACAGTTCTCGTGGTTGGTGGGCTCCTGGTATATCTTCTACCCAGAGTACACGGTCTGCACGTCACTCCACTGGGCTCCTGGTATTTCTTCCAACCAGAGTACGCGGTCTGCACGTCACTCCACTGGAAAGCCGGCTTGCGATTCTCGTACTGGACCCGCAGGGGCACTGTTGGTGCTGTTGCTCCCTGGACTGGTGTCAGCGCCCGCAGTCCCTCTGCTCTCCCCGTTTCCCTGGACTGTGACAGCGTCCCGTCCGCTGGAACCTGGAATCACCGTCTGGCACCTGTCTCCTGTGTTAGTCACCTTATACGACACCAACTGGATGCCTATAGCCCTGTGGGGAGAGGATCTCAAGAGAGGGAGGATACACGACAGCACCACCAGTACCACTATCACTGTTATCCCCACTGCAAGTCCTATTTTTGCCCGCCAACTTCCCCCTCGTCCTTTATTCGACAGTTCTTCTTGCCCAACCTGCTTCATTATCTTTCTTTGTGGTTGCGTTTTTTCAGAATACCCTTCCACCCAATCCACGCTAAAACCCGTCATTTCTAAGAATGTGATCATTTGTCCCACTGTCTGTGGTTGCGGAACTTTCATTATTGTCTCCAAATGTTTATTTGACATTCTCTTACCGCCAGCCGTGTTGACTCTTCCCAAGTACTCCACCTCCTGAGAGCAGAGCTGCAGTTTCTTCCTGGACACCTTGTGTCCCCCCTTTGCCAGTTTCTCCAGCGGTTTCATGCTGTCGCTCATGCACTGCTCTTTTGTGTCTGCACATAGTAATAAGTCATCAACATATTGCCACACCACACTTTTTGAGGTCCAAACCTTGTAAGTCGGGGTCGCCAATTTCCGTTTCATGTTGCGACCATAGTTGGCTTGGTAATTGATTTAAACGTTCTTCCATGCCTAAATTTTCTCCAGATTTCTCCCGTTTTGTACCCTCTTCCCACGGTACCTTCACCATTTGGGGCTTTCCCCACATCTGAGCATTTACCATAATTTTGATCATTTTTTGATCTGCTGTGCACCACATTAAAGAATTTTCTGTTGGCCCGAATTGGAGCTCTTCTGCTCTCTTTACCATAGGACCTAAGTCCTTAGCTTGGTACCCTGGATTGACTTTTAACGTTATGTGTGGGGCCGCATGTTCCTCCTGAAACCACTGCCCTATCCATGGGGTCCTTTCTATGTTTAACGCTGCTCCTTCCTGACCTATCAGGAGCGCAGTTGACACCAAATATTGTCTTTCTCCTTTCCCCTCACTCCACTCTCTTTCTAGATCTGGATCCTGGTAGGGATCAAACTTCATTGTACAATGTAAATCATATTCTGGCTCAGTTGCCTGTGGGATCTGCGCCTCAACATATTTTTGCCAAGTGCTCCACACTTGGTCTTTTACTTGTGTCTCAATATCCCCTACCCAATATACATTTACCCTGTGGAGATTTTCACTTCCCACATAGTACATCCCTGTTAAATCTATGCCCCCTCCTTCACAATTTAATTTTAGTCCTAAGGCCAGAATTGCATCTCTTCCTAGAAGGCTTATGGGGGAATTTTTGCATACTATCTCTAATTTTGCTTCTTTTGCGCCTATTTTTATTAATACTGGTTTTGTGGTCGGGCTTAACGTTGTTTTTCCCGAGAACCCTACTGTTTTAATAACTTCTCCCGACATAGGCAGATGTGATGCATATTCTTTCCTAATGCATGTGCATGTTGCTCCAGTGTCTATCATCATGGGGACAATTTTTCCTCCGATTTGTACATTTATTATTGGTTCTTGTTCTGGCCTGTTTGTTATCATTACATGCTGTCCTACTCCGCCTGGGTTCTCTGGGCACCCTTATTGGGCACCTTGGTAATTTACTGGTCCCCCACTCTGATATGGGGACCTAGCCTGAGGAGGTGGGGTCAAGTTGGGGTAACTCTGTGATTGCTGAGGCTGATTAGGTACCCAGGTCCCCTGGTTACCTGGGTACATTCCTTGGGCGTTTGGACACCATCTGTTTATGTGCCCCTCCTGACCACATCCATAGCAGACTATGGGGCCCTGTCTCTGTTGATTAGGAAAGCCTTGTTGGTTCCAATTTCTATTTTGCATGTTATTATTCTGATTCTGCTGCCCTCTCCACTGATTATTTTGATCACCATTCCCTGGCCCTCCCCCCATATGATTCCCACCCGGTTGTGGCCCTCCCCCTTTCATATTACCTTGCAGGACCACCGGGGGAGGGATGCCGGAGAAGTTGTAGACCACCGTCGGCTGGGGTACTGTCAGACCACTCCATGGTTCAGGCGTGGGGGCGGCCTTAAAGTCAAAGAACCCATTGTCCATATTCTGTATTTTCACAGATGCCACTTTTTTCGCCTCTTTCTCTTTGGTTTTCAGCTCCTCCAGCTGCAACTGCAGTAGCTTTCTTTGAATGTCTTTTGTTTGATCTTCCAGCTTTTTCCCCTCTTTCCGCTGACTTTCTACAGTGTGTACCACATGATCTACAAATTCTCTGTGTGCCATGGTGTTCAGCCCCACCACCTCATCGAGGCGGCGCCCCACTTCCTGTGACATCCCCTCCCGGATGGCTTTGCGGAAGAGAGTGGTCATTATGGGATCTGCCTGTACGTCCCTCTCAGTCATCATTCTCCATCTGCGCAACTGCGTTTGGATGTATGTTGCTGGTGGTTCATTTTCTTTTAACGGCGGTCCCGTTAAGGTCATTATGTCCGGTCGTGCGGGATACATGGCTCGTAGAGCAGCCCAAACAACCCCACGCACGTTATCAAACGGCCCACCGTCCACTGCTGGAGACTGCGCATGGGTTCTGTCAAAGCCAGCCTGCTCAAATATGTCCAGCATTGTTTCCATCCCCACAACCTTCCCCAGGAGAGCCTTCAGGTCACCCACAGCCAGGAGCCGGCCTGTCGTCTCCTCCTCCAGCACGCTGATCCAGTGGCCTGCTCCATTCTGCAACTCAGGGAGATTGGTTATTACATTGTACATATCTTGGGTGGACCAGGGAATGTATCGGGGTACACCACCTTCCCTAATCAATAATGGTGCTATGGTATTGGGGCTTTTAGCATTATGGCTATACCCTTCTGCTGCTGGGTTACGCCGGGTTGGCGGTCTTTTTCTTACGTTTTGATATCGCCCAGCTAAGTCTCCCCCCACCTGTGCAGGCCCTTCTCCCCCCTCTGACTCTTCTGCCTCGCTATTACTTGCCTGGCTCGCTTCACTATCGCTTGCTTCACTTTTTTCTGCTGGGGAGAACTCCTCCTCCCCTTTATTATATTCTAGTTTGTACTCCATCTGGGGGATTTGTTTCTTATTTGCAGTGCCTTTTGCTAACCTTGGCGTATGCTTATCTCGGGATTCAGTTCCCTCTGTACTTTTTGGCTTCAGCTCCTCCCACGTATTATACGGAAGCTTTTCCCATTTTGTGCTTTCCCACCCCGCATTTTCGCGTCTTTTATGTGTTTCCCCGTCCCTTTTTGACCCCACCTGTTCAGGCTTTTCGCTTATTTTAGCCGCTCGCTGTTTTTTCTCAGTGTCTCTTATCTCTTTTGCCTTTTTTATTAACCGGCTATGGTATTCATCATACTGGTTATATTTTTCTTTTAACAGTTCTTCTAATTCCTCCACTTCTTTATATTCTCCCTTCAGCTCTGCTACCCTTGTTTCTATTTTTTCCTTTTCTTGCTCGAGCCGCGCTCTCTCTATTCCCAGTTGTTCTTCACCTTCCTCATGTTCTACCCACCCTTTTATTTCCACCTGTCCCTTTACTACCGGATACACTGCAGATGTTACCGGGCATATTGGATACAAGTCTTTCTCTTTTATTACCGCATGTCTTGGTGATTGTGGGGCATACGGAGGGGGAGTCATTATTTCACTGCAATCCCTTTTTAATCCTACATCTTTTTCTAGGGAAGCGGACCTAAACCATCCTAAAATTGTTTTTTCCTGTTCTCTTTTTAGCTTTCTTGTTTCTGACTTGTCTTCTGATTTATAATTTGCTATTACCCCTCCCATCTGATCGCATATTTCTCTATCAAACGTACCCCCTTTTGGCCATTTTGTCACCAATTTCTTAGTTCTTTTTGTCCATTTTTCTGATATTTTCTTTATCTCCTGTTCACATTTAGGATATTTTCCTGTGATTATCTCAACTGGCGTTATCTCAACTGGCGTTTTCTCTTCTTTTTCCATTATTTTACGGTGACAGGACAGGATACTCTAATACTTTAATATATTTTATCTCTATTTAACCTTTATTCCCAACCGAGGCTCCTGCCTTTTATTCTATTTCTTTATTATTTAACCGTTATTGTTCCAGCCAAGGCTCCCCACAACCTTTGTTTCTTCACTTATTTTCTCCCTTTTTATCTCTTCTACACTCTTGCCGTTCTCCCTTCCACACCCTTTATAGTTGTACACACACACCCATACACCCAAAAAAAAAATTTTCCTCTGTTACAACGTTATTTCCCCGCAAGCATAAGCATCTAATCACAGCATAAGCACAGCGTTATCAATGTTGTTTCTACCCAACCCTTTTCTCTTTATATCCCGGACCCGAGCTCTTGCAGGTGACCCACACCAGGAATTACTGCCTTTCCAAGTCTCTTGGCCCCACACAAACACCTGCATCAGTGTCCCACACTTTTGCAACAAATATAGGCCTTTTTCCAACACTTTATCCCGGACCCGAGCTCTTGCAGGTGACCCACACAAGGAATTACTGCCTTTCCAAGTCTCTTGGCACCACATATAACAACGGCGTAGTGTAAACTTAATTACATTCAATGCCACACACACCTGCATCAGTGTAAACTTCACAAAGGGATATTGAGTCCCAGTTCCCGTTTCCCACACTTTTGCAACAAATATAGGCCTTTCTGTTTCCAACACTTTTCCGCGCAAGCATAAGCATCTAATCAAGCATAAGCAGCTTTATCAATGTTGTTCCTAACCAACAACACTTTTCCCACAACTTTTCTGAAAAATAAAAATTTTATGACGTCCTTTCACTCATACCACACTTAATTCACACTCATACCACACACAATTCACTCACACCACACACAATTCACTCACGGTTTGGGGCGTACTTTTCTGAAGAGCTCGCCGCTTCCTTCCCCTCAATTTTCGGTGTTAGTTGCCGGGTTTGTTGTACGAGAGGCTTTCACTCCCGGCATCAGGGAGAAGAGGCCAGAGGGAACAGTGCCCCAGTCCGAAACAAAGTAGTTAAATACTCTTACCTTTTGATAAGCTGGCGCCAGCTTTTTTAAGGGGCAAGTACCCTCCGCCTCTGTCTCTAGGAGCCGGGAGCTTCAGTGATTCCTCTTTCGTATCCCGGACGAGCCCCCAAATGTCGTGGTCTAGGAAAAACGACAGCAGTCTGAATCCAATCGCCAATCTGTAGAAAACAACTTCACGAGGGAAAGTCAGCACAGCAGCAAGCTCTTCAGAAAAGTTTTGGCTTTATTCACACCGGTGCAGCACAAAGCCGGATCAACTCCGCCGAATTGAACCTCGACTGTCAGTTTCACAATCCTTTTATACACAAAATGTACTCCACAAACTCCATAACCCCTTATACCATTATGTAACTCCCAGCCACCTGTTCTTCTTGGCGCCACATGGTGTTCTTCTAACCATCTCTTATCTGACCTGTTTGGCACCAGATGGACTTTCTTGGGTCAACTTGACCTTCTTGGCACCAAAATGACTTTCTTTGTTCTGTACTTTTCCAGTATGCATATAAGTCTCAGCCTTCTGTAATTTTTTCATTAAACATACAAGTTACATATGGGTCACTGTAAAATATTAGTTTTCTAGTTAGTGTTTATCTGTTCAGTGACTAGTTCTTTTCTGCTGAGTGAGCAAATATGTAAATATGATTTCTAAGTCTACTGCGTTCTCTTGCTCTTTTTCTACAGTGGATACTGTGGTTTCTTGCGTTTCAAAAGCTTATCTACAACTACTGATAGTAAGATTTCTAAGGCTACTGTTTTGATTATAAGACTAGATGTTTATATATTTTTATCATGACGCATCGAGAGTTTGGAGGACACACCTGGCCCAACCTTGAAGGTGAAGTCATCACAATCATATAAGAATAGATGTTTATATATTTTTATCATGACGCATCGAGAGTTTGGAGGACACACCTGGCCTAACCTTGATAGTGAAGTCATCACATCATGCCGCATCGAGAGTTTGGAGGACACACCTGGCCTAACCTTGATAGTGAAGTCATCACAATCATAAAAGCTTATCTACAACTACTGATAAGGCTATTATAAGAGTAGATGTTTATACTCGTGATATTTTTATCATAACGCATCGAGAGTTTGGAGGACACATCTGGCCCAACCTTGATGGGAACACCCTAACTTTAACATGTGACGTCATCACAATCATGGGGAGTCTCAAAATTTTCCCACACGCTTTCCATAGGATTCTATGTAAAATATGCGATGGCAGTTCGCAAGAAAGCGCTACGTGTGAATTAAGTTTTGAGAACCCCCTCCGCATCCAATCGGTGGCATCTCTAATCCGTCCCCGAGCAGCCTAGCTACAAAAAGCATCCGTATCAGGAAAAAAAAAATGCATTAATGTTAGTTTTTATGGCCCACTAACTCCACAATAACTAGAGTAGTTATGATTCACAGTGATCGCATTACTGTCTGCATGTAAACACACTGATTGTATATTATGTAGTTGAGTAGTTTACTAGGATTGTTTTGAGCATTATTGTTGGAGAACCATGAATAAGAATTAAGAAAGTTGGTAAGTTTAAAGGAGTACCATGGTGGTTGAACGTGACACTTCCCAGTTGTCTTTAGGCAACAACAAAACAAATGTGCATAATTTTTTTATTATTCAGTCATTTCAATGTACTTTAAAACATATTTTTCTAAGCCTAAATTTCCCACTATAAAAATTCACCCGAACCGCCTGGGCGTGGTAATGAGAACTGTCAGTTAGCTATGATTGACAGACCGTGCCCCGTTACCAGAGCTACCCCCATGATACGCGCTCTTTTTGGGAGACTGAATTTTCACAAGCTAGCTAGCTTAGTAGTATATCAAGTATCGATAGATAACTAAGGTAAGGACGTTGACTTATATCCAATTATAATTTTTGCTATCTAGCTAGCCAAGTTAAGATAAAAGCACAATATAACGTCCTCATAAAAGCAAACTAGCAAGCTAACGTTATCGATAACACTGCCTTATGAAAGCAAACCTCCTAGCTAGCTAACGTTAGCTAGCTAGCTAAATGAATATAACCAGAAATAATCTAAAGGCACTCTAATTTAAGTGAACCTAACGTTAGTCAAATATTTGCATTGTCTTGCCTGTAATCCAGCGGCGCAAACCATGGGTCTCGAGTTATCCATGGGTCCCCAAACGATTTAGAATTAGATTTCTTTACGGGGCGTGGAAATGGGAGTGTTTACTGTATTCGTGACGTAGAAAAATGACAACTTTCTCAACCGGTTGAAAATAGGACGATGAATTTAAAACGCATATTTCTCCAAAAATACAGAACGGACATATTTAATACTTTGCTCATTGTGTTTCTTCAATGCCGCTTGTGCAAATAGCACATAAAACCGAGAAAGTGTGAAAATCACCATGGTACTCCTTTAAGGGAAATCAGACATAGGCTGTGTTGACACTGCAGACAATTCCAATTTGTTTTTCAAATCCAATGTTTAAGACTGACTGTCCGCACTGTATTTGCAAGTGATCAGATTGGATCTGTGTGTTCAGGTAGTGTATTCATTTTCTGGAATATTTACATTGGTTGCTATAGTAATGACGTAGGTGTGTGCATGCTGCCGGAACAGCTACAAGCTGGCAGTATGGAGAGAGCTGGAGATTTGGCCATGGGGATATACACTATAGCAATGTCTAGCCGTCCTAAAAGATTTTTTTTTGCTCCCATATGTCCTGTCTGAAATTTCACCTGGCTGTAGCGTTCCAAGTGACTAACAAGGTAAGTGAACACACAAGGAAAGTTTTTATTTTTATTTTTTTAAGTATAAAATCATGAGTTGCTATGTGAGTTCAACAACTGTTAGTGTTGTAGGCTATACAAAATGAAGCAGTGCAAGTAATAGGCTCTATTTTGTAGCTAAGTGGAGAAATCCTTAAGGGTGTTTCAGTGAGTAACTTGAGTATTCTTCATGTGAGTTTTTCTCACCATAATGATGCATCCTTTTTAAGAAGGATAGTCAGTGCAGTAATGGTATTTTAACAAATACTATGTATATATCCAGACGGGTAAAAAAAAAAAAGGCATTATTAGGAATTACGTTCTGAAAATAATTCAACCATTGGAGTTTAAATAGTTGTGAAACTATGAAGGAGGCCAGCCTCTTAGTGAATGTCCTATTTGCTTAATTGGTAGAATTCTATTTGTACAGAGTTGGATATATGTTTATTTTGTTCAACATTGAACATTGATTTAGTTGAGTAGTGGTGATCTCAATAAGGTGGTGTGAGTCAACTCACATAACACTTTAAGGAGTTAGACTTAAGCAGTGTTAAAAATTAGGGAAAGTTTGCATATAAGATTACTAGTCATGCTACACAGTATTTGCATAACATTTCTTAACATTTAAAATTGGATTCTCCAAAGTCATTCCTGGATTTCTAGTGCACTGCGTGTGCATACTTTTCACTATTTTTTGCAGTGTAATTGACTGAAACGTTACCCAAAATACCAGCATACACACCAGCCCTCCTGGACTGACTTTGGACAGCCTTGCCATATTACTAGTCATTGTTTGGTTTATTTTTAGTGAAATCTGTGTACTTGTAAGATTTTAGATGAGGTAATTCTATGTCAATGATGCCTGTGCAAGTTTTTTGATTACCAAAGGAAAACATTGTTTACCCAAGTACTCCAAACATTATAGGTTCAGTCAAGTTTGAGTGAACTATTTTGACACAATTAACAAAGACACTCAATTTGCTAATAAAGCACTAAACCAGAGAAATGCTGTCAGATGTGTACTGTGACAAAACTGAACATTGTGCTGTGGGTTGCATTTAATTGATAAATCTTGTCTCAATCGGCACTTCAAGTTGTTTTATGTCATAGTTTTTACTGTTGTGGTTCATTTATTTTGAGAGATGGCTATGTGCTGTCCTGTGTGTGTCTGTGTTCCATAGATGCCCTGTACAAAGGCATTCCGGCGTTCCCAGGCTTTGAAGAGGAGGAGGATGGAGCAGGGGGTCACACCCTTGCTGCCAGCTGCCTGGACCGAGAAGCCAGACTTGCCTGACAATGACCCTTGGCCTCTGGCCTGTGAAATGACTGACAGTGACCCGACGTTGAACCATCCTAATGACCATCCTAATGACCATCCAATGAACCATATCACCAATATCAAAACCTCTTCCAAATCTGCCAAAAACCATGCCAATGTCTCTGCTCAAAACTCTGCAAACGTAAATATGTCTGTAATGCCATGTCCTAAATTTCCTCAGAATTCATTCAAGGTTCCTTTCATCAAAGTGATCCACGATTTGGAAAGAACAGCAACAGACAGTGTGCAGCAAACAGTCTGATGGCAACATTAAAGGGTAAGTTGAAGAACGTGTTGACCTGGACAACGGAAGACCTGGATGATGTCCTGCTTTGTGGAGACTACTTATACAGTGGTATGAGGCGTGATGGAAAGATTTGTGATCCAACAGGCTGTGGTTTCATCTCTGTGAACGAATTACCAGATGCATACACACTGTCTTATCACAACTTCACAATAAAATACAGTGAATCATGTAATGGCTTATTTGGTGTTGATTCATATGAGGTTGGTTGGGAAGACATTCTGATGTCAGAAAAAGAAGCAATCACAAGAGCGCTTGCTGAGTGTGATGCATGTTTATTGAATGTTAATCTTAATGTATGTGCAATTGTCAAAGAGGGCTCATGGTATGCATTGATCGACTCATTCACGAAGCAGCAATGGTAGATGTCATGGTGCAGGTAAAAGCCTAGTAGCCTACTACTGTAACATTGAGTCATTATTAGAACATATTACAAATTTAGGACTGTTGTTAAATGCACAAGGAAAGCAGTTTGAAGTCACTGGAGTCAAGGCAAGTGTCGGTGGCAGCACCACAGCGTTGGAGCAACATGAAGAAAGAGGTGACAACTGTAGTCATTGCATGTGACAGAACAGCAGAACAAGGTGGAGCTGCCAGTCAACCACTTCATAGTGCAATGCTGCAAGGTAAACGCAAAGTAAGTGAGGATGGAAGTCCAGCAATGGCTGCTTACAGTTTATCTGCTTCAATAAATGGCCAAGTACTTTATAGTTCTGTGCTGAAAGGTAGACCAGAAGTGTGTGATGACGGGAGTAATTCAGGTTTTTATGATGACGGTGTAAAAGAGAAAATGGGTATGAGCAATAAGAACAGACAACATGGAAATACTAATGTGCCTAAGAAGTCAAATGATAACAATGTAAGAGGTGACATTATAGTTTGTGATCTCATCAATCCAGGATTACCATTTAACCCTTTAACCCATATGGAGCAAGATACTTTATGCTCACGTTTACAGTTGACTAATGAAAATGTTGATGTTCATCAAACCACAGAGTTTGGCCCCATGGGATATCCCTGTAAGACAAAGAGTATTCAGCCAGATGGCAACTGCTTCTTCAGATCATTGGCTCATGCAATATGCGGAAATGAGCAAAAGCATTTGAAAATTCGACGTGCTGTCGTACAACATCTTATCAAGAACGGTACAAGGTTTCACACGTATTTGAGAGATGCGTACACATCAGTGCAGCAGTATGTAACATCATCAAAAATGAAATGCGTAGGATCATGGGCAACTGAGGTTGAAATATGGGCAGCTGCTGATCTTCTACAGATGACCATTATGATTTTCAATGCTGACAGATGGAATGCATACTCGTGTTATCGTATCCCAGGTAGTACACAGACTCCTGACGTGAATGGTCATGCAATTTACTTAAACCACTGTAATGCCAACCACTATGAAGTTGTGACGTGTTCGAAAAAGAGATGATGAAGTTTGCGCAGGAACGTGATACAATATGCGATGACAGTATGAAAATGCACTTGAGGAAAAAATTGAAAGTTAGCGATAAGTTAGAGAACTCAAAAAAGGTTAAAGTCGACAAACAGCGAGATAAATATTACAATGACAGCATTTACCAGGAACAGAAAAAAAGTGATGCATTGAAATATTTTAAAGGTAAATATCAGGCAGATCCAGAGTTTCAGCAATCTGTGTGTGAATATTCCAAGGCCAAATATCAGGCAGACCCAGAGTTTCAGCAATTTGTGCGTGAAAATTCCAAGGCCAAATATCAGGCAGACCCAGAGTTTCAGCAATCTGTGCGTGAATATTCCAAGGCCAAATATCAGGCAGACCCAGAGTTTCAGCAATTTGTGCGTGAATATTCCAAGGCCAAATATCAGGCAGACCCAGTGTTTCAGCAGTCTGTGCGTGAATATTCCAAGGCCAAATATCAGGCAGACCCAGTGTTTCAGCAGTCTGTGCGTGAATATTCCAAGGCCAAATATCAGGCAGACCCACAGTTTCAGCAATCTGTGCGTGAATATTCCAAGGCCAAATATCAGGCAGACCCACAGTTTCAGCAATCTGTGCGTGAATATTCTAAGACGAAATATCAAGCAGATCCAGAATTTCAGCAATCTGTGTGTGAATATTCCAAGACCAAATATCAGGCAGATCAGAAAAGAAGGGAAAATATTGATTTTGCAATTGATTGTTTTCGTAGAGAAATAAGTGCTGGTCCTGAATATGTTTGTGCTGTGTGTCATCGTTTACTATTCAGAAAGCAAGTTATTCAATGTAAAACAAGTTCCTATGAAATCAAAGGAAACAATATTGCTGCAATGGCAAAAAAATGTATTACATTTACATATTTGCATAAATGTGATCGTGTATTGTGTGAACATGTGTGCCATTTATCTGAAGCACCAGCATCCAAATTATGGATTTGCTTCAGCTGTCATAGGAAAATTCTGAGTGGTAAAATGCCAGAGGAGAGTGTTGCAAATAATATGCATTTGGAAAAAAATTCCTGAAGAACTTAAATGTCTCAACTCTTTAGAACAACATCTCATTGCTCTCCATATTCCGTTCATGAAATTGCTATGTCTTCCACGTGGTAAACAAACTGGCTGTCATGGACCTGTTGTGTGCGTTCCAGTAAACACCAAAGATGTCACATCTGTACTTCCCAGAAATGAATCTGATGATAAGATGTTAAAAGTGAAAATGAAATGAAAGCTCACCTACAAAGGTCATAACGAGTACCAATATGTTCAAACTGATCATGTTAGAAATGCATTTAACTATTTGGTGAAGCATAATAGTTGGTATAGTGTTGTTCACTTCAATGAAGAATGGGTCAACAGTTTAAGCAAAACAAATGACACGAACAAAGACTCAGACAACGATGATGCAATGCAGGAGCAGGATATAACTGAAGAGAATGAAACACACAATGATGACAACAAAGACGAAACAGAAGAAGATTTAACATACATCACAGAACAACATGGTTTGTTTTTGGACACATCATTACAACCTGTTGATATTGCCTCAGAAATACTGGATCAACATTTTGACAGCATAATTTCTCATGCCCCAGCCGAAGGTAATAGTCCTATTACAATGTTGTCGGATAAAACGAATGAGGCTAAATGTTTTCCTGTTCTATATCCTACTGGTGGCCCAACTTTTCATGATGACAGAAAAGAAAAAATAACACTGTCACGCTATTTGAATGCATGAATACTCAATGCCGATGGGAGATTTGCCAAAAATACAGATTTCATATTTTATGCTCAGTACATATCAGAGCTTGCTCAAATTGTATCTAATGTTTCAATTGCATTGCGAAAAGGATCTGACAAAACATTACTCAAAGAAGTAACATCAGATCTGTTAACAGACTCTGAGTCTTTACGGAAGATATTAAATTATGATGAAGGTTACAAATTTTTAAAACCTATTCGTGGAACACCACCATTTTGGCAATCTGCACAAAAAGATCTTTTTGCACTTATTAGACAACTTTCAATACCAACATTTTTTGCATCATTTAGTTCTGCAGACCTGAGATGGCCAGAAATGATCAAATCTGTGATAGGACAGGAAAGAAAACACGTTAATGTTGATGAACTTGACTGGTCTGAAAAGTGTGGCCTTCTCAAGCAAAATCCTGTCACAGCAGCAAGAATGTTTGATCATAGGTGCCATTGTTTTTTGAAAGAAGTAATCATGTCTCCCGCTGAACCTATTGGGAAAATAAAAGACTACTTTTATCGTGTTGAGTTTCAACAACGTGGTTCTCCGCATGTTCACTGTCTTTTCTGGGTTGAGAATGCCCCACAGATTGATAAGCAAAGTGATGAAGACATTGCTGATTTCATTGACACCTACATTACATGTGAGTTACCATCGGAAAATGATGAGGAACTTGATGAAATTGTCAATAGTGTTCAGAAGCACAGCACCAGACATTCAAAGACATGCAGGAAGAAGAAAACTGTTTGCAGATTTAATTTCCCACGACCGCCATCCAGTCGTACTTTTGTGACAAGAAGAGGTAGTTCAGAAGAGTTGAGCGGCAAAGATGAGAATACCAGTGCAACGGCAATTCTGGAGAAAGTCAAACATGCATTATCAAATTCTGAGGTGAATTTTGATTTTTTGCCTCTATTGGGGTATCACAAGGTCTTTTTGAAAAAGCTTACAACAAATGTTCTAAGAAAAAAAGCATTGTTTTAAAAAGAAATCCAAACGCCATCTGGATCAACCAATACAATAAAGATTTACTACGTGCTTGGCAGGCCAATATGGACATTCAATACATTACTGACGCCTTTTCTGTAGTAGTGTACATCCTCACTTACATCACAAAAGCAGAGCAAGAAATGGGATTGTTGCTTGAGCGTGCGCAAAAGGAAGGCATGAATGGAAATCTTGAGGCAAAAGAAGCATTTAAACAGCTTGGAAGTATTTATCTACACAATAGAGAAGTCTCAGCTCAAGAGGCAGTGTATCGACTAACAAATATGCACTTGAAAGAATGTTCTCGTAAAGTCCAGTTTATCCCCATTGGACAAAATCCAGTTAAGATGAGTTTGCCTTTGAATGTACTGCAAAAGAAAGCTCAGTATGATGAAACTGCAGATGAAGCAAATTTTTTGGATGACTAGTATAGTTGACAGGTACAAGAGTCGACCAAAAACAAAGGAATTTCAAAATCTATGTCTTGCAAGCTTTTGTTCTGAGTACAGAGTACTGTCAAGGTCAGAGGTCTCCACAAAAACAGATCTCTCTGAAAATGAAATAAGTAAATTGAACAACAACTGTGGCTTTGTAAAACGAAGAACACGAACACAACCTGCTGTTGTGAGATATCCAAGATTTTCACCCACAAAAGACCCAGAAAAGTACCATCACTCATTGCTTCAGCTTTTCCAGCCATATTATGAAGACAGTCAACTAAAGCCTGTGCAGTTTGAGTCATATGAGGATTTTTACAAGTGTGGTGCAGTGAGATGTGGCATTGATGATGTACAAACAGTGCTATCAATTGTTATTTCCAACAGAGCAATATTTGAAAAAGAAAGTGATGAAATAGACAAGGCTCAACAACTTTTGGAAGAGAACATTGAATTGGAAGATGCCTGGGCTCAAATCTGTCCTGAGTCAGAAAAAGAATGCCTTGAATGTGTAGAATTGATGAAAGAGAACATTGTGACAAACGAAGATGATGCTGTGGAAAATATTCCAGATCTCACAGCAAAACCTCAGACTGCTCACACTATTGAAACAAATAATGTTTTACTGCCAAGAGAAGAAGCATTGCATTTACTGAGGTCATTAAACGAAAAACAATCAGCAATATTCTATAAAGTGCGTAAGTGGTGTCTGGAAAAAGTTCTTGGAGAAAACCCTGAACCATTCAGATTATTTGTTACTGGTGGAACAGGTACAGGGAAAACTCATTTAATTAAAGCAATACATTATGAATCAAACAGACTTTTATCTCAAATGTCAGGCAATCCCGATGAAATAACCGTGCTTTTGACAGCTCCAACCGGAGTGGCAGCTTATAACATTGGAGCTGCAACAATTCACAACACATTTTCGATCGGTGTAAATGCCAAATTGCCATATCAACCTCTCAGTGAAGAGAGAATCAATTCCCTAAGAGCGAAAATGAGCAATTTACAGATATTAATAATTGATGAAATTTCCATGGTTGACCATCGCCTTTTAGCTTACATTCATGGAAGACTGAGACAAATTAAACAGACTGGTGACTATTCACTGTTTGGAAAAGTGAGCATTCTTGCAGTTGGGAGATTTCTATCAATTGCCACCTGTCAAAGGAATACCTCTACATGCTGATGCGCTTATGGCAGGACCATTTTGTAATTGCAGAATTAACTGAAATTGTTAGACAACAAAATGCAACCTTTTCTGAAATACTGAATCACCTGCGGGTTCGTAAAAAAGATGAGACTCTATGTACAAGTGATATTGAAATGTTAAAAAAGTGTGAAACAGGAGAAAAGGGTGCAGAAATTCACATATTTGCTACTAACAGTGAAGTTGACAAACATAATATTGAGAGACTTCAAGAGTGCTGTCCTGAGGCCATCACTATACATGCTGAAGATTTTGACAGAAATCCCAAAACTGGGAGAATGGGAAAGAAAGTTGGTCACCATACAAAGGCTTACAACACGTCAAAATCAAAATGTCTTTCTCTAGGTGTTGGAGCTCGAGTAATGTTGAAGAAAAACATTGATGTCTCTGATGGTCTTGTTAATGGAGCATTTGGTACAGTTGTTGGCATATCAAGTAAATCTGATAATAATGATAATTTCCCCTCTGCTATACATGTGGTGTTTGATGATGCAAAAATTGGTAAAAATCAAAGATCAAAAGCACGTCAGACGTTATCTCAAAATTTTCCTGTAATTAAAGCACAGGAAGATGTAGTGACAAATGCTGGTGGAATTAGACGTCAATTTCCTCTTAGACTGGCATGGGCATGCACAGTTCACAAAGTACAAGGACTTACAGTGGATAAAGCTGTAGTTTCACTTGAGAAAATATTTACAGCAGGACAAGCCTATGTTGCATTGAGTCGACTAAGAAGTCTCAGCGGACTAATTATTAAGGATTTCAGAGAGTCAGCTATATTTTGCAATGATAAAATTGAGGCTGCTATGAAAACTATGCCTAAATTTGTTTTGGAGATGGACAGTTTCAGAAAGCCTACCACTAAATTCACTATAGCGCTTCATAACATCCAAAGTCTGAAAGCGCATTTTCTGGATCTTCAAGCACATAAAAAACTGATCAGTGCTGACTGTATTTGTTTAACAGAAACATGGTTAAGTTATGACGACATACAAAGTCCACCACAATTGCCCGGGTTTTGTTTAAGCACAATCCAAGATTTAATTGTTATGATGTCAGCAAACCACTTTTTGCAAAATTAAAACAACAGAGAAGTGGTGGAGTTGGAATATTTTATTCTGAAACAAGTCATGCTAATGTCATCATTCCACAGACATCTAATTTAGAATGTATATATCTTGCTGTCCCTCATATCAGTTTGACTGCTGCACTTTTGTACAGACCTAATTCTTACACTGCAGACCTGTTTCAGCAGCAGCTCCTGAAAGTGCTGTCAGATCTGGAGAAGTATCCAGGACTAAAGGTTATCATGGGGGACTTCAATGAAGATATTTTTGTATCATCTTCAATTGCCAAACTGATAGAACACCATGGATACACTCAGTGTGTACAGAAGGCCACAACAGAAAGAGGTACGGTAATTGACCATGTCTATATCACAGAAAAAGAAAATGTTTGTGTGGACATAGTGCCAACTTTTTATAGTTTTCATGAAGCAATTCTTATTTCATTTAGTTAAATTTGTTTAAATGTACATTATTTTAAAAAGAACTTGTGCAATTGTTATGTTCCATGTATGTCATATTTCCGTCCACTGTGTTGGGGGGTGGGGAAGACAGGGAGATAACTTAAGTTACATATGGACTGCTCCCTGTGGGAAGCCTACAATCTCAACATAGGTAACATGGGGGCAGGCATATGCAGAGAACTTTTGGGGGCAGGTGCTTGGTCCTGTGGGGCGTGGAGGGTGGGGGGGGGGGGTAGGCTCCACAGTGCACAATGGCTATTTGGACCAACATTGGCTCGGGAACCCAGAGCCCACCTCTGCATATGCCTGCCCCCATGAAAATTATCCATTACACATCATGAAGCTGCTGGTCAGTGGATTGGCTACTACTTTATTTATTTCTACAGCTTTATTTGCCTTTGTTTTGTTTCCAACTTTGTTTTTAAAATACAAGTGTTATGTCTTTTTGACATTTCAGATGAAAGAGGTGTTACCTATATTTATTTATTCATTCACCATATGTACAGTAAATTAATAAGAAATCAAAGAGACTAATTTATTCAATACCTAAAGAAACTACATTAATTTACTACATTAAATAATTACATAAATTCTGTATTTATCTATACATTTTAATGTTTTAGGAAACTTTTGTTTTTTGTCTTACCTATGTTGAGATTGCTGGCCAGTGAGTTATCTATTTATGTATCTACTTATGTATCTATTTATGTATTTCTACACCTTTATTTGCCTTTCTTTTGTTAACAAATAAATTAATTAAATAACTAAATTGATTAAATGACATTAATTAACTAAGTTAAGTAATGAACTAAATTACTAATTCAATTTTGTACTTTTAAACATTTATGATGTCTTACATGTGTTGAGGGTGCTAGCCATGGGGCTATGTATTTATCTATCTATCTATATATTACTTATTTATTTATTTATGCATTCTTTCATGACATATACAATTAATTATATAATTTTGTATTAATCTACATATTATTTAACTGTAAGAAACTTGTTTATGATATCTTTATGAGATCAGGGATGTGAAAGGTGTCAACCAATATTTATTTATTCCTTCATTATCTGGTTACCGAATTCATGACAACATTCTGTATTTATGTATGCATTTTAACATTATAAGAAACTTTTGTATTATGTTTTACCTACCAAGACCAAAGCCTGGCAATGATGCTCATTTTGCCAGCACCACATGGATACCTGGAGCACTACAGCTTGTCGGTGCTAGACCTACCAGTCAAACCATGGGGCATTCATGCTCCTACTTTTGTACTACCAGTCCCAAAAGCACCATCCTTGGACCTGAAGGCCTTCAACTCTGTAGTACCAGATCTGCCAGTGCCACCTATGTACCTGAATGTCCTCAACTCAACACAGCCTGATGTGCCAGCACCATTCAGGGGCCCAGGAGATCTTGGCTCATCGCTGACAAACCCACCAGCACAAACCTGTGGCCCCTACCTCAGCACTACCAGTTCTGCCTGTGATCACTTTAGGCCTGGAGGTGTTCTGCTCAGGAGTGCCTGTCAAGCTAGCACCAGCAACATGCCTGAAGGCCCCTATGTCATGTATGGCCATCTCACCAGCAATGCTCTGGAGCCCAGACTAAACACTGTCCGATCCAGTGTTCCCATTTGTTTGCCTGGAGGTCCCTCCCTGGTTGTAGTCATTTTTGCCAGCGCCACCTGCAGCCTGCGAGCCCCTGACACTACATGGCTTGACCTGCAAGCACCACCTGGGTACTTTGAGATTCCCAACTCACCACACCCAAATCTGCTGGTGCAATCCTTGGGCCTGGAGGTCCCTGCCTTCCTGCTGCCTGCTGCCTGACCTGCAGAGGCCCCTGGTTGTCCACTGCCTGTTTCTTGACCTGCAGTCATCTCGAAGCCACTGGCTCTTCCCAGGCAGGTCCGCCAATATCACTCTGGCGCCTGATGGTCCCTACCTGATTACCACAACCAATGGCATCATCCTTGAACCTGTAAACCCAGCTTCTATGCAGACCATCCTACCCATACCACACTAGTGTTCGGAGGGCCTTTATTAACTGTTACTAGTACTTACAGCACTCATGTGCGACCTCCAGTCCTGCCACAGGCTGTTTTGGAAGGCTCCTCCCCCATCTCTGCTGACAGACAGCAACTCTTATGTGACTTTACAACCCAAAGAACCTTATTTGACCCTACTCTCCTTTTGAGTACTATAGACATTTGTACTCCTTAGGAAAAAAATTCCGTCCCCTTTTCATTTTGACTCGGCTTGTCAAGCAAGATATTTTTTTCCCAAGGTAGACTGAAATGTTCTCATATTTCTGTTCACATTTTTTTCCTAATGTAATCATACTGTTGTCCTTTTTTTAATATTTTATCCAGAATTTAATTGCTGGTTTGACAATCTTTTTGGAAATCACCTTAATATGTATCATTGCATTTATTGAAACCGTTGTTTTTAGCACCTAAATTTTTATCACATTTATTATTGGAAATGCTATTAATGTTGTCAATTGTATGTATTTTCATTGGTATGACAATAAATACATGTAATCATTATTTTTGTGGTTATTATCAAGCAATAGACGTACTCATTGTTCATTAATAAATCTTAGCAAAAGTTAACATTATATTGTGTTTTTGCAACATGCCTATAGGTACCAAAAAATGGTATTTTTCTCATTTTAGTTATGACAGAGATGGGTTGTATGAAACGATACCAGTGATGTAACCTAATTATTATACATATGCAAGCAAGCTTTGACAATTGGCCAGCTACTTAAAGCTTTTGGCAAGGAAATTAACATTTATTTTTTTGGACACAACAGCTAACTAGGTCAGACGAACTTTGTGATACTGTAACTACCAAAGCTTAAGGAAATGAGAGACCACATGGAATATTTATTGTGAATATGGGCATATTCTTATTACTAGCTAGCTGATTGTGTAAAATATTAAAAATCAGTGTCAAGCAGTCGTTTACTGAATTTAGCGAAGCCCTATCCAATGACAACTATAAAATAAATACATAAGCCATATAATACAATTTAAGATTAACATTTGACATGCTACGTTTATATATTTCTTCTCCAGATATAAAAAAACTAGGCTAATTAATACTTACCCAACTATAGGACTTTTCTCCTCAGAATAACAAGGAATTCTACTGCTGGTCTACTCCTTATTGGTTGATAAGATCCAGGACTTCAACCATTTTTTTTCACAAGGTTGTCACAAGGTTGTGCTGGCACCAACCTTATTAGTACATTGTCACAATGTTGTGTGTGTACAAATGTACTCTCACACTCACACCTATGGGCAATGTAGCATACCCAATTGATGTTACCAGAATGTCCTTGGACCATGGGAGAAAACCACAGTACCCTGAACTTGAAACCACTTGACACAATGAATAAAATAGGGTATGCTGATATATTTTCTGTTTGTTTTACATGAAATTGTCACATTTAAAAGAAAAAAAAATACAATCACATTTTCAAATGAATAAGATATTTAAATTAAACGAACATTAAAAAAAAGTCTACTGGGAATTCTGATACCAATGAACCATCTCCTTCTGAAAAGCAACCATTTAATAGATAAATGGCGCCATCTGCTGTCGTTAATGAATAATGACATTAAAAAATCTTGACTTTCATGGCAGAAAGCATTTGAAGCATTTTTCAAAAAAGTCTAATTTGCGGAAGATCCAATGGGCGGGGCTTATGGGTTCTTATTGGAAACTTGTTACCCTTGATGAGTTGCACATATGTGCAAAATTTCATGACTGTAGCTCAAATGGGGCTGGAGATATGCTTGTTCAAAATTATCTAAGAAAAACACCTTTTTGCTCATTACAGCGCCACCTTTTGGCCAATCGGCTTGATATTTCCTCCCATTCCGTTTGGAGTACCCCAATACATGTGTGCTGAGTTTCGAAAACATCGGCATAGCGGTTATGCCTAAACAGAAAATGAGCTCTCTAGCGCCACCACTTTGCTTGATCGGGCTGAAAATGGAGGGTTAGCCTCCACTTATGTCTGTTGATATGTCTACCAAGTTTCATGGTGGTAGGTGAAACCGTTCAGTTTTTACACGCCATCATGTATCAAGCCACGCCCTCCTCAATATTCATTGGCTGATTGTGGCCATATCATTTGATCAATCAAAATTCTGTGAATAACTTTTGGTCAGCACCGTCTGTAGATTATACGGACCGAATTTGGTGGTGATCGGAACAACGCCCTAGGACTAGTTCGCAAAAGTAGGTTTTTCGAATAATTCAAAATGGCGGAAAATCTATTATGACGCGTTTTAACGTCAATGGGTGCATTGGAATCGGCATGACCCAAGGATTTAGGAGAAACAATCCGCACAACTCTAGGACAAACGGATCGAAAGTTATAAGCAAAAATGTACCTTGAAGTTTGGCCTGTTGGTGGCGCTACAGAGTTGGATGGATTGACCCCAAATTTGAGGCCTGGATACATTGGACTGTCCTTTAACAATATGCCAAATTTCATAAAAAACTACCAATGGGTTCCATGGCCTGCCATAGACTCACATTGCGGAAAGTATAATAATAATAATAATAATAATAATAATAATAATAATAATAATAATAAATATAGCTGCTAGCAGCAATGGAGGGGCCAAGCACGAATGGGACTCCAGGCCGACAAGCAAACAGAACAACCCCTGATCAAGACACCAGTCCATCGCATGGCGAACGGCACAACCCTCTACCATTCTGCAAAGTTTTGTAAAAACCGACCAGTCGGTTACAGGGGCCGCCATAGACTTCCATGGCAGAAAGCATTTGAAGCATTTTTCAAAGAAGTCTCATTTGTGGAAGATCACAACACTAGAACAGAAAATGACTAATTTGCGGAAGATCCAATGGGCGGGGCTTATGGGTCCTAATTGGAAACTTGTTACCCTTGACGAGTTGCACATATGTGCAAAATGTCATGACTGTAGCTCAAATGGGGCCGGAGATATGCTTGTTCAAAATTATGCAAGAAAAACACCTTTTTGCTCATTATAGCGCCACCATAGAGCCAATCGGCTTCATATTTCCGCCCTGTCCATACAGAGTGCCCTAATACATGTGTGCCGAGTTTCGAAAACATCGGCATAGCGGTTATGCCAAAACAGAAAATGAGCTCTCTAGCGCCACCACATTGCTTGATCGGGCCGAAAATGGAGGGTTAGCCTCCACTTATGTCTCTTGATACGTCTACCAAGTTTTAGGTTGGAAGGTGTAACCGTTCAGAATTTACACACCATCATGATACAAGCCACACCCTCCTCAATATTCATTGGCTAATTGTGGCCATTTAAAAATGTTTATCAAAATTCTGTGAATAACTTTTGGTCAGCACCGTCTGTAGATTATACGGACCGAATTTGGTGGTGATCGGAACAACGCCCTAGGACTAGTTCGCAAAAGTAGGTTTTTCGAATAATTCAAAATGGCGGAAAACCTATTATGACGCGTTTTAACGTCAATGGGTGCATTGGAATCGGCATGACCCAAGGATTTAGGAGAAACAATCCCCACAATTCTAGACCAACGTTTCAAAAGTTATAAGCAAAAATGTACCTTGAATTTGGCCTGTTGGTGGCGCTACAGAGTTGGATGGATTGACCCCAAATTCGATGCCTGTATACATTGGACTGTCCTTTATAGAACAACCACTGAACAAGACGCCAGTCCATCGCAGGGCGAACGGCACAACCATGCTGCAAAGTTTTGTAAAAACCGACTAGTCGGTTATAGGGGCCGCCATAGACATCCATGGCAGAAAGCATTTGAAGCATTTATAAAAATTGTGGAATTTGCGGAAGATCCAATGGGCGGGGCTTATGGGTCCTAATAGGAAACTTGTTACCCTTGACGAGTTGCACATATGTGCAAAATTTCATAACTGTAGCTCAAATGGGGACGGAGATATGCTTGTTCAAAATTATCTAAGAAAAACACCTTTTTGCTCATTACAGCGCCACCTTTTGGCCAATCGGCTTGATATTTCCTCCCTTTCCGTTTGGAGTGCCCCAATACATGTGTGCTGAGTTTCGAAAACATCGGCATAGCGGTTATGCCTAAACAGAAAATGAGCTCTCTAGCGCCACCACTTTGCTTGATCGGGCTGAAAATGGAGGGCTAGCCTCCACTTAGGTCTGTTGATATGTCTACCAAGTTTCATGGTGGTAGGTGAAACCGTTTAGAATTTACACGCCATCATGTATCAAGCCACGCCCTCCTCAACATTCATTGGCTGATTGTGGCCATATCATTTGATCAATCAAAATTCTGTGAATAACTTTTGGTCAGCACCGTCTGTAGATCATACGTACCGAATTTGGTGGTAATCGGATCAACGCCCTAGGACTAGTTCGCAAAAGTATGTTTTTTGAATAATTCAAAATGGTGGAAAATCTATTATGACGCGTTTTGAGGGCAATGGGTGCATTGAAATCGGCATGACCCAAGGATTCAGGGGAAACAATCCCCACAAGTCTAGGACAAACGGTTGAAAAGTTATAAGCAAAAATGTACCTTGAAGTTTGGCCTGTTGGTGGCGCTACAGAGTTGGATGGATTGACCCCAAATTTGAGGCCTGGATACATTGGACTGTCCTTTAACAATATGCCAAATTTCATAAAAAACTACCAATGGGTTCTATGGCCTGCCATAGACTCACATTGCGGAAAGTATAATAATAATAATAATAATAATAATAATAATAATAATAATAATAATAATAATAATAATACTAACGATTACAATAGGTGCCCTGCACCTTCGGTGCTTGGCCCCTAATAATACTAACGATTACAATAGGTGCCCTGCACCTTCGGTGCTTGGCCCCTAAATATAGCTGCGAGCAGCAATGGAGGGGCCAAGCACGAATGGGACTCCAGGCCGACAAGCAAACAAAACAACCACTGAACAAGACACCAGTCCATCGCAGGGAGAAAGGCACAACCCTCTACCATTCTGCAAAGTTTTCTAAAACCGACCAGTCGGTTATAGGGGCCGCCATAGACTTCCATGGCAGAAAGCATTTGAAGCATTTTTCAAAGAAGTCTCATTTGTGGAAGATCACAACTCTAGGACAGAAAATGTCTAATTTGCAGAAGATCCAATGGGCGGGGCTTATGGGGTCCTAATTGGAAACTTGTTACCCTTGACGAGTTGCACATATGTGCAAAATTTCATGACTGTAGCTCAAATGGGGCCGGAGATATGCTTGTTCAAAATTATGCAAGAAAAACACCTTTTTACTCATTATAGCGCCACCATACAGCCAATCGGCTTCATATTTCCTCGCTTTCCGTTTGGAGTGCCCCAATACATGTGTGCCGAGTTTCGAAAACATTGGCATAGCGGTTATGCCTAAACAGAAAATGAGCTCTCTAGCGCCACCACATTGCTTGATTGGGCCGAAAATGGAGGGTTAGCCTCCCCTAATGCCTGTTGATATGTCTACCAAGTTTCATGGTGGTAGGTGAAACCGTTCAGAATTTACACACCTTCATGTATTTAGCCACGCCCTCCTCAACATTTATTGGCTGATTGTGGCCATATCATTTGATCAATCAAAATTCTGTGAATAACTTTTGGTCAGCATTGTCTGTAGATCATATATACCGAATTTGGTGGTGATCGAATCAACGCCCTAGGACTAGTTCGCAAAAGTAGGTTATTCGAATAATTCAAAATGGCGGAAAATCTATTATGACGCGTTTTAACGGCAATGGGTGCATTGAAATCGGCATGACCCAAGGATTCAGAAGAAACAATCCCCATAACCCTAGGACAAACGGTTCAAAAGTTATAAGCAAAAATGTACCTTGAAGTTTGGCCTGTTGGTGGCGCTACAGAGTTGGATGGATTGACCCCAAATTCGATCCCTGGATACATTGGACTGTCCTTAATAAACATGCCAATTATCATAAAAAACCAGCAAGGGGATCTATGCCTACAGGGTTTTCGAATTCCATTGAACCATCTCCTTGAGATTAGCAACCATTTTATAGATGAATGGCGCCATCTGCTGTCGTTAATGTATAATGACATTAAAAAGTCTAGACTTCCATGGCAGAAAGCATTTGAAGCATTTTTCAAAAATGTCTAATTTGTGGAAGATCTAATGGGCGGAGCTTAAAGGTCCTAATTAGAAACTTGTTACCCATGACGAGTTGCACATATGTGCAAAATTTCATGACTGTAGCTCAAATGGGGCCGGAGATATGATTGTTCAAAATTATAAAAGAAAAACACCTTTTTGCTCATTGCAGCGCCACCTTTTGGCCAATCGGCTTCATATATGCTCCCTGTCCATATAGAGTGCCCCAATACATGTGTGCCGAGATTTGAAAATATCGGCATAGCGGTTATGCCTAAACAGAAAATGAGCTCTCTAGCGTCACCACATTGCTTGATCGGGCCGAAAATGGAGGGTTAGCCTCCACATATGTCTGCTGATGTGTCTACCAAGTTTCATTGTGTTAGGTGACACTGTTCAAAATTTACACACCTTCATGTTACAAGCCACGCCCTCCTCAACATTCATTGGCTCATTGTGGCCAAATAAATTCCTTTATCAAAATTCTGTGAATAACTTTTGGTCAGCACAGTCTGTAGATCATACTTACCGAATTTGGTGGTGATCGGATCAACGCCCTAGGACTAGTTCGCAAAAGTAGGTTTTTCGAATAATTCAAAATGGCGGAAAATCTATTATGACGCGTTTTACCGGCAATGGGTGCAATGGCATCGGCATAACCCAAGGATTCAGAGGAAACAATCCCCACAACTCTAGGACAAACGGTTCAAAAGTTATAAGCAAAAATGAACCTTGACGTTTGGCCTGTTGGTGGCGCTACAGAGTTGTGTGGATTGACCCCAAATTAGATGCCTGGATACATTGGACTGTCCTTTATCAATGTGCCAAATTTCATAAAAAACTACCAATGGGTTCTATGGGCTGCCATAGACTCGCATTGCGGAAAGTATAATAATAATAATAATAATAATAATAATAATAATAATAATAATAATAATAATAATAATAATACTAACGATTACAATAGGTGCCCTGCACCTTCGGTGCTTGGCCCCTAAATATAGCTGCGAGCAGCAATGGAGGGGCCAAGCATGACAGGCGCACCAGGCCGACAACCAGAACAACCCCTGAACAAGACACCAGTCCATCGCAGGATGAACAACATAACCCTCTACCAATCCGCAAAGTTTTGTAAAATCCAACCAGTTGGTTATAGGGGCCGCCATAGACTTCCATGGCAGAAAGCAATTGAAGCATTTCTCAAAAAAGTTTAATTTGTGGAAGATCACAGCTATAGGACAAAAAATGTCTAATTTGCGGAAGATCCAATGGGTGGGGCTTATGGGTCCTAATTGGAAACTTGTTACCCTTGACGAGTTGCACATATGTGCAAAATTTCATGACTGTAGCTCAAATGGGGCCGGAGATATGCTTGTTCAAAATTATCTAAGATAAACACCTTTTTGCTCATGACAGCGCCACCTTTTGGCCAATCGGTTTCATATTTCCTCCCTGTCCATATATAATGCCCCAATATATCTGTCCCGAGTTTCGAAAACATCGGCCTAGCGGTTATGCCTAAACAGAAAATGAGCTCTCTGGCGCCACCACTTTCCTTGATCGGGCCGAAAATGGAGGGTTAGCCTCCACTTATGTCTGTTGACATGTCTACCAAGTTTCATGGTGGTAGTTGAAACCGTTCAGAATTTACACACCTTCATGTATCAAGCCACGCCCGCCTCAATGTTCATTGGCTGATTGTGGCCATATCATTTGATCAATCAAAATTCTGTGAATAACTTTTGGTCAGCACCATCTGTAGATCATAAGTACGGAATTTGGTGGTGATCGGATCAACGCCCTAGGACTAGTTCGCAAAAGTAGGTTTATTGAATAATTCAAAATGGCGGAAAATCTATTATGACGCGTTTTGAGGGCAATTAGTGCATTGGAATCGGCATGACCCAAGGATTTAGGAGAAACAATCCCCACAATTCTAGGACAAACGTTTCAAAAGTTATAAGCAAAAATGTACTTTGAACTTTGGCCTGTTGGTGGCGCTACAGAGTTGGATGGATTGACCCCAAATTCGATGCCTGTATACATTGGACTGTCCTTTATAGAACAACCACTGAACAAGACGCCAGTCCATCGCAGGGCGAACGGCACAACCATGCTGCAAAGTTTTGTAAAAACCGACTAGTCGGTTATAGGGGCCGCCATAGACATCCATGGCAGAAAGCATTTGAAGCATTTATAAAAATTGTGGAATTTGCGGAAGATCCAATGGGCGGGGCTTATGGGTCCTAATAGGAAACTTGTTACCCTTGACGAGTTGCACATATGTGCAAAATTTCATAACTGTAGCTCAAATGGGGACGGAGATATGCTTGTTCAAAATTATCTAAGAAAAACACCTTTTTGCTCATTATAGCGCCACCTTTTGGCCAATCGGCTTGATATTTCCTCCCTTTTTGTTTGGAGTGCCCCAATACATGTGTGCTGAGTTTCGAAAACATCGGCATAGCGGTTATGCCTATACAGAAAATTAGCTCTCTAGCGCCACCACTTTGCTTGATCGGGCTGAAAATGGAGGGTTAGCCTCCACTTATGTCTGTTGATATGTCTACCAAGTTTCATGGTGGTAGGTGAAACCGTTCAGAATTTACACGCCATCATGTATCAAGCCACGCCCTCCTCAACATTCATTGGCTGATTGTGGCCATATCATTTGATCGATCAAAATTCTGTGAATAACTTTTGGTCAGCACTGTCTGTAGATCATATGTACCGAATTTGGTGGTGATCGAATCAACGCCCTAGGACTAGTTCGCAAAAGTAGGTTTTTTGAATAATTCAAAATGGCGGAAAATCTATTATGACGCGTTTTAACGGCAATGGGTGCATTGAAATCGGCATGACCCAAGGATTCAGGGGAAACAATCCCCACAACTCTAGGACAAACGGTTCAAAAGTTATAAGCAAAAATGTACCTTGAAGTTTGGCCTGTTGGTGGCGCTACAGAGTTGGATGGATTGACCCCAAATTTGAGGCCTGGATACATTGGACTGTCCTTTATCAATGTGCCAAATTTCATAAAAAAACTACCAATGGGTTCTATGGGCTGCCATAGACTCGCATTGCGGAAAGTATAATAATAATAATAATAATAATAATAATAATAATAATACTAACGATTACAATAGGTGCCCTGCACCTTCGGTGCTTGGCCCCTAATAATACTAACGATTACAATAGGTGCCCTGCACCTTCGGTGCTTGGCCCCTAATAATAATAATACTAACGATTACAATAGGTGCCCTGCACCTTCGGTGCTTGGCCCCTAATAATACTAACGATTACAATAGGTGCCCTGCACCTTCGGTGCTTGGCCCCTAATAATAATAATAATAATAATAATACTAACGATTACAATAGGTGCCCTGCACCTTCGGTGCTTGGCCCCTAATAATAATAATAATAATAATAAATAATATGTGCGATAATAATAGTGTGATTGCCTAAGGCAACCACACTAACTAGACAATTCCTGCAGAAATTGTGAAGTGTGGTTGCCGCCAATGCAAAGTCGACTTTGTGCTGAACGGAGTGAACAGTTTCTGTAGTATAAGCAGAGACAGGGCATTGTGTACCTGCTATAACATCACTACAACGAGTTGATTTGCGACACATATATTCAGAGCTAAATTATCCTTTCATCAAAATTTGAGATCTCAGTGTTTTACTTGCGGTATGCGGTGACGAGTGACGGCGAATCACAAAGCTAGCTGGCATGTTACCATACTACGGTATGGTGTTCTTGGTGGTTGCTAGGGTGTTCTCGGTGGTTGCTAGGGTGTTGCTAGGTAGTTGCTATGGTGTTTTGCGCGGTTATTAGGGTGTTACTAGGAAGTTGATATGGTGTTGCTAGGGTGTTACTATACTGTTCTAGGTGGTTGCTAGGGTGTTCTAGGTGGTTGAAATGGCGTTCTAGGCAGTTGCTAGGCTATTCTAGGTGGTTGCTAGGTGGTTGCTATAGAGTTATAGGCGGTTGCTAGGGTGTTGCTAGGGTATTCTAGGTGGTTGCTATGGAGTTATAGGTGGTTGCTAGGGTGTTGCTAGGCAGTTGTTATGGTGTTCCAGGTGGTTGCTAGGGTGTTGCTAGGTGGTTGCTATGGATTTCTAGGTGGTTGCTATGGTGTTGCTAGGTGGTTGCTATGGAGTTATAGCCGGTTGCTAGGGTGTTGCTAGGCATTTGCTATGGTGTTCCAGGTGGTTGCTAGGGTGTTGCTATGCATTTGCTATGGTGTTCCAGGTGGTTGCTAGGGTGTTGCTAGGTGGTTGCTAGGGTATTCTAGGTGGTTGCTAGGATGTTGCTAGGAACTCAGTGCGTTTCGACCGCAGGAACTAGGGTCTAAATTTAGTTCCAGGGGCTTTATTTTACCCCCAAAAAAGTTCCTGCTCGGGGGGTAGTACTTTCCAAAAGTACCGGAACCTTTGGGGTGGGGCGCAAGCGCTGAAAATTTCTGATTGGTCGACTACTTGCAGTGTTCTATTTCAACCACCATGTTTAAAAATCTGCAGCCGAAAACCGATTTATTTTCATAATAACTTCAAATCAAACTTGTATGTTATGTGGCGCAGTAGCCTACTTTTGGTTATAGCCTGCCAACGTCTTGGAATTATAACGTGTGCTCTTCTGTTCTTTTCTTGCTTTAGTATTCGTTTTACAAAATGCTAAGCATTCGTGCTTGGACAGCATATTACGTACCAAAACATTCAAACGGATTAATTCGGTTGCTGAATATTTTCTTCCGGATTTTCTTTGTTAGCCCGTTGTAATTGACTCAAAACGTTTGATACAGTTCTGTGAGGTATGCGGTAGTTCTGCGTAATTCACATTGGTGATACAGTAAAAGCAAACTGGAAATCACCTTCCGTATTTTTTGTCAGGGTAAAATAACAGGTTAATTCTAGTAATCGTCCCTTTAGCTTTTTCAGACTGCCGTAATTTTACTCTGCCATTCTTCAATTCCACAAAAAGACCAGGAAGACTATGGACTAATTTATGGTGCATGGTTCGCATCTGGAGGGCACACTTCGCTGCTCGGCTAGCAGTAAGTTCGAAGGAAAGCAAATGGTGGCTGTACCACTGCTAATTTAAATTTTCACGCAAGTCCGAGTTTTCGTTCTATTCTTGTCATTTTGCGATTAGCCTATATGGAATTGACGATGAGAAAGTAATCAAACGGCAAATTGTTTCCAACATGTGCATGTTTTCTGCTGTTGTTGCTAGTTAGGCTATATTGGAAATGTGAATGCATTCTGTCGCCTCGGATGTCAAGACATGACAGTGAATGTTCGCATAAAAACATAATGAATGTGTTTGAGAGGATATATAAAACAGTTACAATCTGACTATTGGCCTGTTATATCCTATTTGTTGCATAACAACGGTCCAAGTTCAACTACCAATGACAGTTTTGCTTGACAACGGTAAAATATGCCCAAACGGCTGCAGAAGAATATTTCAATTCCAGGTGATTAAATCGATAAAAATCAATAAATACAAAAGTAACCATATATAGTCATTGTTGGTAACCCGTTGTATATAAGTGGAATAAACCCCTCCGGGCTGTCCCGGTTATTAGAAAATAATGTAGGCTACTTCGGTGGTAGTATGGGGTTACAGAAGAAATCATAGGACAGATGGACCGACGACAACGTTGCTTTTTCATACGTCAGTGGGCTAATTTGCCTAATCTTCGCGGGACTTTAGACCGCCGTGGAAACGCAGACAACAATGGGCTGAAGGAACCTTTTAGTTCCTTGAAAAGTAGTTCCTGGGACTAAAAGTTCCGGGTACTTTTGGTGGAAACGCGGCTTTACAAATAATGCAAGCTATCAACGAAACAACATTAGCTAAACTAAATAAGCATTGATATTCCAACTCAACTACATGCAACTCATCAATAACAATGCCTCAATCTGAAGTAGGCTAGGTCTGTTTAGCTAAGTGGTTATATCGTTGCTATTTCCCGAACTTACATACAGTATGCTAATATCAATTGTGCAAGGGCACTAAGTCTTAGAATCCTAGCCACGCCACTACATGCCAGGCATGGGCTATTTATTACCAATGATGGAAAAAAAATACAGTCTACCTGCTACTTCTAACACAACCAGACGCAGAGAGCCCAGCCTATAATTTTGAGATGCAATAGCCTGAATAGTTCGTAGTGTGGGAATTTACAAACGCGCATATTGCTGGATATTCCTACAAACACAGAGATCATACTTGCAATACAGTACACATATTTACCAAGATGATCATAAGAAAGATACTTACTCATGAAGTTGATCCTCAGCTGGATCAGTTTGCTGTTCGAAATGACACCGCTCTTCATCAGTGTCAGCTTCAGTGTCCGGGTGGACCAGACCTGATGAGTTGTTCGCGTCTTCATCATCGCTCTCCAACAAGGCATGAAGCACGTCAAGTCCAGTCATCCGTGCCATTTTCCAAAATTAAACGAAACGTTCACCTCAAAAGAAGTGAATTAGGCTATATGCTTTGACATTCTATCCATCTTTCGCAGGCTTGGCATTTCTCACATAGATTTTGCATCGCCCCTCCCCTAGTCCCCTTCTATGGAGAGTAATTATAATGTCATTAACATGTGAATGCAATTTGGGCGGACTTCCTGCTGAGCGAAATTCACATAGTAATGAGTAAGGACTAACAAAGCATACATGGTCTAATTAATCAAATTTAAATATTATTTGCCAATGGGCGCATTGGAAAGTCACGATTCTAAGGTTTCTGTCAATGTTTTTGTTGCGTCTGTATGATAACAGCTCGTGAAGTTAATCATCCAAATAGAAACGAAAGTTCATTTCATCTTGTCGATCTCCGCCGGCGGAGCTCCCGACCCCAGAGGGTTAAATGCATCTGTGCAGGTTTGGTCCCATTGTTCTCCAAATGGTTGGATTCCTTGAAGTAGCTTTTGTCTTTGTCTTTTGCCATTTTTCTTCCCCGTTGAGCAGGTGGGTACCCTTTGATGAGTTTGGTCAGGGGTTGGACGATGGCAGAGTAGTTTGCTACAAATCTATGATTTGTAGCCGCAGAAACCTAGGAAGGACCTCAGGGATTTCAGATCAGTCAGCTCCTTCCAGTGTGTGACCGCTTTGATTTTTTCAAGGTCTGTGGCCAGGGCCGGATTAAGAACACAAAGGGCCCTTGGGCTACACCTAATCAAAGGGCCCCCTCAAAATTATCACACAATATTTTCAGGCTCTCTCAGGTCTTGGCTTTGTAAATGGAAAACAAACAAAGTGGCTCGGACCAAGCCATGCACTATTCCAGCCAATCAACACGTTGCTTCAGGAGCATGGAAGGGAGGGATGTAATTTGAATGGCTGTTGAGCTCAATTATCAACAACCTTTTGCCAGAATCGAGGGCTGTACCTTTAATCTGAGTTGAAAACACGACAATATTAAGAAAGACAAGTAGGTATGATTAATTAGTAAACAATTTATTTTGTGGAAACAATTATTTCTAACCTGAGACAAGGACAACATCAAGGCTAAATGTACAGGAAATCACGGCACAACTATAACATAAAGAAGGCTATATGACTATACAACACAAATTAAATGCTAGGTCCTCCCAGATAACACAACACATGCACACACATTTTACAGTAGCCTAGGCTATTCCATGATAACTACACAAATTGTTAATAACCAGATGAGAGAAACAGGGCAATCAGTCCAAATACTATCAGTACAAAAAAGAAAGGGAAATAGGCCAAAGTGCAGAACTCATTGCTCTTTCATTAATTTTATACAACTTTGTTATATCAATTTGACTCAATCTAAATAAATAATATGGAATCAAGGTGTTTGAAGTGTGTGTGAGTGTAACTATTGTAGTCTAGAGAAGGTGTAGATCACTAAAAGGACTTCTTCCTGGCTTTGCGTAAAGAGAAATCTTTTACAATTTCTGTGAAATCCAGTGCTCTTACTATGTCAGACTCAATGGACATGCAAGTGAGGTGGCATAATCTATCCTGTCCCCTTGTTGACTGTAAACGATTCTTGATTAGGCTAGTGATAATTTTGAAAAAGAACGCTCTCCTGATGGATTGGTGATGGGCAATGTGAGATATATTCGCAGCGCTGTGTCAACATTTGGAAATACAATTTGCAAGTTGCTTTTACGAATTAGTTGGAGAAACTCCCTCGATGATGTTTTTAAAAAATCGTTCGTCAGCAAAATCATTGTGCAAATCACTGGAGTATTTTTCTTGTAATTTCATAGATGTTGAGCGAAGCTCTTGTCCAGAATGTATTTGGATGTTATTCAAGAAAGAAAAGTGCTCACTCACATCCTTATTGGATGCATATCTTTGTTCGAGTTCTGCTAATAGCCTGTCATTAATGACATTAAATACGTCCACAGTAAATGTTTGCCTGCCGGTCATTGATAACTCGGACTCCGGCGTTTCATCGGCATGTATTTTACGCATGCACTTTCTCTGAGTCTCATTTTTATGTCTTGGACACAGCAGGAGACATACTAAGTGCTGCAGTTTCAAACCTATCAAACTGGTCTCTCTGCGTTGCAACATAGTCTTTCAATGAGGAAATCAACTAAACTACATTCACAAGATCTAGATCTACCCCTTGCAACATGACACTTACTGTCTCAAACCTCTGCAGCATACAATTCCAGAATTGGCAAAGGAGAACTATCTCCAATTTGGTCATTTTCTTTGCAAGCGCTCGCTTGCTCATCAGCTAAAGAAAGTACTGTTTCAGTTACGTACCATAAGGGTAGTTATGCAGTGATGTATTTGGCTGAAAAAGCCAGCAGCAAGCTAGCAAAGCTAGCAAAATTGATAATGACACCCCAGTGCATTATCCATTTACCTACATTACATTACATTACATTTATTTGGCAGACGCTTTTATCCAAAGCGACGTACAAAAAGTGCATTTCATGGTCATAGACAACTACTAAATGGACTGCATTTATATAGCGCTTTTATCCAAAGCGCTTTACAATTGATGCCTCTCATTCGCCAGAGCAGTTAGAGGTTAGGGGTTAGGTGTCTTGCTCAAGGACACTTCGACACGCCCAGGGCGGGGTTTGAACCGGCAACCCTCCGACTGCCAGACAATCGGTCTTACCTCCTGAGCTATGTCGCCCCTGGACATAACTGGTAATAACTACTAAACACAGGTTCAGTAAGATACAATACTTCTTTTTGTACAGCTATTTCTAGCCAAGAACACAGTTTAGTTCACACAGTGAACACTATTCTGACCTAACCTCTGCAAAGCCAACTAGGCAGAAGAATGAGCTACAGTATTAGGACAAATACAAATTACCAAAAAGTGCTGGGATGGGGCAACATGTAACAAGTGTCATAAAAAAGGGGGGGGGGGATGGATGGGGTGGATTGAAATATACAGCGTGGTGATAGTTAGTCTAGGTATAGTCTGAAGAGATGAGTCTTCAGGCCACAGCGGAAGATGGGTAGTGAGAGGGAGGTCCGGAGAGGGACGGGGAGTTCGTTCCACCACTGGGGAGCTAGGCTGGAGAAGCTCTGTGATCCTAACCTAGCTACTAATGTTAGCGTGCACACTGGGTGTGCTGATCGTTACCCGTGTGAACACTCCGATTTAAAGCGGTTATCTACCTACTTATAGCTATATTTAATTTTAGGCCTCTAAAAATGACAACTACCTTTAACAGATTGAACCTGTTCAAAGTGCACATAATACACTTATATAATTAACCAAACACAGGCTTACATTTTCTGAACCTCAGCGATATAGTGGTGTAGCTAAGACTAGCTTCTAGCGCTAGCCAGCGCTACGATACCATCAACACAACGCACACAGCACTCATATGCCGGTATGTTGTTAATCCGGCCCTGTCTGTGGCTATTCCCGACTCTGACGCAATGTGTCCCACGTACTTTACTTGAGGTTGGCAAAACTGACATTTGTCGATTGAGACTTTTAAGCCACACTCCTCAAGTCGCTCTAGAACTTTGAGGAGGCGTTCCTCGTGTTCCTCCAGTGTTTTGCCAAACACTATCAGGTCATCAAGATAGACCAGACATTGCAGCAGGTTCATGTCTACCACAGCCTTTTTCCATGAGCCGCTGAAATGTGGCAGGGGCTCCAGTTATTCCCTGTGGCATGCGTTCAAATTAGTAAAAGCCAAGGGGACAGATGAAAGCTGTTTTCTCCTCGTCTTCTTCTGCCACTTTGATCTGGTAATATCCACTCCTGAGATCCAGTACAGAAAACCACTTGCTTCCAATTAAGCTGTCTAAAGCATTGTCAATACGGGGTATAGTGTACTGGTCTGGAATGGTCCAGTTGTTCACGGTGTGATCGTCAATGCACGTACTTTTCCAGTTTTATTCCAAACTACAATGATCGGAGAGGCGTATGGGCTATGTGATTCTTTAATGATCCCAGCTGCCAGGAGCTCTTGCAGATGATGTTGAACATCTTCAACGTCCGCTGGTGCAAGTTGACAGGACCTTTCTCGGAATGGATAAGGGTCACTCAGTCAAATGCAATGTTCTACCCCTTTAGCCAGTCTGACATCCCATTCATCTAAAAAGAAGACTCCAACTCTCTATGATAGTTTTCGGGCAAGTCTCTCTTTCCAGGCTTCAGGGATCGTGGACACACCAAAATCAAAGAGCTTCAGGTCAATGGCTTTGTAATGCAGACTTGGTTCTTTGGGCTGTGTGACAGTATCAATGTTATAGACATGAGCTAGGACTGTGCCCATGGGCATGGCGGTTTCCTTCAACGACTCGTTCTGCAACAGCACAGTCAAGCTGTTCTCGTCCATGGCAGATGGGAGTAGTACCAGAGGTGGCACCAATACACCAGCTGGGAGCATTGTAGTGGATGGGGTCTCAACCATGAGGATGGCTTTGTCCAAAGGCTGATGGTGTTTCACCTTACACACAGCATAGCACTCTCCCCTTGGGGGAACGGTAAGGAGTCCTGGGCCTTCCCACTTCACTTTCCCCACCGCGTCATCTACTGATGAGGTCTGCTGGACTGGTATTTCAAAGGCCTGAGTGCATATACGCAGCAAGTGTGTGATTCCTCCCCCTCCACACTCTCTGTCCGGGGTAGGCACATGTCGGAACCAGCTGGCATTGGTTCCCACAATGACTGGCACTTGGTCAGGACTGGTGGATTCAGGGCACACTAATGCTAAAATAGTTCTGGATTCTTCTATACCTGTTCCCGCTTGAGGGAATTCCAAGTCCACCACAACATATCCCTTGTATGGGTAGCTGGTCTCGCTCAATCCCCAAATAGCCAGGCTGGAGATGGTGGATCGGTAGATGGGATAGGTATTGGGAGTACCACCTCTCAAAGATTATCGTGACTTGGGAACCACTATCCATTAGTGCTCTGCAATAGTGTCCTTCGATTATGACATTTTCCAGCGTGGCTGGACCTACTAACCCTTTAGGAAGACCGTTTGGCTCTAGTTCAATTACGGTGCTGTGTTTGACAGAACAGCGGTTCTCCTCGCGCTCGGACATGTGTTGGGTTGGTTCTCTTTTTCCTTCCTTGCGTTTTTGCATAATCTTCTTCAGTACCATTCACCTCTCCGGTAAGTAGCATTAGCTTCCAGGCAGCACCTCCACCAGCATGCATTACTGCAAAAGGAAGCCTTGGAGGATCGATACGTTCGGGATCACTTACTTCAAGTTTCAATTCTCTTTTTTTTTCTTCAGGATAACGGGGGAATCCCAGCGGTGCCTCCAATTTGTGTAGCGCTTACTAACCCTCTATAATATGAAATAAGGGCAGCACCCCAGATTCGTAAACATTAAACTATATTATTTCCGTTTTTATTGTTATGCTACCCTGAATGTGTCTCTTCTGATGTCCTGTTACACTTCCAACTAATTTAACTGATATTAATGTCTATATTGAACAACCGTATATTGAAATATTAATTTGTCTTTTTTTTCTGTCTACAGGATCAACTTGGACTTTACAGGAATAACCCCTTTGGGTAAGTATTTACTTTACTAGACTATCTCTAATCAAAGTAAGTACAGAATTTAGAAGGATAAAGATGGATTTCCCCAATTAAAGTAAGTATATTTAACCCAAAACACATCAGGTAAGTAGCCTATAACTTTCACCAGAGTTACACAAATCTATGATGAGTATGAACTTCAACAAGATTATACAGTTAAATATCATAAGTAGCAGTAATAGCCAACTCAGGTAAGTATGTTAACAAATATATAGGCCCATTTATTCACAATTATTTAAAAAAATATAAATCTTCAATTTAGTAATAGATTAGCCAATAGAAAAACAAAACAAACAAAAACAGGCAATTTGAATAGTAGCTTTTTGGTTAGGACACTCAAATTATACCAACAGGGCTTCTAATAGGCTATTCCTTTCACAGTGCAATTCAACATATCTTTCCGTTCAGAAATGCAAAATTAGTGACTGAAAGCACTTCGCTCAGTGTAACACTTTCAAATATTTTGTGGGCCCACACACTAGTGTGTAATGTACACCTTGAACTCAAAAAACACAAGCCGGCAATGCATAACAAAAGGCCTGATCGTTGCTTGGGTATGTTGTGACTAAATATCAATAGCCCCTTTACTCCAACAGAGCAAACAAACAAATACGGTACTCACAGTCCCTCCCGTAGGTAATCCGTGGATATGAGATGATGCTGATGGTGGTAGAGTGACACAGGTAGGTAGATGAATGATCTCAGGTAGAAGGGTATTTCTCTAATGCTGCCATCGCGGGCTTTCCCAGTCGCCCGGAGCACTATCTGGGATGAATTCTAGGGTCCCGCGCTGCCAGAGGAACTGACAGGCTTTTTCCAGTCACCCGGAGCGCTATCTGGATCCGCAGTTATCACGTGTAGCAACGAACTAGCTTAGCTAACTAGCCAAAACAATGTGGGTGTAATGCTAGCCTTGGATAGCAGACCTAGTATTAGCCGCTGTGCTAACACCAACTTTACAAAGCTAGCAGATACTAAAGTGTACATAAATTCACACTTTGGTACACTAACTACTTGCATGCAGTGGGTAAGCTGTTCAATTACCGTCTTTTTACCGAATATATAATCTGATGCGGTTTTTATCTTCCTAACTGCGTCCGACTCTCGTCATGCAGCACTTGCTCCTCTCTTTTCTTCTGCCCTGTATTCTCTCCAGCAGCATCCCATACCTCCCCGCATGTCCCACCCCACAACCAATCAACATCAAATAACAGGTGAATGACATTCATCTGACCAATAGGAGGTTTTTTTGGACCATAAGCAAGGTAGGCTGTATATATCAATTCCTACACATGTAAGTACGTTACTAACAAACTATATTACATGTCTCCATTTTTTTTAAGAATGGAAGATTTTTATTGGATAAAGCCCAGGAGCTTCTTAAAGGGCAAAGCCCAGGGCTACATATAGGGTGAGTAGGATCTCCTTAGATTTATACTCAATACTTTTGGCTATGTATCCCAGCGTCCTGTTGGCTTTTTTTTTTTTTTTTACTGCTACAGCACATTGACCAGACCCTGATAGGCTTTGATCAACTATTACTCCCAAGTCTTTTTCTACATGTGCACATTCTACTTGTACCACCCATAAAGTAATCCTGCCCTATGTTTTCATTCCCCACATGTAGAACTTTACATTTAATTATGTTGAATTTCATTTGCCAGGTTTCTGCCCACTTCTGGATTCTGTTTAAATCTTCTTGGATTACTTTAGTAGATTCCAAACTGTTGGCTAAACCTCCCAGTTTTGTATCATCTGCAAATTTAACTAGTATACTGTCAGATTGATAGATTAGGTGGGGTCGATCATCAATTGCAATTTGTTTATGAATTAATTTATGCCCCCTCTCGATTTAATAATCATGAATATAACCATTTATGGATCACTTCCCTCAGAGCAGCCGTGGTTCACCCTTATCAACGTTAACACTTAATTTATATGCGAGTGGGATTTTCTCCCGATATATATATTTATAAATCTGAGTTCAGATACCTCTGTTTGACTTCGCTAGTGGATCATTCCGTCAGCTTGAGAGAAACCACAACTCAACGTTTATTAATACGGTAATTTAATATGAAGTGACGCAGCAGCAATCAAAGCAGTGAAGTTTACACAATAAAAACACAAACCTAATACGACACACAATATATAAAAGCATATAACTAGGGTAACAAAAGGAAGACAGACGGTACTATTCTAGATTTAACCACAATATGATTATGATTCACACACATAAGCAGTTAAGATAATCTATTAAAAGTATTAAAATATTAAAAGCTAAGACCATGTGGACAAGACATACCATATACTTAAACACAATGGGATCTAAGCACAGTGGTGTTAATAGGTGACTGTGAGACGCGTATGCAACCACCTAGCTATTAGTCTCACTAGTGGCACACTTGGACAGCGAACAGCAAATGGGAGGTCAATCTGTTGGGATACTTACGAGAGTAGAAGGGAGGAAAGGAAAGGGAGGAAGATCTCCGAGACCCCAGCCCAGACGGGATGTGCTGATTTTAAAAGTTATCAAATGTAGCTCGGACCCGACGAACTTGCGCCATAATTGGCGGTACAGGAACCCTTTCCACGGACGTCACAGCAAACACGGATCCGTCGGTGTACAAAGACGTAGGCAGCTACGGTTCTGGAGCAGAGAGGACGCCTGGAGGTCCAACAGTATAACGGTCCAGGCTTATTAGGCAGGGATACAAAGGCCACGGCACTTTCAGAACGCAGCATACTCCAGGGCTTGGGTAGCAGATGAAGAACAACAGAAATAAGATGAAATGAAAGATAAAAGAATAAAGAAAAAAGTAAGGGGCCGAAGTGTCTCTCGCCTAAAAATACCTGCCGGGGTGGGGGCGGTTCAGGCTACCACTGGTCATTTAGAGGCACACCCTCCTATCACTATCACCTTCCCCTCGGGGGTAGGGTCCGATAATTTTTATTACAATATTAAGACGAATTTGATGGGGTGGTATAATATTTTAACTGTACTAGCTATTGGAATATGCTTTGTTCCCCGACCTTCCTCAGGAATTTTCGACGATAACCATACCAAACATGATCATTTTAGGAATTGGTTACAAGGAGATGATCAATCCTTCCTTAGTGGTGCTGGCTAGGGGATTCAGAACTGCAGTGCCATCTAATTCTAATAGCCTGCACTCACTTTGCGTTTTGTTTCGGACCAGTTTGGTTAAGAACTGTATTTAGTAATTGTTTAATCTGATCCTACTTTTGTCCGTTCGTTTACATAGATGGAGCGGCCTTGAAATACCAAGGGTGCCTGCTAGTCGTCAGTAGCGTTCTCTGGGAGTGTAGCGCAATTATCCAGGCGCCAAGCTGTCGCGGTCCGAAGCTATCAGGCTGTGAGAGAGTTTGCACCTCATGCATGGTTCGCCTGGCATGAACATCTGTTCCTATAGCCACGGTTCCACCAAAAGTACCCGGAACTTTTAGTCCCAGGAACTACTTTTCAAGGAACTAAAAGGTTCCTTCAGCCCATGGTTGTCTGTGTTTCCACCGCGGTCTAAAGTCCCGCGAAGATTAGGCAAATTAGCCCACTGACGTATGAAAAAGCGACGTTATCGTCGGTCCATCTGTCCTATGATTTCTTCTGTAACCCCATACTACCACCGAAGTAGCCTACATTATTTTCTAATAACCGGGACAGCCCGGAGGGGTTTATTCCACTTATATACAACGGGTTACCAACAATGACTATATATGGTTACTTTTGTATTTATTGATTTTTATCGATTTAATCACCTGGAATTGAAATATTCTTCTGCAGCCGTTTGGGCATATTTTACCGTTGTCAAGCAAAACTGTCATTGGTAGTTGAACTTGGACCGTTGTTATGCAACAAATAGGATATAACAGGCCAATAGTCAGATTGTAACTGTTTTATGTATCCTCTCAAACACATTCATTATGTTTTTATGCGAACATTCACTGTCATGTCTTGACATCCGAGGCGACAGAATGCATTCACATTTCCAATATAGCCTAACTGGCAACAACAGCAGAAAACATGCATGCGTTGTAAACAATTTGCTGTTTGATTACTTTCTCATCGTCAATTCCATATAGGCTAATCGCAAAATGACAAGAATAGAACGAAAACTCGGACTTGCATGAAAATTTAAATTAGCAGTGGTACAGCCACCGTTTGCTTTCCTTCGAAGTTACTGCTAGCCGAGCAGCGAAGTGTGCCCTCCAGATGCGAACCATGCACCATAAATTAGTCCATAGTCTTCCTGGTCTTTTTGTGGAATTGAAGAATGGCAGAGTAAAAAAAAAAAAAAGCTAAAGGGACGATTATTAGAATTAACCTGTTATTTTACCCTGACAAAAAGTGCGGAAGGTGATTTCCAGTTTGCTTTTACTGTATCACCAATGTGAATTATGCAGAACTACCGCATACCTCACATAACTGTATCAAATGTTTTGAGTGAATTACAACGGGCTAACAAAGAAAATCCGGAAGAAAATATTCAGCAACCGAATTAATCCGTTTGAATGTTTTGGTACGTAATATGCTGTCCAAGCACGAATGCTTAGCATTTTGTAAAACGAATACTAAAGCAAGAAAAGAACAGAAGAGCACACGTTATAATTCCAAGACGTTGGCAGGCTATAACCAAAACTAGCCTACTGCGCCACATAACATACAAGTTTGATTTGAAGTTATTATGAAAATAAATCGGTTTGCGGCTGCAGATTTTTAAACATGGCTGTTGAAATAGAACACTGCAAGTAGTCGATCAATCAGAAATTTTCAGCGCTTGCGCCCCACCCCAAAGGTTCCGGTACTTTTGGAAAGTACTACCCCCCGAGCAGGAACTTTTTTGGGGGTAAAATAAAGCCCCTGGAACTAAATTTAGACCCTAGTTCCTGCGGTCGAAACGCACTGAGTTCCTCAAAAGGTTCCTAGTTCCGGGGTAAAGTTCCTGCGGTGGAAACGCGGCTTATGTCTCTACCATATGTAGATAGATTTTAAGCCCCCCCGGTGTCATCAATAGCCTTTGATTCTTGAGTTACGGGCAGAGGTGGGTAGAGTAGCCAAAACCTGTACTCAAGTAAAAGTATTGTTACTTTAAAATAATAATGACTCAAGTAGAAGTAAAAGTAGTCATCCAAATAATTACTTGAGTAAGAGTAAGAAAGTATCTCGTGAAAAGACTACTCAAGTACTGCGTTACTTCATATAATCTGATTTAATGTTGAAATAAGAAGAGCAAGATGAACGTAAAAATCTAAATGTCCAAAATATAAAATTGTAAATGCTTGTCCAATAGAAATAAACCAAATATAAAATAGCCATGTGCAAATTCAAATATGGCCTAAATCATATCCCTTAAAACAATAATACAATAAAACAATACACAGGAGGTTCGTCAGAAGAGGAGGATTTTCGCTTTCTGTTGGACTCTATTAAGTCTGTATACCCCGTCAGTTTGTTGGGGTGAACCCTCAGTTGACAGAAAAAATATCAATGAGGCTACAGGGATTTATCCATTAAAATAGACTCATCATCACAACAAAGAGGAGCCTGCTCAAATTCAAACAGAAACTTTATATGTGGGAAACATAACGCTTTGTAGCACCATTATTGTACCTTATGAGGCACTTCTCCACGATATTCCAAATCCCATGATGCCTTGCGCGGAATATGGGCAGAACTTCCGGTTTAGCGTATGTATTATGCTATGCAATGTTATGTATGCTATGCAATGTTCCAGCGCTTACGTCTTGACTGTTGCATGCTTCACAAAAACTATTACACTACTAACTAATGCTTACATTACAGTGTGAAATATCCAAATTAATACCAGTAACCTATTTAAACACACTCAATTTAAAAAATAACGTATATAACCGAAGTATTTTGAGCAATAATAGCCTACTTACATAGCAATGATGAAATCTTATGTGTTCAGTAGATGGAGACAGAGACCGTAAATCAACAATACAGTTCAATCCGCTTGTTTTGCTCCATCAAAAGGTCTAGGTCTATCAGCAAACATACGGCTTAGCTATGCCCAGAAGTCCTCAATAATAATAGTATTTCCCAAGAAATTATGAATAATCGTTGACCACGTTCCGTGCTGCGTCTTTTACTGCTACCAATGCATAAGTGAATGCGACGATAAGAAAAATTTCGGTTACGCTGACCTAAAAAACGCTATTCCAAAAGCAAAATTAGACATGTTATACATCGTTAGAAAGCTTATGCTCTCACCTACTGAATAAATGAATTGTCAATCAAGCCAGGCTGTACTAAAAAGGGCGACAACGCGGTAAACAACGCGTGTGGTATTATGCACAGCTATTTTGGAAGATACCGAGGCATCACAAATGCCCGTATATTTCACAAACGGATTGTCCAAGACAATAAATGACCACTCAGTCAAATAGTTAGCTATCTACAGCCAAAACTAACCTAAACTTACCGCCACATATTTTCTCAAGTTCGAAGTTGAGTTCTTGTAGGCTGAAATGTCCACATTTCTAGGCAGACAAAGAAGGCAGCGCATAATGTAACTACTCTTTTTGGTAGTCTGTAAGCAAAACGTACTTTGAACGTGAGGCCAGGGGTGTTCTGCCTGCTACGAATCACCCGCCGTTGTTTCAGCCATTGTTGTCGCCCACTCATCCTTCTGTGTGCTGTGACTGGCAACGTTTGATTGGTGAAACGGAGTCATGTGGGGCTATGACAGAGCCAAAGCAAAGACCAGTCAGCCTCTTTGGCTAAAGTCTCTCTGAGAGAATGAAACGAACAGAACGTGCATTGAATAAAAAATGGGTAAAAAATAAAAGTAACGAGCGGAATGTAGCCGAATATAACGGAGTAAAAGTAACATTTTTTCTTCACAAATATACTCGAGTAAAAGTGAAAAGTATGGTGCATTAAAACTACTCTTACAAGTACAATTTATTCAAAAATTTACTTAAGTAAATGTAACGGAGTAAATATAACGCGTTACTACCCACCTCTGGTTACGGGCGTCTGGCATGAGAGATCTGGAGATCCAGAGGGGAAGTAGTAGATAAGGTCGGAATGTTAGAATGAACAGATACAGGCTCATTTGGGAGTTTACAAAGGGATATTTTATGTCCTCAGAAAGAGAGAAAAAGGGAAAACAAGAGCGGAGAACAGAAGAAGGAAGGGGATTCTTTTTTTTTCTTTTTTTTTTTGGTTGTCCTACAGTACTTTCAGTGTCCATGTCATGGTCATTTATTTAAATGAGGAAGAGAAGTGGACCCAGCACCGATCCCTGTGGAACTCCACTTTCACAATACCCTGCTCAGATAAGATCCCTCCTACTATTACCCTTTGTGTTCTATCCCGTAACCAGTTCCTCCTGTAATTCCTACTGTCCTCATTTTGATAATGAGTTTGTCATGTGGTACCTTATCAAATGCTTTTTGGAAATCTAAGTATATATCATAAGTTCTGCTCCCATCCAGACACTTGGTAGGTTCCTGTCAAAAGGTTTGTCAGACTCAGGCATGACCTTACCTTGCAAAAACCATGTTGGGAATCCCTTAGGATGTTATTATTTTCAAGAACTAATCCTAGTTTGTCTCTAATGATAGATTCAATTATTTTACATGTGATGCAAGTTAAACTGACAGACCTGTAGTTTTCCTGGATCAGTACGGTCCCCTTTCTTATATATTGGTATTACAATACGCTGTGTCCAGTCATTCGGTATTTCTCCAGTTTCTAGAGACTGTCTAAAAATACTTGCCAGTGGTTTAAAAATAATCTCACTTAACTCCTTTAGTACGCTTGGGTATATACCATCAGGGCCTGCTGCTTTATTTGTCTTTAGTTTATGTAATTTATCTAATGCTTCTATATCCCCTATCTCAATATATGCCAAGACATTCTGTGTATTGAATATGCCTTCCAGCCCATTAGTAACCTATTCTCTGGTAAAACTCTCAACAAAGTAGCCATTTAGGGCATCAGCAATATCCTTATTCTTATAAAGCAGTGCTCCGTCCTTATTTTTAATGCCCTTAACCTCCTCTTTAATTTTCCTTTTCCTACTACTAATGCTCACTCTGCCCAGGGTACACAAACAATTACCCTAAACAGCTAGGTCTGTTTGTTAGCCCCCAATTCAAAAGTTCTGAGCATTATTAGTAAAGGCTAACAGTTGCAAATATAACAATATCAAAAATCTGATATTGATATGATATGACGAAATATGATAAATAATTGAATCGTCATGAAACTGCTCCACAACTACAGGAGGACCTCCATGCAACTAAAGAAAAACCTGTTCCACTGACTACAGTGAAACTACGATCGGCTAGCTGTTTTATATTATGATGATTTCTTTTGCTGGGCAGCAGAATACATTTGTCTTCTGGCCTTTTCCTGTTAACATTACTGCCCATCTGCTGGACCCTTCTGAGTGTGTACTTAACACTGCACCAGGAAACCTTCAGCTCCTTTGGCATTGTATCGGACGGTGGTGGTGAAGAAGAAACTGAGCCGAAAGGCAAAGCTCTCCATTCACCAGTCGATCTTCGTCCCTGCTCTCACCTATGGTCACAAGCTATGGGTAGTGACCGAAAGAGTGAGATCGGGAATACAAGCGTCCAAAATGGGGTTTCTCCATAGGGTGGCAGGGCTTACTCTCCTTGATAGGGTGAGGAGCTCAGCTATCCGGGAGGACCTCAAAGTAGCTCCTCCACATTGTTGAGGTCATTGTCAGTTGAGGTGGTTCGGGTATGTGATAAGGATGCCTCCTGGGCGCCTTCCACAGCCAACGGGCAGGAGACCCAGGGGTAGACCTAGGACACGCTGGAGGGATTATATCCAAAGTTTAGCCTAGGATTGCCTGGGGATCCACTGGGACTAGTTAGCGGAAGTCACTGGGGAGAGGGCCTTCTGGGCTGCTCTGCTTGCCCCTTTGCCACTGCAACCCTGACCTGGACTAAGCAGTTAGAGAATGGAGGGATGGATGGACATCAAAGCCTAACTCCTTCTTTGCCATATTTCCAGCACATTTAGTGCCTACAATATTTTACTTGTACCACAGGAAAATGGTATAGGCTATCTGTGGTTTCAAAAAACTTAAGGTAGATAACATTTCACTCACTTTAAAGTAATAATCTCAAAGATTTTCATTAAAATAAATGTCTGTTAAGTCACTATCTATCGCTGAATTAGGTAACACAATGGTGATTGAGCCTATTATTATATTAATTTATATTATTATTATTATTATAATTTATGATTAAAGAACTGGGCGTCTGTGGCGACAGCGACAGCTTCAGACGCTCTGCAACTAACCAGTTCACACCGCTGCAATTTTCTCTGCAATATTCTAAAACCGTTTCATCTCGTTGCGAATCATTGATCTGAACTGGCCTTAACGTTACCGTTATTTACATTGCCATCAAGTTCATCAATATATTGATCGGAATAAAGCCGGGGTATAGGTGGAGCAGAGCGGGGTCTGATTTCTGTGTAAAGATGTCAAGCCAGAGAAAACTAAATAAAAGAATACGGCAGTATGGATTAGCATTGTTATTATTTTATTACGCTTCCTCATATGTTCCTTCAGCCTTGATGCCCTGTTTTGATGAAATCTCCTTTGTTTTTGTTTTCTTCTTATTTTGCTTGCTAATTTAACACCCAGCTCAGCTTACACGAACAGTTTAGCTAGCAAAACCAGAAACAAGGCAATTGTTTCAAAAATATCACACAACAATCATTCATGATGATGATGCACGAGATACATAATTGCACGAGCCACAGCGAATCCCGCAAATTCCTCTCTGCAGTGTAAAGATGTTCATACCGAGCAAAAGGTGGATAAAGAACGTTTCTGGAAATTGATCATCACTAATTCTACCCCAGGTCTGCTACAGCATTTTAACCCAGCTCGCAGTGTAAAGACAGCTTAAGTTAGCCTAATGTTAGACAATGAATGAGTATGTACATAACGTTACTTGTATAACAACCATTTTTTATTCAGTAAATAATAAGTGTAATAGTTGGCGTGGCCCAGGTGCCAACTGACAGACGTCACAAAGGCGACACTGGTTGGATCCGGTAGGATCTATGGGAAGTGAGGTCCAAAAACACACCTGCAATTACTGCTTCTCGCCATTGGTACCGCCAAAGAGAACGAAACGGAAATCTTCGAGATTGTAACTTTAACTACTCCTCACCTCCCTCCCACCTTGCAAAATGATCTTGATGATGACTTAAAATAATGTGGATAATTGTTATTAAAGCCAAAGGAGGCTATTTTGAAGAAAGTTGTGTAAGATTTTTAAAAAAGTAAAACTAATCTTTTTGGGAATATTGTACGTAGAAATCTCATTTTTTTAAAAACACGAAATTAAGCATATAGTACATGAACATGCCAAACGTGTAGATGGGTAATGAAGTATTCTATGTATGTATGTACAATATTTATTTGGGGGGGGGGGGGGGGGGGGTTATGGAACCCTAAAAAGTTTTTGTGTAACATAAGAGGTCATATTATTTGTTTATGTAGATTTCGTATTACATTTGATGACAATGTAACGTTACTAAATTACATAGCCTAGCTATTTGCACAGCTAACGCTAGCTACCGGACCATGTCAAGAAAGGCAATATTAGTTTAGACAACATTGCGCACAGTATCCATCTCTCATATCAGGTAACGTTGCGTTAGGTAGCTAGCTAATGTAATTAACACAATTTAATGTCAGCGAACAATTAGAAAAACCGCTAGCTAATGCTACCGACTGGTGCCGACCTCGCAAAACATCTCTCGAATGCAATGCTACCTTGTTGCAACGTTGCAGTGTAGCTAACTAAAGGTCAGTTCGGATCAATGATTCGCAACAAGACTGGATGCAACATGCAAAATTCCAAGACGTCTGATTGCAAACGTTCTAACTGCACTTGGCGATTTGACAAGGTGAGTCTTTTGAGACCCCAGGCAACGGCTTCAGATGCTCTGCAACTAACCAGTTCACACCGCTGCAATTTTCTCTGCAACATTCTAAACCCGTTTTGTCTCGTCGCGAATCATTGATCTGAATTGGCCTTAACGTTACCGTTATTTACATTGCCATCAAGTTCATCAATATATTATAATGATCGGAATAAAGCCGTCTTTACACAGAGCATTAACCAGGGGTATAGGTGGAGCAGAGCCAGGTCTGATTTCAGTGTAAAGATGTCAAACCGGAGAAAACGAAATAAAAGAATACAGCAGTATGGATTAGCGTTATTATTTTATTATGCTTCCTCATATGGTACTTCACCCTTGCCCTTTTTTTGATGAAATCTCCGTTGTTTTTGTTTTATTATTCTTGTTCTGATTGCTAATTTAACACCCAGCTCCGCTTTATTCTCGAACAGTTTGCTAGCAAAACCAGAAACACCAGCGGTAACATTTTGCAAGGCAGTTGTTTCAAAAATATCACACAACAATCATTCACGAGAAAGACTGTTTAGTGTGCACGAGATACATAATTGTACCAGCCGCAGCGAATCCCGCAAATTCTTCTCTGCAGTGTAAAGATGTTCATACCGGGCAAAAGGTGGATAAAGAACGTCTGTAGAAATTGATCATCATTAATTCTACCCCAGGTCTGCTACAGCATTTTAACCCAGCTCGGCAGTGTAAAGGCAGCTTAAGTTAGCCTAATGTTAGACAATGAATGAGTGTGTGCATAACGTTACTTTTATAACAACCATTTTTTATTCAGTAAATAGTAAGTGTTATAGTTGGCGTGGCCCAGGTGCCAACTGGCTGACGTCACACAGGCGACACTGGTTGGATCCGGTTGGATCTCTGGGAAGTGAGGTCCAAAAACACACCTGCAATAGGCCTATTTCACAAGATGGCGACCAAAACCGGATGTAGGGATACTTTGTTTCCGGTTGCCGTTGCTACGGACGCAAGTCCATTTCTGACAGCGAAAAATTGAGCCTAAACAGCGACGTTTTCTCACAGTCCCTAATAGCTCTGCCAAAGGTCACTATGTCCGATGTTATCCGCATTGTTGAAGCATTGCCAGTGAATGTTAAGCGGTCTAAACTAGACAAGGGCTATAAATTATTTTTTGAGAAGTTTATATTCGGTTATGAAGGTAAGTATAACGTTAGCTCTGGTTCGCCAGAAAGCTAAATAGCTAGCTTGCTAACCACAGCAAGTTAGCCGATTAAAGAGATATTTCACTTCGACATAACATAAATTATTTTCTGGTGGCGACTCCATTGTGTTTTCGTAGTGTGAAGCAACATCTGCTGTCCGTTGACAGCGTATCTGTTCCTCTCGGTTGTCCAGAAAATGAACTATTAGGGAGCCTGAGAACTGTGAGGAAAAGCGATTCTGTTACGTTGACGGTCAGCAGGGGAGGCGCTATGTAAGTACAATGTGTTAGGCTCCACACAATTACTTATGTTATACCGAAGTGAAATATCTCTGAACTAAGTTTTGTACTACCGTTACTATTTTGTGACATGTTGTTTGTGCTGTACTTGTTCTAATAAAGATTTATATTGCTTGTCAAATCGCCTGTGTAATGCAGTGTTCAGTTCACTACCGAGCTGTTTGTTTTCATCGCTGATAAAAACTACGCACACATTTTTAAATCAGCTGATATATCTTAAGTAGGCTTGTCGCGATGTCCGTCAATACATTTTGTAATTACAATTAACAACTAAAATAAACGTGCATCTGCAGTTTCAACATTGAATATCCAAATATGTGCTTGCTAACAAGCTAGCTGGCTAAAACGTAATTTGCTAATCATAACATAAAATATAGCTAGCTAACTGATTTTATGACATTCTTCAGTAACAAGTACGACATGGCTGAAACCGCGTTAGTGGTGAATGATAAAAAAAAACAAAAATAAAAAACGAAGGAGTAGGGGACTCAGACATTTAGATAAATGTATGTGAGGAGAAAAGTTCAGTATCGAGTGTAATCTTATTCACAAAGCAGTAGCTAACTAGCTAGCTATCGTAATGAGTTAGTTTATGTTAGTTTGCAGCATTATGACAGCCATGCTACCTAGCAAGTTTTTTTCTTAGTTTGGAGTAAATCTGTGGGAAAACTGAAAGGGCAAATAAATTATTTTTCGAATTGGTACACAGGGGAACGCTACAAAACAAAAAAAGCTCTTCGTCGCTGCCATTGTTTTGGTGGCTGTTAAGATAACCGGAAATGAGAGACCCCTACATCCGGTTTACATACCCGGAAATGTGAAATAAGCCTATTACTGCTTTTCGCCATTGGTACCGCCAAAGAGAACGAAACAGAAATCTTCGAGATCGTAACTTGTAACATTAGCTACCTTAATAACTAGACGTTAGATTGACTGTATAACAGTAGAGATGGCTGTCAAATTAACTTCTTAGCGAAAAGCCCATAGTGGTCGGCATGCCGGCCGGCCGAGATTACTGAACTCAGATATTCAATGCTACTGCAACCAAAGTATGAGTTAAAAACAGAAACGCTCCATTTTAGTTTCATTAGTCATCAGTACATGACAATTATGCTGAATACGGAGTTTCGCAGCGCCACCATTGTCACTCTGGTCGTTCAATAAATAACAATAGCCTAATTCATGAAGCAAATGTTGACATTTTGTCAGTAAGTGAGTACACTCTCCAACTAAACTAACTAAGGACACAGCTAGTTACATATTAACGCCATATTGTATGTAGCTAGGATTGTTACAATATGTTTATGCTAACTGTAATAATTTAGAGCGACAATGTGATAATAAAATAACCTTACCTTTGCTGTTTTAGTCTCAGCAGCCATCGTTAGCTTAGCTAGTAAGTTAGTTGGCGAAAAAAACGTTGATGACTTGAATTTCAAAGTTTGTGCGCTCGAGCCGTATGATATCGCTAGCTTCATGTCTTTCGCCAGTCGCGCGACTGTACACACCAAACATTCTTGCTGCCGTTGTTGTCGTTGTTACATAGCCAGCTAACTTTTAATTAATTTGTTTGTTGAATTCAGCAATGTCGAGATATAAACGGTACCTCTGGGACCATAGTGTCTCAGAGGTACCGAAATCAACTGGCAGATATCGACAAGTAAGTCGATAACGTAGTTAGGTTACCTAACTTAGCTCCAAAGCTAATGTTTTCTAGCTATCAGGTCACCGCTGCAAAAAGTAAACAGTCGCATGACGTTCCTAGAATGTCAACAAGCTTTGTGATTTATTTTCGTGATTGAGATGTTTCGTAATATACAATTGATCACCATAAATACACGATTCTATTATCGATGAACCTGTAAAAGGGAATCCGTTGCTAGTTATAATACTTACTTGTTACTTGTAGATATCCTTCTGTAGTTTCCTGTACATAATTACTACCTGTAAAGTGTTTGTGCTGACCCAACCCTTTTTCATTTGATACAGGGTAACATAGTGAATGCCGAACAACAGGAATTGCACCACTACGACATGGATGATGATGGACAAGTAAGTCTAGCTATCTACAAAAGATTGCAATTCAACGGGTTAACTAATGTTTGATAAAATCCTCAAAAGACAATGTGAACTATTTATGCTAACATAATTTTTTGTCAGGGGAACCATGTGAATGCCGAACAACTGGATTTGGAACGTGAGCAGCAGGTTGACCCAGCTAATTACCAGGGCCCTACTCCTGGTACGTGGTTCGACTAATTTAAGCTAATGTCCTATTATTTAGCCGGCTTCAGTTAACCCAATGATTGAAATCAGGCTAGCTCCGTTCTATCACTTCAAACATGGCTACCAGTAGTGGCAGCACTGCTGCCAATCAGCAGGGACTCTGCAAGTAATGCACAGAAACATCTGCCCAAACTGTCGAAAGACAGAGTGCGTCCCATTAGTCTCCTCCTTTCCTCCACTACAACCTCCTTTCCTCCAGAATCACTGATCTGACACAAATTGGATGGGTGGAAGCAGACTGGATCATATTGCTTTCACCTATCCAATCCTTTTTAGATCAGTGATCATGGAGGAAAAGAGGTTGTAGTGGAGGAAAGGATGAGACTAATGGGATGCAATCACAGCACTATAATGTGCTGACACAGTGTTCCCTCCTTTGCTTCAGGGGAATTTAGTGAATGCTGAACAACTGGAATTGGACCACTATGACATGGATGATGATAGCCAGGTAGCCTACTAATTCTACAAATCATGCAGACTTGTCCTCAAAGTCACTATTATCTACGTTTATGCATTGTTCCTTCTGTTGATGGTGTGTGATCAGAGTGTCCTCTCATTTGTTTCAGGAGAATCACGTTATTGCTCAACTGGACACGGACCTTGATGAAGGCATGGAAAATAGTGGGCAGGTAGGTTGACTACCCAAAACCTCAACAGGCTTTAAAATACCGGTGCAATAGCATGTCAGACAGTGTATGTTGATGACAAATCAGATTATTCTTTGAAAATTAGGATTAAAATTGCACAATCTATTTCAGGAAATCATCTGTTACTCACTGTCAGAGTGCTACAGCAATGATCTGCCTCCATCGCTTCAGTTAACTGTTGTGCGTCCTGTTTATTATCTATTAGTAATTTTAGAGGTGCTCATATTAGTGTTTGTCTCCATCTAATGGCAATTTATATGTAGTGTAGCTACAGCTAGCTATCTAGAATTCATTGTACAGAATAATTTCAACTTCATTGTAAGGATACAAACAAATATGCAATTATTCTTATTTTTCTGTTTCACAGCTTCACAGTGTCAAATCCACCAAAACGTCACAAGGACTACAGGACTGTTATTGAAGATTTGCTTGTTTAACTATCACCGCTTTTCAAAATTAGAAAATCAGATTTGCTGCTATGTGTAGCTAAATGTGCGTAAAAGGTACACAGCGCAAGAAAATAAATACTATATGCCCTTGAGTGTTTGTTTGCTGCAGTCCATAATTATCAAAAATGGTTGTAGTTCTTAACTTTTGGGGGTGAAGGTTTAAAGCATTTCTTCATATGAACATTTAAAGTTGCCTATTTGCACAGTGTCACACTATACTAATTCAATTTCAGGAAACATTTGACGAAATGGAGTCTGATGATGACCCCTCAGACGAACAAGAGCAAGAGGCCTATGGAAGACCACTCTTTCCAGGATCAAGCCTTATCGTTGGTAGTGCTGTTATGCTCATCATGTGTTTTGTTGTACAATTCAATTTATCATGGCTTGCTCTAAAAGCAATGCTTACATTGCTCTGTGTATTGATACCAACCTCTAACCTGCCTGTCACAAAGTACCTGTTCGGAAAATTCTTCAACGTGTGTATGGGTGTCGTTGAGTTTCATTATGTTTGCCCCGAATGCTCTACATACATAGGCCCCAACTGTAATGCTACATGCAGTTCTTGCCATACAGAGACAATGGCTGACAAACTATCCAAAAATGGGAATTTTTTAATTGTAATTCCAATGACGCCACAACTACGTGACATGTTTGAGAATAGCAATCTATCAGATCTTCTCACATATCGTTTCAATAGACAGAAGAAATCTGAGGAAAACTTTGAAGACATTTATGATGGCAAACAATACAAAAATGTTGAAGCACTATCCAATGTAAATAATATTTAATTGACATGGAATTCTGATGGGGCATCAGTTTTCAAATCAACTGGTGACTCCTACCACACAATCTCCAAAAGCTTCAGAGTGGGCAAGTCCATTGTCGTTGGCATTGTACCATCTGTGGCTACAGCCATCTGGGAGTGTTTGGTAGGAGAATGCATGCCTGTGCCTCGGAAGGAGGATTGGAGAGCAATTGCTGAGGGATTCAGTCAGCGCTGGGCATTTCCACACTACCTTGGGGCTATTGATGGCAAGCACATTGTCATCAAAGCTCCCGCCAACTCTGGGTCCCTGTATTACAATTACAAGGGACAGTTCTCCATAGTTCTTCTGGCGGTGGTGGATGCCAACTACCTTTTCAGAATGGTAGACATTGGTGCCTATGGCAGGAGTAGTGATGGTGGCACCCTGTCTGCCTCTGCTTTTGGAAGAGCTCTCCGTGATGGCACGCTTGACCTCCCTGAAGATGAGCCTCTCCCTAATGGTGAACATCTTGGTCCAGCACCATTTGTGTTTTTTGGAGATGAGGCTTTTCCCCTGAGACGAGATCTTCTGCGTCCTTACCCAGGAACAGTAAGCCCCATTGACCAGATCTTCAACTTCCGCCTGTCCCATGCCCGGAGAATTGTGGAGAATGCGTTTGGCATCATGGCAACTCAGTTCGTATCTACCACAGAATGATGGAGTTGAGCCCATGCAATGCTGAGAAGATCATGCAAGCCACCGCCATTCTTCATAATTTTCTCAGGTGGGGTCTTCGGGATTCTCTTTCATGCAATGCTTGTGCCACCTCAAGTGCTGCACTGAATCCAGCTGGGCAACTAGGAAGCAACTCTGCATCACAAGAGGCCCTAGCTGTGAGCAAGCTGTACACACAGTACTTCACCTCACCGTGTGGTGCTGTTCCTTGGCAGTATGACCACATTTGAGGCAACCTGCCTCCTCAAACAAGGGCTCTTTTCAGAGCCACATCAATATCACTGAAAGAGTCTGTATTCGACTTTGTGTGTGTGTGTGTGTGTGTGTGTAGTAAACTTTAGTAAATTGTTAGGGGCATGCACATCATTGTCTTTATTTAGGGTGACCATGAATGTAGAACAACAATCTAACTTATGACACTTAAATAGTTGTTAGAATGAGGTAGGTATGAAAGAGGGAAAAAAACTGTTTTGAACTTTGATTACTTACACATTACAATTTATATACATATATGTCTTTATCCTGGTGGTGTTTACTTTTTGCATCAGGTTTCTATAATGCGTGATGGAGGATATTACCAGCTATAGCCAGCAACCAAGATGTCAACTAGCTCTACACTACTTTACAAAGGTATGATGCCTCCAGTATATATGGAAGAAAACAATTATTCCATTTCAATTTTTATTCACTTTTATTCACTTGCTATACCTCATACACAACCACCACCCCCCATTTTAGGGGTGACTGGAGGTTAACAAGAAGGCAAGGAATGGGCAATATAACTTTAAGCCATAAAAATGATGACTTTTTATATCTGTTGTAAAACAACAGCAGACATCTAAGAAGACAATGTTGATTAACAAAAACTACCAGAGAATGTGACATTTTTAAGGACAAAACAAATGCATTTTGTGGTTCTGGTTAAATTTCCTGAAAATTGTGCTAAACTATTACAAGAAAGTAACACTTTAGAGTAATATTAAAATATCTTAGATAATACATTTTAAAGCAAATGAACATTTTGTAATTAATAATTATAGTAACACAAAATGTATTGAAATCCTTAAATTTCAACTGAACTTGATTCCATCCATCATTGTATTACCTTTATTCGTGGTTATGGTCTACTTCAGCATGCATTTTGGACCTATATTCAGCCTCATGCAACAGTTGCAATATCTTGATTTGTTCCATGCTCCTACTTTCCACAGGAAGACGCAGCAGAGCTGGTCTAATGCAATCAAGGAAGCTGCTGAGCTCATATTTTTTTATTTTGTTTGATATAAGACAATATTTCACATTCAAATTGATCATAACCACCTGATTTTCTTTTGAGACGTTTTAGCAGCTTGGGCACTGGATCCTGCTCTAAAGCCTTGTGCAGTGCCTTGGCTGCTGGACCCTGCCGTGCTGGCCTGGCTTCTGGACCCTGCTACGGTGGCCTGGCTGCTGGACCCTGCCATGCTGGCCTGGCTTCTGGACCCTGCTACGGGGGCCTGGCTGCTGGACCATGCCATGCTGACCTGGCTGCTGGACCCTGCTACGGGGGCCTGAGTGCTGGACCATGCCATGCTGACCTGGCTGCTGGACCCTGCTACGGGGGCCTGAGTGCTGGACCCTGCCATGCTGGCCTGGCTGCTGGACCCTGCTACGGGGGCCTGACTGCTGGACCCTGCCGTGCTGGCCTGGCTGCTGGACCCTGCTATGTGCTGGCCTGGCTGCTGGACCCTGCTACAGGGGCCTGGCTGCTGGACCCTGCCATGCTGGCCTGGCTGCTGGACCTTGCTGTGCTGCCCTGGCAGCAGGACCCTGCTGTGCTGGCCTGGCTGCTGGACCCTGCTGTGCTGGCCTGGCTGCTAGATGCTGTTGTGCTGCCTGAACGGGCTGACCTCACCTGGCAGGTTTTGTCAATAGTGAGCAAATAAGAGGACCCAGTTGCTGGAATTGGTTCCACTTGCTGGAAATTTCCAGTTGTGGGCCTCTCTGATACAAAAAGCTCAATAAACTGCATTATGTCAAAAATTTCCACTTTCTTCTTTGACTTCCTTCCATTCCACTTCTCTTACTCTCTCTGTCTTTCTGTCTCTCATATAGGTGTCCCTGAGGCCACGCTATTTTTTCTTGCAGGTTTCAACTGACAGAAAAGAAAAGAAGAAGAAATATTGCACATTTGATTCTTAAGGGAAACTTATTACGGTCTGCACAATGAAACTGTCTACGCAACAATAAAGTTTGACATACTTCAGTGCCTTATTTGACTTCTGGTGTCCATATGGTGTGACAGTGAAATTCAGGGAAACAATATTTATTATCCACATGACAACGTACAGATAATCAGATACAGTAATTATTACAGACAGCACTGGAAGCAATATGATCTGTTTTGGGAAAATTCAGTTGAACAAGGTATGCTGGTGGGGGTATACATCACATCTGTGCTGAAATTGGGGTCTCAGGGACAGGTAACATGTCAGAAACACAGCTTTGTAGGTAACTAAGCGTAGGCCTGTGATAACCTGACTTTAAACTAGCTAGCTAGCTAGTTTTTCTCCCTAACTAATAAACACTGTCATTTTAGTTAATGTTAGGCAGTCATTTTGGTTACCATTACAAATACTGGCTGCCTGAACATTGTAGAGGGCCTGAAACCATTAACACACCATTGCCCCAAAAAATTGGAAAATATAAATTTGGTCCTATAAGGACCTCTAGCCAATAGCTACCACATTCTGCCACCATAAACGTAGGTGGGAGGCTCAAAGCTAAACAGCAAACTATGTGGCTGCGAATGCTAAATAAATAATAACAAAAAAATGTTAGAATAAGAAGTTTAACTATTGACTCCCCTTTCCTCCCGCCTTCCGCATGCGTTTGAAAGGAAGTGAATGAAAGACTAGTGTGACCGCACCTTTAGGGGTATGCAGCAACTTAAGTTACATGAAATTGGACCAGTTGGATTGGGGGCGCTATAAAAATCTTTATATGCTAATTACTCTGCAAGGAAGCAGATATTTCAACCAAATGTTTTGGGGACCACTGCGCAAAAGAATCCCAAAAAATAATATGCCCTTGGGGTAGGGCCTTTTTTATTTTTTGGCCAAATTTAGTCAAAAGCCCATTTAGAGCTATTGCCCAGTCTATCTGCAATTTTGTGTATTGCGCCTCTGGATGATTAAGTTTAAGTGTTGTTGAAAGATAGTTACTCCATTGAACAATATACCAAACAAAAGGCACCATAAAGAAGAGTGGCCATATATCTTCCACCCTTTTGTATATTGGCATCAAACTTGGTACACGTTTTACCGTGAGGCCTGGGAGCACACACCAACTTTAGTGAAATTTGGCCACTTTGGCACACAGCACAGTACCAAAAAATTGTTTTAAATAGCAATTACTCTAAAACTAAAGCAGAAATTTTTACCAAAATTTCAGGGGATCATTACAGTAACCGATTCAAACTGGGCAACTAACAGAATTGGTCACATGGAGGCTGTGTAGCACACGGTCCTTTCATTGCTGTTTGCAGCTATTATTATTACTAGGGGTCCAAGCAGTGAAGCTGGTGGAAACCTACTGTATCTGTTAGGATTATTATTATTATTATTATTATTGTTATTATTATTGTTATTATTATTATTAGGGGTCCCTATTGCATTTGTTAGGATTATTATTCTTATTTTTTCTCCGCTAAAATTGTCTGAGGCTCAGCAACCATAAGTCCTAGAGCAACCAAATTTGGTAGGTGGGTTCCTATGGCCCCTCACTACTCAGGCACTACAAATCACATATGTCAGCTAGATGGTGGCGCTATAACATGCTTAAAAGGCCATTTTGACTTCTTAGTTACGGAGCGGAAGCTTTCTCCGCTAAATGTGTCTGAGTATCAGCAACCATAAGTCTAAGACCAACCAAATTTGGTAGGTGGGTTCCTATGGCCCCCCACTGCTCAGGCACTACAAATCACCTATGTTGGCCAGATGGTCGGCCAGATGGCGACGCTATAACAAATGGTCATGCTTAAAAGGGCATAACTCCCACACCATAAGTCAGATCAACACAAAACTTCATCGACCTATGCACCTGAATGTGCTCTACAACTTTGCTATTGGGACCACTTATGTCCGCCATATTGTTTGCCCACCCTTTTGACTTTTTTCTTAGTTGTGGCGCGGAAACGCTGCAGCTGTAAATCTAAAGTGTTACGACATCAAGTAAACTTCTTTACAGCAAGTGGCTAGGGGACATCCATGGCGACGCAACTAAGTAATCCCCCCCCCCCCCACCCCGATTCCATACTCAAAGCAATGATTTTGTAAATTAATAAAACCCTCAATAATAACAGCATTCAATAAAACAGGAAATGGATGAATAATTACTTTTCTTTGTCATGGATCCATTTGAAGACAATATCGGTGAGTTTGTTTAGTCGTTTAATCTGTCATTATGCTGAGAAATCGTATTCCGTCATAGCAACAAGATAAACCTGACATTAGCCCTAAGATATGCCAATAAAACAGTGAAAACGCTGCTCACTGAATAACGAAATAAGACACAAAGTTTTAAAAAATTATACCATGTCATTCTACAGTCAACATCTGGGACTAAATTGAATAAATATACAACCTTACCATAGGTTTTACGCGTTGAGATGTCCGTTTTGAGACTGAGTGGTCATATATCGTCTTGGACAATCTGTTTGTGAAATGTACGGGCATTTGTGATGCCTGGGTAGGCTACCTTCAAAAATAGCTGTGCGTAATACCACACCTGTTGTTTACGGCGTTGTCGCCCTTTTTAGTACAGTTTGGCTTGATTGACAATTCATTTATTCAGTTGGTGAGAGTATAAGCTTTCCAACGATGTATAACACGTCTGATTTTGCTTTTGGAATAGCGTTTTATAGGTCAGCATAACCGAAAATTCTTATCGCATTGACTTACGCATTCACTCTGGGGTAGCAGTAAAAGACGCTGCACCTAATGAAATGTTGTTAACGATTTTTCATAATTACTTTGAAAATACTATTATTACTGAGGACTTCTGGGCATAGCTAAGCCATTTGTTTGCTGATAGGTCTATCTGACATCGTTTTCTGGTGCAAAACAGGAGCCGTTAGGACTGTATTATTGCTTTACTGTCTCTATCTACTGAATAAAATTTCATCATTGCTATGTTAGTAGTACTGCTCAAAATATTTTGGTTCATTCCGTTGCTACCATAATGTAACAAACTTTCTTGTGTCTACAGCTGCAGTTTCTTGCTGGAATTACTATTATTGAATATAAACAAAAGATGCAATTTATGCTGTAGTCTGCCAATATCGAAATAAATAATATGGTAGGCTACTTTGCGGGCAGCACGCAGGTAGCAGGGATGGGGAGTTGATATTTTGTTTTTTGTTTAGTTTTTTTCAATGTCGTATTTATTATTTGAAATATGTATTATTATTCTATCTGTCTCTGTGGCGCTCTGAAATGTCCATTCTCTGTTAAGCTGATCAATGGATTGGAATATGTCTGACGTAGTGTTGCACGGTATACCGAAACTTCAGCACCATTTTGGTACTTAAAAAAAAAAAAAAAAAAAAAGAAACCGTTCGGTATTAGAATTTTCAGACGTTCGGTACTTTTAGGTCAAATGTAAAAGCCAGGGAAATGTGTCTCCCGTATTACTGATTGAGAGGATGAAAGGTGTAATTTGTCAGAATCTTCGCTAGATGGCAATAGCAAATAAGGTAGCCAAGTCAGGTGACGTGCGCTTGTGCATTCAGCCACATTGATACAGCGCAAGCTTCGACTCAGTACACTTCAGTAGCAATAGTTCTAATATGGAAATATTTTATTATAGGAATATGCTGTATTCTTATTATTGTTCCTGGTTATGGTTATACACTTTGTTGTACGTCGCTCTGGATAAGAGCGTCTGCCAAATGCCTGTAATGTAATGTAATTAAAATATGCTGTTTTTAGATCTATTTAAAAGTGAAAGACCTGTTCAAAGATTATTTTAGTTTACGATTGTTTAATTTTTGAAATATATTTTTCTATTGTTTAGTGTTGTAACACTATAGGCCTATGCTTATTAATATGTTGAACAGGCTTCAACTTAAAGGTTGTTTATAAACCAGGTTGTTAATAAACCGTGAATTAAAAAATGAGGTCAACTCTTGTGGACATTACGTTTCTGATCTATTAAGGTAATTTCAGTATCGTTAGGTACCGAGTATCGAATCAGTATCGTTTAAGTTTAAAGTATCGTTGCAGTATTGAGTATTGTGATACTAAACCTGGTATCGGTATCGGTATCAAAGTCAAAATTTTGGTATCGTGACAACACTAGTCTGACGCCTTTTTTAGTTGCGACGTGGAAGCACTGCAGCTGTACATACATGCCGGGCCATGTAAGTGTTACGACATGCCATCTAAGTGTTACGACATAGAAAAGGCCTTCACGGCAAGCGGCTAGGACACATCCATGGCAACGCAACGTAATCCAACAGCGTCTCTTAGCACAAAATTGGCCGTAAGTCATCAATATTTTATACAATCATGATATTCAGTAGATATGTTGGGTGAAGGTATACGATCATGAGGACAAAACCATTTTAAAATCGCTCCATAGGGGGCACAATAGTGACAATGCTTGGACCCCTCCCAACGCCGCTTGCGGCTTTAATAATAATAATAATTATTATTATTATTATAGTGGTTTAGGGTTTCATTTGGCTCTCCTCCCCCCACAAGATATCGTCCCGGCAGAGGAAAATTTACTTCTTTTTCCCCCCACAAGAACTACTTCGCCCAGCTACCAGGTGGCAAATGTGAACACTCAAATCCATATCTGACGGTTAATACTTTGATCACAGGACTAGAACAGTGGCTTGTGTTCAAAGTACCGCTGGTCTTACTTTAAGGGGGAAGGGTAAGAAAATAAATTTTAGTGATGAGCTGCGAATAGGGACAGGCTGTTCTTGTAACCTTCTTGCTAATGTCATCCATGTTAGTTTAAGGGAGAGTAATGCATCATAAATGTAACACGGTCAATAACTTTTTGTACACTGCAGCTACAGTAGCCATTTCAAGATTGTACATGAGTAATTCAGTCCTCTACCAAATGATTAAAAGAAAAGAACAGCCACCTGGTCACATGCATTTCAGAGAGACCGGCAAGACAAGAGACGCCACAAACAAACAAGCAAGGGGAAAGTGGAACCGGACTTATATATATATATATATATATACACATACACACCTATATATATATATATATATATATATATATATATATATATATATATATATATATATATATACACACACACACACATACATACACATACACACAGGGTTTGAGTTATAATCTGAGCTTTGTGGGGGTCTCTAAAATAACTAACGTTAGGTGTAACCTGATGTGGATCCATGATAAAGGCTGACATGTAAAGTAGTTCAAACTCAATTGAGCTTTATTGAGGAACATTCAATACGGAAATCCGAAATTTGCTCAGTTCAATTTACAATGGCAAACAGGGGAGAAGCCCTTCAAACTCCTCCTTCATCTCGCCCATGGTGGCACACCACACAAACAGCCAAAGACAACAAAACACAAATCATACAACACAGACACGTTTGTACAGGACAATAATCACGCTATTTACAACATTTACAAGGCAACAGTCCCACACGAACCCGATAAAGTGTCCCGTGCACGGGGCATGCTGGGAGCTGCCGGCGGCATGGTAGCTAGTCTATACTACCACTTTCTATTCAATAATTATTACATTACATTATATTATATTATATTACAGGCATTTAGCAGACGCTCTTATCCAGAGCGACGTACAACAAAGTGCTTCTTCTTCCAAATGGGTTTGAACATTTGCGAGCGCTCTCAACAGGAACAGGCATAGTTTGCGCAATATTCTACTGTGCACCATGGTGGCTTGGTGGTGAAGTGCAGCCAAACTGTCATTCACGGGAGAATATGGTGCATTTTGTTCTTTTGGAAAACATGTTTCTTTTAGCCTAGTTATCTTGTTAACGTAAATAATACTCATTACATTGAAAAATGCATTATTTGTGATTAAAATAAGAGTTGTTGGTAATGTATTAGCGACCCCCACAGATGCATGATTTTACTGCTTTCATGGGAGCTCAGACCCCTCCTTCTAGGAGCTCAGCTCCCACTGGCTCCCACATAACTCGAACCCTGTATATACAGACGTGAGAAATTAAAGAATAAACCAACGTAAAGTGTCTTAGTAAGGTGTTGGACCACCACAAGCCACCAGAACATCTTAAATGCGCCTTGGGATAGATTGTACAAGTCACTGGAACTCCACTGGAAGGATGGAACACCATTCTTCCAAAAGATATTTCCTCATTTGGCATTTTGATGGTGGTGGTGGAGACTGCTGTCTAACACGTCGGTCCAAATCTCCCATGTGTTCAATTGAGTTGAGATCTGAGGACTGTGCATATAATTAACATAATTTTCATACTCAAACCATTCAGTGACCCCCTCATGCCCTGTTTATGGGAGCATTGTCATCCTGGAAGGGACCACTCCCATCAGGACAGACGTTTCATCATAGGATGAAGGTGATCACTCAAGCATTCAGGCCTGTACTGTTCTCTAGGTGTACGGCACACATGCGCTCACCCACTTGTCGAGAATATGGTGTCAAAAATATATCTCTGTAGACCGGACTCTGTAGGCCTATGGCTTTTGCACCACTGAACTCTCAAATGTGCATTTGTCTCTGTAAAGAGGGGTTTTATGCACTACAACCCTACTATAATATCCTTCTCCATGTAGTTCTCGACAGACTGTTCACATCCCGCATTGACATTCTCCACCTGAGGAAGAGTTGCTCTTCTGTTTTTCCTTACATATCACACAAATGCACAAGCATCCTGGTCATTGAACGTGGACTTACAACCACAATTTCTAACCCTATTTAGTGATGTCTTTCCCATAGATCTAAATGCAGAAGTCACCTTAGGTCACAGTTCCTATTGAAACACTAGCCAGTTGAGCAGTCTTTGTAACTGAAGCTCCTGTCATCCGTGCCTCAATAATAAACCCTATTTCAAAATCACTTAGATTATGGTTTCTCAACAGGGGCAGTTGGCGTTCGTGGGACGGAGGGGGGCTTTAAGGCGAAAATAATTTAAATTTAAAGGGGGGTGTTAAAGTTAAAAGGGGGCATTCGTTTTAGGATTCTGAACCTGAAAAAAGATTCAGATATTTTTCATATTACATGCATTGAGAAAATATTTAGTATTGAGTCAAATGTTTTTTGCTGAAAGACCCACCGTAGCTTGACTGAATTCAACCAATAAGAATGTTCATAAATGGACTGCATTTATATCGCGCTTTTATCCAAAGTGCTTTACAATTAATGCCTCTCATTCGCCAGAGCAGTTAGGGGTTAGGTGTCTTGCTCAAGGACACTTCGACACGCCCAGGGCGGGGTTTGAACCAGCAACCCTCCGACTGCCAGACAACCGCTCTTACCTCCTGAGTTATGTCGCCCCATATCATCCCAGTAGTCAGAACCACCCTTTTATTTCTCTCATGTGAAGCAGCAGGCTAGAAATACTGGATTTTCAGTGAGTTGATCTAACAATCAGATTTAAGCAAAAAATTGGTTTGATTTTTTATTATTATTATTCTTATTTTGTTGTTCATCGGGTAGGTTGGCAGCAATAGTTTGTTGCGGAGAAAACTCCTGTTTGCTGTAAGCCAGAGGTGCCCAATACGTTGATCATGATTGTACAGTCAAATAGAGGCCATGCTGGTAGATCACCTTGTCATTTTAAAAATGCGTCTAATTCCTCCTGTTTTCATCCCATTTCCCTACTGCTTCTGCCTGACAGACAGGTAAGCATGATTCACATGAAATGTGGCCAATCTGCTGCTGTTCAGAACTTTTAGCATGTCCATTCATTCATGGTATGGTCACTTAAATGTCCAATATTATGGGATAGCAACATGATAACATGAATTTTATATGGGGCAGAGCAGTTGTGGTAACAATAAATCGAGTCCATATTTGGCAGGGAATCTCTTTAAATATCCAACAGATAATGGTGTGAATCTAAAAGCTGGGATTTTGTCCAGATATGATACAGGTGCAATTATTTTACTTTTATGCCAAAACGGGTTTTTATACAATTTGGCTTATATTTGTTTTTTGGCTCACGTGATAGTAACAAATTTTGCCACAAAATTGGCGCAGGGCAATTGTGGTGGTGACATGATGTGGCCCATTTTAGGCTTTGCTTTCAATATCTGATGGACAGTGGTGTTTTTAATCTAAACTGGGATTTGCTTTGACTACAAATGATGCTGGTCCAACAATTTCACTTTTATGCCAATACAGCTAGCCTACAATCGTAGCTACTTGATTTTAGAAATAGAAACTACAAACATGGTACTGGAAAACATAGGCTAGTTAAGCTAGCAGCTCTGCCCATCATGAGATATACTACTACTACTACTACTACTACTACTACTACTACTACTACTACTACTACTACTACTACTACTACTACTACTACTACTACTACTACTACTACTACTACTACTACTACTACTACTACTACTACTACTACTACTACTACTACTACTACTACTACTACTACTACTACTACTACTACTACTACTACACACACACACAAAATGTTGGCTAGTGGTTGTACGCAGTTTTATTAAGTAGACTCAAAAAATAAATAGTTGGATTTACTTAAGAAATAAAATTGTTGGATTTGCTTAATAAAATTATAGGCACGTTGCACGCAGTTAAGTATGTGAGACATCTTCAGCTTAATTAGTTTGTCCTATCGTTATTAATAACAGTGTTCTGCCACTGTCCAATTATTTTATTCTTTTTCTTTTGTTACACTACCACTCCACCCGAGTACTTACAGTTCAGGTTTATTCTGTCTCCGTCCAACAGCCAGAATAAGCCTGGGGGGGGGGGGTGCTGATGGAAAAAAAAGGTTGAGATTTTTTCCTCTTGCTATCTTGATCCAAGACTGAGGTCAACTGGGCATGATAGGATGCTAATTGCTTAATTGTTTTATGCAGTACACTTGTATTGAAGCATCTGCATTTCTTATGTTTCTCCACTCATTTATTCAGGTTTTTCATTTGTCACCTGTCTGTATATGTATAAACAAACAATTTACTGTGGTACTCTCCTTGCACTGTGTAACCCTCTTTAAACTTTGAACTGTCTCACTTAAAATGAGCGACGGTGACTGTACCAACAAATTATATGTTAAAGGTGGATGGACAACGTGTGAAAGTCCTCAACAACACAACTTTTGTACCAATTCATTACTTTTTTGGTTTATTTGACTGGCTCTGGACGAATCAGGCTGACTTGCTCATCAGTGAAAGACCATGCCATTTGTTATATTTTTAGCTAACATACAGTACATTACATTAATTTAGCACACACTTATCCAAAACGACATACAAAAGTATGTATCAGGGTCATTGGAACAACTACAAAACACAGGTAAGGTACAATACTCATTTCGTACAGCTATTTATAGCCAAGAACACAGTTCAGTTCACACCGTGAACATTAAGTAGGCAGTATAGCCTACTTCGTACGACGTAGAACTTTTTGAGCAAAACGAAGCAATTCGAACAACTGACGAACAAAAAGACGCGGTGTTGTGTGTTCGTAGGGTGCTGTGTGCGACGGCCTCCAGGGAGAACTTTTCGAAAAGTTCTCTTGTTCGCTGACCTTCCCCTCTCAGCTATTGGTCCAAATATCATAGTTGGTTACGTCACGGTTGAGAGTTCAGAGGGCTGAATTCACATGCTAATGTACAGAGTCAACACCAGTCTCTTCTGTAGAGATGGGAATTCTGTGAGTTGACGCAAGTTTGATGAACTCGTTTCAGCAAGTCATCAAAACGCCTAGCACACATTCGGAAATAAGAGAAAGTGGACCCCCTCGTCTAAACTCGCATTTGCCGAATGTACAGACAAAACTCTCCATTCTCCGTCCTTTTCTTATTTAGAGGGCGAACATACCATCTTCTTTGCCTTTTTTCTTCTTTTGCATAGCTAGATAAACTAAAGCCACTTTAAACTTTTTGTTTTGTGTTGTGATCGCGCGTAGCTCTTCTCTTTATACATCCATGGCGTAGCCGCGAGACGGAGGTCTGGTTGAGATTCCAGCCCCGGTTAATAGCTGCCTCGTAATTATTCGTAATTACTTTAAACGGTGCGGTGTTCTCACTGACTATACCCGCAACAGTGTTCGTGGACATGTTCGCTGGTGGTTCTCAATCCTGAAGTTCTTTCTTCTTACTGAGTATACTGCCAGCTGTCAGGGTGTAGTGGAGGGTTAGGACCCAAATGCGGAGAGGGTAAAAACTCGAACGCAAGAAATAGGATGAACAAAAGACTTTACTTAAAAAGGGAACACAAGGGAACAAAAAGCCTCGCGGGGCAACTTTCAAAACACAAGGAAAAAACTTCAAGGACACAGGGAACAAAGAAAATCCAAAAATCCAAAAACACGGGGAAACAGAATCTGGGCAGGAACACACGGGTCAGGAACATGAGCGGAGGCATGAACAGACAATCAAGGATCCAGCACCTGAGTCCAGGGGAAGGGAACTTATATACAGACACTGACGAGACACAGGAGGGCACAATGAACAATCAGGCCACAGAGAGGGAAGGGAAAACGAGACAGCCAAAACCCAACAATGGAATAATTGAAACCAATGATACAATTAAACATGGAACAAGCAGGACACAAACCAGAAGTGCCGCCATCTGGTGGCCCAACAAGGAAAGACGGACAACCTGGAACACAGGACCATGACAGCCAGCTTTATTCTGACCCATCTTATGTCAAGTCAAACTAGGGAGAAGAACAAGCTGCAATATTAGGACGAAAATACAAATTACAAAAAGTGCTGGAATGAGTGTACATGTAACATGAGTGCCATATATTTAATTAAAGGAATTCAGTAATTATAACAGCTACTCATCCATGCTTATTTAGGGGGTGCGCTATTAGAAAGCTAAACTCCAGGTGTGAACATCGCAGAGACTTGGAAAATGGTTCAAATGAAGCAAGACAATTATAACATTCACAAACTACATTTAGATTAGATTATATTCATAATTTAGGTAGAAATAAGGTGCTACAAATGCAATTATTTTGGCGAAAATGCAAAAAAAAAAAAAAAAAAAAAAAAAAACTGTTCTCCTTCAGTTTGAAATGAAATACTGAGAGATCGCTACATATATAGCAGGTATAACTATACATGTTCTGGATCATAAACACCTTCACCACAAGTGTGCAAAATCTGAGGGTGATATGTGGAACTACTAAAGATCTATGAAGCTAAAAGTGTACCTCATGTCCTTTAGTGTCTCCAAATCTATTCAAAATATCTAAATTGTGAATTGCTGTAAATCATAGAAGTCATATTTCACTACAAATCAACTGTTGACTCATGAGACTCACTTTTGCACCATTTTCAAGTGAAATTGTTTCCATCAGTATAGGAATCTAAGATTTTTAGGAGTCTAAAAACCTATGGAAAACACTTCTCCAAAAATGAATAAAATGAATTTTGTCCATTATAAAGCATATAAATGTGCCCCTGGTGCCCCTGATGGTTTATGATTAAACATTGATATCACACTGAAAAATAATGCAAAACCATTGTGACACACCATAGTACACAGACCTAAGTATATAATAATTTTCACGTTTGTCTGTACTCTGCAGTATGTAATTTTTAGTTGCATGGGAATAGGACAACATATTACTATTATAATCATTCCAATGGAAATTTTACCATGATCTAGCATGTCAGCACACAGCAAATTTGAATGAGCTTGAATGAATAAATTTGAAAATTTTCCATTCCCTTTTTATTCCATACTAACACCTAGGGCTGTTATTTAGCCCCCAACACAAATATACTGAGCATTATTAGCCAAGGCCTGCAGTTGTCTCTTACGACCAATGCAAATATATAGCAATATCAAAAATACGATGCAACGTAAAAACTAGAAATTACCAACAGTAAGACGTGCATGTTTGTATATATCCTAGCTACTCTTCATTATATTTTTCTGACCCACACCCCAAAGGGGGGTTGCGCATTGTAAATTTCTACCCCCGCTTTCTATTTGCGTATTTATTTCTCAAGCAAATTGTTCAAGACAATAAATGACTGCTGAATCTCGAAATGGACATCTGTGTAAAACCAATTGTATACTTTCTGCATATTTAAGTCACAGATATTGATAGGAGAATGGCATGGTTTAATTCCACAGAAATCCCTGTTCATTTTGCTGCTCAGTTAACAGCATTTTATATCGCTGTATTGGCATACCTTCAGGTATTGTTGGCTTTACTTTGTTGCTATGACAAAATACAAAGTTTTGGTGCTGAAAATTCTTTTTAAGGAGCTACCAGATGGACGCCGTTTCCCAGTATGCCATGTTTGGGAAGTTTAGTTGCAGATGAGACTGCAAGGAGGAGGTGCTTGTTAAATGGACGACCTGCACAACAAATGGTGGCTCTTAGAAACTCTGTGTTCAGCATAATTGTAGTGTATTGTGTACTAATAAAGCTATAACACAAAGTTTGTTGTCTCCACATAGTTTGGTTGCAGGAGCAATGAATGTCTGAGTTGAGCAATCTACTCTAATCTCTGGGTAATTAAAAGAAATGACTCAACTCCTAAGGGAGAAGATCCCAACACAAAGTAAATGTCTCAGCCGAAGAACGAAACTAAGGCGTAAGGAGTGAGTAGTATTTTAGTAAAGGCTGCGGTGCAGTCTGGAGAAAAGCAAAAGAAAAGGTGCCTTGTAACAAGGAAGGCAAAAAAGGCGTATTAAGGAAAATAAGGAATAAAGCTAAGTAACTAGTAGAACCAAAGTTTTACTACTAGTCAAAACAAAAAGCTATATTCAAAATCCTATTCCTTTTTCCTTACCACAATTTTCTCTAAGAGAGCTTTTCAGTGTTACCGGCTTTCGTGTAACGTGAGTAGACACAAAAGCGAAGAACAGATCGCACGTGAGCGTATATAAGCTCTCTCAATCAGGTGCAAACAATTGGTTGTAATCAAAAGCAATCATGGAGCGCCCTCAGGTGGTCCTGAAGATTACCACACTCAGCTACCAGAAACAGCACTCGGTTTCCTCAACAGGGATACTGAGTAGCCGATTAGCACGAAACGGCATCGATTAGCACAACCCACGACGCCGCACAGCAAACGGAATAAGGAACCATGACAATGAATCCATGAAAATGCATGGTGTTGTTAGATGGACATGGCTGACTTGCAACGAGTAAAAACTTTTTAATATTTAAAAAATTAAATATTCAGCATTTTTGGCTATTTTTCCATTTGAAAAAATAATACTTAAAGATCTTCCTCTCTTGAACCATAAGTCTGATCAGGAACATGAACTTCATTCAGCGAGCATGGACCTGGCTGATTCCAGCGTCATGTTGCGCTAGCTCTTTGGACAGAATCGCTGTTATATTTGTTGTTGTTATAATAATAATAATAATAATAATAATTATTATTATTATTATTATTATTATTATTATTTTATTTATTATTATCATTATTATCTAATTCTATGATGAAAGAAAGCCTTCCTATCATTCTTCAGTCTGACAGCTAATTGACATCATTAGATGTTTATCATTAGAGATCTAAGCTTTCTGTGCATGTTAAGCTGTTCTTCAAAGCTCATCTTAAGACAACATATTGCATCATCATTGTTCCCCTATAACATAGTGTATAATTTAATAGTGATTTCATTCAGCAGAACAAAGATGTATGATTTAACACTTCCTGGCTGTGGGTGCGAAATATATTCTTGATATAAGTTTTAAATTTAGAACATGTGGGATGTATTATATGTAATATAAATATAATACAGATGCCGCACAGAATGTCCATAAGCACTTCACATGCACACAGTTTATTCAATGTCCTTGTCACCTGGGTGTCTACACTGGGACCTGGGTGTGTTCAGAAGAATCATAATATTTTAATGTTACCTGCAATCACATTACCCGGCGGTCTGCGATTGCAACCCGCATCTCCCCTGCGATCACAATTCCCCGTCCAATGCAATGGTTATTGCTTTGTCCTGTTGGCCAGAGAAACTGTCCTTGGCCAAAACAGTCATAACCTAAGTTGGATGTGTAAGCAGGAATAGAACTACAATGTAACCTGGTTTTTGTTGTCAAAATTTTCAGTTATTTCCCTCCTTGCATTGAATATTCTGCAGTGTTCATACATCTATACCTGTTTATCCTGGTCAGGGTCACAGGTGGTGCTGGAGCCTATTGCAGCATGTATTGGGCACAAAGCAGGAATACGCCCTGGACAGGTCACTGATCTATTGCAGGGCTAAAAGTACATTCAATTATCTTAAATATATGCCAGTCCTGTTATTTGTTATCTTGTCTCTGAAAATTGTGGCAAATACATAATACATTGATATGGAGAATAATACACAGTTTACTGGAGCTGAATGTTTTATTATTCAGTCAGTTACAGAGAACAGAAATCTAAGAGGAAAACAAAAATTAAAAATGCTAAAATATTTTGAACACAGATATTTTAAAAGATACTCTGGCTCACAACAATCGCTGCATCAGATCTGCTATTATTACAACCAACCTATAAATCTCATTTTCTTTCAGCTCAGTGGAAATTTTTCTTTAAATTTGCAGTCTCTTCATTTTTTCACTGGACTTTAGGTTAAAATGTGGTTTCAGTGGGGCCACAGAGTCAGTGGTTGCTTTTAGTGTGGTACAAAGACTTTCTGCGAATACATCGGAAGAGTAAGGCAGAAATGGTAATGTCCTTTAAAAAAATTATTAAGATAATGGAGGTCAGAAACAGCAGTCTCACTAATATATGTACTATCTATAGAGACCTTGAGCGACGATAAAATCAAGGCTGTGTCCATGTTTATAACTGTGTCCTTTAACATGTCACCAGAGGTGGGTAGAGTAGCCAAAACCTGTACTCAAGTAAAAGTATTGTTACTTTAAAATAATAATGACTCAAGTAGAAGTAAAAGTAGTCATCCAAATAATTACTTGAGTAAGAGTAAGAAAGTATCTCGTGAAAAGACTACTCAAGTACTGAGTTACTTCACATAATCTGATTTAATGTTGAAATAAGAAGAGCAAGATGAACGTAAAAATCTAAATGTCCAAAATATAAAATTGTAAATGCTTGTCCAATAGAAATAAACCAAATATAAAATAGCCATGTGCAAATTCAAATATGGCCTAAATCATATCCCTTAAAACAATAATACAATAAAACAATACACAGGAGGTTCGTCAGAAGAGGAGGATTTTCGCTTTCTGTTGGACTCTATTAAGTCTGTATACCCCGTCAGTTTGTTGGGGTGAACCCTCAGTTGACAGAAAAAATAGCAATGAGGCTACAGGGATTTATCCATTAAAATAGACTCATCATCACAACAAAGAGGAGCCTGCTCAAATTCAAACAGAAACTTTATATGTGGGAAACATAATGCTTTGTAGCACCCTTATTGCACATTATGAGGCACTTCTCCACGATATTCCAAAGTCCCATGATGCCTTGCGCGGAATATGTGCAGAACTTCCGGTTTAGCGTATGTATTATGCTATGCATGCTATGCAATGTTCCAGCGCTTACGTCTTGACTGTTGCATGCTTCACAAAAACTATTACACTACTAACTAATGCTTACATTACAGTGTGAAATATCCACATTAATACCAGTAACCTATTTAAACACACTCAATTTAAAAAATAACGTATATAACCGAAGTACTTTGAGCAATAATAGCCCACTTACATAGCAATGATGAAATCTTATGTGTTCAGTAGATGGAGACAGAGACCGTAAATCAACAATACAGTACTTGTTTTGCTCCATCAAAAGGTCTAGGTCTATCAGCAAACATACGGCTTAGCTATGCCCAGAAGTCCTCAATAATAATAGTATTTCCCAAGAAATTACGAATAATCGTTGACCACGTTCCGTGCTGCGTCTTTTACTGCTACCAAATGCATAAGTGAATGCGACGATAAGAAAAATTTCGGTTACGCTGACCTAAAAAACGCTATTCCAAAAGCTAAATTAGACATGTTATACATCGTTAGAAAGCTTATACTCTCACCTACTGAATAAATGAATTGTCAATCAAGCCAGACTGTACTAAAAAGGGCGACAACAACATAAAAAACGCGTGTGGTATTACGCACAGCTATTTTGGATACCGAGGCATCACAAATGCCCGTATATTTCACAAACGGATTGTCCAAGACAATAAATGACCACTCAGTCAAATAGTTAGCTATCCACAGCCAAAACTAACCTAAACTTACCGCCACATATTTTCTCAGGTTCGAAGTTGTGTTCTTGTAGGCTGAAATGTCCACATTTCTAGGCAGACAAAGAAGGCAGCGCATAATGTAACTACTGTTTTTGGTAGTCTGTAAGCAAAACGTAGTTTGAACGTGAGGCCAGGGGTGTTCTGCCTGCTACGAATCACCCGCTGTTGTTTCAGCCATTGTTGTCGCCCACTCATCCTTCTGTGTGCTGTGACTGGCTACGTTTGATTGGTGAAATGGAGTCATGTGGGGCTATGACAGAGACAAAGCAAAGACCAGTCAGCCTCTTTGGCTGAAGTCTCTCTGAGAGAATGAAACAAACAGAACGTGCATTGAATAAAAAATGGGTAAAAAATAAAAGTAACGAGCGGAATGTAGCCGAATATAACGGAGTAAAAGTAGCATTTTTTCTTCACAAATATACTCGAGTAAAAGTGAAAAGTATGTTGCATTAAAACTACTCTTACAAGTACAATTTATTCAAAAATTTACTTAAGTAAATGTAACGGAGTAAATATAACGCGTTACTACCCACCTCTGCATGTCACCCAAAACATGTTAAAGATTGAGACATTTTTAGATGAAGATTGGAATTTCAGTAACCTGTAATAATTTGACTGTATTCGATATGAGCCTGAATGTATACGATTCAGGAACACTATAGCATGAATACAGCCAAGATTCATTATTCTGTCTGTATGTGAGCACTTCCTCCCTTTCATGTAGTATATACAACACAGTATATGGCTGCAGCATAGAAAAGGCAGAAAAAAGGTGTCTAAATCCAAGATGAATCAAGGCATTCAACGTAGCCTGCACCCAGCTGGGTTTCATGAGAGTGCTGAATGAGCTGTGCTGAGCCTTTGAGTTCACAGGACATGCTTTCATTGTATTGCCACAGTTTGTGCATACATAGAGTAACCTCACCACACCCACCATGCCTAAGATCTGTCTGACATACCTGCAGGTAAGACAAGTCTGTGCGTGACTGCCAGAATGGATTTCTGCAGGTGGCGGGAAGAGGTTTTTCCAGAATGGATGTTGCGTAGCATGGCAGGACCGCACTCTTCACATCCGAGAGTCATCTGGCAGTGCGGGTAGATGGTTGTGAGAAGGGTGACCCACCCACAGCTGTCTCTGGAAGCATGACCAAACCCAGGGCCAGCTGGAGGACAGGCCATTCTGATCCTAGTCCTGAGGTACATCAGGACCACCACATCCTTTATAGACACTTTCATCGGACGCACGCGCGTTGCCAAGGTTATGCGCTTGGCCCGAAGTTAACTTCCGCTCTGTGTTTGTTTATTATTGGGTTTGTGTTTACTGGCTAATATGGCACCGATTACAAACGGAGTGAAAGTTAAACAGATTGACTGACGTTGGGCTCAGGTTGTTGTGCTGTGGGGTGCAACCTGGAACAAATGCCATTTTGAAAATTTGTAAAAATACATAATTTAACTTTGTAACCCCACTAGGGAATTGTGAAACGAATTGCTTGAATCCCTGCGATTATTATAGCTGGTGCTTACCCATTGTTACTTCATATTTTTGAGAAATAACTGGACATCGTTACCTATTAAAATTTAAGTCCTGTAAAAATACACATCATAAACTGTATAAATAAACAAATCAACTTCATACATACACATTTAGTAATACTAATACAGCCTTATCTATTATATCAACTTTAAGACAAGCAACACGCTCGTAATTATCTCATCGCGATCCATTAAAGCCAATGGCGCAGACGCTGCTTCATACTTTCAAACTGCTTTCTTAACGGCTATTTTGCGTCTTGCAACTTGGGTTGCAACTGTGAATATATATGGATTCCTAGACGTGCTGATAGCGACCACCCTTTCTGCGACTCCAGATGGTAAGCACTGGAGGGAAAAGGTTTAATTGCTAATTGGTCGAGTACCTGAGCAAAAATATTGGACAAGAAATTGGTCCCCTGGTCAGACTGAATGGACATGGGGAGACCGAACAACGAAAAGAATTTAACGAGCGCCTTAACAACGACCGGTGCGGTTATCTTCCGCAAAGGTATCGCCTCGGGAAAACGAGTAGCCACACACATTGCAGTGAGCAGGTACTGATTACCAGACTTAGTCTGTGGCAATGGGCCCACACAATCAACAAGAACTCTTTCAAATGCCCCCCCAACCACTGGAATGGGGTACAGTGGAGCTGTGGAGCGGAATCTTTCGGTGTGGCTTTCCCGTAACCTGACACACAGGGCACATTTCGCAGTACCTAGCGACGTCTCTTTTAAAACCCGGCCAAAAGAAGTACTTCAGGACTCGGTCATGTGTCTTATTGATGCCCAGATGTCCCGCAAGACATCCATAGTGAGCAAGGCTAACCATCTCCTTGCAATACGCAGATGGAACCACGATCTGGTGAATAACGCGCCAGTCATCCTGAACTGAAGTGTCTGCAGGTCTCCACTTACGCATAAGTATGTCGCCCTTTAAAAAGTACACCGTCGGCACTAAAGCAACTTCCTCTTCGGGAATTGCCTTTTCAAAGAGAGAAGAAAGCTCTGAGTCCTCAACAAGCTGCTCCCGGGCTAGAGACAGCTTGCCAAACCCCTCAATACATTCAGCCCGTTTCTCCCCCGCCGCAGCGAGAAGGGGAGGCTGCACATCGGGCTCTGGCTTCACAGCGAACAAATCACTTAGACCGAGATCGCCAGCTACCCAATCTATCTCCGGCTCACCACTAGCAGTAGCGGAGTCGGGGCTACCCACCAGTCACTTAGACATGGCACGAGTGACCGCACATGTAGGAAATACGTCAGGGTATTTCCGTGCGAGCTCATCAGGGCGATTGACAGTAGGTACAGGCATCACCTCAGGGCTAACCAGAACACGGCCACCAGCTAGGTCATTCCCCAAAATGAAAGACACCCCGTCCACCGGAAGACTGGGTCGCACGCCCACCACAACGTGACCCGTCATTAGGTCGGACTTCAAACAAACAGCATGCAGTGGCGCGTTACTAAAGAACATTTCGAAACCCTGCACAAAGACACTGGTGCCTAAGGAGGATTCTTCAGACAGGGGCAATATATCCTCCAAAATAAAAGACTGGGTCACACCAGTATCCCTCAATATCTTAACCGCTTAGCGCAAAGCACCTAGTGGTCGGCATGCCGGCGTGCTAAGATGACTAAACTCAGACATTCAGTGCTAAGGCAACCAAAGTATGAGTTAAAAACAGAAACGCGTTGTTTTAGTTTCATTAGTAGACGATACGGGCGTATATTTCACAAACGGATTGTCCAAGACAATATATGACCACTCAGTCTCAAAAGGGACATCTCTACGCGTAAAACCAATGGTAAGGTTGTGTATTTATTCAATATTTAGTCCCAGATATTGACTGTAGAATGACATGGTATCATTTTTTAAAACTTTGTCTCGTTTATTTCGTTATTCAGTGAGCAGCGTTTTCACTACTGTATTGACACATCTTAGGGCTATTGTCGGGTTTATCTTGTTGCTATGACAGAATACGATTTTCTAGTGGTGAAAGAATATTTTTATGAATGCCCAGATAGACAATATTGTCCATTATGTCATGGGTGGGGGGTGTAGTTGCAGATGAGACTGCAGGGAGGGGGTGCATGTTAAATGAACAACCAGGGTGACAATGGTGGCGTGGCGAAACTCCGTCTTCGGCATAGTTGTCATGTATCGTCTACTATGGAACTAAAAGAACGCGTTTCTGTTGTTAACTCATACTTTGGTTGCAGTAGCACTGAATGTCTGAGTTCAGTAATCTCTGTATGCTGGCGTGCCGACCACTAGGGGCTTTGCGCTAAGATGTTAAAATACCAACTTCCGGTTATGCCCTGTCCGCTTCCGGTTTAAGCCCCGCCCGTTCTGAGTACGGATACAGGTAATTTTGTTGGTTGAACAGATACAGATAATGGAGTACTCGCTCATCCCTAACTCAAGCCTTTCCTCATAACACTTATCTTTTATACCCAGAATCAATCTGGTTGCCGATCTTTGGACCTTTTCCAGCGCCTCTATATCTTTCTTTTAGTATTGTCCCCAGAACTGCACATAATACTCGGTAAGTGTGGTCTGACATGGGTATTGTATAGGATGAGAATGATCTCCTTAGATTTATACTCAATACTCCTGGCTAATACTCCAGCATCCTGTCTGCTTTTTTTACTGCTACAGCACATTGACCAGACCCTGATAGGCTTTGATCAACTATTACTCCCAAGTCTTTTTCTACACATGCATATTCTAATTTTGTACCACCCATAAAGTAATTCTGCCCTATGTTTTTATTCCCCACATGTAGAACTTTACATTTAGATATATTGAATTTCATTTACCAGGTTTCTGCCCACTTCTGGATTCTGTTTAAATCTTCTTGAATTACTTTAGTAGATTCCAAACTGTTGGCTAAACCTCCCAGTTTTGTATCATCTGCAAATTTGACTAGTGTACTTTCAATGTCCGTGTCAAGGTCATTTATGTAAATGAGGAAGAGCATTGGACCCAGCACTGATCCCTGTGGAACTCCACTTCCCACAATACCCTGCTTAGATAATATCCCTCCTACTACTACCCTTTCTGTTCTATCCCGTAACCAGTTCTAAACCCACTCTGAAATGCCTCCTGTAATTCCTACTGTCCTCATTTTGATAATGAGTTTCTCATGTGGCACCTTATGAAATGCCTTTTGGAAATCTAAGTATATAATATCATAAGCCTTGCTCCCATCCAGACACGTGGTAGCTTCCTCAAAGAATGTCAGAAGGTTCGTCAGGCATGACCTTCCCTTGCAGAAACCATGTTGGCAATCCCTTAGGATGTTATTATTTTCAAGAACTAATTCTAGTTTGTCTCTAATGATAGATTCAAGTATTTTACATGTGATGCAAGTTAAACTGACAGGCCTGTAGTTTCCTGGATAATTATGGTCCCCTTTCTTATATATCGGTATTACAATACTGTTTCCAGTCATTTGGTATTTCTCCAGTTTCTAAAGACTGTCTAAAATACTTTCCAGTGGTTTAAAAATGTTCTCCCTTAACTCCTTTAGTACCCTTGGGTATATGCCATCAGGGCCTGCTGCTTTATTTGTCTTTAGTTTATGTAATTTATCTAATACTTGTATATCCCCTATCTCAATATCTGCCAAGACATTCTGAGTATTGAATACAACTTCCGGCCTATTAGTAACCTCTTCTCTGGTAAAACTCTCAGCAAAGTAGCCATTTAGGGCATCAGCAATGTCCTTATTTTTATAAAGAAGTGCTCTGTCATTATTTTTAATGCCCTTAACTTCCTCTTTAACTTTCCTTTTCCTATTGCAGTATTGAAAGAAACGTTTAGGATTACTTTTAGAATCATCTGTAATTTGCCTTTCATAGAGCCTTTTGGCTACCCTTAGTTCTTTTTTAACCTTAGAACGCATATTACAATATTCAGCCTTATTACTCTCAGTACTGTCATTTTTATATATCTTAAACAGTTCATTCTTTTCCCTCAAACTCTTCCATACAGCTTTATTCATCCACTGTGGAGACTGCTTTTTCAACTTACTTTTCTGGACCTTCGGAATGAATTTACACTGAGCATCAAGTATAACCCTTTTGAACCTACCCCACTTTTCATTCACAGTACCTCCTTTGAGCTGAAACACATTGGTCGGTTTGTGTTTTTTTTTAACTTTGCCAAGTCATGGATTTACAATAAAGGCTTTTTAAAATAATTTTTTTTCCAACGGAACAGTGTGCCTTGAACATCCTTTAAGTTCTCCTTCAGTAGCCTACTCTTAATGTGTTTTTCTACAAAGGAAAGGAACTTAAACCTGTTTATTGCTATTTAAATAGTCCAGTTCAAAGAGCACCTGATTCTCGTTTGGCATGATTGTGGACCCACGCAACGCTCCTACTGTTTAATTTGGATACATCAAACCTAATTGTGGAATGATCACTTGTCCCAACTGGTTCCATTACCTCTATACTACAAATTCTGTCAGAGTTATTACATAACACCAGATCTAGAATTGATTTCCCTCTTGTAGGCTGTCTGACATACTGTGCTAAAAACAGGTCATTTATAACATCTAAAAATGCCTCCTCCCCTTTTCCTTGTCCTGTCACCAATTCCCAATTAATACTGGGGTAATTGAAGTCGCCCATGACAATAGTCTCACCTCCTCTGCATGCTTATTTTGTATTTTCAAAGAGCATTATATTCACACTATTGTCTCAAGCTGGCGGTTGGTAACACACCTATGTTAAGCCCCTTCTCATGTTCTCCTATGAGCTTAATCCAAATATCCTCACTAGGCATGAGCTGGTCAATTTCTGGAATTTCTTGCACCTTAAGTTTATCTTTTACATATAGAGCCACCCCCCACCTCTCTTACTGGATCTATCCTCACTAATAAATGTATACCTTTCTATATTATATTCATCCCCATCCTCTTCCCCCAGCCACGTCTCTGTAATCACTACTATGTCATAGCCCTTACCATTAATATAAGCCTCAATTTCCAAAAAATTTTTATACTTCTAGCATTTAAACAAAGACATTTCAGAGTATTGTTTCTACACATCCTCTCCTGTTCCCCCACTCCCCACCGTCCCAAGCCACCCTTACTAAACTTTTGCTTTAAAAAGACATCATTAATGTTTTCACTATTATAGGTAGCCTTGACAGCTTCCATCTGGGCAGTCTGCCCCTCCCTACCCATTACACTCTCTATCCTCCCTGCCCTCTAAGTCCCCAGGTTAAATAATCCTGTGCTACCCTGAGCATACGCTGGCTCAGTGCAAAGGTACCCCTCCGGTTCAGGTGCAGCCCATCATGTTTGTACTGCTCACTCCTGTCCCAAAAGGAATCACAGTGCCCCATAAACCTGTACCCCTCTTTCCTACAAAAGGATTGTAGCCACGTGTTAAACCTCCAGATAAAGTTCTGCTTCCCTCTGCTTGCACATGGTACATGTAGAATTCCAGAGAAGACTACCGTGGAGGTTTTGCTCCTAATCTTCTCTGCTAATTCCACAAATTTGTCCTGCAAACCTGCCCTTACCTATATCATTGGTCCCTACATGGACCATGACAACTGGATCCCTTTCCTCTCTGGCCAGGAGCTTGTCCACACGCTCAAGGAGGTCTCCTACCTGGGCACTAGACAGACAACACACCGTGCAAGACTCCTTGTCAAGCAAACAGACTATGCTGTCTACCCCTCTAATAATTGAGTCCCCCACTATTAATAACGCCCTTTTCCTGGAGGATGTGGCCATCTGTGTGCCCTGAGGCTCATCAGTCCCCCCACTCTCAGGGTCAAGGGCCAGGTCCAATTCCTGCAAGGTCTGGAATCGGTTGGACACCATAACCTCTGGAGATGCCGCCCCTATGTGGTGTGCAAGCCCTTTCCTGTGTTTACGTCCTACTGTCACCCAACTGTGTCTCCCTGCCTGCTCTAAAGACTTCCCCCTCCTGGCCTAGGCGTGCACACCAGGTCTTTAAAGGACATGCTATTAAGTTCTGGGAACTCTTTCAATTGAGAACTATGTGAAGGTTCAGCCAGTTGGCTCTCGAGAACACAAATCTTGCTCTCAAGATGCTCAATAAGCTGACAGCGGTGACAGATGAACAACCCAAGGAAATAGCTTTCCAGCAGAGCGATCATTCTACACCCCTCACATAGTTTTGGCCACATTTTAACCCCTGACTATATTCCTATTTGTCCGTGAGTTAAGATAAATTTACTGCCAAGATGGAGTCAGCAACACTGCACTTAAAAAACACGCTAGGTAGCTCCAGACAGCAAGCAGTAGAAACTGGAGAGGAAAAAAAGCCTATTTTAGCTAACTTCCCAGGTAATGTAAGCTAAGCGTTTAGTTAATATACAAAAGAACTATCAGCTGTGAAATCAATCTGATTTTTCATCAGCTAACTCAGCTTTTGCTAAATGCCAGTAACTCTAGGTAAGCTAGCTAGGTAATATTTTGTCACAGGCTAAAAAATGTCCCCAAATTTATCTGCAATCTGTTTATAATACTAGACTAACGACTATATTTAACGTTAGTACTTAACAACGGAGGCAAACTATTTCGATAACGATATGTAACAGAGACAAAAAACACCAATCTGCGGCTTAAAAACACAGGAGATGGCCCTGGACAGCTAATGGTATAAACCGGAGAGGCGAAAAGCCTCTTTTAACTTTCTAACGTAAAGCACTTAGTTTATAATATACTACAGTTAACGTTAGCGCTTAGTTAACACTGGAGGCAGCTAGGATTTGCTTCCGAAAGGGCGAAACAACCCCCCCACCCCCAAAAAAACCTTGTTAGCTCAAGTATGCCAAATGTACTAACCGGCTTGCTAGTCGAGTGCTAACGAGGGGGGAAAAAAGCGGGGTAAAGGTCCCTCTCTGTTCCTTTAACGGCAACAAAGGCTTTCACCTTAGGAGCAAATCTCGCTTATAATAATGAGTTTTAAGATCGTGAACTAATATTAGAACTCCAAACTCCACAGAAAAACTCCACTCCAAGCTCCACAGAACTCCAATCCAAACAAGCAAATACCCAAAAGCAAATGAATCAAACACACAGCACCCAGCAAACAATTTGCTAGCACCACTCGTTCGTCTCACTCCAACTCCAATCCAAACAAGTAAACCAAACAATCCAAACAAGCAAACACCAAAAAACAAATAAATCAAATGAATCGAATACACAACACCCAACAAACACTTAGCTTGCACCACTCGTTCGTCTCGGTCCCACAACAGGAAGTGCGTATCCGGTTCGTAAGTAGAAATGCGTCCTCGTATACAACCTTACTAACATACCGATGACACGTTGTCAACGATTTTTCATAATTTCTTGGAAAGCACTATTATTATTGAGGACTTCTGGGCATAGCTAAGCCATATGTTTGCTGATAGACCTAGCTGACATTGTTTCCTGGTGTAAGACTGAAGTGGATAGAACTGTATCATTGATTCATTGTCTCTTTCTCCATCTACTGAAAACAGATAAGATTTCATCATTGCTATGTAAGTATTACTGCTCAAAATATTTCGGTTATATACGTTATTTTTGAAATTGAGTGTCTTTAAATAGGTTAGTGGTATTTTATAATGAGGATATTTCACACTGTAATGTAAGCGTTAGTAGGGTAATAGTTTTTGTGGCGCATGCAGCAGTGATGACATGAGAGTTGGAACATTGGCAAAACGTGGTGGACGGTTGAAAATTGTTTTCATTACATTACATTACATTACATTACAGGCATTTACCAGACGCTCTTATCCAGAGCGACGTACAACAAGTGCATCAGTTCAAGGTGCAGAGGTGCATAAATACACACTAGAGTGAAGTAAAGATCGTTGTGCCAGAAGTGACCACATAGATCAGGACTCCAACCCTGTAGGGTAACCTGTTCAGCAAACAAACAAACAATCCTGCCAAATACAAAACTAACATGATCGCATTAGCCTAACTAGGTACATTGAGCTAAACTAGAGGCTAAGGAGGGGTGGGGAGAGGTGCAGCCTGAAGAGATGAGTCTTTAGGCTGCGCTTGAAGGTAGTCAGATTCTCTGCTGTTCTGACCACCACGGGAAGGTCATTCCACCAGCGAGGGGCCAGGACAGACAGCAGACGCGAACGGGAAGTACAGACACGAAGAGGGGGAGGTGCCAAGCGTCCAGAGGTGGCAGAACAGAGAGGTCTGGCTGGTGTGTAGGGTCTGATGATCCTCTGGATGTATCCTGGTGCTGACCCCTTAGCTGCCTGGTATGCAAGCACCAAAGTCTTAAATTTGATGCGAGCCATAACAGGCAGCCAGTGGAGGTCAGTGAGCAGGGGGGGTGACATGGGAATGTTGCAGTAGTCCAGGCAGGACAGGACTATCGCTTGAACCAGGAGCTGGGTTGCGTAGATGGCGAGGAAGGGACGGATTCTCCGGATGTTGTACAGGAAGAACCTGCACGTTCGACTCACCGCCGCAATGTTCTGGGAGAGGGACAGTCTGTTGTCCATCACCACTCCGAGGTTTTTGGCAGTGGGTGATGATGACACCACGGTGTCCCCTAGGGAAATAAAAAGGTCAAGGAGGTTAGAGGATGGAGCAGGGATGAAGATCATATCTGTCTTAACTGGGTTCAGCTTAAGATGGTGGTTATCCATCCAGCTCTGGGTGTCCCTCAGGCAAGCAGAGATGCGAGCGGAGACCTGTGTGTCAGAGGGGGGGGAAGGAAAGAAAGATTTGTATGTCATCGGCATAACAATGATAAGACAAACCATGGGCAGAGATTACAGGACCAAGAGATTGGGTGTACAGGGAGAACAGGAGTGGACCAAGAACTGAGCCCTGGGGAACTCCTGGGGCGAGGTGCCGATACTGCACTAGCCAGGCGACTTGGAAGGAGCGACCAGAGAGGTAGGACTCGATCCAGTCTAATGCTGTGCCACGGATCCCCATAGCTGCCAGGGAGGACAGGAGGATGGGGTGGTCGACTGTGTCGAAGGCAGCAGAAAGGTGTAGGAGGATCAGGACGGACGAATGGGAGGCTGCTTGTGCGGCGTGAAGGAGTGCGGTCTCTGTGGAGTGGCCAGGTCTGAAGCCGGACTGGTGGGGGTCTAGGAGGTTGTTCAGCAAGAGAAAAGAGGAGAGTTGGTTAGAAGCAGCTCGTTCAATTGTTTTGGATAAAAAAGGGAGAAGAGAAACAGGACGGTAGTTCTGGATGACGGAGGGATCCAGAGTGGGCTTTTTCAGCAGTGGGGTGATGTGGGCCAGCTTGAAGGAAGAGGGGAAACATCCAGAAGACAAGGAGGAGTTCACAAGGGAGGTGACAAACGGGAGGGTGTCAGGTGTGATAGTCTGGAGGAGAGAGGAAGGGATAGGGTCAAGAGCACAGGTGGTAGGGCGGTGGGAGAGTAGGAGCTAGGAGACACCAGAGTCAGTGAGGGGAGAGAAAGTGGAGAAACAAGGGGAGGGAACAGAGAGGGGGGAGTGGGGAAGGGTGGCGGTGGACGTGAAGGAGCTGCGGATGTCTGCAATCTTCTCATCAAAGAAAACCGCAAAGTCATCTGCAGCAAGGGAGGACTGAGTTGGGGGAGGAGGAGTGCTGAGGAGAGAAGAGAAAATGGAGAACAGTTGATGAGGGTTAGAGGCAGATTTATGAATTTTTGTTTGATGATAATTAATTTTGGCAGAGGTTACTGCAGTAGAAAATGCAGCTAGCAGAGACTGGTAGGCAGACAGGTCAGATTGAGCCATGGATTTCATCCACTTCCTCTCCGCCGCACGTAGGCTGGCCCAGTTGGTTCGGAGGGGGTCAGACATCCACGGACTGGGAGGGGATGAGCATGCCGGCCTGGAGACTAGAGGACAGAGAGAGTCAAGTGCTGAGGAGAGCGAGGAACACAGAGCGGAGGATGCAGAGTCAGTGGGAAGTTTGGAGAAGGATTCAAGAGGGGGGAGTGAAGCAGTGACACTAGAAGCGAGAGAGGAGGGAGAGAGGGAGCGGAGGTTATGGCAGACCATGACAGTAGGAGTGGATGGGAGAAGGAAATGAAGTGGTGGTCAGACTGGTGCAGAGGGGTTACCGTGGGATCGGAGGAGGAGCAATTCCTCAGGATGACCAGGTCTAGGAGGTTGCCAGCCTTGTGTGTTGGTGGGGAGTGCATCAGGGAGAGGTCGAATGAGTGGAGTAGGGGCAGGAAGGCTGCGGAGTGGGAGGCATCAAGGTGGATGTTGAAGTCTCCAGGAGGATCAGTGGGGTGCCATCCTCTGGAAAGGAGCTGAGCAGGGTGTCGAACTCATCGAGGAAGCTTCCCAGGGGCCCTGAAGGGTGATAGATAACAACAATATACAAGTTAACCCTCTGGGGTCGAGACCTCCGCCGGCGGAGCTCGACAAGATGAAATTAACTTTCGTTTCTATTTGGATGATTAACGTCACGTGCTGTTATCATACAGACGCAACAAAAACATTGACAGAAACCTTAGAATCGCGACTTTCCAATGCGCCCATTGGCAAATAATATGAATTGTTTTAAAATGTTTAAATTTGATTAATTAGACCATGTATGCTTCGCTAAACTTTACTCATTACTATGTGAATTTCGCTCAGCAGGAAGTCCGCCCAAATCGCATTCACATGTTAACAACATTATAATTACTCTCCATAGAAGGAGACTAAAGGAGGGGCGATGCGAGATCCATGTGAGAAATGCCAAGTCTGCGAAAGCGGGATAGAATGTCAAAGTGTCGCCTAATTCACTTCTTTTGAGGTGAACATTTCGTTTAATTTTGGAAAATGGTCCGTCCGGAAGCCGACACTGATGAAGAGTGGTGTCATTTCGAACAGCGAACTGATCCAGCTGAGGATCAACTTCATGCGTAAGTATATTTCTTACGATCATATTGGTAAATATGTGTACTGTATTGCAACGTATCTGTGTGTTTGTAGGAATATCCAGCAATATGCGCGTTTGTAAATTCCCACACTACGAACGATTCGAACTATTGCATCTCAAAATTATAGGCTAGACTCTCTGCGTCTGATTGTGTTAGAAGTATCAGGTAGACTGTATGTTTTTCGATCATATTGGTAAGAAATAGCCCGTGGCGTGGCTAGGATTCTAAAACTGATGTCCTCGCACAATCGATATTAGCATACTGTAAGTAAATTCGGGAAATAGCAATATAATAACCACTTAGCTAAACAGACCTAGTTACTTCAGATTGATACATTGTTATTGATGAGTTGCATGTAGGTGAGCTGGAATATCAATGTTTATTTAGTTTAGCTAATGTTGTTTCGTTGATAGCTTGCATTATTTGTAAATGTGTGCTGTATTACATTCTGTGTGTGTTTGTAGGAATATTCACTAATAATTCTTTGTTTGTATATGATGTAACCATGTCAACCATTTCAAGTTTTGTTTTCATTAGTTAGTGGTTTGCCCCTTTTTTGTAAAGCACATATAATTTTCACCTGTTGAAGGGAATGTGCTATATAAATAAAGTTTGATTTGATGTCACATTTCCTAGCAATTTTGTTTTTATCATATTTACAGAGATGCTGATCAGGAAACACAGCCTAGTTCACCACTAGCTAAGAGGCCACACAAGCGTTGCAAGAGTACACCAGTCTCATCTCATCTTCCATGCATGTAGTTTGCTTCAATAAATGTTCTGAAAATCAAAAGATGTCTTTGTTTCTGTTTTCTAAATGGCTCACTGAGTCTTTGTCTCAGTGGTGGGGAGGCATGCGGCCAGGTGTGAATAGCCTACTTACCTGACAGGTCGCCCTACCCAATGCATATTCATTACAGAAAGGCCATTTGCCCTCCCATTCTCACCTGGTGTTGAAAAATAGTAGTCACAACACTAACTTTTAGCAATTTATTTTATATTTCTCATTGGATTTGCTAAAATATTTAGTCATCTTTTGATACCCAAGACCTTGATGAACACATTTCAGTGACCAAAAGTCTTAGTCACAATTGTTTAGTGTGTTTTATTACAACATTCCTGTGCATGTTCAAAACTACTGTTTACAGTTTGTGTGTTTTTAGAGCAGTTTACAATCCACACATGATTATGACCTACTTACTGCTGCCATATTATTGCAGCTGAGTTTGTGCTGAAAACAAAGATGTGAAACACTTTGGAATCACTGTATATAAAGTTGATGAAATTTACACAAATGTCAGAGCATCGCACAATCACCAGTGTGCCTCATTTAGACCCCAGAGGGTTAACAGGATAGGTGACTGAGACAGAGTGGTATTCAAAGGTAGAGATGGAGAGGTGAGAGAGGGGGAGAACAGAGAATTTCCAGGAGGGAGAGATCAGCAAACCTGTGCCCCCACCACGGCCAGACGGGCAGGGGGTGTGAGAGAAGGAGAAGGAGGAGGAGAGGGCTGCAGGGGTTGCAGTGTTGCCTGGTGTGATCCAGGTCTCAGTGAGGGCAAGGAAATGTAGAGAGAGGAGGTACGCATAGGCTGAAATGAAGTCAGCCTTCCGCGTAGCAGACTGGCAGTTCCATAGCCCTCCTGTGACCGTGAAGTTGTCACAGGGGGTCAGTGAGGGATAGCGAAGGTTGGAGAGGTTCCGTCGCTGTGGGGGGCCTCGCCTGCAGAAGAGTGTTCTGTAGGGGAGAGAACAGGTTGGGATGGGGTTGACACATAGCATAGCAGTGAGGACAGGAAGTAGTGAGAGGAAGGGTGATGGCTGAAGGATAGAGATGCACTAACACTAACTAGCGTTGCTCCAAGCCAGACTACAAGCACTGCCAATTACCAAATGAATAGCAGCTGATGACTGAGCAATTACCCACAAGCCAAGCAAGCTAACTAGCTCCACACAATACCTGCATAATGCAGTTAGAGCAAATGACTGACTAATAAAATACTACACAAACAAACACCAAAACTAATGCTGGGCAAACTGCAAAACAGGTAGAAGTACAGGTAACAGTCTAACCTAGCTACACTACTGGCAAAAAACAGATACTTAGCCCGCTGTAGGAGAACTTCTGCGGGTCTTGCACAGCTGAATCCAATTGCACTTTCTAACTAACTAACGCCAAACAGTTCTAATGTAGCGTCGCTCCAAGCCAGACTACAAACATTTACAAATGTTGTCCCATCCTCATACAAGAAAACATACGAGAGTACAGAGTATAGAAATACATACAAGAGTGAATTATTACACATTTAGGTACTGTACAGCATTGTGTGACAATATTTTAGCATTATTTTTTAATTTGATATCAATGTTTCATCTTAAACCTTCATAAGGGGCTCATTTATATGCTTTACAATGGACAAAAAGCATTATATTCCTTTTTGGAGAGATTTTGGATATGTTTCTGGACCCCTAGCTATTTTAAACCACTGTACTGATGGAAAGCTTGTAATTCCCACTTGAAAATGATGCAACAGTGAGTTTCTTGAGCAAAAACAGTTCATTTGTAGTGAAATACGTGAATATGTTGTGATTTACAGCAATGCACAATTTAGACATTTTGGGTAGATTTGGAGATGCTGGGTACACTGCTTAGTTTTTGCTTCATAGATCTTTAGTAGTTCTACATATCCATCTTAGATTTTATGAACTTGTGGTCAAGAAGTTTTTGATCCAGGACATGTATACTTGAACCTGCTGTATGTATGCAATCTCTCAGTATTTCATTGCAAACTAAAAAAGAGCAAATTCATTTTAGATTTTTTGCCTGGACAACTGCATTTGTGGCACGTTATTTCTTCCAAAATTGTGAATATAAAGTAATCTAAGCCAGTATTGTAAATGGTACAAATGTCTTGCTTTATTTAAACCATTTTTCAAGTCTCTGTGGTGTTCACATCTGGAGTTATAAAGCTTTAAATAGGGTACCCCCTAAATGGGCAAGGATTGGCCAGATTTGGCATGTGCGCTAAGGGGTTAACTGGCCTTTGAGAATCAGACTCACCAGTTAAAAGCACAAAACCATCCATAATGAATGGGGCATAGTCCCAAAGAGCACTACCCCTCTCAAGTGGTGAAGTCTCATCGAGCTCAAGCACTGGCAAAGACGTTCAGGGCCAAACAGTTAGCCATAATATGGCCAGCCTTCTTGAAAAAGTGGCACCCCACCCTTCCCTTGTTTCCCCACGCCTCCTGCCCCGCACTAGATGCGGGAGTACTGGCCTTTAACGGACGGACCGAGCTGTTAGGGAACTCCCTCCGAGGAGTGACGTCATTATGACGTAGCGGAGGTTTCCAGGCAGACGAGCTTGTAGGTGTGAGCGTAAACTCGTCCGCTAAAACTGCAGCCTGCGCAACCTGAGTCACCTTCTGCTCGTTCAGATAGGTGGCGACACGTTCAGGCAAACAGTTTTTAAACTCCTCCATGATCATTAGAGCATGGAGTTGCTCAAAAAGTTTAATCCCCTGTGCAGCACACCAGCGGTCGGACAAACTCTCCTTCTCGCGGGCGAACTCGACAAAAGTCTGGCTTTCGGCTTTCCGAAAGGACCTAAACTTCTGGCGGTAAGCCTCCGGCACCAACTTGTATGCCCTGAGCACAGCAGTTTTCGCTTCCTCGTAGTCAAGGCTTTGCTCCAAGGGCAGTGACGAATAAGCATCCTGGGCTTTACCCCCGAGCATGCACTGTAACAGCAACAGCCAGGCATCTTTGGGCCACTTGAGCGTGATAGCAACCCGTTCAATCAGGGAAAGTACTTTTCCACCTCTGCCTCACGAAACGGGGGGACCATCCTAATGTGCCTACAAACATCAAATTCGGTTTGTTGCATTCTGCAACCGCCACTAACCCGAATGGTTTCCAACTCCATCTCTCTCAAACGCAAATTAATTTCCATCTCCTTCAGCTCTAAGCGTTTCATCTCCAACTCGGATCCTCCGCAACAGTTGTCAGTGTGTCCTTTCCTACAGCATCCTCCAAGTCAGGTCGCCTGGCAACAGGATGCATGCTCACCTCCACCTGTATAGGGGAACACAAACAAACACAGCAGTACCCAGCGAAAAACCCCAAAACAGCAACAGCCTTTAAAATAATAACATATAACACACTGGGACGTAACAGACTTTTATTTATTTATTTTTTTCTTTCTCTTTTCATGAAAGAACAATTTTTAATGGCTTTAAAGATCTTGCATAATTTTTCCCTTTTTCAGACCATGGAAGTTAAAAGAGAGATATGAACATTACACTGTTCCCCAGCTGGGATAAAAGCCCAATACATTTATTTTTCTAAACTTTGTCTTTGCTTTTATGGCCATTTATACTAAAGAGGCTTAACAGCTACCTCACTTTTGCTTTAATATTCACATAGTTGTGACTGTAAATGGTATCTTTTGTTTCTCCTAATGCCAGGGGTTTAAGGGACAATGGGAAGCGCAAACCATTGTTCTTGTTTGCAAAGCAATATGAAACTGATTTCTTCTTTCTCCAAGAGACTCATTCTACAACTAATGAGGTTAATTTTTGGAGGTCACCGTAGGGAAACGAAATCTGGCTCTCACATGGATCAGAAAGTTCTGCGGGAGTGGGCACATTGAAAAACAACTTTTCAGGTAATATACTACACTCAGATATTGATGTAAAAGGTTATTAAATATTCCAAGTAATTGAATTTAACAAGGTTATTCTAATTATCAGTAATATTTATGAATATAACACTAAATCAGAAAACGAAGACTTGCTTGACACTATAGAACAACAGTTATTATTGTGGTTAGACAAGTCCCCTAATGCCTTCCTTTTAATTGGTGTTGACTTTAACATTGCACTTGATAATGTGATTGACAGATGGCCATCAAGGAAAAATACCAACAAAAGTGCTTATTTAAAGCTTTTTATGCAAAGATTTAATTTGATAGATATTTGGAGAGAAAAGTTTCCTAATGATAGAGTATACACATGGTCTAACAATACAAGATCTTTCCAATCTAGAATTGATTGGCTGGTTTCCAAAAACCTTAAAGAGAATACAACACAAATTCTGACCACGCCATTAACAGATCACAAAGCTATTCATATTCATATTTCTTTATTCCCCTTCTCTTGTCATATCCATACTTCATATTGGAAATGAAATGGTTCACTTTTAAAATATGAAGCTGTAAAAGTTGAAATAAATAAACTGATTCAGCAATACTGGAATGAAGCTCAAGTTGAAAAAAAGTATTGTATTAAATGGGAACTTATGAAATTTGAAATTGCCAAGTACCTGAGGAAATACAGTTCTGATCTAGCCAAGTCAAGGAGGGTAGATGAAGAGAATGTAATATCTACCATCACCGGTCTTTCCCAAAAGCCCCCTGAGAGTCTCTCAATGAATGAAAAAGAAACTATTGCTGAATATCAGAATAAGCTTGATAATATGTATAGGATTAAAGTGAAGGGTGCCTTTATTAGATAAAGACAACAATGGATTGAAGAGGGGGAACAAAATTCTGCATATTTTTTTTGATTAGAAAAATTTCATTTGAAAATTAACTCTATCCAACGAAAGATTTGGCAATGATGTATGTGATGATCCTAAACAAATTTCTACATAATTTTCTAGTTTCTACAGCAAATTGTATACATCTCAATATTGTGAAAAGAGTGCAACCTCTTTCTTAGAATCAATCAGGGTTAATCCTATTAATAGTATAGACCAAGAGTCTTGTGATGCTCCATTGACGCTACAAGAAATTATTGATTCCATCAATAGCCTTAAGCTTAACAAATCTCCTGGGGTGAATGGAATTACAGATCATTTGCAGATCAATTGGCCCAATTTTTATTGAAGGTTTTCTCAGAAAGTATATCTAATGAATCTCTCCCTCCTATGTTAACACAAGGATTAATCACACTTATTCCAAAGGATGACTGTGAGAATAAGGATGTACTGCTCATTGATAGTTGGCGTCCTATTTGTCTTTTAAATAACGATTACAAGGTGTTAGCAATTGCCTTTGCCAAACGGCTTAAATCAGTTTTTGATACTATTATAGACGAATCGCAATCTGGGTTCATGAGAAATAGGCACATATCAAATAATATTAGATTGGTACTAGATATTTTAGATTACTCTGAACTAATCAATGATAACAGTTTCATCCTATTTTTGATTTCTACAAGGCTTTTGTTTCGGTTGAACACAAATTTATTTTCAATTCACTGGAAAAATTAGGCTTTGGGTATTATTTTAACAAAGCTATTCACACTTTATATGCTAATAGTAATAGCTCTATTAAATTAATCTCTGGCACAACTCCACGATTTGATGTAAAATGGAATCAGACAGGGTTGCCCAATTTCTCCTTACCTCTTCCTCCTCATCACCCAGCTTTTAACCAATCATATTAAAACAAGCACTTTAAAAGGCATTACAATAGCAGAACAACAACATTAGCCAGGTAGCAGATGACAATACTCTTTTTTTAAAAAGACTCTGCTCAGGTGCCTTGTGCTCTAGATATAATTCAGGTATTCTCTAAGGCTTCTGGATTATACTTGAATGTAAACAAATGTGAGTTATTGGCAGTGAAAGACTGTTATTTGCTCAATATCAAAAATTCCTGTCAAAGATACAGTTACATACTTGGGGATCTCTATCAGTAAGGATAAAAAACTAGAAGTACTTTAAATTTTACCCCATTCATAGAAAAAGCACAAAGGAAATTTAAACAGTGGCTTCTAAGGGATCTGTCTTTGAAAGGTAGAACTTTAATAACAAAAGCAGAGGGCATTTCTAGGCTTACCTATGCTGCTCTCTCATTACATATTGATAATAAAACAATCAAAGACATAGACCAGCTTATTTTCAAATTTTTATGGAAAAATAAAACACACTACATAACAAAAATCAGTCATCATAAATACATATGAGAATGGGGGTCTCAATTTTCTGGATTTCAATACAGTGGTTCAATAATAGCATTGTTTAGGTGAGTCAATTATTCAATAGTAATGGTGTTTTATTTAGTTATCAGGAATTTCTTCAACATTATCAGATACGTGTAACTCCTAAACAGTTTGCTATAGTCTTCGATGCTATCCCATCTAGTGTGTCTATGTTATTTAAGGGCTGTATATCAGCCTCTGTTCTTGATGTTCCTTCTACTGATGTAGCTGACTCACCAATTGGAAAAGTGTGCTTTGACCCATCTGGTTGTAAGAACAACCCTAAGATCCGTGCTCTTTTTCAATGTAATATTGACTCTGTTTCACCTGGAATAGCCTTTTGGAATAGTCGTGTAAACAATTTATGCTGGAAAAAAGTTTGGACTCTCCTGCAAAAATTCTTTTTGGTCAATAAGATTAAAGAAGTCTCATTTAAAATCATTCATCGGTGTTACCCGGTTAGATCTTTCTTTGTTAAATTAAAAAATTATATTGATTTATGCTGTGCCTTCTGTGATTCCCACACTGAGACTGTTATCCATCTGTTCTGGAAATGTATACATACCCGTAAACTGTGGCAAGATATTTGTAGATTTGTCATGGATATTATTTTCTGTAACTTTGACCCTCTGCTGGAAAATGTGTTTTTTGGTTTTTTAAGGATCAACACAATATATGAAAGAATATTTTCTAGTCAATCTCATTATACTTTATGCAAAGTTTTACATTCATAAATGTAAATTTGCCAAAGTAAAACCTCACTTTCATGTTTTCAAGAAAGAAATGGAGCTATATATTAAGACAATAACCCCGGCAAAAAACAAAAAAGCTATGAAAACTGTGAGACTGTGCTCCCAATTTAATGTTTTCACTCAGTATACTTTCTATTTATTTTTGTTGTCCCCTGGCATCTGTTGTGTCATTTATTTATTTTATTTTTTATTCTTTATTTTTATTATTATAAATTATTATTATTTATATCTTTATTTGCTTATATCTATGTTTACTTATGTATTTGTCGAATTTGAATTGTTATTGATTATATGTATTAGTGTAGGATTCGTGTAATTAGTGTAATAATCCTGATGTAGGATTTCCCAAACTCTCCTATTTTTTTCATCAGACTTTTGACTTGCTGCCTTCAGCCTCTTCTGAAACAAAATTTGTCTCCTTGCTGTGACAAACAGCTGTCACAACAAATTTCATCCCCCCCCCCCCCATTCACTTCCGGGGTTACGTTTCCGGTTACGTCAATCTCTGCAACAACGTCAATGATATTGATTTATTCCTGTGCGTGTGTCAGCTAGCTAGCAATGCTTTTGTAAATGGTAAATGGTAAATGGACTGCATTTATATAGCGCTTTTATCCAAAGTGCTTTACAATTGATGCCTCTCATTCGCCAGAGCAGTTAGGGGTTAGGTGTCTTGCTCAAGGACACTTCGACACCCCCAGAGCGGGGTTTGTGAATATATAGTGCATCATATGTAATATCTTGATTGTTATATATACATTGAACCATGATATAGTCTACATATAGCTAGCTAGCTAGGAAGATAAAATATGGCTTATCTATATGGCTTATAAATATGGCAAGCAATCTAGCTGTCTCCCTAGCTAATAACGTTATCTAACTTTATTTGTCTTGCTAGCTAGCAACCTGTAGTTATGCGTCAGGATTCTTCCTTTGTTTTTGTTTTTCCTTTTTTGGGCTGCCAGATGGCGCAAAGCACGTCTATCCAGGTCTGCCACTGACAGACTTTTGTTTCGTCAGATCCGGAATAAGGCCACACAAGCTGTGCGACAGGCCAAAGCTGGCTACTTTAAGGAGCAATTTACATTATGCGGCGCTGACCCCAATACATTTTGGAAAACGGTAAGAAAACTAGAGAACAAACCCTCTTCTCTGCCCTTGTCACTTAAAGTGGATGATTTTGTAGTTACAGATAAGAACTCGATGGCTGATATCTTCAATCGACATTTTATAAAGTGTGGTTTTGTTTTTGAGTCTTTAACCACCACCTGTATATCAAAGAGTCCCTCGCCCTTAAACCCTACGCCTTGGCCACCTGCAGCCCCCTCCCAGCCTCCATGCTCCCCTCCACAGTTTTTCTCTCCAGCCCGTCTCGGAAGGGGAGGTTTTGAGGGAATTGATCTCTCTGGACCCCAAAAAAACAGCTGGGTCTGATGAGCTTGCCGCGTTTTTTTATCAACATTGCGGCCCCCATCATCGCAGCTCCCATAACAGAGCTCCTTAACCTCTCCCTCCATACGGCTGAAATACCAGCTGGTTGGAAAGAAGCGACTGTGCTTCCTCTTTTTAAGGGTGGTGATCAGGTTGACCCAAACAGTTACAGGCCCATTTCTATCTTGTCTTGTGTTTCCAAGGTATTTGAAAAACTTGTTAACAAACAACTAACTGATTATCTGGATGTGTATGGTATACTATCTGGGGTGCAGTCTGGTTTTCGTTCTGAGTACGGTTGTGTTACAGCTACTTTAAAGGTTCTCAATGATATTATATCTGCATTTGATGTCAAACAGCGCTGTGCTGCAATATTCATTAACCTTGCCAAAGCTTTCGATACGGTTGATCATACCATTCTTATCAATAAACTGAGCAGCATTGGGGTCACTAATCATTCACTGGCTTGGTTCTCTCACTGGGTGCAACACGTGAGGTATGAAAACCTTCTCTCTCACCCTCTTCCAGTCATTAAGGGTGTCCCCCAAGGCTCAATACTTGCTCCCACACTGTTTTCCATATACATCAATAAATGGAGCATCGCGTAGTTCTGGCAGGCCACGAGAGTCAAGCGCTCCGGCCGAATCAGCTGAGGGCTCAGCTGAGTGATGTTCGCCTATCACAGTACATTCACTAACAGGGCGGTCTATTTAAACAGCCTCCTTCTACTCATTCGGCTGCTCCTCCTGCATGCAAGCGCTGCACGTTGCTTCGTAAATCGGCACTTCTTCCTGCAATCCAGCTACGGCATGCTGCCAGTGTAAACTATGTCTGCTTGCTACATGTTAGTTGCTAGTCTAAGCTCACAGCCTAGGCTCTATGAGTCTTGCTATATTTATTTGCATTGCCCTTACCTCTAAGCTCTATAGCTGCAGCAGGCAGGCGATCCATTTGGGGCCAGCCACGCAAAGCGTTGTTTAAGCGGCATATTCCAGATATTGAGGATACCGGTGCACTGTCTTCACTGCTAACTGGCCAGGGAGCTTCATTCAAGGAGCGCTGCTTCGCGGGGGCCGCCGCCCCTCCATGGAGGACACCATGTTCAAGCCTGGAAGCTGCTGCCACGTCCATATCTGCTAGCTGCAGATTCTTGCCGGGTAATGTCATCAACATTATTTTAATTCTGCTGAGCTCTGTGTCTAGCGGTAAACGCATAATATACACAGTGTTGCCAACTATTTCTATGGAAAGTAGCTATGGCCTCCTCTAAAAGTCGCTAAATTGACAACACCGAATATAGCCTACACATTCGATTGCGGGGACGTCTCACAGAGGGGCTGGTTTCACGAATATCGCAAGTCTTTCGCTAAAAGCGTAAACGTTCCAACATATGCGGGCACAAGTTAATGGCATGCTTATTGTCGAGTTTCTCACCACCAGAGTCAACGCTAGATGCTGTCACTGTTAAAGAATCCCTGGCGTGAATGCGTTCGGCTACCTTCCGGAACGCAGTAGAATTGGGTCGTACGCTACAGTACATCCCTACCTGATCAGAGCGGGGTCTTCCAATCAATCGTTTTACGCGAATTTGGGATTCGTGCACGTAAATCTAAGTGGAAATTTCTGAATTGGGAAAACGCCAAAGTTCTCACGCTTTGCTGAGATGGAAAAGTAGGCGTATCGATAAAGAATCTTTGTTCATTGTGAACGGCTAATGGATTAAGGGCAGTCGCTACCAAGCAGCTACTAGATAGCCCCCATGTCTCACACGGGCTATAGTTCGTGTATTTGTAGGCTAATGGCCTACTTCCTGGTGTAAACAGTTATTCCGGGAGGATTGGGCTGCGAGATGGCAGTTAAACTCTGGCTGTTATAGGTTTGGCAGATTGAACATGGGCGGCAGGGCGTGTTGCAAAGAGCAGAGATGCAGAGTCGTCTAAATTGTTCAAAGCTGCATTCTACCCTTTGCTGAATCGCTACACTACAAGGAGTGTTAGACTGTTACCGGCAAGTAGGCTACAGCCAATGTTGTAAAAAATGCAAACCAGCTTCGGCTTTCAACTTCAGAAACAGAAAGTTTCTCCACTGATTCACGATTTGCGCTTAAAAAGCGAGTATTACCCAATCATCGCGACAAAAAAATGAAAACATTAAATTCATATTGGTGTTATATCTGCGAGGATACAATTGGTTGGCTAATTTAGCTGTCAGATCACGATGCTGAATGTTTAGGGATAGCTAATGTCATTGTAATGAGACAAATTAGGCTAACGTTGTCTCGTCCAACTGGTTCTCTAAATATTGTGCTGTTGCAAGACGCGAATGCGTACGTTCCGCATTCATAAGTGTATCGTTGTATTCCATGACACTTAAACTGGCGTTTAGGCTTATCACAGCGGAGAAGGGATTTCATGTAGCCTTCTCCACGTCACTGCTCTGACCTCTTCACCGTGCATGTGATCAGGCATGTGACCACACGACTGAGCACACATGTTGAGGAAAAATTATACCTCCTGCTACGGACATGCTCCGCATAGCCTAGGTATTGGCCTCGCCGTCTCTACAATTGCATGCTCACGCGAATGGCGTTGCGCGTCATCCTGTGCATCTGCTCCCGGTTATGGCTGGTTCCAGGCAGATTTGTAGCATGTGCCTTCGCAACTTTGTCATAGTTTCTTTAATCGTACATTGCATTTTCGTCTAAATAGAGTGCATACGATGCATACGATTTAAAAAAAAAAAAAAAAAATGGTTCTAATTCCTCTCCTAATATACTCATTCGGTAAGCATATTAGTAATGCAATGTTAAATAATATTTAAATAGTGACGTATCCATTTGGCAGGAGTCGCTTCCGATAGCGCAACGCAAGATTAGCCTCATCGTAACGCCTGATGGGCAGAAGCAATAATATGTTCATCCAATCTCTGCATAATGCATTTCCCCACAATTTTAAAAGATGCATAGACTCATGCATAGCCTCATAACTCCGTTCACAACTGGTCTCTCTTTTAAGGCAAGAGTTTCAACCCCGAGTACCCACTGTTGGAAACTGCATTTCCTCATGCTTCATGGTTCTTTATATGATCTCACCATGGCAAACATGCTTAAATTAGCTATATTTTGTATACACCTCAAGCTTTTAATCTGAGAAAATGAAGGAACTCGTGTCATTATTGCATACTAGCACTGTTTTCCATCCTCTCCTCCATGACCCGGTACCTGTGCTGGCGCCCCCATGCGAGCCCTGAGGAGCCTTCATTGGGAAATGCCACGACGAAATCTGGTTGCCGTCCGCCTCCGTCTCATTGGCAATGTGGTCCCCATTCCGGAGTTCTACACCACCGCTCTTGCTCCAGTGCGGCAACGACAGCAATGATGGTTCCCGGCATGCTATGGGGCTTTGGACATGTGCTTCTTTCATCCGTTGGCATTGACAATTTCCGTTCAAAAGCTATGAGCTTTGCAGTATAGGAGCACGGCTGCTACTGTCTACTGGCAAGTACCGGTGTCGCAGCCGCCAATGTTTCCTCTATAATCTGTTTCTGCTGTTGCTGCTGTTACTGCTGCTGGGTGCTACTGCTGCTGCTGCGTTACTGCTGCCACTACTGCTGATGTTACTGCTACTGCTGTTGCTGGTGCTGATGCTACCGCTCCGACTGCTCCTGCTGTTTATTGCTGCTGCTGCTGCTGCTACTACTACCGAACGAGGATCATTACACTAATATGAGTAGTATATTTCCCTCTAATTGGTTTAAATCTCCGTGCTGGGGGGAAATACCAACACCTGTTGGTACACATAGCCTAATAATATCTGGCGATTAGTTTGAATGGCCTTGGGCTTACGAGGTAGCTAAGCCACTGACTGACATGCTTGTCACAATCAACAACCTGAGCCGACCAGAGGAGGATGGGTTTCCCCCTTGAGCCTGGTTCCTTCCGAGGTTTCTTCCTATCTGCCACAGGGAGTTTTTCCTTGCCACTGTTGCCTTAGGCTTGCTCCTGTGGGGGTTCAGGCCAGGGTTGTCTGTAAAGCGCATTGTGACAACTGCCGTAAAATACACAATACAAATAAAAAATTGATTGATAGAAGCCAAGGCCATACACGTAGGCATAGCCTTCAACATTACAAATAGTATTTTCCCCTGGTTTAATTTTACTCTTGCTTCAGGGGAAAGGCCAAAAGCTGGTACACATAGCCACTGACCCACAACGTTAGAACGGCCTCGAGCTGACCAGATGAAGGGCCCTTCCGGTAGCCGAATGGCGTTTCACATAGTCATCACTTCAGCCGGAGACTAAGTACTAGCAACATGTCGGCGTATGGTTGCTTTGGGGGTTTTTGCTGCTACCCCCTCCCGTTCTTGTCCATGCATGCTTCTATGGATGGCAATGAGTGAGGATTCATTTACACTGATGCAGGTAGTAGTATATTTCCCCCGGTTTAGTTTATATCTCGGCACTTGAGGGGAAATACCGACAAGCTGTCGGTACACATAGCCTAATATTACATCTCACATAGTATGTTCCCCTGGTTTATTAATTAATAATTCATCTAACTATGGCCTCAGGGGAACGTCCAACATGCTGTTGGTACACATAACCACTGATCCACGTAAAAAGTAGACGGCCTCAAGCCGAAGGGCTTGACTGGACGAAGGGCTTCCTCCAGGTGGTCGTACACATAGTCATCACGTCATCTTTGAACACGTGCTTCACATCACTGCCATTACTGCTGCTGCGCTAAGGCTCCTACGCTGATGTGTAACTGCCGCCGCGCTCCTGCTACTGCTACTACTGGCTCCTCCGGTAGGCCTATGCAACGAGTGAGGATTCATTTACACTGACGTAGTCGGTAGCATAATTCCCCCCGTTAGTTCAAATCTCGGCGCTCGAGGGGAAATACCGACAAGCTTGTCGGTACACATAGCCTAATATCATACCACACATAGCATGTTCCCTTGGGTATTAATACGTTTAAGTATTGGCTCCAGGGCAACATCCAACAGACGTTGGTACACATAACCACTGATCCACGTAAAAAATAAAATAAAAAAAAATAAATAAATAAACGGCCTCAAGCCGAAAGGCTCGACTGGACGAAGGGCTTCCTCCAGGTGGTCGTACACATAGTCATCACATCATCATTGAACACGTGCTTCACATCACTGCTCTTACTTGCTGCTACTACTGGCTCCTCCGGTAGGCTATGCAACGAGTGAGGATCCATTTACACTGACGTAGTCGATAGTATTTTCCCCCGCTTAGTTCAAATCTCGGCGCTCGAGGGGAATTACCGACAAGCTTGTCGGTACACATAGCCTAATATCATACCACACATAGTATGTTCCTCTGGTTTATTAATTAATAATACATCTAAGTATTGGCTCCAGGGGAATATCCAACAGGCTGTTGGTACACATAACCACTGATCCACGTAAAAAGTAAACGGCCTCAAGCCGAAAGGCTCGACTGGACGAAGGGCTTCCTCCAGGTGGTCGTACACATAGTCATCACATCATCATTGAACACGTGCTTCACATCACTGCTCTTACTTGCTGCTACTACTGGCTCCTCCGGTAGGCTATGCAACGAGTGAGGATCCATTTACACTGACGTAGTCGATAGTATTTTCCCCCACTTAGTTCAAATCTCGGCGCTCGAGGGGAATTACCGACAAGCTTGTCGGTACACATAGCCTAATATCATACCACACATAGTATGTTCCTCTGGTTTATTAATTAATAATACATCTAAGTATTGGCTCCAGGGGAACATCCAACAGGCTGTTGGTACACATAACCACTGATCCACGTAAAAAGTAAACGGCCTCAAGCCGAAAGGCTCAACTGGACGAAGGGCTTCCTCCAGGTGGTCGTACACATAGTCATCACATCAGCCGGAGACACTTATTGATAGTACGTAGGCATATGGTTGTTTTGGGGTTTGGCTGCTGGCCTCCCGGCCCTATCCACGCGGGCTGCGTGGTTGGCGGGAGAGCTCCAGAACAGAGCCATACCGCCAAACATAACTGTATTGCCTTTATTGTCAATAAAGTTCTACTTGACGACAGTGGTCCTGACAGAAATGGAGCATCGCGTAGTTCTGGCAGGCCACGAGAGTCAAGCGCTCCGGCCGAATCAGCTGAGGGCTCAGCTGAGTGATGTTCGCCTATCACAGTACATTCACTAAGAGGGCGGTCTATTTAAACAGCCTCCTTCTACTCATTCGGCTGCTCCTCCTGCATGCAAGCGCTGCACGTTGCTTCGTAAATCCCCTCCACCACCCCAGCTCCATCCTTATGCGTGAAGAAATTGCATTTCTCCTTCCTATGTGTTAAGAATTTGTATGCTCCATCCCCATGCATCAAGAAATTGCATTGCTCCATCCCTATGTGTTAAGAACTTGCTTTGCTGCTGGATCTGTTCTGTGTGTACCCCTCTAGGGGGGTTTGGCTGCTGGCCTCCCGGCCCTATCCACGCGGGCTGCGTGGTTGGCGGGAGAGCTCCAGAACAGAGCCATACCGCCAAACATAACTGTATTGCCTTTATTGTCAATAAAGTTCTACTTGACGACAGTGGTCCTGACAGAACATCCCTCAGGCTCCTGGTAACTCACTCATTCACCTATACGCTGAGGCTTTTACCCACCTTAAACTGTCTCTTAACACCTCCAAGACTAAGGTTATGTGGTTCTGCCGGAAGGGTGCCACACCCCCTCCAGCCCTCAACATCATCACCAGTGAGGGAGCTACCCTGGATCAGGTCACAGTCTATAAGTACTTGGGCATCTGGCTAGACAGCACGCTATCCTTCTCCCACCATATCTCTAAGCTGCAGTCTAAGGTCAAGGGCAAACTTGGCTTCCTTTATAGAAATCGTTTAACTTTTACCTCTGCTGCCAAACTCACCCTCATACAAATGAATATTCTCCCCATGTTCGATTATGGTGACATAATATACAGGTCTGCATGCAAAGGTACACTTTGCAAGCTTGATACTCTTTACCATTCTGCATGCTTTACTCTCTGGTCAACTGGCCCTCCCTTTTCACCCGTCATAACATTCATTTACAAGACCCTTCTCGGTCTATCACCTCCCTACTTATGTCAACTGCTGTACCTTATGTTTGTCACACACAACACCCTGTCCTCACTCCATATCCAATTAAAAATTCCCAAAACCAACACCTCCCTCTGTATTGCATCATTTCAATCCGCTGCTGCCTGCGTCTGGAATGCTCTGCAAAAAACCCTAAATCTGCCTTCAAACATGCCATCTCAGACATTTTCACTGATTCCTGCAACTGTTTTTCTACCATGTAATATCCTCAAAACACTCTTTGGTTTTTTTTTTTTTTTCTTCCCCCCCACCCCCCCATATCTCGTTTGTTGACTGTTGTTTGCTTGCCTGTGTTTTCATGTGCCTATGTTTAGTTTGTTATTATTTATGTATTTTGTGCTTTTAACATGCTTTTATGTTCTAGCCCACCTCCCCTTCCCTTAAGTGGCATTTGTCGCTTGTCAGGCCGCCATTGTAAATAAGAATTTGTTCTTAATGACTTGCCTGGTGAAATAAAATAAATTAAAAAAACATCCCACAATCCCTCACCGGAAATTATTCCTATTCCGGTTGTATTACTTCAGACTACTGTCTCCCCTGCTAACGACGTTCCAGCTTTCACAACCATATAAATTTTGCTCCACAGGAGTCCCCGTGGTTGGAATCCTATGTCACTGTTTCATGCGCTAGCCCCTTCTACTGTCCCCCCCTGGTTTTAACACCTTCAATGGCTTGTCTTCCTATCCAGACTGTCATCACAAATAGGGCCTGCCCCCCAGTGAGACGTTCCGCTGTGCGTAGCGGATCAGACCCTCAAAACCTGCGCCACTTGGCTGGGGCATCTGCTGTTGCTAGCAGTGGGTCTGAGCCCCTCAGGATGGCGCTGATAAATGCTCGCCCCATTGCAAATAAGTCTTTCATACTGAATGATCTATTCATCTCAAATGGCCTGGATTTCCTGTTTCTGACTGAGACTTAGCAAAGGAGTTTGGAACAAGGCCCATTAATCGAACTGTGCCCACTGGACTGTTCTTTTATTAGCACTCCCAGGTCCTCGGGCCGGGGTGGAGGACTCGCCGTGGTTTACAGGAACTGTTTTCTTAAGTCGAACGGTGAGCATTGGGGCTTTTACATATTTTACATCATTTGAACTGCAGATAACCAAAGTCGGTCGTTCAAATCCGTTTTATTGTATTTTAATCTACTGACCCCCTGGTTTTAATAGTTTGTTTATGTCTGAATTTAGTGTCTTCTTATCCTCCATCATTAAGTTGGACAGAGTTATTATGGTTGGTGATTTTAATATTCACATTGATGATGTTTCTTGTAGATTTGCTGCCAATTTTATTAATGTCACTGAGTCTTTTAATTTTATTCAACACGTGTCTGGTCCCACTCACATTAAGGGTCATACCTTGGACCTTGTTTTTATGCTTGGTGTAAATATTGAATCTATTTGCTCTGAGGAGCTGCATGTCTCTGATCATGAATGTGTTTTATTCAACCTGTCTTTTGACTTAGACTCTCTGCCCAGTAAACGTGTAAGATTGTCTCGTATCATAAATTGCCTCTCAGCGGAGAAGTTTTCTGCAGCTTTTGACCCTAGCACAGTGTTGTCCTCTCCTGCTGATGTTGATTGTCTGGTCCGCTCCTTTAATACACATTGCTCCACCGTTTTGGATAAAGTGGCTCCCAGTAAAATGAGACATGTTCCTTTAGTCAGTTCTTCCCCCTGGTTAAATGAGGAAATTTGTTGTTTCCGGCGTAAATGTTGGAGAGTAGAGCAACTATGGAAATCAACCAAACTCCATGTTCACCGTCTCTATTATAAAGATCTTTTAACTGATTTTAATAACATGGTGAAGGTTGCGAGGACTTCTTACTTTGCGAACCTAATTTCTGCTAGTAAACGCAACCCCAAAATCCTATTTGACACAATTAATAACATTGTCACTCCTGCACCTCCTGATGTGCCTATTTTTACTAATAATGACTGTAGCATCCTTCTCTCTTTCTCTGTGGATAAGGTTAGTGATGTCAGGGCTTGTATCATCCCCCCTTCTACTCCTCTGTCTGCTCACCCAACCCGACCATCAATTTTAGACTGTTTCTCTCCCATTTCCCTGCAAGACCTAATTGATTTGGTGGGCGGCATGAAACCTTCCTCTAGCCCTGTGGACATTTTACCAACTTCAATGCTTAAAATTGTACCTGGGTCTATTGGTCCACACCTGGTTTCTATCATAAATAGCTCCATGTAATTTGGCTGTCTCCCAGCTTACTTTAAACATGCAGTTGTTCAGTCTCTTCTGAAAAAACTAACATTGATCCATCCCTTCCCAAGAACTATAGGCCTATATCCAAGCTGCCTTTTATCTCAAAAGTTTTAGAGAAAGTTGTTGCTCAACAGCTCACTGCCGTCTTGACTGAACACAACATTTTAGATAAAGTCCAATCTGGGTTCCGTCAGAAGCATTCCACTGAATCAGCTCTTCTCAGAGTCTCAAATGACATATTGATGGCTTCTGATTTGGGTAAATGCTCTGTTCTAGTGCTGCTGGATCTTCACGCAGCTTTTGACACGGTTGATCACAGCATCCTGACTGAAAGGCTTAGGCAGTGGGTGGGTGTTTCTGGGAGCGCCCTGGACTGGTTCTCCTCCTATCTCTCCGGATAGGAGTCTGTTTTCTGTGTACCTAGGTCCCTACATGTCTGAAACCGTTGCTCTGTCCTGTGGTGTCCCTCAGGGTTCTGTCTTGGGTCCTTTATTGTTTGCTCTATATATGCTTACCTTGGGTCATATTATTAGTAAATTTAAGGATGTTTCTTATCATTGTTACATTGATGATAATCAGCTGTATGTTTCTTTTAAGCCTGATGAGACTGATAAACTGCTTGTTTTGCACAATTGTTTGGCTGCCATTAAGGACTGGATGGCAAACAATTTTCTACCGCTAAATGCAGATAAGACTGAGGTCTTGATCATTGCTTCAGATAGCATAGCCTCCAAGGTTGCTCAGAGTATTGGGTCCTTTCCTTCAGCTGTACGGTCTAATCTCAGAAATATTGGTGTCATATTTGATGGCTATGTCCTTTGACCAACACAAACGGTTGACCCGAACATCCTTCTTCCATTTGCGTTATATTTCACAACTCAGGTCTATTGTATCACAACCTGAGCTTGAACAGATCATTCACGCATTTATATCATCCCAGCTAGACTACTGTAATTCCCTTTTCACCTACCTCAGCAAGTAATCCCTGGATCATCTACAATTGATCTGCCATCCACCGAATCTACAATTGAATGCTGCTGCAAGGCTGTTGACCAGTTCTAGCAGGACAATTCACATCACACCCATATCATCATCTTTACATTTTCTCCCAATAAAATTTAGGATTCATTTTAAGGTCCTAGTGTTCACATATAAAGCCATGCATGGTCAGGTACCTGTGTACATCTGTGACCTGCTCCATCCTTACATCACCAGTAGATCACTTAGATCCTCTGAACAGGGCTTACTGGCTGTCCCTCGCTCTTGTCGTAAAACTAAAAGTGATCGTGCCTTTGAGGTTGTGGCTCTGACACTGTGGAACGCTCTTCCTTCAGACATACGTTCTGCAGTCTGTAGCAACTCATAATGTAATAACTGCTCATAATGTAATAATCAGCTCATAATGTAATAAAACCATGAACGCATAACGTAACAACAGCTTGCGCATAATGTAATAAGTTATTACATTATGAGAAAATTATTACATTATGAACTTAGCAAAAATGTTTGTTGAATAATGTAATAAATTCAACACATAGTATAATAACCTTTTAAAAGAGCATTGTCCTTGTCTAGGAACCCTTCTAGAGTTACATTAAGTGCATGATGCAAGCAGCATATTTATCCAATTCAATTTTCAATTTATTTTGTGACTTGTACAAGAACAATAACAAGAATAACAAGAACAAGAACAAGAACAAAAACATTTTACAACCAGAAATGCAACAACAGATATTGAGCAGAATGTCCAGGGAGGGGTGCAGTCGCGACGCTCGACTCCAGGGGGTTAAGAAAAGAAATGATTAATTTTTCCAATAAATGTCTTTTATTTGGAACCATCCAAAGCATGTACGCAGAAGTATAATCCATGCTCTCATCCATCTGACATTTTGGCCAAAAAGCTGCTTGATGCGGGATGCAAGCCACTAGTGCATCCAGCTCCTTTATACAGCCTAGCAATGCTGATGCAGCAGTCTTCATCCTTTTCAATTTTCAAATTTTCCACCAAAGAATCTCGAATATATATTCTTGGTAAAAATGACAGGGAAAGCTCTATGAACAAGTTGGAAACTCTATTGAAAGTGCCAAGCATTGACATATCAATAGACAGGAAAAACTGGATGATGGATGACAGTATGTTCAGAGGCAAGTTAGGGCTAGCAACTGAGAGAGTGTCAGGGTCAGCATGAAAGATACTGTTGGAGCCGGTATAAGGGCCAGCATGAGGAACAGCAACGGGGCCAGCGTGAGGTACAGTGTCAGGCCCAGCGTGAGGGACAGTGTCGGGGCTAGCGTGAGGGACAGGGTCGGGGCCAGCGTGAGGTACAGCATCGGGGCCAGCGTGAGGTATAGCGTCAGGGCCAGCGTGAGGTACAGTGTCGGGGCCAGCGTGAAGGACAGTGTCGGGGCCAGCGTGAGGGACAGTGTCGGGGCCAGCGTGAGGTACAGCGTCGGGGCCAGTGTGAGGGACAGCATCGGGGCCAGCGTGAGGTACAGCGTCAGGGCCAGCGTGAGGTACAGCGTTGGGGCCAGTGTGAGGGACAGCGTTGGGGCCAGCATCAGAGCCAGTATCAGGGCTAGAATCTGAGCCATGGGGATACACAGACTGTGAGTGATAAGCAGATTTTTCAAAGATGTTTGAAACTGGTGCTGTGACACTCTCCTCCTCTGCTTCCTGAATTCTTTGAATGAATGGTCTGACTGGTCTGTCAAGGCTAACATAATGGTCCCCATGACCTTCAGCAAAGTGGCCTACAATCAGCAATGGCAGACTTTCATTGTAATGACCACATGGGGATACTATTGATGTTGCATCCTCACCCAGTGTTGATACAATCATAAACTGCACATTGAATACTCTGGATGCTCTTGTAGCGTTAAATGATCACCATATGCATGACTGTGCTGCATGCTTTGCACATAGTCACTCCATAGTCCTTCCACAAAATTAGAAAGGTGTGTTCTGTGGGTGAAGTATTAGGTCTGATACAATTTCTTGCCTTAAAGATGCTGCAGACCGCAAAATTACAAGTGTGACAAGTTGGTCAGCCATGGCAGCAAATTGGCAACTGCCATCTGGGTCAGGGTCCACACGAATCCTGAAACCAATTGATTCAAAGGACTCTAGCCTCTCTTCATGCATTATGGGCAGTAAGAACTGTATGCGTTGATGTTTTTTGGCCATACATTTGGAACGCTGCTTCTCCTGCTCTCTTGTGACACTTGTTACATCACACACTGAAAACCACTTGAGATGTGGACAGGTGCTGTCTAGCATTCGGAACTTGACTTTGTATCTTGACAGATTCACATTTCTTTTTACGACTATACCTGGTACCACAACATACCGTTTTGAAAATCTGAGACCTTTTCTAACTCTCACCAACACTTTGTCCTGTAAGTTGTAAATTGATGGTGGATTTCCCCTTGATTCAATCATACGTTTCATGCAACGCTGTGTAGCCTTCAGTGCCCTCTTTCGTATCTTCTCGCAATTTTCCTCAAACAAAGCACAATGTCTTCTGGATGGAAGTAGATTCATGATCTGTTCTAAGACTTCCTCATCAGCCTCACCTGTATGGCTGGATAAGTGATGAGTCACGATGTTATTCTTCCGCCCATAGTACACTTCAAAAGGAGACATCCAGTTGAGAACCTCTTTTTTGTCCACATTCATAATTCTTGCATAAACTGGCATATGCACTGCCCAGTTAACACCTCCTCGTTTGAAATTCACGAAGTCATACATGATCTTTCGCCATAGCACACGGAGGGTTCTCTCAACTTTACCCTGGCTCTGGGGGTGGTATGGAGAGATCTGAATGACTCTGACCCGATACGATTCCATCAGCTTCTGGACTGCACCTTTGAATTCTTTGCCTTGATCATGCTGCAAAATCTTGGGTGGGCCTTGTTCAGTGTAGATTTCAATTAGACGTTTAGCTATCTCTTTGCTCTGTTTGCTCTGCAGAGGGCGTAGCCATATGTATCTGCTAAATACGTCAATTATGGTCAGGATGTACCTATATGCGCCTTTTCCATGCTTGACAGCCCATTTCCCCATATCAAGGTCAATTTGATGACGTTCTTGAACTGTTTTAGCTCTGATGGGCTGGGGAATGGGCCTGTTTCCAAAAGTAGCTTTGTGAAGTTGATAGCGCCTGGACTTATCCAATACCTTTTGCACATTTCCTGTACTGATGCCAGAATAGTGATCCTTTAAATACACATTCAGTTTTCTTGCACCACAGCCCTTGGTCTCATCAAGCCCCCTCTTCACAATAGCTTTAAGGCTTGTCTTCTTTGTCACCAATTTCCCAGCATACATCAATGCCTGGCCATTCTCTGTGAGCGCAAACAGGTGCCTATTCCTCCAGAGACGAACAAGGGCAGTGCGTTGGACCCTTGTTCTTTCTCTCATAGGAACCAGCAATTCTCCTCTCAGTGCTCTAATAATGACATCATAAATCTCATCATCCATTGCTCGATTCCCATGTCCTTGTACATTACTAACCCAAAGGGTATAGTACAGGAGATTATTAGATTATTATGACCAGTCTCACTGTTCCTTTTCTGTGAATGAAACAGAGTCACTGATCTAATATCTAGACGGTATCTTACGTCTAGGGGACATGAGAAAAAACTTTTTTATTGAAGTTTCTCGTGCACATGAGAGTTTCTCATGAGAATGAACATCGCTTATCTAGCTAACAGGCCAGCTAGCAAGCAAGTTATCAATGGCTAGTTAGCTACGTTAAGTTAACGTTAGCTAATTTGTAGAAAAGTATCTTATCTCTTATCTTTGGAGTATAAAGCCAATTGAAGAGAAAGTGTACAATTTATAATTGTAGCATATATAATCACAATTTCCCTCTTCCCCTGCCAAAAATAAATATCATGCTAAGTTTGCAAGCTCTAGCACCTTGGTTCGCTGCTTGGCTCTGTCAGCATTTAAAGTAATTGGAATAATTCTGTGTGAAACAATTATTTCATATGCACCACTATAGGAATCTTAATTACTAAGAATCACCCAGTATATTAAATTCAGTTTGTTGTATACTGTTTTAAACATTCACCAGTAGTTGTCAGTGCAGAGCCAGCAGTTGCTGAGTGTACAGGGAAATCTTGAATAACAAAAGGGAATGCATTCAGTTTCATAGAACCATGGAAAATGTGGAACAATGTTAGTGAAATTGTTTTGTAAAATTACAAAATAAATCAAAAATTGCTCTTGTGGAGGTGTAACGAAAAAATAATGAAGAAATGCAGGTGCTCTTTGGAAATAGGAACAAGATTTAGCAGCAAAAAGTGTTTTAGCTCTTCAAAATAGTTAGAAAAACAATGTGTGTGTGTATGTGTAATCCCTACTCTCAAAACAGAAAATTTTCGCAAAAACGAAAAATAGAGCTTACTTCCCAAAAGTCAAAGGCACTCTTCGGCAAATAATGTTAAAAATAAAATTGGCATATTGAGACAGACAATAAAAAACGGCAACGCGTTTTGACCGTAAGGTCTTCATCAGGGCATGTGGAAGGAAAGGGTGTTCACTTACTTATATTTGAAAATACCAATCAGAAAAGTGTATTATTGTAGATATTATTATAGATAAATTATAGACTGACTACAAGATATCCACTTGCGTCATGCACTTATTGTAATGCTAGAAGGGTTCCTATGCCCTAAGAAGACAAGGAAAATGCTCTTTTTAAAAATGATTACACTATGTGTTGAATGTATTACATTATTCAGCAAAATGTTTTTGCTAGGTCCACTATATAACACTTTTCTCAACAATATGCGCAGTTATTACATTATGCGCAGTTATTACATTTTGAGTTGCGACAGTTAGGTTCATAATGTAACACATTTCTCATAACGTATTACCTTATTATATTATACGCAAATATGTTGTTACGTTATGCGATCATGGTTTTATTACATTATGAGCTGATTATTACATTATGAGCTTTTATTACATTTAAGTTATTACAGTATGCGCAGTTATTACATTATGAGCCGTTATTACAGTATGAGTTGCTACATGGTCTCTGTTGACATTATCAGAAGGATGCTGAAGACCTATTTATTTAAACAGGTCTTTGTTTCAATAAGTACTGTCTAGGATGTGTAATCTTTTAAGGTGTGTGATACTTTTAACTGTTTTCTTGTAATTTAATTTTATTCAATTTTAATCTTTTAATTAGTTTTAATTGTGAAGCACTTTGTGACTCTATCTATGAGAGGTGCTATATAAATAAAAGTTACTTACTTACTTACTTACTTACTTACTTACTTACTTACTTATTTACTTATCGGTTATTTTTCATTAATAGAAACACAGTCGTCAGTTTTACCACTTATTTCTGCATTTGATGACATACAGTTGAGGCCAAAAGTTTACATACACTTAAGCTAAAGACATTCAAACTCAATTTTTCACAACTCCACACATTTCATGTTACCATACATTTCCTGTGATAAGTCAATTAGGGTACCTACTTTATTTCCATAAGAGGTAATTTCAAAATAATAGCTAAGAGACAGATTTATTTTAGCTTTTATGTCAGATTTTCAGTGGGTCAAAAGTTTACATACACTTTGTTAGTATTTGGTGGCATTGCCTTTTAATTGCTGTAGGTGCAGTTGGTAGAATTTACGGTATTAATCAGTCTCATAAAATTATTATTACCATAAAATTTGGAATTTTATTAGCGGTTAAAATTTCAAATACCAATGGTTATTTCTATTAGATTGATCAAATATTACAAATTCAGTTATTAAATGAATATTTCAATCTGACAATCTAGGTTCTGAAGGAAATGGTTCTTTTGATGGAATGTTGTGGCTTCAGTCGATATCCAGGAAACATGAACCAGACAACTGTATAAAATTAAACAATGTTTAATAAACGCAGTGAACAGAATCACGAAACACCACTATAATACCATCTACGATCTAACACAATTATCTATTACTAATGATTATTGTCTCCCTGAAGTTGAATGAGGGAAAAACCATGGGGTGTGCCGGAGTACGCGCGGGTGTACGCACACGTGGGGAGAGAGAGAACAAAGGAGGTTATGTGTAGGAGGTTGGGGAAATGGTGCCAGGCTTCTCTACGGGGGAAGAAGAAGCCAAGCGATTTCTCAGACGCCACGGAGACACTACTTTGTTAGTATCACATGCATGCACGGAGGTTAAAATGAAATTAGTGTACAGCGCTTGCGCGTAGCCTCTATTAAGAGCTCTGAACTCACTATAATCACTAACCTACAAACACAGAAAATATAAAACAGTCACAAACGAAGTTACATTGCTGAGATTTATGACTAACAAAGAAAGAATAATTTGTGCCCAGATGTTACAGTCTTAGCATCATGAGATACTCAACACCAGAGTTTTCACTGCACGCCGTCTCTTTTGTGGGATTGTCTGCGGTCCAATTGACGGTGCAAGAAGCAACAACGCATGGTCCAGGCGGGGTAGCCGAGTCCAGGATCCGCGTCTCTGGACTTGCCCAGGGGAAATCTTGTTGGTACCTTTTCTTGCACTGAGAAGAACCAGTCGTTCTCAGCACGCCACTCCAAGCGTCACTCGAAAGTAACGCTCTCCAACGTAATGTTGGGAATTCGTGAGTTAACTCGAAGGTATGGATGACTAATGCCTAATGCTACAACTGTGATCAATAGTCGCGGATGCAAAAGGGTTACTGTTCCATTAACACAAAGAAATAAAATAAAATAAAATAAAGCTGCAGACTTCTTCTCTTTAGCTGCCGTCAGCTGTGATGCCACGACCAGAGAGAGCGAGACAATGGCGAATCCTCGTTTTTATATCGGGGATTGCGTCCTTCTGATTTTACAGTATTGGCTTACTGTATATTTTAAATTTGCGGTTGGGGGCGGAGTTAACTGTGTCACCCTTGTGGTGGTGCAAGGGTACTGTAGTCTTTTGGAGTGATCCTTTGTAGTCCATGGTACCAACATTCCCCCCTTGGTCTTAGGATGGAGCTTTGATAAGGGAAGTGCTGAGAGCATTGTATGGTCCATTATGCAGTCCAAAACAGGTGAGTCCTTAAGCTCCCTCAGGGGTGAACACCCAGTGTAATCCCTTTGGGTCTGTAAACCTTTGAATGGATTGTACAAGACTGTAAACATCTGAACACACACAGGACTGTAAACACCTGGGCATACTGGCATCGACTAAATCAAACCATTTTATAACACAGACTAACACACATTGCTACATGAGGCTTTAATCAGCGGGTTAGTGAGATAGGAAAAAGTGTTTATGCCTGTTGTTCTAGGAACTGGACAGCAGTCCTGGATGAGGAAAGGGGAAGAACACCATAGGGCCTTTGTTTAAGGCTGTCAGGGATAGTGGTTAGTGTGTTAATCATAGCGCTTAGTATTAGGATGTGCTTGAGGAGCAGTAGGGCAACGCCTGCGGTTATGATCCAGCCACCAATGAGAAGTACCAGGGCAACCGTGTTAGTAGGATCCCATGGATCAACTGACTTCCAATCTACTGGGCTGAGGACAGTTGTTTGGACTCCTTCTAGGCTAAGACTGAACTGGACTGTTTTAGTCCCTTCCAACAGGAGTTGCCTTTGGAGGGTGTCCTCTATCATAAGACTGTGACGGAAGGCATATATCATTTCAAGGGTTGTCTCGTACCTCTCAGTGTTGAGATGGTGCAAAACAGTGTCCTCAATATGGATAGTGGCCCCCTGTGAAACTTTAATGAAAACAGTTTGATTAGGCAACTTCATGCGGGTGGCTGTATCATGCCGGTCGTAAGACATTAGGACCTCTCGCTTCGGGGTGCTGACAACCTATCTAACCTATCTATCTCCAGCTCTTTCCACCTTAGTTTCCATAACATCATCTCTAACAGACATGCTGGCCTTACACTTTTCATCGGGGGCTCCGGACCTTAGACCACACAGACGTTATGTCGTGTCTCTGATGAATGGGTTGCTAGGGTACACCCAGTGAATGTCTTTGGTAGAGCTTCACATGTTCAGGTTAGGAATGAGGTAGAAGGCTGGATTGTCATCGTGGTATGCTAGCAAGGAAGGTGTTACGAGGTGGATGTGCACATCGTCTCTCCAAAATCCTACGTAGAGGACCGACTTGAGTCTAAATGTTGGATTTCTCAATTATGGGCAGGTTTAGGATATATCCTATCTCCATGTTTTCAGGGTGAACGTAAATTGGAATAGCGCTGCCAAGGCTATACGCTAAGTGTACTTGCAACTCCTGAACCAAAGACATGGTAGCGGATTCTACGATGTCAGTTACCATGCTAAGGGATACTAAATATTTCCCTGCGCCTAGACTTGTAACTGAGAAGCTTATTTCTCTAAGTAAGTCTTGCACCTGAGTTAGTCGGTTCAGAGCGTAGACAGTGTTGTTAATTAGCGCTGAATGCATGTTTACCGTTAAGATTGTGCCTTGCATTGTTCTACCAAGACCCTGTAATTGCCGCTGCTGAATCAGCATACGCTGGCTTATCTCAGGCAGTTCATCCCTAAGATCGCTCACTTGCTTCTTAATAGTACTCAAGCTAACTGTGTTAGTGGCTGAGAGGCCAATAGAAAACAGTGATCCGATGGCAGAGGCTGTGGTAAGCAAACCTCTGAGGAAGCGTTCCTGGCGTTTCGCCCCACTCAGCTCTCATCTTCAGTGACGAGAAATTTCTGCAGTTGTCCTAGCATGTGGACCATGACGAGACGAGCATGTTCAAGCGGGTCCTTGATTTGCGTCTCTGTTGATCTCCCATCGGCAGAATGTCCTGCAGGAGCGGGCATGTGTTTCCTATAAACGTCCCACGGGTCAAGACGAACATAGACCCTCTGGGTATGAATTTTGCAGTTAGTGAGGAGTAATCCTGGGGAGTCTTGAAGGACAGTGCCTGACGGGGGCCCTGGTTCCACCACCTCATCGGGTCGGTATAGAAGATGTAGAGGCAGAGTCATCTCCCGCCCAGTCATCAGTTCAAAGGGTGTTGTGCCCGTAGAGCGATGGGGGGTAGAGCGAATTGCCATAAGTACCAAGGGAAGCTTTACGTCCCAGTCCTTACCATTAGTCTTTACATACTTCCTAAGCATGCCCACTATGGTCTGGTTTGCTCGCTCCACTTGTCCCGATGACTGGGGGTGGTAGGAGATGTGGAACTTAGCTTCCACACCCAGCATATCCTCCTGAGACCCAGCCCATTAACTTGTGTCCTCTGTACTGGACATTTTGTTGACATGCATCTCCTTTTACTCTTTTGAGCTACTCTATCAATCCCTGCTGTATTGTAAAGAGGACATCCTGGGCTTTCCAGTGATGTGTCATGTGATAGGCTGGGATGCTGGGAACTTCCTCTTCCTTTTCATCCAAAATGGACGGCATAGCAGCAAGCACATTTTATGGAAAGAGGAGAGGTAAGTCAAATATTGTTTATCTATTGTTTTTTTACTATGATAATCATATATGTTCTTGTTTATTAACATGTCAGGAATGATACATTTAGTTCTGAAAGCAGCTAAATTATTTGTGTTTTGAAATAATAGCCCTTTTATGAATGTCAATTATAGTGGACACCAAGACCATCTTAATGTACTTAATGACTCAACATTGTTGTAGGAGACAGAACTGAAGCAGAGAGTATTCTTTACCAGATAGTTGAGGGAGATTCAGACTTGGAGCTGTCATATGATGAGCGTCTGCTGTCTGTCCTGGCCCCTCGCTGGTGGAATGACCTTCCCGTGGCGGTCAGAACAGCAGAGAATCTGACTACCTTCAAGCGCAGACTAAAGACTCATCTCTTCAGGCTGCACCTCTCCCCACCCCTCCCTAGCCTCTAGTTTAGCTCAATGTACCTACTTAAGCTAATGCGATCACGTTAGTTTTTATTTGGCAGGATTGTTTTTGTCTGATTCGGATTAGGCAAATGTGATTTCAGTGCTAGTTTGTACTTAGCAGGATTGTTTGTTTGCTGAACAGGTTACCCTACAGGGTTGGAGTCCTGATCTATGTGGTCACTTCTGGCACTACGATCTTTACTTCACTCTAGTGTGTTTTTTCTGTACCTCTGCACCTTGAACTGATGCACTTGTTGTACGTCGCTCTGGATAAATCTGCTAAATGCCTGTAATGTAATGTAATGTAATGAGAGACATGAGGATGAGTTTGAACCTGGGATAGAAGAAGATACAGGAGGCTCAAATGAGCAGACAGATACAGACACAGAGACAGACAGGGACGAGCAGGAAAGACGTCCTCTGTGGGCCAGGAGTAGCACGTATGTTTTATTTAGTTCCAGGATAATATATTCAGGTCCAGTAATTAGCCACTATTGATAATCATGGTGACAAAATACTACAAATCATATTTTTACAGTAAATGGGTAATTCCATGTAATGTAACACCCATAATGCAGACATATTACTACGTATCAGTGATATTTATCAGTGATCCTTGAGGTTTGAAGATTTCCAAAGTGGTGTCATGAAATATATGCAAATTGCCACAAGAATGCAAAGTTTGTGCTCATGAGTATGGTCAATAGGAGACCATATTACATCCATAACACTGGAATTGTCCCAATGATGCACTACGTCCTGACTGCATTTAATCCAAATAGATTTGTGTGAGGTTTACTTATTATTCCTGTTATAACCTTTCATTTATTGGTGTTTTTTTCCATCATAATAGATTCACACTTGTGCAACCTGGGCTTCCTGACTGTCAAGATGACCCGACAACCCATGCAGACTGGAGTCCAATTCGGTACTCTTCCCAGTACATTGACAACAAAGTCTTCGAAGATTTGGCAGTATTCACAAATCAAAGAGCTACAAACTAGAGGAGTGTCTCTGAATACTACTCCACAAGAAATTAAGATCTTCTTTGGCATATCAGTCCACATGGCCTGCCTTGGCTATCCCAGAATTAAAATGTTTTGGGCCAAAAAAACAAAAGTGGCAGTTATAAGCAGCAAAATGGCAAGGGATAGGTTTTTCAAGCTGAGAAGCTCACTCAAGATTGTCGATGACCTGGATGTAGCGGAGGAAATAAAGGAGGCAGACATTCTTTGGAGAGTCAGGCCATTACTTGACCATGTGAGGCTAGGCTGTCTCAGCCTTCCAAAGTCTGAGAAGCTCTGCATTGATGAGCAAATCATCCCTTTCACAGACCGCTGTCCAGTCAGGCAATATGTTCCAGGCAAGCCAAACCCTACTGGCCTAAAGGTCTTTGTCCTTGCTTCTCCAAATGGTATGATGTTGGATTTTGAAGTGTACCAAGGGAAGAATACATTCAGGGGCCAAAGATTAGGCATTGGAGCAGCAGCAGTGCAACTGGAACTATAATGAAGAACCGAGTCCCAAAGCCGTGCCAGCTGCCAGGAGACAAGTAGTTGTGAAAAGAGGGGAGAGGAGCATCAGTGTCAGTGGTCAGAAAGAGTCCTGAGCTGGCAATAATGAAATGGTTCGACAACAAACCAGTGCTGATGGCTTCCACTGTACATGGGAAAGATCCTGAAGATATCTGCACCAGATGGTCCAGCAAAGAAAAAGTCCATGTCCAGGTGAGAAGACCAGCAATGATCAGACAGTACAATGACAACATGGGTGGCGTGGACCTATTTGACCGCATGCTGAGCTTTTATCGCATTTCAAACAGGACCAAGTAATGGACGTCGCGTGTGATTACTCACTTCTTTGATGTTGCCATCACAAACTCCTGGATCCAATACAAGTCTGACAGCAAAGCGCTTAACCGACCAACGAAGAGCACCCAACAGTACCCTCACTTCAAATTGCACCTGGCTGAAGAGCTGTTGGATAGTCCAGAACTTGATGACACCAGTGAAGACAGTGAAGAAGAGTATGAGCCACCAACCAAAATGAGGATCCCGCAACCAGAGCCATCTGTGCGCAGACTAGGAGCCACGCGCATGCCAGAGATGGTGGATGTCAAGCATGCAGAAAGATGCAGAAATAAGGGCTGCAAAAGGAAGATGTACATGAGGTGTACCAAATGATAGATGTTTCTCTGCATTACCAAAAAGAGAAAATGCTTTCAGGATTATCACCGCTAAAAAAAAAAAACATGCAAAAGAACAAATGAAGAACAATGAAGAATGAAGAACAAAACTAGATTGGTTTAGGTTTCACAAATAACTAAATCACAATAAAAATAAATATATCTGTTCTACTTTAGTTCTACTGTTCACTGTTCAAATAAACACACTCAAAGGACTCAGGGGACCCATCAAACGGTATGGACATATAACGACAATGCGTTCAGTTTTAATAGAAAATATACTACAATCCTTGCAACCAACAAGCAAGTGAAACAATCAAGAATGATAAATAATTTTGTTTTTGAACCAAGTTGAATGTATTCTTGGTTTAATATCACTCTACAGCCATAATCTGTTCAATTTTTTATCTTCTAAGTTTGGCTGTCCTTTCACACTAAAATGGTCCTGTGGTTCGCTACAGTGGACATGCTGTAAAATTAAAAATTAAAATAAATTTTAAAAAGTCTAAATTGTAAGATTTTTTAAAACCCTAAATAGGTAGGAAATCACAAAAAAAAAGAAATTGGAAGACACTTTTTTTCCTCGGTTCCCAGGAGGATATTCCACAATGTGGTCATTATGTTGGCTGTGAAATGCATACCTCGGTCTGAGTCTGTGGACAGGGGAAGGCCCCAACAGCTGAAGATGTGGTTGACCAGCAAGAGAGCAGTCGTTTTGGCAGTGTCATTTGGTGCCGGGAGGCACTCCAGCCACTTAGTAAATGCACAGGTGACTGTAAGGAGGTATCTGTTACCTTGTGAGTATTTGGTGACGGGTCCAATCCAATCTACCTGGATGTTTGACGAAGGAAAGGAGATTCCCCTCCTTTGAAGAGGGGCTCTGTGCAGTGGTTGTGATGGTTGGAATTGGCAACAGACTAAGCATCCGCGTACATACTCAGTGATGGCCCTAGCCATGGAAGGCCAATAGGCAACTTGCCGAAGGGTCTTACAGGTGGCCCTGGCACCTCTGTGGCCTCCACAGGGCAGATCGTGGGCGTGCTGGATCATCACCCCCCTATGATCTGATGGGACGACCCATCGAGGTAGTTCTGCATTGTTGGGTGCATACACCAGCAGTCCCTTCTCAATACTGAGACTGTGCCTGAGATAGTACAAGTTCCGGAGGTCAGCGAACCATTTTAGTGACTTAGGAGGGATGGAGTGTTTCACAGGGTCAGTTACAAACTCATACATGGTTTTTATCACTGGATCCCGTTTCTGCATGGCGACCAGATCTGTGGCACCTACCCAAACACAGGGTGTGCCGATCCATGCGGGATTGGTCCGCACCCTCACAAACCTGTGTGCGTGTGACTGCATTCACTGAGCAGGTTTCTGCTTGTGGGAGCCATTCCGTTAAGAACTGCCAGGGCGTTCTGCCCAATGCGCCCGCTTTGGCCAGCCGATCGGCTTCGTCATTGCCATCCTTATCTGGGCCCGGGGCCTGCGAATGTCCTTTTACCTTCCTCCAGTACACTTTCATACCTTGGTTACCAACCAGTCTGTCACACACCAGAAAGAGCTCAACATGCTTGACCTCCTTCCCACGTGCATTCTTCATGTTGTTTTGCTTCTAAGCCGGGAAGTGAGAAACAAAACTATGACAAGCATAATTGGAGTCTGAGCAGATTACCAATCTTTGATCATGGCTCGAGCAGCCTGTTGCAGGGCAATGAGAACAGCGGCTATCTCTGCATATTGCCTGGTCTTGGAGCCAAGTTTGTATTGTGAAGGCTCTCCCAAGGAGCCATTCTCCCAAACAATGCCCACGCCAGCCTGGATGTGGTGGTTGTGATGGAATGAGCATCCATCCACGTAGATTTTTGGGAGTTTAGAACAGACGTTATCATCATAGTAGTGATGATCTGAGGGTAATGAGAGAGCGGTCACCGTAGTTGGCAGCTCCCTTGGCATAGCCTCACACTCACAGTTTTGGCACTCTGCCAGACCTTGGCCTAGGGCCATTTTGTGAGTTTGGGCATATTTGACCTTGACGTCGTAACCCTGAAGAGTCATAATCCAAAAAAGCAATGCGACTATTTGAGATCCTGCCTTCTTTGAGTCGTTGTCTGTTCAGAAAGGACACAGGTTGATGATATGTCTCAATAATTATCTTTTGTCCTCCTATGTAGCTGCGGAAGTGTTCTGCTGCCCACACAGTAGCTAGTAGGCATTTCTCACAGTCTGAGAATTTCACTTCCACGCTGCTTAATGACCTACTAGCGTATGCTACAACACACTTGTCTTGGTTATGCTTTTGAGAGAGGGTAGCACTGAGGCAGTGTTGGGAGAAGCTTGCCTCCAGATAAAATTCCTTATCCTTGCCTGGATAGGCAAGGCAAGGTGCGGTGCAAAGCTTGTCTTTGAGCTCTTTGAAGGCTGCCTCCTGAGTAAGTCCCCACACAAAGGTCTTGTCTTTCTGTAGCAACTCAGTTAGAGGTCTAGCAATTTCAGCATAGTCCTCAATGAACTGCCTTGAATAGTTGCAGACACCTAAAAAGCTTCAGAGCTCAGAGACATTTACCGGGCCCTTGATGCTTTGGACGGCTTGGATCTGACTAGATTGTGGTTGGATGCCATCGGCTCCAACCAGGAGTCCTACGTACTCCACCTTAGTGCGGCACCACTGACCCTTGCTTAGGGACAGCTTTGCACCTGCAGTGGACAGCTGGCTGAGAACATGACAGATCTCAGCCAGGTGGTCCTCCCATGTTTGGCTGCGCATGAGTATGTCATCGGTTCCCCCGGGCAACTGCATGGCTCATGGCTTTATGCAGGAAGATGTTGAATTCAGCCGGGGAGTTCCAGGTAAACTGGCGGTTACCAAAGGAAAAGGCTAGCTTGTACAGATCCGCTGGGTCCACCTTCAGGGTCCAGAAGCCATTGGACACATCCACTGTTGAAAAATACCGAGCATCGATAACCTTCACCAGTTCTTGGTCCAAATGGATCATGGGCCAACGGGACAGTGGAACCTGCTTGTTCAGCTGTCGGTAGTCAATAGTCAGATGCCATTTTCCCGACGGTTACAACACAGGCCACAGCAGGGAATTGTAAGTGGAGTTGCATTCATGAATGGTCTGCTTAGTGAGTAGTAGTGAGTCTCTTGAATGGACTCAAAAGCAGCTAGGGGGATCTTATATTGACGCACGAACGTTGGCGGGGCGTTCGGGTCTGTAGGGATGCGTACCATGTGAAGATCAGTGACCACACAGTCGTGGGCATCCCTGGAGAAAATGTGCTCGAAGTTGTAAAATAATTGTCTAAGCTGCTGTCGTTGAGCTTCGGTTTCCAACCCATCAGCTTTAGCAAGTTGTTGTTGGACCTCCGTCTCAAAACCTGGGTAAGGTTCCGCCTGGGAGGACATGCTTCCTTCATGACCATAAGGAAGTTGCTCAGCACCCTGGGTAACAGCAATCAATCAATCAATCAATCAAATTTTATTTGTATAGCGTATTTTACAGCAGTTGTCACAATATGCTTTACAGACAACCCTGGCCTAAACCCCCACAGGAGCAAGCCTAAGGCAACAGTGGCAAGGAAAAACTCCCTGTGGCAGATGGGAAGAAACCTTGGAAGGAACCAGGCTCAAGGGGGAAACCCATCCTCCTCTGGTCGGCTCAGGGTGCCGACTGGTGACCAGCATGTCAGCCAGTTTCATAAGATATGTGATGTGGCTCAGATGATGGGTGGGGCCGGGTGGCGGTGATGGGAAACAGCAGGTGGCGACAGATGTGAGCAGGGTGGAGGCAATGACGAAGGAGGGGCTGGACCGCAGAGGTGGGGGAGACCAGACAACTCTCGAAGCACTCTCGAGGGTTGGGGCAAGAGCCCCACCGGCAGCGTGGGGAAGAGGGTAGAAAGGCAATTAGGGAATTTGCAATATAGCAGACAGTGAGTAAGGTGGCAGTGGTATGCATTGGGGGGACCCCGCCAGGAGTAGAATATGGCTGCATATCTACTAGGACAGGGATGGAGAGCCCATGCAGTCATGAGGGGTAGACAACCATACCTGCCTATCAAGAGCCAGCCCATGTAAAGTCGGGTCACAGCTGATTGACAGGTGACAGTAAGGAAAGGATTGCCACCTACAAAGCTCTATGACTACAGGCTTCTCGCACCCTGTCTCCAGACTACAACTGATTGTAAGCCTGATCATAGAGGTGCGTTTTTAATCTGGATTTAAATATTGAGACTGTGTCTGATTCCTTTATAAATTTTGGAAGCTGGTTCCACAGTAGTGGGGCCCTGTAGGAGAAAGCCCTACCACCTTTTAGGTTTTTGGAAATTCTTGGGACTACCAAGTAGCCTGCGTCTTGGAATCGGAGTGACCTTGTGGGCTTATAATGTAGGAGTAGGTTAGATATGTACACAGGTGCACGTCCATGCAGCGCTTTAAAAGTCAGGAGCAAAACCTTGAAGTCTATCCTATGCTTAATGGGTAGCCAGTGAAGCGACGCTAGAACTGGTGTAATGTGCTCATATTTCTTAGTTCTGGTCAAGATATGAGCAGCTGCATTCTGCACAAGCTGGAGACTCTTTAACAAGTTATTAGGGCAGCCAGAAAGCAGGGCGTTACAGTAATCTAACCTAGATGTAACAAATGCATGGATCAATTTTTCAGCATCCCCGACTGACAGGAAATATCTCATTTTAGCTATGTTGCGCAGCTGAAAGAAGGCAATTCTGGATATGTTTTTTATATGGGTGTCAAACGATAGATCAGGATCAATGGTGACACCAAGGTCTTTAACGACCATATTAGGTTTAGCCAAACAACCATCACAGTTTAAGGTGAGAGTAGCCAATTTCTCCCTTAATATTTTGGGACCTAAAACCAACATTTCAGTCTTGTCTGAATTTAGGAGCAGAAAATTTGAAAGCATCCAAACCTTGATATCTACAATACAGACCTCTAACCGTGAAAGCGGCAGTGCTTCGCCAGGTTTCATTGAAATATAAATCTGGGTATCGACCGCATAACAGTGGAACTCTATGCCATGTGCCCGGATAATATTGCCAAGTGGTAGCATATATAGCGAGAAGAGTACTGGTCCTAGTACTGATCCTTGTGGAATACCGTGTTTCATTATTGAGGAGCTGGACTCTTCTTCTTTTAATTTGACAAACTGTTTCCTGTCACGTAGGTATGATCCAAACCATGCGAGTGCCTGTCCATGAAGTCCAACACTGGCCTGGAGTCTGTCCAGTAGAATTCCATGATCAATTGTGTCAAAAGCTGCACTCAGGTCGAGGAGCACAAGAACCGACACAGAGTTACGGTCGGCTGACAGTAGTAAATCATTTGTAACCTTGATAAGTGCAGTTTCTGTGCTGTGGTGGGGTCTAAACCCAGATTGGAATACTTCATGGATACCGTTAGAGCTAAGGTATGCACTTAGTTGCTTAGCAACAGTTTTCTCCAATAATTTTGATAGAAATGGAAGGTTTGAAATAGGTCTATAATTTTCCAATTTATCAGGTTCTAGGTGTGGTTTCTTCAATAATGGCCTAATAACTGCCACTTCTAGTGACTCAGGTATATATCCTGTGACTAGGGATGTGTTAATGATTTTTAGTATATGCTGGCCTATTACTGGAAATAGTTTTTTAATCCAGTTTGAAGGAATAGGATCGAGTAGACAGGTCGTTGGTTTTGAAGACATAACTAATTCGGATAACTCAACCATGCTAATGGGCGTAAAACAGTTTAGTACCGCTGTCTGTAAGTCTTCCTGTTTTAACCAGGTGCGGGGCTGTTTATTAACATGAACAGAAATAGTGCATGATGGAGACAGTTAGGAAATCTGGTCTCTAATAGCCTCAATTTTCTGATCTAAAAAGTTCATGAAGTCAATGCTGCTAAGATTGGAGGGATAAGTTGAAAACTCTGATTGTTTTTTAGTTAATTTATCCACAGTACTAAATAGAAATTTTGGGTTATGTCTGTTTTGTTCAATTAGTTTTTAGAAAAAGGCAGATCTAGCAGAAGCAAGAGCTTGCTTATACTGAAGAAAGCTGTTTTTCCATGCAAGATGAAATACTTCTAGCTTAGTAGACCGCCATTTTCGCTCTAATTTTCTGGTAGACTGCTTCAGGGCCCGGGTGGTATCGTTGTATGGAGTGTGCTTTTTCCGACTAGGGTTTCTTCTTTTAAGGGGGGAAACAACATCAAGAGTGTTCCTGAGGGTGAGGGTTAGTTGGTTAGTCAATTGGTCCAGAGCAGCTTCATCAGCATTTTCATCAGCCTTTTCTTCTGTGGAGAGGAATTTAAAAACTTTGGAATAACCTCAGGGTTTACTGATCGGCTGTAGTAATGTCTAGGCTCTGATACAGGAGGATTTGACGCCTTAATATTAAACGTAATGAGGAAATGATCTGATAGTATAGGGTTATGAGGTGCAATGGTAAGATTTACCACACTAATACCATGGGACAGAACTAAGTCTAAGGTATGGCCACGGTAGTGAGTAGGCTCACAAACATTCTGTACAAAACCAATGGAATCAAGAACAAAAGCTGTTCCTAGGGGGTCACCATTTTTATCCACATGTATGTTGAAATCACCAACAATTGTGACCTTATCTGCTGAGATAGCAAGGTATGATAAAAACTCAGCAAATTCCCTTAAGAAATCAGAGTAAGGCCCAGGTGGCCTGTAAACAGACACAAGAAAAAAGGACTGCCCGCTAGCACTTTTATTAGCTAGATCGGGCTGTACACAGTTAGTAATAAGAACTTCAAAAGAGGAGAACATATATCCATGCTTAGGCGCTAGACTCAATAAGGACTGATAAATAGCTGCAACACCTCCCCCTCTGCCTGATGGACGTAACACCTGAGTACCTATGAAACCCACAGGAGACGCTTCATTAATCACAACATATTCATCAGGTCTTAGCCAAGTTTCAGTCAGACATAATACATTGAGATTATGGTCTATTATCAATTCGTTGACAAGATCTGCTTTTGGAGTGAGTGATCTAACATTTAATAGTCCAATTTTTAAGGATGGTTCACTATGATTAGTAGCAGCGTGCCGTGTTTTTATGACAATTAAGTTATCCACATCAATTCCACGGTTAGCTTTATGTTTGGCATGGATGCGTGGAACAGACACAGTCTCGATATAACAGATATCAGATTCTAGTTTAAAAGTATTAGTTAAAGGGGCTTTTGAAATACTATTTCTGTTAGCTAGCTCTGAAACGCACCTTGCAGACAGAGGCGTAGGGCCATATGTCTGGGACACAGGTATAAAGAAACGAGCAGGCAAACACGTAAGGTTAGAAGCCTGCGGCCTGGCCGGCGCCCTGATGGAGTGTCAGGATCTGGCCTTATTAAGACTAGCGGCTATGTTGTTCGATAGGACACGAGAACCTCTCCAGCTCGGGTGGAGTCCGTCTCTCTTCAGTAGGCCAGGCCTTCCCCAGAAATCAGGCCAATTGTTAATAAAGCCTATGTTACTAGATGAGCACCACTCCGACAGACAGAGATTTAGCGAAGATAGCCTATTGTATACCTCATCGATCCTATGAGCTGTAAGCAGGCCAGAGAAAATTACTTCCCGACACATCTTTTTAGCCACTGCACACACCGATATAAAATTATTTTTAGTGACCTCCGATTGCCTCAATCGGATGTCGTTTGTGCCGACGTGGATAACAATCCTAGAGTATTTACGTTTACTTTTAGCCAGCACTTTTAAATTTGCCTCAATGTCGGTGGCTCTGGCACCAGGAATACACTGTACTATGGTCCCTGGTGTCTCTAATCTCACGTTTCTCAAAATACTATCCCCTATGATCAGGGCTTTCTCAGTAGGTGTGTTACTGAGTGGGGAATATCGGTTGGAAACGCAAGTTGGGTGGTGCTCGGCGGCCCTGGGCCAGCAACTATGTTTCTTTAGTACCGTGATAAAATCGTCCTGCAGCGAGGACACTGGCGGCGGAGAAACACTCGCATCTAAACTAGCATCAGGCTCGGGTAAAAGGGAGTCTAAGAAAGTCTCACTCTCCTGAATCTGATATGAAGTCTGGATGCGTGTCTCTAACTCAGCTATTTTCTGTGCCAATTCTAAATTAAGCTGACACTTAGAACAAGTACCATTACTCGTAAAATTGGCAGCAGAGCTAAGACTAACCATACAACAAACTATGCAGGGAATGGAAGCCATGATGCGCTCTTACCGTATTTTCTTTAGTTGTTCGCGTCATTCGATTTACAATTTACTTTGCCAAGTAATCCGGAGAAAGTAGTATATGATGCTTACTTAGGTTTTGTTTAAAGAAAAAAAAAAAAAAAACCCAAGATAGTGTCAATACACCCTTGAAAGCACGATATTACCGATATTAGCCTGTAACAAAGTTTTTCGAACTCCTCACTCTTTCAACCACAAACTTTCAACCACAAACAGGAAGCCAACCACAAACAGGAACCACAAAAATTGCACACACTACCAACTAATTTTCTTGACTTAAGTCAATACGACGAATGGTATCACTAGGGAACACTTTATTGGGAATGACTGATATCATTTTCAAAGGATGGGTGAAGTATACCTCATTGCAGCTTTCCTGTATCAAGGAGAGAGGGAGTTCACCAATCACGGGGATGGTGAGCTCAAAATCATGGAAAGAGCTATTAATGAGGTAGCCTAGGTGTTTTCTTGCGGTCACATGAGCAGTCGTATTGGTAAGATTCTGTACCAAGAGATAAGTAGAGCGGTTTTGGACTTCTAGAAGAGGGGTGCCACAGATGGTCAGGTTTAGCTCATAGAAATATGGAGCGGGTTAGAAGAAAGCTCCTGAGCAATCAAATGCTTGTCCGTTCAGAATCATGAATCTAGCAGGAACGCCAGCGGTCTTGGCAGGAATAGCCATGTCAAACTCACTCGCCACTTGGCAGGCCTGGGGAATCGTTGACCAGAGCACATGTGTTCTGGGTCTGTGGAAAGGAATTTGTCCTCTGTGCGCACTTGAGACCACAAAACGCCATTAATGGTGTCAAGCTGAGCACCCAACCGAACTAGCGCATCGGCTCTGACGTAGATGGAGTGGGACAGCTGGGGCACCACACTGAAGTAGTGGGTCAGCTGCTTCTTTCCAATCTGGAGAGCCAGCGCACAAATCCCAATGCTCTTCATTGGGGTCTGCGGGAATTCAGCCGAGAGTAGCCTGTGGCTCTTATGCGCAAAGGGTGGGCAAGTGTCCTTATGGTAAAGAAGGTCAACCGAGGGCGACATAGCTCAGGAGGTAAGACCGATTGTCTGGCAGTCGGAGGGTTGCCGGTTCAAACCTCACCCTGGGCGTGTCGAAGTGTCCTTGAGCAAGACACCTAACCCCCAACTGCTCTGGCGAATGAGAGGCATCAATTGTAAAGCGCTTTGGATAAAAGCGCTATATAAATGCAGTCCATTACCAGTCCATTCATATAAGTCTTGGCGGATAGCAGACTTCTCAGACCCGATTGCAACAAGTGTATCCTGCACATTGACCCCATTCACCCGCGCCCCACCAGTGATTAACGGACTATAGTTGTGACTTGGGCTCGTCCAAGGCACATAGGAATGATTCATGTTCATGTCGAACATGGGCGGGAGGCCAAGTGTTCTCAGTCTCCTGTGGAGGATCACTGAGGGCAGGTGAGAGGTTTTTGGGGGATACAGGGTCTCCAGAGTGTTGTGTATGGGACTCGAGCCCTATGTTGGGTGAGTCCGCAGTGGCTGAGCGAGTCTCAGCACCACCATTGGTTGCAATTGCGTTGCATGGTTGTTTGGTGATACCAATATCAAAAGGCTTTGGAGAGGTCACTTGTGCCCACAGCTGCCCCCGGTGGCAGTCGATCAATGGAGCCAACCTACTAAGTAGGTCTTGTCCAATGAGTAAGCGTTCGGTGTGGAACTGGGAGATGTAGACAGGATGGATGATCTTCATTTCCTGGAAACCAAACTCTAACCAGGCTCGTTGAGTGATGGAAGCACGGTCCTGAGTGTAACTTGTGATTTTTAAGTCACAGGATTCCACATTGAGGCGTTTACCGGCTACCAGCATCTCCTGGGTAATCTCGGTAAACGTGGTAGGGCACATGAGGCTGACCTCTGACCCAGTGTCCAACAGTGCACTGAGACGTACACTGTCTTCAGTCAGAACTGTGGCATAAATGTGTTTGGCGTTTCCGTGTTGGACTAATTCCCCAAGGAATTGCAAAAGCGGAGTAGCTTTAGCTATTGACAAGATGGATTTCTCTGCAGTTGGTGGAGGAGCAACTTTGTCTGCAGGTCCTTTTTCCCACCCCACAAGGTAGACTCTTGGTGGAGGGGAGGAAACCTGGCCTAGTCATGCAGTGGGGGTGTCGCTATTACCCCCCTTTGAAGGCTTCCCAAGAGAGGCTATGCCTTGAGTGAGGCCGGCTAAGGAGTCCTTAATGGAGTTCAGTTCAGCCCTGAGCTCTGCATCTGATTTCCTATCCTGCTTCCTGTACCCGCTGTCCTGCTGTGAGTCACCCCTCCTATGCTCTCGTGACCCTCCCCTCCTGTCTGTATACCTTTGTCCATGGCTATGACGTGGGTTTCCAGAGTCTCTCTGCTGACCATCTCAACTCTTGGACCGCTGTTGTTCCCTCCACCTGTCGGTGGCTGTGTTATGACGACAGTGGGGGTCTTGACGGTCTTTCTGGATCACAGTCTTAGGGGTTGGGACTTCTGAACCCTCAAGCTTAAGTAGGGTTCCGGAGCCTTTCAGTTCAAGAACTCTAGGTTCTTCTTCCCTCTCATTCTTGTCGCTCGGACGGAAGATGGCCTCCCAGGCCATTTGCGCTATCTTCCTGATGTCGCGCATTGAGGGCCTTGATTGATCGTCGCCACGAGTCATGAGGGTGACATGAGCACGGATGGATGGGTGCAGGTTGTGGAGGAACAAGGACTTGAAGGCTCGGTCCTCCTCAAGACCTGGCCTATTTCTCCCTTGGAAGAAGGCATATCGCAAGCGGTTATAAAAATCATGAGGGTGCTCAGATCGGTTATGTTTGATCTGAATTGCAGAAATTGTGGCTGACATCTCATCAGCAAAGGGCGTGTATTCTTCTGAGATCGCTTTACACAGCTGGCGATAGCTGTCACGGACAGAAAAGGGCTGTGCTTCTATGAATGCTCGAACAGGGCGAGAGGTTGTCTTCCAAATGAGTTTGACCTTTTCTTTGTCGGACGCTCTTGGCAGCTCGGACAGACTATGTTCAATCTCCCGTAGGTAGTCTCCCATGTTGTGGTCGACCTTCTCGGGATCAAAACGTTCAATGTCCTTAGCTAGTGCATCCAGCGTGTTTCCAGCGTGGACTGTCTGGAGACTTGTAAGACCTTCTCAAGGAGGGGGATTGGTCTGAGTCAGAGGGACTGGAGCCGGAGTAGTTTCTTCTTCGAGAGGCTCGGGATCGTGATCTATACCGGTGCCGTCTAGGGGGCAAATGTGAGTCATCCATGCGAGGCTGTCGGTATGAGACTACGGATTTTCCCAGAGATGGAGAAGAATAGCTGTCAGATTCATGGCCCCACCGAGGCCGAGAAGAGCGACGTTCCGCACAGGGTCGCCGTGGGGAGCAGTCTGATTACCTGTCTGAGGCGGTGTGCACAAATGCCCCATGCTCGGCGGGGAGGCGAGAGTGAGGGAGATCTGTACCTCTGTCTCTCCTTCAGAGGCAGTGAGAGTGAAGGAGATCTGTTCGCCCTCCCGGATGATCGCTTGCCCTGGATTTCTTTTTCCCGTGGATTGCCTATCCTGTCTGCCTCTCCGCCGCCCCGGATTCTGTAGCTGTCGGTTCCCGCACCGGTTGGTATCCGACGCTGCCTGCTTCATCACCCGGCTCCGTTCCAGCGAGTCGGTCTCCACTCTCTCGCCCGGTCCTCGAGCTGCTAGCTGTGCTAGCCTTCACGGTGAGTACGCTTACTGCTCCCGTGCTGTGCTGACTGGCTGGCTGGTCGTGGTGATCGGTTTAGCTAGGTTCATTGCGGTCGCCTTTCCAACCGTGTTTGCATTACCCGATCTGATCTGGCCAATCCTGTCTGGGAAAGTTGGACCTTCGCTAACGTCAGCTAGCCAGCTGCCGCTAGCCCGCTTTGCTAGGGCTGTTGACACAGTCGTTTTTTTTTTTTTTTTTTTTTTTTTTTTTTTTACTGTTGCTACTGAACACCCGCAACCACGACCGGATTTATCACCCCCAGGTTCCATTGACAATGTTACAGTACAGCCCTTCGCAACTCCTCACCCACAATTCCCGCTACACGGTTGATTCACTCGTCTTCCTCCGGTGCAAAAACTATGGTATTCTTCACACCCGATACCTCCACCGGGGGCGTCGCCGTAACATACATGCTGCCACTACAACATCAGCTCAATCTATCCCATCCGTTTGGACTATCGATCGCCCTGCTAGGACACGAGGAATCAGCACCTGCCTCGTGAATTATTCGGTTTTGCGTTCATTCCCCACAGCCCCTCCGGTAGCCAAACAGTCAATTCACCATGCCAATTTTGCCATGCTGAACATTCGCTCCATCAACAACAAATCCCCCCTGCTCCATGAACTTATCATCGACAATAAACTGGACTTTCTTTTTTTATGTGAGACCTGGCAGCAGCCAGGCGTCTTTTTCTCTTTAAATCAAGCCACGCCCCCAGGTTTTAGCTACTTCTGCAAACCCCGCCACTCTGGAAGGGGTGGCGGCCTCGCAATCATTTTTCATGCTAAATTCACCCCATCCGAAGTCTCCCTCCCGATTTCTGTCACATCTTTTGAATACATCGCATTTAAATTACACAATGTCCTTGTTGTCCTTATCTATCGCCCCCCTAAACCAAATCAAATTTTTCTGTCTGAACTAACTGAACTGCTCTCTGCCTGTTCCCCGTCTTCCCGTCTACTGCTACTGGGCGACTTCAACATCCATGTCGACTCCACTCAGTGTACACCTGCCTCTGACCTCAATGTAGTCTTGGACTGTTTCAACCTCACTCAACACGTACACTTCCCCACACACTCCAAGGGCCACACACTAGACCTTGTCTGTTCTATCGGTCTCAACATATCAAACCTCACCAGCTCTCTGTTCACATTGTCTGATCACAGACTGATTAATTTTCTCCTGTCCACCCCTGTCCCTCAGCCCATACAGTCGCGAACCATATCCTTCAGGACCACCAACTCCATAAACCCTGCCCACTTTGCTGCTTCAATCACATCCACCCTACCGCTTGACCGCACTGTACACTCCCCTGAAGAGTTCGCAATTCAGCTGTCCACCACATTATCCAGTACACTTAACTCTTTTGCCCCCCTCAAAACTAAGCTGGTCACCTTTGCCACTCCATCCCCCTGGTTTACCCCCGAGCTCCGTGCCATGAAACAGACCGGCCGTCGCCTGGAGCGTCTCCACAAAAAAACTGGTCTCACTGTCCATGCCCAAGCCCACCAACTCCACATTCAGACATACAGAGATGCCCTTATCGCTGCCCGATCCTCTCATTACTCCAACATAATCCAATACTCCAACGGAAACCCCCGCACCCTCTTCTCCACTGTTAACAAACTTCTCAACCCCCCTGCAAATAATACTACACCTGGCTCCCCATCACTGTGCAACTCCTTCCTAGAGTTCTTCCACACCAAAATCACCAACATACACCAAACTCTCTCCTCACCCTCACCCCCTTTAGATGAGCTACTCTGTACTACTGATGCCACCACAACTTCTCCCCCCCCTGGTTTTACCTTTACCCAGATTGACAGTGCTTCACTCACCAAACTCTTTTCCTCTGCCAGATCCACCACCTGCTCATTAGATCCCGCCCCCACTGCCCTGATTAAAGCCTGCCTCCCTACTCTCTGCCCTTACTTCACCAAGCTCATTAACCTGTCCCTGACCCACTGTGCTGTCCCCTCCATCTTTAAGACTGCTGCCGTCACCCCAATCCTTAAAAAACCTGGCCTGGACCCAAACACCCTCTCCAACTACCGCCCCATCTCCAACCTCCCATTCATGTCCAAGCTTCTTGAAAAAGTTATTGCTTCCCAACTCCGTTCATACATGTCCGACAATAACCTCTTTGAGCCCCTTCAGTCCGGCTTCCAACCCCATCACAGCACGGAAACAGCCCTCACCAAAGTGATAAATGACCTCCTCCTATCCTCTGACTCTGGTGCATATAGCATACTCATCCTCCTGGATCTCTCAGCCGCCTTTGACACAGTCAATCACAACATCCTCCTCACCCGTCTGTCTCACCTAGGCATCACTGGCCCATCTCTCAACTGGTTTCACTCATACCTCACAAATAGGTCAGAATTCATATCTATTCATGGTCACACCTCCGATCTTGCTACTGTCACACAGGGTGTCCCTCAAGGTTCTGTTCTTGGTCCCCTCCTTTTCACCATCTATATGCTTCCTCTTGGTCCCATCCTCCGTAGCTTTGGTCTCAATTTCCACTTCTATGCAGATGACACCCAAATCTATATCAGCTCTACATCCACAAATCAGCCACCCACTGCCATCATTGAAACCTGTCTGACACACGTCAAATCTTGGATGCAACACAATTTTCTTAAACTCAACTGCGAAAAAACTGAAATTATTCTCATCGGACCAAAACCCCAGCTCACAAAACTACACAACTTCTCCCTCACCATTGACAGTTCCCCTGTCTCCCCCTCCCCCCTGGTCCGCAACCTCGGTGTCATACTTGATCCATCCCTCTCCTTTGAAAAGCACATCAACAACACTGTCAAGGTTTCATTTTTTCACCTGCGTAATATCTCCAGACTCAGGCCCTCTCTCACCCACCCCGATGCAGAAAAACTCATTCACGCCTTCATTTTCAGCAGATTAGACTACTGCAATGCACTCCTCACTGGTCTTCCCTCCCGTCTCCTGCACAAACTGCAATTGGTTCAGAACTCGGCCGCAAGAATACTGTCCCGCACATCCTCCCGGTTTCACATCACCCCTATCCTGAAAGATTTACACTGGCTCCCAATCACATCACGCATCACATTCAAACTCCTCCTCCTAGTTTACAAATCCCTAAATGGCCTCGCACCCACCTACCTCTCTGATCTCCTGCTCCCCTACCAGCCACCCAGACAGTTACGTTCATCCACTGCCGGCCTCCTCACCATCATCCCCTCTCAGCGCCGTTCTTTTGGCGACCGCGCCTTCTCAGTTGCCGCCCCCAAACTCTGGAATGCCCTCCCCCCTGACATCCGTACCTCTGACTCACTCACCTCCTTCAAATCACATCTTAAAACCCACCTCTTTTCCCTAGCTTTTCCTTGATGTTTGTCTTTCCCCCCCCCCCCTTTTTTTTTTTTTTTTTTTTTTTTTTTTCCTCCTTCTCTGAATTGTATGTTTCATTGTATGTATGTATATATGTATGTATGTACCATCTACTGTAAAGCGTCTTTGAGTTCTTGAAAAGCGCTATATAAAATAAATTTATTATTATTATTATTATCTGTGCCTCTGTCTCTCCTTCCGAGGTGGTGAGAGTGAAGGAGATCTGTGCCTCTGTCTCTCCTTCCGAGGCGGTGAGAGTGAAGGAGATCTGTGCCTCTGTCTCTCCTTCCGAGGCGGTGAGAGTGAAGGAGATCTGTGCCTCTGTCTCTCCTTCCGTATTGCACCAGACTGAGAGGGCTCCTTCACTTTCTTTTACGGAGCAGTCTCTTTCCCGGCCTCTGCTGGAGAAGGAGTCACGACCCCCAAAATGTGCATTGGCGACTTGAGCTTTCAAGCGAGCCAGTTCACTGTCTCTCTGAGTGAGGGTGGTCTGCATGCTACTGAGGTGACACTCATTGCCTGTGAATCTAGCGCCACACTCTTCCAGCGCCTCAGTAGTTGTAGTGAGGTCGCGGCGTATATCTCTCACCTCCGCTTGTAGCCGTTCCCTACTCTGACTCAATTGCCGGTTCTCCCTGCTCAGGGTCTCCAGCTCTATGCTCGTCTGTCAGTGGTGGAGTAAGAACAGCCTGCCTACTACCTCTTGGATTGTCATACGGCAGGCGTGAGAGGAGTCCTGGATGGACTGCACTAAATGATTGATTTCCCTTTCGCACTCTTCCAAAGAGTGTCGCTCAAATTGTTCCTTCTCCTCCTGGGGAAATTGGAGAAGCTGAGCAACAAAGTCCTGAATGGGAATCTGCTCCAATTCTGGGAGCCCTGCCTCCACCTGAGAAGCTTGGGAGGAGTTGTGGCTCATTTTTAGACCTATTGTGGAACAGGGAGAAGCAGGGAAGAAAGCGGGCCAGCAATGGCTAAGCTAGCTACAACCTGTAGCGGGTAGGGTCTATCTAACCCAAAGTGTGAAAAGATACGACAACCATGGGGCCGCCTACAAAGTACCGGGCAGAACTGCGCAAGAAACCAGCAGGGGTCACGCGGGCACTAGTCACGCGGACTTTGGACAGAGGCGGTGACTGTGACCAATTGCAGCGACCCAACACAATCACTTACACAACGCTGTTATACAACAGCACTGAAAAGCAACACTATCTTGATGACTCTGCAATGCTAAGGGTGAACTAGCTGATGAAAGCTATGTGCTGGAAATTGGTAATTACTAATTAAGTTACTACACGGATGTATAATGCTTAATAACTACTCAATATTAAAATGGGTTTGTTATTGATGACCCAGCTTATTCTGTCCTCGCTGAAGGGTCTCCCTCTTGAGCCAAGAAAAAAACAAAACAAAAAGAACTATTTCCAAACACTGTAGCACATGAAGGATGGGTGGACTTACTATTCACTGCCACTTCGTTAAGTACAGCACAAATGGAAATGAGTCACAAAAAAATTTTTATTAAAAAATTAAAAATAAAAATAAAAATCCTCTTTAGATTTTTATTTTTAATTATTTTTCTTATCTAAGGAAAAATGGGGAATAAATTGTAATTATTCAGGAAAGTATCAATAATTACCACTAACCTTAGCATGTATAGTGTAACTACCTGGTTATAACAGGAATACTGTGGCAATTCATGTATATAGACAGCTTATAGAATACCACCGGGTTAGGGTACTGAATGGAGTTGGTTAGTAATGGCTAACAATGACTACACACATGGGCGGTTAGCTAGGCAGCTATCAGGGATTAATATCTGGATAGGCTTTAACACTACTACTTCACACAGAATATCAGCATGAATTCAAGCATAAGCTCATTGTACACTTGTTACTTCCAAACAGCACTTCTACAAGTGAGTACAAACATAAAATCCACTGGATTATCTGCGGCTCAACCATGTGCTTCTTAGCTAGTGTAGACAAAGAGCCAAAATGGCCTCCCCAAAGGTCAGAGGGCAATCGCTACCACAACCAATCACAATCATAGGCCTTCTAAAATAACATCGCTACCCTGTGGATTCAAAAGGAAATGGCACGAATATACTAACTTAACTACGGGGGTAAGGACACAGCTGTTTTGTATGGTTAAATTTGTTTGAATCGTTAATAATCAGACAATGATGTACATAAATTAGAATTAGCCGCTACCACTGTTACAGCACAACCTATTGCAAGTACAAATGGCATTTGTCTTGAGGCAGGCCTCAGCATTGTAAGTATGGCGCCATCTGGCGGCAACTCACGGAAAGCTTTAATTCTAATTATTTAATTCAGCGTTACAGGATCAATATTCCTTAAATCTCAATTGAAGCCAACTGCTCTACCCTCACACGGGGCACCAGTTGTAGGTGCAGTGGATAGAATTTACGGTATTAATCAGTCTCATAAAATTATTATTACCATATAATTCGGAATTTTATTAGCGGTTTAAATTTCAAATGCCAACGGTTATTTCTATTAGATTGATCAAATATTAGAAATTCAATTATTAAATGAATATTTCAATCTGACAATCTAGGTTCTGAAGGAAATGGTTCTTTTAATAGAATGTTGTGGCTTCAGTCGATATCCAGGAAACATGAACCAGACAACTGTGTAAAATTAAACAATGTTTAATAAACGCAGTGAACAGAATCACGAAACACCACTATAATACCATCTATGATATAACACAATTATCTATTACCAATGATTATTGTCTCCGTGAAGTTGAATGAGGGAAAAACCATGGGGTGCGCCGGAGTACGTGCAGGTGTATGCACATTGCTTAACTTGAATCAAAGTCCTGGGGTAGCCTTCCACAAGCCTCTCACAATCCTTTGCTGGAATTTTTTCCCATTCCTCCTGAGACAACTGGTGTAACTCAATCGGGTTTATAGGCCACTTTGCTTGGACACACTTTTTCAGTTCAGTCCATACATTTTCTATGGAATTCAGGTCAGAGCTTTGTGATGGCCACTCCAATACTTTCACTTGTCTTTAAGCAATTTTGTTACAACTTTAGAGATCCTGCTGGAAGACCCAGTTGCGACCAAGTTTAAACTTTCTAGCTGATGTCTTGAGGTGTTGCTTCAGTATTTCTAGATAATCTTCCTTCCTCATGATGCCATCTATTTTCTGTAGTGTATCAGTCCCTTTTCTAGCAAAACACCCGCACAACATGATGCTGTCACCCCCATGCTTCACAGTTGGTGTTCTTTGGATTAAAAGCCTTACCCTTTTTCCTCCATACATAGCGCTGATCATTATGGCCAAACAGTTCAATTTTTGTTTTATCTGCCCAGAGAACACTCCTCCAAAAGGCTAGGTCTTCATCCTGGTGATTGCCTGACAAACTTCTGTCTGCCTTTTTTATGCCGGTCTTGAAGTAGGGGCTTCTTCCTTGCATGACGACCTTTCAGGCCATGGCGATGTACGATTCTCTTACTGGTGGATATAGATACTTTGGTACCTGATGCCTCCAACTCCTTCACCAGTTGCTTTGTTGTTATCTTGGGGTTCAGCTGAACCTTTCGGACCAAAGTTTGTTCAGCCATGGGAGTTAATTTGTGCCTCCTTCCTGAATGATGCAGTGTCTGTGTGCTCCTAAGATTTTTATATTTTCATACAATTGTTTGTACAGATGCTTGTGGTACCTTCAGTTGTTTGGAAATTGCTCCTAAGGAGGAATCGGACTTGTGGACAGTTTTTTTCTGAGGTGTTGGCTGAGTCTTGGATTTTCCCATGGTATCAAGGACAAAAAGGTAGTGGCTCTAAAGGTAGATCCTTAAACCCTAGGACCCTAAAATGTTATTGTCCGTTTCTCACTATCTTCATTTTTTTTTATTTACCATTTTTTACACAGTAATTAAGAAAAAGCCCCAAGTATTACATACCAGTTTTATCAGAAGTCTCTTATGGAAAAATTTTACTTCCAAGACATCATCCTGGTCCATGCAGTTAAATACAGCCACAGTTGCCAATTAACTCAATTAATTCCTAATTATGACAATTGGCCAATCATAAATTTCTAAAAAGTCATTACATAAATTTCTGGAATCTTCCAGACTCTTTACAAAGACAGTCAACTTGGTGTATGTAAACTTTTGACCCACAGGAATTTTGATATAGTGAATTAAAGCTGAAGTAAATCTGTCTCTAATCAATTGTTTTAAAATTACCTCTGATGTGAGCAAAGTAGATGCCCTAATTGACTTGCCAAAAGAAAGGTATGGTAACATGGAATGGGCAGAGTTGTGAACAACTGAGTTTGAATATCTTTAGCCTAGGTATATGTAACTTTTTGGCCTCAACTGTATATGTATCATATATTATTATTTAATTTTCTATAGTTATAGGCTACCATAGCTAAACCTAGCATTTATCTGGCAAGTGTGATTGTCGTATCAGTGTTTTATTCACACAATAAAATATCTCAAATATATTACCATCCATACCATTGGTAGTCTTGACTAAGTTTCATTAAGTGGGGTGAACGGGTTATAAAGTTTGAGGAGGGGGTTGAGTACGTACCATAGGGTTCTTGTCACTATGCCTCCTTAATGTGACAAACTTGTCCTGTTATGAGGATGCCAGTGGGTCTAATAAACTATGTGAAAGAGAAATAGAACTAGAATGGGCCAAAAAGGAGAATTCCGCATTGGTTCCAATTTGTTGAAGAGTCTCGATGCGAGTTTCCAATTCAGAGATTTTTTCCACCAGTCTAGCTTTAGATATACATTTTTTACAAGTAAACTTACCACTGACAGTGGAAAATATAACATAATGCACTCACCACAAAGGACAGGAAGCGAGGAGGGAGAGCTTGGGGAAGCAAGCATGATTACATTTATTTAGGTACAGTGCCTTCAGAAAGTGTTCAGACCCCTTCACTTTTTCCAGATTTTGTTACGTTACAACCTTATTATAAAATGAATTAAATTCATTTTTATTCTCATCAGCCTGCACACAATACCTCATAATGACAAAGTGAAAACAGGTTCAGAAATTTTTGAAAATTTATTAAAAATAAAAAATTTAAATATCACATTTACATAAGTATTCAGACCCTTTATTCAGTACTTTGTTGAGGCACCTTTGGCTGCGAATACAACCTTGTGTATTCCTGGGTATAAGCTTGGCACACCTGTATTTGGGGTATTTCTCCCATTCTTCTCTGAAGATCCTCTCAAGCTCTGTCAGGTTAGATGGGAAGTGTTGCTGCACAGCTATTTTCAGGTCTCTCCAGAAATGTTCAATTGGGTTCAAGTCTGGGCTCTGGCTGGGCCACTCAAGGACATTCACAGACTTGTCCCAAAGCCAGACCTGCGTTGTCTTGGCTGTGTGCTTAGGGTCGTTGTCCTGTTGGAATGTGAACCTTCGCCCCAGTCTGATGTCCTGAGTGCTCTGGTGCATATTTTCATCAAGAATCTCTTCGTACATTGCTCTGTTCATCTTCCCTTCAATCCTGACTAGTCTCCCAGTTCCTCCTGCTAAACAACATCCCCATGGCATGATGCTGCCACCACCATGCTTCACCGTAGGGATGGTATTAGCCAGGTGATGAGTGGTGCCTGGCATGGCCGTAACCAGGGTTTTAGAAATACTGAGGTCCAAAATCCGAGCCTGCTAGGGGGACATTTTTTTGATTTCCCTGAGTAGACTGGCTGGCTACTTTCTCTCAGTCCCCTCATCTTGTCCTGTATCTCTTCCCTTCCCAAAGCTGAGCTTTGATTGTTTGAGGCTTTTCATTTTCTTCTCTGTCTCAGTGAAGAAAGTAAACACAGGGTTTGAATTTGAATAACATCGTAAACAATTGGATTTGGCTGGCACGTTAACACATTTTCATGTAAAATGAAACTTAATCTCAACCTTAACAACGACAAGACACTATATATCTTTACCTTTAAAAATCTAATGATTATATTGTGTACACTAGTATTTACAACCTGTAGTATGATAGAAAAATATACGACAAAAATCACGACAAGTTATTAGTGTGCATTACAATTTGATGCTGGATTTATTCTGAAATCCAAGCATGAAACATAATTCCCATTGATCACAGGCAGAAAGCGCCATTTAGCGGCCCGGATGTATAAGGTTATTATCCTAGCGTGAAATGAAATGAGCTGACGTTACTTATTCTAAATGAAACATTCGCAATGCAAATAAAAAATATATAGGGGTAGCCCATCTCTTTCTAACACGAATTCCAACCTTTTACACAAACACTGAATGTAAAGAAAAGAATTTCATTGAAAGTTTATCAGTCTACCATTGGATGGATGGAATTAACTTAACTTAATTCACTCAAGTGAAACTAGCCGGCATCATGATGGATGGCCACTGTTTAACGTAGCGCAACCACACAGGAGCTATTCATCAGATGATGTCTAGATGAATGACACTGAACTACAACAAGCAGTTCAATGCAATCTGATGCTCTATTCAAAAATGAGAGGGCTATGTTTCCAAGAAATAGAGCGTTCTATTCCTATACGAATTTACGAACGGGAAAACTGTCAGTTGACCTAAACTGGCTGATGAAAATGGCCGAAATAAAAAGATCATCAATATTTATGACTGAAAACAATGTAGTGCCTCTTGTGCAAGAAATTGTGGACAGTGAGGATGATGATGCCGATACAGCTAGGGTAATGTAAGTTGGAAATATCCTATTTGTGACAAGTGCAGCTAGTTAGCTAAACAATTTAACATTATATTAAATTTCGTGAGCTAGCCTATCAAACGTCTAGCTTCAAGTTTAGAGACTATACATCTGAGCTCTGCTGCTCCGTCTCCTGATACAAGGAGCCCAGAGTACGCTCTGGACACTCCGAGAGGGCGGTGCTCTGAATAACATTCCAACAGCGCTGAGAATTTACGAACAGCCCAGTAATGTTATGGAGTGCGCTCTGCCGCGAGCTTATTTGTGAACACACCCTACATCATGCTTCGCATGGATTGAGTGGTTACCTGTCGGGTTTCCTTAAGTTGTTGATCAAAGAACCACTGTGTTGAGTAAAGATTTTGTAGTAATGACAAGATCATCCACTTCACCACCCACCCACGCACACACACAAGCAATGACGGCGACTAGATGAGCAAGTCGGTTATCTTGGCGTTGTACAATATCTTTGCCGCGCCAAGTTATTTTTAGACAATTTCACAACTTTTATTATATACACCTTGGAAAAAATACCGAGGTCCTGACCTCGGTGACCTCGATGGTGGTACGGCCATGGTGCCTGGTTTCCTCCAGACGTGACGCTTGGAATTGTTGCCAAAGAGTTCAATCTTGGTTTCATCAGACCAGAAAATCTTGTTTCTCTTTTAGGTGCCTTTTGGTAAACTCCAAGGGGGCTGTCATGTGTCTTTCACTGAGGAGTGGCTTTCGTCTAGCCATACTACCATAAAGGCCTGATTGGTTGAGTACTGCAGAGATGGTTGTCCTTCTGGAAGGTTCTCCCATATCCACAGAGGAACTCTGGAGTTTTGTCAGAGTGGCCATCTGGTTCTTGGTCACCACCCTGACCAAGGCCCTTCTCCCCAGATTGCTCAGTTTGGCCGGGTGGCCAACTCTAGGAGGAGTTCTGGTGGTTCCAAACTTCTTTCATTTAAGAATGATGGAGGGCACTGTGTTCTTCAGGACCTTCAATGCTGCAGAAAATTTTTTGTACCCTTCCCCAGATCTGTGCCCCGACACCATCCTGTCTTGGAGGTCTATGGACAATTCAACTTCATGGCTTGGTTTTTGCTCTGACATGCACTGTCAACTGTGGGACCTTATATAGACAGGTGTATGCCTTTCCAAATCATGTCCAATCAATTGAATTTCTCACAAGTGGACTCCAATCAAGTTGTTAAAACATCTCAAGTATGATCAATGGAAACAGGATGCACCTGAGCTCAATTTTGAGTGTCATAGCAAAGGGCCTGAATACTTATGTAAATGTGATATTTCAGTTTTTTTTTATTAATTTGCAAAAATTTCTAAAAACCTGTCTTCGCTTTGTCATTATGGGGAATTGTGTGTAGATTGATGAGAATAAAAAAAAATGTAATCAATTTTAGAATAAGGCTGTCACGTAAAAAAATGTGTAAAAAGTGAAGGGGTCTGAAAGGCACAGTAGAAGTGAAGCGCTGGAATAAGCTGGAACAATGTCGCCCTTGTAGGCTTCTTGGGTCAGAGTAACTTTAATAATTGACAGGGAATCTGCAATATTGAAGAAATGGAGAGAAATAACCAATATATTTTCAATACTTGAAGAAATTAAGGGAAAACAAAGCAATAATGTTTGTAAAAACTACTTAGCAACAGTCCAAAGCGCACCTCTAAGCCAAAAGCAAACCGCAAACAAGAATATTTAAAATGTGCATATAAATTAATAAATTAATGTTAATCATACATTTACATCTTTCATTGAGAAATCACCACATTCCTCTTCCATTATTCACCCTATATAGCAATAGGAAAAACATTGGTCCAATACCTCCAATACAGCTGCACCGCCATAAGGAATTTTTTGTATGTGTGCTCAGGAACCTATATAGAAGCATACGTTTTATAAATCGCCATGCTGCTGTGGACTTGAGCTTATGTACAACTTAAATCTGTTCAAATTAATGTTTAACAATTTGTAAAGACTGTGTAAAGACTGAAATGTAACATCTGATTCATTGTATGCATTTTGATACTTTGTTACCGGCATAGCACAGCAAAAACTATTCTCAAGAAGTAGGCTGTTCTTTTTGCTTTGACTGAAATATGACCAACCTGAAATGATGTCATTTCTCTTTATAATGATTAGTGATGTCATATAGTTTTTTTTAGAATATACTCTTTTTTAGAAGGCCTATTAAGGGACATCATTAGGGTCCATTACACAAGAATGTTTATCCAAGAATCAAATTTTCATATATTTTCATCAACCCACAATACATTCACTATACTTCACCATACATTTTCTATATTTCAGTAAGTTCAATTTGAACTTCAGTAAGTTCAATGTCATCTCCATCCTTTATGGCTGCAAAGAGCTAAATATTCAAATGTGGACTCCTTTTAGATCAGTACACCAGTGACTGAGAGAACAGGTGCTGTACTGTTTTTTTTTTTTTTTTTTTGTAGTGTTATTTTCACAAATACAAATACAGGGCCAGGATCTGAACACATGTCCATTTGATCATGAATGAATCATTACATTTATATAGCACTTTTTCTGAAAGGGCTTTACAGTGACGACTGGGACCTCACCTTACCCACCACCAATGTGTAGCACCCACCTGGGTGATGCAGGGCAGCCATTTTGCAACAGAACACTCACCACACATTGGTTAAGGTGGAGAGGGAGAGAACATTTTTTTAACCAATTATATCAGGGGATGATTAGGTCGCTAGTTGGAGGGAGCCAGGTTGGGAATTTCGCCAGAACACTGGGGAAGCCCCTACTCTTTGCTCAAGTGTCATCGGGTCTTTAATGACCACAGTGAGTCAGGACCTCGGTTTAACATCTTGTCCGAAAGACGGAATCTCCAATAGCACAGTGTCCCCCTCACAGCTCTGGGGCATTGGGGTTTATTCGACCAGAGGGAAGACTGCCCCCTGCTGGATCACCAACACCACGTCCAGCTGCAACTTAGTTTTCCCAGGTGGTCTCTCATCCGAGTACTAATCAAGCCCACACTTGCTTAGCTTCAGCCATTACGCAGAAGCAGGGTGCATGTTGGCATGGCTGCTGGTCAGCAGGAAAAAATGAAGCAATAGTTAGCCCCTCTGGCTTCAGCATGAAACCTGTGACCTTGGATGAAGCTCTGGGTTAAGGGGTAATATTCTCTATATTATATGCTCAACAGTGATGGTTTCGAAACTGTAAGTTCAGCAGTGATAACGTCTAAACTGTCCACTCAGCAGCGATACTGTATATCTTAAACTGTGTGTTCAGGCAGGAGAGATAAAGGATTGGAGTTGGTTAGGACTTCCAGTTCCATGGGGCCTAAACCATTGCTGCAGCCTCTGCAACCATTTATTTGCAAAATATGAAAAATACTCAGTTACAGCACATCTTTCTTGTAGTCCCCTAAGGTACCTGTATAAGGAAGCAGGAGCAGGTTATTTAAAGTTATTTAAAGTGTTATGGAGACAAACATTATTATGATGCAGAGGTGGTATATTATAATAATGGGTCAAATACTTTATTTCAAACAATGACAATGAACAGTGTTTTTTCTTCTCCTTTTAATAATGATAAAATGATTAAAATGTCTCCAAATGAATAAACTTTTACTAGCACTTCCAACTTAAAAAGAGGGTAGACTGTACAGGATTGTCAATACACAGATTGCTAATAACATGTTTGTCCTTTAAACAGCACATACAAATATAGCATTGACAATGTACTTGATGTATACTACATAGTTTACATGGCATCTATAGGAACAAAATGGCATCAATTGTTTATCTTTTGGATCAAAGTAGGTATTTAAATGCCTGATGAACATATTATACATTACTTTTTGCTTACCAAAATAAATTAAATATACATGACTTCTATTTAAAATCTATATATAATTACTAAAGCTTTATATTTTGTTGTTAAATTTGACTCTAGTCCACATAGGCATTACCATGGTCCTGTATTCCTCCAAAGATAGTAAAATGCAATGGCAAGAAATTGTTTACAACAACTTTTATGTTATTCAAATCAAAACTCTATCCAAGATAATTGGATCTTAAACATGGCAGCCCACTCAGGCGGCTCAGTTGTACAAAACACAGGGCTGCTTCAAGACTGAACATTTTGGATTCATAATCTCTGATATTTTATTGTTATACCTATAATTAATGACCAACCCTCCCCACCATGGCAGTCCTGACAATTTTCCATTCAGTGGGCTCCTTTTTCCATTCTTTCCCACAGTCCCAGAAGCCACCAACAGAGCAGGGAAACACAGCAGTCAAAGGCAAAATTTGTAGTTTCCAATTGGCACCGGTAGTGGTCAGGGTAGTGTACACAAATCCTTAGAACATGAACAAACAAAGGAGATTAAGGAACAAATATAAAAAGAGCTTTAAAAAAAAGGCGGGCCACCTGAGTATACAAGATTGAAACTAACCTTTCTGGATCTTTCCACAATGTCCAGCCCTCTTAGAGCTATGTCCTCCCAGACAGGGCAGGGGTGGTTGGGACTGGAAGACAATAACACGAGGCGGTCCACGGCGCACCTCCTAATGTCCGTTAATTCTGTGAGGCCAATGATCCATTGCTTGTGATTTGGAACCCCCCTTGGGCCCTACCATCCATATACATCCACACAAATATTACTTTGCTGGAAGAATAAACTCACAGGTAGGGTACTTCTTTGAGTGTGGAATCTAGGGGCCAGAATGCTTTGAACCACATTCACCTTCTTAGAACCAAGTAAGTGCAAGAAAACATGGTGAATAGTTATGTGAATCTCCCAAATTCCTGATTTCATGAAAAACCCAAGAAATGTATATATTATTTCACCATTTTCTATGAGGTCCAAGATAGAAAAAATCTGGCTCCGAAAAGCAATTCCATAAATGAATCCAGGTAAGACACAGTTCGTTTCTGACAGTACCTTTTAAAGCCAATACAAAACTTTGAAGTGCAGATTGAAATGAACCTTGCTGTACTTTGGTGCAGGCATTACAGTTACTTTATTTTTACTTTTTGCAAGAACTTATAAACCATGTGGCCTGTACATATTGTTGAGATATGTTAGTGTATTCTTAATCCAATGGCAAATAAAAAATATGCATGCAGTTTTCACAGTACTGTAATCCTGTGCTGTTTGCTGAAGTTTACTTGCATCTAGGATGAAACATGCTGCCACTTCAGGATTTCCTTTTGGTCTGTTCCATGGAATCTGTGATTATATTCGACACCAAGCCAGAGAGGTGCAAGGTGAAGTCAGGCAGGTAACGGATGGTGGCCCTGCTTCTGTTGTAGAATACACAACAACAAAAACTATGGCATCGAACTGGGATTTAGCAAATAACAGTGTTTCTCAACTGCTGACCATTTACTTTGACATCTCCTCAAAATGGCTGAGACTTTGGAAGACCTTCTATGTGTCCATAATATGGGTGAATTCAAAGTATGATTCTCCCTTTCCACAGTACACTACTGACCCTGTTCCATAAAAGCAGTGCGGCAGTGATAGGCTTTTCTTTCAGACATCCAGCTTTTGGGGCATTCGACCTTGGGTGCAGTCCGGAGAGGGCATTGATTCAAGAGGGTAGGGTTATGGGAGGATGGGATGGGGTGGGGGTGGGGGGGGTTGTAGGGAATTTGGAGGGACGGTGAGTGGGAAGTGAGTGGTCAGCTAACACTGGTAGTGGATGTGCTGGTGTTGATGCACCTTTCCATCCACATGGGAGTGGGTATGTGTGTGGATGTCTGTGTAGAGTTTGGGGTACATTTTTGGGGCAAGTGTGGAGCTCCCCTGTGTGAGGAAGAGCTGCTGCTGCTGGGCCAGGCAGTCCTCATAACTGACAGACCCCATACAGTCTTTGTCCTGGCTGGGGGGTGCATTGGCTCGGTCCCGTGGGGGCTGGCGATGGGACCCTGGCATTGCCTGGGCAGTGACTACTGCTGGTGGAGAGCACTGTTTCTTGGACTGGCACAACCACAGTAAGATTGTTCCAAAGATGAACACCACACCTGCTGGGATCCCGATAATCACAGGCCAGGGGAGGCCACTGGAGGTTGGGGTGAGCATGGTTGCACTGGGTGGCTTGGGGTCTGGGGCAGGGGGTGGGATGAGGAGGGGGAGAAAGACAGAAAGAGAAAGATAGATACTTCAGTTTTCGATCATTACCAAATCTTCTAAGAAAAAGATACTTATTGAAAACATGAATATAAAAGTGTAATGCATTATATGCAAGAGGTTAATCATCACAGAGTACACCCTCCAGCTGTGCAGTACTGTATAGGATAATCCTGCAGAATGTTGTGTAAAATATCATACTCAGTGTGATCATGGTCCATCTGCAAGAAAGTGCTCAGCGTGTTGTGTGAACATGTGGGCAGGACCAACGGGAGGCAGGGGGGTGGATTGGCCAGGTGTTGGGAACCTACCTGGCAAAACAGTGAGGAAGGCACTGCGGAAGCTGTAACCCATGGTGTTGGCACCTAGGCAAATGTACATGCCAGCATCCTCCTCCTTGGCACGTGTGATGAGCAGCTTGTTGAGGTAGGAGCCATCAGGTCGTGACCACACCTCACCAGTGGGCAGCACTACGAAACGGTGGTCACCCACTTCAATGGTGGAGTTGTATTTGTTCTCATCACCCAGCTCCACCCGCTTCAGCCACTGTATAACTGGCTTGACATCACTGCGCACTTTGCACTGGAATGATGTAGTCCCGCCATAATCCACTGTGGTGTTGACCGGGTGAGTTCCGGTCAGTATGGGTTTAGAGTTTGTCCTCTCTGCAATGAACATTGAAAAGCATCTTCATCCTAGTATTATTTTTACTTTTACAATTTGTCCACATTCCCTCATGTTAAATCACCAATGTTGCATATCAGGTCACTGCATAGCCCTCCACACCTCATGCAAGTGGCACTGCAGTTGAATAACTCCTCCAGTGCACTTTTTCATCAGCCAGTTACTTTTTTATACCCTACTGGCCACAATGAACTACAGGAGAGCTATTGATCATGAGCTGAAGTCAGGAATTCAGCATGTCTTTCCACATTAGTGTTAAACAGTGTCTCATACATATATGGTGAGCTCAGTAATGTTTGGGACAAAGACATTTTTTAAAATCTTTTTTTCTTGATTTGTCCTTGTTCTCTACAATTTCAGATTTGTAATCAAACAACTCACATGTGATTACAGTGCAGATTCTCAGCTTTTATTAAGACATATTTTTATGTATTTTGGTTTTACCATGTGGAAATTACAGCCCTTTTTATACACGGTCGCCCATTCCCGGGCCATAATGTTTGGGACAAATGAGTTCACAGGTGTGATTAGTCATGTGTGTTCAATTGCTTCTGTAGGGAGATATAAGACTGTTTTCAGTATCTAGTCTTGATTTTAGGCTTTTGATGGCCTTAGTCTGTTATTAGAATTTGCCAACATGAGTTGTGCCAATGAAAGTCTAGTAAGCCATTATGAGGCTGGAAAATAAAAACATAGCCAAACCTTAGGTTTACCAAAATGAACATTGTTTGGAAAAAGAAAGAAAGCACTGATGAGTGCAGAAATAACAAAGTGCCTGGTAGGCCTAGGAAGACCTCTACAGTTGATGACCAAAGAATGCTCGCCATAATTAAGAAAAATCACCAAACACTTGTCCGACAGATCAGAAACATTCCTCAATAGGTTGTTGTGGATGTGTCAGTGACTACTGTCTGCAGAAGACTTCACGAGGCTACACTGCACTATGCAAACCTCAATTTAGCCACCAGGTTACAGTTTTCTAAGAAATACCTAAGAGTTTTTGTGGACAAATGATATCAAGATTCACTTGTATCTGAGTGATGGCAAGAGCAAAGTGTGAAGGCCAAAACGAACCGCTCAAGATCCAAAGCAACCCAATCATTTTGGTTTCAGCATATATGGCTGCTGCAGGTACTGGGTCACTTGTCTTCATTGATGATGTAACTGCAGACAGTAGCAGCAGAATTAATTCTGAAGTGTACAGAAACAGTGTACTTGCCTGCGCAAGTTCAAGCAAATGCATCCAAACTCATTGCATGGGACCTCATCCTACAGCAAGACAATGATCCCAGGCAGACTGCTAAAACAACAAATGAGTTTTCAAAACCAAAAACGAGAAAATTCTTGACTGGCGAAGTCATTCACATGATTTGAATCCAATTGAACATCATTTTATTTGCTGAAGAGAAAACCTATGGTAACAAGCCCCTACAACAGGCAAGAGCTGAAGTTGGCTGCTTTACTGGCCTGGCAGTGCATCACCAAAGAATATACTTGGTGATGCACTGCCAGGTGCATGTCTGTAGATCACAGAGTTCAAGCAGTAATTCCATGCAAAGGATATGTGACAAAGTACTAAACATGACTACTATCATTTACATTACATTAATATGTCCCAAACATTATTGTGCCCTGAAATGGGGGGGAACTATGTATAAAAAGTGCTATCATTTCTACATGATCAAACAAAACTGTATAAAAAGGGCACTTAAATAAAATCTGAGAACGTGCACTTTAAACACCTGAATTATTTGATCAAAAATCTAAAATTGCGGCCAAAGCAAGAAGAAAATACATCTTTGTCCTCAATATTATGGAGCTCACTGTATATGTATATGGCATCTTACAATCAAGCTTACATTTAGGAGGTCAAGTTTTTCCACATGAAATATGAGGCTTTTTATGTGTTTATATGGACCTTGGGTTACAGAAGGCTGCTTTTAAAATTCTTGCTAGACCCACTCAAACACTTTCCCTGGATTTTTATTTTCACAAAGAATCAGCTTAGGTAATTTATTATGAAGTAAAGCCTGTTTTTGGTTTCCTCCTGATGTGAGTGATGTTCCTTCCTAATAGGTCAGTATGTAAGAGACAAACTGGTCCTCAGCTCCCGTAAATATCTTGGTTCCAATGGCAGGAGGCTGCCTTTCCTCTCAGTGTGGTTGTTTCATGTGTGAGCGCGGGTGCGTCTGACTGCCTGGAATACAGGCACTCTTTGATTGCTCCAGCCATCCATGGCCGTCTGGTTCCAAAAGAAAAAACAACAAAATGACTGATCTGACAGATGAATGAAGTTTGATTCACTTCTCCTGGTCTATGCTTCTGGGGTTTGTATAAACGTGTTCACAAAGTCATCTGCAGCTGCACATTAATGCAAAGTAGATGAGCCCATGGAGTGGATGAAGATCTCGCCGCGGAGTCCAACCCTGCTACACACCCTAATTCACCCCCGCACCCAAAACCCTACCAAAATGAGCTTCTCTAACATGAATCATACACGCTTCCTTCAAAAGCCACAATGCAGTGACAAGGGCTATTACTACATCTGTTAGAAAATACTGCCACCTTTTATCAAGTCTTGCTGACCTGGTGAATCAAGACAATGGAACAGTGGTATAGGTGAACCTGTGGAATGGACTTCCCTGTAGTGGTGCTAAAGCTTCCAATTTTTCCTTTTACAACAGATCAGAGAACAGAGCTATATTCTTCATGTGTCTTTAGTTTTCAGTGGCTGATGTGATTGCTGTCAAGGTTCATGTGAGTGATTACTAGAGGCTGAGAGGGTATGTACTAGCATTTTTATTCTAAAACGTTAGTCTGACCAGCTAAAGAATCAGTCAGAGCAACTGTCAAAAACACACGGGAAGATGCAATAATACATAGAGATTAAGACAAAAACCCAGACACACAAATCTACAGACAGGCACACAGGCAACTGTAATGTAGATTCAGGCACATGGATACATAACCACACACATAACCACACACATGCAAACAGCCACAAACCAACAGACCCATGCATACACTCAAACATAGTCACAGACATTCTGTACATTACAAACAGCACTGAAATACAGGTATACAGAAAACCACTGTACTCACGTATGACTTCCACCTTGTAGGTGGCGTTGATTTCACCAGCACGGTTGGAGACACGGCAAGTGTACTTCCCACTGTGCTCAGGGGTCAGATTCTTTAGGCTCAGGGTCCACTTCTTCTTGCGTCCCTCTCCTACTTCCTGTGGTGTCAGTGGCTTGCTGTCCTTTAGCCAGACGATGTCTGGACGTGGATTCCCACTGGCTGCACACTTGAGCCGAATGGAGCTGCCCACTGGACGTGCAATCACACGCTTCCTCATCTTTGCAGGTTGTGTGAAGCGTGGCCGAACTGAGAGGAAGAGGAAGAATCCATAAGCAGACATCTCTCACATTCACATACTTTTACCAAAATGTCTGGACGTGGATTCCCACTGGCTGCACACTTGAGCCGAATGGAGCTGCCCACTGGATGTGCAATCACATGCTTCCGCATCTTTGGAGGTTGTGTGAAGGGTGGCCGAACTGAGAGGAAGAGGAAGGATCCATAAGCAGACATCTCTCACATTCACATACTTTTACCATGTGGTATAAATGTGGTAAGATGTACAACTCCTCACGAGGTGGTAAAATAGGACAGCTGAACACTGTTGGAGATCTACCATCCTGTAGGTTTTCACTCCAACCCTAACAAAGTACACCTCAAAAGCTACAGATCTCATTGAGCTGCTAATGAGAATAATCAGGTGTGCCAAAGATCTAGATCTCCAGGAACAGCCTTGTGATAAAGTATGTTTTGACTTCAAGAAGACCTCTCAATCAAGTCTGCTAAGATCACTTAAGTAAACAGGTCATGTCCAATGTCTTGCAGCCCTGAGCTCAAATATTTTCCCTCTTCCTAAAACAGTATATCAGTATTAATAATATGGGTGAGACATTTTACTATTTTCTCAAAGTGATTTCAAGCTCATTAGTCCTTTGGTTTACCTGAGTACTCTTTTTTATTTTATTTTTGTTTTTAGTGCCTAAAGTCCCTTTTACAGCAGCAAACCCACATCACAAATCGTCACAGAGCATTTTCTCTGGCATAGGCTAGTCCACATGACAACAATCTTTGATAAGATAAAAGCTTGTTTTGAACTATTGCCAGGCATTGCTCTAGTCTTTATGCCATCATAGGCAAGACTGTGAGCAATTTCAGACGAGAGTTGGGGGGGGGGGGGGGGACTTTGCAAGTCTCTCTCATCTAAGGTGATATTTCTTAAGCTTGTCACTCAAAACTGCTCCTTTTGTTTTTTTAACCTATCCTGCTCAGATACATATGTCCTACAAGCGATACAAAAACTCTTTGCATTTGAATGGATCTGTATGGGAATTGGAGGGTGGGAGATGGGTAAGATATCCAGACTCTGGTGATGTTGATAGGTCACAGACATCAGGAATTCATGGCATGCAAAGGATATGCAACCAAATACAAAACATGACTCTTTTATTTGACATTATGTTAATTTGTCTAAAACACTGAAATGGGGGACTACGTATAAAAAGTGCTGTAACTACATGGTGAAACCAAAATGTATAAGAATACCCTTTAATAAAAGCTCTGAGTCTGCACTTTGACCACATTTGAATTGTTTGATTACAAACAGAGAAAATAAAATATTAAATCAGAAAAAAGCAGAAAAATGCAGGTGGTTTTAATGTTGTGGCTGATCGGTGTATTCTCGGCAACTGTCAGACTTTTCTACCTTTTGTAGTCTCAGGCAACAGTGACAGTTGTAATGGCCCTCTCTGCTGTGCTAAATAATCATGGCGGACGGCCTTTGATCACCACCAAACCTTTGGTGACATTGTGCAGCTACTGGCCATGGAGTTCACATGTTAAGGAAAAGGGCAGCCACTTCACAGGCAGGATATTTAAATTGCACGCCCTTCTGCCTGTCAAAGTCAATTACCAAAGCAAACATAATACTGGCAGGCTGCTGTGCAAGGGCAGGGTGGAGGTAGTGAGGGGCCCAAGGTTGTTAGTAAGGCTGACCCTCTGTGGAGGCAGCTATATGTGTGCAGCATTTGAGTCCAAGACAAATTTCCCCACGGGGATAATAAAGTATATTGTATTGCCTGCCTGAGTATTTTACCCCCATCTAAGGATCCTCTGGTCCTTGGGGTCCAATCTTTGTTGCTCTAAATCCAGTTCAGAATGCTTTATTAACACACTATACACCTACCTATTCAAAAGTGTGTGGATACCCTTTGTGATTTTGGCTATTTCAGCCACACCCATTGCTAACAGGCAGTGGTGGACGAAGTACACAAATCCTGTACTTGAGTGAAAGTACAGGTACCCTTGCTAAATATTACTCCAGTAAAAGTAGAAGTCTTTAATTTAAATTTCTACTTGAGTCAAAATACAAAATTACCTGCTTTTAAAAATACTTAAGTATCAAAATTGAAGAGTACTATTATTTAGTATGGTTATGTTTGTCAGGGGTTGCTGACATGACAAACAATTTTAAAATACAGCAGGCAAACTAAATTGTTCACCTCCTAACATACTGTATGTAAGAGTGAAAACTATGGTATGAATACAAATTCACAGTTTTTTTTTTAAAAATGGAACAAAGGCACCATCAATTCCAATATTTCACTATCAAATATCAAAATACATTGAGGTTTCCTGGTGACTTAGCCACCAGAAAGGATACAGCACAGACAACAGATCATAGCTTAATGCAGAAGCGAATGTGATAAAAACGCTATTCCAAATGCAAAATTACAAATGAAAACGATGTCAGCTAGGTATATCAACAAACATATGGCTTAGGCATACCCAGAAGTCCTCAATAATAATAGTATTTCCCAAGAAATTACGAAAAATCGTTGACAACGTTTCGTCAGGTGCAGCGTCTTTGACTGCTAACACGGAGTGAATGCGATGAGAAAACATTCTGTTGACCTATAAAACGATATTCCAAAACCAAAATTAGACGTGTTATACATGGTTAGAAAGCTTATACTCTCACCTACTGAATAAATTAATTCTCAATCAAGCCAGACTGTACTAAAAAGGGCAACAACGCCGTCAACACCATGTGTGCAGCAGCTTCTGGTCTGGTCTTACTCCAGAAAAAGATGTCAGCTTGCAATACCACACATGTTGCTTTCGGTGTTGTCGTCCTTTGTAGTACAATCTGGCTTGATCTACAGTTAATCGATCCAATAGGTGACAGAATAAGCTTTCTAACAATGTATAAGATGTATAATTTTACTTTTGTAATACCGTTTTATATTCGAAAGTTTTGTCTCATTATACACCCTGATTGGTAGGCTTCAGCATGAAAATGGTGTTGTATTATTATTCTATAGGATCTATTAGACAATCCATTTTCTCCACATCAAAGTAACGAGTAACAGACAGATATCGCACAACAGTAGTGGAGTAAAAAGTAGGATATTTCGTTTGAAATGTAGTGGAGTGAAAGTAAAAAGTCTCCCAAAATGGAAACACTTGAGTAAAGTACAGATACTTGAAAAAGGTACTTAAGTACAGTAATGAAGTACATGTACTTCGTTACTGTCCACCATTGCTAACAGGTACATAAAATCAAGCATGCAGCCATGCAATCTCCATTGACAAACATGGCAGTAGAATGGATGTACAGAAGAGCTCAGTGACTTTCAATGTGACACTGTTATAGGATGCCACCTTTCCAAGAAGTCAGTTTGTCAGATTTCTGCCCTTCTAGAGCTGTCCCAGTGAACTGTAAGTGCTGTTACTGTGAAGTGGAACTGTATAGGAGCAACAACCAATCAGCCGCAAAGCGGTAGGCCACACAAGCTCATAGGACTGCCTAGTTCTGAAGCGTGTAGCAGGTAAAAGTCATCTGTCCTGGGTTGCAACACTCACTACTAAATTCCAAACTACCTCTGGAAACAATGTCAGCACAAGAACTGTTTGTCAAGAGCTTCATGAAATAGGTTTCCATAGCCAAACAGCTGCACAAAAGCCAAAGATCACTATGCGCAATGCCAAATGTCAGCTGGAGTGATGTAAAGCACACTGCCATTGGACTCTGGAGCAGTGGAAATATGTTCTCTGGAGTGATGAATCATGCTTCACTATCTGGTAGTCTGACGGAAGAATCTGGGTGTGGCAGAATGCATAGTGCCAACTGTACAGTTTTGTGGAGGAGGAATAATGGTCTGGGGCTGTTTTTCATGGTTTGGGCTAGGCCCCTTAGTTCCAGTGAAGGGAAATCTTAATGTTCCAGCATAAAATAACATTTTAGAGAATTGTGTGCTTCCAAATTTGTGGAAACAGTTTGGAGAAGGCCCTTTCCTGCTTCAGCATGACAATGCCCCCGTGCACAAAGCAAGGTCCATAAAGAAATAGTTTGCTGAGTTTGGAGTGGAAGAACATGACTGGCCTGCACAAAGCCCTGACATCTACCCCATCAAACACCTTTGGGATAAATTGGAATGCTGACTGTGAGCCAGGCCTTATGCCTAACTCAGTGCCCAACCTCACTAATTCTCTTGTGGCTGAATGGAAGCAAATAAATCTACTGCAAATTCTACTGTTCCAAAATCTATTGTAAAACCTTCACAGAAGAGTGGAGACTGTTACGGCAGCAAAGGGGGTCCAAACACCATATTAATGCCCATGGTTTTGGAAATGTAGAGTATGTATGGAATAAGCCTTTGCAACTTGTATTGCTGCACTGCAATAATGTTAATTTGAAAACTTCCATGACCTCCACTGGAAACGTCCATTAGATGGAGTCTCTAACAAGAGCTGATCTTTCTTAGTAGCCAGGAACAACACCATAAAAATTAAAATAAAAGGCAGTCTCCAATAATAGTCATTACGTAGAACATAGAGTACGATATCCTGCATGATTACAAAACAGAAAATGCCACTAGAGTCACCATAGTAACAGGCAAGAAATTTGTCAATTTTGACAGCTAGCAGACAGGGCAATCAAAGAGATATTTATAAAGAGATTAAGAGATATTAAATGCAAATTAGATGTTATTAATTATGGTGAGACACAATTTTGGTTAAATGGTAGTGAGGCCCTTTGGAATAGTGAGTGCAAGAATGCAATGGAGATTTTCTCAAACTGGCCATGAGATTAAAATTATTCTCTCATACGACTATGAAACCCATAAATTTTCAACACTAGGAGCCTAGATTTAGAATGAGGGTTACTGGTATTACTATACACCTTAAATTTCAGAAATGGTGGCCGGGCAGCCCACGCATCTCGGCCGGCCCACCCTCGAAAAGACTATGTGGGAAAACCGTGTGAGTCCACCAACTGCAAGGTTCAGGGTAGGGGTCGGGTGCAATGCCCATTGGAAAGGGGGCAAGAACAGGGTAGATCCATGGGTCATCAGCCCAGACAATGGAAACTGATTATTGGCACGTTGAACGTTACCTTTCTGCTGCGTGAGGCTGAGAAGCACCAACTAGATATAGTTGGGCTCACCTCTACACATAGTGTCGACTCGGGAACCAAACTCCTGGATAGGGGGAGGTCACTCTCCTACTCGGAAGTTGTTCAGGGTGAGATGCGCCGGGCAGGAGTGGGGATACTCACAAGTTCCCAGCCGGTGCCCGCTCAGTTGGAGTTTACTGCAGGGGACGAGAGGGTCGCCTCGATGCAACGGCCTCTCTGATCTGAACACAAGCAGTGTTATGTTATTGGTCTTCTGTGCTAGTCATGGGTTGTCCATAACGAACACCATGTTCAAACACAAGGATGTTCATAAGTGTACAGGGTACCAGAACACCTTGGGCCAAAGGTCAATGATCGACTTTGTAGTTGTTTCATCTGACCTGCGGCTATTTATTTATTTTATTTACACTCGGGTGAAGAGAGGAGGAGAGCTGTGAACTGATCACCATCTGGTGGTGAGTTGGATCAGATAGCGGGGGAAGCTGCCAGACAGATCAGGTAGGCCTAAACGTGTAGGGGAGATTTGCTGGGAACACGTGGCAGAAGACTCCATCCAGATTGATTTCAACTCTCACCTCTGAAAGAGCTTTTCCCATATCCCGGAGGAGGCTGGGGACATGGAGACTGAATGGACCCTGTTCAAAACGTCTATTGTGGAAGCAATAAAACAAAAGTGGTTGTGGTCAAAATCTGGTCGGTGCATGTCCTGGCGGCAACTCAAGGACCCGATGGTGGACTCCAGTGGTGAGGGAGGCTGTCAAGCTGAAAAAAGAGGCATTCCAGGCCTGGCTAGCACTGGGAACCTTTGATTCAGCAGACAGGTACCGGCAGGCAAAAAAGGCTGTAGCTGCAGCAGTGACAGAATCAAAAACCAGGGCATAGGAGGAGTTTGGAGAAGCATTGGAGAAGGACTTTTGGTCAGCTCCATAGTGATTCTGGAAAACTATTTGGCACCTCAAGAGGGGAAAGTGGGACACCGTTCAGGCTGTTCTCAGCAGGAATGGTGAAACTCTGACCTCAACTGGGGATATTGTCAAAAGGTAGAAGGAACACTATGAAGACCTCTTGAATCCGACAGAAACACCCTCCTTTTTGGAGGTGGAGCTGGAGCAATCTGGGGGATCAGAGTCCATCTCTGTGGCAGAAGTCCCTGTATAGTCAGAGCGAAAGCTGTGTTTGCATTCTCGGCATTAAGTCAAGCTCGTTCAATGTTGGTGTCGGACTCTGCCAAGGGTATGCTTTGTCTCCCCCCCGTTTGTGGTATTCATGGACAGGATTTCAAGGTGCAGTTGAGGTATGGAGTGCGTCCAGTTTGGAGACATAGGAGTGGCATCTCTGCTGTTTGCAGAAGACGTCGTTATCTCTACCTCATCAAACTGTGACCTGGGTGTGATGTGGTCGGGATGAGGATCAGCACCTCCAAGTCTGTGGCCATGGTCCTCTCCCGGAAAAAGATAGGTTGCCTCTTCAAGTAAGGGAGGAGGAACTGCCCCAGGTGAGTTCAAGTATCTTGGGGTCTCATTCACGAGTGAGAGAAAAAGGGATTCGGAGATCGACGACCATCTAGACCAGACTAAGCAGCTAGAGAGAATGGATATAAATGCCCGAGTCCAAATGCACTGGGTGTAGCTCAGCTAGTTCACTGGTGAAGCACAGTGAGATGTGTTAAAGTGAAGGCCTTATATTTACCGTAATGACACTCTCTAGTAATGCAACCTTCAAATCCCAAATGATGACGTTGCCCTTGACTAGGGGCAATTTTGCCCTTTTGCTGACTGGTGATGCATTTATCTTTGGAGTGAGAGGCCCGGGTTCAAACCCCATCTTGGACAAATCAATCAAATTCCACCTCAGGCAAATCTCTATCTCGTTACGCAAACAACAGCTAGTCTCCAAAAAACACGAGGGCTTACTTGAGTTGAAAGCAATTTTAAACCCTGGCTTAGAGTTTTGAATCGTAGCCTGAACCCGATGAGACCCAATGGGACCCGACAAGTTCAGGTAGGGTCAGGCATGCACCTCAAAGTTTTTGTTAAATAAGCTCTAAACCACAAAATGTATTATATTAACATATAATAGCAACATTTATGACATTTAATTGAATGTGACCATTTGAGTTTAAAGAGAAAAACACATGATTTATTTGGACATTATAAAAATATAAACATAACACAGGTATAGTATACAAGCATTCTATGAGAGACGCTCAAATATATTGGTAAATGTATGCAACTACGTTAAAAAAAGAGCTTATTATGATTCTGTTTTTTTTTTTGGGCTCTGGCTCATAAAGTGCACATGCTGCTTGGGCATTTTCCAGCCTCATTTGTTCAGGAAATTATCTGGTCAGTTAAATTTTCAGGCCAGATCAAAACTCTACCGTGGCTATGAATTGTAATTTAAATCTATATGCATACCTTGAGATGAAAGAAAGTACCACTCCTGCCCCTAGATGTGCATATTACAGTATCTAACAAGAGAATGGATAAATAATACATTAAAATAAATAATCCAAATAAACCTCTACAATCCTTTCATTCTCTTGATGTATATGCACACCTGTCTCATATACCATATGACACCCATTAGTCTAGGGCTGTTTTACATTGTTTTGGCAAGGCCCGTTAGTTCCAGTGAAGGCAAATCATTATGCTTCAGCATACAATCACATTCTAGATGATTGTGTGCTTCCTTAACAGTTTGGGGAAGGCCCTTTCCTGTTTCAGCTTGACAATGTCCCCAGGCACACAGTGAGGTCTGTAAAAAAATGGTTTTGTCAAGAACAATGTGGAAGAACTTGAATGGCCTGCACAGAGCCCTGACCTGAACTCCTTTGGGATCAGCTGGAAAAATAACTGCAAGCCAGGCCTAATCACCCAGTCAGTGCCTCACTAATGTTCCTCTGGCTAAATGGAAGCAAATCCATGCAGCAATGCTCCAACATCTAGTATAATGCCTTCCCAGAAGAGTAGAGGTTGCTATAGCAGCAAAGGATGGACTAACTCCATATTAACGGCCATAATTTTGGATGATGTTGGATATCAGGTGTCCACATACGTTTGGCTATGTAGTGTATGTCTCAGATGAGTATTTTTTAAATATATTTTCCCAAGCAATAAATATGCATGATCTTTATATGTCTTTTTTATAGTTTTTTAAAAATGTGTTGTATAGGGGCTTATGAATATGGTTATAAATGATATATGCTATATATATTCATTCTTCATATTTATTTATTATTACTGGTCACGGTCATTTATGTCTTACCTAGTTTCCCTGATAGGTCGTCGGTGGCATACTCTATGTCTCCTTCGCCTGCAGCCCCTGGCCCATCTCTCCCTAAGCTGGAGTCATCTGCCGAGAGAAAGACGGCCAGTGCATGAGAAAGAATGAGAGTTGGTTAGCAGTAAAGACAGACGAGCAGAGAGTAGGTGAAAGAGGGAGGGTATGGTATGTCACTTGTGAGCTGAACAAAATGGAGCACAGAGCAAGTCCAGGTGAAAAAAGTGTGCCATACACATAAATAATACTAGGTTAACACCTCTGTTCCTGTCACAAATCGCTTTGGTAAAAGATGATACATTCTGACATATTCAAGTGGAGAGCATGCGAAAATACCAGAGGCATGTGGGGCTACAAATCAGGTTTATTACTCAAATATAATGTGGAAGATGTGCAAACACGTGTTGTCGACAAATCTATACGAGCAAGGAGGTGTTGTTCACATCTATATAGAGAGGCAGGTGTGCTTGTACGTATGTATGTGTGCACCTGTAGGTTGGAGTATGTGGGTGTATATATGTGTGAGTGAGCATTTATCTGGACCATTGTTTTGCACGCCAAGATAGAGTAGGGGTTTAGAGCTCTAACAAAGCATGTTCCTAAAAGATAGATATGGGGGAATATGTATGGCATTGTGGTATTTTGTGTGTGTAATATGTGTTTACATGTTTGAGTATGTGTGTGTGTCTTTTCGTATGCGCTTAAGTTTTAAGGTGTTCCCTTATGAGTTTGTGTTAGGTTCCTTTGTTTCCAGCTAGTGTGATTTCTGCAGCTCTATCTCTAAAGCTATCACCTTTGACCTTGATATAGAATATGGCTTATAAAAATACCGTACAAACTCTTCTGATTACTTCAAGTTGCAACCTGGAATGTGAATGGATTACAGGAAGTTATAAAAAAGCATAAAGCCTTATATCATTTGGGGAAATTGTCCTCCAACATTGTTTTTCTACAGGAACTCCACTTCAAAGCAGGGCTTTGGGGGGGGGGGGGGTGGCCTTTGAAGCAGAATTTACTTCTTTTTTTTGTATGATTTTATTTTCGTTTCATTATATAAACACACAACATGACATCTTATACATTTATCACACACAAAACATCCTAACATAAATACAAAACATCCATACGCACCAAACATTATTAGACTTACATCAAAACTATCCAATACCTTTTCACACAGCCTCTTTTGCAAATTGACACATTGTCGGTTTCATTTTTATCACCTCTTTCATGAACTCCTCCAAAAAAAAAAAAACGAACAAACAAATAAAACCAAAACAAAAAAAAACAACAAAACATCCTCTTAAGCATTTACCTACTATAACTATGAATGCCACTTAACTACTGCGTTCATTATCCCATCCCATACTTCTTCAAATTGTGCTATTCTGTTATTTTCTATGGCTAATATCTTTTCTATATTTAAATAATAAAGCATTTCATTTTTCCAATGTTGTAGTGTTGGAGGTTTAATAGATTTCCAATGTCTAAGTAAAAGTTTTTTAAATACCATTGATGAAAAAATGATTATCCAACCCCAAGGGTGTCTCACTGTAACATTGTATGTCACGTCATTGAATAAACAAATGGATAAATTAAAACTGAGTTTTACTTCAAGCACCTCTGACAACCATTGTTCTATGTCTAACCATATCTTCTGAACTTTAGAGCACTCCCAGAAGGCACGTGCTAGTGAATCTTTAGTTCTACACTTGAAACAATTGTCTGATGTACTACTATAATATTTATGAATTGTATCTCTCGTGTAGTAAATTCTATACATTATTTTATATTGGATTAAGCGTAAATTTTCATTGACAGTAATATCATTGGTTATATTCCAGCACTCCCTCCATTTTGAGCCAGTTTGTTCTTCCCAAATTCTGGTTCCATGCATTTATCTTACCTTCTAAGAGTTTTTCAACTGCGTAGGATTTCTGCAGGATTCTATAAATGTTGCCTATCATGTTGTTATCCTTTTCGGTATCAAATAAAATTTCCTCAACTGTGCTCTGCTGTCCAAATAAATGTAGGTCAAAATTCTGATTTATATAGCTTCTAAGTTGCATGCATTTTTAAAAATCTTTATTAGTCAAACTGAATTTACTTTGGAAATCTGTCCAAGACATAATTGTATTACCTTTTATTAAATCATTTAAAAGTCTCTATTCCCCTTGTTCTCCAGGTAGGCCAATTTATTGTTAAATTCTGAAGGGCTATCCAAGGATTGTTCCATAAGATAGTGTTTTTTGGAACTGATATTGATTCACCCAGTATCCTCTTAATTTTCTTCAATGATGTTACTGTATTTTTACTATAAAATTTGTAATATTCTTAATATTATCCTTTGAAAATAAATATGTAAAGAGGTTATGGTGATGTACTTGAGCATCTTCAATATGAATCCATTGTTCTTGTATATTTAACTATATGTCACAAATAGAATCCTTGGGTGGCAAGTTAGTATAACTAATTCAGGAAGGTTAAATCCACCCTCTGACTTAGGTAAAGTTTTCCTTTTGATCCTATGGGTTTTTCCTGCCCATATAAAATCTGTTATGGCAAAATATGCTTTTTTAAAAAACCTTTTTGGTGGGGTAATAGGTATTATTGAAAATAAAAAGAGAAACTTTGGAAGCCATGTCATTCTAAAAAGATTAATTCTGCCTATGAGATTTATGGGAAGATTATTTTATTTAGTTAAGGTGTCTTTCATATTATTAAGTAATGGAATGAATTATCTTTATATATCTGTTGTTTATTGTCACTAATTAAGCATCCTAAATATTTAATATTTTAGTCCACTTAAATGGTAGTTGCGCATCATGGTTTATTCTTTTATGTTTCCCTATTGCCATTATTTCCGTTTTCTCCATATTAATTTTATAGCCTGAAATACAAGAATATTCTGAAAAGATTTTTAATAAAGGAGGTATGGAGCTTTCTATATTTGTTAAATATATCAAAATGTCATCTGCAAATAAATTAAGTTTGTAATTATGTTTGCCAATGCTAACTCCCGTGACATTTGGATTTTGTCTAATCCTTTCCGCGAGTGGTTCTATTGCTAACGCAAAAAGAAGCGGGGAGAGAAGGCAACCTTGTCTAGTGCCCCTCTCTAAAGCAAATTCAGCAGATAATATATTATTAGTATACATTTTTGCTTAGGCTGTTTGTATAATAATTTTATGAAATTCATAGTCTCCTCTGGAAAACCAAAGGCTTGTAGTGTTTTGAACAAATAAGGCCATTCAAGCTGATCAAAAGCTTTTTCTGCGTCCACTGCCATTACAGATGAATGTGTCATGTTTTTTTGCATACTGTATAATACTAAGGCATGTCCTTGTATTTGTTTGTCAATGTCTATTTTTAATAAACCCTGTTTGATTAATGTGTATTAAGTCTGGCAAAACTTTTGCTATTCTATTGCTTGTAATTTTTGTCAATATTTTATTGTCACAGTTTATTAAACTTATAGGTCTATAATCTGTAGGGGACTCTCCGGATTTTCCTGGTTTTAATATAACTGAAATTCAGGGCCGGCCCGTGGCATAAACGCTCTATGCAGTTGTTTAGGGCCACAACTGCTAGAGGAGGGGCACACGACCACGAGGGGGGCCACACGATCCAATGTTTATCTAAGGCAAAAAACGTTATTTTCGTGTTTACAGTATTCATCCCCTATTGCGGAACTAGCGGTATAAATTGAAAATGGAACGGCAACAGGAATGTAGGAAGGATTTTACCAAGTAAATTGGTCTCCCAACATGCAGATATCTATAGTAGATTCCTAATAGTTCAATGTGAAATGTTTGGAGAACTCTACACCCTTATTAATGTCTACAAACTTCCCACCTCAGATATGTCCTTTTTAAGTAAAATTCAAAATGTGTTAGACAGTTCACCAACAGGAGTGATCATATTAGGGGGAGACTTGAACAACATATTCAGTTCTTATGATAGCTCAACCAAAAACAGGAAAATTAATCCACCAAAAATACTCTTTGTACTGTAGATTAAACTGTAGATTATAATAGATTACACATATTTTTCACACTCTCAAAATAGTTATAGTCGAATAGATTACTTATTTATATCTAAGACAGGCCTGGAGGTGGTACTATCGAGTAAAATTAACAACATTATAATATCGGATCATGCCATAGTCACATGCATTATGTCCCCAAAACAAAATACATTGTCTCATAGGATATGAAGAATGAATAGGAAATACTTAATGGATACTGAATTTTTGAAGCATATTAAAAGACATTGATTTATTTATCCAAACCAATGTAGATGGGGGGAACCCTCAAGACAGGACAGAAATTTATATAATTTGGGATGCATTCAAGGCATACATAAGAGGAATAATGTTAGGGTTTGCAGCAAAAAGGAAAGCAGACCTGGATAATGAAATAAATAAATTGAGGGAACACATAAATATCTTAGAGAGAAAACATAAGACATAAGTCAACAGTAGAATGTTAACTGAATTACAGGAATTGAAATTAAAACTGGACAGCTTATAACTCAAGAAAGCTAATGACTTTAGACATAACTCTACCAAATTATATATATATATATATATATATATATATATATATATATATATATATATATAAAAATTATATTTCTGCTAATAAATCGGTTAAACATTTAACCTCTTTAGTCAAAAAGGTTTTAAAAAACAACCCATATCTCTAAAAATAAAACATTAGATTTAGTCTATAGAAATAATCAGATCATTAATGAAGAATTTGAATAGTTTTATGAGAACCTATATACATCAGAAATAAAAGAAAATGACCCTCTTCCCTTTCTTAAATCACTTAATTTGAAATGCTTATCAGTGGAGCAAAAAGAAGAACTTAATAAGGACCTTACCTGTACAGAAATTAAATCTGCTATTAATAATTTTTCTTTAAAAAAGCTCCAGGAATGGATGGCCTCCCAATAGAATTTTATTCAACATTTTGGTCAAGCATAAATCCTCTTTTTATAGAAGTCATAAATTCTGCCCAAAAAAATCACACACTCCCACAAACAATGGGCCTCATTCACCAATATTCACCAAATTTTTTCTTAAATTTGTTCTTGAGAAATTCCTAAGAAAAGTCTACGTCAGATTCACGACGTGTTCTTAAACTGCAGAATTGTTCGCACATGTGTTCTTAAAATGATAAATCCCATTGCCCTCGTAAGTGTAAAGCGCATGCCAGTTGTTCCTAATTAGCATAGGTCAATGCCCCGCCAATCCCCATAAAAGGGTATGAGACTGCAGGGCCGTGTGCACACACAGAAATCGAAAAGAAAAGCGAGAGCGAACAAAGTCAATAATGCCCAAACGAAAATCTAAAGACGGTGGAGCACCGGACTCCAAACGTTAGAAAAACTTCAGTAGTTCTGAAGTGGAGGTTTTGCTGCGGGAAGTGAACAGCAAACAACCTGTCATATTTAATAGCGTCAGTAGTGGATATAAAATAACACAAAAAAAATGCATGGGATGATATTACTGGTTCAGTGAACGCTGTATCCGGAGAAGGGTGCACAACTGATGAAGTTAAAAAAATGGGTTGATCTCAAATCTGAGGCAAAAAAAAAATAAAAAATACTGGTGGGAGTGGGCGCAAGGAATTGCGTGTTATGCATTCAAACAACAAAGCGCTTTTCGTCACATTAATACCGCTAATTAAATTAAACGGCAGTAAACTGCATCAGAGTAAACCCGTCGCTGCACAGAACACTGTACAAAAAATTTATTGCCAGTCATTTTGGTGTCACTCCCCTAGTGACGTTCTCTTCTTTAACATGTCCATGTGTTTAAAAAGTTTTACTTAAGAGCTTAGTTTGTATTCAAAATTTAAACATTTTCTTTTGCAGTATAGACCAAACATTGCATAATTGAAACCCCCAAAAATAAAAGGTCACTACAATGGTTTGATTTTTATCATTTACTCCCGCTGAGGCAACCACCCTCTGAGGCAGAACTTGGCACCTTAATGCTTTGTAAAATAATGAAAATAATTATTAAAAAATATTATAAATGATAAAAATATTATTGTAATTTAAATCCTATAATATTATACAACTGTAGAATTGAAGAAAACGCAATAACCAATTATTTTGCACAAACATGTCAGCATGCTCTTGAGTGTGCGTAAATTCTGTTCTTACCTTAGAACAAATCCCAAATAAGAAAACATTGGTGAATGTTAGAATCTTCGTGAAAGCTGCGAAAAGGGGGTTTTAAGAAGAAAATTCTTCTTAAGAACGGTTGGTGAATAAGGCTCAATGTGTCTAGCAACTATCTCTGTAATATCGAAGCCAGGCAGAGGTTGTGATAGGCCCTCTGATTTCAGACCTATTAGTTTAATCAACTGTGATAAAAAAAATTATTACTAAAGTCATAAATAACAGACTAGCACAAATCTTACCAAATATTATCCATCACAATCAAACCAGATTTATACAAAACAGAGATTTAAAAAACAACACTAGAACATGTCTATCTTTAATACAGTATGCAAAGAAGTATAAGAAAGATTTAACACTAATGGCGGTTGATGCAGAAAAAGCGTTTGACCGACTTGAGTGGTCTTATCTGTATAAATTGAGGAAATATTGGGTAGCATTGCTTTGGAATACATCTTATTTAATTTTGGTGAGGCAAGATAGCTTATATTGTTTGTAGTGCCGTAACTTGGCGTCATTTGGATATCAATACTTTCAATGGCAGGCCTGGACTTTGGCAGTCTGAATGAATGAGTTATAGACAGTGTATGTCTTGTATGTGTGAGTAACTTGGAATTTTTATACGTTGAAAGCGTGTTTTTTATGCAATATCATTTCTTTTTGCAAAGTGTTTTATTATGAGAGTGAGAAATGCGAAGTGACTCTGTAAGAAACGGTTGTGGATTATGGCTATCCCTGTGTGAATTTGTACAGTCTGATGAGCATGTAACGGTTAGCAGTTTCGGTTTGCTATATATGTAAAACAGTGGCTGTGACAAAGGGTGCGGTGTCGTAAGTGTAAACGCATCAGAAGCGCAGGTGAAATATGGCTAGTGTATGTACTCACGGATTTGACGGCCATCCAACGAGCCTTGATTGACAAAAGAATCAGCAAGCCCGTAGAATTAGAGCTCCCTAGGTCGCACCTTGTATACCCTTCTGTCCTGCTCCGTTGTCTGTTATTTCGTGGAGATGCACTTTTAGTGTTTATACGGTTTATAAGGTATTTTTATAGGATTATCTGCAGGTAGGAATCCTCTTCGCTGTTTTGCTAAGCTAGAACCGGAAAAGTTGATAGTTTAGAATAGGAGCAGCCGCATATGTCCCAGCAGGCTTTGCATATGAGAAAATAACAACAGTGTGAGATAAATTAGGAGAAATTTTGAAATTGCGAAGTTGAAACAATATGTTTTTAGCAGAATGGGTATGTAGGTGAAGGTTGACATGATCACAAACTATAGTGCGAAGTAAATGAAGTGACCATGAGCGAGCTTATTTTCCTTATCGAACAGTATATATAACAGTCTGTAAAAATCATCCATAGTTAAAGTGTAGCGTTAAGTAACGTGTGAAATCTGATCTGCTTTTGTCATGTTCAGCAGTAGTAGGGCTTAGTTATAATTATGAGTGAGTCGTGAATTTAAATGTAATGTTTTAATGGTGAGTTGCAGAACGTACATACGTAGTAATTGTTTGTATGTGGCTAGATAGAGAACAGGGCGAGGTAACATGAATGTAGAAACGTGGCATTTGCTGATAAGAAGGTTTTGTAGGGTAGCCAAGTGAAAAAATATAGTTATAGTAGAAATAGCACAGTGGTGAACTGGTGTAACTTTTTTAATAAAAGGAATACATTTGCCGTCATGAAATGCATATGGGCGGCCGTGAGTGAGTTTTGGTAAAGCAAATATAAGCGTAAGAAAATGTTAGTGTAAAAGAGGAAATTATCTGCCTGAGGGCGAGGCGGGATTCAATCCTTCAACCAGAGGTTTACCAGTGTGTGACTTTGTTAGTGCAGCACCATGACATAGCTGCAATGCGTGAAATATCATTAGCAAACCTGTCCGTATTTTTAAAGATCACAGGCCAGTAAGCACAGAAGAGCTCCCGTTGAATCCATATGGCTCTGCAATATTGTAGCTGGTTAATAACTGAACGTGCAGACGGTACATCATAATGCAGTGTATACGTTCGGTGAACGGCGAGTAGATATGGTACAAAAGCAATAATTGAGAAGTAGTAGACAATTATTAGTGAGGGTAAAAGCATGTTGAAGAAACGTGTTCCTAGCTGGGCATGAACCAAAACCCCACGTTCCCAAGACTGGGACCTTGCCCACTAGGCCACAGGCAGACTAACTGTTTAAACTGGAAATGTTTCTGAGTAAAAAGGTATGGGTATTTTGCGTGTGTATGTGTGTTTTTGATTGGGTCGTGTAGGTGAAGATTTGGCTGGTGTCGGTAAAATGTCCAATGGGGAGACATGTTGTTAGTGGGATAGGCGGCAGGAAAAATAAGAATGAGAAGAAGAAGAAAAAGAAGAAGAAGAAGAAGAAGGAGAAAACGCAAAATCCCCTTAGTTTGGGGCTTTATTGTGAAGTTGTTTTTGAAATCTGTCTGTTGAAATGTGGTCAGAATGTACAGAATTTAATGTTTTTAAGGGCTGGGTGTCTGTGGCTGTTGTGGTTATTTCTGTGGGGAACCCTGAAAAGTGCCAAACTCTCGGTGCTGTATAGGTATGGGGCATGCCCCGGCCAAGGCGTAACTTGGCGGGATGGCATACCTGCCATCCCAATAGCTAATTACTTCTCTGCATGATCAATTTATACTTTTCATATTATGTTAGTGCATCATATATAGATTTATTTCATATAGTTGTTTTTTTAATGTCATGTGAGTAGAATAAAATATTCTGTCTTTTAACCATAAATTCACTGATGTTCCCTTTAAGCCCACCTGTTCCCATTAAGCCCACTTTACTGTGTTTCAATGGGGATTTTCTCCCTTTTGACCTTTGAACCATTTTCCTCCCTAATTTTGACCTCACCTGATGAATCAGCTCCATAATTCAGATAATTAATACCCATATTTAAATATCAGTGATATTGCATAGGTCAATTCATTCTGGATAGGCCTGTGTTCTATCTTAACATTAGCAATATTTTTTTCATCTTTACTTTTCAAATAAGTTTAAGTTTAAGATGACTAAAACACAAAAGAACTACAGTTCATGTCCACGCATGATAGAAGCGCAAGTTCATCCTCTGCAAAGCAGGGCTGTAGGGACCTGGACCATTCTATTTGCGCAATCAGGAGGTCATTGAAAATCTGTACAAAAACAAGATGAAAGCCATGAAAGACTTGTTAGCGTAAGACAAAGACAACCACAATGTGGGCAAAAGATTGAAACAAACAAATAAAATAAAGCTTAGACCACCCTATAACCTATGTTATGTTACACTACTAAGATGGAGCATGGAGCAAATGATAGCCTTACTAAAATGATACAATCACCTCAAAGAGCATAGGCCTACGTCTAGTCTAGGAGAAATTAGAAATTGCAGAAATGTTGACATCTTTCTTATTTATTTTAAGTTATAGGCTAATGATACATGAGCTTCAAGATGTTACGACTGATGTCTCCTCATAATGAACTGTATGTTTTAATGTTACTGTGGTGTGGGGATGGCTGGTTTAAGCAGCCACACCTGCTCTGGGTCTAGCTAATTAGACCTGGCTAATTAGATAATTGGTTAGGAGTTAGATAATTGGCCAGGCTAATTTGGGCTCCACTGTAGCAAACATGCCTGCCACAGGCCACCGAAGTGGCTTTCCAAGGGGCCCTCCAGCACAGAGACACAGGGAGAAGATGTTCAAGCAGTCCAGATTTATTTACAAGGGTGGCAAGATGGTACAGCCAAATGAGCAGATGTAAAACAGTCATGACCGAGGCTCACTTTTGTGTGGGTGGGGATGGCAGATTTAACCTGTGCGCGCTGATTGCCTTACTATGCACAGGTGCAGCCACCCCTGTTCCCGGGTCCAATTAGCCTGGCCAATTATCTAATTAGCCAGGTCTAATTAGGTAGACCCAGGGCAGGTGTGGCTGCTTAAACCAGCCATCCCCACACCACAGTTACTCCACAATGAACTGAATGGTTCTAAAATGTGTTTTTACAATGTTTTCAAACTGCTATCCTAAATGTGATTAACATTTGAAAATAAATTAAAGTTATTGTTTAATTGTAAATCCTGAAATTGACTCATTTACTATCCTTAGAACATTAGTATTGAACCTGAAATTGTTTTTCGTTCAGTCAGTCGGTCTTCAGAAATCTTCATAAAAACACCTGCACTTTCAACCAGCTGGCTGGACCAGAAATTTTGGCCGGACCAGAAATTTTGGCCAATTTCAAATGCCAACAGCACACCATAGGATAGAGATACAGACAAAATGACAACACATATTGAAAGATGAAGTATTGAAGAGCAATTTCCACTATAGTTTTGATTTTGTTCGTAAATAGTTTTTTGGCTACATTTCAAAGAAGACATGTTGTAAGTTTAGCTTTTTCTGTTTTGACAACACAGCAAAAAGGCTGGTCATGCCTATTTCAAATGCCATTCACAGGCCATAGGATAGGAGTGGAGACAAAATGAAAATAGCTATTGAGAGCTAAGAGATTACAGATTTGAACAGAACAAGTTTGTATTGTTAAGATTTTTAAATATATATTTATTTATCAACAAATCATAAAGTGGGCTTATTTGGAACACCCATGGGCTTAAAGGGTATGTTAGGTACCCATTAAGCTCATGCCTGACTTTTGACATATTTTGACAAATTAAACAATAAAAACATTAGAAATTGGTATAAATGAATTATTGACACTTCAAATGAGAGCTTAGACTTTCATTTTAACTAAAACGTTCTCACTTAAATTGGGGCAGTATACATTAAAAATGTCTGAAAAGCGGATTTGGTGGGCTTAATAGGGACGTTTACTCTAGTATATATTCTACACTCCTACACTTTCTCTTAAAAAGTATTTATAACCCTGTGATTTATGACCCCCGTCAGTTTGATTGACAGGTCAGTTTGACAGACAGGTCAGTTTGATTGACAGGTCAGTTTGACTGCTATTTGTTTGACAGTGAGATTTCTGACACCTCCCCAGTCAGTGTTTAAAAGGAGACATCCGTTTGCCAGTGAGGTTTCTGACACTATACATTTATATGACACTATATATTTGTGTGTTGCCCGGGCATGTAGTGACATGTGTTGACCCGACCTGTTGGGTTTGTGTGTTGTCCGGGGCATGTCCTGACATGTGTTGACCCAGGCCTGTTGGTTGTAATGCCTGGGGACCCATGAGGTTAAATATCAAGTTGACCTGGTGGCAAGCGCATCTTGAGAAGCGTACGATGGATTCTTTCACTTTCAGTGAGTTGATTTATTTGTTCTTACAGAATTTGTTTTATTTAGAATTGCATGTAGCGTTACAACCGTTTAGCGTTATGTCTGATTTGTTTTGTTTAACAAGTAGCCTATTTATTTGATAGGTGCTGCTGAATGCGATACCATTAACGCAATCAGTGAAATTCAAGGATTGGACTCTCTTGGTTAGTATGGTCTATTCATTTGTGTCTATGAAAAAAAATAGCATTTTGACAAGTGTTACTATTTCGCTATTAATGAAAGTTTTTAATGAAAAGTTTTATTATACCTTTCAGTGTCTGGTGATATTATTACGGCTGTATTGTGTGATCAAAGGGTGCCCGAACAGCAGCCTCTTGGTAAGCGTGGACCTATCTCTTTTTTCATGAATATCCATTTTCGGGGATAACACTGTATTACTAACGCTGGTGAATGTGATTTAGTAGGTCTGCAAAATCTGGTAGAATCCATCCCTCTGCCGGGGTTCAAGTCACTGCAGCGAGTGGAGTCAAGAAAGTTTTCAGGCCAATCATTGGAAAGGCCTGCACCTGCTGATGCTAAAGCTGTAGTGGGTTCTAAGTGAAAAGATCTCATGCACAAGACTACAGAAGCGGAGGTCGGCGTTTCGGCAAAGCGTTCAAATTCATTGTAGGATAATGTCATGGTTGATGACAACTTCGAGCTAACAGTTTCTATAACACGGAGTATAGGTGGAGTGTATAGAAAGCTGTGTGACCTTGCACATAATGAAGTGATTAGCAAGAACTGGATGAATTTATTATGTCCTTCTAACATTTCAAACAACCTGTGTTTCACAATCTGTCTCGCACATTATCTAGAACCACAAGCACCCACCAACACACTAGAGGAGGTTGCTGCAGACATACATACATGCACAGGTTTTACAGTACAACAGAAAATAGGGTTTAAAGATGTTTCAAAGTTTGAGAGCACCTTAGGGATTAAAATTGTCGTATTCTACTGATCACATTTAACGGCACAGAGTTTACAGATGAAGGGGATGACTGTATTGAAAAACTTTTGAGTAAGTTCAGATGTTCCAAGTATGTAGGTTATACATGGCTAGCACACAACGCTGCGGGATTTGACAATTTTATTCTCTTGGAACATTTTTCCTAAGTGGGCATTACTCCAAAAATCACCATGATGGGGTGTAGGCTGATTTCCATGTACGACGAGTGTTTTAAGCAGCGATACAGAGATAGCTACTCATCCACCCCTATGCGTCTTGCTAAAACGGCCGCAGCGTTAAATCTGAGCACTGTGGAGAAAGGGCATTTCCAGCACGAATTTAACAAGCAGGAAAATGACAACTACCGAGGCCCTTATCCCGACAAACATAAATATGGTTATGAGGCCATGTTGGATAAGGACAAGGCCGTGTTTGACAAGTGGTACAAGGAAGACGGTGTTTTTGACTTCCAGAAAGAACTGTACACCTATGGTAGAAATGATGTCGTCCTACTAATAGAGGCGTGCTTAAAATACCGTGACAAATTTATCGAAAGTACAGGGCTTGACCCGTTAACCGCACCGTGCTAGCGTCCTGCTGTATGGCTGTCTACAAGGCACGTTTTCTCCCCAGTGACACACTAGCCCTGACACATAACAACACTTACATTAACCAACACAAAGCGTATTAAAACATTTCCATTGAATGGTTAGAATTTGTCAAGGAAACCAGAAATGTAGATGTGCACCATGCTCTGACCCACGGTGAGATGATGGTGGGTAAATATTATGTTGATGGCTATTACGAAAAAGATGGTGTGAGAATAGCTCTTGAATTTAACGGTTGTATGCATCATGGTCACGCATGCCTTTATAACCCAAACCACACTCATCCGTTGTCAAAGATTTTTTTTAAGAAAGCATTTTGATAACAAACTGGAGACTCTTACAAAGACGTATGGGATGAATGTTGAAGTTATGTGGGAATGCGAGTGGAAGCATGCTAAACAAAACAATCCTGCCATTGTCGAATTTATGTCTACATACACACACCAGGCATGATTGAAACCTAGAGACAGCCTCTTTGGTGGTAGGACAAATGCTTACAAGCTATACTACAAAGCTAAGGAGGGCGAGAAAATCAGGTATTTGGATTTCACAAGCTTATACTCATACTATCAGGCTAGGAAAAGCTACCCCATAGGTCACCCTCAGATAATTTTCAAGGACTTTGAACCTCTCGAAAATTACTATGGCTTAGTCAAAGCAACAGTGCATCCACCGCGAGGGCTACTTTACCCCGTTCTACCCTATCGCTGTAATGGGAAATTAATGTTCCATCTCTGTCGAGCATGCGCTGAACAGGAAAATCAGACTACACCCTGTCACCACAACGATGAATAAAGGTTGATTTCAGGATGCTCGGTTAGTATCGAGCTGATGAAAGCTATTGAGAAGGGTAAAGTGGTAGTCAGGATAGACGAGGTGTGGCATTTCCCCCAAAGCTCAGACACACTATATTCTGACTGTGAAAACTTTTCTGCAGTACAAACTGGAGGCTAGCGGTTACTCAGTGCATGCTGTGTCGTCAAGAGATCCTATATTGAAGACTACTTTGAAAAGGAGAATATTAGGTTGAATCCTGATAAAATATGCGTGAATCAAGCCCGGAGATCCATCAACAAACTTCCCCTCATCAGCCTCTGGGGGCGCTTCTCAATGAGGGAAAATCTACCCGTAGCAGAAATGTTGAAAGACCCTGAACAGTTTGCTCGATACATTTTTGGTCACAAGTATGATGTCTCCCACTTTTTGTTTGTCTTGAAAGACATGGCATTGATTCAGTGGTGTCATGCACATGGAAATGGTGGACAAACTCGTGACATAAACGTGTTTCTCGGTGCTTTCACAACGGCTCATGCACGATTAGAATTGTACAATCTTATGGATACGCTGGGTTACAGATTGTTGTACAGTGACACAGACAGTGTTGTCTTTGTTTCTAAGGATGGTGACTGGGAACCGTCCCGAGGGTCGTATCTAGGAGATCTGACGGATGAAATAGGCAGCGAGGATTACATCACAGAATTTTGCTCGAGCGGTCCAAAGACATACGGGTATTGGACAGCTAGTGGTAAAACGCGTATGAAAGCAAAAGTAATTACTCTGAATGCTGAAAATTCAAAGGTGATCAAGTAAGACACGCTGATTGAACTTGTTGACCATTATGTGGTGAATAGAGACAGCACTCAACACATACTTGCACGCACGGATAACATTGTGAGGGATTAAAAGCAACTCACACTGAAAAACAAATAAGTCATTAAGCATTTTAAAGTTATGTACAACAAACGTGTCCTACTTTTTGATTTCTCGACACTGCCTTATGGGTGCTGAGAGAGGTATGGATAGATCTATTCAGGGTTTGAGAGACGTCACAAATTTTGACTTCAGACTTCAACACCCTTTCTCTTGTGTAATAAGTGGACCTTCAAACTCGGGAAAAACGTTTTTGTAAAGATGTTGATTGCTAATGCAGACAATGTGATTTCTGATGAAACTGAAAACATTGTATACATTTATGACTGTTGGCAACCGCTTTACAATGAGTTAATGAAGATAAGAGACATCAAGTTCGTTGAAGGGATACCCGGATCAAAAGACGTGGCCTCATGGAATGAATCAGGTGAATTTATTTAAAATGGTATCGTTATTCCTGGTACCCACATATTTGATTTAGTGAAAAGTGTTACAGCACCACAAATGGTGAATGTTAGAAGGAGACCGCTGGGTTGGCTCGAATTCCTGAGAGCTATTGTGACTCTAAACATACCGCTTTCTACAGTTACAAACCGCCGTGTTAAAGATGAAATCAGTTCATTTAAAAACACTGATGCATCAGGTTACGCAACACCCACAAGAACCCCAGAAACTCCTATGTTTAGATCTCCAATTTTGGACACTGCCTCGTGGCTCTCTTTTTAAAATGTACTGTTGTGAAATATGTAGCATTTTCTACCTTTTGTTTTTTAATTTTTACTGTGAAATGTTTTTTCACTTCTTACTACGGTGTGTTTTTAATTCACACTATGAAATGTGTTTTTATTCTTATTATGAAATGTGTTTTGTATATTTCAACATTGTTAATAAATGAAACTTTGACTTGTATAATTTTGTTGTCTTGTTTTATTTTCCATCATCATCACAGTACATTAAAGTTTGAACATTTATGAATGTTATGCACATTTATGAACATTTATGAACATTTTCCCCATTGGTACATGTTGAACACAGTTAAACATATTAGAAATACACACACAGGGTTGTAATTTTTTCACAAATTGCGAGACTATGTTATCATTTTTAACCAAATTATCAGAATATTTAGACATTACATCTTCATAGTTCAATCCTCTTGACATGTGATAAAGGAAAAAAACTCAGTGTTCACCACAAGTGAACAACATAAGGTCTTGAACCTGCTTGTTTGAAAATTGTAGTCTTGAACACGGAGTTCTTAAAAACGTACAGATGGATGGTGGAAACAGTTTGTGGTTTGGTTTGTTTCCAAGACTATCAAAAAAACACCCGATATGATCCTCGGTTATGTAGACGGCTAGCCAGTGTTCCCCAGGGAGATCCGAGCTGTATATTATCAATTATTACCGATGAAGGTAGTTTCTGTACAGGTCTTTCAGGTAACTGGTCACATGCTAACACACCAAGAAAATGTGTATTTGCAGAAATTTTGTCCATAATGGCTGTTAGTTGTACAGTATTCATTGTCTCAGTAGTAATCCACCAGGACCTGTCTATGGTTGGATACTTCAATTATGCTATCAAATATAGCGTAAACTATCAGATTGATAGTATGTGGCAGAGGCTGTCTGAATCGAGTTTCCAACCATAGATTTCCAGCCTTAATTAGAGAAATGTTGACCGCATTCTTCGTCGGGTGTGAAGTTAAATGCAAAGAGTGTGTAGCCGTTCAAAAAGTCTTCTCGGTCAATAGCTAGGGCTCTATTTTTAAGGCGTCTTCCACGGGCGAGTTCTAGCTGGTAAAACTCACATACGGCTGACCCCATCAGATATTGGGGCTGCAGAGGTTTAGCTGGATAGTGTTGTCCATCCACATAGACCGCTAAGAATTCTAGATCATAGTGTTTGAATGCAAAAGGGTTCTTATCGTAAGCACCCGTAAATGCATCATTGTCAACCATACCTATCACAATAGATTTTGGTAGTGTTCCTAAAAACAAATTCTCCTGATTGGAGACACGTGTCCCAGCAGGTATGGAAATTTTTTTTAGATACGCTCTGTCAATAGGATATTTTGCAGTTGCTGAGAGTAATGCCTGAGCATGACCTAGTCTTACAGCAGGGGATACAGAAACTTTTTAACAAATAAGGATGCTGTAAGAATTAGGGTTGAGCCGAATACTCGGATGAAACGAGTATCCGGTACGGATAATGTACTTTTTACGAGCACGAGTACCATCCGAGTAAAATGTGTCAATATCGGTACACATGATAGGCCAGCCACACACAGAGCTCCTTCTCTACACAGGGCCTATACAAAGTTCACCGCTGCTGCACCACACAACACAATCTTGCCATCGTCACAGCTACTCTGTCCACAGCGACCTATTATCTATTGTCATATATTCTCAATAAAATAAAGTTTGCAATTCTCAGATTCGGATCAACACATTATTCTCACCATAGCTAAACACACATTTACTGGACATTCACACGTAAGCACATATTACTGATTACAAACGGACATTTCTAACTTCTAGCTTGCTACAGTGGGGCTAACTAGCCAGTTAGCTAGTGACTACATGATATAAGCATGTACTTGTATTTCCTAACATTTTGCAATCTCATTACACACTGTTAGCATCATTGACATCCTAGCATTTTTATACATCCACTGTACTAATGCAATATCACTTTTGTGCAAATTTAGACGTCGTCGCTCACCTGAAATCACAAGATATACAGTACATCGTGGTTAGCTAACTGTAACCTGGCGCGCTCTGTCTAGTACTGTCTTCACACTGTCAGTTCATTTAAAAAACTTATAAAACCAGAGTAACGATAATAGCATCTTTTACTGCTACCAGAGAGTGAATGCGATAAGAAAATTTTCAGTTACGCTGACCTATAAAACGCTATTCCAAAAGCAGTCATGACATTACTGACCACTTCGCTAACAATGTTTTTAGCAGCGGTCTTGAGATGAGGTTTAGCAATGTTGAACCCTTTTTTTTAAATAGCGGCACGGCCATTTGAAAAATTCCGCGAAAAATTCCACCGAGCCCTGATCTATACATTACAGTACTGCCCGCATATCCGGGCAACACCCCACCGGCCTGATTTTGATAATAAGCCACATAATGTTGTGGATCCTGTGCGTATGGGTTAAACGCTTTCATAGTTTTTAAAATCTGAGCCTTTGTCTCGCAGGCCTAAAATTAAGATTTTCAACCACTTTGCCGTACTTGAATGGCACGTTATAGTTTTGATCAGTTTTTACTTCTATAGCGATGTCACTGATGTGGGTTTTAGACACAGGCACACGTAGTGCACCTTGTCGTATCTAATAGTTACTATCTCATTGTCTTTCCCTGATATATGTATGCATCTCAACAACGATACAAAGTAGTCACCTACAACTTGATGCTCAATTATATTGGTGTACACAAAAAGTGTGTAGAACCCCCCACATATATCAGTGGGGTTCAGTGCATAAACTCTTTCCAGATGCCTTTCAGACGTCTCTGGCTGTTCAGCCAGGTCAAAAACATCCTCTGTATTTAACCCCAGAATTATTGCGAGTTTTCCATAGAACTTTAGAGCCAATGTCATGCCTTGTCTGTATGTATATTTTGTTTTTTACATAGTCATAACCAAACTTTACATGGTGTGGAACTAAGTGTTGATTAATCTGTGGCAAAATGGTGAATAATGTATCTGGCGGTTACATCCTGAAAATATTTGTTGAAAAACTCCTTTTCCTTTGAGTATATAGTCATGTCATACCAGGTCATCTTGAAATTGAATGTCGATACCGTGCACTATCACTCTGTTCCTATTATAGTTAATGCGTGCAGGCTTGTGAAGCGTATAGGCATCCTCTCCGGCTAACCATTCAGAAACTTGTTTGTCAGACATGCACCCCTGTGTCTTTGAACACAGCCTCTTTTAAATGTGTTTTACCACCAAAAGAACCCTCGTTAGAGGGTGTGTAATAAACAGATTTCAGAAGATCTGTCTTGATACCTGCTCACCAAATACCTGAACAAATAATGATATTATTTGTTTTGATTCACATCTTTTATTTTCAACAAGATTACAAACTCACAATGTGTCAAGGTAGTCTAAAAATTTAACACATGCATCAACATTTACTGACTTGTTTTTAGACAGCTTCATTACACAGACATCCGTTATGTATGTACAAAGACCGGTGATGTGTCCTATGCCGAAACCCCTTCGACATGGCTCCATGTGGTCTAAAAGATCGCTCACAGTCACATGACACGGTTTGACAGCATTTGCATCCATGTGCAAATGATCAACTCACTCTGTAGACAATTTTCTGGCTAACATCATTTGTTTTTAAAGATTGTTCAATCGTCGAACAGCAACCGCATTCTTAGTGTTAAAATTGTCAACCTCATCAGCTATAATTTTATATAACAATGCAGTTAATTCAAATTTCGTACGTTGTTTAACAATATCTTTTGACAAACTGGTACTGGCACAGACATTTCCCATATCGACACAACTCAATGGCTTTTTCCCCACCAACAGTTCAGTTCAAAAACAACTTGTTCACACTGTGGATCAACAAGTTTTTCCCTGATTTCCTTCAGTTTCTCACAAATGTATGGTTCTTCTTCCAGCTCGTAGGCAATAGCTTCCACAGAACCATTCATTTTTTGCAGGTGTGGATGTAGTCCGTGTGTGTCCAGAAGACGTGCGAAGGCTTGTAGTAATTCCGGCTTGAAAAGTCTCTGTTTTATATCGTCAATGTGTGATTGAAAAAAGTATGCGTTAGGTTCAAAGAGACATGAATGTTGTGACTGGCTCGGGTGATCCACTTCACAGCCGAAACAACATTCCCGCAACTTTACACCAATGATGTGTTCTAGTATGACACCAACAGCTGCCTTTATGAGTCTGAAGCCCAGCGGTGCTATACATCCAACCACATCTTCTCCAGGGGTTGTAGAGGCTATGTCGTCACTATCGCAACCCCCTAAAGGCAATGTTGTTAGCGATTCAGTAGACTCAGACCTCTGCATGTATGTCAAATTCTTTTTCCCTAGATTTTCGCACCAATCGTCTAGCCATCCTTAGTCTTCAGGCATTGCACCTTCATTGACCAGCGACATGGTTAGTCAGCGTGTCAACAAGTCTTTGAGATGAACTGTCTTGGAGGTGTTGGCCTTTTTATGCTCGTAGAGAATGGGCGGTGATTCCAAATGGGCCACCCCACAGTCACACTCGAGGTCAGACTTACACGTCTGAAAAAGTTTTACTTTGATGTCTTGGTATTTATCCAAAGTCTCACACCATTTGAACAACCTGTCTATTTTCTTGAAAACGTCATGTAGAACTGACATGTCTTTCCAAAGGAACATAACTTTCAGGTCATGCATGATCTTCTCGACATCATTTTCTTTACGATCCCTTACGAATGTGTATTCACCGCTACACATATAAACGTAATCATCAGGATCCTTTTCGAGATGATTAGCAAATATGTAGTAGCCTTTTTGCGGTGTTGCGCTATTCCAAGCGGCACTGTAGACGCAGTCCAAACCAGGGAATTCAAGGTCTCTACAAACTTTGTTTCTAAACAAACTCCAGTCTTTAGCAGGGACTGAAATGTGCAACGTGTCGTCTTCAAATGCCCCCCAGCCAGATTCAACGACGTATAGTTTCACAGATCGTATAACTTTGTCAAAAACATATCCACCAACACGTCCATCAGACAACATCCATTCGTATTCCTCAGCATCCGTCACATTTTGAAGAAATTGGATCAAACTCTCAGATTTTCTCTTTTTTGGCGCAAAAGTCATTTTGTCATCCGCAGTAGTATCCTCTTCACACACATTGTCGCCGCTGATGCTGCCATTTTAGTATCGCAGAGTGCACAGTGTTTCACGAGCCGGGGTAGCTTAACTGGTAGAGCGTCAGACTGAAGATCTGAGGGTTCTAGTTCGCAATGTCTCCTTTTAAACACTGCCTGGGGGAGGTGTCAGAAATCTCACTGACAAACGGATAGCAGTCAAACTGACCTGTCAATCAAACTGGCCTGTCTGTCAAACTGACCTGTCAATCAAGCTAAATGGTAAATGGACTGCATTTATATAGCGCTTTTATCCAAAGCGCTTTACAATTGATGCCTTGAATTCACCAGAGCAATTAGGGGTTAGGTGTCTTGCTCAGGGACACTTCGACATGCCCAGGGTGGGGAATCGAACCGGCAACCCTCCGCCTGCCAGACAACCACTCTTACCTCCTGAGCTTACGTTGTAAGCTGACAGGGGGGGTCATAAATCACAGGGTCATAAATCATTTTTGACAGAAAGTGTAGGATATATACTACTAGTATAAATTAATGGCAAGAATATACCATAGTAGACACAAAATTCATAAGTTCGATACCAGCGCCTCTGATAGATGTTTAAAATGTGGCACGCAGAGTGACTCCCTCATACATGCCTTTTGGTATTGTGAGAAAATTAGAAAGCCTTGGGAGAACATTGAAAGATGGATTTCAAGAACTTGTAATTATAAAGCTGCATTTTCACCAATGATCTGTCTATTTCAAAATGTTGGGAAAATAAGATACCCAACTGGATGGCGAATTCTCTTTTCGTCATTAGTTTATAAGAGGTTAATATTGCAAAACTGGAAAAATAAAGAAGCACCTACAATTCAGAAATGGAAAACGTTAATGAAATATTACTTGAGTATTGAAAGGACAATGTCGGAGGACAGTAACAAAGAGAAACAATTTCACAAGATATGGAGCTCAATTTACGAAGCTCTGTAGATTGAATGGAGCCACAAAATCACCCAGCATCTATACGTTTCAATGAACCTTGTGTTTCTTCTTTATTTTGTTTTATTTTGTTCTGTTTTGTCGTGTGTGTGTCTGTGTGTGTATGTGGGAGTAATAAGTGTGTATATGTTTGTGTGGGTGGTGATGCAATATTACCTGTGATGACAACCGTATTTGATTGTATGGTACTTGTGGATGAGCAATTCAAACAGGGTCGAATCATGTAACTTGATTTCTTCAAGAAATGATGATTATGTAACATGTTGAATTATTGTTTGTATTGTATTCAGAACCTTACTCACTCAATAAAAAAATAATTATATAATAAAAAATGAAAATACCAGAGACTTCTCAGTCAGTGTAGTACAAAACGTTACATGATTGAATGAGGCTTGAATTTCAGCTCTTATTGGGCAAACTGATCTGGCCAGATTTCCAGTGCAAAAAAGTGGTTTGCAAGGCAAACCATCGCACGCACTGAGGGAAGACAATTCAAAATGTACAGCATTTTCTGGGGATAATTAATTTACCGTGTAGTGAATACGAGACACAAGTAATTAATCAGCTCACTGGTAAATAAGACTCTGATTGTAACAGCATTGTATTCCTCCCCCCCCCCCCCCCCCCCCCCAAGTTGCAGGAATGAAGAAACCACACCATAATTAAAAGGTAATGTCAGCAAAGCCAAATGAAAGTTACGTAAAAGTTCACATCAGAAATTTTCTTGCTGACTTCCCGAACATGCACAGTGGTGTTTTTGCCAGGTTTGAAGGAAAAAGATTTCAGGATGGAGGATACAAAACATGACACAATCACTGTCTCAGTGACAGACAGTTGTTATAACCAAATACCTATAAACCTCAGAGCTTTTTGCATCCTTGGCTGTATCCTGAGTTCAACCATGCATACCACCTTGATCATAAGGCTCCAGCAGCAGTTATAGCAATTGGGGAGATGTAGAAGACAGATGTAGTGTCCCGTGTTGCAGTTAGGATGTTTTAAACCCCATGGTGATTAAAATCATCCATTTTATGGAAAACCTATTACAGTACATTGACGCAATACCTCAGATTTAAGTGTTTTAACCTAGAGTGAACACATAACCTGAGGTTACTCCACAAGTAACTTAAGTACTTCAGGGTATAGAGCATTAGCTGTGCTTATACACTGAACATAGTATCTCAGGGTGCAGTGTGTTACCTCTGCTTACACAGCTAACACAGTACCTCAGGTTACAGTGTGTTAGATCTGCTTACGCCAGGGCCAGATGACTGGAATTTACGAGCCACCCTTTGAAGCAGGCGGTATGCGCGTTTGATCTCGAAAAGTGCGTAGTTCAGCAGTCTTAGGGCTGGGACCCTGGAGAAGCAGAAGCACATTCCGGGACTGGGCAATGTTCATCTAACCACTCTCATTCTGGGGTCAGCACTTATCTCATTCACCCCTTTGTGGGTGCTGCTATTTTTCTCAACACAGGCATAGATCCCAGCTTTCAAAGACAACACTAAAACTATAACTTCTACCAACAAAGAAAACAGTGGCCCAGCAGACTGAACCGGTCAGGTTTCTCAACAAAACAAAGTTCCTGCTTCCTGTTTCCCTCCAGATGGTAAATGGACTGCATTTATATAGCACTTTTATCCAAAGCGCTTTACAATTGATGCCTCGCATTCACCAGAGCAATTAGGGGTTAGGTGTCTTGCTCAGGGACACTTCGACATGCCCAAGGCAGGGGATCGAACCAGCAACCCTCCGACTGCCAGACAACCGCTCTTACCTTCTGAGCTGAGCTATGTCACCCCCACACAGATGAGTGTGACCTGCCAGCAGGCTGCAATTTACACATTTACTCAGAGAATGGTGTGGGGTGAACAAAAGAAACACTGAAACTCCACATTTCAGTCACAGCTCTAGCATTCTAAATTGAATGAACTCTACTCAGCAGGTCTGCTTGTGCTACCCTTCTGCATGTTTTCTTTTGAACAGAGTTTACAGTACAGATAGTCTGAGAAGGGCACTGAGACCGAGTGGCCTCATCACCCATCAGGTCCCTGCCACTTCAAGCATGGAGGTTTATCACCAAGACACTCCAAGTTCAGCAATTGTTTTTAAATCAGCTCAGATGTGACAAATTACACAAACAAGGACAAAGAGAAGTGAGGTGTTCATTCACTGTAAAAACATGGACATGCAATCAATGTCCAAATGGACAATGGAGTAAAATCATATCCTGCTGGTACAGTGCATACTTTGCACATAAAGCAACTTGTCTTTGGATCACAGAACAAAATTTACAAAAGACACTTAAACCAAAATCCAAAAAAAACAACAACAAAAAAAAAACGAGATAAACACAGGTGACAGTGTAACATCTGTCAAAAAGAATAAAGGGGAAAAGCTGTGCGAGGTGGCATATCATGGCATCAGATAATGTACTATCTCTATTGGAAATTTCACGGTACAGCATGCTTTGACTATTATTTAGCGAGCCATCATACCTGGCTATTTAGAGCCTACAGAGTTTAGTGACATTATACTCATGGTTATACTATTAGCTACCACTAGTTACACAGCTAACTGCCCAAATTAGCTAAATACATTTAAGCATAGTCATAATTACATGTCATAATAACAAATTACAAGTTGTCTTATAATACGAGTGTGCTGGCAAAGCACCCAGTCAATATTTACTGTGGTTTGGATGACATAAGCTAACTCTTCTAAACTCCATGCCCCAAAAAAGATTTTGAAACTGAAAAAAATATTGTAAGTGAAAGGAGAAGAATCAAAACTGAAAATAAGATTAAATAGAGCTTTCAAATTTGACAAATTTCCACAGTTTTCTTGGATAGGTTTATAATGTATTCATTTTTTTATTTTAAAGGTAAATTTCAACTTTTTCCCTTTTCAGTTAAGTTTTTGTTTCAATTTACATCATCTTAGCTGGTTTAAAGTCAAGAATATTGCCTTATTTTTGTATGTTTTTAAAATAGTCATTTGTATGATAAAACATTTTTAAAGACTATTATTTTATTTTTATAGTTTAGGAGGCTATGTAAATAACGTTATCCTGTCAATATTCTGTATTTCAACAACGGCAATCCCCCCCCCCCCCCCCCCCGCCCCCCCCCAATCTGTTCTGCAGCATAGCCTACAGTAAATGACAATAAATAATAATAAATAAATACCCACAACAACAGAGAAACATTTTTTAAAATAATAAATAAATAAATGAAAATGTATGTTTGTTTTTAATATAGTGAGCCTATATCTGCGCTCTGATGGAATTCCTAAAGTGGCTAGCAAGGTTACACAGTAGATATACTAAAATGCAGGCTGTTTCTTTATTTTCAGGCTAATTCTCTCTGTATAGGATATTTACAAATTGAATTTTGATAAAGAGCCATGTGTAAGAATGCAACTGCAGTGCATCACCTAGCAGTCAAACCTGCAACTTGTAGGTTTTATTTCCTCACAACCTTTTTCTACTATGCAGCACTTCACAACATCCCCCACATTTCCACACATCTTCCCCCCCTCTTTATCTGACCAATGAATATCTATAATGCAAGAGCCCACAAGTTACATAGCAACAAGAAAAGCATATACAACCTACACTCAGTGGCCACTTTATTAGGTACACCCATCTAGTACCGGGTAGGACTCCCTTTGGCCTCCAGAACAGCCTGAATTCTTTGCAGCATGGTTTCAACAAGGTGGTAGAAACATTCCTTTGGGATTTTGGTCCATGCTGACTCAACAGCATCATGCAGTTCCTGCAGATTTTTCAGCCACACATTTATGCTGTGAACCTCCCATTCCACATCATTCCAAAGGTGCTCTATTGGAGTGAGATCTGGGGAATGTGCAGGCCATTGGAATAACTGTCATATTCATGGAACCAGCTTGAGATGATGCGTGCTATGTGACATGGTGTATTAACCTGTTGGAAGTATCTACTTTAAAAAGGTAAGAGTGGAACCCTGCATGGTGTTCTGTTAGTATAGCCCTTTTGCTTCAAGGTTCATGCTTTCTGCATTCAGAATGCCCTTCTGCGCGCCACTGTTGTAAAAAGCTGTTATTTAAGCATTTTTATTTGTGCCTTTTATTTAACTTGAAAAAGTCTGGATATTCTCCTTAAACTGCTCTCATTAACAAGGTGGTTTTACCCATGGAGCTCACAGGATTTTGTTTACCACTCTAAACTCTATTGCCAGGAGGGCAGCTGTTTTTGAGACGCTGGAACCACCATATCCGGCACTAACAATCATACTAGGGTCACTCAGAATTGGGGCAAGACACGCGCAATCTAATGTTTGGTTGAACAACAAGTAAATATTTTCACCATGTCAGCAGCCACATGACTTGCTGTTTGGAGGAGCAGACCATTTGCATTAACAAGCAGGTGTATCTAATGAAGTGGCCACAGAGTATAAGAAACAGTCCTTTCCTCCCTAAACCAGCATTCCCTCTTACCCCTTGATTTTCTACAATACTACTGGCCATTGATTGAGTGATGGAGCCAGCCACACCTCCTTCAGTAAACACCTTCCACAAACAAGGGGGTGGTGATGTATGCTTTAATTTGGCGCAGTAAAATGGCTGCATTAAAGTAGCTTGGCTGGCTGACTGAACTCTGATACTCTGACTCAACAGTACATCTCAATGCTGACCCTACCCCCCGCCTCATCCAGTGCTCTCTGGCTTACATGATCCAGCTTTGCATAAATAAGGAGAGACACCCCTGACCCAACAGCCTGAGACTGGAGCAGACTTCAAAGCACTGGGAGAGATGATGTGACCAGCATACATCATACAGGCAGCTTCTGAGCAGGGGGAGCGTGGAAGAAAGGAGGGAGAGAGAGAAAGAGTGAGGGACAGAAGAGGAGTGTGGAGAGAGGATAGTAAAAAAAATTATATTTCAATGACCAGAGCAGAGAATAAGCTTCCAGAGAGACAGACAATACAGATAAGTTCAGTAGCAAGGCCTTAGACTTCTTTACATACACGCTTCTGGTGTATTATACTTTAATTAGGGGTCCAAGCAGCGAAGCTGGTGGAACCCTATTGTATCTGTTCGGATTATTATTATTATTATTAGGGGTCCAAGCAGCGAAGCTGGTGGAACCCTATTGTTTTTGTTAGGATTATTAGGGGTCCAAGCAGCGAAGCTGGTGGAACCCTATTGTATCTGTTAGGATTATTATTCTTATTATTTTTCTCCGCTAAAAGTGTCTGAGGCTCAGCAACCATAAGTCCTAGAGCAACCAAATTTGGCAGGTGGGTTCCTATGGCCCCCCACTACTCAGGCACTATAAATCACCTATGTCGGCCATATGGTGGCGCTATAACAAAGGGTTAGGCGTGAAAGGCCATAACTCCCACACCATAAGTTAGATCAACACAAAACTTCATCGACATATGCATCTGAACGTGCTCTATCACTTTGCTATTGGGACCACCTATGTCCGCCATATGGTTTGCCTGCTATTTGGACTTTTTTATTAGGTGGGGTGCCGAAGAGCTGTTGCTGCAAATTCTAAGTGTTACGACATCGAGTAAACTTCTTTACGGCAAGCGACATCCATGGCGACGCAAGTAATCCGACACCATATGGTCTAGTTTTTAGCAGTGGTGGGAGGGTCTGAGCGTCGCGGAAGCAATGGAACACAGTGCCAGCCAGAGTGTATGCTAGGCTACCAAGTTTGTTAGTAAAAGCTTTTTGAGAGGACGTATAATTACTTTTCTTGAGCATGGACCCATTTGAAGACAATATTGGGTGAGTTTGTTTAGTCTTATAATAAACACGCTCGTATAGTAAAACAGTAATACAAAACGGTAATACATATAAAGTCCGCTTCGTTCCGTTGCTACCATAACATAACACACTATCTTGTGTCTACAGCTGCAGTTTTTCGCTGCAATTACTAATATTGAATATAAACAAAAGACGCAATTTATGCTGTACACTCCCAATGTCTAAATAAATAATACGGTATGGTAAAGCTTTGAGAAGATGAATTATTACTTTTCTTTGGCATGGATCCATTTGAAGACAATATCGGGTGAGTTCGTTTAGTCTTTAAATCCGTCATTATGCTGAGAGAAATCGTACTCTCAATTTAATCTCTAAATTGACTGTAAGCTTAGGGTTGTAACTAGGTAGTTCTTTCGTAGGTGACTTAACTAGTCTTAACTATTGCTTGTATTTTTGCATAGACTGCGTTGTTGCTGTTCTTGTTTGTGTTAGTGTTAATCAGTTTAACCTACAGGGTCCAAGTTGAACTATGCGGTTGTTCCCTGCACTCGGAACGGTAGGCTACTGCCCTCTAGGGTTTTCGACACACTTGTTCCTGGTTATGGTTAAACACTTTGTTGTACGTCGCTCTGGATAGGAGCGTCTGCCAAATGCCTGTAATGTAATGTAATGTAATATTCCGTAGCAACAAGATAAACCCGACATTAGCCCTAAAATATGCCAATACAGCAGTGAAAACGCTGCTCACTGAATAACGAAATAAGCTAGACTAACTTTTTTTTTTTTAATTATACCATGTCATTGTACAGCCAATATCTGGGACTAAACATTGAATAAATACACAATCTTACCATTGGTTTTACGCGTAGAGATGTCCCTTTTGCGAATGAGTGGTCATATATTGCCTTGGACAATCCGTTTGCGAAATACACGCGCATCTGTCACGCCTGGGTCGGCTATCTTCAATAATAGCTGTGCCTAATACCACACCTGTTGCTTACGGCGTTGTTGCCCTTTTTAGTGCAATTTGGCTTGATTGACAACTCATTTATTCAGTAGGTGAGAGTATAAGCTTTCTAACGATGTATAACATGTCTGATTTTGCTTTTGGAATAGCGTTTTATAGGTCAGCGTAACCAAAATTTTTCTTATCTGCCAATGTCTAAATAAATAAAACGGTAGGCTATTTTGCGCTCAGCACGCAGATCGCGAGTTGATATTACGTCTTTTTTCCGTTTTTTCTCAATGTCGTATTTATTATTTGAAATGTGCATTTATCTTTCATTATTCTATCTGTCTCTGTGGCGCTCTGAAATGTGCTTTCTCTGCTAAGCTGAGCAATGGATTGGAATATGTGTCTGACGTAGTGTTGCACGGTATACCAAAACTTCAGCACTTTCTCGGTACTTAAAAAAGAAAAAAAGAAAAAAAAAGAAACGGTTCGGTATTAGAATATTCTGACGTTCGGTAGTTTTGAGTCAAATGTAAAAGCCAGGGAAAATTGTCTCCCGCATTACTGACTGAGAGGATGAAAAGTGTAATTTGCCAGAATCTTCGCTAGAAGGCAGTAGCAACTAAGGTTCCCAAGTGAGGTGACCTGCGCTTGTGCATTCACTTCGCTGATACAGCGCAAGCTTCCACTCAGTTGACTTCAGTAGCAATAGGTGTTCTAATTTGTAAATATTTTATTATAGGAAGATGCTGTATTGTTATTAGAATATGCTGTTTTTAGATATATTTAAAAGTGAAAGATCTGTTTAAAGATTATTTAGTTTACAATAGTTAAATTTTCGAAATATATTCAATATATTTTTCTATTGTTTAGTGTTGTAATACAATAGGCCTATGCTTATTAATATGTTGAACAGGCTTCAACTTAAAGGTTGTTAATAAACCAGGTTTTTAATAAACTGTGAATTCGAAAATGAGGTTAACCCTTTTGGACATTAGGTTTCTGATCTATGAAGGTATTTTCAGTATTGTTAGGTACCGAATATTGAATCAATATGGTTTCAGTATTGAGTATCGTGATACTAAACCTGGTATCGGTATGAAAGTCAAAAGGATGTTACAATTATTCATACCCCTAATAATTATTTGAAATACGATTTAAACATACTACTGTTTGAAGTTTATCTCAATCTTAGGAAAAGGTAGTGTGGCTTTCCACAGCCTCTTGTTTCACTGGGGGTATAAACTAAAAATACACACATGTAAAATCAAATTAATTCTCAGCAAAATGAAAACAAAGCGTTGTTGACTTTCACAGGTCTGGAGATACATTACATTACATTACAGGCATTTGGCAGACGCTCTTATCCAGAGCGACGTACAACAAAGTGTATAACCATAACCAGGAACAAGTATGACGAAAACCCTAGAGAGAAGTACCGGTTCAAGTGCAGGGAACAACCACATAGTTCAACTTGGACCCTGAAGGTTAAACTGTTTAACACTAACACAAACGAGAACAGCAACACCGCAGTCTATGCAAAAATACAAGCAGTAGTTAAGACAGGTGCATTAACTAAGTCACCTACAAAACAGCTACCTAGTTACAACCCTAAGCTTACAGTCATTTACAGGGAGGTAGGGAGGGAAGTCGTCGCTTGAAGTGGGTCAGTGTCTCAGCTGTTCTGACCTCCACGGGGAGGTCATTCCACCATCGTGGGGCCAGAACAGACAGGAGACGTGTTCGAGATGGTTACAAACATCAAATAAAAAATAAAATATACTTTTTTCTACTAGGTTAATGATTAAGTTCGCAACCACTGGAACAACTGTAAATATGCCTGGTCAAGAATTAAAGTCCATGATAATTTGAGAGACAAAACAAAATGCAAGGGCTACAATTGGAGATATATAAAACTTGGTTGTATCTCAGGAACACAACGTCTCCAAATCTACCATCTGATGGCATCACCATGCCAATATGCTTTTTGGAAAAGTTGCCAGAAAAAGCCTCTATCGAAAGCAAACAATAAAAATAAGTATCTGGATATTTCTAAAAGGCATTGAAAATGGGTGCTATGGTCAGAAGAGATTGTAATAAAATTCCAAGTACATTTTGGTAAGGAAAATAAAAACAGTTTCCCTTTGCCAGTAAGCTCAAACAGTCTCTTTAGGCAAGCCACAAATGGATAGTTTAGCAAGACAATGATCTTAAGCATACCTCAAAATAAACAAAGAAATGGTTAATTTACCACAGAATTACTGGTTTCCAGTTGCCATCTTGGTGCATAAGTACAGACTGAAAGATCATTAAAGTTTCCATTTGGAGGAATGGCCAAAGATCCCACCCACTATACTCACCAAAATCATAACCCTATAGAGATAGTATTACATTACATTACAGGCATTTAGCAGACGCTCTTATCCAGAGCGACTTACACAACTTTTACATAGCATTTTACATTGTATCCATTTTATACAGCTGGATATATACTGAAGCAATTTCGGTTAAGTACCTTGCTCAAGGGTACAACGGCAGTGCCCTACCTGGGAATCGAACCTGCGACCTTTCGGTTACAAGCCCAGTTCCTTACCCACTGTGCCACACTCCCTTACCCACATGTGCCACACTATCACTAATACTATCTACTATAGTAGATAGTATTAGTGATAGTTTGGTTTATGCAATTGAATCATAAGAAAAAGTTAAATATTTCCACATAAACCCCTTAGCGCACATGCCAAATCTGGCCAATCCTTGCCCATTTAGGGGGTACCTTTAGCTTCATAACTCCAGACGTGAGCATCACAGAGACTTGGAAAATGGCTTAAATGAAGCAATACATTTATACCATTTACAATACTAATTATGAATATAAAGTGCCACAAATGCAATTGTCTAGGCAAAAAGCAAAAAATCTATTTGCTCTTTTTTAGTTTGCAATGAAATACTGAGTGATTACAAATATACAGCAGGTTAAACTATACATGTCCTGGGTCAAAAACTCTTTGACCACAAGTGCATGAAATCTAAGGGTGGATACGCAGAACTACTAATGATCTATGTCTCAAAAAGTAAGCAGTGTACCCAGTGTCTCCAAATCCATCCAATATGTGTAAATTATGCATTGCTGTAAATCACAACATAATCAAGTGTGTCACGCCAATTTTGATCCGGGCTGCAAAAATGATCCGGGTGACGCAATGACATTCTAAAACAGCTGTTATACCCATTGTGACGTAGTTAACATTTCATTACAGCGTCTGTTGCTATGCCAACGCTGCCAGACTTGATACATTCTGTTGCATAAAGATTCTAAGACAACTCAGCAATTTATCTGGTTTAACGGGTTATTTTCCAGCCTGAAATGTGATCCTATTAGTAAATGGCTACACATGTCATCTAACTTGCAAGTAGTTGACTATCTCCCTGGATAATGTTTTTAACAGAAAATAATAATAATAAATGCGATTTTATCCACGGAAATGGCTATACAAAAAGGCAAAATACACATTTCATTCCTGTTTAAACTGGTATTGCTGTGTTAGCACACATGTTTGAAGAAGCCTACTGGGAAGAAGGAAGAATGCCAAAAAGACACAAAAGCCAAATGTAGCCTCTTGAATCCTGTAGATGAATGCTACCCCAGTCCTGTTCACCTCCACATGTCCCTGCAGTGTGCTGCTTGACTCATTTCTCCAAATGGCCTCACTAGGTAGGATATGATGGTATTGATTTCATTAAAAAAAAACCTAATTAAACAAACAAACAAAAAAAGTTAGGAATTTCAGCTCTCTTTAAAAGGACAGTTCACTCTTTTCACTTTTTAAAAAAATAATTTCAGGTTCAGTAGAAGTTTGTGACATAAATATATAGGGAAATTTCTGGAATGCCAGCTTACAACAGCAGTTATAGGGGGTTCATGGTCTCAGGAACATACACGTCAAGTAACTCCAAACAGCTTGTACAGCAACATGAAGCCTCTAGAGGTTTTATGTATATGTATAAGATTAAGATCTCTTTATTGGTAATTAACAGTACAGAACTGGTAACTTTTTGGGTTTTTTTAATTTATTTTTTACATATCGCTCCTAGATACACACACATAAATGGTCCCCTGACATTTAAAAATATATTTCTGAACCATATTGTAGTACATAGTTATATATCTTCAAAAGCAGGGTAATTAATTAATAGATTCATTATGATATATTACATTTTTGTTGTTTGGATATACCTACGGACACTTGTACAGCATGTACATGTTTGTACTTTAAGAGGGTAAACATCCCTGAATTTATGAACATGCCACCCTAAACACGTTTGAAGTTTAATAAAGGAGAAAGAGTACAGCTACACAACACAATATGTCCACATTTTAATAGTTCTTTTTAAAATATTTAATCTAGACTCAAAATGTCACGTCATTGGCCCATGTGTATATCTATATCACTGCAAAAATGTCATGTCATTGGCCAATATGTATATCTATATCACTGCAAAAATGTCATGTCATTGGCCAATATGTATATCTATATCACTGCAAAAAAACATGTCAGTAGCAGGAGAGTACCAGGTACTTCATTAAATGATTGATAAATAACAACTAATTAGCCGATATGAAACACATTAAACAAATATATTAGATCATCATCTATCATTCTAGCTCATCCACAGTTGTATCTGAGCTCAACTTTTTCAGTCCAGTGGTCTAAGCCAGACCAAACCTTTTTTTTCTAGAAATCATTCATTAAAACTAAAAAAAAAAAACAACAGAAATTGAGTAAACAAAACAAATTGATTATTCTAAACTTGGTACAAAGTCCTTTTTTTTACTATATGTTTGACTATAAAATCATAAATGTAGCATAATCTGCCATAGGCTTTCTGCACCTTAAGTTCCAAAAAGCATTCAAAGCACTTTAAGTGGTAGATGAGACATAAACAAATGGACCTCTTGGGCCACATTAAAATGGAACATGTGCTTAAGGCAGGGCAGTGGCTGGCAGGCTGAAACAGGACAGAGCTGCAGTAAGGTTAGTGCCATAACCTTCACTTTACATGAGTCAACCTAGAAAACTAGAAGCAGCTGTGCAAACAACTTCCTGTACTTTTCTGTAAAAAAGTAAGTAAGGAAAGTCACTCTGGTCAAAGTTTTTGTGAACACAAGTATTATACTTCTGTAAAACTACAAGGTAACCGTGCATGTATATAGCCATTAACTCCCATGGCTACTGTAGTGTGATCTACTGGAGTTTAATCTATTTTTATTCAGCAGCATAAACATAGTGCCAATGTTATTCTGTTAAAGCTACTTTCTATGTTAGGTGCCATTATTTAATGTGATGCACAGCATGTTAGTAGATTGTGTACAGAAAAAGTCCACATGCAAACTAGTACGTATAAGTATAGCAAATTAGTAATACACATTTTATCTTTATGTATTTTATGTAAATTGGCAGTGTCATAAAAATAGTGACAATGATAAATTATATGTGCTATGTAAGCTAAGATATTTCGACAGAGGAAATCCGATTTAAATTTAACTTCTAAGATTTCAGGCCTGAATTTGCTTCATATTTGTCATTTAACTCCATGGTTTCATTTAGCTGTATCCACCCCCAACCACTCCCCCCCCACCCCCTCCCTCCTTCTCTCTGTCCATCTCTCCCACTCACTGCCAGACTCTGGTAGGGAAGATTTTGGGGAGATTTATAATGTGGGCCTGTGGACTGACTCTGCATTAAGGATTTCCTTTTATTATTTACGGATTACTGGAGGCGAGGGCTGCAAAGCACAGCCAGACTTCATGGGAGAAGAACCTCACAGAACGGTGATGCGGCAGCATATGCAACAGGAAAATGGCCGTGTAACCAAAATTCTGAGAAGAAACCTACTTTTTTTTACAGTACCATTCAGCAAATTATTGTACTTCAGTAACCTTGAACCCTTTGCACAGATGTCAAATCTGGCCAATCCACACCCATTTAGGGGGCCTTATATTTAAGGCATTTTAACTCCAGTTGTGAGCATCACAGAGACTTGGAAAATGGTTTAAATGAAGCAATACTTCTGTACCATTTACAATACTAACTTAGATTAGTCCTTATTTATTATTTAGGGCAGAAATAAAGTGCTACAAATGCAATTATCAACAAATGCAAAAATGAAGTCTCTCTCCTTTAGTTTGAGAGATAACATATTGCATACAAAAACATGTAAAACTATATGTCCTGGATCATAAACTCCTTAACCACAAGTGAGCTACATCTGAGGGTGATATGCAGAACTACTAAAGATCGATGAAGAAAAAAGTATGTCTCAAAAATATGTCCAAAATGTATAAATTGTGCATTGTAGTAAATCATAACATAATCATACATTTCACTACAAATCAACTGTTCTGACTTATGAAACTAACTTCTGCATTGTTTCCAAGTGGTAAATTCTATCTATTCATCAGTACAGGTCATAGGAGTCTAACATATCTAGGAGTCCAAAACCCTACACAAACCCTCTCCAAAAATGAATAAAATGCTTTTTGTCTCTTGAAAGACACTCAGTTTATTTGTGAGTGGTATCGATTCTAACAAAGCAGGCTACTATGAGCCACTACTATGCTGCGATCACTCCACTGGCTACCGGTCGCTGCCAGGATCCGGTTCAAAGCCCTGACCCTTGCCTACACTGCTGCCAACAGGACAGCCCCCGTCTACTTGCAGGACATGACTCGATTCTATGTGCCTGCTCGACCACTCAGCTCTGCGGCAGCAGGGCACCTTGTAACCCCTCCCATCCACCCAAAGGGATCACAGAGCTTCCTTAGCTCCCCAGTGGTGGAACGAACTCCCCGTCCCCCAACCCTGGTCCTGGAGAGCCACAGGGTCTGCTGGTTTTTATAGTGACTCTGCACTTCATGAATCAATTAAAGCAGTTGATTACACAGTTAACTCAACTCACCTGGTGTCTTGGGTCTCAATTGGGTACTGATTTTAAGGTGAAAACAAAAACCAGCAGACCCTGTAGCTCTCCAGGACCAGGGTTGGAGACCACTGCATTAAACAGTATTAAAAACAGGAGTCAGGGTTAGTCAGGATTTGATACAGGACTGCAAGGCATGGATGAGCCCAACAGTCCAGCATCAAATCTTTTACACAGGGATGAAGGGTTTCAGCCATCTGGGTGATGATGTCTCATCATGCATCTGCAACCTTTGCTTGTCAATTGGCACTACCGCGTGGCCTGTGGAGCTGCACATGAAGTTCTTTCTTCCAGAGTCATGTCTGAATGAGCCTGACATGCCCAACTTATCCGACTGCACTGTGCATCAAAAATCCTTAAAAAGTATTTACTTGCTTTAAATAATACATTCAATCACTTCTTTCTTACATTGAAAGGGTTTATTTGGCCAACAGATGTGCTGTGAAGTCTATACATGTATGTCATTTCTAAATAGGGCAGGAGGTCTGATGCAGCCTGCTCTGTATGTATATTCACTTCATGTTAACTGATTGGTAGTCCACTAAATAGTTGCACTGCTGGCTGGTTCAAATACCAGGCTACTCACAAAAAAAGAAAAGAAAAAACAATTTCTCCTCATGACTGAGGGGTATAACAATTTTGACCAATGATGAAATTTAAAGTTTCTATTCAAGACACATGAATAGGAAATCATATGTGGGGACATGCAAACACTCCATTCTCATTTGTTAATGCAGAGGAAGTTTGGGACTGCTCTGTTAGTCAAGACGTTAACAGTAGAGGAAGAAAGGTAATGAAAAAGAGTATATCCATGTAGAAGCAATAAAATACATTTTTTCATTGTTGATCCACGGCAAGACATATACCAAATGCTTTGGTAGTGGGCAGTCTAAAAACTTCAGTTTTCAGGATGTCAAAAAAACTCAAATTAATTAAACAGCAGCTATGAATTTTTCAGAATATGAAACATAACATCTTCAGTTATGTTGTCAAACTTTATTTATCTGAGTATAAATTTATCTATGAGGAGCTACAACAGATAGAGGCAACATAAATTGGGGTGCTTAAATCCCATTTGAGAACAACTATATATATTTTTTACAGATCTGCATTGTCTAATTGGTAAAGTACAATCACAAAATAATGTTCTGTCCTAAAAGCGTAGCTCCTTGCCCTGTACATGTGGATTAAATATGCTTTCTCAGGACACCTCCTCCCACCCCCCCTCCCTCCACCAATCCCCCCATTGTATTCAAAAATATTAATAAAAAAATGTAAACTTTAATATTTTTAATATTTTCAATGCAACACCTCAGGTTACAGAAGGCTTTCTTTTATCAGGTTAGAAAAAAATATTAAATCTAGAAACCAGTTGGTTGGTAACAAGATTTTTTAATTACAGACTGAAAGTGTGTTACCAGGAAACAAAATAAAGCATGCGGTTGCTGTAAATATCTAAATATCTAAGATGCAAAATAGGTGATTCCTCTTGTCTCGCCCTGAGAAATATAAGAATGCAGCCCTCAGGTATTCCTCCTAAAACCTTAGTCCAAGGTTATAGGAAGCGCCACAGCTGTACTCTGCTAATGAACTGCAGCCTGTGCTTATATAATGTGTGTTCCAACAATGCACAGCTGGCCTTCCTATAACTGGAGGTCCAGACACGGCTATATGGTCTTGCAGCTGAAGAACTGGGTGGAGTGTAGAGTGGTGTGAGTAGGCCAGTAAGGGGCAGTGTCTCCTGTCACAAACTCTGCAGTTCTGACACAAATAGAGCAGTCACTATGGTAGACTGTCCTACCACCAACCCTTTCATTGAACTGGGCTCAAATGTATTTCCCCTCTCTGAATACAGATGTATATAATAGCTTTGGTCATATGTTAACAATTAGGCAAAAAAGGCTATTTTGTCAATATATGTGTTAATGTTTTTAAATCCCTTCAAAATGAAAAGAGAATAGCCAAATCGAGGCCATATACATGAGCTCCAACGTGAATCTGTCATTTATCTTTTTGCTAAACAGGACAAGAATGTGAAACTTATCAGGAACAATGAATATTGACATAATCATATAATCACTATATTACCGAAGATGAGCATTAAAAAAGGACCAAATGTCTAAAGAGGACTATTAACAACAGGAACATGAGTTTAAAAAAGATTTGTGGCCTCTGAGTCCGATCTCATGGGTTGCATGTAAGAAAATCTAGGCAGCCACTGGAGAGGAACTCTCATAGCTGACAGTTGAAACGGGCACAGTCTCAAGTTACAGTACTTGTGGCACAGGCGGCCACTAAAAGGTTTGATTTAGTCAACAGCCTGGGCCTCCCTCCCTGTAGCAATCAGAGTGCATCTTGCGCTTCCTGTCTGAGGCAGTAACCACTTCCTGCCTTGTTCACACCTAATTTGTTCAGGATAAAATATGATATTAAATTTCCTAATGAGAATACACTATAGGCTATTCAGTGATTTTTTCACTTGCTCAGGCTTCCCAGTGAGTGGGAGGATTCCTTATCATCTATATCCAGTTCTCACCAATATAATCTCTCTTAAAACATTTTTCAAACTGTGGTGTTGGGTTCTTGGAAAAATCAATGAAAGGGGCACAGGTTGTGTGGGACAGCCTGAATAACCTCTATGTGACCTCTAAATCAGTCACTGGAGATGACTACTGCCTGCTTGTGCCCACCACTGCCCTCTGTCTCTCTAGCTGGACAATAACAAGAACATTGCAGGAAAATACTGACCTCCCCCACCCTCTTGTCTTTCCAAGGACCACAGCTGTTTTAATGAAACTGTAGATCACATGAAGGAAAGGAGAGGGCTTTGGTGAATTAACATATCTCACATACTGGCCCTTCGGCTTCGCCTTTGAAACTCACAACCCCCCCCCCCCCCCAGCATACCCTCTAAACTCTTCCCCCCCACCCCACCAAGCTCTGAGCCACTGCCATCTAAAATGTCTAGTGTGCAAGAAAGCAGGAGTGGTTGGGGTTTTGAGAAAACAAAAATGAGTTTCCAACACCAATACCAATACCATTAACAGGACCATACCAGTGCAGGCCAAGCAAATGCAATCCCACCAGGAGGTTGGAATCTGAGACAGGTGCACTAAACTCATGCAATGAGTACTCTGAAAGACAATACCGCTGCCAATGTGCTGAAACAATAGCTTAGACAGACACAGGTCCTCAAACTGCAAAGGGCACGGCCGAGCTGGTCCCTTCTAACAGATGTGCGGTGACGGAAATACACTGTGTCAATCACAAGCAAAATCTCTAAGTGCACTTCTCTCTACTTCCACTTTGACCTTTTCTTCTGACTCTCAGTTTCACATATGAGTAGTCAGCCATTTTCAGCCCTCATCCTGCATAGTGTCACAGTCCTAAACTCAGTGCTTTCATTTTAAAGTGCAAATATTTCTATTATTCCTCATATTAATATCAAATTTTATTTTTGTTACTACTGTTGCTGCTATTATTACTGTTTGGGGCCAAGCATCAACAGTGTGTAGGCACCTATTGTAAGAATTTTCCACTATTATTATAGTTCCTGCCATGAGAGTCTATGGCAGCCCATAGAACTGCTAGGTGGATTTCTGTGAAATTTGGCACATTGATGGAGAACAGGCCAAGATACACATCAAGTCTGGGGTTAGTTCATCCACATCTTTAGCGCCACTGACAGGCAAGTTGACATTACATTTTTGCCCATAACTTGAATGGTTAGGCCTAGAGTCATGACTCTCATCTCCGTGATCCTTAGGTCTGGCAAAACAAATCATTAATTTACACCATATTGGATTTTCCACCATTTCAAATTTTTTGAAAAAAAAAAAAAAAACCCACAAAAAACATTTTAAATATCTCCTCCATGACTACCTGAATGGATCTGAACAACATGTGGCATGTACCATCTTGAGTGTACTTCGACCAAAAGTTACATTACATTACATTACAGGCATTTAGCAGACGCTCTTATCCAGAGCGACTTACACAACATTCTACATAGCATTTACATTGCATCCATTTATACAGCTGGATATATACTGAAGCAATTTCGGTTAAGTACCTTGCTCAAGGGTACAACGGCAGTGCCCTACCCGGGAATCGAACCTGCGACCTTTCGGTTACAAGCCCAGTTCCTTATCCACTGTGCCACACTCCGTCCTTATTATTAAGTTATTAAAAGTTTCTAATAACTGCCAGTATCTCCCAAATGGTTTGACAGAAATTGATGAAATTTACTAGTTATATGGGCACACACATCCAGTGCCCAATGTATAGGCCCAGTTGAATCACATGGTGGAGCTATAGAGCAGGGTTTTTTTTAATGATAAATTCATGAAAACTCACTGCTGCCTTTTAGACATTTAAAACTTGCAATAGTGATCAATTTCCTCATCTGGAACATATATCAGAATCTTATATGTTGCCACCATCTTGGATTGCCATTGTTTTGTAAATGCTATTAGAATTTTTCTCTGTCCCCAGTTTTGCATAACCACGTGAGTAAGAAATGAAACCTATGAAACTTGGCAGATTCGTAGAGGGTATGTCAATGTCACCAAAACTGTCATTTGAATTTCAAATATTCAAACAATCATATCTCCTGCTGCTTTTGAGGTAGAGATTTAAATCCTACCTCACAGGATTTTTGCATGCACATATCAAATGATTAGGAGTCATAATATACACAATTCTGAACTATTTTAAAAACCTTTAAAAGGCTTCCTCCTAAAGCGTGTGACAGATTACCACAAAATTTGGCTTGTATCATCCTGAGAGTACTCTGAAGTTACTGGTGGCATACTATGCTAGCCTGTTTTTAGCCTTGCTGTGGCTTCTGTTAACAATCAAAGAAGTCTCCTCTTCTGTCTTCAGCCCTGTCACCTCACCCTGAGTAGGCTACCCAACCGTGTCACTGACATGCAAATTCATTAGAAACAACTGGAAAAGTTCTCCCATAAATTACTTGAGACCACAAAGAGGACATGTAAATATAATTTGAAAACCTACCTGGATAGCTAAATGTTACAGGCCCAACAGAAAACAAGCCAACGCTGCATTGCTTTTCATCCTCTTGGCGAACTTCAGCTGATGCCATAAGGAAAAAAATTCCAAGGTTAACCCTAGTCCTTGAATGAGCCCTGTCGGCTTGTCTTTTGGCTTCGCTGTATCTTCTGGACCATTGCAGCGGCTAGCTTATTTTATAATATTTTCAAGGTAAAAGTCCTGCATATTATGCCTTCATGCATGGTGTCCACTAAAGTGGACAGGGCATTCAAAGTCTAGTTTTACCTAGTCAAAAACATTCCTTATCTTCAAACTGCTTGAGGGCAGAATCCTAAATATGCTCCATATTATTATATTTTATTGGCTTTGATATATTGTTTTTGATACATTGAAGGTCAAAATGGTGGATGGTGGTAGAAACATTAGAAAGTAGAAAGTACCTCTAGTATAACTGTGAAAACTTTCAGTTCCTGGAGAACGGTGCAGGTTAAATAAAATATATTCTTTTTATGTAAGATGCAAGAAGCACTATAAGTTATATTTTAAACAAAAAATTACTTTAGTTCTTATACTATGTATGAAAAACCGTCTATCTGCATTTGTGGCCTATGTTTTCATGGAGCCAACAATTTTTCAACATTCTTTCACATGTCCTTAGAAGTAAAAAAAAAAAAAAAAAAAAACTATGTAGAATAATAATTGCTCTGTTTTATAATAATTCATACATGAAAGGGTTAAAATATAGTTGCTAGGGCAAACAATATACTGTAGCTTCAGTGAAGCTTAGAATGGTATGTATTTCACATTTCTCAGTCTATTTCACAGTCATTTGGCATGAGCATGCATAGAAATGATTCCATGCAACATTGCATATTTTTGCATTGCACAAATTAATTTTTAATCGGCAGATAATTTTTTTAATGAAGATGCACATAAGCTGAATATCAGAGGCATATAAAGTAATTCAGTTCGGGGGGGGGGGGGGGGGGGGTGTTCAATGAACTTGTAGGCCAGAGGGGTGGGGGTGTTGTGTGACTAAGCTGTCACTCAACTTGTTGTTTTTCTGGTCTGCTTCTCCAATTTGTCAGTTCTGACCCTCTATCCTCTAGTTTCCCAGTTTTTTTGGATCATACTCTACTTATTTTACATGCATCACCTGTCTTTTGAAATCACATATCATTACTGAAAGGTGGGACAATATATGTTATTCAAAATAGAATAAATATACTCTTCAGTCAATCAAAATACACTGCATATAAAAAATGTATAAATATATTGCCATTTTCAAATTCAAAAGGCTATTTCTTTCACAGGAGGCTTATCATCCAGTTGCAGTACAGAAAAAGCAACTGCTATCCCACTAGGGAGGATTACAGTCAGCAAAGTATTTCCCACCTTACAATATTCATTACTCCAGTCAACTCCTTGTCCAAATTAGCTTGACATTCATCTGATGCAGTACCTATGGCTGAGGGTTTGCAGACTGAAAAGAAATGGAAGCTGAAGTGTTATAGGTTGGGCTCTTCACAACTAAAACCACATGTTCCAAAAAAAACAAAACAATCAACAGCCCTTGCAAAGTTAAGCATTCACTAGCCCTCTGTCAAGCTATAGAGATGACTGAAATCCTATTTAATCTACTAGGTAGCCCAAAGAGAAGCCAAAATCAGGTTCCCATCTATGGGAGAGCCAGTATCAAGACTACTGACTCATCATTTCATTTGACAGCCCCAGACAGACCTCACTGTCTGACACAGGAACTTTCGATTGTATCATGTGTATACTTTGATGCCCATGAGAAGTCTTGACTTGGTTGGTTTTAGATTTTATCATCCCAGAGGTTCCAAATACAAACCATACGATCAGTTCCAATGTTCCTTTCTTCCATTGTATTTGCTTGTTCTAGAAGGATCCATTATTGTTTGTGTTTTACTAGTCCCCTTTATGAGTATTCAAAATTAACCAGCAAATGAGCGCACTTATATCTTCCCTAATGGAATGAGCACACCCAGAGGGAGCTATGTGTAGGGTGACATTCCCACATTGCAGAGGTGTAGGCTAAAAATGAACAAAATGAAGGCACTGAATTAAGTTCGTATGCTGTTTCATACCAACATATTAAAATGAAAAATGGCTACAGTGAGCTCACTCTTTGTACATAATTGCAGGAGAGCTTTTTTAAGGATATCTATCGAAGGCAGGATGTCTTAGTCTTATTCATGACATGTGCTTCCATGAATGGTGTCCACAGCAGCATAAACATTTCCATTTGGCAAAGATGTTTTCCTCAATCCATATCTCAAAATGTGATTCTAATGTAGCAGAGAGGCAAACAGCCTCACGAAGAGTGGTTCTTTTCATCCTTATAAATTGGTCCACAAAAATGTGAAAAGTAATCCTTTCTGCCTGTTGACATAGGGTATCATTTTCAAACGGAACATCCGACAGACCAAGGCACTGTCTGATATCACAGGCGCCGGTGAGCACTTTGATATTCGTGTAAGGACTGACCAAATGATAGCAGAGCTGCCCTGACAGTGAGATGTAATCAAAGAAAGCAGCTTTAGGAAACAGGAATTCTGTTTGAGAATACATGCATGAAACCAAATAAATTCACACACAGAATACCCAAAATTAGTGTCACATTGGAAACATTTTCTACATGTGAAAATAAAACCTCATTCCAACTGTCAGAATATCTCCATGCCAGCTGAAATTATAACTGGCAATGTAGAATAATGATTTTGGAACTGGTCTTGGTAACTGGTCTTAGTAACTGGTCTTAGTAACTGCAAGGTTTTGGGTTTAATTTCCTTTCCAGGCAAGGCACTGCTGCTGTGCCTTTGAGGAAGGTATATAACATGATCTGGATCAGGGAATTTCCAGCAGTTGAACAGTCAAAGTATTAAACAATTTGTAAACTGTATGCTGCTCTGCTAACAACCCCAAAAAGTAAATAGTTGGTTAGCAGTGTAGCATAATGGTTAGGAAACAGGGCTTGCTACTCCGAAGTTGTACGTTCGATTTGCAGGTACAATCGTGCTGCCGTGGGTACCCATGAGCAAGGTGCTAACCTGAATTGATTCAATAAATTTCCAACTCTATGAACAGACTGTATATAAAAAGTATAAGCTGTGTAAGCAGCTCTGAAAAAGAATCCACAAAAGCATTTACACTAGTGGATTTACTAGAGGCCTGTGCAGTCTGAGTCAGAGGTGCAGATACACATGGGACTTTATCTGTTTACTATGTGTGGAACATTATCTTTACACTACAAAATTACAAAACATTGCTGTCTCTTCTATAATATGTTGTATGAAAATAGCACGATACGGTATAACAGAGGGGTTCACTTGAAAAACGCCTTTGGCAAGGATAAGTTCAAATCCAAAATTTTAACTCAAACTGAAAGTAGCCACAATTCCAACAATAACTGAATTTAAACTTGTAACAAACCTGTTCCAGGCTGCTGGGTGGCTGATTTTGTTAAGGCACCATGTGGTGGTGCATGGATGAGCCTGACAGTATCAGACTGAATCTGGACTGTGCCAGTAGCTTCATTGGGCGATGCACAATTGGCAATTGGGTGGCCAAGGTATGGGAGGGTTCAGTTAGAGGTCCATATTTCATCACAATCTAGTGACTCCTGCTGGTCGATTCAGTGTCCATGGACCACATGCCAAAGCCACATATGAGATGTCTTCCTCTGACTCAACTAAGAAAGCTTGGCTATTAGCTGTGGTGTGAAAAGAAGCTGGCTGGTGACACCATTCTCCTGAGCCGACAGTGGAAATTGAGCATGAACATGGCTATAAATAGTCAACTGGATATGTTAGTGTAGGAACTGGACATGTTTAGCCCCACCTGGGCATGAAATTAATCAATTTAGAAAAGTTTTTAAATTCTATAATAAGCTAGTTTGCCCATGCACATTGTTAAATAGTTAGTAACATGAGTTTTAAGGATATGGAAACTGCTTATCCCGAACTTCACCCTAATTAAACCTAACCCACATCTCTGCCCACCTGAAACCTTAACTGCAACCTGAATCTTTCAGCCACATTCAACCATCCCCAAACACAACAACATTAATTTAAGTCTAATCCTGAATGCAACTTCAGCACTGCCTACATTAAACTTAAAGACCACCATCCACTCAAAAACGTGTTCTATAGTTAACTTCTCCTGGAAGCCTGACTTTCACTTTAAAGATTACTTTTTGCACAGAACTTGTCACCAGAGCAACACCTTTTTCACATTTTTCCACTATAGATGGAGAGCTTCTCCATACTTCCCTGAAATCTGAGTGGTAAGCATGCATATACAAGCAAAATTTGTGATGTCTCAAATATGTCAAACCTATCATAGTCCACTATGCAAAGATATGCAAATTACAGGGAAGTGATGAGGTAAACTGAAACCTTAATGCTGAAGCTGACTAGTTAGTGACTGCGCAGTTTTAGGATGCAATCATGAGGTAAGAACTTTGTTCTGCTCATTACCAAAGGAGTGCGTTCCAAAACAAAATTGGGTGAAGTTTGTTGATAAAAATCATGTGAATATATGTGACAGCATAGGGGAAATCCATGTTTATACTGCACATTTTACCGATGACTGCTTTGATAACCTCATGCATAACTCGAAGGGTTTCACAAAGAAATTGAGGGTAAATGAGGGTAAAGGTGTAGAGATGCTACTACATTTTCAGTAACATTTTTTGGAGGAAAACCCATATTAAATTATAATTCAATATAGAATTTTAGTTTTTTTTTTTTTTTTTTTTTTAAATACATTTGGAGTACTTTAACACAAACCCCAGGTATCTACCCGATTACACCATTTCCATATCATTGCAATAACAACATGACAATTATGCAATACTAACATACAAACATGAATGTAAAGGTTTTTTTCTATGAGCATCCTTTTACCATTTAGGATTGCTGAAAATTTCCTGTGCATGCAGGACACTTCTACTATCATTTTCAACAAAGACTTCAAAACAGAAAGTAGAAAAGCAGGTGACTGAATTCAGCTGAAGAATTGGAGCCTTTTTACGCTATTATGTTTGCAACTTGAATCAAACATTAAAGTACATTTTCCCTCACCTCCCCTCTCCTTCAGAACCTAAAAACCAAATCATAAAAGTGGGGGCATGTTAACCAGACGCATGCAGGAAAGGGAGGAAAAAAGAAGAAAACTCAATTGATAGTTTTGTTTTCATTCCTGATCAAAGTGGCCCTGTTGCCAAAGGCATCTCTAATGGACGACCACTGTTTCATGGAGCGCATCGGGATAATGAAAGAGGATTTTACTCACAAATGAAGAATGGAGCCTGCTGGAAAAAGAAAGAAAAAAGGTTTGTGTTCCTTTGAAAGGAACCTTTAGAATGGGCCGTGTCTACAGCACAAATATGCCTAAACTAATTGGTGGGCCACTTCTCCCCACCCTGCTCCTCTGCCCTGCTCTGTCCTCCCTTCAGTTCTTTCCTTTACTTTTTTAGGTCTATCTAAAAGGAGGTTGAGCCTGTAATGAACAGGCTGAGCCACAAAGGAGAGCGTGAAGGAGGGAATAAAAAAATCCTCTAATGAGAAAAGATTCCTTTACTTAACAACCTACCAACCACAGAGAGACCATTATAGATCTTTAGAGGGCTAGAGAATGAAGGGCAAGGTGGGTGGAGCCTGGTCCAAAAGAAAGGGAGGCACACCATCTTCTGGGGCACAGCTCCGGTACCTTCTGTGTGAACAATGGCAGACAAACTTAATCCACAGCAGTGCTTAATGAGCTACAAGCTTTCTTTTCATAGCAGACAACAGCACCCTCCTACTCTTACCACTCTAATCACAGGCAAATGCTTCTGTACCATTCAGGGCTCTTAAGACCTCATTCTGCAGGTCTTAAACCCAACCTCTGCACTCCTGCAGACTTGAGAAACAGGGGTCTGGGGTGGCCAAGGGGAGGGGTTATGTGAGAGAGAGGAGAATGTGGATTCTTTTGAAGTGCAGTGCTCCTACAGTGCTACAGCAATCAGCTGAAAATCATCTGGTGGTTTGGGGAGGACGGTTTGGGTCAGGGGGGATTTTTAGTCCCTTACAACATTATATTTTGTTCAGTGTTACAGCACGCTGGATTTCAGAACCAGGTATACTGGGTAGTATTTGATGGACAAAATTACTATGATTGTCTTTTTTAATGGCCTGCTATGAAGTTGTAGGTTAAAGTAAAGTTCTTTGTCAGAATTGGTTGGGCTATTCAATTCATGCAGAGGTGCCAAGAGGATGGATCCAGAGCAGGTACAGTGGATGCACATGACTCAGACAAGTGCCTAACCATGTCCACTCCACACATGGCAACGTAAAAAACTTGCCCCTTTCAATAGCCTCCATCCAAGCTTACAAGAACCTATCCAAAGTTGTGACTTCCCTCTGAGGAACAGCATTAGCAGCATTAGCCTACTACTTTCTGCAGGTCAAGGCAAATGACTCTGCACCACAAGTCATAGCAAGCTGCAGGGATGAGAATGGCAATACAAATAATTTTGAAACTATTTTACATTGCAAAAAGAACCAAAAGTCCCCGCCACAGAGGGAGCAGGACAAACTATACTAAAATGATTTGTTTTCTTTGGAATTACAAGGGAAGAGGTAGGGGAGGAAGAGGAAAAGAAGGAATAGATTAAAGCAAAATGGCAGCTAATCAGCTTAAGAGGGAATGTTGCATTGCGTGGCTGGCCAACATAAAAGACATGGGGCTCAATCTGGGTGTTACAGTTAAGCCCTCTGGGACCCTCCCATATCACCAGGAGGGAGACAAAGGGGCAGACATTCTGAGCATGATGGGCCTATTAACCAATGCAAATTAATAAGCCTTCTACCCACTGGGAGGACTCACTCCCTGAGACTGACAGCACGGTTGGTTCTTTGAAGTCATCTATATCACAATTTAAACAAACATTTCTCTGCTCAGTACGTCTTCTATGTTCCATTTGTATCTGAAAGTCACAGTTTCAAATTACAGGCTTTACAGCGATTTTATGGGATGAAAAGGGAAGGATGGCCTTCACATGTGTGCATGCAGCTGTAAGTGAAATTGAAGCTCTTTTTCATGTGACCAGCAATACAGCTGCTTAAAGTAATAATCTTGAAGATTTTCATTTAAATAAATGTCTGTTAAGTCACTATCTATCGCTGCAATGAGGTAACACAATGGTTATTGAGCCTATGGTCCACTGATGAAAGCCCTTGCATTTGCAGTATTACCAAGTATTATGAACTGGGTGTCTGTGGCGACATTCCCGGGGAATTCCCGTCCTGTTAGTGACGCATTTTCCACCCCCCTCATTGGTTGGTCCGCCAGAGAGGGTAGGCGGAGCTAACACAACAGGCTTTGTGTGTGAGCGGCGTACTGTTTTTTTTTCGGTGTTTGCTAGCGTTATAACAGAGAAGGAGGGGGTTCTGGAACCCGAAAATGTTTTTGTGTAACATGAGAGGTCATATTATTTGTTGATGTAGATTTCGTATTACATTTGATGACAATGTAACGTTACTAAATTACATAGCTATTTGCACAGCTAACACTAGCTACCGGACCATGTCAAGAAAGGCAACATTAGTTTAGACAACGTTGCGCACAATAGCCATCTCTCATATAAGGTAATGTTACGTTAGCTAGCTGGCTAATGTAATTAACATAATCTAATGTCAGCTAACAGACAAAACGCTAGCTAACGCTACCGACCGGTTCCGACCTCGCAAACCGTCTCTCAAATTCAATGCTACCTTGTAACGTTGCAATGTAGCTAACTAAAGGCCAGTTCAGATCAATTATTCGCAACGAGACTGGATGCAACTTGCAAAATTCCAAGTCGTCTGATTGTAAACGTTCTAAAAATTGGCGATTTGACAAAGTGGGTCTTTTGAGACCCCAGGCTTCAGAGGCTCTGCAACTAACCAGTTCACACTGCTGAAATTTTCTCTGCAACATTCTAAAACCGTTTTGTCTCCTTGTGAATCACTGATCTGAACTGGCCTTAACGTTACCGTTATTTACATTGCCATCAAGTTCATCAATATATTATAATGATCAGAATAAGTTAGCCTAATGTTAGACAATGAATGAGTATGTACATAATGTTACTTTTATAACAACCATTTTTTATTCAGTAAATAGTGTTATAGTTACCGTCTCAGAAGACATTTCCTTTTTGCTTTCATGTGTACTGGTGACCTTGAATTGTTACGGAGGCGTGGCCCAGGTGCCAACTGACTGACGTCACACAGGCGACACTGTTTGGATCTTTGGGAAGTGAGGTCCAAAAACACACCTGCAAGTACTGCTTATCGCCATTGATTCTGCCAATGACAATGAAACGGAGATCTTCGAGATTACTTTAATCAACCTTATTTTTGACAGAAATGGGTGTGTGGCCATGTTTGTTGATTTTTTGTACTCTTGATACGTAGTAGATTCTCTTGATAAATACTAGACTAATCACCACTAACATTAACCCCTTAGCTCACATGCAAAATCTGGCCAATCCTCGTCCATTTAGGGGGTACCCTATTTAAAGCTTTATAATTCCAGATGTGAACACCTCTTGAAAAATGGATAAAAATGAAGAAAGACAATACTAATTTAGATGAGTTCATATTCATATGAGACTGCAGGGAGGGGGTGCTTGTTAAATGAACAACCAGAGCGACAATGGTAGTGCCGCGAAACTCCGTATTCAGCATAGTTATCGTGTATTGTCTACAAATGAAACTATAACAAAGCGTTTCTGTTTTCAATTCATACTTTGGTTGCAGGAGCAATGAATGTCTGAGTTGAACAATCTAGGCACGCCGACCACTAGGTGGTGTGCGCTAAGTGGTTAATAGCTATTCAGGTTGCAACGGAAAGGGGGTTTTGAGGGTCTGATCCCCCTGAATAAAGTAAAACAAAAGGTTAGGGGGTCCTAAACTAAGTCATTCTAATAGTAAATATTCAAATGTGTTTCCCCAGCCCTGTTTGAAGTAAAAATGTAATGGAATTTTTGAACGGCCCGATGGTGGGTCAAACCATTTCTTAACCGGTAAAATTGCTTCAGTGAGCTGTACTCATGAATACATCAGCATATTAAGAGAAAATGTTCCGTAAGTATCTAGACTGGAAACCTTTCTCGGAATTTAAACAGAATTGTGTTTAATTTTGTATAGAAGAGGGTACCACTTCATAAATGTACAGTACATGTCATATGTGAAGCCAATTATAGAGCATTAGATGGTTAAATACCCTGGGAGCACACACAACAGCTACATTTGAATTTGTGATTTGTGTCACTGCTTAGCCACATGTGACATTACTGATGGATGACTTCTGGGTGACAGTGGGTAGGTTTAATTTGAATACTACAAATAGCAAAGCACCTAAAATTACTATAAAGTGTAGACTATATTAGATCTAATAGTATATAAGAAATCACTGTAATTACATTTTTATATTACAATGTATAATTCCAATTTAACCCCTTCGCTCAAGCCCCCTAGTGGTCGGCACGCTGGTGAGCCGAGATTACTGAACTGAGACATTCAGCGCCACTGCAACCAAAGTACGAGTTAAAAACAGAAACGCGTTGTTTTAGTTTCATAAGTAGATGATACACGACAACTATGCCGAATACGGAGTTTCGCACCATTGTCGCTCTGGTCGTTCATTTAACACGTCCCCCTCCCTGCAGTCTCATCTACAACTAAACCCCCCACCCATGACATAATGGACAATATTTTTATCTTGGCATTCATAAAAATATTCTTTCACCACTAAAAAATCGTATTCCGTCATAGCAACAAGACAAACCCGACAATAGCCCTAAGATATGCCAATACAGCAGTGAAAATTCTGCTCACTGAATAACGAACTAAACGAGAAAGTTTTAAAAAATGATACCATGTCATTCTACAGTCAATATCTGGGACTAAATATTGAATAAATATACAACCTTACCGTTGGTTTTACACGTATAGATGTCCCTTTTGAGACTGAATGGTCATACATTGTCTTGGACAATCTGTTTGTGAAATACGCGCATTTGTGATGCTGGGGTACCTTCCAAATTTGCTGTGCGTAATACCACACGTGTTGTTTACAGCGTTGTCGCCCTTTTTAGTACAGTCTGGCTTGATTGACAATTCATGTATTCAGTAGGTGAGAGTATAAGCTTTCTAACTATGAATAACATGTCTAATTTTGCTTTTGGAATAGCGTTTTATAGGTCAGCGTAACCGAAAATGTTCTTATCATCGCATTCAATTACGAATTCACTCTGTGGTAGCAGTAAAACAAAGACGCTGCTAACAAAACGTTGTCAATGATTTTTCGTAAATTCTTGGAAAATACTACTATTATTGAGGACTTCTGAGCATAGCTAAGCCATATGTTTGCTGATAGACCTAGTTTTCTGGAGCAAAACAGAAGCGAATAGAACAGTATAATGCATTTACTGTCTCCATCTACTGAACATAAATAAGATTTCATTCATTGCTATGTAAGTATTACTGCTCAAAATACTTCGGTTATATGCGTTATTTTTGAAATTGAGTGTCTTTAAATAGGTTTGTGGTATTATATAATGTGGATATTTCACACTGTAATGTAAGCGTTTGTTAGGACTGTAATAATTTTTGTGAAGCATGCAACGGTGATGACGTAAGAGCTGGAACATTGGCAAAACGTGGTAGACGGTTGAAAATTGTTTTCATGTGGTCCCATCCCCATACAAGAAAACATACGAGAGTACAGAGTATAGAAATACATACAAGAGTTAATTATTACACATTTAGGTACTGTACTGCATTGTGTGACAATATTTTTGCATTATGTTTTAATCTGATAGCAATGTTCCATTTAAAACCTTCATAAGGGGCTCATTTATATGCTTTATAATGGACAAAAAGCATTTTATTCATTTTTGGAGAGATTTTGAATGTTTCTGGACCCCTAGATATTTTAGACCACTGTACTGACGGAAAGCTTGTAATTCGCGCTTGAAAATGATGCAACAGTGAGTTTCTTGAGACAAAACAGTTGATTTGCAGTGAAATACATGAATATGCTGTGATTTACAGCAATGCATAATTTAGACATTTTGGATAGATTTGGAGACGCTGGGTACACTGCTTAGTTTTTGCTTCATAAATCTATAGTAATTCTACATATCCACCCTTTTTTTTTGAACTTTTTGTTCAAGAAGTTTTTGATCCAGCACATGTATAGTTTAACCTGCTGTATATATGCAATCTCTCAGTATTTCAATGCAAACTAAAAAAGTGCTAATTCATTTTTGATTTTTTGTCTAGACAATTGCATTTGTGGCACTTTATTTCTTCCAAAATTATGAATATAAACTAATCTGCGTTAGTATTGTAAATTGTACAAATGTCTTGCTTCATTTAAGCCATTTTTCAAGTCTCTGTGGTGTTCACATCTGGAGTTATAAGGCTTTAAATAGGGTACCCCCTAAATGGGCAAGGATTGGCAAGATTTGGCATGTGCGCTAAGGGGTTAATATGACTGCAAGCCTAATTATTCCACCCTCCATACCCCTTGGGCGGCAGTGTAGTATAATGGGTAAGGACTAAGGAGTCAGTCTTGTAACCTGAAGGTTGCAGGTTCAAGTCCCCGCTAGGACACTGCCCTTGTACCCTTGAGTAAGGTACTTAACGTGCATTGCTTCAGTATATATCCAGCTGAATAAATGGATTCAATGTAAATGCTATGTAAAAAGTTGTGTAAGTTGCTCTGGATAAGAGCATCTACTAAATGCTTGTAATGTAAAATTTTGGCTCCTGACACCTGTGGCCAGCCCAGATAGAGCAGAGGAGTACTGCAATGTTGTGGACAAATGCTGAAGGTCAATACAAAACCAAAACGAGCAGGGGGTATGAGAATGATGAGAACATCAATTTACTGATCCGAGCTTCGCAACATGCGTTTGTGGCATGCAATTCCAAATTCTACGTAAAGCGCTCCAAAAAGACCAGGAGAAATCTCTTGCATTTCATAGGTCTTAGCTTACATGTTACAACATTCATGAAACAAGCTGCTGGTCAACAAAAGAAAACGGAGAAAAAATGTTTAAATAATAGATAACAACCATGGAATTTGCTATTTTGCCACAATTGCTGTTGAATCATTCGAAATGTGACTAAAGCGAACCTAGAGCTTGTAATTACAAAGCAAAATACTTTCTTGTATCTCCTATATTCTATGTAATTTATTAAACATGGAGAACATAACAGTAGGCACACTCATGTAGCTCTGACTGACAGAAAGTATCACCGGTGCCGAGTGAGGGGAGGGGCAAAGGGTAGGATGACCCCTCCATAATTACAATGGGTAACTGTAATTATGGAGGGGTCATCCTACCCTTTGCCCCTCCACTCACTAATATTCAGGGCAATGTTCAGTGAAATTTCAGCTTTTTAATGTAATGTTATGGGCAAAATCATTTTAAAAGTGATGATAGATCAGTAAGGTTCACTCTTACTTCCTCTATTAGACATACGTGCATATACACAAAATATGTACTGTAGTAAGAAGCATTTTTGAAAGTGCCTTATCAAAGCAGCCTGTTTCTGTCAACACTGACACTGATCAAATCTGGTTGGTTAAATGTAAGGATGCACAAATTCACTGACTCAGGCAAATTTAGAAAACAGACCTATACCCATTTTAGTTTAGACAGACATTTATTATTACCTTCCAGAGTTAACTGTTTTTAGTGGTCAGTGAAAATAAATGTATAGCTGCTTTACTGTGTTCAAAATGGTTAACATTATCTAAGTATAGCTATCTATCTTGACTGCTAATATTTTTAGTTTAGTATTGTCCTTGTGGGTTCGTGACATGCTGGGTTAGGGTTAGCAGAAATGTTTGGCTAATGTTTTTTGTCAGCTAGCTAGCTTATAGAGGGTATGCACATGACGTCACAGTAAGTGGAAGTTACTGCGGTTACACCCACTGAGTGGCAGAAAGACTACTGAGTGGGGTTCAGCTTGAATGCCGCGAAAACACAATAAACACATCTAAAATGGGAAAGAGCTGTTGTGCGATTGACTGTACAAATAGATTCAACAAGAAATCAGAGCTATCTTTTTTCAGACTGCCGAAAGCTAAAGAAAAGAGGAGCAAATGGATCGCTGCAATTCACAGAAACAACTGGAATCCAGGCACTGAAAAGTGGATTTGCGGTTGTCATTTTGTGTCAGGTATGTTGGATTTTTGGGTAAAATCATACCTTAAGTTATGTAAGGTATTGACTACTCATCAATTAAATATTTAGCATCTTTCATTTATATTCTGTGTAACTGTAAAGTTTTTGTCAGCATTTATTACAAAACATCCAGGATGATGAGCCTTGTGTTCTACAAACAAAGGGGGGATGGTTAGATAGTGTTAGCTAGCCAAGCATATAAATTATTAAGCGCAAACCTCCACTCACATTATGCTCTCCCAGTGAAACTCCTCGCTGTCAGGTGAAAAGCAGCGGATGGCGACTCCACATGTATTGGAGGAAGCATGTGGTAAGTCTATACCCTCCCCAGACCAATAGAGGATAGCACATCGACCAGGACCGTGATTCACACGGGGAATTGGTATAACGACTAAATTGGGAGAAAATGGGAGAAAAATGGCGACAAAATAATAATAATAATGATAACAATAATACTTAATGCACACCTACATTGTGGCCAGATAATGTTGTCTGTGTGCCAATGTAGCATGTAAATATGTACAATGACTTCCAACAGTTTTTATCCCCCCCTTCCAAACTACCCCCTTGACTCATTGGTAAAAAAATCTCTGATTATTTCTTGTGGAAGCAGTTTTCAAAATAAGTGCACCAGCTAAAGGGGAACTGCAAACAGGGTTTTTACCTGGCATTGCCAAAAGGCTTATTGAAGAACCTGATATTTTAAGCAGTGTTGTTATTTCTGATTAGATGATGGGCAATGTCTAATTTAAGCATTTAAAAAAATGTACAAATATGTTCTTAGATTTGGCAGGTGGGGAGGCACTGCCTCGGGCCAGATTAATATAGAGTAATTTCCTGCAGGTCACGGACGGAAAATGAGCCGATCTGATTTCTGTACAACAGTCTTTGTACAGTTGAATCCGACACCACCACACAGATTAAGGGCCTAAGTGTCCTGCTGTTGTGGCTTTACTCAGGTAACTTTAGATTGCTGGGACTCCAGCACAAGCAAGAGTCAGGCATTAAAAGTTGATATCAAAGAAAGCAATAAAACACTCAAATTAAATATTGGACAATGGCACACTTCTAGTTAATATTAAATCTGAATTTATATGAAAATATTAACCAACCAATTACAGGAAAAAGCTGCCCAAGCAAAAAGATGCATTTTGTATCAAGGGCTCTTTACTGTAAAAATCACACTAATGTCAAATTTATACTTTTTATGTCCCTTTGGAGAGTAAAACCCTACTGACTCTGTCTTCCATATCACCCACCCTACTACCTGTCTCTTCTCCACTGCATCTAAAGTAGCTCAAATTGGTTTAAGGCAAATGACTTTACAGTGCTATGAAAAACTATTTGCAGTGTTCTTTCTCTTTCTTTTCTAAAGATTTTTCCCTCCTTCCTCTCTCTTCCCTACTTGGGAGATGAAATGATGTAGAACTTCCACTTGGGTGGTGGGGGTGGGAGGACTGGCTGAGTGGGGGGCGTTTCCAGCTTTTCACAAACAGCCAAGCGTGAAATCTGATCCCAGGCCTACGGGGTGGCTGGGCCTACACTCAGCTGCATGACAGGTGTATCTGTGTTTTCTTATTTGGCCATTTGTGTCCCCCCACCCCACCCCTCCTTGCATGCTTCAGAGAAATCCTTCTGGAACATCATGGGTGTTTCTCAATACCAAGAACGTCAAGTTCAGACTTGAGTTCTAGTGAAGAATGTTGCTGTCAAGTTTCCTTGGGAGACCGCGCTTCCAAGAACACGAGGACAGCAAACACTGATCCATGTATTTGAGATGCAATGCCTGCTTGTGGTTATGCTACAACTACAAGACAGTAAACAATATGCTTTGGGGCAGTAGTTTTTTTCCAATTGTACACAAATTAAATTCTACTTAAAAATATTAAAATGAATAAAATGTCTCTATCGTCCACTGTCCAGCTAGCAAATGTATTTAGGTTGCTTCATTCACAATTGCTTTCTATACCCACAATAATCAACCTATCAACATGCAGGTGTGTGCATTTCAAGGGCAGGCTCAGCTAACTCAATGCAGCAAAGCTAGCAACAGCAACAAGTTACCTGCGGACCTGGGTCAAGCACATATTTAAAGTATTTTAATTACTTTTAAATACTTATTTAGACATTATTTGAAATTCAGAATATACCAATACTGATTATTTAAATTACAAAATGAATTTGAAAATACATGTAAGGAGCATTTGCATTAATTTGCAATTACTTTCAAATATGTCTCAAAAAACATTTAAAACATTTTAAATATCCATTAAATCAAAGTATTTGATTTCAAAGTATTTCAAAGCATTTGATTTAATGGAATTATTTGAAAATACTTTCACAACATACAGCCAGTGGTGCAATGTGCAGTTGCACCAAGCTTTTTAACCTCTTAGCACAAAGCCCTTAGTGGTCGACACGCCGGCGTGGCGAGATTACTGAACTCAGACATTCAGTACTACTGCAACCAAAGTATGAAACGCGTTGTTTTAGTTTCATTAGTAGAGGATACAGGGAGACTATGCCGAATACGGCGTTTCGCAGCCGCACCATTGTCGCTCTGGTCGTTCATTTAACACGCACCTCCTCTCTGCAGTCTCATCTACAACTACACCCCCCACCCATGACATAATGGACAATATCTTGGCATTCATAAAAATATTCTTTCACCACTAAAAAATCGTATTCCGTCATAGCAACAAGATAAACCCGACAACAGCGCTAAGATATGCCAATAGAGCTGTGAAAACGCTGCTCACTAAATAATCCAATGAACGAGAAAAAGTTTATAAAAACGATACCATGTCATTCTACAGTCAATATCTGGGACTGATATTAACCTCTTAGCGCAAAGCCCCTAGTGGTCGGCATGCCGGCGTGCCGAGATTACTAAACTCAGACATTCGGTGCTACTGCAACCAAAGTATGAGTTAAAAACAGAAACGCATTGTTTTAGTTTCATTAGTAGACGATACACGATAACTATGCCGAATACGGAGTTTCGCAGCGCCACCATTGTCGCTCTGGTCGTTCATTTAACACGCACCCCCTCCCTGCAGTCTCATCTAGAAAACACCCCCCACCCTTGACATAATGGACAATATTGTCTATCTTGGCATTCATAAAAATATTCTTTCACCACTAAAAAATCATATTCTGTCATAGCAACAAGATAAACCCGATGATAGCCCTAAGATATGCCTATACAGCAGTGAAAACGCTGCTCACTGAATAACTACATAAACGAGAAAAAGTTTTTAAAAATGATACCATGTCATTCTACAGTCAATATCTGAGACTAACTATTGAATAAATATACAACCTTGTAGCAGCCAATAATGTAATAACTGCCAATAACGTAATAACTGCCAATAACGTAATAAATTTTTCCGTTCTTAATGTAATAAAAGCCAATAATGTAATAACTGCCAATAACGTAATAACTGCCAATAACGTAATAAATTTTTCCGTTCTTAATGTAATAAAAGCCAATAATGTAATAACTGCCAATAACGTAATAACTGCCAATAACGTAATAAATTTTTCCGTTCTTAATGTAATAAAAGCCAATAATGTAATAACTGCCAATAACGTAATAACTGCCAATAACGTAATAAATTTTTCCGTTCTTAATGTAATAAAAGCCAATAATGTAATAACTGCCAATAACGTAATAACTGCCAATAACGTAATAAATTTTTCCGTTCTTAATGTAATAAAAGCCAATAATGTAATAACTGACCAATAATGTAATAAAATTTCTGAACCAATAACGTAATAACTTTTTGCATATAATGTAATAAGTTATTACATTATTGGTTGGTTATTACATTATTAGCTACATAATAAAAGCCAATAATGTAATAACTGACCAATAATGTAATAAAATTTCTGAACCAATAACGTAATAAGTTATTAGATTATTGACTGGTTATTACATTATTAGCTGGGTTAATAAAAATCATTAAAAATGTAATAATAGGAGCCAATAATGTAATAATTGTATCACTATGTATAAGTTTTATTTATTATCAAGTGTCTGTTGCTTCTTTCAAATAGCTGCTCAAAAACCAGGCCAATCCTGACCCCTGAATCTTAGTCCTAACTCTGAGAAAACACACACACACACACACACCTACTCTCTCTCTCTCTCTAGGAATTAATTGTTTGTGTAACTTGATGGTTGGACTTATCTCCAGCCCTGCCTTATACTCCTTTGCCATTTGAGTACCAAATTAAGTGGGAGCACGCATGTTTGCAAACACAGACAAGATGCTGTGTTCTCAAATAAAAAAGACCACCACTTCTTTCCATGAAAAATATAATCTTTAATCAAGTGTATTTAAATAACTTCTTCAACCAAACTGGCACTATTATCCCTTGTGCTCAACTTTCAACCTCTTAATGCAAAATTCTAAACTGTAAAATATAGTATATAACATGACCTACAAAGATAACTTTGGTAACACATCTTTCAGTTTTATCATAATAATAAAGGATAGTTTACCATCCCTTTTTTTAAAGAACTAAACATTCTCTTGATACACATTACATTTACAGTATCTATACCGTTGGTCCCAGCATCATGTTTTGTCTCAGAAAACAATATGTTTGATTTTATCAACAGACCTACTTTGTTAAATATTTTTTGCCCAAACTAATATAAAAGTAGTACTGATAATTCTTTTAAAAACATGTATTTTGCACACCAAATTAGGAAGTATCGATAAGAGTATCGATAAGTATTGGTATTGATAAGCAGTATAAATAGTGGTATTGGTATTGGTATTGATAAAATCCGAACCATGCCCATCCCTAGTTGTAGAAACTAACTAACTCACAAACAGGTGCAGTTTTCTTATGACATGGCTTGCCATTGTGTCCCTTTCTCTCTTGTTTTAAGCACTTCTTTCATGGTGACTCGACTTGACTTGCTTGAGTCTAAACACAGTGACATGGGACTTGCTTGAGACTTGAAGGTTAAGACTTGAGACTTGCTTGTGACTTGCACAAGTGTGACTTACTCCCACCTCTGCCTCACTGTCAGGTGAAAAGAAGCAGTTGGCGACTCTACATGTATCAGAGGCATGTGGTAGTCTACACCCTCCCCAGACCAACAGAGGATAGCGCATCGACCAGGACCGTGATACACACAGAGAAATGGTATAACGACTAAAATTGGAGAAAATGGCAAAAGTAAAAAAGAATGAACTATAGATATCATTTGCTTCGGTTTTATACTCTTTGTTGAGCTTGTCAAGACTATTCAAATAGCCATGGATGTCAATAGGGCAAGGATTCTGATTTGGTAATACATTTTCATGTAACCTTTCAGGAGTCAGGTTTGGTATATATACATAGAGAGAGAGAGAGAGTGCTGAATAGCTATAATAGTGTGGTTGAAACAGTTTGCTTGAAAAAGTTATTTAAATACATTTAATTAAAGATGACATTTTTCATGAAAAGAAATGGTGGTCTTTGTATTCATGGACAAAGCATCTTCAAAGAGGTATAGATTTCATATTATATGACATAAGAGTAATTGTCTGTGTTTGCAAACATATGTGCTCGCACTTCATTTGGTACTCAAATGGTTAAGGAGTAGAAGGCAGGGCTGGAGATAAGTCTAACGAAGCACAACAAACAAATAAATAGTCATAATTCCTAGTGAGAGAGTAGGTGTGTGTGTGTGCGTGTGTGCGCGCGCGTGTGGTCAGGTTTTTGAGAAGCTATTTGAAAGAGGAAGCAAGGGTAAGTGTCATAGAAGTGTGACACTTTATAGCCAATAAATAAAACTTAAAGCGATATAAGTATATTATTACATTATCGGCTCCTGTTATTACATTTTTTATGATTTATTTAAAAACCCAGCTAATAATGTAATAACCAACCAATAATGTAATAACTTATTACATTATATGCAAAAAGTTATTACGTTATTGGTTCAGAAATTTTATTACATTATTGATCAGTTATAACATTATTGGCTTTTATTATGTAGCTAATAATGTAATAACCAACCAATAATGTAATAACCTATTACATTATATGCAAAAAGTTATTACGTTATTGGTTCAGAAATTTTATTACATTATTGGTCAGTTATTACATTATTGGCTTTTATTACATTAAGAACGGAAAAATTTATTACATTATTGGCAGTTATTACGTTATTGGCAGTTATTACATTATTGGCTGCTACAAACCTTACTGTTGGTTTTACGTGTAGAGATGTCCCTTTGGGCCTGCGTGGTCATATATTGTCTTGGACAATCCGTTTGGGAAATATACGCGCATTTGTGACGCCTGGGTATCTTCCAAAATAACTGTGCGTAATACCACACGTGTTGTTTACGGCGTTGTCGCCCTTTTTAGTACAGTCTGGCTTGATTGACAATTCATGTATTCAGTAGGTGAGAGTATAAGCTTTCTAACGATGTATAACATGTGTAATTCTGCTTTTGGAATAGCGTTTTATAGGTCAGCGTAACAGAAAATATTCTTAGCATCGCATTCACTTACGCATTCACTCTGAGAGACACTGCACCTAACGAAACGTGGTCAACGATATATCGTAATTTCTTGCAAAATACTACTATTATTGAGGACTTCTGGACGTAGCTAAGCCATATGTTTGCTGATAGACCTAGCTGACATCGTTTTCTGGAGCAAAACATAAGCGAATAAAACAGTATCATTGATACTGTCTCTGTCTCCATCTACTGAACATAGATAAGATTTCATCATTGCTATTTAAGTATTACTGCTCCAAATATTTCGGTTATATACGTTATTTTTGAAATTGAGTGTCTTTAAATAGGTTAGTGGTATTATATAATGTGGATAATTCACACTGTAATGTAAGCATTAGTTAGTAGTGTAATAGTTTTTGTGAAGCATGCAACAGTGATGACGTGAGAGTTAGAACATTGCCGAAACGTGGTGGACGGTTGAAAGTTGTTTTCATGTCGTCCCATCCCCATACAAGAAAACATACAGAGTACAGAGTATAGAAATACATACGAGAGTTAATTATTACACATTTAGGTACTGTATTGTGTGACAATAGTTTTGCATTATTTTTTAAATCTGATAGCAATGTTTCATCTTAAGGGGCTCGTTTATATGCTTTATAATGGACAAAAACATTCTATTCATTTTTGGAGAGATTTTGGATATGTTTCTGGACCCCTAGATATTTTAGACCACTGTACTGACTGAAAGCTTGTAATTCCCACTGAAAATGATGCAACAGTGAGTTCCTTGAGTCAAAACAGTTGATTGTAGTGAAATACGTGAATATGTTGGGATTTACAGCAATGCATAATCTATTTTGGATAGATGTGGAGACGCTGGGTACACTGCTTAGTTTTTGCTTCATACATCTATTGTAGTTCTACATATCCACCCTTAGATTTTATGAACTTATGGTCAAGACGTTTTTGATCCAGCACATGTATAATTTAACCTGCTGTATATATGCAATCTCTCAGTATTTCATTGCAAACTAAAAAACAGCAAATTCATTTTTGCTTTTTTTGCCTAGAAAATGAATGGGAAAGGATTGGCCAGATTTTTCATGTGCACAAGTGGTTAATTGGTAGTGAATATGCATGGCTGAATTTTATCAGTGTCCAATAACTTCACAATATGTAAAATAAGGAACTGTACATATGGCTGCTGAACACTCTGACAACAGAAAAAAGAGGAAATACATTAACCTCTTAAGGCACAGCCCCTAGTGGTGGGCACGCCGGCGTGCCTAGATTACTAAACTCAAACATTCGGTGCTACTGCAACCAAAGTGTGAGTTAAAAACAGAAACGCGTTGTTTTAGTTTCATTAGTAGACGATACACGACAACTATGCCAAAAACGGAGTTTCGCAGCCCCACCATTGTCGCTCTGGTCGTTCATTTAACACGCACCCCCTCCCTGCAGTCTCATCTAAAAAACACCCCCCACCCTTGACATAATGGACAATATTGTCTATCTTGGCATTCATAAAAATATTCTTTCACTACTAAAAAATCGTATTCCGTCATAGCAACAAGATAAACCCGACAATAGCCCTAAGACATGCCTATACAGCAGTGAAAACGCTGCTCACTGAATAACTACATAAACGAGAAAAAGTTTTCAAAAATGATACCATGTCATTCTACAGTCAATATCTCGGACTAAATATTGAATAAATATACAACCTTACCGTTGGTTTTACGCGTAGATATGTCCCTTTTGAGACTGCGTGGTCATATATTGTCTTGAACAATCCGTTCGGGAAGTATAGGCGCATCTGTGACGCCTGGGTATCTTCCAAAATAGCTGTGCGTAACACCCCACCTGTTGTTTACGGCGTCGTCGCCCTTTTTTAGTACAGTCTGGCTTGATTGACGATTCATTTATTCAGTAGGTGAGAGTATAAGCTTTCTAACGATGTATAACATGTCTAATTCTGCTTTTGGAATAGCGTTTTATAGGTCAGCGTAACCGAAAATGTTCTTATCATCGCATTCAGTTGCGCATTCTCCGTGGTAGCAGTAAAACAAAGACGCTGCTAACAAAACGTTGTCAACTATTTTTCGTAAATTCATGGAAAATACTATTATTATTGAGGACTTCTGAGCATAGCTAAGCCATATATTTGCTGATAGACCTAGCTGACATCGTTTTCTGGAGCAAAAGAGAAGCGAATAGAACAGTAGGCCTATCATTTATTTACTGTCTCTGTCTCCATCTACTGAACATAGATGAGATTTCATTCATTGCTATGTAAGTATTACTTCTCAAAATACTTCGGTTATATACGTTATTTTTGAAATTGAGAGTCTCTAAACAGGTTCGTGGTATTATATAATGTGGATATTTCACACTGTAGTGTAAGCGTTAAATGGAAGTGTAATAGTTTTTGTGAAGCATGCAACAGTGATGACGTCAGAGTTGGAACATTGCCAAAACGTGGTGGACGGTTGAAAATTGTTTTCATGTTGTCTCATCCCCATACAAGAAAACATACGAGAGCACAGAGTATAGAAATACATACAATAGTTCATTATTGCACATTTAGGTACTGTACCGCATTGTGTGACAATATTTTTGCATTATTTTTTAATCTGATAGCAATGTTTCATCTTAAACCTTCATAAGGGGCTCATTTATATGCTTTATGATGGACAAAAAGCATTTTATTCAATTTTGAAAGATTTTGGATATGTTTCTGGACACCTAGCTATTTTAGACCACTGTACTGACTGAAAGCTTGTAATTCCCATTTGAAAATTATGCAACAGTGATTTTCTTGAGTCAAAACAATTGATTTTTAATGAAATACGTGAATATGTTGTGATTTACAGCAATGCATAATTTAGACATTTTGGATAGATTTGGAGACGCTGCTTAGTTTTTGCTTCATACATCTATAGTATGACTATCAGTCATTTCTGTTGTCTATCACAGAAATATTAAAAAAATATTTAAAAATTGTATTTGTATTTCAATATATTGTTAAAAGGCTAAAAGTATTAAGTACTAAAGTATTTGGTTGTCCCAGGAAAGTATTTACTTAAAGGAATTTATTTTTTAAATACTATTTGGGAAAGCATTTGGTTTTCCATGAAATAATTTAAATATGTATTTAACCACATTTTCAAATGCAAATACAAATACGTATTTGTATTTGACCCAGGTCTGGTTACTTGAACCATTCCTCATTTAAATTTTAAATGAACTGTTCTCACTTCTTTGCATTTTTGCTTTTGGAACAGAACTTGGTCTGTTAAATATAACATCACATGAGTTCACAAGAACGCAAGAACAGACAAGAACAGTGTTGAGAAACACCATGTCTTTTGCTGTGTTCTGTGGCATCCTCACGTCCTGGGATGTTGGAAAATTCCAACATCACAAGGAAGCTACTTAAATGTCTCCTCCCATTATGTGGTAATTCAACATTTTGATTATGTTGCACCTTGAAACTGTGAGACAAGAATTTGTTTTGCTTTTTGTCACGGAGTTTCATCATTTTGTAACCTCCCATGTTTTTTGGGAAAACCGCAGATCTGAACATCTTCCTTTTCACAACATTGCACTGCATCAGGCATATACAGTTGAGGCCAAAAGTTTACATACACCTAAGCTAAAGACATTCAAACTCAATTTTTCACAACTCCAGGTATTTCATGTTGCCATACATGCCATACAAGTCAATTAGGGTATCTACTGTATTTCCATAAGAGGTCATTAAAAAATAATAGCTAAGAAACATATTTATTTCAGCTTTTATGTACTATATCAGATTTTTAGTGGGTCAAAAGTTTACATACACTTTGTTACTATTTGTTGGTATTGCCTATTAATTGCTTAACTTTAATCAAACTCTTGGGGTAGCCTTCCACTAGCTTCTCACAATAGTTTGCAAAACACTCCCACAACATGATGCTGCCTCCCCCATGCCTCCAGCTCCTTCACCAGTTCCTTTGTTGTTGTTTTAGTGTTAAACCTTTCGGACCAAAGTTCATTCCACCCTGGGAGTTAATTTGTGCCTCCTTCCTGAACGATTCAGTGTCTGTGTGGTCCCAAGATTTTTTTATTTGCATACAATTGTTTGTACAAATGCTTGTGGTATCAAGGGAAAAAATGCAGTGGCTCTAAATGTAGGCCCTTGAATACAGCCAAAGGTGCCAATTAACTCCCAATTAACTCCTAATTATGACAATTGGCCAAAGAGAAGCTCATAAAAAGTCATTACATCAATTTCTGGAATCTTCCAGACTGTTTAAAGAGACAGTCAACTAGGTGTCTGTTTGACCCACAGGAATTCTGATATAGTGAATTAATGCTGAAATAAATCTGTCTCTAATCGATTGTTTTAAAATTACCTCTGATGTGAACAAAGTAGACGCCCTAATTGACTTGCCAAACAAAATGTATGGTAACATTAAATGTGCAGAGTTGTGAATAACTGAGTTTGAATATCTTTAGCCTAGGTGTATGTAAACCTTTGGCCTCAACTGTATGCTATGATTTTTCTACCTTTTCCCTGTGTTTTGCCACCCTTTCCTGACTGTGGTTAGAAAACTACAGAATTTTGTGCTTTTGAAATGTGAAGATACAGGTTGATAGAATATTGCCACATAGTAAAATGACATGCCATTATCAAACAAAATTAATTTCTCAGCACACTGCATTTGCCAGGCAAGGGCTCTTTCTTTTCTTTTGGCTGTGTTAAAAATTGTTTCCCATTGCTAGTGTGTATTGCTAGCAAGAAGGACTTTTCCCAAAAGAAACTAGTAGTGCATTTTCAACTAATTGTAATGCATTATATAATGCATCGGAGAGGGGAAATTCAAACTAGCAATTCTCAATCTGGAGATCTGACCTTTGTTACACTTTGCTGTCCAGAGGCATGCCATCCCAAAAATACACATCTGCAGATGGTAACGAAGAAGCTTCTATTTTATTAGTAGTGATTGGACACTGAAACCAAAGAAACTGAACTAAATGGGATTAAGTGACTGTTACCGTCATTACTCAAAATAACAGTGGATTATCAGATGTTCACACGGTTAACTGTTAAGAAGCTGCAGAACAATGAAGTTTAAAAAAAAGTCGGCGGACAAGGGAAAATTCAAGGCAGACCTTTGGTATAAAAAGTATCTTGGTAAGTCCAGCATGCGCTTATGTGCTTGACACTTTGAAATTATCTTTTCAAGACAAATAGCACACACACTCCCCTGTGCAGTTGGGTTGAGTGGTTGTGCAAAGTGGATGGAGACAGTGGTGAAGGTCTGGGATTACATGTGACATTCTTGATTTCAGTGTAAAGTTGCCTCAATTTAACTCACATTAAATCAGCAAGCAAAGCAAAGCAGGCAACCAAATGGGGTGAGTGGCATTAAGCACATCAGAAAACTGAACAAACGAACTGACTCAATGAACAAAACTGGCAGCTTTCCATCCAAAAGCGCATCTGAATTACAATCCAACCAATACTGTCAGTGTAACTCCACTGCTTCTCTAAGGACCTGAATCCAGTTTAATGCAATTGGACACTATTTGACTAATGTTTTTCTACTTGTAATGACTAGCAACTGAGTGAGGTTCCTCCACAGATTCAGAGACTGACAGTAAACCCTCTGTGCTTCTGTTTCCAGGTCTTATTAGTCGTGATGTCCTCATAGAACATGTCCTGTAATCAGCGTTCCTTCTCAGCCACTCGAGAACATCAAGAGCAAAGTCCAGTTAGCTCTCCTTGCAGTGGACAGCAGTACATGGTTCCCACCCCTAATCTAATGCACAGGCTTAATGAACAACAAAAAGTTAATCAATTTAACTCTAATTTATCCTGTGACTTCATATTTTAATATTTATCATGTGACTGGAAGTCAAGATTAGACTAGAATAGATTCCAAGTAAAATTCCTCCTTAAACTAAAAATCTTCCCGTCAAGGTGTTTAAGTATCCCAGATCCCTCTGAATGTGGCATGGAAATCCAACAGGAAAATGCACATTCAAAGCAAGATGTTGTTCTTCAGATCATAAAAACCAAATATAAAAACTTTTGACACCTCCACAGTGGAATGTGCCTTTCTTTGAATCCAGTTTCCACAATAGATTTTTATAGAATTGTACATTAATTTATTGATTGCCTTTGTGTCAGATACTGTTGGTTCCCAGCCCATATGGACACATACTACACTATTCATCAACATATGATCAAAACAAATAAAGAGGCCCATATGTACATTTCCCAAGCAAATTGAGGTATTGACTGTTCTTACGAACACCAATTGAGCAATGAAACCTCTGAGAACAGCATACAGAATTCTGCTATGTATTTTTCTCCATAATACTGAGAGGATGGCTACAATCTGAATCCAGTGGTCCCAACTCTATTTGTTCATTGTTTTGTATTGACTTGTTACATCCCACTTGTTTGGTGGAAAGCTACATATGCATTTACCTCTCACCACTGCCTTGTGAAAAATGACAAGAATAAACATGTTTCGCATTTAAAAATAGTTGAAAGAGAGTGGGAAATGTGAGAAATGCTGACAGGGGAATTGTGCAGAGTTTTGGCAGAAGCGGATACTCCCTGGATTGTCCCAAAGAACATCAGGAATAGTGGCAAAAGTGACAAATCAATTCAACACAATCTTGTCACAGTTTTTAGGCATTTTATATAAGGACAAATAATGATCAAAGTAGTTTTGGTTCGTAAGACTCATGAGGGGGCATAGTGTCAATAAATTTGGGTGGATTTTTAACTGTATGATCAGGTAAGATTTCTACTTCAAATTTCAAATCATAAAACAATAAGAATCACCCCTATATTGACAGGCTAGGGTCATCTGTCAGAAGCAAAAAACTTTAATCAGTAATCCTACTCAGTTACCCTTTTTTAAGAGGGGTTTATAGGACCGACCACCCACCCTCTATAGGCACCAATGTAAAATTATTCCAACATTCCACTGCTGCCCCTCAAACTGTCACTCAGATCATTCAGAATTCTACTCTCAAAATTCTGAATAGCAGTCATCAATGGGAAGTGTTTTTTGGCAATTGGCAGATTGGCAATTTCCGGTTCGTTTATTTCAAAGACCGTTGTTCATTTTGATCGAGGTAGACTAGCTCTGCGAACTCAAGTGTTTGGTTTGTGGATTATTGATTGCTTATTTGACCAGTGTATGACCATATTTCTGTTTGACTTCTGATTCTTGCTTAGCCACTTTTGATTTGTTTGTTTATCGGATTTTGTGTATGACCCTTGCCGCGTCCTATTCGACTCTGATTATTTCCAGCCCTTTTATTTTGTTTGCCCCAGTGTACCACTTGTGCTCGACCATGTTTGCCCAACCCTGACTTCAACTTTTGGTTTGCCCCACTGTTCGCCGTATAGTGACTCCGGTTATTTAGAGTGTTCCAGCTGGATTGTATCCTTCCCTCGAGACACTATTTGTTATTATGTTTTGTTATTTCTCCTTTATTGTTTTTGAAGGTGATCCTGGGTGAAGATCTGATCTCTGTTTGGGGTAGGGTACACGCCACTTCGAGCCCGGTAAACCTTCGAAGACCAGCCGAGGGTTATTCAGTTGTGGTTAGGCAGATAGGACTGGAGTTACTAATCGGTCAGCAATTTTGTTTTTGTTCTCCCTTCCCATTCCACACTCCCATTTCCTTACCCTTTACCCTGTCACAACCTGACCCTAGACCGGGTCGTAACAGTTACATACAGCAAAAGTGAATGATGCTCAGGAGGTGTTTCAGCCAAACTTGAATACCATCAGATTCAATACAAAACACAAATAGAACATGATTGTGGGTTCTCATCCAGCAGGGAAGAAAACAAAACAGACTATAATGGAATGTTCTTAAAAATGTATTTATGTCTTTAAAAGTGTGGATTAAAGGCTATAGGCATGAACCCTTCAGCCCTGTGGAAGGGACTGTATAGTTTAGGCTGACACCCGCCCTGTTCTGCCTGGTCATACCAGGAACACCCCAGGTACCAAACAAGATAACAATCAAAATGAACAATCCACAGACTGAACCAAATCAAACAAAATAGAACCAACAGGAACAGCCCCAAAACCTTAATGAATAAAAAACGATAAGAACTGAAAACAGAGGATAGAAACATGCTGTTGTTCACTGTGATAAACAGTACAATAGGGCTATAAGGCTTTAAGGCAGTAGGATGAGGGTGTGACATTAGGCCTCTCCCCTGAGTCATGCATCCCACTGCAGCCTTCTTGGGCTTCCACACCAGCTGCGTTTCATGGTTCTTATACAAGTTTTACATTTCTGCCAACCTGGAATGCTCAACTCTATTTGTAAGCTGAGCTCACTGCTGAAACCACCTCTGTCAATATGGCATCATGGACTGTGTGCTATTAATTCATCAGAGAGCTGCGATGAGTCATGGATATTCCTTCAACTAAAAGTGATGCAATGGGCAATTATGCACCGCCCTGCAGGCTGCCAGCCACAGTCAGCATTGGCAAGGTCTGGATTCAATACCAAACTGTGGTGCCCAACCGCACATAAGAATAGTGCTGAGCCACCTAGTGGCCCTAAAACAGAACACAGAAAACAACATTTAAAAAGCTGTAGTCAATGCCCTTTTATACCTCATAGAATATCAAGGCTAATCTTTCCTTGGTGAATCATGTTGGTTTGTTTTCCATTGCAGAGGCAATATTTTATCTGTCAAATCCATCAGGGCTCATAGACTAATTACCAACTCTCTGGGCCAACTCAATGGACTGTCAAAAATGAATTGTTACTTAGTTCTGGACAACTAATTGTGAAGTGACAGTTGCCTTAAAGACCCAAAGAAGGGTGAACTTTGGTTTGGAAGCTGTTCTATGAGGAAGATGATGAACCTGAGTGACACTGGATTCAGTATGTCAGGAGAATGGGAGCTTGGCTAGAGGAATAACATCCCATATTCAGGCTCACAATCGTCAAGTGTCAAACTGGCCTGTACGGAGCTGACACACTAGCTAGCTTAGCTTAGCGTAATAGTGGCCTTACATACACATACATTTACTCACTGTGTTGACTATCTTTATAGTGCCTACCATTATCTTCTCTGTTTCTCTTTCCATGTACCAATACCTCACCCACAGTTCAAGGACCACTCCAGCCAGTTTCCTCGCCCTGAGTTCACGGGATCGCTCCAGCCTTGTCCCTCGCTTCATGGTCATGGACTGCTTCAGTCCTGTTCCTCCCCTGCCCATGCCTTGATGCAGCTTGGAGCTCCAGATCCATCACCCGGCTCCTGTAAACTGCACTATTATGAAATATACCATTTGGGTCTTCGATTATTCCTGTTAGCTATCACCTCAACTGTAACCTGCTTAACCCATTGCATTTGCTGTGATAGATCCCTTGTAGCTTTACTGCTACTTTACACCAGGTTGGCCAGTGGAGGATGGGCTCTCCTTCTGTAGCTGGGTTCCAGATTTCTTCCCATTGGGGTTTTTTGCCTCACTGGGAGTTTTACATCATGTACTTATTATTATTTAGAGGTTCAGGATTGGGTTTGCTCTGTTTGCTGTTTCTTGCCTGGATACTCTGTAAAGTGTTCATGGTAAAAAGCGCTAAACAAACAAAAAATTTTAAAGTGGCCATTAAAGTGAACATTAGCAGTTGGTACACCAGTAGTATAACAATACTGAATATAATATTGCTCCTAAAAAAGGGCATTGCCACAACCGTAGAAGAATATTCTTTCATTTAGTAGACATCGAAGAAGGGTCACAAAGGCACTGAAGGTCATTATTCAGTGTTTTCTTAAATACATTCTTTAAAATGCTATGTTACTATAGCAACAATTACAATAGAAGTGCATAGATACATACCTCAGATATACATTTATATATACATATATATTTCCCGGTACACAGGTCAAGTGAAAATGGAAGTAGTACAGAAGCAGTACTTATGAAGTTCCTTATTCTCACCAATAGAAAATTTTTAAATATTTAATTAAAGACAAAAAACAACTTCTTTTGATTAAAAACTTGATACCAAATGAGAAAACATGGGAACAAAAAAATCAAACTTTACATAAGAGGCAGGTCACAGAAACAGAGATCCTACAGAAAGCCAATGTAAAAAAAAAACCCATACGATGTGCATACAGAATACTTTGTTTTGAAAGAATATTTTCACATATTCAGGGGTCATCTATCGTCCTGTGCACATAAGGTAAGGATGACTGACCCACATACTGTACCACACTGCTCTATATATCTTTAACCAGGAGCTTCTGCAAAGCCTTCTCTTTCGGATTGTAGGTCAATTCCATTGCTGGTTGCTAACATGGCATGGTATACAATCCCTACATTACAAATCATTTCCTTGTGGAAGAGATTGTTTAAATGAGCCAGAAACTTATAAGTGTATTAATTGTTTTTATCCAGCCTAAACATGAACAGCAGTGTTTATGAAAAGAGTACATTTCCCTGCTGATGTCATTTTCACCTCACAAAGTCTTGAATCAAAGCCATTGACAATCAGCCTGAGCCAGGATGAGGGGCACATTTCATTTACTGTCATACTGTAATACAACAGCAATCTGGGCAGTGGTGATGTACAATAAACACCAAAGCAATCATTTTGTGACAGGTAAACCATGATGAAATTGGTTCATAGTGTTAAACTCTCAACAAAAGCATCTGTCCAACATTCATTTATTTATTTATTTAGGATCCCCATTAGCAATACACAGGGTGCAGCTAATCTTCCTGGGGTCCGAACATTCTGGTCCCCTATGAAAAATCTTCCATTGCAGTACTCCGTGTGCATGCTCCACAGTTTATTTGGAATAAACATAACAGTTTATTAAACTATGTAGCATATTAGCCATATAAATGTTATAAAACTACAAACATGTTGCTTAAAAAATTAAGTCTGCCCTTACAAAGAAAAAAACGTCTGCCGAAGACAAAACACACACATGAAATGACCATGAAATCTAACGCTGGACTTGAAGAATGGTACTATTTTAAGGCCTTTTCACAGGTCTCTCTTTTTGGTAAAGACCCACACATTTCATAATTAAACGGGGAGCAGAGCATAAATGGCTTCAAGGTCAGGCCAATTTATTTAGCGTTTAAGGGGATATTTCAGAGAGCTCCCATGAAGGTCATATAACACTGGGATAAATAAGATCATTTTTCTTAAGTCCGGCACCAAGACAGCTGTGGAATTTAACACTCGCGTCATATGGCAAACTGGAAGCAGAGGGGGAGAGAGATTACAGAAAAATGCACAGGCCAAGTTCACTCCCAGGCCTTTCTTGACTATCATTATTTTTTCTATGTGCATGTACACTTCTAACCTGATATTTCTGATTTGTTTTCTTCGAAACCTATTTCATAACACTCTTTCATGAGATTTTTTAAATACAGGCTCCATCCATATGACGGAATATATTTATGGAATCACATCCTAAAATGCTGTTTACAGAATGCCCCTCAGGCCATTCTAAATTGTTCAGCAGACAAGATCCACTTTATGCAAGGGAAAGCATTTTCAAAATAATTATCTTATAATTAAAATATGGATGATTCCTGCATTCATACATGCCATTTCATGTAGGCTATATCTTGTGACTTGAGAATGCCTGACTAGACACGTATACATTTTCAAGACATTTGAAGAGAAAAAATGTCCCTTCTCAGGCTACAGAAATGGCATTACAACAGCAGTAGAGATAAAATCAATAAATAAATCAGTTGAACTGCCCTGCTTTCATTTCATCTCTGCATTTTCTATGTACAAGCTTTAATTGTCACCACCATCCTAAACTAAAACTGATCTGGAAGAATATGATTTGCTTACCGAAAACAGCGATATTCATTTTGGTCATGAAATGAACATCTTAACCACCATTTTTCTCTCAGTTCAAGAATCCAAATTGTATCTGAATTTCCAACAGGAAATGGATAATAAGGCAATCAGCTATACATATGGACAGTATTTTCAATTTGGTTTAGTATAAAAATAAAATAATATCTTACCTGCATCCAGAAGCATTCAGAACAATTTACAGCACCCGAGAGAGAGAGAGAGAGAGAGAGAGAGAGAGAGAGAGAGAGAGGTTAGGTCGAGGTGATATTTTGTTCAGTGATCTTTTGTTTGAATTGCAATGAGCATGATTAAATGTGCATCTTTGGTGAACCAGGAAGCACCACAATGCAAGTGTCTCTGATTACAAATGTCATTTGATTTGACAATTTCAGCATTAATAACTGCTATATTATGGCTGTTATGACTGCTATATTGTGCCACAGTTCTCCAGTATAGACTGTCTATAATTCTGTGATTCTGAGTTTCATCTCAGACAGGAGCCCTGTCCCTGTCCTGTGCCATTGAGCTGCTAGTGCCAGTTGAGGTGATTCCTTCTCATGCATTTCAGTGATCACTTTCAGCATGTCACAGAGATGCTTATGGGACATGAAGTCCAATTGTGGTCATGGACTTCATTTGATGGGCTCTAGATACTTCCCACCATCCCCTCAGTGATATAACCTATGGCACCCTGCCCAGGTGTGAATGCAAACAGATGTGGTTGCTGCTGCTGTTAGGGCACTATGCCCCTCGCTCCAGCTTGGGGACAAATTTTTCTTTGTTAATCCCTCCAGTTCTAGGCAGTGAGTCACATTTTTAAGGGGTTTGGGCCAACCATAATAAACTATTCCAGAAAGAAAAGTCCCTGCTAGACAATGCATTCCTTGGAATTTCTGGAAGCATGCTCCATATCACCCACCCTGGCCTCCCAATCCAAACATTACTACCTGTGTTTTCATCAAACCCTCTGGTTAAGACAAGCACATAGAAAGTCATCATACACAAATGGGAACAGTACACAAATGCATATAAAGAATATGTAAGCCAATACAAATGGAAACATTTCCACATGCACATGCCACGCACACACACGCACGCACACATGCACATTCAAAAGCACTTGCCCCCAAGCTGATTACATACACATATGGTCAGAGACAGTGTCTAAACACTGATATTACCTCTTGTAGCAGTGGGTAGTTGCGAGAGGATACAGTTACCATATTCCCCTGGTAATGCACCGGTAGAATATGCCAAAAAGATTTACAAGGTGACATATGCCAACAATTCAATTAAATTCTGTTTCATTAAAAACAAAATAAAGAACCCACACAGCATGCCCCTAGACCTATGTTTTCAGTTATAGAATTGTAATATACAGTTGAGGCCAAACATTTACATACACCTAGACATTCAAACTCAATTTTTCACAACTCCACACATTTCATGTTACCATATATTTCCTGTTAAGTAAATTAAGTTATCTACCTTATTTCCATAAAAGGTCATTTCAAAATAATAGCTAAGAGACTTATTTCAGCTTTTATGTACTATATAAGATTATATCTTACTATATAAGATAGGTCAAAAAGCAAAGGGGAAAGAGAGCAGCCCTGTCTGGATCCGCGAGAAATACTGAACAGCTCTGAGAACAATCCACCTGTAGAAACTCTTGCCGAGGGATTGGCATACAAGACCTGGATCATATTTATGAATTTATCCCCAAAATTGAATTTTTTTAGAACACACCACAAGTACGGCCACTCTAAACGGTCAAAAGCTTTTTCCGCGTCTAAAAATAAGAGGCCGCTGGGTGAGGCTATCTTCTCAGCTTCAGCGATGACATGCAACAATCGGCGGATGTTGTCTGAAACTTGGCGGCCTTTCATAAAACCTGATTGATCATCATTAATTAAGCTGCCAACAACTTTCTCTAAACGCAGAGCAATGGTACGAGCATATATTTTAATGTCGGAATTAATTAAAGAAATAGGACGATAGCCTGTACATTCTTGGAGATCTTTACCAGATTTGGGGAGTACTGTGATTAATGCAGTATTAAGGTATCGATGGAAATTACCCTTTGCGATAGCAGCGTTAATAGTAGACAACCAAATAGGACCTACAATTTCCCAAAGAGCTCAATATAGTTCGGCCGGTATGCCATCAATCCCAGGGGAGCGCCCCTTATTGGTAAGTTTTAAAGCTTGGTGTAATTCCTTTAAAGAGATTGGGGAGTCCAGTTGCAAGGAAACCTCCTGAGAGAGAGTGGGGAGGTCCAGGTCCTGCAAGAAGTCCTGACAGAGGCCGGTTGAGGAGGTCTGTTGCTCAGAGACATATAATTTTGAAAAGTAGGCTTTGAAAACCTCATTGATCTCAGCTGTTTTGAAGAGGCATCCTTTCTTTGGACAATTAATTGAAGGAATGTGTAAACTGTTCTCCTGGCGTTTTAGTGTCAAAGCGAGAAGCCGGCTGGGACGACTCCCTTCTGAGTAATATTTATGTTTGGTGATGTGCATTAAAGATTCAACACGCTGTCTTAACAGATCATTCAATTCACTTCTTACTATGTTCAGTTTAAGTTCTATCTCTTTTGAATAATTTAACTTCAGAATTTTCTCCAGTTCAAGACAATTATGTTCTAATTGGGACATTGTCTGTAGATTCTTCTTTTTAGAATAGGAAGAAAACCAAATTGTATTATCACGTATAAAACCTTTAATGGCAGCCCAAATAAAAGCTGGATCTGTAACTGAATCTTTATTAATATGAATAAATTCATTAAGTTTTGTTTTAAGCTGTGGAAGAAATTCTTCATTATGGAGAAGTGAGGTGTTGAATCTCCACCTCTTAGAGGGCCTGCCCTGAATAGCAGTTAGGTTAAGAGAGACTATAATGGCATTATGATCTGACAGGGACCTTGGGAGAAAATGAATATCCTTCACCGATGAACTTAACTCTGGGGATAAAAGAACATAATCAATCCCTGAAAACATTTTGTGATTTGGAGAGAAATAAGTGTAATCCCTAGCGGTAGGGTTCTGTGCCCGCCATATGTCTTTCAAATTCAAATCTTTATAAAACCGTCGTAGTGCTTTTGAGGATAAGGCTTGAGTATTTGTGATAGACTGGTTTGACCTGTCCAAATTGCTATCATAAAAAGTGTTCATGTCGGCTCCCACAATCAAAGAATACTCATTCAGCAACAATAATTCCTTAGTTAGCCACGGGAAAAATTGAGGGTCGAATATAGTGGGTGCATAAATACTAACGAATGCCACCTTTTTGCCCTGTACAGAGGCGCAACAAAAACATAGTCTACCGGTCTGATCAGAGCTAATTCTCTCTATGAAAAGAGTTATGTTGCGTTTAACCAATATCGCTACACCTTTTGTTTTAGAGCCATCGCTGGATTCGGAGATTAGTTTATAACGGCTGTTTTGTAATCTAATAACATCATTTGTGCGTAGATGTGTTTCTTGTTGCAACGCTACATCTACACACTTCCTATGTAGGAGTTCCAGGACCCGGGCTCGCTTGTATTGTGAGTTCAGCCCTCTAGTATTAAAGGATACAACTGTAATATTAGCCATTGTCAATATGTCCCGAACATTTAAAAGTAATCTTTAACGGTTTTATACAAAAATGTAGTAAGTGGAGATACATCGACAAACACACACCTATCATGTAAGAACATTTGAATTGGAAAAGTAAATACAACAGGGATCCCATGTATGCAACCATGCGCTGCTGCGCCCCCTCCCACCATTCCCCAGTTTCCAACATCTGTGACGAACGCGAAGCGATGTTCATCATTCGCTACTAAACACCCGCACCCCCTTATAAAATCCCATATACACATAAAGTGATCCTTAAAAACAAATGCAACACACAACAACATCATAAAGAATATTAGCTATGTACCCATACTTCTAGCTATTCTTAACGTTAGCTACTTGGTAAATCCTGAGTAGGCTACATAATTAAGTCCTCCTTACGTTCACTAAGTAACTTCAAGAGTTACACAGCACAGTAGACAGCTGTGGTTAGTTAAACATGCTAACAGAACATGAATAACTATAAACAGATCAACCCCTAACATGACTACTTCGTTTCATTCATATCTGTTCTTTAAACAAGCTCTATACATTTAAAATAAAAATATTTCCATACTAAATTAAATGAAACTTTCGCATTACCAGACACCTGATTCAGGATGTTCCTATTGCCAATTAACTCGGTTGTACTACCGCTTTTAATGTCTCTGCAGGCTAGGTACAGGCATAGCCTGTTTAGCTCATTTATCCGAATTAAGTCGAAGGGTTCTTCTCGCTGTTGATGCCTTCTACAGAGTTTCCAAACCAGCCAAAAAATCAGCCACTTCTTCCGGGGAGCCAAAAGAGATCTTTTCTCCTTTGTGTGAGACTTTTAAAATTGCAGGATAGATGAGAAAAGAGTCTATGCCCTTCTGACGGAGTTTGGATCTGACCTCTTTAAAGGCATTCTTTCGCTGCGCAGTGCCAGGGCTGTAGTCTGCATAGAACTCAAGCCAACGGCCGTCTGCGAGGGTTGGATTTGTCTTACGAGCTTGTCCAAGTATGGCCTGGCAGTCAGTGTAGCGCAGCAGTCTGAACACCATTGTACGAGGCCTGGTCGATTTGGAGTCGCTTGTGTAGATGCGGTGCGCTCTATCGATTTCAATGGGCGCAGAGGGAAGAGATGCAAGGCCTGGGATCCACTGTGGCAACATTTTTTTCAAAAAGCCTATGGGATCGTCACCTTCGAGCCCTGGCGGTAAGTTGACCAGTCTAACGTTGTTCCTTCTGGACCGATCTTACATGTTGTTAATTTTCTTTTCGAATTTCTCGATTTGTGTCAGGCATTGGTTTGTGTCCTTTTTTGTTTGACGCAAATTAGCTTGCAGGGCCTCAACTTTAGTGAACATATTCTCCATGGCTTTAGCCTGCGAGTTGATCTCTTCTTTGAGCGACCGCAACATTGTTCCGTTTTCGACAATGTGCTCTTGTATTGGCCCCAGTGCTGCTCGCAAGGCCTCGGACAACAGGTCAGAAACTATGCCGCGCAGCACGTCTCTTTGTGCATCAATAGTCTGGGCAATTACGGAGGCTAAGTCGTCTGAAACAGCAGGCTTAAAACGCTTACACTCAGGTGTTTTTTGAGGGGAATTTGCCATTTTCTTGGTCGCCATCATGCTTTGGTAGTAACTAACACTGTACAGGAATCACTTTAGTCATAAAACGAAAGTATTTACACTAAAAATGGGGATTAGCGAGCAGGAGCTTAGCGCAATGCGACCATCTTGCGGCGCGCGTCACCAGAAGTCATCCAGTTACAACCAAGTTTTAACTTTACAGCTGATGTCTTGAGGTGTTGCTTCAGTATTTCTAGATAATCCTCCTTGCTCATGATGCCATCTATTTTCTGAAGTGCACCAGTCCCTTTTACAGCAAAACACCCCCACAACATGATGCTGCCACCCCCATGCTTCACAGTTTGGATGGTGTTCTTTGTATTTAAAGCCTCACCCTTTTTCCTCCATACTTAGCACTGACCATTCTGGCCAAACAATTCAATTTTTGTTTCATCTGACCAGAGATCACTCCTCCAAAAGGCTAGGTCTTCGTCCTGATGATCACCTGAAAACTTCATTCTGGCTTTTTTATGCCGGGCTTGGAGTAGGGGCTTCTTCCTTGCAGCACAGCCTTTCAGGCCATGGCGATGTATGATTCTCTTAATGGTGGATGTAGACACTTTGGAACTTGATGCCTCCAACTCCTTCACCAGTTCCATTGTTGTTGTTTTGGGGTTAACTTGAACCTTTCAGACCAAAGTTCGTTCCGCCCTGGGAGTTAAATTGTGATTCCTTCCTGACTGATGCAGTGTCTGTGTGTTCCCAAGATTTTTATATTTGCATACAATTGTTTGTACAGATGCTCGTGGTACCTTCGGTTGTTTGGAAATTGCTCCTAAGGAGGAACCGAACTTGTGGAGGTCCACAATTTGTTTTCTGAGGTCTTAGCTGAGTTGCTTGGATTTTCCCATGGTATCAAGGGCAAATAGGCAGTGGCTTTAAAGGTAGGCCCTCAAATACAGCCTCAGGTGCCAATTAACTCCCAATTATGACAATTGGCTGATCAGAAGCTTATAAAAAGTCATTACATCAATTTCTGGAATCTTCCAGACTGTTTAAAGAGACAGTCAACTTAGTGTATGTAAACTTTTGACCCGCTGGAATTCTGATATAAAGAATTAAAGCTGAAATAAATATGTCTCTAATCAATTGTTTTAAAATAACCTCTGATATGAACAAAGTAGATGCCTTAATTGACTTGCTAAAAGAAATGTATGATAACATGGAATGTACGGAGTTGTGAAAAATGAGACTGAATTTCTTTAGCCTAGGTGTATGTAAATTTTTGGCCTCAATTGTATATTTAATGTGTTACAATATCAATATGATACAGCACACATTGTAAGAATTTGCTTACATTGGCTGCTCCCTCGGATCACTGACCAGCTTCCTACTGCAAAACAAACAAAGCCTGTCCTTACTATGCCTTGATTGTATCAGAGATATCTAACTCCTCCCTCAATGAGTGCTGACTGGTTAATGCAAACTTTAACCTTCCCCCTTTCTGTGTGCTTCTTTGGGAGGGAGGTTCCAGATGTTGGCTTAGTTGATGTTTCGGAGGCCTGGTGAGGTGTAAGAGCCGTAAATCAGTGCAACCTCCCTGCAGCTCCCACTGAGTGTCAATTCCTGGTTCACTTAAAGCCATGTCTGCATCCTCCTGACCCTAAGGTCCGAACAGTAAATCTTCCTCAGGGCCATTTGTTACGAACTCACAGCAGTGTCCAGGACTGATTTTTTTCTGTCTTCCTGGAGTGAAATAAAGAAACAGAAAAAGTTTTGCTTTCCCTACTTCATTCCATAACACAGAGTTGCGTGATCCCAGCTCCAGCAGGAGCACCAGTCCATCTCCCTCCTGTCTCTACCCCAGTCCTCATTGAGGCAGGAGTAATTGGTTAACATGGGAATACGTGACAGTGAGGGGACAGTTGGTTACCATGAAGATTGGTTGCAGTGAGACAGCAATTGTCAGGACACAGCTCCAAACACAACTCCAAACAAGCAGTGGGAGAGGAGTGGGGAGGTGCCAACACAGCAATACATTGGATTCCTGAAATAACTCCAGAGTATGGTGTCCATTTTAGGGCACTGTCATACATGTCCTGAAGTTGTGCAGTGTAAAAAATGCAAGGTTCCTACAACTACAAAATTGTAAGTAACTGATTACAATGTTCTTTTTATGCTGCTGCAATTTAGCTTCTTCAGATTACAAATTCAAAGCTGACAAGTCTTTTATTTTGACACAGCAACCATATTGTGCTGCTCAACTAACAAGACTAATAGTTCCAGAAAAATATTACCAGTTGAAATACATGTTATTACTCCATTCAAATACAAAACCAAAATTACAAAGTTAATGTAACTAAGAATTTTACATTGGGCCAACATAAAAACTTTGTGGGGTATATACTGTATAAACGAGCCATGGGAAAAACCCTACCATCTAAGATAAGCTAACTTAAAAAGGGCATTGTAATTAGTTACTTTGTACTTTGTAGTTGGAGAAGCCTTACATTTTTTACAGTGTGGTTGAGGCAGCCGAACAAGCCTCATCCAGAGTTGTCGTCAGCATCATAAATCAGAACCAGCCTCACGGATGTCAGTATCAGAAAAACATCTTTCATTCACAATTGGTATGAGAGTAGCCACACTGGTAAACACAGCTAAACGTAAATCCTATAGCAGTGGCTATGTAGAAAATGATAGTTAGCAAGTGGGACAACTGGAAAGCAGCAACACCTGCTTGCATCCAAATGCATTGCAACTAAATGGCTAAAAGCTTAATAGCTAGCTAGCCAGTTTTCCACATTTTCAAAGCAACAGTCTGCAGTATTGCTACCAAAACATTTTAAAACAAACATTTTTAAAGCAAATTAGAAAATCATGTTTGTGGGTGGCTAACATTAGCCAGACAAAAGTACACCATCATGTAACTAACTAACTTAGCTAGTTTCCATCCATCCATTAGGCTATCTATACCTGGTTATCCTGGTCAGGGTCGCAGGGGTCGCCTATCCCAGCGAGCATTGGGCAAGAGGCAGGTCGCCAATCTATCGCAGGACACACGCCATTTACTTTTCTTTTGGCAAGTTAATTAGGGCATCTACTTTGTTCACATCAGAGGTAATTTTAAAACAATTGAATAGAGACTTAGAGAGATTTATTTCAAATGTAATTCACTATATCAGAATTCCAGTGGGTCAAAAGTTTACATACACTTTGTTAGTATATGGTGGCATTGACTTTTAATTGCTTCACTTGAATGAAATGCTTGGGGTAGCCTTCCACAAGCTTCTCACAATACTTTGCTGGAATTTTTGCCCATTCCTCCTGACAGAACTGGTGTATCTCAGTCAGGTTTGTGGGCCTCCTTGCTTGGAAATGATTTTTCAGTTCAGTCCACAAATTTGCTCTGGGATTCAGGTCAGGGCTTTGTGATGGCCACTCCAATACTTTCACTTTGTCTTTAATTCATTTTCTTACTACTTTGGAGGTATGCTTAGGATCATTGTCCTGCTGGAAGACCCAGTTGCGAACAAAGTTTTAACCATCCTGGCTGATGTCTTAAGGTGTTGCTTCAGTATTTCTGGATAATCCTCCTTCCTCATGATGCCATCTATTTTCTGAAGTACACCAGTCCCTTTTCCAGCAAAACACCCCCACAACATGATGCTGCCACCCCCATCACATTTTCACAACTGGGATGGTGTTCTGCGGATTAAAAGCCTCACCCTTTCTCCTCCATACATAGTGCTGATCATTATGGCCAAACTATTCAATTTTTGTTTCATCTGACCAGAGATCACTCCTCCAAATGGCTAGGTCTTCGTCCTGGTGATCACCTGCAAACTTCATTCTGGCTTTTTTATGATTTTATGAACTGTTTGGTTCAAAAAATCATTAAATCTGATATGGTACATAAAAGCTGAAATAAATCTGTCTTTTAGCTATTATTTTGAATTTACATTTTATGGAAATAATGTAGTTACCCTTATTGACTTAACACAGGAGAAGTATGGTAACATGAAATGTGTGGAGTTTGAAAAGTTGTATGTAAACTTTCGGCCTCTACCGTACACTTTCTTTTTTTGACATTCATGGTAAAGGAAAACATTAGGCTACACATACAGATGCCTCAGAAATTCTCTAACATCTCCGTTGCGATTCGGTCTGGTAGGTAACGTTACCGGTCATATAGAAATTGCACCAAGATTATGAATTCATGCCTGGTATGTCCAGTTTCTTTAACTCTAAAATGGTTCACTTTCACCCCTGCCCCTGTACTGATAACTGCTTTTTTAACTATGTTACTGTAGCTACCTGACAGCCCCTGTTTGCTAGCCCTAAAGAAGGCAGCACGGTGGTGCAGTGGGTAGCACTGTTGCTTCGCAGCAAGAAAGTCGTGGGCTTGAATTTCAGCTTGGGGCCTTTCTGTGTGGAGTTTGCATGTTCTCCCTGTGTCCGCGTGGGTTTCCTCCAGGTACTCCGGTTTCCTCCCACAGTCCAAAGACATGCATGTAGGCTAACTGGAGACCCTAAATTGCCCATAGGTATAAGAGTGTGAGTGATTGATTGGCGGCCTGTCCAGCAATAGATTGGTGGCCTGTCCAGGGTATATTCCCAATGCATGCTGGGATAGGCTCCAGAACCTCCCACGACCCATTCTTTCAGAATGTAAGCTACAGTGGTCACTGGTTTCAGATGACGCTTCTGCCGCGAGAGATCTTCCCGGCAGCAGCAAATTTGCATACATTTTCTTTGTATTTCCACAGGAACTACCTTTGTTTGCAAAACCACCACCAGGTGGCAAATGTGAGAACTCAAAACCAGTTAACACTTCAACTATGGCACTCACGAGCAAAGTAGAAATGTTATTGCTGCTCTTATTTTAAAGTGAAAAGATAGGAAAATACATTTTAAAGATAAGCCGAAAATAGGAACATGCTTGTTAACCATAACATTTTTGTGTGTATTTGAGTGACATAAACGTCTATAAACGGTTATTCAACTAACTTTGTGGTCAGACTGTGAAACTTAATAATAGTCAGATAATTTTGAGCACAGTCTAAAGTCATCCATGTTAGTTTCACTTAGGATGTAGGGTAGAGTTTGTATAAATGTAACGCATCATAAATGTAACACGGTAAATAATTTTTTAGTCACTGCTGCTAGTTGTCATTTGAGAATTGTATATGCACAATTCAGTCCTGTACCAAATGATTAATGGAAAAGAAACAGCGTTTATCACACATATTTATTATGAGCACACTTAATGTTGTTAATGCTTTAAGTTAGCCGGTGAAATGGTTATGTTCAGACCCGGCGTCTGTTCTGGGACTAATTTGAGTTAGTATTCTGTTAGATAACATAAAGCGCGTTTCCACCAAAAGTACCCAGAACTTTTAGTCCCAGGAACTACTTTTCCAGGAACTAAAAGGTTCCTTCAGCCCTTGTTGTCTGCGTTTCCACCGCGGTCTAAAGTCCCGCAAAGATTAGGCAAATTAGCCCACTGACGTATGAAAAAGCGACGTTGTCGTCGGTCCATCTGTCCTATGATTTCTTCTGTAACCCCATACTACCACTGAAGTAGCCTACATTATTTTCTAATAACCGGGACAGCCCAGAGGGGTTTATTCCACGTATATACAACAGGTTACCAACAATGACTATATATGGTTACTTTTGTATTTATTGATTTTTATCGATTTAATCACCTGAAATTGAAATGTTCTTCCGCGGCCGTTTGGGCATATTTTACCGTTGTCAAGAAAAACTGTCGTTGGTGGTTGGACTTGGACCGTTGTTATGCAACAAATAGGATATAACAGCAGTCAGATTGTAGCTGTTTTATATATCCTCTCAAACACATTCATTATGCTTTTATGCGAACATTCACTTTCATGTCTTGACATCCGAGGCGACAAAATGCATTCACATTCTACAAATAACTGGCAACAACAGCAGAAAACATGCACACGTCGTAAACAATTTGCTGTTGAACTGATTACTTTCTCATCGTCAATTCCATATAGGCTAATCGCAAAATGACAAGAATAGAACGAAAGCTCGGACTTGCATGAAAATTTAAATTAGCAGTGGTACAGCCACCATTTGCTTTCCTTCAAAGTTACTACTAGCCGAGCAGCGAAGTGTGCCCTCCAGATGCGAACCATGCACCATAAATTAGTCCATAGTCTTCCTGGTCTTTTTGTGGAATTGAAGAATGGCAGAGTAAAATTATGGCAGTCTGAAAAAGCAAAAGGGACGATTACTAGAATTAACCTGTTATTTTACCCTGACAAAAAGTGCGGAAGGTGATTTCCAGTTTGCTTTTACTGTATCACCAATGTAAATTACGCAGAACTACCGCATACCTCACATAGCTGTGTCAAATGTTTTGAGTGAATTACAACGGGCTAACAAAGAAAATCCGGAAGAAAATATTCAGCAACCGAATTAATCCGTTTGAATGTTTTGGTACGTAATATGTTGTCCCACCATGAATGCTTAACATTTTATAAAACGAATACTAAAGCAAGAAAAGAAGTGAAGAGCACACATGTTATAATTCCAAGATGTTGGCAGGCTATAAGCAAAAGTAGGCTACTGCGCCCCATAACATACAAGTTTGATTTCAAGTTATTATGAAAATAAATCGGTTTGCGGCTGCAGATTTTTAAAAATGGCGGTTGAAATAAAACACTGCGAGTCGTCGACCAATCAGAAATTTTCAGCGCTTGCGCCCCACCCCAAAAGTTCCGGTACTTTTGGAAAGTACTACCCCCTGAGCAGGGACTTTTTTGGGGGTAAAATAAAGTCCCCGGAACTTAATTTAGACCCTAGTTCCTGCGGTCAAAACGAGTTCCTCAAAAGGTTCCTAGTTCCGGGGTAAAGTTCCTGCGGTGGAAACACGGCTATATTTGCTAGTTTGAGTATTTAACGCTAATAGCCCAGTGCAAATGTAATGTAAGACCAGCTAACATTACCTAGCTGATCTCGGTGATGACCTGTTTAGTTAGCTAACAATTGAGCTAATTCAACATGTATAAACGACGGTCCGTAAAGCACCTTTGTTCATGTCCTTTTAGCTAGCATTTTTGCCGGCACCTCTTTTGAAAGCTAACGTATGTGGCACTCTTTTGAAAGCCGTAATTCACGTTGTCCACGTCCTAATGAGATATCAACATGCTGGTTAAAATATGCATCATAAACATGATATAAAACAGTTGTGTGGTGTTCATTTGGTTTTTGGTGTTTGACAAACTGGAGCTAGCAAGCCTTTTCAAGCTAGCATTGTTGGCGCCTCTTTTGAAAGCTATTATTGCGCTCTTTTGAAAGCATTAGCTGAACATTATTTCCATTAGAAATACAAAAACTCAACTTTTTTCCCCCAAACTTTCTAGCGCTATTACTCTATACCTGGTGTAATCGTGGCCTTAAAAAAATAAATAAATTGGCTTTGGCTTCGCGCCAGTGCATTGTGTAATCAATATTAATCAAGAGTATTTCTCTGTATTTTCACCAAATACTGACTTAAATTGATTTTCTTTTGCAGAGTTCTCTACATTTGGCGCAATAGCTCAAATGTAAACTAGAGCACAAGATCAGAATAAAGGTAGTTATGGATATTATATGGAAACAGCTCTTTGCTCATTGACTGTTTGTCATTGTCAAACCACAATTACGATTTTAGCCTGCTGCATGTGTTACTCAATGTATTTTTCTTACTTGGTCCAATTTCATATCCTTTCAGCTCCCACACATGGCCTTATGACTATTGCCCCAGTGAAGAACCCGAGGTCCAGCCTTCCCCACTCAAGACATGCCTGAGACAAGAGTGACTGTATTCCAAGTTGAACAATGCACGGGAGGCCTGTGAATTTGGGCAGTGTGATTTGGAACTGTATAGTACATAATAAGACTCTATTGAGCTCTTATAACCTTATTAAATAGTTAACATGGAAAGCATTTTTGAAAATTAAGTAACATGAAAAAAATGAATGTGACATGTCTTTAAGGGTGAATACAAGCCCTTTAAAAAGTCTTAAATTGTCTTAAATTTATTTTTGTTCATAAAATTGTCTAATACATCATGACAGTTGAATATATCATGGTGTATTTATCTGTGGTTACAACACATTTGTATTTGAATGGTAAAAGCCCGCAATGTGTCCTTTTCTTGGACCAAAATAAACAGATGTCAATGTTGTCGTTTTAGATAATTGTAAAAATGTCAAGTAGCTAAGAGTACAACTTGCCTGTGCTTACTTGTGTGGCAAATTGTCTTAAATGTTATTCTAAGAAGCATTTAAAATGTCTAAAAAGCCTTAAATTTAACTTGCAAATGCCTGCAGACACCCTACTTTAATATGTGGGGGATCCTAACATAAATGTAGTTCACCGCTTGAAAGACAAAAATACTCAACACTGTTATAATGTTGAAATCATTAGTCTATGGTTATTACTGTCCTGAAACTACAATGCAAGACAATGTACATTTTATTGACAAGCAGTTTTGGGTGTTTTAATTTAGTTCTTGTGCACTTCAATCTGTTGACATATCAAGAAATTATAATGATGGTAAATACATCATTTTATCAGAACAATACTAGGGAGGATGTAGTCATGATATTCTGTCAGTATGCTTCAGTTGATGCTTATGTTGGTGGTGGAAGTGATTATGGTGATGAGGAGGTACTGTATATTATGCTAGCACATATGCTTTGGGGGACCTGCTATGGACACTGCACTAGTGCAAGTCACCCTTTTTATGTTGTTTTTGTATCTAGTTTTGTATGTTTTTCTCATCTTCTGTACCATAATTATGCTTGCTTCAGTACATATTGCCTACCTAGAAATGTAACTTGAATCTGACCTCAGTGGTATTCTATACAATGACAATAAAGGCTTTCTATTCTGTTTGGGCTTTGTAGGGAACAATACATTTCCTGCTTCAGTGTTTTTGGACAGTCACCTAACACAATCTACCTAATTCAATTATCAAGGGGGGGTTTGGATCAAAGCCTTGTGATGACGGTACCACCAGGGTGAGGCCAGAATAATCAATGGGTGTGAGACAGGAGGTCTCAGTGACAATGACCATTTGGTTTTCTTCCACAACACATACATATGTAACAGTGTCCATTTGTTTGCCTGTCACCCAATCAGGGACAGGAACCTGCATTTTATTTCAGTATTCTATTTCAGGTGTGGGGCATAAAAGCTTGTACCCACACATCACTAGGGCATGATTGAACTGCCTTGCTTTCACCTGGTATGCTGCATGCTGCATTAAAGACTATTTTTGCTTTGTTAATAAATTATTATTGACCTGAACTCGGAGTTATACTTTACAAAGGACCAAATTCCTGCAGCTTGATATGTGTACAGTTTTTATTGCTGCTCTGAGTATCTTTGAAAATAAATTTTGAAGATATGAATTACAGAAGCAATGGCATTTAATTGGTAGGACAGAATGGAGATCAAAATTACAACATCATGATATACCTTTTTTTAATACACAAAATCTAAATGTATGGTAAGGGTTTAGTAAGTGACCAATCAGCAAAAAGGTAAATAACGTAATAAAGACGTTTAAACAACGTGTCAGCGACATAAATGACGTTATGACGGATGACTGCCTGGCAACGTAATCACAACGTCGGGGTAAGGTTATTCTATTACATTGTCAAACGTAAAGTTGTAAGGATGTAATTGTTACGTATCCACAACGTTGTTTTGTGACGTCGCAGTGACGGGGCGCTGGCCTTATGTTTTTACGTTAATACTACGTAAATTGATATGTAAGGCGGACGTTACCAATAGAGGACGTTAATAGCATGTCGCCACAACCACATTTTGTTAGTAGGGAACCTATTTAAAGACACTCAATTTCAAAAATAACATATATAACCTTAAGTATAAGTATTTTGAGCAGTAATAGCCTACTTACATAGCAATGATGAAATCTATGTTCAGTAGATGGAGACAGAGACAGTAAATCAACAATACAGTTCAATCCACTTCTGTTTTGCTCCAGAAAACGATGTCAGCTAGGTCTATCAGTAAACATACAGCTTGCTATGCCCAGAAGTCCTCAATAATAATAGTATTTTCTAGGGTTGAGCCGAATACTCGGATGAAACGAGTATCCGGTACGGATAATGTACTTTTTATGAGCACGAGTACCATCCGAGTAAAATGTGTCAATATCCATACCCGTGATGAAGGAAAATCCTCATTGGGTAGCTGCGTCCAGTGTCCACATCGTTCCGTGATAGGCCAGCCACACACAGAGCTCCTCTTCTACTGCTGCGCCACACAACATAATCTTGCCATTCACACGTAATCTTGACATTCACACATAAGCACATATTACTGATTACAAACGGATATTTCTAGCTTCTAGCTTGCTACAGTGGGGCTAACTAGCCACTTAACTAGCTGCTGTGCTACAGTGGGGCTAACTACCCAGTTAGCTAGCGACTACATGCATGTACTTGTACTTCATTTAGCGATCTCAAACACACACTCTACTAACATCATTGACATCCTAGCATTCTTATACATCCACTGTACTAATGCAATATCACTTTTGTGCACATTTAGACGCTCACCTGAAATCACAAGGGGGGTAAAATACAGTCCCCGGAACTTAATTTATACCCTAGTTCCTGCGGTGGAAACGCACTGAGTTCCTCAAAAGGTTCCTAGTTCCGGGGTAAAGTTCCTGCGGTGGAAACGCGGCTATAGACATACATAGGCTGCGTCCGAATAGTCAAAAAAAATCACGTCCTATGTCTTTTCCTAAACACTTTTCCTTGACCTCAATGGAAAACGTCATGAGGTTAAGGAAAAATGTGAAGGAGAATTCATAAGGACTTAGGAAAAGACAACCGCCGTGCTAAGAGAATCCGACTGCACTTACACTAGGCTACGTAATATGCGACGGCGGATGTTATTGACATGGGTCTGCCGTGGTGAAACTACAATGTTCCGAAGATAGACTACTAAAAGCGCATCTTAGATACTTTGCCCCGTGCGTTCTTATCGTGTTGTTTCATGCAGGCTATATAAATGTGGACAACCCAGTGAAAAATATTACTTTATTACCAAGGTTGGAATTGAAATAAAAAAGGAATATTTCACAAAAGTGAAACGAAATGGTTGTCACATTGAGAATGGTTGCTCATGCTCACCCTCCTGTCCACTTGTATTTATCGACATGAATCCCAATTAGTATGATTGTATGAAAATAATTGTTAAATTTATGCAAGATAGGTATAACATGTTGGGCCTACAAATGTACTACTGTACATACCACCATTCTTAATTTTCAAACATGCTGAATTAAAAACATCTGGCTAAAAATGTCTCGTATCTCTTTTTCTTGAAAGACAGATTCTGTGTTATGGTTAATATGCTGATTATGATCTGATTATAAGCCTATGCATATAATAACTTAAGAACCACCACACAATCAGTCATGTTGATCGTTTGTTCTCGTGAACGGCCGAATGGTGCGTCGCTTTAAATGTTGCTGCTGCAAGTAATTGTGGGATGGCATCTCCTTTCTTTTTGCAAAGGATGGTCCAGTGTCCCCTATGGTAAAGGAGATAAGAAAGGAAGAATTGAAGCACCTTTCCTTAGCATTTATACAATTCGAACAGCTCTTATCATGGCTGCCACTTAGATACTTCTGGGTCATTTCACTCAGTTAGGAACCTTCCTAAGCAAAAAAGACTATTCGGATGCAGCCATAGACACCGCATTGACTGCTTCGGCCCCTTGCTGCAATACGTCAACGTCGCCATATTGGGCCAGGCAAGACTGACCTGAAGACAAATACAAGTAAACCGGGGAGCTGCGGTTTTTCTGCATAAAAAGCACTATAACGTTTACATTTCTCAACTGATTTCAATGAGTCGTTTTTATATTCAAGGGTTTATGATCTATGTGGAGTACAAAAAAAAAGTTACTTAGAATCTTGATAGTAAGGCTATAATCACTGCTAGACGCTCAAGAGAAGAGTGCGTATCAATGTTAGGTTTACATGAACTGAATTACTTAGCCTACGTGGTGGAAAATAATTCATTGTCATAAGAAATTGCCACAGTTAATTTTAACCTAGCAAGCTGGCTAGAAATTAATAAATGCATTATAACATTTAGATGCTGAAACGTTTTTCTTTAGAACATGCTTGTTTTTTTCACTGCTTGCTAGCTAACTTGAGTAGAATTGTAAGCATCAAACTAGACAATTCCGACAGAAATTGTGAAGTGTGGTTGCCGCCAACATAAAGTCGATTTAATAAACCTAATTAAAGACATTCAATTTAAAAAATAACGTATATTTACAAATATTTTAAGCAGTAACACTTTTGGACGATGAAATCTTATCTGTGTTCAGTAGATACAGACAGAGACAGAATGAATGCTGTCACTCCCCAGTTCTAAGTAACTTAGCCCAGAAAACAGTATATCAGCTCGGTCTATCAGCAAACATATGCCTCAGCCATGCTCAGAATTTCTCAAGAATAATAGTATATTCCAAGAAACGACGAAAGTCATTGATAAATTTTGCCAGGTGCAGTGTCTCTTACCTATGAGTTGGGGTGAGAAACTGTTGCTTTCACTGCTACCACAGACTGAATGCGTAATGCATCTATAATGAGACCAAACCTTCGAATACGCTGGGATATGAAATGGTATTACAAAAGTAAACTTTGACATATAATACAGCTGCTGCACACGTGTTGTTGACGGCGTTGTTGCCCTTTTTAGTACAGTCTGGCTTGATTGAGAATTCATTTATTCATTTATTCATTTATTTTAGTAGGTGAGAGTATAAGCTTTCTAACCATGTATAACACGTCTAATTTTGGTTTTGGAATATCGTTTTATAGGTCAACCGAAGGTTTTCTCATCATCGCATTCACTTACACATTCACTCTGTGTTAGCAGTCAAATACGCTGCACCTGACAAAACGTTGTCAACGATTTTTCGTAATGTCTTGGGAAATACTATTATTATTACTATTATTACTATTACTACTACTATTACTATTATTATAGGAGGACTTCTTCGTATGCCTAAGCCATATGTTTGTTTATATACCTAGCTGACAGCATTTTCATTTGTAATTTTGCATTTGGAATAGCATTTTTATCGCATTCACTTCTGCATTCAGCTATGACCTGTTGCCTGCGCTATATCCTCTCTGCTGGCTAAGTCGCCAGGAAACCTCATTTGAACAACATAATCCGTGCATGTACATCTTCGTCAAGGTCTTATCTACATTGTGATATAAAGCATTTGAGGTTTACGAATGTGTGTTTTCTGTAATTACGACGAAAAGGGAGATGTGCACTGTCTCTGGATTCTGAATTTCCAGTAGATAAAGCAGGTGAAAACCTACTGGAGACTGCATCACGTGTGCACAGCCGACCAATGCTGTAACTTCATCTCTCACATATGAATGACGTCACATTCCCCATTCATTCTCTATGGGAATAATTGCCCATATTTCATATTCATATTTCTCAAAACCATGCAGCGAAACTTTCCACAAAGTAATAGCACTCGATTCCCGATGAAGCCGCTCAATTTGACATTGCACGTGTATGTGGTGCGAAAACTCTGGGAGGAGTAGCGGCTCAAAAAATGGGTGGAATAAATTATAACAATAACCAGAGGCAACCACACTAATAAATAAATATGTGAGATAATAGTAGTGTGATTGCCAGAAGCAACCACACTAATAACCTTGATTGTAAGGCTAGCTTTGCTTGTTAGCTACCTACCAATCTTTTCTTGTAAGTCGTGTTTTGATTTTGAACGAATTAAACTGAACATAACCACAATAATTTTACAATTTAACATAGCTAGAAAGCAAATGGTTAGCCTGAAACTATTTGAGGAAATTTGGACATTTAATATGTTATGTATTAAAATAATAAATCAACACAAATTTAATGTTGCAAGAAAACATTGGTAGCTAGTTAACAAGCAAAGCTAGCCTTTATAAATGACAAATGATGCTTGCAGCCCTACTCATGTTAGCTAGCAAGCAAATAGCAAGAAATCAAGCTTGTTCTAATGAAAAACGTTTCAGCTAAAATTAATAATACATTCACTACTTTCTAGCCAGCTTGCCAGGTTAAAACATTGTGGTTATGTTCGGTTTAATTCGTTCAAAATCAGAACACAACTTGCAAGAAAACATTGGTAGGAAGCTAACAAGCACAGCTAGCCTTATAATCAAGGTTATGTGATGCTTACAATCCTACTCAAGTTAGCTAGCAAGGAGTGAAAAAAACAAGCATGTTCAAAAGAAAAACGTTTCAGAATCAGCAACTAAATGTTATATTGCATGTATTACTTTCTAGCCAGCTTGCCAGGTTAAAATTAACTGTGGCAATTCCTTATGACAATGAATTACTTTCCACCACGTAAGTAATTCAGTTCATGTAAACCTAATGTGAATACACACTCCTCTCTTGAGCGTCTAGCAGCGATTATAGCCTAACTATCGAGATTCTAAGTAACTGGAGATAAAACTTTTTTTTGTGCTCCACGTAGATCATAAACCCTTGAATATAAAAACGGCTCATTGAAATCGGTTGAGAAATGTAAATGCGATAGTGCTTTTTATCCAGAAAAACCGCAGCTCCCCCATTTACTTGTATTTGTTTTCAGGCCAGTCTTGCCTGGTCCAATATGGCGGCGACGTTGACGTACGATTCAAAGGCCGATGCGGCATCTATGTATATATGTCTATGGCTATACAGAGGCTTTGTCAGAAATATTGTGGATATCAATGCTATCAAATAGCAACATGTACTTTTATATTTCAACTCAAATTTTCATTCATTTTCAGCAGCTGATTTATGAGACTTTCTCAGCTGATATGTTTTGAGGACATCGATTAGTTTATGTAACCTGTAATGTTAGTTGTTTAACACCATCTTTAAGTCTAATAGTAATGACAAATCAGTATTACTGCAAGTAAACCTGGTGAAAAAACATCCACATGAGTAGGCAAAACTAAATAGATTAACAACAGCAGTGTAACAGCAGGCCATCGCATAGCAGAACACTTTCACGCTTGTAATGTACTGTAAATGCTATTGAGCTTAGCTATTTATGGAATGAATTGTGTGGCCCACCCACTTTTATTCAGGCCCACCTGCAATTTCATTTCTGGCTACGCCACCGAGGTGAACCCAGCAGAACATCGCACTGGTATCTCCATTTATTACCACCTGGTATGCACTGAAGGGGAGAGGGACAGTAAGGAGCAATAATCCTCAGGTGGGGCCAAGAAGGACAGATTTGTTGAGGTTCTGTCAAAGCTCAAAGCTGTACAGAAGGTGATCTTTTTTGTTGTGTTGGACTATGTGGTGTGACAGATACCATGACTCTGGGGGGTACATGTCACTCTCGTTAAGCCTGGAGACAAATCCAAAGCTCTCCAGTTTCTGGATCACCACTTGGTAAGTGGCTGCTTGCTGGAGGTCTTTTTTCAGCCTCTTCTTGATGCTGTGTTTATTCTTTATCACTGCTTCTCTGGGGACCTTGAATTATGGCAAGTCTGGGATGAGGAGGAGAGGAGTGGTATAAGGTTCCACTGACTTCCATATAAGCAAATTCAGTCTCCAGCAACATAATGGAGTACTTGTCCAGCTTGGAGTAGGTCACCACCTTCTCACTGATCTCACAACCTTGAGCAGCAGTTTCACTCTCTTTAGAGTCAGTCAGTGACAGCAAGTAGTCTATCATTAGCATACTAACTAACTTTAAAATTGATCAAAATGGCAAAAAAAGAAATGGTATAAAGTATAATTTAAACAATGAAATGAAACAATGAATGTGTTTAATTTCTTTGCAATAAAAGAAGACATTCTTTAATGTCATTGTTTGCTCTTTATATTAAAGGGGTACCCTATTTAAAGCTTAATAACTCCAGGTGTGAACACCACAGAGACTTGAAAAATGGCTTAAATGAAGCCAGACATTTGTACCATTCACAATACTAGCTTAGATTACATTATATTAATAATTTTGGAAGAAATAAAGTGCCACAAATTAAATTGTTTAGGCAAAAAATCTAAAATGAATTTGCTCTTTTTTTTAGTTCGCAATGAAATACTGGGAGATTGCATATATACAGCAGGTTAAACTATACATGTGCTAGATCAAAAACTTCTTGACTACAAGTTCATAAAATCTAAGGGTGGATATGTACTATAGATGTATGAAGCAAAAACTAAGCAGTCTACCCAGCGTCTCCAAATCTATCCAAAATGTCTATATTATGTATTGCTGTAAATCACAACATATTCACGTATTTCACTACAAATCAACTGTTTTGACTCAGGAAACTCACTGTTGCATCATTTTCAAGTGGGAATTACAAGCTTTCAGACAGTACAGTGGTCTAAAATAGCTAGGGGTCCAGAAACATCTCCAAAATCTCTCCAAAAAGGAATATAATGCTTTTTGTCCATTGTAAAGCATATACATGAGCCCCTTAAGAAGGTTTTTAAGATGAAACATTGATACCAGGCTTTTGCGGACTGTAACGGTTTGGGGAGGGGAGGATACGACCGCACGCAAACAAATATTCAGAATATAAGAGGGGCTCTTTAAATTGAACAGGGGGGTGTTCAACCACTATGTCTCGTGAGAGACAGGGAAAGGAAATAAACAAACAAAATTAAGTAAGATAAATGAACAGAAAATTCTACCTCACACTGAGGTAAGGTAAGGAGCAAAACAAAGGACGTTGACTGATAGTAGCGTAAATCAATTCACCAGAAGCCCACTATCAGTATCAGCTAACTCAAAACTTCGCTCTAAACTATACCGACTTACCAAGTCTTTTCTTTTCTGAATTACCAAGCACCTTACCGGCTCTTTGCGAAATGAGAATTAGACGCAAAAGCAACGAGGTGCTCTTAGAGGGGAGTTATATAGAATGACCACCAGATGGAACTAATTGTAGTAGTAGGAAGAGTACTGCACGTGTATCAACTGAATACTCGTGCCCGTTTGCTGAAAAGAGAATAGCTCTCGAAATGAGTAGCCGAGTAGCCTGTATAGTACAAAGGAATACGAAACCATGACAGGACCCCCCATTAAAGGAGGGGCTCCCGAAGGTCCTTCACCTTCCGTATTCCGTCTGTGAAAATCCTGAATAAGCCGGGGGTCCAGAATATTTCTGGATGGAACCCAGCTGCGTTCCTCAGGACCGTGACCCTCCAAATCAACCAGATACTGTTTCCCATGCCCCACCCATTTCTCAGCCAAAGTATGTTGCACCGTATAAACCCGTTCTCCATCAAGGAAGCGAGGCGGCGGCAGTGGATTATCAGCCGGTGCCAACGCACTGATGAGAAATGGTTTAAGGCGAGAGACGTGGAAAGTGGGGTTAATCTTTATAGACTGAGGAAGTTCCAAACGTACAGTAACAGGGTTGATTCTACGGGTTATCTTGAATGGGCCTATATGGCGAGGAGCGAGCTTGCGGGATTCAACCCGTAGGAGGAGGTCTCGAGTTGAGAGCCATACTCTTTGGTCAACTCAATAGGATGGTGCCGGGCGGCGCCGCCTGACGGCTAGTGTCTTTTGGTTATGGGTAGCACGCAAAAGAGAAGTGCGGACCATTTTCCAGGTTGCCCGGCACCTGCGGATGTAAAATTCCGCAGAGGGTACCACAATGTCCTTTTCTTGTTCGGGGAACAGAGGAGGTTTGAAGCCAAACTGAGCCTCAAAGGGGGACAGCCCCGTGGACGCATTGCCCCAGGTGTTATGCGCGTTCTCTGCCCACGCAAGGTAGCGACTCCACGTTATAGGGTTGGTGGCCGCCAGGCAACACAAAGTGTTCTCCAGGGTTTGGTTAGTTTGTTCTGTTTGTCCGTTCGATTCCGGATGGAAACCAGACGAGAGACTCACTGACGCGCCCAATAAAGACAAAACGCAAGCCAAAATCGGGATATAAACTGTGGACCGCGATCGGAAACCACGTCAAGAGGCAGAACACGCAATTTAAAGATGTGATCTACCACCAATTTGGTTGTCTCCGACGTAGACGGCAGTTTGGGCAGCGCAATGAAACAGGCAATCGAAACACCACCACTAAAATTACCATTTTTCCCTGATAAATCGGTAATTCAGTGATGAAATCCAAAGCCATATGACTCCAAGGGCGACTCGCGACAGGTAATGGTCGCAGGAGACCAGAAGGGGCGAGAGAGGAACTTTTATTACGAGCACATATTGAACAGGCTGCAATTAATTCCCTGACGTTTTTCTCCATACTGGGCCACCAAAACCTTCTGGTCAGAAATTCTAAGGTTCTGTGAACCCCAGAATGGCCAGTAAGCTGCGTGCGTGTCCCCACTGTAATACCTGGTCACGGACCGCAGATGGAACGAATAGACGATCAGATGGACTCGCGCTCGGATCCAGTTCTGTCTCCTGAGCTATCCGAACAACCGATTCGATGTCCAAGTAACAGGAGCTATGACTTGTGTGACGGGAATAACAGGTTCAGGGCAAGGGTCAGTGTCTGACTTTTCGTGTATCCTGGATAGGGCGTCTGGTAACGTATTCTCTGAACCGGGTCTATATGTCAAAATAAAATTGAACCGGGTAGAAAATAACGCCCAACGCGCCTGCCGAGGATTACGCCTTTTTGCTTCCTGAACGTACTGGAGGTTTTTATGATCCGTCCAAACCATGAACGGATGTTCTGCCCCTTCCAGCCAGTGGCGCTATTCCTCCAGCGCTAACTTAGCAGCCAGCAGTTCTGTCTCCCACATCGTAATTCCTTTCGGCTGGGGACAGAGACCGGGAAAAGTAAGCGCAGAGATGAATGACATCATCACAGGGGGAACGTTGGGACAGGATAGCCCCGACTCCTACCTCTGACGCATCAACCTCCACAATGAATGGGAGAGATGGGTTAGGGGTGGTTAGGATGGGTTCAGTGCTAAACCACCTCTTGAGGTCAGAAAAGGCTTTTTCTGCTTTCTCAGTCCACCTAAATGGTGTAAAACACGCACCCCCTCCCCGCAGTCTCATCTGCAACTACACCCCCCACCCATGACATAATGGACAACATTGTCTATCTGGGCATTCATAAAAATATTCTTTCACCACTCAAAAATCGTATTCTGTCATAGCAACAAGATAAACCCGACAATAGCCCTACGATATGCTAATACAGCACAGGAGATGTTGCTCACTGAATAACGAAATAAACAAGACAAAATTTTAAAAAATGATAACATGTCATTCTACAGTCAATATCTGGGACTAAATATTGAAGAAATATACAACCTTACCATTGGTTTTACATGTACAGCTGTCCCTTTTGAGACTGAATGGTCATATATTGTCTTGGCCAATCCGTTTCTGAAATATACGTGCATTTCTGACGACTGGATACCTTCCAAAATAGCTGTGCGTAAAACTACACGTGTTGTTTACGGCGTTGTCGCCCTTTTTAGTACAGTCTGGCTTGATTGACAATTAATTTATTCAGTAGGTGAGAGTATAAGCTTTCTAATGATGTATAACATGTCTAATTTTGCTTTTGGAATAGCGTTTTATAGGTCATCGTAACCAAAAATTTTCTTATTATCGCATTCACTTACGCATTCACTCTGTGGTAGCAGTAAAAGACTCTGCATCTAACGAAACGTGGTTAACGATTTTTCACAATTTCTTGGAAAATACTATTATTATTGAGGACTTCTGGGCATAGCTAAGCCATATGTTTGCTGACATCGTTTTCTGGAGCAAAACAGAAGCGAATAGAACAGTATCACTGATTTACTGTCTCTGTCTCCATCTACTGAACATAGATAAGATTTCATCATTGCTGTTTAAGTATTACTGCTCAATATTTCGGTTATATACGTTATTTTTGAAATTGAGTGTCTTTAAATAGGTTAGTGGTATTATATAATGTGGATATTTCACGCTGTAATGTAAGTGTTGGATGGTAGTGTAATAGTTTTTGTGAAGCATGCAATAGTGATGACGTGAGAGTTGGAACATTGCCAAAACGTGGTGGACGGTTTAAAATTGTTTTCATGTCGTCCCATCCCCATACAAGAAAACATACGAGAGCACAGAGTATAGAAATACATACAAGAGTTAATTATTACACATTTAGGTAATGTACCGCATTGTGTGACAATATGTTTGCATCATTTTTTAAATCTGATAGCAATGTTTCATCTTAAACCTTCATAAGGGGCTCATTTATATGCTTTATAATGGACAAAAAACATTTTAATTGTGGAGAGATTTTGGATATGTTTCTGGACCCCTATATATTTTAGACCACTGTACGGACTGAAAGCTTGTAACTCCGACTTGAATATGATGCAACGGTGATTTTCTTGAGACAAAACAGTTGATTTGTAGTGAAATACGTAAATATGTTGTGATTCACAGCAATGCGTAATTTAGACATTTTGGATAGATTTGGAGACGCTGGGTACAGTGCTTAGTTTTTGCTTCATACATCTATAGTAGTTCTCCATATCCACCCTTAGATTTTATGAACTTGTGGTCAAGAAGTTTTTGATCCAGCACGTATAGTTTAACCTGCTGTATATATGCAATCTCTCAGTATTTCATTGCAAACTAAAAAAGTGCAAATTCATTTTAGATTTTTTGTCTAGACAATTGCATTTGTGGCACTTTGCTTCATTCAAGCCAAGTCTCTGTGGTGTTCACATCTGGAGTTATAAAGCTTTAAATAGGGTACCCCCTACATGGGCAAAGATTGGCAAGATTTGGCACGTGCGCTAAGGGGTTAATTTGAAAGACGGAAATGTGGTGACACATTTTCACTGCCAGTAGGAGCAGAATTAAAAACATATGCATAGGTGTAAAACTACTAGCCCACTCTGCCCTGCCTTGGGCAATGACTGAACATCCCATAATGCCTTTGAAGTGCTCCATGCCTCTTCTGCATTTACCTCCTGAATTGTTGACTGTTTGAACAGCAGTGCTTAATTAAACACAAAACTAAAGGAGAACCTTGACTGAACTGGAACAGAAGGGGCAGAGTGCTGACTGTCACAAAAAGATGTTGACACATCTGATCTATCCATGTCAGAGCAAGCAAATCCTGAAGCACACATGGTTTGCATAGGCAAATAGTGTTTGCTTGAGTGTGTTTGTCTGTTGAATTGAATATACCTTACATGCATGCTTTTCTGTGTGTGTACATGTACACGTAATGCTGTGTTTTTGAATGTGTGAATGTAAGAAGTATATAGATTAGCAGTTTGAGATGTTTAAAAGTCTGTACCTGCTCCTCTGAATGAGCTACATGGTTTGGCTTAAACGTTACACTGTGAGTCAAAAGTAATATAAGGAAAAGCTAGGCACCGAACTCTGCAAAACAGCAACTGCGTGTTCTGTCTGGCTGGGCAGGCAATCTATATGGGGAGAAATTAGTCCCAACAGAAACTGAATTTGAATTGCATAATTTCAATTTATATTTCACTATCTGAAATTCAATGCAAAAGTTTGAGGCTTCATTGCATTCCATTTTCATTTTTAATTTCAAGTAATGGATTCAATTCAATTTCAGTTTTCTTTAACCCACATCTTGGTCCTTATAAAAAGCAAACAAGCAAAGATTCAACTGAACTGCTAACAGTAGTAAGCACCTTAATTGACCCCAATATTTTTTCTATCCTCTCATATTGAGGTGCAGTACACAGCACATAATGGATACGAACAAATTTTAGCCAAAATTTTACATTACATTACAAGCATTTAGTAGATGCTCTTATCCAGAGCGACTTACACAACTTTTTACACAGCATTTACATTGCATCCATTTATGCAGCTGGATATATACTGAAGCAATGCAGGTTAAGTACCTTACTCAAGGGTACAAGGGCAGTGTCCTAGCGGGGACTTGAACCTGCAACCTTAAGGTTACAAGACTGACTCCCTAGTCCTTACCCATTATACTACACTGCCGCCCAAGGGGTATGGAGGGTGGAATAATTAGGCTTGCAGTCATATTAACCCCTTGGCACACAAGCCAAATCTTGCCAATCCTTGCCCATTTAGGGGGTACCCTATTTAAAGCTTTATAACTCCAGATGTGAACACCACAGAGACTTGAAAAATGGCTTGAATGAAGCAAGACATTTGTACAATTTACAATACTAACGCAGATTAGTTTATATTCATAATTCTGGAAAAAATAAAGTGCCACAAATGCAATTGTTTTGACAAAAAATCAAAAATGAATTTGCACTTTTTAAGTTTGCAATGAAATACTGAGAGATTGCATATATACAGCAGGTTAAACTATACATGTGCTAGATCAAAAACTTCTTGACCACAAGTTCATAAATTCAAAGGGTGGATAAGTAGAACTAATATAGATGTATGAAGCAAAAACTAAGCACTGTACCCAGCGTCTGTGCGTGGTACAGTGCGTGGTACAGCGTCTGTGCGTGGACCACTAGGGGCATTGCGCTAAGAGGTTAACTATGGAGGATCAGCAATTTAAAGTGTAAGCATTAAGTTGTTTATGTTAAGAAGTGGCGATCTACAGTTTTACAGTTTGTCAAGTTAGAATTCTAGTGGATATACTCAGAATTCTAAATTCTGAAAATGTAGCATCAGCTGTGCTTAAATAGCACAACAAGAACTTACCTTTATTTCGGTAGAAAAAGTTTGACAATACAAACTGGCAGCTTAAAACTGTAAGCCTTATTGTGGCTAGCTTCCTGGAGTTTTATATTCAAACAATTACATTCAATTTCAAATGGTGAAATAAAAATTTAAGTTATGCAATTCAACTTGCTTTTAATACAATAATGCAGTATGAACATTAGAAATTCAAACTATTGCAATACAAACTGAAGTCATGCCTTGCCAAATTCTACTTTTACAGGCACTACTTCTTGCCCATAAGGCTAGGAATGATATTCTGCATTCCCTGATTAACTAATAGACCTGAAAATACACCTCCTCACTGGCTGACTTTGTCTGTACAGGGATATCTCTCATGATATTATCTGATAGGCCTACTACTTGAATAATCAATTTTAGGCTGCATGGAACTTTGACAAGTCGGACCCTACAAAGTTTTATAACCACACTAATATCACATATTTTCTTAAAATATGAAAGTGTACTTGATTTACTTTGGAACTATTATACACATCAGGAAAATATACTTACAGTATACTTGAACTTATTTGCAACTTTTAGTACATGAAGTATACTTAAGTATACTTAAGCAGAAGAGTGGGGGGGGGGGGGTGTTGTGTTTAAGCATCAAATGCTTTGCCGCCCTTGTCCCTTAGCTATTAATGCAACTGCAATTGCGAAATTAGTACAAACACTATGTCCTGTAAGGTGTTTGATTTTGGGAACATTTCCACAGACAGTTTTTCTCTTAACTTGTTTAAGCTTTCAAAAGTCTGAGACGCTTCCCTCCTTCCAAAACCGCTTGGCTCTCATTCCTTGCCCAACTGCCTCTTCCCTGATGGGGCAGTTAGGCATGAAAACAAAGCCAGGCTCCCGCTGATGGAAACAACACACAGAATTCAGTGATGCCAGGAAGTATAAATCTGTCATCGTCACCTGCCACGGGGATGCTGGGCAAGTTAGTGGTGGAACAGGCAGGCTAGGAGGGGGTGGGACCAGGAGGGGAGAGGGGAGAGCCAGAAGAACCAGAGAAGGGTTTTGACAGTAGTTAGAACTGCTACCAAAGACCAGAAAAAGGAATGGAAGGAGTAAGAGGATAGATGTTGATGCCTTTACCAGGTGGCTAGTCAGCTGACACTGAAGAGAGCTCTTGGGATCAGCCAGACTCCTCTTGTTAGCACTGGCCTCATTCCCGCCAAGGTCTGCCTTCATTAAAACCTCCCTTTCCATTTTGACTCTCTGCCAAAGACTTCTGGGGAGAGCATGCAGTGAAGGTATGCATCAGTTTGTTCCCCCATCACATTCAACTGGGTGAATTAGACAAAAATCTCAAGGAAAGCTCCAAGAACTCTAGGGAAGAAAAAGGACTGGTGGGGTGGGACGGTCCATGGCTATAAAACTTGAGCAGCAGTGTGGAGCCAAGATTACAGAATCTGTACTTATCACCAGAAGATTCCCAGTTTGAACTCAGGCAGTAACATGGCACCATGTCCTTGATCATTGGCACTTAGCACTTAGTATGTCCAACGTACTAAATATCCAGGCATATATTTCTGTACAAACTCATGCATGGGTGCATTCATGGTTACTACATCAAATATAAGCCACATTTTCCAGTATGTCTGTGCATTCTCTGCAGGATAGAGTGCAACAGTATAATATGTGTGACTCAGCAAGCCCAACCTTCAAGAACACTGCTGACATAAACAGAGAAAATGATCCTCAAAAGGAAAATCTGGAGGCTAGGGGAATAGTCCTACTGCAGAGCTGGTCAAAAATCACAATATTACTACTAGAATAGTCGATGATATGGTCTATGGAGTACTCTGGTCTCATGTGCATGTGATATCCCTGTCCCAGGCTTTCTTTGGTCGTTCTGTAGAGTAAAAATAATATGTTCTGCATGTTGGCCACTTGCTTTTTTAGTGTTTTAGTATTTAATGGCCGTGGTGTTCAGTATGTGTAAAACATTAAAATACAGTGCTAGCTGTTAAAATAGCTGAATTCAGAAATTGTCATTTTTATCAAATTCCTACTTGGCAACGTTGGTGAGGAAATTTTAGGAAAAAATATATATACTTGTATGTATGTGGTTAAAGCTGTGGGGTCTCAGTCCTTGGATATCAACATTCATGTTGTATTTTGTGATTGCACCGCAGTTGCATTAATAGCCAAGGGACAAGGGTGGCAGAACATTTGATGCTTAAACACAACATCTGCCCCCACCCCCCACCCTTTCTGCTCTTCTGTTTAAGTATACTTAAGTATACTTCATGTACTAAAAGTTGCAAATAAGTTCAAGTATGTTGTCAGAAAATTTTCCTGATGTGTATGATAGTTCCAAAGTAAATCAAGTACACTTTCATATTTTAAGAAAGTATGTGATATTAGTGTGCTTATAAAACTTTGTAGGGTCCTACTTGTCAAAGTTCCAATGACTCCAGTTTGCAGTCACATTTGTCCAGAATGTAAACAAGTCAGGGATTCTTCATGGTAAGAAGAACTTTTATGGCAACAACACTTACAGGTCCAACAGAAAACAAGCCAGACTCATGTCACTTTTCATCCCCTTAGCAAACGTCATTCACTCGACACCACCAAGGAAAACGCAATTCCATGGCTACAGTAACTGTAGTTCTTGAATGAGCCCTGTCAGCTTGTCTTTTTTCTTCACTGTATCTGGGCCATTAGTGGCTCGCTATAGCTATAGCAACAAACACTCTGTTTAAATCTGATCCCAAACCACAGGCTTTGTAGACCACACACACCCTTCCCCAGAAAAGAGCGCCACATCCAGAAGTGTCCTGAACACATTTTAGAATAACAAATACAGGTAAAACGTGCATGAATTTGGCAAAAGTGCATAAAGACAGAGATTTACAGTGTATCATAGATACACTACATGGTCAAAATTATGTGGACACCTGACATCCAACATCTCATCCAAAATGATGGACATTAATATGGAGTTGGTCCACCTTTTGCTGCTATAGCAACCTCCACTCTTCTGGGAAGGCTTTATACAAGAATATTGGAGCATTGCTGCAGAGATGTGTTTCCATTCAGCATTAGTGAGTTCAGGCACTGATTGGGTGATTAGACCTGGCCCGCAGTTGGCTTTCCAAATAATCCCAAAGGTGTTGGATCGGATTGAGGTCAGGGCTCTGTGCGGGAAAGTCAAGTTCCACACCATTTTCGAAAAAACCATTTCAATATGGACCCCACTGTGTGCCTGGGGGCATTATCATGCTGATACAGAAAAAGGCCTTCCCCAAATCTGTTGGGGAAACATAAAATTGTCTAGAATGTCATTGAATGCTATAGCATATTCATTGGAACTAAGAGGCCTAGCCCATACCATGAAAAGCAGCCCCAAACTGAGGGATTTCCAGATACTTTTGGTCATATAGTGTATGCATTGGCATGGTTATTTTACAATATTTTCAATATTTGAAAATCCTGCATTGTCAAGAATCACATTATTTAAACTCCCCAAGCAAGAAATCATGAAACGGTACAGATTAAGCAGCCATGCACAAAATTACGGCTGGGTATTTGTCACAGAAAATACTGGCTAATGTCACAGAGCAGTCATGGAAATGTTGTTAAAAATCACAGAAAACTGAATAAAGAGGCAGAGATCACAGTGTTCAAAAACTTCATTCATTAAATTAGCCAATAAATCCAATGCACAACAGTGGCAAATGATTGAAATAACATGCAACTGTAGTGACAGAAACAAGTGTTAGAAGTTTCAAATAATCAGTGGGTGCTGATAGTAAAAAAAAAAGCATGCATTGCATTGATAGGCTGGTGTAATGAATTGCGTGTGTTCATCATGGAAAGAGAATGGTTTTTGCCTTTAACAGAACATTGTTAGACACAAAGCATGCTCAAATTGCAATACTAAAATATTTTTGAAATAAAACACGGTTACTGTGAGTTTGCTTTTATAACTTTAAAGTTAGATTTAGTACATGTTGTAGCCTGCATTGTGAGGTTTGAGGCTGCGTTATATCCAAAACTGCTGAAAAATCACAGAAAGCACAAAAATGGGGAAAGACATGGAACGGCCAAAAAAAGAAAATCAGTGGCACCTGTGACTTCTGTGACAAGCACACATCCATAGAAATAGTTACTCTTCTTGACAAGCCTTGCATCTTTACACTCTCTCGCATCCGCCACACCTGAAAATCAGTCAATTTTGTCCTGTGCTGTCCATAGTGCTGTAAGGGGCCCAACAAAATGTTGTCTTCAGCCCGACATCTCAGCATTAAAGGTAAGCTGGCACTGAGGCAGGCCCGCCTACGAGGAGCAGCTGTCATCCTGCAGGCTGAGGTCACGGCAGCAGCTGCCCCACTGAAAATGTCAGGTTAATTTTCCAAGTTTGTGGAAGATTTACAGTTTCCTCATTACTACATTCTGGCAGCATCTTTGCCCAGTTTTTAATTTTTTTAGTCTTTTCTTTAAACTGCTTAATTTTATTCTCCTCTTCCCTACAGCGCTCTTCTCTTTTTTCACAACACTGGCACCTTTCTTTTTTCTTCTCTCTCATGCATTCCTCTTCTGCCCCTGCTGCCTCATCATCTCTTTCTCATATGCAAGGAAAGCAGAGCTAGCATTCTTCCCCCACTGTCTAGCACAGAGCACAGAGCTTCATACAATCCACAATCCCATCAGAAATTAAACAGAGATATTCTTCATTTCAGAATGGCCACTCTGTGAACCAAAACATCATGGGTGAGTTATGCCCTCACCCACCAGAAATAGACATTATCTAAAAAGGACAATGTAGGCTCCACCAATCGCTGAACAATCACAATTCTAGGCATTATGCTGGACAGAGCTTGACTGAGTGAATACAAAAAAATCGTAACCCTAGCCAAATATCTATTTTGTCAAAGCACTGGGAAACTTCTGCCAAAACAAGTGGAATGATGAAAATGATTATTCTCTCCCATTGTCCCCCCCCACCCCCCATAAAAAAGTAAATTCCATTATAATAAAATTAGGAGAATATTGTTGCATGTTAAACATGAATAGAAAATTGTTTATTTTGAAGGTGTTCAATAGAATTCCCACAGGCTGAAATCATAATCAAATTTTGAATTAGCCTATAATTACCCATTTGCACTCCTTTGCATTCACATGCCAGCCAGTGACTACTAAATCTCCAATTATGAGCCTGATGCTGTAATTTTTACAAGTGCTTATATAATATTGAGGTTGTACAGTTATGAAAATAGCATATATGGCATACATTGGCATAAATTGCAAATATATACGTTAAAAGTATTTTTGTAAATATCCCATTTTTACAAATGCCACTGTATGCCTATGTTTGCAAATATATGAAAATGTATGCAATGTATGGACTATGCCTTAATAGTATGCATTAAACTGCATATATGAAAATACACATAGATGACATGCTTTCTAATCTATGCATTTTAGACATACATGTGTGTTTACATCATTAGCTATTGATCTTATTTCATACTTTATTTCAAATTCACTGATAATTTGAGGGCTAGATGAAATTACTGAGCAAATGAGGGGACGTATGAGCAGGGCAAGCTAATAGGCACTAAAAAGGCCAATATTGGGAAGGCACCACACCACAACACAATGGTCCCCTTCATGGCTGAGGCAGCCTCTCCAATCTGCAATTATTTCCCTTTGTCTTTACAGCCTGAATTACACATTCAGTACATTTCGGAAGTGGGAGTCAAATGCAACCAGCTAATCCGCATGTATCCCTCAAACAGGCCAGCATTTCTGTTCTGTTAGCATTTTGGCCTGTGGTTAGAACAGACTTGTGCTTTAATGATAACCATAGGACGTTCTCTGATAATGCACCAGAAGTATATCTTCCAGTTATTATATCACCTAATTGGAACTTTTGATAAAATGTATATGTATAATAATTTACAAAAATAATGTTTCAAAGAGGTCATAAATTACCCATATAATATTCTTATATGGGTAGTTATTTTTAACTAAACTAAGTTTTATGAACTGTCTGCCCCCAGCACCCCCCCCCCCCTTTAGTATATTGAACAATCAGAAACAGAAAAAAATGTTTCATAAATCAAAAGATTCTGTTTTGCATTGGAAATAGGAACTATTTACAGCAAAGATACATAGAAACATATCCTTCAGTTGAAGGGAATAATCTTCAGTGATGCTGCGTTCACGTTTCTTGATGTGTTAATGTTACTGCAGTTCACTAGGGAAACGTGAATTACTACTTTACAACAGTATATTACATTACATTACAGGCATTTAGCAGACGCTCTTATCCAGAGCGACTTACACAACTTTTTTCCATAGCATTTTACAATGTATCCATTTATACATTGGATATACTGAAGCAATGCAGGTAAAGTACCTTGCTCAAGGGTACAACGGCAGTGTCCTTACCCGGGAATCGAACCTGCGACCTTTCGGTTACAAGCCCAGTTCCTTACCCACTGTGCTAACTCCGTCCTATCAACTCCGTCCTATCAACAGTATATTACTGTATATAACAGTAATAGCCTACATGAACTTTTTTGCCTGTTTTATTTTTATTTATTTATTTATTTATTTATTTCCCCTACTGAACTAAGTTTGGATAGACTGCAAACCATCTGATGTCCTCATATTTTCCCTTGGTGGCAAAGTCTGTTACCATGAATGGATTTCGTATTCATTTTAGCCAAGACCTATGACTGGTACATACAGCATTTTACATCTTAAACGGATGAATATTGACTGAAATACAAGGTAAAACGTCAGTTTTTTTCAATATTTTGACTGGGATTTTTAAATGGAGGAAATTAACACATACAGCTAAAAACTACAGGTTCTAAGCTTGATTTTGATGTATAGGTTGCGGGGGTTTGAAAGAAATCCAGCTGCCACACAAGGCTTGTGTCTCGCTAGCTCCCGCACCTCCTCCTCGATGCAAGAGTTTCCCTGAGCGATAGCCAGGAACGGTCAGCTCTCAGCCCGCTGCCTGCTGTGTGCTCACTCAGTGGGGGCGACTACAGAATATACCGTTATATATATATATATATATATATATATATATATATATATATATATATATATATAATTTTTCTATAGTAAAATGTTTATCTGCATCAACAGAGTTGTTAGCTTTCTGGACAATATTTTGCCTCTGTTCCAGAACTCCTCAATTGTCAGTGTAGTGCCTAGTTCATGTGCCAATTTGTAATCAGTTACTTTGGAATAATCATCAAATCCTGTAATCCAGCAGCAGTGTCTCGTTAGCTTTATGGTCAAGCCCAAACCTGGCTCTGTCGCACTCTTTAAAAGTGCTGTGCAATGCAAATTTCTGCTTGGACAATGTTTAAAAATCTTTTTGACTTCTCACACAAATTTGTCAATGTTTGGGAAATTGTGAGCAAGAGTCACTGACAAGAGTCACAATGTGAGCATTACATTAATTGAACTGTATTTGTCATCAGCCTGCAGCCTGTTGTGCTTCTGTTTACATTGTTTTTGGGGAATATCCCCAACATTAGTTGCATGCCTATTTTGAAATGCCTGTAATTTAGTATTGTCAGTTTTTTCAAGTGTAATTTTTCACTGAAAAATGAATCATATCACAGCTGACATCTCTCCACAGATCAATTCTGTTTTGTTCAGTAACACAGGATTCCCTTCATAGTTTATTTTCATTACTTATATTTTTGTCTGTAAATGTCAATCTGTTGTTTGTTGTGCCTGGTGTAAATTGCAAAATAAACTGATTCTAAATGTGCAGTGACGCTAAACGGGAATTTACTGTTGCCTCAAGTCACTCAAAGACTTTTTTGTGTTTGACAGGTCATCCATGTTACGTTCCTTCCTCTCACCCAGTGTATTCTGTTATACTGTATTAGATCAGCCAATTGCTTTCATGAGGGTCACAACTGATCACTAATTGTATACTTAGTCAGGAGATTGTATGAGAAAAATGTAACTGCTGATAGTAGCAGCAGAATGAATTATGAAGGATACAGAAATATTTTATCTGCTCAATTTCAATCAAATACCCTGAAATAAAAGCTGAGAATGTGTACTTTAACCACATGTGAATTGTTTAATTACAAGAATTAAATTGAGAATAAAACATTGTAAGTCAGACAGTGATCATTAAATTTATTTTAAACCTAATTCAATTCCTACAGGAAGATGTAGCTCAGTGGCTGAACAAGTTAGACTAAGCTTAGACCGTATTACCAGCTACAGCTATGTTTGTAAAACAGTTGGTAGCTAGATAAACTGGCAGCTAGCTGGTAGTTGGTAGTTGGTAACCTGATAGAGCTGGAAGCTGGTAACCAGTTACATCTGGGTTTTTGACAATAGCTGGTAGCTAGTGACCAGCTAGAGCTAGGTGGAACAGCTAGATTAAAAGTCAAGTACATTCAGCAAGTGCATCTCATCTCAATAAGAGTCAAGACACCTACACCTCCAGAAGTCTAAAATCACAGAAATGTCACAAAATATGCAACTCAAGATGTGGTTCATTTCATGGCCAAATTTATAGAAAACTGACTGAAAAATGTTCATAACTTACTCAGATCTATAACTTAATTGTATACTTTTGATGTCATCATAAATGTTGTGCTGATAAGCAGAGGTGGGTAGAGTAGCCAAAACCTGTACTCAAGTAAAAGTATTGTTACTTTAAAATAATAATGACTCAAGTAGAAGTAAAAGTAGTCATCCAAATAATTACTTGAGTAAGAGTAAGAAAGTATCTCATGAAAAGACTACTCAAGTACTGAGTTACTTCACATAATCTGATTTAATGTTGAAATAAGAAGAGCAAGATGAACGTAAAAATCTAAATGTCCAAAATATAAAATTATAAATGCCTGTCCAATAGAAATAAACCAAATATAAAATAGCCATGTGCAAATTCAAATATGGCCTAAATCATATCCCTTAAAACAATAATACAATAAAACAATACACAGGAGGTTTGTCAGAAGAGGAGGATTTTCGCTTTCTGTTGGACTCTATTAAGTCTGTATACCCCGTCAGTTTGTTGGGGTGAACCCTCAGTTGACAGACAAAATATCAATGAGGCTACAGGGATTTATCCATTAAAATAGACTCATCATCACAACAAAGAGGAGCCTGCTCAAATTCAAACAGAAACTTTATATGTGGGAAACATAATGCTTTGTAGCACCATTATTGCACATTATGAGGCACTTCTCCACGATATTCCAAAGTCCCATGATGCCTTGCGCGGAATATGTGCAGAACTTCCGGTTTAGCGTATGTATTATGCTATGTATGCTATGCAATGTTCCAGCGCTTACGTCTTGACTGTTGCATGCTTCACAAAAACTATTACACTACTAACTAATGCTTACATTACAGTGTGAAATATCCACATTAATACCGGTAACCTATTTAAACACACTCAATTTAAAAAATAACGTATATAACCGAAGTATTTTGAGCAATAATAGCCTACTTACATAGCAATGATGAAATCTTATGTGTTCAGTAGATGGAGACAGAGACCGTAAATCAACAATACAGTACTTGTTTTGCTCCATCAAAAGGTCTAGGTCTATCAGCAAACATACGGCTTAGCTATGCCCAGAAGTCCTCAATAATAATAGTATTTCCCAAGAAATTACGAATAATCGTTGACCACGTTCCGTGCTGCGTCTTTTACTGCTACCAAATGCATAAGTGAATGCGACGATAAGAAAACTTTCGGTTACGCTGACCTAAAAAACGCTATTCCAAAAGCAAAATTAGACATGTTATACATCGTTAGAAAGCTTATACTCTCACCTACTGAATAAATGAATTGTCAATCAAGCCAGACTGTACTAAAAAGGGCGACAACAACATAAACAACGCGTGTGGTATTACTCACAGCTATTTTGGATACCGAGGCATCACAAATGCCCGTATATTTCACAAACGGATTGTCCAAGACAATAAATGACCACTCAGTCAAATAGTTAGCTATCCACAGCCAAAACTAACCTAAACTTACCGCCACATATTTTCTCAAGTTCGAAGTTGAGTTCTTGTAGGCTGAAATGTCTACATTTCTAGGCAGACAAAGAAGGCAGCGCATAATGTAACTACTGTTTTTGGTAGTCTGTAAGCAAAACGTAGTTTGAACGTGAGGCCAGGGGTGTTCTGCCTGCTACGAATCACCCGCCGTTGTTTCAGCCATTGTTGTCGCCCACTCATCCTTCTGTGTGCTGTGACTGGCTACGTTTGATTGGTGAAACAGAGTCATGTGGGGCTATGACAGAGACAAAGCAAAGACCAGTCAGCCTCTTTGGCTGAAGTCTCTCTGAGAGAATGAAACAAACAGAACGTGCATTGAATAAAAAATGGGTAAAAAATAAAAGTAACGAGCGGAATGTAGCCGAATATAACGGAGTAAAAGTAACATTTTTTCTTCACAAATATACTCGAGTGAAAGTGAAAAGTATGTTGCATTAAAACTACTCTTACAAGTACAATTTATTCAAAAATTTACTTAAGTAAATGTAACGGAGTAAATATAACGCGTTACTACCCACCTCTGCTGATAAGTATTTCCAAATGTGATCTTATTCTCTGGGAATTTTGAATACGTTGGCACAAGTACCACTAGATTTTCTGTTCTTTGTGTTGGCATTAACCTGTATCTGGCCATAAAATTGCAGTACAAAGCCTAAATTGTCATATGTGCATCTTTCATGCTACTGAATATACCAGAGGTGTACAACTAGGGCCATATACATTTCTAGTTATCATGCCAACTTCTGGCCTTAATTAATTACTCTGAACATTTATGCCACCTGACATTTTAGCTGCATTTCTTTATAAGCGCATGGATGGCAGCCAAAAACTGTTCTTGCATCCCTATATGAAACTTTTTACTTTGATCTAATCTATGAGTGAATCAGTGTTGGTGTAAACACCAGTTTGCTCATTTAGCAAAGGAAGCAAAAACCAAAACCTGCATACACACCGATCCTTCAGGACCAGAAATGCCCACCCTTCTAAAATATTGAAGATAAACGCCTCTTTAATTAGGGAAACAAATGTTCTACGTCAAAATCAAAAACTAATTTTACACTGCGTGTTTGCAGTGACCCTAGGGAAAGAACCTAAGTCTATATTCATCAAATTATAGATGAACTTAATGTGAATTTACCAAATTGAGCAACTTCAATTGGCTTCAGCAAGCTGGTTGCCAACTCGTACAGGCATGCCAGCAAACCAGTTGGTCCATCATGAAACAAATTAACTAAGCTGGACAAACAGCATACCTAAGCTGGTCCACCACAAGCCTGCTTGACCAAGCTCGTTCATCAGTATAATGAAGCCTGTCTACCAGCTAAAGCCAGCACAAAACAGGCAGGAACCCAAGCTTAGCCTCGCTTGACCAGCTGCATTTCTAAGATGGTCATAGGCATTTACAGCATGGTATACTGTCATTTGACAGATATTTTAAGAGCTTAGGGGTTTTGGGAGCTTTAGTGCCTTGTAAGGAAATCCATGGTGTGTCAAAGTACTCTGTTTTCTGTATTCTGGTATGTTAGGAATTTTTTGGTTTGTTGGTGTGCAGTAATGTGACAGGGACTATGCTGTCACAGAATCCACCTCCCCCCTTCACTAATCGAAGGAGTGTGGAGGTCAGTGCTTGATGAGGACTCATGACAGGAAATATTTTGGTGGTTGCTGACTCTAGATGCAGAGACAAGAGAGTAAAAGAACAGGAGATCACCATCAAACTCCCTCCTCAATTGCTTTCTGGCATAGATTAAATCCTGTACTGTATCTCCAGCTCAGCAAGGAATGGTATGGAGTGACTCCACAAACACTTTCCTGGGAGAAGAACAGGATGCAACCAAACTGTGTCATCATCAGGAAACCAACTCAAAAGGCCTGGAATTGAAGGTCAAGGGGGACGTTGTTCGCCCTCTTGGAACCAAATTCTAGCTGCCTCCAGTGTTAGCTAAGTGCTAACGTTAACTGTAGTATATTATAAACTAAGCGCTTTACGTTAGAAAGTTAAAAGAGGCTTTTTTCCTCTCCGGTTTCTACCGTTAGCTGTCCAGAGCCATCTCGTGTGTTTTTAAGTTGTGGATTGGTGTTTTTGTCTCTGTAGCTATAACTATCATAACTATTGTTAACTAAATAGTTTGCCTCCGTTGTTAAGTACTAATGTTAAATATAGTAGTTAGTCTAGTATTATAAACAGATTCCAGATAAATTTTGGGTATATTTTGGCCTGTGACCAAATATTATCTAGCTAGCTAAGTACAAGTGTTTCTTTTCTTTGAGTTACTGGCATTTAGCAAAAGCTAAGTTAGCTGATTATAAATCAGATTGATTCCACACCTGGTCGTTCTTTTGTGTATAAAATAAACGCTTAGCTAACATTACCTGGGAAGTTAGCTAAAAGAAGCTTTTTTCCTCTCCAGTTTCTACAGCTTGCTGTCCAGAGTCACCTGGCGTTTTTTTAAGTGCGGTGTTGCTGACTCCGTCTCGGCAGTAACTTTATCTTAACTTAGGGAGAGATAGGGAGATAGTTAGGGGTTAAAATGTGGCCAAAACTATGTGAGGGGTGTAGAATGATCGCTCTGCTGGAAAGCGATTTCCTTGGGCTGTTCGTCTGTCACCGTTGTCAGCTTATTAAGCATCTTGAGAGCAAGATTCGTGTTCTCGAGAGACAACTGGCTGAACTATCACATAGTTCACAATTGGAAGAGTTCCCAGAACTAAATAGTACGTCCTTTAACCCTCTGGGGTCTAAGGGTAAAATGAGGCACACTGGTGATTGTGCGATGCTCTGACATTTGTGTAAATTTCATCAACTTAATATACAGTGATTCGAAAGTGTTTCACATCTTTGTTTTCAGCACAAACTCAGCTGCAATAATATGGCAGCAGTAAGTAGGTCATAATCATGTGTGGATTGTAAACTGCTCTAAAAACACACAAACTGTAAACAGTAGTTTTGAACATGCACAGGAATGTTGTAATAAAACACACTAAACAATTGTGACTAAGACTTTTGGTCACTGAAATGTGTTCATCAAGGTCTTGGGTATCAAAAGATGACTAAATATTTTAGCAAATCCAATGAGAAATATAAAATAAATTGCTAAAAGTTAGTGTTGTGACTACTCTTTTTCAACACCAGGTGAGAATGGGAGGGCAAATGGCCTTTCTGTAATGAATATGCATTGGGTAGGGCGACCTGTCAGCTAAGTAGGCTATTCACACCTGGCCGCATGCCTCCCCACCACTAAGACAAAGACTCAGTGAGCCATTTAGAAGACAGAAACAAAGACATCTTTTGATTTTCAGAACATTTATTGAAGCAAACTATACGCATGGAAGATTAGATGAGACTGGTGTACTCTTGCAACGCTTGCGTGGCCTCTTAGCTAGTGGTGAACTAGGCTGTGTTTCCTGATCAGCATCTCTGTAAATATGATAAAAACAAAATTGTTAGGAAATGTGACATCAAATCAAACTTTATTTATATAGCACATTCCCTTCAACAGGTGAAAATTATATGTGCTTTACAAAAAAGGAGCAAACCACTAACTAATGAAAACAAAACTTGAAATGTGACATGGTTACATCATATACAAACAAATAATTATTAGTGAATATTCCTACAAACACACAGAGAATGTAATACAGCACACATTTACCAATAATGCAAGCTATCAACGAAACAACATTAGCTAAACTAAATAAACATTGATATTCCAGCTCAACTACACGCAACTCATCAATAACAATGCATCAATCTGAAGTAGGCTAGGTCTGTTTATCTAAGTGGTTATTATATTGCTATTTCCCGAATTTACTTACAGTTGCTAATATCGATTGTGCGAGGACATCAGTTTTAGAATCCTAGCCACGCCACGGGCTATTTATTACCAATATGATCGAAAAACATACAGTCTACCTGATACTTCTAACACAACCAGACGCAGAGAGCCTAGCCTATAATTTTGAGATGCAATAGTTCGAATCGTTCGTAGTGTGGGAAGTTACAAACGCGCATATTGCTGGATATTCCTACAAACACACAGATACGTTGCGATACAGTACACATATTTACCAATATGATCATAATAAATATACTTACGCATGAAGTTGATCCTCAGCTGGATCAGTTCGCTGTTCGAAATGACACCGCTCTTCATCAGTGTCGGCTTCCAGACGGACCATTTTCCAAAATTAAACGAAATGTTCATCTCAAAAGAAGTGAATTAGGCGACACTTTGACATTCTATCCCGCTTTCGCAGACTTGGCATTTCTCACATGGATCTCGCATCGCCCCTCCTTTAGTCTCCTTGTATGGAGAGTAATTATAATGTTGTTAACATGTGAATGCGATTTGGGCGGACTTCCTGGTGAGCGAAATTCACATAGTAATGAGTAAAGTTTAACAAAGCATACATGGTCTAATTAATCAAATTTAAACATTTTAAAACAATTCATATTATTTGCCAATGGGCGCATTGGAAAGTCACGATTCTAAGGTTTCTGTCAATGTGTTTGTTGCGTCTGTATGATAACAGCACGTGACGTTAATCATCCAAATAGAAACGAAAGTTAATTTCATCTTGTCGAGCTCCGCCGGCAGAGCTCTCGACCCCAGAGGGTTAAAGACCTGGTGTGCACGCCTAGGCCGGGAGGGGGGAAGTCTTCAGAACAGGCAGGGAGAGACAGTTGGGTGACAGTAGGGCGTACGCGCAGGAAAGGGCTTGCACACCACATAGGGGCGGCATCTCCAGAGGTTGTGGTGTCCAACCGATTCCAGCCCTTGCAAGAACTGGACCTGGCCCTTGACCCTGAGAGTGGGGGGACTGATGAGCCTCAGGGTACCCAGATGGCCACATCCTCCAGGAAAAGGGAGTTATTGATAGTGGGGGACTCAATTTTTAGAGGGGTAGACAGCATAGTCTGTTCGTGTGACAAGGAGTCTCGCACTGTGTGTTGCCTGCCTGGTGCCCAGGTAGGAGATCTCCTTGAGCGCGTGGACAAGCTCCTGGCCAGAGAAGAAAGGGATCCAGTTGTCATGGTCCACGTAGGGACCAATGACATAGGTAAGGGCATGTTTGAGGTCCTGCAGGACAAATTTGTGGAATTAGCAGAGAAGATTAGGAGCAAAATCTCCACGGTAGTCTTCTCTGGAATTCTACCTGTACCACGTGCAAGCAGAGGGAAGGAGAACTTTATCTGGAGGTTTAACACATGGTTACAATCCTTTTGTAGGAAAGAGGGGTACAGGTTTATGGGGCACTGGGATTCCTTTTGGGACAGGAGTGAGCTGTACAAACTAGGGTTGAGCCAAATACTCGGATGAAACGAGTATCCGGTACGGATAATGTACTTTTTACGAGCATGAGTACCATTCGAGTAAAATGTGTCAATATCCGTACTCGTGGTGAAGGAAAATCTTCATTGGGTAGTTGTGTCCAGTGTCCACATTGTTCCGTGATATGCCAGCCAGACACAGAGCTCCTCCTCTACACACAGCCTATACAAAGTTCACTGATGTGCTGCGCCCACACAATACAAAACAATCTTGCCATCGTAACAGCCACTCTGTCTACAGGGATCTATTATCTATTGTCATATATTTTCAAAAAAAAGTTTGCAATTCTCAGATTCGGCTCAACACATTATTCTCACCATATCTAAATACACATTTACTGGACATTCACGCGTAAGCACATATTACTGGTTACAAACAGACATGTCTAGCTTCTAGCTTGCTACAGTGGGGCTAATTAGCCAGTTAGCTAGCGACTACATGATAAAGCATGTACTTGTATTTCCTACATTTAGTGATCTCATACACACACTCTACTAGCATCATTGACATCCTAGTATTCTTATACATCCACTGTACAAATGCAATAATACTTTTGTGCACATTTAGACGTTGTCGCTCACGTGAAATCACAACACATCGCCTACATTACATCGTGGTTAGCCAACTGTAACCTGGTGTGCTCTGTCTACTACTGTCTTCACACCGTCAATTCATTTAAAAAAAAAATTAGAAAACCAGAGTAACGATAGCAGCATCTTTTACTGCTAGAGTGAATGCGTAAGTGAATGTGATGATAAGAAGGTTTTCGGTTACGCTGAACTATAAAACGCTATTCCAAAAGCAAAATTAGACCTGTTATACATCGTTAGGAAGCTTATACTCTCACCTACTGAATAAATGAATTGTCAATCAAGCCAGACTGTACTAAAAAGGGCGACAATGCCGTAAACGACACGTGTGATATTACGCACAGCTATTTTGTAAGATACCCAAACATCACAAATGCGAGTATATTTCACAAAACGGATTGTCCAAGACAATGTATGACCACGCAGTCTCAAAAGGGACATCTCTACACGTGAAACCAACGGTAAGGTTGTATATTTATTCCATATTTAGTCCCAGATATTGACTGTAGAATGACATGGTATCATTTTTAAAAACTTTGTCTCATTTATTTTGTTATTCAGTGAGCAGCGTTTTGACTGCTGTATTGGCATATCTTAGGGCTATTGTCGGATTTATCTTGTTGCTATGACGGAATACGATTTTTGAGTGGTGAAAGAATATTTTTATGAATGCCCTGACAGACAATATTGTCCATTAGCTGGGTGGGAGGGTGTAGTTGCAGATGAGACTGCAGGGAGGGGGTGACGCGTGTTAAACGAACGACCAGAGTGACAATGGTGGCACTGCGAAACTCCGTATTCGGCATAGTTGTCATGTATAGTCTACTAATGAAACTAGAACAAAGTGTTTCTGTTATTAACTCATACTTTGGTTGCAGTAGCACTGAATGTCTGAGTTCAGTAATCTCGGCGCGCCGGCGTGCCAACCACTGGGGGCTTTGCGCTGGTAAGAGGTTAAAATACCAACTTCTGGGTAGGTCCCGCCCACTTCCGGTTTAAGCCCCGCCCATTCCGAGTATGGATACGGATACAGATAATTTAGTTGGTTGAACAGATACGGATACGGATAATGGTGTACTCGCTCATCCCTAGTACAAACATAATGGGCTGCACCTGAACCGGTGGGGTACCTTTGCACTGGGCCAGCATATGCTCAGGGTAGCACAGGATTATTTAAACTAGAGACTTGGGGGGCAGGGAGGATAGAGAGTGAAATGGGTAGGGAGGCGCAGATTGCCCAGATGGAAGCTGTCAAAGCTACCTATAACAGTGAAAACATTAATAAAGTCTTTTTAAAGCAAAATTTTAGTAAGGGTGGCTTGGGACGGCGGGGAGTGAGGGAACAGGAGAGGATGTGTAGAAGCGATAGTCTGAAATGTCTTTGTTTAAATGCTATACGTATAAAAAACAAACTTTTGGAAAATGAGGCTGATATTAATAGTAAGGGCTATGACATAGTACGGATAGTAGTACAGAGACATGGCTAGGGGAAGAGGATGGGGATGAATATAATCTAGAAGGGTATAAACTTATTAGGAAGGATAGATCCAGTAAGAGAGCTGGGGGTGTGGCTCTATATGTAAAAGATAAACTTAATGTGCAAGAAATTCCAGAAGTTGACCAGCTCATGCCTAGTGAGGATATTTGGATTAAGCTCATAGGGGAACATGAGAAGGGGCTTAACATAGGAGTGTGTTACCAACCGCCAGCTTCAGACAGTGGTGTGAATACAACGCTCTTTGAAAATATAAAACAAGCTTGCAGAGGAGGTGAGACTATTATCATGGGCAACTTCACTTACCCCAGTATCAATTGGGAATTGGTGACAGGACAAAGACAAAGGGAGGAGGCATTTTTAGATGTTATAAATGACCTTTTTATAGCACAGTATGTCAGACAGTGGGAAATCAATTCTAGATCTGGTGTTATGTAATGACAGAATTTGTAGTATAGAGGTAATGGAACCACTTGGGACAAGTGATCATTCCACAATTAGGTTTGATGTATTTTGCCAAACTAAGAGGGCCCCATCTAACTCCAGGATTTAAAATTTTAGGTGTGCCTACTTTGAAAAGATGCGATCAGAATTAGGTAAGGTAGACTGGGTGCAACTTCTTGATTGCAGGACTGTGAACGAAAAGTTGGGCAGGTTCAAAAGGGTTATACTTGATGCACAGTGTAAATTCATTCCAAAGGTGCGGAAAAGTAAGTTGAAAAAGCAGTCTCCACAGTGGATGAATAAAGCTATATGGAAGAGTTTGAGGAAAAAGAATAAACTGTTTAAGATATATAAGAAATGACAGTACTGAGAGTAATAAGGCTGAATATTGTAGTATGCGTGCTAAGGTTAAAAAAGAACTAAGGGTAGCCAAAAGGATCTATGAAAGGCAAATTGCAAAAGATGCTAAAAGTAATCCTTAGCATTTCTTTCAATACTGTACTAGGAAAAGGAAAGTTAAAGAGGAGGTTAATGGCATTAACAAATACTGACGGAGCATTGCTTTATAAGAATATGGACGGTCTGTAGTTTGCTTGCCTCTATGTCTAGCACCTCTGTAGTGTGTCTCCGTATAACACCTCTAGTGTCTGCGGCAAGGATGTCACATTCCTATGCTAAATGGCTGCGAGGTTTCCCAGGAAGGGACAAGACCATTTGTCTCCGGCCCGCCACTTAACTCAACCTTTTGATATGTATGACTGCAAACTGTATATCTAGACACCACACAGCGTGATCGGCAGAGATTCTCTCAGCGCAGCGCCCAAATGTGCTGGGTCTGTCTCTCCCTTATGCATTGAATTAAACATCAAATCCTCTGAGGAAACTTTGTCAGTGTGTTCTTCATCGTCCTGCATTTGACTCCACGAATAAGGGCAAAATATCCTAACGTAGGGGATATAGAAGTACTAGATAAATTACATAAACTAAAGACAAATAAAGCAGCAGGCCCTGATGGCATATACCCAAGGGTAATAAAGGAGTTAAGTGAGATCATTTTTAAACCACTGGCAAGTATTTAGTAACTGGAGAAATACCGAATGACTGGAAACAGGGTATTGTAATACCAATATATAAGAAAGGGGACCGTACTGATCCAGGAAACTACAAGCCTGTCAGTTTAACTTGCATCACATGAAAAATACTTGAATTATAGAAAAACTAGAATTATTTCTTGAAAATAATAACAACTTAAGGGATAGCCAACATGGTTTTTGCAAGGGAAACCATGCCTGACAAACCTTGTGACATTCTTTGAGGAAGCTACGAAGTGTCTGGATGGTAGCAGGGCTTATGATATTATATACTTAGATTTCCAAAAACATTTGATAAGGTACCACATGACAAACTCATTATCAAAATGAGGACATTAGGAATTACAGGAGGCATTTCAGAGTGGGTTCGGAACTGGTTATGGGATAGAACACCAAGACTCTTTTTACACTTGGTTTTAAAATGTGTCTTGGGCAATCAGATCACAAGTGGACAGCACTAAATACAAGTGTAAACGACCACCAAGACGCATTGTGATCCAATCACTCAAACCACTTGCCGAGGTGGTCTGGGACGCCTTTGACCACATATCTTTTGTAGTGTAAACGCTAATGCGTCCTGATGCGTCCCCGACAAGGACGTAACAGGAAAATATGTCATCAATGCAGGACATGGTGGTTGTTTTGCAAGTTGCAAATGACTTAGTCCTGCCATTCTCAACAGTTGGAATAGCCCGTACATGTATATTAGTTCTTGAAACATTTTTGTTTTCTTAGCTAGCCTGTGCGAAACAAATCTGGCGCTCGTCTGGCAACCTTCTAGCGGAAATGACGTAGGCAGTCACGAAATCTGAACACAAGTGGTCAGCTGAACACCTTGGAGATGCATGATAGACACAGGTGTGAACGGCGATGTGTCTCGGCTGTCCACTTGTGTTCGGATCACCGACACGCATTTTAAAACCAAGTGTAAACAGGGTAAAAGGGTAGTAGTATGAGGGATCTTATCTGAGCAGGGTATTGTGGGAAGTGGAGTTCCACAGGGATTGGTGCTGGGTCCACTGCTCTTCCTCATTTACATAAATGACCTTGACACGGACATTGAAAGTACACTAGTTAAATTTGCAGATGATTACAAAACTGGGAGGTTTAGCCAACAGTTTGGAATCTACTAAAATTACCCAAGAAGATTTAAACAGAATCCAAAAGTGGGCAGAAACCTGGAAAATGAAATTCAATATAACTAAATGTAAAGTTCTACATGTGGGGAATAAAAACATAGGGCAGGATTACTTTATGGGTGGTACAAAATAGAATGTGCACATGTAGAAAAAGATGTGGGAGTAATAGTTAATCAAAGCCTATCAGGGTGTGGTCAATGTGCTGTAGCAGTAAAAAAAAAAGCACATTGGACAGGACAGGGTGCTGGGATACATAGCCAGGAGTATTGAGTTTTATGAGAGTATTATGTGCAGTTCTGGGGACCGTACTAAAAGAAAGATATAGAGGCGCTGGAAAAGGTCCAAAGACGGGCAACCAGATTGATTCCGGGTATAAAAGATAAGTGTTATGAGAAAAAGCTTGAGATGCTTGGACTTTTCAAGCTTAGTAAAAGGAGACTTAGGGAAGATTTGATTGAGGCTTTTAAATATATTAAAGGGATTAACAAAATGAAATACAGGAAATTATTTAAGTTGAGTTCGGTTAGCAGAACGAGGGGGCATAAATAGAAACTAGCAAAGGGTAAATTTCACACAGACATTAGGAAATAATGCCTGGACATATAGTGGAGGCAGAAAAATTGGGGGTATTCAAGGCCCGGCTTGATACAGTGTTAGATACAGTTAAGTACAGTTTAGTGGTAGGAATAGACAAGCAGTTTTGGGCTGAATGGCCTGTTCTCATCTTACAACGTTATGTTATGTTATCAGCGAGGGTAAGTGTGTCCCTAATAACATAGTCATCATAATTTGGGAATATTAAGCATCAGAACATCCATTCTTTTGATAATAAACATGCAGGAAAGAACAGCACCGATCCATCAACACCACGTAACTATGTTGGAACAAACTACCTCTCCTGCAGATAACCCCTCGTCCTGAATGCTGATAAAGACATTGTACTGGTGCACATGTCACATTGCTCTAAGGCTATGACACAATCAGTGTGGTGCTCTTCGCTTTTCCCAGAATGCCCTGACGTCTCAGTTGGAGTTTTGGATGAGGGTGCCTTATATGCTGCTTCTTTGTTCTCCAGTATATAGGGCACCTGGAAATTATGTAAGATAAACTAAAACCTGTAGAAAGTATTTGGCTAAACGTACCTCACAATTATAAGTTAGCGGCCACATATTTGGTTTGTTTTTAAGTGCTTGTGCACTTTTCAACAAACATTAACAAAATATTAACATCAATACTAAGTCCTACATAGTTATACTGTACCTATTAAATACTAACCATAAAATATAAGGCAGTTTTTCAAAGAACAGGCAATCCCCCTAGTGGTCGGCATGCCAGCATGCCTAGATTGCTCTACTCAGAAATTAATTGCTCCTGCAACCAAACTATGAGTTGAAATCAGAAACCCTTGCTGTGTCCCAAATCACTCCGTATTCCCTATATATGGCACTACTTTTGGTATCAGCCATTTTATAGTGTGTCCCATATGAGAAACAAAATTGTAGCACACTTTATAGTAAACTACATCTGCCCCACAATGCACTGAAAAATGTAGGGTACAAGCTCTGTACAAAATCCTACAATACACTGCAGTAGGGCTTTAAGGTTTTGTTTCAACAAAGATGGCGGTTGGAACAAGTGGGCCGAGTGGTAGCTACTTGTATAAATGCAAGTCGTCCATAGTTATGTCAAATCATGAATTATATTTGCATATTCGATACAAAAAAATCACCAATTTTCGTTAGTGTGCCAAGTGTAACATTAACGGTTTTTCTCCGGAGAAGCTGCTTGCTAGCTGAAAAGCTAGCTAATCTCGGTAGCAGTGCAACTCAAGCAAAACGTAATCTTCGGTCCATGATAAAGGATTTTTTGAATGGTATATTGCTATACATTTGGTCGATGCCAAGATTAATGAATATTTAACCGAGAATTTCATATATGCACGTACAGATTATATTTGAAAAATATTTTATTAGAACACAACTTGCGACGGATATTCAAAAGGTAGAAGCGGCACAGGGTTATGAGGACAGTGTCCCAAACCAAGTGTTTGTTCTGCCGCTCACTCCCTATGTAGTGTGCTACATATTTTCCACTATATAGGGACTAGTCAATGACTGAACAAGTGAGTCATTTGGGAAGCAGCCTCTGTGTTCTATTTTCATTAGTAGACAATATACGATAACTATGCCGAATACGGAGTTTCGCAGAGCCACCATTGTCGCACCAGTTGTTTATTTACCAGCACCACCTCCCTGCAGTCTCATCTGCAACTACACCCTCACCCATAACAAATTGGACAATAGTGTCTATCTGGGCATTCATATAAATATTCTTTCAGCACTAAAAAACCGTACTCCGTCATAGCAACAAGATAAACCCAACAATAGCCCTAAGATATTCCAATACAGCAGTGAAAACACTGCTCACTGAATAATGAAATTAAAAAGATAAATTATTATAAAATGATACCATGTCATTCTACAGTCAATACCTGGGACTAAATATGGAATACATATACAAGCTTACCATTGAGTTTAAGCATAGAGATGTCCCTTTTGAGACTGAGTGGTCTTATATTGTCTTGGACATTCCGTTTGTGAATATACGCTCACTTGTGACGCCTGGGTACCTTCCAAAATAGTTGCACGTAATACAACACATGCTGTTTACGGCATTGTCACCCTTTGCAGTATAATCTGGCTTGAATGACAATTAATGGATCCAACAGGTGACAGTATAAGCTTTCTAACGATGTATAAAATGTCTAATTTTACTTTTGAAATAGTGCCTTATAAACCTGCGTAACTGAAAGTTGTGAATCATCTTTGCCACCTTATGCATTCACTCTGTGGTAGCAGTAAAAAACACTGCACCCGGCAAAATGTTATCGATCAGTTTCATCTTATTTTGTGTAATATTATTATTATTGAGGACTTCTGAGAATAGCTAAGCCATATGTTTTCTGATAGACCTAGCTGACACAGTTTTATGGATTAAATCACAATACGAGAACGACAGCATTGATTCTCTGTCTCTGTCTTTATCTATTGAACACAGATATCATTTCATCATCGCTATGTAAGTATTACTGCTCAAAATATGTTGGTTATATACGTTATTTTTGAAACTGAGTGTCTTTAGATAGGTTAGTGGTTTTTTTATAATGAGGATATTTCACACTGTAACGAAGCGTTCACTGGTAGCTCAGTAGTTGTTTGTGTTGCACTGGATATGATGTGAAAGCTGGAACATCGCCAAAAAGTGGTGGATGGTTGAATATTGTTTTACTGTCACCCCATCCCCATACAAGAAAACATTACATACTGTAGAGTACAGAAAAACATATTAGAGTTAATGACTACACATTTAGGTACTTTACTACATTGTGTGACAATGTGTTTGCATTATTAATCAATGTTTAATCTTAAACCTTCATAAGGGGCGCATGTATATGCTTTGTAATGGACAAAAAGCATTTTAATCATTTTGGAGAGATTTTGGATATGTTTCGGGACCCCAAGATATTTTAGACCACTGTACTAACGGAAAGTCAGCAAGTCCTACTTGATCATGATGCAACAGTGAGTTTCTTCAGTGAAAACAGTTGATTTGAAGTGAAATACATGATTATGTTGTGATTTACAGTAATGCATAATTTAGACATTTTAGATAAATTTGGAGACACTGGGTACACTGCTTACTTTTTGCTTCATCGAGTAGTTCTACATATCCTCCCTTAGATTTTACGTGCTTGTGATCAAGGAGTTCTTTTATCCAGAACATGTATAGTTTAACCTGTTTTATAAATGGGATCTCTTCATCGCAAACTAAAAAAGAGCTAATTCATTTTTGCTTTTTTGCCTAGACAATTGCATTTGTGGCACTTTAGTTTATATTACAATTTAGGAATAAATAATCTAGTTAGTATTGTACAAATGTCTTGCTTTATTTAAGCCATTGTTCAAGTCTCTGTGAGGCTCACATCTGGAGTTACAAAGCTTTAAATAGGGTACCCCCTAAATGGACAAGGATTGGCCAGATTTGGCATATGCATGAGGGGTTAAAGTGTGATGTAGTAATATCTCTTTAGATGGCCACTGATTAATACATTACTGACTGTATCGCAATGCCCATTCTAAGATTTACATTGCTCACTCTTGAAAAGTCTCACTTCAGACAGTTAATGGATGCCAAGACAACTAATGAGGTAATGTGTTAAAGCATTTGTTTACGATCACAAGTTACTGTATTTCGGCCAGTCAGCATGTGTGTTAAAACAGGCCCTGAATATCAACAAATTAATAACAACCAATTTGTAGGTGCTAATATTTTTTTTTGCTGCGACTGCAGCTCTATAGCTCTGTCTGTCGGTCGGTCAATTGGTTGGTTGGATGGTCAGTTGGTCGGTTGGTCCACAAAAAGTGTCCCACCCCGTAGCAGCCACAGTTTTCGCCCCAGGAGGCTGAAATTTGGCATGGACGTTGGTCATGACCGAAGGTAGAGCTGAGTAACTTTCAAGGCCAAATGACTTAGAGGGGACATGACGATGGGCGTGGCCTATCACAAAAAGGCGCATAAATCCTGAATGGATTCACAGATTTGCACAAGATTTTGTGGAAATGCTGGTCATGAGCCAAAGACGAGGTCACGTGTTTGTGTGAGAGTGTGTGCATGGATGCATGCACACACGGATGCATGCACGTGTGCGGTGCAGCTATTGGGGATTCGCGCTTGTCTTAAGTATTACTTAACTGGTAATTCATAGGCCTCTAATAAAGTGCAAATTCCGGTTCTCACCAATGACAATGAGGGTATAGTTTATGTTGACACTTCCAAAACCATTGGTGGCCTTGCAGACAAAGGTTCCAGCATCCTCTGCCTCCACCTCCTTGACCTTCAGACCCTGGGGAAGGACGCGGAATCGCATCCAGCCGCTGTGGATGTTGCGTCCATCTTTTGTCCACATGATGAGGGGAGGCGGGTCGCCCTCTACAGGACATGGCAGCTTCATGGTGCGTCCGATTCGCACTGTCTGCCGATGTGCGATTTTCTCCGCCACCCGTGGAGGACCTAGGAGAGATAAAGCATATGTTGTTTAGCTCACCATTCCCTATGCACCCATCTGCGATTTATGGCCTGACCACACTCAACCTGCCTGATCTCATCTGATCTCGGAAGGTAAGTGGGACCTCACCTTGCCCTTACCAAGATAGGTTTAAATCCCTGTTCAGCAACTGCAGTTGTAGCAAGGTACACAACTGGTAATGCTTGAGTAAGCATTCACTAATAAATGGATCAAATGTATGCGAACCCTTCCCTGGAGAAATAAATCCATAAACATGCACAAGAGCACACAATTTCATAGTGTTGGCATGCATGTACACAGTCTGTAACACGCACACACACACACACACAAATGATCCATGTAGATTGTAGGTATCATGGCCTAAAAAAGACAAAAACTTCAAAGCCCATAGGTCCTCCTCAGTGACTCATTTAACCAAGCCCCCTACCACAGCTTTCCTGTTACAGTAATGGCTTACTGTAAATTTGAAACGCGCAACCTTCAATAAAACAGAGGTTGCCGTTGTTTCGCTCACTCTGTTCCATTTTCCTCTCCCTGGACTCGCCACCCTTCTCTCGTCTCCCTCTCATGTCAGTCCACATGCCAGGAAGAGTTTGCAAGGCCTGCAACGGAGCTAGGTGCATATAACTTCGACTACTGGCTGCAGAAGGAACAAGGCACTCCGAAGTGCTCCTATGATTATCGGTGGTCGAAGAACCAGGAAAGCCACGCACAACCGGTGCATACTGCAGAGCGAGTCCCACGAAGCAAGCGACCTGCTAGCAGAGGATCCGGCTGCGTGTTTTGGATGCAGAAAAGGGCGAACAACGCATTTTAACAACCAACTTAAAGCAAAGGACACCCAAGTAAGGCTGTAACTCTGGGCTTAGCGTAATTAGCGACTGACGGAATGTAGCCACATTCATGATTGGATGTACGATGCTAACGGTTATTGTGTTTTAATGATAAATGTAAACGTTCTGTATGTTCGGTTGGCTCTAAGCCATCCACCGCGCTGCATTAGTTTTAATACATGGCATGCACAGAACATATTTTGCATGTGATTTATTTTAATTACTAACTGGTCTTAACCCGGCATGTTGATCTCGTAAAACATGCACCCATAGCCATATAGCCAATATCCTTCATGTGTTTGGTACGCTTCACGCGCCATTGTTTTTTCACTAGCTTTGTCTAGAATCAAAAACCCCACCATTCATACTCCATCTTGTTCCTTTGTTTTCTATTAACACATGTCCGCGGTACAGAACCCCCACATAGGAGAACATCCAACACTCATCACTTACATACTCACACGCACACACACGCGCACACACAACACCTACACGCACGTGCACTCTCATAGTTTATTACATCATTGTAGAGAATTGTGCTTTGCCCTTTTTGGTACTTTGTGTTTAATAAACTTCATTATATTTACACGGTTGTCTGTATTTATATTACTCTTGTGTTGAATTGAGTCAGCCGCTGCTAATCCAAAGAACTTAATCAATGCCTTCACCTCTTAACTAAATCATTAAAATTAATGTAGTATTAGCTGAATGTATTATATTATGATTTGGTTAAGTTTGACTATAATGTGTCATTTTAATAATAATTAATTTAATTTTTAATTTGAATTGCCAATTTATAGTTTGTATACTTAATGTATGAGACTGATTATTATATGCTGGCACCACCTGTGAGGATATTGATGTATATCTTCCACAGTTTGGTGCCCCACTATGAGAAGTAGCGGCATGTCCCCTACAGGATGCATAACATTTATATTGAGTCCACACACACCACATTCCTGTAGTGATCCAGATCAATGCTGTCCATTGCTCCACCTTTCAATTGCTTTCACATTTTAGTGATCTAACTACTCAGCTAAATTCCCAACCAATCACTTATGTTTGGGTGTCCCATTGCCCATTTGACAAGCCCCACCAACTTTTTAAGGAGACACCCACAGGAGAACAAACCACAGCTAGTGTTATGACTTAACTATTCAGCCACTGGAGCTAAACTGTTGGCAAATCACCTCAGTATGTACAGCGACATGCATGCCACAAGCCACATGGTTTAGAAACTCAACATCATTATATGATTAAATCACATAAGTGCACGCATTACTCAGTGAATCAGACAATGGGTCAGATGTGTGTTTGCTGGTTGGAGTGACTCTCAAGCTATAGCCAAACAGAAAGTTCAATAGAATAGTAAAGCATCAAGCAGCACCATTATAAATTTGTATTTTGCTGTGGTTGAACACTTTCATCTTAGGAAAAACCATTTCAAAAAATATTCTACTGGGCAGAATAGCTGAGTGGAAACAAATGTGATATAACTAACACCAGGCTTTGGTCCTCTTTCCATTGGTGGAGTTTCCGCTGTATAGTCAAAACAAAAATTGGCCCCAAAATCCACTTCCTGCAATGGAAATGTGGGGAATCTGTCCACTTCAAAGCAGAGCACCCCTGCCAGCATGCACAGGACAAGGTTATGCAGGTTGGGGCTTCTGACACACATCTCTATTCAAGTGGGGAGCAGACCAGCCTATTTATCCATCTTCAGTTTCAACCGTGCTGATCATCTGGGGCTTGCCATACCAAGCTGTTCTGACTAATGTGCTTGTAAACCCCACGGTATGATTTTGGCAGAATGAGAACCAAATAAGAAATAATAAATAAAATGTACTTTTTTTCTTTTGGGAAAAAAAAAACTGCAGGACCTAAGTTTAGAGACATACCCTACAAGGCCAAAAGTATGTGGACACCCCTTCTAATTAAAGGGTTTGTCTACTTCAGCCACACCCATTGCTAACAGGTGCACAAAATCAAGCATACAGCTATAGAGAAACATTGGCAGTAAAATAGGCCATACAGAAGAGCTCAGTGACTTCCAACATGGCACTGTCATAGGATGCCAGTGATGAATCATGCTTGACTACCTGCCAGTCAGACAGACACACCTATGTTTGGCGAATCCCAGGAGAATGCTGCCTGCCCAAATTCATAGTGCCAACTGTAAAGTTTGGTGGAGGAGGAATCAAGGTCTGTGGCTGTTATTCATGGTTTGGGCTAGGCCCCTTCCAAAGAATTGTGAGATTCCAACTTTGTGGCAACAGTTTGGGGAAGGCCCTTTCTGGTTTCAGCTAGACAATGCTCCCATGCACGAAGCGAGGTACATAAAGAAATGGTTTGCCGAGTTTGGTGTTGAAGAACTTGATATATCTACACAGCCCTGACTGCAACCCCATCAAATATCTGAATTGGAACGCCGACTGCAAGCCAGGCCTTATCACCCAACATCAGTGCCCGACCTCACAAATGCTCTTGTGTCTCTTGAAAGAGAATCTCTACAGCCATGTTCCAGAAGAGCGGAGGCTGTTATAGCAGCAAAAGGGGTACCAACTCCAAAATAATGCCCATGGTTTTGGAATGATATTTTCAACAAGCACACGTGTGTGATGTTCAGGGGTCCACATATTTTTGACCATGTAGTATAGTATTTACTCAATCAAGATATAGTTATTGCTATATATATATATATATATATATATATATATATATATATATATATATATATATATATAGCAATAACTATATCTTGATATATATATATATATATATATATAGCAATAACTACTATCAAACAGTTTAAGAGCACAGATTATTTCATGAGACTTATTGACTAAAATTGGTTCATCAACGAGAGGCAACATCTTTTCCTTGTTAGAAAATGGCACTATCACCACTTGCTTTTCAATGCCAAAATAAAATTTAAAAAAAACCCTGTCGATGTTTCATCTGCACTGCAAAAAATGTACTATTCCTCCTGCTACGAAATTGTATGTAACTTATTATAATGCATTATTTAACTTAATTTAGGTTCTCTGGATTTCAAATTCTAAGCACCCCCCCCCCCCCCCCGTTTTTGGTGACCTGCCCCCGGCTGGAGATGTCCCCAGAAATGTCCCCGTTTTTAACTGTGCGTTAAAAACAGACAGCAAAGTGAAATAATATTTTACGTGGCAAGAAAGACCGGGCAGCAGAGCCTACCGGTTGATGTCTCAATCGTGTTGTGCTTGTTTTGGTCAATGGAGAGGGCTATAACAACTTCATATCACTCTTCATCTTCTACTTGCTTGTGCTAGTTTTAGAGAAAACTGCTGTGGAAAACTCGGCCAGAAGCTAGCAAGTGTCCACAACATCACCACAAACGTATTTTCAAGCCAGGTAAGTTACAATTGTTTGAGATACTAGCTAGTGATATAATGTCACAATTTATTATATAGATAGATGATCTGCTCTATAAGGCTTTAAATAGGTTATGCTAGCTAACGTTAGCTATGTAGACATCCCACACACTAACCTGGCTAGATTAGCGTCTGTTGTCATGTGCTTACCTGGAAGTAATGCACCAGTCGAGAGAGTGTTCTCCCAAATGAATGATATATGGACAGCAGCAAGAAATAGGTTCACTGTTCCTACCATCAAGGCCATGCTTATTGTGAAGGCAAACTTCAACCTCCCCTGCCAGGAGTTCATGGAGAAGCTGGCCAAAGACAGAGCAATCCTGAAGAAAATACATTCTTCTGAGAAATACTCAGACTAGGTTGGTATAATTATATTATGTAGTTACCAATCTCATCATCATCTTATTTCTTTATTATGTTGTTAAAGGGGAACAGAGACAATAGTATATTTGAAATACTTAAAGGGGAATTACACTTTCAAACACATATGGGCTTATTTTGTTTATATTGTCCTTCTAATGAATGTGTTGACCTTCATTTTTCGATTAGTTATTTTGTTTTAAATGTCTAATGTTAGAAGCAAGGACCTATTTTTTTTTAGCGCAAGTCCACATAGCAGTACGATTTCCGGTTTTTTCTTCTTCGAAGAAAAGCATAGCGTTGAAGTCGCACAATGATATGCTGCCTAGGTCTACTTCCTGAATTTGTAAAGGTAAGCAACAAAACATCGTAAAATATTAACAAAACGAAATAACTAATCAAAAAATGAAGGTCGACACATTCATTAGAAGAAAATTAGAAATAAAATAAGCCCACATGTGTTTTAAAGTGTAATTCCCCTTTAAGTATTTCACATATACTATTGTCTCTGTTTTTTTCAATTAGGCTCATGTTCTCTTCTGCTCTTATTCTACCCAGACTACCAGGACCACTGAATGGCTGTTCAGATCGGACAGTTCTGTCTTGTCTGTAGTGTTTCTGTAATATAGTTGTTTTCTCTGTCTATCACAGTGTGCCTGTTAGTGCTGTCTGTCACAGTGTGTCTGATAGTTTTGTCTCTCTGTTACAGTGTGTCTGTTAGTGTGTCAGTCTGGTAGTGTTGCTTGTCTGTCTATTCTGTCTTGTACATATAGATAATTAAATACACTGTATTGAGCCATTGTAGTTGGACCATTTTCTTTATTGTGTTTTCCATAGTTTACCATGGCTTCACTCACCATGGTACTGTAAACTATGATTTTCTGACATGGTTTACAAAGTTACTTAGTACCCAATTTTATCAGTCGGCCTGCACCATAATTTATTACAGTACAACAGTTACCATGGTCAAAATACATGAAACCGTAATTGTCCTCCTTATTTCTATTTCATAGATAATAACATCGGATACTTTAATGATATATTGACCGCCAAACTGGAAATGTCCCTTCAGCTAACAAGTAATTGGTCCAGTAAAATATTTGTTGCTTTGTTAACTCTCTCTCTTTCAGCTGTTCCCGTTAGGGGTCTCCACAGCAGATCTTCCGAACTGCATATTTGATTTGGCATATGTTTTACGGCAGATGCCCTTCCTGACACCACCCTCCCATTTATCCGGGCTTGGGACCAGCACTGCGAATGCACTGGCTTGCACATCCTCAGTGGCTGGGTTGGAGCACGAACCCGGACCTCCAGCGTGGCAGGCGAGAGCTCTACCACTGAGCCACCAATGCTCCTTGCAGTATTGTTAACTATTTTATTATTCCATTCAAAACTACAATTGCCAAGTTCATGTAATAAAGAATTTTGCACTGGGCCAATGTAAAAAATAAAGGTATTTGAGAGGTAAAAGTAAACAAGGCATGACAAAATTCCATCCTAGTCTGGTTGGTAGACAAAAATAAAACGTAAAACCAAGAACTTTACAAACTTTATGTTGAAATCAAATCAAAACATATGTGTGTTTATTCCTTGGAAACTTGCTGATTTTAGATGGACCCAACAAGAGAGGTGTATCTATACCAGTTTGAGTAGTAGTGTTACTGGCTTCCATTTAACTTCCATGCTAACTTGCATCAGGTGTAATAATGCGCTTGAAAAGGTGTAATTGCTTTATGTCACCACCAGGTCCCTGTTTGGCTGACCTGCTAGTCTATAACTATGAGGATTGTATCACTGAGATGCTGCATTTACGCCATGACATGGAGGCACACTGCATTCAGACTGACTGATGAGAATGTGCATACATCATGTTTAGGTATGCCATTCAGGATTGTCAGAAACACTGTGCAGGATTTATATAATACCTATATTACCTAAAGCAGGGGTGCGCAACTCTGTTCCAGTGTGTTGGTCTAGCTAACTTATGCTATCCCACAACAATAGGGAACCTAGCTAGTTTGCTGGATTGCTTTAATAGTTAATCAATGCTAATTAGCTAGAAATGTTATTCCTACACCTTTGCTCTTTTTAATCTTGACTCATGATAACAGCTGCTTCTGCTTCTTCTTGGCTGTCAGACTCATGGCACAAACAAACCCATGTGTGTGTCTGTGTGTTAAGTTCTGTGAATGTGGGTAAATGCATATTACAGCTGTGTATGAACATAATATCATATGATTTTAGAGACAGATGGGAGGAAGCAGAATTGATAAAATCCATCTTGGAACACATCAGGCACTTGCCCCAAAAACATTGTCGGACAACAGTGCTACTTAATGTTATATACAGTTAGTCATGGGTTGCGAACTGTCACTCTTTTGGCGTGATACAGACCCTGAAAGCACTTGCACTCCACCCAAACACATCTCATGCCAAAAAAGAAGGCAAGAAGTAAAAACAAAATTTCTCCCAGATTACACAAATCACCAGTTCTCTGGACAAAGTAAAATCTGTCATTTTTTTCAGCATGGCAAACTGAGATTGGATTATAAATAGTACAGAATGAATACCGATTGGCTACCTGGTCGTATGTTTTACAAAACCATTTAAAGCATTACACTCCAACACAATTACACATATTCCCACACATAGTTCCATATATTCAAGGCAGAGTTTAACATTTGGCAAACACACTTTCTACTGTATTGTAACATTGCACCCCTCTCTCCAAGATAAAGTTCAAAGAGAACTTTAACACACTAAACAAAATAACAAACAGAAATTCTGAAAAAATTCTAATGAGCCAGACTGTTTTTGAATACAAAAACAGACTGAAAAGGATAAAAAGAAATTTGAGGATGGGGATGGGGCACTTAATAGAGCAGCCCCCAAAAAACAAACAATAATCCACTAATTCAATGCAAAACATTCCCACCTGTCAAAATAAGTCTAGAAAGAATAGTAGCTATTGAGACTCACTTTTGTGGAAGACTTTCATTTGTTTATCTGGTTCCTGAAATCTTTTACAAATACCAATCCTGGGCAAAGACTGTTTAGAAGAAGAAAATAGCACTTTTTCCAGTATCCCATTCATGTGGAAAAGTGCTAGGTAATCGCCTTCCGGTTTTTCTCTGCCTTGTTATTTATTTTCAGATTAATCCATCATGTCTTGGAAACACAACACTCAGCAATTAATTCTTCATGCTTAATTTTATAACATAAATAAATATATAAATATTTTTCTAATTAAATTAGGCAGCAAATCTTAAATGTTGAATCAGCCGACAGCAAAAGAAGTTTCAATTGAAAACTATGCATATGCTTTGCTACGTTACAACTAATTTGTCACCAGCAGTAACACCTGCTGAACACATACAACAAAAAAAAAAAAAAATCTTTCATCAACACTGAAGCCAGAAATCTTCCCCTGATACCTCATTTCTACTCTAATTTCCATCAGTGCTCTCTTTGTGCAAGGCTGAAATACCTCTGCAATGCTTTAAACAAGAGAGGTGGACCCTGGTAGAACACGTCTTTAAGTACTGTATATGATATCAGACCTAGGTCAAATACAAACATGTATTTGTATTTGAAAAGTAGTTAAATACATTTTTGAAGTATTTTCAAATACATTTACAAATTAAATACTTTGTATGTCATGTATTTAAATTATTTCATGGAAAACCAAATACTTTCCCAAATGGTATTTAAAAAATACATTACTTTAAATAAATACTTTCCTGGGAAACCAAATACTTTCATATTTAGAATCATTTAAAAATACATTAAAATACTAATACAATAAAAAAATATTTTGAAATATTTCTGTGACAGACAACGGAAATGACTGAGCCAGCAACAATGTAGGCTTCATAATGAAGTGGGTATCCCAGAGTTCTTTGTACAGTCTTTGTGAGTGGCCCTTGATGTGTTGTCAGCGAGATATAATACTGAGGGCACTCCAGGGGAACTAATAGGGGCTAGGGGTTGAATTTGGCTTATGGGCAAGGATAGCCTATGCTGGCTATTTTAAACAACCCATGCGCTGCCTCTAACAGACAGTAGCCTAAATGCCCACACATGTCATTGCATGGAAGGGATGGCAAACTCAGACGTCTTCATAAGCTACTTGCCAGTTTATTGGTACCCATGCAATCTTTTTAAAGTTAGTGGCCTTTTACTGTATTTCCTCCTTTTTTGTTGTCAGAGTGTTCAGCAGCCATATATACAGTTCCTTCTTTCACAATTTGTGAGGTTAGACACTGATAAGGTAGAATTCAGCCATGCATATTCACCACCAATTAACCACTTTGCACACTTGCAAAATCTGGCAAATCCTTGCCCATTTAGGGGGTACCCTATTTAAAGCTTTATAACTCCAGTTGTGAGTATCAAAGAGACTTCAAAAATGGCTTAAATAAAGCAAGACATTCGTACTATTTACAATCTTAGATTAGTTTATTAGTTTATATTCATAATTTAGGGAGAAATAAAGTGCCACAGATGCAATTTTCTAAGCAAAAAAGCAAAGATGAATTTGCTCTTTTTTAGTTTGCAATGAAATATTGAGAGATCCCATATATAATACAGGTTAAACTACACATGTCCTGGATAATAAAACTCCTTGACCACAAATGCGTAAAATCTAAGGGTGGATATGTAGAACTACTAAAGATAAAATTTTTAAAAAATTAAAGCCGCAAGCGGCGTTGGGAGGGGTCCAAGCATTGGCACCATCGCGCCCCCTATGGAGCGATTTTAAAATGGCTTTGTCCTCATGATCATATGCCTTCACCCAACATATCTACAGAATATCATGATGATCGTATGAAATATTGATGACTTATGGCCAATTTTGTGCTAAGAGACGCTGTCGGATGACTTAGTTGCGTCGCCATGGATATGTCCTGGCCGCTTCCCGTCAAGGCCTTTTCTATGTTGTAACACTTAGATGGTCCGGCGTGTATGCACAGCTGCAGTGTTTCTGCGCCCCAACTAAAAAAGGCGTCACACTAGTGTTGTCACGATACCAAAATTTTGACTTTGATACTGATACCAGGGTTAGTATTACGATACTCAGTACTGAAATGATACTTGAAACTTAAACGATGCTAATTCGATACTCGGTACCTAACAATACTGAAATTACCTTAATAGATGAGAAACGTAATGTCCACAAGGGTTGATCTCATTTTCGAATTCATGGTTTATTAACAACCTGGTTCATTAACAACCTTTAAGTTGAAGCCTCTTCAACATATTAATATGCATAGGCCTATAGTGTTACAACACTGAACAATAGAAAAATATGTTAAATATATTTCAAAAATTAAACAGTTGTAAAGTAAATAATCTTTAAAACAGGTCTTTCACCTTTAAATAGGTTTAAAAACAGCATATTTTAATAACAATACAGCATAATATAAATAAAATATTTCCTAATTGGAACACCTATTGCTACTGAAGTGAACTGAGTCAAAGCTTGCGCTGTATCAAAGAGCTGAGTACACAAGCGCAAGTCACCTCACTTGGCAACCTTAGTTGCTACTGCCATCTAGCGAAGATTCTGACAAATTACACTTTTCATCCTCTCAATCAGTAATGCGGGAGACAATTTTCCCTGGCTTTTACATTTGACTCAAAACTACCGAACGTCGGAATATTCTAATACGGAACCGTTTCTTTCTTTTTTCTTTGTTTTAAGTACCGAGAAAGTGCTGAAGTTTTGGTATACCGTGCAACACTACGTCAGACACAAATGTACCTTAGAGGGATATGTTTCAAGTGTTTAATACTCTTATCAACATGACATGAGAATGGACAAATATGCTTGCTTTATGCAAATGTATGTTTATTTATCATTGGAAATCAATTAACAACCCAAAACAATGACAAATATTGTCCAGAAACCCTCAAAGGTACTGCATTTAGCATAGCAAAATATATATTCAAATCATAACATGGCAAACTCAAGCCCAACAGGCAACAACAGATGGGCATATTGACTTGCTAAATTTAACATTACTTAGTAATATGAGTACTCACACAATGTACTGTGTCCGCTTATAAAGGTTCAGTAAAACATCCAGTTTTTTTTAAGCATTAACACAAAACGATGGACCTCAATGCATCGCAACAACAGACACATTGTACAACAGGTACATTGGTCAGCTAAATTTCCATTACTCAAAGATCATTCCCTGGATCCCTCGCACTTCTAAAGCAAATCATACAACGTAATTGTGTCCAACCTCACATGGCGAAACTAAAGGCTCACAAAAACATCCCCTTCTACTATGTGGGATCAAAACAGGATGATACAAAATAAAACAAACAATAAATAAAGTGAGCAGGAAACAGTGGAAAGGGAGTATAATACAGAACTAGGACTCAAACTAGGATATTGCAGTTAGGCTATACTTCCATTTCTTTGCTCCGAGCCACTTGCTTTAACAGACAAGCCTGTTTACATTGTCGGACGACAGGGCAGCTCCCTTCTTCTGAACAATATGCCCAGACACTGAAAAACTGCATTCATGCTGTTTTACTCGGGAGAACATGGATTCCCACAGAAAACACTGCTTTCTTTTATTGTTAAGGAGTATATTAAATGAGTAAATAGAGTGAAACCGCGAAACTAGTTAGGCTGCAGTAGTACTGAAATGTAAATATGGTATCACTGTGCAAAATAACATTTTCTAGCTCAGCTGGCTAGCGAAAAAAGTTGCTGATGGATATCGTAACTTTTACATTTCACACATTGCTATAATGAATGGGAAACATAAACGATACTAACATATCACATAATCACACACCCAAATGAAAATGCATGAAAAGCCTAATTACACCATTTTTATTTCTTACCACGAACTACGAATGCCGCCATTTATCTTAATGTAACGTCACCAATCCAGAAGTTGGAAAAGTCGGAGCTCAGAAATGATACCCACTTTCCTCCCCAGAGACTCCTCCCTCCTTATATTCGCTACAGCAAGAGGAACGAAGCCGTGTATATGAACCGTACGTTAGTGTTGTGTTGTCCGCAAACGATTCGGGCGTATGTCAGTTCAGTGTACCGTCACATGCCTAGTACGTTCAGTGAACGAATCACTGAACTGATTCGTTCACTGGGTCTGCGAACGATAGTCAGTCAGTGAACAACCAGTTCACGGCCCCCTAGTGACGCCTCTGCACCGAATCACAGTTCAGCTCGCTAACTAGTGAACTGACTGAGAGTGGTTGTTCGTGAAAGATAAGCCAGTGAGCTGGGAATTTAGTTGGATAAAGATACCATTTGCAAACTGAAAGCTGCTATAACAAAGTCCTACCCTATTATGTACAGCACGTATATTTTCGCGACATCTAATTATTAAATAAAATATTTGGTACTACTTCCTACTTCAAGATAGTGTTGTGTCGTTCACGAATGATTCGGGCGTACGTCAATTCAGGGTACCGTCACATCCCTAGTACGTTCAGTGAAAGAATCAGTGAACTGATAGTCTGCGAACGATAGTCAGTCAGTGAACGACCAGTTCACATTCGCTCGCAACTGACTGAGAGCTCAACTGAACTGAACGAATCGTTTCAGGAAGTGATTCAGTTCAGTTCGTTCACCCAAAAGATTTGTTCTTTTGAACAAATCGTTCGCGAAGGACACAACACTAGCATAAATTTCATAATAAACATATATCTTCAAAAAACAATTAAGTTGATTAGATAAAACATTAGATACCTTGTCTTTATACTGTTTTTGTTTGAATACAAGTCAAAGTAAATTTACAAACTACTGCTTTCTGTCTTTATTTGAATTTCATTTACCGTCCCAACTTTTTTGGGTTTGTACAAGGTGAAACCAAAGGGCACAGCTGAGGCCAAAGGTTTACATACACCTAGGCTAAAGGCATACAAACTCAATTTTTCACGACTCCACACATTTCATGTTACCATACATTTCCTGTGTTAAATTAATTAGGGTATCTATTTTATTTCCATAGGAGGTCATTTCAAAATAATAGCTAAGACAGATGATTTTATGTACTATATCAGATTTTCAGTGGGTCAAAAGTTTACATACACTTTGTTACTATTTGGTGGCATTGCCTTTGCTTAACTTGAATCAAATGCTTGGGGTAGCCCTACACCAGACAGAACTGGTGTAACTCAGTCAGGTTTGTGGGTGTCCTTGCTCGGACACATTTTTTCAGTTCAGTCCACACATTTTCTATGGGATTCAGGGCAGGGCTTTGAGATAGCCACTCTAATACCTTCACTTTGTTGTCTTTAAGCCATTTTGTTACAACTTTGGAGGTATGCTTAGGATCACTGTCCTGCTGGAAGACCCAGTTACAACCAAGGTTTAATTTTACAGCTGATGTCTTGAGGTGTTGCTTCAGTATTTCTAGATAATCCTCCTTCCTCATGATGCCATTTATTTTCTGAAGTGCACCAGTCCCTTTTCCAGCAAAACACCCCCACACATGATGCTGCCACCCCCATGTTTCACAGTTGGGATGGTGTTCTTCAGATTAAAAGCCTCACCCTTTTCCCTCCATACATAGAGCTGATCATTATGGCCAAAGAGTTCAATTTTTGTTTCATCTGACCACACTCTTCCAAAAGGCTAGGTTTTTGTCCTGGTGATCACCTGCAAACTTCATTCTGGCTTTTTATCCCGGTCTTGGAGTAGGGGCTTCTTCTTTGTGCGACAGCCTTTCAGGCCATGATGTACATCACCGGTTCCTTTGTTGTTGTCTTGGGGTTCAGTTGAACTTTTCGGACCAAAGTTCATTCAGCCCTGGGAGTTAATTTGTGCCTCCTTCCTGAACGATGCAGTGTCTGTGTGATCCCAAGATATTTTTATTTGCATACAATTGTATAGATGCACATGGTACCTTCAGTTATTTGGAAATTACTCCTAAGGAGGAACCAGACTAGTGGAGATCCACAATTTTTTTTCCAAGGTCTTGGCTGAGTTGCTTGGATTTTCCCATGGTATCAAGGGCAAAAAGGCAGTGGCTTCTTTTAGGAAGGCCCTTAAATACAGCCACAGGTGCCAATTAACTCCCAATTAACTGCTAATTATGAAAACTGGCCAATCAGAAGCTTCTAAAAAGTCATTACATCAATTTTTGGAATCTTCCAGACTGTTTAAAGAGACAGTCAACTTGGTGTCTGTAAACTTTTGACCCACAGGAATTCTGATATAGTGAATTGAAGCTGAAATAAATCTGCCTCTAATTGATTGTTTTAATATTACCTCTGATGTGAACAAAATAAATGCCCTAATTGACTAGCCAAAAGAAATGTATGGCAACATGAAATGTGCGGAGTTGTGAAAAACTGAGTTTGAATATCTTTAGCCTAGGCGTATGTAAACCTTTGGCCTCAACTGTATGAAAATACTATTTAGTGTAAGATGAGAGCACTTTAATTATATGTGAATTATTTGATTCCAAATCAAAAATTGTGGCGTACAGAGCCAAATCAAAAAAAAAAGTCTTAGTCCCAAACATTATGGAGCTCACTGAAAAATAAAGGCAATGAAATGCCTTTAACAAACAGAAAATGTCATTTATCACCTGGGAAAGATGTAACCAAGATGTTCTGCCAATGCAAAACCCAATATGCCTCACAATCATGATATGTGCTTATGTTTCAAGCAGAGTACAATTCTAGAGATTGCTTTGTTGTCTTTAGGCATATATACACCCACCATGCACTTGTGACTCAAGAACCTAAACTTGCAGCATGCTTGTGTGTCTCAACATATGAACTGTAACTGTTGTCTGGGAATTATATTTGTTCATGTCAAATTTTCTGTCTTGTAACCCCCTGTATTGTATTCCCATCTATGTTTTGTTTATTATCCTCTGTGAATTTTGACTGTGTGGTGACTGGCTTTTGTTATGTCCTCAGGAGCATAAACACACAGAATGCACTTGTATCTTCAGGAACATGCAAAGAACAGCACAGAATTCCTGTAGATCACTTGTTGACAAATGAGCCCTTGTGATGGTTGGTGTGAAAAATTCATGATCAGGAATTTGCTGGAACTGCACTCTGCATATCCTCACGAGAGAAGAGTTTAAGTATTTCTGGCCAGACGTTCCTTGAAGACTGAAATCTCAGGCTCCCGGTAAGAGTAGGTCATTTACGGGTATTTCGCTCTGAAGACCCATTTTGGAAGGACCCTTGATCAAATGCCCCCAGTCTGTGGCCTTCCCAGTCTCAAAAGCTAAGCTGCGAGTCCTGTGTGACATATCAGGCACAGCTGTGAGAGCAGAAACCTGGAATATTCTGAATATTCTTTCCTCACATTTGGCCTTTCATTCTTTCTGCCCACAAAAAAGATTGACAGGATCATGTTAATACCAGAGGTGTTTCTCCTGTACATTTCTGTAGTTGAAGGTGGTAGTGCGGTTTGTTTTGGTTGGAGTATTGTGTGTGAGACAGAGAAAAATTGAGAATGAGACAGAGAAAGACAAGAGAAATAGCAAGAGGCAGAGAACAAAACAGAAAAAGAGAAGGGGAGAGTGAAGGTGAGAGAGTTGTAATAGCTCTATGAATTTTTTAACTTAACCTAAGTGCACCTTACTTTTACTGCCCTCGCATGAGATCTGCCTAAAGGCACTGCATCCAAGTACAGTGATTCCATCCCCTTATAAGGCTCTTGCATGGTGCTGGTTGTACATATATATATGTATATATATGATATATATGTATCTGATGAAAAACATGTTTTCAACGTACAAAAATGCCAAGTTACTCGCATAAACAAAGCACTATCTATAACTCATTAATTCAAACTGGCAAAATCTAGGCCTGCCATTAAAAGCATTGATATCAATAGTGTAAATGTTTTATTTTTAGTGAACCAGTAAGACAGTGTAATGTGTGAGAGGTTTGCGTGAGTCCGAGGGGGGATTTAAACCTAAGCCTGTCACTCGTCCAAATGAGACGTAAGTAGACGCAGAGTTTGCCTGAAAAGTGGCAAACTCTCAATGCTGTATAGATATGAGGCATGCTGCCTCAGAAAGGCAATAACTTCAATGCCATTGGGATTGCCATCCCTATATAAATGGACAAGTTCCATGGACCAGGATACAGTGGATAAGATGCCTGCAGGGCAATGAATAATTGGCAGTAGTCTCTCTCAGGGTTAGGGAAGGTTCAGTCAGCAGGGATCTATATCTCATCCTTTACCAGTGACCACTGTTTGTCGATCGGGCGCCTGCAAGCCTGTTAATCTGCACATAAACGTTTTTTTTTTCTGACTCAAGCCAAACTTGCAAGTTGAAGAGTGATAAGAATCAGCTTGTCTCCACTCTCCAAAATCGATAGTCATAGGTCCAGGTATGAGCTCTGACATATTATTGAGTGACTAATCAATGCTATTTAGCTTCATATTCAAATATGGACCACATTTTCGGTCAAGTCGTAAAATAAATTTCAAGCTTACTGTGCTATCTGAGAGGTAAACCAAGGATGTCTCTTGGTGAAATGGTCTGGGGATTTTGTTTACAGGGTTTTGGCTGACTTACTTAATATGTGCAAGAGCAGAATGTCCAACTGTGACAGAAAAACCCTATAAAAACTTGCCTGAATTCCCCAGATGGCCAACATTCTTGCCAACGTTCCTTTCTCCCCTTGCTCTGACCACTGACCTGTCTGCCCAATAGCAGTGATAAGGACGAGAGGAGGGAGGGAGGGTGCTGATTTCTTGCTGTGAATCTGTATCTGTTGTGAATGCAGAATAAGATAGCAGCCTTTGGTGTTAAAACAGCCCCATATACAACATTAGTATTGGGACATTTCAGGCCACGAAGGGGAGTTAAGAACCCTGGAATGCCTTTGATTCTTAACTCTTAAGCAGGGCTTAGCCGCAGTGTGTGTTCTGTGCCAGCTCTCAGAACCTTTAAGCAGGAAGCCACTGAGAGCAGAATAGTGCCATACAACCTCCCCTAACCCCACCTCCCCAACTGTCCATTTGTGTACAAGGACTGCCAATCTTAAAGTTGAAATTACACTGACAGGAACTTTCCCTGATATGAGCCCAAAGTAGCACCTCTCTGGGGCAAGGCAGACAGATGGCAGGTTGCAGAAATGAACGTTGCTCCACTGAGAACCTGCCACGGCAAGAGACTACTCACTTTGTTTAGCTGCAGACAATACGCTGCAATAAAGTTTGGGTCCTATTTTCCATCCAAATGAGCAAAAACAGAACAATCTAAGTTCAGAGGGAATTCATCTCTATCAGCACCCAGGATATTTTTTACAGCCAGTTGGTGGACTGTCTAACACTAGTATTACAGCTCTACACCTGCCTAATTTCAAATAAAAAGCCTCCTCAAAATACTGTATTTGAAATGGCCCAATACATAATTACTCTAATTCCTTAAATATACATCATTAGATAAATATATCCATCCATCCATTATCTATACCTGCTTATCCTGAGCAGGGTCATGGGGGGTGCTGGAGCCTATCTCAGCATGCATTGTGCGAGAGGCATAAATACACCCTGCCTATCTATCGCAGGGCACACACACCATTCACTCACACACTCATACCTATGGGCAATTAAGAGTCACCAGTAAGCCTACCTGCATGACTTTGGACTGCAGGAGGAAACCAGAGTTCCCTGGGGAAACCTACGCGGACACAGGGAGAACATGCAATCTCTACACAGGAAGGCCCCAAGCCGAGATTCGAACCCATGACCTTCTTGCTGTGAGGTGACAGTGCTACCCACTGCACCACCGTGCATAGATAAATATAATATCTCAGATTTGTAATTATATGAATTATAATATTAAATAAATATTGTGTTTACAAAAAAGTTTATTTGAAAAAATAGTGCAATCATTTTAGAAAAATATTTCTTCCACAGATTTAAACCAGAGACTATGACCTACTTCAATATGACATTAAAATTACAGCAAGGATTAGGTACAGCAATACATTTGATGAACACTGTAGCTTTTCTAGCTTTTAAGACTCCCACCAGGTAAATGTTCCATTGTTCTATTTATCGCTTGAAGGCACAAACTCTTCCATTGTTCTTCAAACAGTGCCTTGGGAAAGTATTCAGACCCCTTCACTTTTTCCACTTTTTTTACATTACAGCTTATATTATAAAATGGATTAAATTCATTTTTATTCTCATCAACCTACACATAATACCCTATAATGACAAAGCAAAAATAGGTTAGCAAATTTATTAAAATTGAAAACTGAAATTTTACATAAGTATTCAGACCCTTTACTCAGTACTTTGTCGAGGCACCTTTGACAGCAATTACACCTTGAGTCTTCTTGGGTATGATTCTACAAGCTTGGCACACCTGTATTTGGGGTATTTCTCCCATTCTTCTCTGCAGATCCTCTCAAGCTCTGTCAGGTTGGATGGGGAGCATTGCAGCTATTTTCAGGTCTTTCCAGAGAAGTTTGATCAGGTTCAAGTCCAGGCTATGGCTGGGCCACTCAAGGACATTCACAGACTTGTCCTGAAGCCAATCCTGCGTTGTCTTGGCTGTGTGCTTAGGGTCGTTGTCCTGGTGGAAGGTGAACCTTCAGAACAGTCTGAGGTCCTGAGTGCTCTGGCGCATGTTTTCATCAAGGATCCAGGGTTTCCCCCAGAAAAGTTGTTAGGCCTGGTGGCAAGTATCCTTTGACGGGGGCCGGCATCCCGGCGCGGGACGGCGGCCAAGTGTCTTTTTTAATGGGGGCCCGGTGCGGGCCAGTGACAGACTGATGGCAGCATTAAGGTAGGGCCCTATAGTTTCTGTTATGACAGAATCACGGACGGAATCATGGAATTGAGAATTTTAAAAAGCTATAACACAGATTCCATAGGGCCCTACATTAAGTCAGTGCTAAAAGCTGACTGGAGATTTGAAAATATGAATAACATTCACATATATATGTAATGTGAATGTTGTTATAAATGGTATATATGTAATGTGAATGTTGTTATAAATAAGTCATTTATTCAACACACATTTAAAAAAATCAACCACTATTTACAGCAGAGTAGAGTCTTACAAAGAATCTGACAACAATGTACAGTCTTGGAATTTTTAACAACAACAAAATAAATTAAACAGGGCTCCAGACTAACTTTTTACATTGGTTGCACTGGTGCACCTAACTTTTTCATTTAGGTGCACCAGCACATAATTTAGGTTCACCCAAAATTTTTCACCGCGCCTTTTGGCACCGCAATAATACATTTTAAGCATTACCTTTTTTGTCAGTTCCCATACACATTGGTAATTTCTTAACACATTATGTAAATGATTGTAAACAGGAATAAAGGTGCAGGTGTTTTTTCTTTATTTAAATCACAGCACAAACAAGAAATCGCAATAACCTCAATTGTTTAAAAAAACTTAAAAAGTGCTTGACAAACTCAAATAAATAAATCAAATAACTCAAACAAATGTGTGTGCTGCTCCTGGAGGAGTACAGGGCGCGGTTTCACACATACATGCCTTATTTTTTCCCCCACCTACATTCAGCGAAAAAGAATATCAGGGTCAGAGCCAATCAGAGGCAGAGTAGGGGCGGGTCTTCGCAGAATGCGGGTGGGAAAAATAAATAATGCTACACACATAAACACACTGTATTAGGACGGAGTATTAGGGCCACATTGAGGGGAAAAAAATTATGAGATTTCGAGAATAAGGTTGTAATATTACGAGAATAAAGTCGCAATTTAATGAGAATAAGGTCATAATATTACAAGAAAAAAGTAGTAATATTACGAGAATAATGCTACGTCGTAACACACAGAGACAAACCTGCTAAATGTCAGGCACACCGGTGCGACCAATGAAAATGTTTAGTTGCACTTGACAGATTTTTGGTTGCATGTGCGACCAAAATGGTCACACTGTGGAGCCTTGTTAAATTAAATTAAATTAATTAATTTAAATTTTTTGCAAAAAACTTGAAAAAAGTCCTGATTGGCTACTGATTCTTACAGCCTTGGAATGCTGGGCACATTTCAACAACAACAAAAAAATTTAATTACATTAACATAAATAATATCAAAGTTTTTGCACTCTACAAAAAACTTGTATTCAACTCCTGATTGGCTACTGAATCTTACAACAAGCCTTGGAATGCTGGGCACATTTAAACATTTTTAAAAACTAAGGTTTTTTGGCCTTTACAATAGCTTTCCTCCTTGACATTATCCCTAAATGTCACAAAGGAAGTATCTGTGTTACTGACTGTTTGACTATCTAGCTAAGTTAGTTAAATGACCACGTTGTGATAAAATTTTTTCAGACCGTGAAAACTGCCTGACTTGTTTACATTGTGGACAGATGTGGCTCCTCAATAAATCTAGCACGTTCGACACAAGCAATATTGAAAAAATCCTGAAATTTCTTCTTATCGTGAAGAGTGCCTGAGTCCCTCAACCATAGCGTTTTTTCCCCATAGATGGTATTTCTAGATATAGCCTAATTTTGCCGCAATGTTAACACATTTCTACGGTTGCCAGTCAGGCACTCTTCACCGTAAGAAGAAATTTTAGGATTTTTCCAATATTACTTGTGTTGAAAGTGCTGTGATGGAAACAATGATAGATTTATTCAGGAGCCACATCTGCCCAAAATGAAAACAAGTCAGGCAGTTTTCACGGTCGGGAAGATTTATGACAATGTTGTCATGCACATCAATGTCATCAAGCTAACGTTATAAATAAACAAATGAAGTCGTTATTTCGATGGTGATTCATAAGTCATGTAATGTTACAATGTATCAAATGTTACATTCATGCTACTAGTTTAACGTTACCTACACACTGCTTAAATATAAAATGAATGTATGTACCGACGAGATGAAGTGATAACGCAGTTTGTAACAAGATTAGTTAGCCTACTAAATAAGAAATGGCGGCTTGCTAGGTAATGTTAGCTTGTGATAGTTGGAAGCATCAAGTGTTGAACATCACTCTACGCACAATGAGGGTAAAGAACACTGACATTTTAACCAACAGATGTTGATGGTGAGCTTTCCAACCGAGCGGCCCCAGTGTAACTGTAGTTTAAAAAACATCTTAAAAATACATTTAAAAAAAAAAAAATTCCCCGATGCTTAGGCCCGGTGGGGGTCAACTTAGGCCCAGCAAGCCGCCGGGCTTGCAATACACTGGTGGAAACCATGAGGATCTCTACTTTTCTTGGTTCATCTTTCCTTCAATCCTGACTAGTCTCCCAGTTCTGAAAAACATCCCCACAGCATGATGCTTCCACCACCATACTTCACCATCGGGATGGTCTTGGCCAGGTGATGCGCGGTGCCTGGTTTCCTCCAGACATTGGCATTGCGGCCAAAGTGTTCAATCTTGGTTTCATCGGACAAGATAACCTTGTGTCTCGTGGTCTGAGAGTCCTTTAGGTGCCTTTTAGTAAACCCAAATGCCTTTTACTGAGGAGTGGCTTCTGTCTGGCCACTCTACCATAAAGGCCTGATTGGTGGAGTGCTACAGAGACGGATGTCCTTCTGCAATGCTCTCCCAACCCTCTGGAGCTCTGTCAGAGTGGCCATCAGGTTCTTGGTCACCTCCCTGACCAAGGTCCTTCTCCCCCGATTGCTCAGTTTGGCCGGGTGGCCAGCTCTAGGAAGAGTCCTTGTGGTTCCAAACTTCTTGCATTTAAGAATTATGGAGGCCACTGTATTCTTCGGGAACGTCAATGCTCCAGAAATTTTTTTGTACCCTTCCCCAGATCTGTACCTCAACACAATCCTGTCTCGGAGGTCTACAGACAATTCCTTCGACTTCATGGCTTGGTTTTTGCTCTGACATGCACTGTCAATTGTGGGACCTAATATAGACAGGTGTGTGCTTTTCCAAATCATGTCCAATCAATTGAATTTACCGCAGGTGGACTCCAAGTTGTAGAAACATCTCAAGTATGATAAATGGAAACAGGATGCATCTGAGCTCAATTTTGAGTGTCATAGCAAAGGATCTGAATACTTCTGTAACTGATATTTCAGTTTTTTTATTTTTAATAAACTTGCAAAAATTTCTAAAAACCTCTTTTTGCTTTGTCATTATGGGGTATTGTGTGTAGATTGATGAGAATAAAAATTAATTTAATCAATTTTAGAATAAGGCTGTAACGTAACAAAATGTGGAAAAAGTAAAGGAGTCTCAATACTTTCCGAAGGCACTGTATTACAGTGACTGTAAACATTACTTGCAGCTAAACATCTGATGCTGCTGTGGCAACACTAAAGGAGGGTTCAGAGTATATACACTGAACAGAAATACAAACGCAACACTTCTATTTTTGCAGCCATTTTTAATGCATTTAAATAATACCTCAAAGATTTCTTCTATGTGCACAAAGCTCTTATTTCTCTCAAATTTTGCCCACAAATTTGTTTGTATCACTGTTAGCTAGCATTTCTCCTTTGTCAAGATAATCCATCTCCTGCATAGGTGTGGCATATCAAGATGCTGATTAAATTGGCATGCTGACTGCAGGAATGTCCTGTAGAGCTGTTGTCAGAGTAATGGGTGTTCATTTCTCTACCATAAGCCGCCTCCAGCGTCATTTCAGAGATTTTGGAAGTTCGTCCAACAGGCCTCACAACCGTAGACCACGTGTAACCACGCCAGCCCAGGACCGCCACATCCGACTTCTTCACCTGCGGGATTGTCTGAGGCCAGCCACACGAACAGCTGATGAAACAGTTGGTTTACACAACCATAGAATTTCTGCACAAACTGGCAGAAATCACCTCAGGGAAGCTCATCTGCGTGCTCGACATCCTCACCGGAGTCTTGATTTGTCTGCAGTTCGGCGTCACACTCAACATGGGTGGGCAAGAGCTCACCTTCGATAGCCACAGGCATGCTGGAGAATGGTCCTCTTCACTGATGAATCACAGTTTCAGCTGTACAGGGCAGATGGCAGGCAGGGTTTATGGCGTCGGGTGGGTGACCAGTTTGCTTATGTCAACGTTGTGAACATGGTGGTGGTGGGGTGCTGTATGGGCAGGCATATCCTATGGGCAGAGAACTCAAGTGCATTTTATCCATGGTAATTTGAATGAACAGATATCGTGATGAAATCCTGAGGGCCACTGCTGTGCCATTCATCCACTGCCATCACCTCATGTTTCAGCATGACAATGCACGGCCCCATGTTGCAAGGATCTGTACACAATTCCTCACAGCTGAAAATGTCCCAGTTCTTCCATGGCCTGCATATTCACCAGACATGTCATCCATTGAGCATGTTTGGGATGCTCTGGACCGGCACATACGACAGCGTGTTCCAGTTCCCACCAATATCCAACAACTTTGTGCAGCTATTGAAGAAGAGTGGGACAATATTCCACAGGCTACAATCAACAATTTGATCAATTCAATGCGAAGGAGATGTGTTGCGTTGCATGAGACAAATGGTGGTCACACAAGATACTGATTGGTATTCTGTTCATTTCATCGTATCTTATTTTCTGGGGAATCTGTGACTAACAAATGCATATCTGTATCCCCAATCACATGAAATCAATAGATAAGTGCTTAATGAATCTATTTCAGTTGACTGATTTACGTTTATTACCTTTGAACTCAATAAAATCTTCAAAATTGATGTGTTGCATTTATATTTTTGTTCACTGTATATATACGAAACCAGTGGTGGTATATAAGATTTCCTCCCTCTGCTCTCCAAAGCTTCTAGCTAGCACCACAATTTGTGAGGAGGCACCAAAACGAACCCCAAAGTCAGATCCCCAAACTGCTTCTTCAAAGACGAATTCCATTATCATTGAAATCACCATAAAATTATCTGGATCCATAGCCACCTGGCCAAGAGCACTTCAAACAACAACAGCATGCTCGCTGATGTTATCTGTGTCCAGTGTCAAGCAAGCATTCACTGTTGTTTAACCCACCCCCCCAAAATTAATCTCGGACAACTATGCAGAATCTAATGTTAGAGAATTTTCAATAATGAGCCAGCAGTCATAAACAGAGGTGGGTAGAGTAGCCAAAACCTGTACTCAAGTAAAAGTATTGTTACTTTAAAATAATAATGACTCAAGTAGAAGTAAAAGTAGTCATCCAAATAATTACTTGAGTAAGAGTAAGAAAGTATCTCATGAAAAGACTACTCAAGTACTGAGTTACTTCACATAATCTGATTTAATGTTGAAATAAGAAGAGCAAGATGAACGTAAAAATCTAAATGTCCAAAATATAAAATTATAAATGCCTGTCCAATAGAAATAAACCAAATATAAAATAGCCATGTGCAAATTCAAATATGGCCTAAATCATATCCCTTAAAACAATAATACAATAAAACAATACACAGGAGGTTCGTCAGAAGAGGAGGATTTTCGCTTTCTGTTGGACTCTATTAAGTCTGTATACCCCGTCAGTTTGTTGGGGTGAACCCTCAGTTGACAGACAAAATATCAATGAGGCTACAGGGATTTATCCATTAAAATAGACTCATCATCACAACAAAGAGGAGCCTGCTCAAATTCAAACAGAAACTTTATATGTGGGAAACATAATGCTTTGTAGCACCATTATTGCACATTATGAGGCACTTCTCCACGATATTCCAAAGTCCCATGATGCCTTGCGCGGAATATGTGCAGAACTTCCGGTTTAGCGTATGTATTATGCTATGTATGCTATGCAATGTTCCAGCGCTTACGTCTTGACTGTTGCATGCTTCACAAAAACTATTACACTACTAACTAATGCTTACATTACAGTGTGAAATATCCACATTAATACCGGTAACCTATTTAAACACACTCAATTTAAAAAATAACGTATATAACCGAAGTATTTTGAGCAATAATAGCCTACTTACATAGCAATGATGAAATCTTATGTGTTCAGTAGATGGAGACAGAGACCGTAAATCAACAATACAGTACTTGTTTTGCTCCATCAAAAGGTCTAGGTCTATCAGCAAACATACGGCTTAGCTATGCCCAGAAGTCCTCAATAATAATAGTATTTCCCAAGAAATTACGAATAATCGTTGACCACGTTCCGTGCTGCGTCTTTTACTGCTACCAAATGCATAAGTGAATGCGACGATAAGAAAACTTTCGGTTACGCTGACCTAAAAAACGCTATTCCAAAAGCAAAATTAGACATGTTATACATCGTTAGAAAGCTTATACTCTCACCTACTGAATAAATGAATTGTCAATCAAGCCAGACTGTACTAAAAAGGGCGACAACAACATAAACAACGCGTGTGGTATTACTCACAGCTATTTTGGATACCGAGGCATCACAAATGCCCGTATATTTCACAAACGGATTGTCCAAGACAATAAATGACCACTCAGTCAAATAGTTAGCTATCCACAGCCAAAACTAACCTAAACTTACCGCCACATATTTTCTCAAGTTCGAAGTTGAGTTCTTGTAGGCTGAAATGTCTACATTTCTAGGCAGACAAAGAAGGCAGCGCATAATGTAACTACTGTTTTTGGTAGTCTGTAAGCAAAACGTAGTTTGAACGTGAGGCCAGGGGTGTTCTGCCTGCTACGAATCACCCGCCGTTGTTTCAGCCATTGTTGTCGCCCACTCATCCTTCTGTGTGCTGTGACTGGCTACGTTTGATTGGTGAAACGGAGCCATGTGGGGCTATGACAGAGACAAAGCAAAGACCAGTCAGCCTCTTTGGCTGAAGTCTCTCTGAGAGAATGAAACAAACAGAACATGCATTGAATAAAAAATGGGTAAAAAATAAAAGTAACGAGCGGAATGTAGCCGAATATAAAAGTAACATTTTTTCTTCACAAATATACTCGAGTAAAAGTGAAAAGTATGTTGCATTAAAACTACTCTTACAAGTACAATTAATTCAAAAATTTACTTAAGTAAATGTAACGGAGTAAATATAACGCGTTACTACCCACCTCTGGTCATAAATTACCATCATGTGTATCAATCAATCAGCAAACAGCTATCTAACTATTTAGCTGTGACTAATAAAATAAACACCACAAGAAAAAATAAAATAAATAAATAAATAAATAAATAAATAGTTCATAATTTTTGTATTAGCAGTTGTAGTACTTCTACTAATAATATGAACAATAATACCCAGCGACCCTGGTACAAGAGAGCCTCAAGCTCTGCTGGTTTTTGTTTTTACCTTAAAATCAGCACCCAATTCAAACCAAAGTAAACAGGTGAAGTGAGGTTACTGTAATCGACTGCTCTAATTGATTAATTAAATGCACAGTAACAACAAAAACCAGCAAGAGTCTGTAGCTCTCCATGACCAGTGTTGTACACCCCAGCCCTACAATATTCCAGATTTCTGTACTCATGTGCAATTATATATTTTTAAGGTACATTAGCAGAAACAGCGGAACTATTCCTTTGTTGTATTAACACTGGTAGAATAATCTGAGTTGCAAAGGATGGCCTTAAAGGAGTACCATGGTGGTTGAACGTGACACTTCCCAGTTGTCTTTAGGCAACAACAAAACAAATGTGCATAATTTTTTTATTATTCAGTCATTTCAATGTACTTTAAAACGTATTTTTCTAAGCCTAAATTTCCCACTATAAAAATTCACCCGAACCGTCTGGGCGTGGTAATGAGAACTGTCAGTTAGCTATGATTGACAGACCGTGCCCCGTTACCATAGCTACCCCCATGATACGTGCTCTTTTTGGGAGACTGAATTTTCACAAGCTAGCTAGCTTAGTAGTATATTAAGTATCGATAGATAGCTAAGGTAAGGACGTTGATTTATATCCAATTATAATTTTTGCTATCTAGCTAGCCAAGTTAAGATAAAAGCACAACTATAACGGCCTCATAAAAGCAAACTAGCAAGCTAACGTTATCGATAACATTGCCTTATGAAAGCAAACCTCCTAGCTAGCTAACGTTAGCTAGCTAGCTAAATGAATATAACCAGAAATAATCTAAAGGCATTCTAATTTAAGTGAACCTAACGTTAGTCACATATTTGCATTGTCTTGCCTGCAAGCCAGCGGAAATGGGAGTGGTTACTATATTCGTGACGTAGAAAAATGACAACTTTCTCAACCGGTTGAAAATAGGACGATGAATTTAAAACGCATATTTCTCCAAAAATACAGAACGGACATATTTAATACTTTGCTCATTGTGTTTCTTCGATGCCTCTTATGCAAATAGCACATAAAACCGAAAAAGTGTGAAAATCACCATGGTACTCCTTTAATTTTCAATGCTAACTACAACAACATGCTAGGTGTGTGACCTTGGTTTCCCAAGGCAGTGCAGGGCCAGCGTTGTCTGAAACCATGGCAGAGGAGGTTGGTGCACGGACGTTCATCACTGAAGAGAGCTCATGCTAAAGCCCCCTCCTCCCCCATCATCAGTCAGCCAAAAATACCTAACACTCCAAACAGTGCCAGCAGCCCAGCATTCTATGGAAAGTGGGCAGCGCTTGAATAACCCAAAGTCAGATACAGAGAGCAGTCAAGAGAATGTTTGTGTAATTTATAGATTCCTTGGCCCTGTTCTGAAAGTGCCAAATAGTTCAAACTGTTTATTCAAATGGCTTAGAGGAGCTGCGTATCCTGGCATTAGTGGGAAGTAACAGAGCCACCTACAAATTCTCATGCTTGACAGACTCTCCTGGGGGGGGGGGGGGGGGGGTTAGTATAGGTCAAGCGGGGCTTGCTAGTGGTTCCCATATTGCTGCTACATAGCAAGCAGCTGCCATCGGGGTCCCATGCAGACCATGGTGACCTCTTATTTTAATCACTCCCTACATGAATGAAATCGTTCATAGCATCGACTGGGTGGGGGCAGTTGCTTCTACAGTATTACCATTGCCGTTTTTCTACATTGAATGCTTCTGTGATGGTTATTTAAATAATAAAAAACATACAATTTCAACATGCCATGTATCCTAAAAAGGTAAACTCCACCCATTTTAAATATTACATTTCTTTTCATAAATGTAGTACATTCATTTTTTTTTAGTCTCTTTATCTCTCTCAGTCTCTGCGTCACTGTTGCTCAGACACACGAACAGACAATATGCATACACACACGCCCCCAAGCTGACAAGTGGAAGTGATGTGCACGCTCCACTAACACAGACTCACTCAGACAGGTAAAGAGCCTAATTTCCCCTGCTGTCAATGGGTCAACTGCTTCCAATTGGTAGAGCACGACAGCTAACACTGCCCCCAGTGCGCCTGCGGACATCATCCATATGGCTCCCTGTGCATAGCTCTTTCATGTCACAATACTGCTGCTACTCTCTTCATACATATTACTGCACCTATTTCAGCAGCAGAAATGAAACAATACAGATCTATACACACAGGAACAATGTCATTTTACAAATGCACTAAATCAGTTACTTTTCATTTTTACTTTGTTTTTATTCTCCAAATATATTCAAATTGGAATTCCCTGTCGCAGCTGTGTGTCATATCACTGCAACATGCCTTGTCAAATCAGCAAGGCCTCATAACTGGCACACTGAATGCCCTGTAAAACACATTTAGTCCGCTGACTGCACTCAGCTCTCCATTGTCTGAATTCAGTCCATTGCACTCTGTGCAAGAGCTTCAGTCATGTACACCACCCAGGAGCCCTATAACAGTTTTGATATTATTCAGTGTGATGTCAACGCTGCATACTTTTTGCACAGCACATACAGGTAACACGTACTCCCTGTCACTCAGTGTCCATCTTCCATACAATCAATACAGAACTGAGGACATTTAATGACTAGAGAACCTTCCCCTCTGGAAACAAGTTTCGGGCCCTTCTCCTTCCACACTTCACCCACCAACATACTCACACACACTGGACAGGGTATGGGGTGGAGGGGGGCCCAGGGTGGGAGCTGGCTGGGAGTGGGAATCCCTGGGGGTGGGAATCCCTCAGTAAGGATCCAGAATGGCCATGGGAGGGGTACCAGGCACTGTGGGTTGAGGGGTTGGTGCTGGAGGATCAGGTTACTGCACAAGCCAGTCAGCGGATTCCCCTGCTTGCTCTGAAGGGGGCAGGGGGACACTCGTGTGTGTAATTTAACTTAAGTAAGGACTGCAAGGCACTCTGGCTGATGATGAGCCTCTTTGCTTGTTCCTCCCTAATCTCATGTTCTCTCTCTGTGGTGAGGACGAGAGGCACAACTCTACTGGAGTATTTATTTTCCCTTTAAAGATACTGCTACCCCCACCAAGTACTGCTTCTTGACATTCACTCTTCGATGCAATTTTGACTGTGAAAACAGAAAACAGCCCTCCCCAAGAGTTTCACTGGCAAAAAGAGGAACTTCTTATTCTTCGAAGTAATGAAAACTATGGAGGTGACCATGGAGGAGGCCAGTTAATTACAATTCTGAGTGTGCCGCAGAATCCATGGCTTCAGGGATGTTTGTGTTTGTGTAGGGAGGTGTCAGCAGTCAGGAAAGCCTGATCTCACCTCATGGAGTAGTGTAGTGAATGAATGGCTACCATTTCCATTTGGGGCCACCTCTGTGGCTTGAGTTTCACAGACAGAGCAAAGATACGCATTGCTTCCATCTGAGGCCCACAGGTGGAAGGGCCTCCCCTGTGGCAGGGAAAGGGGGAAAGAAAGCCTCTTTTCTTATCCCCAAAACTACTGAACAACAGTAATCAATACCTTTCTCCTTTGCCCATCTAATCGATAGATAAGAGCCTGAGAAGGGGGAGGGATGGGGACAAAGAGGCTTTTCTTTACCTCTGTCTAGTCAGTAAGGAACCCCAGAGTGGAACAGGGACTATCAGGTAACACTGGGCTACTAAATGTATGAAAAAAGGTAGGGCGGCAAATATGATATTCAAATTTAAGAATAAAGCGTGTCGCAGTTAAACTGAACTTGGGGTCAAGTTAGAAAGTTTTTCAGTACTGCAGTGTAAAACCAGCTCAGTATTAGGAATTATAATATGATAGAAACAAGAACAGAAACACAAATGCCCCACATAAACATAGACAAAAACACATGCACAAATATGCACATGTATGCTGCAAGAATGTGAATGAGCAACCACACACACAATTGTAGAAATAAGAACACAAATACATACACTGAAAAAAGTGCAAACACACATCTATAGTTGAAACAAGAAGATATACGTATAGGGATTATTGCATGTGTTAATACACATTCACCATGTGCTCCAGCAGGACAGTCCATTCAGAAATGTGTTTGGGGATCAAGCAGTTAAAGAAAACAAAAAACAGGAAATACTTCAATGCTCAGAGGACAACTGGGGGGGAGCGGGTTTCCTGCTACACAGTGTGGCAGTGGGCTAGAGGAAGGACATAGAAGCTACCATGAATGGAGTTCCTCTGAATGGGCCAACTCTCACCCACAATGCACTGCATTCCGATAGGGGTCAGCACGCATGTCTGAAGTTTAACTTCGCCAGAACCCAATTCCTGTTATGATTTAGTGCTGTTTCTCCAGGTGCAAAGATGCAAAACAGCTTGAATTTAACAGTGCATGATAAGCTCAGCATCATGCTTAAATTCAATCCATTAACAAGGTTTAAAATGTTGATGCATGATGTGCTGATGAATTGAAACACCATTATATCATTTCCTTTGCTGAGGAAATGCTTTCACATATTTTTTCCTGTACCTTCCATCTAAATACAGGGCTCCATACTAACTTTTTACATTGGTTGCACTGGTGCACCTAACTTTTTCATTTAGGTGCACCAGCACATAATTTAGGTGCACCCAAAATTTTTCACCGCGCCTTTTGGCACCACAATAATACATTTTAAGCCTTTTTTGTCAGTTCCCATACACATTGGTAATTTCTTAACACATTATGTAAATGATTGTAATCAGGAATAAAGGTGCAGATAAATGTTTTTTCTTTATTTAAATCACAGCACAAACAAGAAATCGCAATAATCTCAATTGTTTAAAAAATAAACTTAAAAAATGCTGATGTTTAAAGTGCTTGATATACTCAAATAAATAAATCAAACTCAAATAACTCAAACAAAAGTGTGCACTGCTTCCGGAGGAGTACAGTGCGCGGTTTCACACACACATGCCTTCTTTTTTTTCCCCACCCACATTCAGCGAAGAAGAATATCAGGGTCAGAGCCAATCAGAGGCAGAGTAGGGGCGGGTCTTCGCAGAATGCAGGTGGGAAAAATAAATAACGCTACACATATACACACACTGTACTACGACGAAGTATTAGGGCCACATTGAGGGGGAAAAAATTCTGAGATTTCGAGAATAAGGTAATATTACGAAAATAAAATCATAATATTATGAGAATAAAGTCATAATTGAGAAAAAAAGTCATAGTATTACGAGAATAAAGTCGTAAAATTTTGAGGAAAAAAAACATAATTTTTAGGAAAATATATTACCAGCAACTAACAAAACAGGCGAGAGAACAGTCTAATGGCAGCCTGAGCCTGCAATTTTCTTCCAAGTCCGTGTGGTTCTTTCTTCGGAATTGACACAGTTTCTTGCACAATCTTTTCAATGTCCTGATACTTATGATAATGTGGTGCTGATGTGCCAAAAGATTAAGTATTTCGTTATTTGTGACCTATACTACAGTATAACTTCACAAGATGCTCCACCTTCCGCATTTTAACACAGGCGGAAGGCTGCTCTTCTGATATTTCCCGTCTAAAATAACACGTAGCCTAAAATTATGACTTTATTCTCGTAATATTATGACTTTTTCTTGTAAAATTACGACTTTATTCTCTTAATATTACGACTTTATTCTCGTAATATTACGACCTTATTCTCGAAATCTCAGAATTTTTTTTCCCTCAAAGTGGCCCTAATACTCCGTCGTAACACACAGAGACAGACCTGTTAAATGTCAGGCGCACCGATGTGACCAATGCAAATGTTTAGTCGCACTTGACAGATTTTTGGTTGCACGTGCGACCAAAATGGCCGCACTCTGGAGCCTTGAAATATTATGAGAATATAGTTCATTTATGTACATTATGCATACAAACAAACAAAAATCAAAGTCTAAGAATCCTTGCCAGAATATTTTGCAGGTAATGTAGTATACTTTACTTCCTCCTTCACCTTTATTACCTGAGGATTACAATAAATCATTTTCATATATGTATTAAAATAGCTGATGTCTGAAACACATTTTACATTCAAAGAAAGTCTGAGCACACCCAGTATTCACAAATTGGCCACTTTATGTTTTTTCCTTAATGTTCTTCAAATGCTGTAGGAGTGTTTATAATGTAAATATGTACACATAAAATAACCTAAAGCAGTAGTAATATTAAACCGGTAATGTTATCATTAAGAAATAAAGCCATGGCATGCCTGTGTCTTACCTTGCAAGGACTGCAGAGAGAAAGGACTCACAGAGGTTGTTTTTGGAGGCCTAGCTGAGCCTCTTCTGACCCAGGGCCACTACCTATCTTAATGAGTATAGACTCTGCATGGCACCAGGCTGACTTTATCTCAGCACATGTGCTAATGGCATATGAAGTGCCATCAAAATGCACACCAATGCCGGAGCCAGCTTATCAGAGAGCAAGAGAAGGAGAAAGAGAAAGAGAAGGGGGAGGGAGGGAGGGAGAGAGAAAGAGGGCCACGTGATGACCCTCAAATGATAAAAACAACTCGTGGATAACTTATTAACTCTCACATAAGGTAAAATAAAATAAAAAACACTCTCCACAAAAAAGTACTGTATATGCCTTTTAAATAGGTATCAAAATGTACTGCTTATTTTATTAAATGTTAGAAGTAAAAAAAATGAACACTGAAATGTACACTGCAATTATAAAGATTATATATGAAAAATGTATTTAATGTATTTTGTTTTTTAAGATATTGTAGAATGTGCAATAAAACATTTACTACATGACCAAAAGTATATAAACACCAGACATCCAACATTATGGGCATTAGTATGGAGTTGATCCACCGTTTCGTCCTATAACAACCTCCAATTTTTGGGGAAGATATTATACTAGATGTTTGAGTATTGCTGCTTCTTTCATTCAGGCAGAAGAACATTAGTGTGGTCAGGCGTGAACCATGCAATTAGGCCTGGTTTGTACTTGGCTTTCAATTTGATCCCAAAGGGGTTGGATGGGGTTGAGGTCAGGACTCTGTGCAGGCCAGTCAAGTTCTCCCACACATTGTCATGCTGAAACAGGCAAGGGCTTTCCCCAAACTATTGGGGAAGCAAAGAATCATCTAGAATGTGATTGCATGGTTTAGTATCAAGATTTGCTTTCAGCCTGAGACTGAGGTCTGTCCAGATAGTTTGGTCATATACTGTATATTTATATTTATATACTGAACAAAAATAAATGCAACCCTTACCGGTGCAATTGCACTGTCAGTTAGCATTGGGCTAGTTTGCCGTGCTTTAGAATGGTTCCACTTAAACCAGTAGTTTCGCGAGTTTAACCCGCAACTGTGCATGATTGCTCTGTAAAAACAAGCGAGTTCAGCCGATTCACTGCTAAACTGTCTGGAAACCCTAAACTGTCTGGAAACCGGAAATACGATTTGGTTAACATAAGATCTACACAGAACAGGAAATTTAACAGGCAATTTGAAGGAGTGCCACATAATAACAATTTATGATACTTTGCACTTTAGATCCTCGCAAATATCAATATTATATTAGTAATATTATATACTTTTAATACAATTAACATTGCATCCGCCAGCAAATGTAAGATTTTTTCTTCAATAAATACACAATAAATGCACAAGTGTTTGATAATCACAATCTTCTCATAGTTAAAGCAATCAATAAAATATTCTACATAACGTTAGACCACAACGGAAAGTAGGCTACGACTTTGTCATCCTCATTTTTTTTTGTTAAGTAAGTGTAGCCTGTGGTTTGTGTCTGTTTGAATTTGTCAAATAAAGTCAACCAGTCAATCAATAAATCAAAGGCATGTCCACTGTTTTTTGTTTGTGTGCGTGCAATTGGGCTAATAGTTTCGGGTGGAAATTATTAAATTCCCACACGAATAACTAGCCTAATTAATCGACACACCTATAAAATGAACTCGGTGAAGTGAAGTGGCCTGAGGTGGAGATGTAGAGAGTCGCAAACTTTACCAATGAACACAAGTTGTATCTGATCCAATGCATCAGAGAACCTGTAAACGACGTTGAGGATGCATGAAAAGACACTACCACCGTCCTCCAGCGAAAAGATGCATGGATGAATGCCACAAACTGATTCAACGCCAGATTTATGGGCAGGCGGCCAATCAGCAGCGACAATTAGAAAAATTTATGGAAGCACATGAAAATGGATGCGCGTGAAGCACTCTCTGAGTGCACTGCATGCAACGCACTGGACCCAATCAACCAAGAAATATCACTGCTCCTACCGAATCTCTCCACTGCTATAGAGGGTACATTGGACAGTGATAGCCTTCCTCTGGCTGGCCAATCAGGTAATATCATTACTCACTGTCCTATCATTTATATATATATATATATATATATATATATATATATATAAAATACAAAATTGTCTATTTGAAATAACATTTTTTTGATTTTAACTACTAATGCTTACTACAACAGGAGCCTCATCACAGCCTGCCTGTAGTGGGAGGAGCACCACCTCCCTGCCTCCAGGGCAACATCCATTGTCACCAGCTGCAACCCCAGGAGCTGTCCCACCATGCCCACCTCCATGGCCTCCATGTCTTCCTTTACGAAAAGGATATATACCTATACATGCACCACACCTAACACCCAGCACCCAAACTACTGCTGCCCAGCCACCTAGACATACATCACCCCAAACAACCAGCACCATAAATGCCACTTAGACACACTCCCTACCAAACATCCAGTACCATAAGTGCCCCCCAGCCACCTAGGCACACTCCCCACCAAACATTCAGCACCATAAGTGCCCCCCAGCCACCTAGACACACTCCCCACCAAACACCCAGCACTCAAACTGATGCTCTCCAATCACCCTGCAGCATACAGTCAAGCTCTCCACAATCCCCTGGCACCCCACCCAGAAATAGGGGGATACAGTGGTGACCAGCTGGTGACACTTGAAAAGCGAGGGAGGGCAACCTGCTCCTGAAAGGCTTGTCCGAGTTGCCCGCCAGAGTGTGCTGCCTCGCTTTGAAAGGGAAATGCTCCAAATGAGCCGGGAGGAGCACAGACTGAAGCTCGAAATGATCAGGGCCCAAGAGCGCCAGGAAGAGGAGCTACACCAGGACCGGAGGAGAGCCCTACGGGAAAAAGGAAGGGCCTACACAGCCAAAATGAAATATTATAGGGCGAAACTGCAGCACTATGGAGGTGTTCCTCCCACAGGCCCAGGCACAGGCACAAGCACACGCTCCAGCGACAACTAATGTCATTTTTTTTTCTTGTGTATAATAAAAAATATATAATTTCAAAATGACTCCATTCATATGTCCTCTGTATAGAAGTTGTTGTAGAGTTTTTTTTTTTCAAAGGGTCAGCAGGTCAAGTACCATTAACCATAGTGGGTGAAGGTTAATTTAGAAATGGTCCTTGGCTTGAACTTTTGTTTCGATACCAGTTTCTATTCTAATCCATCAGGGGCAAGCCTGTAGTGGATCCTCCCTTGTAAATGGGGGGGGGGGGGGGGATATAGAGGGTATAATTGGCTGCGAAAATTGGGGGGGAATTGGAAGAAATTTAAAAAGAAAAATAAGAAAACCCCTAATTGCTCCAAACGAGCTGATTGCTACCTTGCATGGCAGCCTTTCACCATTGGTGTGTGAGTGTGTGCGTGAATGGGTGAATAAGAGGCATCAACTGTAAAGCGCTTTGGATAAAAGCGCTATATAAATGCAGTCCATTTACCATTAACCATTTACATACCCTATCAGAGCTAAGTGAAACAATAACACATCTTGAAAAATGGGTAAACTATCCATTTAACAAGGATGTGCAATTCTGGTCCTATTTCAGAATTGGAATCAGGTGCTACAGTGCTGGGTGTGGTATTTAAAAGTGCATTCAATGGATTGCCTACTCTCTGTAGCTACCATGGATGTCCTAAATGACAGTGTGCTGATGGTGCATAGAGTGCAGGCTGCACGAATCATTAGTAGAAGATATAGGCTACTTCGTGACCCCTTTTGGAGGTACAGTGAGGAGCAATTCCGGCAACGCTACCGCCTGTCTAAACGAGCAGTGAGGCAGCTCATCTCCATGTTGAGAGGTCAGCTGAGGTCCAGGGGGAGAGGAAATATGCCTGTGTCCGTAGTGCACAAAGCACTGCTTGCGCTACGCTATTTTGCAACAGGATCCTTCTTACGCTGCGGTGGCAATCTCATAAATGTCCACGAGAGCACAGTTTGCCGGATAGTCCATAAGGTTGCCCGGACCCTTGCTTCACTCCACTCGACTTACATCGTCATGCCAAATGAGGAGGAGCAGAGAGACATCTCAACTGCATTCTACATGAAAGCAGGCATGCCTGGGGTGATTGGAATCGTGGACTGTACACACATTCCAGTCGTGTTTCATGACACTGTACGTGATTCAGCATTCACCAATCGGCGTGGGTATGTAATCCCTCTGTTCCTTTTTCTATAAACCTCAAGAACATACACAGAACGCAGTAATAGAATAGCAATTCTGCATAATACTATAGGCCTACAGTATACAATATACAGTATAATGCTACTAATGAAGATGACATTAGTAAATGTCTGCGTAAAGATCACCGCGTTGTGTCATGCTGTGACAGCCATTCTATGATCTGCTTCTGCTAGTAATGTGTATAGTAAAGCATGAAAAAAAATTAACCTATTCTGGCAGAATTCGCATACTAAACGATATTTATGTGTCTAATATTACAGGTACACCTCTCTGAATTGCCAAATGGTTTGCAACAACAATCTGTGCATTCGCAACATTGTGGCGAGGTGACCCGGCAGTGCTCATGATGCTCGCATCTTCGATAGCAGCCAACTCAAGGTTCAACTTGAGGAGGGGGCTTACAGTAGAGTGGTTCTCGGTGACCGTGGCTATCCCTTGCGCCAGTACCTCGTAACACCAATCTGGAGGCCCATTACACGCGTGGAGGTCCAGTTCAGTAAAAGCCACAAGAAGACTCGCTGCCACATCGAACGAGCATTTGGCGTATTGAAGAGAAGCTCTGCATTAGGGTTGAGCCGAACATTCGGATGAAACGAGTATCCGGTACAGATAATGTACTTTTTACGAGCATGAGTACCATCCGAGTAAAATGTGTCAATATCCGTACTCGTGGTGAAGGAAAATCCTCATTGGGTAGCTGTGTCCAGTGTCCACATCGTTCCGTGATAGGCCAGCCAGACACAGAGCTCCTCCTCTACACAGAGCCTATACAAAGTTCACTGCTGTGCTGCGCCCACACAATACAAAACAATCTTGCCATTGTAACAGCCACTCTGTCTACAGGGATGTATTATCTATTGTCATATATTTTCAATAAAATACAGTTTGCAATTCTCAGATTCGGCTTAACACATTATTCTCACCATAGCTAAACACACATTTACTGGACATTCACACGTAAGCACATATTACTGATTACAAACAGACATGTCTAGCTTCTAGCTTGCTACAGTGGGGCTAACTAGCCAGTTAGCTAGCGACTACATGATAAAGCATGTAGCCTACTTGTATTTCCTACATTTAGCAATCTCATACACACACTCTACTAGCATCATTGACATCCTAGCATTCTTACACATCCACTGTACAGATGCATTATCACTTCTGTGCACATTTAGACGTTGTCGCTCACCTGAAATCACAACACATCACCTACATTACATCGTGGTTAGCCAACTGTAACCTGGTGTGCTCTGTCTACTACTGTCTTCACACCGTCAATTCATTAAAAAAAATTATAAAACCAGAGTAACGATAAAAGCGTCTTTTACTGCTAGAGTGAATGCGTAAGTGAATGCGATGATAAGAAGATTTTCAGTTATGCTAAACTATAAAACGCTATTCCAAAAGCAAAATTAGACATGTTATACATCGTTAGGAAGCTTACACTCTCACCTACTGAATAAATGAATTGTCAATCAAGCCAGACTGTACTAAAAAGGGCGACAACGCCGTAAACGACACGTGTGGTATTACGCACAGCTATTTTGGAAGGTACCCAGACATCACAAATGCGCGTATATTTCACAAAACGGATTGTCCAAGAAAATGTATGACCACGCAGTCTCAAAAGGGACATCTCTATGTGTAAAACCAACGGTAAGGTTGTATATTTATTCCATATTTAGTCCCAGATATTGACTGTAGAATGACATGGTATCATTTTTAAAAACTTTGTCTCGTTTATTTTGTTATTCAGTGAGCAGCGTTTTGACTGCTGTATTGGCATATCTTAGGGCTGTTGTCGGGTTTATCTTGTTGCTATGACGGAATACGATTTTTGAGTGGTGAAAGAATATTTTTATGAATGCCCTGATAGACAATATTGTCCATTAGCTGGGTGGGAGGGTATAGCTGCAGATGAGACTGCAGGGAGGGAGACTAAGGAACGGAGTGTGGCACAGTGGGTAAGGAACTGGGCTTGTAACCGAAAGGTCGCAGGTTCGATTCCTGGGTAGGGCACTGCCGTTGTACCCTTGAGCAAGGTACTTAACCGAAATTGCTTCAGTATGGATACAATGTAAAATGCTATGTAAAAAAGTTGTGTAAGTCGCTCTGGATAAGAGCGTCTGCTAAATGCCTGTAATGTAATGTAATGTAATGGAGGGGGTGACGCGTGTTAAACGAACGACCAGAGTGACAATAGGCCTATTTCACAAGATGGCGACCAAAACCGGATGTAGAGATACTTTGTTTTCGGTTACCGTTGCTACGGACGCAAGTCCATTTCTGACAGCGAAAAATTGAGCCTAAACAGCGACGTGTTCTCACAGTCCCTAATAGCTCTGCCAAAGTTCACTATGTCCGATGTTACCTGCATTGTCGAAGCATTGCCACCAGGGCTATAAATTCTTTTTTGAGAAGTTTATATTCGGTTATGAAGGTAAGTATAAGGTTAGTTCTGGTTCGCCAGAAAGCTAAATAGCTAGCTTGCTAACCACAGCAGGTTAGCCGATTAAAGAGATATTTCACTTCGACATAACATAAATTATTTTCTGGATGCGACTCCATTGTGTTTTCGTAGTGTGAAGCAACATGTGCTGTCCGTTAACAGTGTCTCTGTTCCTCTCGGTTGTCCCGAAAATTAATGATTAGGGAGCCTGACAACTGTGAGGAAAAGCGATTCTGTAGTGTTAACGTTGACGGTCAGCATATGTAAGTACGGCGCTATGTAAGTGCAATGTGTTAGGCTCCACACAATTACTTATGTTATACCGAAGTGAAATATCTCTGAAGTAAGTTTTGTACTTCCGTTACTATTTTGTGACATGTTGTTTGTGCTGTACTTGTTCTAATAAAGATTTAAATTGCTTGTCAAATCGCCTGTGTAATGCCGGTGTTCAGTTCACTACCGAGCTGTTTGTTTTCATCGCTGATAAAAACTACCCACACATTTTTAAATCAGCTGATATATCTTAAGTAGGCTTGTCGCGATGTCCGTCAATACATTTTGTAATTACAATTAACAACCAAAATAAACGTCTATCTGCAGTTTCAACATTGAATATCCAAATATGTGCTTGCTAACAAGCTAGCCGGCTAAAACGTAATTTGCTAATCACATAACATAAAATATTACATTACATTACATTCATTTGGCAGACGCTTTTATCCAAAGCGACGTACAAAAAAAGTGCACTTCATGGTCATAGACAACTGCTAAACACAGGTTCAGTAAGGTACAATACTTATTTTGTACAGCTATTTCTAGCCAAGAACACAGTTCACACAGTGAACACTATTCTGACCTAACCTCTGTAAAGCCAACTAGGCAGAAGAATAAACTACAGTATTAGGACAAATACAAATTACCAACAAGTGCTGGGATGGGGCAACATGTAACAAGTGTCATGAAAAGGGTTTTTTTTTTTTTGAATTTTTTTTTTTTAAAGAGAGTGAAATATACAGTGTGGTGGTGGTTAGTCTAGGTATAGTCTGAAGAGATGAGTCTTCAGGCCACGGCGGAAGATGGGTAGTAAGGGGGAGGTTCGGAGAGGGACGGGGAGGGACGGGGAGTTCGTTAAACAAAGGAGTTGGTAGGGGACTCAGACAGTTAGACCCAAATGTATGCGAGGAGAAAAGTTTAATATCGAGTGTAATCTTATTCACAAAGCAGTAGCTAACTAGCTAGCTATCGTAATGAGTTAGTTTATGTTAGTTTGCAACATTATGATAGTCATGCTACCTAGCAAGTTTTTTCTTATTTTGGAGTAAATCTGTGGGAAAGCTGTGAAAGGGCAAATAAATTATTTTTCGATTTGGTACATAGGGGAACGCTACAAAACAAAAAAGCTCTTCGTCGCTGCCATTGTTTTGGTGGCTGTAAAGATAACCGGAAATGAGAGAACCCCTACATCCGGTTTACATACCCGGAAATGTGAAATAAAACAAAGGCGTTTCTGTTATTAACTCATACTTTGGTTGCAGTAATCTCGGCGCGCCGGCGTGCCAACCACTGGGGGCTTTGTGCTGGTAAGAGGTTAAAATACCAACTTCCGGGTCGGTCCCGCCCACTACCAGTTTAAGCCCCAGATACGGATAAGGATTCAGATAATGGTGTACTCGCTCATCCCTACTCTGCATGCCTTTCCTTTGGGCTGCGAACCACCCCACCAGTGGCGTAGCCAGAAATGAAATTGCACGTGGGCCTGAATAAAAGTGGGTAGGCCACACAATTCATTCCAGAAATAGCTAAGCTCAATAGCATTTACAGTACATTACAAGCGCGAAAGTGTTCTGCTATGCGATGGCCTGCTGTGTTACACTGCTGTTGTTTATCTATTTAGTTTTGCCTACTTATGTGGATGTTTTTTCGCCAGGTTTAATAGCAATAATACTAATTTGTCATTACTATTAAACTTAAAGATCGTGTTAAACAACTAACATTACAGGTTACGTAAACTAATCGATGTCCTCAACACATATTGGCTTGAGAGTCTCATAAATCAGCTGCTGAAAATGAATGAAAATTTGAGTCGAAATATAAAAGTATATGTAAGCTATATCCACGATATTTCTGACAAAGCCTTTGTATTGCCATAGACATATATACATAGATGCCGCACTGGCCTTTGGATCGTACGTCAACGTCGCTGCCATATTGGACCAGGCAAGACTGGCCTGAAAACAAATACAAGTAAACGGGGGAGCTGTGGTTTTTCTGGATAAAAAGCACTATAACGTTTACATTTCTCAACCGATTTCAATGAGTCGTTTTTATATTCAAAGGTTTATGATCTACGTGGAGTACAAAAAAAGTTTTATCTCCAGTTACTTAGAATCTCGATAGTTAGGCTATAATCGCTGCTAGACGCTCAAGAGAAGAGTGTGTATCAACGTTAGGTTTACCTGAACTGAATTACTTACGTGGTGGAAAATAATTCATTGTCATAAGGAACTGACACCATTGAAGTAATTCAGTTCATGTAAACCTAACGTTGATACACACTCCTCTCTTGAGCTTCTTGCAGTGATTATAGCCTAACTATCGAGATTCTAAGTAAGTGGAGATTTTTAAAAAAAATTTTGTACTCCACGTAGATCATAAACCCTTGAATATAAAAACAACTAACTGGAATCGGTTGAAATCGTTATAGTGCTTTTATCCAGAAAAACCGCAGCTCCCCGTTTACTTGTATTTGTTTTCAGTCCAGTCTTGCCTGGCCCAATATGGTGGCGATGTTGACGTATCGCAGCAATGGGCCGAAGCAGTCAATGCGGCCTCTATGTATATCTATGTTGTATAGCGAGATGTATGCGGATCTTCCGGTTGGGAAACGGAAGTGTCGTTGCTTATTTTTTTTTAGCGAAGCCGATGAAAGTTAGCTAGCTAGCCAGCCAGCATGGTTAACCTCTTAGCGCAAAGCCGTGCCAAGATTACTGAACTCAGACATTCAGTGCTACTGCAGACAAAGTATGAGTTAAAAACAGAAACGCCTTGTTTTAGTTTCATTAGTAGACGATACACGACAACTATGCCAAATACGGAGATTCGTAGCGCCACCATTGTCGCTCTGGTCGTTCATTTAACAGGCGCCCCCTCCCTGCAGTCTCATCTACAACTACACCCCGAATCATGACATAATGGACAATATTGTCTATCTATTGGCATTCATAAAAAATATTCTTTCACCACTCAAAAATCGTATTCCATCATAGCAACAAGATAATCCCGACAATAGCCCTAAGATATGCTAATACAGCAGTGAAAATGCTGCTCACATAACGAAATAAAAGAGAAAAAGTTTTTAAAAATGATACCATGTCATTCTACAGTCAATATCTGGGACTAAATATTGAATAAATATACAACCTTACCATTGGTTTTACGCATAGAGATGTCCCTTCTGAGACTGAGTGGTCATATATTGTCTTGGACAATCTATTTGGGAAATATACACGCTTGTGTGAAGCCTGGGTACCTTCCAAAATAGCTGCGCATAATACCACACCTGTTGTTTACGGCGTCGTCGCCCATTTTAGTACAGTCTGGCTTGATTGACAATTCATTTATTCAGTAGGTGAGAGTATAAGCTTTCTAACTATGTATAACATGCCTAATTTGGCTTTTGGAATAGTGTTTTATAGGTCAGCGTAACCAGAAATTTTCTTATCATCGCATTCAATTACGCATTCACGTGGTAGCAGTAAAACAAAGACGCTGCTAATGAAACCTTGTCAACGATTTTTCGAAATTTCTTGGAAAATGCTATTATTATTGAGGACTTCTGAGCATAACTAAGACATATGTTTGCTGATAGACCCAGCTGACATAGTTTTCTGGTGTAAGACAAGAGCGGATAGAACTATGTCATTGATTTCCTGTCTCTGTCTCCATCTACTGAAAACAGGTAAGATTTCATCATTATGTAAGTATGACTGCTCAAAATACTTCGGTTATATACGTTATTTTTGAAATTGTCTTTAAATAGGTTAGTGGTGTTATATAATGTGGGTATTTCACATTGTAATGTAAGCGTTAGATGGTAGTGTAATAGTTTTTGTGAAGCATACAACAGTGATGACGTGAGAGTTGGAACATTGCCAAAACGTGGTGGACGGTTGAAAATTGTTTTCATGTCGTCGTCCCATCCCCATACAAGAAAACATACGAGAGTACAAAGTATAGAAATACATACAAGAGTTAATTACACATTTAGGTACTGTACTGCATTGTATGACAATATTTTTGCATTATTTTTTAACCTTATAGCAATGTTCCATCTTAAAACTTCATAAGGGGCTCATTTATATGCTTTCTAATGGACAAGAAGCATTTTATTTAATTTTGGAGAGATTTTGGATATGTTGTACTGTACTGACGGAAAGCTTGTAACTCCCACTTGAAAATGATACAACAGTGAGTTTCTTGAGACAAAACAGTTGATTTGTAGTGAAATATGTGAATATGTTGTGATTCACAGCAATGCATAATTTAGACATTTTGGATAGATTTGGAGACGCTGGGTACACTGCTTAGTTTTTGCTTCATACATCTATAGCAGTTCTACATATCCATCCGTAGATTTTATGAACCTGTGGTCAAGAAGTTTTTGATCCAGCACATGTATAGTTTAACCTGGTGTATATATACAATCTCTCAGCATTTCAATGCAAACTAAAAAAGTGCAAATTCATTTTTGATTTTTTATCTAGACAATTGCATTTGTGGTGCTTTATTTCTTCCAAAATTATGAATATAAACTAATCTGCGTTAGTATTGTAAATTGTACAAATGTCTTGCTTCATTTGAGCCATTTTTCAAGTCTCTGTGGTGTTCACATCTGGAGTTATAAAGTTTTAAATAGGGTACCCCCTAAATGGGCAAGGATTAGCAAGATTTGGCTTGTGCACTAAGGGGTTGAATGGATTTTGAAAATAGACACTTCATGCTACAATCATGATAACGGCAATGACTGTGCTGTGAAGTTTAGCTAGCAAACAACAAGGCTGAATCCTTTTGACGTAATTTACATAGAAACTATACGCTCAGATCGCCTAGTTTCACTCACTGTGGCCAAGCGGAATCGATAAAGTTTCAGAAATTATATAACTTTAAAAGATTTAATCAATATTCTACTGGGAGTTTTGCCGTTTATTAAGGGTGTGACAGAAAATTTTGGTGCTGCTGACTGTAATTAAATGTTTTTCACATTTACCGTTCGATTGAGCAAGTACCATTCACAGTATATTTTTATGGGTTAGTGCTGTCAGATTGTGCTAGCTACTTTACGTTAACCTTGTATGGCGATCAATAAAGGCTAGCAGCACAGTACCACTTACTTCTTGTCACTTGTACTGTAGGAAAATTTTGAGACGCCCCATGATTGTGATGACTTCACTCTCAAGGTTGGGCCAGATGTGTCCTCCAAACTCTCGATGCGTCATGATAAAATATAATACAAGTATAAATATCTACTCATATAATCAAAACAGTAGCCTTAGAAATCCTATTATCAGTAGTTGTAGATAAGCTTTTTGACTCATATAATCAAAACAGTACCCTTAGAAATCCTATTATCAGTAGATGTAGATAAGCTTTTATGATTGTGATGACTTCACTATCAAGGTTGGGCCAGATGTGTCCTCCAAACTCTCGATGCGTCATGATAAAATATATCACAAGTATAAATATCTACTCATATAATCAAAACAGTAGCCTTAGAAATCCTATTATCAGTAGTTGTAGATAAGCTTTTTGAAACGCAAGAAACCACAGTATCCACTGTAGATAAAGAGCATGAGAACGCAGTAGCCTTAGAAATCCTATTTACATATTTACTTACTCAGCAGAACAACTGTTCACTCAGTAGAAAAAGAAAACTGCGCATTTAGCAGAAAAGAACTAGTTACTGAGCAGAAAATATTAATCAAATACTAATCATACCCTATTTTTTTAACAAATTTACAACAGATAAACACTAACAAAAAACTAATCACATACTGCCAAAATATAGCAGAAAACTATAATCCAAAACTAACAAAAACGCTGATGCTAGATAAAAATGCTAGAAAACTAATATTTTACAGTGACCCATATGTAAACTTGTATGTTTAATGAAAAAATTACAGAAAGCTGAGACTTATATGCATACTGGAAAAGTACAGAACAAAGACCACTGGTTTTTAAAAGAAAGTTGGGTAGCTTTCCACACTGACGTTATCTCCTAAGACCCAAGAAAATCAGTCTGGTGCCAAACAGGTCAGATAAGAGATGGTTAGAGTAACACCATGTGGTGCCAAGAAGAACAGGTGGCTGGGATTTATGTAAATGTATAAGGGGTTATGGAGTTTGTGGAGTACATTTTGTGTATAAAAGGATTGTAAAACTAACAGTCGAGGTTCAATTCGGCGGAATTGATCCGGCTTTGTTGGTCACCAGTGCTAATAAAGTCTAACTTTTCTGAAGAGCTTGCTGCCGTGGTGTCTTTTCCCTCGTGAAGTAGTTTTCTACAGATTGGCGATTGGACTCAGAATTCTGTCGTTTTTCCTAGACACGACAGTACCACCACTATAATGAACTAAAACTACCTTTTCTATGAGAAATGTGTTGTCGAGCTCAAGCGCATACACTGCTGGCGACAGTCTAAAGCTCCCGTTTGCCCTCTGCGCTAACTAGGTTAACTAAAGTAGGCGATCTGTACATGCTAACTAGGTTAGCTAAAGTAGGCGAAATGCGAACATGTTAGGGTTATCTAAAGTAACGTTAGGCGATAAAGCTCTGCTTAAAAATGTCGTGTCGTACCAACTGCGCATGTGTCCTACTAAACGAAGCACCACCTGCGCATGTGTCCCACCAAACCTCCCTCGGCACATAGCCCACGGCGCCAGTTCCTGTGCGTCGTAGGTAAAAAATTAATAATTGTACATTCAGTAATAAGAGAGTTTTTCGATGGAGATTAAAGGGAGTGCTTTTTGATGCAATTTGCATCCCTCAACCTTAAAAAGTTAAGGAAAGAACAATTCCAATACTTATCATAACGGGCCCATAACCATGATTGGTAGAGGAAATTAAGCATACAGTTGGTGTTTCACTCTCCATAGTTGGCTTAAAACCTGGTGCACTGAACTGGTGCACTGATAGACTATATTGACTGGGGAAATGGACACTGAACACTGATGTGTTTTACTGCTACCTGTGATCATTAATTCCCCCCACCACAGCATTCGCTAATTTCTTTTCAATGGCACCCGCATGACAGATTTTTAACTCCTGTGCACACCCGGGGCGGTAAACAGTAAATATATGCTCTGTATTCTACTACTGACTGTTTCTCCTCTCTTCCAACCATCTTTCCTATTCCAAGTCATTTCTGCCCACTGAAAATACAAAAGTGGAGACACTGACTGAAATTTTAGATTTAATATTTTTGTATTCCTACTGTAGTTCTGCACACTTCACCACAGTTAGACTGGCCTGGAACTGATCTGACTCTAATCAATTTAAGACCTCTAACCAATAAGACCTTTATAATTACATTACATTACATTACAGGCATTTAGCAGACGCTCTTATCCAGAGCGACGTACAACAAGTGCATTAGTTCAAGGTGCAGAGGTACAGAAAAACACACGAGTGAAGTAAAGATCGTAGTGCCAGAAGTGACCACAGATCAGGACTCCAACCCTGTAGGGTAACCTGTTCAGCAAACAAACAAACAATCCTGCCAAGTACAAAACTAGCATTGAAATCACATTTGCCTAATCAGAATCAGACAAAACAATCCTGCCAAATACAAAACTAACATGATCGCATTAGCCTAACTAGGTACATTGAGCTAAACTAGAGGCTAGGGAGGGGTGGGGAGAGGTGCAGCCTGAAGAGATGAGTCTTTAGTCTGCGCTTGAAGGTAATCAGATTCTCTGCTGTTCTGACCGCCACGGGAAAGTCATTCCACCAGCGATGGGCCAGGACAGACAGCAAACGCGAACGGGAAGTACAGACACGAAGAGGGGGAGGTGCCAAGCGTCCAGAGGTGGCAGAACGGAGAGGTCTGGCTGGTGTGTAGGGTCTGATGATCCTCTGGATGTATCCTGGTGCTGACCCCTTAGCTGCCTGGTATGCAAGCACCAAAGTCTTAAATTTGATGCGAGCCATAACAGGCAGCCAGTGGAGGTCAGCGAACAGGGGGGTGACATGGGAATGTCTGGGGAGGTTGTAGACCAGACGAGCTGCGGCATTCTGGATGAGCTGCAGGAGTCTGATGGGGGATGCTGGCAGACCAGCCAGCAGTGAGTTGCAGTAGTCCAGGCGGGATAGGGCCATCACTTGAACCAGGAGCTGGGTTGCGTAGGTGGTGAGGAAGGGACGGATTCTCCGGATGTTGTACAGGAAGTACCTGCACGTTCGACTCACCGCCGCGATGTTCTGGGAGAATCAATGACCTGGTCACTGAAAGAAATTACACTTTTTTCCCCCTTGTTTAGACCTGGCCCAGGTCTGACAGGGCAGCTGCACTTATGGACACCTGACCCCCACAATTCTCCCATTCAGTTAGGCAGGGTGAATGAGGAGGTGGAATTTCCATTTTTTTAGCTGTACAGAGGTGTGTTTTGGTGACTTTGCATCATTTGAGTATCTTGCCATTGTATTGAAAACTGAATCAACAGTCCTCAAATTAACAGAAGGCCATACCGTTCGCCCAACCGATCCGCAGTCTTTCTACCTGAATTCTCTGTTCTTTTCTCACATATCATTACTAGTTATGATTATGATCAAAGAAATTGTGATATCAACATCGGTGGCACAGTGGTGCAGTGGCTAGCACTGTGGCCTCGCAGCAAGAAGGTTGTGGGTTCGAATCTCGGCTTGGGACCTTTCTGTGTTGAGTGTGCATGTTCTCCCCGTGTCCGTGTTTTCCTTCGGGTACTCCGGTTTCCTCCCACAGTCCAAATGCAGGTAGGCTGGTTGGGGACCCTAAATTGCCCTTAGGTATGAGTGTGTGAGTGAATGGTGCGTGTGCCCTGTGATAGATTGGTGGCCTGTCCAGAGTGTATTCCTGCCTCTCGCCCAATGCATGCTGGGATAGGCTCCAGCACCCCCCTGCGACCTTGTTCAGGATAAGCGGGTATAGATAATGGATGGATGATATGAACATCCACATAAATAATAAAATGGATGCTAAAGCCATGGGGTTTCTGAACACAGCCAAGAATTTTAACTCGACTACTCACAAACATGGCAAGCTTCTTGATTTAGTTATTTCTACAGGGATAAGTGTCATTGATCTTTTGGTATCCATAGCATGTTTGGTCAATACTGTCATGGTTCCATATTCCGTTTGCTACTTGGCGTCGTGGTTTGTGCTAATCGGCTACTCAGTGTCCCTGTAGAGGAAACTGAGTGCTTATTCAGGGAACTGAGTGTGGTAATCTTCAGAATCGCCTGAGGGCGCTCCAAGATTATCTTTGATTACGACTGATTGTTTGCACCTGATTGAGAGAGCTTATATACGCTCATGTGAGATCTGTTCTTTGCTTTAGTGTCTACTCACGTTACACAAAAGCCGGTAACAGTGAAAAGCTCTCTTAGAGAAAAGTGTGGTAAGGAAAAAGGTATAGGATTTTGAATATAGCTTTTTGTTTTGACTAGTAATAAGACTTCGGTCCTACTAGTCACTTAGCTTTATTCCTTATTATCCTTAATATGCCTTTTTTGCCTTCCTCATTATGAGGCACCTTTTCTTTTGCTCTTCTCCAGACTGCACTGCAGTCTTTACTAAAATTCTACTCACTCCTTACGCCTTAGTTTCATTCTCCTGCTGAAACATTTACTTTGTGTTGGGATATTCTCCCTTAGGAGTTGAGTCATTTCTTTTTGTTACCCCCTCCTTAAGTCTCTTACTGAGACCTAGTGGTTTCCACTTCGGTGGTTAACTTAAAGAAACCCCCTTTTGAATTTACTGTAGTTGCATGTGGTCGTTAACACCTCCCCACCCTCACAAATACAGCATAGTTTTTGATGTTCTGTTAAACACCACAAGAAATAAAACAGAATTAAAAATAATTAAATGGCATTTAGATGCTGCAGCAGAACTACGTTTCGCTAACAAATTCGTTAGATCAAGATATTTGAAATTATTTTATAGGTGAAATGGTGGATGCTTTTAACCCCTTTGTGGGAGCCCTCTAGTGGCCAGAGCACCAGCATCCTGAGATTGCTCAACTCAGACATTCAGTGCTCCTGTAACCAAACAATGGGCCTCATTCACCAACCGTTCTTAAGAATTATTTTCTTCTTAAAGCCCACTTACGCAGTTTTCACGAAAATTCTGACATTCACTGATGTTTTCTTATTTGGGATTTGTTCTTAGGTAAGAACAGAATCTACGCACACTCAAGAGCACACTTATGCACATTGGAATGCTGACATGTTTGTGCAAAATACTTGGTTATTGCGTTTTCTTCAATTCTACAGTTGTATAATATTATAGGATTTAAATTACAATAATATTTTTATCATTTTTAATATTTTTAATAATTATTTTTGTTATTTTACAAGTTATTAAGGTCCAGGTTCCGCCTCAGATGGTGGTTGCCTCAGCGGGAGTTCATCTGTAAATAAATGATAAAAATCAAACCATTATAGTGACCTTTTATTTTTGGGGGTTTCAATTATGCAATGTTTGGTCTATACTGCAAAAGCAAATGTTTACATTTTGAATACAAACTAAGCATTTACGTAACACTTTTTAAACACATGGACATGTTGAAGAAGAGAACTTATTCAGAGGCGTCACTAGGGGGGTGCGGACCACACCGGGTGACACCATGAGAGGGGGGTAACACCAAAATGACTGGCAATAAATTTTTTGTGCAGTGACGGGTTGAAACAGCTAGTTTCTCCGATGCAGTTTACTGCTGGTTGATTTAATTATCGGTATTAATGTGACGAGAAGCACTTTGTCGTTTGAATGCATAACACGCAATTCCTTATGCCCACTCCCACCAGCATTTTTTTTTTGCCTCAGATTTGACATTAAACTGTTTTTTTTGACTTCATCAGTTGTGCGACCTTCTCCGGATACAGCATTCACTGAACGAGTAATAGCATCCCATGCATCTTTTTTTTTGTGTGTTATTCTATATCCACTACTGACGCTACTAAATACGACAGGTCGTTTGCCGTTCACTTCCTGCAGCAGTGCCTCCACTTCAGAACTACTGAAGTGTTTTTCTTAAGTTTGCAGTCCGGTGCTCCACCGTCTAGATTTTTGTTTGGGCATTCTTGACTTCTCTCTCAACTTTTCTTTTCAATTTCTGTGTGTGCACACGGCCCTGCAGTCTCATGACCTTTTATGGGGATTGGCAGGACAATGGGATTCGTCATTATAAGAACACGGTTGCGAACAATTCTGCTGTTTAAGAACACGTCATGAATCTGACGTAGACTTTTCTTAGGACCGTTCTCAGGAACAAATTTAAGAAAAAACTTATGAAGATATTGGTGAATGAGGCCCAATGAGTTGAAACCACAAACTCTGTTCTAGATTTATTAGTAGACAATACACAACGACTATGCCAAACATAGTCTCTAAGTGCCACCATTGTCGTGTAGGTTGTCCATTAAACAAGCAACCCCTCCCTGCAGTCTCATCTGCAACTACACCCTTCAAGCATGACAGAGTGGACAATAGTGTCTATCTGGGAGCTCATAAAAATATTCTTTCACCTTCAAAAATTTATATTTCGTCATAGCAATAAGATAAAATGGCCAATAGCCCGAAGGTATGGCAACACAGCAGTGAACAACGCGGGTCACTGAACAGCAAAATAAACAAGAATTTTGTGGAATTATACCATGTCACTATACTATCAATAGCTGTGACTCATTATATGTAATAATTATACTATTTTGCCATTGGTTTTACACATAAAGATGTCCCTTTCAAGATTCAGTGGTTATTTATTGTCTTGAACAATTTGTTTCAGAAGTAAACGCACAAATACAAAGAGGGGGTAGGCATTTACAACAGACATGCCAAAAACCCAATTTGCAATTTACACCAGTATAACTCCTTTCAGTTTAGTATAGTTTGATTTATAACTCTTTTCATTGTGTAGAGGACACTACACACTTTCCAATGGTATATGGCATGTTTAATTTGAATTTTATTACAAAGAGACAGCCCCATTATTATGCAGTAATATACAAGCACTCGTTGAGGCGTAACTGTTTATTTGTAACTGCAATTCGGAACTAGTGTTGGGAAGTTCAATTCTCTAAAATAATCAGTACATTTGAGTTTTCGATTCGTTCAAGTTATTAACCATGTTAACCATGTTATTAACAAAACACTCATTTTGCCGATTATACTATTTACTTTTTGTTCCTGTCTATAGGCTCTAGCTCGAATTATTCACTTGTAGCTCCTAGCAAAAAGTGGGTGCTCGCAACAGTGTATCAAAACAGTTCAGATAGACAATACTTCTTTTCTCCTGCTTACATAGTACTCAGCTAAGCTTCATCTTTAGAAAGACATGTGCTTTACGAGCAAGATAAATAGCTCTAGTCAGCTATTTAAGCAAAAATGTCTTCTGATGACTGATGAGGTCCCTGCTGTGCGTAGTTGCATAAAAAGTTAGACAGCTGGTCTTCTTAAATGCAAATTTGCTAATTACTCAGTATGTAAAATACATAGGCTACGTTGCCTACATTTCTTGGTGAAACAAACTGAAATCCCAGAGGGGTGTTGTATTTTTATTTTATTTATTTTTCTATTTATGTATTTATTTAAATCCTATTCTATATTCTTTTTCTTGACTGTAATTTCTTTGTTGATCTCGCCTCTCCCTTGCTCTTTAAACTCTGATTTGATACATTTTTTCTATTCATATATTTCTCTTCCTCATGATTTGTTGTTGTGGACATAAAGATTTGCAGTGAATTCCTACATAATTTAATTACTTAATACCAATCACAGATAAGTATAATTTAATTGCTACGATCTGTTCATATTATATAATTAAGGACAACACTGTTTATTAGGACGAAATAATAGCCTGCTAGGCTGCACCCATTTGGGTTTCATTTTGAAAAATAGCCCATATGCTAATATATTTTAAACAAATGAGGGGAATATGCCCTCATAGTACTTTTTTAAAAGTTCAAGTTGTCATTAAGTTTGTCATTAACGTCATTATAAACATCCCAGTGAGATTATTTTTCACAAATCTAAACACTTTTCTGCCGAATATATAGCATTCATATATTATAGTTTGTCTCACTGCTGCTTGCATGAGGCATTAGTAGGCCTATGCTATACACTTGGCAAGTTGTTCAGTAGGCTACCTTGAGTTTTCATACCAATTTAATCTTTCAGTTCGTATAATATATTTAGTGACATAAATGGTATTTGCAATGTAGGCATTGCAAAAAAAAATTCCAGTTGCAAGTAGGCGTATCATTTTGTGCCTTGTGATATGTCTGTATTAGCCGCAGCTTCCCACTATGCCCCAAAACTGTGGAACATCCTACCCAAAAGCAGGCTCTGTAGGGACTTTTAATATAAAACTTAATACCTACTTATTTATTTTGGCTTTTAAATCAATATTATTATTACAATTATTATAAATTATTTTTATATATTCTCCTATTTTTAGTTGTGCTCTTGTTTTATTCACAATTTTTGATTTCTAATCAAGCAATTCACACACAAGTACACATTCTCAGCTTTTATTAAAGGGTATTATTATACATTTTGGTTTCACCATGTAGAAATTACAGCCGCTTTTAGGAACACTATAAGCACAGACCGAAAAATCTGAAGGATCTTGTAAGATTGTGTCTGGAGGAATAGTCAAAGACCCCACACCCAATAATTTCCTAAATCACTACAGAATATACACATTTATGTGAATATTTTCAACAGTTACTTTTTTATTTTAAGTACAATATTGTCACATGGTTAGGTTGAATATACAGCTCAGTACTTGTATTATTTATCTTATATTGTTTTTTGTTTATCTTTATCAAGGGCGTGAATAATGTCAGAGGGCACTATACATTTCAGTCTGCTACCTGGAGGCAGAATGGGGACTGGATCTGGATCCACCTAAGGTAACCAAGAGTCCCAACAATTTAACACTTGTACACTTTATGAGAGAGGTTTGGGGCCCCCTACATTCATATGATAAAAATAATTAAAGGGACAAACACACACACACACGCGTGTGCACACACACACACATACATACACACACATACAGATGGCAATAATAATAATAATAATAATAATAATAATAATTCTTAAAAGCCATAGAAATATTAAATTAATTAATGGACTGCAACAATACAAACATTTGATACTGCTGATAAAATTAATGGTCTGAAATCATTCAAACTGTATCAATAAAAATGTTTTCAATTGCTATTTACCTTGGGTACTCAGCTGAAATGCACTTACATTTAGTTATTCTAAAGTAAGGCAGAAAGGAGACAGCAGTCTTTCACACAAATTCCAAGCTTTGTCTCCACCATGACACAGGAGCCACAGGAAAGACACAGGAGAGATGACACAGGAGAGACTCAGGAAAGTCAAAGTTGGCTCATATGCTTGCTTCTTGTTTAGAGTTAGATAAGTAGTAAAAGACTAAACACCTATCTCTACCAGCGGTTTGAAGCTTATTTCAAAGGTAGACCCAAAAACAAGCATGGCCAAAACTACCTAAGAAAGATCTATGCTAACATGTCCTCCTCCACTCTCTCCAAGCTACTTAGCTAAGGTGTTACCTTACTGGACAGCAGACTGAAAAAATGAGTGCTGAGCTGCCACATCAAAAAATAGTGACAATTAACAATCTATGCCACCAGAGCTGCTGAGAGAACAGATATGGCAGGCGCAACGTGCGGCAACCATCCACTGACTGAGCAGGTGTGATACAGACAATAATCTCCTATTTCTCTCATTTCCCTGTTCGTGTGACCTGAAAGAATGGCTGAATGCAAGTGAAAAATTAATGGAAGATCACAAGGAAATGCAATTGCTACTACAGCAAATGCTATAAGCCAGTGTTCAATTTTCACATTCATATTCCATTTAACCCACCAAATACATGGCACTCCATGAGCTAACAAAAAAAAATATCTTGCTTCAGCACCTCCCCAAACCCGAACCCCCACAGGCCCTTGCAGCTGCTGGGGGGCAGATCCTGATGTGGTTAATGTATAACAACAGCTGCCTCCAGAGACTGATAAGGCACAGTCTGGTCCTGCACAATGGCCATGGAATCACACTTTGTCCCCCTAGTTATCGGGCATGCTAAATGCACCAATCCAGTTCCCTGATAAGCACTCACTGCCTATACTGCAAATCGGCTCTTAATGTTTGACAATGAGTTTCTGTGCCCTCTCTTTCGGGGGGGGGGGGGGGGGCTGGTTCTAAGGAAGAGTCCAAAGCATTCAGCCACCTGCACCTCAAGGGAACTTCAGGTCACCTCAGAGATTAAAGAGACTGCCACTGCTCTCACGCTTTTCAGCCTCACTGGATGTTATTTAACGCACCCGCACTCCTCCTTCATATACACCATTTCCTCCTCTCCCCTGTCTTTCCGAGTCAGTTTCTTGCAACTTCAAGGGGGGGGGGGGGCATGCAGCCCATCCCAACATTCCCCTCTCCAGCATTCCACAAAGCCATTCAGCCGTGACTAACTTAATTTGTTCAGTGCTGGTCTCCGTCACAAAGAGTTTCATCAAATGACTCTGTAGTCAATTGATTAGGCCTAATAAGACCTGAACAAATTCCGCCTGCACGAAAAACATGCTGGTCGCGGCACTATGCACAAGCACTTTGATGGTGGATCCCAGCATGCACACATACATGTCAGTCAACCAGGCCTTGGCAGAGAGGAGCCTGCAGTCAGTACGGGGGACGGGGTGATGATTCCTCTGTGCGAGGGATGGGCACAGTTATTCCTCCTCCTGCGCCACACCCAGGACCATCTGCCAGACAGTGTCAAATCAAACTGTTGCAGTGTGTAACATAACTGACAGGTGGTGTGGGGGTCAGAGCAGCAAACTCTGGACCAGAGTTCCATATGCTCAGTGGAATACTGCTGTGGAGTCCTGGCAGGTACTTTCACCTCACACTGCCCAGTAAACTTTCAGCTTTACAAAAGTGCAATCACATCAAATCTGTAAAGACTACCACTGACTTTAAACATTTAAAGCAATTCATAATAATATTAACATTAATATTTTAAAAAAGAATAACAAAAAATTGAGATACAACCTTTCATGACAATGTAGCATACTTCAGTGTGTTTTCACTTATAATCGCAGTCTTCTAATATGATGGGTAAAATCTGTTATGTCAATTAATACCATTACAATCAGGCTGTTTCTGAGTACTCATTGCCACATAATTTGCTCTCAACCTGAAATGCAAACAGGTCTGCTGTTCCTAGGAAGTAGGATCCAAAGAACACAAAGGTTTTGGATTCACTCCAGTCAGAGATCATGGAACCAAGTACAAAGCAAACACTGTGAAGAACACAATGAGATAAGTGTACTGATGTGACAGTATCCACAGTTTTATGCAAAGTCTGCCATCTTGGACAGCAGGGCAAGTGCTTACGAAAAAACTAACCTCTCCTGTGCTCAGTTTCACGTGTGGGATTATGATGGTATTCAGCATGGCAGGGCTTGTATGCAGCACTTCAAAGGAGGAGACAGGGCCTGTAAAGTGTTTGCTGGCAGCCTCACGGACTCAGGGCCGCCTGCAATCTGGAAATATCGCCTGAAATCAATCTGTCATCGTAGCACACTTGTACCTGTCATTACAGCCTGGCGCCCACCCATGCCCAGTTACAATTTGCTCTGGTCTGCGGAAAGAGCTCTAATGCAGGTCACCTGCCAGTGGCACAGATTAGTCTGTCTCCAGACCCCACTAGTTCCAGCCATCTTCCATCTTCCTTGCTTCATTTTCTATTACTTTTGAACTATTGCTCTCGCGAGAGCTTCCCCGACTTCTGGAATACATCTCCAGGAGGACTTTCTGCTCAAGCAGTCTCGGGATGATACTTTACGCTTTGCCTTTGACTAAGTAATAGCTATTGATGGTCACCGGGTGTGCCCCGGCACTACTCTAGCTCACCCTTACTTTTCTATTATTAAAGATAGGCTATACTGAGTGAGTTGTGATACTCAAACCGGAGAAGAAAACACCCAGTTGTTGATACCAAAGAGCCGTTGGGAAATGCTTTTCAAGGCGGCTCACCATAATCCGATGGCTGGTCACCTGGGTGTTGATAAAATACTGAGTAGGCTAATAGCCCGATTCTATTAGCCGAGCATTCGGGCAAAGTGCAGAGATGGTGTGCATCTTGTCCCAACTGTCAGTTAGTAATTCTGCGGCCACTCCAAAAGCGCCGTTGTGCCCATTACCGTTAATGGAGCTTCCATTTGAACGGGTGGGGATGCCCCTCATCGGGACGTACAAATTACTGTACAAACTATTGGGAATTAATTCAATCAGAACATCGGTCTACCATCCTCAAATGGACAGTTTAGTAGAAAGATTTAATAAAACCTTAGAAACGATGATTCGTAAGTTTGTGCACAAAGATTGTCATAATTGGGATAAGTGGTTGAACCCTTTATTGTTTGCAGTGCGTGAGGTTCCCCAGGCCTCCACAGGATTTTCTCCATTTGAATTACTTTCTGATGTGTAAGTGTAAGTGACACATGCTTCAAATGACCACATTCGCTTCAGATAGCAATACTGTTTATTGTAACTTGGCCTAATTTTTATATCAGTACTTTTAATGGCAGGTCTAGATTTTTCTTAATGACTTATCGTGCTTTGTATGCATGAGTAACTGGAATTTTTTCTATGTTGAAAACTTGTTTTTCTTCAGATTGTATTTTCCTGGACACCCATATCTGTTGAATATACAAACCATAGGCCTTCCAAGGGAGCATTGTAGGAGTTTGAAATGGCTCTTGGTCATGTGGGTGGGGTAGCGAAGGGGGAGGAAAAGGATAGGAGCATTGTTTTGAGCATGTGGAACTCCAGCAGGAGAAAGCTCACACTGCAGCAGGCTCTGCTTGGCCTGGATTGTTGTGCTAACAGGGCATATTTCTCTCTTTTTTTTGCTCCAAGGTAGCAGTATTACCCAGACTACGTAAGACCTAAACTGAATTCAGGACTGGCAGGGAGGTACCCCGACATTCCCAGACATGGTTGCAGACATAGTCCACAGGCGTGGGGGAGGGGGGACTGAAACTGCCATGACATATGCATGGTTGCCCATCTTCCCCTTCCCGCAAGCACTCATTTTCCAGAGGATTTCATTCACTCTGCTCCACAACTGCCTCCTCAAGCCTCCACCCTAACTCTCACATCAATAACACATTCCTGCTGGTTCATAGATTCCTCTGTAACAGCCGGCCTAATGGTGGAAATGTGTGCATGTTCAGTGTATTGCCTTTTTCTCTTTTGGCTCTGCTGGACAGGATCGCTCTCAGTCCTTCCACACAAACAGCTGAGAACTGGCTCAGCGCAAGGCTGTTACATATTTAACCTCTTAGCGCAAAGCCCCTAGTGGTTGGCATGCCGGCGTGCCGAGATTACGGACATTCGGTGCTACTGCAACCAAAGTATGAGTTAAAAGCAGAAACGCGTTGTTAAGTTTCATTAGTAGACGATACACGACAACTATGCCAAGTTTTGAAGCGCCACCATTGTCGCTCTGGTCATTCATTTAACATGCACCCCTCCCTGCAGTCTCATCTACAACTACACCCCCCACCCATGACATAATGTACAATATTGTCTATCTGGGCATTCATAAAATACTTTTGCCACTAAAAAATCGTATTCCGTCATAGCAACAAGATAAACCCGACTATAGGCCTATTTCACAAGATGGCGACCAAAACCGGATGTAGGGATACTTTGTTTTTGGTTACCGTTGCTACGGGCGCAAGTCCATTTTTGACAGCGAAAAATTGAGCCTAAACAGCGACGTGTGTTCTCACAGTCCCTAATAGCTCTGCCAAAGTTCACTGTCCGATGTTATCCGCATTGTCGAAGCATTGCCAGTGAACGTTAAGTGGTCTAAACTAGACAAGGGCTATAAATTCTTTTTTGAGAAGTTTGTATTCGGTTATGAAGGTAAGTATAACGTTAGCTCTGGTTCGCCAGAAAGCTAAATAGCTAGCTTGCTAACCACAGCAAGTTAGCTGATTAAAGAGATATTTCACTTCGACATAACATAAATTATTTTCTGGAGGCGACTCCATTGTGTTTTCGTAGCGTGAAACAACATCTGCTGTCCGTTAACAGCGTCTCTGTTCCTCTCGGTTGTCCCGAAAACGAATGAATAGGGAGCCTGACAACTGTGAGGAAAAGCGATTCTGTTAACATTGACAGTCAGCAGGGGAGGCAAAGCTATCTAAGTACAATGTGTTAGGCTCCACAAAATTACTTGTTATACCGAAGTGAAATATCTCTGAACTAAGTTTTGTACTACCGTTACTATTTTGTGACATGTTGTTTGAGCTGTACTTGTTCTAATAAAGATTTATACTGCTTGTCAGACTGCCTGTGTAATGGTGTTCAGTTCACTACCAAGCTGTTTGTTTTCATCGCTGATAAAAACTACCCACACATTTTAAAATCAGCTGATATATCTTAAGTAGGCTTCTCGTGATGTCCGTCAATACATTTTGTAATTACACTTAACAACTAAAATAAACGTACATCTGCAGTTTCAACATTGAATATCCGAATATGTGCTTGCTAACAAGCTAGCTGGCTAAAACGTAATTTGCTAATCATAACATAAAATATAGCTAGCTAACTGATTTTGACATTCTTGAGTAACAAATACCACATGACTGAAACTGCGTTAGTTCTCAATGAACGATAAAAAACAAAGGAGTTGGTAGTGGACTCAGACTTTTGGACCCAAATGTATGTGAGGAGAAAAGTTCAATATCGAATGTAATCTTATTCACAAAGCAGTAGCTAACTAGCTAACTATCGTAATGAGTTAGTTTACGTTAGTTTGCAACATTATGACAGTCATGCTACCTAGCAAGTTGTTTTCTTATTTTGGAGCACATCTGTGGGAAAGCTGTGAAAGGGCAAATAAATTCTTCGAATTGGTACACAGGGGAAAACTGGTTGCTCTTCGTTGCTGCCATTGTTTTGGTGGCTGTTAAGATAACCGGAAATGAGAGACCCCTACATCCGGTTTTCATATCCGGAAATGTGAAATAGCCCTATAGCCCTAAGATATGCCAATAGAGCAGTGAAAACGCTCCTCACTTAATAACGAAATAAATGAGAAAAAGTTTTTAAAAATGATACCATGTCATTCTACAGTCAATATCTGGGACTAAATATTGAATAAATATAACCATAGCCTTACTGTTGGTTTTACGTGTAGAGATGTCCCTTTTGAGACTGAGTGGTCATATATTGTCTTGGACAATCAGTTTGTGAAATATACGCGCATTTGTGATGCCTGGGTACCTTCCAAAAATAGCTGTGTGTAATACCACACGTGTCGTTCATGGCGTTGTCGCCCTTTTTAGTACAGTCTGGCTTGATTGAAGATTCATTTATTCAGTAGGTGAGAGTATAAGCTTTCTAACGATGTATAACATGTCTAATTTTGTTTTTGGAATTGTGTTTTATAGGACAGCGTAACCAAAAATTTTCTTATCGCATTCCCTTACGCATTCACTCTGTGGTAGCAGTAAAAGACGCTGCACCTAACGAAACATTAACGATCTTTCGTAATTTATTGGAAAATACTAATATTATAGAGGACTTCTGGGCATAGGTAAGCTATATATTTGCTGATAGACCTGACATCGTTTTCTGGAGCCAAACAGAAGCGGATTGAACTGTATCGTTGATTTACTGTCTCTGTCTCCATGTACTCAACACAGATAAAATTTCATCATTGCTATGTAAGTATTTCTGCTCAAAATTTCGGTTATACACGTTATTTTTGAAATTGAGTGTCTTAAAATAGGTTAGTGGTATTATACAATGTGGATATTTCATGCTGTAATGTAAGCGTTAGTTAGTAGTGTAATCGTTTTTGTGAAGCATGCAACAGTGATGACGTGAGAGTTGGAACATTGCCAAAACATGGTGGACGGTTGAAAATGTCATCCCATCCCCATACAAGAAAACATAAGAGAGTACAGAGTATAGAAATACATACAAGAGTTAATTATTACACATTTAGGTACTGTACCCCATTGTGTGACAATATTTTTGCATTTAAAAAAAAAATCTGATAGCAATGTTTCATCTTAAACCTTCATAAGGGGCTCATTTATATTCTTTATAATGGACAAAAAGCATTTTATTCAATTTTGGAGAGATTTTGGGTATGTTTCTGGACCCCTAGATATCTTAGACCACTGTACTGACTGAAAGCTTGTAATTCTCATTTGAAAATGATGCAACAGTGAGTTTCTTGAGTCAAAACAGTTGATTTGTAGTGAAATACGTGAATATGTTGTGATTTACAGCTGTGCATAATTCAGACATTTTGAATAGATTTGGAGAAGCTGGGTACACTGCTTAGTTTTTGCTTCATACATCTATAGTAGTTCTACATATTCACCCTTAGATTTTATGAACTTGTGGTCAAGAAGTTTTTGATCCAGCACATGTATAGTTTAACCCAGTGGTACTCAGACCACGGCTCGCGAGCCGCATGCGGCTCTTTGATGACTATATTGCGGCTCTTTTAAGTCTCCAATTTTGCATTTGCTAATGCTTTTTTAGCCAAATATTTCACCAGATATTGTCTCAGACACTTGGCAGCAGTGACGTTAATAATCCAATTTCCCAATAAGAGCAAACTACACTCCCTCCCTCCTTCTGAAGTTCCAATTAGAATTTAGCTCGGGGCTTACGTCATAGCACTTGCTAAAACTCGCGAAACATCAATATAAAATGGCGAAAGTAACCAAAAAACGCAAATAAGAAGAGGAGTTCAGGACATTCAAAGAGGAGCGGGAACTGGAATTTTTCTTTGTGTCCAGCGGTGTGGGCAATCGCATTTGTCTCCTTTGTGATAAAACAATTTTGCTGTTCAAAAGGTCCAATTTACAGCGCCATCACGAGTCTAAATACCCAAAGTTCAATACTGATTTTCCTAAGGGAGGGGGAGTAAGGACATAAAAACTTAAAAGACGCAAACAACAGCGATCTGTACAGAAAACGTATTTCCACGTCAACACCAGTGAAAAGGCGACAACAGCCTTTACAACAATACAATTCCAATACAACAATAACTGTATTGGAAACTTTGAGAAACGTTGCTATTCAACCTGCTAATACCACAGCGATCACAACAGACGGTGCACCAGCTATGCTCAGTAAGAGAAACGGGGCGGTGGCTTTATTAAAAGAAGCACTGAAAGCAAATGGGGCAGAGAAAGACATTTTCTCTGCGCTCTCAAGAATCAAATTTCAGAATCGAAACAGAATAAGTCTGCAACACACCACAGAGGGCCTCCGGATAGCTGTTTCCAGCATAGAGCCCAACTACACAACTCTTGTGTCCCAGAAGGAGTGTCACAAATCCAACTGAGTAAGTAATAAATCTAATGTTTTTCTAATGTTTCAACTTTTTACTGGTTATAATGCTTTTGTACAGTAAAACCTAATACTCTCTCACTCTCTCTCTCCCCTCCCCTGATTTGTCATTCCACGTAAATTGGCTTCCCCTCTAGTGTGCTGCCACCTGAGGGAGAGAATCTACAGCTGTAGTTATGATTGTGGTGATCGCCAGTGAGCAATAACATGTATCCTTATTGAAATAAAAATGTGAATTACATAACACTGCACGATTATGATTTGTCATTCCACGTAAATTGGCTATTAGTAGCCTTATTATTTTAGGTTTGTTTAAAAGGTTGGGTAAGGGGGCATATTTTTGTAATGTGGCTCTTTCCAAAAAAAATATTGTCAATGTGGCTTCTGAGTTGGCCAAGTCTGAGTACTGCTGGTTTAACTTGTTATATATGCAATCTCTCAGTATTTCATTGCAAACTAAAAAAGTTTTTGATTTTTTGTCTAGACAATTGCATTTGTGGCACTTTTTTTCTTCCAAAATTATAAATATAAACTAATCTGCATTAGTATTGTAAATCGTACAAATGCCTTTCTTCATTTAAGCCATTTTTCAAGTCTCTGTGGTGTTCACATCTGGAGTTATAAAGCTTTAAATAGGGTACCCCCTAAATGGGAAAGGATTGGCTAGATTTGGCTTGTGCCCTAAGGGGTTAAACAACACTGAGAACACAACAACTAAGTAAAACTTACAGATGCAGCGTGGGGGGCGAAGGCTTGCTGCCTTCACGCAGACGCTGTATGGAGAAGTCACAGAATGAGAGAGGATGAGGAGAGCAGCTGGGCCAGTATTAAAAAAACTGAAAAAGCTCCAAACTGCAACCTTAAACCTTCCAATGGCAGACAGCACAAGATGTTTTGCACATAACGGGTGCTATTATAGTGGGCGGCGGGGGGTTTGGGGAAGTTGCTTCCATTGAGGAGGGGACCCACGCAGCATGTTTATTCCAACTTGTAACTCTAAAATAACACCATTTACCTATCCAAGCTGATGCGAGTTAACTTGGCTTGACCTCCTTCTTGGACTTGACTTTCAAATATAAGTAAACTCAAAATGAGGTAAGAAACCCATGCTGATTTTTAAAAAATGTAACTATCCTTAATGTTTCAGTTTTGGTGGATTTGGTGGCATTTGTGGTTACTGGTGGTCACAAAAGGTTCACACTCCAAATACCAGTTTCATTCAAAACGAAGCTATTTCTAGTAGCACATACAGTTAAGCCCAAAATTATTCATACCCCTTGAAATTGTCGCAAATTTTTGAGAAAATGTAAGCTTCTATACCATTCCAAATGGTCCTGGTAATTTCTACCATGTTCTAGAGCATTCTAATCAACTATAAATTGAGAACAGCTGATGCAGTTGTTCTCGAGTCAGTTTCCAGTCAATTGCAAGCTTAGTGAGGATCTTTGGTTGCACATTGTGGCTGCTCACAAGAAAGGGAAAGCCTACAAAGCCATATCCAAGTGTTTTCAAGTGCCAGTGGCCACAGTGCAAAGCATCATCAAAAAGTACAAGGAGTTCCACACTGTGAAAAATCTCAAAGGGTGTGGTAGGAAGCGCTGGCAAGAATGGTAGTGCGAGAGGCCACAAAGAATCCAAGTATCACCACCAAGACCATCCTGAAGAATCTGAGCCATTCTGGTACCAACATCTCAAGGCAGACACTCCAGCGGACAATGCACAAGGCTGACCTCCATGGACGCCGACCAAGGAGGACTCCACTTCTCCAAGACAGGCACACAAAAGCTCGCCTAGCCTTCGCGAAAGCTCACCTGGACAAAGAAGAAAGCTTTTTGTCATTAATTCTGTGGTCGGACGAGATTTAAATTGAGTTGTTTGGACACAGGGACGTGGTTTTCGTTTGGCGAAAGAAAGGAGAAGCATTCAACCCCAAGAACACCATCCCCACGGTAAGCATGGTGGTGGGAATGTAATGCTTTGGGGGTGTTTTTTTCAGCCAATGGGCCAGGCAACCTTGTCAAAGTAAACGGCATCATGAGAAAAGAGGACTGGATTCTGGAGGAAAACATCAGGCAGTCTGCAGAAACACTTGGCCTTGGGCAGCACTGGACCTTCCAACAAGACAATGATCCGACACATACAGCGAAAGTGGTCAAGAAATGGTTAACAGAAAACAATATCAACGTTTTGGAGTGGCCCAGCCAAAGTCCAGACCTGAATCTCATTGAGAATCTGTGGAGGGATCTAAAGACCAATATGATGACAAGGAAGCCTTCCAACCTTCGCAAAAGAGGAGTGGTCCAGAATCCCAGTGGAGACGTGCAAAAAGCTTGTTGGCAATTATAAGAACCATTTGACTGCTGTGATGGCAAATAAAGGCTTTGCCCCATTGAATACTGAGAAAGAGTATGAATAATTTTGGACATGGAATGTTTTGTCAAAATGTAAAAAAGAAAACAAAAAAATATTTTACATTTAATATTTCTAACACAATGACTTACCGTCTTTTGTCACCTTCTTATGTCATTTCCAGTCAGAAGAAACCTATTCGTCAAATAAAAATTCACTATAACTCAAAATTTGGCATGGGTATGAATAATTTTGAGCTTACCTGTAAGTGCTAATTTTTCTTAGAAGATAAACCAGCGGTAGCGTATTTGGAGCAAGCAGACCTAGAGACAAACCAACAATGTTGTCGGAAACGGTAATATTAAGCAACAAATCCAACTTAATTTTAAAGACGCTTTTTGGATTTTAGATGCTTGTTCTTTCGCATTCAGCACGCAAGTTCCTGTACATGCATGATCATATTTGAATACCCGACACCACCAGTGGAAAATAGCACATAGAGGAGAAATTTCAGAATACATTGAATTGATATTGCTACAAATATACCGCATTTTTGTATATGAACAAAATGAAAGATAGCTCTGTACACAACCCTAAGGTTTCCAAAATTTCAGTAGGCCCCTGTAGGCCCCTAAAGACTGACAGACTCGGACATAGTGAACTCAGCAGCATCCAATCTCAATTTGTTTTCATAAATTATTCTGTATTTCTTCACAGAGATCTCGCCCATGGCAGGAAAATCATTTATGTATTTGATTACTATTTAATGTTAATGCCCATAATTTTCGATGAGATGTTGGATGAGCTAGTGTCCACAGACTTTCATTTATTCTAGAATTTTATTTATTTTTGTTACCAGTAGGTATTGTAATTAAATAGGATATCAACAGACCACTCTCTCTGTTTAATGTATTCCCTGTGCTCTGGGTTGCTCCCACCTCAGTGACCAAACTTCATGTTTATCATCCTTTTTGCAGATTGGTTCAGCACGTACATTTCCTCGAAGAATAAATGGACTAACTGCATGACTGGATCATCATTTCTATTTGTGAAACTACCGTAAAATTCAAGAAGTGGTTTATTATTTTATTTACCAAAGGTGCTGGAACATCCTTCTGGATTGCTGCAGCCCAATTTAACCCCTGATGGGGGTTGATTATCTGATTATCTTAATCTGTCCCTCCAGTATTTGAATGCTTTAGGTGCATCTTTTTTATGCAACAATCTTGGACAGTCTTGGACTTGGACATACTATATGTTGAATAAGACTTGTTTTATGATGGATATAATTGAGGGACTGTATCCTTTAATACAACAATCCTTTGGAGTGCTTCAAAGAGAAAACAATGTACTTTTCCACTGCTTGGAACCTATACAGTGGAAACAGATTCCTAGTGATCACACAATAACACTTTAATCTGAAAAACAAAGTTATACAAGCTTGCCAAAGAATTCATGCTTTAGAATCAGGACACAGGAAGGGAAAGACACCATCCAAAAAATATGACCCTGCTCTACAGGCAAAGACAAATGTTTGGGAGGGGGATGGGGGTTGGGGGGGGGGGGCACCATCTCCAGGCTTGTTTTCTTCTCACTCAGCCCGCCAGTGCTGTTGCCACCATCACTTTCAATTGAACTTTTCTTGCAAAACAAAGCTGGGGACCGAGTCAAAACCACTGGTGGTTCCTCATGAATACTTCAGAAAGGGGTAAAAGCCCATTTCCCTCACTATTGGGGAGATCGCTGCAAGGAGGTATGGAACACAGCCAAGCACACTGCCCTCTCCCCGCCCAAAAAAAATAAAAACAAAAGTGGTGGGGGAAGGGTGCAGTTTCTGGCTACCCACTAACCCATGCCACAGAGCCAAGTCCCAAAAACTGTCCATAATTTCTAGTGCTCATCCTGCACTGCATGCACTAGAGGGAAAGACATTTCACAACCTTTATAGTGTTCAAGTAATAAACAGTGAAATATATGAGAACTGAATATGAAAAAGTTCAGAATGTACACACACGTGCTCCTGATTCTGGGGGGAAACTCTGCATAAACTTCTACTTCTGTACCGTGGGAGACAAGACCAGTGCAGTCATCCATGGCTGTCTAATATTCATGCTCAACTTCCTTTTCAAATGAGTGTCTTTGCCTAACTGTGGTTTACCCATTCACAAGACCAGTTTGCCAACTCATACAACCACAGTTTGCCTGCTCATAGTCTCTAGTTTATCTGCTCAGAAGTCTATTTTTGTTGTCACTCTCTCACAAATCCACAGTTTACCTGCTCATCAACCACAGTTCACTAGAACTGGAAAGGATTGGCATGCACTGTTACATTACAATACAAGACCACAGAGGGGGGGGGGAAGGCACAGTTTCCTTCTATAAACTGCCATTTTCCTTCACTTGCTAGACAGAACTCATAAAAATTAATCAGCACACTTTCCCCTTGGTTGCACCCCACCACCCCCCACCCCCTCGCCCCTCATGTGGGAGCACTTCCTGAGCCTTACGCCTCGCCTGACTCAAAAACAACACAGCAAGCTGGTATCCAAATGCCAGACTTCACAGGAAAAAAAAAACGGAAAGAGAGAGAGACTGCTGTCACTGCACACAGTGCCGGGACAGTAGGTCATTACTACTGCAGGTCTGAGTCAGCTACGTAAGCACTTAGCACTTAGTACTGTACAGCCACTTAGTGGGTCTGACTCTTCTACACATTAAAAAACAAAGTGTAGAAAGCAGATGGCTGACTCAAGTTTGTGTTTCATTATGTTCCTGGCAGTGAATAAAAAATGGAAGACCACTTATTGAAAAAATAAAAGTCATTGCTGCTTTAGTATGGACACAGATTCTTCCAGTGCAACCATTCATTACAACTGGCTGTGCACATATACAACATTATAAATAGATGCACAACAGATCAGACCACTAAGGAGCACAGGGGACTGGACTGGTCAGAGAATACTATTCCACCAGCAGAATGGAGAAGGTGGGTAACAGAGTGCATATGCTTGGCAGCTGTCAATCACTTTGTGGCCTTTGTTTGGATATGGCTTCTCAGGAGGTGGGGGAGGGCTTCTCTGACATGTGACATACACACAGCTGCTTGGGAGCACAGGCCCCGGCACAAACTGACATGCCAAATTCAAAAGAAACAAGGAGAGCTGTCTCCCGCCAGGGGACAGCTTTCAACATCTCATTTGTAATGTGAGTGAGAGAACAGCTGGGGGGGAGGGGGGGGGGGTGGTAATGCAGGGGTTTGGGAAAGAGTGGGGAAAGGAAGGGGGAAAAGGATAGAGAGTGACCAACATGAAAGAAAAGGCCCCACTGGAGATCTGACATGGTATTGTATGGCCTATGGTGAGGGCTGTGCCCACTGACCTGACCTCCAACCCCTTCCTGAGCCTCCTTGCTGACCCACTGCCCCTCAATCTGAAGAACAGCCTGCACAGGGGCTTGGCCCAAACAAACATCTATTGTTGCTGTACTGAATGGTGGCAAAGAACAGGGAGGACATGTACAGCATCCAGTTTGAACACTGCACATAAAGTAATGGTTGGACTCTTGGGAACAAATGTTAACCTGACGTCCCTTTAGGTAAAAACTTTCAAAATCTTTTTACATTTTGACAACCCTTTTCATTTATTACGTTTTATTGAAAGGCATGTTCATCCAACCAAACGCAAAGTTATTCAGCCAAATATAAAGTTCACTTCCTGAATAATTAAGAAAAATATAAACACTTTGATTTGAATACTGTATAATTTAATTACTGCATTTCTTTTTCATTTCATATTCAAAATATGTAGTCTGGTTCTATATAAGCAGAACAGACATTTGGTTTGACACACCAGCCAACACAAACCATCTGAGCAGTGGCCACTGACTTGAGTACTTGCAACAGCCATCATTTTAACTCGCTTTAACTTTATAATTCATTTAAATTAAATTAAATTTTAAACATGACTTTCTTCACATTGTTGCACTGTAGACAAAGAGCTTCTACATACTTACTTGAAATCGGAGTTGGAAACATGAACGTACAAGCAAAATTTATGATGTCACAAATATGTCAAACTTATCATGGTCCACTAAGAAAAGATATGCAAATTACAGGAGAGCGATGTAGTAAACTGAACCCTTAGCACACAGAAAGCTGACATTGGTGTGGCAGTTGGTTGGTGTGTTTAACGTGGCACACTGCACAGTTTTATGATACAATTCCAAAGTAGGAACTTTGTTCCACTCATTACCAAAGCCTATCCTAAAACAAAAAAGAATTTCTTTATAAAAATCAAGTGGATGTACCTGTTGGCAGGGAAGGAGTCCATGTTTGTTGTGTACATCTTACAAATGACTATTGCCAGAATTTCATGCATAAGTTGAGGGGTATTAATGAAGAAACAGATTTTGTATCTGGATGCCGTGCCTACTGTTCCCGGGACCACAGCAAGCAGGAGTACATTTGCATATTCATAGATTCTAGCATTCTCAATGAGGGCAAGTGTAGCTGCTACTAAGCTACCGTCAGATTTTTTTGTGGAAAAACCATATTAAACAATTTATTATTCAATGTATAATATTTTAAGGTTTTAAAATACATCTGATGGTGCACATGAAGACTTCAATTAGATACACATGCTAAACAGTATTTTTAATAAAACTTTTTTCCCCAGATATAACAGGCCTGCATGCCCTGAGCTAACTACTTCAGTTGTGTGTTATTTTTTATGGAAAATGTGGCTAGGAAAGCCTTCTCAATAGTTCCTAGCTCTTTTGTTTGTTTGTCTACACAGCTGTGACTTGTCAAGCCAAAACTCACATTCAAGTCAATTAGAACATCAGTTAGGACAACCTTCCCCTTAAATATTGAGGAATTTAATTAGCCACATTGGAGACATGCTAAAGAAGTTGAGCATACAGTTTTCCTCTCTGTAAACACCAACTGACGTGCTAATAACCAATTTATGGCCCCTTGTCTGACCAGCTCTAACTTCCCTTCCTTTCTCTGTAAAGTGTGAATTTTGGCACATTCCTGCCTCCTGCTATCGGCTAATCCACCCCAGAACCTCCCTCACTCCCTCTCCCTGTGTTGGGTAGTAGGGGGGTGGGATGAAGTTGCAATGTCCCATGACTAGCCAGCCCAAGGGATTACTTGGCAACACCCTGCTTCTACCCTGTGGCCTTTGTTGAGGTATTCACTCTGGAAATTAGATTAGGCGACTCAAACTGTGGTGTACACAGTCTGAAAACTTTGTTTGTTCCCCCACATGTCTCTACACTAAGTCGAACAGAACTCTGGCACAACTAAGGATGGCCTCCTGCCCCAAACACCATAAAATCATTAGAACAACATTTGTGCTCTTTATTAGGCGTCCAAGCAGCGAAGCTGGTGGAACCCTATTGTATCTGTTAGGACTATTAGTGTGGTTGCCTTAGGCAAACACACTATTATTATTAGTGTGGTTGCCTTAGGCAAACACACTATTATTATTGCACATATTTATTATTATTATTATTATTCCGCCAGTTTTTTGGACCGCTACTCCTCCCAGAGTTTTCGCACCACATACACATGCCATATGTCAAATTGACCGGCTTCTTTGGGAATCGATGGCTATTACTTTGTGGAAATTTTCGCTGCACGGTTTTTGAGAAATATGACTTTTTATGGCCAATTTTTCCCATTGAAAATGAATAGGGCGGTGACGTCATAAAAATGTGAATTATGAAGTTACAGCATTGGTCGGCTTTGCACACGTGATGCGGTCCGCTCTACGTCCTCACCAGCCACCAGAAAGGATATAGCTGAACGCGGAAGTGAACAGATAAAACAGTATTCCAAATGCAAAATTACAAATGAAAACGCTGTCAGCTAGGTATATCAACAAAACATATGGCTTAGGCATACCCAGAAGTCCTCAATAATAACAGTATTTCACAAGATATTACACAAATTCTTTGACGACGTTTGGTCAGGTCCAGCGTCTTTGAATGCTAATGCTAACAAAGACTACATGCATTGTATGCGACGATTAAAAAACTTTCGGTTGACCTAAAAAAACGATATTCCAAAACCAAAATTAGACGTGCTGTTATACCTGGTTAGAAAGCTTATGCTCTCACCTACTGAATAAACGAATTCTCAAACAAGCCAGACTGTACTAAAGAGTGCAACAACGCCGTCAACAACACGTGTGCAGCAGCTTCTGGTCCGGTCTTACTTCAGAAAACGATGTGGGCTTGTAATACCACACATGTTGCTTTTGGTGTTGTCGAACTTTGTAGTACAAACTGGCTTGATTGAGAATTCATTTATTCAGTAGGTGACACAATAAGCTTTCTAACTATGTATAATATGTCAAATTTTGCTTTTGTAACACTGTGTAATATCCCAGCGTATTGGGAACTTTGGTCTCATTAGAGCTGCATTACACATTCAGTCCGTTGTAGCAGGGACAGCAACGCTCTCACCCCAACGCGTTTGCTAAAGTACAGAACTCCTCTTGCATGTTGTTGATGCACCCCTTGCTGCAACAGAAGCTAATAGTACTGCCTACCAGCCGATACTTATTCACAGAAGCTGTATTTAAAATGAGTTAAAATGCAACTATTTTAACATATTTCTCGCGTCATTTTCGTTCTTGGAAATTCGGCTCGGCTAACACGTAATAGGCTACTCTGTCTATGAGTTGGTCTCTAAGGTAACAGATTTACAGGTGTATGGTTAAATGAGCTGAAATTCACGCTAAACCATACGTCAATCAAATTAATCTCTCCTGTCTTGCTTTTTAAATGGTGCGATCACGCAGTTTATACGTAGGGTTTTTCCAAGACCCTCTGAACATGCCAGCTAGCTTTATGATTCGCCGTCACTCGTCACAGCATACCGTGAGTAAAACACTGAGATCTCAAGTTTTGATGAAATGATAATTTAGCCCTGAATATGTGTGTTGCAAATCAAGTCGTTGCCGTGATGTTATAGCATATATACCATACTCTGTCTCTGCTTATACTACAGAAACTGTTCACTCGTTCGGCAGAAAGTCGACTTTGCGTTGGCGGCAACCACACTTCACAATTTCTACAGGAATTGTCTAGTTAGTGTGGTTGCCTTAGGCAAACACACTATTATTATTGCACATATTTATTAGTGTGGTTGCCTTAGGCAATCACACTATTATTATCGCACATATTATTTATTTATTATTATTATTCCACCCATTTTTTGGACCGCTACTCCTCCCAGAGTTTTCGCACCACATACACATGCCATATGTCAAATTGACCGGCTTCTTCGGGAATCGATGGCTATTACTTTGTGGAAATTTTCGCTGCACGGTTTTTGAGAAATATGACTTTTTATGGCCAATTTTTCCCATTGTAAATGAATGGGGCGGTGACGTCATAAAAAATGTGAATTATGAAGTTACAGCATTGGTCGGCTTTGCACACGTGATGCGGTCCGCTGTTCGTCCTCACCAGCCACCAGAAAGGATATAGCTGAACGCGGAAGTGAACAGATAAAACAGTATTCCAAATGCAAAATTTCAAATGAAAACGCTGTCAGCTAGGTATATCAACAAAACATATGGCTTAGGCATACCCAGAAGTCCTCAATAATAACAGTATTTCACAAGATATTACGCAAATTCTTTGACGACGTTTCGTCAGGTCCAGCGTCTTTGAATGCTAATGCTAACAAAGACTACATGCATTGTATGCGACGATTAAAAAACTTTCGGTTGACCTAAAAAAACGATATTCCAAAACCAAAATTAGACGTGCTGTTATACCTGGTTAGAAAGCTTATGCTCTCACCTACTCAATAAACGAATTCTCAAACAAGCCAGACTGTACTAAAGAGTGCAACAACGCCGTCAACAGCACGTGTGCAGCAGCTTCTGGTCCGGTCTTACTTCAGAAAACGATGTGGGCTTGTAATACCACACATGTTGCTTTGGGTGTTGTCGAACTTTGTAGTACAATCTGGCTTGATCTACACATCATCGATCTAATAGGTGACAGAATAAGCTTTCTAACAATGTATAATATGTCAAATTTTACTTTTGTAATACCGTTTTATATTCCAGCGAGTTGGAAACTTTGGTCTCGTTATAACTGCATTACACATCAGTCTGCATTACACGTCAGACTTAGGGTTTTTCCAAGACCCTCTGAACATGCCAGCTAGCTTTGTGATTCGCCGTCACTCGTCACCGCATACCGCAAGTAAAACACTGAGATCTCAAATTTTGATGAAAGGATAATTTAGCTCTGAATATATGTGTCGCAAATCAACTCGTTGTAGTGATGTTATAGCAGGTACACAATGCCCTGTCTCTGCTTATACTACAGAAACTGTTCACTCCGTTCAGCACAAAGTTGACTTTGCATTGGCGGCAACCACACTTCACAATTTCTGCAGGAATTGTCTAGTTTATTTATTAGTGTGGTTGCCTTAGGCAAACACACTATTATTATTGCACATATTTATTAGTGTGGTTGCCTTAGGCAAACACACTATTATTATTAGTGTGGTTGCCTTAGGCAATCACACTATTATTATCGCACATATTATTATTATTATTATTATTATTATTATTATTCCACCCATTTTTTGGACCGCTACTCCTCCCAGAGTTTTCGCACCACATACACGTGCCATATGTCAAATTGACCGGCTTCTTTGGGAATCGTGTGCTATTACTTTGTGGAAAGTTTCGCTGCACGGTTTTTGAGAAATATGACTTTTTATGGCCAATTTTTCCCCATAGGGATGAATGTAAAACGTGACGTCATACATATGTGAGCGGTGAAGTCACAGCATTGGTCGGCTTAGCACACGTGATGCACTTTTAACCTGCTTCATCTACAGGAAATTTAGAATCCAGATGCGGTGCATATCTCCGTTTTCGTCGTAATTACAGAAAACACACATTCGTAAACTTCAAATGATTCATACCACAATGTAGATAAAACCTTGACGAACACGTACATGCACGGATTGTGTTGTTCAAACGAGGTTTCCTGGCGACTTAGCCACCACAGTGGATATAGCTTAATGCGGAAGTGCACGCGATAAAAACGGTATTCCAAATGCAAAATTACAAATGAAAACGCTGTCAGCTAGGTATATCAACAAACATATGACTTAGGCATACCCAGATTTCCTCAAAAATAATAGTATTTCACAAGATATCACGCAAAATCGTTGACAACGTTTCGTCAAATGCAGCGTCTTTGAATGCTACTAGTGCTAACAAAGAGTGCATGCATTGAATGCGACGATTAAAACACTTTCGGTTGACCTAAAAAACGATATTCCAAAACCAAAATTAGACGTGCTGTTATACCTGGTTAGAAAGCTTATGCTCTCACCTACTGAATAAACGAATTCTCAATCAAGCCAGACGGACCTAAAAAGGGCAACAACGCCGTCAACAACATGTGTGCAGAAGCTTCTGGTCCTGTCTTACTCCAGAAAACGGTGTCATCTTGTAATACCACACATGTTGCTTTGGGTGTTGTCGAACTTTGTAGTACAATCTGGCTTGATCTACACATCATCGATCTAATAGGTGACAGAATAAGCTTTCTAACAATGTATAATATGTCAAATTTTACTTTTGTAATACCGTTTTATATTCCAGCGAGTTGGAAACTTTGGTCTCGTTATAACTGCATTACACATCAGTCTGCATTACACGTCAGACTTAGGGTTTTTCCAAGACCCTCTGAACATGCCAGCTAGCTTTGTGATTCGCCGTCACTCGTCACCGCATACCGCAAGTAAAACACTGAGATCTCAAATTTTGATGAAAGGATAATTTAGCTCTGAATATATGTGTCGCAAATCAACTCGTTGTAGTGATGTTATAGCAGGTACACAATGCCCTGTCTCTGCTTATACTACAGAAACTGTTCACTCCGTTCAGCACAAAGTCGACTTTGCATTGGCGGCAACCACACTTCACAATTTCTGCAGGAATTGTCTAGTTGCACATATTATTTATTTATTATTATTATTATTATTCCACCCATTTTTTGGACCGCTACTCCTCCCAGAGTTTTCGCACCACATACATGTGCAATGTGTCAAATCGAGCGGCTTGATCGGGAATGAAGTGCTATTACTTTGTGGAAAGTTTGGGTGGACGGTTTTTGAGAAATTTGACTTTTTTGGGGGAATTTTTCCCATAGAGAATGAATGGTGGAATGTTCACCCTTGTGATGTCACAATGCTGTCTTCTCACCTTTATGATGTCACAATGGTCTGTCTTCTAGCAGCAGTGCTCTGGTCTCTCTCTGGCTTTGGACATTCAGCATTCATCTCTATGGGGCAAAATTGCCCTCAAATTGTGGGATGCCTCATTGGACGTGTTAGAGAGTCGATTGTCCATTGGTGTAAATTAACCTCGCCCCCTTTCCTGATTGGCCGACATTTGATATTTAATAACTTTTCAACCATTTGTCATAGAGAATTGTGGATCGCGTCATTGGACTCAGTAAAGACGGAGCAACCACCTAGCAACACCCTAGCAACCACCTAGAACAGCCTAGCAACAGCCTGGAACTCCATAGCAACCACCTAGCAACAGCATAGCAACTGCCTAGAACTCTATAGCAAATACCTAGAAAACCCTAGCAACGACCTGGAACTCCATAACAACCATCTAGCAACACCCTAGCAACCACCTAAAACACCCTAGCAACTGCTTAGAACTCCATAGCAACCACCTAGCAACACCTTAGCAACCGCTTAGAACTCTATGGGAACGACCTAGCAACACCCTAGCAACCACTTAGAACAGTCTTGCAACAGCCTAGATCTCCATAGCAACCACCTAGCAACACCATAGCAACCACCTAGAACTCCATAGCAACCACCTAGCAACACCCTAGCAACCACCTGGAACACCATAGCAACCACCTAGCAACACCCTAGCAACCACCTGGAACACCATAACAACTGCCTAGCAACACCCTAGCAACTGCCTATAACTCCATAGCAACCACCTAGCAACATCTTAGCAACCATCTAGAATACCCTAGCAACACCCTAGCAACCGCCTATAACTCCATAGCAAATGCCTAGCAACACCCTAGCAACCGGCTATAAGTCCATAGCAACCACCTAGCAACACCTTAGCAACCACCTAAATCTCCATAGCATCCACCGAGCAACACCTAGCAACATCCTAGCAACCACTTAGCAACCACTGGGAACACCATAACAACTGTCTAGCAACACCCTAGCAACGGCCTATAACTCCATAACAACCACCTAGCAACATCCTAGCAACCACTAAGAATACGCTAGCAACCACCTAGCAACACCCTAGCAACCACCTGGAACACCATAGCAACCACCTAGCAACCCCCTAGCAACCACCTGGAACACCATAGCAACTGCGTAGCAACACCCTAGCAATCGCCTATAACTCCATAGCAACCACCTAGCAACATCCTAGCAACCACCTAGAATACCCTAGCAACACCCTAGCAACCGTCTATAGCTCCATAGCAAATGCCTAGCAACACCCTAGCAACCGCCTATAACTCCATAGCAACCACCTAGCAACATCCTAGCAACCACCTAGAATACCCTAGCAACACCCTAGCAACCGTCTATAGCTACATAGCAAATGCCTAGCAACACCCTAGCAACCGGCTATAACTCCATAGCAACCACCTAGCAACACCATAGTAACCACCAAGAACTCCATAGCATCCACCTAGCAACACCCTAGCAACCACCTAGAATACCCTAGCAACCACCTAGCAACACCATAGCAACCACCTGAAACAGCATAACTGCCTAGCAACACCCTAGCAACCGCCTATAACTCCATAGCAACCTCCTAGCAAACACATAGCAACACCCTAGCAACTGCCTATAACTCAATAGCAACCACCTACCAACATCCTAGCAACCACCTAGCAACACCCTAGCAACCACCTGGAACACCATAGCAAATGCCTAGCAACACCCTAGCAACCAGCTATAACTTCATAACAACCACCTAGCAACACCCTAGCAACCACCTTGAACTCCATAGCAACCATCCAGCAAAACCCTAGCAACCACCTAGAACACCATAGCAAATGCCTAGCAACACCCTAGCAACCAGCTATAACTCCATAGCAACCACCTAGTAACACCCTAGCAACCACCTAGAACTCCATAGCAACCACCTAGCAACACTCTAGCAACCACCTCTAACACCATAACAAAAGCCTAGCAAAACCCTAGCAACCAGCCATAACTCCATAGCAACCACCTAGCAACACCCTAGCAACCACCAAGAACTCCATAGCAACCACCTAGCAACACCATAGCAACCACCTGGAACACCATAGCAACCACCTAGCAACATCCAAGCAACCACCTAGAATGCCTTAGCAACAGCCCTGAACTCCATAGCAACCACCTAGCAACAACCTAGCAACTGCCTAGATTCCCATAGCAAGCACCTAGCATCACCCTAGCAACCAACTAGAACTCCATAGGAACTACCTAGAACACCCTAGCAACCACCTGGAACACCATATCAACCACCTAGCAACATCCTAGCAACTGCCTAGAACTCCACAGCAACCACCTACAACACCCTAGCAACCGCCTAGAATTCCATAGCAACCGCCTGGAACTCCATAGAACCACCTAGCAACACCCTAGCAACCGCCTCAAACTCCACAGCAACCACCTACCAACACCCTAGACACCACTTAAAACACCATAGTCACCACCAGAACATCATAGCAACTACCTACCACTGTTCACTCTGTTCAGCAGAAAGTCGACTTTGCATTGGCGGCAACCACACTTCACAATTTCTGCAGGAATTGTCTAGTATTTATTAGTGTGGTTGCCTCAGGCAACCACACTACTATTATCCCACATATTATTATTATTAGTGTGGTTGCCTTAGGCAATCACACTATTATTATCGCACATATTATTATTATTATTATTATTCCACCCATTTTTTGGACCGCTACTCCTCCCAGAGTTTTTGCACCACATACACGTGCCATATGTCAAATTGACCGGCTTCTTTGGGAATCGTGTGCTATTACTTTGTGGAAAGTTTCGCTGCACGGTTTTTGAGAAATATGACTTTTTATGGCCAATTTTTCCCCATAGGGATGAATGTAAAACGTGACGTCATACATATGTGAGCGGTGAAGTCACAGCATTGGTCGGCTTAGCACACGTGATGCACTTTTAACCTGCTTCATCTACAGGAAATTTAGAATCCAGATGCGGTGCATATCTCCATTTTCGTCGTAATTACAGAAAACACACATTCGTAAACTTCAAATGATTCATACCACAATGTAGATAAAACCTTGACGAAGACGTACATGCATGGATTGTGTTGTTCAAATGAGGTTTCCTGGCGACTTAGCCACCACAGTGGATATAGCTTAATGCGGAAGTGCACGCGATAAAAACGGTATTCCAAATGCAAAATTACAAATGAAAACGCTGTCAGCTAGGTATATCAACAAACATATGACTTAGGCATACCCAGATTTCCTCAAAAATAATAGTATTTCACAAGATATTACGCAAAATCGTTGACAACGTTTCGTCAAATGCAGCGTCTTTGAATGCTACTAGTGCTAACAAAGAGTGCATGCATTGAATGCGACGATTAAAACACTTTCGGTTGACCTAAAAAAACCATATTCCAAAACCAAAATTAGACGTGCTGTTATACCTGGTTAGAAAGCTTATGCTCTCACCTACTGAATAAACGAATTCTCAAACAAGCCAGACTGTACTAAAGAGTGCAACAACGCCGTCAACAACACGTGTGCAGCAGCTTCTGATCCGGTCTTCAGTGGGCTTGTAATACCACACATGTTGCTTTGGGTGTTGTCGAACTTTGTAGTACAATCTGGCTTGATCTACACATCATCGATCTAATAGGTGACAGAATAAGCTTTCTAACAATGTATAATATGTCAAATTTTACTTTTGTAATACCGTTTTATATTCCAGCGAGTTGGAAACTTTGGTCTCGTTATAACTGCATTACACATCAGTCTGCATTACACGTCAGCCTTAGGGTTTTTCCAAGACCCTCTGAACATGCCAGCTAGCTTTGTGATTCGCCGTCACTCGTCACCGCATACCGCAAGTAAAACACTGAGATCTCAAATTTTGATGAAAGGATAATTTAGCTCTGAATATATGTGTCGCAAATCAACTCGTTGTAGTGATGTTATAGCAGGTACACAATGCCCTGTCTCTGCTTATACTACAGAAACTGTTCACTCCGTTCAGCACAAAGTCGACTTTGCATTGGCGGCAACCACACTTCACAATTTCTGCAGAAATTGTCTAGTTAGTGTGGTTGCCTTAGGCAAACACACTATTATTATTGCACATATTATTTATTTATTAGTGTGGTTGCCTTAGGCAAACACACTATTATTATTGCACATATTTATTATTATTATTATTATTATTATTATTATTATTATTATTATTCCGCCAGTTTTTTGGACCGCTACTCCTCCCAGAGTTTTTGCACCACATACACATGCCATATGTCAAATTGACCGGCTTCTTTGGGAATCGATGGCTATTACTTTGTGGAAATCTTCGCTGCACGGTTTTTGAGAAATATGACTTTTTATGGCCAATTTTTCCCCATAGGGATGAATGTAAAACGTGACGTCATACATATGTGAGCGGTGAAGTCACAGCATTGGTCGGCTTAGCACACGTGATGCACTTTTAACCTGCTTCATCTACAGGAAATTTAGAATCCAGATGCGGTGCATATCTCCATTTTCGTCGTAATTACAGAAAACACACATTCGTAAACTTCAAATGATTCATACCACAATGTAGATAAAACCTTGACGAAGACGTACATGCACGGATTGTGTTGTTCAAACGAGGTTTCCTGGCGACTTAGCCACCACAGTGGATATAGCTTAATGCGGAAGTGCACGCGATAAAAACGGTATTCCAAATGCAAAATTACAAATGAAAACGCTGTCAGCTAGGTATATCAACAAACATATGACTTAGGCATACCCACATTTCCTCAAAAATAATAGTATTTGACAAGATATTACGCAAAATCGTTGACAACGTTTCGTCAAATGCAGCGTCTTTGAATGCTACTAGTGCTAACAAAGAGTGCATGCATTGAATGCGACGATTAAAACACTTTCGGTTGACCTAAAAAACGATATTCCAAAACCAAAACTACACGTGTTATACCTGGTTAGAAAGCTTATGCTCTCACCTACTGAATAAACGAATTCTCAATCAAGCCAGACGGACCTAAAAAGGGCAACAACGCCGTCAACAACATGTGTGCAGCAGCTTCTGGTCCGCTCTTACTCCAGAAAACGGTGTCATCTTGTAATACCACACATGTTGCTTTGGGTGTTGTCGAACTTTGTAGTACAATCTGGCTTGATCTACACATCATCGATCTAATAGGTGACAGAATAAGCTTTCTAACAATGTATAATATGTCAAATTTTACTTTTGTAATACCGTTTTATATTCCAGCGAGTTGGAAACTTTGGTCTCGTTATAACTGCATTACACATCAGTCTGCATTACACGTCAGACTTTTTTTTCCAAGACCCTCTGAACATGCCAGCTAGCTTTGTGATTCGCCGTCACTCGTCACCGCATACCGCAAGTAAAACACTGAGATCTCAAATTTTGATGAAAGGATAATTTAGCTCTGAATATATGTGTCGCAAATCAACTCGTTGTAGTGATGTTATAGCAGGTACACAATGCCCTGTCTGTGCTTATACTACAGAAACTGTTCACTCCGTTCAGCACAAAGTCGACTTTGCATTGGCGGCAACCACACTTCACAATTTCTGCAGGAATTGTCTAGTTATTATTATTATTATTATTCCACCCATTTTTTGGACCGCTACTCCTCCCAGAGTTTTTGCACCACATACATGTGCAATGTGTCAAATCGAGCGGCTTGATCGGGAATGAAGTGCTATTACTTTGTGGAAAGTTTGGGTGGACGGTTTTTGAGAAATTTGACTTTTTTGGGGGAATTTTTCCCATAGAGAATGAATGGTGGAATGTTCACCCTTGTGATGTCACAATGCTGTCTTCTCACCTTTATGATGTCACAATGGTCTGTCTTCTAGCAGCAGTGCTCTGGTCTCTCTCTGGCTTTGGACATTCAGCATTCATCTCTATGGGGCAAAATTGCCCTCAAATTGTGGGATGCCTCATTGGACGTGTTAGAGAGTCGATTGTCCATTGGTGTAAATTAACCTCGCCCCCTTTCCTGATTGGCCGACATTTGATATTTAATAACTTTTCAACCGTTTGTCATAGAGAATTATGGATCGCGTCATTGGACTCAGTAAAGACGGAGCACCCACCTAGCAACACCCTAGCAACCACCTAGAACAGCCTAGCAACAGCCTGGAACTCCATAGCAACCACCTAGCAACAGCATAGCAACTGCCTAGAACTCTATAGCAAATACCTAGAAAACCCTAGCAACCACCTGGAACTCCATAACAACCATCTAGCAACACCCTAGCAACCACCTAGAACACCCTAGCAACTGCTTAGAACTCCATAGCAACCACCTAGCAACACCTTAGCAACCACTTAGAACTCTATGGGAATCACCTAGCAACACCCTAGCAACCACTTAGAACAGTCTTGCAACAGCCTAGATCTCCATAACAACCACTTAGCAACACCATAGCAACCACCTAGAACTCCATAGCAACCACCTTGCAACACCGTAGCAACCACCTGGAACACCATAACAACTGCCTAGCAACACCCTAGCAACTGCCTATAGCTCCATAGCAACCACCTAGCAACATCTTAGCAACCACCTAGAATACCCTAGCAACACCCTAGCAACCGCCTTGAACTCCATAGCAAATGCCTAGCAACACCCTAGCAACCACCTAGAATACCCTAGCAACACCCTAGCAACCGCCTATAACTCCATAGCAAATGCATAGCAAAACCCTAGCAACCGGCTATAACTCCATAGCAACCGCATAGCAACACCATAGCAACCACCTAGAACTCCATAGCATCCACCTAGCAACCACCTAGAATACCCTAGCAACCACGTAGCAACACCCTAGCAACCACCTGTAACACCATAACAACTGCCTAGCAACACCCTAGCAACGACCTATAACTCCATAGCAACCTCCTAACAACCACCTAGAATACCCAAGCAACCACCTAGCAACACCCTAGCAACCGACTATAACTCCATAGCAACCACCTAGTAACACCCTAGCAACCACCTGGAACACCATAACTGCCTAGCAACACCCTAGCAACTGCCTATAACTCCATAGCAACCACCTAGCAACATCCTAGCAACCACTTAGAATACCCTAGCAACCACCTAGCAATGCCCTAGCAACACCCTAGAACTCCATAGCAACTACCTAACAACACCCTAGCAACCACCTAGAACACTCCATAGCCATGTTTTAGAAATCCCCTAGACACCACCCAAGACACCCTACCAACTGCCTTAGAACAGTAAACCAACTACTTAGCACGGTTCACTCTGTGCACCACAAAGTCGACTTTGCATTAGCGGCAACCACACTTCACAATTTCTGCAGGAATTGTCTAGTATTTATTTATTATTATTATTATTCCACCCATTTTTTGGACCGCTACTCCTCCCAGAGTTTTCGCACTACATACATGTGCAATGTGTCAAATCGAGCGGCTTGATCGGGAATGAAGTGCTATTACTTTGTGGAAAGTTTGGGTGGATGGTTTTTGAGAAATTTGACTTTTTTTGGGGAATTTTTCCCATAGAGAATGAATGGTGGAATGTTCACCCTTGTGATGTCACAATGCTGTCCTCTCAGCATTGTGATGTCACAATGGTCTGTCTTCTAGCAGCAGTGCTCTGGTCTCTCTCTGGCTTTGGACATTCAGCATTCATCTCTATGGGGCAAAATTGCCCTCAAATTGTGGGATGCCTCATTGGACGTGTTAGAGAGTCCTTTGTCCATTGGTGTAAATTAACCTCGCCCCCTTTCCTGATTGGCCGACATTTGATATTTCATAACTTTTCAACCGTTTGTCATAGAGAATTATGGATCACGTCATTGGACTCAGTAAAGACGGAGCAACCACCTAGCAACACCCTAGCAACCACCTAAAACAGCCTAGCAACAGCCTGGAATGCCATAGCAACCACCTAGCAACAGCATAGCAACTGCCTAGAACTCTATAGCAAATACCTAGAAAACCCTAGCTACCACCTGGAACTCCATAGCAACCATCTAGCAACACCCTAGCAACCACCTAGAACACCCTAGCAACAGCTTAGAACTCCATAGCAACCCCCTAGCAACACCTTAGCAACCGCTTAAAACTCTATGGGAACCACCTAGCAACACCCTAGCAACCACCTAGAAGAGCCTTGCAACAACCTAGATCTCCGTAGCAACGACTTAGCAACACCATAGCAACCGCCTAGAATGTTGTAGCAACCACCTAGCAACACCCAGGCAACCGCCTAGAACACCATAGCAACCACCTACAACACGCTAGCAACCCCCTAGAAGTACATGGCAACCACATAGCAACACCCTAGCAACCAACTAGAACACCCTAGCAACCCCCTAGAACTTCATGGCAACCACCTAACAACACACTAGTAACCACCTAGACCACCATAGCAACTGCCTAGAATTCTACAGCAACCACCTAGCAACACCCTAGCAACTGTCTAGAACTCCATAGCAACCCCCTAGCAACATCCTAGCAACCGCCTATAACTCCATAGCAACATCCTAGCAGCACCCTAGCAACTACCTAGAACACCCTAGCAACTGCCTAGAACACCATAGCAACCACCTAACAACACACTAGCAACCACCTGTAACACCATAGCAACTGCCTAGAACTCCATAGCAACCACCTAGCAACACCCTAGCAACCACCTAGAACTGCATAGCAACCACCTTGCAACACTTTAGCAACCACCTGGAACACCATAGCAAATGCCTAGCAACACGCTAGCAACCGGCTATAACTCCATAGCAACCACCTTGCAACACCCTAGCAACCACCTAGAAAACCCTAGCAGCCACCTAGCAACACCTTTCCAACCATGTGGAACACCATAACAACTGCCTAGCAACATCCTAGCAACCACCTAGAATACCCTAGCAACACCCTAGCAACCGCTTATAACTCCATAGCAAATGCCTAGCAACACCCTAGCAACTGGCTATAACTCCATAGCAACCACATAGCAACACCATAGCAACCACCTAGAACTCCATAGCATCCACCTAGCAACCACCTAGAATACCCTAGCAACCACCTAGCAACACCCTAGCAACCACCTGGAACACCATAACAACTGCCTAGCAACACCCTAGCAACCGCCTATAACTCCATAGCAACCTCCTAACAACCACTTAGAATACCCAAGCAACCACCTAACAACACCCTAGCAACCGACTATAACTCCATAGCAACCACCTAGCAACACCCTAGCAACCACCTGGAACACCATAACAACTGCCTAGCAACACCCTAGCAACTGCCTATAACTCCATAGCAACCACCTAGCAACATCCTAGCAACCACTTAGAATACCCTAGCAACCACCTAGCAATGCCCTAGCAACCACCTAGCAACACCTTAGCAACTGTGTAGAACTCCATAGCAACCACCTAGCAACAACCTAGCAACTGCCTAGATTCCCATAGCAACCACCTAGCAACACCCTAGCAACCAGCTAGAACTCCATAGCAACTACCTAGCAACACCCTAGCAACCGGCTATAACTCCATAGCAACCACATAGCAACACCATAGCAACCACCTAGAACTCCATAGCATCCACCTAGCAACCACCTAGAATACCCTAGCAACCACCTAGCAACACCCTAGCAACCACCTGGAACACCATAACAACTGCCTAGCAACACCCTAGCAACCGCCTATAACTCCATAGCAACCTCCTAACAACCACTTAGAATACCCAAGCAACCACCTAGCAACACCCTAGCAACCGACTATAACTCCATAGCAACCACCTAGCAACACCCTAGCAACCATCTGGAACACCATAACAACTGCCTAGCAACACCCTAGCAACTGCCTATAACTCCATAGCAACCACCTAGCAACATCCTAGCAACCACTTAGAATACCCTAGCAACCACCTAGCAATGCCCTAGCAACCACCTAGCAACACCTTAGCAACTGTGTAGAACTCCATAGCAACCACCTAGCAACAACCTAGCAACTGCCTAGATTCCCATAGCAACCACCTAGCAACACCCTAGCAACCAGCTGGAACTCCATTGCAACTACCTAGCAACACCCTAGCAACCACCTAGAACACTCCATAGCCATGTTTTAGAAACACCCTAGACACCACCCAAAACACTCTACCAACTGCCTTACAACAGTAAACCAACTACTTAGCACAGTTCACTCTGTGCACCACAAAGTCGACTTTGCATTAGCGGCAACCACACTTCACAATTTCTGCAGGAATTGTCTAGTTATTATTATTATTATTCCGCCAGTTTTTTGGACCGCTACTCCTCCCAGAGTTTTCGCACCACATACATGTGCAATATGTCAAATCGAGCGGCTTGATCGGGAATGGTGTGCTATTACTTTGTGGAAAGTTTCGTTGCACGGTTTTTGAGAAATTCCACTTTTTTTGGGAAATTTTTCCCATAGAGAATGAATGGTGGAATGTTCACCCTTGTGATGTCACAATGCTGTCTTCACACCCTTATGATGTCACAATGGTCTGTCTTCTAGCAGCAGTACTCTGGTCTCTCTCTAGATTTGAACATTCTGCCATTCAACTCTATGGGGAAAAATTGCCCACAAATTGTGCAATGCCTCATTGGACATGGCAGAGAGTCCTTTGTCCATTGGTGTAGATCAGCCTCGCCCCCATTCCTGATTGGCCGATGTTTGATATTTTATAACTTTTGAACCGTTTGTCATAGAGAATTATGGGTCACGTCATTGGACTCAGTAAAGACCTAGCAACCGCCAAGCAACACCCTAGCAACCACCTAGAACTCCATAGCAACCATCTAGCAACCACCTAGAACTCCATAGCAACCACCTAGCAACACCCTATCAACCACCTGGAACGCAATAGCAAATGCCTAGCCACACCCTAGCAACCAGCTATAACTCCATAGCAACCACCTAGCAACACCCTAGCAACCTCCTAGAACACCCTAGCAACCACCTAGAACTCCATAGCAACCACCTAGCAACACCCAAGTAACCACTTCTAACACCCTAGCAACTGCCTAAAACAGCGTAGCAACCACCTTGCAACGCCCTAGCAACCGCCTAGAACTCCCTAGCAACCACCGAGCAGCACCCTAGCAACTACCAAGAACACCATAGCAAACGCCTAGCAACACCCTAGCAACCAGCTATAACTCCATAGCAACCACCAAGCAACACCCTAGCAACCACCTAGAACTCCATAGCAACCACCTAACAACACCCTAGCAACAACCTGGAACACTATAGCAACCACCCAGAATGACTTAGCAACCGCACTGAACTCCATAGCAACCATCTAGCAACACCCTACCAACCACCTAGAATTCCATAGCAACCACCTAAGAACACACTAGCAACCACCTAGAGCACCCTAACAACTGCCTAGAATGCCTTAGCAACCACCTAGCAACACCATAGCAACCACCTAGAACTCCATAGCAACCACCTAGCAACACCCTAGCAACCAACTGGAAAACCATAGGAAATGCCTAGCAACACCCTAGCAACCACCTATAACTCCATAGCAACCACCTAGCAACATCCTAGCAACTGCCTAGAACTCCATAGCAACCACCTAGCAACACCCTAGCAACCAGCCATAACTCCATAGCAACCACCTAGCAACACCCTAGCAACCAGCCATAACTCCATAGCAACCACCTAGCAACACCCTAGCAACCAGCTATAACTCCATAGCAACCACCTAGCATCACCCTAGCAACAACCTAGAACTCCATGGCAACGACTTAGCAACATCCTAGGAACCACCTGGAACACCATAGCAACCACCGGGAACACCATAAGAACTGCCTAGCAACATCCTAGCAACCACCGGGAACACCAAAGCAACCGCCTAGAATTCCATAGCAACCACCTAGCAACACCCTAGCAACCACCTAGAATAGCCTAGCAACTGCCTAGCAACGTCCTAGCAACCATCTGGAACACCATAGCAACCACCTAGCAACACCCTAGCAACCACTTAGAATACCCTAGCAACCACCAAGAACACCCTAGCAACCGCCTAGAACTCCATAGCAACAACACAGCAACACCCTAGAAACCACCTATAACACCATATCAACCACGTTGAATACCCAAGCAACCACGTAGCAACACCCTAGCAACAGCCTAGAACTCCATAGCAACCACCTAGCAACCGCCTATAACTCCATAGCAACCACCTAGCAACAGCCTAGCAACGACCTGGAACACCAAACAATTGCCTAGCAACACCCTAGCAACCGCCTATAACTCCATAGCAACCACCTAGCAACATCCTAGCAACCACTTGGAATACCCTAGCAACCACCTAGCAATGCCCTAGCAACCACCTGGAGCTCCATAGCAACCACCTAGCAACATCCTAGCAACTGCCTAGAACTCCACAGCAACCACCTAGAACACCCTAGCAACCGCATAGAATTCCATAGCAACCGCCTAGAACTCCATAGAACCACCTAGATCACCCTAGCAACCTCCTAGAATTCCATAGCAACCGCCTAGAGCTCCATAGCAACACCGTAGACACCACCTAAAACACCATAGTCACCACCAGAACATCATAGCAACTACCTACCACTGTTCACTTTGTTCAGCAGTAAGTTGACTTTACATTGGCGGCAACCACACTTCACAATTTCTGCAGGAATTGTCTAGTTATTAGTGTGGTTGCCTTAGGCAAACACACTATTATTATTGCACATATTTATTATTATTATTATTATTCCGCCAGTTTTTTGGACCGCTACTCCTCCCAGAGTTTTCGCACCACATACATGTGCAATATGTCAAATCGAGCGGCTTGATCGGGAATGGTGTGCTATTACTTTGTGGAAAGTTTCGTTGCACGGTTTTTGAGAAATTCCACTTTTTTTGGGAAATTTTTCCCATAGAGAATGAATGGTGGAATGTTCACCCTTGTGATGTCACAATGCTGTCTTCACACCCTTATGATGTCACAATGGTCTGTCTTCTAGCAGCAGTACTCTGGTCTCTCTCTAGATTTGAACATTCTGCCATTCAACTCTATGGGGAAAAATTGCCCACAAATTGTGCAATGCCTCATTGGACATGGCAGAGAGTCCTTTGTCCATTGGTGTAGATCAGCCTCGCCCCCATTCCTGATTGGCCGATGTTTGATATTTTATAACTTTTGAACCGTTTGTCATAGAGAATTATGGGTCACGTCATTGGACTCAGTAAAGACCTAGCAACCGCCAAGCAACACCCTAGCAACCACCTAGAACTCCATAGCAACCATCTAGCAACCACCTAGAACTCCATAGCAACCACCTAGCAACACCCTATCAACCACCTGGAACGCAATAGCAAATGCCTAGCCACACCCTAGCAACCAGCTATAACTCCATAGCAACCACCTAGCAACACCCTAGCAACCTCCTAGAACACCCTAGCAACCACCTAGAACTCCATAGCAACCACCTAGCAACACCCAAGTAACCACTTCTAACACCCTAGCAACTGCCTAAAACAGCGTAGCAACCACCTTGCAACGCCCTAGCAACCGCCTAGAACTCCCTAGCAACCACCTAGCAGCACCCTAGCAACTACCAAGAACACCATAGCAAACGCCTAGCAACACCCTAGCAACCAGCTATAACTCCATAGCAACCACCAAGCAACACCCTAGCAACCACCTAGAACTCCATAGCAACCACCTAACAACACCCTAGCAACAACCTGGAACACTATAGCAACCACCCAGAATGACTTAGCAACCGCACTGAACTCCATAGCAACCATCTAGCAACACCCTACCAACCACCTAGAACTCCATAGCAACCACCTAAGAACACACTAGCAACCACCTAGAGCACCCTAACAACTGCCTAGAATGCCTTAGCAACCACCTAGCAACACCATAGCAACCACCTAGAACTCCATAGCAACCACCTAGCAACACCCTAGCAACCAACTGGAAAACCATAGGAAATGCCTAGCAACACCCTAGCAACCACCTATAACTCCATAGCAACCACCTAGCAACATCCTAGCAACTGCCTAGAACTCCATAGCAACCACCTAGCAACACCCTAGCAACCAGCCATAACTCCATAGCAACCACCTAGCAACACCCTAGCAACCAGCCATAACTCCATAGCAACCACCTAGCAACACCCTAGCAACCAGCTATAACTCCATAGCAACCACCTAGCATCACCCTAGCAACAACCTAGAACTCCATGGCAACGACTTAGCAACATCCTAGGAACCACCTGGAACACCATAGCAACCACCGGGAACACCATAAGAACTGCCTAGCAACATCCTAGCAACCACCGGGAACACCAAAGCAACCGCCTAGAATTCCATAGCAACCACCTAGCAACACCCTAGCAACCACCTAGAATAGCCTAGCAACTGCCTAGCAACGTCCTAGCAACCATCTGGAACACCATAGCAACCACCTAGCAACACCCTAGCAACCACTTAGAATACCCTAGCAACCACCAAGAACACCCTAGCAACCGCCTAGAACTCCATAGCAACAACACAGCAACACCCTAGAAACCACCTATAACACCATATCAACCACGTTGAATACCCAAGCAACCACGTAGCAACACCCTAGCAACAGCCTAGAACTCCATAGCAACCACCTAGCAACCGCCTATAACTCCATAGCAACCACCTAGCAACAGCCTAGCAACGACCTGGAACACCAAACAATTGCCTAGCAACACCCTAGCAACCGCCTATAACTCCATAGCAACCACCTAGCAACATCCTAGCAACCACTTGGAATACCCTAGCAACCACCTAGCAATGCCCTAGCAACCACCTGGAGCTCCATAGCAACCACCTAGCAACATCCTAGCAACTGCCTAGAACTCCACAGCAACCACCTAGAACACCCTAGCAACCGCATAGAATTCCATAGCAACCGCCTAGAACTCCATAGAACCACCTAGATCACCCTAGCAACCTCCTAGAATTCCATAGCAACCGCCTAGAACTCCATAGCAACACCGTAGACACCACCTAAAACACCATAGTCACCACCAGAACATCATAGCAACTACCTACCACTGTTCACTTTGTTCAGCAGTAAGTTGACTTTACATTGGCGGCAACCACACTTCACAATTTCTGCAGGAATTGTCTAGTTAGTGTGGTTGCCTTAGGCAAACACACTATTATTATTGCACATATTATTTATTTATTTATTATTATTATTATTATTATTATTATTCCACCCATTTTTTGGACCGCTACTCCTCCCAGAGTTTTCGCACCACATACATGTGCAATGTGTCAAATCGAGCGGCTTGATCGGGAATGAAGTGCTATTACTTTGTGGAATGTTTGGGTGGACGGTTTTTGAGAAATTTGACTTTTTTGGGGGAATTTTTCCCATAGAGAATGAATGGTGGAATGTTCACCCTTGTGATGTCACAATGCTGTCTTCTCACCATTATGATGTCACAATGGTCTGTCTTCTAGCAGCAGTGCTCTGGTCTCTCTCTGGCTTTGGACATTCAGCATTCATCTCTATGGGGCAAAATTGCCCTCAAATTGTGGGATGCCTCATTGGACGTGTTAGAGAGTCGAGTGTCCATTGGTGTAAATTAACCTCGCCCCCTTTCCTGATTGGCCGACATTTGATATTTAATAACTTTTCAACCGTTTGTCATAGAGAATTGTGGATCGCGTCATTGGACTCAGTAAAGACGGAGCAACCACCTAGCAACACCCTAGCAACCACCTAGAACAGCCTAGCAACAGCCTGGAACTCCATAGCAACCACCTAGCAACAGCATAGCAACTGCCTAGAACTCTATAGCAAATACCTAGAAAACCCTAGCAACGACCTGGAACTCCATAACAACCATCTAGCAACACCCTAGCAACCACCTAAAACACCCTAGCAACTGCTTGGAACTCCATAGCAACCACCTAGCAACACCTTAGCAACCGCTTAGAACTCTATGGGAACGACCTAGCAACACCCTAGCAACCACTTAGAACAGTCTTGCAACAGCCTAGATCTCCATAGCAACCAGCTAGCAACACCATAGCAACCACCTAGAACTCCATAGCAACCACCTAGCAACACCCTAGCAACCACCTGGAACACCATAGCAACCACCTAGCAACACCCTAGCAACCACCTGGAACACCATAACAACTGCCTAGAAACACCCTAGCAACTGCCTATAACTCCATAGCAACCACCTAGCAACACCATAGCAACCACCTAGAACTCCATAGCAACCACCTAGCAACACCCTAGCATCCACCTGGAACACCATAGCAACCACTTAGCAACACCCTAGCAACCACCTGGAACACCATAACAACTGCCTAGCAACACCCTAGCAAACGCCTATAACTCCATAGCAACCACCTAGCAACATCCTAGCAACCACCTAGAATACCCTAGCAACAACCTAGCAACCGCCTATAACTCCATAGCAAATGCCTAGCACCACCCTAGCAACCGGCTATAACTCCATAGCAACCACATAGCAACACCACAGCAACCACCAAGAACTCCATAGCAACCACCTAGCAACACCATAGCAACCACCTGGAACACCATAGCAACGCCCTAGCAACACCCTAGCAACCACCTAGAATACCCTAGCAAACACCTAGCAATGCCCTAGCAACCACCTGGAACACCATAACAACTACCTAGCAACACCCTAACAACCACCTATAACTCAATAGCAACCTTATAGCAACCACCTAGCAACATCCTAGCAACCGCCTATAACTCCATAGCAACCACCTAGCAACATCCTAGCAACCACCTAGCAACACCCTAGCAACCACCTGGAACACTATAACAACTGCTAGCAACACCCTAGCAACCACCTATAACTCCATAGCAACCACCTAGCAACATCCTAGTAACCACTTAGATTACCCTAGCAACCACCTAGCAATGCCCTAGCAACCACCTGGAGCTCCACAGCAACCACCTAGCACCACCCTAGCAACCACCTGGAACACCATATCAACCACCTAGCAACATCCTAGCAACTGCCTAAAACTCTATAGAAACCTAGCAACACCCTAGCAACCGCCTCAAACATCATAGCAACTACCTACCACTGTTCACTCTGTTCAGCAGAAAGTCGACTTTGCTTTGGCGGCAACCACACTTCACAATTTCTGCAGGAATTGTCTAGTTAGTGTGGTTGCCTTAGGCAATCACACTATTATTATCGCACATATTATTATTATTATTATTATTATTCCACCCATTTTTTGGACCGCTACTCCTCCCAGAGTTTTTGCACCACATACACGTGCCATATGTCAAATTGACCGGCTTCTTTGGGAATCGTGTGCTATTACTTTGTGGAAAGTTTCGCTGCACGGTTTTTGAGAAATATGACTTTTTATGGCCAATTTTTCCCCATAGGGATGAATGTAAAACGTGACGTCATACATATGTGAGCGGTGAAGTCACAGCATTGGTCGGCTTAGCACACGTGATGCACTTTTAACCTGCTTCATCTACAGGAAATTTAGAATCCAGATGCGGTGCATATCTCCATTTTCGTCGTAATTACAGAAAACACACATTCGTAAACTTCAAATGATTCATACCACAATGTAGATAAAACCTTGACGAAGACGTACATGCACGGATTGTGTTGTTCAAACGAGGTTTCCTGGCGACTTAGCCACCACAGTGGATATAGCTTAATGCGGAAGTGCACGCGATAAAAACGGTATTCCAAATGCAAAATTACAAATGAAAACGCTGTCAGCTAGGTATATCAACAAACATATGACTTAGGCATACCCAGATTTCCTCAAAAATAATAGTATTTCACAAGATATTACGCAAAATCGTTGACAACGTTTCGTCAAATGCAGCGTCTTTGAATGCTACTAGTGCTAACAAAGAGTGCATGCATTGAATGCGACGATTAAAACACTTTCGGTTGACCTAAAAAACGATATTCCAAAACCAAAACTACACGTGTTATACCTGGTTAGAAAGCTTATGCTCTCACCTACTGAATAAACGAATTCTCAATCAAGCCAGACGGACCTAAAAAGGGCAACAACGCCGTCAACAACACGTGTGCAGCAGCTTCTGGTTCGGTCTTACTTCAGAAAACCATGTGGGCTTGTAATACCACACATGTTGCTTTGGGTGTTGTCGAACTTTGTAGTACAATCTGGCTTGATCTACACATCATCGATCTAATAGGTGACAGAATAAGCTTTCTAACAATGTATAATATGTCAAATTTTACTTTTGTAATACCGTTTTATATTCCAGCGAGTTGGAAACTTTGGTCTCGTTATAACTGCATTACACATCAGTCTGCATTACACGTCAGACTTAGGGTTTTTCCAAGACCCTCTGAACATGCCAGCTAGCTTTGTGATTCGCCGTCACTCGTCACCGCATACCGCAAGTAAAACACTGAGATCTCAAATTTTGATGAAAGGATAATTTAGCTCTGAATATATGTGTCGCAAATCAACTCGTTGTAGTGATGTTATAGCAGGTACACAATGCCCTGTCTCTGCTTATACTACAGAAACTGTTCACTCCGTTCAGCACAAAGTCGACTTTGCATTGGCGGCAACCACACTTCACAATTTCTGCAGGAATTGTCTAGTTAGTGTGGTTGCCTTAGGCAATCACACTATTATTATCGCACATATTATTAGTGTGGTTGCCTTAGGCAATCACACTATTATTATCGCACATATTATTTATTATTATTATTATTATTATTATTATTATTATTCCACCCATTTTTTGGACCGCTACTCCTCCCAGAGTTTTCGCACCACATACACATGCCATATGTCAAATTGACCGGCTTCTTTGGGAATCGATGGCTATTACTTTGTGGAAAGTTTCGCTGCACGGTTTTTGAGAAATATGACTTTTTATGGCCAATTTTTCCCCATAGGGATGAATGTAAAACGTGACGTCATACATATGTGAGCGGTGAAGTCACAGCATTGGTCGGCTTAGCACACGTGATGCACTTTTAACCTGCTTCATCTACAGGAAATTTAGAATCCAGATGCGGTGCATATCTCCATTTTCGTCGTAATTACACAAACCACACATTCGTAAACTTCAAATGATTCATACCACAATGTAGATAAAACCTTGACGAAGACGTACATGCACGGATTGTGTTGTTCAAACGAGGTTTCCTGGCGACTTAGCCACCACAGTGGATATAGCTTAATGCGGAAGTGCACGCGATAAAAACGGTATTCCAAATGCAAAATTACAAATGAAAACGCTGTCAGCTAGGTATATCAACAAACATATGACTTAGGCATACCCAGATTTCCTCAAAAATAATAGTATTTCACAAGATATTACGCAAAATCGTTGACAACGTTTCGTCAAATGCAGCGTCTTTGAATGCTACTAGTGCTAACAAAGAGTGCATGCATTGAATGCGACGATTAAAACACTTTCGGTTGACCTAAAAAACGATATTCCAAAACCAAAACTACACGTGTTATACCTGGTTAGAAAGCTTATGCTCTCACCTACTGAATAAACGAATTCTCAATCAAGCCAGACGGACCTAAAAAGGGCAACAACGCCGTCAACAACGTGTGTCCAGCAGCTTCTGGTCCGGTCTTACTCCAGAAAACGGTGTCATCTTGTAATACCACACATGTTGCTTTGGGTGTTGTCGAACTTTGTAGTACAATCTGGCTTGATCTACACATCATCGATGTAATAGGTGACAGAATAAGCTTTCTAACAATGTATAATATGTCAAATTTTACTTTTGTAATACCGTTTTATATTCCAGCGAGTTGGAAACTTTGGTCTCGTTATAACTGCATTACACATCAGTCTGCATTACACGTCAGACTTAGGGTTTTTCCAAGACCCTCTCAACATGCCAGCTAGCTTTGTGATTCGCCGTCACTCGTCACCGCATACCGCAAGTAAAACACTGAGATGTCAAATTTTGATGAAAGGATAATTTAGCTCTGAATATATGTGTCGCAAATCAACTCGTTGTAGTGATGTTATAGCAGGTACACAATGCCCTGTCTCTGCTTATACTACAGAAACTGTTCACTCCGTTCAGCACAAAGTCGACTTTGCATTGGCGGCAACCACACTTCACAATTTTTGCAGGCATTGTCTAGTTATTATTATTATTATTCCGCCAGTTTTTTGGACCGCTACTCCTCCCAGAGTTTTTGCACCACATACACATGCCATATGTCAAATTGACCGGCTTCTTTGGGAATCGATGGCTATTACTTTGTGGAAATTTTCGCCGCACGGTTTTTGAGAAATATGACTTTTTATGACCAATTTTTCCCATTGAAAATGAATGGGGCGGTGACGTCATTAAAAAATGTGAATGATGAAGTTACAGCATTGGTCGGCTTTGCACACGTGATGCGGTCCGCTGTTCGTCCTCACCAGCCAGAAAGGATATAGCTGAACGCGGAAGTGAACGGATAAAACAGTATTCCAAATGCAAAATTTCAAATGAAAACGCTGTCAGCTAGGTATATCAACAAAACATATGGCTTAGGCATACCCAGAAGTCCTCAATAATAACAGTATTTCACAAGATATTACGCAAATTCTTTGACGACGTTTCGTCAGGTCCAGCGTCTTTGAATGCTAATGCTAACAAAGACTACATGCATTGTATGCGACGATTAAAAAACTTTCGGTTGACCTAAAAAAACGATATTCCAAAACCAAAATTAGACGTGCTGTTATACCTGGTTAGAAAGCTTATGCTCTCACCTACTGAATAAACGAATTCTCAAACAAGCCAGACTGTACTAAAGAGTGCAACAACGCCGTCAACAACACGTGTGCAGCAGCTTCTGATCCGGTCTTCAGTGGGCTTGTAATACCACACATGTTGCTTTGGGTGTTGTCGAACTTTGTAGTACAATCTGGCTTGATCTACACATCATCGATCTAATAGGTGACAGAATAAGCTTTCTAACAATGTATAATATGTCAAATTTTACTTTTGTAATACCGTTTTATATTCCAGCGAGTTGGAAACTTTGGTCTCGTTATAACTGCATTACACATCAGTCTGCATTACACGTCAGACTTAGGGTTTATCCAAGACCCTCTGAACATGCCAGCTAGCTTTGTGATTCGCCGTCACTCGTCACCGCATACCGCAAGTAAAAGACTGAGATCTCAAATTTTGATGAAAGGATAATTTAGCTCTGAATATATGTGTCGCAAATCAACTCGTTGTAGTGATGTTATAGCAGGTACACAATGCCCTGTCTCTGCTTATACTACAGAAACTGTTCACTCCGTTCAGCACAAAGTCGACTTTGCATTGGCGGCAACCACACTTCACAATTTCTGCAGGAATTGTCTAGTTATTATTATTATTATTCCACCCATTTTTTGGACCGCTACTCCTCCCAGAGTTTTTGCACCACATACACGTGCCATATGTCAAATTGACCGGCTTCTTTGGGAATCGATGGCTATTACTTTGTGGAAAGTTTCGCTGCACGGTTTTTGAGAAATATGACTTTTTATGGCCAATTTTTCCCCATAGGGATGAATGTAAAACGTGACGTCATACATATGTGAGCGGTGAAGTCACAGCATTGGTCGGCTTAGCACACGTGATGCACTTTTAACCTGTTTCATCTACAGGAAATTTAGAATCCAGATGCGGTGCATATCTCCATTTTCGTCGTAATTACAGAAAACACACATTCGTAAACTTCAAATGATTCATACCACAATGTAGATAAAACCTTGACGAAGACGTACATGCACGGATTGTGTTGTTCAAACGAGGTTTCCTGGCGACTTAGCCACCACAGTGGATATAGCTTAATGCGGAAGTGCACGCGATAAAAACGGTATTCCAAATGCAAAATTACAAATGAAAACGCTGTCAGCTAGGTATATCAACAAACATATGACTTAGGCATACCCAGATTTCCTCAAAAATAATAGTATTTCACAAGATATTACGCAAAATCGTTGACAACGTTTCGTCAAATGCAGCGTCTTTGAATGCTACTAGTGCTAACAAAGAGTGCATGCATTGAATGCGACGATTAAAACACTTTCGGTTGACCTAAAAAACGATATTCCAAAACCAAAACTACACGTGTTATACCTGGTTAGAAAGCTTATGCTCTCACCTACTGAATAAACGAATTCTCAATCAAGCCAGACGGACCTAAAAAGGGCAACAACGCCGTCAACAACAGGTGTGCAGCAGCTTCTGGTCCGCTCTTACTCCAGAAAACGGTGTCATCTTGTAATACCACACATGTTGCTTTGGGTGTTGTCGAACTTTGTAGTACAATCTGGCTTGATCTACACATCATCGATCTAATAGGTGACAGAATAAGCTTTCTAACAATGTATAATATGTCAAATTTTACTTTTGTAATACCGTTTTATATTCCAGCGAGTTGGAAACTTTGGTCTCGTTATAACTGCATTACACATCAGTCTGCATTACACGTCAGACTTAGGGTTTTTCCAAGACCCTCTGAACATGCCAGCTAGCTTTGTGATTCGCCGTCACTCGTCACCGCATACCGCAAGTAAAACACTGAGATCTCAAATTTTGATGAAAGGATAATTTAGCTCTGAATATATGTGTCGCAAATCAACTCGTTGTAGTGATGTTATAGCAGGTACACAATGCCCTGTCTCTGCTTATACTACAGAAACTGTTCACTCCGTTCAGCACAAAGTTGACTTTGCATTGGCGGCAACCACACTTCACAATTTCTGCAGGAATTGTCTAGTTATTATTATTATTATTCCACCCATTTTTTGGACCGCTACTCCTCCCAGAGTTTTCGCACCACATACATGTGCAATGTGTCAAATCGAGCGGCTTGATCGGGAATGAAGTGCTATTATTTTGTGGAAAGTTTGGGTGGACGGTTTTTGAGAAATTTGACTTTTTTGGGGGAATTTTTCCCATAGAGAATGAATGGTGGAATGTTCACCCTTGTGATGTCACAATGCTGTCTTCTCACCTTTATGATGTCACAATGGTCTGTCTTCTAGCAGTAGTGCTCTGGTCTCTCTCTGGCTTTGGGCATTCAGCATTCATCTCTATGGGGCAAAATTGCCCTCAAATTGTGGGATGCCTCATTGGACGTGTTAGAGAGTCGATTGTCCATTGGTGTAAATTAACCTCGCCCCCTTTCCTGATTGGCCGACATTTGATATTTAATAACTTTTCAACCGTTTGTCATAGAGAATTGTGGATCGCGTCATTGGACTCAGTAAAGACGGAGCAACCACCTAGCAACACCCTAGCAACCACCTAGAACAGCCTAGCAACAGCCTAAAACTCCATAGCAACCACCTAGCAACAGCATAGCAACTGCCTAGAACTCTATAGCTAATACCTAGAAAACCCTAGCAACGACCTGGAACTCCATAACAACCATCTAGCAACACCCTAGCAACCACCTAAAACACCCTAGCAACTGCTTAGAACTCCATAGCAACCACCTAGCAACACCTTAGCAACCACTTAGAACTCTATGGGAACGACCTAGCAACACCCTAGCAACCACTTAGAACAGTCTTGCAACAGCCTAGATCTCCATAGCAACCACCTAGCAACACCATAGCAACCACCTAGAACTCCATAGCAACCACCTAGCAACACCCTAGCAACCACCTGGAACACCATAGCAACCGCTTATAACTCCATACCAACCACCTAGCAACCAGCTGGAACACCATAACTGCCTAGCAACACCCTAGCAACCGGCTATAACTCCATAGCAACCACCTAGCAACACCATAGCAACCACCTAGAACTCTATAGCAACCACCTAGCAACACCCTAGCAACCACCTGGACACCATAGCAACCACCAAGCAACAACCTAGAAACCACCTGGAACACCATAACAACTGCCTAGCAACACCCTAGCAACTGCTTATAACTCCATAGCAACCACCTAGCAACATCCTAGCAACCACCTAGAAAACCCTAGCAACCACCTAGAACACCCTAGCAACAGCCTAGAACTCCATAGCAAACACCTAACAACACACTAGCAACCACCTGTAACACCATAGCAACTGCCTAGAACTCCATAGCAACCACCTAGCAACACCCTAGCAACCACATGGAACACCATAGCAAATGCCTAGCAACACCCTAGCAACCGGCTATAACTCCATAGCAACCACCTAGCAACACCCTATCACCCACCTGGAAAACCATATCAACTGCCTAGCAACCGCCTATAACTGCATAGCAACCACCTAGCAACATCCTAGCAACTACCTTGAATACCCTAGCAACCACCTAGCAACACCCTATCAAACACCTGGAACACCATAACAACTGCCTAGCAACCGCCTATAACTGCATAGCAACCACCTAGCAACATCCTAGCAACTACCTTGAATACCCTAGCAACACCCTAGCAACCACCTATAACTCCATAGCAAATGCCTAGCAACACCCTAGCAACCGGCTATAACTCCATAGCAACCACCTAGCAACACCATAGCAACCACCTTGCAACACCCTAGCAACCACCTAGAATACCTTAGCAACCACCTAGCAACACCCTAGCAACCACCTGGAACACCATAACAACTGCCTAGCAACACCCTAGCAACCGCCTATAACTCCATAGCAACCACCTAGCAACATCCTAGCAACCATCTAGAAAACCCTACCAACCACATAGCAACACCGTAGCAACCGCCTATAACTCCATAGCAACCACCTAGCAACACCCTAGCAACCACCTGGAACACCATAGCAACCGCTTATAACTTTATAGCAACCACCTAGCAACCAGCTGGAACACCATAACTGCCTAGCAACACCCTAGCAACTGCCTATAACTCCATAGCAACCACCTAGCAACACCCTAGCAACCTCCTAGAACACCATAACAACTACCTATCAACACCCTAGCAACCACCTAGAACAGCCTTGCAACAGCCTAGATCTCCATAGCAACCACTTAGCAACACACTAGCAACCGCCTAGAATGCCATAGCAACCACCTAGCAACACCCAGGCAAGCGCCTAGAACGCCATAGCAACCACCTACAACACGCTAGCAACTACCTAGAACTATATGGCATCCACATAGCAACACCCTAGCAACCAACTAGAACACCCTAGCAACCCCCTAGAACTTCATAGCAACCACCTAACAACACACTAGTAACCACCTAGACCACCCTAGCAACTGCCTAGAATTCCAATGCAACGATCTAGCAACGACCTAGCAACACCCTAGCAACAGCCTAGAACTCCATAGTAACCCCCTAGCAACATCCTAGCAACAGCCTATAACTCCATAGCAATGACCTAGCAACACCCTAGCAACCACCTGGAACACCCTAGCAACCGCCTAGAACGCCATAACAACCACCTAACAACACACTAGCAACTAACTGTAACACCATAGCAACTGCCTCGAACTCCATAGCAACCACCTAGCAACACCCTAGCAACCACCTAGAACTGCATAGCAACCACCTTGCAACACCCTAGCAACCACGTGGAACACCATAGCAAATAACTAGCAACACCCTAGCAACCGGCTATAACTCCATAGCAGCCACCTTGCAACACCCTAGCAACCACCTAGAATACCCTAGCATCCACCTGGAACACCATAACAACTGCCTAGCAACACCCTAGCAACCACTTATAACTCCATGGCAACCACCTAGCAACATCCTAGCAACCACCTAGAAAACCCTACTAACCACCTAGCAACACCCTAGCAACCACCTAGAATACCCTAGCAACCACCTGGAACACCAAAATAACTCTCTAGCAACACCTTAGCAACCATCAATAACTCCATAGCAACCTCCTAGCAACCACCTAGAATACCCTAGCAACCGCCTATAACTCCATAGCAACCACCTGGCAACATCCTAGCAACACCCTAGCAACCACCTGGAACACCATAACAACTGCCTAGCAACACCCTAGCACCCGCCTATAACTCCATGGCTACCACCTAGCAACATCCTAGCAACCACATAGAATTCCCCAGCAACCAACTAGCAATGCCTTAGCAACCACCTAGAACTCCATAGCAACCACCTAGCACCACCCTAGCAACCACCTGGAACACCATATCAACCACCTAGCAACATCCTAGCAACTGCCGAGAACTCCATTGCAACCACCTAGAACACCCTAGCAACTGCCTAGAATTCCATAGCAACCGCCTAGAACTCCATAGAACCACCTAGCAACACCCTAGCAACCCCCTCAAACTCCATAGCTACCACCTAGCAACACCCTAGACACCACCTAAAACACCATAGTCACCACCAGAAAATCATAGCGACTACCGACCACTGTTCACTCTGTTCAGCAGAAAGTCAACTTTGCATTGGCGGCAACCACACTTCACAATTTCTGCAGGAATTGTCTAGTTAGTGTGGTTGCCTTAGGCAAACACACTATTATTATTGCACATATTTATTATTATTATTATTATTATTATTCCGCCAGTTTTTTGGACCGCTACTCCTCCCAGAGTTTTCGCACCACATACATGTGCAATATGTCAAATCGACCGGCTTGATCGGGAATGGTGTGCTATTACTTTGTGGAAAGTTTCGGTGCACGGTTTTTGAGAAATTCCACTTTTTTTGGGAAATTTTTCCCATAGAGAATGAATGGTGGAATGTTCACCCTTGTGATGTCACAATGCTGTTTTCTCACCATTGTGATGTCACAATGCTCTGTCTTCCTGCAGCAGTACTCTGGTCTCTCTCTAGATTTGAACATTCTGCCATATATCTCTGTGGGGAAAAATTGCCCACATATTGTGCAATGCCTCATTGGACTTGGTAGAGAGTCCTTTGTCCATTGGTGTAGATCAGCCTCGCCCCCCTTCCTGATTGGCCAATGTTTGATATTTCATAACTTTTGAACCGTTTGTCATAGAGAACTATGGGTTGCGTCATTGGACTTAGTAAAGACCTAGCAACCGCCTAGAACTCCATAGCAACCCTCTAGCAACATCCTAGCAACCACCTATAACTCTATAGCAACAACCTAGCAACACCCTAGCAACCACCTGGAACACCATAGCAACCACCTAGCAACACCCTAGCAACCACCTGGAACACCAATACAACTGCCTAGCAACACCCTAGCAACCGCCTAGAATACCCTACCAACACCCTAGCAACCGGCTATAACTCCATAGCAACCACCTAGCAACACCATAGCAACCACCTAAATCTCCATAGCAACCACCTAGCAACACCCTAGCAACCACCTGGAACACCATAGCAACCACCTAGCAACACCCTAGCAACCACCTAGAACACCCTAGGAACCGGCTATAACTCCATAGCAACCACCTAGCAACTCCATAGCAACCACCTAGAAGTCCATAGAACCACCTAGCAACACCCTAGCAACCACCTGGAACACCATAGCAACCACTTAGCAAGACCCTAGCAACCACCTGGAACACCATAACAACCGCCTAGCAACACCCTAGCAACCGCCTATGACTCCATAGCAACCACCTTGCAACACCCTAGCAACCACCGGGAACACCATAGCAACCACCTTGCAACACCCTAGCAACCGCCTATAACTCCATAGCAACCACCTTGCAACACACTAGCAACCACCTGGAACACCATAGCAACCACCTAGCAACACCCTAGCAACCACCTAGAACACCCTAGCAACCGGCTATAACTCCATAGCACCCACCTAGCAACTCCATAGCAACCACCTAGAACTCCATAGCAACCACCTAGCAACACCATAGCAACCACCTGGAACACCTTAACAACTGCCTAGCAACACCCTAGCAACCACCTGGAACACCATAACAACTGCCTAGCAACACCCTAGCAACTGCTTATATCTCCATAGCAACCACCTAGCAACATCCTAGCAACCACCTAGAATACCCTAGCAACACCCTAGCAACCGCCTATAACTCCATAGCAACCACCTAACAACACACTAGCACCCACCTGGAACACGATAGCAACCACCTAGAACACCCTAGCAACCGGCTATACCTCCATAGCAACCACCTAGCAACTCCATAGCAACCACCTAGAACTCCATAGCATCCACCTAGCAACACCATAGCAACCACCTGGAACACCATAACAACTGCCTAGCAACACCCTAGCAACCGCTTATATCTCCATAGCAACCACCTAGCAACATCCTAGCAACCACCTAGAATACCCTAGCAACACCCTAGCAACCGCCTATAACTCCATAGCAACCACCTAGCAACACCCTAGCAACCACCTGGAACACCATAACAACCGCCTAGCAACACCCTAGCAACCGCCTATAACTCCATAGCAACCACCTTGCAACACCCTAGCAACCACCTGGAACACCATAGCAACCACCTAGCAACACCCCAGCAACCACCTAGATCTCCACAGCAACCACCTAGCAATAGCAACCACCTAACAACACACTAGCACCCACCTGGAACACGATAGCAACCACCTAGAACACCCTAGCAACCGGCTATACCTCCATAGCAACCACCTAGCAACTCCATAGCAACCACCTAGAACTCCATAGCATCCACCTAGCAACACCATAGCAACCACCTGGAACACCATAACAACTGCCTAGCAACACCCTAGCAACCGCTTATATCTCCATAGCAACCACCTAGCAACATCCTAGCAACCACCTAGAATACCCTAGCAACACCCTAGCAACCGCCTATAACTCCATAGCAACCACCTAGCAACACCCTAGCAACCACCTGGAACACCATAACAACCGCCTAGCAACACCCTAGCAACCGCCTATAACTCCATAGCAACCACCTTGCAACACCCTAGCAACCACCTGGTAAACCATAGCAACCACCTTGCAACACCCTAGCAACCACCTAGATCTCCATAGCAACCACCTAGCAACACCCTAGCAACCACCTGGAACACCATAGCAACCACCTAGCAACAACCTAGCAACCACCTAGAACTCCCTAGCAACCGGCTATAAGTCTATAGCAACCACCTAGCAACTCCATAGCAACCACCTAGAACTCCATAGAACCACCTAGCGACACCCTAGCAACCACCTGGAACACCATAGCAACCACCTAGCAACACCCTAGCAACCGCCTAGCAACACCCTAGCAACCGCTTATATATCCATAGCAACCACCTAGCAACATCCTAGCAACCACCTAGAATACCCTATCAACACCTAGGCAACCGCTTATAACTCCATAGTAACCTCCTAGCATCCACCTAGTAACACCCTAGCAACCGCCTATAACTCCGTAGCAACCACCTAGCAACATCCTAGCAACCACTTAGCAACACCCTAGCAACCACCTGGAACACCATAACAACTGCCTAGCAACACCCTAGCAACCGGCTATAAGTACATAGCAACCACCTTGCAACACCCTAGCAACCACCTGGAACACCATAACAACTGCCTAGCAACACCCTAACAACCGGCTATAACTCCATAGCAACCACCTAGCAACACCATAGTAACCACCTAGAACTCTATAGCAACCACCTAGACTACCCTAGCAACCACCTAGCGACACCCTAGCAACCCCCTGGAGCACCATAACAACTGCGTAGCAACACCCTAACAACCGCCTATAACTCCATAGCAACCGCCTAGCAACCACCTAGCAACCACCTAGAATACCCTAGCAACACCCGAGCAACCACCTATAACTCCATAGCAACCACCTAGCAACATCCTAGCAACCACCTGGAACACCATAACAACTGCCTAGCAACACCCTAGAAATCGCCTATAACTCCATAGCAACCATCTAGCAACATCCTAGCAACCACTTAGATTACCCTAGCAACCACCTAGCAATGCCCTAGTAACCACCTGGAGCTCCATAGCAACCACATGGAACTCCATAGCAACCACTTAGCACCACCCTAGCAACCACTTGGAACACCATATCAACCACCTAGCAACATCCTAGCAACTGCCTAGAACTTCATAGCAACCACCTAGAACACCCTAGCAACCGCCTAGAATTCCATGGATACCAACTAGCAACACCCTAGCAACCGCCTCAAACATCACAGCAACTACCTACCACTGTTCACTCTGTTCAGCAGAAAGTTGACTTTGCGTTGGCGGCAACCACACTTCACAATTTCTGCAGGAATTGTCTAGTTATTATTATTATTCTTTCCACCCATTTTTTGGACCGCTACTCCTCCCAGAGTTTTCACACCACATACATGTGCAATGTGTCAAATCGAGCGGCTTGATCGGGAATGAAGTGCTATTACTTTGTGGAAAGTTTGGGTGCACGGTTATTGAGAAATTTGACTTTTTTTGGGGAATTTTTCCCATAGAGAATGAATGGTGGAATGTTCACCATTGTGATGTCACAATGCTGTCTTCTCAGCCTTGTGATGTCACAATGGTCTGTCTTCCAGCAGCAGTGCTCTGGTCTCTCTCTGGCTTTGGACATTCAGCATTCATCTCTATGGGGCAAAATTGCCCTCAAATTGTGGGATGCCTCATTGGACGTGTTAGCGAGTCCTTTGTCCATTGGTGTAAATTAACCTTGCCCCCTTTCCTGATTGGCGGACATTTGATATTTCATAACTTTTCAACCGTTTGTCATAGAGAATTATGGATCGCATCATTGGACTCAGTAAAGAAAGAGCAACCACCTAGCAACACCCTAGCAACCACCTAGAACAGTCTAGCAACAGACTGGAACTCCATAGCAACCACCTAGCAACAGCATAGCAACTGCCTAGAACTCTATAACAAATACCTAGAAAACCCTAGCAACCGCCTGGAACTACATAGCAACCATCTAGCAACACCCTAGCACCCAACCTAGAACACCCTAGCAACTGCTTAGAACTCCATAGCAACCACCTAGCAACACCTTAGCAACCGCTTAGAACTCTATGGGAACCACCTAGCAACACCCTAGCAACCACCTAGAACAGCCTTGCAACAGCCTAGATCACCATAGCAACCACTTAGCAACACACTAGCAACCGCCTAGAATGCCATAGCAACCACCTAGCAACACCCAGGCAGCCGCTTGGAACGCCATAGCAACCACCTACAACACGCTAGCAACTACCTAGAACTATATGGCATCCACATAGCAACACCCTAGCAACCAACTAGAACACCCTAGCAACCCCCTAGAACTTCATAGCAACCACCTAACAACACACTAGTAACCACCTAGACCACCCTAGCAACTGCCTAGAATTCCATAGCAACGACCTAGCAACACCCTAGCAACCGCCAAGAACTCCATAGTAACCCCCTAGCAACATCCTAGCAACTGCCTATAACTCCATAGCAATGACCTAGCAACACCCTAGCAACCACCTGGAACACCCTAGCAACCGCCTAGAATGCCATAACAACCACCTAACAACACACTAGCAACCAACTGTAACACCATAGCAACTGCCTAGAACTCCATAGCAACCACCTAGCAACACCCTAGCAACCACCTAGAACTGCATAGCAACCACCTGGAACACCAAAATAACTGCCTATCAACACCCTAGCAACCATCAATAACTCCATAGCAACCTCCTAGCAACCACCTAGAATACCCTAGCAACCACCTAGCAACACCCTAGCAACCACCTATAACTCCATAGCAACCACCTAGCAACATCCTAGCAACCACATAGAATTCCCTAGCAACCAACTAGCAATGCCTTAGCAACCACCTAGAACTCCATAGCAACCACCTAGCACCACCCTAGCAACCACCTGGAACACCATATCAACCACCTAGCAACATCCTAGCAACTGCCGAGAACTCCATAGAAACCACCTAGAACACCCTAGCAACCGCCTAGAACTCCATAGCAACCGCCTAGCAACACCCTAGCAACCCCCTCAAACTCCATAGCTACCACCTAGCAACACCCTAGACACCACCTAAAACACCATAGTCACCACCAGAACATCAGAGCAACTACCGACCACTGTTCACTCTGTTCAGCAGAAAGTCGACTTTGCATTGGCGGCAACCACACTTCACAATTTCTGCAGGAATTGTCTAGTTAGTGTGGTTGCCTCAGGCAACCACACTACTATTATCTCACATATTATTATTATTATTATTATTATTATTTATTATTTATTCCACCCATTTTTTGGACCGCTACTCCTCCCAGAGTTTTCGCACCACATACACATGCCATATGTCAAATTGACCGGCTTCTTTGGGAATCGATGGCTATTACTTTGTGGAAATTTTCGCTGCACGGTTTTTGAGAAATATGACTTTTTATGGCCAATTTTTCCCATTGAAAATGAATGGGGCGGTGACGTCATAAAAATGTGAATTATGAAGTTACAGCATTGGTCGGCTTTGCACACGTGATGCGGTTGGCTGTTCGTCCTCACCAGCCACCAGAAAGGATATAGCTGAACGCGGAAGTGAACGGATAAAACAGTATTCCAAATGCAAAATTTCAAATGAAAACGCTGTCAGCTAGGTATATCAACAAAACATATGGCTTAGGCATACCCAGAAGTCCTCAATAATAACAGTATTTCACAAGATATTACGCAAATTCTTTGACGACGTTTCGTCAGGTCCAGCGTCTTTGAATGCTAATGCTAACAGACTACATGCATTGTATGCGACGATTTAAAAACTTTCGGTTGACCTAAAAAAACGATATTCCAAAACCAAAATTAGACGTGCTGTTATACCTGGTTAGAAAGCTTATGCTCTCACCTACTGAATAAACGAATTCTCAAACAAGCCAGACTGTACTAAAGAGTGCAACAACGCCGTCAACAAAACGTGTGCAGCAGCTTCTGGTCCGGTCTTACTCCAGAAAAAGACGTCAGCTTGTAACACCACACATGTTGCTTTGGGTGTTCTCTTATTTTGTAGTACAAACTGGCTTGATTGAGAATTCATTTATTCAGTAGGTGACACAATAAGCTTTCTAACTATGTATAATATGTTACATTTTGTTTTTGTAATACCGTTTTATATCCCATCGTATTCGAAAGGTTCGTCTCATTATAGATGCATTACGCATAGCCACCAGAATGGATATAGCTGAATGCGGAAGTGAACGCAATAAAAACGGTATTCCAAAACCAAAATTAGACGTGTTATACATGGTTAGAAAGCTTAAACTCTCACCTACTGAATGAATGAATTCTCAATCAAGCCAGACTGTACTAAAAAGTGCAACAACGCCGTCAACAACATGTGTGCAGCAGCTTCTGGTGCGGTCTTACTCCAGAAAACGGTGTCATCTTGTAATACCACACGTTGCTTTGGGTGTCGTCGAACTTTGTAGTACAATCTGGCTTGATCTACACTTAATCGATCCAATAGGTGACAGAATAAGCTTTCTAACTATGTATAATATGTCAAATTTCTCTTTTGTAACACCGTTTAAAATCCCAGCGTATTGGAAACTTTGGTCTCATTAGAGCTGCATTACGTATTCATTCTGTTGTAGCAGGGAAAGCAACGCTTTCTCACACAACGCGTTTGCTGAAGTACACAACTGCACTTGCATGTTGTTGATGCACCCCTTGCTGCGACAGAAGCTAGTAGTACTGGCTACCAGCCGAACCTTATTCACAGAAGCTGTATTTAAAATTAGTTAAAATGCGACTATTTTAACACATATGTCTCGCCTCATTTTCGTTCTTGGAAATTTGGCTCGGCTAACACGTAATAGGCTACTCTGTCTATGAGTTGGTCTCTAAGGTAACAGATTTACAGTTGTATGGTTAAATGAGCTGAAATTCACGCTAAACCATACGTCAATCAAATTAATCTCTCCTGTCTTGCTTTTTAAATGGTGCGATCACACAGTTTATACGTAGGGTTTTTCCAAGACCCTCTGAACATGCCAGCTAGCTTTATGATTCGCCGTCACTCGTCACAGCATACCGTGAGTAAAACACTGAGATCTCAAGTGTTGATGAAATGAGAATTTAGCTCTGAATATGTGTGTTGCAAAACAAGTCGTTGCCGTGATGTTATAGCATATATACCATACTCGGTCTCTGCTTATACTACAGAAACTGTTCACTCGTTCAGCACAAAGTCGACTTTGCGTTGGCGGCAACCACACTTCACAATTTCTGCAGGAATTGTCTAGTTATTATTATTATTATTCCACCCATTTTTGGGACCGCTACTCCTCCCAGAGTTTTCGCATGACATACACATGCCATATGTCAAATTGACCGGCTTCTTTGGGAATCGATGGCTATTACTTTGTGGAAATTTTCGCTGCACGGTTTTTGAGAAATATGACTTTTTATGGCCAATTTTTCCCATTGAAAATGAATGGGGCGGTGACGTCATAAAAAATGTGAATTATGAAGTTACAGCATTGGTCGGCTGTGTTGCACATGTGATGCGGTCCGCTGTTCGTCCTCACCAGCCACCAGAAAGGATATAGCTGAACGCGGAAGTGAACGGATAAAACAGTATTCCAAATGCAAAATTTCAAATGAAAACGCTGTCAGCTAGGTATATCAACAAAACATATGGCTTAGGCATACCCAGAAGTCCTCAATAATAACAGTATTTCACAAGATATTACGCAAATTCTTTGACGATGTTTCGTCAGGTCCAGCGTCTTTGAATGCTAATGCTAACAAAGACTACATGCATTGTATGCGACGATTAAAAAACTTTCGGTTGACCTAAAAAAACGATATTCCAAAACCAAAATTAGACGTGCTGTTATACCTGGTTAGAAAGCTTATGCTCTCACCTACTGAATAAACGAATTCTCAATCAAGCCAGACGGACCTAAAAAGGGCAACAACGCCGTCAACAACATGTGTGCAGCAGCTTCTGGTCCGGTCTTACTCCAGAAAACGGTGTCATCTTGTAATACCACACGTTGCTTTGGGTGTTGTCGAACTTTGTAGTACAATCTGGCTTGATCTACACTTAATCGATCCAATAGGTGACAGAATAAGCTTTCTAACTATGTATAATATGTCAAATTTCTCTTTTGTAACACCGTTTAAAATCCCAGCGTATTGGAAACTTTGGTCTCATTAGAGCTGCATTACGTATTCATTCTGTTGTAGCAGGGAAAGCAACGCTTTCTCACACAACGCGTTTGCTGAAGTACACAACTGCACTTGCATGTTGTTGATGCACCCCTTGCTGCGACAGAAGCTAGTAGTACTGGCTACCAGCCGAACCTTATTCACAGAAGCTGTATTTAAAATTAGTTAAAATGCGACTATTTTAACACATATGTCTCGCCTCATTTTCGTTCTTGGAAATTTGGCTCGGCTAACACGTAATAGGCTACTCTGTCTATGAGTTGGTCTCTAAGGTAACAGATTTACAGTTGTATGGTTAAATGAGCTGAAATTCACGCTAAACCATACGTCAATCAAATTAATCTCTCCTGTCTTGCTTTTTAAATGGTGCGATCACACAGTTTATACGTAGGGTTTTTCCAAGACCCTCTGAACATGCCAGCTAGCTTTATGATTCGCCGTCACTCGTCACAGCATACCGTGAGTAAAACACTGAGATCTCAAGTGTTGATGAAATGAGAATTTAGCTCTGAATATGTGTGTTGCAAAACAAGTCGTTGCCGTGATGTTATAGCATATATACCATACTCGGTCTCTGCTTATACTACAGAAACTGTTCACTCGTTCAGCACAAAGTCGACTTTGCGTTGGCGGCAACCACACTTCACAATTTCTGCAGGAATTGTCTAGTTATTATTATTATTATTCCACCCATTTTTGGGACCGCTACTCCTCCCAGAGTTTTCGCACGACATACACATGCCATATGTCAAATTGACCGGCTTCTTTGGGAATCGATGGCTATTACTTTGTGGAAATTTTCGCTGCACGGTTTTTGAGAAATATGACTTTTTATGGCCAATTTTTCCCATTGAAAATGAATGGGGCGGTGACGTCATAAAAAATGTGAATTATGAAGTTACAGCATTGGTCGGCTGTGTTGCACATGTGATGCGGTCCGCTGTTCGTCCTCACCAGCCACCAGAAAGGATATAGCTGAACGCGGAAGTGAACGGATAAAACAGTATTCCAAATGCAAAATTTCAAATGAAAACGCTGTCAGCTAGGTATATCAACAAAACATATGGCTTAGGCATACCCAGAAGTCCTCAATAATAACAGTATTTCACAAGATATTACGCAAATTCTTTGACGATGTTTCGTCAGGTCCAGCGTCTTTGAATGCTAATGCTAACAAAGACTACATGCATTGTATGCGACGATTAAAAAACTTTCGGTTGACCTAAAAAAACGATATTCCAAAACCAAAATTAGACGTGCTGTTATACCTGGTTAGAAAGCTTATGCTCTCACCTACTGAATAAACGAATTCTCAATCAAGCCAGACGGACCTAAAAAGGGCAACAACGCCGTCAACAACATGTGTGCAGCAGCTTCTGGTCCGGTCTTACTCCAGAAAACGGTGTCATCTTGTAATACCACACGTTGCTTTGGGTGTTGTCGAACTTTGTAGTACAATCTGGCTTGATCTACACTTAATCGATCCAATAGGTGACAGAATAAGCTTTCTAACTATGTATAATATGTCAAATTTCTCTTTTGTAACACCGTTTAAAATCCCAGCGTATTGGAAACTTTGGTCTCATTAGAGCTGCATTACGTATTCATTCTGTTGTAGCAGGGAAAGCAACGCTTTCTCACACAACGCGTTTGCTGAAGTACACAACTGCACTTGCATGTTGTTGATGCACCCCTTGCTGCGACAGAAGCTAGTAGTACTGGCTACCAGCCGAACCTTATTCACAGAAGCTGTATTTAAAATTAGTTAAAATGCGACTATTTTAACACATATGTCTCGCCTCATTTTCGTTCTTGGAAATTTGGCTCGGCTAACACGTAATAGGCTACTCTGTCTATGAGTTGGTCTCTAAGGTAACAGATTTACAGTTGTATGGTTAAATGAGCTGAAATTCACGCTAAACCATACGTCAATCAAATTAATCTCTCCTGTCTTGCTTTTTAAATGGTGCGATCACACAGTTTATACGTAGGGTTTTTCCAAGACCCTCTGAACATGCCAGCTAGCTTTATGATTCGCCGTCACTCGTCACAGCATACCGTGAGTAAAACACTGAGATCTCAAGTGTTGATGAAATGAGAATTTAGCTCTGAATATGTGTGTTGCAAAACAAGTCGTTGCCGTGATGTTATAGCATATATACCATACTCGGTCTCTGCTTATACTACAGAAACTGTTCACTCGTTCAGCACAAAGTCGACTTTGCGTTGGCGGCAACCACACTTCACAATTTCTGCAGGAATTGTCTAGTTATTATTATTATTATTCCACCCATTTTTGGGACCGCTACTCCTCCCAGAGTTTTCGCACCACATACACATGCCATATGTCAAATTGACCGGCTTCTTTGGGAATCGATGGCTATTACTTTGTGGAAATTTTCGCTGCACGGTTTTTGAGAAATATGACTTTTTATGGCCAATTTTTCCCATTGAAAATGAATGGGGCGGTGACGTCATAAAAAATGTGAATTATGAAGTTACAGCATTGGTCGGCTGTGTTGCACATGTGATGCGGTCCGCTGTTCGTCCTCACCAGCCACCAGAAAGGATATAGCTGAACGCGGAAGTGAACGGATAAAACAGTATTCCAAATGCAAAATTTCAAATGAAAACGCTGTCAGCTAGGTATATCAACAAAACATATGGCTTAGGCATACCCAGAAGTCCTCAATAATAACAGTATTTCACAAGATATTACGCAAATTCTTTGACGATGTTTCGTCAGGTCCAGCGTCTTTGAATGCTAATGCTAACAAAGACTACATGCATTGTATGCGACGATTAAAAAACTTTCGGTTGACCTAAAAAAACGATATTCCAAAACCAAAATTAGACGTGCTGTTATACCTGGTTAGAAAGCTTATGCTCTCACCTACTGAATAAACGAATTCTCAATCAAGCCAGACGGACCTAAAAAGGGCAACAACGCCGTCAACAACATGTGTGCAGCAGCTTCTGGTCCGGTCTTACTCCAGAAAACGGTGTCATCTTGTAATACCACACGTTGCTTTGGGTGTTGTCGAACTTTGTAGTACAAACTGGCTTGATTGAGAATTCATTTATTCAGTAGGTGACACAATAAGCTTTCTAACTATGTATAATATGTCAAATTTCTCTTTTGTAACACCGTTTAAAATCCCAGCGTATTGGAAACTTTGGTCTCATTAGAGCTGCATTACGTATTTATTCTGTTGTAGCAGGGAAAGCAACGCTTTCTCACCCAACGCGTTTGCTGAAGTACACAACTCCACTTGCATGTTGTTGATGCACCCCTTGCTGCAACAGAAGCTAGTAGTACTGGCTACCAGCCGAACCTTATTCACAGAAGCTGTATTTAAAATTAGTTAAAATGCAACTATTTTAACACATATTTCTCGCCTCATTTTCGTTCTTGGAAATTTGGCTCGGCTAACACGTAATAGGCTACTCTGTCTATGAGTTGGTCTCAGAGATAACAGATTACACTCTGAATTACAGCCAAATGAAATGTTTTTAGTTGTGTGGTTAAAATGAGCTGCTATTCACGCAACATCATACGTCAATCAAATTAATCTCCCTAGCCCCGTCTTGCTTTTTTTAAATGGTGCGATCACGCAGTGTAGACGTAGGGTTTTTCCATGAGCCTCTGAACATGCCAGCTAGCTTTATGATTCGCCGTCACTCGTCACCGCATACCGCGAGTAAAACACTGAGATCTCAAGTTTTTATGAAAGGATAATTTAGCTCTGAATATATGTGTCGCAAATAAACTCGTTGCCGTGATGTTATAGCATGTACACAATACTCTGTCTCTGCTTATACTACAGAAACTGTTCGCTCTGTTCAGCACAAAGTCGACTTTGTGTTGGCGGCAACCACACTTCACAATTTCTGCAGGAATTGTCTAGTTAGTGTGGTTGCCTTAGGCAATCACACTATTATTATCGCACATATTATTAGTGTGGTTGCCTTAGGCAATCACACTATTATTATCGCACATATTATTATTATTATTATTCCACCCATTTTTTGGACCGCTACTCCTCCCAGAGTTTTTGCACCACATACACGTGCCATATGTCAAATTGACCGGCTTCTTTGGGAATCGTGTGCTATTACTTTGTGGAAAGTTTCGCTGCACGGTTTTTGAGAAATATGACTTTTTATGGCCAATTTTTCCCCATAGGGATGAATGTAAAACGTGACGTCATACATATGTGAGCGGTGAAGTCACAGCATTGGTCGGCTTAGCACACGTGATGCACTTTTAACCTGCTTCATCTACAGGAAATTTAGAATCCAGATGCGGTGCATATCTCCATTTTCGTCGTAATTACAGAAAACACACATTCGTAAACTTCAAATGATTCATACCACAATGTAGATAAAACCTTGACGAAGACGTACATGCACGGATTGTGTTGTTCAAACGAGGTTTCCTGGCGACTTAGCCACCACAGTGGATATAGCTTAATGCGGAAGTGCACGCGATAAAAACGGTATTCCAAATGCAAAATTACACATGAAAACGCTGTCAGCTAGGTATATCAACAAACATATGACTTAGGCATACCCAGATTTCCTCAAAAATAATAGTATTTCACAAGATATTACGCAAAATCGTTGACAACGTTTCGTCAAATGCAGCGTCTTTGAATGCTACTAGTGCTAACAAAGAGTGCATGCATTGAATGCGACGATTAAAACACTTTCGGTTGACCTAAAAAAACCATATTCCAAAACCAAAATTGGATGTGCTGTTATACCTGGTTAGAAAGCTTATGCTCTCACCTACTGAATAAACGAATTCTCAAACAAGCCAGACTGTACTAAAGAGTGCAACAACGCCGTCAACAACACGTGTGCAGCAGCTTCTGATCCGGTCTTCAGTGGGCTTGTAATACCACACATGTTGCTTTGGGTGTTGTCGAACTTTGTAGTACAATCTGGCTTGATCTACACATCATCGATCTAATAGGTGACAGAATAAGCTTTCTAACAATGTATAATATGTCAAATTTTACTTTTGTAATACCGTTTTATATTCCAGCGAGTTGGAAACTTTGGTCTCGTTATAACTGCATTACACATCAGTCTGCATTACACGTCAGACTTAGGGTTTTTCCAAGACCCTCTGAACATGCCAGCTAGCTTTGTGATTCGCCGTCACTCGTCACCGCATACCGCAAGTAAAACACTGAGATCTGAAATTTTGATGAAAGGATAATTCAGCTCTGAATATGTGTGTCGCAAATCAACTCGTTGTAATGATGTTATAGCAGGTACACAATGCCCTGTCTCTGCTTATACTACAGAAACTGTTCACTCCGTTCAGCACAAAGTCGACTTTGCATTGGCGGCAACCACACTTCACAATTTCTGCAGGAATTGTCTAGTTATTAGTGTGGTTGCCTTAGGCAAACACACTATTATTATTGCACATATTTATTATTATTATTATTATTCCGCCAGTTTTTTGGACCGCTACTCCTCCCAGAGTTTTCGCACCACATACACATGCCATATGTCAAATTGACCAGCTTCTTTGGGAATCGATGGCTATTACTTTGTGGAAAGTTTCGCTGCACGGTTTTTGAGAAATATGACTTTTTATGGCCAATTTTTCCCATTGAAAATGAATGGGGCGGTGACGTCATAAAAATGTGAATTATGAAGTTACAGCATTGGTCGGCTTAGCACACGTGATGCACTTTTAACCTGCTTCATCTACAGGAAATTTAGAATCCAGATGCGGTGCATATCTCCATTTTCGTCGTAATTACAGAAAACACACATTCGTAAACTTCAAATGATTCATACCACAATGTAGATAAAACCTTGACGAAGACGTACATGCACGGATTGTGTTGTTCAAACGAGGTTTCCTGGCGACTTAGCCACCACAGTGGATATAGCTTAATGCGGAAGTGCACGCGATAAAAACGGTATTCCAAATGCAAAATTACACATGAAAACGCTGTCAGCTAGGTATATCAACAAACATATGACTTAGGCATACCCAGATTTCCTCAAAAATAATAGTATTTCACAAGATATTACGCAAAATCGTTGACAACGTTTCGTCAAATGCAGCGTCTTTGAATGCTACTAGTGCTAACAAAGAGTGCATGCATTGAATGCGACGATTAAAAAACTTTCGGTTGACCTAAAAAAACGATATTCCAAAACCAAAATTAGACGTGCTGTTATACCTGGTTAGAAAGCTTATGCTCTCACCTACTGAATAAACGAATTCTCAAACAAGCCAGACTGTACTAAAGAGTGCAACAACGCCGTCAACAACACGTGTGCACCAGCTTCTGATCCGGTCTTCAGTGGGCTTGTAATACCACACATGTTGCTTTGGGTGTTGTCGAACTTTGTAGTACAATCTGCCTTCATCTACACATCATCGATCTAATAGGTGACAGAATAAGCTTTCTAACAATGTATAATATGTCAAATTTTCCTTTTGTAATACCGTTTTATATTCCAGCGAGTTGGAAACTTTGGTCTCGTTATAACTGCATTACACATCAGTCTGCATTACACGTCAGACTTAGGGTTTTTCCAAGACCCTCTGAACATGCCAGCTAGCTTTGTGATTCGCCGTCACTCGTCACCGCATACCGCAAGTAAAACACTGAGATCTCAAATTTTGATGAAAGGATAATTTAGCTCTGAATATATGTGTCGCAAATCAACTCGTTGTAGTGATGTTATAGCAGGTACACAATGCCCTGTCTCTGCTTATACTACAGAAACTGTTCACTCCGTTCAGCACAAAGTCGACTTTGCATTGGCGGCAACCACACTTCACAATTTCTGCAGGAATTGTCTAGTTAGTGTGGTTGCCTTAGGCAATCACACTATTATTATCGCACATATTATTTATTAGTGTGGTTGCCTTAGGCAATCACACTATTATTATCGCACATATTATTATTATTATTATTATTATTATTATTCCACCCATTTTTTGGACCGCTACTCCTCCCAGAGTTTTTGCACCACATACACGTGCCATATGTCAAATTGACCGGCTTCTTTGGGAATCGTGTGCTATTACTTTGTGGAAAGTTTCGCTGCACGGTTTTTGAGAAATATGACTTTTTATGGCCAATTTTTCCCCATAGGGATGAATGTAAAACGTGACGTCATACATATGTGAGCGGTGAAGTCACAGCATTGGTCGGCTTAGCACACGTGATGCACTTTTAACCTGCTTCATCTACAGGAAATTTAGAATCCAGATGCGGTGCATATCTCCATTTTCGTCGTAATTACAGAAAACACACATTCGTAAACTTCAAATGATTCATACCACAATGTAGATAAAACCTTGACGAAGACGTACATGCACGGATTGTGTTGTTCAAACGAGGTTTCCTGGCGACTTAGCCACCACAGTGGATATAGCTTAATGCGGAAGTGCACGCGATAAAAACGGTATTCCAAATGCAAAATTACAAATGAAAACGCTGTCAGCTAGGTATATCAACAAACATATGACTTAGGCATACCCAGATTTCCTCAAAAATAATAGTATTTCACAAGATATCACGCAAAATCGTTGACAACGTTTCGTCAAATGCAGCGTCTTTGAATGCTACTAGTGCTAACAAAGAGTGCATGCATTGAATGCGACGATTAAAACACTTTCGGTTGACCTAAAAAACGATATTCCAAAACCAAAACTACACGTGTTATACCTGGTTAGAAAGCTTATGCTCTCACCTACTGAATAAACGAATTCTCAATCAAGCCAGACGGACCTAAAAAGGGCAACAACGCCGTCAACAACACGTGTGCAGCAGCTTCTGGTTCGGTCTTACTTCAGAAAACCATGTGGGCTTGTAATACCACACATGTTGCTTTGTGTGTTGTCGAACTTTGTAGTACAATCTGGCTTGATCTACACATCATCGATCTAATAGGTGACAGAATAAGCTTTCTAACAATGTATAATATGTCAAATTTTACTTTTGTAATACCGTTTTATATTCCAGCGAGTTGGAAACTTTGGTCTCGTTATAACTGCATTACACATCAGTCTGCATTACACGTCAGACTTAGGGTTTTTCCAAGACCCTCTGAACATGCCAGCTAGCTTTGTGATTCGCCGTCACTCGTCACCGCATACCGCAAGTAAAACACTGAGATCTCAAATTTTGATGAAAGGATAATTTAGCTCTGAATATATGTGTCGCAAATCAACTCGTTGTAGTGATGTTATAGCAGGTACACAATGCCCTGTCTCTGCTTATACTACAGAAACTGTTCACTCCGTTCAGCACAAAGTCGACTTTGCATTGGCGGCAACCACACTTCACAATTTCTGCAGGAATTGTCTAGTTATTATTATTATTATTATTATTATTCCGCCAGTTTTTTGGACCGCTACTCCTCCCAGAGTTTTCGCACCACATACACGTGCAATATGTCAAATCGAGCGGCTTGATCGGGAATGGTGTGCTATTACTTTGTGGAAAGTTTCGGTGCACGGTTTTTGAGAAATTCCACTTTTTTTGGGAAATTTTTCCCATAGAGAATGAATGGTGGAATGTTCACCCTTGTGATGTCACAATGCTGTCTTCACACCTTTATGATGTCACAATGCTCTGTTTTCTAGCAGCAGTACTCTGGTCTCTCTCTAGATTTGAACATTCTGCCATTCATCTCTATGGGGAAAAATTGCCCACAAATTGTGCAATGCCTCATTGGACATGGTAGAGAGTCCTTTGTCCATTGGTGTAGATCAGCCTCGCCCCCATTCCTGATTGGCCGATATTTGATATTTCATAACTTTTGAACCGTTTGTCATAGAGAATTATGGGTCACGTCATTGGACTCAGTAAAGACCTAGCAACCGCCTAGAACTCCATAGCAACCTCCTAGCAACACCCTAGCAACCGCCTATAACTCCAAAGAAACGACCTAGCAACACCCTAGCAACCACCTAGAATAACCTAGCAACCGCCTAGAACTCAATAGCAACCACCTAACAACACACTAGCAACCACCTGGAACACCATAGCAAATGCCTAGAACGCCCTAGCAACCGGCTATAACTCCATAGCAACAACCTAGCAACACCCTAGCAACCACCTGGAACACCATAGCAAATGCCTAGCAACACCCTAGCAACCGGCTATAACTCCATAGCAACCACCTAGCAACACCCTAGCAACCACCTGGAACACCATAGCAACCACCTAGCAACACCCTAGCAATCGCCTATAATTCCATAGCAACCACCTAGCAACATTCTAGCAACCACCTAGAATACCCTAGCAACCACCTTGCAACACCCTAGCAACCGCCTATAACTCCATAGCAACCACCTAGCAACATCCTAGCAACCACCTAGCAACACCCTAGCAACCACCAGAACACCATAGCAAATGCATAGCAACACCCTAGCAACCGGCTATAAGTCCATAGCAACCACCTAGCAACACCATAGCAACCAACTTGCAACACCCTAGCAACCACCTAGAATACCTTAGCAACCACCTAGCAACACCCTAGCAACCACCTGGAACACCATAACAACTGCCAAGCAACACCCTAGCAACCGCCTATAACTACATAGCAACCACCTAGCAACATCCTAGCAACCACCTAGAAAACCCTACCAACCACATAGCAACACCCTAGCAACCGCCTATAACTCCATAGCAACCACCTAGCAACACCCTAGCAACCACCTGGAACACCATAGCAACCGCTTATAACTCCATAGCAACCACCTAGCAACATCCTAGCAACCACCTAGCAACCACCTGGAACACCATAACTGCCTAGCAACACCCTAGCAACTGCCCATAACTCCATAGCAACCACCTAGCAACTACTTAGAATACCCTAGCAATCACCTAGCAATGCCCTAGCAACCACCTGGAGCTCCATAGCAACCACCTAGCACCACCCTAGCAACCACCTGGAACACCATATCAACCACCTAGCAACATCCTAGCAACTGCCGAGAACTCCATAGCAACCACCTAGAACACCCTAGCAACCGCCTAGAATTCCATAGCAACCGCCTAGAACTCCATAGAACCACCTAGCAACACCCTAGCAACCCCCTCAAACTCCATAGCTACCACCTAGCAACACCCTAGACACCACCTAAAACACCATAGTCACCACCAGAACATCATAGCAACTACCGACCACTGTTCACTCTGTTCAGCAGAAAGTCAACTTTGCATTGGCGGCAACCACACTTCACAATTTCTGCAGGAATTGTCTAGTTATTATTATTATTATTATTCCACCCATTTTTTGGACCGCTACTCCTCCCAGAGGTTTCGCACCACATGCATGTGCAATATGTCAAATCGAGCGGCTTGATCGGGAATGGTGTGCTATTACTTTGTGGAAAGTTTCGTTGCACGGTTTTTGATAAATTTGAATTTTTTTGGGAAATTTTTCCCATAGAGAATGAATGGCGGAATGTTCACCCTTGTGATGTCATAATGCTGTCTTCTCACCATTGTGATGTCACAATGCTCTGTCTTCTAGCAGCAGTACCCTGGTCTCTCTCTAGATTTGAACATTCTGCCATTCATCTCTATGGGGAAAAATTGCCCACAAATTGTGCAATGCCTCATTGGACATGGTTGGGAGTCCTTTGTCCATTGGTGGAGATCAGCCTTAACCCCCTTCCTGATTGGCCGATGTTTGATATTTCGTAACATTTGAACGGTTTTTCATAGAGAACTATGGGTCGCGTCATTGGACTCAGTAAAGACCTAGCAACCGCCTAGGACTCCATAGCAACCCCCTAGCAAAGTCCTAGCAACCGCCTGTAACTCCATAGCAACGACCTAGCAACACCCTAGCAACCGCCTGTAACTCCATAGCAACGACCTAGCAACCCCCTAGCAACATCCTAGCAACCGCCTAGAACTTCATAGCAAACACCTAACAACACACTAGCAACCACCTGTAACGCCATAGCAACTGCCTAGAACTCCATAGCAACCACATAGCAACACCCTAGCAACCACCTAGAATACCCTAGCAACCACCTAGCAACCACCTGGAACTGCATAGCAACCACCTAGCAACACCCTAGCAACAACCTAGGACTCCATAGCAACCACCTAGCAACACCATAGCAACCACCTTTATCACCATAGCAACTGCCTAGGAACCCATAGCAACCACCTAGAAAACCCTAGCAACCACCAAGCAACACCCTAGGAACCGCCTATAACTCCATAGCAACAACTTAGCAACACCCTAGCAACCACCTGGAACACCAAAGCAAATGCATAGCAACACCCTAGCAACCGACTATAACTCCATAGCAACCACCTAGCAACACCATAGCAACCACCTTACAACAGCCTAGCGACCACCTAGAATACCCTAGCAACCACCTAGCAACACCCTAGTAACCGCCTCAAACTCCATAACAACCACCTAGCAACACCCTAGACACCACCTTAAACAACATAGCAACCACATAGCAACACCCTAGCAACCACCTAGAACTGCATAGCAACCACCTTGCAACATCCTAGCAACCACCTGGAACACCATAGCAAATGCATAGCAACACCCTATCAACCAGCTATAACTCCATAGCATCCACCTAGCAACACCATAGCAACCACCTAGAATACCCTAGCAACCACCTAGCAACACCCTAGCAACCACCTGGAACTGCATAGCAACCACCTAGCAACACCCTAGCAACAACCTAGGACTCCATAGCAACCACCTAGCAACACCATAGCAACCACCTTTATCACCATAGCAACTGCCTAGAAACCCATAGCAACCACCTAGAAAACCCTAGCAACCACCAAGCAACACCCTAGCAACCGCCTATAACTCCATAGCAACAACTTAGCAACACCCTAGCAACCACCTGGAACACCAAAGCAAATGCATAGCAACACCCTAGCAACCGACTATAACTCCATAGCAACCACCTAGCAACACAAAAGCAACCACCTTACAACAGCCTAGTGACCACCTAGAATACCCTAGCAACCACCTAGCAACACCCTAGTAACCGCCTCAAACTCCATAACAACCACCTAGCAACACCCTAGACACCACCTAAAACACCATAGTCACCACCAGAACATCATAGCAACTACCTACCACTGTTCACTCTGTTCAGCAGAAAGTCGACTTTGCACTGGCGGCAACCACACTTCACAATTTCTGCAGGAATTGTCTAGTTAGTGTGGTTGCCTTAGGCAATCACACTATTATTATCGCACATATTATTATTAGTGTGGTTGCCTTAGGCAAACACACTATTATTATTGCACATATTTATTATTATTAGTGTGGTTGCCTTAGGCAAACACACTATTATTATTGCACATATTTATTATTATTATTATTATTATTATTATTATTCCGCCAGTTTTTTGGACCGCTACTCCTCCCAGAGTTTTCGCACCACATACACGTGCAATATGTCAAATCGAGCGGCTTGATCGGGAATGGTGTGCTATTACTTTGTGGAAAGTTTCGTTGCACCGTTTTTGAAAAATTTGAATTTTTGTGTGAAATTTTTCCCCATAGAGAATGAATGGCGGAATGTTCACTCTTGTGATGTCACAATGCTCTGTCTTCTCACCCCTGTGATGTCACAATGGTCTGTCTTCTAGCAGCAGTACTCTGGTCTCTCTCTAGTTTTGAACATTCTGCCATTCATCTTTATGGGGAAAAATTGCCCACAAATTGTGCAATGCCTCATTGGACATGGTAGAGAGTCCTTTGTCCATTGGTGGAGATCAGCCTTGCCCCCTTTCCTGATTGGCCGATGTTTGATATCTCATAACTTTTGAACCGTTTTTCATAGAGAACTATGGGTTGCGTCATTGGACTCAGTAAAGACCTAGCAAACCCCTAGCAACATCCTAGCAACCGCCTGTAACTCCAAAGCAACGACCTAGCATCACCATAGCAACCACCTAGAACACCCTAGCAACCGCCTAGAACTCCATAACAAACACCTAACAACACACTAGCAACCACCTGTAACACCGTAGCAACACCCTAGCAACCACATGGAACACGATAGCAAATGCCTAGCAAGACCCTAGCAACCGGCTATAACTCCATAGCAACCACCTAACAACACCCTAGCAACCACCTGGAACACCATAGCAACCACCAAGCAACAACCTAGCAACCACCTGGAACACCATAACAACTGCCTAGCAACACCCTGGCAATCGCCTATAACTCCATAGCAACCACCTAGCAACATCCTAGCAACCACCTAGAAAACCCTAGCAACCACCTAGCAACACCCTATCAACCACCTGGAACACCATAACAACTGCCTAGCAACCGCCTATAACTGCATAGCAACCACCTGGCAACATCCTAGCAACTACCTAGAATACCCTAGCAACCGCCTGTAACTCCACAGCAAATGCCTAGCAACACCCTAGCAACCGGCTATAACTCCATTGCATCCACCTAGCAACACCATAGCAACCACGTAGAACTCCATAGCATCCATTTAGCAACACCCTAGCAACCAAATAGAACACCATAGCAACCACCTAGCAACCACCTGGAACACCATAGCAACCACCTAGCAACACCCTAGCAACCACCTGGAACACCATAACAACTGCCTAGCAACACCCTAGCAACCGCCTATAACTCCATAGCAACCACCTAGCAACATCCTAGCAACCACCTAGAATACCCTAGCAACACCTTAGCAACCGCCTATAACTCCATAGCAAATGCCTAGCAACACCCTAGCAACCACCTAGAATACCCTAGCAACCACCTAGCAACACCCTAGAAACCACCTAGAACACCATAATAACTGCCTAGCAACACCCTAGCAACCGCGTATAACTCCATAGCAACCTCCTAAAAACCACCTAGCAACACCCTAGCAACCGCCTATAACTCCATAGCAAATGCCTAGCAACACCCTAGCAACAGGCTATAACTCCATAGCAACCACCTAGCAACACCATAGTTACCACCTAGAACTCCCTAGCATCCACCTAGCAACACCCTAGCAACCACCTAGAACACCATAATAACTGCCTAGCAACACCCTAGCAACCGCCTATAACTCCATAGCAACCACCTAGCAACCACTTAGAATACCTTAGCAACCACCAAGCAATGCCCTAGCAACCACCTAGCACTCCATAGCAACCACCTAGCAACACCCTAGCAACCGCCTATAACTCCATAGCAACCACCTAGCAACATTCTAGCAACCACTTAAATTACCCTAGCAACCACCTAGCAATGCCCTAGCAACCACCTGGAGCTCCACAGTAACCACCTGGAACTCCATAGCAACCACCTAGCACCACCCCAGCAACCACCTGGAACACCATATCAACCACCTAGCAACATCCTAGCAACTGCCTAGTACTCCATAGGAACCACCTAGAACACCCTAGCAACTGCCTAGAATTCCATGGAAACCACCTAGTAACACCCTAGCAACCACCTGGAACACCATAACAACTGCCTAGCAAAACCCTACCAACCACCTATAACTTCATAGCAATGACCTAGCAACACCCTAGCAATCACCTAGAACACCATAGCAACCGCCTAGAACTCCATAGCAACCACCTAGAAAATCCTACCAACCACATAGCAACACCCTAGCAACCGCCTATAACTCCATAGCAACCACCAATCAACACCCTAGCAACCACCTGGAACATGATTGCAAATGCATAGCAACACCCTAGCAACCGGCTATAACTCCATAGCAACCACCTAGCAACACCATAACAACCACTTTGCAGCACCCTAGCAACCACCTAGAATACCCTAGCAACCACCTGGAACACCATAACAACTGCCTAGCAACACCCTAGTAACCGCCTATAACTCCATAGCAACCACCTAACAACACACTAGCAACCACCTAAAATACCCTGGGAACACCCTAGCAACCGCCTATAACTCCATAGCAACCACCTAGCAACCACCTGGAGCTCCATAGCAACCACCTAGCACCACCCTAGCAACCACCTTGAACACCATATCAACCACCTAGCAACATTCTAGCAACTGCCTAGAACTCCATAGCAACAACCTAGAACACCCTAGCAACCGCCTAGAATTCCATGGATACCACCTAGCAACACCCTAGCAACCGCCTCAAACATAATAGCAACTAGCTACCACTGTTCACTCTGTTCAGCAGAAAATCGACTTTGCGTTGGCGGCAACCACACTTCACAATTTCTGCAGGAATTGTCTAGTTATTATTATTATTATTATTATTATTCCGCCAGTTTTTTGGACCGCTACTCCTCCCAGAGTTTTCGCACCACATACACGTGCAATATGTCAAATCGAGCGGCTTGATCGGGAATGGTGTGCTATTACTTTGTGGAAAGTTTGGGTGGACAGTTTTTGAGAAATTTGACGTTTTTTGGGAAATTTTTCCCATAGAGAATGAATGGCGGAATGTTCACCCTTGTGATGTCACAATGCTGTCTTCTCACCTCTGTGATGTCACAATGCTCTGTCTTCTAGCAGCAGTTCACTGGTCTCTCTCTAGATTTGAACATTCTGCCATTCATCTCTATGGGGAAAAACTGCCCACAAATTGTGCAATGCCTCATTGGACATGGTAGAGAGTCCGTTGTCCATTGGTGGAGATCAGCTTTGCCCCCCTTCCTGATTGGCCGATGTTTGATATTTCATAACTTTTGAACCGTTTGTCATAGAGAACTATGGGTTGCGTCATTGGACTCAGTAAAGACCTAGCAACCGCCTAGAACTCCATAGCAACCCCCTAGCAACATCCTAGCAACCGCTTATAACTCCATAGCAAAAACCTAGCAACACCCTAGCAACCACCTAGAACACCGTAGCAACCGCCTAGAACTCCATAGCAGACACCTAACAACACACTAGCAACCACCTGTAACACCATAGCAACTGCCTAGAACTCCATAGCAACCACCTAGGAACACCCTAGCAACCACCTAGAACTGCATAGCAACCACCTTGCAACTCCATAGCAACCACCTAGAACTCCATAGCAACCACCAAGCAACACCATAGCAACCACCTGGAACACCATAACAACTGCCTAGCAACAACCTAGCAACCACCTGGAACACCATAACAACTGCCTAGCAACACCCTAGCAACCGCATATAACGCCATAGCAACCACCTAGCAACATCCTAGCAACCACCTAGAAAACCTTAGCAACCACCTAGCAACACCCTAGCAACCGCCTATAACTCCATAGCAACCACCTTGCAACACCCTAGCAACCACCTGGAACACCATAGCAACCACCTAGCAACACCCTAGCAACTGGCTATAAATCCATAGCAACCACCTAGCAACTCCATAGCAACCACCTAGAACTCCATAGCAACCACGTAGCAACACCATAGCAACCACCTGGAACACCATAACAACTGCCTAGCAACACCATAGCAACCACCTGGAACACCATAACAACTGCCTAGCAACACCCTAGCAAGCGCTTATATCTCCATAGCAAACACCTAGCAACATCCTAGCAACCACCTATAATACCCTAGCAACACCCTAACAACCGCCTATAACTCCATAGCAACCACCTAAGAACACACTAGCAACCACCTGGAACACGATAGCAACCACCTAGAACACCCTAGCAACCGGCTATAACTCCATAGCAACCACCCAGCAACACCATAGCAACCACCTAGATCTCCATAGCAACCACCTAGCAACACCCTAGCAACCACCTGGAACACCATAGCAAACACCTAGCAACACCCTAGCAACCACCTAGAACACCCTAGCAACCGTCTATAACTCCATAGCAACCACCTAGCAACTCCATAGCAACCACCTAGAACTCCATAGAACCACCTAGCAACACCCTAGCAACCACCTGGAACACCATAGCAACCACCTAGCAACACCCTAGCAACCACCTGGAACACCATAACAACCGCCTAGCAACACCCTAGCAACCGCCTATAACTCCATAGCAACCACCTTGCAACACCCTAGCAACCACCTGGAACACCATAGCAACCACCTAGCAACACCCTAGCAACCACCTAGAACACCCTAGCAACCGGCTATAACTCCATAGCAACCACCTAGCAACTCCATAGCAACCACCTAGAACTCCATAGCAACCACCTAGCAACACCCTAGCAACCACCTGGAACACCATAGCAACCACCTAGCAACACCCTAGCAACCACCTGGAACACCATAACAACTGCCTAGCAACACCCTAGCAACCGCTTATATCTCCATAGCAACCACCTAGCAACATCCTAGCAACCACCTAGAATACCCTAGCAACACCCTAGCAACCACCTAGAACTCCATAGCAACCACTTAGCAACACCCTAGCAACCACCTGGAACACCAAAGCAACCACCCAGAATGCCTTAGCAACCGCACTGAACTCCATAGCAACCATCTAGCAACATCCTAACAAGCACCTAGAACTCCATAGCAACCACCTAACAACACACTAGCAACCACCTAGAGCACCCTAACAACTGCCTAGAATGCCTTAGCAACCACCTAGCAACACCATAGCAACCACCTAGAACTCCATAGCAACCACCTAGCAACACCCTAGCAACCACCTGGAACACCATAGCAAATGCCTAGCAACACCCTAGCAACCACATAAAACTCCATAACAACCACCTAGCAACATCCTAGCAACTGCCTATAACTCCATAGAAACCACCTAGCATCATCCTAGCAACTACCTAGAACTCCATAGCAACCAGCTAGCAACATCCTAGCAACTGCCTAGAACTCCATAGCAATGACCTAGCAACATCCTAGCAACTGCCTAGAACTCCATAGCAACCACCTAGCAACATCCTAACAACTACCTAGAACTCCATAGCAACCACCTAGCAACATCCTAGCAACCACCTAGAACTCCACAGAACCACCTAGCAACACCCTAGCAACCGCCTCAAACTCCATAGCTACCACCTAGCAACATCCTAGACACCACCTAAAACACCATAGTCACCGCAGAACATCATAGCAACTACCTACCACTGTTCACTCTGTTCAGCAGAAAGTCGACTTTGCATTGGCGGCAACCACACTTCACAATTTCTGCAGGAATTGTCTAGTTATTATTATTATTCCACCCATTTTTTGGACCGCTACTCCTCCCAGAGTTTTCGCACCACATACACATGCCATATGTCAAATTGACCGGCTTCTTTGGGAATCGATGGCTATTACTTTGTGGAAATTTTCGCTGCACGGTTTTTGAGAAATATGACTTTTTATGGCCAATTTTTCCCATTGAAAATGAATGGGGCGGTGACATCATAAAAATGTGAATTATGAAGTTACAGCATTGGTCGGCTTTGCACACGTGATGCGGTTGGCTGTTCGTCCTCACCAGCCACAAGAAAGGATATAGCTGAACGCGGAAGTGCACGGATAAAACAGTATTCCAAATGCAAAATTTCAAATGAAAACGCTGTCAGCTAGGTATATCAACAAAACATATGGCTTAGGCATACCCAGAAGTCCTCAATCATAACAGTATTTCACAAGATATTACGCAAATTCTTTGACGACGTTTCGTCAGGTCCAGCGTCTTTGAAGGCTAATGCTAACAGACTACATGCATTGAATGCGACGATTAAAAAACTTTCGGTTGACCTAAAAAAACGATATTCCAAAACCAAAATTAGACGTGCTGTTATACCTGGTTAGAAAGCTTATGCTCTCACCTACTGAATAAACGAATTCTCAAACAAGCCAGACTGTACTAAAGAGTGCAACAACGCCGTCAACAACACGTGTGCAGCAGCTTCTGATCCGGTCTTCAGAAAACGATGTGGGCTTGTAATACCACACATGTTGCTTTGGGTGTTGTCGAACTTTGTAGTACAATCTGCCTTCATCTACACATCATCGATCTAATAGGTGACAGAATAAGCTTTCTAACAATGTATAATATGTCAAATTTTACTTTTGTAATACCGTTTTATATTCCAGCGAGTTGGAAACTTTGGTCTCGTTATAACTGCATTACACATCAGTCTGCATTACACGTCAGACTTAGGGTTTTTCCAAGACCCTCTGAACATGCCAGCTAGCTTTGTGATTCGCCGTCACTCGTCACCGCATACCGCAAGTAAAACACTGAGATCTCAAATTTTGATGAAAGGATAATTTAGCTCTGAATATATGTGTCGCAAATCAACTCGTTGTAGTGATGTTATAGCAGGTACACAATGCCCTGTCTCTGCTTATACTACATAAACTGTTCACTCCGTTCAGCACAAAGTCGACTTTGCATTGGCGGCAACCACACTTCACAATTTCTGCAGGAATTGTCTAGTTGAAATTACTAGCCTTTAGGCAATTAACCCCTTAGCGCACAAGCCAAATCTCGCCAATCCTTGCCCATTTAGGGGGTACCCTATTTAAAGCTTTATAACTCCAGATGTGAACACCACAGAGACTTGAAAAATGGCTTAAATGAAGCAAGACATTTGTACAATTTACAATACTAATGCAGATTAGTTTATATTCATAATTTTGGAAGAAAAGATCAAAAACTTCTTGACCACAAGTTCATAAAATCTAAGGGTGGATATGTAGAACTACTATAGATGTGTGAAGCAAAAACTAAGCAGTGTACATAGCGTCTCCAAATCTATCCAAATGTCTAAATTATGCATTGCTGTAAATCACAACATATTCACGTACAGTCCTCTCCAAAAGTATTGGAACAGCAAGGTCAATTCCTTTGGTTTTGCTATACACTGAAGACAATTGAGTTTGAGGTCAAAAGATGTACATGAGATGACAGATCCAAATTTCAGCTTTTATTTCCTGGTATTTTTATCTAGATTTATCAAACAACTTAGATCATATCACCCTTTGTATCAGACAACCCAATTTTTAGGTGAGCAAAATTATTGGGACATGTGACTGACAGGTGTTTCTTGTTTCCCAGATGTGTCCTGTTAGATTGATTGGTTAAACAATAAATAGTTCTGAATGTCTACTCTTGGTTTTAGCCTTGGGTTTTGCCTGTGAAGACTGCATTTGTGTTATAAAAGATAAACTAACATGAAGACCAGAGAGCTGTGAGAAAAGCAAGCCATTTTGAAACTTAGAAAAGAGGGGAAATCGACCAGAGCCATTGCACAAGCATAGGGGATAGCTTGTACAACAACTTGGAATGTCCTGAAAAAGAAAGAAACCGCTGGCGTACTGAGCAACAGACATTGAACAGGTTGACCAAGGAAAACAACAGCAGTTGATGACAGAAACATTGTGAGAGCTGTGAAAAAAACCCCCAAAACATCAGTCAGTGACATCACAAACAATCTCCACAGGGCAGGGGTGAAGGTATCTCAATCAACCGTTCGAAGAAGACTTAGAGAGCAGCAATATAGAGGCTATACCACAAGATGCAAACCACTCATCAGTAGTAAGAATCGGAAGGCTAGATTACAATTTGCAAAGAAGTACAGAGATGAGCCACTAAATTTCTGGAACAAAGTTTTATGGACTGATGAGACCAAGATTAACCTCTACCAAAGTGATGGAAAGGCCAAAGTGTGGAGAAAGGGATCTGCTCATGATCCAAAACATACAAGCTCATCTGTGAAGCACGGTGGAGGAAGTGGCATGGCTTGGGCTTGCATGGCTGCTTCTGGAGTGGGCTCACTAATCTTTATTGATGATGTAACTCATGATGGTAGCAGCAGGATGAATTCAGAAGTCTACAAAAACATTCTGTCTGCCAACTTACGGAGAAATGCGTCCAAACTAATTGGGAGGAACTTCATCATGCAGCAAGACATTGACCCAAAACATACTGCCAACACAACAAAGGACTTCATTAGTGAGAAAAAGTGGTTTTAGACTGGCCAAGTCAATCACCAGACCTTAACCCAATTGAGCATGCATTTCACCTCCTGAAGGGGAAAACCCCCCAAAACAAACAACAACTGAAAGAAGCTGCAGTAAAAGCCTGGAAAAGCATCACACAAGAAGAATGCAACAGTTTGGTGATCAATGGGCCGCAGGCTTGATGCAGTTATTGCAAGCAAGGGATATGCTACCAAATATTAAGTGTTATTTACTTTCATTTACTTAAATACTCTCTGTTCCAATACTTTTGCTCACCTAAAAATTGGGTGGTCTGATACCAAAAGGTGCTATGTTCTAAGTACTTTAACACATCTAGGTGTAAATACCAGGAAATAAAAGCTGAAATTCTGAACTCTTGTCACATGTTCATCTTTTTATCTCAACCCCAAATGTATTGAATGTATTCAAAAACAAAGGAATTGGCCTTGCTGTTCCAATACTTTTGGAGGGTACTGTATTTCACTACAAATCAACTGTTTTGACTCAAGAAAATCACTTGCATGATTTTCAAGTGGGAATCACAAGCTTTCAGTCAGTACAGTGGCCTAAAATATCTATGGGTCCAGAAACATATCCAAAATCTCTCCAAAAATAAATAAAATGCTTTTTGTCCATTATAAAGCATATACACGTTCCCCTTATGAAGGTTTAAGATGAAACATTGTTATCAGAAAAAAAATAATAATGCAAAAACATTATAACACAATGTGGTACAGTATCTAAATGTGTAATCATTTACTCTAGTATGTTTTTCTGTACTCAACAGTATGTAATGTTTTCTTGTATGGGGACAGGACGACATTAAAACAATATTCAACCATCCACCATATTTTGGCAATGTTAGAGTTCAGGTCACATTCGGTGCATTAAACACAAACACTACTTAGCAAACCAAGGAACGCGTACATTACAGTGTGAAATATCCTCATTATAAAATACCACTAACCTAATTAAAAACACTCAATTTCAAAAATAACGTATATAACCAAAACATGTTCAGCAGTAACACTTACATTTGGATGATGACATCTTATCTGTGTTCATTAGATAGAGACAGAGACAGAATCAATGGCGTCGTTCCCCAGTTCTAACAGTTCAGAAAACAGTATATCAGATAGGTTTATCAGCAAACATATGCCTTAGCCTAGCTCAGAATTTCTCAAGAATAATATTTTCCAAGAAATGACGAAAGTCATTGGTAAAATTCCGCAAGGTGCAGTGTCTTCGACTACAACCACAGACTGAATGTGGAACGCAGCTATCATGAGGCAAAACCTATGCTGGGCTATAAAATGCTATTCCAAAAGATTAGACATATTATACATTGTTAGAATGCTTATTCTGTCATCTATCGGAACGATTAATTGTCAATCAAGCCATATTGTACTACAAAGGACGACAACACCATAAACAACATGTGTGGTATTACGCACAGCTATTCTGGAAGGTACGCAGGTGTCACAAATGAGTGTATATTTCACAAACAGATTGTCCAAGATGTATATGACCACTCGAAAGGGACATCTCTATGTGTCAAACCAATAGTTAGGTTGTATATTTATTCTATATTTAGCCACAGATATTTACAGTAGAATGACAATGTTTATTTCAGTGTTCAGTGAGCAGCGTTTTTCACAGCTGTACTGGCATACCTCTGGCTATTGTTGGCTTTATTTAGCTACAATGGAATACAAATTTTTAGTGGTAAAAGAATGGTTTCATTTACACCCAGATAAACACTATTGTCCAGTGTGTCATGCGTGGGGGGTGTAGTTACAGATGAGACTGCAGGGAGGGGGTGCTTGGTAAATAGACAACCAATGTGACAATGGTGGCACTTAGAAACTCCATCTTCTGTATAGTTGTGCTGAATCGTCTACTAATAAAGCTAGAACAGTTTGTGTTTTCAACTCATAATTTGGTTGCAGGAACACAGAATATCTGAATTGAGCAATCAAGGCACGTCGGTGTGCCGACAACTAGGGGCATTGCGGGAAATGGTTAAAGTGACTGTAAAAGTTATTCTGTGAATGGTGTCAGACTTCATAGTATGGGGTTATTATGGCATGTATTAAGCATCAGCGACAGCATGAGAAATCAATCTCATTGCAATATCGAATTACATCAGTTTAAACATTTCACAAAACCGGACATCTTTCAGAATTATAGCCAATCACAGACTTCTTAGCTTGGCAAAATTCCTTTAACTTGTAGCTGGGTCTATTCCCTCTCTAGCCCCTGTCCGGGATCATCCTCTTCATCCCCCGACAACATGAGTGGCCATAGTTGAGCCAGCTGGAATATGCAAGTAGTTAGTTATTTAGCTAACAAGCTAAAAGCTAGGAATAGCCTGGATTGCTAATTTACTAAATCTGATAGGCCTATATGATAGCTATCATTTTGATAAATAATAGAGTAGACGGATACTGTAATCCTGTAGAATCTGCATAGATACATAACCCATTTGCCAGCAAATTGTATGCGATTATCCAGCTAAGGGGAGTCCATTAGACAGAGGAGCCCATGTATAGGCTTATGTATACATCAGGAATCACCCGCATGTTAACGCAAGTAGACTGCTCCTTCAAATGCTGAATCATAGCTACAAATCAATATATAAAGCATGCAGGCACAGTAAAGTGGTTTAGTTGTTGTTCGACCAAACAAATGGGCAACATATATTTCTCAATCGTTATGTGATGTAATTGGATATAATCCGATGCAGATATCCAAAATATGGTTTATAGCTTATAATGGTTTGTGTAAATGTGTGATCTCTTCACAATAGAATGAATTGGAAATGGTTTGAGATTTGGCACTTCTGTGCAAATACCCAAATTATATGATTATCCGTTGCGCAATTAAGTGGATTCTACTGTCTGCGCCATGGCACTACTGTATCTCTTTTCATGAGATTTTTGCCTCATCTAGTTAGCTAGCTTAGTTTGGTGGGTGGGCATCGGGGTTTAGGCTGGGGTAGCGCATAATTGAAGTTGGTCATCAACACCTTAGTTAGTCAGATTTGCCAGACTTGATGACAGGCTAGCTAATATTAAGTGCCATGTCAAGCTAAGCTATGTGAAGTGAAATTATAGGTTTGATACTGTAGATGGAAGTTGAATTTTTACCTCCATTTCCAGTAAATCTGTTATGCCCAGTAGCTATTATGCTAGCTAGCTATTTTTTTAGCGAACTGAATTTCTTTCATTTGGCATCTGATATGCTTACTGTCCTTTTCATTACACTTGCAACTCTGAAGAACTCTGCCATTATCGTACAGATATTGACATTACTTTGAATAGATATTTGGTGGAGGAGTAGTAGATACATCCCTCTGTGATAATTTATGGTTATTTCAGCCACTTTACAATCACTTGTACAAAGCAACGTATCCTGGGGCACAGTAACATTTTCACATGGGCTCATGCATTTTAAAAAACTACGGCTTGCTGTTTCTGTGAGCAGTAGCCGATCTGAAAATAGTTTCTCTTTTTATAGCTAACCTAAACTTGAAAAAAACAGGGAGCATGCATTAGTACTCTCTTCTATCAATCTACTATCCTCCATAGTTAGTTTGTGCTTAAAATTAAGAATTTAGTTGAGGTCCCAAAAATGAATGGGAGTGAATTGGGGGCCTGACAACCAGGAGGTTTAACCCCTTAAATTGCACGACCAGTTTGTTGAGAAAAGGAAGCTGTCAAATAATCCACATTTACTTCCTTTGCTTTGGATCAGCATATGTCTCTGCATTTGCCCATCATTTGTATTTGTTGTTATCATGAACATCTTCATAGACTGGTCACATTTATTACCAGTGTTTTACAGCTGTGACAACCCAGCTCTTTGCTCAAGAAATCCACTTTAATATAAACAATTGACAGGAAAGACATTGATATGTGCAGCTGTTATTCTCTCCAAAACCAGTCAGTACTATTTGCACATTCTGTCTTTGTCTAAGAGGTCCTCAATTTGAGTCAAAAAAGTTCTGGTTTTTCTGCAATTGGCTGCTTTGGCCTTCTCTAGGCATTTGATTGCTCTGGGGGTTAGTCACCTATCTACTACCCTGCCCTTGTGTTTGGCCTTGGTGCTGTACACACAATCACACTTGTGCTGTCCTCCCTCAGCTGAGGACATAGGCTGTTTCAGGGAGCAGTGAAAAAATGTGTCACCCAACATCATCTCCAGCTCTCCTTGTGAGGGCAGCCCAGGAGATGAAAATGACACTTCCAAGCAAAGAAACCATCCCCAGGCTGTTTCTCTCACTTCCATCACTATCAGCTTTCCAACCCAGCCTGGTGGCTAACATTAGTCCTAAGCAGAGGTAAGCAGTCCACCTCACATGACTGCCTGCATATGTTTGGATTGCCAAATCTGACATTTTGTTCTCTATCTTTAGTGCCTTTTCGCATAAGGACCTGCGTCCTGGAGGAGGTTCATCAGAGCCATTTAACGGCCGGAACCCCTGTATACTCACACACGGACAACCACTCCAATACACACAAATGTGAGTGCATACACATATTAACAAATGCACATGCATTAAAGCAACACACAAAAACACCCACACAGACCCACGGACAACAAATACAACAAACTGAAACAAACATGCACACACAAACAGATAAAAACACACATACAACCAGACAATCACACACTGATTCTCATATTATCATGGCTTCTTGCTCTAAGCTTTTTCCAAACCCATTTTGGGGGAAAAAAAGTTAGCCATCCTTATTTCCTCAAATTCTTGAATTATGTAAGACCATTTTATGGCTGGTGTTCGCTCATTAGTAAATCTACCTGATAAAATACTAGGTTTTTTGTTGATACCTGAAAAAAAATATGCCAGGCACCAGCCTACACACACACAATCTGATATGATCTTCTTGCTCCCTTCCTTGCACATGAACTGCGCACCACTGAGGGTGCTGGTCAGACAATCAGTGACATCACATGACAAACAAATATAATTGCCAATCTAATCACATTAGTTTCCACAATCTTTTAACTTTTGTTATACAGCTCCACAAAGTCCTGGTAGTGCAACAGTGAAGGGGGCATTGTTAGGACAGATACAATCAAGTTGGGCTGCACACTGTAAATACACACACAACTGCTCTCAAACTCACTCGAACAAACAAGCATATTTACAATCACTCACAAACTTCCACGCACACAAAAACACACACACGCGCCAATGGCTGACACTGAAAGTCAGGTGAAGCAGAAGATTTGATGTGAGATTTCCTGCGATCTCCCCTGCGTCAGAACAGCTGACTATCACCTGGCCACCACACAAACATTTTCACATTATCACTGTGATAACAGAACATTATGAGAATGGACCTCCACCTCTGAACTGTCAGAGGAACAATGGCTGTTCAAATTTACGCTCTGCCTACAAAACACCATAGACGGCACCTGGCAAACCACAGATAAACCAAGAAAGTAAATTCTTCAAAGTATGGCTGGGAAGACCTGTTTTAGTAATTTGGCTTTACTTCTGCCCTGAGATAACAAGGAGAGCTCACCAAATCAGGTGTCTAAAACTGACCGGTCTCACAAACACCTTCACATTGGAGAAAAACAATTTCACACTGATACATACTCACACATTACTCACTGATACATCAACAGAGACCCCAAAAGAGATAAAGAAAGTGCAAGAGGCAAGGAGAGACTTTTTCTGACCATGGGAGTGTGGATAACAGAAGATTATCTAGATGTGTGTTTTGTCTCTCTACAGGAAGCTGGTGGCCCTGTTTGTTTGGCTTTAATGTGGGGAATGTACACAGAGCCCATATTGAAAAGATGACAGGTTTTTTGTGTGTAAGGGAGGACAAAGCGAAGCGACCCAAGTGTGCCACCAATTAGAATACTGAGTTTAAAGTTTGTTTTGTCTTTAAGCTTTTTTTCATCATCCTTGTCAGTATCTGGGGAAAGAACTGGGGACTACCTGTGAATTTCTACAGATAAACACAAAACCACCACCACTGCTCTACCTCATGGAGCATTGCTACAGGAATCTCAATGCATTTATATCTGTCAAACATGCATTTAAAAATAAGATGTATACTTACCCCTTGCACAGTCAGACAGTAGAATAATCTCAAAAATGAACAGAACAACTTGTAAAAATTCCATTCTGACAGAGGCAGCCTTCTAGTTTTCAAATCTATGAAAAGAAGATAAACAGGAATTGATGTTATAAAAAATTTTAAACTTAAGGCATCTATGAATGTCTAGGCAACCCAGGTTTTATTCATAAAACTCAAATGAACAAACAGCTGTTATTCCATTTATTATGTCTCTCTTGTTCTTGTTAGTAAGGCTGTTCTTTTTTTTAACATGACGCTAGCAGTGTGATCAAATCAAAATACATATTTGATTGTTAAATCACGGAATGCACCATTAAATATTTATTTTTACAGGCTAATACGTTTCAGATTTGCATATCCGGCGGCACGTGTTGAGACGGCCTGTTCATATCGCAGTTTAATCGGATTTATGCAATAATTTGACTGATTTCATACAACATTATTATTAGCATGTTTTGATAATAATCTTATAATTGACAATTCCGGTTTAAGTGAATCAAGTACATACTGAAACAACGACAAATGTAGCCTACGCGCTAAATAGTACAGATTTTAGTCTACGACATGTAGGGCGAGGACGGCGCAGTATTATTATTATTATTATTATTATTATTATTATTATTATTATTATTATTATTATTATTTTCGGTTTTTATATTATTATTATTATTATTATTATTATTATTATTATTATTATTATTATTATTATTATTATTTTAGTTGTAGCAGAAGTAGCAATTCTACTACCGGCCAATCGTAACTCCTGCTTCTACTGTTGCGGAATTTTTATTTCTAACACAATTATTATTATTATTATTATTATTATTATTATTATTATTATTATTATTATTATTAGTATTATTATTCCCATAACTTTTGGGCATTTGTACGCTAAGAAATGACAATGTAGTAACATAAATGAAAATTATACATAACCTACGACCGCATAATCAACATAATTTCAAGTTTTCATCAAAATATCACTCCAAATCGCAGTAAAAAGATTAACGTCCGAATTTGAGGCACCAGTAAACAAAAAATAACATTTAAGCAATATGCACATCTGCACTTCACAATCAGCATACCTAAAGAGTTAGCCAACAAAGAAAATGTTTTATTGAATGATCTTGGATACCTAAAATTACCAACACCAGAAGTTAACTTCCATGTTGTTTCCCATTTTAAAACAATCTTGATAACATTCGTTGGATTAACTCCATCTCTGAGCGTATGTGCCTGAACTCTTCGGTCCAAACTCTTTCGTCAGACAGGAGAGGAGACCAGTGAACTCTGACAGATGGCGGTGTCCTGCTTCTTTGGAAATCGAAAAACCAGTGGAGACGGTTCGGTCAGAATAGTTACTTTCCACCACAGATCCAGATCCTTAAGAATTGTGTTTAGCGCCTTCAACACACATGCACGATGAGTCTAGAAATTGCGCCTGGGAGGCAGTCAAGACAAGTCAAGCAGTAAAAAATCTCGCGTGCCCACTGAGCAGGTCCTGAAACCGAAGACCAGCGCAGAAATTAGGGACGTTGCGTTCTGATGTGCGAAATTATGCCAAACGTCCATCGGAAAATCCAAGTAAAGTTTGACTCGGTTTCCCTTTGTGCTTGAAAGCTGAAATCGTATTTAAATTGGGTATGCCGATAGTACCAGTGATCGAGCACGGTCCCATTGCACACAAACAGTGAAAGGGGACCACGGTCCAGCCCATATCCGAACTTTTGACCAATCACAAATAAGGGCTCCAGAAATCACAAGATTTAACTCTTTCAGATAATATTTCGACAGATTTCACCCCAGCCATTTATCGTCGATAAACCATTATCATATGACCAGAGTGGGTTTCTTGTTGGATTGTGGGTGAGTAAACTGACCCTGAATCTATGGTTGAGGCGGAGACAGTAACCAACGTCACGCACAATGATGCAGAAATGGTTTGAATCAAGCACAAATTGCGGTTCATTGACTAGAGCACGTGTACCCTAATTGTACACCTTTTACTTTGCTTAATAGTGCGTGCGCGCCATACGAGTTATCAAATCCCCAGTAATCAATTATAATACATAGTAGCCTACAGACATATCGTCTTACTTTCCTTCATTGTAAGGTAGGCCATTAATCATGTAAATCTGCAGATTATGAAAAGGTATTTAATTACAGTAATTTAAAATCGAAGGGTAAATTCTGTCAATAGCAGAATTCAGAATAAAATATATTAAGAAATTATGGATGGCGTTATTGTAAATATCATTAGCGACTAAAGGGTACTGTGGTTGTCAGTACGTTTATACCTATGACAGAAATACATGCCTCAGAGAATTAAGACTTACTATTTTTATACTACACTAAGAACAATCTAGCCTATATAACCAAATTTACCTCAGTAAGGATTCAACTGTATGTATGTATGTATGTATGTATGAATGGCCAACATCCCATCTTTGCTGTGACTTCCTGGGGTTTTCTATCTGTTTCGAAAATGGTGCGCCTTAACAGCAGATAAAAATTGATGCTCACATTTTAACCAGTCTCCTCGCTGTTGATAACGGTGTTCTAAGATGTGCTCCAAGATGGAATAAAAAAAAGAAAAAACTAGTATTATACTGCACCCTAGTGTATGTATATTGAATTACATTTATTAGTGTGCGCTTAGTGGTTTTAAGTAGGCTATTCATCCTGCATTTTGAATAAATACACAATCTAGCGAAATACGTTTCTTAAAATACTATGTACTTTATAATTTTGGGGGGCGAGTTCACTGGTTATGATTATTAAAATGAAAGTGAATGAATATGGAATTAAATTGAATATTGGCCCAAAGTCTCTAAATTTACAGCAGCTGTCATTCAGTTAGTCACTACACATAGGCCTATTTTATTAAGAAAGAAGCAGCCCGTCACCGAACTAACAAAATTCAAATATGATCAGATCTAGGATTGCAATAGGCTATGTGTAAAGTTCGGTTGCAAAATCTGTCATAAGATAGTAGCACATTTCCAGAACAATGTGTATGAACACCAACAGCGCCGTCCAAAATGCTAACCGCTTCCCGTCACGGATTGATGTTTGAATTTGGATTTTCTTTTCGACTCCACTTGGAATTTTAAGTAGGATACATATTTTACAAATAGGCTAGCCGAACGCGTAATATACTCCACTGAAATGTTCTGTTTCTGTGTTCAAATGCTTTTACGATATTCCAGTGTGGTGTAGGGAAACGGCAGACAGGATTATTTGTTGCTCATCGGGCCCCTTGGTAGATCTGTTCCGACAGATCCCCTCCTCGTTCGCTTCCAGCTGTGCATGTTGTCCGTATTTCACGAATTATAAATCTGGCGACCCTACCCCCCTTGGCAGTGCGGGGCTTTTACAATCCAGTCCTTACTATAGTCACTCAGTCTTATTTACATCAGGACAAATTCTGTTCAAACATGAGAAATGGTCAGGGGGGGTTGTATGTAGTAGGCTAACTGGTGGTGGAATTTCAAGAGATTTGTTGGCTTTCTGTCCCGACTGCAAAATTAAGGATAATTGAGCAAATGAAATCCATAAAATTAGCTAAAAGACTGATTTTAAGATGGGCCACAGGGTGCATCAGTGCAAGGCGATGCAGACAGCCTGAGGAAGAAAGGAATACCATATGTTGGCATAGTGGTCAACTGGGCTTATAACCAGAAAGTTGCTGGAAAGGGGAACGCTGATGCTATAGCTTGCAAGACAAATTGCTTCAGTAAGGATCCAGTTGTATGCATATTATGTATGTACTGTACAGTACAGTACTGGGCAAAAACCACCTGTTTTTTTTTTTTTTTTTTTTTTTAATCTTTAGGTACAGAATTGAGTTACATTTATTAAATAACCAACATACAGCCTTTTTTTTATTTTTTTTTTTTTTTACAATTCCTACCAACAATAACACAAACTTAAAAATAATCTTAAACATGATTTTGTTTGAACGAAATGCGGCAGAAGAAGGAGTTAGGCTTAGATGTGTGGAGCCAAGTAAACATATTACACCTTGGTTATTCCCAGTGTGAAATTGTGAAGCAGTTTAACATTTCCAAATGCAGAGCTCAGTACACACTCAGAAGGGTCCAGCTGATGGGCATTAATGTTCACAAGAGAATACCTTTTTTTTGTTATATTTGCCATGCTTTGCCATATTTCTTGCAATTTCAATACCAATTTTACTTGCACTACAGGCTAAAGGTATTAGGTTACATGTTTTAAAAAACTTAAGGTAGGTTAGATTTCTCTCCATTCAAATACCCCTCTACCTCCCTCCCACCCCTCCACCTCCCACTTTGCAAAATGCCTGACTTTCAATAATTTACTCAATGGTACTTAAAGCCACAAGAGGTTTTTTTTTTTTTTTGGAAAGTTTTGTCTTAAGATAATTAAATCTAAGTAAAATTCATCTTTTTGCGTTATTGTAGGTAGAAATTGAAAAAAGAGCATACTTTCTTATTCAATACATGGACATATATTAACTGAATTCTTCCCTACCAAAAGTAAATTTTAAAAACAGTGGCCTAATACTTCTAGCCTGTACTGTATGCATGCACGAATGTATGTATGTATGTATGTATGTGTGTGTGTGTGTGTGTGTGTGTGTGTCTGTATGTATGTATGTATGTATGTAATTTGCTCTGAATATGGGATACATTAAGAGATGGCTCTTCACTTTTTATATACAGAATTTTTATGGCTAATGGCTAATAAAAAAATATAAAAGCTGAAAAAATCAATCCATTAAATTTAAATATGTTATTAGTAGACTGCATAATTAATTCACCTCACCTGTTTTATTGGGTCTTAATTTGCGGCCAATTTTATGATGAAAACAAAATTAGAATGCCTTACAGTCGACAAGCGCCTTCATTGAAAATTCCTTGATACATTTGCTTTTCATAACAACTGGAGGAAGAGGCCTAGCATGCACAAAGTGGCCTGGAAATAAGTCCATTCTATGATTTTTTTAAATATTGTGAACTCTAACACTCAACACAACTATGACCAAAAATTGGTGTCCAGCACTGAACAGGCCAGAAGGGTGACATGGGACATCTGGCAGTGCACTCCATGGTATGAAATTAGCTTGTTGACAGAGTACAGACAAATTCACATATGGGGGAGCAAGAAACTGTACCAACCCAGCAAAATTTTCATTCATCCATAAAGCACATCCATGAAATATCACTTGTTTACATGCAATAGTCACATTTGATTTGCAGTATGAGAAAATGGAATTTAAGAAAAGTGTTTGATTGGGCAAAGAGCATTTTTTCTCCGTCCAACCAAATTATTTCCTTGGATTCCATTCCTCTCCAAAAATAGTTCCCAAAAAGTTGCACTACAGTTTCAGGCTTGAATTAGACAAAGTTAAGCACAGGCTACTCTGTGGTTAGATTGAACATGGCTCTGTACATGACAGTTGTAAGTCTCTGCAGGTGGGATCGATCTATTGACCAGCTTTTATCTGGTGAGCTAGGAAGACAGGGGATGTGGAGCAGCATTCTGCCTTGAGTCATGCCACCTCAAAAGAAATAAAAAAATATATATCAAGCTGGCAACATTGCAGATTCAGGCCAACCACAATCAAGCATAACTCCATTTCCTTACTTCCCCATTCATTTGTAAATGTCAACAAAAACATACTTGCTAGATAGCTTTCATTTATATCTAAAGGACAAAGAATAATAATGCAATTAAATGGAATATTGGCCCTATGTCTCTAATTTGCTTGCTGCTGTTCCTAAAAAAAAGAACTTTCTTTTTGTCTTTGACAATTTTGCACAGGCCATTTTTATAATGCATCCGCGAAATCAGTTTATTAATCAGAGGGCTCTATCTTACACTTAACCGTAACCCAAATGCAAGTGTCTTTTCTAGTTTCAGACCAAAGCAGTTGTCACTTTCTCATCCAGCCCCCATGTTGTTTAAATAGCAAATTAATTTGTGCCCATCTGGGCATGTTGGCCTAAAGGTGAAGTATGGTCAGATGCATTGTGATGCTATTTTTATGCAGCTGTATTGTGCTTAGACCAACAAATACCTGATCTTAAGTCATGTCGCAGTGGTTTTGTTTTTTTGTTAGTTTAAGGGAACAATGTTAAGATAGTAATGTGCCTACATAGGTGGGTGGGCAATGCATGTACACCTTCCTCTCTGTTACACACGCAGGAGTGTGCACTATAATAAACAAAAAATAAACTTTAAATGTTTAGTAATTCTATTAATCCAAATTAGATAATCAAAGTAATGAAAAAATAAAACATGGCAAAAACATCAGTATTTAAACAGACTCATGAAGTTGAGTATATCTGTCAAGATCCAGAAGAAACTTTGTAAAGATCAGCAGATCAAATATCTGATGCTTGTTAAATGATTTTTGTACCACATTACAAAACCATGAAAGTTCAACAAAACATCACTTGTTGAGCTTAAATATTGGTGCATTCCCTAATATATTATTCATTTGTGCAGCCACATGGAGTACCTAATTGGACAAATGATTGGAGGAATGGAGGCAGAGGGTCAATTGGCCATGGACCACATAGGCTACCTGTCCCTCAGCAAAGAGGAATGTCGTCGTAAATTGCATTTATCACACCAGGCTGTAACAAACATCTGTCATCTCCTGGCAGATGAGCTGGAGACTAATGCCTGCTGTCCCTATGCACTCCCTGTTGTTGTGAAAGTCACGGCTGCCCTAAATGTTTTGTGAGTGGGTTCCAGTATCCCCTAAGTTCCACTGGAGGCATGTCCCAATCTACCGTAAGTTCGGCCATACATGCAGTTACCTGAAGCCTAGTCTGATGAATACATTCAATTCCCCATAACACCTGCCAGCCAATAACAGGTAAAACAGGAGTTCATGGTGAACTTTGGATTGCCTGGGGTTCTTGAAGACATTAATTGCATGCAAGTGCAACTGCACGCCCCAGCAGAGAACACTCTTATATACAGTAAATGAACCATACAGGAGCCCATTCCACGAAAGGTTACAAATTTATTCACAGATTATTATGGATCAAGCCATGACTCCTTTATTTTGGCCAACTCTGTAATTCTTGCAGTCTTCTAGGGGATCCCTTGGAGGGATAGCTGTTAGCTGTTATATCATGCTTACAACAGAAGAATGCAAATTGTCATTCATTCGAAAACAAAACGTGCCCACATCCCCCACCTCCTCGTACCTGCACTTCAGGGATCACGTCCTGTCTGTTCTGGTCGCCTGGTTATTGAAATGAGCTTCCAACTGCCCAAAAGCAGAATCTCTGCCATATTCCAACTGAGCACTCACCTCTTCTAATTGCACCATGGCTTCCCTGCCTCACTTTACATAATCTTCCTTTTTCTCTATCTTTCTTTGGATTTATCTGAATAATATCATACATAGTAATAGCTTTGTAAAGGTTATCTGTCTAGAGGTTACAATACAAATTGTTGTTTTTTAACATTGCTGTAGTTTATTGTTAACAGGTCTCTGTGCCTTCTTGGTGATATCACATTTCTGTATTCCTGAGAGTTACACCAATTACTCCACTACTGCAACTGGAGAAGAACATCTGCAAAGTGATTGTTATGTAATGTTATGTTTGTAAAGTGTAATCCAGCACTATTTCAGCCATCAGGACCGAGTAAGCTGTGCAATAATTTGACACCATGACAGCTGATGTTTCACACGGTGAGGCAGTGGGTCTTTTATTTTGAAAAAACAGGTCTCACACTCAGCAGGATGAAAGAAAACCAAAAGAAGTTCTACAGTAGGTCAGCGTTGAGGCTTTCCAGCAAACAAATAACAAAGCTATCTGCCTTTTCTACCAGCCAGGCAGCTAAGCTGCTTGCTGACATTTCACTAAAGTCTAGGCTAAAGAAAAATCAGAACAGAAAGAAAGAAGTCACACAGCACATCAACCCAAAAATTCAATCAAACGCACTTTGCCAGTTTAAGAGCTTGTGCAATTCAATCAAACCAGAGTTGAGTTTTTTGGATTCTGTCAAATCAAGCTAATGCCCATAAGGAAAAACAGCAAAAAGAAATAGGTGTGGCCTAAATGGAGGGACATCAGCATAGAGGCGGGTCTTCTCTTAAAGGGACCCTACACATATGATCTAATCGCAAATCACGCCCTCATAAAAAAGACAAATATCATAGAATTTATTAAATATTCCCTCTGATCAAAATATGAAAACGGGTTTAGCTGAACAGCAGTTATTTGTCCTTAATGTACAAATTAAGTGCAAGTACAGGCCACTGTTACCACTTCAATTCAAAATTGTTTTGAGTTAATTTTAACCCCTTACTGCACATGCCAAATCTTGCCAATCCTTGCCCATTTAGGGGGTACCCTATTTAGAGCTTTATAACTCCAGATGTGAACATCACAGAGACTGAAAAATGGCTTAAATGAAGCAAGACATTTGTACAATTTACAATACTAACACAGATTAGTTTATATTCATAATTTTGGAAGAAATAAAGTGCCACAAATGCAATTGTCTAGACAAAAAATCAAAAATGAATTTGCACTTTTTTAGTTTGCAATGAAATACTGAAAGATTGCATATATACAGCAGGTTAAACTATACATGTGCTGGATCAAAAACTTCTTGACCACAAGTTCATAAAATCTAAGGATGGATATGTAGAACTACTATTACAGTACTAACTAACGCTTGCATTACAGTGTGAAATATCCACATTATATAATACCACTAACCTATTTAAAGACACTCAATTTCAAAAATAATGTATATAACCGAAGTATTTTGAGCAGTAATACTTACATAGTAATGATGAAATCGTATCTGTTTTCAGTAGATGGAGACAGAGACAGGAAATCAATGATATAGTTCTATCCGCTCCTGAAAACTATGTCAGCTAGGTCTATCGGCAGACATATGGTTTAGCTATGCTCAGAATTCCTCAATAATAATAGTATTTTCCAAGAAATTTCGAAAAGTCGTTGACAAGGTTTCGTTAGCAGCGTCTTTGTTTTACTGCTACCATGAGAATGCGTAATTGAATGTGATGATAAGAAAATTTCCGGTTACGCTGACCTATAAAACGCTATTCCAAAAGCCAAATTAGACATGTTATACGTAGTTAGAAAGCTTATACTCTCACCTACTGAATAAATGAATTGTCAATCAAGCCAGACTGTACTAAAATGGGCGACGACGCCGTAAACAACAGGTGTGGTATTACGCACAGCTATTTTGGAAGGTACCTAGGCATCACACAAGCGCGTATATTTCCCAAACGGATTGTCCAAGACAATATATGACCACTCAGTCTCAAAAGGGACATCTCTATGCGTAAAACCAATGGTAAGGTTGTATATTTATTCAATATTTAGTCCCAGATATTGACTGTAGAATGACATGGTATCATTTTTAAAAACTTTTTCTCGTTTATTTCGTTATTCAGTGAGCAGCGTTTTCACTGCTGCATAGGCATGTCTTAGGGATATTGTCGGGTTTATCTTGTTGCTATGACGGAATACGATTTTTTTAGTGGTGAAAGAATATTTTTATGAACGCCAAGATAGACAATATTGTTCATTATGTCAAGGGTGGGAGGTGTTTTCTAGATGAGACTGCAGGGAGGGGGTGCGTGTTAAATGAACCACCAGAGCGGCAAAGGTGGCACTGCGAAACTCCGTATTCGGCATAGTTGTCGTGTATTGTCTACTAATGAAACTAAAACAATTCGTTTCTGTTTTTAACTCATACATTGGTTGCAGTCGCACCTAATGTCTGAGTTTAGTAATCTCGGCACGCCGACGTGCCGACCACTAGGGACTTCCGCACATCTGTTACTAAAAAATATTATTAAAAACAAGTCTGCATGCTGTTATTGATGTAAAAAAAAGGCACCTGTCAATCCAATCAACTATATATATATATATATATATATATATATATATATAGCAGCAGCAGACCTCACCAGAATTTTGCTCGGATCATCTCTTTCAGAATCAGAATAGAGATAGAGATAGCATAGAATTAAATTATTATGTTAGCTTATGAAGAATCATTTACAAGGCAACATTATCCATTATCTGAAGACAAAGAACTTTATGCTGTTGGCATTCTATGCTGGTGGCTCCTTTCAAACTTAATTGCTGGTGCAAGCCAGTCAACCATAAGCACAGTAATATCTGATGTTACAGATGCTCTTGTGATGGTTGCCCAGCAGTTTATTAAATTCCCAACCTCAAAAGGTGAAACAAGAACATCATGACATTACAGGTTTCCCTGGTGTTCTGGGTGGCATTGATTGCACCCACATCATTGCACTCAGAATGCTCCGCATTGTTTCTATATTTTCCCTCCCTCTGCATGCAAGTTTCTGTGGATGCAAATCTAAAAATAACTGGCATTGTTGTAAGTTTCCCAGGTTCCTATCATGACTCCTAAATTTTATGGCAGCGTGAGCTTTTTCTATGGTAAGTTTTTTCCTCAACAGTGCCAGGCTCTTCAGCGCTTGCCAGACCCTGAAAGTGTTGTGCCCTTAAACGGGGGGAAACAGTGAGGGGAGATGGATGAACAAACCAGCACACAACTCACGCCTTCACTCATCTGTATTGAGTCAATTATATACAGTACAACCAAATTCACACATTTTCTATATGAATACACTCAGTCTCAGGACCACAATTTCCACAACTAAGTTATTCTTCTGCATTTTTCACAATAATATAAATTATATTTCTAACTAGTGTACACCACGAACTGTAACCTACATGAAATACATTTACCTTTTTAGCTTATATATTTTAGCTGACACATGAACTCACTTCTTACAGTGATGAAATAATGTTTTTAAGCACCTTACATAAAGTCTCTCAGCGACTCGCTTAAATGCATACAATGGCGGAACAACGATCAGACGCTACAACGAGACAATAGCATAGCCAGCTTACACAGTGACTGAGTTAACCAAAAGCTCTTAAACAACATAAAATGGCGGAGCAACAGTCGGACGCGATAGCGAGCCAACAGCAGTAGATGGCTTACATGTGCGGAATTAGTCAGAAATTCTTTAACAACGTAAAAGTACAAAATTTACCTCTTTTTCGCACAATGAACAACAGTCACAAAATAATTATCAACAACATGTGTCACTAGGTTTATAGTGCTTTGTGTACGGTAATTACTTTATACGGGGGGGAAATAGTGAGGGGAGATGGATGAACAATCCAGCAGACAACTCGCGCCTTCTCTCATCTGTATTGAGTGAGGGGGGAGGTGCGCGATTTCCCTCTACTGGAGCCCTGAGGCATTACCAATAGATCGACGCACAATTAACCCAGACGAGAACCTCCATTACCTATTTGTACTATTTACACTCTGGCTGCATCTCCTTCAAAGCAATAACCGTAGCAACATAGCCGAAATAACAACAAAATTACCCGTTATGGAAATGGAATATAAGGAATACAATTGCATTACTCTGAAAGGAATTAAATTATGTTTTCTGAATTATGTTTTATGAAAAATTAAATCGTTTTTAAATTCTTATCTGCCACATGCTCCCCGTCAAAATAGATGTTGTCCCCAACATCCTAACATTTGACCTTTAGTGCAAATAAAGGGGTTAAACTACATACCATCGATAAACATATAGTGCAACCTTACATGCTGTCACTGTTGCTATACCTTGCCTTATGCTCTGTAAGTGCAGTTTTACAGGAACTCTTTTTTTTGTTTTGCTGGAACTCTTTTCATACATTCTTTCATATGGGTTAACACCCAGAGTCCTTCAGTGTTTCCTTTTGGTCTGTATGACCTACAGTGTCCATTCAGCTATGCCCAGGTAACACAGTCCATGGCTGGCTTGTAACACAGCCCTGCTAGCGCAGCATGTCCAAAGCAGCTATACTCTCCATTGATCCAGGTCCATGAGAGTGATATAATTGACTGCAACCATGTGATGTACTTCAGGTGTGTATGTTAGCTGTAATCACAGTCTATAAATGTATCTAATGTTCAACAGTCCCTTTGAATGTGAATTCTGTGTTGAACAGTCCATTTGCTTTGTCTTGAGTGTAATGTATGGACATTTACTCAGTTCAGTGATAAGTGGTGTGTGATCACAATGCTTCTACCGCCCATGTCCATAGGGTTGCTGGTAGTAGTAAGGCTGCACAGTGTGTGTCCATGGTACCTTAAAGTTTGCATGATGTGGTAGTGTTCTCAGATTGTAGCACACTGGTGAGCCAAGTCGATCATATGTGAAGACCTTAGGTTACCTGTGCTGTCATCGAGGCCGCTGAGGCCCCTGCTCACTGGTCCTGCTGTGTTTGCTTGGCACAGGTGTAGGGAGAGCCTCCTCCACAGGTAGGTCCTCAACATAACTGTCCTCTTGCTCAGGTAAGCGCTCAAATTGGCTTATCACTCCATGTTCTTTCTCTGACTCAAGTGACATGTTTTCCTCCAACTATGTGTCCAGCAGGTTCATCGGTACTCACATGATTTGATGTCTGAGGTTGGTATGGCTGGAACTGCTGCTGAGGGGAAACTGGATAGTATTCATTGTCGTCCTCCTCTTCCTCTGACTGCTCTACTTCCTCAGTTGTCTCCACAGTTCTTTTCTTTGGTCCTGCAGCATCCTGTTTGTGGTTGAAAGAGCGAGGAGTTCGAAAATCTTAGTTACAGGCTAATATCGTGCTTTCAAGTGTGTATTGACACTATCTTGGGCTTTTGTGTTTAAACAAAACCTAAGTAAGCATCATATACTACCTTCTCCGGATTACTCGCCAAAGTAAATTGTAAATCAAACGGCGTGAACAACAAAAGAAAATACGGTAAAAGCGCATCATGGCTTCCATTCCCTGCATAGTTTGTTGCATGGTTAATCTTAGCTCTGCTGCCAATTTTACTAGTAATGGTACTTGTTCTAAGTGTCAGCTTAATTTACAATTGGCACAGAAAATAGCTGAGTTAGAGACGCGCATCCGGACTTTATATCAAATTCAGGAGAGTGAGACTTTCTTAGACTCCCTTTTACCCGAGCCGGATGCTAGTTTAGATGCGAGTGTTTCTCCGCCGCCAGTGTCCTCGCTGCAGGACGATTTTATCACGGTACCAAAGAAACACAGTTGCCGGCCAAGGGCCGCCGAGCACCACCCAACTCGCATTTCCAACCGATATTCCCCACTCAGTAACACACCTACTGAGAAAGCCCTGATCATAGGGGATAGTATTTTGATAAACGTGTGATTAGAGACACCAGGGACCATAGTACAGTGTATTCCTGGGGCCAGAGCCACCGACATTGAGGCAAATTTAAAAGTGCTGGCTAAAAGTAAACGTAAATACTCTAGGATTGTTATCCACGTCAGCACAAACGACATCCGATTGAGGCAATCGGATGTAACCAAAAATAATTTTATATCGGTGTGTGCAGTGGCTAAAAAGATGTGTCGGGAAGTAATTTGCTCTGGCCCGCTTCCAGCTCGTAGGAGCGATGAGGTCTACAGTAGGCTATCTTCGCTAAATCTCTGGCTGTCGGAGTGGTGCTCATCTAGTGACATAGGCTTTATTAACAATTGGCCTGATTTCTGGGGAAGGCCTGGCCTACTGAAGAGAGACGGACTCCACCCGAGCTGGAGAGGTTCTCGTGTCCTATCGAACAACATAGCTGCTAGTCTTAATAAGGCCAGATCCTGACACTCCATCAGGGCACCGGCCAGGCCGCAGGCTTCTAACCTTATGTGTTTGCCTGCTCGTTTCTTTATACCTGTGTCCCAGACATATGGCCCTACGTCTCTGTCTGCAAGATGCATTTCAGAGCTAGCTAACAGAAATAGTATTTCAAAAAGCCCCTTTAATTAATACTCTTAAACTAGAATCTGATATCTGTTATATTGAGACTGTGTCTGTTCCACGCATCTATGCCAAACGTAAAGCTAACTGTGGAATTGATGTGGACACCTTAATTGTCATAAAAACACCGCACGCTGCTACTAATCATAGTGAACCATCCTTAAAAATTGGACTATTAAATGTTAGATCACTCACTCCAAAAGCAGATCTTGTCAACCCTGAAGCAGTCTACTAGAAAATTAGAGCGAACATGGCGGTCAACAAAGCTAGAAGTATTTCATCTTGCATGGAAAAACAGCTTTCTTCAGTATAAGCAAGCTCTTGCTTCTGCTAGATCTGCCTTTTTCTCAAAACTAATTGAACAAAACAGACATAACACAAAATTTATATTTAGCACTGTGGATAAATTAACTAAAAAACAATCATCAGAGTTTTCATCTTATCCCTCCAATCTTAGCAGCACTGACTTCATGAACTTCTTCGATCAGAAAATTGAGGCTATTCGAGACCAGATTTCCAAACTGTCTCCATCATGCACTATTTCTGTTCATGTTAATAAACAGCCCCGCACCTGGTTACAACAGGAAGATTTACAGACAGCGGTACTAAGCTGTTTTACGCCCATTAGCATGGTTGAGTTATCTGAATTAGTTATGTCTTCAAAACCGACGACCTGTATACTCAATCCTATTCCTTCAAACTGGATTAAAGAACTATTTCCAGTACTAGGCCAGCATATACTAAAAATCGTTAACACATCCCTAGTCACAGGATACGTACCTGAGTCACTAAAAGTGGCAGTCATTAAGCCATTATTGAAGAAACCAAACCTAGAACCCGATAAATTGGAAAATTATAGACCTATTTCAAACCTTCCATTTCTATCAAAATTATTGGAGAAAATTGTTGCTAAGCAACTAAGTGCATACCTTAGCTCTAACGGTATCCATGAAGTATTCCAATTTGGGTTTAGACCCCACCACAGCACAGAAACCGCACTTATCAAGGTTACAAATGATTTACTACTGTCAGCCGACTGTAACTCTGTGTCGGTTCTTGTGCTCCTCGACCTGAGTGCAGCTTTTGACACAATTGACCATGGAATTCTTCTGGACAGACTCCAGGCCTGTGTTGGACTTCATGGACAGGCACTCGCATGGTTTGGATCATACCTACGTGACAGGAAACAGTTTGTCAACAGTTTGTTACTCTTCTCGCTATATATGCTACCACTTGGCAATATTATCCGGGCACATGGCGTAGAGTTCCACTGTTATGCGGATGATACCCAGATTTATATTTCAATGAAACCTGGCGAAGCACTGCCGCTTTCACGGTTAGAGGCCTGTATTTGTAGATATCAAAGTTTGGATGCTTTCAAATTTTCTGCTCCTAAAGACAAGACAAGACTGAAATGTTGGTTTTAGGTCCCAAAATATTAAGGGAGAAATTGTCTGCTCTCACCTTAAACTGTGATGGTTGTTTGGCTGAACCTAATATGGTCGTTAAAGACCTTGGTGTCACCATTGATCCTGATCTATCTTTTGACACCCATATACAAAAACATATCCAGAATTGCCTTCTTTCAGCTGCGCAACATAGCTAAAATTAGACATTTCCTGTCAGTCAGGGATGCTGAAAAATTGATCCATGCGTTTGTTATGTCTAGGTTAGACTACTGTAACGCCCTGCTTTCTGGCTGCCCTAATAACTCGTTAAAGAGTCTCCAGCTTGTGCAGAATGCAGCTGCTCGTATCTTGACCAGAACTAAGAAGTATGAGCACATTACACCAGTACTAGCGTCGCTTCACTGGCTACCCATCAAGCATAGGATAGACTTCAAGGTTTTGCTCCTGATTTTAAAGCTCTGCATGGACGTGCACCTGTGTACATATCTAATCTGCTCCTACCTTATAAGCCCACAAGGTCACTCCGATCCCAAGACGCAGGCTACTTGGTAGTCCCAAGAATTTCCAAGAACCTAAAAGGTGGTAGGGCTTTCTCCTACAGGGCCCCACTACTGTGGAACCAGCTTCCAAAATTTATAAAGGAGTCAGACACAGTCTCAATATTTAAATCTAGATTAAAAACGCACCTCTATGCTCAGGCTTACAATCAGTTGTAGTCTGGAGACAGGGTGCGAGAAGCCTGTAGTCATAGAGCTTTGTAGGTGGCAATCCTTTCCTTACTGTCACCTGTCAATCAGCTGTGACCCGACTTTACATGGGCTGGCTCTTGATAGGCGGGTATGGTTGTCTACCCCTCATGACTGCATGGGCTCTCCATCCCTGTCTTAGTAGATATGCAGCCATATTCTACTCCTGGCGGGGTCCCCCCAATACATACCACTGCCACTTTACTCACTGTCTGCTATATTGCAAATTCCCTAATTGCCGTTTCTACCCTCTTCCCCACGCTGCCGGCGGGGCTCTTGCCCCAACCCTCGAGAGTGCTTTGAGAGTCGTCTGGTCTCCCCCACCTCTGCGGTCCAGCCCCTCCTTCGTCATTGCCTCCACCCTGCCCACATCTGCCGCCACCTGCTGTTCCCCATCACCACCACCCGGCCCTACCCATCATCTGAGCCACATCACATATCATATCTTGTACATAAACTGGCTGACATGCACGAGCCGACCAGAGGAGGATGGGTTTCCCCCTTGAGCCTGGTTCCTTCCAAGGTTTCTCCCCATCTGCCACAGGGAGTTTTTCCTTGCCACTGTTGCCTTAGGCTTGCTCCTGTGGGGGTTTAGGCTAGGGTTGTCTGTAAAGCGTATTGTGACAACTGTTGTAAAATACGCTATACAAATAAAATTTGATTGATTGATTGGTCGTGACTGCACTGGCGTTTCAAGTGGCAGATGGTCACATGGTAGGAGAAGATTGTGGTGTAATATCCTTGACCTCCCTTTCTGCTTCTCAGGTCTGAGTTCATAAACAGGGATGACTTTACTGACTTGACGGACAACTGTGTGGACTGCATCCGCCCAGTGGTTTCTCAGCTTGCCTGGACCACCACAAGGTGTCACGTTCCTGATTAAAACACGATCACCAGGCTGTAATACTGCGCTTTTCACCTTACTGTCATAATGCCTTTTACTTCTCGTAGCCACTTTGTGAGCATTTTCCCTTGTGATCTCGTATGCCTCTTCCATGCCCTGTTTCCACTTTTCCATGTAGTTTTGATGATTGCTGTCTCCTTGTTCTGAGGTCAGGTTGAACAACATGTCAACTGGCAACCGTGGGGAGCGCCCATTTAACAAGTAAAAGGGAGAGAAACCAGTCACTTCACTGCGAGTACAATTGTACGCATAGATCAGTTTGTTCAGTGAGTCTTTCCAGTTAGTCTTTTGTCTCTCTGTGAGTGTCTTTAACATCTGGAGTAGTGTTTGGTTAAACCGCTCAACCTGTCCATTCCCTTGGGGGTGGTAGGGAGTAGTTCTTGACCCAGCAACTCCACAGTACTTTATCAATTGCAAACAGCTGGTTTTCGAATTTGCCACCTTGATCATGGTGTATTCTTGTCGGAAAGCCAAATCTTGGAGCATAGTCATTAAAGATTTTATCTGCAGATGTTTAGCCTGATTTGGAATTGGTAGCATACGCTTGGGCAAAGCGTGTAAAATGGTTGAAGATGACAAGAATATATTCGTAACTACCCTTGCACTTGTCAAGGTGGAGGAAATCGACAGAAACAAGCTCAAACGGTTGAGTGGTGATGATGTTAGTCAGTGGTGCTCTTGTCTCGCTTCTTGTGTTTAAGGCAAACACATCTTCTAATGACATAATCCTCTATCTCTCATTGCATATAGGGCCAGTACAGGGTTTCCCCCAGAAAAGTTGTTAGGCCCGGTGGCAAGTATCTTCCGACGGGGGCTGGCGGCCCGCCGTGGGTCAGCGGCCAAGTGTCTTTTTTGATGGGGGCCCGGCACGGGCCAGCGACAGACTGATGGAAGCATTAAGGTAGGGCCCTATAGTTTCTGTGATAACAGAATCACGGACGGAATCGCGGAATTGAGAATTTGTAAAAGCTATAACACAGATTCCATAGGGCCCTACATTAAGTCAGTGCTAAAAGCTGACTGAAGATTTGAAAATATAACTATGTAATGTGAATGTTGTTATAAATAAGTCATTTATTCAACACACATTTAAAAAAATCAACAACTATTTACAGCATAGCATAGTCTTACAAAGAATCTGACAACAATGTACAGACTTGGAATGCTGTGTTTTCAACAACAACAAAATAAATTAAATTAAATTAAAATAAATAATATCAAAGTTTTTGCACTCCACAAAAAACTTGTATTCAAGTCCTGATTGGCTACCGAATCTTACAACAAGCCTTGGAATGCTGGGCACATTTAAATAGGGATGGGAATCGCGAACCAGTTCCAAGTTGTCCTATTCATTGGAATCGTATGGCTCCGAGCTTATCGATTCCGCTTATCGAAGCTGGCATTTTTTACGACAGCTGCGCATTGCAAAACAATGACGTAAGGCCTTGGGGGAGGCACACACACAGGCAGCCTCTCTCAGGTGTTTGTTTTGGACGGCAGCTGTCACAACAAATTTGATCCGGGCTGCCAGCCTTGATACATTCTGTTGCGATAAAGATTCTAAGACGATTTAGCAATTTCACTGGATTAACGGGTTATTTTCTAGCCTGAAATGCGATCGTATTACGAAATGGCTACACATGTCATGTAACGTGCAAGTAGTTGGCTATCTTCCTGGATACGAAGTAAATGTTTTTACCAATAAATAATAATAATAAATGCAATTTTATCGATGGAAATAGCTATACAAAAAGGCAAAATAAATGTTGTGTTTGCGATTGCTGTCCTAGATGTCAGAAGAAAATGTCACTGACAAAAAAAAAGTTTTCTCTCTTTGCAGTGGTTTGGGCTGGAAACGAGCTGTAAGAGCGGGATATGCACAACACTGCCTACTTATTAGCTACTAAATCTTACAACAATGTACAGCCTTGGAATGCTGGGCACATTTCAACAACAACAAAATATCTATGTATCTGTGTTACTGACTGTTTGGCTAGCTAGCTAAGTTAGCTAAATGACCACGTTGTCGTGCACATCAATGTCACCAAGCTAACGTTATTAATAAACAAGTGAAGTCGTTATTTAGATGGCAATTAATACATCATGCAATGTTACAATGTATCGAACGTTACATTCATGCTACTAGTTTAACGTTACCTACACACTGCTTAAGTTAATATAAAAAGAATGTACTTACCGACGAGATGAAGTGATAACAGTTTGTAACGAGGTTAGTTAGCCTACTAAAGAAATGGTGCCTTGCTAGGTACCGTTAGCTTGTGATAGTTGGAAGCATCAAGTGTTCAACGTCACTCTATGCACAATGAGGGTAAAGAACAGACCTGCTGTTTTCCTATAGTGCGTTCACGTTTTAACCAACAGATGTCGCTGGTGAGCTTTCCAACCAAGCCGCCCCACTGTAACTGTAGTTTTAAAAACATCTAAGCACCCCGATGCTTAGGCCCGGCGGGGGGTCAATTTAGGCCAGGCGGCCAGGAAACCCTGGCCAGTAGAACCGGTCCCGTATCAGTGACGTCGTCCTATCTACACCCTGATGGCCCATTTCATCATGGAGTTCACTCAACACTGCACTTTTGTGTTTTTCTGGCAGGACCAGCTGTTTTCTGCTTGCTGTTTTTCTGTACAAGACTCCATTCTCATTTATTTCTAATTTGTCCCATTCTCTCAGAAGACAAGTGACCTGTGAGCTGAGTTGTTTCAGTTCTGGACCAGATGGCTTTTGCTCTGCCAGTTTACACTGAATCACAGGTCCAATAGTTGGATCACTCCTCTGGTCCTGTTTGATCTGCCCTGTTGTCAGCGGAATGATGGATGTGTCTGTAGTTACTGCCGCACACTCGACCGAGACACCCATGGACACACTGGATTCATCCTGATTTTCCACTGCCTGTGTAGCTGCTCCGATCACATCATATGACATTTCCTCCGAACACTCTTTCATGAACGTCTCCATATCTATAGGCATCCTGGACGGACTATCTGCGTCAATATTTTCCTTACCAGGGCGATATTTGATCGTGAAATGGAAATCCGTCAATTCTGCAACCCATCGGCACCCTGTTGCATTCAATTTGGCAGTAGACAGTACATAGGTAAGTGGATTATTGTCGCTATAGACCGTGAAGAATGGCGCATAGTAGAGGTAATCACGAAATTTTTCTGTGATCGCCCATTTGAGGGCTAGAAACTCACCTGAATGCAGATGGTCATTTTTCTCGGCTGCAGTTAAAGTATGAGAACCATAAGCGATCACACAGAGCTTTCCATTCTGCTTTTGGTACAATACTGCACCTAACCCTTGGTTCGACGCATCAGGATGGAGAATAAATGGCTGCGAGAATTCTGGGAAGCCTAGAACAGGAGGCTGAGTTAGACAGTCTATCAACTGCTCTAATACTGACTGATGCATGTCGGTCCACTCAATAGGTGTACTGGATGGAACTCCTCTGCTCTTTCGTTTTGTTTGCCACTTTCTACTTTTGCTTTGCAGGGTTTCAGTTTCCGCAGGTCCTTTAAGCAGGTCATACAGAGGACTGGCGATCCATGAGAAGTCCTTGATAGACTGCCTGTAATAACTCAACTCTCTTAACTCATTTAGCTCTTAACTCACCAACAGTACCTGGCCGTTTGTTTTTGAAAACTGTCACTGCGGCAATATCGGCGGGATCTATCCTGTTTCCCTCTGCAGACACAATCCTGCCAAGGTACCCCCTTTAAACAGGTTGCACTTCCTTGGTTTTAGTTTTATCCCATGCACCCTCAGCCGTCGCAGTACTTTCCTGATGTCGTTAACATGATCCTCAAATGTTCTGCTAAACACTAGGACATCATCAGGATAAGGCAGACATATTTAGTCCCTTAATCCCTCTAAGCACTCTTCCATGCAGCGCTTAAATGCTGCAGGCGCGTTCATGAGTCCAAATGGGATGGGTATGAGCAACTCTTCATCATCAGCAGTAAGTTTAAAGCTCACTTCAAGCCAACCAATGTACGGCATTTCTGTTCCATTGGCTGCTTCAATTTTCAAAGGGTCAAGTGGGCCAACTAGTTCTGCTACATCACTTAGCTCTACATCAGGTAAGTGGCTGTCTTTCCAGACCTCATCTATAGCACAAATTTGCGAACCTGTGTCCCAAAGTGCCTGAATTCTCTGTTTGTGCAGCAAACACCTGATGAGGCATCTCTTCCCTACTAACTCCCTCACGGTAGGTGTTTTCACTGGGTCACTAATTTTCCTACACTTGGATTTCTCACATGACTGTGTTTCCTGTTTCTTAATGCCTGAACATGTGTATGGCTTACAATGTCTTTTGTGTGCAGGCCAGTGGGTATTTTGGCATTCTTGTGAGCAGTACAGTGTTGTTTTACAAACAGAACAACATTTTAGTTCCTTACTTTTTTTCTGTTCTTCACAACTAGCACAACAGTGGGACCTATCTATGTTGCCGGTTGCCCCATGTCCCGTGGGAGCAACCCCTCTTAGTTTAAAGGGCTCTCCCTAGCTGGCTTTGTCAGTCTCTGTGCTCTACAACCTGCACGAAAATGCTCACTACTTCTGCACCTAAAGCAGTGCTGACAGTATTCCTCACCTGCCTGAGTACAAGCAAAACACCTAGGGCGGGGGCGGGGGCGTGGTGCTGGATAATGTCGCTGTGGTGCAAATCTTTGTTGGAACTGTGCTGTTTCCCTCACATGTCCAGGTCCAAGCGCCGGTTGGTACTCCTGCACCGTTGCTGGTGGTCGCTGGTGGTAAAACTGCATACAATTTTATTCAGCCTTAAAGGAGGAGGGTGGTGGGGGTGTAAACACTGAGAAAGGGGCAGAAAAATTTTCTGGCTCTCTGCTCGGTGGAAGATACTGTGGGGGTGCAGGTGCTGACTTTTGAATGGTTTCTCTAATTTGGGAAACCTCAGCTCTCAGGTCTTTCAGCAGCACCATGTCAGAATGTATTTCTTTAATTTCTGAGAGGAGATCAGGGGGGAGAGTGGCTGTGCTTTGCTGGGTGGTGCTTTTCTTTTCCACTGGGGATTCACTGGACTGGACAGTATTTACATTAGTTACTTGTGACTGTTTCTTTTTGTCCTGTCTCTCCTTTTCATCGGTGCATGCAATGTTCACCTTCTCCAGCAGCAGCTCATCTGATGTATTTGTTTGTAGGAGGTAAGGTTGCAGATCACTTTTAATATTGTCGTTCTGCACACCAGTCAGGACAGTATGCATGAAAAGACTCTGGACTAGCGCTGGGTCATACTTTAGATTTGATTCAACTTCCTGAGAAGCGAACAGGATTTTCTGCCTCAGGTCCACAGCCCTTATCAGGAAATTTTGGGGTGTCTCTTTGCTACTCTGGACCTCAGAGGTGAGTTGTTTATATAACTCTTTGGCACTTCTTTCCTGGTAATGAGACCTGAGAATTCTCCTAAGGGCAGGCAATGTGAGGTTTTCTTTTCCTTCAAGGTAACTCCTTAACTGCTGGCCCAGTGTGATGGCGCGGATTACAGCATCAGTAATCTCTGACTCTGGGTAGCCTTTACTAAAACCCATTTTCAGTTTGCCTGGCCAGACTAGAAAAGGTGAGTATCTTTTTGTACGGGCTCCTGATATCTTAAAATCTTTGCGCCACATAGAGCCATTTGGTGGTGCTGGAGCCATGTTCTTTACTGCGGTGCTAGAACCCAGAGGGGAGTTCAGACTATTTTTCATCAGTTCATGCATTGCGTTCTCTCTTTCTTGTAATGTCAGCCTTAATGCCTCTACCTCCTTCTGAAGGCTTTCCTGTTCCTCGATTTGATTTAGGATTTCATATGCGCTCTGTTCTTTGGCCATTTGTACTTTGACTATGATGTCCTGAGCATAAAGGAGGTCTGACATACCTTCATCTTCTAGGTCAGCCAACTCTTCAATGTACTTTATGACATGTGAGACTAACTGACTGCGTTTTTTGCCAGTCACATGCTCTTTTCCTGGTCCTGAGATTTTAAGTGCATTGCATACTTTAATCAACTGCTCTATCGTCAGTTTATACAATGCTCCTTTAATTTCCAGCTGCAGCTTCTCCAATTCAGATTCCATTTTATCAGGGGAGTTGGCATAAGCAGTAAAATGAGGGTTAATCTGACTTAATTGGCTTTCGCTGCCCCCTAGTGGTTACTTAACTCACTTCAGGATACAAGTCACCAATGTTTGTCTGAAGACCACCTCCGCTGCCTTGCTGGGCTCCTTTCTGATGCCTGGGTAGTTTGGAGGGATGATTGACGAGAGGATTTCTCTTACAGGTCAGGGATGGTCCTCAAGCCAAACATCCCAGCGGTGCCTCCAAATGTTGTGCCCTTAAACGGGGGGAAATAGTGAGGGGAGATGGATGAACAAACCAGCACACAACTCATGCCTTCACTCATCTGTATTGAGTCAATTATATACAGTACAACCAAATTCACACATTTTCTGTATGAATACACTCAGTCTCAGGACCACAATTTCCACAACTAAGTCATTCTTCTGAATTTTTCACAATAATGTAAATTATATTTTTAACCAATGTACACCATGAACTGTAACCTACATGAAATACATTTACCTTTTTAGCTTATATATTTTAGCTGACACATGAACTCACTTCTTACAGTGATGAAATAATGTTTTTAAGCACCTTACATAAAGTCTCTCAGCGACTCGCTTAAATGCATACAATGGCGGAACAACGATCGAACGCTACAACGAGACAATAGCAGTAGCCTGCTTACACAGTGACTGAGTTAACCAAAAGCTCTTAAACAACATAAAATGGCGGAGCAACAGTCGGACGCGATAGCGAGCCAACAGCAGTAGATGGCTTACACGTGCGGAGTTAGCCAGAAATTCTTTAACAACGTAAAAGTACAAAATTTACCTCTTTTTCGCACAATGAACAACAGTCACAAAATAATTATCAACAACATGTGTCACTAGGTTTATCGTGCTTTGTGTACGGTAATTACCTTATGGGGGGGGGGATAGTGAGGGGAGATGGATGAACAAACCAGCAGACAACTAGCGCCTTCACTCATCTGTATTGAGTGAGGGGGGAGGTGCGCGATTTCCCTCTACTGGAGCCCTGAGGCATTACCAATAGATCGACGCACAATTAACCCAGACGAGAACCTCCATTACCTATTTGTACTATTTACACTCTGGCTGCATCTCCTTCAAAGCAATAACCGTAGCAACATAGCCGAAATAACAACAATATTACCCGTTATGGAAATGGAATATAAGGAATACAATTGCATAACTCTGAAAGGAATTAAATTATGTTTTCTAAATTATGTTTTATGAAAAATTAAATAGTTTTTAAATTCTTATCTGCCACAAAAGCACACATTGAATTCCACAAGGAATGTCATGTCATATTGGTTTATACAAGAATTCTGTATATAATATCAGCCTTGTGTTCCATACTTTTCATGTAAGATATGCCTATGAGCCAAATGTGAGTCTAATAATGATGAAATTCATTAGGCTACCACTTAATATCTCGACACCGCAGAGCCATAGCGTTTACTTTCCCATTTTGACTAATGCCCATGCCAGTTTTTTTAGGTTTTATTTTTTAATCACTGTTCAGGAGGATGGGGAAAATAACAGGGATGTGGTAATGCATAATATTTTTAAGTATATTTGTTAACACAAAGATACCAATATTTCTCTATTTACCAGATGTACACTTACCAAAACCCAAATCAGGGACATCCAGCCCAGTAACGGCATTTGTCCAATCCTGGAAATTTCCAAAACGATGTTTGATTATGTAGGGGCAGTTCAGACTCTCCAGTTAACCAAGTACTGTCAAACTTAGGTTAGGTTGAGTTATTACATTTAAATTAATTTATTGTATAATTTCAAATTTACTTACAGTTCAGTGGTGAAGGATCACCGTTTAGGGGTCACCCTTAGTTGCCCTGTTAGTGGCACAGCACTCTGAATACTGAACCCAGAATAACTGGAGATCACCCTTTATCAACCTCAACACTTCAAATTATTTAGAGGGAAATGACCCTAGGCACTTATGAATTCAAATGTCTCTATTTGACTTTGTTGGATCATTCCATCAGGATGAAAGAGGAAACACAATCACAGATATACAAAAATATAAGCTTTAATGAGAAATAATTACAAAAATTAAGCAGTTTGGTTGGAATATGGGATAGGATACTGGCACAGTACAGCACACTACAACTCTGTACATATATTGTAGAATGTAGTGACGAGTCAGACGTAAAAGTATTAGTACTATGGTTCAGAAGTGATACACTATTCCAACAAGGTCGCTGGGTACCGCTACAAAGAAACTCACTATGAACTAATACAATTCTACGCACGTAGCCTATGATGATTAGGTGACAGACAACAATCAGTTACACTCGACTCATAACATAAATGTCTTTATCCATTTTAACCATACGATTAGCTTTACAGTCAGGCAGCTGTCTTGCTACTGCTAGCTAAACTTCAAATTATGGTGTTACTTACGAGTCAGAGTGTGGAGAGGAGAGGAAGAGAGGAAAGAGGGAGGAAAAAGTGAGCCCCGAGACCCAGCTGAGACAGCACATGTCAGGAGGTGAGCCTGACGAGCCGCTGCTTGGTAAGAGCACTTCCTTAATTGGTAATTGGGAGCACGTGTGGGTATGTAGACTAGGGTTAATCGGTTTCCTCCACTTCGCCAGGTAACGAGCTCACACAGCTGCCGCTTGTTTCCTCGGACGCAGGGAAAGGGAAAAGAGAGCGGGGATTGCGGAAGTTTGGGTTTGTGCAGCCAGGCTCTGTAGACTTTTTAACTTGGGGTTTTTTTGGATTTTGTTTTCTTTGTTTTTGTTGTTTGTATTTTCTTGTTCTTTTTCCTTTAGTTACTGCGGTCGGGTTTTCTTGTTGAAGATTTTGGATCTGGTTTTTACTTTCATTTTTCTTTTTCTTTGTTATTTCCTTTTGGGAGAAATCCCTTGGGGGGGATTTCTTTTTAGGTGTGTGTGGCGCATGCGTCGTGGCAGGGACTGTGAACCTGGAACCGTATTGGAGGCCAAGTGAGGACATGAACGGTGGTGGCGGCTAGGGGAAAACACGAACGGGAGAAGGCAACCTGAAGTGGAGCCGTGAGCCCTGGGCTGGGCAGGAGGCGAGCGGGGGTGGAGCCGCGGCTGAGTGAGGGACGTACACCAAGGAACGCCGTGAAGCGTGAGTGTGCTCTGTCCTGTCCAGTCCACAGTGGGGTAACTGGTGCTGTCCCTTCTCCTCTCCCCAGTACGGCCCCGTTTCCCTTTCCCCTCGTCCGGAGGATTCTGAAACCCGGGAGAACAATGACGTCCGGCCGCAGCAGTTCCAGGGAGCTGAAGAAGGAGCAGTCCCTGCCTATTTTTCTTTGGGTTTTGCTTTTTTAAATTTTGGGACGTGGAGGAGGCCCGGCATTTCTTGGCCGAGTCACATCCCACCCTTTTTGTTCAGTTGGTGTGTGTGCGTGTGTGTACTCAAGTGAAGGACATCAGACAGCAACTGAAATATATAATATATATAATATTTGGGCCTGTATGAAGTATTTTATAAATGTGGACCTAAATAAAGAATTAATGTGACTTCCCTGTGTGTTGACCCCCCCTGGGGTGGCCAAGTAGGGGCCGGCCTGTGCTGCACGGGCAGACCCGAGAGAGAGGGTCAGAGAACAAACACTGTGTGGAGTGCGGGGCACGGGGTAACTTACCATTGTGTGTGACTGCTTGCAGTGCGGTGACGAAGAGTCCCTCTCCTGGGGCTCGGCTCGCACGGCACGGGGTCAATCGTTGGTGGGGTCACCGTACAAGCGGGGGGGGGGGTTAGAGAAGGGAGGGGGGATCAGAGCGGGGTAGCTGCCTGTCCATGAACTGTTTTTATTATAAATTCAATAAAGACTCTGCTTTCCTTATCCCTGTGTCTTGGTTGTTCATGGTGGGTGGATGCTTGCACCTGTGGTGGGTAGGGGTAGCAGGGGGAGTGCGAGCGACTCCTGACACCCCTCATTTTTGGCGTAATCGGCAGGATCCACCCTTTTCTAGCCCACAAACACCATGGAGGGGCAAGAGGGGGCTGGGCGTGGGCTCCTGCTGGGCGGTGTGGGGAGTATGATCGTGCCCTGGTTCATGTGCGCCCCTTGGGTGCCTAAGTTTACCGGGGAGGAGGGCTCTGTCACGTTCAGGGAATGGCATGCTCAAGTGCAGGCTATGCTCCGGGCGCAGGGCCTCACGGAAATACAACAGGTGGATTTTGTAGTGGGGGCTCTGGATGGGCGCGCCCGGCGGGAGGTGCCGCTGGTGCAGGCAGAGCGGCAGAGCACGGTGGCCCTGGTGTGGGCCCTGTTGGAGGAAATATTCGGTCGTCCTGTTCCCTTGGCTGTGGCCCGCTCCCGCTTCTTCCAGTGCCACCAGGGATCGGAGGAGTCCCTGGAGGCGTACCTCCTGCAGCTGCGGGAGGTACATGCGAGGTGGCAGGCCCGGGAGCCGGGGGATGACAGGGCAGACGATGAGATCCTCGGGATCAGTTCCTCCTGGGCCTGCGGGGGGGTGGGGGTGTAAAAGTGCCGTGGACCCTGGATACGAGCACACAAGTGACTATGTTCAGTGAGTGGTTTTTTCGGCGATTTTTCTGGTGGTATGGTGATCTGCCGGTGCGGGACACCTCCAACCAACCCTCCGGATTAGATATTCCATTTGTGGGCTATGTGGGGCGTGATGGTCCCGGGGAAAGGGGTGATCATTGTTCGGGATCAGTGCCTAGGGTCAGACAACACGATCCTAGGCATGACCGTGATCACCCACTGTTGGGAGGAGGTGGTCAGGGGTGTACAGCCTGGCTCACTGACTTTTTCTGCCTCTCACCAGGGTCGGGCACACCGGGCATGGGATCGGGCCTTCGCCACCTGTCGCTGGATACGGTCCCGGGCGATGACACCGCTGGAGAGTGTGGTTTGGTTGACCCGGGGGGCGGATATGGAGGTCCCGGCATGCTCTGAGGCCATACAGTGGCTACCCGTGGAGGGGTGGGAAAAGGTGGACAGGGAGGTTTGTTTGTTGGAGGGGGTGGTGGATGGAGGTGAATGGCAGGTAGGCCGGGCTGTGGTTTGCGTGCGGGGGGGGTTAAGGTTCCCCTTTGCTTGATTAACGTACACCCCTACCCTCTCTCTCTGCCCCGGCGGCACCCCCTGGCCACAGTGTCCCGCATCGTCCCCTCACAGATACAGGGTGGGCGCGACCTGGTGCTGCGGACCCACTGCCTGGGGGAGGTGGAGGTGGACGTGTGACTGCGCAGGCGCCCCTAGGGGTAGGGAGCCCTCTGCCTCCTCCAGAGTTGGAGCGCCTCACCCCTGAGCAGCAGCATCGGGCTCGCGGCCTGCTGTAGCGGTGGGCGGGGGTGTTCGCGGCGCATGAGGAGGACTTTGGCCAGACCGAGGTAATATACCATCAGATACCTACCGGTGATGCTCCCAGGCCCGGGGTAAGAGCATGCGGTGGGTGGAGTGGGGGTTGGAGTGTCAGCGTGCCTTCGAGGAGTTGAAGGCGGCTCTGCTCTCTGCCCCCGTGCTCGCTTATGCAGATTTTACCCTTCCATTTTGTCTTTATACAGATGTGAGTAAGGAGGGGCTGGGGGCTGTCCTGTCTCAGGTGCAGGGCGGAAGAGAAAGGGTGATCGCCTACGGCAGCCGAAGCCTGCACCCTGCTGAGAGGAACGACCAGAACGACAGCGCCTTCAAGCTGGAGCTGCTGGCCCTGAAGTGGGCCGTGATCTAAAAGTTTAAGGATTACCTTTGGGTCGTGAAGGCCACGGCCTACACAGACCACAACCCCCTGGTACATCTGGCCACGGCGCGGCTGGGGGTGACGGAGCAGTAGTGGGCAAGTCAGCTGGCCAGCTTCGACCTGGAAATCAAGTATCGGCCGGGGGCCCGCAACGCCAAGGCCGACTCACTGTCCCGGCTGCCCTGAGATTGTAGAGGTGGTTCAGGAGTCCGGCGGCCCGGCGGTGGAGGACGCGTGGGACTGGTCGGTTCTGCAGTGGGAGGACGACCATCTGCGGGCTCTGGCTGAGCGGGTACGGCAGGGGGAGCACCCTCGGTGGGAGAAGTGGAGGTTGGTCCCACCGGAGGAAAGTAGGTGGTGGAGGGAGTGGGAGCGGTTGCGGGTAGAGGGGGGATCCTGTACCGCCGGTTGGTAGATCCACTGGAGGATGGGTCGTTGTGGCAGGTGCTGGTGCCTTGGAAGGTGGAACACAGCACCTGGCATCGGTACCATCAGACCTTGGGCCACCTGGGTGCCAATAAGGTGGAAGCTGTCTTGCGTCGGCGGTTCTACTGGCCGGAGTTGGGAAACGACGTCCGGCAGTAGACTGCCGAGTGCAGGTAGTGTGTGGTGGCCAATGCCGGGCCGGAGGTACGGGCCCCCCTGGTCCCCCTCTCCACCTCCTACCCGCTGAAGGTGGAGGCCATGGACCATCTTGCATTGGGGCGCCCCGGTGATGCATACCTGTACCTGCTGGTCACTGACTTGTTTTCTAGGTACAGCTGCGCAGTGCCAGTGCGAGACCAGTTGGCCGAGACGGTGGTGAGGCCTGGTGGGGATCGGTGGTGCAGCACTGGGGGTGCCCCGAGTGGCTCCTCTCAGACCGAGGGGCGGCAATCGAGTCCTCCCTGGTGTGTCATTTTGTGAGCTCTATGGGTGCACTAAGATCCGCACTACCCCCTACCACCCACAGGGCAATGGGGCCTGCGAGCGGTTCAACCAAACTCTGCTGTCTCTCCTAGGGTCTCTCCAGGAGGAAGAACAGGGCCGGTGGCCAGAGCGCCTGCCTGCTCTGCTCCAGGCTTACAACAACACCATTCATAATAGCACCGGCTTCGCCCCGCACTACGTCCTGACCGGGCATCATGCCCGGCTCTCGGTGGACCTGGCAATGAATGTGCCCCCTGCCCTGAGAAAATGGGACATGGAGGGATGGGTGCGAGCACACCATCGTACTTTGTCGAGGGTGTACTGCAAGGTGCTGGAGTCTGTGCAGCACTAGCAACAGCGGGAAAAGGCAAGGTACTGTCGGACAAGCAAGGATTAATTAAGAATATATTTATTTTCTGAATCCAGCAGTTACAACAATCAATGTCCTTGTTAAGATGTTCAGCACTCTGAATACTGAACCAAGTGATACTGCATGCTAGAACCCTCACTTAACCTGCATGTAAAATATATTTTATGTGATTTAATTTAATAATTACTATTTAAAATGAGAATTATCAATTAAATCGCTGAATTCATTGGTAGGTCAGTCTACAGTGCACTGGTGGAATCAACCAACAAGTCAAAACAAGCTCCTTACCAGGTTTTAAGATTCAATAATTGAATTCAATAAGTAGCAGTCAATTATAATGAATTGAAAACATACATTCTTTATTGAATGCAGGCACACTACTTCTAAATTACACAACAGAAGACAAACAGCAAAACATTAAACAACTAACCTAGAAATACCAGAAAATAGAGAGAAAGAGACAGATGAGAGAGAGAGAGAGAGAGAGAGAGAAAGAGAGAAACGGATCGGCCAGACCTTGCCAAAGTATCACCCACTTCCAGTAGGCCTATAAGCGCCACAAGGAAACCAGCTAAAAACACACAACCTAGGAACCACCACCAAAATAAAGAGAGGAAAACTTCCTCTTCAAGGCTCACCAACACAACACCTCAAACCTTTTCCTGTGGCAATCTTAAATACCTTACGGAGCATGACTTGAGGATGTTTGCCCTGATTGGGTGATGCCAGGTTAAGGTTTAGGAGAGAAGGGAAGGGGGGTCAGACTAATTTATGGCAAGGACTGGCCTACCTAAAGATTGCATTCAAACTAAAAGTAATGGGAAAGGGAAATGTTAGGCATGTAGGGTCTCCGACCCCCGATATGGTGTCCTGTAGGGTCTCCGACCCCCTATATGGTGTCCTGTGTCATCTGGTTTGTCTCTTCTGAGGAGCTGAGACCCATAGATTGTCAGCCTAGATTAGGGTATCAGTGGAATTTCAAATTGCCGCAATCACAGTTGCTTTGATGCTTGTGTTGGGGAGGCCAGGCCACATTCTTATTTACTGTTTCTCTCTCTAAGGCCAAAATCTAAACACTACATATCCTACAGTCCAATCGGCGGCTGAAAACCTTGCCATTATTGCAGGGGGACCGGGTCCTGGTGCGGAACTTCAGGCGCCGGGAGCGAGGTAAGCTGGCCCCGAGGTGGTCTCCCCATATATTTGTTGTTGTCCGCCAGCTGTGGCCAGAGCAGCCGGTGTATGTGGTCTGGCCCGAAGGAGGTCGGGATGAGCGGACCCTACACCGGAACAGCCTGCGTGCCTGTCCGGTCGGCGACGCCTGGAGGGAGCCCCAAGACAATAGCCCCGTTTCCACTGCAGGAACTTTACCCTGGAACTAGAACCTTTTGAGGAACTCAGTGCGTTTCGACCGCAGGAACTAGGGTCTAAATTAAGTTCTGGGGACTTTATTTTACCCCCCAAAAAGTCCCTGCTCGGGGGGTAGTACTTTCCAAAAGTACCGGAACTTTTGGGGTGGGGCGCAAGCGCTGAATATTTCTGCTTGGTTGACTACTCGCAGTGTTTTATTTCGACCGCCATTTTTAAAAATCTGCAGCCGCAAACCGATTTATTTTCATAATAACTTGAAAACAAACTTGTATGTTATGCGGCGCAGTAGCCTACTTTTGCTTATAGCCTGCCAACTTCTTGGAATTATAACGTGTGCTCTTCTGTTCTTTTCTTGCTTTAGTATTCGTTTTATAAAATGTTAAGCATTCGTGCTGGGACAGCATATTACGTACCAAAAAATTCAAACGGTTTAATTCGGTTGCTGAATATTTTCTTCCGGATTTTCTTTGTTAGCCTGTTGTAATTGACTCAAAACGTTTGATACAGTTATGTGAGGTATGCGGTAGTTCTGCGTAATTTACATTGGTGATACAGTAAAATCAAACTGGAAATCACCTTCCGCACTTTTTGTCAGGGTAAAATAACAGGTTAATTCTAGTAATCGTCCCTTTTGCTTTTTCAGACTGCCATAATTTTACTCTGCCATTCTTCAATTCCACAAAAAGACCAGGAAGACTAATTTATGGTGCATGGTTCGTATCTGGAGGGCATACTTCGCTGCTCGGCTAGCAGTAACTTTGAAGGAAAGCAAACGGTGGCTGTACCACTGCTAATTTAAATTTTCACGCAAGTCCGAGTTTTCGTTCTATTCTTGTCATTTTGCGATTAGCCTACATGGAATTGACGATGAGAAAGTAATCAATTCAACAGAAAATTGTTTAGGACGTGTGCATGTTTTCTGCTGTTGTTGCCAGTTATTTGTGGAATGTGAATGCATTCTGTCACCTCGGATGTCAAGACATGAAAGTGAATGTTCGCATAAAAACATAATGAATGTGTTTGAGAGGATATATAAAACAGTTACAATCTGACTATTGGCCTGTTATATCCTATTTGTTGCATAACAATGGTCCAAGGCCAACTACCAATGACAGTTTTGCTTGACAACGGTAAAATATTCCCAAACGGCCGCGGAAGAATATTTCAATTTCAGGTGATTAAATCGATAAAAATCAATAAATACAAAAGTAACCATATATAGTCATTGTTGGTAACCCGTTGTATATAAGTGGAATAAACCCCTCCGGGCTGTCCCGGTTATTAGAAAATAATGTAGGCCACTTCGGTGGTAGTATGAGGTTACAGAAGAAATCATAGGACAGATGGACCGACGACAACGTCGCTTTTTCATACGTCAGTGGGCTAATTTTCCTAATCTTCGCAGGACTTTAGACCACGGTGGAAACGCAGACAATGGGCTGAAGGAACATTTTAGTTCCTTGAAAAGTAGTTCCTGGGACTAAAAGTTCCGGGTACTTTTGGTGGAAACGCGGCTAATCAGGAAGCCGAACGAGAACCGCGACCAGGACCGCGGAGGTGGGCCTGGGGCTGGAACCCGGTGTGGGTCCCGGCCCGGGGTCCTGTATGTGAGCCTGCTGTTCCCCTAGAGGAACAGCGTCAGGAGGAGGCGGCGTAGCCTCCTGAGCAGCCAGAAGTGGTGCCCCTCCGTCTCTCTACTCGTGAGACGAGAGGGCAACCCCCTTGCCGGTATATTGAGGAAGTGTAGTCAGGACGACTACAGGTAAAGCGGAGAGGAGTGTCAGGAGGTAAGCCTGACGAGCCGCTGCTTGGTAAGAGCACTTTCTTAATTGGTAATTGGGAGCACGTGTGGGTATGTAGACTAGGGTTAATTGGTTTCATCCACTTCGTCAGGTAACAAGCTCACACAGCTGCCGCTTGTTTCCTCGGATGCAGGGAAAGGGAAAAGACAGCGGGGATTGCGGCAGTTGGGGTTCAGGCAGCCAGGAAGGAACAGGCTCTGTAGACTTTTTAACTTGGGGTTTTTTTGGATTTTCTTTTCTTTGTTTTTGTTGTTTGGATTTTCTTTTTCTTTTTCCTTTAGTTATTGTGGTCGGGTTTTCTTGTTGAGGATTTTGGATATGGTTTTTACTTTCGTTTTTCTTTTTATTTGTTATTTCCTTTTTGGAGAAATCCCGGGGGGGGGGGATTTCTTTTTAAGTGTGTGTGGCACGTGCGTGGTGGCGGGGACTGTGGACCTGGAACTGTGTTGGCGGCCGAGTGAGGAGAGGAACGTTGGTGGCGGCTAGGGGAAAACACGAGCGGGAGAAGGCAACCTGAAGTTGAGCTGTGAGCCCCGGGCTGGGCAGGAGGCGAGGGGGGCGGAGCCCCGGCTGAGTGAGGGACATACACCAAGGAACGCCGTGAAGCGTGAGTGTGCTCTGTCCTGCCCAGTCCACAGTGGGGTAGCTGGTGCTGTGCCTTCTCCTCTCCCCAGTACGGCCCCGTTCCCCCGTCCGGAGGATTCTGAAACCTGGGAGAATGACGACGTCCGGCCGCAGCGGTTCCAGGGAGCTGAAGAAGGAGCAGTCCCTGCCTATTTTTCTTTGGGTTTTGTTTTTTTTATTTTGGGACGTGGGACGTGGAGGAGGCCTGGCATTTCCTGGTGTGGGCCGAGTCCCGTCCCACACTTTTTGTTCAGTTGGTGTGTGTGTGTGTGTGTGTGTGTGTGTGTGTGACCTCCCTCTCCCTATGTGTGTTGACCCCCCCTGGGGTGGCCAAGTGGGGGCTGGTCTGTGCCGCACGGGCAGACTCGAGAGAGAGGGTCAGAGAACGAGCACTGTGTGGAGGGAGTGTGGAGCACGGGGTAACTTACCGTTGTGTATGACGGCTGGGGCTCAGCTCGCGCGGCACGGGGTCAGTCGTTGGTCGGGTCACCGTACAAGCAGGGGGGGAGTTGGGGGGGGGGGGGGGGGGGTCAGAGTGGGGCAGCTGCCTGTCCATGAACTGTTTTTATTATAAATTCAATAAAGACTCTGCTAACCTTATCCCTGTGTCTTGGTTGTTCGTGGTGGGTGGATCCTTGCACCTGTGGTGGGTAGGGGTAGCAGGGGGAGTGCGAGTGACTCCTGACACACACTAAGTTCAAAGTCCGAAAATGCAGCTTGGACAGGCCAGCTTGATCAGCGACACTGGACTCCTAACACAAGCCCTTCAATACTTCAAGGCGTAGACACACGGTTCCAAAGCGGTGTGGAACACTCTTAAGTTTAACAGTACAGCAATCCAGGGTTATTCGGCGGGGACACCGAGGCTAGGGAAAATCAACGTGAGCCACGGCTCGGGTGCGGAGGAAAAAGTAAAATTTAGAAAAAGGAAAAAAGAAGAGCCGCAGCCTCGGTGGTCATTGACTTAAAAACCTGGCCAGGAGAGAGTGGACTGAGCTGTCATTGGCTGTTTGAAGGGCATACCTTCATATCACATCCGCCTCTCCCATTGTGGGGCAGGTTTCAATAACTCTGGTGAATATTTATTCAATTTTTATCTAGTTGGATAATTATTTAGCAATGCAAGAAAGGTGGATATACTTTGTACCCTGACCTTCGTTGTGAGTGTTATAATATAACCATACCAAACAGGATTACTTTTGGTTCAGGTTACGAGAAGATGAAGAATTATTTCTTAGTCGTGCAGGCTAGGGAACTCGATACTGTAAGATTCGAATGACCTGCACTCACTTGAGTTTTTCAGACCTGCTGGATATTGGAATTGTATTCACTAATTATGAAATTAAACTTTCCTCCATTCACTGTTGTGAATGGAGCGGCCTTGAAATACTGAGGGTGCCCGCTAGTCGTCGGTAGTGCTCTATAGGGATACACAGCAATTATCTAGGCACCTAGTTGGCGCAGTCCAAAACTATCACACCGGGGGGGGGGGGGGGGGGAGTTCACACCGCGAGCATGGTTAACAACGAATGGACATTTGTTACTATGCCTCCACTACATGCAAGGTTGTTAAAGGGGAATTGCACAATACTTCTGCGCTCATTTTCACACCTATCCGGAGTTTGGTGTGCATCCCAGACGGTTTTTAGGTTGCTTGCTTCAATATTTAGATATTTGTAGATTTTTGATTCCCGTGCTAGCAAACCCCCCCCCCCAACCCCACCCACCGCCCCCCCCCATCCAATAGAAGCCCATTCAACATCAAACTCCACGTTAGACTCATTGTAAACACACGTCCCTGCTTCTCATGACTGATATTGTCCTTCTAATGAATTCGTCACCCTTCATTTTTCGATTAGTTATTTCATTTTAAATTTCTAATGTTAGAAACAAAGACCTATTTTTTTAGCGGAAGTCCACATAGTAGTAGCCTACGGTTTCCGTTTTTTTTCTGCTTCTCTGATTTCGTTTCGCGGCAAAATCGAGAAGAGAAGAAGCGAAGCAAAACATTCCGTTAAGGCTCATGCAGATATTGGCAGACTATGTCATAAAAGTTCTAGGCATCATTTCGATTGTCACTCTTGCTAACTTCATTCATGTGTCAGAGATGTAACATTACAGTATTGTAGTTTAGCTGATGCACCAAGCCCTATACCTCTGTGTTCAAAACAGGATTTTACAGTAACGTTACTCTCAGCGAGACACATGCATAGACTACCACACATGAACACCAGTCGTCAAAACTAGGATTTCCATTAGCTAACGATAACGTTATGCTATCCATTGACATTACTATGGTATATAGCCAACACACTTACATTTCTGAGAGAGTCCCGTTTGGACCATCCATGTTGTTTCCAATTGATCCTTGGCATTCGGAACAAAGTCTCCAAGACTCTGGGGATGGTGACAGCCAAGAAATTGGAGTGCCCTGTCGCTAGGGTTGCCACCAGTCCCATATAATACGGGATCGTCCCGGATTTCAAAGTAAAATGCTACGTCCCGTATTGATTCAATACGGGACGCAGTTTGTCCCGTATTTTCGCGCATGTCATTCCATATATAATACTAGGTCTTCAACGTGCTGAGAATAACATTCCAACCAGTTTTACAAGCGGAGTTGAGAAGTGTATTTACTGGTGGTGACTGTGAGCTCCAGACAGATCAGCTCAGCCTCGGCGTGTTGCTGCTGTTTTTTTATATTTTCACGACGTCTGCAAGTGCACACCGGGTGAAAAAAAATTTTGCACCCCAAATCAGCCTGCAAATTAGCCAGCTCTTCTTCTGTGTATTCCAGCTTGAATAAATAGGGAACAACAATCCCATGATCAAGAACAAAATCTCCTTGGTCCTCAGACATTTTCAGTTTCACTAGCTAGTAGTAATACAACACTACTTCTACGACCAACCTAGTGTTATTGTCTGCAGGTACGCCCACATCAGAAGTCGCGCAATGATATACATCCTCGAGTTCGACACTAAACTGCCTGGATCTACTTCCTGCATTTGTGAAGGAAAGCAACAAAACAGCGTAAAATATTAACATAATGAAATAATTAATCGAAAAATGAAGGGCGACAAATTCATTAGAAGGACAATATCAGTCATGAGAAGCAGGGACGTGTGTTTACAATAAGTCTAACATGGAGTTTGATGTTCAATGGGCTTCTATTGGATGGGGGGGGGGTTGCTCACACAGGAATCAAAAATCTACAAATATCTAAATATTGAAGCAAGCAACCTAAAAACCGTCTGGGATGCACACAAAACACAGGTAGTTGTGAAAATGAGCCCAGAAGTGTTATAAAGTGCAATTCCCCTTTAAACCCTCCCAGTGTCATCTATAGCTTTGATCTTAGAATTATGAGTATCTAGCATGAGGGGTCTGGCAATCCTGAAGGGAAGTGGAAGATAGTGTTGAAAGTTGAAAGTAACAGACACAGGCTCATTTGGGAGCTTATGTAAAAATAAAGCATTTGAGCCCTCAGAGAGAGGACTGCAGAGAAACAACTTACAACTGATCTACATTCCCTCTTTATGGCCTCGCGAATTAGTGACAAGTTGACTTGTAAGGTCATGCAATATGGCAGTTGGCGCAAGGACTTATGACTTTATTGCTGTTGATTAGTAGGGCACCTTAGTTACATATCTCTCTCTCTGGTGGTCATGGTCGCCTCTGTTAAAGTTTATGTTTGATTATGTGCTTACATACATAGGTGGTCTGTTAAGATGTCACTCTCTTACTGTGCTTGCACAAGGTTATTGTGTTAGTTGTGGTGGTGTACAAGGAACTGAGAGGGTCTGGTACCTTGGCACAGTTGTGGGTTGCGACCTCCACTTAAGTTGGGGTTGCAGGAACTGAGGGTCTTAGTTTCCTGTGCAATGATACTGTGTTTGGAGTAGTTTGTTTGAAGTGTGAGGTCATTTGGAGGTTACAGGAACTGCAAGGCTGGTGTGTAGGATCTCCAAAGTTGACCCGTAGATATTCCCTTTTGTCAAGGTGTCACTGACTACTACGTCGTTTAGGATAACCATCTTTATCCGGCAGCAAAGGGGGTTTGGTGACCTAGTCTCTGTTTGGTTCTCCAATATCTAGCAGTAGCAAGACAGCTGCCTGACTGTAAAGCTAATTGTATGGTTAAAGTGGATAAAGACCTTTGTGTTATGAGTCGAGTGTAACTGCTTTTTGTCTGTCACCTACTAATCATAGGCTACGTGTGTAAAATTGTATTAGTTCATAGTGAGTTTCTTTGTAGCTGTACCCAGCGACCTTGTTGGAATAGCGTATCACTTCTGAACCATAATACTAATACTTTATCGTCTGACTCGTCACTACATTCTACATTATATGTACAGAGTTGTATTGTGCTGTACTGTGCCAGTATCCTATCCCATATTCCAACCAAACTGCTTAATTTTTGTAATTATTTCTCATTAAAGCTTATATTTTTGTATATCTGTGATTGTGTTTCCTCTTTCACCCTGATGGAATGATCCAGCAACAAAGTCAAATAGAGACATCTGAATTTATAAGTGCCTAGGGTCAATTCCCTCTAAATAATTTTAAGTGTTGATGTTGATAAAGGGTGATCTCCAGTTATTCTGGGTTCAGTATTCAGAGTGCTGTGCCAGTAACAGGGTAACTGAGGGTGACTCCTAAATGGTGATCCTTCACCACTGAACTGTAATTAAATTTGAAATAATACAATAAATTAATTTAAATTTAATAACTCAACCAAGTACTGTCAACCTTATGACACATCAGAGGTAATTTTAAAACAATCGAGTAGAGATTTATTTCAGCTTTAATTCACTATATCAGAATTCCAGAGGGTCAAAAGTTCACATACACTAAGTTGACTGTCTCGTTAAACAGTCTGGAAGATTCCATAAATTGATGTAATGACTTTTTAGAAGCTTCTGATTGACCAATTTTCATAATTAGGAATTAATTGGTAGTTAATTGGCACCTGTGTCTGTATTTAAGGGCCTACCTTTAGGACCATTGCCTTTTTGCCCATGATACCATGGGAAAATCTAAGCAACTCAGCCAAGACCTCAGAAAAAATATCCACAGGTCCGGTTCCTCCTTAGGAGCAATTTCCAAACAACTGAAGGAACCACAAGCATCTGTACAAACAATTGTATGCAAATACAAAAATTTTGGAACCACACAGACACTGCATCATTCAGCAAGAAGGCACAAATGAACTCCCAGGGCTGAAATAACTTTGGTCCAAAAGGTTCAACTGACTCATAACACAACAACAAAGGAACTGGTGAAGGAGTTGGAGGCATCAGGTACCAAAGTATCTACATCCACCATTAAGAGAATCCTACATCAACATAGCCTGAAAGGCTGTTGAGCAAGGAAGAAGCCCCTACTCCAAGACTGGCAAAAAAAAAGCCAGAATGAAGTTTGCAGGTGTTCAACAGGATGAAGACCTAACATTTTGGAGGGGTGTTCTCTGGTCAGATGAAACAAAAATTTAACCGTTTGGCCATAATGATCAGCACAATGTATGGAGGAAAATGGATGAGGCTTTTAATCCAAAGAACACCATCTCAACTGTGAAGAATGGGGGTGGCAGCATCATGTGTGGGGGTGTTTTGCTGGAAAAGGGGACTGGTGCACTTGAGAAAATAGATGGCATCATGAGGGAGGAGGATTATCTAGAAATACTGAAGCAACACCTCAAGACATCAGCTAGAAAGTGAAAACTTGGCTGCAACTGGGTCATCCAGCAGGACAGTAATCCTAAGCATACCTCCAAAGGTGTAACAAAATGGCTTAAAGACTAAGTGAAAGTATTGGAGTGGCCATCACAGAGCCCTGAATCCTATAGAAAATTTGTGGACTGAATTGAAAAAGCATGTCCAAGCAAGGAGGCCCACAAACCTGACTGAGTTACACCAGTTCAGTCAGGAGGAATGGCCAAAAATTCTGGCAAAGTATTGTGAAAAGCTTGTGGAAGGCTACCCCAAGCATTTGATTCCAGTTAAGCAATTAAAAGGCAATGCCACCTAATACTAACAAAGTGTATGTAAACGTTTGACCCACTGAAAATCTGATACATAAAAAAAGTACATAAAAGCTGAAATAAATCTGTCTCTTAGCTATTATTTTGAAATTACCTCTTATGGAAATAAAGTAGATACCCTAATTGACTTAACAATGGAAATGTATGGTAACATGAAATGTGTGAAGTTGTGAAAAATTGAGTTTGAATGTTTTTAGCCTAGGTGTATGTAAACTGGCCTCACCTGTAGGCCATGTTTAAGAAGACATGTTTAAAGTAGACTACCAGACTTTGTGTAACTTACTTCATACAATGTGTGAGCATTAAACGTTTTCAGTCTATGCTTTGGTACCCTATACCTCCTCCCTAACGACAAAAGCTCAGAGTGTAGCACATGGGAACTATCACCAACAATATTGTCTGGCAATATCAGTATTTTCTGATTGTACTCCTTTTGAAATACCTGTATCTCTGGAACCCCTACAATCTTTAAACCCACATTAAAAACTCTGAGAAGCTTTGATTTAAATTGAACAGAGATACTATTGTACCAAGCTAATAACACCATAAAAGAATATGCTCTGAATAACTGAGCTGTAGAATAATAAAAACTGCTTCCGGATCTCAGTCTACAAAGAAAGTAAATGCATTGTTGCTCTCTGTTACATAAATAGTCAATATGTGCAGTCCTAGATAGAGTGGAGTTCACATAAACACCCAAGTACTTATAGGATGATACTAATTTCACCCTCTAATGATGAATCGTTATGGATTCTCCTATCATTGTTATGTAGATGACACACAACTCTTCTTTTCTCCCCCCCCCCCTTGGCCTCACAGGTCGATGATAAGATATCTTCCTGCCTGGCTGACATCTCCACCTGGATGGCCAGCCACCACCTGACGCTCAACCTCAACAAAACTGAGCTGCTCTTCTTCCCATACAAGACCTCCTTACTACGTGAGCTCTCAATCACGGTTGATGGCACCACAATGACTGCCTCTCACTCTGCTAAGAGCCTGGGGGTGGTCCTGGATGACCAACTGGACCTCAAGGAGCACATCAAGGCAACATCACGGTCCTGCAGATTCCTTCTGTACAACATCAGAAGGAATCGACCATACCTGACTACGCACTCTACCCAGCTGCTCCTCCAGGCTAAGGTGACCTCCCACCTTGATTACTGCAACTCTCCCCTTGCAAGCCTGCCACCTTGTGCCATACAGCCACTACAGATGATTCAAAATGCCGCTGCCCGACTCATCTACAACCTTCCCAAATTCTCCCACGTCACTCCTCTGCTGCAATCACTCCACTGGCTACCGGTCGCTGCCAGGATCCGGTTCAAAGCCCTGACCCTCGCCTACACTGCAGCCAATAGGACAGCCCCTATCTACTTGCAGGACATGATTCGATCCTATACGCCTGCTCGACCACTCCGCTCTGCAGCAGCATGGCGCCTTTCACCCCCTTCCACCCGAGCAAAGGGATCACAGAGCTTCTCTGCCCTAGCTCCCCAGTGGTGGAACGAACTCCCTGCCCCTCTTTAAACCTCTCACTCACTACCCATCTTCCACCGTGGTCTGAAGACTCATCTCTTCAGACTATACCTGGACTAACTACCACCACTATGTATATTTCACTCTAAATCCACCCCCCCCCCCCCCCCCCCCTTCATGACACTCGTTACATCTTCCCCCATCCCAGCACTTTTTAGTAATTTGTATTTGTCTTAATACTGTAGCTTGTTCTTCTGCCTAGTTGGCTTTGCAGAGGTTAGGTCAGAATAGTGTTCACTGTGTGAACTAAACTGTGTTCTTGGCTAGAAATAGCTGTACAAAATAAGTATTGTATCTCATTGAACTTGTGTTTTGTAGTTGTCCATAACCATGAAATGCACTTTTTGTACGTTGCTTTGGATAAATGTGTCTGCCAAATAAATGTAATGTAATGTAATGAATCGCCACTGGAAAAGAATACTCATCTTGTGGTAGGCCAAAAATGATTTTCTCTGTCTTTTCTGTATTTACTATTATATAAGCAATGGGGAGCTGGCTAAATGATAATATAGTGTCTGAATGGTTACTGGGACAAGACTCTTACATGTTACACACACCTGTACCAAACATTATAAGCAAAATCATGTTTTTGTGAGTAACATAGACTTGCAATGGTAGGCTGACTTGTCAAGCTTATCTGAGCATAACAATGACATGAAGTTTTTGCTTGTGTGTATACACGTAGTCAAAATTCAGCTGAGTTTGAGTTCTGAAATATAAAACATCCAGGGAAGTCAATAAAGCTTTCAGAGATATTGTCACAGAAGGTTGTGTAGCTAAGAAACTTCATACTGACAAAGATACCAAATCTATTAATAGGGGGTTGCAAAAGCTAATGAAGCAATACAACATAACTAATTTTGTCATTGATAATGATGTTAAAGCTTCAGCAGAAGAAAGACTTAACTGCACTCAACACAAGAAAATATATCAACATTGTTCAAGATTTGGTTCACTCTAATAACCACACCAGACATAGTAGTATAAAAATCAAACCTGCCCATGACAATACTGAAAATGCCTTTGCGGTTTTTAAAACATCACATGGCCTCTTTCCAATTGGGGACTGAAAAAATGTAATTTAAGTTTCTGGTCAGACACTGTCAGGGCATCCAAATTAAGAGGCCCTTTCGTCAAAGGATAAAAACGGGTACGGACAAGTACTTCACTATTAAAGAATGTATCCACAAGGTGCCTCCAGTACAGGCTGGAGGACTATGACAGAGAAATAATAGAGGGGACATCTTACAAAAATGAACTTCAAAATATTTCTGTGGTAAAGACAAAACTTTTAAAGTGGGAAAGGAAAAAAACAGGAATAAAATGAGTCCTGTTAAATGGTTTAGCTGGCCAGAAAAGTTTAATACCTGGATGTCTTGTGTTGTTAATGTCCAGACACCATAAAACCGTCATTTAGAACTAAAAACCGCATCTTAATATTATGGAGGTGCTATGGTTTCAAGTTTTATGTCACGCTCCTCAGTAATGCATCATTGGACATCTATCTAGGAAACAAAATTAGTGCTTTACGTAACCAAGTTAGCAAAATCTATTGATCTGAACGCTGAATGTGAAGTTGCTCTTTGAGAAATTCAGTATACTCATACATATTCATTCTTCAAACCACAAAAGACAACAAAACGAATGTATTCAATGAGGAAACAAGCCCTTGTTTTTATAGAGCTTTCTGTAGATTATTAAAAAAGTACTGAGAAACTAGTTGCCGAAATCAGCAGAGCTTTAAACGATGGAAAATTTGAAATCACTCTGAAGTGTTCAGTTGTCAGGAACGAAGTTGTTCTTATGGGGCATGGGAGTTTCCTTATCCAATCCCATGTGTTTTGTGGATTTGGAGGAGGTATATGACTGTGTTCCCCAGGGTATTTTCTGGGAGGTGCAGCAGGAGTATGGGGTGCCGAGATCACTTTTGCGAACCATTCGGTTCCTAGCGAGAGCAATGCTCCCATTTTTGGCATTAAGACAAGAATGTTCAATGTGGGTGTCAGACTCCTCCAAAGTTGTGCCTTGTCTCCCCTGCTGTTCTTAGTATTCATGGACAGGATCTCAAGGTGCAGCTGAGGTATGGAATGTGTCCAGTTTGAGAGGATCAAAGAAGAAAACTATTAAGAAACTGGAATCCAGCTATATATTCTAAAGAGCCATGGCTTTTAAGCACAACATGTACACACATGAGGAGTGTACAAACTCAGAATTGGACTTGTTTATGATGCCTTTCACCAGTGTAGAGAAAAGTCATTTTGTGGAAAATACCCCCGCTTTCAGCAATCTCAGAATTCTTCATTGCTGGAAATGGGGAAGACTATATTGAATCTAACAAAATGCTTTTGCATCTCCACTGCAAGATTTCAAAACTAGATGGATCTAACATTGCTGATACAGTACGCGTGGGACACATTAACTACCCTGTAGCCACAATATTCTCTCAGGTTAACGTTCTTTAGGCGACAGACTACTACTAGTCAATCAAGTAATACACACCCATATCGCACAATATTGGAGGGCTTGCTGAATTATACACATGACACATTGTCTACACAGTTAAGTTCTGGTCTATTTTTTGGCTGGACCGCAACAGCGGGGCCAGCCCTACAAACGTGAATATCTGTGACTGACTGAGTGAGTGATGAAGTTACGCCATCAAGATTTAGATGACTTGCGATAAAGACAAGTTTGTACTTATGGCCGAGGGGGCAGAGGCCTACTAGCTAAAAATTATAGGAGCAACATTGTCTATATAAAAGGCAACAATAGCAACAGATGTGCAGCTCGGTCATGCACGGGCTCTACTTTCATTCAAATTAAAGCATGCGATTGAGAGTTTTTTCATTAAAACTATTGTGTAGCTGCAGGAAATACAGACTGCAATCAAGAAAACCTGTTTGTGGGTGCATTACCTAAATGCGTTGTGGTAGGCTTGGTTAACAAAAACTGTTTTTCAGGAAGTTATGCAGGAAAAGTGAAGAAAAGTGAAAGTGAAGAGTATCACTGTCCCATTTTAGCTGAATGTATTAGCTAAATTGGGCCAGTTGTATTCAGGTAAATTGAAACACCCATTTAAGTGTGAAAAATCACCTCTGAACTTAGATTTTATCAGTTGCTATGGCCTTATTATAATTATGATGGTATTACAAATATATTTAAGTATTATTTTGATCTTGGTTTTTGGTTAAAAAAAATTTAATTTATGCTTGTACGCACACCGACACAAGCATATACAATGTCATATTACAGTTAAAGAGAATACAGTACAGGCTCAAAAGGTGTTCTTTCAATATTGTTACATTATTTTATACAATTATTATAATATAATAAAATTAGCCTATTTTTTTTTTTTACAGAAAATGGCATCAGGTTGGTGTCAGCTGAGAAAGCAGAGAGAGGAAAGAGGTAGCTACACATTTACGAGAGCTATATATAATCAGTGGAGTGAGGAGAGGTTGAGGGCAGCAATTGATGAATATAGGGAAACAATGGAGGCAGGCCAGAAGTCAAAATAGTATTTTTTTGCCAGACCATGGGATGTGCCCAGGTCCACCCTTGAGAAGAGGGTCAAAGGGCTGGTCAGTGGGCGTTTGGCAGGAAACCATTTCTGCCAGATAATGCAGAAAAGGAGCTGGCTGAAATGTTAAAAGACATTGGCAAGGAGAGGTTTTCCTTTAACAAAACAAGATGCAGGCTATTATTGGTTTACAAACGTAATTAAGAAGAACCCTGGGCTGAGTATAAAAAGCCACAAGCCCTTTCAGCAGCAAGGGTAGCAGGAATGAATCCCCAAGTCGGGGATTGGTTTGAGGAGTATGAAGCCCTGCTGAAGGAACTTGGAAATGTTCCCTCTCATTTATGAAATTGTGACTTGGGATACAGCCACAGGTCAACCTCAAGACAGGTTCTAAGTTTCACTGGGAAGCCTTCGGGGGGGGTGGGGGTGGGGGGGGGGGTGCTTCTTGGCTCACCTGTGAATGTTGTGGCAAGAGTCCCAGAAAATGGGTGGATAAACACTGACCTCCTCCTAGAATGGGGGAAGATGTTCATTAGACAGCTTCCTAAAGATGACCCCAAGCCTCATGTACTTATTTTGGATGGCCGCAGCAGCCACGTTTTTAATGTTGAGTTCTTGAAGTGATGCATAAGGCATAATAAGGTGCGTGTTATGTGCTATCCAGCACACACCACACACACCCTTCAGCCAGCAGATAAGGCATTATTAAAAAGTATTGAACAGAGCCATCATCACTGCTGATGGCTTTGCACTGAGTCAGACAACAGAAAGATCCTTGTCAGCTGAAGCAAGGATGGAAAATTCAACTCTGTCTCCAGAGAGTCACATTATGGAGGTTTTGGAGGATGTGGCAGGGGGAGTTGTGATCACTACAGGGGGGGCACTGGAAGAGGAGTCAATGTTTGTGCTTCTCACACCAATGGAGCAGCCATCAACATCTTGTGGGCTTTCAACATCAACGGGCATTTCCCTGAGCTGCACATCCATCAAATGAGCTGCCAAATATATTCTTCCAACATCTACATATGTTGTGCAGGACTCAATTCCAGTGACATTCTCAGACATCATTCAGATTACAAAATGACAGCGACAGGGCAGCAAAAGGGCAAAACCACCGACTTTCAGGCTGGCAGTTCAACAGCATTTTGAGGACATTGGTTTCAAAACCAAAAAACCTGGAAAGAAATATGATAAAAGACCACTGAAAGGTGAAAGGATCCTTGTACAAGATGCAAACAGATGTATGGGGACTGAACTGATCCCAAAGCCACTGGGACAGGGTTAGCTGCCACTGTTACAGGCAAGGTTGGGTCAGATTACTTTGAAATGTAGTCAGTTACTGAATACAGATTACATGGTAATTTTTGTAATTAGTAATGTAATCCATTGGATTACAAAAAAATGTAATCTAATCTGAATACTTTTGGATTACTTCAAAATCAAACATTGAAGATATAGCACCTTATACTAAAAAATGGACGCAGCCACAAAAATTCGAGTTCCACAAATATTCTTTTTTCTCTTTAAACATCTCAAAACATTTTCAATGCAAATAAAATGCATTTTGCATATTCAGCATTTACAGTTGGTCAAATAAAATTACCCTTACAAAAACAGTGCTGGCACAAACTACAGGTGTACCGTGTGTATTCTACAACATTTTGGATGCTGTTTCTTTTGTGTTTTTGTTCCTGCTGTTTTTTAATCAAAGGCCACATGGAGGAAAACTTTTATGACAATGTGGTCATTTAACTAACTTAGCTAGCTAGCCAAACAGTCAGTAACACAGATACTTCCTTTGTGACATTTAGGGATAATGTCAAGGAGGAAAGCTATTGTAAAAGCCAAAAAACCTTAGACAGTTTTTTTAAATGTTTAAATGTGCCCAGCATTCCAAGGCTTGTTGTAAGATTCAGTAGCCAATCAGGACTTAAATACAAGTTTTTTGTAGAGTGCAAAAACATTGATAATATTTATTTTAATTTAATTTTTTGAAGTTGTAATATTATGAGAATTAAGTCGTAATTTTACGAGAAAAAAGTCAATATTATGAGAATAAAGTCATAATTTTACGAGAAAAAAAGTCATAATATTACAAGAATAAAGTTGTAATTTTAGGCTACGAGTTATTTTAGACGGGAAATATCAGAAGAGCAGCCTGTCGCCTGCATTAAAATGAGGAAGGTGGAGCATCTTGTGAAGTTATACTTTAGTATAGGTTTCACAAATAACAAAATACTTAATCTTTTGGCACATCAGCACCACATTATCATAAGTATCAGGACATTGATATCTATTCCGAAGAAAGAACCACACGGACTTGGAGGAAATTGCAGGCTCAGTCTAATGACTGTCCTTTCGCCCGTTTTGTTGGTTGCTGGTAATATATTTTCCTAAAAATTATGTTTTTTTTCCTTGAAATTTTACGATTTTATTCTCGTAATATTATGATTTATTTTCCCGTAAAATTACGATTTTATTCTTGTAATATTATGACTTTATTCTTGTAATATTGACTTTTTTTCTCAATTACGACTTTATTCTCGTAATATAACAACTTTATTCTCGTAATATTACGACCTTATTCTCGAAATCTCAGAATTTTTTTTCCCCTCAATGTGGCCCTAATACTCAGTCATAGTACAGTGTGTGTATGTGTGTAGCATTATTTATTTTTCCCACCCGCATTCTGCGAAGACCCGCCCCTACTCTGCCTCTGATTGGCTCTGACCCTGATATTCTTCTTCGCTGAATGTGGGTGGGGAAAAAAAATAAGGCATGTATGTGTGAAACCGCACCCTGTACTCCTCCAGGAGCAGCACACATATTTGTTTGAGTTATTAAGTCAAGCACTTTAAACATCAGCACTTTTTATATTTATTTTTTAAACAATTGAGGTTATTGCGATTTCTTGTTTGTGCTGTGATTTAAAAAAAGAAAAAACACCTGCATCTTTATTCCTGTTTACAATCATTTACATAATGTGTTAAGAAATTACCAATGTGTATGGGAACTGACAAAAAAGGTAATGCTTAAAATGTATTATTGTGGCGCCAAAAGGTGCGGTGAAAAATTTTGGGTGAACCTAAATTATGTGCTGGTGCACCTAAATGAAAAAGTTAGGTGCACCAGTGCAACCAATGTAAAAAGTTAGTCTGGAGCCCTGTTTAATTTCTTTTGTTGTTGTTGAAAACACAGCATTCCAAGACTGTACATTGTTGTCAGATTCTTTGTAAGACTCTGCTATGCTGTGAATAGTTGTTGATTTTTTTAAATGTGTGTTGAATAAATGACTTATTTATAACAACATTCACATTACATAGTCATATTTTCAAATCTCCAGTCAGCTTTTAGCACTGACTTAATGTAGGACCCTATGGAATCTGTGTTATAGCTTTTTAAAATTCTCAATTCCGCGATTCCGTCCGTGATTCTGTTATAACAGAAACTATAGGGCCCTACCTTAATGCTGCCAAAGGATACTTGCCACCGGGCCTAACAGATTTTCTGGGGGAAACCCTGGATCCTTGATGAAAACACAGTCTGCTCTCAGGACCTCAGACTGTTCTGAAGGTTCACCTTCCACCAGGACAACCACTCTAAGAATACAGCCAAGACAATGCAGGATTGGCTTCAGGACAAGTCTGTGAATGTCCTTGAGTGGCCCAGCCATAGCCCGGACTAGAACCTGATCAAACTTCTCTGATCAAACTCCTGGATGCTCCCCATCCAACCTGAGAGAGCTTGAGAGGATCTGCAGAGAAGAATGGGAGAAATACCCCAAATGCAGGTGTGCCAAGCTTGTAGAATCATACCCAAGAAGACTCAAGGCTGTAACTGCTGCCAAAGGTGCCTTGACAAAGTACTGAGTAAAGGGTCTGAATATTTATGTAAATGTGATATTTCAGTTTTTAATTTTAATAAATTTGCTAAAATTTCTAAACCTATTTTTGCTTTGTCATTATGGGGTATTGTGTGTAGATTTATGAGAATAAAAATGAATTTAATCCATTTTATAATATAAGCTGCAGTGTAACAGAAAGTGGAAAAAGTGAAGGGGTCTGAATACTTTCCGAAGGCACTGTATGAAGAACAATGGAAGAGTGTGTGCCTTCAAGTGATAAATAGAACAATGGAACATTTACCTGGTGGGAGTCTTAAACGCTAGAAGAAACGCTTTGCCCAGAGAACTGTCGCTCACTGGATATTTTCTCTTTTTCGGACCATTCTCTGTAAACCCTAGAGATGGTTGTGCGTGAAAATCCCAGTAGATCAGCAGTTTTTGAAATACTCAAGCCTGGCACCAACAACCATGCCACATTCAAAGTCACTTAAATCACCTTTCTTCCCCATTCTGATGCTTGGTTTGAACTTCAGCAGATCGTCTTCACCATGACTACATGCCTAAATGCATTGAGTTGCTGCCACGTGATTGGCTGATTAGATATTTGCGTTAATGGGTGCAGTTTTCAATTGAACAGGTGTACCTAATGAAGTGGACGGTGAGTGTAGATCCCTGCTGACTGAACCTTCCCTAACCCTGAGAGAGACTACTGCCAATTATTCATTGCCCTGCAGGCATCTTATCCACTGTATCCTGGTCCATGGAACTTGTCCATATATATAAGGATGGCAATCCTAATGGCATTGAAGTTATGCCTCATACCTATACAGCATTGAGAGTTTGCCACTTTTCAGGGTTCCCTACAGAAATAACCTCAATGACCACACACTCTCAGTTCTTAGAAACATTCATTTCTGTACCTTCTGACCCCATTTCAACGGACAGAATTCATGAACAACTACACACGTCCACACAATAAAGCCCCAAACTTAAGCGATTTTGCGTTTTTTTTCTTCTTCTTCCTGCCTGATTACATCATCACAAATGCTCCACCCTACAAAGAATATGTCTCCCCATTGGACATTTAGGTACATCAGCCAATAAAAACAATAGATACGCATGCAAAATGGACATGCATAGAAGTACACTTTGCAGTTTCTGTGTCTTCTTCACTGGTAGCTCACCAGGTAGTGCGTCTACTTACGTCTCGTTTGGACGAGTGACAGGCTTAGGTTCAAATCCCCCCTCGGACTCAAGCAAACCTCTCACCCATTACACTGTCTTACTGGGTCACTAAAAATAAAATATTTACACTATTCAGTTGCCGGTTTGATTTATATAGACAGTGCTTTGTTTATGCGAGTAACTTGGCATTTTTGTACGTTGAAAACATGTTTTTCATCAGATACATATATATATATCATATATATACATAAATATATATATATATATATATCTATATATATATATATGTACAACCTGCACCATGCAAGAGCCTTATAAGGGGATGGAATCACTGTGCTTGGATGCAGTGCCTTTAGGCAGATCTCATGTGAGGGCAGTAAAAGTAAGGTGCACTTAGGTTAAAGTGACAATCTCGAAGATTTCAGTTTCGTTCTCTATGGCGGTGCCAATGGCGAGAAGCGGTAATTGCAGGTATGTTTTTGGACCTCACTTCCCATAGATCCAAACGGATCCACCCAGTGTCGCCTGTGTGACGTCAGTCAGTTGGCACGCCAACTGTAACACTTACTATTTACTGAATAAAAAACGGTTGTTATAAAAGTAACGTTATGTACATACTCATTCGTTGTCTAACATTAGGCTAACTCAAGATGTCTTTACACTGCCGAGCCGGGTTAAAATGCCGTAGCAAACCTGGGGTAGAATTAGTGATGATCAATTTCTGCAAATGTTCTTTATCCACCTTGCCCGGTATGAACACCTTTACACTGCAAAGAACAATTTGCGGGATTCGCTGTGGCTCTTGCAATTATGTATCTCGCGCACAATAAGCAGTCTTTTTCGTGAATGATTGTTGTGTGGTATTTTTGAAACAACTGCCTTGCAAAATGTTACCCCTGGTGTTTCTGGTTTTGCTAGCTAAACTGTTCGAGGATAAAGCTGAGCTGGGTGTTAAATTAGCAATCAGAACAAGAAGAATAAAACAAAAACAAAGGAGATTTCATCAAAAAGGGCATAAAGGCTGAAGGAACATATGAGGAAGCGTAATAAAATAATAACAATGCTAATCCATACTGCCCTATCCTTTTATTTCGTTTTCTCCTGAAGGACGTCTTCAGAAATCAGACCCGGCTCTGCTCCACATACCACGGCTTTATTCCGATCATTATGATATATTGATGAACTCGATGGCAATGTAAATAACGGTAACGTTAAGGCCAGTTCAGATCAATGATTCGCAACGAGGCGAAACGGTTTTAGAATGTTGCAGAGAAAATTGCAGCGGTGTGAACTGGCTAGTAGCAGAGCCGTTGCCTGCCCTGAGGTTTTAAAAGACCGTCCTTGCCAAATCGCCAAGCGCAGTTTTAGAACGTTTACAATCAGACGTCTTGGAATTTTGCAAGTTGCACCCAGTCTCGTTGCGAATCATTGATCTGAACTGGCCTTAAGTTAGCTACACTGCAACGTTGCAACAAGGTAGCACTGCATTCGAGAGACGGTTTGCGAGGTCGGTACCGGTCGGTAGCGTTAGCTAGCGTTTTTTTCTAATTGTTAGCCGACATTAGATTGTGTTAATTACATTAGCTAGCTAGCTAGCTAACGCAACGTTACCTGATATGAGAGATGGATACTGTGCGCAACGTTGTCTAAACTAATGTTGTCTTTCTTGACATGGTGCGGTAGCTAGCGTTAGCTGTGCAAAAAGCTATGTAATTTAGTAAAGTTACATTGTCATTAAATGTAATACGAAATCTACATCAACAAATAATATGATCTCTCATGTTACACAAAAAAATTTTTTTGGTTCCATAACTCCCCCAACCCCCCCTTTCTCTGTTATTGTAACACATGCAGACACCGGAAAAAACAGTACACCGCTCTCACACAAGTGAGTTGATGAGCGAGCCTGTTGCGTTAGTTCCGCCTACCCTCTCTGGCGGACCAACCACTGATGGGTGATGAAAAACGCGTCACTAACTGTGCGCCGCTTGTGATTTTTTCCCGGGAATGTCACCACAGACACCAAGTTTTTTAATCATGAATTATGATAATAATAATAGCATAAATTAATATAAAAATAGGCTCAATCACCATTGTGTTACCCAATGCAGCGATAGATAGTGACTTAAAAGACATTTATTTTAATGAAAATCTTCGAGATTATTACTTTAAGTTAAAAAATTCATAGAGCTATTACAACTCTCTCACCTTCACTCTCCCCCCTTCTCTTTTTCTGTTTCGTTCTCTGCCTCTTGCTATTTCTCTTGTCTTTCTCTGTCTCATTCTCAATTTTTCTCTCTCTCACAAACACACACACAAACACAAACACACACACACACACACACACACAATACTCCAACAAAAACAAACCGCACTGCCACCTTCAACTACAGAAATGTATAAGAGAAAAGCCTCTGGTATTAACATGATCCTGTCGACCTTTTTTGTGGGCAGAAAGAATGACAGGTTAAATGTGAGGAAAGAATATTCAAAATATTCCAGGTTTCTGCTCTCACAGCTGTGCCTGATATGTCACACAGGACTCGCTGCTTAGCTTTTGAGACTGGGAAGGCCACAGATTGGGGGTGTTTGATCAAGGGTCCCCCCAAAATGGGTCTTCAGAGCGAAATACCCGTAAATTACCTACTCTTACTGGGAGCCTGAGATTTCAATCTTCAAGGAACGTCTGGCCAGAAAGACTTAAACTCTTCTCTCGTGGGGGTATGCACAGTGCAGTTCCAGCAAATTCCTGATCATGAATTTTTCACACCAACCATCACAAGGGCTCATCTGTCAACAAGTGATCTGCAGGAATTCTGTGCTGTTCTATGCATATTCCTGAAGATCCAAGTGCATTCTGCGTGTTTATGCACCTGAGGACATAACAAAAGCCAGTCACCACACAGTCAAAATTCACAGAGAATAATAAACAAAACAGATGGGAATACAATACAGGGGGTTACAAGACCGAAAATCTGACATGAACAAATATCGTTGCCAGACAACAGTTACAGCTCATGTTGGGAGTTATGGACACAGTTATGGACACACAAGCAAGCAAGTTTAGGTTCTTGAGTCACAAGTGCATGCTGGGTGTATATATGCCTAAAGACAAAGCAATCTCTAGAATTGTACTCTGCTTGAAACATAAGCACATATCATGATTGTGAGGCATATTGGGTTTTGCATTAGCAGAACATCTTGGTTACATCTTTCCCAGGTGATAAATTACATTTTCTGTTTGTTTGAGATGATTAATGCATCTGCTGAAAGTGTAGGAGGAAAACAACAAGCTGAATACAGGGCTCTCAGGGCTTAAACCAAGGAATGTCTCCTTCCTTTCTGTTTGGCATTTCATTGCCTTTATTTTTCAGTGAGCTCCATAATGTTTGGGACTAAGACATTTTTTTTATTTGGCTCTGTACGCCACAATTTTTGATTTAGGCCAAAGTTTAGGCCAAAAGTTTACATACGCCTAGGCTAAAGATATTCAAACTCAGTTTTTCACAACTCCGCACATTTCATGTTACCATACATTTCTTTTGGCTAGTCAATTAGGGCATTTACTTTGTTCACATCAGAGGTAATATTAAAACAATCAATTAGAGGCAGATTTATTTCAGCTTTAATTCACTATATCAGAATTCCTGTGGGTCAAAAGTTTACATACACCAAGTTGACTGTCTCTTTAAACAGTCTGGAAGATTCCAGACGGAGTGTAGCATAGTGGGTAAGGAACTGGGCTTGTAACTGAAAGGTCGCAGGTTCGATTCCCGGGTAGGACACTTCCGTTGTACCCTTGAGCAAGGTACTTAACCGAAATTGCTTCAGTATATATCCAACTGTATAAATGGATACAATGTAAAATGCTATGTAAAAAGCTGTGTAAGTCGCTCTGGATAAGAGCGTCTGCTAAATGCCTGTAATGTAATGTAATGTAAGATTCCAGAAATTGATGTAATGACTTTTGAGAAGCTTCTGATTGGCCAGTTGTCATAATTAGCAGTTAATTGGGAGTTAATTAGCACCTGTGGCTGTATTTAACGGCCTTCCTTCAGAGCCACTGCCTTTTTTCTCTTGATACCATGGGAAAATCCAAGCAACTCAGCCAAGACCTTGGAAAAAAAACTGTGGATCTCCACTAGTCTGGTTCCTCCTTAGGAGTAATTTCCAAACAACTGAAGGTACCACGAGCATCTATACAAACAATTGCATGCAAATAAAAATATCTTGGGATCACACAGACACTGCATCGTTCAGGAAGGAGGCACAAATTAACTCCCAGGGCTGAATGAACTTTGGTCTGAAAAGTTCAACTAAACCCCAAGACAACAACAAAGGAACTGGTGATTTACATCCACCATTAACAGAATCCTGCATCACCATGGCCTGAAAGGCTGTCGCACAAGGAAGAAGCCCCTAATCCAAGACCGGCGTAAAAAAGCCAGAATGAAGTTTGCAGGTGATCACCAGGACAAAAACCTAGCCTTTTGGAAGAGTGTACTCTGGTCAGATGAAACAAAAATTGAACTGTTTGGCCATAATGATCAGCGCTATGTATGGAGGGAAAAGGCTGAGGCTTTTAATCTGAAGAACACCATCCCAACTGTGAAACATGGGGGTGGCAGCATCATGTGTGGGGGTGTTTTGCTGGAAAAGGGACAGGTGCACTTCAGAAAATAGATGGCATCATGAGGAAGGAGGATTATCTAGAAATACTGAAGCAGCACCTCAAGACATCAGCTATAAAGTTAAAACTTGGTTGTAACTGGGTTGTCCAGCAGGACAATGATCCTAAGCATACCTCCAAAGTTGTAACAAAATGGTTTAAAGACAACTAAGTGAAAGTATTAGAGTGGCCATCCCAAAGCCCTAACCTGAATCCCATAGAAAATGTATGGACTGAACTGAAAAAATGTGTCCGAGCAAGGAGACCCACAAACCTGACTGAGTTACACCAGTTCTGTCTTGAGGAGTGGGCAAAAATTCCAGCAAAGCATTGTGAGAAGCTTGTGAAAGGCTACCCCAAGCATTTGATTCAAGTTAAGCAATTAAAAGGCAATGCCACCAAATAGTAACAAAGTGTATGTAAACCTTTGACCCACTGAAAATCTGATACAGCACATAAAAGCATCTGTCTTGATTGATTTAACACAGGAAATGTATGGTAGCATGAAATGTGTGGAGTTGTGAAAAATTGAGCTTGAATGCCTTTAGCCTAGGTGTATGTAAACCTTTGGCCTCAACGGTACCCTTTGGTTTCACCTTGTACAATCCCAATTCCAAAAAAGTTGGGACGGTTAATGATATGCAAATAAAAACAGAAAGCAGTAGTTTGTAAATTTACTTTATACTGTTTTTGTTTGAATACAAGTCAAAGACAAGGTATCTTATGTTTTATCTCATCAACTTAATTGTTTTTTTAGATATACGTTTATTATGAAATTTATGATAGTGTTGTGTCGTTCGCGAACGATTCGTTCAAAAGAACAAATCTTTTGGGTGAACAAGCTGAAAAGAATCGCTTCCTGAAACGATTCGTTCAGTTCAGTTGAGCTCTCAGTCAGTTGCGAGCTATTGTGAACTGGTCGTTCACTGACTGACTATCATTCGCAGACTATCAGCTCAGTGATTCGTTCACTGAACGTACTAGGGATGTGACGGTACACTGAACTGACATACACCCGAATCATTCCAGAACGACACAACACTATCTCGAAGTAGGAAGTAGTACCAAATATTTTATTTAATAATTAGATGTCGCGAAAATATACGTGCTGTACATAATATGGTAGGACTCTGTTATAGCAGCTTTCAGTTTGCAAGCGGTATCTTTATCCAATTAAATTCCCAGCTCACTGGCTTATCTTTTACGAACGACCATTCTCAGTCAGTTCACTAGTTAGCGAGCTGAACTGCGATTCGGTGCAGAGGCGTCACTAGGGGGCCGTGAACTGGTTGTTCATTGACTGACTATCGTTCGCAGACTCTGATTCGTTCACTGAACGAACTAGGGATGTGACGCTACACTGAACTGATGTACGCCCGAATCGTTTGCGAACGACACAGCACTAACGTACGGTTCGAAAAGACGCTTTCAACGGTAACAACATAAACAAACGTTGCTGCGCATGTGCGTTGTTCTGGCCCTAACTTAACTTCCGGCAGACTTCCGCAAACGATCAATAACAACAGAGTCCCTTTAGACTATTTCTGATACTAAGCAAAATAAATAACAAGTAAATTATGTTAGCTAGCTAGTTAAAACTATGGCAAGCCAGTATTATTTGGGGTTACCAGTCGAAGAAAAGAACCGTTACTTGGCCAAACTCAAATGCGATAATGTTACACTACCAGAAAAACAAGCGACAGAAACAGATAACTGTTGACAGTATTGCACCTTGCGGAGCATCATACATTCCTTGCATAATCCATAACTATTCTGGTTACATGCACACTCTTGTGTGTAAAATGTGCACTCTTTCTATTACATTGCTTAAAAACGATGATTACATGAGACACAAAATGGGGCTAGTGCTGGGCAGCATGTGTAGCCAATGCAATTACTATAGGTATTTAGTTGTATAGCATGCATTGATGGAAAAACATTGTGGCTCTAATAGTTTGGGTCATCTTGCTAGGTTACCACAACAAAAAATGATCAGGCAATGTAACACTGTCAAGTCACTGGAAACAGGTGTCATAACGTTCGTTCAAAACGTAGCTATAGCGTATCAACTACTAGCATTGATCTAACGTTTCTGTGTATAATTTATACAATGTTAGCTACGTTTAGCTAGCTAGCTTCAATCAATTTAGTTAGCTAATTGTTCATAACTATTGAAGGCTTGTTACTGGTCAGCTAGCTATTAGCTATCGCTTATCATGAGTTTGTTACCTGAAACAAAGTCAGTGCTACAGTGAGAGCACCTATTCGACCACCTTCGTTCGACAGACAGGAAAACGTAAACTGATTTGCAACTATATATGAAATAGGTGAAATATCGGTAACAACCTGTACCTAGTTAAGTAGGAAAAAATGTCCTTGTTATCCTCCCGTGGTTATTTTTTCAACACTTTCACGATTTTTTTTCTGTGCCAGCAAATAAGTCAGAGGTGGTCCAGCGCTAGCTTTTGGTTGTTAAGGGGACGTGTATCCACAACCCTATCTAAATGAATGGAACTTAACATAAATTTGCTAGCATACTGTATAAGTGTCCCGTCTTGCGTATTTGAGGTTATATGAGAAAGGGTGGTCCTTATCAGCACGTCTAGGAATCCGTACATATTCACTGTTGTAACTCAAGTCGCAGGATGCAAAATAGCCGTTGGGAAAGCAGTTTGAAAGTATGAAGCAACGTCTGCGCCATTGGCTTTAATGGGTCACGATGAGATAATTACGAGCCTGTTGCTAGTCTTAAAGTTGATATAGTAAATAAGCCTGTATTAGTATTACTAAATGTGTATGTATGATGTTGGTTTATTTATTTATACAGTTTATTATGTGTATTTTTACAGGACTTACATTTTAATAGGTAACGGTGTGCAGTTATTTCTCAAAAATACGAAGTAACAATGGGCAAGCACCAGCTATAATAATCGCAGGGATTCAAGCAATTTGTTTCACAATTCCCTAGTGGGGTTACAAAGTGAAATAATGTATTTTTACAAATTTTCGAAATGGCATTTGTTCCAAGTTGCACCCCACAACACAACAGCCTGAGCCCAACGTCAGTCTGCTTATCAGTTTAACTTTCACTCCGTTTGTAATCGGTGCCATATTAGCCAGTAAACACAAACCCAATAATAAACAAACACAGACTGGAAGTTAACTTAGGGCCAAGCGCATAACCTTGGCAACGCGTGTGCGTCCGATGACAGGGTCTATACACGGCTTCGTTCCTCTTGCTGTAGCGTATGCAAGGAGCGAGGAGTCTCTGGGGAGGAGAGTGGGTACGGTATGGAATAATGGATAATAAATGGATAATAATCAAACATCACTGTCAAGTGTGCTGTTTATTTTCAATGAAATAACAGGACTTTTTTTAACATGTCTCAAAGTAGGCTAGCCAAGGCTACTATTTTATCGACTACATTTTATGAGAAAACGATCTATCTACTTAGCCAACATATATCGGCACTTTCTCTTTAAAGCAACCGTTAGAACAAGTTACGAAAAGAAATCCGCATCTAGGGCTAAAATTTAGTAAAATAAAATGGCCATATCAAACACATAGCGGCGACATAGCTCAGGAGGTAAGAGCGGTTGTCTGGCAGTCGGAGGGTTGCCGGTTCAATCCCCGCCCTGAGCCTGTTGAAGTGTCCCTGAGCAAGACATCTAACCCCTAACTGCTCTGGTGAATGAGAGGCAACAATTGTAAAGCGCTTTCGATAAAACCACTATATAAATGCACTCCATTTACCATTTTTTCAAACTAAATTGTTTATAATAAAATCGAAACAAAAACATTTTATTAAAAATAGGGAAAGAAAGTGCTTGGTTATTTGGCTATTAAATATTCTTTGGGGAAATGCTCTGTCTGTACTTTTTGAACTGGAAAACTAAATTCAATTAAAATTAGGGCTGTCAAACTTAACACGATAATAACACGTCAACGCAAATTCGTTTTAACGCCACTAATTTTTTTAAAGCACATTCTGTTATGATGAACGTTTGCTCGACCCTTATGCTGCGTTCAAGACAACTCAGAACTAGTAAAAAAGGAGGGCTGACTTGTGAAAAAAAGCAACTGAACGGTCGTAGAACTCGGAATTATAGGTCGGAAATTCGAGCATCATTTCTGAGCTCCGACTTTTCCGACTTTCGGATTGGTGACGTCACATTAAGATACATGGCGCCATTTATAGTTCGTGGTAAGAAAGGAAAATGGTGTATTTAGGCTTTTCATGCATTTTCATTTGGGTGTGTGATTATATGATATGCGTTAGTATCGTTGATGTTTCCCATTCATTATAGCAATATGTGAAATTGAAAAAGTTACGATATCCATCAGCAACTTTTTTCGCTAGCCAGCTTAGCTATGAAACGTTATTTTGCTCAGAAATAAATGCTGCAAATGATAACGAAACACCTGACAGCGATACCATATCATATTTACATTTCAGTACTCCTGCAGCCTAACTAGTTTTGCGGTTTCACTCTATTTACTCATTTTATATACTCCTTAACAATAAAATAACGCAGTGTTTTCTGTGGGAATCCATGTTTTCCCGAGTAAAACAGCATGAATGCAGTTTTTCATTGTCTGGGCATATTGTTCAGAAGAAGGGAGCTGCCCTGTCATCCGACAATGTAAACAGGCTTGTCTGTTTAATAGGGTTGAGCCGAATACTCGGATGAAACGAGTATCTGGTAGGGATAATGTACTTCTTACAAGCACGAGTACCATACAAGTAAAATGTGTCAATATTAGTACTCGTGATTAAGGAAAATCCTCATTGGGTAGCTGTGTCCAGTGTCCACATTGTTCCATGATAGGCCAGCCACACACAGAGCTCCTCCTCTACACAGAGCCTATACAAAGTTCACTGCTGCTGCGCCACACAACACAATCTTGCCATTGTCACAGCGATCTATTATCTATTGTCATTCTCAATAAAATAAAGTTTGCAATTCTCAGATTTGGCTCAACACATTATTCTCACCATAGCTAAACACACATTTACTGTACATTCACACGTAAGCACATATTACTGATTACAAATGGACATTTCTAGCTTCTAGCTTGCTACAGTGGGGCTAACTAGCCAGTTAAACAGCTGCTACAGTAGGGCTAACTAGACAGTTAGCTAGCAACTACATGATATAAGTGTCAGGGTTCGCCTGGGTCCTTCCGGCATCATCCACTAGATGCCGCCAGTACTCACCCTTCAACTTTTGATTTCTTTCACCTGTGTCTGTCCTGATTACCCAGCCTCACTAAGTGTCATCTCTTCCACTTGTGCCTTGTTTGGTTTTCTCTATTTATTCCATGTCTTTTGTTCCTGACTTTGCTCAGTCTTGAGTTTTCCTGGACTCTTGTCAAAGCCCTCATTTTGCTCCCTAAAGTTTTGTCTGTTTGGTATTTTGGAAAGATTACTTGTTTCTTTGTTACTTGTTTTTTTCCTGTTTAAGATATTTGTTTTTGGTATTACGGCCTTTGTTATTTTGGAGTCTCATCTCCGGTTTATTTTGCCTTCCCTTTGTTTAGCCTTGTTCAGTGTTTCTGCTATTTGAATCAATTCTATTAAATCTTTATTTTTTCCCTGCCACCTCATCTCTGCCTCAGTCTCGTAGTCTGCACCTGGGTCCACTCACACTGCCTTACAATAAGCATGTACTTGTATTTGTACATTTAGCGATCTCACACACACTACTAGCATCATTGACATCCTAGCATTCTTATACATCCACTGTACTAATGCAATATCACTTTTGTGCACATTTAGAGGTCGTCACTCACCTGAAATCGCAAGACATACGGTACATCGTGGTTGGCCAACTGTAACCTGGCACGCTTTGTCTACTACTGTCTTCGCACCGTCAGTTGATTAAAAAAAATAAAAATAAAACCAGAGTAACGATAACAGCGTCTTTTAATGCTACCACGGAGTGAATGTGTAAGTGAATGCGATGATAAGAACATTTTCTGTTACGCTGACCTATAAAACGCTATTCCAAAAGCAAAATTACACGTTATACATCGTTAGAAAGCTTATACTCTCACCTTCTGAATAAATGAATTGTCAATCAAGCCAGTCTGTACTAAAAAGGGCGACAACGCCCGGAAACGACACGTGTGGTATTACACACAGCTATTTTGGAAGGTACCCAAGCATCACAAATGCACATATATTTCACAAACGGATTGTCCAAGACAATATATGACCACTCAGTCTCAAAAGGGACATCTCTATGCGTAAAACCAATGGTAAGGTTGTGTATTAATTCAATATTTAGTCCCAGATATTGACTGTAGAATGACATGGTATCATTTTTAAAAAAACTTTGTCTCGTTTATTTCGTTATTCAGTGAGCAGCGTTTTCACTGCTGTATTGGCACATCTTAGAGCTATTGTCGGGTTTATCTTGTTGCTATGACGGAATACGATTTTTTAGTGGTGAAAGAATATTTTTATGAATGCCCAGATAGACAATATTGTCCATTATGTCATGGGTGGGGGGTGTAGTTGCCGATGAGACTGCAGGGAGGGGGTGCATGTTAAATGAACAACCAGAGCGACAATGGTGGCGCGGCGAAACTCCGTATTCAGCATAGTTGTCATGTATCGACTACTAATGGAACTAAAACAAAATGTTTCTGTTGTTAACTCATACTTTGGTTGCAGTAGCACTGAATGTGTGAGTTCAGTAATCTCAGCACGCCGGCGTGCCGACCACTAGGGGCTTTGCGCTAAAATGTTAAAACACAAACTTCCGGTTATGCCCCGTCCACTTCCGGTTTAAGCTCCGCCCATTACGAGTACGGATACGGATACGGATACAGATAATTTTGCTGGTTGAACAGATACAGATACAGATACAGATAATGGTGTACTCGCTCATCCCTACTGTTTAAGCAACTGGCTCGGTGCAAAGAAATAGAATTATAGCCTAACTGTTGTATCCTAGTTTGAGTCCTAGTTCTGTATTATACCCCCTTTCCACTGTTTCCTGCTCACTTTATTTAGTGATTGTTTTATTTTGTATCATCCTGTTTTGATCCCACATAGTAGAAGGGGATGCTTTGTGAGCCTTTATTTTCCCCATGTGAGGTTGGACACAATTACATTGTGTGATTTGCTTTAGAAGTGTGAGGGATCCAGGGAATGATCTTTGAGTAATGGAAAATTTAGCTGACCAATGTACCTGTTGTACAATGTGTATGTTGTTGCGATGCATTGAGGTCCATCGTTTTGTGTTAATGCTTTAAAAAAACGGGATGTTTTACTGAACCTTTATAAGCGGACACACTACATTGTGTGAGTACTCATATTACTAATTAATGTTAAATTTAGCAAGTCAATATGCCCATCTGTTGTTGCCTGTTGGGCTTGAGTTTGCCATGTTATGATTTGAGCATATTTTGTTATGCTAAATGCAGTACCTTTGAGGGTTTCTGGACAGTATTTCTCATTGGTTTGGGTTGTTAATTGATTTCCAATGATAAATAAACATACATTTGCATAAAGCAAGCATATTTGTACATTCCCATGTTGATAAGAGTATTAAACACTTGAAAAATATCCCTCTAAGGTACATTTTGAACAGATAAAAAATATGCGATTAATTGCGATTAGCTATGGATGTACTGGGGGTTAGGACCCAAACGCAGAGTGAGGGGAAAAAACTAAAAACTCCAAACAGTAAATTGAAACGAAGACTTTACTTTTCAAAACAGGAAGAAAAAAAAGCAGGGAACAAAAAGCCTTGCAGGGCAACTCTCCAAAAAAACACAAAGAAAACTGCAAAACACAGAAAACAAAGAAAATCCCAAAAATACGTAGAAATGGAACAAGGGCAGAAGCACACAGTAGGTTACTCTCAAGAGGAAGCACACAGGGCAGAAACACGATCAGAAACACACAGGCATACACATAAAAGAAGGGCAGGTACATACGGTCAGAAACAAACACAAGTCGGAAACAAACACAAGGAACCAGCACCCGAGTCAAGGGGACAAAGAACTTAAATAGACAGGGGTAACAAGACACAGGTGAACTCAAAGAACAATCAAAAACAATGATAAAATAATTGAAAGCAGTAATACAATTAACAGGGGAACGAGCAGGACATAAAACAGAAGTGCCGCCATCTGGCGGCCCAACAAAGAAAAATAGAGACAGAAACACAGAACCATGACAAAGGACTATCATGCAATTAATCGCGATTAAATATTTTATCGATTGACAGCCCTAATTAAAATAAAATAATATGCTAATATATGAACCGCGGTTTATCTGTTTTCATTTTCGGTACTAACTGTCAGCTGTTTTTGGTAAGCTGGATTTTTTCACACCCCTCATCTTTTTACTAAATTCTCAGCTCACTGGCTTATCCGGTCAAGCACTGAACCATTCGGTGCAGAGGTGTCACTGGTGACACCAATGGAGGGGGGTGACACCGAAATGACTGACGATAAATTTTTTGTGCAGTGTTTTGTGTAGCGACGGGTTGACCAGCTAATTTCTCCGATGCAATATACTGCCAGTTGATTTAATTAGTGGTATTAATGCGATGAGAAGTGCTTTGTCGTTTGAATGTATAACACGAAATTCCTTGTGCCTACACCCGCCAGCTGAGCCCCCCCCCCCCACCCCCCACCCCGGTCGACAACATCTAACAGCACTGATCCCTCCCCCCACCCCAGGAAGGAAGGAATCTAATTTAGGGGGCTTTGCTGCCTTCTCCTCCTGTTCTTTTCTCTCGTCTTTTCTTACTGCCGCTTTTTTGTATGACAGGCATGATGACTGATTGCTCGGCTTGCAGGGGTGCTCAGCTTGTCAGTCTAGACTCTAGACGTTCAAGATTTTGCGCCTAAACTAGCTATATCGTATCGTCTCATCACATGATCAAATAGAGACTTGACATTGGACAAAAACATACATATTACCCAGAAATCATAATTGCATATCTGTATATGACAAAAATACCAAATAAAATAATAAATTATTAATTTAATTTAATATTTTTTAATAGTTTATTCATAGTTTTTATAGTTTATGTAGAATAAGCATATAATTTTGTTATAGATTGCTAGTACAGATAGACTATTTTACGAAAAAAAATTAAAACCATGACGGAGATGGGTTTGCCTTTTCAACGGCATACAGTCCCCTCCAAAAGTATTGGAACAACAAGGCCAAGGGGCGATACAAAAGGTGATATGTTCTAAGTTGTTTAACAAATATAGATAAAAATATCAGGAAATAAAAGCAGAAATTCGGATCTGTCATCTCATGTACATCTTTTGACCTCAAACTCAATTGTCTTCAGTGTTCCTGTACCAAAGAAACCTGCCATCTCCTGCTGGAATGACTACCGCCCTGTAGCACTGACCTCCATCATCATGAAGTGCTTCGAGCGGCTAGTCAGGACCCACATCTGCTCCTTTCTTCCTGACACCTTGGACCCCCTTCAATTCGCATACCGCCCCAACAGATCTACAGACGACGCCATCGCCCTGACAGTGCACACCGCCCTCTCCCACCCGGAGACACTTACGTGAGGATGCTGTTTATAGACTACAGCTCAGCATTCAACACAATTGTGCCTGCTAAGCTTGTTCCCAAGCTCAGGAACCTGGGTCTTAACACCTCCCTCTGCAACTGGATCCTGGACATCCTGACCGGCAGACCCCAGGTGGTGAGAATGGGTAACCTCACCTCTTCTGCACTGACCCTGAGCACCGGAGCCCCTCAGGGCTGCGTACTCAGTCCCGCCTGTACGCCCTGTTCATGCACGACTGTCTGGCCATGCGCAGCTCCAATGCCATCTTCAAGTTTGCAGACGACACCACCATCCTGGGTCTCATCTCCAACAACGATGAGACTGCCTACAGAGAGGAGGTCAGCGTCTTGGCAACATGGTGCCAGGACAATAGCCTCTCTCTCAACATCTGCAAGACTAAGGAGATGATCGTGGACTTCAGGAAGCGACGGGGGGGGGGGGGTCACGCCCCCATTCACATCGACGGAGCTGAAGTGGAGAGAGTCTCCTGCTTCAAGTTCCTCGGTGTGGTCATAAATGATGACCTCACCTGGTCCAGGCAATCAGATGCAGCAGTGAAAACTGCCCAAAAGCGCCTATACTTCCTGAGGAGACTCAAGAAGTTTGGCATGTCTGCCAAAACCCTCATCAATTTCTACAGGTGCACCATTGAGAGCATCCTCACTGGCTGCATTACTGCCTGGTACGGCAGCTGCTCCGCTGCTGACCGCAAAGCCCTCCAGAGGGTGGTGAAGACAGTGGAGCGCATCATTGGCTGCCACCTCCCCTCTGTGCAAGGCATCTACCACACATGATGCCTTAGGAAAGCACAGAAAATCATAAAAGACTTCAGCCACCCAGGCTATGGTCTGTTCTCGCTGCTGCCGTCTGGTAGACGCTACCGGAGCATCCGGGCACGGACGACCAGACTCACAAACAGTTTTTTCCCCCAGGCCATTAGGCTTCTCAACCAGCAACATTAATCTCAGGGATCACATTGATCACATGACTTCCTATGTATACTATGTACGTTCAATGTACATTATCACAATCTTATGCACATATTCATCAGCACTCCTGCACTTTATATGGTTAATATTTAATACTCCTATTCTCACTGTCCATATCCCCCATCTGTATAGGCTGGTACTGCTGCTAATATTTAATACTATGTTTAATATTATGTATATTTTAGATATTTTTTGATATTTTTGCTCCTGCTCCTACGTAGTTGCTGCCTGCCATATCATAAGAATTTCTTTGCTCAGAATGACCTTGTGTTATACTGTGCACTTGACAAATAAAAACACTTTGACTTTGTATAGCAAAAACAAAGAAATTGACCTTGCTGTTCCAATACTTTTGGAGGGGACTGTATATAGCAAATGGCACCATTTTTAATTTAACGTGAGTTCTTCTTTGAACACAGGCGCACTTCCGAGGTCGCAATCTGAATCACTCGCAAGGGCCCGTTCTCCGCCCAACACATTGTTGGAGGGCCCACTCTCTCTATGGGCCCCCCCACCCCACGGGCCCCAGTGAAACCGCGCTGCCTGCACTGTCTATATTTACGTCCCTGGCATTCACTCTGGTAGCAGTAAAATACGCTGCACCTAAGGAAACGTTGTCAACGATTTTTCGTTATTTCTTGGAAAATACTTAATTATTATTGAGGACTTCTGGGCATAGCTAAGCCAAATGTTTGCTGATAGACCTAGCTGACATTGTTTTTTGGAGTACGTCAGAAGAGGAGAATGACTGCATTGACTGCATTGATTCTCTGTCTCTATCTACTGAACACAGATAACATTTCATCATCGCTATGTAATGTATTGCTGCGCAAAATATTTTGGTTATATACGTAATTTTGAAATTAGAGCAATGAATAATTTTGGATAGATTTGGAGACACTGGATACACTGCTTATTTTTTGTTTTATAGATCTTTAGTAGTTCTACATATCCACCCTTAGATTTTACGCATTTGTGGTCAAGGAGTTTTTTATCCAGGACGTGTAGTTTAACCTGTATTATATATGGGATCTCTCAATATTTCATACTAAAAAACTAAAAACAAGCAAATTCATTTTTTTGCTTTTTTGCCTAGAAAATTGCATCTGTGGCACTTTATTTCTCCCTAAATTATGAATAAAAACTAATAAACAAATCTAAGTTAAGATTATAAATGGTACGAATGTCTTGCTTCATTTAAGCCATTTTTGAAGTCTCTTTGATACTCACATCTGGAGTTATAAAGCTTTAAATAGGGTACCCACTAATTGGGCAAGCATTCGCCAGATTTTGCATGTGCGCAAAGTGGTTAATTGGTAGTGAATATGCACGGCTGAATTCTACCTTATCAGTGTCTAACCTCACAAAATGTAAAAGAAGGAACTGTACATGGGTCAAGGACAAATAAGGTTTTCAAAATGAAAAAAAAAAAAAAAATTCTGAGCAAAATGGATTTTAAATACATTCTTAATTCCGCAAGAATGAATCCTGTGTATTTATATTTGTTTCATAGCTTTTAAGGTGATATAAATACATTTTTAAATAAGATTTCAGATTTTACCACCAAGAAAATGTCAGGTGGTGCAACCATATATGAATTTTGAATAATACACTTTTAATGTATTTACCACTACTGAAAACCTGCAAATATGAATCATTGTAGTGTGTAAAATACACATCACATGGTAAATTCCACTTAAATTTCTTTTTTTGTATGGCAGTTTTATACTATATACAGAAACAGCCACTTCTTTTTGTTTTCAGGCACCTTATTTTCCATAGAGAGAAGGAAAAAAACTTTTTTTAACAGTAAAAATTTACTTAAAAAACAGTAATTTGTATATATTATTTAAATATTTACAGTTATATTTCTGATTTAATTTTGCAGTTGCAGTGGGAATGGATACATTTAAATGTAAATTTGCTGGTCGCACCACCTGACCACGACCAGTCGCGCCACCTGACATTGTGCTCAATAACAATTGATATTCACAAAATAAAAAAAAGGATATGTAAATGCATTTTAATCTGGTTGGCTTTTATTTGAAACCTGAGCATTTTATACTGGAACTTAACAATACAATTACATTTAATTCAGGCCAGCATTCAAATACTGCACATTCAGCATTCAAAACAATACTGCAACAATTGTAATGTCAATAAGATAACATTTGATCAATGCTTTAAAAATGAAACTGAAACATCAAGTCTCAAGGAACACATTTCAGTAATGAGAACTACATTTCATTTCGGTCAGCATTCAAAACAATACTGCACATTCAGCATTTAAAACAATACTGCAACAATGGTAATGTCAATAAGACAACATTTGATCAATGCTTAAAATGAAACATCAAGCCTCATAAATTTTCATATGATGGAACATTGCTTTCAGGAAACACAAAAGACAATACTTTCTGAATACACACAAAACAGTGCAAACATGTTTGAAAAAAAAGGCTTGCTACCTGAAGCTACTGATTTTACAAGCCTAACAAAATTCTGTGTATTAGATAAACCATAAAACATTCTTTCAGGCACTTGTGGCATTGTGAATTGTTTTGTTTTTTTTCATTCAGGTGTTTCTTGTGAAACTGTTCCAATCTATACTGTTCAGCTTTGAGTGGCGTGTATTGAGGCGCTCTGGCTCGGAGATCACTTCCAGCACATCTGATGTGTAGTAGAATATAATGTCAAGAGGATGAGGCCAAATGAAAGCATTCTTCCCTCCTGACCGCTGCATGCAGCTCACCTCAATTTCATTGCCCACCACCTTGAGGACTTGCCCCACAAAATGTTGACGGTCATACTTCACAAGTATGAATTTCCCATTCAGATCATGGGGGTTTTCTTTGGCTTGGGGACTCATGGGAGGGACCTCAGTTGTATTCAAGAATTCCACTTCTAAGCGATTATGACATTGGCAGATATCTGGTCTGCTACAGAAACAGGAGATCTCCCTGTGCTGGATTTTGCCAGGTTGTGCTGAGGTCACCTGGTGGATTTTTAGTGTTCCTTTTACAGATGGAACATCGTCTAGAAGAGCCTCATCATATCTCTCAATGTCTTCATCAGAGATCCAGTAGTACTTGATGCTTGACTCCTTTTCCTTTAACAGGTTGTACAGATCCTCTGGGGTCTGCACATCTGCACCTCTTTGAACAGAAGAGTCTGCAATGTGTTTCACAGCCCCACCAACTCCATAAGGAGCCCCTTTGCCATGGGACTTCTCTAAGAAGTTCCACATCACACACTTGATGCCGGAGAGAAATGGTATTGTGCTAAGAAGGTAAAAGTTCTTCTTATTCCTGTACTCTGTGACAGGTCCATCACTCATGACATGCAAAGTTGTGGGGGGAGGACTGTACCTCTCCCTCACATCCTTCAGCACCGGCTCTAAGTGGGCCCATATAGCACGTTCATCATGCCGAAGGGATGAAGAGATGGTGGCATATGACTGACATCCATGTGCTGTATAGGCCACACGTGTGAACTGTGGCCTGTTTCCTGCTTCCTCCAAAATTAAAAGCTTGGACTTCGCTTTTCAGCTTGCATGAAAAATTTTCTGAAAAGTCTACATGAATGCAAACTCCATCAGGGTTTCTTTTAATCCCCTGCACTCTTTGGCTTGGTGCAACCAGTTGAAGTGATGTTTAGCCAGAGAATCAAGTTTCTGGTTGAACAGCTCCAATAGGTCAGACCATGTTCCACTTTGCGTCCTCTTAGCAAAATTTGCAAATGTTCTCTGTCCATCCAATTCGTCTCTCGTGACCACTGCTGCCATGTAACAGGAACTTCCTCCTGAGGTACTGCCACCTCAATGTCATTGTAACAGCACTTCGCACAGATCCGATACATGCACTCCTGCTTTGTGGATCACGTACAATTGAAGTCAGCAGCTCTGAAATGCTGGCAGTTTGCAGCAGACCTTTCTGCTGCAGATTGTCTAACTAAAAGCTTGACATTTTCATGGTCAATGCATGCACATGTGTTCCGATCTGATGCTTTGGGTGGTGTCACATAAAATGGACAGTAGCGAACTGTTGGTATGACAGCAAGAAAGCCTTCTTCATTTCAGAATTAAACTGAACACGGAGCTCAGTGAGGGGTTTGATTAACACTCACCTCAACTTGTTTTTCTTTTTAGTTATTGTATCCTTTGTCCCCGGTAGCATGCGGCTGTTCTATTCCCGACAGAGAAATTTAACCACTTCTTCCTTTCTCACCAGGGCAAGTTTCTTTGTACCTCTTGGCTTATTTCTTTCACTGACTGTTTTTTTGCCTTTCCTTAACCTTTCTATGGACTTTCGCAATTTCTCAGAAGTTTTTTTTGTGGTTGCCAATTCCCTTTTCAGTTTTAGCATTTTCTTCTGTAATTTTGACTTCTCTTTTTGCAAAATTCTGTAGCGTTTTCTGACCTTTCTTTCTTTTTCTGGTGTTGAGGATGCTTGTGGTTGCTCCCCATCCTGCACATACATGGTGTGAATAACCTGATCAGGAGGGTTAGGCGGAGCCTCTTCTAGAGGAACACTGGATCATCTGCTGATGAATTCATAGATTTAGGTGTAAAGTTCATTATTTTGTCCAGTGCCCTGTGCTTTTTTTGGTAGCTCCTCCACTGCTGCCTTGTTTTTTCTTGTTGTGCCTTGGAGAGCTGACTTACTGGTGTTCTCAGTATTTTCCCCTCATTCTTCCTTTTCTGGTTACTTGGACCATTCCTCATTTAAATTTAAAATTAACTGTTCTCGCTTCTTTGTATTTTTGGTCCGTTAAATATCACATGAGTTCACAAGAATGCAAGAACAGACAAGAACAGTGTTGCGAAACACCATGTGTTTTGCTGTGTTCTGTGGCATCCTCACATCCTGGGAGTGGCTCCTTGCTTCCCACTTCCCACTCTTCTAACAGCCTGTGTTTGGACAGTTCACACAACAGAGCAGTGAAAATCCCTACATCACAAGGAAGCTGCTTAAATGTCTCCTCCCATTAATAAAGTTGAATTGTGGCAATTGTGTGGTAATTCAACATGTTGACTATGTTGCACCTTGAACCTGTGAAACAAGAATTTGTTTTGCGTTTTGTCACTGAGTTTCATCATTTTGTAACCTCCCATGTTTTTTGAGAAAACCGCAGATCTGAAAATTTTCCTTTTCACAACATTGCACTGCATCAGGCATATAAAGTTGAAGCCCAAGTTTTACATACACCTAGGCTAAAGACATTCAAACTCAATTTTAGATATTTTTAAAAGGCTTGAAATACTTAAGTATTTGGTTTCCCAGGAAAGTATTTAAAGGAATGTATTTTTAAAATACTATTTGGGAAAGTATTTGGTTTTCCATGAAATAATTTATATATATATATATATATATATATATATATATATATATATATATATATATATATATATATATATATATATATATATATATATAAAATAATAAATAATTTGACCCAGGTCTGTTATCATATACAGTACTTAAAGACGTGTTCTACCAGGGTCCACCTCTCTTGTTTAAAGCATTGCAGGGGTATTTCAGCCTTGCACAAAGAGAGCACTGGTTAAAATTAGAGTAGAAATGAGGTATCAGGGGAAGATTGTTGGCTTCAGTGTTGATGAAAGATTTATTTATTTTTGCTCTGTGTGTGTGTGTGTTTTCAGCAGGTATTACTGCTGGTGACAACTTAGTTGAAACATAGCAAAGCATATGCATAGTTTTCAATTGCAACCTCTTTTGATGTCGGCTGATTCAACATTTAAGTGTTTCGATGCTGCCTAATTTAAAGTAATAATCTCGAAGATTTTCATTAAAATAAATGTCTGTTAACCTCTTAAGGCACAAGCCAAATTTTGCCAATCCTTGCCCATTTAGGGGGTACCCTATTTAAAGCTTTATAACTCCAGATGTAAACACCACAGAGACTTGAAAAATGGCTTAAATGAAGCAAGACATTTGTACAATTTACAATACTAATGCAGATTAGTTTATATTCATAATTTTGAAAGAAATAAACTGCCACAAATGCAATTGTTTTGACAAAAAAAATAAAATGTAACGTTACTAAATTACATAGCTATTTGCACAGCTAACGCTAGCTACCGGACCATGTCAAGAAAGGCAACATTAGTTTAGACAACGTTGCGCACAGTATCCATCTCTCATATCAGGTAACGTTGCGTTAGCTAGCTAGCTAATGGAATTAACACAATCTAATGATACCGACCTCGCAAACCTTCTCTCGAATGCAATGCTACCTTGTTGCAACGTTGCAATGTAGCTAACTTAAGGCCAGTTCAGATCAATGATTCGCAATGAGACTGGATGCAACTTGCAAAATTCCAAGACGTCTGATTGTAAACGTTCTAAAACTGCACTGGGCGATTTAGACGCTCTGCATCTAAAACCTTTTTGTCTCGTTGCGAATCATTGATCTGAACTGGCCTTAACCTTACCGCTATTTACATTGCCATAAAGTTCATCAATATATTGATCGGAATAAAGCCGGGGTGTAGGTGGAGCAGAGCCGGGTCTGATTTCTGTGTAAAGATGTCAAGTCGGAGAAAACTAAATAAAATATGGCAGTATGGATTAGCGTTGTTATTATTTTATTACGCTTCCTCGTATGTTCCTTCAGCCTTGATGCCCTTTTTTGATGAAATCTCCTTTGTTTTTATTCTTCTGTTTTATTCTGTTTTATTCTTCTTGTTCTGATTGCTAATTTAACACCCAGCTCAGCTTTATTCTCAAACAGTTTAGCTAGCAAAACCAGAAACATCAGGGGTAACATTTTGCAAGGCAGTTGTTTCAAAAATATCACACAACAATCATTCACGAAGATTCTAATTGCACGGGCCACAGCAAATGTCGCGAATTCTTCTCTGCAGTGTAAAGATGTTCATACCGGGCAAAACATGGATAAGGAACGTTTGTGGAAATTGATCATCTCTAATTTTACCCCAGGTCTGCTACAGCATTTTAACCCGGCTTGGCAGTGTAAAGACAGCTTAAGTTAGCCTAATGTTAGACAATGAATGTATGTACATAACGTTACTTTTATAACAACCATTTTTTATTCAGTAAGTGTTATAGTTGGCGTGGCCCAGGTGCCAACTGACTGACGTCACACAGGCGACACTGGTTGGATCCGGTTGGATCTATGGGAAGTGAGGTCCAAAAACACACCTGCAATTACCACTTCTCGCCATTGGTACCGCCAAAGAGAACGAAACGGAAATCTTCGAGATTGTAACTTTAATTTGAAAAAAATATATATTTATTCATGTTATAAAATGAAGCATAAAGAATTAATAGCTGAGTGTAGTGTTTCCAAGACATGAAGGATTAATCTGAAAGTGAATAACAAGGCAGAGAAAAACCGGAAGGCGATTACCTAGCACTTTTCCGCATGAATGGGATACTGGAAGAAGTGCTATTTTCTTCTTCTAAACAGTCTTTGCCCAGGATTGGTATTTGTAAAAGATTTCAGGAACCAGGTAAACAAATGGAAGACTTCCACAAAAGTGAGTCTCAAATAGGTACTATTCTTTATGTGTCTGCTAGACTTATTTTGACAGGTGGGAATGTTTTGCATTGAATTAGTGGATGTGTTGCTTTTTGGGGGCTGCTCTATTAAGTGCCCCATCCCCATCCTCCAATTTCTTTTCCTTTTCAGTCTGGTTTTGTATTCAAAAACAGTCTGGCTCATTAGAATTTTTTCGGAATTTCTGTTTGTTATTTTGTTTAGTGTGTTAAAGTTCTGTTTGAACTGTATCTTGGAGAGAGGGGTGCAATGTTACAATACAGTAGAAAGTGTGTTTGCCAAATGTTAACCTTTGCCTTGAATATATGGAACTGTGTGTAGGAATATGTGTAATTGTGTTGGAGTGTAATTAGGGGTCCAAGCAGCGAAGCTGGTGGAACCCTATTGTTTTTGTTAGGATTATTAGGGGTCCAAGCAGCGAAGCTGGTGGAACCCTATTGTTTTTGTTAGGATTATTATTATTATTATTATTCTTATTATTTTTCTCCGCTAAAAGTGTCTGAGCCTCAGCAACCATAAGTCGTAGAGCAACCAAATTTGGCAGGTGGGTTCCTATGGCCCCCCACTACTCAGGCACTAAAAATCACCTATGTCGGCCAGATGGTGGCGCTATAACAAAGGGTTTTGCGTAAAAGGCCATAACTCCCACACCATAAGTTAGATCAACACAAAACTTCATCGACCTATGCATCTGAAGGTGCTCTACAACTTTGCCATTGGCACCACCCATGTTCGCCATATTGTTTGCCCGCCATTTTAACTTTTACGTTGGGGCGTGGAAGCTTTCTCTGCTAAAATGTCTGAGGCTCAGCAACCTTAAGTCCTAGAGCAACCAAACTTGGCAGGTGGGTTCCTATGGCCCCCCACTACTCAGGCACTAAAAATCACCTATGTCGGCCAGATGGTGGCGCTATAACAAAGGATTTTGCCTAAAAGGTCATAACTCCCACACCGTAAATCAGATCAACACAAAACTTCATAGACCGACGCACGTGAATGTGCTCTACAACTTTGCTGTTGGGGCTACATATCTCCGCCATATTGTTTGCCTGCCATTTGGACTTTTTTATTAGGTGGGGTGCGGAAGAGCTGTGACTCCAAATCTAAACGATTACGACATCTAGTAAACTTCTTTACGGCAAGCGACATCCATGGCGACGCAAGTAATCCGACACCGTAGGGTCTAGTTTTTATCAGTGAGGGGACGGTCTGAACGTCGGGGAAGCAGTGGAAGACAGTGCCAGACATTATTTGAAGACAGTATCGGGTGAATTCGTTTAGTCTTTGAATCTGTCATTATGCTGAGAAATAGCTAAACCATTTTATTGATAGGTTCTGAGTTTCTGTGCAAACGCGCGAAAACACGCTGGTCCAATGAAACAATGACGGTAATGCATATAGTCCGCTTCGTGCCGTTGCTACCATAACATAACAAACTATCTTGTGTCTACAGCTGCAGTTTCTCGCTGCAATTTCTAATATTGAATATAAACAAAAGACGCAATTTATGCTGTAGTCTGCCAATGTCTAAATAAATAATACGGTCCATTTGAAGACAATATCGGGTGAGTTCGTTTAGTCTTTAAATCATTATGCTGAGAGAAATTGTTTTCTCAATTTAATCTCTAAATTGACTGTAAGCTTAGGGTTGTAACTAGTTAGCTGTTTCGTTGGTGACTTAGTTAATGCACTCGTCTTAACTATTGCTTGTATTTTTGCATAGACTGCGTTCTTGCTGTTCTTGTTTGTGTTAGTGTTAATCAGTTTAACCTACAGGGTCCAAGTTGAACTAACGGTTGTTCCCTGCACTTGGAACGGCATTTCTCTCTAGGGTTTTCGACACACTTGTTCCTGGTTATGGTTATACACTTTGTTGTACGTCACTCTGGATAAGAGCGTCTGCCAAATGCCTGTATTGTAATGGAATGTAATGTAATATTCCGTAGCAACAAGATAAACCCGACGTTAGCCCTAAAATATGCCAATATAGCAGTGAAAACGCTGCTCACTGAATAAGGAAATAAACGAGACAAAGTTTTTTAAAATTATGCCATGTCATTCTACATTCAATATCTGGGACTAAACATCGAATAAATATACAATCTTACCACTGGTTTTACGCGTAGAGATGTCCCTTTTGCGAATGAGTGGTCATATATTGTCTTGGACAATCCGTTTGCGAAATATACGCGCATCTGTGACGCCAGGGTCGGCTATCTTCAATAACAGCTGTGCGTAATACCACACCTGTTGCTTACGGCGTTGTCGCCCTTTTTAGTGCAATTTGGCTTGATTGACAATTCATTTATTCAGTAGGTGAGAGTATAAGCTTTCTAACGATGTATAACATGTCTGATTTTGCTTTTGGAATAGCGTTTTATAGGTCAGCGTAACCAAAATTTATCTTATCTGCCAATGTCTAAATAAATAAAACGGTAGACTACTTTGCGCGCAGCAAGCAGATCACGAGTTGGTATTACGTCTTTTTTTCCGTTTTTTCTCAATGTCGTACTTATTATTTTAAATGTGCATTCATGTGTTATTATTCTATCTGTCTCTGTGGCACTCTGAAATGTGCATTCTCTGCTAAGCTGAGCAATGGATTGGAATATGTGTCTGACGCAGTGTTGCACGGTATACCAAAACTTCAGCACTTTCTCGGTACTTAAAAAAAAAGAAACTGTTCGGTATTAGAATATTCCGAAGTTCGGTAGTTTTGAGTCAAATGTAAAAGCAAGGGAAAATTGTCTCCCGCATTACTGATTGAGAGGATGAAAAGTGTAATTTGTCAGAATCTTCGCTGTAAGGCAGTAGCAACTATGGTTGCCAAGTGAGGTGACTTGCGCTTGTGCACTCAGCTTCTTGATACAGCGCAAGCTTTCACTCAGTTCACGTCAGTAGCAATAGGTGTTCCAATTTGCAAATATTTTATTATAGATAGATGCTGTATTGTTATTTAAATATGCAGTTTTAAAATCTATTTAAAGGTGAAAAACCTGTTTTAAAGATTATTTAGTTTACAACTGTTTACTTTTTGAAATATATTTGATATATTTCTCTGTTGTTCAGTGTTGTAACACTATAGGCCTATGCTTATTGATATGTTGAACAGGCTTCAACTCAAAGGTTGTTAATAAACCAGGTTTTTAATAATCCGTGAATTCGAAAATGAGGTCAACCCTTGTGGACATTGAGTTTCTGATCTATTAAGGCAATTTCACTATCGTTAGGTACCGAGTATTGAATCAGTATCGTTTCAGTATTAATTATTGTGATACTAAACTTGGTATCGGTATCAAATTCAAAATTTTGGTATCGTGACAACACTAGTGTGATGCCTTTTTTTGTTACAGCATGGAAGCGCTGCAGCTGTACAAACACGCCAGGCCATATGTGCGTTACGACATGCCATCTAAGTGTTACGACATAGTAAAGGCCTTCACGGGAAGCGGCCAGGACACATCCATGGCGATGCAACTAAGTCATCCGACAGCGTCTCTTAGCACAAAATTGGCCATAAGTCATCAATATTTTATACGATCATCATGATATTCAGGAGATATGTTGGATGAAGGCATATGATCATGAGGAAAAAGCCATTTTAAAATCGCTCCGTAGGGGGCGCGATGGTGCCAATGCTTGGACCCCTCCCAACGCCGCTTGCGGCTTTAATTATTAGGGGTCCAAGCAGCGAAGCTGGTGGAACCCTATTGTATTTGTTAGGATTATTAGGGGTCCAAGCAGCGAAGCTGGTGGAACCCTATTGTTTTTGTTAGGATTATTATTATTATTATTATTATTATTATTATTATTCTTATTTTTCTCCGCTAAAAGTGTCTGAGGCTCAGCAACCATAAGTCGTAGAGCAACCAAATTTGGCAGGTGGGTTCCTACGGCCCCCCACTACTCAGGCACTAAAAATCACCTATGTCGGCCAGATGGTGGCGCTATAACAAAGGGTTTTGCGTAAAAGGCCATAACTCCCACACCATAACTTAGATCAACACAGAACTTCATCGACCTATGCATCTGAACGTGCTCTACAACTTTGCCACTGGCACCACCCATGTCCGCCATATTGTTTGCCCGCCATTTTAACTTTTACGTTGGGGCGTGGATGCTTTTTCTGCTAAAATGTCTGAGGCTCAGCAGCCATAAGTCCTAGAGCAACCAAATTTGGCAGGTGGGTTCCTATGGCCCCCCACTACTCAGGCACTAAAAATCACCTATGTCGGCCAGATGGTGGCGCTATAACAAAGGGTTTTGCCTAAAAGGTCATAACTCCCACACCGTAAGTCAGATCAACACAAAACTTCATAGACCGACGCATGTGAATGTGCTCTACAACTTTGCTATTGGGGCTACATATCTCCGCCATATTGTTTGCCTGCCATTTGGACTTTTTTATTAGGTGGGGTGCGGAAGAGCTGTGGCTCCAAATCTAAACGATTACGACATCTAAACTTCTTTACGGCAAGCGACATCCATGGCGACGCAAGTAATCCGACACCGTAGGGTTAGTTTTTTTGTCAGTGAGGGGACGGTCTGAACGTCGGGGAAGCAGTGGAAGACAGTGCCAGACATTATTTGAAGACAGTATCGGGTGAGTTCGTTTAGTCTTTGAATCTGTCATTATGCTGAGAAATAGCTAAACCATTTTATTGATAGGTTCTGAGTTTCTGTGCAAACGCGCGAAAACACGCTGGTCCAATGAAACAATGACGGTAATGCATATAGTCCGCTTCGTGCCGTTGCTACCATAACATAACAAACTATCTTGTGTCTACAGCTGCAGTTTCTCGCTGCAATTTCTAATATTGAATATAAACAAAAGACGCGATTTATGCTGTATTCTGCCAATGTCTAAATAAATAATACGGTCCATTTGAAGACAATATCGGGTGAGTTCGTTTAGTCTTTAAATCCGTCATTATGCTGAGAGAAATTGTTTTCTCAATTTAATCTCTAAATTGACTGTAAGCTTAGGGTTGTAACTAGTTAGCTGTTTCGTTGGTGACTTAGTTAATGCACTCGTCTTAACTATTGCTTATATTTTTGCATAGACTGCGTTGTTGCTGTTCTTGTTTGTGTTAGTGTTAATCAGTTTAACCTACAGGGTCCAAGTTGAACTAACGGTTGTTCCCTGCACTTGGAACGGCATTTCTCTCTAGGGTTTTCGACACACTTGTTCCTGGTTATGGTTATACACTTTGTTGTACGTCACTCTGAATAAGAGCGTCTGCCAAATGCCTGTATTGTAATGGAATGTAATGTAATATTCCGTAGCAACAAGATAAACCCGACGTTAGCCCTAAAATATGCCAATATAGCAGTGAAAACGCTGCTCACTGAATAAGGAAATAAACGAGACAAAGTTTTTTAAAATTATGCCATGTCATTCTACATTCAATATCTGGGACTAAACATCGAATAAATATACAATCTTACCATTGGTTCTACACGTATACATGTCCCTTTTGCGAGTGAGTGGTCATATATTGTCTTGGACAATCCGTTTGTGAAATATATGCGCATATGTGACGCCTACCTTCAAAAATAGCTGTGCGTAATACCACACCTGTTGCTTACGGCGTTGTCGCCCTTTTTAGTGCAATTTTGCTTGATTGACAATTCATTTATTCAGTCGGTGAGAGTATAAGCTTTCTAACGATGTATAACATGTCTGTTTTTGCTTTTGGAATAGCGTTTTATAGGTCAGCGTAACCGAACATTTTCTTATATGCCAGTGTCTACATAAATAAAACGGTAGGCTGCTCTGCGCGTAGGTCGCGACTTGATATCTCGTCTTTTGTTTCGTTTTTTCTCAATGTCGTATTTATTATTTGAAATGCGTATTTATGCGTTATTATTCTATCTGTCTCTGTGGCGCTCTGAAATGTCCATTCTCTGCTAAGCTGAGCAATGGATTGGAATATGTGTCTGACGTAGTGTGGCACGGTATTCCAAAACTTCAGCACTTTCTCGGTACTTAAAAAAAAAAGAAGAAAAAAGAAACGGTTCGCTATTAGAATATTCCGACGTTTGGTAGTTTTGAGTCAAATGTAAAAGCCAGAGAAAATTGTCTCCCGCATTACTGATTGAGAGGATGAAAAGTGTAATTTGTCAGAATCTTCGCTAGAAGGCAGTAGCAACTAAGGTTGCCAAGTGAGGTGACTTGTGCTTGCACTCAGCTCCTTGATACAGCGCAAGCTTTGACTCAGTTCACTTCAGTAGCAATAGGTGTTCCAATTTGGAAATATTTTATTATATATAGATGCTGTATTGTTATTAAAATATACTGTTTTAAAATATATTTAAAGGTGAAAGACCTGTTGTAAATATTATTTAGTTTACAACTGTTTAATTTTTGAAATATATTTAACATATTTTTCTATTGTTCTGTGTTGTAACACTATAGGCCTATGCATATTAATATGTTGAAGAGGCTTCAACTTAAAGGTTGTTAATGAACCAGGTAGTTAATAAACCATGAATTCGAAAATAAGGTCAAACCTTGTGGACATTACATTTCTCATCTATTAAGGTAATTTCAGTATCGTTAGGTACCGAGTATCGAATTAACATTGTTTATTTTTCAAGTATCATTTCAGTATTGAGTATCGTAATACTAAACCTGGTATCACTATCAAAGTCAAAATTTTGGTATCGTGACATTACTAGTGTGACGCCTTTTTTAGTTGCGGCACAGAATCACTGCAGCTGTGCATACACGCCGGACCATCTAAGTGTTACGACATGCCATCTAAGTGTTACGACATAGTAAAGGCCTTCGCGGGAAGCGGCCAGGACATATCCATGGCGACGTAACTAAGTCATCCGACAGCGTCTCTTTGCACAAAATTTGCCATAAGTCATCAATATTTTATACGATCATCATGATATTCAGTAGATATGTTGGGTGAAGGCATATGATCATGAGGACAAAGCCATTTTAAAATCGCTCCATAGGGGGCGCGATGGTGCCAATGCTTGGACCCCTCCCAACGCCGCTTGCGGCTTTAATTATTATTATTATTTTTCTCCGCTAAAAGTGTCTGAGGCTCAGCAACCATAAGTACTAGAGCAACCAAATTCGGCAGGTGGGTTCCTATGGCCCCCCCACTACTCAGGCACTAAAAATCACCTATGTCGGCCAGATGGTGGCGCTATAACAAAGGGTTTTGCGTAAAAGGCCATAACTCTCACACCATAAGTTAGATCAACACAAAACTTCATCAACCTATGCATCTGAACGTGCTCTACAACTTTGCCGTTGGCACCACCTGTGTCCGCCATATTGTTTGCCCGCCATTTAGACTTTTTAGTTGGGGTGTGGAAGTTTTCTCCACTAAAATGTCTGAAGCTCAGCAACCATAAGTTGTAGACCAACCAAATTTGGTAGGTGGGTTCCTATGGCCCCCCACTACTCAGGCACGAAAAATCACCTATGTCGATCAGATGGTGGCGCTATAACAAAGGGTCGTACTTTTAAAGGCTATAACTGCCACACCGTAAGTCCGATCAACACAAAACTTCATCGACCGATGCATCTGAATGTGCGCTACAACTTTGCCATTGGGAGCACCTATGTCCCCCATATGGTTTGCCCGCCATTTGGCCGTTGTTATTAGGTGGGGTGCGGAAGAGCTGTGGCTCCAAATCTAAACGGTTACGACATCGAGTAAACTTCTTTACGGCAAGCAACATCCATGGCGACGCAAGTAATCCGACACCGTAGGGTCTAGTTTTTATCAGTGAGGGGACGGTCTGAACGTCGGGGAAGCAGTGGAACACAGTGCCCCACATTATTTGAAGACAGTATCGGGTGAGTTCGTTTAGTCTTTGAATCTGTCATTATGCTGAGAAATAGCTAAACCATTTTATTGATAGGTTCTGAGTTTCTGTGCAAACGCGCGAAAACACGCTGGTCCAATGAAACAATGACGGTAATGCATATAGTCCGCTTCGTGCCGTTGCTACCATAACATAACAAACTATCTTGTGTCTACTCTGCAGTTTCTCGCTGCAATTTCTAATATTGAATATAAACAAAAGACGCAATTTATGCTGTAGTCTGCCAATGTCTAAATAAATAATACGGTCCATTTGAAGACAATATCGGGTGAGTTCGTTTAGTCTTTAAATCCGTCATTATGCTGAGAGAAATTGTTTTCTCAATTTAATCTCTAAATTGACTGTAAGCTTAGGGTTGTAACTAGTTAGCTGTTTCGTTGGTGACTTAGTTAATGCACTCGTCTTAACTATTGCTTGTATTTTTGCATAGACTGCGTTGTTGCTGTTCTTGTTTGTGTTAGTGTTAATCAGTTTAACCTACAGGGTCCAAGTTGAACTAACGGTTGTTCCCTGCACTTGGAACGGCATTTCTCTCTAGGGTTTTCGACACACTTGTTCCTGGTTATGGTTATACACTTTGTTGTACGTCACTCTGGATAAGAGCGTCTGCCAAATGCCTGTATTGTAATGGAATGTAATGTAATATTCCGTAGCAACAAGATAAACCCGACGTTAGCCCTAAAATATGCCAATATAGCAGTGAAAACGCTGCCCACTGAATAAGGAAATAAACGAGACAAAGTTTTTTAAAATTATGCCATGTCATTCTACATTCAATATCTGGGACTAAACATCGAATAAATATACAATCTTACCACTGGTTTTACGCGTAGAGATGTCCCTTTTCCGAATGAGTGGTCATATATTGTCTTGGACAATCCGTTTGCGAAATATACGCGCATCTGTGACGCCAGGGTCGGCTATCTTCAATAACAGCTGTGCGTAATACCACACCTGTTGCTTACGGCGTTGTCGCCCTTTTTAGTGCAATTTGGCTTGATTGACAATTCATTTATTCAGTAGGTGACAGTATAAGCTTTCTAACGATGTATAACATGTCTGATTTTGCTTTTGGAATAGCGTTTTTTAGGTCAGCGTAACCAAAATTTATCTTATCTGCCAATGTCTAAATAAATAAAACGGTAGACTACTTTGCGCGCAGCACGCAGAGCGCGAGTTGATATTACGTCTTTTATTTCCGTTTTTTCTCAATGTCGTATTTATTATTTGAAATGTGCATTTATGTGTTATTATTCTATCTGTCTCTGTGGCGCTCTGAAATGTGCATTCTCTGCTAAGCTGAGCAATGGATTGGAATATGTGTCTGACGTAGTGTTGCACGGTATACCAAAACTTCAGCACCTTCTCGGTACTTAAAAAAAAAAAAAAAAAAAAAAAAGAAACGCTTCGGTATTAGAATATTCCGACGTTCGGTAGTTTTGAGTCAAATGTAAAGGCCAGGGGAAATTGTCTCCCGCATTACTGATTGAGAGGATGAAAAGTGTCATTTGTCAGAATCTTCGCTAGAAGGCAGTAGCAACTAAGGTTGCCAAGTGAGGTGACTTGTGCTTGCACTCAGCTCCTTGATACAGCGCAAGCTTTGACTCAGTTCACTTCAGTAGCAATAGGTGTTCCAATTTGGAAATATTTTATTACATATAGATGCTGTATTGTTATTAAAATATACTGTTTTTAAATCTATTTAAAGGTGAAAGACCTGTTGTAAATATTATTTAGTTTACAACTGTTCTATTTTTGAAATATATTTAACATATTTTTCTATTGTTCAGTGTTGTAACACTATAGGCCTATGCATATTAATATGTTGAAGAGGCTTCAACTTAAAGGTTGTTAATGAACCAGGTAGTTAATAAACCATGAATTCGAAAATGAGGTCAACCCTTGTGGACATTACATTTCTCATCTATTAAGGTAATTTCAGTATCGTTAGGTACCGAGTATCGAATTAACATCGTTTATTTTTCAAGTATCATTTCAGTATTGAGTATCGTAATACTAAACCTGGTATCACTATCAAAGTCAAAATTTTGGTATCGTGACATTACTAGTGTGACGCCTTTTTTAGTTGCGGCACAGAAACACTGCAGCTGTGCATACATGCCGGACCATCTAAGTGTTACGACATAGTAAAGGCCTTCGCGGGAAGCGGCCAGGACATATCCATGGCGACGTAACTAAGTCATCCGACAACGTCTCTTAGCACAAAATTGGCCATAAGTCATCATATTTTATACGATCATCATGATATTCAGTAGATATGTTGGGTGAAGGCATATGATCATGAGGACAAAGCCATTTTAAAATCGCTCCATAGGGGGCGCGATGGTGCCAATGCTTGGACCCCTCCCAACGCCGCTTGCGGCTTTAATTATTATTATTATTCTTATTTTTCTCCGCTAAAAGTGTCTGAGGCTCAGCAACCATAAGGCCTACAGCAACCAAATTTGGCAGGTGGGTTCCTATGGCCCCCCACTACTCAGGCACTAAAAATCACCTATGTCGGCCAAATGGTGGCGCTATAACAAAGGGTTTTGCGTAAAAGGCCATAACTCCCACACCATAAGTTAGATCAACACAAAACTTCATCGACCTATGCCTCTGAACGTGCTCTACAACTTTGCCATTGGCACCACCTATGTCCGCCATATTGTTTACCCGCCATTTAGACTTTTTCGTTGGGGCGTGGCAGTTTTCTCCGCTAAAATGTCTGAGGCTCAGCAACCATAAGTTGTAGGCCAACCAACTTTGGTAGGTGGGTTCCTATGGCCCCCCACTACTCACGCACGAAAAATCTCCTATGTCGCCCAGATGGTGGCGCTATAACAAAGGATCACTCTTTTACAGGCTATAACTGTCACACTATAAGTCCGATCAACACAAAACTTCATCGACCGATGCATCTGAATGTGCTCTACAACTTTGCTTTTGGGACCACCTATGTCCGCCATATGGTTTGCCCGCCATTTGGACTTTTTTATTAGGTGGGGTGCGGAAAAGCTGGAGCTCCAAATTCTAAGTGTTACGACATCGAGTAAACTTCTTTACGGCAAGCGACATCCATGGCGACGCAAGTAATCCGACACCGTAAGGTTAGTTTTTTATCAGTGAGGGGACGGTCTTGGGGCACTTGGAACGGTAGGATACTGCCCTCTAGGGTTTTCGACACACTTGTTCCTGGTTATGGTTAGACACTTTGTTGTACGTCGCTATGGATATGAGCGTCTGCCAAATGCCTGTAATGTAATGTAGGCTAATATTCCGTAACAACAAGATAAACCCGACATTTGCCCTAAAATATGCAAATACAGCAGTGAAAACGCTGTTTACTGAATAACGAAATAAACGAGACAAAGTTTTTTTTAATTATACCATCTCATATTACAGTCAATATCTGGGACTAAACATTGAATAAATATACAATCTTACCATTGGTTTTACGCGTAGAGATGTCCCTTTTGCGACTGAGTGGTCATACATTGTCTTGGACAATCCGTTTGTGATTCCTGTTGCTTACGGCGTTGTCGCCGTTTTTAGTACAATTTGGCTTGATTGACAGTTCATTTATTCAGTAGATGAGAGTATAAGCTTTCTAACGATGTATAACATGTCTGATTTTGCATTTGGAATAGCGGTTTATAGTTCCGCGTAATGGAATATTTTCTTATCGCATTCACTGTGGCGTAGCATTAAAGACGATGCACCTAACGAAACGTTGTCAACGATTTTCATAATTTCTTGGAGAGTGCTATTATTATTGAGGACTTCGGGGCATAGCTAAGCCATTTCTTTGCTGATAGACCAATCTGACATCGTTTTCTGACGCAAAACAGAAGCGGATAGGACTTTGTCATTTATTTTCTGTCTCTATACTACTAAACACAGATAAAATGTCATGTTGCTATGTAAGTATTACTGCTCAAAATATTTCGGTTACATACGTTATTTTTGAAATAGAGTGTCTTTAAATAGGTTAGTGGTACTATATAATGTGGATATTTGACACTGCAATGTAAGCGTCAGTGTAATAGTTTTTGTGACCCATGGAACAGTGATGACGACAGTGTTGGAACGTTGCTAAAACGTGGTGGACGGTTGAAAATTATTTTCGTCCCATCCCCATCCGTCATTATGCTGAGAAATAGCTAAACCATTTTTATTGATCGTAATTGAGTTTCTCTGGAAACGCGCGAAAACACGCTGGTATAATAAAACAATGACGGTAAATATAGCCTACATATGTAGTCCGCTTCATTCCGTTGCTACCATAACATAACAGACTATCTTGTGTGTACTCTGAGCGTATGAAGCAGTTATCATGGATGGCGAGTTGATATTTTTTGCTACTACAAGTTTGTTAGTAAAAGCTTTGAGAGGGTGAATCATTACTTTTCTTTGGCATGGATCCATTTGAAGACAATATCGGGTGAGTTCGTTTACTCTTTAAATCCGTCATTATGCTGAGAGAAATCGTATTCTCAATTTAATCTCCACATTGACTGTAAGCTTAGGGTTGTAACTAGTTAGCTGTTTCGTAGGTGACTTAGTTAATGCACTCGTCTTAACTATTGCTTGCATTTCTGCATAGACTGCGTTGTTGCTGTTCTTGTTTGTGTTAGTGTTAATCAGTTTAACCTACAGGGTCCAAGTTGAACTATGCGGTTGTTCCCTGCACTTGGAACGGTAGGCTACTGCCCTCTAGGGTTTTCGCCACAATTGTTCCTGATTATGGTTATACACTTTGTTGTACGTCGCTCTGGATAAGAGCGTCTGCCAAATGCCTGTAATGTAATGTAATGCAATATTCCGTAGCAACAAGATAGACTCGACATTAGCCCTAAAATATGCCAATACAGCAGTGAAAACGCTGAATAACGAAATAAGCTAGACTAACTTTTTAAAAATATATATACCATGTCATTCTACAGTCAATATCTTGGACTAAACATTGAATAAATATACAATCTTACCATTGGTTTTACGCGTAGAGATGTCCCTTTTGCGAATGAGTGGTCATATATTGTCTTGGACAATCCGTTTGCGAAATATACGCGCATCTGTCACGCTTGGGTCGGCTATCTTCAATAATAGCTGTGCGTAATACCACACCTGTTGCTTACGGCGTTGTCGCCCTTTTTAGTACAATTTGGCTTGATTGACAATTCATTTATTCAGGAGGTGAGAGTATAAGCTTTCTAACGATGTATAACATGTCTGATTTTGCTTTTGGAATAGCGTTTTATAGGTCAGCGTAACCAAACTTTTTCTTATCTGCCAATGTCTAAATAAATAAAACGGTAGGCTACTTTGCGCGCAGCACGCAGATCGCGAGTTGATATTACGTCTTTTTTTTCCGTTTTTTCTCAAAGTCGTATTTATTATTTGAAATGTGCATTCATGTGTTATTATTCTATCTGTCTCTGTGGCGCTCTGAAATGTGCTTTCTCTGCTAAGCTGAGCAATGGATTGGAATATGTGTCTGACGTAGTGTTGCACGGTATACCAAAACTTCAGCACTTTCTCCGTACTTAAAAAAAAAAAAAAAAAGGTTCGGTATTAGAATATTCCGACGTTCGGTAGTTTTGAGTCAAATGTAAAAGCCAGGGAAAATTGTCTCCCGCATTACTGATTGAGAGGATGAAAAGTGTAATTTGTCAGAATCTTCGCTAGAAAGCAGTAGCAACTAAGGTTGCCAAGTGAGGTGACTTGCCCTTGTGCATTCTTCGTGGTTGATACAGCGCAAGCTTAGACTCAGTTGACTTCAGTAGCAATAGGTGTTCTAATTTGTAAATATTTGATTATAGGAAGATGCTGTATTGTTATTGAAATATGCTGTTTTTAGATTTATTTAAAAGTGAAAGACCTGTTTAAATATTATTTACTTTGCAATTGTTTAATTTCTGAAATATATTTAATATAGTTTTCTATGGTTTAGTGTTGTAACACTATAGGCCTATGCTTATCGATATGCTGAACAGGCTTCAACTTAAAGGTTGTTAATAAACCAGGTTTTTAATAAACCGTGAATTTGAAAATGAGGTCATCCCTTGTGGACATTACGTTTCTGATCAATTAAGGTAATTTCAGTATCGTTAGGTACCGAGTATTGAATCAGTATTGTTTCAGTATCAATTATCATGATACTAAACCTGGCATCGGTATCAAAGTCAAAATTTTGGTATCGTGACAACACTAGTGTGACGCCTTTTTTAGTTGCGGCATGGAAGCGCTGCAGCTGTACACACACACCGGGCCATCTAAGTGTTACGACATGCCATCTAAGTGTTACAACATAGTAAAGAAATTTACGGGAAGCGGCCAGGACACATCCATGGCGACGCAACTAAGTCATCCGCCAGCGTCTCTTAGCAAAAATTGGCCATAAGTCATCAATATTTTACTACGTCAGACACATATTCCAATCCATTGCTTATCATGATATTCAGTAGATATGTTGGATGAAGGCATATGATCATGAGGACAAAGCCATTTTAACATCGCTCCATAGGGGGCGCGATGGTGCCAATGCTTGGACCCCTCCCAACGCCGCTTGCGGCTTTAATTATTAGGGGTCCAAGCAGCGAAGCTGGTGGAACCCTATTGTATCTGTTCGGATTATTATTATTATTATTATTATTCTTATTTTTCTCCGCTAAAAGTGTCTGAGGCTCAGCAACCATAAGTCCTAGAGCAACCAAATTTGGCAGGTGGTTTTCTATGGCCCCCCACTACTCAGGCACTAAAAATCACCTATGTCGGCCAGATGGTGGCGCTATAACAAAGGGTTTTGCGTTTAAGGCCATAACGCCAACACCATACGTTAGATCAACACAAAACTTCATGGACTTGTGCAGCTGAACCTGCTCTACAACTTTGTCATTGGGACCACCTATGTTAGCCATATTGTTTGCCCGCCATTTTGACTTTTTAGTTGGGGCGTGGAAGTTTTCTCCACTAAAATGTCTGAGGCTCAGCAACCATAAGTTGTAGACCAACCAGATTTGGTAGGTGGGTTCCTATGGCCCCCCACTACTCACGCACGAAAAATCTCCTATGTCGCCCAGATGGTGGCGCTATAACAAAGGGTCATACTTTAAAAGGTCATAACTCCCACATCGTAAGTCAGATCAACACAAAACTCCATCGACTGATGCATCTGAATGTGCTCTACAACTTTGCTTTTGGGACCACCTATGTCCGCCATATGGTTTGCCCGCCATTTGGACTTTTTCATTAGGTGGGGTGCGGAAGAGCTGGAGCTGCAAATTCTAAGTGTTACGACATCTAGTAAACTTCTTTACGGCAAGCGACATCCATGGCGACGCAAGTAATCCGACACTGTAGGGTCTAGTTTTTAGCAGTGAGGGGAGGGTCTGAGCGTCGCGGAAGCAATGGAAGACAGTACCAGCCAGAGTGTATGCTAGGCTAAGTTTGTTAGTAAAAGCTTTTTGAGAGGATGAATAATTACTTTTCTTTGGCATGGATCCATTTGAAGACAGTATTGGGTGAGTTCATTCAGTCTTTAAATCTGTCATTATGGTGAGAAATAGCTAAACCATTTTATTGGTAGGTTTTGAGTTTCTGTGCAAACGCGCGAAAACACGCTGGTATAATAAATCAATGATGGCAATACATGTATAGTCCGCTTCGTTCCGTTGTTACCATAACATAAACTATCTTGTGTCTACAGCTGCAGTTTCTCGCTGCAATTTCTTATATTGAATGTAAACAAAAGACGCAATTTATGCTGTACTCTGCCAATGTCTGACTAAATAATACGGTACTCTGTGCGTAGGCAGCATGGATGGCGAGTTGGTCTTTCATGTTTTGCTATTGAAAGTTTGTTAGTAAAAGCTTTGAGAAGATGAATCATTACTTTTCTTTGGCATGGATCCATTTGAAGACAATATCGGGTGAGTTCGTTTAGTGTTTAAATCCGTCATTATGCTGAGAGAAATCGTATTCTCAATTTAATCTCTAAATTGACTGTTAGATTAGGGTTGTAACTAAGTAGTTGTTTCGTAGGTGATTTGACTCGTCTTAACTATTGCTTGTATTTTTGCATAGACTGCATTGTTGCTGTTCTTGTTTGTGTTAGTGTTAATCAGTTTAACCTACAGGATCCAAGTTGAACTATGCGGTGGTTCCCTGCACTTGGAACGGTAGGCTACTGCCCTCTAGGGTTTTCGACACACTTGTTCCTGGTTATGGTTAAACACTTTGTTGTACGTCGCTCTGGATAGGAGCGTCTGCCAAATGCCTGTAATGTAATGTAATGCAATGCAATATTCAGTAGCAACAAGATAAACCCGACATTAGCCCTAAAATATGCCAATACAGCGGTGAAAACGCTGCTCACTGAATTACGAAATAAACGAGACAAATTTTTATTTTTTAAATTATACCATGTCATTCTACAGTCAATATCTGGGACTAAACATTGAATAAATATACAATCTTACCATTGGTTTTACGCGTAGAGATGTCCCTTTTGCGAATGAGTGGTCATATATTGTCTTGGACAATCCGTTTGCGAAATATATGCGCATCTGTCACGCCTGGGTCGGCTATCTTCAATAATAGCTGTGCGTAATACCACACCTGTTGCTTACGGCGTTGTCGCCCTTTTTAGTACAATTTGGCTTGATTGACAATTCATTTATTCAGTAGGTGAGAGTATACGCTTTCTAACGATGTATAACATGTCTGATTTTGCTTTTGGAATAGCGTTTTATAGGTCAGCGTAACCAAAATTTTTCTTATCTGCCAATGTCTAAATAAATAAAACGGTAGGCTACTTTGCGCGCAGCAGGAAGATCGCGAGTTAATATCACGTCTTTTTTTCCGTTTTTTCTCAATGTCGTATTTATTATTTGAAATGTGCATTCATGTGTTATTATTCTATCTGTCTCTGTGGCGCTCTGAAATGTGCTTTCTCTGCTAAGCTGAGCAATGGATTGGAATATGTGTCTGACGTTTTGTTGCACGGTATACCAAAACTTCAGCACTTTCTCGGTACTTAAAAAAAAAAAGAAACGGTTCGGTATTAGAATATTCCGACGTTCGGTAGTTTACTATTGAGAGGATGATTGAGAGGATGAAAAGTGTAATTTGTCAGAATCTTCGCTAGATGGCAGTAGCAACTAAGGTTGCCAAGTGAGGTGACTTGCGCTTGTGCACTCAGCTCCTTGATACAGCGCAAGCTTTGACTCAGTTCACTTCAGTAGCAATAGGTGTTCCAATTTGGAAATATTTTATTATAGATAGATGCTGTATTGTTATTAAAATATGCTGTTCTTAAATCTATTTAAAGGTGAAACACCTGTTTTAAAGATTTAGTTTACAACTGTTTAAATTTTGAAATATATTTAACATATTTTTCTATTGTTCAGTGTTGTAACATTATAGGCCTATGCATATTAATTTGTTGAAGAGGCTTCAACTTAAAGGTTGTTAATGAACTAGGTTGTTAATAAACCATGAATTCGAAAATGAGGTCAACCCTTGTGGACATTACGTTTCTGATCCATTAAGGTAATTTCAGTATCGTTAGGTACCGAGTATTGAATCAGTATCGTTTCAGTATTAATTATTGTGATACTAAACTTGGTATCGGTATCAAATTCAAAATTTTGGTATCGTGACAACACTAGTGTGATGCCTTTTTTTGTTACAGCATGGAAGCGCTGCAGCTGTACAAACACGCCAGGCCATATGTGCGTTACGACATGCCATCTAAGTGTTACGACATAGTAAAGGCCTTCACGGGAAGCGGCCAGGACACATCCATGGCGATGCAACTAAGTCATCCGACAGCGTCTCTTAGCACAAAATTGGCCATAAGTCATCAATATTTTATACGATCATCATGATATTCAGGAGATATGTTGGATGAAGGCATATGATCATGAGGAAAAAGCCATTTTAAAATCGCTCCGTAGGGGGCGCGATGGTGCCAATGCTTGGACCCCTCCCAACGCCGCTTGCGGCTTTAATGCTTTAAATGGTTTTGTAAAACATATGACCAGGTAGCCAATCAGTATTCATTCTGTACTATTTATAATCCAGTTCCATCTCAGTTTGTCATGCTGAAAAAAATGACAAATTTTACTTTGTCCAGAGAACTGGTGATTTGTGTAATCTGGGAGAAATTTTGTTTTTACTTCTTGCTTTCTTTTTTGGCATGAGATGTGTTTGAGTGGAGTGCGAGTGCTTTCAGGGTCTGTCTCACGCCAAAAGAGTGACAGTTCACAACCCTGTACATGACTAACTGTATATAACATTAAGTTGTCCGACAATGTTTTTGGGGCAAGTGCCTGATGTGTTCCAAGATGGATTTTATAAATTCTGCTTCCTCCCATCTGTCTCTAAAATCATATGATATTATGTTCATACACAGCTGTAATATGCATTTACCCACATTCACAGAACTTAACACATAGACACACATATGGGTTTATTTGTGCCATGAGTCTGACAGCCAAGAATCAGCAGAAGTAGCTGTTAGTATGAGTCAAGATTAAAAAGAGCAAAGATGTAGCAATAACATTTCTAGCTAATTAGCATTGATTAACTATTAAAGCAATCCAGCAAACTAGCTAGGTTTCCTATTGTAGTGGGATAGCATACGTTAGCTAGACCAACACACAGGAACGGAGTTGCACATCCCTACTTTAGGTAATATAGGTATTATATAAATCCTGCACAGTGTTTCTGACAATCCTGAATGGCTTTTCATACCTAAACATGATGTATGCACATTCTCATCAGCCAGTCTGGATGCAGTGTGCCTCCATGTAATGGCAGAAATGCAGCATCTCAGTGATACAATCCTTATAGTTATAGACTAGCAGGTCAGCCAAACAGGGACCTGGTGGTGGCATAAAGCAATTACACCTTTTCAAGCGCATTATTATACCTGATGCAATTAAAGTTAGCATGGAAGTTAAATGGAAGCCAGTAACACTCCTACTCTAAATGATATAAATACAGCTCTCTAGTTGGGTCCATCTAAAATCAGTTGGGAGCAAGTTGCCAAGGAATCAACGCACATATGTTTTGATTTCAACATAAAGTTTGTAAAGTTTTTGTTTTTACGTTTTATTTTTGTCTACCAACCAGACTAGGATGGAATTTTGTCATGCCTTGTTTACTTTTACCCCTCAAATACCTTTATTTTTTATGGTGGCCCAGTGCAAAATTCTTTATTACATGAACTTGGCAATTGTAGTTTTGAATGGAATAATAAAATAGTTAACAATACTGCAAGGAGCATTGGTGGCTCAGTGGTAGAGCTCTCGCCTGCCACGCTGGAGGCCCGGGTTCGTGTTCCAACCCAGCCACTGAGGATGCGCAAGCCAGTGCATTCGCATTGCCGGTCCCAAGCCCGGATAAATGGGAGGGTTGTGTCAGCAGCCATACCTCCATGCACTCTGCTTCTGCCACATGGAGCTGAAGCTAAGCAGGTGTGGGCTTGGTTAGTACTTGGATGGGAGACCACCAGGGAATACTGAGTTGCTGCTGGAAGTGGTGTTGGTGGGCCAGCAGGGGGCAATCTTCCCTCTGGTACAAATAAACCCCAATGCCCCAGTGCAGTGACGGGGACACTGTGCTGTAGGAGGTGCCATCTTTCGGATGAGACATTAAACCGAAGTCCTGACTCTCTGTGGTCATTAAAGATCCCATGACACTTATCGCTAAGAGTAGGGGGTTCCCCGGTGTCCTGGCCAAATCCCAGATCTGGCTCTCGCAAAAACTTGCCACTAAAAATCATCCCCAGATTTAATTGACTAAATAAATGTTCTCTCCCTCTACACCTTCGCTAATGTGTGGTGAGCGTTCTGGCGCAAAATGGCTGCCATGCATCACCCAGGTGGGTGCTACACATTGGTGGTGGGTGAGGTGAGTTCCCCTTCACTGTAAAGCACTTTGAGCAGTTGGAAAAGTGCTATATAAATGTAATTATTAATAATAATAATAATAATAATAATAATAATAATAATAATAATAAGGAAGGGCATCCGGCATAAAACATATGCCAAATAAAATATGCGGTTTGGATGACCTGCTGTGGTGATCCCTAACGGGAACAGCTGAAAGAGAGAGAGTTAACAAAGCTACAAGTATTTTACTGGACCAATTACTTGTTAGCTTAAGGGACATTTCCAGTTTGGCGGTCAATATATCATTAAAATATCCAATGTTATTATCTATGAAATAAAAAAGGGGGACAATTACGGTTTCATGTATTTTGACCATGGAAACTGTTGTACTGTAATAAACTATGGTGCAGGCCGACTGATAAAACTGGCTACTAAGTAACTTTGTAAACCTTGTCAGAAAAGCATAGTTTACAGTACCATGGTGAGTGAAGCCATGGTAAACTATGGAACACACAATAAATAAAATGGTCCAACTACAATGGCTCAATACAGTGTATTTAATTATCTATACGTACAAGACAGAGAAGACAGACAAGCAACACTACCAGACTGACACACTAACAGACACACTGTAACAGAGAGACAAAACTATCAGACACACTGTGACAGACAGCACTAACAGGCACACTGTGATAGACAGAGAAAACAACTATATTACAGAAACACTACAGACAAGACAGAACTGTCCGATCTGAACAGCCATTCAGTGGTCCTGGAAGTCGGGGTAGAATAAGAGCAGAAGCGAACATGAGCCTCATTGAAAACAACAGAGACAAAGAAGAAAAACCCAGAAACCGAACTACTATGTGGACTTGCACTAAAAAAAAAAAAGGTCCTTGTTTCTAACGTTAGACATTAAAAACGAAATAACTAATCGAAAAATGAAGGTCGACACATTCATTAGAAGGACAATATGAACAAAATAAGCCCATATGTGTTTGAAAGTGCAATTCCCCTTTAACAACACAATAAAGAAATAAGATAATGATGAGATTGGTAACTACATAATATAATTATACCAACCTAATCTGTATATTTCTCAGAAGAATGTATTTTCTTCAGGATTGCTCTGTCTTTGGCCAGCTTCTCCATGAACTCCTGGCAGGGGAGGTTGCAGTTTGTCTTCATAATAAGCATGGCCTTGATGGTAGGAACAGTGAACCTATTTCTTGCTGCTGTCCATATATCATTCATTTGGGAGAACACTCTCTCGAGTGGTGCATTACTTCCAGGTAAGCACATGACAACAGATGCTAATCTAGCCAGGTTAGTGTGTGGGATGTCTACATAGCTAAGGTTAGCTAGCATAACCTATTTAAAACCTTATAGAGCAGATCATCTATCTATATAATAAATGGTGACATTATAATATCATTAGCTAGTACTCAAACAATTGTAACTTACCTGACTTGAACGTTTGTAGTGATGTCGTGGACACTTGCTAGCTTCTGGCCGAGTTTTCCACAGCAGTTTTGTCTAAAACTAGCACGAGAAAGTAGGTAGTAGAAGAAGAGTGATATGAAGCTGTTATAGCCCTCTCCGTTGGCCAAAACAAGCACAACACGATTGAGACGTCAACCGGTAGGCTCTGCTGCTCGGTCTTTCTTGCCACATAAATATTATTTCACTTTGCGGTCTTTGTTTTTAATGCACAGTTAAAAACGGGGACATTTCCGGGGACATCTCCAGCCGGGGACAGGCCACCAAAAATGGGGGGGGGGTGCTTAGAATTTGTAATCCAAAGAACCTAAATTAAGTTAAATAATGCATTATAATAAGTTACATACAATTTTGTAGCTGGAGGAGTATTACATTTTTTACAGTGCAGATAAAACATTGACAGGTTTTTTTTTTTTTTTAAATCTTATTTTGGCATTGAAAAGCAAGTGGTGATAGTGCCATTTTCTAACAAGGAAAAGACTGTTGTCTCTCGTTGATGAACCACGAGTCAGAAGGGTTACATATACAGTACATCCAGCGGAAACAGTTTTAGTCAATAAGTCTCATGAAATAATCTGTGCTCTTAAACTGTTTGATAGTAGTCATTGCTCTATATATATATATAGAGAGAGAGAGCAATATATATTATTTATTTTTTTTTTCTTTTTACAAAGTTTGACAGTTTATTTTCTAGCTAGTCACAATATAGGAGCATTGAACTATTTGGTAATAAGCTCCTAGGATAGAATCGGCTATTACCTTGTTAGCTAACATTGTGACATTGAAACCACACCAAATAGGTAATTATTACATGTTTTAGAATGCTGATCAGCCACGTTATTTAATTTTCAAAAGTAGTGTTGTAAAAAAAAATCCTGATACTATACCACATGGCCAAAAATATGTGGACCCCCGAACATCACACACGTGTGCTAGTTGAACATATCATTCCAAAACCATGGGCATTAATTTGGAGTTGGTACCCCTTTTGCTGCTATAACAGCCTCCGCTCTTCTGGAACATGGCTGTAGAGATTCTCTTTCAAGAGTCACAAGAGCATTAGTGAGGTCGGGCACTGATTTTGGGTGATAAGGCCTGGCTTGCAGTCGGCGTTCCAATTCAGATATTTGTGGGGTTGCAGTCAGGGCTGTGTAGATCAATCAAGTTCTTCAACACCAAACTTGGCAAACCATTTCTTTATGTACCTCGCTTCATGCACGAGAGCATTGTCTAGCTGAAACCAGAAAGGGCCTTCCCCAAACTGTTGCCACAAAGTTGGAAGCTCACAATTCTTTGGAAGGGGCCTAGCCCAAACCATGAATAACAGCCACAGACCATGATTCCTCCTCCACCAAACTTTACAGTTGGCACTATGAATTTGGGCAGACAGCATTCTCCTGGCATTCGCCAAACCCAAATTTGTCCGTCTGACTGGCAGGTAGTCAAGCATGATTCACCACTGGCATCCTATGACAGTGCCACGTTGGAAGTCACTGAGCTCTTCTGTATGGCCTATTTTACTGCCAATGTTTCTCTATAGCTGTATGCTTGATTTTGTGCACCTGTTAGCAATGGGTGTGGCTGAAGTAGACAAACCCTTTAATTAGAAGGGGTGTCCACATACTTTTGACCTTGTAGGGTATGTCTCTAAACTTAGGTCCTGCAGTTTTTTTTTTTCCCAAAAGAAAAAAAGTACATTTTATTTATTATTTCTTATTTGGTTCTCATTCTGCCAAAATCATACCGTGCGGTTTACAAGCACATTAGTCAGAACAGCTTGGTATGGCAAGCCCCAGATGGTCAGCATGGTTGAAACTGAAGATGGATAAATAGGCTGGCCTGCTCCCCACTTGAATAGAGATGTGTGTCAGAAGCCCCAACCTGCATAACCTTGTAATGTGCACGCTGGCAGGGGTGCTCTGCTTTGAAGTGGACAGATTCCCCACATTCTCATTGCGGGAAGCGGATTTTGGGGCCACAGAATTTCTGTTTTGACTGTACAGTGGAAACTCCACCAATGGAAAGAGGACCAAAGCCTGGTGTTAGTTATATCACATTTGTTTCCCTTCAGCGATTCTGCCCAGTAGAATATTTTTTGAAATGATTTTTCCTACGATGAAAGTGTTCAACCACAGCAAAACACAAATTTATAATGGACAGTGCAAACTGGACGCACCATGAAGCTGCCATGTCCTGTAGAGGGCGACCCGCCTCCCCTCATCATGTGGACAAAAAATGGACGCAACATCCACAGCGGCTGGATGTGATTCCGCGTCCTTACCCAGGGTCTGAAGATCAAGGAGGTGGAGGCAGAGGATGCTGGAACCTTTGTCTGCAAGGCCACCAATGGTTTTGGCAGTGTCAACATAAACTATACCCTCATTGTCATTGGTGAGAACCGGAATTTGCACTTTATTAGAGGCCTATGAATTACCAGTTAAGTAATACTTAAGACAAGCGCGAATCCCCAATAGCTGCACCGCACACCTGCATGCATCTGTGTGTGCATGCATCCACGCACACTCTCACACAAACACGTGACCTCTCCTTTGGCTCATGACCAGCATTTCCACAAAATCTTGTGCAAATCTGTGAATCCATTCAGGATTTATGCACCTTTTTGTGATAGGCTATGCCCATCGCCACGCCCCCTCTAGGTCAATCGGCTTTTGAAAGTTACTCAGTTCTGCCTTCGGTCATGACCAACGTCCATGCCAAATTTCAGCCTCCTGGGACGAAAACTGTGGCCGCTACGGGGTGGGACACTTTTTGTGGACCAACCGACCATCCGACTAACCAATTGACCGACCGACAGACAGAGCTATAGAGCTGCGGTCGCAGCAAAAAAAATATTAGCACCTACAAATTGGTTGTTATTAATTTGCTGATATTCAGGGCCTGTTTTAACACAGATGCTGATTGGCCTAAATAGAGTAACTTGTGATCGTCAACAAATGCTTTAACACATTACCTCATCAGTTGTCTTGACATCCATTAACTGTCCGAAGTGAGACTTTTCAAGAGTGAGCAATGTAAATCTTAGAATGGGCATTGCAATACAGTCAGTAATGTCTTAATCAGTGGCTGTTTAAAGAGATATTACTGCATCACACTTTAACCCCTTCACACACATGCCAAAGCTGGCCAATCCTTGCCCATTTAGGGGGTACCCTATTTAAAGCTTTGTAACTCCAGATGTGAGCATCACAGAGACTTGAACAATGGCTTAAATAAAGCAAGACACTTGTACAATACTAACTAGATTTGTTTATATTCACAATTTAGGAATAAATAAAGTGCCACAAATGCAAGTGTCTAGGCAAAAAAAGCAAAAATGAATTAGCTCTTTCTTAGTTTGCGATGAAATACCCATTTCGAAGAGATCCCTTTTTTTGCGAAGAGATCCCATTTATAAAACAGGTTAAACTATACATGTTCTGGATAAAAGAACTCCTCGATCACAAGCATGTAAAATCTAAGGGAGGATATGTAGAACTACTCTATGAAGCAAAAAGTAAGCAGTGTACCCAGTGTCTCCAAATTTATCTAAAATGTCTAAAGTATGCATTACTGTAAATCACAACATAATCATGTATTTCACTACAAATCAACTGTTTTCACTGAAGAAACTCACTGTTGCATCATTATCAAGCAGGACTTACTGACTTTCCGTTAGTACAGTGGTCTAAAATATCTTGGGGTCCTGAAACAGATCCAAAATCTTTCCAAAATGAATAAAATGCTTTTTGTCCATTACAAAGCATATACATGCGCCCCTTATGAAGGTTTAAGACGAAACATTGATTAATAATGCAAACACATTGTCACACAATGTGGTAAAGTACCTAAATGTGTAGTCATTAACTCTAATATGTTTTTCTGTGCTCTGCAGTATGTAATGTTTTCTTGTATGGGGATGGGGTGACATTAAAACAATATTAAAACGTGGTGCATTTTGGCGATGTTCCAGCTTTCACATCATATCTGGTACAACGCAAACAACTACTGAGCTACCAGCGAACGCTTTGTTACAGTGTGAAATATCCTCATTATAAAATACCACTAACCTATTTAAAGACACTCAGTTTAAAAAATAACGCATATAACCAACATATTTTGAGCAGTAATACTTACATAGCCATGATGAAATGATATTTGTGTTCAATAGATAAAGACACAGACAGAGAATCAATTCTGTCGTTCTCGTATTGTGATTTAATCCATAAAGCTATTTCAGCTAGGTCGATCAGCAAACATATGGCTTACCTATTCTCAGAAGACCTCAATAATAATATTACACAAAATAAGATGAAACTGATCGATAACGCTTCGCCGGGTCCAGTGTTTTTTTACTGCTACCATAGAGTGAATGCGTAAGGTGGCAATGATGATTCACAACTTTCAGTTACGCAGGTTTATAAGGCGCTGTTTCAAAATTAGACATTTTATACATCGTTAGAAAGCTTATACTGTCACCTGTTGGATCCATTAATTGTCATTCAAGCCAGATTATACTGCAAAGGGTGACAACGCGTGTGGTATTACGCGCAACTATTTTGGAAGGTAACCAGGCGTCACAAGCGAGCGTATATTTCACAAACGGAATGTCCAAGACAATATATGACCACTCAGCCTCAAAAGGGACATCTCTATGCATAAAGTCGATGGCAAGGTTGTATATTTATTCCATATTTAGTCCCAGATATTGACTGTAGAATGACATGGTATCATTTTATAATAATTTGTCTTTTTAATTTAATTATTCAGTGAGCAGTGTTTTCATATCTTATTGGAATATCTTAGGGCTATTGTTGGGTTTATCTTGTTGCTATGACGAAGTATGGTTTTTTAGTGCTGAAAGAATATTTATATGAATGCCCAGATAGACACTATTGTCCAATTTGTCTTGGGTGAGGGTGTAGTTGCAGATGAGACTGCAGGGAGGTGGTGCTGGTAAATAAACGACCGGGGCGACAATGGTGGCTCTACGAAACTCCGTATTCGGCATAGTTATCGTATATCGTCTACTAATGAAAATAGAACACAGAGGCTGCATCCCAAATGACTCACTTGTTCAGTCATTGAATATTCCCTATATAGTGGAAAATACGTAGCACACTACAGAGGGAGTGAGTGGCAGAACAAACATTTGTTTTGGGACACTGTCCTCATAACCCTGCGCCGCTTCTATCTTTTGAATATCCGTCGCAAGTTGCATTCTGATAAAATATTTTTTGAATATAATCTGTACATGCATATATGAAATTCTCGGTTAAATATTCATTAATCTTGGCATCGACCAAATGTACGGCAATATACCATTCAAAAAATCCTTCATCAGGGACCGAAGACTACGTTTTGCTTGAGTTGCACTGCTACCGAGATTAGCTAGCTTTTTAGCTAGCAAGCAGCTTCTCCGGAGAAAAACCGTTAACGTTACATTTGGCACACCAACGAAAATTGGTGACTCTTTTGTATCGAATATGCAGCTACCGCTCGACCCACTTGTTCCAACCGCCATCTTTGTTGAAACAAAACCTTAAAGTGTGTATTGTGTATTGTAGGGTTTTGGGCTTCCGGATAGTGTACAGAGCTTGTACCCTACATTTTTCAGTGAATTGCGGGGCAGATGTAGTTTACTATAAAGTGTACTACAATTTTGTTTCTCATATGGGACACACTACAAAATGGCTGATACCAAAAGTAGTGCCCTATATAGGGAATACGGAGTGATTTGGGACGCAGCAAGGGTTTCTGTTTTCAACTCATAGTTTGGTTGCAGGAGCAATGAATTTCTGAGTAGAGCAATCAAGGCATGCTGGCGTGCTGACCACTAGGGGGATTGCTCGAAGGTGTTAAAGCACATGGAGCTGTTCTTTGAAAAACTGCCGTATATTTTATGGTTAGTATGTAATAGGTACAGTATATCAGTATACCTATGTAGGGCTTAGTATTGATGTTAATGTTTTGTTAATGTTTGTTAAAAAGAGCATAAGCACTTAAAAACAAACCAAATATGTGACCTCTGATTGGCTGACTTATAACTGTGAGGTACTTTAACCAAATACTTTCTACAGGTTTTAGTTTATCTTACACCATTTCCAGGTGCCCTATATACTGGAGAACAAATAAGCAGCATATAAGGCACCCTCATCCAAAACTCCAGCTGAGATGCCAGGGCATTCTGGGAAAAGGGAAGAGCACCACACTGATTGTGTCATAGCCTTAGAGCAATGTGACATGTGCACCAGTACAATGGCTTTATCAGCATCCAGGAGGAGGGGTTATCTGCGGGAGAGGTAGTTTGTTCCAACATAGTTACATGGTGTTGATGGATCGGTGCTGTTCTTTCCTGCATGTTTATTACCATAAGAATGGATGTTCTGATGCTTAATATTCCCAAATTATGATGACTATGTTATTAGGGACACACTTATTACCCTCGCTGATAACATAACATAACATAACATAACATAACATAACATAACATAACATAACATAACATAACATAACGTAAGACGAGAACAGTCCATTCAGCCCAAAACTGCTCATCTATTCCTACCACTAAACTGTACTTAATGCTTAGTTTACCTAAAAGCTAGATAGTATCTAACACTGTATCAAGCCGGGCCTTGAATACCCCCAATGTTTCTGCCTCCACTACATGTCCAGGCAAGCTATTCCACACATTGACCACTCTCTGTGTGAAAAAATATTTCCTAATATCTGTGTGAAATTTACCCATTGCCAATTTATGCCCCCTCGTTCTGCTAACTGAACTCAACTTGAATAATTTCCTGTAGTTCACTTTGTTAATCCCTTTAATAAATTTAAAAGCCTCAATCAAATCTCCCCTAAGTCTCCTTTTACTAAGCTTGAAAAGTCCAAGTTTCTCAAGCCTTTCCTCATAACACTTATCTTTTATACCCGGAATCCATCTGGTTGCCCATCTTTGGACCTTTTCCAGCGCCTCTATATCTTTCTTTTAGTACGGTCCCCAGAACTGCACATAATACTGTCATAATACTCAATACTCCTGGCTATGTATCCTAGCATCCTGTCCTGTCCAATGTGCTTTTTTTTTTTTTCACTGCTACAGCACATTGACCAGACGCTGGTTTTGATCAACTATTACTCCCAAGTCTTTTTCTACATGTGCACATTCTATTTTGTACCACCCATAAAGTAATCCTGCCCTATGTTTTTATTCCCCACATGTAGAAATTTACATTTAGTTATATTGAATTTCATTTGCCAGGTTTCTGCCCACTTCTGGATTCTGTTTAAATCTTCTTGGATTACTTTAGTAGATTCAAAACTGTTGGCTAAACCTCCCAGTTTTGTAATCATCTGCAAATTTAACTAGTGTACTTTCAATGTCCGTGTGAAGGTCATTTATGTAAATGAGGAAGAGCAGTGGACCCAGCACCAATCCCTGTGGAACTCCACTTCCCACAATACCCTGCTCAGATAAGATCCCTCCTACTACTACCCTTTTACCCTGTTTACACTTGGTTTTAAAATGCGTTTCGGTGATCTGAACACAAGTGGACAACCGAGACACATCGCCGTTCACACCTGTGTCTATCATGCGTCTCCAAGGTGTTCAGCTGACCACTTGTGTTCAGATTTCATTACTGCCTACGTCATTTCTGCTAGAAGGTCGCCAGACAAGTGCCAGATTTGTTTCGCACAGGCTAGCTAAGAAAACAAAAATGTTTCAAGAACTAATATACATGTATGGGCTATTCCAACTGTTGAGATTGGCAGGACAAAGTCATTTGCGACTTGCAAAACAACCACCACGTCTTGCATTGATGACATATTTTCCTGTTACTTCCTTGTCGGGGATGCATCAGGACGCATTAGCGTTTACACTACAAAAGATATGTGGTCAAAGGCATCCCAGACCACTTCGGCAAGTGGTTTGAGTGATTGAATCACAATGCGTCTTGGTGGTCGTTTACACTTGTATTTAGCGCTGTCCACTTGTGATCCAATCGCCCAAGATGCATTTTAAAACCAAGTGTAAACAGGGTCATAGTGTTCTATCCTGTAACCAGTTCCGAACCCACTCTGAAATGTCTCCTGTAATTCCTAATGTCTTCATTTTGATAATGAGTTTGTCATGTGGTACCTTATCAAATGCTTTTTGGAATATATATAAATATATAATATCATAAGCCCTGCTCCCATCCAGACACTTGGTAGCTTCCTCAAAGAATCTCAGAAGGTTTGTCAGGCATGGTTTCCCTTGAAAAAACCATGTTGGCTATCTCTTAGGATGTTATTATTTTCAAGAAATAATCCTAGTTTGTCTCTAATTCAAGTATTTTTCATGTGATGCATATTAAACTGACAGAACAGTAGTTTCCTGGATCAGTACGGTCCCATTTCTTATATATTGGTATTACAATACCCTGTTTCCAGTCATTCGGTATTTCTCCAGTTTCTCAAGATATGCCATATGGGTATATGCCATCAGGGCCTGCTGCTTTATTTGTCTTTAGTTTATGTAATTTATCTAATACTTCTATATCCCCTCAATATCTGCCAAGACATTATGAGCATTGAATATGCCTTCCAGTCTATTAGTAACCTCTTCTCTGGTAAAACTCTCAACAAAGTAGCCATTTAGGGCATCAGCAATATCCTTATTCTTATAAAGCACTGCTCCTTCAGTATTTTTAATGCCCTTAAGTTCCTCTTTAACTTTCCTTTTCCTAGTACAGTATTGAAAGAAATGCTTAGGATTACTTTTAGCATCTTCTGCAATTTGCCTTTCAAAGAGCCTTTTGGCTACCCTTAGTTCTTTTTTAACCTTAGCACACATACTACAATATTCAGCCTTATTACTCTCAGTACTGTCATTTTTTATATATCTTAAACAGTTCATTCTTTTTCCTCAAACTCTTCCATATAGCTTTATTCATCCACTGTGGAGACTGCTTTTTCAACTGAATTTTCTGCGCCTTTGGAATGAATTTACACTGTGCATCAAGTATAACCCTTTTGAACCTGCCCAACTTTTCGTTCACAGTCCTGCAATCAAGAAGTTGCACCCAGTCTACCTTACCTAATTCTGATCGCATCTTTTCAAAGTAGACACACCTAAAATTTTAAATCCTGGAGTTAGATGGGGCCCTCTTAGTTTGGCAAAATACATCAAACCTAATTGTGGAATGATCACTTGTCCCAAGTGGTTCCATTACCTCTATACTACAAATTCTGTCATTACATAACACCAGATCTAGAATTGATTTCCCACTGTCTGACATACTGTGCTATAAAAAGGTCATTTATAACATCTAAAAATGCCTCCTCCCTTTGTCTTTGTCCTGTCACCAATTCCCAATTGATACTGGGGTAAGTGAAGTTGCCCATGATAATAGTCTCACCTCCTCTGAAAGCTTGTTTTATATTTTCAAAGAGCGTTGTATTCACACCACTGTCTGAAGCTGGCGGTTGGTAACACACTCCTATGTTAAGCCCCTTCTCATGTTCCCCTATGAGCTTAATACAAATATCCTCACTAGGCATGAGCTGGTCAACTTCTGGAATTTCTTGCACATTAAGTTTATCTTTTACATATAGAGCCACACCCCCAGCTCTCTTACTGGATCTATCCTTCCTAATAAGTTTATACCCTTCTAGATTATATTCATCCCCATCCTCTTCCCCTAGCCATGTCTCTGTACTACTATCCGTACTATGTCATAGCCCTTACTATTAATATCAGCCTCATTTTCCAAAAGTTTGTTTTTTATACGTATAGCATTTAAACAAAGACATTTCAGACTATTGCTTCTACACATCCTCTCCTGTTCCCTCACTCCCCACCGCCCCAAGCCACCCTTACTAAAATTTTGCTTTAAAAAGACTTTATTAATGTTTTCACTGTTATAGGTAGCTTTGACAGCTTCCATCTCGGCAGTCTGCACCTCCCTACGCATTTCACTCTCTATCCTCCCTGCCCCCCAAGTCTCTAGTTTAACCTCTTAAGGCACAAGCCAAATCTTGCCAATCCTTGCCCATTTAGGGGGTACCCTATTTAAAGCCTTATAACTCCAGATGTGAACACCACAGAGACTTGAAAAATGGCTTAACCTCTTAAGGCACAAGCCAAATCTTGCCAATCCTTGCCCATTTAGGGGGTACCCTATTTAAAGCCTTATAACTCCAGATGTGAACACCACAGAGACTTGAAAAATGGCTTAAATGAAGCAAGACATTTGTACAATTTACCATACTAGCAGATTAGTTTATATTCATAATTTTGGAAGAAATAGAGTGCCACAAATTCAATTGTTTTTGACAAAAATAAATTTGTTCTTTTTAAGTTTGCAATGAAATACTGAGAGATTGCATATATACAGGAGGTTAAACTATACATGTGCTAGATCAAAAACTTCTTGACCACAAGTTCATAAAATCTAAGGGTGGATACGTAGAACTACTATAGATGTATGAAGCAAAAACTAAGCAGTGTACCCAGCGTCTCCAAATCTATCCAAAATGTCTAAATTATGCATTGTTGTAAATCACAACATATTCACATATTTCAATACAAATCAATTGTTTTGACTCAAGGAAATCACTGTTGCATAATTTTCAAATGGGAATTACAAGCTTTCAGTCAGTACAGTGGTCTAAAATAGCTAGGTGTCCAGAAACATATCCAAAATCTCTCCAAAATTGAATAAAATGCTTTTTGTCCATTATAAAGCATATAAATGAGCCCCTTATGAAGGTTTAAGATGAAACATTGCTATCAGATTTAAAAAATAATGCAAAAATATTGTCACACAATGCAGTACAGTACCTAAATGTGTAATAATTAACTCGTGTGTATTTCTATACTCTGTACTCTCGTATGTTTTCTTGTATGAGGGTAGGACAACATGAAAACAATTTTCGACCGCCCACCACGTTTTGGCAATGGTCCAACTCTGACGTCATCACTGTGGCATGCTTCACAAAAACTATTACACTACCATCTAACGCTATCATTTACAGTGAAATATTCACATTATATAACACCACTAACCTATTTAAAGATACTTAATTTCAAAAATAACGTATATAACCGAAATATTTTGAGCAGTAATACGAGCATAGCAATGATGAAATCTCCTCTATGTTCAGTAGATAGAGACAGAGACAGTATCAATGACACTGTCCTATTCGCTTCTGTTTTGCTCCAGAAAACGATGTTAGCTAGGTCTATCAGCAAACATATGGCTTAGCTATGTCCAGAAGTCCTCAATAATAATAGTATTTTCCAAGAAATTACGAAATATCGTTGACCACCTTTCGTTAGCTGCAACGTATTTTTATGCTAACATAGAGTGAATGCGCAAGTGAATGCGATGCTAAGAATATTTCCTGTTACGCTGACCTATAAAACGCTATTCCAAAAGCAGAATTAGACATGTTATACATCGTTAGAAAGCTCATACTCTCACCTACTGAATAAATGAATTGTCAATCAAGCCAGACTGTACTAAAAAGGGCGACGACGCCGTAAACAACAGGTGTGGTATTACGCACAGCTATTTTGGAAGATACCCAGGCGTCACAGATGCGCCTATATTTCCCAAACTGATTGTCCAAGACAATATATGACCACGCAGTCTCAAAAGGGACATCTCTACACGTAAAACCAACAGTAAGGTTTTATATTTATTTAATATTTAGTCCCAGATATTGACTGTAGAATGACATGGTATCATTTTTAAAAACTTTTTCTCGTTTATTTCGTTGTTCAGTGAGCAGCGTTTTCACTGCTGTATAGGCATATCTTAGGGCTGTTGTCGGGTTTATCTTGTTGCTATGACGGAATATGATTTTTTAGTGGTGAAAGAATATTTTTATGAATGCCAAGATAGACAATATTGTCCATTATGTCAAGGGTGGGGGGTGTTTTTTAGATGAGACTGCAGGGAGGGGGTGCGTGTTAAATGAACGACCAGAGCGACAATGGTGGGGCTGCGAAACTCCGTCTTCGGCATAGTTGTCGTGTATCGTCTACTAATGAAACTAAAACAACGCGTTTCTGTTTTTAACTCACACTTTGGTTGCAGTAGCACCGAATGTTTGAGTTTAGTAATCTAGGCACGCCGGCGTGCCGACCACTAGGGGCTGTGCCTTAAGAGGTTAAATAATCCTATGCTACCCTGAGCATACGCTGGCCCAGTGCAAAGGTACCCCTCCGGTTCAGGTGCAGCCCATCATGTTTGTACAGCTCACTCCTGTCCCAAAAGGAATCCCAGTGCCCCATTAACCTGTACCCCCCTTTGCTACAAAAGGATTGTAGCCACGTGTTAAACCTCCAGATAAAGTTCTGCTTCCCTCTGCTTGCACGTGGTACAGGTAGAATTCCAGAAAAGACTACTGTGGAGGTTTTGCTTCTAATCTTCTCAAATTTGTCCTGCAGGACCTCAAACATGCCCTTACCTATATCATTGGTCCCTACGTGGACCATGACAAATGGATCCCTTTATTCTCTGGCCAGGAGCTTGTCCACGTGCTCAAGGAGATCTCCTACCTGGGCACCAGGCAGGCAACACACAGTGCGAGACTCCTTGTCACGCGAACAGACTATGCTGTCTACCCCTCTAAAAATCGAGTCCCCCAATATCAATAATTCCATTTTCCTGGAGGATGTGGCCATCTGGGTGCCCTGAGGCTCATCAGTCCCCGCACTCTCAGGGTAAAGGGCCAGGTCCAGTTCCTGCAAGGGCTGGAATCGGTTGGACACCACAACCTCTAGAGATGCCGCCCCTATGTGATGTGCAAGCCCTTTCCTGCGCTTACACCCAACTGTCTCTCCCTGCCTGTTCTGAAGACTTCCCCCCTCCCGACCTAGGCGTGCACACCAGGTCTTTAAAGGACGTACTATTTAGTTCTGGGAACTCTTCCAATTGTGAACTATGTGATGGTTCAGCCAGTTGGCTCTCAAGAACACGAATCTTGCTCTCAAGATGCTCAATAAGCTGACAGCGGTGACAGACAAACAGCCCAAGGAAATCGCTTTCCAGCAGAGCGATCATTCTACACCCCTCACATAGTTTTGGCCACATTTTAACCCCTAACTGTCTCCCTATCTCTCTCTAAGTTAAGATAAAGTTACTGCCGAGACGGAGTCAGCAACACCACAAAAAAACGCTAGGTGGCTACGGACAACAAGCAGTAGATACTGGAGAGGAAAAAAGCGTCTTTTAGCTAACTTCCCAGGTAATGTTAGCTAAGCATTTAGTTCATACACATAAGAACGACCAGGTGTGGAATCAATCTGATTTATAATCAGCTAACTTAGCTTTTGCTAAATGCCATTAACTCAAAGAAAAGAAACCCTTGTACTTAGCTAGCTAGGTAATATTTTGTCACAGGCCAAAATACAACCAAAATTTATCTGGAATCCGTTTATAATACTAGACTAACTACTACATTTAATGTTAGTACTTAACAACGGAGGCAAACAATTTAGCTAACAATAGTTATGATATGCTACAGAGACAAAAACACCAATCCACAACTTAAAAACACACGAGACGGCTCTTGACAGCTAACGGTTGAAACCGGAGAGGAGAAAAGCCTCTTTTAACTTTCTAACGTAAAGTGCTTAGTTTATAATATACTACAGTTAACGTTAGTACTTAGCTAACACTGGAGGCAGCTAGGATTTTCTTCCAAGAGGGCGAACAACCCCCCCCAAAAAAACCTTGTTAGCTTGAGTGTGCCAAATGTACTAACCGGCTCGCTAGCCGAGTGCTAACAAAGGGTAAAAAAAGCGGGGTAAAAGTCCCTCTCTGTTCCTTTTAATGGCAACAAAGGTTTTCATCTTAGTAAATCTTGCTTATAATAATGAGTTTTAAAAATGTGAACTATAATCAGAACTCCAAACTCCAATCCAAAATCCACAGAACTCCAACTCCAATCCAAACAAGCAATCACCCAAAAACAAATAAATCAAACACACAGCACCCAACACCCAACAAACAATTGGCTAGCACCACTCGTTCATCTTGCTCCAACTCCAATCCAACAAGCAAACACCCAAAAACAAATAAATCAAATAAATCAAACACACAACACCCAACAAACACTTAGGTTGCACCACTCGTTCGTCTTGGTCCCACAACAGGAAGTGTCTATCCGGTTCGTAATCAGTAGATAAGTAGAGCACAGTACCAATAAAAACTCCATTACCCATAAATTATCATTAAAAAACAAAAACAAATATTAGTTAAGTTACCATTAACAAAACTGGCAACCTGGCAACCTGAGAGGAGTAACTTACTTTGATATACAATAGAACATATTCGGCATTTAGAATTGGTCAAATCAAATTACCCTTAGAAAAAAAAATGCTGGCATAAATGTCTACAGGTGTACTGTATTCTTTCTTTTAAGTTTTTGTTGCTGATGTTTTTTAATTAAAGGCCACAGGGAGGAGTTTGCTATTGTAATGTAAGAGGAGCACTTGTTCAAAATGTTCATCTGTCAAGCGGTTCCTCTGGGGAGTAAAGATGTTGCCACCATAGTCTGGACGAATGCATGTACTTTCTGGGGGAAAAGGGAGGAGCCTCTGCCGCTGGGAGCCAGCGGCAGCTTCCCTATTGGTTAATCGAACTATCTGTCTCAGTGTGCCGGTTCTCCCTCCCCCACCCCGACACTCCCTCAGTTCCGTGTGTGCTGCAATCTAAAGCCGGGCACCCACCGCACGCGTATCGACCGCGAGCGCACTACGCGCGTATTACGCGCGTAACTGAAGCGTAGTTGAAGTACTGTTATTACAACGGCAGCGGGCGACGTCGTCTCCACCAGATGCGAACGCGTCGCGAACCGGCTGCGAAGCTCGCGCGACACAAGCGAACTGAAGCGTAGTTTTTCGCTTCTGTTCTATTTTTTCGGCTTGTCGCGCGTCACGATGGCCTGTTTATACACAGAAATATGCTCTAAAATGCTAGGTATACATGCTCTGATTTATATTTCATCCTTATATGACTGGGGGTGTGTCCCTAGTTACCTCCCAGATATTTTATAAGCAGCTAAAAAATACAAGCCTTTTCGTTTTTGTATTGTCCTTGCAGAAAAACAAAAAACAAACAAAACAAAAAAACTGGAACCTGGGGAAAAGGCAAACTTAGTTTCGCTATCTTATTTTGCGGAGGGGGTGGGGTAAATTTGAAAATACACCACAGAAAGACGTAGCCTATTGAATGACGTAGAAGTGAATGCACCGAGCAGCGATTTGTTAGCTCGAGTGTTGGAAGGTAGTTTTTAACCAACCATTGCTCAGCCTATTTGACTTCTCCGATGTCTTCGTTCGCCGTGATTAGCTGATTTTACTAAATCTGATCCTATAAATGTTTTGACGTGAATGACAAGACGACACCGGAATTCCCAATGGTTGATTACGGATTATTTATTATTATTATTATGATCATTACATATTCTTCGTGAAATTGGCACGCTTGTTAACCAAGCAAATAAATTAATACGGTTTGAGATTGATTATTATGCAGGCTACGTTGCGATTTAAGCTTATGGTAATTCTTTAAAGCGTTTACTTTCTCACGTATTTACATGTGTTAAAAAATATTACCGAATTAACAGACTGAAAAAGGTCTCTCACTAAGTATTCACTTACCCATAATCAACAGTCCTGAACAAACGTGAAATACACGATGTAATCCCACTGCAGAATATAGAGCTTTAAGCATGCCTTTGCGCGACACAAACGGAACCAGTGGAGACACGCTACGCGCCGCGCCGTGCTGCTTCGCCGTGCTGCTTACGCGACGCTTACGCGACGCGTGCGGTGGGTGCCCGGCGTAAGTCCCGACTGAAACACACCGGCGATACGGACAAAGCTATCGAGCTAAACCAAATTATCTGCTAAAAACAGAATTATGGACAAATTCAAAGATTTTAATTCTGTTATATCACAGACTTGCCAAATACATGGTGTGACTTCGTTGAAGGACCTTCAGCACATGTGTTCGGATACGCTGTTATCGAACAAAGATGTACTCGCTTGTTTGCCTACAGGATTTGGCAAAAGTTCAAGCGTGGCCTACGGTATGCAGTCTGCTATCAAATAAATACCCAGAAAAATGGCCAGAAGAAGCAATGGTTTCGATTGTTTGCCCATTACAATCAATAATGGAGGAGCACGTGGAACTGTTGAACCAAAATTAAATTAATAAATTTATCACCAATAAATAATTTGTGTTTGCTTCTTTTATTATAAGAACCGCAGACTCTGCATATCTCGGTGATAAATTTTGATGGTGTGGTCGGTGCTCCGACGTTAACGTTAGCCATTTTCCCCGAATGGTGGCGAACTGATGCGGGTCTGTGGAAAAGTTTGCCTCCAGTAATGTTTTTCCGGTGCACATTTCAGACCATGCCTGGCCAAAATCATCACCACATTTGGAGCGCCGCCCCTCTGCACTCTGATTGGTTGGGAAAATACAACTATCCCGGGAAGGTAGCCTCCTTCGTTTATGCCTAGAATGTCAAGGCATCGGCTAGGCTCTGTTGAACAAAGTGAAAAAAGAGACCGGCTCGCGAGGTTATTGCCACCGTGGCTGAAGAGCTGTTCAGGTGCACTCGAGGGTAAGATGGTGTTGGATTTAAGGAAGAGCCTCTTCACCCTTGGAAAGTCATTAATGCAGTCCAGAGTCTTACTTGTCCCCTCTAGATACTTCCGGACTTCATCAGCAACACCACCTTTGACATTGGAGCTTCCAGGTCCATAACTGAAGAAACCCTCACCTGACCGTGTAGAATTCACACTGCTGTTGTCGGACTCAGCATCATCACCTGAATCCAGGCGGGTTGCCTCTGACACCAACATTGCATGCATTTCCTCTCTTTCAGCTTCTGCCAGCCACCACAAACCGAACTCTGGCATAGTTGCTGTTGCAATTTTTGCATCCTGACTGTTAAACAACTGTGCAAAGCATGTGTCTATTGCTGCCAGGAGGGTGCCAATGACATCAGAGAATAAGCGTGTTGCAGCTCTCTTCTCGCATAGCTTCTTCTTCAGAGTAAGTAGTGTGGGTATCAGGAGTCCAAAGAAGCATTTCTTTTCTCCTTGCAGAAGGTCAAGAGCGAAGGTGAGTGGCTTCAAGACCTCAGCATATTCTCATGTGAAAGCATCCTGGCAATCTCCAGGCAGTCACAAACTTCCCCCAGCTGTGCCTAACTGAAAGACACAATATTTTTTGCACTGCATTATATTCTGAGTTCCAGAGAGTAACACATGGTACAGTGAGTTTCATTTTCCCTATGTCTTCCACAGCTTCAGCAGCTAATGGTGATCGGTGGGCCTTGTTCCATAAGGCTGAGCATTTGGCCATTGCACTGTAGTACACTTTGCACGTTGGCCCCTGTCCAAGCTTTCACATGATCCTTGGAGGCTATCAGATTCATTGTGTGTGATGCACATCTCTGGTGGGGTGGTAGAAAGAGATGCAGGTCTTCATCTGTCTCTTCAGCAAAAATAGCATCCACATCCTGGAATTCACCTTGGTCATCCACCTTATCGTGGTCATCACTTGCTGTTGAAAACTCTTTGAAAGTTTTTACAAAATTGCTACCATTATCCATGCTTGGACTTTATTTTCAATGTTGTAAGCCACGTGAATCTCATGTATCTTAGCAGCAACTATGTCATATGTGTGTCTGCCTTGAATCCTTGCACAGGCAAGTGCTGCCGATTTCCTCTCCAGCTCGTTGCCCTCGATCCAATGGCAGGTCATCCCAAAAAAGCTCCTATTGGAAGCTGTCCAAATATTAGCTCTTGTGCACACTGAATGTACCTTGCCTAGCTTTGCTTTAAGTTCCTCTCTTTCATGTGTGTGTATGCCTCATCAAGCCTAACCATCAGTGTCTTTCGGGTCATTACATTCTTTCCCCCACTTATGCCCTCAATTAGTTTCCTGAACGCATGCTGTTCCAATAAAGAGAATTACTGGACATCATCCACAATGAAACTGAAGACAAGGGAATTTACTTTGGTTTGGGAAATATTATTCACAAATTGTTCAAGCCTTGCTTGTTTCACTTGTGGCTCTCCATGAGTCTGCTAATCTGCATTGCTAGGTCCTGAAGAAAAAAGAAGTCTGTGTGCTCTTTGTAAATTCCCCAGTATGAAATACATACATGGAAGGAAAAAATGAAATAAAAATGCAATTTTCACTTGAAAGTTATTTTCATTGTTTGATCATAAATCATTAGAAATAATATGTTGTATCCTATTACTTCTAAAATAATTGAAAATGTGTTCAACCTCATAAATTAGGCTACTTCTGACTAGTACTACCCTTACTAAAACACATGGCACTTATAAGTGATAAGACATTTCATTGGCATCAGTTGGGGTTGGGGGCATTTTAATCATTCAGTAGCTGAGTTGTTATGACTGACATTCAAACTAATTGGTGAGTCAAACCATCGGATAGTATTAATATTGATAATAGTATTGATAATGTTATAGGGCTGTCAACAGTAGTATAAAATTGAGTATCTAACTTTCTAAAAATTATATGAATGTGAATATATTCGAATATGTAATGCCAGATTTACCTAAATGTATACCATGCTGCACAAGGGGGCGAATTAGACTAGCAAAAGTAACAAGTGAAAATGAGCTTTCTTTGAATCAAAAGAGAAATGTGAATTATCTACTCATTTCTAGTCGCATGGGGTTTGATAAAGGACAAAAAATCCTTTCCATAGGTACAAGAATTGTGTTTTTACTCCCAATATTGAACGTGTTTCTTCCCCCTGAAGCATTGCACTGACAGAGAACATTGCCATATGTTCACTCGCTAAGTTGGTGTGGGCGATCTTCACAGCACGCTGTCATCATTTTCTAAAATCAACTTGTCATATGTTCAGTTTAGCTAGCCAGCTAGCTAGCTAACTACAGTGGAAATGAGTGATCATAAGCTCCCATTCAACATTCTGTTTCTAGAGGAAAACGACTGAAAATTGCACACAGTACAGCAGACTACAGCTAGCAACAGGAGTGCTCCGACTCGATACAATCGTATTGGGTAACATTATGCATGGCAAGATCCAGGGTTGCCAACTTTCTTCAGCTGGCTGGAGTGAGATTTTGCAGACGGGGCGGGGGGGGGGGGGGGGGGGGGGGCACAACATTGCAACCACAGACTGGGGGGGGGGGGGGGGGGTATTAGTGTGTATGCAAATGTACCCATAGGTTGCATATGCTTATAATAAAAAACCATGTGAACACAATAAGGTGTCTTGAAGTCAGCCAGCCAGTTTACTGTAAAAAATGTTGAGGACTGACGATGAGGTGCGAATCTTAATTTCTGTATTCTAATTATTAAATGCTGTGGCAGAAAACATCAAAATAGCAATTTGTTTAAGGCTGCAGCAGACTAAATAAAAAATGCCAAGTTCAGTTGAGCCACAGAACAATGTAAGCACAAATGGAAGAGCCTGAAAGCAATTATTAATCACAGTAGGCTACAATTATTAAAGATAGGATTGTATATGGGGAATCTGGCAATAGGTCTGCATTTTGGGGACCACCATAGCCTAAATAAAATAATGTGATTAACATGCCAGGGAACAGGGAACAGGACCCAAGAACAAACATGTATGTTGGGTGGGACATTTATACATTCAACAGCAATATAGTTGCTAGTGTTCGGAACCTGGGGTGGTGTCCAGAAGATTGCATGTTCTGTGCCTGGTGAAGTGCTACTAGCTGCAAATATATTTATAAATGTTATGCTGTGTAAATGGATGTAAGGTAGGCCATGTCACCCTAATTAAGGGTCAGAGCTGCAAATGAATGTTTGCAATAAATGAGTCAAAAAAAATGAATAGATAAATAAACAATGAATCCCTTTAGATACCATTTGAGAGCTGCAGCTCTCTGACAATTTTTGAACAAAAACTTTCACTGATATTCAGATCATAATTTTTCTTTCATATCTGCATGTCATGGCTCCTGGAGGCCAAAGAACTACTGGTTCCCCATCCCAGCCCTGCCCTTGTTTCTCCGGCTTAGCTATCATATCTCCTTCTCTCTCTTTCGCCTTCTTAAATCTTAAATTCTTAAATATCTCAATAAACTCATCTGGAATAATAGAGTTGATAAGTCTTTCTTGAAAACATGCATAGTAGCTAGCTAACTAGTTGCATAGAAAAACTGAATGCCATTGTTTAGCATTGCTTTCATTTATCTCTCTGCTGTGCACTTAACGTTAGACAGCTAACGTAAGTTAGCTAGCTGTTTACATAGCTTAAGCTAGCTTAAACTTACTCTGTAACTTACAGAGCATTAATTCAAAACAAATATTATATAGTTAGTTTATAACAAACACCCTGGGTTCATTAATTAATTAATCCATGATTGATAGCTGTCCTAGTCACTTACCTTGGTTCATGCCGGGTTAGTTGGAGACTTGGAGTGCGGCTGGATTGCTTGAACGCCTTCTGGGCTCCCGGCTGTAAACTTGAGCAGCTGTCCAATCAACATGGAGATAAGCATTGCGCACGAATCATAGAGTAATTTAAGATGCAGCTCCAAGGAAACACCCATATGAAACACCCGGTTTTCGAATACTCAGCAATCTTCTATAGTCAAAGTCGTTCGCTTGGTTTAACCATAATACGTTCACCTGTTCATCTCTGTTGCTGTCACAGTGTTTTGGTGTGAGAATTGTTTGGGCAGCATGTGAGCGTGAGACTGAAGGTGAAAGCATGTGTCACACGCCAGAAGCGTGAGAGTTGGCAACCTTAAAATGGTTGAAACAAAATTCTATACCCAAGCTAAACCCATCCCACATTTTTCTGCAACGTTAGCTAGCTTCAGTCTCACGCTCACGCGATAAACCCCAATAAGTGTACTCGACTCGACTTCATTCCTGCAAAATTTTTGAAGAATGGTTCATCAGTTTTAAAGATCCCTATTACCAGCATTATCAACATCTCAATTAAGTCTGGGGTTTTCCCTGATGACTTTAAACATGCTAAGGTTAAACCCCTGTACAAAAAGAATAGTAGGAATGAGGTAGGGAATTGTCGCCCTATTAGTATTTTACCATGTGTTTTTGATGACCCCTCCCACTCTGCTTGTGGCTCCTTGTGTGTGTTTTGCCTGTTTTTCCTATTCCTGTGTAGGAGGTGTGTCAGGAGGATGAGTCACACCTGAATCAATTCCTCCTGATTGCAGAGTGGCAGAGGTGTATCAGGAGGAGGAGACACACCTGAATTAACTTCTCCTGATTGCTATATAAGACAGCTGAATGTCAGTTCTCTCTCTCTCTTCCCTGCTAACAGGGTTTTGTTTGGTGGTGTTTTTTGGTTTACTATTAGTTAAGTAAACCTGTTTACTTTAATTCCTGATTTCTTGTGTGGTCTCCCTTATTTTGTATGAACTTTGAGCTGGTTCATGACAACGTGAGGGCTCGTTGTTCTTAAATGGACTAGTTTAAGTGGCTTTTTGGCCTAGTTCGTAGTGTTGGAAATTAATTTTGGACTTTCCTGGTAAGTAACACTTAGGAAGGTTTATTCTGTGCCACATTTGATTGTGAAATTAGTTACTAGTGTTAATTGTTTGGGAGATGCACACAAGTAATTGATTTTTGGTCTTGGGGGAGAGAGGGCTTGATCAGCCCCTAGTCGCTCATTTTTTGGTGCAGTGCTGGTTCTAAATGAATGGCCCTGTTTTTTTGTTTTTTTTGGGGGAGTTCTATTCCCCTGCTAGGTTTCAGACAGCGGGTTCTGTTTAGGGAATCCGTTGTTTCAACTATAGTGTGGTGGTGAACATGGGTAGAGCAGTGGTCTCGGGAACACCTCAGGGGTTTCTGGGGGGTCGCTGGTTTAACCAGTTGCTTTCCCCCCCCACTGATTTAGAGTGTATAAATACCCCCCACAAGTAATCACTCGAAGACTAGGGTTGAGTTAGGTAGTATTTAGTGAGGTAGGTTAGGGTATTGGACTCCAGTTTTTTTTTGACATTCTTGAGTGTGAACCAAGCGGCCAAAACCAGACTTCGTTTTTGAAGCTCATTTCCTGGTCTTGTTGTTCCTGGTTGCTCACTAGCGCCACTACGGTTGGCTCCAGTATAGGCGTTTTCATATCCGGTTTCCATGTAAGTCTACGGTACAAATGCGGTCAAAATACAAAGTCAGTAATTTTTTCTCATGAGAACAAATAGTCACAATATGTGTATTTTATTCGTCTTATGACTGTCCATGGCTCGATTTCATGATTTATTGTGCCATTTGGGCACTGTTATAATATTTGTTGTGGACCAATGAGGTACAGTTTGCGTCACTTCCTGATTACTGCGGCGGACTAAGCTACAGTAAGGGCTACAGTCTATGGTCACTGGGGTGTGAGGTGGCGCCTCTTGGCCTTGACATTGCGGCTCCGACCACGGTCCACATGTGCGAAGTCAGAAAATGCAGGCATCCCATTTCGTAGTGATTTCACGAAGCGAATTAAGATTCTTAAGGTTTATTTGCTGAATAGCATACAACACACGATGAAATCACACACACAGAATTTAACGAAATTAACCATCTTTGTAAGACTGGCATTTAGAAAGGAACATGTTTTTAGCATTTAAGAGACCGACAAGAGCATTTAAGACAGTGGTTCTCAGAATCGGTCCTGGGGGGTCCTTGCGTATATTGGCTTTTCTCCATTGGTTTTGATAATAAAAATAAAAGTCTAATAATAATTAGAAATTCAGTGTAGGCTACATTATTTTTGTCTTCATGCACCAGATGGAAAACTTGCTGTACAAAGTGCGTTGTCATATTTACACGCCTGCAGATCAGTTATTAATATACTTGGTAGATTTGTTAATCACCGCTGACAGTGTTAATTTTTATTTGGTAGAAAGTGACTTGCGAACGATCGGTCAGCTAGCGTCACCCAGCAAGTGAACACCACAAACGACGATGGAGTAGCTAGTAGCAGTTACTGGCTCATTAACTGACTGTGGCGAAAACCTACGATGATAACTTGCTCGGTTAACAGCAGGTCTACCAGACAGTTATACGAAAATGAGCCTAGTCAAATCACCAGTAGCCTACACATCTCTGATTGATTGACCATCAGTGTAGTCGATGTTCTTCCCCTGTGGTTCATATTGCTAATGCGTGAGCTAACCACGGATAGCCTACCTAGCTCACTGGCAAGCTGATATGCTAGCTAAGCATATTCGTTTTGCTGAGAAACATAAATTGAAGATAACTGAACATAATTGTATTATTAATGCCATACATATAACGTGATTACATGACACAGTACAGTCACGGATGGAAATTAAACTCCGTAAACATTTGATAATATATTTCAAAACATAACGGCAGACAGTCAGCTAGCCTCAAGTTCTTTCTGCAATCGTTCGTTCAGGTTGATGGGCTTTTCTGCACCGGACTGTCAATCAAATTGTAAAAATCACAAGACCGCATAACTCTATGGTTTTGGCTCCAAATCGACAACATGGCCGTGCCCGCCATTGAGCTTCAAAATGTGTTTTAGAGACCCACGGAGAGTCAATGGGTGACGTCACAGTAGCTTTGTCCTCTGGTGTGAACCTGCTGTACTGTTGATTGTCCTCTACTTATAGGCAAGTGGCTTTGAATATGGGTTCTATTGTGAAGGATTTTATTCAAACTCCTTCAATGGAGTTATTGGATCAGTGTACAAAGGACCAATTATTAATGATTGCTGAGCACTTTGATATTGAGGTGACTGATAAACGTTTGAAAGAAAAAGTAAAAACTTTTCAAAAAAGCAAACTGGTGGAAAATGAGATTTTGTCTGAAGATGTGGGTAAACATGATATGATTTCACCTGCAGTGACCCCTGATGGCTTTAACGTTTGAACAGCAAAAGGAGTTGTTAATGCTTAAATTGGAACACGAAGAAATGATACAACATAGACAAGTGGAGTTGGAAGTGATGAAACAAAAAAATGAGCAGACAAAATTTGAACTGGAAGACTGAACTATAGACTGAACCTGATAAACGAGGGAAAGCTGTCTGGAGGGGTTGCTATTCAGGAAGAAAGTTGATTTAATGTTGGAACTAACCTGAAATTGCTTCCCAAGTTCACAGAAAAAGATCCAGACCTGTTTTTCTCTTTATTCGAGCGGGTGGCAGGGTCCCAGAACTGGTCTGACGAGGAGTACACATTGTTGTTACAATGTGTCCTCACAGGTAAGGCACAGGAGACCTATGCTTCTTTGACTGTAGCAGAGAGTAAGAATTATGATGTTGTTAAGACTACAGTGTTGCGGGCGTATGAGCTGGTTCCCAAAGCCTATCGGCAACGTTTCAGGAATTGGAGAAAGAAGGAACACCAGACTCATGTTGAATTTGTGCGGGATTTGGTTGTACAGTTTAATCGCTTAATGTTCCGGATCAGAAGTTAAAACTTTTCAAGAACTGTGTGATTTAGTAACACTTGAGCAACTAAAAAACTGTGTATCAGATAGTATTGCTACTTACATAAATGAACGAAAAGTTAAAACGCCCCAAGAAGCAGCAGTTTTGGCCGATGAGCATAGTCTGATTCATAAAAATACATTTGGCGAAGCTGGTTTTAATGTGCAGCAGTATGGTTTTTCAGAACGCACGGGTAAGCGTTTTGGGTCACAGGTGGAGTCCGGTTCTTCCAGGCCTGAGTGTAGTACTTGGGAGAAAAATGATTCCAGTAGGACTTGTCATTACTGCCAGCGTATATGGCACTGGAAAAATGAATGTCCTGCTCTTAAAGAAAAAGCAAAGTTTTCAGATAGTGCGCAAGTAAAACCTGCTGCTTTGGCTGCCCCCGTTGTTTCTTCAGTCCAGCTGGTGCTCCAAACGGGGTGCCACTCTGATGCCCGGTGTTCCACTGTGTGTGAGTCTGAAAGCAAAGGTGATTATTCAGCATTTATTTCAGATGGTTATGTGTCCCTGCCTGGAAAGAAGGAAGTGGCAGTTAAAATCTTGAGAGACACTGGCGCACTACATACTTTTGTCTGTAAGTTGATTCTTCCTTCCTCCTCAGATACAGACACTGGAGATTTCATTTTGATGCGGGGTATGGGTATGACTATTATTCCAGTACCAGTGCATAAAATGGAATTAGTCTGCGGGTTGGTCACTGGACAGGTGGCAGTTGGGGTGCGCCCTGCATTGCCTGTTTAAGGGGTTGAAATAATTCTGGGGAATGACCTGGCGGGAGATAGTTTGGGCTGAGGCTCTGCCATCTAATGTGGTTACCCAGGTTCCGGTACCGCTGCCTTCAAAATCAGAGGGGGAAAAACAGCGGAGTATGAACCTGAGGCGGAGTGGTTCCCAGTTTGCACAGTGACTCGAGCTATGGGTCATGTAAAAGATGAAGCTGCTCAGCATGTAAAAGCAGAGGCAAAAGTCGTAGTAATACCTGTGCCTCTTCAGTCTATTTCGCATAGTGAGTTAGTTCAGGAACAAAAGTCTGATCTCTCTGTGAAGGCCCTGTTTGAGCTGGTGTCTCCTGCGGGGGACATGGAAACTGCAGCTCAGGGGTATTTTGTGAAAAAGTTCAGAGAAACGGTGATGAAAGCCTCCCATGATGATGTAGCTGGTCATATGGGTGTTCAAAAAACATACAATCGGATCTTGTGTCATTTCTTTTGGCCCTGGTTGAAAGCAGATATATCTGCTTTCATCAAAACTTGCCACACTTGCCAGCTGATGGGTAAGGCAAATCAGTCTATAAGTCTGGCACCACTGTGTCCTATTCCAGCTTTGGATCAGCCATTTGAATATTTAAGAGAGGTAGTCCAGGTGAGCACCGGATTCACTCCAAATTAAAGCCGCAAGCGGCGTTGGGAGGGGTCCAAGCATTGGCACCATCGCACCCCCTATGGAGCGATTTGAAAATGGCTTTGTCCTCATGATCATACACCTTCACCCAACATATCTACTGAATATCATGATTATTGTATAAAAAATTGATGACTTATGGCCAATTTTGTGCTAAGAGACGCTGTCGGATGACTTAGTTGCGTCGCCATGGATGTGTCCTGGCCGCTTCTCGTGAAGGCATTTACTATGTCGTAACACTTAGATGGCATGTCGTAACACTTAGATGTCCCAGCGTGTATGTACAGCTGCAGCGCTTCCATGCTGTGACTAAAAAAGGCGTCACACTAGTGTTCTCACGATACCAAAATTTTGACTTTGATACCGATGCCAGGTTTAGTATCATGATAATTGATACTGAAACAATACTGATTCAATACTCGGTACCTAACGATACTGAAATTACCTTAATTGATCAGAAAGGTAATGTCCACAAGGGTTGACCTCATTTTCGAATTCACGGTTTATAAAAAACCTGGTTTATTAACAACTTTTAAGTTGAAGCCTGTTCAGCATATCAATAAGCATAGGCCTATAGTGTTACAACACTAAACCATAGAAAACTATATTAAAAATATTTAAAAAATTAAACAATTGTAAAGTAAATTATCTTTATACAGGTATTTCACTTTAAAATATATCTAAAAACAGCATATTTCAATAACAATACAGCATCTAACTTTAATAAAATATTTCCAAATTGGAACACCTATTGCTACTGAAGTGAACTGAGTCAAAGCTTGCGCTGTATCAAGGAGCTGAGTACACAAGCGCAAGTCACCTCACTTGGCAACCTTAGTTGCTACTGCCTTCTAGCGAAGATTCTGACAAATTACACTTTTCATCCTCTAAATCAGTAATGTGGGAGAGAATTTTCCCTGGCTTTTACATTTGACTCAAAACTACCGAACGTCGGAATATTCTAATACCGAACCGTTTCTTTTTTTTTTTTTTTTTAAGTACCGAGAAAGTGCTGAAGTTTTGGTATACCGTGCAACACTACATCAGACACATATTCCAATCCATTGCTCAGCTTAGCAGAGAATGCACATTTCAGAGCGCCACAGAGACAGATAGAATAATAACACATGAATGCACATTTCAAATAATAAATACGACATTGAGAAAAAACGGAAAAAAAAAAGAATATCAACTCGCGAAATGCGTGCTGCGCGCAAAGTAGCCTACCGTTTTATTTATTTAGACATTGGCAGATAAGAAAACTTTTGGTTACGCTGACCTATAAAACGCTATTCCAAAAGCAAAATCAGACATGTTATACATCGTTAGAAAGCTTATACTCTCACCTACTGAATAAATGAATTGTCAATCAAGCCAAATTGCACTAAAAAGGGCGACAACGCAGTAAGCAACAGGTGTGGTATTACGCACAGCTATTATTGAAGATAGCCGACCCTGGCGTCACAGATGCGCGTATATTTCGCTAACGGATTGTCCAAGACAATATATGACCACTCATTCGCAAAAGGGACATCTCTACGCGTAAAACCAATGGTAAGAGTGTACATTTATTCAATGTTTAGTCCCAGATATTGACTGTAGAATGACATGGTATAATTTTTTTTAAAATTGTCTCGTTTATTTCGTTTTTCAGTGAGCAGCGTTGTCACTGCTGTATTGGCATATTCTAGGGCTAATGTCGGGTTTATCTTGTTGCTACGAAATATTACATTACATTACATTACAGGCATTTGGCAGACGCTCTTATCCAGAGCGACGTACAACAAAGTGTATAACCATAACCAGGAACAAGTGTGTCGAAAACCCTAGAGAGAAGTACCGTTCCAAGGGAACAACCGCATAGTTCAACTTGGACCCTGTAGGTTAAACTGATTAACACTAACACATACAAGAACAGCAACAACGCAGTCCATGCGAAAATACAAGCAATAGTTAAGATAAGACGAGTGCATTAACTAAGTCACCTACGAAACAGCTAACTAGTTACAACCCTAATCTTAGTCAATTTAGAGATTAAATTGAGAATACGATTTCTCTCAGCATAATGACGGATTTAAAGACTAAACGAACTCACCCGATATTGTCTTCAAATGGATCTATGCCAAAGAAAAGTAATGATTCATCCTCTCAAAAAGCTTTTACTTACAAACTTTTAGTAGCAAAAAATGAAATACCAACTCGCCATCGATGCTACCTACGCGCAGAGTACCGTGTTATTTATTCAGACACTGGCAACTACAGCATAAATTGCGTCTTTTGTTTATATTCAATATTAGTAATTGCAGCGAGAAACAGCAGCTGTAGACACAAGATAGTTTATATTATGGTAGCAATGGAACGAAGCAGACTATATATGTATTAGGCTACCGTCATTGTTTCATTATACCAGCGTGTTTTCGCGCGTTTGCACAGAAACTCAGAACCTATCAATAAAATGGTTTAGCTATTTCTCAGCATAATGACAGATTCAAAGACGAAACGAACTCACCCGATACTGTCTTCCACTGCTTCCCCGACGTTCAGACCGTCCCCTCACTGATAAAAACTAGACCCTACGGTGTCGGATTACTTGCGTCGCCATGGATGTCGCTTGCCGTAAAGAAGTTTACTCGATGTCGTAACCGTTTAGATTTGGAGCTCCAGCTTTTCCGCACCCCACCTAATAAAAAAGTCCAAATGGCGGGCAAACCATATGGCGGACATAAGTGGTCCCAAAAGCAAAGTTGTAGAGCACATTCAGATGCATCGGTCGATGAGGTTTTGTGTTGATCGGACTTATGGTGTGGCAGTTATAGCCTTTAAAAGAGTGATCCTTTGTTATAGCGCCACCATCTGGCCAACATAGGTGATTTTTCGTGGCTGAGTAGTGGGGGGCCATAGGAACCCACCTACCAAAGTTGGTTGGTCTACAACTTATGGTTGCTGAGCCTCAGACATTTTAGTGGAGAAAACTGCCACGCCCCAACGAAAAAGTGTAAATGGCGGGCAAACAATATGGCGAACATAGGTGGTGCCAATGGCAAAGTGATAGAGCACGTTCAGATGCATATGTCGATGAAGTTTTGTGTTGATCTAACTCATGGTGTGGGAGTTATGGCCTTTTACGCCTAACCCTTTGTTATAGCGCCACCATATGGCCGACATAGGTGATTTTTAGTGCCTGAGTAGTGGGGGGCCATAGGAACCCACCTGCCAAATTTGGTTGCTCTAGGACTTATGGTTGCTGAGCCTCAGACACTTTTAGCGGAGAAAAATAATAATAATAATAATAATAATCCTAACAAATACAATAGGGTTCCACCAGCTTCGCTGCTTGGACCCCTAATGATCTGGTTTTTGGGCACTCGGTGCGCGGACCATTGGCAGTTTTGCAAAGTGGTGGCCAACAGTCTGAGCCGCCACAAAACTTGATTGACTAGGTGAATGGTTTTAGGCACAGACTCTATATGGCGGGGAAAATGGCAAAACGCAGGTTGCAAAAATCACAAAAGAAAATTAAATCACTATTTGACTGTAAAGTAAAACAGTGGCAGTTCAGTCCTGGAGATCAGATCATGTTTCTTCGGCTGGCTGTGGGTTCACCATTTCAGGCGTGTTTTGCTGGTCCATTTACAGTTAAACAGCAAGTCTCTGAACAGGATTATTTGATCTCAATGCCTAAAGGAAAATCTGGGTTGTGTCATGTCAATTTGTTGAAGCCCTATTATGCCCGTGTGTCGTCGTCCCCTGGCTCCAGTGAGGTCCCATGCATAAAACCTGCACTTTGCGTAAATACAGAGGTCTCTTCGCCGGCGGGGGCAGTTAATGGGGAGGGGGAATGGCCAACAGATGAGGGTGTGTTGCAGGTACGTTTGAACATCTCTGAGGCATTAAAGTCTTTGCCTTTAATACTTGGGCTTGTTAGGATATTTTGCCCTTATTCGTGGAGTCAAATGCAGGACGATGAAGAACACGCTGACAAAGTTTCCTCAGAGGATTTGTTGTTTAATTCAATGCGCAAGGGAGAGACAGACCCAGCACATTCGGGCGCTGCGCTGAGAGAATCTCTGCCGATCACGCTGTGTGGTGTCTAGATATACAGTTTGTGGTTATACATATCAAAGGTTGCGTTAAGTGGCGGGCCGGAGATAAATGGTCTTGTCCCTTCCTGGGAACCCTCGCAGTCATTTAGCATAGGAATGTGACATCCTTGCCGCAGACACTAGAGGTGTTATACGGAGACACACTATAGATGTGCTAGACATAGAGGCATGCAACTACAAACACAGTATGGTATGAAAAGGAAACTTATATAGTTACATGAAACCTATGACCAAAACAGGGAACCTATCAGTCCCCCATTTTGTATTTGGGAATATGAGGCTAAAATGCCATATTCCCCATAACCTATTCAAGCCTATACCCCCAGTGAGCAAGCACATGGCAACAGTGGCAAGGAAAAACTCCCCTAGAGTAAAGGGGAGAAACCTTGAGAGGAACCAAGGCTCAGCAGGGGGGACCCATCCTCCTCGGGTTGGCCTGTGTACAGTTCTGGTGAGAAAATCAATTTCTCACAATTACAGAATAATTCATGTTCTCTAACATGTCCGCATGCCATACATTCTGTAAAACTGTCTTTAATTTGCGATACATGCCAATTACCAGAAAAAGGGTAAAAATGTTGAATACCCACACACATTGGGAGAAAATTACCCAGACAATACATACAAACAACCCCACCCCAAGGGACAGTAATTACTATCTTTTAGCCATTGGGTCACAGTTGTTGCATTTTAGCTGCATTGTGATATTAGGGTTCAACACCCAACTATCAGATGCTGGAGCAAAGGTGTTAGTGGTGACATCAGGAGTGACTAGAATAGAGCGGATAGTGGTCAGGATGTCAGTTAGATTAGTGCAGTGGAAAGTGTTACTATTTTCAAGCAAATGCTGGAGCAAAACAGTGATTTCCTCCCTATTATCATGCATAGCATAAGTAAGAACAAGAGTAATTTGGTTAGAAAGTAGTCCTCCTTTTGTCACCAATATTGTGCCTGTTGCTAACAGGTATCAGCCCAATCTCAATTATTAACATTTATTTTTTTAACCAAAAAATGGCATTTGCTGTGGACCCAGTGGCTCCCTCCCACTATGCAATACCCCTATGGTTCCTAATTATATCTAATATATATATATATATATATATATAACTTTGTAACAAAGATAGCCTAACCTGAAGCATTTTACACCAGTGATTAATGATTATGTGAGTGTCTGATTGATACAGCTATTAGAGCAGGCAGAGGCTCTCTTTCCGAGGAATTCAAAATTTAGGTCCATTATACAATTTAGGGCATGTGCCAGGCTTCTCTGGAGGGCTGCATGTGCCTCACCTCTTAGCTGAAGGGCATATCCGTATATGGCCTTCCGAGTGGGACAACCATCTTCCTCCATTCCTGAAACCTTTTTATCCTAATTAATATAAAACTTTTCCAGTATTTTAATTGCCTCCTCCCAACCTATTCCTGTATCAACCCACACTCTCAGACTATATACAACATTACAATATAATGACAAAAATATCCAATATGACAACATAATGATGAAAATGTCGCTGTGAAGTCATCCCATATCCAACAGTCGCTAGCAAGGTTGGTGCACATTCTTGTCCTGGAAACGTGTCTGAATGGAGACACGCAGAGAGAGAGATAGCCCCCAGGGGCTATAAGGGTAGACGGAGATTATTGTGCCCCATGTTGGGTCTCACCCTTGTATTCTCTTAACTATTTAATGTGGGACCACACCGGAGTTCCATTCACTGGAAGCAGCTGATGGAATCGTGAGGCTGTGTGGTCCAGACCAAATTTGGATAAAATGTCATCCGGTTATGTTTTCACCAGGACCTTGTCTCCAGGTTCAACCAGGCATGTTTCTTTGTCCTCAGCCGGGTCAGGTCCAGTTCTGTGATCCTGTAAAACACACTTAGGACAAAAGCCTGCAATATTTACCTAAACGGTCACCCATTACATGAAATTTCCCACCAATACACTAACCATCAGGAGTCCTCATGTGTCAACCTGTAAGAATTTCATGGGGTGAAAGCAAATGTTAATTACTCAGTGTTAATGACTCAGTCCCGCTTTCACGGAGAGGAGCACGGCTGGTGGCTGCTTCACCCAGTCTTATCCTAAAATGGAGAACAAATGATTAGTTGTTATTTTCTTGTACCAGTCCCCCATTTTGTTTGTGTTGGGGGCTCCTGCACTAGTCAGGAGTCTCCTACAAGTTCAAATGTCACACGCCATTTTAAAATCCTTATGCTTACATCCTCAATTCTCCACATGCAAACACTTTCAAACCCGTTTCTGTCAAATGTTTTAAAATAACATCTAGGTCTCTGCAATGCGTGTCCATATCTTTGGATGAAATTAATAAATCATCGACATATTGGCGCACACATGATTTAATTTCAGGGAGGCTATTAATTACATCAGCTAACGCACGGTGGAACAGGGTCGGAGAGTTGTGAAAGCCTTGGCTAAGTCTAGTGAATGTATATTGTTTATTTTCAACGGTAAAAGCAAAACCAAAATTGACTATCCTCGGACACAGGGATAGACCAAAAACCATTGCTTACATCTAAAGAACACCGTGTGATCACTTGTAACAGTGGAAAGGATGGTGTTAGGATCTGCCACTATAGGTGTTAACTTGTCTGCATGCAAATTGATGTCCCGATAATCAACAGTAAGACGCCATGAGCCATCTGGCTTCTTTACAGGAAGATTGGTGAATTACATTTTTGACTGAGTCTCTACCACCACTCCCTTTTCATCAGTTCTTCAATCGTTTTTTTAACTGCGCCTATAGCCTCTGCTTTTATCAGGTACGGCCGTGTGGGTGGGGGTGGTTTACCTGTGATTCTAACGGGGCATTTTAATGCGCCCGCAATCAAGTTTGTCCGTAACTTGTATCGCTGCACAGCTTGCAAAGTCTTCCCTACATCGTGCGTAAACAAGCGGAATTGTTGTATATTTATCGGAAGGTATCTGCAATGCTGGGGAATCTCCTTAGTTCAACTGACATTGTAAATCATTTAACATATCCATGCCCATGATGGTTCCCTCTGTCTGGTTGTTGCAATAGTAAATCCGGCTTATCCAAAATTTGTGTTCGGTTTCAAATAATATGGGTTTAGTTAAATATGCCTTGATCATTAAAAACTTCAATGGATCTCTTAGTCAAAGGCAACCCCGGGACATTAGTAACAGATACTGAAGCCCCTGTGTCTACGAGGATATTACACGATATGCCCCCCACCCTCGCTTGTATGTATGGCCGTTTGTGCGAAACCTCAACACCTGATGCAATGGGGGCCAACGTATCTTATTCTGAGGTTTCAAGCGATTTAATTAATCTAACGAGTTCGTCTTTTGACATGTCTTGGAGCTGGCTACCTCGTTCTGACTGACCTTCATTTCTGAATTCGCACTCATGTGCCCAATGTCCGTGTTTGTGACATCTTCTGCACCGGTTATTCCCAGATCTGCATGCCTGGGCAACGTGTCCATATCTGTGACAGATCTTACATTGGGTCTTTCTCCCTCCGAGACAGTCCGCCTGGCTATGCCCTGATCTCCCACAGTTGCTGCAAGGAGCTATCTCCTGTACCGGAGCCATGTGGAGGGGTGCTTTATTGTGAGAATGTGACCTCAGACCTGATCTTGTGCCCCCCTTGTTTACACCACTATGATATTTATTTAAACATGCAGCCCACGAAATTAAGTCGCTACAATCCTTTGGTCGAAAACCAGCCTTACCCGCTGTGTCTCGGTATAAAGCTACACTTCCCTCGAGTACATTCATCAGGAAATCGGGGTTATCTTTACTTGGATTGTCACCTGCATTACCATATGTGGAGTACAAACTGTATTTCTCATCAATATACCTATCAAAAGGTTCATCTTCGCGTTGTTGGCGGGTAAGATATACTGAATACAGATTGGAACCTGTACCTAGAGCTTGATAAACTGTCTTCCTGAACTTCTCCACTGCTTCCTCCATCTCAAGCGTGGATGTGAAGCGGACAGATGCCCATGCAGAGTTATTAAATTCCCCTAACTCGCTCCATACTGCACTTGGATATTTTGCCTTTGTTAACACATAAACGTCGAAAGCATGTAATCCCCCCACCGTCATGTACTGTGCTATTTTCTCCCAAAACGCCATGTTCGGGTCATCTCTTTTGAGATCGGGTAATTCCCGAACCATGCTACGCAAATCAGAAGGACTTAATGGTGTATGTTTGATTTGTGTTATAATACTTGGCTGTCCCTCACTCCGATCCGGATTCGGAATCGAGTCTACTGCTATGGGGGCCATTGGGGCACTAGGCTCTGCAGATATATCATCCATAACTTGTGAATATGGGGGAGCCTTGTACAAATCCTCCTGTACCTCAGCTAATAGTCTGTTTTTGCTGTCTATTTCACTACAACACCTTTGCAGCTCGTCTATTTCACTACGGCAGCGCTCCAGCTCTCCCTCATATTGTTTGAGTTTGTGTGCTGCGCTCTTATATGCCATCACTACGCACATTGCTGCATATTTACCTTTCTTTTTATTATTTTTCTGTTGGGACCACCATACGTTCAGTGCCTCCTCTGAAATTACCCCGGAATCATTTTTGCTGGGGAATGGGGGGTTAGTTCTCATTGCTTTCCCATATCTTTTAACCATAGCTTTTAATGCCGCTGCCATTAGATCCCCGCATAAAACCTCTTTCTCCGTCATCATTCCCGTAGTTGGTAGCCCTTCAGAATTACGCAGATTAGCTATTATGAGCCGTTAACTACACAAAAGGAAAATATGCGCTTTTACGATTCTCTTATATTATATGGGTTATATATACTATATTGTGTACACTTAATATAACAAACATATCACGTAGGCCTAACACAACAATACGTTATTCTGCAGACATTCAAACACTTCTAGTACACACATAACATTTCCAAACACAAGACGCAAATTGAGCTCAGCCCATGGCAAAATAGGCCTGATGCAACAATACAACATTTTTCTGCAGACATTCACACACTTCAACCAACACAAATTGAGCTCAGAACAAGCAAACAGAGCACTTTCTCTCTCGCATTCACTCGCATTGGTAAACAACCAAGGTTCTCTTCTTGCACACGCTTTGGCACGCAGCCCAGTTTTTCACAATTCGCAGTGTTACTCCGAAACACTTGGGCTACTAACAGCAACCAGCATGCCCCAAAAACCAGCAACACCAAAACCTGTCCAACAAATTATTAAACAGACGCTCCCTCGTCTGATGGTTCCGAACCGAAACGTGTTTTTGTGTCCACTCCCGACACACACGTTACTAAACAGCTGAAGGAAAGTGGACGCTACTTCGCCCGTGAGCCCGACGTGGCTCGGAACGTGTCCTTCTGTCAAATACCGACACACGTTACTGTTTAAGGAAGGTGGACGCTACTTCGCCCGTGAGCCCGACGTGGCTCGGAACGTGTCCTTCTGTCAAATACCGACACACGTTACTAAACACGTTACTTCTTGGCGTCGAGGACCCTACGTGGTCCGGAACGTTACGTGACTTCACCCAGCACGCAGACGTTACTAAACAGACGCTCTTCTTGGCGTATTGGACCCGACGTGGTCCGGAACGTTACGTGACTTCACCCAGCACGCAGACGTTACTAAGGAAGGTGGACGCTATTTCGCCCGTGAGCCCGACGTGGCTCGGAACGTGTCCTTCTGTCAAATACTGACACATGTTACTAAACCGACGCGTTTCTCAGCGTCGAGGACCCGACGTGGTCCGGAACGCTGCCGTGCTCTAGGCCTACTTCAGCACGCAGACGTTACTGAACAGATTGACGCTCCCGCGTACTCTGTTAATACTGCTAGCACTACCACATTAAAATGACGTCAACATTAAAAGACAAACTCATCATCAGTTGTTACATCAAAGTCCTGTCCACGTAACTATTTCTTAAAGTACAGAACAGGAGTCACTTCCAAATTGCACCAAGGAAAATCAACGCCTAATGAAGGTGGTAAGTTGTGTTTAAGAAAAGATACTCACCTTCTTGTTGATTCTCGTTGTTTCAAGTGGAAGATATTTCCTGTCCCTTCGTGGTCGCCAAAACTGTTAGGATATTTTGCCCTTATTCGTGGAGTCAAATGCAGGACGATGAAGAACACGCTGACAAAGTTTCCTCAGAGGATTTGTTGTTTAATTCAATGCGCAAGGGAGAGACAGACCCAGCACATTCGGGCGCTGCGCTGAGAGAATCTCTGCCGATCACGCTGTGTGGTGTCTAGATATACAGTTTGTGGTTATACATATCAAAGGTTGCGTTAAGTGGCGGGCCGGAGATAAATGGTCTTGTCCCTTCCTGGGAACCCTCGCAGTCATTTAGCATAGGAATGTGACATCCTTGCCGCAGACACTAGAGGTGTTATACGGAGACACACTATAGATGTGCTAGACATAGAGGCATGCAACTACAAACACAGTATGGTATGAAAAGGAAACTTATATAGTTACATGAAACCTATGACCAAAACAGGGAACCTATCAGGCTCTTGGATGAGGGTAAGCGCAATGAACTCGTTTCATTGATAAATAGCTACCCAGCGCTATTTTCAGATACGCCGTCGCAAACGGCGGCGTATCTGCATATTTTTTATTTTTATTAGGGGTCCAAGCAGCGAAGCTGGTGGAACCCTATTGTATCTGTTAGGATTATTATTATAAGGGGTCCAAGCAGCGAAGCTGGTGGAACCCTATTGTATCTGTTCGGATTATTATTATTATTATTATTATTATTAGGGGTCCAAGCAATGAAGCTGGTGGAACCCTATTGTATCTGTTCGGATTATTATTATTAGGGGTCCAAGCAGCGAAGCTGGTGGAACCCTATTGTATCTGTTAGGATTATTATTAGGGGTCCAAGCAGCGAAGCTGGTGGAGCCCTATTGTATCTGTTAGGATTATTATTAGGGGTCCAAGCAGCGAAGCTGGTGGAACCCTATTGTATCTGTTAGGATTATTAGGGGTCCAAGCAGCGAAGCTGGTGGAACCCTATTGTATCTGTTAGGATTATTATTCTTATTTTTCTCCGCTAAAAGTGTCTGAGGCTCAGCAACCATAGCTCCTACAGCAACCAAATTTGGCAGGTGGGTTCCTATGGCCCCCCACTACTCAGGCACTAAAAATCACCTACGTCGGCCAAATGGTGGCGCTATAACAAAGGGTTTTGCGTAAAAGGCCATAACTCCCACACCATAAGTTAGATCAACACAAAACTTCATTGACCTATGCCTCTGAAGGTGCTCTACAACTTTGCCATTGGCACCACCTATGTCCGCCATATTGTTTACCCGCCATTTAGACTTTTTCGTTGGGGCGTGGCAGTTTTCTCCGCTAAAATGTCTGAGGCTCAGCAACCATAAGTTGTAGACCAACCAACTTTGGTAGGTGGGTTCCTATGGCCCCCCACTACTCACGCACGAAAAATCTCCTATGTCGCCCAGATGGTGGCGCTATAACAAAGGATCACTCTTTTACAGGCTATAACTGTCACACTATAAGTCCGATCAACACAAAACTTCATCAACTGATGCATCTGAATGTGCTCTACAACTTTGCTTTTGGGACCACCTATGTCCGCCATATGGTTTGCCCGCCATTTGGACTTTTTTATTAGGTGGGGTGCGGAAAAGCTGGAGCTCCAAATTCTAAGTGTTACGACATCGAGTAAACTTCTTTACGGCAAGCGACATCCATGGCGACGCAAGTAATCCGACACCGTAAGGTTAGTTTTTTATCAGTGAGGGGACGGTCTTGGGGCACTTGGAACGGTAGGATACTGCCCTCTAGGGTTTTCGACACACTTGTTCCTGGTTATGGTTAGACACTTTGTTGTATGTCGCTCTGGATATGAGCGTCTGCCAAATGCCTGTAATGTAATGTAGGCTAATATTCCGTAACAACAAGATAAACCCGACATTTGCCCTAAAATATGCCAATACAGCAGTGAAAACGCTGCTTACTGAATAACGAAATAAACGAGACAAAGTTTTTTTTAATTATACCATCTCATATTACAGTCAATATCTGGGACTAAACATTGAATAAATATACAATCTTACCATTGGTTTTACGCGTAGAGATGTCCCTTTTGCGACTGAGTGGTCATACATTGTCTTGGACAATCCGTTTGTGATTCCTGTTGCTTACGGCGTTGTCGCCGTTTTTAGTACAATTTGGCTTGATTGATTGATAGTTGATAGTTAATTTATTCAGTAGATGAGAGTATAAGCTTTCTAACGATGTATAACATGTCTGATTTTGCATTTGGAATAGCGTTTTATAGTTCAGCGTAATGGAATATTTTCTTATCGCATTCACTGTGGCGTAACATTAAAGACGATGCACCTAACGAAACGTTGTCAACGATTTTCATAATTTCTTGGAGAGTACTATTATTATTGAGGACTTCGGGGCATAGCTAAGCCATTTCTTTGCTGATAGACCTGTCTGACATCGTTATCTGACGCAAAACAGAAGCGGATAGGACTTTGTCATTGATTTTCTGTCTCTATACTACTAAACACAGATAAAATGTCATGTTGCTATGTAAGTATTACTGCTCAAAATATTTCGGTTATATACGTTATTTTTGAAATTGAGTGTCTTTAAATAGGTTAGTGGCATTATATAATGCGGATATTTCACACTGCAATGCAAGCGTTAGTGTAATAGTTTTTGTGACCCATGGAACAGTGATGACGACAGTGTTGGAACGTTGCTAAAACGAGGTGGACGGTTGAAAATTATTTTCGTCATTATGCTGAGAAATAGCTAAACCATTTTTATTGATAGTAATTGAGTTTCTCTGCAAACGCGCGAAAGCACGCTGGTATAATAAAACAATGACGGTAAATATAGCCTATATATGTAGTCCGCTTCATTCCGTTGCTACCATAATATAACAAACTGTCTTGTGTCTACAGCTGCAGTTTCTCCCTGCAATTACTCTTGAATATAAACAAAAGACGCAAATGCTGTAGTCTGCCAATGTCTAAATAAATAATAAGGTATTCTTCGCACAGCACGCATGCTAGCAGGGTTGTCGAGTTGATATTTCGTTTTTTGTTTCGTTTTTTAAAATGTATTTATTATTATTCTGTCTGTCTCTGTGGCGCTCTGAAATGTGCATTCTCTGCTAAGCTGAGCAATGGATTGGAATATGTGTCTGCCGTAGTGTTGCACAGTATACCAAAACTTCAGCACTTTTTCGGTCCTTAAAAAAGAAACGGTTCCGTATTAGAATATTCCGACGTTCGGTAGTTTTGAGTCAAATGTAAAAGCCAGGGAAAATTGTCTCCCGCATTACTGAGGATGAAAAGTGTAATGTCAGAATCTTCGCTAGATGGCAGTAGCAACTAAGGTTGGCAAGTGAGGTGACTTGCGCTTGTGCATTTTGCGTGGTTGATACTGCGCAATCTTAGACTCAGTTCACTTCAGTAGCAATAGCTGTTCTAATTTGTAAATATTTTATTAAAGGAAGATGCTGTATTGTTATTGAAATATGCTGTTTTTAGATATATTTTAAAGTGAAAGACCTGTGTAAAGATAATTTACTTTACAATTGTTTAATTTTTGAAATATATTTAATATAGTTTTCTATGGCTTAGTGTTGTAACACTATAGGCCTATGCTTATTGATATGCTGAACAGGCTTCAACTTAAAAGTTGTTAATAAACCAGGTTTTTTATAAACCGTGAATTCGAAAATGAGGTCAACCCTTGTGGACATTACCTTTCTGATCAATTAAGGTAACTTCAGTATCGTTAGGTACCGAGTATTGAATCAGTATTGTTTCAGTATGAATTATCATGATACTAAACCTGGTATCGGTATCAAAGTCAAAATTTTGGTATCGTGAGAACACTAGTGTGACGCCTTTTTTAGTCACAGCATGGAAGCGCTGCAGCTGTACATACACGCTGGGCCATCTAAGTGTTACGACATGCCATCTAAGTGTTACGACATAGTAAATGCCTTCACGAGAAGCGGCCAGGACACATCCATGGCGACGCAACTAAGTCATCCGCCAGCGTCTCTTACCACAAAATTGGCCATAAGTCATCAATTTTTTATACAATAATCATGATATTCAGTAGATATGTTGGGTGAAGGTGTATGATCATGAGGACAAAGCCATTTTCAAATCGCTCCATAGGGGGTGCGATGGTGCCAATGCTTGGACCCCTCCCAACGCCGCTTGCGGCTTTAATTATTCTTATTTTTCTCCGCTAAAAGTGTCTGAGGCTCAGCAACCATAAGTCGTAGAGCAACCAAATTTGGCAGGTGGGTTCCTATGGCCCCCCACTACTCAGGCACTAAAAATCACCTATGTCGGCCAAATGGTGGCGCTATAACAAAGGGTTTTGCGTAAAAGGCCATAACTCCCACACCATAACTTAGATCAACACAAAACTTCATCGACCTATGCCTCTGAACGTGCTCTACAACTTTGCCATTGGCACCACCTATGTCCGCCATATTGTTTACCCGCCATTTAGACTTTTTCGTTGGGGCGTGGCAGTTTTCTCCGCTAAAATGTCTGAGGCTCAGCAACGATAAGTTGTAGACCAACCAACTTTGGTAGGTGGGTTCCTATGGCCCCCCACTACTCACGCACGAAAAATCTCCTATGTCGCCCAGATGGTGGCGCTATAACAAAGGATCACTCTTTTACAGGCTATAACTGTCACACTATAAGTCCGATCAACACAAAACTTCATCGACCGATGCATCTGAATGTGCTCTACAACTTTTCTTTTGGGACCACCTATGTCCGCCATATGGTTTGCCCGCCACTTGGACTTTTTTATTAGGTGGGGTGCGGAAAAGCTGGAGCTCCAAATTCTAAGTGTTACGACATCGAGTAAACTTCTTTACGGCAAGCGACATCCATGGCGACGCAAGTAATCCGACACCGTAAGGTTAGTTTTTTATCAGTGAGGGGACGGTCTTGGGGCACTTGGAACGGTAGGATACTGCCCTCTAGGGTTTTCGACACACTTGTTCCTGGTTATGGTTAGACACTTTGTTGTACGTCGCTCTGGATATGAGCGTCTGCCAAATGCCTGTAATGTAATGTAGGCTAATATTCCGTAACAACAAGATAAACCCGACATTTGCCCTAAAATATGCCAATACAGCAGTGAAAATGCTGCTTACTGAATAACGAAATAAACGAGACAAAGTTTTTTTTAATTATACCATCTCATATTACAGTCAATATCTGGGACTAAACATTGAATAAATATACAATCTTACCATTGGTTTTACGCGTAGAGATGTCCCTTTTGCGACTGAGTGGTCATACATTGTCTTGGACAATCCGTTTGTGATTCCTGTTGCTTACGGCGTTGTCGCCGTTTTTAGTACAATTTGGCTTGATTGACAGTTAATTTATTCAGTAGATGAGAGTATAAGCTTTCTAACGATGTATAACATGTCTGATTTTGCATTTGGAATAGCGTTTTATAGTTCAGCGTAATGTAATATTTTCTTATCGCATTCACTGTGGCGTAGCATTAAAGACGATGCACCTAACGAAACGTTGTCAACGATTTTCATAATTTCTTGGAGAGTGCTATTATTATTGAGGACTTCGGGGCATAGCTAAGCCATTTCTTTGCTGATAGACCTATCTGACATCGTTTTCTGACGCAAAACAGAAGCGGATAGGACTTTGTCATTGATTTTCTGTCTCTATACTACTAAACACAGATAAAATGTCATGTTGCTATGTAAGTATTACTGCTCAAAATATTTCGGTTACATACGTTATTTTTGAAATTGAGTGTCTTTAAATAGGTTAGCGGTATTATATAATGTGGATATTTGACACTGCAATGTAAGCGTCAGTGTAATAGTTTTTGTGACCCATGGAACAGTGATGACGACAGTGTTGGAACGTTGCTAAAACGTGGTGGACGGTTGAAAATTATTTTCGTCCCATCCCCATCCGTCATTATGCTGAGAAATAGCTAAACCATTTTTATTGATAGTAATTGAGTTTCTCTGGAAACGCGCGAAAACACACTGGTATAATAGAACAATGACGGTAAATATAGCCTACATATGTAGTCCGCTTCATTCCGTTGCTACCATAACATAACAGACTATCTTGTGTCTACAGCTGCAGTTTCTCGCTGCAATTACTAATATTGAATATGAACAAAAGACGCAATTTATGCTGTACTCTACCAATGTCTACATAAATAATACGGTACTCTGAGCGTATGAAGCAGTTATCATGGATGGCGAGTTGATATTTTTTGCTACTACAAGTTTGTTAGTAAAAGCTTTGAGAGGGTGAATCATTACTTTTCTTTGGCATGGATCCATTTGAAGACAATATCGGGTGAGTTCGTTTACTCTTTAAATCCGTCATTATGCTGAGAGAAATCGTATTCTCAATTTAATCTCCACATTGACTGTAAGATTTGGGTTGTAACTAGTTAGATGTTTCGTAGGTGACTTAGTTAATGCACTCGTCTTAACTATTGCTTGCATTTCTGCATAGACTGCGTTGTTGCTGTTCTTGTTTGTGTTACTGTTAACCAGTTTAACCTACAGGGTCCAAGTTGAACTATGCGGTTGTTCCCTGCACTTGGAACGGTAGGCTACTGCCCTCTAGGGTTTTCGCCACAATTGTTCCTGATTATGGTTATACACTTTGTTGTACGTCGCTCTGGATAAGAGCGTCTGCCAAATGCCTGTAATTTAAGATGTAATGTAACATTCCGTAGCAACAAGATAAACCAGACATTAGCCTTAAAATATGCCAATACAGCAGTGAAAACTCTGCTCACTGAAGAACGAAATAAACGAGACAACGTTTTTTTTTTTAATTATTCCATGTCATTCTACAGTCACTATCTGGGACTAAACATTGAATACATATACAATCGTACCATTGGTTTTACGCGTAGAGATGTCCCTTTTGCGAATGAGTGGTTATATGTTGTCTTGGACAATCCGTTTGCGAAATATACGCGCATCTGCGACGCCTGGGTCGGCTATCTTCAATAATAGCTGTGCGTAATACCACACCTGTTGCTTACGGCGTTGTCGCCCTTTTTAGTGCAATTTGGCTTGATTGACAATTCATTTATTCTGTAGGTGAGAGTATAAGCTTTCTAACGATGTAGGTTTTGCTTTTGGAATAATGTTTTATAGGTCAGCGTAACCGAAAATTTTCTGATCTGCCAATGTCTAAATAAATAAAACGGTAGGCTGCTCTGCGCGTAGGTCGCGACTTGATATCTCCTCTTTTGTTTCATTTTTTCTCAGTGTCGTAATTATTATTTGAAATGTGTATTCATGTGTTATTATTCTATCTGTCTCTGAGGCGCTCTGAAATGTGCATTCTCTGCTAAGCTGAGCAATGGATTGGAATAGGTATGTGTCTGACGTAATGTTGCACGGTATACAGAAACTTCAGCACCTTTTCGGTACTTAAAAAAAATAAAAATAAAAATAAACGGTTCGGTATTAGAATTTTCCGACGTTCCGTAGTTTTGCGTCAAATGTAAAAGCCAGGGAAATGTGTCTCCCGCATTACTGATCGAGAGGATGAAAAGTGTAATTTGTCAGAATCTTCGCTAGATGACAGTAGCAACTAAGGTTGGTAAGTGAGGTGACGCGCGCTTGTGCACTACTCGTTGGTACAGCGTAAGCTTGGACTCAGTTCACTTCAGTAGCAATAGCTGGTCTAATCTGTAAATATTGTATTATAGGAAGATGCTGTATTGTTATTGAAATATGCTGTTTTTAGATCTCTTTTAAAGTGAAAGATCTGTTTAAAGATAATTTACTTTACAACTGCTTAATTTCTGAAGTATATTTAATATAGTTTTCTATGGTTTTGTGTTGTAACACTATTGGCCTATGCTTATTGATATGTTGAACAGGCTTCAACTTAAAGGTTGTTAATAAACCAGGTTTTTAATGCACCGTGAATTCGAAAATGAGGTCAACCCTTGTGGTCATTATTTTTTCTGATCTATTAAGGTACTTTCTGTATTGTTAGGTACCGAGTATTGAATCAGTATCGTTTCAGTATCAATTATTGTGATACTAAACCTATCGGTATCAAAGTCAAATTTTTGGTATCAAGACAACGCTAGTGTGATACCTTTTTCAGTTGCGGCATGGAAGCGCTGAAGCTGTACATACACGCCAGACCATATATGTGTTACGACATGCCATCTAAGTGTTACAACATAGTAAAGACCTTTACGGGAAGCGGCCAGGACACATCCATGGCGACGCAACTAAGTCATCCGACAGCGTCTCTTTGCACAAAATTGGCCATAACTCATCAACATTTCATGCAATCATCATGATATTCAGTAGATATGTTGGGTGAAGGCATATGATCATGAGAAAAAAGACATTTCCAAATCGCTCCATAGGGGGCGCGATGGTGCCAATGCTTGGACCCCTCCCAACGCCGCTTGCGGCTTTAATTAGGGGTCCAAGCAGCGAAGCTGGTGGAACCCTATTGTATCTGTTAGGATTATTAGGGGTCCAAGCAGCGAAGCTGGTGGAACCCTATTGTTTTTGTTAGGATTATTATTATTATTATTATTATTATTCTTATTATTTTTCTCCGCTAAAAGTGTGTGAGGCTCAGCAACCATAAGTCGTAGAGCAACCAAATTTGGCAGGTGGGTTCCTATGGCCCCCCACTACTCAGGCACTAAAAATCACCTATGTCAGCCAGATGGTGGCGCTATAACAAAGGGTTTTGCATAAAAGGCCATAACTCCCACACCATAAGTTAGATCAACACAAAACTTCATCGACCTATGCATCTGAACGTGCTCTACAACTTTGCCATTGGCACCACCCATGTCCGCCATATTGTTTGCCCGCCATTTTAACTTTTACGTTGGGGCATGGAAGCTTTCTCTGCTAAAATGTCTGAGGCTCAGCAACCTTAAGTCCTAGAGCAACCAAATTTGGCAGGTGGGTTCCTATGGCCCCCCACTACTCAGGCACTAAAAATCACCTATGTCGGCCAGATGGTGGCGCTATAACAAAGGATTTTGCCTAAAAGGTCATAACTCCCACACCGTAAATCAGATCAACACAAAACTTCATAGACCGACGCATGTGAATGTGCTCTACAACTTTGCTGTTGGGGCTACATATCTCCGCCATATTGTTTGCCTGCCATTTGGACTTTTTTATTAGGTGGGGTGCGGAAGAGCTGTGGCTCCAAATCTAAACGATTACGACATCTAGTAAACTTCTTTACGGCAAGCGACATCCATGGCGACGCAAGTAATCCGACACCGTAGGGTCTAGTTTTTATCAGTGAGGGGACGGTCTGAACGTCGGGGAAGCAGTGGAAGACAGTGCCAGACATTATTTGGAGACAGTATCGGGTGAATTCGTTTAGTCTTTGAATCTGTCATTATGCTGAGAAATAGCTAAACCATTTTATTGATAGGTTCTGAGTTTCTGTGCAAACGCACGAAAACACGCTGGTCCAATGAAACAATGACGGTAATGCATATAGTCCGCTTCGTGCCGTTGCTACCATAACATAACAAACTATCTTGTGTCTACAGCTGCAGTTTCTCGCTGCAATTTCTAATATTGAATATAAACAAAAGACGCAATTTATGCTGTAGTCTGCCAATGTCTAAATAAATAATACGGTCCATTTGAAGACAATATCGGGTGAGTTCGTTTAGTCTTTAAATCTGTCATTATGCTGACAGAAATTGTTTTCTCAATTTAATCTCTAAATTGACTGTAAGCTTAGGGTTGTAACTAGTTAGCTGTTTCGTTGGTGACTTAGTTAACGCACTCGTCTTAACTATTGCTTGTATTTTTGCATAGACTGCGTTGTTGCTGTTCTTGTTTGTGTTAGTGTTAATCAGTTTAACCTACAGGGTCCAAGTTGAACTAACGGTTGTTCCCTGCACTTGGAACGGCATTTCTCTCTAGGGTTTTCGACACACTTGTTCCTGGTTATGGTTATACATTTTGTTGTGCGTCACTCTGGATAAGAGCGTCTGCCAAATGCCTGTATTGTAATGGAATGTAATGTAATATTCCGTAGCAACAAGATAAACCCGACGTTAGCCCTAAAATATGCCAATATAGCAGTGAAAACGCTGCTCACTGAATAAGGAAATAAACGAGACAAAGTTTTTTAAAATTATGCCATGTCATTCTACATTCAATATCTGGGACTAAACATCGAATAAATATAAATTCTTACCACTGGTTTTACGCGTAGAGATGTCCCTTTTGCGAATGAGTGGTCATATATTGTCTTGGACAATCCGTTTGCGAAATATACGCGCATCTGTGACGCCAGGGTCGGCTATCTTCAATAACAGCTGTGCTTAATACCACACCTGTTGCTTACGGCGTTGTCGCCCTTTTTAGTGCAATTTGGCTTGATTGACAATTCATTTATTCAGTAGGTGAGAGTATAAGCTTTCTAACGATGTATAACATGTCTGATTTTACTTTTGGAATAGCGTTTTATAGGTCAGCGTAACCAAAATTTATCTTATCTGCCAATGTCAAAATAAATAAAACGGTAGACTACTTTGCGCGCAGCACGCAGATCGCGAGTTGATATTATGCCTTTCATTTCCGTTTTTTCTCAATGTCGTATTTATTATTTGAAATGTGCATTTATGTGTTGTTATTCTATCTGTCTCTGTGGCGCTCTGAAATGTGCATTCTCTGCTAAGCTGAGCAATGGATTGGAATATGTGTCTGACGTAGTGTTGCACGGTATACCAAAACTTCAGCGCTTTCTCGGTACTTAAAAAAAAAAAAAAAAAAAAAAGAAACGCTTCGGTATTAGAATATTCCGACGTTCGGTAGTTTGAGTCAAATGTAAAAGCCAGGGAAAATTGTCTCCCGCATTACTGATTGAGAGGATGAAAAGTGTAATTTGTCAGAATCTTCGCTAGAAGGCAGTAGCAACTAAGGTTGCCAAGTGAGGTGACTTGTGCTTGCACTCCGCTCCTTGATACAGCGCAAGCTTTGACTCAGTTCACTTCAGTAGCAATAGGTGTTCCAATTTGGAAATATTTTATTATATATAGATGCTGCATTGTTATTAACCCTCTGGGGTCGAGAGCTCCGCCGGCGGAGCTCGACAAGATGAAATTAACTTTCGTTTCTATTTGGATGATTAACGTCACGTGCTGTTATCATACAGGCGCAACAAAAACATTGACAGAAACCTTAGAATCGCGACTTTCCAATGCGCCCATTGGCAAATAATATGAATTGTTTTAAAATGTTTAAATTTGATTAATTAGACCATGTATGCTTCGTTAAACTTTACTCATTACTATTTGAATTTCGCTCAGCAGGAAGTCCGCCCAAATCGCATTCACATGTTAACAACATTATAATTACTCCCCATAGAAGGAGACTAAAGGAGGGGCGATGCGAGATCCATGTAAGAAATGCCAAGAAATGCCAAGGCGAAAGCGGGATAGAATGTCAAAGTGTCGACTAATTCACTTCTTTTGAGGTGAACATTTCGTTTAATTTTGGAAAATGGTCCGTCCGGAAGCCGACACTGATGAAGAGCGGTGTCATTTCGAACAGCGAACTGATCCAGCTGAGGATCAACTTCATGCGTAAGTATATTTCTTATGATCATATCGGTAAATATGTGTACTGTATTGCAACGTATCTGTGTGTTTGTAGGAATATCCAGCAATATGCGCGTTTGTAAATTCCCACACTACGAACGATTCGAACTATTGCATCTCAAAATTATAGGCTAGGCTCTCTGCGTCTGGTTGTGTTAGAAGTATCAGGTAGACTGTATGTTTTTCGATCACATTGGTAATAAATAGCCCGTGGCGTGGCTAGGATTCTAAAACTGATGTCCTCGCACAATCGATATTACCATACTGTAAGTAAATTCGGGAAATAGCAATATAATAACCACTTAGCTAAACAGACCTGGTCTACTTCAGATTGATACATTGTTATTGATGAGTTGCGTGTAGTTGAGCTGGAATATCAATGTTTATTTAGTTTAGCTAATGTTGTTTCGTTGATAGCTTGCATTATTTGTAAATGTGTGCTGTATTACATTCTCTGTGTGTTTGTAGGAATATTCACTAAAAATTCTTTGTTTGTATATGATGTAACCATGTCACATTTCAAGTTTTGTTTTCATTAGTTAGTGGTTTGCCCCTTTTTTGTAAAGAACATATCATTTTCACCTGTTGAAGGGAATGTACTATATAAATAAAGTTTGATTTGATGTCACATTTCCTAACAATTTTGTTTTTATCATATTTACAGAGATGCTGATCAGGAAACACAGCCTAGTTCACCACTAGCTAAGAGGCCACGCAAGCGTTGCAAGAGTACACCAGTCTCATCTCATCTTCCATGCCTATAGTTTGCTTCAATAAATGTTCTGAAAATCAAAAGATGTCTTTGTTTCTGTCTTCTAAATGGCTCACTGAGTCTTTGTCTTAGTGGTGGGGAGGCATGCGGCCAGGTGTGAATTGCCTACTTAGCTGACAGGTTGCCGTACCCAATGCATATTCATTACAGAAAGGCCATTTGCCCTCCCATTCTCACCTGGTGTTGAAAAATAGTTGTCACAACACTAACTTTCAGCAATTTATTTTATACTTCTCATTGGATTTGATAAAATATTTAGTCATCTTTTGATACCCAAGACCTTGATGAACACATTTCAGTGACCAAAAGTCTTAGTCACAATTGTTTAGTGTGTTTTATTACAACATTCCTGTGCATGTTCAAAACTACTGTTTACAGTTTGTGTGTTTTTAGAGCAGTTTACAATCCACACATGATTATGACCTACTTACTGCTGCCATATTATTGCAGCTGAGTTTGTGCTGAAAACAAAGATGTGAAACACTTTGGAATCACTGTATATAAAGTTGATGAAATTTACACAAATGTCAGAGCATCGCACAATCACCAGTGTGCCTCATTTTACCCTTAGACCCCAGAGGGTTAAAATATACTGTTTTTAAATCTATTTAAAGGTGAAAGACCTGTTGTAAATATTATTTAGTTTACAACTGTTTAATTTTTGAAATATATTTAACATATTTTTCTATTGTTCAGTGTTGTAACACTATAGGCCTATGCATATTAATATGTTGAAGAGGCTTCGACTTAAAGGTTGTTAATGAACCAGGTAGTTAATAAACCATGAATTCGAAAATGAGGTCAGCCCTTGTGGACATTACATTTCTCATCTATTAAAGTAATTTCAGTATCGTTAGGTACCAAGTATCGAATTAACATTGTTTATTTTTCAAGTATCATTTCAGTATTGAGTATCGTAATACTAAACCTGGTATCACTATCAAAGTCAAAATTTTGGTATCGTGACATTACTAGTGTGACGCCTTTTTTAGTTGCGGCACAGAAACACTGCAGCTGTGCATACACGCCGGACCATCTTAACTGTTACGACATGCCATCTAAGTGTTACGACATAGTAAAGGCCTTCGCTGGAAGCGGCCAGGACATATCCATGGCGACGTAACTAAGTCATCCGACAGCGTCTCTTAGCACAAAATTTGCCATAAGTCATCAATATTTTATACGATCATCATGATATTCAGTAGATATGTTGGGTGAAGGCATATGATCATGAGGACAAAGCCATTTTAAAATCGCTCCATAGGGGGCGCGATGGTGCCAATGCTTGGACCCCTCCCAAAGCCGCTTGCGGCTTTAATTAGGGGTCCAAGCAGCGAAGCTGGTGGAACCCTATTGTTTTTGTTAGGATTATTATTATTATTATTCTTATTATTTTTCTCCGCTAAAAGTGTCTGAGGCTCAGCAACCGTAAGTCGTAGAGCAACCAAATTTGGCAGGTGGGTTCCTATGGCCCCCCACTACTCAGGCACTAAAAATCACCTATGTCGGCCAGATGGTGGCGCTATAACAAAGGGTTTTGCATAAAAGGCCATAACTCCCACACCATAAGTTAGATCAACACAAAACTTCATCGACCTATGCATCTGAACGTGCTCTACAACTTTGCCATTGGCACCACCCATGTCCGCCATATTGTTTGCCCGCCATTTTAACTTTTACGTTGGGGCGTGGAAGCTTTCTCTGCTAGAATGTCTGAGGCTCAGCAACCTTAAGTCCTAGAGCAACCAAATTTGGCAGGTGGGTTCCTATGGCCCCCCACTACTCAGGCACTAAAAATCACATATGTCGGCCAGATGGTGGCGCTATAACAAAGGATTTTGCCTAAAAGGTCATAACTCCCACACCGTAAATCAGATCAACACAAAACTTCATAGACCGACGCATGTGAATGTGCTCTACAACTTTGCTGTTGGGGCTACATATCTCCGCCATATTGTTTGCCTGCCATTTGGACTTTTTTATTAGGTGGGGTGCGGAAGAGCTGTGGCTCCAAATCTAAACGATTACGACATCTAGTAAACTTCTTTACGGCAAGCGACATCCATGGCGACGCAAGTAATCCGACACCGTAGGGTCTAGTTTTTATCAGTGAGGGGACGGTCTGAACGTCGGGGAAGCAGTGGAAGTCAGTGCCAGACATTATTTGAAGACAGTATCGGGTGAGTTCGTTTAGTCTTTGAATCTGTCATTATGCTGAGAAATAGCTAAACCATTTTATTGATAGGTTCTGAGTTTCTGTGCAAACGCGCGAAAACACGCTGGTCCAATGAAACAATGACGGTAATGCATATAGTCCGCTTCGTGCCGTTGCTACCATAACATAACAAACTATCTTGTGTCTACAGCTGCAGTTTCTCGCTGCAATTTCTAATATTGAATATAAACAAAATACGCAATTTATGCTGTAGTCTGCCAATGTCTAAATAAATAATACGGTCCATTTGAAGACAATATCGGGTGAGTTCGTTTAGTCTTTAAATCCGTCATTATGCTGAGAGAAATTGTTTTCTCAATTTAATCTCTAAATTGACTGTAAGCTTAGGGTTGTAACTAGTTAGCTGTTTCGTTGGTGACTTAGTTAATGCACTCGTCTTAACTATTGCTTGTATTTTTGCATAGACTGCGTTGTTGCTGTTCTTGTTTGTGTTAGTGTTAATCAGTTTAACCTACAGGGTCCAAGTTGAACTAACGGTTGTTCCCTGCACTTGGAACGGCATTTCTCTCTAGGGTTTTCGACACACTTGTTCCTGGCTATTGTTGTACGTCACTCTGGATAAGAGCGTCTGCCAAATGCCTGTATTGTAATGGAATGTAATGTAATATTCCGTAGCAACAAGATAAACCCGACGTTAGCCCTAAAATATGCCAATATAGCAGTGAAAACGCTGCTCACTGAATAAGGAAATAAACGAGACAAAGTTTTTTAAAATTATGCCATGTCATTCTACATTCAATATCTGGGACTAAACATCGAATAAATATACAATCTTACCACTGGTTTTACGCGTAGAGATGTCCCTTTTGCGAATGAGTGGTCATATATTGTCTTGGACAATCCGTTTGCGAAATATACGCGCATCTGTGACGCCAGGGTCGGCTATCTTCAATAACAGCTGTGCGTAATACCACACCTGTTGCTTACGGCGTTGTCATTCTACATTCAATATCTGGGACTAAACATCGAATATATATACAATCTTACCACTGGTTTTACGCGTAGAGATGTCCCTTTTGCGAATGAGTGGTCATATATTGTCTTGGACAATCCGTTTGCGAAATATACGCGCATCTGTGACGCCAGGGTCGGCTATCTTCAATAACAGCTGTGCGTAATACCACACCTGTTGCTTACGGCGTTGTCGCCCTTTTTAGTGCAATTTGGCTTGAGTGACAATTCATTTGTTCAGTAGGTGAGAGTATAAGCTTTCTAACGATGTATAACATGTCTGATTTTGCTTTTGGAATAGCGTTTTATAGGTCAGCGTAACCAAAATTTATCTTATCTGCCAATGTCTAAATAAATAAAACGGTAGACTACTTTGCGTGCAGCACGCAGATCGCGAGTTGATATTACGTCTTTTTTCCGTTTTTTCTCAATGTCGTATTTATTATTTGAAATGTGCATTTATGTGTTATTATTCTATCTGTCGCTGTGGCGCTCTGAAATGTGCATTCTCTGCTAAGCTGAGCAATGGATTGGAATATGTGTCTGACGTAGTGTTGCACGGTATGCCAAAACTTCAGCACTTTCTCGGTACTTAAAAAAAAAAAAAAATGAAACGCTTCGGTATTAGAGTATTCCGACGTTCGGTAGTTTTGAGTCAAATGTAAAAGCCAGGGAAAATTGTCTCCCGCATTACTGATTGAGAGGATGAAAAGTGTAATTTGTCAGAATCTTCGCTAGAAGGCAGTAGCAACTAAGGTTGCCAAGTGAGGTGACTTGTGCTTGCACTCAGCTCCTTGATACAGCGCAAGCTTTGACTCAGTTCACTTCAGTAGCAATAGGTGTTCCAATTTGGAAATATTTTATTATATATAGATGCTGTATTGTTATTAAAATATACTGTTTTTAAATCTATTTAAAGGTGAAAGACCTGTTGTAAATATTATTTAGTTTACAACTGTTTAATTTTTGAAATATATTTAACATATTTTTCTATTGTTCAGTGTTGTAACACTATAGGCCTATGCATATTAATATGTTGAAGAGCCTTCAACTTAAAGGTTGTTAATGAACCAGGTAGTTAATAAACCATGAATTCGAAAATAAGGTCAACCCTTGTGGACATTACATTTCTCATCTATTAAGGTAATTTCAGTATCGTTAGGTACCGAGTATCGAATTAACATTGTTTATTTTTCAAGTATCATTTCAGTATTGAGTATCGTAATACTAAACCTGGTATCACTATCAAAGTCAAAATTTTGGTATCGTGACATTACTAGTGTGACGCCTTTAGTTGCGGCACAGAATCACTGCAGCTGTGCATACACGCCGGACCATCTAAGTGTTACGACATGCCATCTAAGTGTTACGACATAGTAAAGGCCTTCGCGGGAAGCGGCCAGGACATATCCATGGCGACGTAACTAAGTCATCCGACAGCGTCTCTTAGCACAAAATTGGCCATAAGTCATCAATATTTTATACGATCATCATGATATTCAGTAGATATGTTGGGTGAACGCATATGATCATGAGGACAAAGCCATTTTAAAATCGCACCATAGGGGGCGCGATGGTGCCAATGCTTGGACCCCTCCCAACGCCGCTTGCGGCTTTAATTATTATTATTCTTATTATTTTTCTCCGCTAAAAGTGTCTGAGGCTCAGCAACCATAAGTCCTAGAGCAACCAAATTTGGCAGGTGGGTTCCTATGGCCCCCCACTACTCAGGCACTAAAAATCACCTATGTCGGCCAGATGGTGGCGCTATAACAAAGGGTTAGGCGTAAAAGGCCATAACTCCGACACCATACGTTAGATCAACACAAAACTTCATTGACTTGTGCAACTGCACCTGCTCTACAACTTTGCCATTGGGACCACCTATGTCCGCCATATTGTTTGCCCGCCATTTAGACTTTTTCGTTGGGGCGTGGCAGTTTTCTCCGCTAAAATGTCTGAAGCTCAGCAACCATAAGTTGTAGACCAACCAACTTTGGTAGGTGGGTTCCTATGGCCCCCCACTACTCACGCACGAAAAATCTCCTATGTCGCCCAGATGGTGGCGCTATAACAAAGGATCACTCTTTTAAAGGCTATAACTGTCACACTATAAGTCCGATCAACACAAAACTTCATCGACCGATGCATCTGAATGTGCTCTACAACTTTGCTTTTGGGACCACCTATGTCCGCCATATGGTTTGCCCGCCATTTGGACTTTTTTATTAGGTGGGGTGCGGAAAAGCTGGAGCTCGAAATTCTAAGTGTTACGACATCGAGTAAACTTCTTTACGGCAAGCGACATCCATGGCGACGCAAGTAATCCGACACCGTAGGGTCTAGTTTTTATCAGTGAGGGTAGGGTCTGAACGTCGGGGTAGCACTGGAAGAGGCTACCAAAAGTTTGTTAGTAAAAGCTTTTTCAGAGGATGAATAATTACTTTTCTTGAGCATGCATCCATTTGAAGACAGTATAGGGTGAGTTCGATTAGTCTTTAAATCTGTCATTATGTTGAGAAATAGCTAAACCATTTTATTGGTAGGTTTTGAGTTCCTGTGCAAACGCGCGAAAACACGCTGGTATAATAAAACAATGACGGTAATACATATGTAGTCCGCTTCGTTCCGTTGCTGCCATAACATAACATAACATAACACACTATCTTGTGTCTACAGCTGCAGGTTCTCGCTGCAATTACTATTATTGAATATAAACAAAAGACGCAATTTATGCTGTACATCGTATTCTCAATTTAATCTCTAAATTGACTGTAAGCTTAGGGTAGTTGTTTCGTAGGTGACTTAACTCGTCTTAACTATTGCTTGTATTTTTGCATAGACTGCGTTGTTGCTGTTCTTGTTTGTGTTAGTGTTAATCAGTTTAACCTACAGGGTCCAAGTTGAACTATGCGGTTGGTCCTTGCACTTGGAACGGTAGGCTACTGCCCTCTAGGGTTTTCGACACACTTGTTACTGGTTATGGTTAAACACTTTGTTGTACGTCGCTCTGGATAGGAGCGTCTGCCAAATGCCTGTAATGTAATGTAATGCAATATTCCGTAGCAACAAGATAAACCCGACATTAGCCCTAAAATATGCCAATACAGCAGTGAAAACGCTGGTCTCTGAATAACGAAATAAGCGAGACTAACTTTTTAAAAAATTATACCATGTCATTCTACAGTCAATATCTGGGACTAAACAGTGAATAAATATACAATCTTACCATTGGTTTTACGCGTAGAGATGTCCCTTTTGCGAATGAGTGGTCATATATTGTCTTGGACAATCCGTTTGCGAAATATACGCGCATCTGTGACGCCAGGGTCGGCTATCTTCAATAATAGCTGTGCGTAATACCACACTTGTTGCTTACGGCGTTGTCGCCCTTTTTAGTGCAATTTGGCTTGATTGACAACTCATTTATTCCGTAGGTGAGAGTGTAAGCTTTCTAACGATGTATAACATGTCTGATTTTGCTTTTGGAATAGCGTTTTATAGGTCAGCGTATCCGAAAATGTTCTCATCTGCCAATGTCTAAATAAATAAAACGGTACGCTGCTCGGGGGCCAGCACGCAGGTCGCGAGTTGATATTTTGCCTTTTGTTTCGTTTTTTCGCGATGTCGTCTTTATTATTTGAAATGCGTATTTACGTGTTATTATTTTAAAATTATGCCATGTCATTCTACATTCAATATCTGGGACTAAACATTGAATAAATATACAATCTTACCTCTGGTTTTACGCGTAGAGTTGTCCCTTTTGCGAATGAGTGGTCATATATTGTCTTGGACAATCCGTTTGAGAAATATAGACGCCTGGGCTATCTTCAAAAATAGCTGTGCGTAATACCACACCTGTTGCTTACGCCGTTGTCGCCCTTTTTAGTGCAATTTGGCTTGATTGACTATTCGTTTATTAAGTAGGTGAGAGTATAAGCTTTCTAACGATGTATAACATGTCTGTTTTTGCTTTTGGAATAGCGTTTTATAGGTCAGCGTAACCGAAAATGTTCTTACATGCCAGTGTCTACATAATAAAACGGTAGGCTGCTCTGCGCGTAGGTCGCGACTTGATATCTCGTCTTTTGTTTCGTTTTTTCTCAATGTCGTATTTATTATTTGAAATGTGTATTTATGTGTTATTATTCTATCTGTCTCTGAGGCGCTCTGAAATGTGCATTCTCTGCTAAGCTGAGCAATGGATTGGAATATGTGTCTGACGTAGTGTTGCACCGTATACCGAAACTTCAGCACTTTTTCGGTCCTTAAAAAAGAAACTGTTTGGTATTAGAATTTTCCGATGTTCGGTAGTTTTGTGTCAAATATAAAAGCCAGGGAAATGTGTCTCACGCATTACTGATTGAGAGGATGAAAGGTGTAATTTGTCAGAATCATCGCTAGATAGCAGTAGCAACTAAGGTTGTCAAGTGAGATGACTTGCGCTTGTGCACTCAGCTCCTTGACACAGCGCAAGCTTTGACTCAGTTCACTTCAGTAGCAATTGGTGTTCCAATTTGGAAATATTTTATTATAGATAGATGCTGTATTGTTATTAAAATATGCTGGTTTTAAATCTATTTAAAGGTGAAAGACCTGTTTTAAAGATTATTTAGTTTACAACTGTTTAATTTTTGAAATATATTTAATATATCTTTCTATTGCTCAGTGTTGTAACACTTTAGGCCTATGCTTATTGATATGTTGAACAGGCTTCAACTCAAAGGTTGTTAATAAACCAGGTTTTTAGTAATCCGTGAATTCGAAAATGAGGTCAACCCTTGTGGACATTGAGTTTCTGATCTATTAAGGTAATTTCAGTATTGTTAGGTACCGAGTATTGAATCAGTATCGTTTCAGTATTAATTATTGTGATACTAAACTTGGTATCGGTATCAAATTCAAAATTTTGGTATCGTGACAACACTAGTGTGATGCCTTTTTTTGTTACAGCATGGAAGCGCTGCAGCTGTACAAACACGCCAGGCCATATGTGCGTTACGACATGCCATCTAAGTGTTACGACATAGTAAAGGCCTTCACGGGAAGCGGCCAGGACACATCCATGGCGATGCAACTAAGTCATCCGACAGCGTCTCTTAGCACAAAATTGGCCATAAGTCATCAATATTTTATACGATCATCATGATATTCAGGAGATATGTTGGATGAAGGAATATGATCATGAGGAAAAAGCCATTTTAAAATCGCTCCGTAGGGGGCGCGATGGTGCCAATGCTTGGACCCCTCCCAACGCCGCTTGCGGCTTTAATTATTCTTATTTTTCTCCGCTAAAAGTGTATGAGGCTCAGCAACCATAAGTCCTAGAGCAACCAAATTTGGCAGGTGGGTTCCTATGGCCCCCCACTACTCAGGCACTAAAAATCACCTATGTCGGCCAGATGGTGGCGCTATAACAAAGGGTTTTGCGTAAAAGGCCATAACTCCCACACCATAAGTTAGATCAACACAAAACTTCATCGACCTATGCCTCTGAACGTGCTCTACAACTTTGCCATTGGCACCACCTATGTCCGCCATATTGTTTGCCCGCCATTTAGACTTTTTCGTTGGGGCGTGGCAGTTTTCTCCACTAAAATGTCTGAGGCTCAGCAACCATAAGTCCTAGAGCAACCAAATTTGGCAGGTGGGTTCCTATGGCCCCCCACTACTCACGCACGAAAAATCTCCTATGTCGCCCAGATGGTGGCGCTATAACAAAGGATCACTCTTTTAAAGGCTATAACTGTTACACTATAAGTCGGATCAACACAAAACTTCATCGACTGATGCATCTGAATGTGCTCTACAACTTTGCTTTTGGGACCACCTATGTCCGCCATATGGTTTGCCCGCCATTTGGACTTTTCTATTAGGTGGGGTGCGGAAAAGCTGGCGCTCCAAATTCTAAGTGTTACGACATCGAGTAAACTTCTTTACGGCAAGCAACATCCATGGCGACGCAAGTAATCCAACACTTTAAGGTTAGTTTTTTATCAGTGAGGGGACGGTCTTGGGGCACGTGGAACGGTAGGATACTGCCCTCTAGGGTTTTCGACACACTTGTTCCTGGTTATGGTTATACAGTTTGTTGTACGTCGCTCTGGATAAGAGCGTCTGCCAAATGCCTGTAATGTAATGTAATGTAATATCCCGTAGCAACAAGATAAACCCGACATTAGCCCTAACATATGCCAATACAGCAGTGAAAACGCTGCTTACTGAATAACGAAATAAACGAGACAACGTTTATTTAAATTATACCATCTCATATTACAGTCAATATCTGGGACTAAACATTGAATAAATATACAATCTTACCTCTGGTTTTACGCGTAGAGTTGTCCCTTTTGCGAATGAGTGGTCATATATTGTCTTGGACAATCCGTTTGAGAAATATAGACGCCTGGGCTATCTTCAAAAATAGCTGTGCGTAATACCACACCTGTTGCTTACGCCGTTGTCGCCCTTTTTAGTGCAATTTGGCTTGATTGACTATTCGTTTATTAAGTAGGTGAGAGTATAAGCTTTCTAACGATGTATAACATGTCTGTTTTTGCTTTTGGAATAGCGTTTTATAGGTCAGCGTAACCGAAAATGTTCTTACATGCCAGTGTCTACATAATAAAACGGTAGGCTGCTCTGCGCGTAGGTCGCGACTTGATATCTCGTCTTTTGTTTCGTTTTTTCTCAATGTCGTATTTATTATTTGAAATGTGTATTTATGTGTTATTATTCTATCTGTCTCTGAGGCGCTCTGAAATGTGCATTCTCTGCTAAGCTGAGCAATGGATTGGAATATGTGTCTGACGTAGTGTTGCACCGTATACCGAAACTTCAGCACTTTTTCGGTCCTTAAAAAAGAAACTGTTTGGTATTAGAATTTTCCGATGTTCGGTAGTTTTGTGTCAAATATAAAAGCCAGGGAAATGTGTCTCACGCATTACTGATTGAGAGGATGAAAGGTGTAATTTGTCAGAATCATCGCTAGATAGCAGTAGCAACTAAGGTTGTCAAGTGAGATGACTTGCGCTTGTGCACTCAGCTCCTTGACACAGCGCAAGCTTTGACTCAGTTCACTTCAGTAGCAATTGGTGTTCCAATTTGGAAATATTTTATTATAGATAGATGCTGTATTGTTATTAAAATATGCTGGTTTTAAATCTATTTAAAGGTGAAAGACCTGTTTTAAAGATTATTTAGTTTACAACTGTTTAATTTTTGAAATATATTTAATATATCTTTCTATTGCTCAGTGTTGTAACACTTTAGGCCTATGCTTATTGATATGTTGAACAGGCTTCAACTCAAAGGTTGTTAATAAACCAGGTTTTTAGTAATCCGTGAATTCGAAAATGAGGTCAACCCTTGTGGACATTGAGTTTCTGATCTATTAAGGTAATTTCAGTATTGTTAGGTACCGAGTATTGAATCAGTATCGTTTCAGTATTAATTATTGTGATACTAAACTTGGTATCGGTATCAAATTCAAAATTTTGGTATCGTGACAACACTAGTGTGATGCCTTTTTTTGTTACAGCATGGAAGCGCTGCAGCTGTACAAACACGCCAGGCCATATGTGCGTTACGACATGCCATCTAAGTGTTACGACATAGTAAAGGCCTTCACGGGAAGCGGCCAGGACACATCCATGGCGATGCAACTAAGTCATCCGACAGCGTCTCTTAGCACAAAATTGGCCATAAGTCATCAATATTTTATACGATCATCATGATATTCAGGAGATATGTTGGATGAAGGAATATGATCATGAGGAAAAAGCCATTTTAAAATCGCTCCGTAGGGGGCGCGATGGTGCCAATGCTTGGACCCCTCCCAACGCCGCTTGCGGCTTTAATTATTCTTATTTTTCTCCGCTAAAAGTGTATGAGGCTCAGCAACCATAAGTCCTAGAGCAACCAAATTTGGCAGGTGGGTTCCTATGGCCCCCCACTACTCAGGCACTAAAAATCACCTATGTCGGCCAGATGGTGGCGCTATAACAAAGGGTTTTGCGTAAAAGGCCATAACTCCCACACCATAAGTTAGATCAACACAAAACTTCATCGACCTATGCCTCTGAACGTGCTCTACAACTTTGCCATTGGCACCACCTATGTCCGCCATATTGTTTGCCCGCCATTTAGACTTTTTCGTTGGGGCGTGGCAGTTTTCTCCACTAAAATGTCTGAGGCTCAGCAACCATAAGTCCTAGAGCAACCAAATTTGGCAGGTGGGTTCCTATGGCCCCCCACTACTCACGCACGAAAAATCTCCTATGTCGCCCAGATGGTGGCGCTATAACAAAGGATCACTCTTTTAAAGGCTATAACTGTTACACTATAAGTCGGATCAACACAAAACTTCATCGACTGATGCATCTGAATGTGCTCTACAACTTTGCTTTTGGGACCACCTATGTCCGCCATATGATTTGCCCGCCATTTGGACTTTTCTATTAGGTGGGGTGCGGAAAAGCTGGCGCTCCAAATTCTAAGTGTTACGACATCGAGTAAACTTCTTTACGGCAAGCAACATCCATGGCGACGCAAGTAATCCAACACTTTAAGGTTAGTTTTTTATCAGTGAGGGGACGGTCTTGGGGCACGTGGAACGGTAGGATACTGCCCTCTAGGGTTTTCGACACACTTGTTCCTGGTTATGGTTATACAGTTTGTTGTACGTCGCTCTGGATAAGAGCGTCTGCCAAATGCCTGTAATGTAATGTAATGTAATATCCCGTAGCAACAAGATAAACCCGACATTAGCCCTAACATATGCCAATACAGCAGTGAAAACGCTGCTTACTGAATAACGAAATAAACGAGACAACGTTTATTTAAATTATACCATCTCATATTACAGTCAATATCTGGGACTAAACATTGAATAAATATACAATCTTACCTCTGGTTTTACGCGTAGAGTTGTCCCTTTTGCGAATGAGTGGTCATATATTGTCTTGGACAATCCGTTTGAGAAATATAGACGCCTGGGCTATCTTCAAAAATAGCTGTGCGTAATACCACACCTGTTGCTTACGCCGTTGTCGCCCTTTTTAGTGCAATTTGGCTTGATTGACTATTCGTTTATTAAGTAGGTGAGAGTATAAGCTTTCTAACGATGTATAACATGTCTGTTTTTGCTTTTGGAATAGCGTTTTATAGGTCAGCGTAACCGAAAATGTTCTTACATGCCAGTGTCTACATAATAAAACGGTAGGCTGCTCTGCGCGTAGGTCGCGACTTGATATCTCGTCTTTTGTTTCGTTTTTTCTCAATGTCGTATTTATTATTTGAAATGTGTATTTATGTGTTATTATTCTATCTGTCTCTGAGGCGCTCTGAAATGTGCATTCTCTGCTAAGCTGAGCAATGGATTGGAATATGTGTCTGACGTAGTGTTGCACCGTATACCGAAACTTCAGCACTTTTTCGGTCCTTAAAAAAGAAACTGTTTGGTATTAGAATTTTCCGATGTTCGGTAGTTTTGTGTCAAATATAAAAGCCAGGGAAATGTGTCTCACGCATTACTGATTGAGAGGATGAAAGGTGTAATTTGTCAGAATCATCGCTAGATAGCAGTAGCAACTAAGGTTGTCAAGTGAGATGACTTGCGCTTGTGCACTCAGCTCCTTGACACAGCGCAAGCTTTGACTCAGTTCACTTCAGTAGCAATTGGTGTTCCAATTTGGAAATATTTTATTATAGATAGATGCTGTATTGTTATTAAAATATGCTGGTTTTAAATCTATTTAAAGGTGAAAGACCTGTTTTAAAGATTATTTAGTTTACAACTGTTTAATTTTTGAAATATATTTAATATATCTTTCTATTGCTCAGTGTTGTAACACTTTAGGCCTATGCTTATTGATATGTTGAACAGGCTTCAACTCAAAGGTTGTTAATAAACCAGGTTTTTAGTAATCCGTGAATTCGAAAATGAGGTCAACCCTTGTGGACATTGAGTTTCTGATCTATTAAGGTAATTTCAGTATTGTTAGGTACCGAGTATTGAATCAGTATCGTTTCAGTATTAATTATTGTGATACTAAACTTGGTATCGGTATCAAATTCAAAATTTTGGTATCGTGACAACACTAGTGTGATGCCTTTTTTTGTTACAGCATGGAAGCGCTGCAGCTGTACAAACACGCCAGGCCATATGTGCGTTACGACATGCCATCTAAGTGTTACGACATAGTAAAGGCCTTCACGGGAAGCGGCCAGGACACATCCATGGCGATGCAACTAAGTCATCCGACAGCGTCTCTTAGCACAAAATTGGCCATAAGTCATCAATATTTTATACGATCATCATGATATTCAGGAGATATGTTGGATGAAGGAATATGATCATGAGGAAAAAGCCATTTTAAAATCGCTCCGTAGGGGGCGCGATGGTGCCAATGCTTGGACCCCTCCCAACGCCGCTTGCGGCTTTAATTATTCTTATTTTTCTCCGCTAAAAGTGTATGAGGCTCAGCAACCATAAGTCCTAGAGCAACCAAATTTGGCAGGTGGGTTCCTATGGCCCCCCACTACTCAGGCACTAAAAATCACCTATGTCGGCCAGATGGTGGCGCTATAACAAAGGGTTTTGCGTAAAAGGCCATAACTCCCACACCATAAGTTAGATCAACACAAAACTTCATCGACCTATGCCTCTGAACGTGCTCTACAACTTTGCCATTGGCACCACCTATGTCCGCCATATTGTTTGCCCGCCATTTAGACTTTTTCGTTGGGGCGTGGCAGTTTTCTCCACTGAAATGTCTGAAGCTCAGCAACCATAAGTCCTAGAGCAACCAAATTTGGCAGGTGGGTTCCTATGGCCCCCCACTACTCACGCACGAAAAATCTCCTATGTCGCCCAGATGGTGGCGCTATAACAAAGGATCACTCTTTTAAAGGCTATAACTGTTACACTATAAGTCGGATCAACACAAAACTTCATCGACTGATGCATCTGAATGTGCTCTACAACTTTGCTTTTGGGACCACCTATGTCCGCCATATGGTTTGCCCGCCATTTGGACTTTTCTATTAGGTGGGGTGCGGAAAAGCTGGCGCTCCAAATTCTAAGTGTTACGACATCGAGTAAACTTCTTTACGGCAAGCAACATCCATGGCGACGCAAGTAATCCAACACTTTAAGGTTAGTTTTTTATCAGTGAGGGGACGGTCTTGGGGCACGTGGAACGGTAGGATACTGCCCTCTAGGGTTTTCGACACACTTGTTCCTGGTTATGGTTATACAGTTTGTTGTACGTCGCTCTGGATAAGAGCGTCTGCCAAATGCCTGTAATGTAATGTAATGTAATATCCCGTAGCAACAAGATAAACCCGACATTAGCCCTAACATATGCCAATACAGCAGTGAAAACGCTGCTTACTGAATAACGAAATAAACGAGACAACGTTTATTTAAATTATACCATCTCATATTACAGTCAATATCTGGGACTAAACATTGAATAAATATACAATCTTACCATTGGTTTTACGCGTAGAGATGTCCCTTTTGCGACTGAGTGGTCATACATTCTCTTGGACAATGCGTTTGTGATTCCTGTTGCTTGCGGCGTTGTCGCCGTTTTTAGTACAATTTGGCTTGATTGACAGTTCATTTATTCGATGTAGATGAGAGTATAAGCTTTCTAACGATGTATAACATGTCTGATTTTGCATTTGGAATAGCGTGTTATAGTTCAGCGTAATGGAATATTTTCTCATCGCATTCACTGTGGCGTAGCATTAAAGACGATGCACCTAACGAAACGTTGTCAACGATTTTCATAATTTCTTGGAGAGTACTATTATTATTGAGAACTTCGGGGCATAGCTAAGCCATTTCTTTGCTGATAGACCTATCTGACATCGTTTTCTGACGCAAAACAGAAGCGGGTAGGACTTTGTCATTGATTTTCTGTCTCTTTACTACTAAACACAGATAAAATGTCATGTTGCTATGTAAGTTTTACTGCTCAAAATATTGCGGTTATATGCGTTATTTTTGAAATTGAGTGTCTTTAAATAGGTTAGTGGTATTATATAATGTGGATATTTCACACTGCAATGTAAGCGTCAGTGTAATAGTTTTTGTGACCCATGGAACAGTGATGACGACAGTGTTGGAACGTTGCTAAAACGTGGTGGACGGTTGAAAATTATTTTCGTCCCATCCCCATCCGTCATTATGCTGAGAAATAGCTAAACCATTTTTATTGATAGTAATTGAGTTTCTCTGGAAACGCGCGAAAACACGCTGGTATAATAAAACAATGACGGTAAATATAGCCTACATATGTAGTCTGCTTCATTCCTTTGCTACCATAACATAACAGACTATCTTGTGTCTACAGCTGCAGTTTCTCGCTGCAATTACTAATATTGAATATAAACAAAAGACGCAATTTATGCTGTACTCTACCAATGTCTACATAAATAATACGGTACTCTGAGCGTATGAAGCAGTTATCATGGATGGCGAGTTGATATTTTTTGCTACTACAAGTTTGTTAGTAAAAGCTTTGAGAGGATGAATCATTACTTTTCTTTGGCATGGATCCATTTGAAGACAATATCGGGTGAGTTCGTTTACTCTTTAAATCCGTCATTATGCTGAGAGAAATCGTATTCTCAATTTAATCTCCACATTGACTGTAAGCTTTGGGTTGTAACTAGTTAGCTGTTTCGTAGGTGACTTAGTTAATGCACTCGTCTTAACTATTGCTTGCATTTCTGCATAGACTGCGTTGTTGCTGTTCTTGTTTGTGTTAGTGTTAATCAGTTTAACCTACAGGGTCCAAGTTGAACTATGCGGTTGTTCCCTGCACTTGGAACGGTAGGCTACTGCCCTCTAGAGTTTTCGCCACAATTGTTCCTGATTATGGTTATACACTTTGTTGGACATCGCTCTGGATAAGAGCGTCTGCCAAATGCCTGTAATTTAAGATGTAATGTAATATTCCGTAGCAACAAGATAAACCAGACATTAGCCTTAAAATATGCCAATACAGCAGTGAAAACTCTGCTCACTGATGAACGAAATAAACGAGACAACGTTTTTTTAAAATTATTCCATGTCATTCTACAGTCACTATCTGGGACTAAACATTGAATAAATATACAATCTTACCATTGGTTTTACACGTAGAGATGTCCCTTTTGCGAATGAGTGGTCATATATTGTCTTGGACAATCCGTTTGCGAAATATACGCGCATCTGTGAGGCCTGCGTCGGCTATCTTCAATAATAGCTGTGCGTAATACCACACCTGTTGCTTACGGCGTTGTCGCCCTTTTTAGTGCAATTTGGCTTGATTGACAATTCATTTATTCTGTAGGTGAGAGTATAAGCTTTCTAACGATGTAGGTTTTGCTTTTGGAATACTGTTTTATAGGTCAGCGTAACCGAAAATTTTCTGATCTGCCAATGTCTAAATAAATAAAACGGTAGGCTGCTCTGTGCGTAGGTAGCGACTTGATATCTCGTCTTTTGTTTCGTTTTTTCTCAGTGTCGTAATTATTATTTGAAATGTGTATTCATGTGTTATTATTCTATCTGTCTCTGAGGCGCTCTGAAATGTGCATTCTCTGCTAAGCTGAGCAATGGATTGGAATAGGTATGTGTCTGACGTAGTGTTGCACCGTATACCGAAACTTCAGCACTTTTTCCATGCTTAAAAAAAAAGAAAAAGAAACGGTTCCGTATTAGAATTTTCCGACGTTCGGTAGTTTTGCGTCAAATGTAAAAGCCAGGGAAATGTGTCCCCCGCATTGCCGATTGAGAGGATGAAAAGTATAATTTGTCAGAATCTTCGCTAGATGGCAGTAGAACCTAAGGTTGGCAACTGAGGTGACCTGCGCTTGTGCATTCTTCATGGTTGATACAGCGCAAGCTTAGACTCAGTTCACTTCAGTAGCAATAGCTGTTCTAATTTGTAAATATTTTATTATAGGAAGATGCTGTTTTGTTTTGAAATATGCTGTTTTTAGATCTATTTTAAAGTGAAAGATCTGTTTTAAGATAATTTACTTTACAGTTGTTTCATTTTTGAAATATATTTAATATAGTTTTATATGGTTTAGTGTTGTAACACTATAGGCCTATGCTTATTGATATGTTGAACAGGCTTCAACTTAAGGGTTGTTAATGAACCAGGTTTTTAATAAACCGTGAATTCGAAAATGAGGTCAACCCTTGTGGACATTATATTTCTGATCTATTAAGATAATTTCAGTATCGTTAGGCACCAAGTATTGAATCAATATCGTTTCAGTATCGAGTATCATTTCAGTATTGAGTATCGGGATACTAAAACTGGTATCAGTATCACAGTCAAAATTTTGGTATCGTGACCACACTAGTGTGATGCCTTTTTTAGTTGCGGCGTAGAAACACTGCAGCTGTACATGCACGCCGGGCCATCTAAGTGTTACGACATAGTAAAGGCCTTTACGGGAAGCGGCCAGGACACATCCATGGTGACGCAACTAAGTCATCAGACAGCATGTCTTAGCACAAATTTGGCCATAAGTCATCAATATTTTACTACGTCAGACACATATTCCAATCCATTGTTCTTCATGATATTCAGTAGATATGTTGGGTGAAGGTATATGATTATGAGGAAAAAGCCATTTTAAAATCGCTCCATAGGGGGCGCGATGGTACCAATGCTTGGACCCCTCCCAACGCCGCTTGCGGCTTTAATTATTATTATTATTTTTCTCCGCTAAAAGTGTCTGAGGCTCAGCAACCATAAGTCCTAGAGCAACCAAATTTGGCAGGTGGGTTCCTATGCCCCCCCACTACTCAGGCACTAAAAATCACCTATGTAGGCCAGATGGTGGCGCTATAACAAAGGGTCATACTTTAAAAGGCCATAACTCCCACACCGTAGGTTAGATCAACCAAAAACTTCATGGACCTATGCATCTGAACGTGCTCTACAACTTTACCATTGGCACCACCTATGTCCGCCATATTGTTTGGCCGCCATTTCAACTTTTTCCTTGGGGCGTGGAAGCTTTCTCTGCTAAAATGTCTGAGGCTCAGCAACCATAAATTGTAGACTAACCAAATTTGATAGGTGGGTTCCTATGGCCCCCCACTACTCAGGCACTAAAAATCACCTATGTCAGCCAGATGGTGGCGCTATAACAAAGGGTCATACTTTAAAAGGCCATAACTCCCACACCATAAGTCAGATCAACACAAAACTTCATCGACCGATGCATCTGAATGTGCTCTACAACTTTGCCATTGGGAGCACCTATGTCTGCCATATTGTTTGCCCGCCATTTGGACTTTTTTATTAGTTGGGGTGCGGAAGAGCTGGATCTCCAAATCTAAACGGTTACGACATCTAGTAAACTTCTTTACGGCAAGCGACATCCATGGCGACGCAAGTAATCCGACACCGTAGGGTCTAGTTTTTATCAGTGAGGGTAGGGTCTGAACGTCGGGGAAGCACTGGAAGAGGCTACCAAAAGTTTGTTAGTAAAAGCGTTTTGAGAGGATGAATAATTACTTTTTTTTGGCATGGATCCATTTGAAGACAGTATCGGGTGAGTTCGTTAAGTCTTTAAATCTGTCATTATGGTGAGAAATAGCTAAACCATTTTATTGGTAGGTTTTCAGTTTCTGTGCAAACGCGCGAAAACACGCTGGTATAATAAAACAATGACGGTAATACATATGTAGTCCGCTTCGTTCCGTTGCTACCATAACATAAACTATATTGTGTCTACAGCTGCAGTTTCTCTCTGCAATTTCTAATATTGAATATAAACAAAAGACGCAATTTATGCTGTAAATCGTATTCTCAATTTAATCTCTAAGTTGACTGTAAGCTTAGGGTTGTAACTAGGTAGTTGTTTCGTAGGTGACTTAACTCGTCTTAACTATTGCTTGTATTTCTGCATAGACTGCGTTGTTGCTGTTCTTGTTTGTGTTAGTGTTAATCAGTTTAACCTACAGGGTCCAAATTGAACTATGCGGTTGTTCCCTGCACTTGGAACGGTACTTCTCTTTAGGGTTTTCGACACACTTGTTCCTGGTTATGGTTATACACTTTGTTGTACGTCGCTCTGGATAAGAGCGTCTGCCAAATGCCTGTAATGTAATGTAATGTAATATCCCATAGCAACAAGATAAACCCGACATTAGCCCTAACATATGCCAATACAGCAGTGAAAACGCTCCTCACTGAATAACGAAATAAACGAGATAAAGTTTTTAAAAATTATACCATGTCATTCTACAGTCAATATTTGGGACTAAACATTGAATAAATATACAATCTTACCATTGGTTTTACGCGTAGAGATGTCCCTTTTGCGACTGAGTGAGCATATATTGTTTTGGACAATCCGTTTGGGAAATATAGGCGCATATGTGAAAACTGGGTCGGCTACCTTCAAATATAGCTGTGCGTAATACCATACCTGTTGCTTACGGTGTTGTCCCCCTTTTTAGTACAATTTGGCTTGATTGACAATTCATTTATTCAGTAGGTGAGAGTATAAGCTTTCTAATCATGTATAACATGTCTGATTTTGTATTTGGAATAGCGTTTCATAGGTCAGCATAACCAAAATTTTTCTTATCTGCCAATGTCTAAATAAATAAAACGGTAGGCTACTTTGTGCGCAGCACACAGATCGCGAGTTGATATTTCGTCTTTTTTTTCGTTTTTTCTCAATGTCGTATTTATTATTTGAAATGTGTATTTATGTGGTATTATTTTATCTGTCTCTGTGGCGCTCTGAAATGTCCATTCTCTGCTAAGCTGAGCAATGGATTGGAATATGTGTCTGACGTAGTGTTGCACGGTATACCAAAACTCCAGCACTTTCTCGGTACTTAAAAAAAAAAAGAAAAGAAAAAGAAACGGTTCGGTATTAGAATATTCCAACGTTCGGTAGTTTTGAGTAAAATGTAAAAGCCAGGGAAAATTGTCTCCCGCATTACTGATTTAGAGGATGAAAAGTGTAATTTGTCAGAATCTTCGCTAGATGGCAGTAGCAACTAAGGTTGCCAAGTGAGGTGACTTGTGCTCGCACTCAGCTCCTTGATACAGCGCAAGCTTTGACTCAGTTCACTTCAGTAGCAATAGGTGTTCCAATTTGGAAATAATTTATTATTGATTATTAAAATATGCTGTTTTTAAATCTATTTAAAGGTGAAAGACCTGTTTTAAAGATTATTTACTTTACAACTGTTTAATTTTTGAAATATATTTAACATATTTTTCTATTGTCCAGTGTTGTAACACTATAGGCCTATGCATAGTAATATGTTGAAGAGGCTTCAACTTAAAGGTTGTTCATGAACCAGGTTGTTAATAAACCATGAATTTGAAAATGAGGTCAACCCTTGTGGACATTACATTTCTCATCTATTAAGGTAATTTCAGTATCGTTAGGTACCGAGTATCGAATTAGCATCGTTTAAGTTTCAAGTATCATTTCAGTATTGAGTATCGTGATACTAAACCTGGTATCAGTATCAAAGTCAAAATTTTGGTATCGTGACAACACTAGTGTGACGCCTTTTTTAGTTGCGGCGCAGAAACACTGCAGCTGTGCATACACGCCGGACCATCTAAGTGTTACGACATGCCATCTAAGTGTTACAACATAGTAAAGGCCTTTACAGGAAGCGGCGTCCGACAGCGTCTCTTAGCACAAAATTGGCCATAAGTCATCAATATTTTATACGATCATCATGATATTCAGTAGATATGTTGGGTGAAGGCATATGATCATGAGGACAAAGCCATTTTAAAATCGCTCCATAGGGGGCGCGATGGTGCCAATGCTTGGACCCCTCCCAACGCCGCTTGCGGCTTTAATTTATTTATTTATTTATTTTTTCGTTATGATCCAATCCAAGATTGTCTTTGAATTTTCTGTCTTTGTTAGTGGTGTTTTTTGTTTTTAAATCAATTTTTTTTTTAAAAACATCAGTTGTTTTTAAATCAATTTTTTAACACCGTTAATCAATTTACATTACAATGTTTACTCATTTTAAGGGATCAAAATAAAATTTTGGCATTACCTGGAGTTTTTTTCCGGCAAGTCATTTCAACGAGGTTGCTGTTTTTCTGATGGAGTTTCATCTGGCGGCCTGTGTCGGAACGAGAACCCAAACCTGAGAGAGACACCACCCGGTTTGCATTGGCTACGATGAGCCCTTCCATTGGAGGGAGAGAAATCACTGGATCTGCGTGAACAACTTCTGTTGACTATCCCGCTGCTTGCGGCAGCTTTGAGAGTAGGACTACAGCCGGTGTGTTTCAAGGCTATTGTGGCGCGAGTTTGCTCCCTTTTCAGAGGGTGTCTCGTGTGTGTTTTGCCTTCTTCCCTTGATCTCTGTGCTATATGTAGACTCATCAAACAGAAGGTTTGATTGGAATTTCACAAACCCACCTGGACACCCATAGTGGAAGCCTATTCGTCTCCAGTTGCTGAAGAACACTCCAGGTGACTGTTTTACAAACTGACATATTTTAAGTCATGATGTTATCAAAGTACACCCTGCTATTTGCTCTTTTCTATACTTTCATGTCGCATTCGGTGAATGCACGCGATCTGCCCTACAATGATTTAATCATTGCGTCCAATGGACATTTAACAACAGATCCGACCACCGCCTCTTTCTATAGTCTGATCATTTTTAACGGCGTTAAATGTACGGTCTCTCACGCATTATTAGTTCTCGATAAGTTTGCCTGTAGGAGCCTCCATGGTCCCGTTTTACATTGCAGTAAATTATCCAGTGTCAAGAAATCTTTCTTTAGAATGTTAATCCTGCTACTTCTTCCGGTGTCTGGCAATGTAAATACTAACCCAGGCCCAGAGTGGGTCTCTGAATGTCTGCACCAACTTTCAACTCCTTTAGAATTTAGTAATAGACATGGACTTGGTTTTCTCCACATAAATGCCAGAAGTCAGTACCCAAACTGGATATATTTAAAACTTGGTTCATGACTGCAAACCCTGATGTTCTAGTACAGGGGTGGCCAACCCTGGTCCTGGGGAGCCGCAGGGTCTGCAGGTTTTTGTTTTCACCTTAAATACAACAACCACTTAGACAAAATAAACCAGGTGAGGTGAGTTAACTGTGTAATCAACTGCGTTAATTGATCAATTAAGTGCCAAGTAAAAACAAAAGCCAGCAGACCCTGCGGCTCTCCAGGACCTGGGTTGGCCACCCCTGTTCTAGTAGTTTCTGAAACCTGGCTAAAACCCTCTGTCTCTGACAATGTTATACATATTGCTGGCTACAATGTATTTAGAACTGACCGTAAGGGTAAGGCTGGGGGTGTTGCAGTATATATTTCTGATAAACTTCAGAGCTCTGTTTTACTTTCCAAATCAGTTCCTAAGCAATTTGAACTTCTGGCTGTGGAAGTAACAATAGCTAAAGCCCCATTTACCATCATTGGCTGTTATAGGCCCCCCTCTGACATTAATGAAACCACCTCAAACTTGACAGAGGTGTTGTCTAAGTTAAACTCATCTGAACTGATTTTGATTGGTGACTTAAATTGGGACTGGTTGAGTGATAAATCTGAAAATGTCAAACATGTCTGTGATTCACTGAATCTAACACAGCTTATTAACAGCCCCACTAGAGTAAATCCCTCAAAGCCGGGTAATGATACACTTATTGATGGCGTTAACAAACGCAGCACATAAATATGTCATTTGGGAAGACACCAACTGCAACATAAGTGATCATTATACTATTGCATGTGTTAGGAGCACTAAGCTACCCAAATCCAAAGGTCTGACTGTTCAGGCGTTGTTTCAAGCACTTCTCGGAGCAAGCTTTTCTGCATGATTTAGTTAGTCAAATGGTATCAAATAGAGCTGATCCCTACCATTGAAGAGGCTGCAGATTTTTTTCATCAACACTTTTTAACCCGTTAGCGCACATGCCAAATCTTCCCAATCCTTGCCCATTTAGGGGGTACCCGATTTAAAGCTTTATAACTCCAGATGTGAACATCACAGAGACTTGAAAAATGGCTTAAATGAAGTATTGTAAATTGTACATTTGTACAATTTACAATACTAATGCAGATTAGTTTATATTCATAATTTTGAAAAAAAGAAAGATAAAGTGCTACAAATTCAATTGTCTAGACAAAAAGTCAAAAATGAATTTGCACTTTTTTAGTTTGCAATGAAATACTGAGAGATTGCATATATACAGCAGGTTAAACTATACATGTGCTGGATCAAAAACCTCTTAACCACAAGTTCATAAAATCTAAGGGTGGATATGTAGAACTACTATAGATGTATGAAGCAAAAATTAAGCAGTGTACCCAGCGTCTCCAAATCTATCCAAAATGTCTAAATTACGTATTGCTGTGAATCACAACATATTCACGTATTTCACTACAAATCAACTGTTTTGACTCAAGGAAATCACTGTTGCATCATTTTCAAGTCAGAATTACAAGCTTTCAGTCCGTACAGTGGTCTAAAATATCTAGGGGTCCAGAAACATATCCAAAATCTCTCCAAAATTAAATAAAATGTTTTTTTGTCCATTATAAAGCATATTATGAAGGTTTAAGATGAAACATTGCTATCAGATTTTTTAAAAATGCAAAAATATTGTCACACAATTCGGTACAGTACCTAAATGTGTAATAATTAACTCTTGTGTGTATTTCTATAATCTGTACTCTCGTATGATTTCTTGTATGGGGATGGGACGACATGAAAACCATTTTCAACCGTCCACCACGTTTTGGCAATGTTCCAACTCTCACGTCATCACTGTTGCACGCTTCATAAAACCTATTACATTACCATCTAACGCTTACATTACAGTGTGAAATATCCACATCATATAACACCACTACCTATTTAGAGATGCTCAATTTCAAAAATAACATATATAACCGAAATATTTTGAGGAGTAGTACTTACATAGCACTGATGAAATTTCATCTATAGCCGCGTTTCTACCAAAAGTACCCGGAACTTTTAGTCCCAGGAACTACTTTTCCAGGAACTATAAGGTTCCTCCAGCCCATTGTTGTCTGCGTTTCCACTGCGGTCTAAAGTCCCGCGAAGATTAGGCAAATTAGCCCACTGACGTATGAAAAAGCGACGTTGTCGTCGGTCCATCTGTCCTATGATTTCTTCTGTAACCCCATACTACCACCGAAGTACCCTACATTATTTTCTAATAACCGGAACAGCCCGGAGGGGTTTATTCCACTAATATACAACGGGTTACCAACAATGACTATATATGGTTACTTCTGTATTTATTGATTTTTATCACCTGGAATTGAAATATTCTTCTGCAGCCGTTTGGGCATATTTTACCGTTGTCAAGCAAAACTGTCGTTGGTAGTTGAACTTGGACCGTTGTTATGCAACAAATAGGATATAACAGGCCAATAGTCAGATTGTAACTGTTTTATATATCCTCTCAAACACATTCATTATGTTTTTATGCGAACATTCACTTTCATGTCTTGACATCCGAGGCGACAGAATGCATTCATATTTCCATTATAACTGGCAACAACAGCAGAAAACATGCACACGTTGTAAACAATTTGCTGTTTGATTACTTTCTCATCGTCAATTCCATATAGGCTAATCGCAAAATGACAAGAATAGAACGAAAACTCTGACTTGCGTGAAAATTTTAATTAGCAGTGGTACAGCCACCGTTTGCTTTCCTTCGAAGTTACTGCTAGCCGAGCAGCGAAGTGTGCCCTCCAGATGCGAACCATGCACCATAAATTAGTCCATAGTCTTCCTGGTCTTTTTGTGGAATTGAAGAATGGCAGAGTAAAATTACGGCAGTCTGAAAAAGCTAAAGGGACGACTACTAGAATCAACCTGTTATTTTACCATGACAAAAAGTGCGGAAGGTGATTTCCAGATTGCTTTTACTGTATCACCAATGTGAATTACGCAGAACTACCGCATACCTCACATAACTGTATCAAACGTTTTGAGTCAATTACAATGGGCTAACAAAGAAAATCTGGAAGAAAATATTCAGCAACCGAATTAATCCGTTTGAATGCTTTGGTACGTAATATGCTGTCCCAGCACGAATGCTTAGCATTTTATAAAACGAATACTAAAGCAAGAAAAGAACAGAAGAGCACACGTTATAATTCCAATACGTTGGCAGGCTATAACCAAAACTAGGCTACTGCGCCGCATAAAATACAAGTTTGATTTGAAGTTATTATGAAAATAAATCGGTTTGCGGCTGCATATTTTTAAACATGGCGGTTGAAAATAAACACAAAAAAATGCTGCGAGTACTCGACCAATCAGAAATGTCCACCCAAAAGGTTCCCGTACTTTCGGAAAGTACTACCCCCCGAGCAGGAACTTTTTTGGGGGTAAAATAAAGCCCCCGGAACTAAATTTAGACCCTAGTTCCTGCGATGGAAACGCACTGAGTTCCTCAAAAGGTTCCTAGTTCCGGGGTAAAGTTCCTGCGGTGGAAACGCGGCTTATGTTCAGTAGATGGAGACAGAGACAGTAGCGTATCATGATACTGTTCTACTCGCTTCTGTTTTGCTCAAGAAAACGATGTCAGCTAGGTCTATCAGAAAACATATGGCTTAGCTATGTCCAGAAGTCCTCAATAATAATAGTATTTTCCAAGAAATTACGAAATATTGTTGACCACGTTTTGTTATGGTGGGGCTGTGAAAACTCTGTTTTCGGCATAGTTGTCGTGTATCGTCTACTAATGAAACAACGCGTTTCTGGTTTTAACTCATACTTTGGTTGCAGTAGCACCGAATGTCTGAGTTTCGTAATCTCAGCACGCCGGCGTGCCGACCACTAGGGGCTTTGCGCTAAGAGGTTAATGTAGCCAAGTGCCTTAGAATTGAGGACTCAGACTCGAAGTGAATGGTAAGTAGAACTGACTTGCACTACTCGTAAAGCCAACTTCACAGACTTGATCTTTCTTTCCCAGGAACCTCCAAAGTGTGGAGCACTTGGTGGGTTGGACTGGAACATCACTTGTTGCTTGGCTAACTGGTGTCTGAGTGATGGTTCCATGGCAGGACTCTTGCAGTTCTGCACCTCCTTCATGAAAGTTTGTGCCCTGATCTCATAGAAGTGCAAAGGGCCTAGTTCTGCAAGTAACGAATCTTCGGAATAACATCAGGAATGGGTGCCTCAAGGAAGTCAACGTTGACACAGCGGGTTGTCATGCACTTGAAAATCATTCCCCAACACTTGTCTTTGCAGCAACCAATTTTAATGGAGAATAGCCCAAAACAACAGTCCACTCTAGTGGACCAAAATGGTGGCTTATATAGGTGCAGACATGCTGGCGGAAGGTCAGCTATTTCTGAAATTGGGCTGGCGCACCACCTGTGACATTCTTAACAGGATCGCTGCTGATGGCAAATTGCCTCTTAACCAGGCAATATCAAAAAACGTTGCCAAATCTCTGCCAGAACACGTTATGTACCTGGATGGAGAAGCTTCTCGTCATATTCTTTGATAAGAAGTTTAGTCGTTTCATAGCTGTCAAGAAGTACAATGGGATGGATTGTATCTGGCTCCAAAGACTCTGCTCTTCTAAGTCTTCTTTCCACTATAATAAGCCTGAGTACTGGGTCTAACGCTGTAAGTGGCTGCTTATGGCAATTAGCCGACCACCCTGAAGGATCTTGATCTCTTCAGGGAAGCAGTTCGACTGTGACTTTTTAAGAAGGATCACTTCTACCTCACGGAGAGATGCAGTTGGATTATGTTCTTGCCCAGTAGCCCCATTGGGGCCTGGTTGGTGGCTTTAATGATGTCAGCCTAAGTTGCAACTTAGTTTGAGTCCAGAGATTTACAATCTTCCTTAGTTAAGCACTGCAGAAGAATGATTTCCTGATTTTACTTTTGGTTTCTATACCTTCATTAGGAATGGGTGGTAGTGCTGTGGGCCAGAAGCCATATGGCTGTTGCAAAAAGGCAGGTCAATGGACTCCAGTGACTGGGATCAGACAACACTGACTTGCCACAAATAATATTATCTGCAGGGTTATGTGCCGATTACACATACCTCCTGGTCTTGTAACCTAAAGGTCACTGGTTCAATTCCCAGGTAGGACACAGCCGTTGTACCCTTGAGTAAGGTACTTAACCTGCATTGTTTCAGTATATATATCCAGCTGTATAAATGGATGCAAAGTAAATGTAAAAAAAAAAAAAGGTTGTGTAAGTCACTCTGGGTAAGAGCGTTGCTAAATTCCTGTAATGTAATGTAACGTAATGTTGTATCTCAGCAATGTGCATGCCCACAAATACCTTATACCGGCATGAGTCAGACTTGAGCCAGTGCAGGACAGTCGTGGAATTGCTCCACAGGATCACTTGCCGAATAGGTAAAGTGAGCTTGGTTTGCAAGAACTTAACCAGTTGAACTCTGGTTAGGGTGTACAGAGCTTGAGCTGTGGAATTGATTGTTGACATTTGGGTGCATTTCGGGAAAGAGCTATGAAGCCCCATGAATCCCATCAGTGTCTTCTGTGATGAGGTAGGCTACTAATATGCTCAAAACCGTATGCTCAATGACAGACGGGAGATTGTTAGCCCACTGTCAGATCTCAAACCCACCAGCTGACAGAAAGTAATGAAGTTCATTTAGGAGTCTTCTGGCATTGGAGGCAGATGGGAGACTAGGAAGGCAATTGACAACATAAAAAGCCATCTCCACAGCACTAAGGTTGTCTATTGCCTTTAGCCTGCTCTTGGACATGCCTGTGCAAGGTATAGCTTCCACAGCTAGGGCTACAATCTGTGCCAAATGGAAAAACTTTCCACTAGGATCTCCTCTCCTCATGTCCCTCCTCATGAAATGAAGAAGTGACCGGTCTTTGGGCAGGAGGCGCACCTGGTGGAACATGACTCTTATGTCCCCAGAGATTGCAATGCTCTGCTGGCACAAGCAGAGAAGTACTCCCAGGAGAGTTGGACCTGGTGCAGGGCCAGGAAGTAGCTGTTCATTTAGAGATTGGCCATCATGCTGGAATGAGCAGTTGAACACTAGCTTGGTTTTGCCATTGTGTTACACAATGTTGTGCAGGAGATACCAGACCTCTCCTGCATATTCTGCTTCTTCTGGGTCTAGCCTTTTGACACAGCCTGCTTGTATTCGCTAGTTGATCTCCTGATTGTGAGCTTCTGAGTTACTTGTTTACTTGTTTTTCATCACTCTAAGAGAGTGTCCCTATCTGCCATAGTCTGTCAACATTCTTGAAGAGATAGGAGGTTGGCAAGGAAGTGTTTGTAAGCAGCTAAGGCTGGTGTAGATAGCCAATAGTCCTCCTGCAGGGCCGAATCGGCCGAATCGGACCACAGGCTGAATCGGTGCCACTAGATGAGCTAGAGACCCTATGAGAATCAGTGGGCGAGCGTAGTCTATGGTCAGGAATGGGAGCCTTTTTAGAAGGGTGTAGCACCTTTAGTGAGCCTTGATCAGGTGTGAGTGCTCAGAGAGACCCAGTTCATCTGCAGTGAAGGCACTATGTATTTTATACCTCTTCTTGGGTTTTCCAGCAGGGTAGATTTCCACAGCAAAAGAAGCACCTTGGAATATCCTGTCTAACTGTCCGCAGGGTCATTGTATTGAGCTGTAGTTCTAAGTGGAGGTGAATAAGAGGCATCAATTGTAAAGCGCTTTGGATAAAAGCGCTATATAAATGCAGTCCATTTACCATTTAGCTACTTCACTGCTGAAACGAGATTTGTATGTTGTGAGCCATCATCTAGCACTGCAAACATTTAAAGCATTCGGCGTCCATTATGCAGGGGAACTCACACCCACAGGTCATGAATGAAAGCTTGAGCGAGTGTTTGTGCACCAGGTAGTTTGAGACAGCGTAAAAGCACCTGATATTTGTACTGTCGAGTTAAGTGGCTATGAGCAGGCATGCTATTGTCCAGTGCCATCTTAAGTGAAGCAAAATGGCTTTTCTTACCGCTCTCAAACAAGGGCAAAGTAGGCTTGGGAATGCCATATGAGGATGTGATTAGCAGCTCCATTATGTTTAGGGCTGTCAATGGATTAAAATTTTTAATCAAATTAATTACATGATATGCTGATTAATTAATCAAATTAATTGCAATTAATCACATATCAATATTTGCTTGGAAAAGCCCCCAAATGAAGATATTTCAACTCAAAATCATTACATTATTGTGGCACATGAGTAAAGCATTGAATAGAAATATCAAAAGGGGGCATTAAGAATCAATAAATTGTTTTATTTCCAATCATTTTTCCAAATACATGTCTTTTTATCATTGAACATAAGCCTATCACTTAGCCTAAAATGTGGCCATAACAGTTTTAAAAAAAAATTATTTAACATAAGCTTATCACTTAAGCGCCAATGTGGTCACAACAGTCTCACTCATGTTTGGTGGGATGCATGCGCAGGTGGTGCTTCGTTTAGTAGGATGCATGCGCAGGTGCATCTCCCAAAATCACCACTTCGAACAGCACAAGATTTTTAAGCACAGCTTTATCGCCTAACGTTACTTTAGCTAACCCCTAACATGTTAGAGTTTCGCCTACTTTAGTTAACCTACTTAGCGCGTACCACCAATACTGGTGTATGGACACACGGAGGACAACAAATACCGTTACAGAGGTGAGGACATGCCATAGCTAGCTAGCTATATAGTTAGCCAAGTTTTACTCATGACACTTTGTACAGGTGCACCGTGGGTCTGCACGGTTTTGTGCTTGTTTACCTATTTAACATACTATTTACATGCGCAACTAACACACCACTGGTTGGAATTGTGTGACACACGGTGTCAGAGGGGTGCGTTTGTAAATTCACTCCGGTGGTGTCAGTGGCACCCTGAGTGCTCACTTGTCGTTTAGAAATTAGTGCTGCTCTCAGAGGCTCAGAGCCACACCGACTGCTCCAGCTGAAGGGCCAGTTTGTCAGAGTGTCTGAACCCCATAATGGCTGACAGTGTGGCAAAATGCGACGGTTGGGTTATTTGGCAATATAGGTAGTGTTATTCAACACGCAGCAACTTACAGTAACATCGGTACATCAATTAATTAACATAAACATTAAATAATATTATATGCGTTCATTTGCGTTGTTTTTTTACGCATTATTTTCTAATTCATTAATTAATCAAAATGAATGCGTTAATTTGACAGCCCTAATTATGTTGGATGCTAGAGGTGAGCTGGGCTGTCCTATGGGAGTGGGTCATGGTTCAGACGATGGGTGAGGCAAGGGAGATGCATAGGAGCAGCCACCTGTGCCTCCACTTGTGCCCTTGCCTCACCCATTATCTGAACCATAGCCTGCTCCCATAGCACAGGAGGAGGCATAGGTGCAGCCAGTGGCTGAGGGATGTGCATTGGTGCAGGTTGTAGCTGCGATGGAGGGTGAACTGGGAATTTCTGTAATGGAGATCTGGGTTTAGTGGAACATGGGCCGTGAGAGGGCATGCCTAGGTTAGTGAATGCATAGTGAACTAACAACACTGCCCTCTACCAGAGTGTTCTCTTTGGTGAATTCTGTAATCAACTCAGTTTCTTTCAATTATCTCTTTGCTTGCCTGAGCTGTCACTGTATTGAGAGCTGTGTGGTGACTCTCCCATTCTCTGTGGGCTTGCTCCTGCTGCCACTGGGCTTTCTCATCTAGCAGTTTGCACTGCTGCTCAGCATGGGTTGAGCTCCTCCAGCTGCATACATTTTAGCTTCTCTTCCTACAAAGCTAATTGTGAATCCTTCAGGGAGGAAGTGTGACTGTGCCTGGAGTGCACACTACAGCCGTGGTTCTCAACTGGTGGTTCTCAATTTTTGGGTTGCGGGGCCATTTTGAGTGTGTCGCGGTTGTGTGCATGAAAAAAAAAATTTGAGGGAAAAAGTCTACAGAATTTCTGATGCTGTGCTTTTATTTTGAAGAACATACATTTCCCATGACGCAGCACGCGTGCAGTAGCGTTTGCTGCCAGCCTTGTCATGACAGTAATGCGCTCATTCGAGCATTTGTAAACATAGCGAAACGCAAATATGACATCGACAATATTATATATGGGTTTTTTTATATTGAGGACAAAAGAGAGGGACCAAAACCTCAGTGTGTTGTGTGCAGCGAAGTGCTGGCACATGAAAGCCTGAAGCCATCAAAAATGAAACGCCATTTAGAAACGAAACACTCCGCTACAGTTAAATTTAGATTCTTGAAACTTGATGAGCATCACCAGTTTAACTTGTTTAAAAAGCATACATACCAGTAATTCAAGATAGGTCTGCCTTTTTATTTGATTCAAGAAAAGTCTGTCTTTTTATTTCATATTTCATACAGTTCAGTTTAGATTCTTGAAACTTGATGAGCATCACCAGTTTAAACTTGTTTAAAAAGCATATATGCCTGTAATTCAAGATTAGTCTGCCTTTTTATTTCATTGGGTTTGTAGCCCTAGTTACACTTTTGTTGCACTTTTTTTGTTTATTTCATGTTTTTAACAGTGCATGAAGGCATTGTGTATTACTGCACTATTTTTTTGTGAAATAAATTTTAGTGGTTCAAAAATTTCAAAAATTTGGGTTGCGAATTCATGACTAAGGAAAAATGTGGGTCCTGCGGCTAGACCAGTTGAGAACCATTGCACTACAGTGTACTACAGTGTGTGACAGTGCACCACTTTCCCGTGATGCTGAAGCAGACTTATGGCTGAGCTTGTAGCGTTGTTCTGCCATAGACTGTGTTGCTGCAGCTGAGTGAGCAAGCTGTCTGAACTCTGTGATGTAATGCTCAATGTAGCCCGGAAGGTGCCTCTCACGCTGGGCTCAGGCTTGTGCTGATTGTGCGATGGTGTCCCCCAAACCTGTGGCAGTGGTTAGGTGAGGTGAGCTGGCAGTGTCAGCTGGAGGTCACCATTATTTTATATGCGAAATGCACTCTGGGTAGATGACGTGAAATGGTTTCCCTGGAGGTTAACTTAGTTGTTTTGTTCAGCAGTTACGGTTATTAATAGTGAAAAATATCGATACATCAATACAATAATTTGAACGATTTATGGGTTTGTTTGATATCTCGTTCGAACTTAACTTTTGGAAAAAAGTGACAGCCCTAATAACTCACATCTCCATTTATCGTGAAACTGGACATTTAGAGGGGCAACATTTATTTAGAACGCATTTCAATGTGCATTTCGATATCTACACAGGATTCTAGAATCAAGAACAAAGACACTTGCCCTCTTGTATATTTCTTTTAAATGTAGATGGATTGTTTTATTTATTTGATTAAGAGAAAACTGCTGTAGTTTTATTATATTTTATTGCTGCTACTTTGCTTATCCTTGGTTTTAAATTTTGACAGAAAAACTGGATATTGGAATTTTTATTTATCTTTTGTATCAGCAGGAAAGTTCATTAAAAGACGTATTTTTAAATTAAGTATTCATCTTTATTGTCTTTTTTAGTTAGCACATGCCGAAAACAACCTTAAGCTAAATTTAAAAGCTGATAGCTAAATAAGAGCCATTGAGTAATTGTGCAATTCATAATCCGAATAGTCGATTATTCGTTTCGATAATCAACAGATTATTCGACTGTCAAAATAGTCGTTAGTTGCAGCCCTATTTGTCCAGTGTGTCGTGTGTGGGGGTGTAGTTGCAGATGAGACTGTAGGGAGAGGGTGCTTGGTAAATGACCAGCGCGACAATGGTGGTGCTTAGAAATTCCGTCTTCAGGATGGTTGTCATGAATAGTCTCCTAAAAAAAGCTGGAACACAACGTTTGTGTTTTCAACTCATAGTTTGGTTGCAGGAGCAATGAAAGTATGAGTTGACCAAACTCAGGACACTAGGGGATTCTACCAACAAGTTAAGGCCTCTGAGCCTTAACAGATGGGGTTCCCTTTAAAAGGACAGAGGACTTTCATACACCTCTGGTCAAAATGGTACAAAAATAGTTACCATTTTATTTCGCATATGTCATTTTTAGGCTTGTGCTAAAAAAGGGTTAAAAAACAGAACAAAAATAAACAAAAAAACGTATTGTGTTTGAACATATTTAGGCCTACTTGAGTGCAAGTTTATCACAGAGCAACCAGCTATCCATATTGGCACAAGCTAAGACGGGATGATACACTGATCATAGCCTAATAATCTATGTGTGTGTGAGCCTTTATGATTGGCTGGCTGCCTTTAGGAATGATCTAGCAAATTAAGAATAAAGCAAAATCAGTCAAGCAAAATTCAAAAGGCACAAGCAGAAGCGAATATGGTACTTACATACTGGTGTGCTGGTGCAGCGCATCACCTGTCTGCTTTGTATTTGCCTCCCATTACATTACATTTATTTAGCAGGAGCTTTTATCCAAAGCAACGTACAATAAGTGAATACCAAAGGTCATTGGAACAACTACAAACACAGGTCCGATAAGGTACAATACTTATTTTGTACAGTTATTCATAGCCATGAATAGCCATTAAGTGCAGTTCACACAGTGAACATTAGTCTGACCTAACTTAACCTAACTAAGAGGCATTACAAGCTACAACATTAGGACAATGATACAAGGCACAATAAGTGCTGGATGGAGGTACCAGTGACATGAGTGGAACAGGAGGTATATGTGTGGCATGAAAGAGATTAAGTCATAGAAATTTTCCGCAGAGTGGTGATAGTCAGTCTAGGTATAGTCTGAATAGATGCGTCTTCAGACCACGGCGGAAGATGGGCAATGAGGGAGTGGTTCATAGAGAGACAGGGAGTTTGTTCCAACACTGGGGAGCTATGGTGGAGAATCTACGTGTTAGGGAACAGCAAGAACCCTTTACCAGGCTGGCAGGGGTTGCAAGGCGCCCTGCTGCCGAAGAGCAGAGTGGTCGAGCAGGCGTATAGAATTGAATCATGTCCTGTACGTAGGCAGGGGCTATCCTGTTGGCTGCAGTGTAGGCGAGGGTCAGGACTTTGAACCTGACCTTAGCAGCGACCGGTAGCCATTATAATGATGCTCATGTGCTATTTTACAGTAAAACAACAGCAAACACAATATGCGTCAGCCATACAGAGCAGCCTGCAGTCCGTTTTTTTTTTTTTGACTCCGAATCCAGCCATTACTACTGGAGCTAGTCTTCCAGATATGGATCCAAATCTGGCTATGACATATTCAGCTCAGGCCTACTGTCCAGGCCACTGGAGTAAACTGAAGTCACTCCCATATTTGTGGAACCAGCTTGAGATAATGCATGCTTTGTAACATGGCACATAATCCAGATGGAAGTTTCCATTTGAAAAATGGTAAACTGTGGCCATAAAGGAAGGCACATAGTCAGAAATAATGCTAAGGTTTGATGAGCCATTGAAATCATGCTCGACTGGTATTAAGGGGGCTACTTCGTGCCAAGAAAACATTCCACAACATTAAACAATCACCACCAGCCTGCACGGTTGACACAAGGCAGGATGGTTCCATGTATTAATGTTGTTTTTACCAAATTCGGACCTTACCATCTGCATGTCACAACAGAAGTAGAGATTTATCAGAATAGGCAATGTTTTTCCAATCTTCATTCATCCTGTTTTGGTGATCACACGCCCACTGAAGCTCCATCTTTCTGTTCTTAGCAGATAGGAGTGGAACCCGGCATGGTCTTCTGCTGCTATAAGTCCATCTGTTTCAAGGTTTGATGCATTGTGTGTTCAAAGAAGCTCTTCTGCACACCACTGTTGTAAACAGCAATTATTCATTTGTGGCCTTTCTGTTAGCTTGAACAGATCTGTCCATTCTGCTCTGATCTCTCACATTAACAAGTTGTTTTTCTCACAAAACTGCTGCTCATTTGATGTTTTTGTGTATCTCAACAATATTCTTTGTAAACTCTAGAGACTGTAGTGTGTGAAAATCCCAGGAGGGCAGTTTCTGAGATGCTGGAAACACCACGTCTGGCACGAACAATCATACCACGGACAGTCACTTAGATTATGCATCTTGCCCATTCTGTCATATCCCTCTCGTTTTTCGTGTTTTTTGTTAGCCTCATGTATCTTGTCTTTTCCTTTCCTTTATTTTCCCTTGCAGCGTAGGCGGGTCTCGTTGCCAGCTGATTTCCTTCACCTGCCTCCTCAGCATTCCACATGTTCTGCCCCTATTTACTCCAGCATATATTCACGGTTCGCCCACCACTCTCCGCCAGATCGTTGCCTCAGTTCGCTTGAAGCTTCTAGTCGGCTCTCGTTTAAAGTTATTCGCGGTCCCATCTCGTACTCTGGTTTTTCCCCGCTTACCTGGTTTTTCCTTCCCTGTTTGTCGTTGCTCGTTTTTATGTTCTGGTGCCCCTGTCATTGTCTCCCCAGTCGTCGTGGTTGTCTGGTCTTGTCTTTCGTATTGTCTGCGTCCTGTCTGCGTCTTCGCCGTTTCCAGCCTGTCCTTTGCCGGCATCCCAGTCCAGCCCTGTCCCAGTCCAGTCCAGCTCCTGATTCCGGTCCAGTCCTGTCCTGCTCCAGCCCTGCTCCTGATTCCTGTCCAGTCCTGTCCTGCTCCAGTCTGGTCCTGCTCCTTGTCCAGTCCAGTCCTGCTCCAGTCTGGTCCTGAACGCTGTCCAGTCCAGTCCGGTCCTGAACCCAGTCCTATTCCTGTTCTAAAGAGAATTAAATAAACCAGTCGATCTCTTCCAGAAAGTCTGTGTCTGAGTTCTGCATTTGGGTCCAACTGCTCTGCTCAACCTAACACATTCTAATGTTTTTGTCAAACAGAAATTAAATCTCATTACCCTGTCTGCATGCTTAATATAATTAGTTGCTACCACACAAATTGCTGTTTGGAGGAGCAGGCTATTTGCGTTAACGAACAGGTGTAGCCAATATAATGTACACTGAGTGTACTGAGTGTATGTGAGTCTGAGTTTCCATTTGCAGTATAACCAGTTCTACTGCATTCACGTAATGTTAATTTAGTTTCAAAATACCACTGGGGAAGTTTTAGTTTGCTTTCTTCAATATCTTTCAAGATATTCCCCATTCATTTACACATTTAGAGACATGCAGATTACAGGCTTACTTCTGGGTGCTTCACAGATTACATTGGCTGAAGGCGTGCTTTCTTGTCTTGTTAAATATGCATGTCTATGACTCATAGAGGTAAGTGTTTTCAACCAAAGCCCACTACTCTACTATCTTCTACTAATCCTCTAGAACCCTCTACTGGGAATAGGAAGTCTGTACTCTGTACTTCTTGGATAACATTATGTAATGCTGTAATTATTAAAGACAACCATAAAAGACACTGAAGTACAGAAAAAATATCTATCTCACATTTGTTGCAAGATAAAATTACTATTTATTATATATACATGGAATTAAAAATTAATTCCAATATTTCAGAATTCCAAATAATAGAATATAGTTCTTGAGGAAACAAAGTTGCATTTACAAAATAATAACAAGCTTTGAATAAATTATTCAGTCCTTTAAATATGCCTTTGTTTATATAAAGAAACAAGTGCATTTAATACATTTTAATGACTTTAATTACTTTATACAGTTAATATGTGCATTTTGTTCATTATAAAAGCATTACTCTTGTCCACTTTTTCCTTAAGTGTTTTTTTTTTTTTTTAATAAAAAATAAAGCTGGCAACCTTAACAATGTTAAGCCTGAGATTAAGCTAATCAGTCAAAAACATAACATAACAAAAAAAACCATCTCAGTCCACGTTCTTTGCATTATTGCATTTCATCTGAAAATAAATATTCTCAGGGTGGCAGAGGACCCTGTGGGCCTTGAACATCCTAAAGCATACACTATATAGATTAGACAGAGAAGAACATTACTTGTAGGTCAGCCTCAAGCTCAGGATCAGGGTGTCAGTCAGTGGCCAAGAGCTAAAGGGGGATCTGTCCGGGAAACTTATGACCTGAGAGGATTTCAGTTTAGAGCAGGACTTTATCAGGGAATCATGATTCATCAAGATGCTTTTTCATTGTTGAACATGGAATGGCACCAGCGATGCTAGAAACTAATAGCATATCAACTAGGTAGCTACACAATCTATTTGTCAGTTGTGTGGGAAGGTTAATCATGCCAGGACAGTCAGTTCTGAAAACAAATATGTAACCTATTTCACAAATATGCAACAGAAAGCAGAGTGTAGATGAGGGGTAGAGTCACATTTTTTCCCCCTGCAAAACACCTTGTGCATCTTATTAGTTGTTTTCTGCACACAATAGTTCATGTTCTTTTTGGGGAATCACACTTTGGTATGCGTAGACTTGAGACCATGGTTGTAAAAGCACAGATTCTCAGCATTTAGTAAAGGGTATTTTAATACATTTTGGTTTCATCACGTAGAAATAACAGTACTTTTTAAACATAGCCCCCCCCCACACACCACCATTTCAGGGTGCCATAATGTTTGGGACAATATGAAATATAAAAAAACTGTCTGAGACAGTTTTACAGAAACAACCACAATGACCACAGACTCTCAGCCCTTAAAAACATTCATTTTTGTACCTCTCAACGACAGAATTCACAAACAACTTCTCACGTCCACACAATAAAGCCCCAAACTTAGGGGATTTGTGCTTTTTCCTTCTTCTTCTTCTTTTGCCTGCCTGAAATGCTCCTAGCCCACAAATAATATGTCTCCCCATTGGTCTTTTTTTACGTACATCAACCAACGAAAACATTTGATACACACACAAAATGAACATAAGTTTGCACGTTTTAAAACAGTTCAACTTTGTACCTGTGACATCTGCTTCCCTCGCAGCTACTGCCTTTGCCTTTAGTACTGACAGACCGGGGTTCAAATCCCCCCTCCGACTGAAGCACATCTCAAACTCATTACGCTGGCTTGCTGGCTAACTGAAAATACAAAATTTAAACTATTGCTTATGCATCTGTGAAAAAATATTCGCGGGAAACTCATTTACTTCTCTAAAATTCAAATACACGCACACTTTGCACAGTTCAGCTTTCCGCATTTTCACCGTTGTGTACGTTAGCTACCTTGCTAACAAGACGACACTTATAGGCCCCTCCCAAATTGCTCTTTAACATCTGCGTTACGAATCGGTCTGGTTGGTAATTTTACTGGTCGTATAGAAACCGCTGCAAGATAATGATTTCATGCTAGGTAAAAAAAGCGGTTCACATTCACCGCTGACACTGTTCTTACTTCACTAGGGTAGGCTACTGCAGCTAGCTTTAACCCTGCAATGCCACATTTCTAAATTTATGTTGGCTAGCCATATACAGCCTCCACCGACATACAATTAGTAGGTCTGCCATGTGCAATAACCCATTAAAAACACTTCAATTTAAAATATGACATGCACTTTCATTTATTTGACATTCATAGTAAAGGAAAACGTTCGTAAGCTACACATACAGACGCCTATGAAATTGATCTCTAACATCTGCATTGTGATTCGGTCCAGTAGGTAACATTACCGTTGTATAGAAACTGCTGTAAGATAAATATTTTTATGCCAGGTATGTCCAGTTTCTTTAACTCAAAAAACGGTTTACATTCACTGCTGCCCCTGTACTGATAACTGTTGTTTCTTAACTACGTTACTATATCTACCCGGCAGTCCCACCTTTCTAAATTCATGTTACTTAGCCCTATATATCCTCCACTGACACACAAAAAATTCATAGGTCTGTTGTGTGCAATAGCCCATTAAAAACACTTCCATTTCTAATTTTGACATACACTTTCATTTATTTTCCGTTCATGGTAAATTATTGAATCCATGCCTATATGCTTCTTTCAGAATGTAGGGCTATGTGTGCTTGCATTCATTTATGTGTATGTATGTCTGTCATAGCCTACATCAATATATTTATTACTATTAACACTTACTCATTACAAACACAGTGCAAAAAGAAATGATATCTGATGAAAAACATGTTTTCAACTTACAAAAAATACCAAGTTACTCACACATACAAAGCACTGTTTAGAAGTCATTTATTCAAACTGCCAAAATATAGCCCTGCCATTAAAAGTATTGATATCAAAATTATGGCAAGTTACTGTACTACAACCAATATTGGCTATCTTACCTCACACAAATTAAAGAAGCAGTATTCCAAAGCAGTGCTACCCAATGTTTCCTAAATTATTTCAAGTCACTTGGCCCTGTGTGTACAAGCATACAGTAATTAACGGGCGAAACATTTGTGTCGATAGGTTTGTCACGATTGATTGAATTGTCCTCAATATGTCAAATTTGTCTCTGTATGTATGTATTTATCCACCCCGCCTGTCTGTTGCGTGAATGATCATATGTTGGTTGGTATAAATGTCTGTTTGTAAATGTGAATGTTATATGCTGCTAGGGAAATGTCCCCATGGGGATAAAGAAGTATTCTATGTATGTGTGTATGCATGTATGTACGTAGAATATTTATTTTACATTCAGTATTTATTTTAAGTAGTAAATATACAAGAATTTGTACATTTAGTAAAATGAACTTAACAAGCAAGTATAAAAATATGTTTTGTGAAGGAATATGCTTTCTGCAGGTATTCAACAGCAGTTTTCTACATTCATTGAAATGTCTTGCATGAGGCGATTTTTGTTATTAGACATTTCATGTGACACAAAGTTTGACTGACAACATTGTGAGAAGATTAAAACACAGGGCCAAATGACGTGATACAATTTAGGAAACACTGGGACTTATAGACAGTGCTTTGTATGTGCGAGTAACTTGGCATTTTTGTACATTGAAAACATGTTTTTCATCAGATAGACTAGACCTTGGGCTTACCAAAATCAACCATTTGGAATATCATTAAGAACAAAGAGCGTTGGTGAGCTCAGTATTTGCAAAGGGCAAGGTAGGCTAATGAAGAACTCCACGGTTTATGACTCAAGTATTTTCACCATAATAAAGAAACATTTGTCAGACAGGTCATAAAATCTCCAGAAAACTTACTGAACAGAACTACAAAGGCAACACTGCAAAACGCACACCCCTAGTTAGCTGCAAAAATAGGATGACCAGGTTACAGTTTACTGAGAAGTACCTAAAAGAGCCTACAGAGTTCTGGAAAAAAGTCTTGAGGACAAATGAGACCACGATTCACTTATATCAGAGTGATGGCAAAAGCAAAGTGAGGCCAAAAAAAACTGCCCAAGATCCAAAGCATCTCCCTCATCTATGAAACATGGTGACGGGGGTGTTACTGTTTGGGCATATATGGCTGCTAAATGCACCGATAACAGCAGCAGAATGAATAGGACAGGTGTTTGGGGCCGTTTCTTTATTATGGTGAGAATTCTTTGGTCATAACTGTAGAAGCTTTCCTTTTGCAATTACTGAGCTCATTAGCAGTCTGTTTCTTCTTAATTATGTTCAAAACAGTTGATTTTTGGGAAGCCTGTGGTTTGGCCTGTCTCTGACAGGTTTTTTTTCTTTGTATTTCTAAGAGAATCAAAACTAGATACCGAAAGCTCTCTTCTACTTGCAGTAAAGAAGCAATTGAACACACCTGACAATTCAGAAACAGCAATAGGGGAGCTATGTATAAAAGTTCTGTTTTTTCTACATGGCCAAATCAAAATTATTGTAGTATTAAAATAACCTTTAAAAACACTTGATTACTAATCTAAAATGATGACACAGAGCCCAATCAAAAAAAACATGGCTTTGTCCCCAAAATTTTGGAGCACACTGATTTTAAATGCAAATTTGATTTGAAATGAAAGTAAACATAGGGTTGAACTGCCAACTGTCAGCTTTAATTTGAGGGAAATTGCATCCATGTAGGACCTACAACCCTTTTTATACATAGTTTCCTCATTTTAGGGAAACAAAAGTAATTTGACAATTGACTGCTCAGCTTTTTCTGTGTGCTGTGGCATCATTAGTTCAGGTACAAGAAAGCTAGCAAAATGTCTAGAGATGATTCTAGGCATGACATTTTCATTTGCAGTCACTGTTACTGTTGCTGTTGTTTTTCAACATGAGGACCAAATGAGTTGAGTGTATCAAAGTGATGGAAAGAGGGAAGTATGAAGAAAGAACAGAACTGCTCATGATCCAAAGCATACCACCTCATCTTTGAAGCATGTCGGAAGTAGTGTTATGGCTTGGGCATGTGAGGCAGCCACTGGAACTAGCTCACTTGTCTTTATTTTTCATATGACTGCTGATGGCAGCAGCAAGAAGTGTACAGAAACAACTTATCTGCTCAGATCTAACCAATGCCTCAAAGCTAACTGGATGGTGCATCACCTTGCAGCAGGACAATGACCCCAAATATATTGCTAAAGCAACCAAGGAGTTTTTCAGGGCCAACAAGTAGAATGTACTTGACTGGCTAAATCAATCACAAAACCTAAATCCAATTAAACGCATGTTTCACTTTTTGAAGGCAAGGCGAAAAGCCCCCAAACCAACAGAAACTGAAGATGGCCTCAGTATGGGCCTCACCAGGGAAGGCACCCAGTGTCTAGTGATGTCTATAGGTTGCAGACTTCAGGCAGTCATCAATGCAAAGGATCTGCAACCTAAGTACTAAATGTGATGAGTTTATTTAAGATTATGATAATTTGTCCAATTACTTTTGGTCCCCTGTATTAACTGTATTTCCTACACAGTTCACTTAATAAGGATGCATATATCCTGAAAAATTAAGCTGACAATTTGCACATAATCATTGTTTTATTTTCAAAATCCAAATTCTGGAGTACAGAGCCAAAGCTACAATTGTGTTACTGCCCAAATACTTTTGAATTGCATTGTATATATGTGTATCTGTATTTCGACAGAAACACTGAAGTGGGCGTAGAATAGACTGAAAGTTGTCTAAACAACGCAAAATGCCAATTTTGTAGCCTGAATTATATCTCTTTTGACCAAAAAATTGATCATTTTTAGGGTCACCAGTTTATCTCCACTACGTAACCTGCAGGCACTTAAACCACACAGTCAACTGTCTAATCATACAATTGAATTTCTAATTGAGATATTTATAAAATCAATTATTTGATCTAATATGGGGAGAGTCAGAGGAAAGAAAGTGAACATGGATCGATGTTTAAATGCTATGAAAAACATGTCGAGTGAACAAGTAAAGCAGTATCCACAATGCACACTGTATACTGACAGATTGAATTTATTTTGCACAACTTGCAATTTATCAATAAATCCCAAGAAGCTAATGATAGACATTGAAAAATGAAGACACATGAATTAAGGTCAGAGATCAACACTGAGGGGGAATCATCTGTCAACAGTGGAAAAGGCAGACTTGAGTGGTGACATAATGTCATTCAAGATTTAACAGATATGTTCTATATGCAAATATACCACAGAAAAAAGCATGTAATTAATGGGGGGGAAGGGGGGAGTATGTGCAACAGACTACTACTTTGCATAAAAGAAAAAAACTGATAGAAAAACTGACAGTATATCTGTGGTCAAACAAATCAGCAGAAGGCAAAGACAATTATGTTTTACATGGTTTGTTCTTCAAAGGAAATCCCTCACAACTGATCTGAAAGTTCTCACTGACACAGTGTACCTAACTGCCGTGAATTACTCCTCAGTTGCAGATAGAATCAAGAAATGCTTATTGGATTATAATATTGATTTCAAAAATGCGTATAATATGTTGAAAGCATATAGACATCCTTAAAAGCCTGTTGCCAAATTCAATGCATGTGGACATTGTGTTTGGTCAACTAATTTCCTTGAAGTTCACAAACTTGTGGCTACTGTCCAGAAAGTTGTTAAACATGGCCCATGCCAGAAATGCATTGCATGGAGCATATTAGGAGCACGATTGCTTGACAAGGTTCTTCTCTGTCAATAAACCTCTGCCCTGAACCGTGTAAAACCAGATGGGGGAAGTTGGTATTCTGCTGTATATTTGTAAGTCCGTTTTCATCCCTCATGGACACGGATATCACGCCAAACACCATTGTGCTGACATAACTCAAGGCATTATTGAGGGATAAGCATTTGGAAACACCATTCTTGGTAATTTCTGAAAATGGCAAGTGTACTACACTCAATTCTGGATTTTGACAAAAACTGTTGTTCTGAGCTGCTCAGTGCATGCTAACTTTTGTTATGACATTACTGTGTTGTGGATACCCCTAAATTGACATTAAAATGAAGACATTTTTGTGCAAACATTACTCAGTTTAAACCTTGATCAGTTTAAACGGACCCTGAGAGAAGACCCCTCATTCTATTGTTCATTTTGAGACATGCATGCTTTTTATATTTTCATTGCTGTATACTTTAAATTTAAATGAGACCTCAACATTCGGAAGCAAAATTTCCAACAGACTTCACATGGGGAGACACAATGCTAACTTACAAAATCAGGCTAGCTTCTCCAAGTATGAGTAAGTCCATCATTCTAAAGTTCTAAACTAACAAGACAACAATGGGACACCATTACAGTAGGTCTAGCACTGCAGTAACCATAATGCATGCGGCAACAAGGCGCATACCCAGATGGCAAGCATAGGTTAGGCCAACATCGATACTGGTTGGCATTGTTGTCACTGCAATTCCACCGTGTTACTGTCATGCCAAATTTGATCCGGGTGAGGTAATAACTTTCTAAAACCATTGTGATGTACTGAAAGTTTTGTTGCAGCGTCCATTGCTATGCCAGCCTTGCTACATTCTGTGGTGATAAAGATTCTAACACAACTCAGAAATTTCTCTGGTTTAACTGAACCACACATTTGCTTCTTTTACACTGGTATCATGTTGTTTAGTTAGGCTATGTATTGTGCACAACAAACAGAAACATTGGCAAGTAAGGTATAGCCTGTATAAAAGATATGTTGACTAAATCAAAAACATTGGTATTGGGTGTAAACCAACATCGGATCATTGGGAAAGAGTTGACAGATCAAATTAAATCCAACCTGTGCCCGATGCTTTTGGTCATTTTGTTGATGTTTGACCAACGCTGGGCTGATGGACCAAAATTTGCCGGCCCAACATTGTTGTGCACCATTGGCCCGAGCAAAGTAAAGACATAAAATCAACGTTGGCCGAACGTAAGCTTGTGATCTGGGTAGCACTAACATTTCAGATCGTATTTCTAGCTAGCTACAGCAGATGTAAATATAAATGCTAGTTATATAACATTACATATATGTTGTAAATGTACATTTTTGATGTCTTAGCCAAAGCTGCCTAATGTTGTTAATTCAACTAATATTAGCTACCCTGTATCTTTGTCTTTTTCCGTTAGATGGATGACATATTCAAGTATTTTGCTTCTGGAAAGCTTAGCTATACCTAACTGATATGGTTTAAATTATTAATTTTCCATTATGTTTTTTGCAACATTTTTGTGAAGAACAAACATAAATGTGAATTTTTCTTGTTAACGAGAAATTGCATTTGATCCATGTAAGTAAAATATTTATAAATGATAAATTACATTTCTTACATGTGGTTCATTCCTTGTGGAAAGCAACATGGTAACGTGATGGGTTTGGGGTGTTAAAAGGTGACTTTGTGTCAGAATGGTATGGAATGTGGGCACAGTATGTTTGGGAGGGATATTTCTCACACCTATGGTGTTACACTCAATGTACATATGTAGTGCACTACAATAGAAAATATGATTTAAGCATTTGATACACTACCATACAATCTAATACTTGTTTTAGGATGATGTTTTAAATTTAATATGGTAATAATTTCCAGTGTAGGTTACATGCATAACAATACCAAGTATTAAAATATTAGTGCAAAAACTAAGGAAATCAATCACAAAAATGTTTTAAGTGAAATGTTTGCATTTGCTGAAAGCCTCAAAAGAAAGGAAATGAAATTGATCAGCCCAAACGCTAACATCAGCCTGCTCTCCATCAAGGTGTATCAGCACAGATCTTTGACAACTGCTGCAGCTCTGTATATGTATCCTGTACTTCAAACAACATGGACGCACCACTGGGCAGATTGCTTAAGATTCAAACTTTCTCTTAAAGAGCTTAATTCATACTCTTCAGAGCAGTGACAACCGTATTAATGTTGAATAATGTGATTTGAATTAATACTGATGGTAATTCTCAAAATGGTCATGATAGCATTTTAACCACTTAGCGCAAAGCCCCTAGTGGTCAGCACGCCGGAGTGCCTAGATTGCTTAATTCAGACATTCTGTGCTCCTGTAACTAAATTATGAGTTGAAAACACAAACTCTGTGTTCTAACTTTATTAGTAGACAATTCAGGACAACAATGCTGAATACGGAGTTTCGCAGCCCACCATTGTTGCGCTGGTTCTGCATTTACCAAGCACCCCCTCCCTGCAGTCTCATCTGTAACTACACCCCCCATGCATGACACACTGGACAATAGTGTCTATCTGGGAATACATGAAAACATTATTTTACCACTAAAAATTTGCATTCCGTCATAGCAACAAGATAAAGCCAACAGTAGCCGACGGTATGCCAGTAGCTGTGAGAAACGCTGCTCACTGAACATTGAAATAAACAAAAATTATACCATGTCATTCTACTGTACTATTCTAGGACATATGGGAATGTTGGAAATGAAGCATGCTTTATAAATGTGCAAAATCTGTAAGTATATTGCTTCTGGCTGTAATATCCAAAATTGCCAATACAGTGTACAGAGCAGGACTATAAGAGTATGAATTACTGTAGGAGGATTGAATCAATTTAATTCCCTGTCTTTTGCTAACATTTCATTTAAAACTATGTTTTGTGATTATTAAATTATTTGCACAAGAAAACAGCACTGCATTGTCACTGTGAATTCTGGGATCCACTGAAGAAACATTTCCAAGCCTTACTCAAAAGGCAAAACGATACTTGGCTGTGGTAACAAACTGAGTTAATGCAGAACAGATGGACAAATTTTCACCAAGCATAAATCAGTGACAGAAGAGACTTAAACAAATGGCCATGATAAAATATAATCAGAGTTTTCATTTGAACTTTCATTTGTACATGACATTCACCACCATTTCATTTATCTTTTTTAATGTCTTGCTGCAAACTATGTTCTTATAACTAATACAATTAATGTTTTATTTAACTTTTTTGTGCAAGTTCAATGTTATACAGTATAACTGCTCTCATTTCTAATGTGGGTATTTCACACACTACTTCTAAAAAAAACTATGCATGCCCTGGCCTGTACAACATTTAGAAATACTGAAACATGTCTATGATAGTAAGCAATTGAACTGAATTTAACACGCTTATAAACATTGCTGTCAATCTTAGTGTCAATTACTTTATAAACATCAATGATTGAGGTGGTGCAAATGGGATAACTGCTTGAAAAGTGGCTTGTTCAAGAGGCTATCGCGACTTCTAGCTGGTAGAGGACTTAAGTACCATGCGAGAAAACAAGGAAAGATAAACTGGTGCCCCTAAACATTATGCCTTAAGACAAAGGAATTAGTCTAATTGTTTGCTGTCTAGGGTACCATACTTCTAACCAAGCTATAGGGGCAGCTTGTCAAGGCATGACCAACATGATTCTGATACTTCTTAGACTCAAATTCTACAAGACAGCATTACATGTAGTCACAGGTGGCAATTAAGGGCTCCGTAACAGTGTTGGGCTGTACCAAGTTGTACAGGGTGGAAACATGCAGGGAATGAAGTTACGACATTTTATGTCTCTCGGGCCAATGACTGAAATGTTCTCTTTCTGCAGTGTCACTCTCCCCTTTTCTTTCTGCAATGTGTCACTCTCCTCTTCTGCAGTGTCACTCTCCCCTTCTCTTTCTGCAATGTCACTCTCCTCTTCTCTTTCTGCAGTGTCACTCTCCCCTTCTCCTTCTGCAGTGTCACTCCCCCCTTCTCTTTCTGCAGTGTCACTTTACTTTTTTCAGTGTCACTCTTCCCTTCTCTTTCTGCAGTGTCACTCTCCCCTTCTCTTTCTGCAGTGTGTCACTCTCCTCTTGTCTTTCTTCAGTGTTGCTCTTCCTTTCTCTTTCTGCAGTGTCACTCTCCCCTTGTCTTTCTGCAGTGTGTCACTCCCCTTCTCTTTCTGCAGTGTCACTCTCCCCTTCTCTTTCTGCAACGTGTCACTCTCCTCTTCTTTCTGCAGTGTCACTCTCCCCTTCTCTTTCTGCAGTGTGTCACTCAACCCCTTCTCTTTCTGCAGTGTGTCACTCTCCTCTTCTGCAGTGTCACTCTCCCCTTCTCTTTCTGCAATGTGTCACTCTCCTCTTCTGCAGTGTCACTCTCCCCTTCTCTTTCTGCAATGTGTCACTCTCCCCTTCTCTTTCTGCAGTGTCACCCTCTCCTTTTCTTTCTGCAGTGTCACTGTCCCCTTCTCTTTCTGCAGTGTGTCACTCTCCCCTTTTCTTTCTGCAGTGTCACTCTCGCCTTTTCTTTCTGCAGCGTCACTTTCCTCTTTCTGCCATGTCACTCTCCCCTTCTCTTTCTGCAGTGAGTCACTCTCCCCTTCTCTTTCTGCAATGTGTCACTCTCCTCTTCTTTCTAGTGTCACTCTCCTCTTCTCTTTCTGCAGTGTGTCACTCTCCCCTTCTCTTTCTGCAATGTGTCACCCTCCTCTTGTCTTTCTTCAGTGTTGCTCTTCCCTTCTCTTTCTGCAGTGTGTCACTCTCCCCTTGTCTTTCTGCAGTGTGTCACTCCCCTTCTCTTTCTGCAGTGTCACTCTCCCCTTCTCTTTCTGCAACGTGTCACTCTCCTTTTCTTTCTGCAGTGTCACTCTCCCCTTCTCTTTCTGCAGTGTGTCACTCTCCCCTTCTCTTTCTGCAGTGTGTCACTCTCCTCTTCTGCAGTGTCACTCTCCCCTTCTCTTTCTGCAATGTGTCACTCTCCTCTTCTGCAGTGTCACTCTCCCCTTCTCTTTCTGCAATGTGTCACTCTCCCCTTGTCTTTCTGCAGTGTCACTCCCCTTCTCTTTCTGCAGTGTCACCCTCTCCTTTTCTTTCTGCAGTGTCACTGTCCCCTTCTCTTTCTGCAGTGTATCACTCTCCCCTTTTCTTTCTGCAGTGTGCCACTCCCCTTCTCTTTCTGCCATGTCACTCTCCCCTTCTCTTTCTGCAGTGAGTCACTCTCCCCTTCTCTTTCTGCAATGTGTCACTCTCCTCTTCATTCTAGTGTCACTCTCCTCTTCTCTTTCTGCAGTGTGTCACTCTCCCCTTCTCTTTCTGCAATGTGTCACCCTCCCCTTCTCTTTCTGCAGTGTGTCACTCTCCCCTTCTCTTTCTGCAGTGTCACTCTCCCCTTCTTTCTGCAGTGTGTCACCCTCCCCATCTCTTTCTGCAGTGTGTCACTGTCCTCTTTCTACAGTGTGTCACTCTCCCTTCGTTTTCTGCAGTGTGCCACTCCCCTTCTCTTTCTGCATTGTCAGTCTCCTCTTCTCTTTCTGCAGTGTCACCCTCCCCTTCTCTTTCTGCAGTGTCACTCTCCCCTTCTCTTTCTGCAATGTCACTCTCCCCTTCTCTTTCTGCAGTGTCACTCTCCCATGCTTTCTGCAGTGTCACTCTCCCCTTCTCTTTCTGCAATTTCACTCTCCCCTTCTCTTTCTGCAGTGTCACTCTCCCCTTCTCTTTCTGCAGTGTGTCACTCTCCTCTTGTCTTTCTTCAGTGTTGCTCTTCCTTTCTCTTTCTGCAGTGTCACTCTCCCCTTGTCTTTCTGCAGTGTGTCACTCCCCTTCTCTTTCTGCAGTGTCACTCTCCCCTTCTCTTTCTGCAACGTGTCACTCTCCTCTTCTTTCTGCAGTGTCACTCTCCCCTTCTCTTTCTGCAGTGTGTCACTCAACCCCTTCTCTTTCTGCAGTGTGTCACTCTCCTCTTCTGCAGTGTCACTCTCCCCTTCTCTTTCTGCAATGTGTCACTCTCCTCTTCTGCAGTGTCACTCTCCCCTTCTCTTTCTGCAATGTGTCACTCTCCCCTTCTCTTTCTGCAGTGTCACCCTCTCCTTTTCTTTCTGCAGTGTCACTGTCCCCTTCTCTTTCTGCAGTGTGTCACTCTCCCCTTTTCTTTCTGCAGTGTCACTCTCGCCTTTTCTTTCTGCAGCGTCACTTTCCTCTTTCTGCCATGTCACTCTCCCCTTCTCTTTCTGCAGTGAGTCACTCTCCCCTTCTCTTTCTGCAATGTGTCACTCTCCTCTTCTTTCTAGTGTCACTCTCCTCTTCTCTTTCTGCAGTGTGTCACTCTCCCCTTCTCTTTCTGCAACGTGTCACTCTCCTTTTCTTTCTGCAGTGTCACTCTCCCCTTCTCTTTCTGCAGTGTGTCACTCTCCCCTTCTCTTTCTGCAGTGTGTCACTCTCCTCTTCTGCAGTGTCACTCTCCCCTTCTCTTTCTGCAATGTGTCACTCTCCTCTTCTGCAGTGTCACTCTCCCCTTCTCTTTCTGCAATGTGTCACTCTCCCCTTGTCTTTCTGCAGTGTCACTCCCCTTCTCTTTCTGCAGTGTCACCCTCTCCTTTTCTTTCTGCAGTGTCACTGTCCCCTTCTCTTTCTGCAGTGTATCACTCTCCCCTTTTCTTTCTGCAGTGTGCCACTCCCCTTCTCTTTCTGCCATGTCACTCTCCCCTTCTCTTTCTGCAGTGAGTCACTCTCCCCTTCTCTTTCTGCAATGTGTCACTCTCCTCTTCATTCTAGTGTCACTCTCCTCTTCTCTTTCTGCAGTGTGTCACTCTCCCCTTCTCTTTCTGCAATGTGTCACCCTCCCCTTCTCTTTCTGCAGTGTGTCACTCTCCCCTTCTCTTTCTGCAGTGTCACTCTCCCCTTCTTTCTGCAGTGTGTCACCCTCCCCATCTCTTTCTGCAGTGTGTCACTGTCCTCTTTCTACAGTGTGTCACTCTCCCTTCGCTTTCTGCAGTGTGCCACTCCCCTTCTCTTTCTGCATTGTCAGTCTCCTCTTCTCTTTCTGCAGTGTCACCCTCCCCTTCTCTTTCTGCAGTGTCACTCTCCCCTTCTCTTTCTGCAATGTCACTCTCCCCTTCTCTTTCTGCAGTGTCACTCTCCCATGCTTTCTGCAGTGTCACTCTCCCCTTCTCTTTCTGCAATTTCACTCTCCCCTTCTCTTTCTGCAGTGTCACTCTCCCATTCTTTCTGCAGCGTGTCACTCTCCTCTTCTCTTTCTGCAGTGTCACTCTCCCCTTTTCTTTCTGCAGTGTCACCCTCCCCTTCTCTTTCTGCAGTGTGTCACTCTCCCCTTCTCTTTCTGCAGTGTCACTCTCCCCTTCTTTCTGCAGTGTGTCACCCTCCCCATCTCTTTCTGCAGTGTGTCACTCTCCCGTTCTTTCTGGAGTGTGTCATTCTCCTCATATCTTTCTGCAGTGTTTCTCTCCCCTTTTCTGTCTGCAGTGTCACTCTCCCCTTCTCTTTCTGCAGTGTCACTTTCCTCTTTTTGCAGTGTATCACTCTCCTCTGTTTTTCTCTGCAAAACAACACTCCAGTTTTGCACCCACTGTGGTGGTGGAGGATTCTAATTAAGGTTGACCTGGCAGATCAGTGGCATTTTAAATCTGTGATGCTTTGCTGAACCTCGGTCTAACCCCCTGGCATGTGTACCGTGGAGAGATCCCAAAAGGGTTTTGCGTAAGTTATTATAACCATAAGAAATTAATGACAAAATTAAACAGTGCTGGGGGGGGGACGCTGTCGAGCGATGAGCAGATAGGATGCACTCGCCAGTAGCTCATACAGATTTTACATCAAAATTACATTTTAAACAATACCAGCACATTTTTGACTAGAGAGCTTAGTGTAATATATATCTGGGATCCTCCATACAGTAAAGGAGTTTGCAATTTAGATGGAAAATGCCGACAAGGAGAGGAAATCCCAAGACGGAGACAAATGAAGAAGCAGGCCCAAACGAAGCATCGGGCTTATCGGGGGAGGCGGACCCTGAGGACGGAGTGTGGCACAGTGGGTAAGGAACTGGGCTTGTAACCGAAAGGTCGCAGGTTCGATTCCCGGCTAGGGCACTGCCGTTGTACCCTTGAGCAAGGTACTTAACCGAAATTGCTTCAGTATATATCCAGCTGTATAAAATGGATACAATGTAAAATGCTATGTAAAAGTTGTGTAAGTCGCTCTGGATAAGAGCGTCTGCTAAATGCCTGTAATGTAATGTAATGTGAACGTGTAGAGTACGGACAACCAAGTAGTATTGGCTGCTATAGCATCTCTACACTCCAAGCTGTCTCTTGTTAAGTCAGAGATTTGTAACAAGATCGAGGAGAAGATCGCAGACGTGACTACTACTTTGAGAGAAGAAATAGCAGCTCTGAAAGCAGAAAATGACTCCGCTATTGTTGCATTGAACGCCTGAACAGAATCTCAAAATGAAACAGTGAAGGGGCTAGCAGAATTGGCGACATGCACCTTGGATACTATTGTGGAATTGGAAACCAAATTGAAACGTCTTTCTGGTCAAGTGGAACAACTCTTGGAGAAATGCTTGGACTTGGAGGGACGTTCAAAGAGGCAGAATCTGAGAATTGCCAGGGTAAGAGAGGGGAAGGAACATGGGCAGAAGACCAGGGAGTTCGTAGCACAGCTGCTTAAAGATGTGCTAAATCTGGATGATAAACCAGTGATAGACCGAGCCCACAGGGCTCTTCAGATGCACCCGGGGGATAACGAACCACCACGGCATTTGATTTTGAGGATACACTACTGCTATGCCCTTGAGGAAATACTACCTAAGGTTACAACCAACAGGAATCTAACATATCAAGGACAACGGATCAAAATATTAAGAGACCTCCTGTCTGCCGTGGTTAAACGCCATGCGGCTTTCACCCCTGCCAGGAATTTGCTACGAGACAAGTCTGGAGTCAAATTCAAACTTCTATACCCGGCCAAGCTGCAAGTGATGCACAATGGGACTGAAAATACATTTACGGATGCAGAGGAGGCCCGTCTATATGCCGAACACCACTTTGGACCTGTAAATAACACTGCTGTCCGATGGTAATAAATACGAATAAGGTAGGCCTATTAGGGAGGATAAGATAGACCTATAGTGTTCGTGTGACATAAAGGATCATCCAAATTCATTCACAAAGGCGTACGTGTATACACTCACACGCACACACACTAATATACACATTCTTATTGGAATGATGTCCAATATTGATTGGTGACACTGGCCTAAAAAAATAAGATCAGTAATAGGACCTTATAACATTCTATTGCCCTCCCGTTTGTTGATTACCGTGGTTGGGGGCACTTTAATTTTAAAATCTTGTTTTTGTCAAATAATTACGTATCTTGCCATTCCTCTTACCAGATTGTTTACATCTACTAGAAACTGATGTTAAATGGAGAACAGAGTAATGTCAGGCCTATATGTTTTCATTATTTAATAAGGAAAGGCCTTAGAAGTAAAATTTCAGTTATTGCTGGTTTGTTCATATTATTTTGGATTTAATATATCTTTTCCGAATGGTAAACTTTCTGGAAGATACATAATCTATATTTCGATACAAAAGCTGGTTTTGTTGTGAATTGTACAATAACTATAGAGCTACTAGTTTGGTAATAAGAGAATCAGAGATTAAGAGCTTAACCGTAGTTGGTTGCTTGAGTTAGAGCTAATCCGTTAGGTGTGTGTTTGGAGAGGCCAGGTTAGGCACGGTTGGTAAAGTTTGATAATGTTAGGTTTATGTATAAGTGTATCTAGGAAAGGGTGGGAGTGGGTAGAGGGGTGGGGGGAGTGCCACTCATTGCATGATTGCATGTACTCAGTAGAGGGATGGAAGAAACCAAGAGTAATGTCTTTACTCTGCCATTATGATGCAGGATGATACAGGGAAAGAAGGGAAGGCGAAAGATATAATCTTCTGCTCGTGGAATGTGAATGGTATTAATGAGCCAGTGAAAAGGAGCAAGGTGCTCTCACATCTAAAATCACTACAAGCTGACATAATTTTCTTACAAGAAGCACACCTGAAAAAAGATTCACACGGTAAGCTCAGATGTAGGTGGATAAATCAAATATACCACTCCAACTTCTCAATGAAGGCCAAAGGGGCAGTCATTTTGATTCGTAGGGGAGTTCCTTTTAGGCAAACATCCACAATAGTGGACAAGGATAGGAGATATGTTATGGTTATGGGGGAAATGCATATGTCAATGACTCTGCTGAATATATATGGGCCAAACTGTGATGACCCTGAATTTTTTAGGAAGGTTTTAAGTTTAATACCAGATATTTCAAATACTAATCTAATCATTGGGGGAGATTATAATTTTGTGTTGGATTCATATTTGAACAGATCTTCCACTCAGAGAGTAGCGTCGTCAAATGCATGCAATCTTTTGAAAACATACATTAATAATATGAATCAGTTCGACGTATGGAGGATCTCAAATGCATCAGGCAGAGTACTCCTTCCACTCTCGGGTCCATAATGTTTACTCTAGAATTGATTATTCCTTGGTAGACGGTAAATTACTGCCATCCTCCTATAACGCAAAATACCATAACATTATTATCTCTGATCACTGTCCCATATCATTTTCAATGAAATTGTGTGATTCTACAAAAAGGCAAAGAAATTGGAGATTTAACCCTCAACTTCTCACAAATCCAAAGTTTTGCGACTATCTAGAAGCACACATTACTTTGTTTTTTGAAACCAATGACAATAATGAAACTCCACCTACATTACTATGGGAAACATTTAAGGCTTATTTGAGAGGATGCATCATTTCTTTTCAGTCTTCCCTAAAGAAATGTAACAAGGCAGAACAATCAGAATTAGAAGATCAAATTCATAAGCTGGATATGGAAAATGCTCAGCAGTCGCCCATAGAAAAACACAACAAAATCTCAGCACTCAAGTACAAACTTAACCAAATACTGTCAGAAAGGATTAGCAGAGCTTTTATGTTCATAAAGCAGAAGTACTCTGAATTTGGTGATAAGCCGCATAAATTACTGGCAAGACAACTAGGCAAAATAGAAAATGATCGGACCATTCACAAAATAAAATCAAAAACTGGTAACCCCCTTACCTTACATAAGGATATAAATGATGATTCCGACAATTTTATTAAAGGTTATATACATCTCAAACAAATGCTAACAGTTTTAGATACATGGGAGCTACCGGCATTGAATCAAATGGATCGCAGTTCCTTCGATGCGGAGATTACATGTTTGGAGCTAATAGAGACTATTAGATCATTGAAAAATGGCAAAAGCCCAGGCCCTGATGGGTTAGGCAATGAGATAATCAAGAAGTTTAGTGACTTGTTGGCTCCCTATCTGCATAGAATGTATAATCAGGCGTATAAGGCTTGCGTGCTACCACAGACACTAAATGAAGCCATTATCACTTTAATTCCAAAAAAGGGGAAAGATTTAGTGGAAGTGGGTTCATATAGGCCAGTGTCATTGTTAAACGCGGACCAAAAGATATTGGCCAAGACTTTAGCTAGAAGACTCAGTCTCTTTATGAGTAAAATGGTGTATCCTGATCAAACTGGTTTTATCCCAAAGAGGAACTCTTTTTACAACTTTAGATGCCTCTTTAATATCATGCATTCCCCTAGGCACCCCGAAGAAGACCTTATTATCCTGAGTTTGGATGCTGAAAAGGCATTTGACCAGGCTGAATGGCCTTCGCTATTTGCAGTCCTGAAAAAATTTAAGATCGGTGAAAAGTTTATATCTTGGATTAAATTACTGTACCCTAGTGCTAGGATACTCGCAAATCAGACTCTTTCTACCCAATTCAAGCTTTGCAGGGGTACAAGACAGCACACTTAGTCCTTTATTATTTGCTCTAGTCATGGAGCCACTTGCACAGACTATTCAAGCACATCCTGAAATACATGGCTACACTACAGAGTATACTTCAAACAAGACCTTTTTGTACGCAGATTACATTTCATTATACGTAACCCAACCGAAGACTACAATCCCATTAATATTGAATGTAATTAATTTATTTGGTACCTTCTCCGGATATAGGATTAACTGGGGTAAAAGTGAGTCAATGCCTATCTGAATGAAAGATCATGAATGGGTTAAAAAACTCCCCTTTAGAATAACATTGGAGAAATTCACTTACTTAGGAATTGTGATCACTAAGAAATATAGCTCCCTATTTGAAGCTAACTTCACTCCTCTAATTAACAAACTCCAAAATATTATTCAATTTTGGAGGACACTTCCAATTTTTTTACTAGGCAGAGTAAATGCAATTAAGATGATTTTTCTTCCACAGCTGCTTTATCTTTTACAAAATATACCTGTATACCTTACTAAATCCTTTTTAAAAAATTAGTTTCTATTATTATTTAATTTGTGTGGAATTAAAAGTCTCATAGAAGAAAAAAGGACCATCTTTGCAACTATAAAACTAATGGATGGCTCGCACTGCCTAATTTTATACTATATTACTGGGTGGCTAGTGTCCGCTCCATTATCCTCTGGTTGGACGACACTCTGGTGCTCTCTGGCTGGTTGGGGATGGAGCGGGAGGACTGCCTACCCTACGCCATTGGTGCAGTCATTTTATCTCCTGTTCCACTTAACAAAGTAAGCTATAAACACAATCCCATTATTCATAACACGATAAGGATTTGGAAACAAATGGGGAAACATTTCAAACTCAGGGCTTTTTTATTACCCATATCAACTAACCCCTCTTTTGCTCCCTCCATATGGATGGGACCTTTAACATATGGAGGAAATTGGGGATATGTAATATTGGAGACCTGTATATAAAAGGGACATTTGCATTTTTCCAACAGCGTCAGGAGAGATATAGCTTGCCAAGGAATAATTTCTTTAGATACCTTCAGATTAGAGATTATGTAAGAGTACATCTTCCCAATTTTGAGAATGCAAGGCCTGATAAACTGGATGGATGTTCAAGACTGTTTTGCAGGGTCAGAACGTATAATATCCCATTTATATGGTACACTACAAGACATTTGTCATCCAACTACAGATAACATAAAAGCAGAATGGGGAAACAAATTAGGTATCCAGATACTTGATGATATTTGGGATGAGAGTCTAGAACATCCATTAATGCCCGACATTGCTTAATACAATTTAAAATTCTGCATAGATTACATTACTCAAGGGCAAAGCTACATAAAATATTTCCAGAGGTATCACCTCTATGTGAAAAGTGTGACTCCGCAGAAGTGAATTTACTTCATAGTTATGCCCTAAAATACAAGAGTACTGGATTAAAATATTTAGGTTTTTTTCAAAAATATTTGGTGTCCAGATGGAACCGGAGCCAATTTGAATAATTCTTGGAGCATCTGAGGATCTAAGGGAACTTCAGATGGCACAGCAGCGTCTTCTAACATATGGTCTTATTACGGCAAAAAAACGTATCCTACTATTTTGGAAAAAGAAAGAGATGCCCTCACTAAAACTCTCGCTGACAGAATTAACTGACACTCTGCACTTGGAGAGAATTAGATTAATTCTGAAGGACAAGCTTAAAGATTTTGAGAAAGTCTGGCAACCTCTAATCTCTCATCTTGAAGGGGAAAACAATTGAAACAGGCTAGGCAATCGAGGAAGCACTCCTGGGGAGAGAAATAAAGTAGGGTGGTAGGGGATTTTGGGGTATTTGGTTGATAGGAAGGGAGGGAAGGTTTGGGGGGGGGGGGGGGGGCGCATGTTCTTAAATTGTATTTTACTTTCTATTTTGTATTTTTATTTCTTTAATATATTGTGTTTTTGTTTGTAAATTTGTCCGATGTCTATATTTGTTGGTTATATGTATGATTATATTCAAAAGAAGCATGTGAATTTTATTGACTGTTATCTCTGGAATAAGATGCTTCACAATAAATATATATGAAGCAAAATTAAAGTGCCAGCTGGTGGAAGAACATCCAGCCTGCCCTTTCCTTCCTTTACTTTTGATCACTGCACCATGATGTACATTATACATCTCCTTAAATTTATTATTTTATTCACTTATGGAACTTGATGCATGCCTTATAGGTTAGCTATACTGGCTCAATGGAAAATCAGAAGTATCCAGGTAAATTTTAATATTCTGTTCACAATTACGTTACCATAGCCATATACAGTATATACAATGTTATTCTATTATTTCCCTGTTACTCCAATCTGTTACCAGATGAATAGACCTGGAAACTTCAAGGTAAAAACTTTTGGTCTGATCAAGCTCAGCATAAAATGAATTCCTTATAGTGGAACATTTATGCTAAGGATACAGGAAAACTAAAATCTGAATTCATTATCAACAATAAAGCTGTCAGAATGTTGGGGAAATTGTGGTGTGAAATCAGATCATGCTAAAAAGAATTTTCTAGATTTTGCTGCTTTTCTATGAGGTCTTACCAAAGTTGTGTTGTTTTCCACAAAGGGTTCTCCTAAAGCCTGGGAAATCTCTGGAACACATGGCTCTGAGCCCAAGGACTCAACATGCATCTATTGTTTACAGGGACATATTCTGTTCAGAGATAATAGATCAAGCTAATCAGTTACACAAAGTTCCATTACAGCTCTGAAAAGTTTGATTAGACATGTGAACATTTATCAAGCTGGGCTTGAGAGAGATTAACAGCTGTATGTTCAGGTTCAAAGTGGGAGCCCATATATGAATCCAAGCACCAGAAGTGCTCCCCTGTGTGTATCTGTGTGTGTGTGGGGGGGAGCAATTGTGGAGTTGCAAAAGCAGGGGCCTGACAACTATGCATTTTCGTAATGTGGACACATTTTTTGTTGCAATGCTTTGCACATTCACAGTTATTTTATTAGATTTCTGAGTATTTTTGCTTTTTTTCATTCCAGATTTGGAATCCTTAATTGTGTCACTACTAATCAATTGACAATAAACCTCTATAGTCATGCTGTATGACTGTCATGCAAGAAGCACTGAAGCTGAGATGTATGTACTTCTCCAAAGCACTTCAGTCAGACAGTGACCACATTCCAAACCACAAACTGTACAGTACTACAGTCTAGGTACTGCCAATGGGAGAAGGGATGTAGCTCACTGATGACAACCAGCAGCCTATGGGCCCCTGGTACATCAATAGACAGAGCTTGTTCAGCATTTTACCCTGGTTTCTGGTTGGCTAATGAAAGGTTCACACCTAGATTCAAATATGAGGCAATAGGACTCAGCCTAACCAAATGGCCAGTATATATTGAATAAGCCATTGTATGCATATTTGTACAGAATAAACAAAAACAAGACCAAAGTCTTGATTTTGAAACCCTGCAGATTGATTAGTAAGTTCCCTCCATAAGCTGATCATCCGAATCAGAATTCCAGTCGGGCAGGTTTCTCCCAAAGCCAAACTCACAACCTGATCTACACATGTGCTCATTAAGATACTAATTTTAAACCAAAAAAAAAATAATAAACATTGTTTTTCATTACCATTTTTTTTTAAAATGCAGGAATATTTTTCAACAGGAATATTTCTTAAGTGCCCAGGGCAACAAAATGTGAAAATAAAATAAACTCTGTTTGTTTCTGCAACAACATAGCAATCACCGAAACTATAAAGTTTCCACTGATCGTTTATAGCATTAAAAATGTGGAGACAGGGGTCTTCACTCATCCTCTTCTCTCACATCACAGAAGTAATAATCAACATAACTTGAAATTGTGAAGCAATTCAGAATTCCAGAAGCTTACACAACCTTTGCTGTTTCTCAGTCAAATCTCATTAGTTCCATTCAAAACTGTAAAATCCTTCAAGCGATTGTGGTTCTCCTTCTGCTGTACTTGACACTTTTATAACAGGACCACAACCGGTGTGGACAGCCGGTAGAGACAGAGATGAGTCAGCCCAAGGTGGGTCTGCAGTCAATAGTAGATCACAGGATCAAGTGGTTTTGATTTAGCAGCTTAGCAACAATACTAGAACATAGGACAAAATGGAGGTTGCTTTAATTTATTCTACAATGCAGTTTGTTTATTAAAGAAGATATCATCCACACCCAGTGTAATGCCTAGTTTATCAGTGGTTGTTATGCTTTTTAATGGAGGCACCTAGTAGCAGTATGGGATTGTGGTTAAAGGAAGGAGTGCTGGGGAATTTCAGGGGCTGTGAGTCGTGCAGTACAGGAAGGTGCTCAAGTTTCCATGGAAAATTGTGGATAAATGGAGCAGTTTCTGGTAGGAGAGGTCTATCCTGCAGTCCATGCTGCACATGTGAAGGCCTGTAGGGTCAAATGCCGGTCCTGTCACTGTAGAAAGGTGTGACATGGAACATGTAGCAGTGTGTGCACACACGCACAGGCTTCACTTGGCCATAGCGAGGCAGTGGTGCAGAGTGGGAGGAGCACCGAGAGCAGAAAATCTGGAAGAGAAATGGAACACGCTTGATAAGTGTGTATGAGTACAAGAGGTGAGAGTCTGTCATTACATTATATCCATGCTTGTGTGTGAGTGTGTGTGTGTGTGTGCGTGTGTACTTGTCTACCTACCTATGTGGTTTAGGGTTTCATTTGGCGCAGTTGCCGCGAGAGATCTTCCCAGCAGAGGCAAATTTGCATACATTGTTTTTTGGTTTCCCACCGGAACAGCTTGATGTTTGCACAACCACCACTAGATGGCAAATGTGAGCATTCAAACCATATCTGACAGTTAACACCTAGACTGGAGGACTCATGAACAAACTAGAACAATGGCTTGTGGTCAAATGACCACTGCTCTTATTTTAACGGGAAAGGAGAGGAAAATACATTTCAGTGTCAAGCTGTAAATAGGGAAATGCTTGTCACTCATAACATTTTTGCATGTATTTGAGTGAATTGTACATATATAAGCGATTATTCAGCGTCATCAGACTGTGAAACTGAACAGTAAGTTTTGAGCACAGTCTATTGATTAATGTTATCCATGTTAGTTTCACTTGTGATATAGGGGAGAGTCGGTATAAATGTAACGCATCATAAATGTAACACGGTGAATAACTTTTTGTACACTGCTGCTTCAGTCGCCATTTGAGGATTGCATACACACTATTCAGTTCTATACCAAATGATTAATGGAAAAGAAATAGCCACCTGGTCACATGCATTTATTATAAGCACACATCAGATTGGTCTGTAGCGTATAGTAGGCTATTTGCTTTTGCTATTTGGATTTGTGTTTGTTTTTATTGCATAAATAGGCTATGGCCAAATTAATTAAGCTTCATGTATTTCACGTAAATTAATAGTTGTGTCTTTCCTGTCAGCATCTAGTTCCTCGTTTACCGAAATGGGGAAATGAACAATTACTGAAATTACTGAATTATTGAAATAAACAATTATTGTTTAACATTTTGATAGAAAATAAAAATTTTTGAGGCATCATTGAGAGAGACCAGCAAAGATGTGTGCAGACAAGAGGCGCTAGCAACAATCAATTGAGGGGAACATGAAACCTAACACCACGATATTTTGAATAGATATTAGTTGTTAGTTAGTTTCACTGGCAGAGGTAAAAGAAAACAGGTGTCGTCATATGTGCAATTAATTTAAAATAGTAATAAATCACTTCCTTTTTGTTTTCTTTTGTTTTCCTTCGAATCAGCAAAGTAATACAGGTTCTACCATTTTTCTTCTCAAAAACCACCAAGGCAGCACGTTTTGCTACCCGACCAGGTGCAAATGTCTTGCTCTCCCGTCATGCATTTGAGCTACTGAACGTTTTTATGTGAATTGCTCGAATTGTTTTGCACATATAATCACACAAAATTAATTCATTACAATTGTGAGATGAAGCTGATAAAGACTTTAGAGTGGGGATGAATAATTGTGGCTATTGTAGCCTAGATATCGAGATGATGCGTTTAGAACTCAGCAAAGATACGATAAACAACATATTTTCTCTGTTTTCTCCGTTTTTCACTGAAATTGAGACTTTGAATAAACTGAATAGACTAGGCTACATGACACCTGCTGAAATGTAACCGATTTGTGTGCGATCTCTGCTCGTTATGACTGAAGAAATACTGCACTTTGCATTTCTTTTAAACATTTCTTTCCATTTTGTCTTTTGTCTTGTTTCGCACATTCTAGCGCTTTTCTCAGTGTGCCAGTAATATGGATACATTTTTCCATTGGCCTATATAGACAACAATACAACTGTTAGAATTGATTCGGTTTTGTACTATTTCAAGAAAACAGTTTTGCAACATATGGTTTCATAATATTTATGAAATTAGGTTGTTGTGGGAGCAGAAATCCATGCGGTAGCCTAATATTCAACGGTAAAAGGAAGTAATGAAAACACGGCCTTTCAATTGTTAAAGGCTGTGGGTTCCTTTTGCTTTGCAAATGAGTAATTGGAGGCTTAAATCAGTCAACCTGTCATCATAGAGCTGCCATTTTACTTCTGAAATTGCTGTAGAATTTGAAGTCCCTTGGGACCCTGGCAGCTTAACAGTTTAGGCCACTTAAACAAGGTATAAATACATAATAACCAAATAACATCTAAAACATAACATGTAAAAGTGTTTTTCTTCTGACAAAATGTGTAATAACACCTTCAGTGAGGTCATATTTTTTATGACCCCATTGATTTCGGTGCAGGCGCAAATGCTCGTAAACAAAGTCAAATTAGCATAATAATTTCTGACTTCTAAAGTAAAAAAGTAACATTGTTGAACTGTCAGTATACTTTTTAAATGATATAATAGTTTTATCGACTCTAATTTTATATATTTCCTTGTTAAATGACCCGTTAAAATGAGCCCAGATGCCAATTTTATTTTATGTTTGTGCATTGAACTCTGACTATATTGCGGGCAGAATGTGCCACCTCCTGCAACTAGAGTGATTACACAGGAAGAGGCAAGTGGCTAATTTTTAAAATTGTGTTAAAGAAAACAGCCATTATTTTCTGACAAGTTAGATATTTATATGTTACTTTATTAAATGGTAGCATTTATGCTATTATTAAAAATAAACAGTCAAAATATATTTTCTGAAACATTGCCAAAATGGGTTTAACCTCCCTATTAGGGTCTTACATAGGTTTTACATTGCAAACTGTTAGAATATGGCAAGAGAGTTACCAGATCCATAAAAATATTTGGATGCCGGCTACGTTGATACCAGCCCAATATTAGCCGGGGCTTTATTTTTCCCAAATACAAATGTGATCTCCAAATCACAGAGCATTAATCTAAAGGTAGATCACCTCCAAATGTAACGCAGTGTGATGTGAAGTACAATGCAGAATTATGGACGATTTCCTTCTGAGGAAAAATTATACTCTGCAGCCCCCTGTTGTCGAAATCCCGCAAGCATTTCCTTCTGGCTGGCAGAACCTCTACCGCAGAGGCAAACGCATCAAATGAAACTCTAAACCATTGTATCTGTGGACCATGGTGTCATTAGACATACAAGAAGAAGGGATCTAGAAACCATATGGGGAGAAACTAAGTGGCGATGGGATGTGTATCAAATGTATAACTTCAGTACTCAGTACAGCCCTTGTAAGCTTGAGCTGAAAATTCTGTCACATACACATTGTTTAAACACTCCTCCTTGGTTAATGGCTCAGAGGCCCCAGCAGGTTTTCAGACTACAGGGAAGCCATCTGACTTAGAAACAGGAATTCATCCATCTCTCCAAAAGTTATTTAAGATTTCATCTATACAATTTGATGCCTCAATATTTATATAGCAAAACTTGACTGAACTGCTATTTAGTATATATACTACCAATTATATCTGCAAAATATGCACAATTAAGCTAAGGTAATATCCTTAAGTAAAAAAAGGCTTATTTCTTTACATTTCAGTGCTGCAGAAGTCGTACAACTATTTACAAGAAAATACAACCAAAATTGAAGTTAGATGCATAGAAACAAATCAACATTGTGAATAATCCTTAGGTGAGATAACTGAGATTGTGAAAAAAGTTTTTTTTTATTCAGAGAAAATTTTGAACATATGTATAAATCAAGCAAACAATTTTTGAAATACGTTATTTTGAATTACTTTAGGAAAATACATATGAAAGCATATGCCAAAATATAATTTAAACTTCTTAATTTATTATTTTTGTTCAACTAATGCACAAGGTCATAATTTCCTCTGATTAATTTGTTGTTCACTGCAGCTCTGGAAAAACACATGCCACACAATATCAATCTTCTCCCATTTATTTCTATGCTTATGCACACATTGAAGTGTAAGCTTCGTTCCATAGCATCCATGTGTGGACCTGTGTCACTTAGTAGGACACATCGTAGAGTTATAAAAACTTAAAATACAGTTAGAAGCAATTGTTTGATACTGGACACGTAGAATGTGTAACCTGTATCATTACTTTGTACTGCCACATATTAAAGATAGACTGGGCATCAGGCTTGGCAGTTTATGGTAGTAAAACAGCAGCCTTTCTAGTAGTACGGACCTCTGAGTTTCTATTAGCAGATTTTAAGTCACACGACCGCTGTCTAAGTCTCAAGACCGCTGAGTTTTTAGCAATAGATTATATGTCGCAAGACCTCTGAATAATCAGATGTATGAAGGCTCCTGAATTTCTCATAAGTTACAAACAAGTCCTCCCAACCACTCAAACTAAGCCAGAGGGTGTGCTGTTGCCATGAAAGGACTCAGAGGTTATCTCTGGGCATACCATGTTTCTACAGCACCTTTCCCCACTCTTACGAAAAATAATGCCCTAAACATTTCGATTACAGGTTTTAAAAGTGAATGGAATCAGATAAACTTGTTTTTCCTTTCTTGTGACAAAATCTTAATCCTTACATATTCTTAGGTGCAACGGTGTCCCAGGTACTGTGGTGTGTATGCTTGAGATTCATAGTCAGCCCCTCACCCCTCACTCAGAGCTAGGTACAAGTCACAAGTGTCCTTAGCACTACATTCCAAGTCACAAGAGACATATGAGTACTGAGCAGGGCCGGCCTGTCCATTGGGCAACTCCGGGCGACCGCCCAGGGCGGCAGGTGGCGAGGGGCGGCACATGAGCGCCGACATAGCAGCTTAGTTTAGTGATGTGGGCTAGCGTGTGAGTTATTAACACAACGTCTCATAACGTTTTCATAGTAATGTCTGCTCTTTGGTTTTGTGCTTGTAACTTGCTTGTAACATAGAAATTAAGTAACCCAGGTTCTGTAATAAAGACTATGGATGGTTGTATTTCTGCAAATGCGTAGTCTACAGAACTGTCAATACTGCTTTCACTTTCAACGGCATCAAGGACATTAATTTGACAGCATATGTGTATGATTGAGTGATTAACTTAAAAGATTCGTCATGGAGCTAGCTAGCATATTCAGTTTGCTGTAGGCCTATATATAGCTAACGTTAGCTAGGTCACTATCAGTATTATTTAGAGAGTCATGTATTTTGGGTTCTACGGAAACGGGGGGGGGGGTCGTCAAAATCTAATCTTGCCCAGGGTGCAAAAATCCCTAGAATCGGGCTTGGTACTGAGTAATAAGTCTCAAGAAACCTCTGAGTGTCTAGCAGCAGAATTAATTTTATTGGAGACCTCAGAGTACTGAGTAACAAGTCTCAAGAGACCTCTGAGTTTCTAGCAGTAGAATCCAATTCATTTAACTTCTGAGATGCAGGTATGCTGCCTAGGGCAAAAGCATACACATCAGGTTATCTCTGGGCATATCAAGTTTCTATAGCACCTTTTTCCACTCTTACAAACAAAATGTCTTAAACATTCTGGTTACAGGTTTTGAAAATTAACAGATGAACTTGTTTTCCTGCAACAAAATCCAAATCGGTACAGTGGCTTAGTCAAGTAGTATTTCTTGGTCATGTATCCCACTAATTGAGGATGAATAATGACCATTTCTTTCAGAGATGACTGAGGGATTAATTCAGTTTTAATTATAGATATTAAAGGCATATTATGCAGGAATTTCACCTTGAAAATATTATAAAACAACTACACTCATTCATTAGTATTACGCACAGGCAATCTGTGTCTGTGTGCACTTATGCCCAGTCTTTGCTTGTCTGCCTGTATTTGTTATTCTAAAAAGTGCTCGTGTCACTTTTCGATGTGGCTCTTTTTTTCTTTGTGGGTTGTATCTGAAAATCATGAGACCAATAAAAGAAGAATAGAAGGAGAGGAAACGTATATGGATTGGCTACAGTAAGTGGTGCGTTTTCAGGTGGGTTAGTGCTGTATAAATAGAACACTATCCAAATGAATGGTCAACAGTCGGGTTAGGTAGCTAACTAAATTCAGTTATATTTGACAATGTTAGCTGGCTGGCTATGATGGCCCGAGAATTTGCTGTGGGTCCAATATTTTTGTGGCAGGGCTCGGTTTGCGGGAGGAATTCAGGGCAATTAGAGGACCACGTCTACTCATTAAGTAGGCACACACCTGGATGATGTTACAAATCAGTCCAGGGTTTAAAAGTGTGCTTCTTTCCACAGTAGGTGTCTGAGATCAGGGATCCTCTACGATGGAGAGAGAGATCCCGGGCGACATATGCAGCTGAAAAGTGGGCCGTATATTTTCATTTATTTTGTCTTTGTTGTTTTAGTTTATTGTTTTTGGCCAGATCCCGTGAGAGTGACAGGCAAAGGTTGTTCGTTTGTGTTTTGCTGATTGCTCTCTCTCTCACTTGCAATAAAACGTTGGACATATCCGTAATTTCCGTATCTCCCTGTGTCCAGCTCTTCTGTCCCTTCCAGTGTAGTCACAGCATGTGACAACTTTACAAAGTCACAGCTTACAGCTGGAGAATAATATTCCAATCCACTTCTCTCAGCTCATATGGGCAAGCTAGCTAGTCCACCAGTTGGACAATCATACTATCCCGAATATTACAGTGGTTACTGGTTTCATTTGACGCATTTGCCTCTGAGGCAGAGGTTCTGCTGGCTAGAGGAAAATGCTTTCTGGGTTCTGTCAGTAGGTGGCAGCAGAGTGTAATTTTTCCTCATAAGGACAGCTTCCACCATTCTGCATTGTACTTGACGTCATGTCGCGTTGCATTTCGGGGTGATTCGCTATCTTAAGATGAAAGCTTAGCTCTGTGATTTTAAAATAACATTAGTATTTGGGAAAAATAAAGCCCTAACACCAGCTAATATTGAGTTGGTATTTAGTATGGAAGTCATTAAAATATTTCTATAGATCCGGTGACTCTCTTATCGTCGTACAACAGTTTGCAACACAAAACTGGTAAGACCCTAATGGAGACGTAAAACCCGTTTTGGAAATTTTTCAGAAAACATTTTGAAAGTTTATTTTTCACAATGTCATAAATGTTACTCAAATAACAACATATAAATACCTAACATGTCAGAAAATAACGGCTGTTTATATATTGTTATTTGCAGGGCCGTCGTTTAGGGGTGAAAGGTGATGACAATTCTAGGGGCCCACAGCCCTTGGGGGGGCCATACAAACCCCAGTAGCCTATTATGTATGCCCCCCTTTCTATGGCTAAATTATTATGCATAGGCCTAACTATTACTCATACTAATGCATCAGGGTTAAAACAAAGCCACAAAATCATGCAATATTGATGAAAGAAGTTTCTATTTTCCAAGCAATAACCCCCTTCTTTAAAAAAATGGTTTGGTCCATGGTTCACTCCTCTTTTGTGAGTTTGTGCGTAACGTTATTGCTCCTGAACTGCAGCAGCAGCCAGCAGGTTATTAATAGAGAAGCACAGTGCCGAAACAGAAACATAAATCGGGATGCCAAAAAAGAGTGGAGAAGGAAAGAGAGGCCAGGAGCAGATTAGGAGCCCAGAATATAACAGATTTTTTTTTCGAAGAAAGGTGAGAGTATTAAGCTAGCTGTACAGGCGCCCTGTGGCTTAGCCAGCTACTAACGTTACTACCGAATGACACTAACGTTTAACGTTACGTGCAGTCAGCGGTGTAAAATAATCGCCTGACAAGGCTGACATTACTAAATGATCCACTAAATATCATCCACAGAAAAGATCAGTAAGGTTATAATTTGCCAAACGATACGCTGTCAAAAAAAGACCCAGTAGCAGCAGGACACATTTTTCCATTTTTAAATGAGTGTTTACTAAAACTAAACTGCTACATTAGCCTGTTGACACGAGTCTTGTTAACGTTAAGCAGGGGCTATTCTTACAGCTTGCCCTCCTCATACAATAATAAACTGAAGCTGTTTGCCTAGAGCTATGGCATTGATAAGCCAATTTAGATTTTTTTGATGTTAATGCCAAGACTAGGTAGGTTAGTTCTTCATCAGTTGTTCCATAAAACATAACCATAAACGTGTACAAAAGCAATATGAAATTGAACAATGAGTGCTGCTACTACAGAATCAGCTGTGGCCTCCTCTGACCCCCACACCCAGCACTCCAAATATGCTTTTGATGGTGAGTGAATGAGGTAGACACTGGTTGGCACCAGGTGCTTGATTTTTACATAATAATACCCAGTGACTCTTTGTTGAGTGGTTAATTTAAAAAAAAGAAAAACTAATTGGGTGTCTGGCGTCAGGCACTGTCAAGAACATACAGGAACAGAAAAATAAAGAAAAAATGATAATATATAGACTGTCCGATTTACGCCTCTAATTACTCATTTGCGAAAGAAAAGGAACCTGCTGGGTGAACGAAGACCTCCAAATGAAATTTATTTAAGATCATTTCACGTGCTTTCTTGCAAATTTTTGAGCAAATAGAACGTTAAAAAAATGTATCTATGGGTATTTACACGAATATGTAGTCGTTTAACAGGCCGTGTTTTGATTACTTCTGTTACTTCCCACAACAACCTAATTTCATGCAATAATGAAATAATAAGCCTAGGCTATGTTGCAAAACTATTTTCTTGAAATAAAGTATCAGCTGGATAAATTCCAACAGTTGTTTTTCTAAATTGTATTGTTTGTGTTACCATATATAGACGATTATTATTTATTTTGTATTTATTACAATTTTAAAATCATTGCACACATGAAAATACATGAAGATGGCCACAAACCAAAACACGGCTGGTGACAATAGCCCAGTCAACTCTTTTGTGAGAGAAGAGTGAAGTCATTTTTGTTTATCACCATTGTTACCGTGTTCATACTCAAAGCAGACAGGGTGATTGATAGCTGAATTTTGCTGTTTGTGCTTTTAGCTGCATTTTTAGATGCTATACCTACATATAGGTTAGGGAACAACAGGCGCACAATTGTAAAGCATCACATGCCCAACATTTTAAGCACAGGCATGAAAATGCACCATCTCTGCGCTCCACTGTCCTTTAACTGACCTGCCAGTTTGGGGTCTCTCCACTGAAATGTACAGGCCTAATAAAAAGAAATTGGAACTGGCAACGTTGGTCTCGCCCATCCATCAACCAGTTAGTAAAAAGATGCAGCCAAACCTGCTCGTTTGTGAAGGAAATGTCAAAGTTATACCACAAGGGTCTCCCGAGCTGCTAAAATAGTATGCCATAGCCGGAAACATCTCGTCACCATGCTTTCTTAATTACGGTGAAAAAGGAGACTTGATAGTTAATACCTGTTTGTGATAGTTACTACTTGCCAGCTAGCTTACCAATAATAAAAGTGTCATTTTTTTAGGAGTTGGGTGAACATATTTTGTGAAAAACAAAAAAACTAATTCAATAATATAGGCCAAGCCTGACAGAATGACTTAAAATTTAGGACAGTTTTCTAGAGTTTGGCTTGTCACTCCCACTGCCTGACAATAGCCAGGTGTTGATACGGAATGCAGATGTGCAAATGTATCTGTCTCTCCTCTGGCAGGCTATTTAGCAACTGAACGATCAAACATCAAACATTATCAGTGGAATAAACTATATTCACACTGTAGGATACAGTGCTACTTAGGATAAATTGACAATAAATTTGCATAAGCCAATATATTTCAGGAAAAAAGATTTTAATGACATTGAAACAGCAACAACACCAGACCACAGATAGGGGGATGAAATTTGCTTCAATGAATTTACAAAGGCCCACATACAGTAGGTCAAACATGTCAGAGGAGACAGCAAGATATTCTTACCTGGCTGTTACCAAAACCTGCTAAGTGATTTATTATCATTTTTAAATCACTGCACACTTTGACATCTGCCAGTAAAAAATGTTGAATAATTAATAACTATTTTTATTCAACATATCATGGTGTCAGGTTTCACGTTCCCCTCGCTTGCTTGTTGCTGGCATCTCTCGTCTGCACCATAGACATGCATATTTAACTAGACAGGCGGGCACGCCTTCAGCTAACCTAAGCTTGTGAAGTCCTGGAAGTAAACCCATACTGCGCACGTTGAGGGAAAAACATTTGAGCTCCCATTAAAGTGAATAGGGAATATCAGACTTTTGAAGGCTAAATAAAATGACCTTGTGGTATTTTGAAACTCGATTGACGACCATTACATTTCATATAAAAAGCAGATCGAAAAATATGTATTAATTAATAAAACATGCATATTTTTAATAAATGTTTTTCCCAAGACTTTTGGACCAAAACAACCATTGTTTCAGAAACTGCTGCACATAATGATTTGATCTGATCACAAAAATTCACCGATGAGGTTTTCCTTGGTTGTTAAATCACCTTGGATTTCTACATTAACTTCAATAGCACTTTTGCCCGGAAGCATGCGCAGTAGAGGCAGTGTCCCCGTTACTTCCTAGGCTTTACCGCCTGATCCCTCTAACCTTTTCCAGTTCTTATGTACATTCTATGGTCGGTGCACATATTTACCGGTCTCTCTCAAAGATGCCTCAAAATTTTCCACACATCAAAATGTTAAACAATAATTGTTTATTTCAATAATTCAGTAATTTCAATAAATGTCCATTCCCCTATTCGGTAAACAAGGAACTAGATGCTGACAGGAGATGTAATGTATTAGTAGTATCAGACGGACACGCACTTGGCTCAGTTACCATTGTGGCATCTCTTTACTTGGGCGAAACTTCAAGTGAACATACAGCACATGTGCATTCCAATGTATGCACTGGAAAGTACAGTAACTCTTACGTATCACATTCAGTAAAACGCAATTTCAGTACATGTAGTTATTTAACCAATACACTACATAACCTCCCCTTTTAGTTAAGAGCAACTTATGAAATGATTCCCATTGAATGCGTCAATACTGTGAACAGTCAGAATAGCTTTTTCAGAAATTACAGCCTACTCTGTATCAAAAATGCAAAACAATAACCATCACCAAAACATTCTCTTTTTTTCTCTTCAATGTTTCTTTTCTTTTTTTTTAGTCCCCCTAAAGATCTAAAAGACTTGGTGGTCTGCTCGTCCTTTGTGAACGCCTCAGAGGCATTTGGCTGGGGTCAGGGTACTTTGGTGGTTCGATAGTGTTGCTCAGGTTCTCCGTATTGTCAGTCTTGGACTCCTGGCTGTGGTGCTTGTCAACTTGTGGATTGGTGATCTCCTGTGAGGTATCGGGGGGGGGGGGGGTACGACCAGGGGTTAAATTGGGATCTGGGAGGTGGGTGGACCCTGAGATCCGGTGGGAGGTGGGTGAAAAAAGGTACAATGAATGTCTCAGCTCAAAATAGTTGTATGTATTGTGCACATAATTGTAATTAAGGAAAATAATGTTTTAGAAAGAATGTATACTATTGATGCAAGCTTTTACATTAAATATTTCAAGTTTATTGACTAAGCAATTGGAAAGGGACACACAGCTTCTTCGCATTGTGTTAGAGAGATTAAATGATGCGAAAAAAATGCGATTTAGAAAAATCCATTTTAATCACTAAGCAGTGGCGGAATCTTCTCCTGATTTTCCTTGAGTATCAATACAATTAATCCACAAAATAGGCTACTCAATACTATCATATATAGCCAACTCTCCCCAAATAGGCAGTTTTAGTGAGTAGCCTAGGCCTTATAGCCTACATTTATTTTCATTCGCAGTACGAAATTGTGCACATTTTTAATCAACATTATTTGCAGATACACGCACTCGTATTCATGGCAAATATCTGCAACGCATAGATTGTAAACAAAATTGAAGTGCAGGTTTTGTTTTTGCTGGTTATTCTGAAAGCTAACACGTTAGATAACACAGACTGCATATTGCTCCTTTCTCCCCCATTGCCAGGTGGTGTGGTCTCTCAGCAGACCACAGAGTGGTGCAAGCACTGTGCTCTGGCGGGGCACAAACCTCCCATAGTAATTTACAAGACCCAGGAAGGTCTGGTCGTGAATTTACCAAGCACCCCCTCCCTGCAGTCTCATTTGTCACTACACCCCCCACTCATGACACGCTGGACAATAGTGTCTATCTGGGCATACATGAAAACATTCTTTTACCACTAAAAATTTGTATTCTGTTGTAGCAACAAGATTAAGCCAACATTTGCCAAAGGTATGCTGTGAAAAACGCTGCTCACTGAACACTAAAATAAACAAGAGGAATTTTTAAAAATGATACCATTGTTATTCTACTGTCAATATCTGCGACTAAATATGGAATAAATATATAACCTTACCATAGGTTTTACGCGCAGAGATGTCCCTTTCGAGACGGAGTGGCCATATATTGTCTTGGACAATCCGTTTGTGAATATACACTCATTTGTGACGCCTGGGTACCTTCCAAAATAGCTGTGCGTAATACCACACGTGTTGTTTACGGTGTTGTCTAACCCTTTGTAGTACAATCTGGCTTGATCGACAATTAATCGATCCAATAGTAACAGAATAAGCTTTGCATTTTCATGGCCTCAATGTGCCATGCATAGGAAATGCATTAAAGTTACTTTCATTTTACATTTATGGGTAAATGCTTCCCCTAGTGGTCGTTTTGCACCAGTTCACTAGTATACACGCACTTCCTGATTCTTCAGTAGTTAGGGTTAGGGTTAGGGTCTGTTAGTGTTATAGCACTATGCTCATGTATTCCCTCACTATGGAGCTTACAGAAAGCCATGTCCATAAGTCTATTGTTCATTTGTTGTAATTAACTTCATTTTAGCAATGTTAAGAAGGCGAGTGTTTAAGAAGGATGTTTGGTAAAATGCGCAAATTAATGTAATCTACGTTAGCATGAAAGAGCACGTCTTTGGCAAAACTCATTTACATCTAGCAATAACATGCACGAGAACTTTGTGAATTATTTCATGTAGCATTCAACAGCTTTGTATTTTCTTTTTGTTTCAGTTTTACAAAAATCTTGTCTGAGTAAACATGGAAGACGATGCTGATTCGGTTAACTGGATAGCCTACATCTAGGGAGGCCAGCATTATAATTATAGCTGCATTATGCATTCAGTCTGTGGTAGCAGCAAATGACACTGCACCTGGCAAATTTTATTGATGTCTTTCATCATTTCTTGGAAAATATTATTATTCTTGAGAAATTCTGATCATGGCTAAGGCATATGTTTGCTGATATACCTAGCTGATGTACTGTTTTCTGGGCTAAGTTAGAACTGGGGAATGGCGCCATTGATATTGTCTCTGTCTTTCTACTGATCACAGATAAGATTTCATTGTCCAAATGTAATTGTTACATGTTGAAAATATTTAGGCTATATACGTTATTTTTGAAATAGGTTTTTTTAAATGTGTTTTTAAATAGGTTAGCGGTATTTTATAATAAAGATATTTCACACTTTAATGTAAGCATTCGTTGGTTTGCTTAGTAGTGTTTCTGTTTAATGCACCAGATGTGAAATTAACTGCAACATTGCCAAAACGTGGTGGATGGTTGAAAATTGTTTTCATGTCATCCCATCCCCATACAAGAAAACATCACATCCTGTAGAGTACAGAAAAACAGACAGGAGTTAATGATTACACATTTAGGTACTGTAGCACATTGTGTGATAATGTTTTTGCATTATTCTTTTTAAATCTGATATGAATGTTTCACCTTAAACCTTCATAAGGCGTACATCTATATGCTTTATAATGGACAAAAGCATTTTATTAGATTAGATTCAACTTTATTTTTAGATTAGATTCAACTTTATTGTCATTGCACAGAGTACACGTACTGAGACAACGAAATGCAGTTAGCATCTAACCAGAAGTGCAAAAGAAGCAGTAAAGTGCAGTAAAGTGTATGTACATAAGTGAATAAATATGAATACAATAGATAAATATGAATACAATGCAATGTGGTATAAACAGTATAAACAGTATAGACAGTGGATCGGTATAAATATAATAAATATATTATTAGCAAGGTGCAGCAGTGCAAGGTTAAGTCATTGGAGTAAGTTGAGTGGGGGGGGGGGGGGTCCAGGTGGGGGTATCCGGGGTGGGGGGGGCTGTCACCGTGGTGCAGAGTTCAGCAAGGTGACAGCTGAGGGGAAAAAGCTGTTCCTGAACCTGCTGGTCCTAGAACGGAGGCTCCTGTAGCGCCTCCCAGAGGGAAGGAGGGCAAACAGTCTGTGGCTGGGGTGAGAGGTGTCCCTGGCGATGCTGCGTGCCTTCCGCAGATACCGCTTGTGCTGAACAGTCTGAATTGCTGGGAGTGGAGTGCTGGTGATGCGTTGGGCGGTTTTCACCACCCTCTGGAGTGCTTTCCGGTCCGAGGCAGAACAGCTGCCGTACCAAACTGTGATGCAGTTGGTGAGGATGCTTTCAATTGTGCAGCGGTAGAAGTTCACCAGAATCTGAGGAGACAGATGGGCTTTCCTCAGTCTCCTCAGGAAGAAGAGTCGCTGGTGAGCCTTCTTGACCAGGGTCGAAGTGTTGAGGGCCCAGGAGAGGTCCTCGGAGATGTGGACGCCCAGAAACTTGAAGCTGGTGACACGCTCAACCTCCGTCCCATCGATGCAGATAGGGGTGTGCGTGCCTCCTTTGGTCTTTCTGAAGTCCACAATGAGCTCCTTGGTCTTCTTGGTGTTGAGGGCCAGGTTGTTGTCGGCGCACCACGCTGCCAGGTGCTGGACCTCCTCCCTGTAGGCTGTCTCGTCGTTGTTATTTATGAGACCAACCACCGTTGTGTCGTCTGCAAACTTGATAATGGTATTGGAGCCATGTACAGGAGTGCAGTCATGGGTGAAGAGGGAGTATAGGAGAGGACTCAGCACACAGCCTTGTGGGACGCCGGTGCTCAGGATGAGGGTTGAGGAGGTGAGGTTGTCTAACCTAACATACTGAGGTCTGTTGGTTAGGAAATCTAATATCCAGTTGCAGAGGGAGGGGTTGATACCAAGGTCACCAAGTTTGGTGATCAGTTTGGAGGGGATGATGGTGTTGAATGCTGAACTAAAGTCAATGAACAGCATTCTTACATAGGTGTTGTTGTTGTCCAAGTGGGAGAGGGCGGAGTGTAGCGCTGTGGAGATGGCGTCCTCCGTACTCCTGTTCTGACGGTAGGCGAATTGGAAGGGGTCCAGTGTGGGTGGTAGGCAGGATTTTAGATGAGCCAGGACCAGCCTCTCGAAGCACTTCATGATGGTGGAGGTGAGTGCAACAGGGCGGAAGTCATTTAGGTTTGCTGCAGAGGAGTGTTTCGGCACCGGCACGATGGAGGTGGATTTGAAGCACGTGGGGACAGCTGCTTGGGCCAGTGACAGGTTGAAGATGTCAGTCAGGACCTCAGTCAGCTGCCCAGCGCAGGCCCTGAGCACGCGTCCGGGGATGCCATCAGGGCCAGCAGCCTTGCGTGCATTGATCCTGCTCAGTGCTGCACACACGTCGGTGGGGGCGAGTGTAAGGGGCTGGTGGTCTGCAGAGAGTACGGCCTTGATAGCCGCCTCCTGGTTGTCCCTGTCAAAGCGAGCGTAGAAGTTATTAAGCTCATCAGGGAGGGAGGTGTCGCTGGTTGGGGGGAAGGTGTAGGTGGGTTTGTAGTCCGTGATGGCCTGGATGCCCTGCCACATGCGTCGGGGGTCAGAGTTGTAGGTGAAGTGCTCCTCAATCCTTAGCTTGTGGCTGTGCTTGGCCCTCTTGATGCCCCTTTTCAGGTTAGCCCTGGCTGAACTGTAGGCCTGCGTGTCACCTGATCTGAAAGCAGCGTCGCGTGCCTTCAGCAGTAGGCGGACCTCTCTGTTCATCCACGGCTTCTGATTGGGGAATGTTGTAATCTGTTTGTGGGTGGTAACACTGTTGATGATAGTGTTGATGTAGTCCAAAACAGAGGAGGCATAGGCATCAATGTCTGTGTGGGAATCCAGGGTGGCCTGAGTGGCAAACATACTCCAGTCTGTGTGTTGAAACCGGTGCTGTAGGACAGAGTCTGCTCCCTCTGGCCATACTTTAACTGTTCTAACTGACGGTTTCACACGTTTGATGAGTGGTGTGTATTTAGGGAGTAGGAACAATGAGAGGTGGTCAGACTGTCCCAGGTGAGGGAGGGGAATGGCTTTGTATGCCTCAGCCATGTTAGTGTAAACATGGTCTAAGGTCTTGTCCCCTCTTGTAGGGCAGGAGACATGCTGATGGAATTTGGGGAGTACAGTCTTTAGGTTGGAGTGGTTGAAATCTCCCGCAATAATAAAGGCTGCATCCGGGTGTGTAGTCTGTTGTTTGCTAATGGCGGCCAGCAGTTCTTTCATAGCAAGCTTAGCATTAGCGTCCGGGGGTATGTATGCTGCAGTCACAGCAGCAGATGTAAACTCTCTGGGCAGATAAAAAGGTCTGCACTTAACCATGAGATGTTCTAGGTTAGCAGAGCAGTGACTCTCGATAATGGCATTGTCTGTGCACCAAGCTTTGTTGACATAAATGCACAATCCCCCACCTGTGGTTTTACCGGAGTCATCAGCTGTTCTGTCCGCCCTGAGGATGTAGCGCCCAGGTAGCTCAATGGCGCTATCGGGAACACCGCTGTTAAGCCAAGTTTCCGTAAAAATCATGACGTTGCAGTCCATAATTCTTTTATGAGTGGTGATCCGCAGTCGCAGTTCATCCATCTTGTTCGCCAGGGACCGTACATTGGCGAGGAAAATGCTGGGTAGAGATAGCCGATGAGGAGATAGCCTTAGCTTGGCTCTTAGCCCTCCTCTTGTCCCCCGCTTTTGTTTGCGGTCTCGACGCCGCCTGCGAGTACTTCCGGCCGGCGGAGCCGGGTTGGTAGCCTCCGGTGTCCAGACGGTCTCAGTGTAGAGCCGGAGATCGCTGATAAAGTTGTCCGAGTTGGATAATCCTATATCCAAAAGTTCTTGTCGGGTGTACGATACGTATGCAAAACTGTTCTGAGTGAACAGACTTAAAACGACTAAGTAGATCATTTATAGATTTTTGGAGAGATTTTGGATATGTTTCAGTACTCCTAGATATTTTAGGCCACTGTACTGACAGAAAGCTTGTAATTCCCATTTGAGAATGATGTTGATTTGTAGTGAAATACATGATTATGTTGTGATTTACAGCAATGTATAATTTAGACATTTTGGATAGATTTGGAGACACTGGGTATATTGCTTACTTTTTGATTCATAGATCTTTAGTAGTTCCGAGTATCCACGCTTAGATCTGAAGCACTTGTGGTCAAGGAGTTTTTGATCCAGGGCATGTATAGTTTAACCTGCTGTATATTTGCAATCTCACACGGCACTCTTTTTTCCCCACGGGGACAAATAAATGTATATATCTATCAGTATTTAATTGAAAACTAAAAAAGAGCAAATTCATTTTAGATTTTTTTCCTAGACAATTGCATTTGTGGCACTTTATGAATATAAACTAATCTAAGTAGTACTGTTAGTATTGCAAATGGTACGAATGTCTTGCTTCATTTAAGCCATTTTTCAAAGCTCTGTGATGCTCCCATCTGGAGTTCTAAAGCTTTAAATAGGGTTCCCCCTAAATGGGCAAGGATTGGTCAGATTTGGCATGTGCGCAAAGAGGTTAAAGTGTATTTTCCTCTCCTTTCCTGTTAAAATAAGAGCAGCGGTAACACTGTTCTACTTCGCTCGTGAGTCCCACAGTTCAAGGGTTAACTGCCAGATATAGTTTTGTGTACTCACATTTGCCAATGGTGGTGGTTTTGCGAACAAAAGTAGTTCCTGTGGAAATATTTAAAAAATCATGTGCAAATTTGCCACAGCTGGGAAGATCTCTCACAACAGTAGCACCACATGAAAGCAGTAACCACTTCAGGTATTTTCTTCAAAATATGAGGACAGTTGAACTACTACAGACTAATACCTTTGTTCGGAGAGACACATTGCACTTTTCACAAAACTGCTAAACAGAGAAGGCAGCCTCCCATTGAGCAATGCGTTGGGAGAGGCATACAACTTTGCTGCAATAGGCACATGAAGCTAGACTATGTAAAGATTCAAAAATTAAAAAAAATAAAAGCGACAATGAATTGATGTGTTTGTGCATATGCATGCATTATGTTACAGAATTTTGCGGGGCTTCAAGGCAGGCTCGAGCTGACTGAAACCCACAGTTGCTGTGCTAGCAGTGGCTAGTGAAGGTCTGTTCCATTACCACTATGCTAAAGCTAGCTACCCCTCAACTTTGCAGCATATGGAAGTGAAATGATAGTTTTTGCCATTGGATATGTCGGCAGAGCATTTTGGCATACTTGTGACTGCCCGACTGGTATGAATGCAGCCACTGCTGTATTTTTGAAAGAGACGATTCCAACAGTCTGCTATACGATGTTATAAAGTTACCAACATAGCTTGCCAGAGAAAAATGTCTAGTTGTTTTACTAGTGTGTTTGCTTTGTCATTTTGGGTGTGTAGGCAGGGTTGAGAATGGAGGAGTAGACATTTATCCTCGGAAACACAGGAGCGAAGCAAGGGAAGAAATCCCTTGGGTGGTTTTGTAAATGCACCCATCAAAAGTTCAGGTTGCAATAACAAGCAAGCAAAATACTCTAAAGAGTGAATATGTGGACCTTGAAAATAGAATAAATAAAATAAATATTCACTTTAACTTCATAAAATAAATGTCCACTTTTGATAAAAGCTATGTTGTGCTTTATACTCCTGCTAACATTTATGATGAATTAACATCTGTAGACTGAAGGTATCATAATCTTCACATATTTAAATACATATACAGTGCCCTCCATAATGTTTGGGAAAATTCAGACAATTCACATGTGGGTAAAGTGCAGCTTATCAGCTTTTTTAAAATGTTTTTTTTTTTACATTTTTGTTTCACCATGTAGAAATTACAACCCTTTTTACACAGCGCTCTCATTTCAGGGCACCATAATGTTTGGGGAAAATGGCTGCTTAGGTGTTTCTGATTAGTCAGTTGTGTTAAATTACTTCCTTAATGCAAGTATTGGAGAACTTTTTGTATCTAGTCTTGATTCTAGGCTTTTGAGTCTGTTATTGGCGTTTGTCAACACAAGGACTAGATTTGTGGAAATGAAAGTTAAGGACGCTATTATGAGGCTGAGAAATAAGAAACAAAGGCCAAACCCCAGGCTTACCAAAATCAGCCAATTTGAACACCATTTAGAAGAAAGAGAGCAATGATTGCAAAGGGGCTAGAAGGCCAAGGAAGACCTCTACAGTTGATGACTGAAGAATTGTCACCATAATTGAGAAAAAAACAAAACAAATACCTGTCCAACCAATCAGAAACACTCTTCAGTAGGCAGGCGTGGATGTGTCAGTGCCTACTGTCCACAGACGACTTCACAAACAGAACTACAGAGGCTACCCAGCAACATACAAACCACTAGTTAGCCACAAAAACAGGATGGTCAGGTTACAGTTTTCTAAGAAGTACCTAAAAGAGCCTTCAGAGTTACGGAAAAAGGTCTTGTGGACAGATGAGACCAAGATTCACTTGTATCAAAGTGATGACAAAAGAAGAGTATGGAGGCCAAAAGGAACTGCGCAAGATCCAAAGAATACCACCTCATCTGTGAAACATGGTGACGGGGGTGTTACTGTTTGGGTACTTGTCTTCATTGATGATGTAACTGCTGACAGGAGCACCAGAATGAATTCTGAAGAGTGCAGAAACATCTAATCTCCTTAAGTTCAAACAAATGCTGCCAGACTCATTGGACAGCTTTCATCCTACAGCAAGACAATGATCCTAAACATACTGCTAAAGCGACAAATGAGTTTTTCAAAGTCAAAAACTAAAACATTCTGGTCTACATCAATCACCCAATCGGAATCCAAGTGAATGCACTTTTCATATGCTGAAGAGAGAACTTAAGGTAACTAGCCCCCAAAACAATCAGGAGCTGAAGATGGCTGAAGTACAGGCCTGGCAGAGAATCACCAGATATTACTGCTGACAAAACTTGCTCTGTTTTCAGGTTCAGAATACTGTAAATACTCCCAGGTTGCAATAGCAAGAATAATTATGAAAAAACATAGGGCCAAGTCACTTGAGATAATTAAGCAAACATTGGGTAGCAGCACTGCTTTGGGATATTTTTAATTAGTCTGAGCTAAGATAGCAAAAATTGCTTCTTGTAACTTGGCCTTATTTTGTCATCAGTACTTTTAGTGGCAGGCCAAGATCTTGCACATTTTAATGACTTATAGACACTGCTTAGTATGTGTGTGTAGCTTGCCATTTTAGTATGATGAAAACATGTTTTCTTCAGATATAATTTATTTTTGTACTGTGTTTGTTATGAGTAATTGATAACAGTAATTCATATAAATGTAGGTGATGAGAGGCATGCATGCACATACATACATGCAAACACACATACATTGTAGCCAGTCTAGACTGCTGTGATTGGGTGGTGCAGACAGAGATTTTGGGGGGGCACCTTTTGTGTGCCATATAGTTTGCAGGCCTGCATTGCTTAGTGATATTTTTAACTAAAGATCATTGACTCAGTCTTTTCCATTTAATTTTATGCACATGCTCAATTATGCAGTTGTGATCAAAAGGTTAATATCAGACTCGAAAGTTGTGTTAACGTAGGATTGTGCATTTTTAACACATAGGAAGAGCCAAAATGGAGGGGGAAATACACTGCGTTCTATAAACTCGGATATTGGTCTGACATCTGTGTTTTTATTGATCATAACATTTACACAGTTGTTGTTCAATAAAGGTTATTTGGCTGACAAAGCTAACGACAAACAGAGCTGTGCATAGACAAGTTGGGAGAGCGTGAGTCACCAATTTATCACATAATTCATGAGAAGTAGCTGAGCGGAACCGGGTCTAAAAACGTGAACTAACGCTTCAAGAAATGCTTGTGGATGACAGTTATCCTCATCTGGAATTTTACAGTATGATCAAGGTTTGCCGTTTAGCAGCTGCCAGAAAGTAGCCTATAGCAAGTACATTCAGTCTCGCCTGTTCAATGCTGCTTGTCGGGTAGTTCTTGATTAGTTTTAATTTAAAAAATGACTCATTCATTTAAACAGTGCTCTGCTTTTGCCACTGTGAGAAGAAATGTCATAACCACGGTAGCCTACGCCCCTCACTGAAGGTTAGCAGAAGATGGACAACAAGCAGTTTCACAAGCTAGGAGACTGAAGTGTGTGTGGACAATCTCATTTTTAAAACATGGCCTGAATTACAGCAGTTGAGCAAGGAAGGTTGTTGATATACCCGTGGTGAGACAGACTTTTTGACACGGTTGAATTGCGGGTTTGGCTACTGCTTTTTTAAAAAGCCGTCCAACTCTGGCAACTTGTCTACTTTTCTCTCCTGGTCTGTTTTCTCTTTTTTCTTCTGAGATCCAGTTTTTGAGTTTATAAGGCATTTTTAGACACTTAGTTGTAGCTACAACTCCTCTTTGCACTCATACTTAGCTAGCTAGCTGACCTTACAAGTAGAACACCAAAACTAGCTAACAGCTGTGACAAATAGACACTTGACATTGGAAAATAGCATTTAGACATATTTCCCAGCAATCTTCACATATCAGAAAATAACAGTAGTACCAAAGAAACCACAAATTATTTTACTGAATTGTTTCCTGATGTTTAATGAGTGTCTCAAATGCAGTTAAGGGCTTATTTGTCAACATACTTTTTTGCATGTAGGCTACTGCTAGTTATGAGTGTTTGTCATGTTTCTAAATAGAAGTATTTTTCATGGGGTGTTGTAGACACGACAGAAGTACTAATTGTTTGAATGTCCTTAGATAATAGGGCTAGCTAACATTAACTGAGAAACGTGGTGTTTGCAGGTAACGTTAGCTACAGTAGCCTAGCAAAAAAAGTCGTTAAACTGCAGAAATGCCACAGTGGTCAGCCGTGCATATGGCTCCCCGTTCGTGACTTTTGCTAAACATATGCATTGAACACTGATATAATTTGAATGTAAATATTACATGAGAGATTAAAGTTATAAACACCTACTGGCCATTAACAGCTTTGTAATAAAAAGACGTTCTTTAATGCTGTCATTTGCTTGTGCTTTTAAAGAAGGTAGTTTAGGGTATGGCAGAGGTTCTGCCAGCTAGAGGGAAATACTTGCGAGTTTCCAACAGTAGAGAGAAGCGTGTAATTTTTGCTCATAAAGACAGCTTTCATCATTCCATTTTGAGAAATTGTAGTTGATGTCACATCATGTTGCATTTCAGGGTGACTCGCCATCTTTGGAGGAACGCTTAGCTCTATGATTTGGAGATATCATTCATGGTTAGGAAAAAAAAACCCAGCTAATACTTGGCTGTATCAGCTGGCATACTTTAGGATAGTGGTTAGCTTAGCCGCCATTAAAATATTTAAATAGATCTGGATATAATATAACTCTCTTGTCATTTTATAACAGCCTTCAATATAAAACCCACATAAGACCCTAATAGGGAGGTCAAATCCATTTTGGCAATTTTTCATAAAAAATATTTTGACCGTTTATTTTTCATGTATAATTCCATAAATCCTACAGTATAATCAAATAACAACATAAAACATAGATATAATGCTTTTAAATAAATAATAAGCTGCCACCCTCTTACAGTAGCCTACATGTAGACATGTAGCGGGTGTGGGCGCAAGGAGTTGCGTGTTATGCATTCAAATGACAAAGCGCTTCTCGTCACATTAATACCGCTAATTAAATCAACCGGCAGTACACTGCATCAGAGAGACTAGCTGTTTCAATTCGTCGGAGGCGGGCTGTAGGCTGCCCACCGAATCAGAAGTACTGGTATTTTCTGTGCTACTTTTCCATTGGCTGAACATGTGTTTTCTTTGACCTCTGTCAGTAAAAACCGTTGAGTACAAAATCTAACAACTAGTATTTTGTTCAAAATATTGCGATGTCAAGTTTCACTTTCCTCTCACTTGCTTGTTGGTGGTGTCTCATCTGCACCACAGACTGCAGAAAATATGGACAAAGTCACAATGACTCTCCATGTGCTTGGTGAAAAGTGTTTTGAAACCTAGAAAGTGTAGTTCGTTGTAACATGTTGTACAATTGGAGCAAGAGACTGCGCAGTAGGGATATGAAGTCCGATTGTCCACTGAGTGCGTGAGATACAGTGACACTGTAGTGACGCAAACTGTCTCTGATTTGTCCACAAAATATTACTGTCTTGTCCAAATAGTACAGTTACCTAACAAACTGGCATATAGGTAGACATTAGATGAAGAAAAAACACCTGTTGTGACTACATTTTCTTGTGGAAAAAAAATGATTGACATGGTATTTTGACCATATTGTTACCATTGACGTATATTAAAACAGGTGGCTGGAACACCGACAGTCAGGTCCATAAGTATTTGGACAGTGACACAATTTTCATAATTTTGGCTCTGTACGCCACCACAATGGATTTGAAATGAAACAATCAAGATGTGCTTTAAGTGTAGACTTTCAGCTTTAATTTAAGGTTTTTGTCAAAAATATTGTATGAACAATGTAGGAATTACAACCATTTTTATACATAGCCGCCTACATAGGCTCAAAGTAATTGGACAAACTAACATAATCATAAATTAAATTGTCATTTTTAATACTTGGTTGCAAATCCATTGCAGTCAATGACTGCCTGAAGTCTTGAACCCATAGACATCACCAGATGCTGTGTTTCTTTCCTGGTGATGCTCTGCCAGGCCTCTACTGCAGCTGTCTTCAGTTCCTGCTTGTTCTTGGGGCGTTTTGCCTTCAGTTTTGCCTTCAGCAAGTGAAATGCATGCTCGATTGGATTCAGGTCAGGTGACTGACTTGGCCATTGCAGAACATTCCACTTCTTTGCCTTAAAAAAGTCTTGGGTTGCTTTCGCAGTATACTTCGGGTCACTGTCCATCTGCACTGTGAAGTGCCGTCCAATGAGTTTTGAAGCATGTGGCTGAATTAGAGCAGATAATATAGCCCTATACACTTCAGAATTCATCCTGCTGCTTTTGTCAGCAGTCACATCATCAATAAATACAAGGGAACCAGTTCCAGTGGCAGCTATACATGCCCACGCCATAACACTACCTCCACCATGCTTCACAGATGAGGTGGTATGCTTTGGATAATGAGCAGTTCCTTCCCTTCTCCATACTCTTCTCTTCACATCATTCTGGTACACGTTGACCTTTGTCTTATCTGTCCATAGGATGTTGTTCCAGACCTGTACAGGCTTTTTTTAGATGTTTTTTGGCAAACTCTAATCTGGTCTTTCTGTTTTTGAGGCTTACCAATTGTTTACATCTTGTGGTAAACCCTCTGTATTTACTCTGGTGAAGTCTTTTCTTGATTGTTGACTTTGACACAGATAGGTGTACCTCCTGGAGGGTGTTCTTGATCTGGCCAACTGTTGTGAAGGGGTTTTTCTTCACCAGGGAAAGTATTCTTCTGTCATCCACCACAGTTGTTTTCCGTGATCTTCTGGGCCTTTTTGTGTTCCTAAGCTCACCAGTGCATTCTTTCTTTTTAAGAATGTTAAGAACACCTAATGTTTTTGCTATCTATCTGATGGGTTTTTAGTTTTGTTTTCAGCCTAATGGTGGCTTGCTTCACTGACAGTGACAGCTCTTTGGACTTCATATTGAGAGTTAAAGGAGTAACATGGCGGTTGAATGTGATACTTGGCAGTTGTTTTTAGGCAACAACAAAACAAATGTGCATAATTTTTTTTTATTATTCAGTCATTTAAATGTATTTTAAAATGTATTTTTCTAAGCCTAAATTTCCCACTATAAAAGTTCACCCGAACTGTCTGGGCATGGTAATGAGAACTGTCAGTTAGCTATGATTGACAGACCGTGCCCCGTTACCATAGCTACCTCCATGATACACGCTCATCTTGGGAGACTGAATTTTCACAAGCTAGCTAACTTAGTATATCAAGTATCGACGGCTAAGGATGTTGACTTATATCCAATAATTTTTGCTAGCTAGCTAGCTAGCTAGCCAGCCAAGTTAAGATAAAACCACAACTCTAACGTCCTTATGAAAGCAAACTACATAGCTAGCTAACATTACCTAAATAGCTATAAATGAATATAACCAACCAGAGATAGTCTAACAGTCCTTAAAAGGCATTCTAATAAGTGAACCTAACGTTAGTCAAATATTTACATTGTCTTGCCTGTAAGCCAGCGGAACAAACTATGGGTCACGAATTATCCATTTAGAATGAGCTGTCCCAGCAACCTGACTGACTGTAGGGATGGCAAAACATAGTTTTAGAATGTTGCCAGCAGTATATGCGCGTGAGCTCGACAATCCATTTCTCACCGAAAAGGTAGTTTGTCGACTTTTTTTTAAAGTTCATTACAGTGGTGATAGAAGTGACAATAATTAAGTGGTGCTGTGCTGTTAGCCTTTACTGATCGCCGTACAAGGTTAATGTGAAGTAGCTAGAACGATCGGAAAGCACTATCCCATAAAAATGTACTTTGAATGATACTTGCTCAATCGAACAGTAAATCTGAAAAACATTCGATTATAGTCAGCGGCACCGCATATTTCTCCAAAAATAAAGAACGGACATATTTAATACTTTACTCATCGTGTTTCTTCAATGCCTCTTGTGCAAATAGCACACAAAACCGAGAAAGTGTGAAAACCACCATGTTACTCTTTTAACAGCAACAGATTCCAAATACAAATGCCACACTTGAAATCAATTCTAGACCTTTTATCTGCTTACTTGTAAATGAAATAATGAAGGAATAACACAGACCTGGCCATGGAACAGCTGAGCAGCCAATTGTCCAATTACCTTAAAAAGGGGGGGACCACATATAAAAAGTGCTGTAATTCCTACACCGTTCACCCGATTTGGATGTAAATACCTTCCAAGTAAAGCTGAAGGTCTGCACTTTGAGCTCATATTCATTATTTAATTTCAACTCCAATATGCTGTGGTAGACAGCTAAAATAACAATAACTTTGTCAATGTCCAAATATTTATGGGCCTGAATGTATACTTGAGCCCCAGGACGCATTTTTCAGAATTGTGTAGTAGACAAAGCTAGGTTGAAAAAGTGAGTGCAATTCCTCTCTAAAAACAGACATAGGGAAGAGTTATATAAATATAACAGCTTTTTGGATTTTGCTCATTTAGTCAGAAAATATTTAGCCAAGCACAAAGAAATTTTACTTCAAACATCTCTGACAAGTAATGCTGGCTTTTTACTACATTACAGTAAATTACTATAGGCCTACATCAAAACTTCCAAGTATCCTTTTAGTTCTGCAAAATTACATGAGGCCAATGTAGTAACCTGTGAATGAACTTGAGTTCAACAGGAAAATTAATCAGGAGAAACAATGCTTGTAGTATCTACTGCATATCTGGCAGCAGCGCGGTGGTTTGAGGCTCATTTGATACCTAGGATTGAAAATAAGGTCTGTGGTAAACGTAAGCATCAGAGAGCTCCACGTTTTGTTCTACAAGATAAATGATACCCATTAATATCACCACCGTGAATTTTGAAGCTGCTACGTGCTTTTAAAAAGTAAGGTGCTAACAAGTTGCCACATTGAAACTACAACAATGGTCGCTTTCTGTCAACCACCACTCAAGTTTCCATCCTAGACCGCCTGCACGTGAAAACCGCTGTAGTTTCAACATAGCAACTTCTTAGCAACTTATTTTTTTAAAAGCACATAACTGCTTCTAAATTCACAGTTGCGATATTAATGGGTGTAATTTATCTCGTACAACAAAACGTGAAACTCTCTTTGACATATGTTAACCACAGACCTTATTTTCAACAGAAAACGAAATGCCTATGGGACGAATGAATGGGAAATTTGCCGAGGGAACCCATGGTGGAAGTAACTTCAGAGTCGGCCAACAAAAAGATGTAATCACTGTAACACTCTATTTGCCTTGAATAAATTCTAATTTAAAACAATTCATTTCGTATTGAAAACAAACACAAAACCGAATAGCAGACCGATCTGGTGTTTGCTTATAATAAATGCATATGATAAATGCAGTTTCTTTTCCATTCATTATTTTGTATGGCACAGAATTGCGCGTATACAATCCTCAAATGACGACTGTAGCAGCAGTGAACAAAAAGTAATTTACTGTGTTACATTTATGATGCGTTACATTTATCCCCTATATCTAAAGTGAAACTGACATGGATGGCGTTAGACTGTGCTCAAAACTATCCGACTATTGTTAAGTTTCACAGTCTGACCACAAAGTTAGTTGAATAACCGTTTATAGATGTACAATTCACTGAAATACACACAAAAAGTAATGGATAACAAGCATGTCCCTATTTTCAGCTTGTCTTTATAATGTATTTTCCATTCCCGTTAATATAAGAGCGGCGGTAACACTGTTTTACTTTGCTCCTGGCTCCAACGGTTGAAGTGTTAACTGTCAGATATGGTTTTTGAGTGCTCACATTTGCCACCTGGTGGTGGTTTTGCAAACAAAAGTAGTTCCTGTAGAAATACAAAGAAAACGTATGCAAATTTGCTGCTGCCAGGAAGACATCTCACCGCAGAAGCGTCATCTGAAACCAGTGATTACTGAGGGTACTTTCACACCAAAGTTTGATTGGTGCGGACCAAAGTTTGGTTAATATTGACAGGTGTGAAACCTCCACCCTTACTCGAGCAAAAAAACAGCTGTCTCAGTCCTCTTCCAAGTGAACCCTGGTGCAGTTCATTGCTGGTGAGAACGCAGTTCTGCTATGGTCCACAACCAAAATATTTTTAGCAGCACCTCAGCGAAATACAACTGTTAAAATCCCGAAGTCTGGACAGACACACATATTGTTTGTGTTCTACCTGGCAAACGTATGCCTGATAAGTAGAATCCCCACCGTATTTCTGACCAATCAGAGAACACTCACGTGTACATACAAATCGTTGTATATATACAAATTGGTGCACTTGAAACTTTGTAATGTGAACCCAACTGGACTAAATGAAAATTATACAATGCAACAATTAGCCAAACTCTGGTGCTGACTTTAGCAAACAAACTACGTGTATAAACAACTTAAGAATCAAGTCCAATTGTCTCATTGTAATAAGTAGTTTTGTATAAACAGTTGGTGCATAGCTCTGGTAGTAAGTTTAAAACCAGAAGCACTGTTTAATAAAATCTTTCACTGATTTGATTTATTATTCTTCAAATATAAATTAAACTTCAAAGAACCAATCTAAAGAGATAGATCAATCTTTTTAAACTATGTTAAAAGCCTATTCTCCAAAGGTATACATAAGACTTAATTAATGAATTAAGTTGCACATTTACAAATACAATTACAGTAGCTTTACAATAATTTACATAAATTTACTTAAATTAAACTAATTCATTTTCAATATTTTTATTGTAACAATTAACAAGTATTATCCCTTCTTGAAAGAAACCTAGCCTTTGCGGAGAGCACCGATACAGTCTTTTTATTCCCCACTTTGTGAGGTAGACATAGTTCAGGTCCCCTCTTGGCTTATTTTTTAAACATGAAATCTCAGTAAATAGTATGAACCATGAGCTTGAAACAAAATTACCAATGCCTGTTTTGTTATGAAAAAATGGTCCCCTCTAGGCAGATATAGTGTGATACAGTCCACGTGCGTGTGTGTGAAAGGGGGGGGGGGGGGGGGGGGGGGAGACAGCATTACCTTGCCACAGCTCCGGCAGTGGTGTTTCCTACGAATAACAGTGAAGGGGGCCTTGCAGCCAGTACAAAAACTACAGGCTTCATCAGGGACCCAGTCTGGGAGATCTGTACAGAGAAACATGCAGTCACCCAGAGACACCACAAGAATTCACACACACATTTAAACACACTCATCAACTTCTACACACAGACTCACTTTGTTAGTTGCACGGCCACACTCAACACAATCTTGTACACATTCACCACCAGCACATGCTCACTCTTACACAGTTTGGCACTCTCACCCTCACACATCCTCACACTTGCATATCACATACACACACACACACACACAGCACTGACGCATCTTCCAGTTCTTTACTTAACTGCATTAAGCACAAGTACAGCCCTGTGCCAATCATATCCTCAGTCAACCCAACTTTATCCTAAGACTAGTTTTACACAACAGTAAGTGTGCCAGCCGCAGTGGATGAAATGATAAAATGTTTGAAAGGAATGAAAACACAATAAATATTAATTAAAAAAAATATTTTGGCACTTAATGGGGTGCTGCATATATCCAATTCCATCCTGGAATGTCCAATTATCTGGAACCACACACTCAGGCGTGAACCCCACAGCCAACTTGGGAGAGTACAGACATCCACAGTTCTCCTCTGAAACACATGGTGTCTCTGCTACTTCTTTTCACACTGCAGACTGTGGCTGAGCTTGCAAAGAGCCAGAGAAGACCTGTCATTTAAGGCTTTGATATGCAGTCTACAGGCACCCTGATTGACCAGTGGGGGTCACTAGAGAGTGATGAAATGCCGATCCCTAACAGACTGAACCATCCCATTCGATACAAGGCAGTGAGGCGCATCCATTCACCACAGCGTAAAGCATTACCGAATGAGCCATCCAGCTCCCATTGTTTACATTTTTATCAGAAAAGGCTAAGGATAAAGAAACTGCATCAGATAAGGGCCATCAATTTTTATTACACTTTTATAAAATGCAAGCAACAAAAGTTATTAAACCTTACCTACCACGTATTCTTACTGTATCCTATCTGGGTGAATTCAGAGTTGCAGAAAGCATGTGACCAGATTATTTAAAACATGTGGATCTGATTATCTTTGTTCTTGGGTGACACAAGCCACAGTGAGCATGGGATTTTATAGAAAATTGTAACAAAAATGGAATGGTCTTGGGTAGTGGTCCCCAACCCTGGTCCTGGAGAGCTACAGGGTCCGCTGGTTTTTGTTTTCACCCTTAAAATCAGCACCCAACTAAGACCAAAGACACCAGGTGAGTTGAGTTAACTGTGTCATCAACTGCTTTAATTGATTCATGAAGTGCAGAGTCACTATGAAAACCAGCAGACCCTGTAGCTCTCCAGGACCAGGGTTGGAGACCACTGGTCTAGGGATTCCTCCAGGAGTTTTTCTTAATTAGTCCAGCATATTTCCATGTTCCACACTACCATGCACAGTTCTTGCTAGGAGTATACACTTTCGGGAATGGTAACACATAAGATTGTATTCAATTCTGGAAAGCTCTTTATGGTAAGCTTTGAACACAAGTCTGAGAGACACAGGTTGTGAGATAAAATGTACTGTAATGGTTGACAAACCCATTTACAGTATAACTAGATACAGTAAGCTCCATAGTGTTTGTTACAGAGACATATTTAGGGGTCCAAGCAGCGAAGCTGGTGGAACTCTATTGTATCTGTTAGGATTTTTTTTTTTCGCTAAAAGTGTCTGAGGCTCAGCAACCATAAGTCCTAGACCAACCACATTTGGTAGGTGGGTTCCTATGGCCGCCCACTACTCAGGCACTACAAATGACCTATGTCGGCCAGATGGTGGCGCTATAACAAAGGGTAGTGCTTAAAAGGCCATAACTCCCACGCCATAAGTCAGATCAACACAAAAAACTTCATCGACCGATGCAACTGAATGTGCTCTACAACTTTGCTATTGGGACCACCTACAGTGAGCACCATAATTCATTGGACAGTGACACATTTTTTGTTATTTTGGTTCTGTACGATAGCACTTAGAGTTTGAAAGGATACAATGAGGTTGAAGTGCAGACTGTCAGCTTTAATTTGAGGGTATTTTCACCCATATCGGATGAACCGTTTAGCAATGACAGGACCTTTTGTACATGGTTCCCCCATTTTAAGGTACTACAAGTATTTGTTGAATTGGCTTCACAGATGTGTTTCGTTAGGCAGATGTATTCATTTGTGTCGTTAGTGAATGCAGAAGAGAGCTGTTGATGTCTAGTCTTGATTCTAGACTTTGCAATTGCCTTTGGAGATTGTTGTTGGGGTGTGACAACATGAGGAAGACAGCAGTGTCGATGCAAATTAAGCTAGCCGTCATAAGGCTCAGAAATAAAAATCAATCAATCAGGAACATTGCAAAAACACTGGGCATGCCCAAGTCAACAGCGTGGTTCATCATTAACAATAAAAAAACAACTGGTGAACTCAATTATGTCAAAAGACCTGGTAGACCGAGGAAGACCACTGTAGTGGATGACCGGCTCTCTATGGTGAAGAAAACCCCCCTGACAACAGCCCAACAGATCAAAAACACTCTCCTGGATGCAGTTGTAGATGTGTCAAAGTCTACCATACGTAGAAGACTACACCAGCAGGACTACAGAAGGTACACTACAAGATGCAAACCACTGATAAGCCTGAAGAACAGAAAGGCGAGATTACAGTTTGCTAAAAAGCACCTAAAAGAGCCCCAAGAGCTCTGGAACAAAGTCTTGTGGAGAGATGAGACAAAGATTAACATGTACCAGAGTGATGGAAAGAGGAAAGTGTGGAGAAAAAAAGGAAATGCCCATGATCCAAAGCATACCACCTTATCCGTGAAACATGGTGGAGGGGGTGTTATGGCTTGGGCCTGTATGGCTGCCAGTGGAATGGGCTCACTTGTCTTCATCGATGATGTGACTGCAGACAGAAGTAGAACAATGAATTCTGAAGTCTGCAGAAATATTTTATCTGCTCAAACAAAACCAAATGCCTCCAAACTCACTGGACGGCACTTCATCATGCAACAAGACAATGACCCGAAACATACTGCTAGAGCAACAAAGGGGTTTTTGATGGCCAAAAAGTGGAAAATCCTTGACTGGCCGAGTCAATCACTGGAGCTGAATTCAATTGAACATGCATTTTACATGCTGAAGAGGGGACTGAAGGCAAAAAGTACCCGAAACAAGCAGGAACTGAAGATGGCTGCAGTACAGCCTGGCAGAGCATCACCAGAGAAGACACCCAGCGTCTGGTGATGTCTATGCGTCGCAGACTTCAAGCAATCATTGCATGCAAAGGATATGCGACCAAATATTAAAAATGATTACTTTATTCTATATTATGTTAAACTGTCCAATATTTTTTGATGCCCGAAAATGGGGGGGGGGGGGACTACTACAAAAGGTTTTATAATTTCTAAACGGCTCATCCGATATGTATGAAAATACCCCCAAATTAAAGCTGACAGTCTGCACTTCAACCTCGTTGTCATTGTATCCTTTCAAACTCAAAGTGCTAGAGTACAGAACCAAAATAACAAAAATGTGTCACTGTCCAATTAATTGCTCACTGTATGTCTGCCATATTGTTTGGCCGCCATTTTGACTTTTTTATTAGTTGCGGTGCGGAAGAGCTTTATTGTACCCCATTTACATGGACCAAGCTAACTAGACAGCATGCACATTCCATGTGGACCTATTGGGACATTAAAATGGCTGCCGCGGCCCAGCAAGCTAGCATATATAGCTACCATGTATTCCCCACAAATAAACTTGGTAAAACTCGGCATTTAGTAATAAACTTCAAACGAGGGAAAAAAAATGAACATGTAACCCGCACGTTATTACAGTAAACGGGCATTAACACCGAAAACTAAAAGGGAATACCGTTCGGAAATGAGCTGCATTACAGAGACATCATGGACATTTCACGTGTGTCTGCTGTGATCATACATACAATGGCTGAAGCGGCTAATTAAGCTAGCACATTTTCTCGGTTTATACACTCGGTAAAACTAGTAAAACTAGTTAGTGTTTCTCCATGGTAAGGAATGTCTAACGTTTACGTTTTCACTCCATTAACAGTGAATAATTAATATCATACATGAAAAGGGGGAGAAGGATCACAATTGCAACTTAAACAGTGTTTCCTCATCAGTGGCTTTATCTGGAATGAGGAAAAAGACTGCGATCCCCCTCTAGTGTATGGACGTAGGCATAAGCAATCGATCCATCATTAGTTTTAGAAGGCTTTCTTATCTATTACCGACAAAGCAATTAAATATAAAAGAACGATCTCAACAGTTCAAAAGAATACCCAAACCTTACTCAAAATGCATAAACACATATGTACAATATATATGTAAACGTATTTCAATGTTTACACAATACTTTGTGACATTCCATACCTGAAAAGGGGGAGAATCAATAAAGAAGTCTGGTTATGATGTTCACTCTCTGCCATCTTTATCGAGAATGAAGCAACGTAGCGAGAGTTCCCCCTTCTGGCCGTCTGCAGGCATAACTAATCAATTACAAGTGTCATGTCCAAGACTAAACAAATCAACAGTGGATGAATGCACTGTTTCAGTAGGTAAATAGAATTTAGACGTTTTAAACCTCTTTTAACCTTTTACAGGACTTTTCATCCCTTCAGCATGTAAGTACTATTTATAGATCTTTCTATCTATTTTAACTGTAATATATTTTCATGAATTCCTTTTTAAATTTCCACCAATAAACTCAATGAATAAAATCATCTTTTTTCTGAATGCATTTCTGTCTAATTGATGAACTCCATGAATTCAGTCTACCACAGCTGCAGCTCTACATCTAAAGTGTTACAACATCTAGTAAAGTCCTTTACGGCAAGCGGCTATGAGACATCCATGGCAACGCAACTAAGTAATCCGACACCATCGGGTCTAGTTTTTATCAGTGAGGAGAGGGTCTGAACTTCATAATGGACAATATTATCTATCTGGGCATTCATAAAAATGTTCTTTCACCACTCAAAAATCGGATTCCGTCATAGCAACAAGATACACCTGACAACAGCCCTAAGATATGCCAATACAGCAGTAAAAACGCTGCTCACTGAATAATGAAATGAAGGAGAGAAAGTTTTAAAAAATGATACAATGTCATGCTACAGTCAATATCTGGGACTAAATACTGAATAAATATACAACGTTACCATTGGTTTTACGCATAGAGATGTCCCTTTTGAGACTGAGTGGTCATAGCCTATATTGTCTTTGACAATCCGTTTGTGAAATATACCCGCAATTTGTGATGTCTGGGTACCTTCCAAAACAGCTGTGCGTTATACCACACCTGTTGTTTACGGCATTGTCGCCCTTTTTAGTACAGTTTGGCTTGATTGACAATTAATTTATTCAGTAGGTGAGAGTATAAGCTTTCTAACGATGTATAACATGTCTGATTTTGCTTTTGGGATAGCGTTTTATAGGTCAGCGTAACCGAAAATGTTCTTATCATCGCATTCACTTACGCATTCACTCTGTGGTAGCAGGAAAAGACGGTGCACCTAACAAAACGTTGTCAACGATTTGTCATAATTTCTTGGAAAGTACTATTATTATTGAGGACTTCTGGGCATAGCTAAGCCATATGTTTGCTGATAGACCTATCTGACATCGTTTTCAGGAGCAAAACAGAAGCGGATAGGACTGTATCATTGATTTACTGTCTCTGTCTCTATCTGCTGAACACAGATCAAATTTAATCATTGCTATGCAAGTATTACTGCTCAAAATATTTCGGTTATATACGTTATTTTTGAAATTGAGTGTCTTTAAATAGGTTAGTGGTATTATATAATGTAGATATTTCACCCTATTGTAAGCGTTCGTTAGTAGTGTAATATTTTTTGTGATGCATGCAACAGTGATGACGAGAGTGTTGGAACATTGCCAAAACGTGGTTGAAAATTGTTTTCATATCATCCCATCCCCATACAAGAAAACATATGAGAGTACAGAGTAGAGAAATACATACAATAATTAATCATTACACATTTAGGTACTGTACAGCATTGTGTGACAATACTTTTGCATTATTTTTAAATCTGATATCAATGTTTCATCTTACAGTAAACCTTCATAAGGGGCCCATTTATATGCTTTACAATGGACAAAAAGCATTATATTCCTTTTTGGAGAGATCTTGGATATTACATTAGATTACAAGCATTTAGCAGACGCTCTTATCCAGAGCGACTTACACAACTTTTACATAGCATTTTTACATTGTATCCATTTATACAGCTGGATATATACTGAAGCAATTTCAGTTAAGTACCTTGCTCAAGGGTACAACGGCAGTGTCCTACCCGGGAATCGAACCTGCAACCTTTCGGTTACAAGCCCTGTTCCTTACCCACTGTGCTACACTCCGTCCTATGTTTCTGGACCCCTAGATATTTTAGACCACTGTACTGACAGAAAGCTTGTAATTACCACTTGAAAATGATGCAACAGTGTGTTTCTTGAGCAACAGTTGATTTGTAGTGAAATACGTGAATTTGTTGCGATTTACAGCAATGCATAACAGTGTTTCCTGTGGAATTGATCTCTTGGTGTGGTGGTGGGTGTCCGAAAGGGGGGGGGGGGGGGGGGTGTAGCAAAGGCAAAAAAGTTTAAGACTGTGAAAACATAACCTCTTGAGACTTCTTAAAGGTTTTTCTTATTTATTTTTTTATTTTTTTATCTAAATCTATCTTATAGCTCTGACAAGCTCTTGATACAAGGAATAACAGTTTGCAAGAGCTAAAAGGTAGTTTTAGATGTATTTTAAAACCATAAAAGGTTTGTTAACCTTTGTATTGTTTGTAAATATTGAAGCAAAATAGGCCTGTATTTTGAGTTATGGTGGCGTGAGAACAATTAAAAGAGCACATTGTCCATCTAGAAGTTCTATCTTCAAGAATAGAGCACTATATAACCAAAATTGATGCTCAAGAAAAGTTACATATTGCACTTTTAAAGACACACTCAATGACAGAGTTTACATGCACTGTCCATGCAAAAAATGGCTTTAAAGATTCTGTTCTGTTACATTCTAATTCTACTGAGAAGCATGATACAAAATTTCCTAACTAACTTAGATGCTTGATTAATGTCTTTTTTATTAGCTAGTTTAATCTGTATTCATTTCTGGACACTGCAGCAGCTTGTGAGACTGCTCCTCTCGTTATAATCATAATCGTCATTAGAATGCAGCCCTCTTTGTCAGCTGTAGCAACTGTAGCCTAACTCTCAGTTTTGCTAGCTCACTACATTCACAAAACCTTAAAAATAAACACTTTCCCTTTCGTTTTCATGGGAAAATAATCACCATGTTGTAGTATGGAAATGGAAGTAGTTGAATCACTCAAACATTTTAAATGCCCTAATATATATATATATATATATATATATATATATATATATATTCTCCAGGTCACCATTTTAATCAGATGTATTGTACCATTATAACAGTAGCTCTAGATTTAAAAAAAAAGGTAGGCACGTAGCCTACATAGCTCAACTGGAACAGGTTCCGCTGCGGCTCAAACAAACACTGTTTATTTTCAGATAACGTTACATATTTATCATATTTATTTTTTACTTGCCCGATCAGACAACTGCATGAGGCATTCCACTTGCCCGAACATAGTTAGGTCACACCAGTTGTCATCACCGAATGATAGTTAACGCCAGTGCTTCAGATGGGCAGGAGCTGTCGGGACTTGTATATGAGTACCGACTCTTCTTTTGATTACCAACATTAATTTATTTTAAACAGTATGTATTATTTTGAGGAGTAGGTACCGGCACTTATTTGGTCCAATTAAAACACTGGTTAACACTATGGTATTTTTGTAATATTTGAAGCGTCGCTACCTACCTTTTCCTTGATTCAGGGCTTGTTGCCTTACGTATTCTCTTCAGCATATGACACATACTGTATGTTTGATTGGATTCAGACTGGGTGAATGACTTGGCAAGTCAAGAAACTGTGTTATAGGTTTTTGCTTTAGCAGTAGGTTTGGCATCACTGTTTGGAGGAATTTGGTTGAACTTCAGCAGATGATTCTGTACACTTCAGAATGCATTCTGCTGCTATCAGCAATTGCATCATTATGAAGATAAGTGAGCCAGTACCTGTGGCAGCCATACATCCCCAAACCATAAAACCCCCACCACATTTAATGGATGAGGGGGGATGCTTTGGATCTTGGACAGTACCTTCCGTTTGGTCTCCACTCTTTGTTCTAGCCATCACTCTGGTACAAGGGAATCCTGATCTCATCTGTCCACAAGACCTTTTTTCCAGAACTCTGAAGGCTCTTTTAGGTACTTCTTAGCACATTGTAACCTGGTCGTCCAGCTTTTGCAACTAACCAGTGGTAGTTTGTGAAGTCTTCTGCAGATAGTAGTCATTGACTCATACGTACTTGCCTCCTGATGAGTGTTTCCGATCTGTTGTTCAAGTGTTTGGTGGGTGTTTTCATTATTATGGTGAGAATTATTTGGTCAACAACTGTAGAGGTCTTCCTTGGCCTACCAGATTATTTGTGATTACTGAGCTCACCAGTGTTCTACTTGTTATTGATGTTCCAGTCAATTTTTGAAAGCCAAAGGTTTGACCAATGTCTCTGACAGTTTTTCTTAGCCCCATAATGGCTTATTTGACTTTAATCGGCACAACTCTGTTCCTCATATTGAAAAACACCAGTAACAGACTCCAAAGACAAACAACCTCTTATATACCTTCACTAATGAAACAACTAAACACCTGACTCATCACAAACACATGTGAAGCAATTTGTCTCAGACATGATGCCCAGGAAAGGACAGACTATTTATAAAAAAAGTGCTGTAATTTCTAATGGTGAAACCAAATTTTTTTAAAACACCCTTTTGTAAAAGCTAAGAATCTGCACTTTAACGACATGCAAACTGTATGATCACAAAATCAAAGACTGTGATGTGCATTGCCAAAACAAAACAAAAAAATATGTCTTTGTTCCAAATTTTATGGAGCTCACTGTATATAAGTACAAGTTTCCTGAAGAAATGTGGAATAACCATAGGAAGCATTTATTTGGGAAAAGGCTTATTTAACTTCTGTAAAACATATTTGTAAACATTTAGCCATAACTTGGCAGCATTCTATGATTAATTTGGTACCCAGACTGTTTTAGAAATTGTGATATAAAAAATTTGGCATCTCTAATCCCACCTGAATTTTGAAGGTCCAATTTGCAAACTATGTACAAGTGTCATATGCACCCCTGCTGCCAGCTAGGGAGAGAAAAAAGACAATTTGTGGTTCTCCTTCGAAACACATGGTGCCACCATCTGCTTCCTTTTCACACCATAGCTATAAGCCACACAGGAGCGGAAGAGATCCAATCACACGTGTGCACAAGGCACAGAGACCTGGACAGTCAACAGGGGTCACTCAAGCAATGAACACTGCTATCCCCGTCGACTAAATCCCTGCTATATATTGCTTGAGTGACATGAAGCCAATTGTGTGCTGCCGGGGCAGGGATGCTGGCTACAGTTGTCACTGGCATGGGCTGAATTTGATAAGCTTGCTCATGCACGGCTTGTGGCACTTTTACCAAATGAGCTATCCAGCAGCCTTAACTTGCCTTTTATGTTTAATAATTATGTTTTGTCTCAATGACTACCATGCCAGTTTTGTACACATCTAAGTATCCAGAAACTTCTGAACAGCTGACATTAGCTAGGTAACGTTAATGAAAGCTAACAAACAGAAACATTTGACATAATTCACCAATATGGTCACTGTCAAAGTGGAAATAAAGTTTTATTAGACTTTTGGAGGTGGCCAACATATAAATGTAAACTACACCAATAGCCTTTCACAAAAAGTATATATTCTGTAATGTATCTGTACATGTTCACACAAAGTATACAATTAAGTATGCAATTAAACCGGTTTTGACTAATGAATAGTGTTAGAATTCTTGGACTAGTCTCTTCCATCACTTCTGTCATGAACAGTTTGAGAAGAATATAGTTTACATTGAATTAATTTTCTGATCCACAGTATTTTGAATGGAATGATATTAAATAAAGAAAAAAGAATTGCATAAACATTTTCCAGATTTTGGAAGACATAACACAAGAGGACACTGCCTGTCTGCTACCCAGTTTACAAAAGCACTTACTGAGTTTGGATTCAATTTCAGACATAGAAAGGCAGAAACCTTTCAGTAGTAAGCACAGATATCAAATTATTATTTCTGTTAGACCTTCTAAAATGCTAAATGTATCATTTTCTGCCAAGCATATATCTTACAGGTCCACTGAGGTGTAAGACTGTTTCTAGAGGGTAAACAAATGGAAACCTTCATGGGCATACAGAGAAAGAGGAGGAAGGGCAGTTAGGAAAAGAAGATGTGTACGATGAGGAAGAAAAGAAGAGGAATGAATAGGAAAGCTACCTTCAAATTGACCCTCCCGGGCTTTGGCTGCCAGTTCTGAGGAGGTGACAGTCTCTTGGCACAAGGCACAGTCCTCCAGAACCGCACAACACAGGCCTGGACCTGAGTGATATACCAGCAGTAATTTCAACAGTTACTTTGCTGTTCATTACAGTGGACAATCTAATATTTACCACAATGGTCAGGTTCCTCAAGAACTACACGACACAGACCTTGAGTAACAATGAAGAATTTGTGGTAACCACATTTGAGTCTACCGCCAGTGTTCTCATAATTACAACGTTTCTGTTGACTAGTAAAAACACAGACTGTCTGAAACCGTTTACATGCCAATGGATGTACTACCAGAAGTCAAATTTACAGATAGGAAAAAAATGAAGCCTTTGTACATCTGTGAAGCTCATGGTCCGTACAGAAAGTACCTTTCAAAGTCCACACTGGGAAAAAACAAATGCAGATAATCTTGAGTGAAAATGTTTTCCCCGCAATGTTAATAGGCTCTTGAGATGAGCTGCATAGCAAATGCACAGGTATCATGAGTTCTAGACAAGTTCACAAGATTCTGCATGAATCACAGCTTCCTCCTCAGTCTATTGGGGACAATTCTGATAACTTCTGTGAGTAGAAAAGTACTTTAATTCAACTATTCCAAAATCAAGGATGGATGCATCTTGGCAGACTTAAAATAAAATGTGTAAGTGACTTGAAGACCTGCACACTAATACCATTTTCAAAAAAATAACAAAGACAGGCTTGAAATTAAAAAAAAACTTTTATCATTTGAACAGCTGAAAAGTGTTTTCTTTTGCTAGCCATTGTGCTAGTTAGTTAAAGGTAGTCAACCAATTTCAGCTGACATAATATAACAATGGAAATTAATAAAAATAAACATTAAATTATAAACAGTCTTCACAAAACTGTCCATATTAGGGATGGTTCCCAATACAAATACCACATTCGGCAATACTCAAATAATGTGTTCTCTCCAAATGTGCTCTATTCCCGAATTTGGCCAATATTATTTGGATTCAGATCTTTTCTTCCCACCTCTTTGATACCATTCGCTCAGAAGCCAGCACCAAGTTTCCTAATTATACGCATACACACACACACACACACACACCTATAGAGAGACATCGAGTGATGGTTTCCCTTAACACTAGATAGAGCAAAGCGACGCCATGGAGCTTTGGGGACTATAAAATTAAAATGACTGCAACGGTATAAATACTATATCATATCCTTCCACGATTTTCCTAAATATGTGGGCTTAAAATAACTGCATTTTTAAAATAAAAAAATTAAATAAAATCAACTCACTAAAGAAATACAGTCAGTCTGTGCTATTTTTTCATATAACCCCAAGCAAGAGAATAGACAATAACAGGTGAAAACGTGTTTTATATTCAACAATTAAAGGACTGGTTCTTTGACAGGAATTTCCCAATAAAGCACAATCAAACCTAATATAATCACACAAAATTTATTCACTGCAATTGTGGTGAAGTTGATGAAGTCTTTAGGGTGGGGATGAGTAATTGTGGATGCTGTAGTTATAGAAGTATAGAAATAGAAATAACTCCGCAGAGATCATGCCACCAACATATTTTGGGGTTTTCACTGAAACTGAGAGTTTGAACAAACCGAACAGAATAACTACACAACAACTGCGTGGAAAATAACCAATTGTGTGCGTGTGGTCCCAGCAAACCACTAAAGCTGTGCGTTCTCTGTGGAATTGATAAGAGGAGACTGATGGTGCATAGGCTATGTAAAAGCGCATTTTCAAGAGAAGGGAGGGAGAAATGTGCTGAATGAACTAAGAAATTACTTTTAAAAAATTTTGAACTTTGTATTTGTTTAACTAATTTTCCATTTTGTGCCGCTACGTTCTACCGCTATGCTGACGCCACTGGCCATCAGCATAGCGGTAGAACGTGGTTAAAAAAAATGCAGCCTTCCTAGAGTTAAAGCTAATTGGCTAATGACAAACCCAGCACTGGCTCATGTGGCTCTAAAATACCTGATCTGACCCCCAATGAGTGTTTCAAGCAACTTTTCAATATAACAAGGGATGTTGTGTCTCCCTATTGCTCTAAACTGCTCCCAGCTCATGTGCAGGAGCTTGTCTTTGCAAAATACAAATTGGGGAAATTTGAGTAAAGCATAATACTACTGCGCGTATTTCAGATAACAAGAGGGATGGACCAGAAACTTCAACTTCAACTACATTGCTCTCTCCTTAGATAGAATGGAAGTGGCATGGCACTAACTTCACTGCCACAGATACTTCTAACTGGCAAGAAAGAAATGGGGGAACAATAAAAAAATTCCTTATATTTCATTCAAACTTTTTTTCAAAGAATAGGCCTTAATCCCCAAGAAGGCTTCTATCAAAAAAATAAAAAGGAATATGTCCTCCCTTTAAACATATAATCAAAGTCTGTTTCAATCTGAATTTCAAGTACAATTTTAGCCATTACAAGCCTATATTAAAATGTTACAATGTAATACAAACACAGTTTTTTCTGTGGAATTTTTCTGTGCACGAGAGTGTATGTATACTCCTGGGCAAAAAAATGGGCCAAGCACAAAATGGCAAAATATTAAGCTTTTAATGGTCTTAACAACAAATGATTGGTTTGAAAATGAGCAAGAATTAAACAAATGCACTCCTGAGACCTCCTGTGCCACTATTTGCTTGTTTACTTTTGCTGCAGTGAACTGTTCAGGGAAAAGCTAGAAACAGGGAAATTCAGTTATACAGTAGACAAATTAACATAATGCCAAATAAAAGAGTCATATTTTGTATTTGGTTGCATATCACTTGCATGCCATGACTTCCTGATGTCTGTGACCTATCAACATCATCAGAGTCTGGATATCTTATTTTCAGGTTGTCCTACAAGTGATACAAAAACTCTTCGCATTTGAATGGATCTCTACGGAAATTGGGGGGTGGGATTAGATTCAGCAATAAATTATGCTGATACAGTATGGAACACATTTGTTGGCTAAATGGCTTTAAGTCATCAAGAGACCAAGGTATAAAAGGAGCCTCAAACCACCGTGCTGCTGCCAGATATGCAGTAGATACTACAAGCATTATTTCTCCTGAATATTTTTTCCATTGAGTTCAACAGGAAAATTAATCAGGAATAACAATGCTTGTGGTATCTACAGTATATCTGGCAGCAGCATGGTGCAAACAAGCAAATGGTGGCAGAGGTCTCAGGAGTGCATTTGTTTAATTCTTGATAATTGTCTGACCAATGATTTGTTGTTAAGACCATTAAAAGTTTAATTTTTTGCTGTTTTGGGCTTGGCCCATTTTTTTCCCCAAGAGCGTATATACATGTAAATCATACAATGGTAATGTATGATTTCAATGCATAAAAATGTTTTAATGACAGTTAATATTATTATTGTTGACAGTAAAATTTGCATCTGGTGCTTTCCCCAGTGGGTACCTTTCTTCTGTTTCTGCTGGTCCTCCATCTCAGGCTTGGTTGCCATGACTTCAAACAGTGTCTTCAGGATGCTGCGGAGGTCACTGGCATAGTTGGTCTGCAGCTGGTCAGCAACACCTGTGGAGGCAAGGGAAAAACACAACAGACATGGGGAGATATCGCATAGCTTGCTGGCTGTGCTGCCTGATTTTGTGCACCACTGGGAAAAACTGGAACTATTACACTACTACTGGTATTACCATCACTGCACCCACTTTTTTGACCACTGTTATCCTATTTGGCTCAGTCTGATTCTGAACAACTAGATAAAAATACAGATAATGGAAACAATTCCCTGTCAGAAATGAAGTTTAGGTAAACAAAAAAGTAGAGCCTGACCGATGTATCGGTTTGGCCGATATATCAGCCATTATTTGACTTTTTTCGATGACATCGGGATCGGCAGTTATGCAGCCGATGTGCCCCTATTTTTAAATAAGTATAATAAACAAAAAAAACATTGATTATTTATCTGTACTTGTCTGTTCAAACATTGTAATTGCTATTTACTATAATTATCCAGTAGAGGGAGCTCTAATACAGCTGACGCGCTACTTCTGTAATAAGACATTTGTCACTCGTGCCTCATCCAATATTCTCCACTGCAAGACCTGTCTGCACAGATTCGATTGCCACAATAAAGGTATGTATATTTAGTGAAAGTTTTTAATTAAATGCATTTATACGGCCACTATGTTTATCAATCCTCATTATCAAGCGAGCGAGCTAGCTAATATATTTGGTTTACTTTAGCAAGCTAGCTGGCTAGCAAGCCTTTGTGAAGCGGCAGTGAGCACATAAGCAGCATAGGATCTACATTTCCAGAGGACATCGCTGTATTCTCAAATAAATAACCAGCCAAAATAAAATGGTGATTGAATGCATCACATATTCGTTTCTTTTATCTGAGATAATGATATTAGCTACTATATGATGCTGTGTCAATAGCCAATGCGTTATTGCAAGCGAATGTGTCATCTAGTCACGCGTCATCATAGGGAGCTAACCAGACAGTAAAAACGCCAATAAAACACTTCTAACATGGATCATTTTAAGCCATGTTATCTAGCTTTGTCGTAATAACATGAGAGAAGGATTGCTGTTGGAGAAGTGAATCAACCAACAGTTAGCGCGGGTAACCTGTACGAAAGCGCATTGTAGTTTTTTCACGTATTTCATCCAGTCAATTTAATTTCATCTAACGTTACACTTGATTCACTCATTAGCTCCACTAGATAATGTCTTACTCTTTGAGATCATGTAGTAGAAATAAAATAAGAAAATATAATTCATGTAACTTACTGAAAATATATAATAAGAAATAATGAGGCTGTGTCAATAGCTAATGCGTTATTACGAGCGAGTATGTCATCTAGTCACGCGTCAAAGTGCACTGTAGTTATTTTCACCAGCGAATTCTTATGGACAGGGAAGCTAGATAAAGTCTTACTCTTTGAGATCATGTAGTAGGAATAAAATAAGAAAATCTAATTAATTTACTGAGAATAGATACTAAGAAATAATAATAAATTAATAACAACAACAACAACAACAATAATAATAATAATAATAATAATAATAATATTCATAAAACTGGAAAACTAATTTTTTTTAATTAATTTTTTTTATAGATGGCTGGAAAAGAAAGGAGTAAAAGCAAGGTGTGGAGTTATTTTGATTTCACATACTTAAAGATGGTGTTACAGTTTTTCTCGATTGCTAACACACTAAAACTGGTTCTTTTAGCAAAAACTCCCAAATTATTACTTCAGTTCTCAGAGGACCAACACATCTCTCAAAACTATAAACACTTTTCACTTGTTTTAACACATGCTGCAAATTGTTAAACTTTTTCTGCAAATCTCTACAAACAAATGCTCTCATGAATCACTGGTTACACACTGTGCTCATGCAACAAACACTAGTAGTCAAAACAGTTAACTCAAGTCATCACAACCTAAACTCAGGTAACACACCTTTCTCTAGGTGCAAACACTTGGCAGCAAAATTGTTTACACACCGGTCACAATCTCTGGATCAGTAAATAGGGCCACAGTCTGTGTGCTTTTGAACAATGGATCCTCAAAATGGACAAGCTGTCCAAAGATCAGGAAGACAAAGGAGACGAAGAGGCAGGAGACAATTTGTCCCAGACAAAATACCTGCCACCTTGACCATGTGCTGGTGCATGGTATGATGATGACGGAAGCTGGACAGAGAGTTCAGCCAAACTTGAATCGTTTCAAGGTGGCATCCATTGTCCATACTTTCAGACAAGAAAACAGATACTATAATTTACTGTAATGTTACATATTGTATCTGCTGTACTACTGTGAGAGGATATGCTGTCTATGTAATGTTGAAGTGTATTTACAGACTATATGTTCTTTAGATTTTATTGCTGTTTTTGTTTATAGTGCTGCATATACTGAGTTCCTTTTATGAATGCTACTCTCCTTTGAAAATACTACATTTTTTTGTTCCTTCAACTGTGTTGTGGTTACTGTACAGTACTTTTCACTCAGCATCACTTTTCAGTACTACAAATAAAATATTTAGAAATTTGCACACTCCCTCATTTGTTAGTAGTGTAACATTGCAAAGATCAAAATCTGAAAACCATAAAATAAGTAGAATAACCAGGAGAAAATAACTTCTGACGCACTGCTATAAAAGGTTTTTGCAGTAGTGCTTTGAATTTATCTCACTGGTGTGTTATGGGTAATCTACTTTGTCTGTGTTTTCGATGGCTTGTGTGTGCCATTTGAAGGCAAAGTTTAATTTTGATGGAAGAGTATGTTTTTGAGAAGATGATTTGAGTTTGGCATGGATGTTTGAGGTTTGTGCTGATTGATGTGTAGTTTTGGGATTGCGTTAATAGTTCTGAGAAAAAGGGGAATTGTTTCATTAAATGTGTCTTAGCAATCAAAAAAAACTGTAATATATATATTTAATTTAATATCATCTTTTGCATTTTTTATCTAAAAAGTTCTGTGTGTGTTAATTTTTATTTTTATTTGTTTGCTTATAAGTTAAATGTACTTAAATGTAGAAACTTTAATAAAATATAAGTTTTTCAAATTGATTTGAAAATGTTGCACTTTTTGACAAAATATCGGTCAAAACATCGGTAATCGGTGGGCTAGGACTCTCCAAAATCGGGATCGGCATCGGACCCAAAAATCTGGCATCGGTCGGGCTCTACAAAAAAGTGACTAAAGCTGGTAGCAAATACATTCAGCAAAATTGCGGTTTACTTCTCAAAATGTGAGGGGTATTTGCAATCACATATTATCTTGTCTTTTATTCTTGCATATAAATTCTGTGACTAGTGATCAAGGCATTTAAATAACTGCTGGGAATTTGCCAAGGAGATGCAAGTTAAAAAATAGTGATTGAGAAATTGTAAATCGAGGTTGGAACAAAAAGACGCAGCAGAGATAAACCTGCACTCTGCCTCTGCCTATACAGTATGATGAAGAGGGGGTGGCCCACTGGGACTCCATGCTCTAACTGGGGCACTTGCAGAAGAATACAACATCTCAGGAGGAATAGAAAGGTGTTATTGAAATAATTCAAATTGGTGCTTAGGTGAAATCTGAAGTCTGAGAAATGAAATGTGGAGAAGCATTGTCCTGTAACCTATGGCATAGACTAGTATAGACTGGTGACTTCTGGTTAATGATGCTGGCCCAGTATGGTGTAAATTGGAGGGGTTACTGGTGTGGACTGCTGGGATATAGTATTATAGCCTGCTAGTTTAACCTCTTAGTGCAAAGCCCCTAGTGGTTGGCACGCCGGCATCCCAAGATTGCTGAACTCAGACATTCAGTGCTACTGCAACCAAAGTATTATTTAAAAATAGAAACGCTTTGTTTTAGTTTCATTAGTAGACGATACACGACAACTATGCCGAATACGGAGTTTCGCAGCGCCGCCATTGTCGCTCTGGTCATTCATTTAACAAGCACCCCCTCCCTGCAGTCTCATCTGCAAATACACCCCCCACCCATGACATAATGGACAATATTGTCTATCTGGGCATTCATGAAAATATTCTTTTAGCCTACCACTCAAAAATCGTATTCCATCAGAGCAACAAGATAAACCCGACAATAGCCCTAAGATATGTCAATACAGCAGTGAATACGCTGCTAACTGAATAACGAAATAAACGAGACAAAGTCTTCAAAAATGATACCATGTCATTATACAATCAATATCTAGGACTAAATATTGAATAAATATACAACCTTACCATTGGTTTTACGGGTAGAGATGTCTATTTTGAGACTGAGTGGTCATATATTGTCTTGGACAATCCGTTTGTGAAATACACATGCATTTGTGACGCCTGGGACCTTCCAAAATAGCTATGCGTAATACCACACGTTTACACATTTTCGCCATTTTTAGTACAGTCTGGCTTGATTGACAATAATGTATTCAGTAGGTGTGAGTATAAGCTTTCTAACGATGTATAATGTCTAATTTTGTTTTTGAAATAGCGTTTTATAGGTCAGCATAAGTGAATGTTTTCTCATCATCGCATTCACTTACCAATTCACTCTGTGGTAGCAGTAAAAGACGCTGCAACTGACGAAACATTGTCAACAATTTTTCATAATTTCTAGGAAAATACTATTATTATTGTGGACTTCTGGACGTAGCTAAGCCATATGTTTGCTGATAGACAAAGCTGACATTGTTTGCTGGAGTAAGAAAGAAGCGAATAGAACTGTATCACTGATTTACTGTCTCTGTCTCTATCTACTGAACACAGGTAATATTTCATTCATTGCTATGTACTACTGCTCAAAATATTTCCTTTATATACGTTATTTTTTAAACTGAGTGTCTTTAAATAGGTTAGTGGTATTCTATAATGAGGATATTTCACACGGTAATGTAAGCGTTCGTTGGTAGTTTAGTAATTTTTGTGATGCATGCAACAGTGATGACGTGAGAGTTGGAACATTGCCAAAACGTGGTGGATGGTTGAAAATTGTTTTCATGTCATCCCATCCCCATACAAGAAAACATACGAGAGTACAGAGTATAGAAATACATGCAAGAGTTAATTATTACACATTTAGGTATTGTACTGCATTGTGTGACAATATTTTTGCATTATTTTTAAATCTGATATCAATGTTTCATCTTAAAGTAATAATCTTGAAGATTTTCATTAAAATAAATGCCTGTTAAGTCACTATCTATCGCCGAATTAGGTAACACAATGGTGATTGAGCCTATTATTATATTAATTTATATTATTATTATTATAATAATTTATGATTAAAGAACTGGGTGTCTGTGGCGACATTCCCGGGAAAAAATCACAAGCGGCACACAGTTAGTGACGCGTTTTCCATCACCCATCAGTGGTTGGTCCGCCAGAGAGGGTAGGCGGAGCTAACGCAACAGGCTTGCTCTTCAACTCACTTGTGTGTGAGCGGCGTACTGTTTTTTCCGGTGTCTGCTACAATAAGAGAAATTTATGAAACCCTAAAAAGTTCTTGTGTAACATGAGAGGTCATATTATTTGTTGACGTAGATTTCGTATTACATTTGATGACAATGTAACGTTACTAAATTACATAGCTATTTGCACAGTTAACGCTAGCTACCGGACCATGTCAAGAAAGGCAACATTAGTTTAGACAACGTTGTGAACAGTATCCATCTCTCATATAAGGTAACATTGCATTAGCTAGCTAGCTAATGTAATTAACACAATCTAATGTCAGCTAACAATTAGAAAAGATGCTAGCTAATGCTACTGACCAGTACCGACCTCGCAAACCGTCTCTCGGATGCAATGCTACCTTGTTCCAACGTTGCAATGTAGCTAACTGAAGGGACAGGCAATGGCTCTGCTACTAACCAGTTCACACTGCTGCAGTTTTCTCTGCAACATTCTAAAACCGTTTTGTCTCGTTGTGAATCATTGATCTGAACTGGCCTTAACGTTACCATTATTTACATTGACATCAAGTTCATCAGTAATCATAATGATAGGAATAAAGCCGGGGTATACGTGGATCAGAGCCGGGTCTGATTTCTGTGTAAAGATGTCAAACTGGAGAAAACTAAATAAAAGAATACAGCAGTATGGATTAGCATTGTTATTATTTTATTACGCTTCCTCATGTGTTCCTTCAGTCTTGATGCCCTTTTTTGATGAAATCTCCTTTGTTTTTGTTTTATTCTTCTTGTTCTGATTGCTAATTTAACACCCAGCTCAGCTTTATTCTCGAACAGTTTAGCTAGCAAAACCAGAAACACCAGGGGTAATATTTTGTAAGGCAGTTGTTTCAAAAATATTACACAACAGTCATTCACAAAAAAGACTGTTTATTGTGCACGAGATACATAAGCGAGCCACAGCGAATCCCACAAATTCTTCTCTGCGGTGTGAAGATGTTCATACCGGGCAAAAGGTGGATAAAGAACGTGTGTGGAAATTGATCATCACTAATTCTACCCCAGATCTGCTACAGCATTTTAACCCGGCTCGGCAGTGTAAAGACAGTTTAAGTTAGCCTAATGATAGACAATGAATGAGTAATGATGTACATAACATTACTTTTATAACAACCATTTTTTATTCAGTAAATAATAAGTGTTATAGTTGGCGTGGCCCAGGTGCCAACTGACTGACATCACACAGGCGACAATGGTTGGATCGGGTTGAATCTATGGGAAGTGAGGTCCAAAAACGCACCTGCAATTACCGCTTCTCGCCATTGGCACCGCCATAGATAACAAAACTGAAATCTTCGAGATTGTAACTTTAAACCTTCATAAGGGGCTAATTTATATGCTTTATAAAGGACAAAAAGCATTTTATTCATTTTTGGAGAGATTCTGGATATGTTCTGGACCCCTAACTATTTTAGACCACTGTACTGACGGAAAGCTTGTAATTCCCACTTGAAAATGATGAAACAGTGAGTTTCTTCAGTCAAACAGTTGATTTGTAGTGAAATAAATGATTATGTTGTGGTTTACAGCAATGCATAATTTAGACATTTTGGATAGATTTGGAGACACTAGGTACACTGCTTACTTTTTGATTCATAGATCTTTAATAGTTCTGCGTATCCACCCTTTGATTTGACGCACTTGTGGTCAAGGAGTTTTTAATCCAGAACATGTATAGTTTAACCTGCAGTATAAACTAAAAAATAGCAAATAGATTTTTGATTTTTTGCCTAAACAATTAAATTAGTAGCACTTTATATTCATAATTTAGAAAGAAATAATCTAAGTTAGTATTGTAAATGGTAAAAATGTCTTGCTTCATATAAGCCAAGTCTCTGTGCTGTTCACATCTGTAGTTATAAAGCTTTAAATAGGATACCCCCTAAATGCGAAAAGATTGGCCAGATTTGGCATGTACACTAAGAGGTTAAAGCAGTGGCTGTGAGATGGGATGAGGTTGCTTATGACATTAACATTAAATTCAAATTAAGTTTACTGTATATCATAAAACTGACCATATACGTGTAAATGTAAACTATGCACATTCTTATTCTGACATAAGATATGTTATAAGCATTTGAATTGAAAAAGTGGAAAGTTTTGGCACCACTGCTGTATGCTTTTTTGAAGACAAGAGTACAGCACTGTAGATTTCTGATGTTGACCTTAAAGTAAACAGGTGTAAATTGTCCTGTAGACTACTGATGTGGAGAACTTGGCTAGCACCTCATTCTCTTGTACTGGATTAGGAATGCATGGAAAACTGACAAACAAGTCCCTTGAGAGAGTGGTTGTGCCATTTGCATCTACTACAATAACCCCCTGATGAAAACGCCCAACTTTGAACATGATATCCTAAAAATTCCAGATCCGTATCCATCCTTCCCTTCCTTACTAAAATAACAGAGATGGTTGTAGCCTGTGAACATCAGACACTGTCCACAAACAGTCTCTTGTCATGGTTCTGTGTCTGTCTGTGTTTCCTTTTTTGGGCCGCCAGATGGCGGCACTTCAGTTTGTAGTTCTGTTCCTTTTCTCTGTTTAATTGTATTATTGTTTTCAATTATTCAATTATTGTTTTTTGGTTATGTCTCGTTTTCCCTTCCCTCTCTGTGGTCTGATTGTGCATTGTGCCCTCCTGTGTCTCGTTAGTGTTTTGTCTATTTAAGTTCTTTTCTTCCCTGACTCGGGTGCTGGATCCTTGTGTGTTTCTCATTGTGTTCAGCCCTGTGTGTTTCCGCCTGAGAGAGCTCCCTGTGTGTTTCTGCCCACGTTCTGCCCTGTGTTTTCTACGCATTTTTGGATTTTTGGATTTTCTTTGTTTTGCGTTTTGAAGTATTATTTTTGAGTTTTTTGAGAGTTGCCCTGCGAGGCCTTGCCTTGGTTTCCTGTTTTTTGTAACTTTCTGTGATTAAAGTCTTTTTGGATTTTCCTTAGATGTTTGAGTTTTGTACACTCTGTGTTTGGGTCCTAACCCCCCGTTCCTGTGACATCTGTTAAAATTTCCAGTCTAGTTTCAGATAAAGGCCAAACACAGAGAAAGCACTCATCAACAGTGGTTAACAATCTTCTCATAGCTGCTGAGTCTGAGTGTCCCAGGGTCCTTCTTTTCCTTCTGGATCTTAGTTCTGAATTGGCATAATGGATCATGGCATTTGCCTGAGCCACCTCAAGGAAAATATTGACCTTGGTGTGGTTCTACATTGGTTCAAATGCTGCCTGTCAAATGGAACACAACATGCACTCTTGGGCAAACTCAGTTCCCATCCCATGCCTATAACATGTGTGGGGCCCCAAGGTTCTGTGCTTGGCCCTTCATGCTTCCTCTTGACCGCTTCATGAAAACCCATGATGTACAGTTCCACCCAGTCCCAGTCCCACTAGTACCTGGGGCTCTTGGTAAGGTCAATGAAATTATGAACTTGTACAACTACAAAGACATTCTGTCCAAATGCCTGGTTTGCTCTGATGGGAAACACAAGCACAACCTCCCAAGCATGCCTCAAAGTCAACAGACAACAAAACTACTGTTTTGCAATGGCCATCTCAGTCTACAGGCTTCAACCTGATTAGAGGGTAGTCCACAAGTCCAGGCAGAAGGACTTGACAGGTCTTGAAAGATTCAGTATGGAGCAATAGTCAAATGCCTCCCACCAATATGTTCATCACAAAACACTAAAGAAGATGACTTGGTGTTGACCATACAAACGGAAGGTGCACTAAGTAGTGAAAACAGGGGTGTGAATATTTGTGTCATTTTTGGAAATAAATTTTTAATTTAAGAAGTGTTATTTTTGATGATTCCATTGAATCCATATTAAAGCAGAGACATAGATAGAGATGTTTAAGTGAGCTATATAATGAGAAATAGATATAATCAGTGCTGAAGTATTTGCCCCCTTCCTGATTTCTCCTATTATTGCATATTTGTCACAATGATTTCAGATCTTTATACAAAATGTAATATTAAAGAAAGTAAAACTGAGTAAACACAAAACACATTTAATTTATTTAATGAACAAGTTACTGTAGTAGAGGGTATTTTTAAAAATTCTGTGTATTTTAGGCATTTTGTGACATTACAGAATGATGAAGTTTAAAGGGAGCAAAATTCATATTTTCTGTGCTGTGGAAAACAAGTTGCAGTCAGGGCAGAGAGAGAGGGGGGGGTTCCCATAGCAACCAGAGGGAGCCTAGCCCATGTCTTACATAGATATGACTGAAGCCTGTACAACTCTAGGCAGGAGAGGCCCAACCATGACTCAGCAAAAATGGAGGGCACAACTTAACTCAGTGAAATAAGACCGCAAAGGTTATAAACAACTTGATCTGTACCAGGAGAGTGCTAAATATTGCGAGCATATTTTTGGAATATATTAGAAAAGTTGCTTAAATATATTTTTTGATGTGTGTATTTTTGACATGTGTTAGGAGAGTTGCTGCTATAAACATGTTGTTTTTAACTTGTATTAGAAGACTGTTAAGTGAATGATAACTTTTTGTGATTGGTGGCAGCCAATCCACTGCTTAATGCCATCTGAGGCGAGTCCAAGACGCGGACGGTAGCCAGCCCCGAAGCAAGCAAGGAAAGTCAACGCCAGCTGCACTTTTTATCAAGGCAACCTTCAGAGACAGGGGCCCGTGGGGTAGGACCGATCATCTTACTTTTTGACTTTCCCTGTAAAACCACCTCTCGAATAGCTATTTAAGTGGGTAGCTCCCGTGAGAGGACATCAACTCTGAAAGACTGAAACAGCAAAGTCTAATGCCTTATTATTAAGTATTTACTAGAATTATGCTATAGAGTTAAGGTGTGTGTGTGTGTGCGTGTGTTTTAATAATAATATATACAGGTATATCTAGGTTATAGAGTTAAAATTTGTGTGTATTGTAACTGTTACTTAGAAGCATATGCCCGATTATAGTCATGTTAAGATTAGTTAATAAAACAGCTTAATAAAGTGTGAAGTGTGAGCAATTAAAGTTACTCTCTTGGTGTTTAATTACTCTCAAGCCTCATCACCACAATCCAAAACAACCTTTATACTGAAGTGCTGTGTATACATTGGGTTATAATAACAATAATGTTGCAGTAAATTATAACCTTAAATTAAATAAACAAATCGTAATAACAATAATTTTGCAGTAAATTATAACATAAAATTAAATAAACAAATCGTAATAACCATAACGTGGCAGTAAATTGCAATATTCATCATTATTTGCATTGCCGGTGCATGTCCGTCGTTATCAGCATTTTCGGTATAAAACAGTTACTGTCATAAGGTTGATAACACTTAGCTGAGTTATTACATTTTAATTAATTGATTGTATTATTTCAAATTTAATTGCAGTTCAGTGTTTAAGAATCACTATTCAGTTACCATGTTAGTGGTGAAGCACTCTGAATAATCTGAATAACAGGAGATCACCCTTTATCAACCTCAACACTTAAAATTATTTAGAGGGCATTCACCCTTTGCACTTAAGAATTCAGATGTTTCTGTTTGACTTTGGTAGTGGATCATTCCATCAGCATAAGTGAGGAAACACAATCATGCATATGCAATAAGCTTTAATGAGAAATAATGAAAAAATTAAGTTGTTTGTTGAGCACTTCGGTTGTAATATTGGATAACGATACTGGCACAGTATAGCACAATGCAACACTGCATATAAGGTAGCATGTAGTGACAAACGTATTAGTATTATTGTTCATATGTGATATGCTATCTCAACAAAGATGCTGGGTACTGCTACAGAGAAATTCACTATGAATGAATATAATTCTAAGCACGTAGCCTATGGTTAGGAGATGAGAGACCACAATCAGTTACACTCAACAACAAAAAAACACGAAAGACTTTAACCATACAGTTTGATTACAGTCCAGCAGTTGTTTGGCTACTGGCCTTGCATGAAGGCATGCATAAATAGCTAACTGCAGGTTAAACTTGGAATTAAAGCCACAAGCAGCGTTGGGAGGGGTCCAAGCATTGGCACCATCGCGCCCCTTATGGAGAATTTTTAAAATGGCTTTGTCCTCATGATCATATACCTTCACCCAACATGTCTACTGAATATCATGATGATTGTATAAAAAATTGATGACTTATGGCCAATTTTGTGCTAAGAGACGCTGTCGGATGACTTAGTGGGTCGCCATGGATGTGTCCTGGCCACTTCCTGTAAAGACTTTACTATGTCATAACACTTAGATGGCATGTCGTAACACTTAGATGGCCCAGCGTGTATGTACAGCTGCAGTGTTTCTGCGCCACAACTAAAAAAAGCATCACACTAGTGTTGTCATGATACCAAAATTTTGACTTTGATACTGATACCAGGTTTAGTATCACAATACTCGATACTGAAGTGATACTGATTCAATACTCGGTACCTAACGATACTGAAATTACCTTAATAGATCAGAAACGTAATGTCCACAAGGGTTGACCTCATTTTCGAATTCACGGTTTATTAAAAATCTGGTTTATTAACAACCTTTAAGTTGAAGCCTGTTCAACATATTAATAAGCATAGGCCTATAGTGTTACAACACTAAACAATAGAAAAATATATTAAATATATATCAAAAATGTAACAATTTTAAACTAAATCTATAAATAGGTCTTGCAACTTTTAAATAGATCTAAAAACAGCATATTTTAATAACAATTCAGCATCCTCCTATAATAAAATATTTACAAATTAGAACACCTATTGCTACTGAAGTCAACTGAGTCGAAGCTTGCGCTGTATCAGCGAATGAATGCACAAGCGTCACCTCACTTGGCAACCTTAGTTGCTACTGCCATCTAGCAAAGATTCTGACAAATTACACTTTTCATCCTCTCAATCAGTAATGCGGGAGACACATTTCCCTGGCTTTTACATTTTACACAAAACTACCGAACGTCGGAAAATAGCAAACCGTTACTTTTTTTTTTAAGTACCGAAAAAGTGCTGAAGTTTCAGTATACCGTGCAACAGTACGTCAGACACATATTCCAATCCACTGCTCAGCTTAGCAGAGAATGCACATTTCAGAGCGCCTCAGAGACAGATAGAATAATAACACATAAATACACATTTCAAATAATAAATACGACATTGAGAAAAAATGAAACAAAAGATGAAATATCAACTCGCGACCTGCGTGCTGCGCGCAGAGTAGCCTACCTTATTATTTATTTAGACATTGGCAGATAAGAAAATTTTCGGTTACGATGACCTATGAAACACTATTCCAAAAGCAAAATCAGACATGTTATACATCGTTAGAAAGCTTATACTCTCACCAACTGAATAAATGAATTGTCAAGCAAGCCAAATTGGTCTAAAAAGGGCGACAACGCCGTAAACAACAGGTGTGGTATTACGCACAGCTATTTTTGAAGGTAGCCTACCCGGGTATCACAAATGCACGTATATGTCACAAATGGATTGTCCAAGACAATGTATGACCACTCAGCCTCAAAAAGGACATCTCTACACGTACAACCAGTGGTAAGATTGTATATTTATTCAATGTTTAGTCCCAGATATTGACTGTGGAACGACATGGTATAATTTTAAAAAACTTTGTCTCGTTTATTTCGTTATTCAATGAGCAGCGTTTTCACTGCTGTATTGGCATATTTTAGGGCAAATGTTGGGTTTATCTTGTTGTTACGGAATATCACATTCCATTACATTACAGGCATTTGGCAGACGCTCTTATCCAGAGCGACGTACAACAAAGTGTATAACCATAACCAGGAACAAGTGTGTCGAAAACCCTAGAGAGAAGTACCGTTCCAAGTGCAGGGAACAACCGCATAGTTCAACTTGGACCCTGTAGGTTAAACTGATTAACACTAACACAAACAAGAACAGCAACAACGCAGTCTATGACCCACGAAACAGCTACCTAGTTACAACCCTAAGCTTACAGTCAATGTAGAAATTAATTTGAGAATACAATTTCTCTCAGCATAATGACGGATTTAAAGACTAAACAAACTCTCCCGATATTGTCTTCAAATGGATCCATGCCAAAGAAAAGTAATGATTCATCCTCTCAAGGCTTTTACAAACAAACATTTAGTAGCAAAAAATATCAACTCACCATCCATGCTACCTGCTTCCTACGCTCAGAGTACCAGATTATTTATTTAGACATTGGCAGAGTACAGCATAAATTGCGTCTTTTGTTTATATTCAATGTTAGTAATTGCAGCGAGAAACTGCAGCTGTAGACACAAGATAGTGTGTTATGTTATGGTAGCAACGGAACGAAGCGGACTACATATCTATACCGTCATTGTTTTATTATACCAGCATGTTTTCGCGCGTTTGCACAGAAACTCAAATATTATCAATAAAATGTTTTAGCTATTTCTCAGCATAATGACAGATTCAAAGACTAAACAAACTCACGCGATACTGTCTTCAAATGGATCCATGCTCAAGAAAAGTAATTATTCATCCTCTCAAAAAGCTTTTACTAACACACTTTTGGTAGCCTAGCATGCACTCTGGCTGGCACTGTCTTCCATTGCTTCCCCGACGTTCAGACCCTCCCCTCACTGATAAAAACTAGTCCCTACGGTGTCGGATTACTTGCGTCGCCATGGATGTCGCTTGCCGTAAAGAAGCTTACTAGATGTTGTAACACTTTAGATTTGGAGCTACAGCTCTTCCGCACCCCAACTAATATAAAAGTCCAAATGGCGGGCAAACAATATGGCAGACATAGGTGGTCCCAATGACTAGTTGTAGCGCACGTTCAGATGCATAGGTCGATGAAGTTTTGTGTTGATCTAACTTATGGTGTGGGAGTTATGGCCTTTTATGCATGACCCTTTGTTATAGCGCCACCATCTGGCAGAAATAAGTGATTTTATCCATAATTAGGGGTCCACCAGCTTTGCTGCTTGGACCCCTAATTATGGTGTTACATACAAGTCATACATACATACAAGAGTGTGGAGAGGAGGAGAGGAGAGGAAAAGAGGGAGGCGAAAGGGATCCCTGAGACCCAGCTGAGGCAGCATGCACAAATTTCAAAGCTGGAACATGCAGCTTGGGCCAGGCCAGCTTGATTGGCAACACTGGACTCCCACACAGACGCCGAAGCCAACACAATCCTGTCAGTACTTCAAGGTGTAGACACGCGGTTTCAAAGCGTTGTGAACACTCAGAAGTCGAACAGCACAGCAGTCCAGGCATATTCAGTGAGGACACCGAGGCTACGGTTGCTTTCTAAAAAAATCAACATGAGCCAAGGCTCAGGTACGAAGGAAAAATAAAAATTTTGAAAAAAGGAAAAGAGTAACCGGCCTCGGTGGTCATCCACCTTAAGTCCCTGGCCGGATGAGAGAACGGTCTGAGCTGTCATTGGCTGAAGGGCACACCTTCATATCATGTCCGCCTTTCCCATTGGATATTTAGCCAAATTTGATCTAGTTGGATAATTATTTAGCAGTACAAGAAAGGTGGACATACTTTGTCCCCTGACCTTCGTAGTGAGTTTTCAAAGAACATATCAAGCATGCTTACTTTCAGTTCAGGTTACCGGAAGAGTCTTGCAGGTTACTGTATACTGTAAGATTCTAATAGCCTGCACTCCCTTTGAGCTTTTCAGACCAGTTGGGTTTCGGAATGTTATTTAATTATGCTTAATATGATTCGACTTCTCTCCATTTGTTGCCGTGAATGAAGCGGCTCTGAAATACCGAGGGTGCCCACTAGTCATCGGTGGTGTACTATAGGAATAGGGAGATTATTCAGGCACCCAAGCTGGCGCAATTCTGAAGCTATCACATCCCAGGAGGTTCATACCTCGTGCATGGTTAACAATGAATGAACATTTGTTACTATGCCTCCACTACAGTACATGCAAAGAGTTTGTTAATCCCCCCAGTGTCATCTATAGCTTTGATCTTAGAATTATGGGTAGCTGGCATAAGGGTTCTGGAGATCCTGAAGGGAAGCGGAACATAGTGTTGGAAGGTTGAAAGTAACAGACACACACACATTTGGGAACTGCAGAAATAAAGCATGTTGTGCCCTCAGAGAGAGGACTGCAGAGAAACAACTTACAACTTCCTTACATTATCATCACCCATATCACCCATGAAAAAAGTATGAGCCCCCTTAGTTACTCAACCAACCAATTAACCAAAATCAATTCATATTTATATTCAGCTTATTAAACACAGTCAAGCATGATTGCAGCCATCCTTGTTGAATCTAAACGTTTACACAAGCACACTATGCCACAATCAATGGAAATTCCCCAAGAGATGATAAAAATAGTTGTTGAAATATATTGGTCTGGAAAGGGTTACAAAGCCATTTCTAAGGCTCTGGGACTCCACCCAACTCACCAACTTGAGGAACATCCAAAGAGCTGCAGGCCTCTCTAGACCCAGCTAAGGTCAGTTTACATGGCTCCACAATACGAAAGAGACTGGGGAAAAATAGGATTCATGGGATAGCACCAAGGCGGAAACCACTGCTAACCAAGAGAAACATCAATACTGGTCTCACATTTGCAGAAAAGCACCTGGATGATCCCTAAGCCTTTTGGGGTAATGTTCTATGGACAGTGTCAAAAGTGGAACTTTTTGGACAACATGACTCCCATTATGTCTGGCGTAAAGCAAATTCAGCTTTTCACAGTTAGGACATTATACCAACAGTCAAACATGGTGGTGGTAGTGTGATGGTGTGGGGATGTTTTGCTGCCTAGGGACCTGGATTACTTGCCCATTATTAAAGAAATCATGAATGCTCTGTACCACAAACTTCTTAACCCCTTTGCGCACATGCCAAATCTGGCCAATCCTTGCCCATTTAGGGGGTACCCTATTTAAAGCTTTGTAACTCCAGATGTGAGCATTACAGATACATGAAAATGGCTCTAATGAAGCAAGACATTTGTACCATTTACAATATTAACTTAGATTAGTTTATTTCTTCAAAATTATGAATATAAAGTGCCACAAAGGCAACTGTTCAGGCAAAAAAGCTAAAATGAATTAGCACTTTTTAGTTTGCAATGAAATACTGAGAGATCCCATATATACAGCAGGTTAAACCATACATTTCTTAGATAAAAAAAACTGCTTGACCACAAGTTCATAAAATCTAAGGGTGGATATGTAGAACTACTAAAGATCTATGAAGCAAAAACTAAGCAGTGTACCCAGTGTCTCCAAAACTATCCAAAATGTCTAAATTATGCATTGCTGTAAATCACAACTTATTCACGTATTTCAATACAAATCAACTGTTTTTGAAACTCACTGTTGCATCATTTTCAAGTGGGAATTACAAGATTTCCGTCAGTACACGGGTCTAAAATATCTAGGGGTCCAAAAACATATCCAAAATCTCTCCAAAAATAAATAAAATGCTTTTTGTCTATTATAAAGCATATAAATGAGCCCCTTTTGAAGGGTTAAGATGAAACATTGATATCAGATTAAAAAATAATGCAAAAACATTGTCACACAATGCAGTACAATACCTAAATGTGTAATAATTAATCCCCATATGTATTTCTGTATTCCACAGTATGTAATGTTTTCTTGTATGGGGATGGGACAACATGAAAACAATATTTGACCGTCCACCACATTTTGATGTTCCAACTCTCACATCATATCTGGTGCATGAAACACAAAAAATTACTAAACCACGAATGAACACTTACATTACAGCGTGGAATATCCTCATTATAAAATACCACTAACCTATTTAAAGACACTCAGTTTCAACGTATATAACCGGAAAAGTTTGAGCAGTAATACTTACATAGCAATGACGAAATGTTATATGTGTTCAGTAGATGGCGACAGAGACAGTAAATCAATGTTGTAGTTCTCTCCTCTTCTGTCCTACTCCAGAAAACAATGTCAGCTAGGTCTATCAGCAAAGATATGGCTTAGCTATGTCCAGAAGTCCTCAATAATAATATTTTCCAAGAAATTACGAAAATCATTGATAATGTTTCGCCGGGTGCAGTTTTCTTTTACCGCTACCAGAGTGAATGTGTAAGTGAATGATGAGAAAACTTTTGGTTACACTGAGCTATAAAACACTATTCCAATAGCAAAATTAGACATGTTATACATCGTTAGAAATCTGATACTGTCACGTACCGACTCAAACACGCCAGACTGTACTAAAAAGAGCGACAACACACAGCACAGCTATTTTTGAAGGTACCCAGGCATCAGAAACGCGCGTATATTTCACAAATAGATTGTCCAAGACAATATATGACCACTCGGTCTCAAAAGGGACATCTTTAAGCGTAAAACCAATGGTAAGGTTGTATGTTTAATCAATATTTAGTCCCAGATATTGACTGTAATGACATTTTTTGAAAACTTTGTCTTGTTTATTTCGTTATTCAGTGAGCAGTGTTTTCACTGCTGTATTGGGTTATCTTAGGGCTATTGTTGGGTTTATTTTGTTGCAATGACGGAATACGATTTTTGAGTGGTGAAAGAATATTTTTATGAATGCCCAAACAGACAATACTGTCCATTATGTCATGGGTGGGGGGTGTAGTTGCAGATGAGACTGCAGAGAGGGGGTGCTCGTTAAATGAACGACCAGAGCGACAATGGTGACGCTGTGAAACTCCGTATTTGGCATAGTTGTCATATATCGTCTATTAATGAAACAATAACAAAGTGTTTTTGTTTTCAACACATACTTTAGTTGCAGGAGCAATGAATGTCTGAGTTGAACAATATAGGCACGCCAGAGTACCGACCACTAGGGGGTTTTCGCATTTGGTTAAGGAGAACGTCTGTGAGCTGAAGCTGAGCCATAATTGGGTTATACAGCAAGACAATGATGAAAAACTATGTCCGCAACTATGTCCGCAACTGAATGGCTTAAAAGAAACTAAATTAAAATTTTGTAGTGGCCTAATGAAAGTGCTGACTTGAACCCGATATGTCTGAACTGAAGCAGTTCTGCAAAGAACAGTGGGCTAAAATTCCACAGCAATGTGAAAGACTGATTTCAAGTGATAGGAAGTGTTTAGCTGCAGTTACTAGTGCTGCAATCAATTATTAATTTCAAGGGGGCAATTACTTTTTCACATGGGTGATATGGATGTTTGATAACTTTTTTCATTAAACGTAATAATAATGTAAACATGTTTTCTGTTTACTCGGATGCCCTTTGTCTAATATTACATTTTGTCTAAAGATCTGAAACCAAACAGTGTGACAAATATGCAATAAGAGAGGAAATCAGGGAGGAGGCAAATACTTTTTCATGATTGCATATACAGAGAAGTGAAGACGCACAGGCAAGTCACAAGCCTACCTGAGATGCAGACAAAGAGTCGGTGGATCAGGTCACTGCTGCTGTGGAAGCGGGAGCGGATCTTGTCATGTGCAGCCGTCTTGCTATCTTGTAGGGCTAGCTGGAACTGGTGGTCATCCTGGTCCGAGATCCCGGAGGTGGTGGTCAGGCTGCAAACTGGACTATCGGTCATACACTTGAGGTCAGGAAATCAGAATGTTCATGTACACACACACACGCTCTCTCTCTCTCTCACTGTTGTTTATGTTTGTACATATACTAGCTAGACTTCATGATTCTTGTTTCTCTGACCCACTCCCCAAAGAATTTGCTTTAGCTATGCTGAAGAGCTGGCTAAATAGGTAAAATCCACCAAAAACCTACATAAAAAACAATTACGCTGCAAGTGCTTGTATATTAGTGCTTATTTCTCAAATGGATTGTTCAACCAACTTTGTTTTTGGTCTTTGGTACAGTCAGAAGGCTGACCTCAGAGGACCTGAGTGTGCACGCAGGGACATAAGGTGTTAGACAATCGGTAAGATAGGAGGGCGCTAAGCTATTCAATGATTTGTAGACCAAAGAGAGAATTTTAAAATCTATTCTGAACGGAACTGGGAGCCAATGTAATTAAAAAAGTACAGGAGTAATGTGTTCATTTTTTCTAGTCTTAGTCAGAACCCTAGCAGCAACATTCTGGACAGTCTGGCAATAGCTGTTTTAGGAAGGCCTGTGTATAAAGAATTACAGTAGTCCAGACGGCTTGACACAAACGCATGGACCAGCTTCTCTGCGTCCTCAAGAGACAAGAGAGACCTGACCTTAGCTATGTTTCGTAAATGGAAATACGTCGTTTTTATTATGTAATTAAAATGAGGCTTGAGGCTAAGGTCGCCATCAATGATAACCCCTAAACTCTTGACATGTGGTCTCTCATATGTGGCAAGACCACCCAACCTAGAGAGAACCAAACATCTCTTCTGGTCAGGACCAACTACTAGGACCTCGGTTTAACCTTCATTAAGCTTAAGGAAGTTTGAATTCATCCAGTCATTTATGGCTGCAACGCAATTAGTCAATGTTGAGAAGGTTTTAGGGTTTTCGGGCTTCACAGCTATATACAGCTGAGTGTCGTTAGCATATGAATGAAAACAGACCTTATGCTTGCGAATTATATTTCCTAGGGGCAGCATGTAAAGACAGAATAGCAGAGGCCCCAAAACACTACCTTGTGCGACTCCATAGTCCACGTTTATAGGCTTGGATATAAAATGACCCAACTTCACAATGAAATTTCTTCCTGTGATGTAGGTGCAAACCCAATTTAATAGGGTCCCTGAGAGACCCACCCAGTTTTCTAGACGATCTAACAATATAGCATGGTCTATGGTGTCAAACGCAGCGCTTAAATCAAGCATGACAAGAACTGATACAAAGCCAGCATCAGACGTAATTCTGAGATCATCGAGTACTTTGATAAGGGCGGACTCGGTGCTATGTCTAGCCCTGAATCCAGATTGAAATTTGTCCAAGATGTCATTATCAGAGAGATGATTATTTATTTGTTTGAAGACAACTTTTTCTAAGACCTTAATAAGAAACAGAAGATTAGAAATGGGACAGTAATTTGCAATAGAGGAATCTAACTTTTTTAAGGGGTATAACTATGGCAGTCTTGTAGGCTCTAGGAAAAATACCACTCTCAAGTGAGGAGTTAATTCTGAGAATATGAGTAGACAGTATGTCATATGATGTTTTTAGAAGAGATGAAGGGATAGGGTCAAGGAAACAGGTTGAGGGTTTCATAGAAGTGATCATTTTACAGAGTGAGGGGTTGTTTATAGTGCTGAAATTTGTCATCTTTGAAAGGAGATTTCTTTGCTGAGGAGGCTCATTGTAAGTTGGGGTGGTTGTAGTAGAGCTCTGTTGGATGTTTTGTCTAATATTTTTCTTTGAAAAAGATTGCAAATTCATCACACCTGGAGGTGGTCAGAGATGTTGGAATTTATGCAGGGATTTAATAAACTGTTTATGGTGGAAAATAATATTCTAGGATTGTTGGTGTTTGAGTGTATAATTTCTGAGAAATAGTTGTTTCTCTCTGTATGCATTGATTTGTTATAATTGGAGACGGAGTCTTTGTAAATTACATAGTGAACAGCAAGTTTGTGCTTTCTCCACATACGTTCAGCTTTACGGCATAGACTTTTCATTTTGCACAGAGATTGAGTCTTCAAGGGCATAGGTCTTTTTTTGGACAACTTCTTTTCCTTTAAAGGAGCAACAGTGTCCAGTGCAGTAGATAGGTGACAATTAAAGTTGTCTACAAGATCGTGTATAGAGTCACTAGAAAGTATAGACAGGTCTTGATTGTTTACTACGTAACAGAACTTAGAAATCTCTAAAGAATCAATAAAGCGCTTCTTAATAGTACAGCGAGTGTTTCTTTTTGCAATGTTAATAGTTGCGCCAAAAAAAAAACACATAGATGAGCAGAGACAGCCATATCTAAGATATTAGGGATGTCTATAGCAATTTCTTTTGTAAGTAGTAGGTCTAGAGTACGTCCAGCGTTGTGTGTGGGATCTTTTACATGCTGAATGAGGTCAAAGGAGTCAAGAAGATTTAAGAATTCTATGGTTCCTAAGTCTTTAACTTGGTCAACATGTATATTAAAATCACCAGTCAAGATCAGATTATCAAACCTAGTTCAGACCAAAATAACAGGATGGAAAACTCTGAAAAAAAGCCAGCATTTGGAAGCTGCTTTGGAGGGTGATAGAGTGTTAGAATAAGTGCAGGAGGTTCATTTATCCTAGTTAGTTTCAATGCTAGATACTCAAGAGTGGTAAAAAATCCCAGATCAATTTTTGACAGATTGATTGATTTTAAGGGGGGTCTGTTGCTGTATAATGGGCTGAAGGCACAAATTAATTAATTAATTAATTAATTACTTAATTACTTAATTACTTAATTACTTAATTAATTAATTAATTAATTAATTAATTAATTAATAATGAGTATTCGAGTAAAGGCCAAAGGCCAAAACAGCTTGTAACCTCTTATAGAAAATCATACATTAAAATGTCCCACCTCTAGTCTGTATTATGTCCTTTTGATTGCTTCCAGCTGCTTCTTTCTCCACTCTGGCCCCTCACTTGTTCTCATAAAAAGATACATTTCTATTGGTTTTTAGAAATATTGCCACTGCCAACACAACAGCAGAACACCAACTCTCTATGCAAGGAACTGGGCTTGTAACTTTGAGGATGTAGGTTCAATTCCCAGGGCACTGTAGTTGCACCCTTGAGCAAGGTACTTAACCTGAATTGTTTCAATGAATATCCACTGTAATAATTGTTTCTACCTAAAGAATGTAACCCAAGTAGTCACTCTGGATAACAATCTGCTCAATGGCCAAACGCAATAGAAATGCATGTTTATAATTGTGAATAAATGTTGTTAAACAAAATGAAATGTACAACCATTGGAAACCAGCTAGCCTATCATACATATGGGTGCACTGTATCCATGGCACTCCCCCAAATTCTGCTTATGCTGAAAACATAACATTACTGTACAAAGAGCTTTTTAGAGTTACTTATTAGGCCACAAACCCAGAATTCACTGAAACCAGCCCTTGTAAAGCAGGAAGGTCACTGGAACTTCTGTCACTTTAATAAGATGAACCACTTGATAGCCCCAAATGAAACAGAATTTTGCCCGTTTGAGGCAGTTGTATACTGAACTCAATGAAATTTGCCTTGTTTTTTTTAAACCCAAAAATATTTTTCTATTAGTTCTACTAATGTTTTGCAAATATCTGGAGATACACTCACAGTAAGGTTACACTTGCCTTCAGTAAGGTTTTTCATTGACCCTGTGCTAATCAAGGGAATTTCTACTATTGCACATTTTACAGAGCTTTTTTCCCCAAGATGATTCTGAAACATAAGAATGAATAGATTCAGCAGCTAATGTGAACAAGGCTGTTCTTTCACACAGGAACACACAGACAACACATGCAAACACACATACACATGCACAGTTCTTACTTGGATCGGGACCTAGTATTAATGATGGCATTCTCTTGCTCTTCCCTTCCAGGCCCAATCCTGATGTCCTGAAGTCCTCTAGTGGCCTGTCTCTGGCTGTCAGTCTGCCTCAGGTGGTTGCAAGACCCCAGGTCCCCAATCTCTGAGGACCCAGAGCGCAGGGTCAGGCACTTTTCACAGCGAGGAGGGGCCTTCCCTGTCCACGGTGTGTGGGCAGAACTGCCTTCCTTCCCAGGCAGGTCATTCCCAGAGGTCAGGCAGTCAGAGGCCTGGGTGACTGGGCGGGGTGGGAAAGGTGCAGCCTTGTCATGGGCAGAGTCAACAGAGTCCTCACAGCTGCCACAGCAAACACAGGAATGGAGCAGGCTGTGTGTGGCGACCAAGCCACCTATCTTGGTGGGGCAGGGCTCAACACCTTGCGGCGGGTCAGCAGGCACAGGGGAGCAGGGGTTGAAGATGACAGTTGCAGAAAGCTTCATGCCACCAGTGCGGTGGGCAATCAGCTCTGCCGTCTCCACCTCATCCATGCCTGCCTCCCAGCCACTCATACTAGCAGGGGTCTCTGTGGGATCTGGCACAGAGGCCTTGCTATCAGGGCAGTGGTGATTCTTGCTGCGTTGAAGGGCCGCCTCTACCACGCAGTATTGGGACCAGCTGTTCTGGAAAGGGGTAGGTCTAGGGACCTCAAACTCCAAATTGCAGCCCTGCAGCCTCTCAGATTCACCTGTGCCCTCTCCCATCCTCCCCAGGTCCTCCATGAAGAACACCTGATCATCTTCCCCATCCTCTTCCTCCTGGGGGGGTACCCGGTGGGGCGAGGCCTCAGCGCTGTGGTGTGCAGGTGACAACAGGCTAGACATTTGGTCCCCCGCACGGTGCACCATGAGGTTGAGCTGCTCCAGCTCTTCCTCATCGTACTGCATGGAGCAGGCCAGGTTCTCCTCTAGCACCGCATTCAGCCAGCCCTCTTTCCCCTCCCCAAGGTGGGCAGAGCTACAAGTGGGCTCCATCTCCTCCTGCTCCTGATACTGGGGAAGCTCAGTGATTGAGGGGCTAAAGGCTGGGGCAGAGGGGATAACAGGGGATGCCACTTCCTCCTCCTCGTCCTGGGACACGCAGAGACTGCGCTCCAGTGTCTGCAGTTCTTCTTCTGTAAGAGTCTGCAGCAGGTCCCTGCAGGCAAACAGAAAAATGCTGCCATTCACTAACCATGTAAGACAGCACCAACAAATAATGCATTTGAAATGAAAAAACTCAATCCTTAAAAATTAGTAGATACAAAATGCAGATGCAATAACTGCACCACAATGGATACATAATATGGATATTTGGATACCTACAAGATATCCCGTATCAGTATGCTACTGCATCTAGTTGTAATAGGAAAAGATTAGATACGGTGTGTGTCATGTGTCAGAAACCTCATTGTAAATGAGGAGAGCTAGCTACAGGTGTGGTATCTGGTTTTCATATAAAATGAAGCAATTTTTAAACTATGCCTACAGTCACAATATTTAGTATTCTGCAGAAAATGTATATGGTCATTGGGTGGTCCATCGAGGTAAAAACATTCATTTCAGTGCAGTTACAGTACACACCTCAAAGTTATGAATCGTGCCTGCCAATGCCAGCACGGTAGCTGGGAAGCCCTGCAGTGTCCATGGCTACATATTTTGAGTTTGTGTTCTGCTAAATTGACAAAAGGTGTTGTGGCAAAGGTATGAATCCTTAATTACAACTAAATACTCCTAACCGTGAGACTTTTTTTTTAAACAAAATTGACAATAAAAAGAGGTTTTAAACAATAACTAAATATTACTGTATCACACTAAGATAGCAACCAAAGATACCTGATCTTCTTCAGTAAGGTGCGAAAGGGTCGAAAAAGCTCAGACATATCCTCAGGCTTACGGTCCAGGTTGATGGGGCCTTCTGAGTATACCACTAGACCACTGTCAGAGAGATTTGGCTTTACTTCCATTTCTCAGTCGTCTCATTGACACATTTTACATTTTTCATACCATAAGTTCATTTAACATAATTTATGGTTCTTGTGATTTGACAGTTGAGTTGATTAAGAAATTATGAAAGAGCATGCACCATGTACTACTTTATTTATGAAGAAAAACAGGCATTGCAACGCCACATATTGTGAAATCCAATTATTTACTTCTTCTGTATACAGTGATGTGAAAAAGAAAACACACCCTCTTTCAATTCTGTGTTTCTACATATTAGGTGTAGGCATAGGCAACATCTCAAACACACTTTAGAATAATAAATACAGGTAAAGGTGCACAAATTTGTCAAAAGTGTATAAAGGCAGAAATTGCTAGTGGATCATAGATATGCCTTAGCATACTTTTTTGTGATTTTATAATTGTATAATATGTTCAAGGTAAAAACCCTGTATGTTATGCCTTTAATGTGTAACAAAACTGTGATTTCAACTGTTTTTTTCAGTTTTCCATGATTTTCAACAACTTTGCTGTGACTGCTCCAGGACTCTGGAGTAGGCTGTTCTCCCCTTAGAATTCACCAGATATGATAACTTCACAGCTGTTCTAAAAATTCCTCCAGTTGGGCATGCCCCCTGATCCCCTCATTGGGTTGTACTTCTCGGGGTCTATGCATTTCAACCCTTCCTATTATAACCACCCCCCCCCCCCTCCCCCCCGTATATGCTGTTCCATTGAGTATTGGGTGAAGGATGTAGAAAAAGATACACATGAGATGAAGCTGGTAAATTTAATTTAATTTGAGAAAAAAAAAAAGTTAGCAGCAGAGGAGAAAAAGAAAAACAAACAGCTCTTTCATGAGGCTAGCCATCAAAGCAAAGACTTTGCTAGCTAACTGGATATCTTTGTCGGACTAAATCACCGCATTATGAAAGTTTGAGCAAGCAGCAAATTAGTTTGCTAAGCTCAACACAGTTCAACATTTAGCTGACAGTAGGCTAGGCTTAACATCACCATGAACGGAGATGTTCATCAGAATTTAATATTTATATTTTGGGTTTTTTGGGTGTATATTTTGTTCCTTAATGTTTATGCCATGTCTGTGTAGATTCCTTATAAAAAGCCTTTGAAGTGTGCGTGTAGTCTATGCTGTAGGTTTGCTACGTACTTCAGAGCTCACATTCAATTGGTTCTTGCCTCAGGCATTTTTTTCATGACCCAGCCAAATATTAATTTCTGGCTATGCCACTGGGTTACAGTCAGCATTACTGTAAAATGTGTGAAGAAAGTATAAAGCATGTCACTCAAGTGTGATTGTATATCAGTGCCAAGCAAGCATGGATTACACAAAAACAACTAAAGCAGTGAACCTTTCACAAACAACTAATTATTGGCTTGCTTATTTTATCCACACCAAAGTGCAGGACCTTGTTTTGAATCATGATGTTATTGCAAATTGCCTGTTTTCTAGCCCCCTCACTTCAAAACTTGTTCCAGCGCCACAGATATTAGGATATAACTAACATTAATCTAGTAATCACAAAATCCTAATAGTAGATAAATCTAACCTCATGTGACACACAAATTTTATGTTGACCTTATTTATTCAGCCAAAAATGAGACAACATGCAGAAGACGTGTAAAAAAGTAAATGCACTCTTACTGCTTCATATCAATTAAGAAGGTAATCGGAACCAGGTGCTGCTAATCAAGTACACAAGATTAGTTGATCATCAGGAAGTGTTGATATATGCCTGTATATAAAAGCATAAACTGTGACGGTCTAGTCTGGAGCATTCAGGCTTGTGTTAACACAGTATACCAGGGGCAAAGGATATCATATCTATGATCATTTCAGAGAAGCAATTATTGTTGCACATTAGGCTAGGAAGGGTTATAAAGCCATTTCCAAACAATATGAAGTCCACCATTCCACGGTGAGGAAGATTTACAAATGAACAACATTCATTCATTTAAGGCAGTTGCCAAACTACCCAGGAGTGGGTGTCCCAAAAAGTTAACCTCAAGATTCCACCATATGATTCTCCAAGAAACTGCAAAGACCCCTAAAGACACATCCAAGGGCCAACTGGCTAGAGGTCTGCATTGAGGCGGGATTCCCACGGGTCCTGTTCAGCCTACTGCAGGTAGGAGTGGGCTGTCAGTAAAAAAAGCTGTGGGTCCCAGCATCCCAAAATTATGAATTATTTAGTATAATTCATATAAAAATTAACCTATGTTTTGACCATCTAAGGATTCTGTCAGACATGTAATTCACCATTTAGCTGTTCACAGCCATAGGAAGCTTCAAAGTACTCAGTCAGCATAGCCTCGAGATAAGACAGAGCACGAACTTGGGGGGTAGGCATTGGAGGTGTGAAAATGTGTGTGTGTGTGCGTGAATCTGTGTGTGTCCATCCCCCTCCCTCCTCATCCTTTTCATTAGACAAAATATGTAGCTTTCTTTTAGTTAAGCCAGTTTTGGGCAACCTGGGAAGAAGTTTATAACTGCTAGTCAGAAGTGGGTATCTGAGTCATGCATGTAGGTCTGGTGTTCTACATTTCATCTCTAGTTATTTGGAATATTCTGCTGTCTTTTGGTTTTTAAATTTTGGTGTTGGCACATGTTTGGATTACTTTGGGACAAACAAGCTGTGGTTTGGTATGTTCTTTAATTTTGTTTTAAGGTACATGAACCGCATCTTTAAATTAGATGAATATTTGTTGTAACTTAATAAATTTCTTAATTTTCATCTGGCTGTGAATTGTACATGCTGATAAAGGTTTATCCAACAGCTTGCACTGCCTATCAACAAATTCAGCGATTTAATTGATAATTATTATCTTCAATAATAATTACCAAATTAGAACAAATAAATATATTCTACATGTCAGATAAGTGAGGTGTTTTAACTGTTGATGCACTTCTGTTGTGTTCGGTATTCGGAGTGCACAACATCAAACGAGGATGTTAACAGTCGAAACTGCTGAGTTCACATAATCCTCACCTTGCTGACAATTCGATAAAGGATATTCATTCATGATGTATTCTCGCACTTACTTTTCAGACCATTAATAAAGGCCTGTTTTTTTTGCTTAAACGTCATCTTTCCCAGCTCTGGTCACTGGAATGCTTTGTGGTGGGAGTCGAAAAAACTTCCCACATCCGACTTTGTCTGGAACACACACAGCATTAGTAGGGGACCGGGCCAGAGAGTTGTGTCAACTCTGTTCACTCCAATGGGCCAGGTTTTTAGAGCAATGGTGGATTGTAGAGAGTCTCAATTAGAGCCCGACCGATGCCAGATTTTTGGGTCTGATGCCGATCCCGATTTTGGAGAGTCCTAGCCCACCGATTACCAATGTTTTGACCGATATTTTGTCAAAAAGTGCAACATTTTCAAATCAATTTGAAAAACTTATATTTTATTAAAGTTTCTATATTTAAGAACATTTAACTTATAAGCAAACAAATAAAAATAAACACACAAAGAACTTTTTAGATAAAAAAATGCAAAAGATGATATTCAATTAAATATATATATATATATTAACACCTTGCTTTTACTCCTTTCTTTTCCAGCCATCTATAAAAAATTCATTTAAAAAAATCAGTTTTCCAGTTTCAAACATGTATTTTTATGAATATTATTATTGTTGTTGTTGTTATTAATTTGTTATTATTATTTCTTAGTATCTATTCTCAGTAAATTAATTATATTTTCTTATTTTATTCCTACTACATGATGTCAAAGAGTAAGACTTTATCTAGCGAGCTTCCCTGTCCATAAGAATTCGCTGGAGAAAATAACTACAATGCGCTCTGATGCGTGACTAGATGACATACTCGCTCGCAATAACGCATTAGCTATTGACACAGCCTCATTATTTCTTATATTTTCAGTAAGTTACATGAATTATATTTTCTTATTTTATTTCTCTCAAAGAGTAAGACATTATCTAGCGGAGCTAATGAGTGAATCAAGTGTAACATTAGATGAAATTAAATTAACTGGATGAAATACGTGAGAAAAACTACAATGCGCTTTCATGCAGGTTACCCGCGCTAACTGTTGGTTGATTCACTTGTCCAACAGCAATCCTTCTCTCATGTTATTACGACAAAGCTAGATAACATGGCTTAAAATGATCCACGTTAGAAGTGTTTTATCGGCGTTTTTACAGTCTGGTTAGCTCACTACGATGACGCATGACTAGATGACACACTCGCTTGCAATAACGCGTTGGCTATTGACACAGCATCATATAGTAGCTAATATCATCTCAGATAAAAAAAACAAATATGTGATGCATTCAATCACCATTTTATTTTGGCTGGTTATTTATTTGAGAATACAGCGGTGTCCTCTGGAAATGTAGATTTCTGCTTATGTGACGGAGGACGGAGTGTAGCACAGTGGGTAAGGAACTGGGCTTATAACCAAAAAGGTCGCAGGTTCGATTCCCGGGTAGGACACTGCCGTTGTACCCTTGGGCAAGGTACTTAACCGAAATTGCTTCAGTATATATCCAGCTGTATAAATGGATACAATGTAAAAATGGTGTGTAAAACGTTGTCTAAGTCGCTCTGGATAAGAGCGTCTGCTAAATGCCTGTAATGTAATGTAATGTGCTCACTGCCACTTCAGAAAGGCTTGCTAGCCAGCTAGTTTGATAAAGTGAACCAAATATGTTAGCTAGCTCGCTCACTTGATAATGAGGATTGATAAACATAGTGGTCGTATAAACGCATTTAATTAAAAACTTTCACTAAATATACATACCTTTATTGCGGCAATCGAATCTGTGCAGACAGGTCTTGCAGTGGAGAATATTGGATGAGGCACGAGTGACGAACGTCGTATTACAGAAGTAGCACGTCAGCTGCTGCAGTTCACACTTGTATTAGAGCTTACTGGATAATTATAGTAAATAGCAATTACAACGTTCGAACAGACAAGTACAGATAAATAATCAATGTTCTTTTTGTTTATTATACTTATTTAAAAATCGGGACACATCGGCTGCATAACTGCCGATCCCGATGTCATCGAAAAAAGTCAAATAATGGCTGATATATCGCCCAAACCGATACACTGGTCGGGCTCTAGTCTCAATAGTTCTAAACATTGCGGCAGCGCTGTAGGGTGTTTTAAACTTTCTGTGATGCTATTTTCAAAATGTAAAGAAAGTAAAAGCAACAGCATTTTTGATATGTATCTTATTAGCCCATTCAAATCAAATTACCAAGCTGCGTGTGGAATGGCAGCTATTTGTCTGTGGATCACACAAACTGTGTGAGAAAATAAAAAAGGAAACTTACATCGCTGATGTAGCCTAGGCGTGTCTCTTGAAACGCAAATGCAGATTCAACACTTCTGCAACTGAGTATGTCTTATTGCAAAAAATACACATGGAAATTGAAATCAGTTCATTTCAACTAAATGAAAATTTACGAGACACAAGTTGAAAGATATTTGTGTGTGGATAGTAAAACGTGTGTGACTTCTCTCTTATTTATGGATCATGATATATGGATTTGTCAATAATTTGAGACTAATCTCTCTCCATACAGTAATTCTCCCCATTGGACATTTAGGTCTATCTGGCAATAACACAATCTGATCAAAGTAGCTAATTACAGAATACACAGGCAAAAGGGTTGTAAACACTAATACACAGGCAAAAGGGTTGTAAAAACTTTGTGGTCACCAACCTAAAACCTCAGGCTGAATTTATAAAGTGTTAGGCAATTAAACCAAAACATGGTGTAGCCAGAAGCCACATTTGTTTCATTCATACAGCTGGCTGGCTACTTGGCTACCCAGCTTTATTAAACCAGGTGCATGGCTAGCTAGCCTCCTAACTTCAGCTCAGTGAAAATGAAAAATGAAACTAGCGTTTCCTTCACACTCTTTAGTAACATCACTGAAGTGTAGCTAGCTAGCCAACATTGGCATATATGGCATCAATGACGGACTGGACACCTAACTAGCTGCCCACTAGCTCTTCTGAACAATAGCTAGCTAGTCAGTGACATTAACTATAGTTAAAAGTTAACTTCAGTAAACCAGCTAGCTGCTAGCAGTTTCCACTCACCATCATAATGTTGGGGTTAGCTACCTAGCTAGCGAACAATAGCGACTGGACCCCCCTTTAACCAATATTAGTTCGGAGGAATCCCCTTGGAGTCACAGACATGTAAATCCATTACAAACAACTGGTTTCTTCCATCAATTCCTCATTAAATTGTCCGGTCGAGATCACAAACCTGACATGTACAAATAATTAGAAAACTTGACATTCTGCTCAAAAATCAGATGTCTGGCAACGCTATTTTCGAACAACATTAGTATGTGAGTTGAGAAAGGATTACTTCTTCAGTAGACAAATGTAAGAAGTAGTAAAGAATATTTGTTACATTGTATTTACACAATTTCATAGAAAAATACAGTAGCACCACTGGACTGCGTGCCTAGATGGCCCGCCCTAGTCAAAAAATAATGTAATTATTCGAACCAGTAAGGTAGTGAAGCTTCCACTTCGACTGATTGAACGCAAATGCAGGTAACTACAGTGCCTTCGGAAAGTATTCAGACCCCTTCACTTTTTCCACATTTTGTTACGTGACAGCCTTATTATAAAACGGATTAAATTCATTTTTATTCTCATCAATCTACACACAATATCCCATAATGACAAAACGAAAAGACGTTTTTGGAATTTTTGCAAATTTATTAGAAATAAAAAACTGAAATATCACATTTACATAAGCATTCATTACATTACATTACATTACAGGCATTTAGCAGACGCTCTTATCCAGAGCGACTTACACAACTTTTTTACATAGCATTTTACATTGTATCCATTTATACAGCTGGATATATACTGAAGCAATGCAGGTTAAGTACCTTGCTCAAGGGTACAACGGCAGTGTCCTTACCCGGGAATCGAACCTACGACCTTTCGGTTACAAGCCCAGTTCCTTACTCACTGTGCTACACTCCGCCTCAGACCTTTTGCTATGACACTCAAAATTGAGCTCAGGTTCATCCTGTTTCTATTGATCATACTTGAGATGTTTCTACATCTTGATTGGATTCCTGTGGGAAATTCAATTGATTGGACATGATTTGGAAAGGCACACACCTGTCTAAAAAGGTCCCACAGTTGACACTGCATGTCAGAGCAAAAACGAAGCCATCAAGTCGAAGGAATTGTTCATAGACCTATGAGACAGGATTGTTTCAAGGTACAGATCTGGGGAAGGGTACAAAAACATTTCTGCCGCATTGAAGGTCCTGAAGAACACAGTGGCCTCCATCATTCTTAAATGGAAGAAGTTTGGAACCACCAGGACTCTGCCCAGAGCTGGCCCCCGGCTAAACTGAGCAATCAGGGAGAAGGGCATTGGTCAGGGAGGTGACCAAGAACCCGATGGCCACTCTGACAGAGCTTCTGAGTTCCTCTGTGGAGATGGGAGAAAATTCCAGAAGGATAACCATCTCTGCAGCACTCCACTAATCAGGACTTAATGGTAGAGCGGCCAGATGGAAGCCACACCTCAGTAAAAGGCACATGACAGCCTGCTTGGAGTTTGCCAAAAGGCACCTAAAATACTCTCAGACAATGAGAAACAAGATTCTTTGGTCTGATGAAACCAATATTGAACTCTTTGGCCACAATGCCAAGCATCACGTCTGGAGGAAACCAGGCACTGTTCATCACCTGGCCAATGCCATCCCTACAGTGAAGCATGGTGGTGGCAGCATCATGCTGTCGGGATGTTTTTGAGCGACAGCAACTGGGAGACTAGTTAGGATCGAGGGAAAGATGAACGGATCAAAGTACAGAGAGATCCATGATGAAAACCTGCGTCAAAGCACTCAGGATCTCAGACTGGGGCGAAGGTTCACCTTCCAATAGGACAACGCCCTAAGCACACAGCCAAGACAATGCAAAAGTGGCTTCGGGACAAGCCTGTGACTGTCCTTGAGTGGCCTAGCCAGAGCCCGGACTTAAATCTGATTGAACATCTCCGGAGAGACCTGAAAATATCTGTACAGCAACGCTCCCCATCCAACCTGACAGAGCTTGAGAGGATCTGCAGAGAAAAATGGGAGACATACCCCAAATACAAGTATGCCAAGCTTGTAGCATCATACCCAAGAAGACTCAAGGCTGTAATCGCTGCCAAAGGTGCCTCAACAAAGTACTGAGTAAAGGGTAAATGTGATAATTAAGTTTTTTTATTTTTCATAAATTTGCAGAAATTTCTAATAACCTGTTTTTGCTTTGTCATTATGGGGTATTGTGTGTAGATTGGTGAGAATAAAAATGAATTTAATCAATTTTATAATAAGGGTGTAATGTAACAATGTGGAAAAGTGAAGGGGTCTGAATACTTTCTGAAGGCACTGTATGCCTCTGCTGCAGCAGGCTGTCCTCAGAGTTTCCTAGGTAATCTCTTTCTGTAACACAATGAGGTTGGAAATTAAGGAGAACAAGACAGGCAGATCTCGCTGAACTGCTGTATTTAAAGCACCATTTCCTTCTGCCCAGTTTTCCCTGATGTTGCCATGGCATTTAAGCTCTTTTTAACAATTCCTGTGACAATGGGAGTGAGAATGCAGTGAGATCATTTTCAAAACTGAAACTAATGAAGACCTATAGGCTATGCCGGAGAAGTGCCACATCTCAAGACAGACTGTCAGGGATTTCAGTACACTATTTAGAAGGCTATCGGGAACAGTAGGCCAACTACAGTAATATAGACAATAGTAAGACAAGAGAACAGGGCTACAGGAATCTCTTCATTGGGAGTAGACTGATTTAATTTACTTTTTTACTTTTTTTTTTTAATTTCCCTTGATTGTATTAGTTTGCAGCCCATTTGTGTAGGATAATACCCAGACAATACACGGTTTTTTACAACAAAAAAAAAGCAAGTGACTTCTTTCTGTTATGCAATGCACAAACCTCTGTCAGTGCTGAAATAATGACGTGGCTGTATGCACGTGGGGGGGACCTTGCAGGGGGGTGCAGAGAAATTGCAGTGCCCCAGTGAGTAGCACTGTAAAGTGATCTTAAGTTGTATGTGTACAAGTTATTGAAAGCATTATTTGGTATTTGTGGGGAGGTATTTGTTTATGATTTATCATTTGCATATTTGCTTTGATGCAGGTTGGATTTGAACAATGCAACTTCATTCCAAACATTAAATGCATATGGAATTTGTTTGTGAGGCAAATCCGGTGTGCGTTCATGACTGTTTGAGGTGGGCATGGGCCCCCAAACGAGCATGGTGTGGAGGGGTGGTGTGGTTAGGTCGCCATCTGCAGATGGGGACGGATAAGTTTAGGTGGCCTGCAACCGCAGCTGTAGGCAATTGTAGTAATTTGTAACTCTGTTCTGCCTGCAGTGAGACCTGAGGGCTGGAATGAAATGCAAATGGCGTATATATCGCCTATTCCGTTCTCCTGTTGTGTGTGTTTTGTTTGTTTGTTTATTGAAGTGCACAATAAAAGCCTATGTGCGTCTGAGACTTGCGGATTGTTTGTGGGGAGAGGAACAACAAAACCTGTTATAATGGCTATCACAGAAGGGTTGCCAGGAGAAACTCTTTCTCTCCAAAAAGAACATTGCCGCATGGCTTGTTCCGGGACCTTAAGAGAGCTGTGCATGAAAGTATGCTCTCAAACAACAACATGAGCTAAATCAGTTTTGTAAGGAGTGGACCAGAATTCCTCTGATATGATGTAAGAGACAGATAAACTCATACGGGCAACGACTACTTCAGGTTATTCTACATGCTGTTGAATCATGGGGGTTACTTTTTGACAGATGGCTTTTCTGTGTTGGATTTTTTTTGGTTGAATAATGACAGTAAAATCTATTGCACATTATTTGTCACATGACATTAGATTCATCTACTGTTAGGACTTGGTAAGGACTAGATGAGGGTTACATAAGTCCTTATATGTAAAACCAGCAATTAAAAGAGGATGCACATTCTCTCACCTCTATGTAAAACCACACTATATAAAACCATCAAATTACATAGAAATATTTACAAATCACTGGCACCATCATATACAGTTTATAATATTATTATAGAACATGTTTTCTTGTATATGCACTAAAACTTTACTGTAGTTGCATTAACCTGTATAAATTAAAATGGTAAAATCAGACGTTATCTAATGTATGCTGTATTTTGTGGGACATATTCTTTTCTTTCTCTATTATAGCATTTAACATGTTTCTGGACATTCATTCAGTAAGTTCAGGCACAGGAAGCACTCACCATACAATAGCAAGCCTGGGAATGGTGAACATTAGAGCTGGCTCATAATCATCCATCATGTCTTGTGTGAGGTAGCCCAGCTTTAGTGCCCTGCAGAAACACACCAGAGCACACATACCTGCCAGAACTGCTTAAATGCTGAGGTCTCCCTTACAAAGCCATATAGTCAATACCATAACTAGCTGTGGATGGCCGATACACACTGAAAATATTATCGTATTTGTGATAAGTTTACGGTTGGAGTATAATACATCACACATACGTAAGCACATGCCTTTTGTTTTATTTTGAACACACATTGCCAAAAAAACGCCTGTAATGATGTAACACCCAGACACCTTTCAGGAGGAGTCATAATCAGGAGATGGGAGTAGAGAGAGAGAGATATTTGAAATTAAGGTGATCTGTTTGCTGCAAGACTCTAAATATGATTTGGATATTTTGAGGCACTAAATTTGTTTGGGTTGGTTATCAGATGGTGCTTTTTGTTGTACAATAAATGAGATGAGAATATTTTTTTGGCAAGCATGTTGAATTGCTTGGCTAAACACCTATGTGTTGGGGGGGGTTAAAAATTAAAAGGGTGGACATGACTGCAGGAAAAGTACCACTTTTGTTCATTCTGTTGAAGCACTGTTTCTGAGTGTGGATTGGCCCCACTATGTTTCATCCCTTAGAAGCAACCCCCAGTGGTCAATCAGGCACACAGTCGGTATGCTCACGCTGTACTCAGTGCCTTCTTTCTACTTGTGTCTGTCAACAAGGACTGTAGTGTGAAAATAAATGGTAGGTATATATCATCCTTTTTGGACTGTCTTGTTTGGTTTTGGCGATCCAAGTTTTCGTTGCTTTGATGGGTTGGTGTTTTGTTAAATAAAATGTACATTTTGGTTGCTGATCTCTACGTCGTGTACCATCTTGTTACTCAGCCCAGCCTGGGATACAACAACATGGTTAGTGAAAATATATAAATAAATGTGATTGCCTCAACTGTGGTCCCTGTGAATGGTGTAGTCCACATGTGGATGTTTGCATGGTTTCTGTGGTTTGAGGTAATATCCTTGATTAATAATGACATTTGCAGGAAGCCCCTCCCCCCACCAAGGCCCCACCTCACCTCTCCACTGTCTCACAAAAGAGTACAATCACCTCCTGCTGCACATAATAGTCCCTGGGGGATTTCACTGGCACCATGGCTGACACATAGCTGAGGTCGAGGGAAAGAAACAGAAAGGGCAGAGGCAGAGGATAGAGACTCTATATAACTGAAATAGACTGAATATTAGAGAAATGTTGTATCTCACAGTCAATAACATATCTCTGACTATGAATTTTGATCATGAGTAAAGATTATGATATTGTAAAAATGGAGATAAAGTTGAGGCCAAAAGTTTACATACACCTAGGCTAAAGATATTCACCACTGATGGAAATAAAGTGGATACCCTAACTGACTTAACATATGAAATGTATGGTAACATGAAATGTGTGGAGTTGTGAAAAATTGAGTTGTATGTCTTTAGCCTAGGTGTATGTAAACTTTTGGCCTCAACTGTAGATGCTTGAGGCCATGATCATACATAGTCGTGGTCATGGTGATAGATGCTTGCGGTCATGGTTCAGACTTATTCCCGTGACACATAGAACAGAAAATTCATATAGGATGTAGCTAAAACTGTTGGTGCCATCAAAACATTTATTCAGCGAGTTCCCTACTCAGTGCACTGACTGTCTCTACTCCAGACAAAAAGAAATACATATTAAGTGACAGTAAGAATTGGCAATACTGAAAAGACTAGGAAATCAATATAAGAATGGCACTGTTACTCATTTCTGCAAAGCAATCATGACAATCCTGGTGAAAGGGATTTAAAAAAACAGTAATACCTCCATATAAACTTTACATTTGTAATGATTGTAATGAGAGTGGGTGGAATTACATAGCACCTTTCCTGCCAGGATTTATTTCTACTTATTCATTTTGAATTAGTGGACAATTGGTGGTGGTTATTTGGTTAGGTTATATGGTAAACACACAAGAAAATTTATTGATTGAAATTCAACATTCGATTATTAATATGGGATCTGCTCAGTTGCCATTTTAAAAATATTGTTCCTCAAATACGACAAATTTAGTTGTAAAACAGCCTAGTTTTTAATAACATTCTACATAATTTTGCCAATAAACATATTTACTTCTTTAAATGTAAATAACTGAAGCCTTGTGGTGCACTCCGTCAAGGCTACATCAATATGCCCATATTTTGCAAGTGGTTTGTATGCGTGAGTAACTTGGAATTTTTGAACGCTGAAAACATGTTTTTCTCCCCCCAGAGTTTGCCTTCTCCCACTGAGGAAGCAAGAGCAAGGGGTGAAGTCGATTGCCAATGGGATGAGCTCACAGTGTGTACCTAGTACTCATGGGAGTTGTAATATCATGTTGTACTACCACAAATTGACTAAACTGTTTCAGATGCCTTTTGCAAACTATTTACAATCATTTTTTAATAGAAAATGCTACCGAAAGGTCATCCACCAAAATGAAGAGTAAGAGTGAAAAAGTTGTACGGCATTGCCAAATTCTAACCGCATTTGGCAGATGATAATGTCAAGCCCTGCTCATGTTCATTACTGCAGACGGCAGTGTAGTATAATGGGTAAAGAACTGGGCTTGTAACCTAAAGGTTGCAGGTTTGATTTCTGGATTTTTTTCAGATATCAGTTCTTTTTGCAATCTGTTTGTAATGAGAAACTGATATGCAGTGCATACAAATGTAGACTATGAGAAGTATGCATACACATTCTTACATGGCAACATGCATACATCGTAGCCAGTCCCGGATGTAGACTGGTGTGATTGGAAGGCAGAGAGAGATTTTGGGGGGCCAAGCTTGTCACAGAATTTGTGATGAGTAGCGCAGAGGACCTGGGTGTAAAAATGTGAAATAACCATTTAAGAAACGCTTTTGGGAAGTTTTACAGTGTGATTAGCGTATACCGCTTAGCACTGGCGCTTTGCTATATATATAAAAGAAAGGCGGTGATATACAGTATGGCGCAGTGCCACAATTTAAAATATAAAAGGCTGGGAGCATCAGGAACGTAACAGAAATCCCTCTAGTTTATGTACACAGTGATTTTCCGGCCATCCAAAGAGCATTCATTTACAAAATGGTCAGCTCCCGAGCTGGCAACTTGTTTGCCCATCTGTCCTGCTCCATTTTCTGTTTTTTCTTCAGCAATGCAGTTTTTGTGTTTATAAAGTTAAGGCATTTTCATATGCTGAGCTGTAGGTAGGACTCGTCTTTCCTTTTTTCCTCAGCTAGATCAGTGACGTTACGTGACAATATGAGAAGCAAAATTTGGTAACAGTTCTGAGAAATAGAACACTTGACATTGGACAATAACATGCACAGACATATTTCCCAGCAATCTTTGCACATGAGAAAACAACAGTAGTGCCAAAGAAATGAACATGAATGATGTAAATAAATAGTTGAGACAATATTTTTTTCTGCAGAATAGGCATGTAGGTGAAGTTTGACATGATCACAGACTATTGTACAAAAAAGAATCTAGTAACCATGAGCGAGATGAGTTTCCTTATTTAATGGTATATAAAGCAGACTGTATTAGCTATTTACTGTACATGCAGTTGTTGAAGTAACATCAAATAGCAGTGAAAAAATGTTGACAAATGTACTTTCCTCACGTAGACTACTACTAGTTATAATTGTGAATGAGTCATGTTTTTTTAAAGTGAATGTTTTTAATGGGGTATTGTAGACACTACAGATGAAGTAATTGTTTGTATGTTGTTTGTATGTCGGTAGATAAAGAACAGGGCGAGGAAACCTAAATTTGGAAATTTGCTGATAATAACTTTTTCTACAGTTTCCAAGTAAAATAAGTAGTTAGTAGAAACGGCACAGTGTTCAGCTGTTGCAAGTTTTTATGAAAATGAATAAATCTGCCATCATGAAATGCATATGGGTCCCCGTGCGTGAGTTTTGCTAAACATATGCATTGAAGATTGTGATATTCTGATAAGTGCAAAAGCAATAGTTTAAAAGCAGTAGGAAAGTATTAGTTAGCAAATAAGTATACATAAGAAATGAAAGATTTTCCCGAGTCTTGATTCGATGCTCTGACTTTGCAATTTGAAGGCAATTTGCACCACACAAGAAGTAGCTGCTCAAGGTGTGAATGTTCTTGGTGAAATATGTGAGTTTTGCATGTGTATGCAAGATGTATGCATTGCATATTCTGATATCATTGGAATGTCAATATAGCATAAGGGAGTGAAGCTATAAACATGTACATAGTGAAATGGGAATGAATGGCTTTGCAATAAGAAGAGGCAGTTTAATCGCGTCATGTGCTCTTGGCAGGCCAGTATGCAGAACTGAGCTCCGGTTTTATTCCAGATGGCCTGGCTATATTTTAGCCGGCTAGAAAACTTTCACATTGAAAGCAAATGTTAACTGAATGTGTAGATGCTATATGATAGTATAGTTTATACGTTTGGTGAAAGACCAGTTAGATTTGGTGCAGAAGGATCCAGAAGAATAATACAGTTGCCAAAGCAATAGTAGAAAAGTAACAGACAAGTATTGCTCACAAATAAGCGTGCTTAAAAAATAATTTTCCTGAGGCGGGGTTCAATCTTGTGACTCAGCGGTCTGAAGGCCATGACATTAACAGGGAGCCACAAACTTACTAGCTATCTTGACTCTAAATTTGCGTGTTTATGTGACATTTTGATTGGCTGGTGTAGGTAAATGATTGACAGGTGCAGGTAAATGTCCAATGGAGAGACATTGTTTGTGAGCTTGCAGCATTGTGATAATTTAATCGGGCAGGAAGAAGGAGAAAACGCAAAATCCCCTAAGTTTGGGGCTTTATTGTGCAGACGTGTGAAGTTGTTTTTGAAATCTGTCTGCTGAAATCGGGTCAGAAGGTACAGAAATTAATGTTTTTAAGGGCTGAGGTCATTGTGGTTTGTGGAAGTATGGTTTTTCTTCATTCTTTTAATGTTTTTACATTTCTTCTTATTAAAAATTGTACTGATCAAGAATATATTTAAATGTATGTGATTATGGGATGATCTCTGAAGAACAATATGTATTCTGTGTTATGTAAGAATTTGTAACTAAGGAAAGACAGTGGTCTCCTTGTACACTGATGCATACTACCTAGAGAATCTTTCAACCCCAGTTGCAGGAGGGAAAATTGTAAACATTTACTTGGTGGAATTTTGTAAGTAACTTCTGTTGGGAAACAGTCTTGTGCAGAAGACCTTTGAGTTGCAAGAGAAGAGAAAGGATCCTGACTTAGAAAGAACTGATTTGCTATATCTAGTAAATGTATAGATTATATTCTATTAAAATGAATGAATGAAAATCAAAGTAATCACGGTTATGGTAATGATATAAATATAGTTTGTTAGAACATGGTGGTGTGTGTGAGTCAATATTTCAGTTGGATTACAGCATGTAGTGAATGCATATAAAGTGCTTGTACTTTGGAATTGGAAGATGGAACAATTGTTAACCATGAGGACAAATACTTGTTATTCAAGTCATGCATATACCTTCCTCTGTAAGTGTGTGTAGTGAAATATTTGTTATTGATTAAAATGGAAAATTATATAATAGTTATTGTTAAACTAACTTATGAAACATATGTTTGGCCTAGGCTGGGATTGGTTATTTTAAAGGGAAGATACATCAGGGTAGGAGGAGATCTGATTGTATAGAAAGGATGTAAAAACATAATGCGAGGAAGCTCTCTATGTATCTTTATGGTACTGGAGACCTCCCGTAGGCCTACGTACATGAAAAGGATTATTGATTGAAGAGAATAAAAAGGTTATTAGAAGAAATCATAAGTTCTAGTCTTTATTCTTGCATCACCCACTCACCTACCGAACCTAAGAAGGGGTTTTCCTCCACAGGTTATTTCTGTAGGAAACCCAGAATAGTTCCAATGTCTCGGTGCTGTATAGGTATGGGGCATGCCGCCCCACCAAGGCGTAACTTGGCAGGATGGCATACCTGCCATCCCAATGTTTGTAGGCTATACCTATAATCATTGCAGACTGAAAGTGTTTAATTGGATGACACTCCATGCCAGTGGAGAGCAATTCAGATTCTCCAGTCCAGATTGGGAAATACGAAACTGTCAAAAATTGCAGTACCAAACACAGAATACAACAATGGTTTGGTTAAGGAGCATGAACTTCGACCACAGACAGTTCTGTGACTTAGACAAATGTACAGAGTGTGTGTGCGTGTGTATATATATACATATATACTGATGGGCGACAAATTAAAAGAAAAAATAAAATATAGCCACAAGCGGCGATTCCGGGGTTCAAGCCAACACTGACCGTTAGAAGATGAAAGCTGCGAAGTGCAATAAGAACTAGTCAGAATCAGAGTAATTGTAATAGTCAAGTCCATTTACACATACAAGGAATTTGACTTGACACAATATGTTCATTCTCAATGAATGAATGAAAAGGTTTAATTGCACAACAAACTAACAGTAGCATAGGACCGTCATCATCATGTCATACAAGAACTATCAGAAAAATAGTCATCATATCATACAATAACTAAATAAATAAATGACGGTTTGATTGTGTCTGCATGAAAACTATTTAATGATAGGTATTGGGTTTGGGAAAAGGGAGGCTTCAACACACTTATAATTAATGGCTATATTTCTGTTTGTAATTGTTATTTATTTTACTGGTGCCACATAATACCATGATATACCCATATATACTCATTCGAGCTAAATCCAGTTCAAATTTACATTCTTGAATGGTCATTTTTAGATGTGAAGCACCTTTATGACTGGCAATGTCACTAACTCACTCAGTCAGTAACTCAGTCAGTAATTCAGTCAGTTAATTAATGGTTCTTGAGGCAAATTTGTAAAGTGAGGATAGATGGATGTCTGTAGCACATTTCGTGTAAATCGGACTCACGGCGTAGGAGTTTTGACTTTTCAAAGTTCAAAATTTTGACCTTTAATTATAGTGCCCCCATCAGGCCGATTGGGGTCATATTTCTTGGGCAGCACTTGCACACAATGTCCAATCAATGGGCAGAATCTCATGTCTCTACTATTTACCATCTCACTGGAATTTGCGCAAACATTTCTGAAGAAGATTAATAATAAACCAACACAAAAGCAAAAACAATAGGCTTTCAGCCCTTCGGGCTTGAACCCCTAATAAATGAGTGGAGAAACAACAAATGCAGATAATTCCATTCAGGTGTACTGCATGATACAATTAAGCAAATAATATCCTATCTGTGGCATGCATAAAAATGCAGAGCAGGCTCAGTTGGCCTCAATTTTGGATGAAGATGGCAAAAAGAAAATATAGAATTAACTTTCAAAGAGAGTTCATTATTGGGGCACGAATGGCAGGAGCTTCAGTTACAAAGACTGCTCAACTGGCTAGTGTTTCAATAGGAATGATTAAAGTGACATCTGCATTTAGATCTATGGGAAAGACATCAGCAAATAGGGTTGGAAATTGTGGTCGGAAGCAAAACATTTGATGACCGTAATGCTTGTGCATTAGTGCGATATGTAAGGAAAAACAGAAGACCAACTCTTCCTCTGGTTACTGAGAATGTCAATTCAGGTTGTGATCAAACTGTCAGCAAGAACATCCATGGATAACTACATAGAGGATAGGATATTATAGTACAGCTGCTGTGCATAAACCTCATTACAAAGACAAATGCACATTTGAGAGTTCAGTGGTGCAAAAACCATAGACACTGGTCTACAGAGGTGTGGAAAAAAGTGACATGGTCAGTTGAGTCATCCTTCACCATATTCTCGACAAGTGGGCGAGTGCATGTGGGGCATACACCAAGAGAACGGTACAGGCCTGAATGCTTGACCCCTACAGTAAGGGGATCCGGTGGCTCTGTTATGCTGTGGGGGGCATTTTCCTGCCATTGTTTGGTCCACTTGTCCTCTTAGAGGTAAGGTTCACTGCAAATCAATACAATGTTATCCTGAGAGATCACCTTTATCCTTTGATGAAACATTTCTATCCTGATGGGAGTGGTTCCTTCCAGGATGACAATGCCCCATCCACAGGGCATGAGAGGTCACTGAATGGTCTGAGGAGTATGAAAATGATGTGAATCATTTGCTACGCCCTTCACAGTCACCTGATCTGACCAAAATGAACACCTATGGGAGATTTTTAACCAACGTGTTAGACAGCGCCCTCCACCACCATCATTAAAACACCAAATATCTTTTGATGAATGGTGTTCCTTCCCTCCAGTTAAAGTTCCAGAGAATTGTAGAATGTATGGCAAGGAACACTGAAGGTGTTTCTAGCGACTCATGTTGGCTGAACACCTTACTAAGGCCTACATACAGGTATGGCCACAGCTGTGAGACATTACCTACTCGTTGAGTATTTAAGAGATGTAAACCTTAATGTGGTCCATTACCTAATCGCTGAGCTAAAAAAAAGGCCTTTTTGGCAGGCCTACGTGAGGTCTGGGCAGTGTTCGGCTTAAGACTGCGGTGGTTTTTCAGTTTTTGATAGCAAAGTTTTCTGTTGAGAACTTTTGCCTCCCTTTTCCTCTCATAGAGTCTTTTGTCTTTTCATTATTTTGTGTTTAAGGATTTTGGCGTTTTCTATTCACTGACTTTTCTATTAATAGGTGGTAAGCCCATTTTTTATTTTGTCTTTGTCTTTGTGTGTCTGTTCAACACATGATGCTGAGGCCCTTCGCAGCCCAGCATCACAATGGAGGAAAATGAGGGCATATCAGCCCCTGGTGAGAATAAAACATTTTGTTTCAATCTTTGTTTTCCCACTTCCCTCAAACTTTATAATAATTAAACACATTTTTAAAGTATATATATATATACACACTTTATGAGGGGCCAAACAGGAAATATTTAATGAAGTCTGATATATATACATCATTTTGATATATATACATTGAAACTGATATATATACATCTTTCTTAATATATATACATTGAACTGTGGTATATATACATCAAAACCGATATATATACATTGTTTTTGATATTTGTACATTGAAAACGATAAATATACATCATATTCGATATTTATACATCAAAAACGATATATATACATCATTTCTGATATATATATACACTGAAAACAATATATATACATCATTTCTGATATAATATATTGAAACCAATATATATATATATCATTCGGAACAGGCATATATTTGGGCATCCCATTGGGTCTTTATTAAGACATAATCAGTGCAATCCAAATTAATTTTTAATTGGACTGAGACTGAAAATTATATTATTATATTCTGTAAGAATTTTGATGTGAATATAACAAGTGAGACAGTGAAATGTCGCTAGTTCTCCGATTTACAGGCACATATTTGGTCCGTTTCTTATGGGTCTTCCTGGGGTTTGCCCGGGTTTGTTAATGTGAGCCGTGCTGTTTCTGAACGAACTTCGCTTTTAATTTCAGCTACTGTATGCTTTGTGGTGAACGTGCTTCGCCCTTATTTTTTTAATGGTACGCAATGGCTGACAGAGCCAGAGAACTTGTCCAAACACTTTTAGACAGTGACACATTTATTTACGGTTTCACCTAACACCATGAAACGTGGTAGGCACATCAACAGACATAAGTGGAGGCTAACCCTCCATTTTTGGCCTGATCAAGCAATGTGGTGGCGCTAGAGAGCACATTTTCTGTTTAGGCATAACCGCTATGCCGATGTTTTCGAAACTCAGCACACATGTTTTGGGGCACTCTATATGGACAGGGCGGAAATATGAAGCCGATTGGACAAAAGGTGGCGCTGTCATAAGCAAAAAGGTGTTTTTCTTAGATAATTTTGAACAAGCGTATCTCCGGCCCCATTTGAGCTACAGTCATGAAATTTTGCACATATGTGTAACTCGTCAAGGGTAACAAGTTTCCAATAAGGACCCATAAGCCCCGCCCATTGGATCTTCCGCAAATTAGACATTTTTTGTCGTAGAGCTGTGATCTTCCACAAATTAAACTTTTTTGACAAATGCTTCATTTGCTTCCTGCCATGGAAGTCTATGGCGGCCCCTATAACCGACTGGTCGGTTTATACAAAACTTTAGAGAATGGTAGAGGGTTATGCCGTTCTCCCGGCGATGAGCTGGTGTCTTTATCAAGGGTTGTTCTGGTTGCTTGTCTGCCTGGTGCCCCTGTAGTGCTTGGCCCCTTCATTGCTGCTCGCAGCTATATTTATTATTATTAGTGTGGTTGCCTTAGGCAAACACACTATTATTATTGCACATATTATTAGTGTGGTTGCCTTAGGCAAACACACTATTATTATTGCACATATTTATTATTATTAGTTTGGTTGCCTTAGGCAAACACACTATTATTATTGCACATATTTATTATTAGTGTGGTTGCCTTAGGCAAACACACTATTATTATTGCACATATTTATTAGTGTGGTTGCCTTAGGCAAACACACTATTATTATTGCACATATTATTATTATTATTAGTGTGGTTGCCTTAGGCAAACACACTATTATTATCCCACATATTATTATTAGTGTGGTTGCCTTAGGCAAACACACTATTATTATTGCACATATTTATTATTATTATTATTATTATTATTATTATTATTATTATTATTATTATTATTAGTGTGGTTGCCTTAGGCAAACACACTATTATTATTGCACATATTTATTATTATTATTATTATTATTATTATTAGTGTGGTTGCCTTAGGCAAACACACTAATATTATTGCACATATTTATTATTATTATTATTATTATTATTATTAGTGTGGTTGCCTTAGGCAAACACACTATTATTATTGCACATATTATTTATTATTATTATTATTAGTGTGGTTGCCTTAGGCAAACACACTATTATTATTGCACATATTTATTATTATTATTATTAGTGTGGTTGCCTTAGGCAATCACACTACTATTATCCCACATATTATTATTAGTGTGGTTGCCTTAGGCAAACACACTATTATTATTGCACATATTTATTATTATTATTATTATTATTAGTGTGGTTGCCTTAGGCAAACACACTATTATTATTGCACATATTTATTATTAGTGTGGTTGCCTTAGGCAATCACACTACTATTATCCCACATATTATTATTATTAGTGTGGTTGCCTTAGGCAAACACACTATTATTATTGCACATATTTATTATTATTAGTGTGGTTGCCTTAGGCAAACACACTATTATTATTGCACATATTTAGTGTGGTTGCCTTAACCACAACCACCGTTTCGTCAAATGCAGCGTCTTTGAATGCTACTAGTGCTAACAAAGAGTGCATGCATTGAATGCGACGATTAAAACACTTTCGGTTGACCTAAAAAACGATATTCCAAAACCAAAACTACACGTGTTATACCTGGTTAGAAAGCTTATGCTCTCACCTACTGAATAAACGAATTCTCAAACAAGCCAGACTGTACTAAAGAGTGCAACAACGCCGTCAACAACACGTGTGCAGCAGCTTCTGATCCGGTCTTCAGTGGGCTTGTAATACCACACATGTTGCTTTGGGTGTTGTCGAACTTTGTAGTACAATCTGGCTTGATCTACACATCATCGATCTAATAGGTGACAGAATAAGCTTTCTAACAATGTATAATATGTCAAATTTTACTTTTGTAATACCGTTTTATATTCCAGCGAGTTGGAAACTTTGGTCTCGTTATAACTGCATTACACATCAGTCTGCATTACACGTCAGACTTAGGGTTTTTCCAAGACCCTCTGAACATGCCAGCTAGCTTTGTGATTCGCCGTCACTCGTCACCGCATACCGCAAGTAAAACACTGAGATCTCAAATTTTGATGAAAGGATAATTTAGCTCTGAATATATGTGTCGCAAATCAACTCGTTGTAGTGATGTTATAGCAGGTACACAATGCCCTGTCTCTGCTTATACTACAGAAACTGTTCACTCCGTTCAGCACAAAGTCGACTTTGCATTGGCGGCAACCACACTTCACAATTTCTGCAGGAATTGTCTAGTTATTATTATTAGTGTGGTTGCCTTAGGCAATCACACTACTATTATCTCACATATTATTATTATTATTAGTGTGGTTGCCTTAGGCAATCACACTATTATTATTGCACATATTATTATTATTAGTGTGGTTGCCTTAGGCAATCACACTATTATTATCGCACATATTATTATTATTATTAGTGTGGTTGCCTTAGGCAATCACACTATTATTATCGCACATATTATTATTATTATTATTATTATTATTATTATTATTATTATTATTATTCCACCCATTTTTTGGACCGCTACTCCTCCCAGAGTTTTTGCACCACATACACGTGCCATATGTCAAATTGACCGGCTTCTTTGGGAATCGTGTGCTATTACTTTGTGGAAAGTTTCGCTGCACGGTTTTTGAGAAATATGACTTTTTATGGCCAATTTTTCCCCATAGGGATGAATGTAAAACGTGACGTCATACATATGTGAGCGGTGAAGTCACAGCATTGGTCGGCTTAGCACACGTGATGCACTTTTAACCTGCTTCATCTACAGGAAATGTAGAATCCAGATGCGGTGCATATCTCCATTTTCGTCGTAATTACAGAAAACACACATTCGTAAACTTCAAATGATTCATACCACAATGTAGATAAAACCTTGACGAACACGTACATGCACGGATTGTGTTGTTCAAACGAGGTTTCCTGGCGACTTAGCCACCACAGTGGATATAGCTTAATGCGGAAGTGCACGCGATAAAAACGGTATTCCAAATGCAAAATTACAAATGAAAACGCTGTCAGCTAGGTATATCAACAAACATATGACTTAGGCATACCCAGATTTCCTCAAAAATAATAGTATTTCACAAGATATTACGCAAAATCGTTGACAACGTTTCGTCAAATGCAGCGTCTTTGAATGCTACTAGTGCTAACAAAGAGTGCATGCATTGAATGCGACGATTAAAACACTTTCGGTTGACCTAAAAAAACCATATTCCAAAACCAAAATTAGACGTGCTGTTATACCTGGTTAGAAAGCTTATGCTCTCACCTACTGAATAAACGAATTCTCAATCAAGCCAGACGGACCTAAAAAGGGCAACAACGCCGTCAACAACATGTGTGCACCAGCTTCTGGTCCGGTCTTACTCCAGAAAACGGTGTCATCTTGTAATACCACACATGTTGCTTTGGGTGTTGTCGAACTTTGTAGTACAATCTGGCTTGATCTACACATCATCGATCTAATAGGTGACAGAATAAGCTTTCTAACAATGTATAATATGTCAAATTTTACTTTTGTAATACCGTTTTATATTCCAGCGAGTTGGAAACTTTGGTCTCGTTATAACTGCATTACACATCAGTCTGCATTACACGTCAGACTTAGGGTTTTTCCAAGACCCTCTGAACATGCCAGCTAGCTTTGTGATTCGCCGTCACTCGTCACCGCATACCGCAAGTAAAACACTGAGATCTCAAATTTTGATGAAAGGATAATTTAGCTCTGAATATATGTGTCGCAAATCAACTCGTTGTAGTGATGTTATAGCAGGTACACAATGCCCTGTCTCTGCTTATACTACAGAAACTGTTCACTCCGTTCAGCACAAAGTCGACTTTGCATTGGCGGCAACCACACTTCACAATTTCTGCAGGAATTGTCTAGTTATTATTATTATTATTATTAGGGGCCAAGCACCGAAGGTGCAGGGCACCTATTGTAATCGTTAGTATTATTATTAGGGGCCAAGCATCGAAGGTGCAGGGCACCTATTGTAATCGTTAGTATTATTATTATTATTAGTGTGGTTGCCTTAGGCAATCACAGTACTATTATCCCACATATTATTATTATTAGTGTGGTTGCCTTAGGCAAACACACTATTATTATCCCACATATTATTAGTGTGGTTGCCTTAGGCAAACACACTATTATTATTGCACATATTATTTATTATTATTAGCGTGGTTGCCTTAGGCAATCACACTACTATTATCCCACATATTATTATTATTATTATTAGTGTGGTTGCCTTAGGCAAACACACTATTATTATTGCACATATTTATTAGTGTGGTTGCCTTAGGCAAACACACTATTATTATTGCACATATTATTTATTTATTTATTATTATTATTATTATTATTATTATTCCACCCATTTTTTGGACCGCTACTCCTCCCAGAGTTTTCGCACCACATACATGTGCAATGTGTCAAATCGAGCGGCTTGATCGGGAATGAAGTGCTATTACTTTGTGGAATGTTTGGGTGGACGGTTTTTGAGAAATTTGACTTTTTTGGGGGAATTTTTCCCATAGAGAATGAATGGTGGAATGTTCACCCTTGTGATGTCACAATGCTGTCTTCTCACCATTATGATGTCACAATGGTCTGTCTTCTAGCAGCAGTGCTCTGGTCTCTCTCTGGCTTTGGACATTCAGCATTCATCTCTATGGGGCAAAATTGCCCTCAAATTGTGGGATGCCTCATTGGACGTGTTAGAGAGTCGAGTGTCCATTGGTGTAAATTAACCTCGCCCCCTTTCCTGATTGGCCGACATTTGATATTTAATAACTTTTCAACCGTTTGTCATAGAGAATTGTGGATCGCGTCATTGGACTCAGTAAAGACGGAGCAACCACCTAGCAACACCCTAGCAACCACCTAGAACAGCCTAGCAACAGCCTGGAACTCCATAGCAACCACCTAGCAACAGCATAGCAACTGCCTAGAACTCTATAGCAAATACCTAGAAAACCCTAGCAACGACCTGGAACTCCATAACAACCATCTAGCAACACCCTAGCAACCACCTAAAACACCCTAGCAACTGCTTGGAACTCCATAGCAACCACCTAGCAACACCTTAGCAACCGCTTAGAACTCTATGGGAACGACCTAGCAACACCCTAGCAACCACTTAGAACAGTCTTGCAACAGCCTAGACCTCCATAGCAACCAGCTAGCAACACCATAGCAACCACCTAGAACTCCATAGCAACCACCTAGCAACACCCTAGCAACCACCTGGAACACCATAGCAACCACCTAGCAACACCCTAGCAACCACCTGGAACACCATAACAACTGCCTAGAAACACCCTAGCAACTGCCTATAACTCCATAGCAACCACCTAGCAACACCATAGCAACCACCTAGAACTCCATAGCAACCACCTAGCAACACCCTAGCATCCACCTGGAACACCATAGCAACCACTTAGCAACACCCTAGCAACCACCTGGAACACCATAACAACTGCCTAGCAACACCCTAGCAAACGCCTATAACTCCATAGCAACCACCTAGCAACATCCTAGCAACCACCTAGAATACCCTAGCAACAACCTAGCAACCGCCTATAACTCCATAGCAAATGCCTAGCACCACCCTAGCAACCGGCTATAACTCCATAGCAACCACATAGCAACACCACAGCAACCACCAAGAACTCCATAGCAACCACCTAGCAACACCATAGCAACCACCTGGAACACCATAGCAACGCCCTAGCAACACCCTAGCAACCACCTAGAATACCCTAGCAAACACCTAGCAATGCCCTAGCAACCACCTGGAACACCATAACAACTACCTAGCAACACCCTAACAACCACCTATAACTCAATAGCAACCTTATAGCAACCACCTAGCAACATCCTAGCAACCGCCTATAACTCCATAGCAACCACCTAGCAACATCCTAGCAACCACCTAGCAACACCCTAGCAACCACCTGGAACACCATAACAACTGCCTAGCAACACCCTAGCAACCACCTATAACTCCATAGCAACCACCTTGCAACATCCTAGTAACTACTTAGATTACCCTATCAACCACCTAGCAATGCCCTAGCAACCACCTGGAGCTCCATAGCAACCACCTAGCACCACCCTAGCAACCACCTGGAACACCATATCAACCACCTAGCAACATCCTTGCAACTGCCTAAAACTCTATAGAAACCACCTAGCAACACCCTAGCAACGGCCTCAAACATCATAGCAACTACCTACCACTGTTCACTCTGTTCAGCAGAAATTCGACTTTGCTTTGGCGGCAACCACACTTCACAATTTCTGCAGGAATTGTCTAGTTATTATTATTATTATTATTATTCTTTCCACCCATTTTTTGGACCGCTACTCCTCCCAGAGTTTTCACACCACATACATGTGCAATGTGTCAAATCGAGCGGCTTGATCGGGAATGAAGTGCTATTACTTTGTGGAAAGTTTGGGTGGACGGTTTTTGAGAAATTTAACTTTTTTTGGGGAATTTTTCCCATAGAGAATGAATGGTGGAATGTTCACCATTGTGATGTCACAATGCTGTCTTCTCAGCATTGTGATGTCACAATGGTCTGTCTTCCAGCAGCAGTGCTCTGGTCTCTCTCTGGCTTTGGACATTCTGCCATTCATCTCTATGGGGCAAAATTGCCCTCAAATTGTGGGATGCCTCATTGGACGTGTTAGCGAGTCCTTTGTCCATTGGTGTAAATTAACCTTGCCCCCTTTCCGGATTGGCCGACATTTGATATTTCATAACTTTTCAACCGTTTGTCATAGAGAATTATGGATCGCGTCATTGGACTCAGGAAAGAAAGAGCAACCACCTAGCAACACCCTAGCAACCACCTAGAACAGTCTAGCAACAGCCTGGAACTCCATAGCAACCACCTAGCAACAGCATAGCAACTGCCTAGAACTCTTTAACAAATACCTAGAAAACCCCAGCAACTGCCTGGAACTCCATAGCAACCATCTAGCAACACCCTAGCAACCACCTAAAACACCCTAGCAACTGCTTACAACTCCATAGCAACCACCTAGCAACACCTTAGCAACCGCTTAGAACTCTATGGGAACCACCTAGCAACACCCGAGCAACCACCTAGAACAGCCTTGCAACAGCCTAGATCTCCATAGCAACCACTTAGCAACACACTAGCAACCGCCTAGAATGCCATAGCAACCACCTAGCAACACCCAGGCAACCGCCTAGAACGCCATAGCAACCACCTACAACACGCTAGCAACTACCTAGAACTATATGGCATCCACATAGCAACACCCTAGCAACCAACTAGAACACCCTAGCAACCCCCTAGAACTTCATAGCAACCACCTAACAACACACTAGTAACCACCTAGACCACCCTAGCAACTGCCTAGAATTCCATAGCAACGACCTAGCAACACCCTAGCAACCGCCTAGAACTCCATATCAACCCCCTAGCAACATCCTAGCAACTGCCTATAACTCCATAGCAATGACCTAGCAACACCCTAGCACCACCTGGAACACCCTAGCAACCGCCTAGAACGCCATAACAACCACCTAACAACACACTAGCAACCAACTGTAACACCATAGCAATTGCCTAGAACTCCATAGCAACCACCTAGCAACACCCTAGCAACCACCTGGAACACCATAACAACTGCCTAGCAACACCCTAGCACCCGCCTATAACTCCATGGCTACCACCTAGCAACATCCTAGCAACCACATAGAATTCCCCAGCAACCAACTAGCAATGCCTTAGCAACCACCTAGAACTCAATAGCAACCACCTAGCACCACCCTAGTAACCACCTGGAACACCATATCAACCACCTAGCAACATCCTAGCAACTGCCGAGAACTCCATAGCAACCACCTAGAACACCCTAGCAACTGCCTAGAATTCCATAGCAACCGCCTAGAACTCCATAGAACCACCTAGCAACACCCTAGCAACCCCCTCAAACTCCATAGCTACCACCTAGCAACACCCTAGACACCACCTAAAACACCATAGTCACCACCAGAACATCATAGCGACTACCGACCACTGTTCACTCTGTTCAGCAGAAAGTCAACTTTGCATTGGCGGCAACCATACTTCACAATTTCTGCAGGAATTGTCTAGTTATTATTATTATTATTCCACCCATTTTTTGGACCGCTACTCCTCCCAGAGTTTTCGCACCACATACATGTGCAATATGTCAAATCGAGCGGCTTGATCGGGAATGGTGTGCTATTACTTTGTGGAAAGTTTCGGTGCACGGTTTTTGAGAAATTCCACTTTTTTTGGGAAATTTTTCCCATAGAGAATGAATGGTGGAATGTTCACCTTTGTGATGTCACAATGCTGTCTTCTCACCTTTGTGATGTCACAATGCTCTGTCTTCTAGCAGCAGTACTCTGGTCTCTCTCTAGATTTGAACATTCTGCCATTCATCTCTATGGGGAAAAATTGCCCACAAATTGTGCAATGCCTCATTGGAAATGGTAGAGAGTCCTTTGTCCATTGGTGGAGATCAGCCTTGCCCCCCTTCCTGATTGGCCGATGTTTTATATTTCATAACTTTTGAACCGTTTGTCATAGAGAACTATGGGTTGCGTCATTGGACTCAGTAAAGACCTAGCAACCGCCTAGAACTCCATAACAACCCCCTAGCAACATCCTAGCAACCGCCTATAACCCCATAGCAACGACCTAGCAACACCCTAGCAACCGCCCAGAACTCCATAGCAACTACCTAGCAACACCCTAGGAACCACCTAGAACTGCATAGCAACCACCTAGCAACACCATAGCAACCACCTAAAACCCCATAGCAACCACCTAGCAACACCCCAGCAACCACCTGGAACACCATAGCAACCACCTAGCAACCACCTGGAACACCATAACAACTGCCTAGCAACACCCTATCAACCGCCTATAACTCCATAGCAACCACCTAGAAACATCCTAGCAACCACCTAGAACACCATAACAACCGCCTATAACTCCATAGCAACCATCTAGCAACACCCTAACAACCGCCTAGAACTGCATAGCAACCACCTAGCAACACCCTAGCAACTGCCTAGAACTCCAGAGCAACTGCCTAGAACTCCACAGCAACCACCTAGCAACACCCTAGCAACCACCTAGAACTGCATAGCAACCACCTAGCAAGACCCTAGCAACCACCTGGAACACCATAGCAAATGCCTAGCATATCCCTAGCAACCACCTAGAATTCCATAGCAACACCCTAGCAACCACCTGGAACACCATAGCAACCACATAGCAACAACCTAGCAACCACCTGGAACAAAATAACAACTGCCTAGCAACACCCTAGCAACCGCCTATAACTCCATAGTAACCACCTAGCAACATCCTAGCAACCACCTAGCAACACCCTAGCAACCATCTGGAACACCATAGCAAATGCATTGCAACACTCTAGCAACCGGCTATAGGTCCATAGCAACCACCTAGCAACAAGATAGCAACCACCTTGCAACACCCTAGCAACCACCTAGAATACCCTAGCAACCACCTGGAACACCATAACAACTGCCTAGCAACACCCTAACAACCGCCTATAACCCCATAGCAACCACCTAGCAACATCCTAGCAACCACCTAGAACACCCTAGTAACCGCCTATAACTCCATAGCAACCACCTAGCAACATCCTAGCAACCACCTAGCAACACCCTAGCAACCACCTGGCACACCATAACAACTGCCTAGCAACACCCTAGCAACCGCCTATAACTCCATAGCAACCACCTAGCAACATCCTAGCAACCACTTAGAATACTATAGCAACCACCGAGCAATGCCCTAGCAACCACCTGGATCTCCATAGAAACCACCTGGAACTCCATAGCAACCACCTAGCACCACCCTAGCAACCACCTGGAACACCATATCAACCACCTAGCAACATCCTAGCAACTGCCTAGAACTCCATAGCAACCACCTAGAACACCCTAGCAACCGCCTATAATTTCATAGAAACCACCTAGAACTCCATAGAACCACCTAGCAACACCCTAGCAACCGCCTCAAACTCCATAGCAACCTCCTAGCAACACCCTAGACACCACCTAAAACACCATAGTCACCACAAGAACATCATTGCAACTACCTACCACTGTTCACTCTGTTCAGCAGAAAGTCGACTTTGCATTGGCGGCAACCACGCTTCACAATTTCTGCAGGAATTGTCTAGTTATTATTAGTGTGGTTGCCTTAGGCAATCACACTACTATTATCTCACATATTATTATTATTATTAGTGTGGTTGCCTTAGGCAATCACACTATTATTATCGCACATATTATTTATTATTATTATTATTCCACCCATTTTTTGGACCGCTACTCCTCCCAGAGTTTTCGCACCACATACACGTGCCATATGTCAAATTGACCGGCTTCTTTGGGAATCGTGCGCTATTACTTTGTGGAAAGTTTCGCTGCACGATTTTTGAGAAATATGACTTTTTATGGCCAATTTTTCCCATTGAAAATGAATGGGGCGGTGACGTCATAAAAATGTGAATTATGAAGTTACAGCATTGGTCGGCTTAGCACACGTGATGCACTTTTAACCTGCTTCATCTACAGGAAATTTAGAATCCAGATGCGGTGCATATCTCCATTTTCGTCGTAATTACAGAAAACACACATTCGTAAACTTCAAATGATTCATACCACAATGTAGATAAAACCTTGACGAAGACGTACATGCACGGATTGTGTTGTTCAAACGAGGTTTCCTGGCGACTTAGCCACCACAGTGGATATAGCTTAATGCGGAAGTGCACGCGATAAAAACGGTATTCCAAATGCAAAATTACAAATGAAAACGCTGTCAGCTAGGTATATCAACAAAACATATGGCTTAGGCATACCCAGAAGTCCTCAATAATAACAGTATTTCACAAGATATTACGCAAATTCTTTGACGACGTTTCGTCAGGTCCAGCGTCTTTGAATGCTAATGCTAACAGACTACATGCATTGTATGCGACGATTAAAAAACTTTCGGTTGACCTAAAAAAACGATATTCCAAAACCAAAATTAGACGTGCTGTTATACCTGGTTAGAAAGCTTATGCTCTCACCTACTGAATAAACGAATTCTCAAACAAGCCAGACTGTACTAAAGAGTGCAACAACGCCGTCAACAACACGTGTGCAGCAGCTTCTGATCCGGTCTTCAGTGGGCTTGTAATACCACACATGTTGCTTTGGGTGTTGTCGAACTTTGTAGTACAATCTGGCTTGATCTACACATCATCGATCTAATAGGTGACAGAATAAGCTTTCTAACAATGTATAATATGTCAAATTTTACTTTTGTAATACCGTTTTATATTCCAGCGAGTTGGAAACTTTGGTCTCGTTATGACTGCATTACACATCAGTCTGCATTACACGTCAGACTTAGGGTTTTTCCAAGACCCTCTGAACATGCCAGCTAGCTTTGTGATTCGCCGTCACTCGTCACCGCATACCGCAAGTAAAAGACTGAGATCTCAAATTTTGATGAAAGGATAATTTAGCTCTGAATATATGTGTCGCAAATCAACTCGTTGTAGTGATGTTATAGCAGGTACACAATGCCCTGTCTCTGCTTATACTACAGAAACTGTTCACTCCGTTCAGCACAAAGTCGACTTTGCATTGGCGGCAACCACACTTCACAATTTCTGCAGGAATTGTCTAGTTATTATTTTTATTTCTTTCCACCCATTTTTTGGACCGCTACTCCTCCCAGAGTTTTTGCACCACATACACGTGCAAGATGTCAAATCGAGCGGCTTGATCGGGAATGGTGTGCTATTACTTTGTGGAAAGTTTGGGTGGACTGTGTTTGAGAAATTTGACTTTTTTTGGGAAATTTTTCCCATAGAGAATGAATGGCGGAATGTTCACCCTTGTGATGTCACAATGCTCTGTCTTATCACCTCTGTGATGTCACAATGGTCTGTCTTCTAGCAGCAGTGCTCTGGTCTCTCTCTGGCTTCGGACATTTAACATTCATCTCTATGGGGCAAAATTGCCCACAAATTCTGGGATGCCTCATTGGACTTGTTAGAGAGTCCTTTGTCCATTGGTGGAGATCAGCCTTGCCCCCCTTCCTGATTGGCCGATGTTTTATATTTCATAACTTTTGAACCGTTTGTCATAGAGAACTATGGGTTGCGTCATTGGACTCAGTAAAGACCTAGCAACCGCCTAGAACTCCATAGCAAACCCCCTAGCAACACCCTAGCAACCACCTAGAACACCCTAGCAACCGCCCAGAACTCCATAGCAACTACCTAGCAACACCCTAGCAACCACCTAGAACTGCATAGCAACCACCTACCAACACCATAGCAACCACCTAAAACCCCATAGCAACCACCTAGCAACACCCTAGCAACCACCTGGAACACCATAGCAACGACCTAGCAACAGCCTAGCAACCACCTGGAACACCATAACAACTGCCTAGCAACACCCTATCAACAGCCTATAACTCCATAGCAACCACCTAGAAACATCCTAGCAACCACCTAGAATACCATAACTGCCTAGCAACACCCTAGCAACTGCCTATAACTCCATAGCAACCACCTAGCAACATCCTAGCAACCACCTAGAATACCCTAGCAACCACCTAGCAACACCCTAGCAACCACCTGGAACACCATAGCAAATGCATAGCAACACCCTAGCAACCACCTGGAACACCATAGCAAATGCCTAGCAACACCCTAGCAACCGGCTATAACTCCATAGCAACCACCTAGCAACACCATAGCAACCACCTATAAATCCATAGCAACCACCTAGCAACACCCTAGCAACAACCTGGAACACCTTAGCAACCACCTAGCAACATCCTAGCAACCACCTGGAACACCATAGCAACCACCTGGAACACCATAACAACTGCCTAGCAACACCCTAGCAACCACCTAGCAACACCCTAGCAACCACCTAGAACTCCATAGCAACCACCTAGCAACACCCTAGTAACCACCTCTAACACCCTAGCAACTGCCTAAAACAGCATAGCAACCACCTAGCAACGCCCTAGCAACCGCCTAGAACTCCCTAGCAACCACCTAGCAACATCCTAGCAACTGCCTAGAACTCCATAGCAACCACCTAGAACACCATGGCAACCGCATAGAATTCCATAGCAACCACCTAGAATAGCCTAGCAACTGCCTAGCAACGTCCTAGCAACCATCTGGAACACCATAGCAACCACCTAGCAACACCCTAGCAACCACTTAGAATACCCTAGCAACAACTTAGCAACACCCTAGCAACCACCTGGAACACCATAGCAAATGTCTAGCAACACAATAGCAACCACCTAGAACTCCATAGCAACCACCTTGTAACGCCCTAGCCACCACCTAGAACTCCATAGCAACCACCTAGCAACACCCTAACAACCGCCGAGAATACCCTAGCAACCACCTTGCAGCACCCTAGCAACCACCAAGAACACCCTAGCAACCGCCTAGAACTCCATAGCAACAACACAGCAACACCCTAGAAACCACCTATAACACCATATCAACCACGTTGAATACCCAAGCAACCACGTAGCAACACCCTAGCAACCACCCAGAACTCCATAGCAACCACCTAGCAACCGTCTATAACTCCATAGCAACCACCTAGCAACAGCCTAGCAACGACCTGGAACACCAAACAATTGCCTAGCAACACCCTAACAACCGCCTATAACTCCATAGCAACCACCTAGCAACATCCTAGCAACCACCTGGAGCTCCATAGCAACCACATAGCAACGTCCTAGCAACCATCTGGAACACCATAGCAACCACCTAGCAACAGCCTAGCAACCACTTAGAATACCCTAGCAACCACATAGCAACACCCTAGCAACCACCTGGAACACCATAGCAAATGTCTAGCAACACCCTAGCAACCACCTAGAACTCCATAGCAACCACCTTGTAACGCCCTAGCCACCACCTAGAACTCCATAGCAACCACCTAGCAACACCCTAACAACCACCTAGAATACCCTAGCAACCACCTTGCAGCACCCTAGCAACCACCAAGAACACCCTAGCAACCGCCTAGAACTCCATAGCAACAACACAGCAACACCCTAGAAACCACCTATAACACCATATCAACCACGTTGAATACCCAAGCAACCACGTAGCAACACCCTAGCAACCACCTAGAACACCATAGCAACACCCTAACAACCGCCTATAACTCCATAGCAACCACCTAGCAACATCCTAGCAATGACCTGGAGCTCCATACCAACCACATAACAACATCCTAGCAACTGCCTAGAACTCCATAGCAACCACCTAGAACACCCTAGCAACCGCATAGAATTCCATAGCAACTGCCTAGAACTCCATAGAACCACCTAGATCACCCTAGCAACCGCCTAGAATTCCATAGCAACCGCCTAGAACTCCATAGAACCACCTAGAACACCCTAGCAACCGCCTAGAATTCCATAGCAACCGCCTAGAACTCCATAGCAACATCCTAGACACCACCTAAAACACCATAGTCACCACCAGAACATCATAGCAACTACCGACCACTGTTCACTCTGTTCAGCAGAAAGTCAACTTTGCATTGGCGGCATCCACACTTCACAATTTCTGCAGGAATTGTCTAGTTATTATTATTATTATTCCGCCAGTTTTTTGGACCGCTACTCCTCCCAGAGTTTTCGCACCACATACATGTGCAATATGTCAAATCGAGCGGCTTGATCGGGAATGGTGTGCTATTACTTTGTGGAAAGTTTCGTTGCAAGGTTTTTGAAAAATTTGAATTTTTGTGTGCAATTTTTCCCATAGAGAATGAATGGTGGAATGTTCAGCCTTGTGATGTCACAATGCTCTGTCTTCTCACCCCTGTGATGTCACAATGGTCTCTCTTCTGGCAGCAGTACTCGGGTCTCTCTCTAGTTTTGAACATTCTGCCATTCATCTCTATGGGGAAAAATTGCCCACAAATTGTGCAGTGCCTCATTGGACATGGTAGAGAGTCTTTTGTCCATTGGTGGAGATCAGCCTTGCCCCCCTTCCTGATTGGACAATGATTGATATTTCATAACTTTTGAACCGTTTGTCATAGAGAATTATGGGTCACGTCATTGGACTAAGTAAAGACCTAGCAGCCGCCTAGAACTCCATAGCAACCCCCTAGCAACATCCTAGCAACCACCTAGAACTCCATAGCAACGACCTAGCAACACCCTAGCAACCGCCTATAACTCCATGGCAACCACCTAGCAACATCCTAGCAAACACATAGCAACACCCTGGCAACCACCTGGAACACCATAACAACTGCCTAGCAACACCCTAGCAACCGCCTATAACTCCATAGCAACCACCTAGCAACATCTTAGCAACCACCTAGAATACCCTAGCAACCACCTAGCAATGCCCTAGCAACCACCTAGAACTCCTTAACAACCACCTAGCAACACCCTAGCAACCACCTATAACTCCATAGCAACCACCTAGCAACACCCTAGCAACCACTTGGAACACCATAACAACTGCCTAGCAACACCCTAGCAACCGCCTATAACTCCATAGCAACCACCTAGCAACATCCTAGCAACCACTTAGAATACCCTAGCAACCACCTAGCAATGCCCTAGCAACCACCTGGAGCTCCATAGCAACCACCTAGCACCACCCTAGCAACCACCTAGAATACCCTAGCAACCACATAGCAACACCCTAGCAACCACCTAGAACACCATAATAACTGCCTAGCAACACCCTAGCAACCGCCTATAACTCCATAGCAACCTCCATAGCAACCACCTTGCAACATCCTAGCAACCACCTGGAACACCATAGCAACCACCTAGCAATACCATAGCAACCACCTTGCAACACCCTAACAACCACCTAGAATGCCCTAGCAACCACCTGGAACACCATAGCAAATGCATAGCAACACCCTAGCAACTGGCTATAAGTCCATAGCAACCACCTAGCAATGCCATAGCAACCACCTTGCAATACCCTAGCAACCACCTAGAATACCCTAGCAACACCCTAGCAACCGCCTATAACTCCATAGCAACCACCTAGAACTGCATAGCATCCACCTAGGAACACCCGAGCAACCACCTAGAATCCCCTAGCAACCACCTAGCAACACCCTAGCAACCAGCTATAACTCCATAGCAACCACCTAACAACACCCTAGCAACCACCTAGAACACCATAGCAAATGCCTAGCAACACCCGAGCAACCAGCTATAACTCCATAGCAACCACCTAGCAACACCCTAGCAACCACCTGGAACACCATAGCAACCACCTAGAAACACCCAAGCAACCACCTGTAACACCATAGCAACTGCTTAGAACTCCATAGCAACCACCTAGCAACACCCTAGCAACCACCTGGAACACCATTTAAACCACCTAGCAACACCCTATCAACCGTCTATAACTCCATAGCAAATCCCTAGCAACACCCTAGCAACCACCAATAACTCCATAGCGACCTCCTAGTAACCACCTAGAATACCCTAGCAACCACCTACCAACACCCTAGCAACCGCCTATAATTCCATAGCAACCACCTAGCAACATCCTAGCAACACCCTAGCAACCATCTGGAACACCATAACAACTGCCTAGCAACACCCTCGCACCCACCTATAACTTCAAATGATTCATACCACAATGTAGATAAAACCTTGACGAAGACGTACATGCATGGATTGTGTTGTTCAAACGAGGTTTCCTGGCGACTTAGCCACCACAGTGGATATAGCTTAATGCGGAAGTGCACGCGATAAAAACGGTATTCCAAATGCAAAATTACAAATGAAAACGCTGTCAGCTAGGTATATCAACAAAACATATGGCTTAGGCATACCCAGAAGTCCTCAATAATAACAGTATTTCACAAGATATTACGCAAATTCTTTGACGACGTTTCGTCAGGTCCAGCGTCTTTGAATGCTAATGCTAACAGACTACATGCATTGTATGCGACGATTAAAAAACTTTCGGTTGACCTAAAAAAACAATATTCCAAAACCAAAATTAGACGTGCTGTTATACCTGGTTAGAAAGCTTATGCTCTCACCTACTGAATAAACGAATTCTCAAACAAGCCAGACTGTACTAAAGAGTGCAACAACGCCGTCAACAACACGTGTGCAGCAGCTTCTGATCCGGTCTTCAGTGGGCTTGTAATACCACACATGTTGCTTTGGGTGTTGTCGAACTTTGTAGTACAATCTGGCTTGATCTACACATCATCGATCTAATAGGTGACAGAATAAGCTTTCTAACAATGTATAATATGTCAAATTTTACTTTTGTAATACCGTTTTATATTCCAGCGAGTTGGAAACTTTGGTCTCGTTATAACTGCATTACACATCAGTCTGCATTACACGTCAGACTTAGGGTTTTTCCAAGACCCTCTGAACATGCCAGCTAGCTTTGTGATTCGCCGTCACTCGTCACCGCATACCGCAAGTAAAACACTGAGATCTCAAATTTTGATGAAAGGATAATTTAGCTCTGAATATATGTGTCGCAAATCAACTCGTTGTAGTGATGTTATAGCAGGTACACAATGCCCTGTCTCTGCTTATACTACAGAAACTGTTCACTCCGTTCAGCACAAAGTCGACTTTGCATTGGCGGCAACCACACTTCACAATTTCTGCAGGAATTGTCTAGTTATTATTATTATTATTCCACCCATTTTTTGGACCGCTACTCCTCCCAGAGTTTTCGCACCACATACACGTGCCATATGTCAAATTGACCGGCTTCTTTGGGAATCGATGGCTATTACTTTGTGGAAAGTTTCGCTGCACGGTTTTTGAGAAATATGACTTTTTATGGCCAATTTTTCCCCATAGGGATGAATGTAAAACGTGACGTCATACATATGTGAGCGGTGAAGTCACAGCATTGGTCGGCTTAGCACACGTGATGCGGTCCGCTGTACGTGTCCTCACCAGCCACCAGAAAGGATATAGCTGAACGCGGAAGTGAACGGATAAAACAGTATTCCAATGCAAAATTACAAATGAAAACGCTGTCAGCTAGGTATATCAACAAAACATATGGCTTAGGCATACCCAGAAGTCCTCAATAATAACAGTATTTCACAAGATATTACGCAAATTCTTTGACGACGTTTCGTCAGGTCCAGCGTCTTTGAATGCTAATGCTAACAAAGACTACATGCATTGTATGCCACGATTAAAAAACTTTCGGTTGACCTAAAAAAACGATATTCCAAAACCAAAATTAGACGTGCTGTTATACCTGGTTAGAAAGCTTATGCTCTCACCTACTGAATAAACGAATTCTCAAACAAGCCAGACTGTACTAAAGAGTGCAACAACGCCGTCAACAACACGTGTGCAGCAGCTTCTGATCCGGTCTTCAGTGGGCTTGTAATACCACACATGTTGCTTTGGGTGTTGTCGAACTTTGTAGTACAATCTGGCTTGATCTACACATCATCGATCTAATAGGTGACAGAATAAGCTTTCTAACAATGTATAATATGTCAAATTTTATTTTTGTAATACCGTTTTATATTCCAGCGAGTTGGAAACTTTGGTCTCGTTATAACTGCATTACACATCAGTCTGCATTACACGTCAGACTTAGGGTTTTTCCAAGACCCTCTGAACATGCCAGCTAGCTTTGTGATTCGCCGTCACTCGTCACCGCATACCGCAAGTAAAACACTGAGATCTCAAATTTTGATGAAAGGATAATTTAGCTCTGAATATATGTGTCGCAAATCAACTCGTTGTAGTGATGTTATAGCAGGTACACAATGCCCTGTCTCTGCTTATACTACAGAAACTGTTCACTCCGTTCAGCACAAAGTCGACTTTGCATTGGCGGCAACCACACTTCACAATTTCTGCAGGAATTGTCTAGTTAGTGTGGTTGCCTTAGGCAATCACACTATTATTATCGCACATATTATTTATTATTAGTGTGGTTGCCTTAGGCAAACACACTATTATTATTGCACATATTATTATTAGTGTGGTTGCCTTAGGCAAACACACTATTATTATTGCACATATTTATTATTAGTGTGGTTGCCTTAGGCAATCACACTATTATTATCGCACATATTATTTATTAGTGTGGTTGCCTTAGGCAATCACACTATTATTATCGCACATATTATTATTATTATTATTATTCCACCCATTTTTTGGACCGCTACTCCTCCCAGAGTTTTTGCACCACATACACGTGCCATATGTCAAATTGACCGGCTTCTTTGGGAATCGTGTGCTATTACTTTGTGGAAAGTTTCGCTGCACGGTTTTTGAGAAATATGACTTTTTATGGCCAATTTTTCCCCATAGGGATGAATGTAAAACGTGACGTCATACATATGTGAGCGGTGAAGTCACAGCATTGGTCGGCTTAGCACACGTGATGCACTTTTAACCTGCTTCATCTACAGGAAATTTAGAATCCAGATGCGGTGCATATCTCCATTTTCGTCGTAATTACAGAAAACACACATTCGTAAACTTCAAATGATTCATACCACAATGTAGATAAAACCTTGACGAACACGTACATGCACGGATTGTGTTGTTCAAACGAGGTTTCCTGGCAACTTAGCCACCACAGTGGATATAGCTTAATGCGGAAGTGCACGCGATAAAAACGGTATTCCAAATGCAAAATTACAAATGAAAACGCTGTCAGCTAGGTATATCAACAAACATATGACTTAGGCATACCCAGATTTCCTCAAAAATAATAGTATTTCACAAGATATTACGCAAAATCGTTGACAGCGTTTCGTCAAATGCAGCGTCTTTGAATGCTACTAGTGCTAACAAAGAGTGCATGCATTGAATGCGACGATTAAAACACTTTCGGTTGACCTAAAAAAACCATATTCCAAAACCAAAATTAGACGTGCTGTTATACCTGGTTAGAAAGCTTATGCTCTCACCTACTGAATAAACGAATTCTCAAACAAGCCAGACTGTACTAAAGAGTGCAACAACGCCGTCAACAACACGTGTGCAGCAGCTTCTGATCCGGTCTTCAGTGGGCTTGTAATACCACACATGTTGCTTTGGGTGTTGTCGAACTTTGTAGTACAATCTGGCTTGATCTACACATCATCGATCTAATAGGTGACAGAATAAGCTTTCTAACAATGTATAATATGTCAAATTTTACTTTTGTAATACCGTTTTATATTCCAGCGAGTTGGAAACTTTGGTCTCGTTATAACTGCATTACACATCAGTCTGCATTACACGTCAGACTTAGGGTTTTTCCAAGACCCTCTGAACATGCCAGCTAGCTTTGTGATTCGCCGTCACTCGTCACCGCATACCGCAAGTAAAACACTGAGATCTCAAATTTTGATGAAAGGATAATTTAGCTCTGAATATATGTGTCGCAAATCAACTCGTTGTAGTGATGTTATAGCAGGTACACAATGCCCTGTCTCTGCTTATACTACAGAAACTGTTCACTCCGTTCAGCACAAAGTCGACTTTGCATTGGCGGCAACCACACTTCACAATTTCCGCAGGAATTGTCTAGTTATTATTATTATTATTATTATTATTATTCCACCCATTTTTTGGACCGCTACTCCTCCCAGTTTTCGCACCACATGCATGTGCAATATGTCAAATCGAGCGGCTTGATCGGGAATGGTGTGCTATTACTTTGTGGAAAGTTTCGTGGCACGGTTTTTGATAAATTTGAATTTTTTTGGGAAATTTTTCCCATAGAGAATGAATGGCGGAATGTTCACCCTTGTGATGTCATAATGCTGTCTTCTCACCATTGTGATGTCACAATGCTCTGTCTTCTAGCAGCAGTACCCTGGTCTCTCTCTAGATTTGAACATTCTGCCATTCATCTCTATGGGGAAAAAATTGCCCACAAATTGTGCAATGCCTCATTGGACATGGTAGGGAGTCCTTTGTCCATTGGTGGAGATCAGCCTTAACCCCCTTCCTGATTGGCCGATGTTTGATATTTCGTAACATTTGAACGGTTTTTCAAAGAGAACTATGGGTCGCGTCATTGGACTCAGTAAAGACCTAGCAACCGCCTAGGACTCCATAGCAACCCCCTAGCAACATCCTAGCAACCGCCTGTAACTCCATAGCAACGACCTAGCAACACCCTAGCAACCTCCTAGAACACCCTAGCAACCGCCTAGAACTTCATAGCAAACACCTAACAACACACTAGCAACCACCTGTAACGCCATAGCAACTGTCTCGAACTCCATAGCAACCCCCTAGCAACATCCTAGCAACCGCCTGTAACTCCATAGCAACGACCTAGCAACACCCTAGCAACCTCCTAGAACACCCTAGCAACCACCTAGAACTGCATAGCAACCATCTTGCAACATCCTAGCAACCACCTGGAACACCATAGCAAATGCATAGCAACACCCTAGCAACCAGCTATAACTCCATAGCATCCACCTAGCAACACCATAGCAACCACCTAGAATACCCTAGCAACCACCTAGCAACACCCTAGCAACCACCTGGAACTGCATAACACCCACCTAGCAACACCCTAGCAACAACCTAGGACTCCATAGCAACCACCTAGCAACACCATAGCAACCACCTTTAGACACCATAGCAACTGCCTAGAAACCCATAGCAACCACCTAGAAAACCCTAGCAACCACCTAGCAACACCCTAGCAACCGCCTATAACTCCATAGCAACAACTTAGCAACACCCTAGCAACCACCTGGAACACCAAAGCAAATGCATAGCAACACCCTAGCAACCGACTATAACTCCATAGCAACCACCTAGCAACACCATAGCAACCACCTTACAACAGCCTAGCGACCACCTAGAATACCCTAGCAACCACCTAGCAACACCCTAGTAACCGCCTCAAACTCCATAACAACCACCTAGCAACACCCTAGACACCACCTAAAACACCATAGTCACCACCAGAACATCATAGCAACTAACTACCACTGTTCACTCTGTTCAGCAGAAAGTCGACTTTGCACTGGCGGCAACCACACTTCACAATTTCTGCAGGAATTGTCTAGTTATTATTTTTATTCTTTCCACCCATTTTTTGGACCGCTACTCCTCCCAGAGTTTTCACACCACATACATGTGCAATGTGTCAAATCGAGCGGCTTGATCGGGAATGAAGTGCTATTACTTTGTGGAAAGTTTGGGTGGACGGTTTTTAAGAAATTTGACTTTTTTTGGGGAATTTTTCCCATAAAGAATGAATGGTGGAATGTTCACCATTGTGATGTCACAATGCTGTCTTTTCAGCCTTGTGATGTCACAATGGTCTGTCTTCCAGCAGCAGTGCTCTGGTCTCTCTCTGGCTTTGGACATTCAGCATTCATCTCTATGGGGCAAAATTGCCCTCAAATTGTGGGATGCCTCATTGGACGTGTTAGCGAGTCCTTTGTCCATTGGTGTAAATTAACCTTGCCCCCTTTCCTGATTGGCCGACATTTGATATTTCATAACTTTTCAACCGTATGTCATAGAGAATTATGGATCGCGTCATTGGACTCAGTAAAGAAAGAGCAACCACCTAGCAACACCCTAGCAACCACCTAGAACAGTCTAGCAACAGCCTGGAACTCCATAGCAACCACCTAGCAACAGCATAGCAACTGCCTAGAACTCTATAACAAATACCTAGAAAACCCTAGCAACCGCCTGGAACTCCATAGCAACCATCTAGCAACACCCTAGCAACCACCTAGAACACCCTAGCAACTGCTTAGAACTCCATAGCAACCACCTAGCAACACCTTAGCAACCGCTTAGAACTCTATGGGAACCACCTAGCAACACCCTAGCAACCACCTATAACTCCATAGCAACCACCTAACAACACACTAGCAACCACCTAGAGCACCCTAGCAACCACCTAGAACTCCATAGCAACCACCTAGCAACACCATAGCAACCAACTGGAAAACCATTGCAAATGCCTAGCAACACCCTAGCAACCACCTAAAACTCCATAGCAACCACCTAGCAACATCCTAGAACTCCATAGCAACCCCCTAGCAAGATCCAAGCAACCGACTATAACTCCATAGCAACCACCTAGCAACACCCTAGCAACCAGCCATAACTCCATAGCAACCACCTAGCAACACCCTAGCAACCAGCTATAACTCCATAGCAACCACCTAGCATCACCCTAGCAACCACCTGGAACACCATAACAACTGCCTAGCAACACCCTAGCAACCACCTAGCAACACCCTAGCAACCACCTTGCAACACCCTAGCAACCTCCGAGAACACCCTAGCAACCACCTAGCAACAACCTAGCAACCACCTAGAACTCCATAGCAACCACCTAGCAACACCCTAGTAACCACCTCTAACACCCTAGCAACTGACTAAAACAGCATAGCAACCACCTAGCAATGCCCTAGCAACCGCCTAGAACTCCCTAGCAACCACCTAGCAACATCCTAGCAATTGCCTAGAACTCCATAGCAACCACCTGGAACACCATAGCAACCGCCTAGAATTCCATAGCAACCACCTAGCAACACCCTTGCAACCACCTAGAATAGCCTAGCAACTGCCTAGCAACGTCCTAGTAACCATCTGGAACACCATAGCAACCACCTAGCAACACCCTAGCAACCACTTAGAATACCCTCGCAACCACTCAGCAACACCCTAGCAACCACCTGGAACACCATAGCAAATGTTTAGCAACACCCTAGCAACCACCTAGAACTCCATAGCAACCACCTTGTAACACCCTAGCCACCACCTAGAACTCCATAGCAACCACCAAGCAACACCCTAACAACCACCTAGAATACCCTAGCAACCACCTTGCAGCACCCTAGCAACCACCAAGAACACCCTAGCAACCGCCTAGAACTCCATAGCAACAACACAGCAACACCCTAGAAACCACCTATAACACCATATCAACCACGTTGAATACCCAAGCAACCACGTAGCAACACCCTAGCTACCGCCTAGCACTCCATAGCAACCTCCTAGCAACCGCATATAACTCCATAGCAACCACCTAGCAACAGCCTAGCAATGACCTGGAACACCAAACAATTGCCTAGCAACACCCTAGCAACCACCTATAACTCCATAGCAACCACCTAGCAAGATCCTAGCAACCACTTGGAATACCCTAGCAACCACCTAGCAATGCCCTAGCAACCACCTGGAGCTCCATAGCAACCACCTAGCAACATCCTAGCAACTTCCTAGAACTCCATAGCAACCACCTAGAACACCCTAGCAACCGCATAGAATTCCATAGCAACCGCCTAGAACTCCTTAGAACCACATAGATCACCCTAGCAACCGCCTAGAATTCCATTGCAACCGCCTAGAACTCCATAGAACCACCTAGAACACCCTAGCAACCGCCTAGAATTCCATAGCAACCGCCTAGAACTCCATCGCAACACCCTAGACACCACCTAAAACACCATAGTCACCACCAGAACATCATGGCAACTACCTACCACTGTTCACTTTGTTCAGCAGGAAGTCGACTTTACATTGGCGGCAACCACACTTCACAATTTCTGCAGGAATTGTCTAGTTAGGGGCCAAGCACCGAAGGTGCAGGGCACCTATTGTAATCGTTAGTATTATTAGGGGCCAAGCACCGAAGGTGCAGGGCACCTATTGTAATCGTTAGTATTATTATTATTATTATTATTAGGGGCCAAGCACCGAAGGTGCAGGGCACCTATTGTAATCGTTAGTATTATTATTATTATTATTATTATTATTATTATTATACTTTCCGCAATGCGAGTCTATGGCAGCCCATAGAACCCATTGGTAACTTTTTATGAAATTTGGCACATTGATAAAGGAAAGTCTGATGTATCCAGGCATCGAATTTGGGGTCAATCCATCCTACTCTGTAGCGCCACCAACAGGCCAAAGTTCAAGGTACATTTTTGCTTATAACTTTTGAACCGTTTGTCCTAGAGTTGTGGGGATTGTTTCTCCTGAATCCTTGGGTCATGCCGATTCCAATGCACCCATTGCCGTTAAAACGCGTCATAATAGATTTTCCGCCATGTTGAATTATTCAAAAAACCTACTTTTGCGAACTAGTCCTAGGGCGTTGTTCCGATCACCACCAAATTCGGTACGTATGATCTACAGACGGTGCTGACCAAAAGTTATTCACAGAATTTTGATTATGATATTTAAATGGCCACAATTAGCCAATGAATATATAGGAGGGCGTGGCTTGTAACAGGATGGTTTGTTAATTCTGAACGGTAACTCCTACCAACCTAAAACTTGGTAGACATATCAAGAGACATAAGTGGAGGCTAACCCTCCCTTTTCGGCCCGATCAAGCAAAGTGGTGGCGCTAGAGAGCTCATTTTCTGTTTAGGCATAACCGCAATGCCGATGTTTTCGAAACTCGGCACACATGTATTGGGGCACTCTAAATGGACAGGGCGGACATATGAAGCCGATTGGCTGTATGGTGGCGCTATAATGAGCAAAAAGGTGTTTTTCTTACATAATTTTGAACAAGCATATCTCCGGCCCCATTTGAGCTACAGTCATGAAATTTTGCACATATGTGCAACTCGTCAAGGGTAACAAGTTTCCAATTAGGACCCATAAGCCCCGCCCATTGGATCTTCCGCAAATTAGACATTTTCTGTCCAAGAGTTGTGATCTTCCACAAATTAAACTTTTTTGACAAATGCTTCAAATGCTGTCTGCCATGGAAGTTCATGGCAGAACCTATAACCGACTGGTCGGTTTATACAAAACTTTGCAGAATGGTGGAGGGTTATGCCGTTCGCCCTGTGATGGACTAGTGTCTTGTTCAGGTGTTGTTCTGTTTCTTGTCTGCCTGGCGCCCCTGTCGTGCTTGGCCCCTTCATTGCTGCTCGCAGCTATATTTATTATTATTATTATTATTATTAGGGGCCAAGCACCGAAGGTGCAGGGCACCTATTGTAATCGTTAGTATTATTATTATTATTATTATACTTTCTGCAATGCGAGTCTATGGCAGCCCATAGAACCCATTGGTAACTTTTTATGAAATTTGGCACATTGATTAAGGACAGTACAATGTATACAGGCCTCAAATTTGGGGTCAAACCATCCAACTCTGTAGCGCCACCAACAGGCCAAAGTTCAAGGTACATTTTTGCTTATAACTTTTGAACCGTTTGTCCTAGAGTTGTGGGGATTGTTTCTCCTGAATCCTTGGGTCATGCCGATTCCAATGCACCCATTGCCGTTAAAACGCGTCATAATAGATTTTCCGCCATTTTGAATAATTCGAAAAACCTACTTTTGCGAACTAGTCCTAGGGCGTTGTTCCGATCACCACCAAATTCGGCACGTATGATCTGCAGACGGTGCTGACCAAAAGTTATTCACAGAATTTTGATAAAGATATTTACATGGCCACAATTAGCCAATGAATATTTACGAGGGCGTGGCTTGTAACATGAAGGTTTGTAAATTCTGAACAGTTACACCTACCAACGTAAAACTTGGTAGACATATCAAGAGACATAAGTGGAGGCTAACCCTCTATTTTCGGCCCGATCAAGCAAAGTGGTGGCGCTAGAGAGCTGATTTTCTGTTTTGGCATAACCGCTATGCCGATGTTTTCGAAACTCGGCGCACATGTATTGGGGCACTCTATATGGACAGGGCGGAAATATGAAGCCGATTGGCTGTATGGTGGCGCTATAATGAGCAAAAAGGTGTTTTTCTTGCCTAATTTTGAACAAGCATATCTCCGGCCCCATTTGAGCTACAGTCATGAAATTTTGCACATATGTGCAACTCGTCAAGGGTAACAAGTATCCAATTAGGACCCATAAGCCCCGCCCATTGGATCTTCCGCAAATTCAACATTTTTGATAAATGCTTCAAATGCTTTCTGCCATGGAAGTCTATGGAGGCCCCTCTAACTAACTGGTCGGTTTTTACAATACTTTGCAGAATGGTAGAGGGTTGTGCCTTTCACCCTGCGATGGACTGGCGTCTTGTTCAGGGTTTGTTCTGTTTCCTTGTCGGCCTGGTGCCCCATTCGTGCTTGGCCCCTCCATTGCTGCTAGCAGCTATATTTATTATTATTATTATTATTATTATACTTTCCGCAATGCGAGTCTATGGCAGCCCATAGAACCCATTGGTAGTTTTTTATGAAATTTGGCACATTGATAAAGGACAGTCCAATGTATCCAGGCATCTAATTTGGGGTCAATCCACACAACTCTGTAGCGCCACCAACAGGCCAAACTTCAAGGTTCATTTTTGCTTATAACTTTTGAACCGTTTGTCCTAGAGTTGTGGGGATTGTTTCCTCTGAATCCTTGGGTCATGCCGATGCCATTGCACCCATTGCCCGTAAAACGCGTCATAATAGATTTTCCGCCATTTTGAATTATTCGAAAAACCTACTTTTGCGAACTAGTCCTAGGGCGTTGATCCGATCACCACCAAATTCGGTAAGTATGATCTATAGACTGTGCTGACCAAAAGTTATTCACAGAATTTTGATAAAGGAATTTATTTGGCCACAATGAGCCAATGAATGTTGAGGAGGGCGTGGCTTGTAACATGAATGTGTGTAAATTCTGAACAGTGTCACCTAACACAATGAAACTTGGTAGACACATCAGCAGACATATGTGGAGGCTAACCCTCCACTTTCGGCCCGATCAAGCAATGTGGTGGCGCTAGAGAGCTCATTTTCTGTTTAGGCATAACCGCTATGCCGATGTTTTCAAAACTCGGCACACATGTATTGGGGCACTCTATATGGACAGGGAGCATATATGAAGCCGATTGGCCAAAAGGTGGCGCTATCATGAGCAAAAAGGTGTTTTTCTTTTATAATTTTGAACAATCATATCTCCGGCCCCATTTGAGCTACAGTCATGAAATTTTGCACATATGTGCAACTCGTCATGGGTAACAAGTTTCTAATTAGGACCTTTAAGCTCCGCCCATTAGATCTTCCGCAAATTAGACATTTTTGAAAAATGCTTCAAATGCTTTCTGCCATGGAAGTCTGGACTTTTAAATGTCATTATACATTAACGACAGCAGATGGCGCCATTCATCAATACAATGGTTGCTAATCTCAAGGAGATGGTTCAATGGAATTAGAAAACCCTGTAGACATAGATCCCCTTGCTGGTTTTTTATGATAATTGGCATGTTGATTAAGGACAGTCCAATGAATCCAGTGATCGAATTTGGGATCAATCCATCCAACTCTGTAGCGCCACCAACAGGCCAAAGTTCAACGTACATTTTTGCTTATAACTTTTGAACCGCTTGTTTTAGAGTTGTACGGATTGTTTTCTCTGAACACTTGGGTCATGCCGATTCCAAAGCACCCATTGCCTTTAAAACGCGTCTTAATAAATTTTCCGCCATTTTAAATTATTCAAAAAACCTACGTTTGCGAACTAGTCCTAGGGCGTTGATCCGATCACCACCAAATTCGGTACGTATGATCTACAGATGGTGCTGACCAAAAGTTATTCACAGAATTTTGATTGTCAAATGATATGGCCACAATCAGCCAATGAATACTGAGGAGGGCTTGGCTTGTTACATGATGGCGTGTAAATTCTGAACGGTTTCACCTACCACCATGAAACTTGGTAGACATATCAACATACATAAGTGGAGGCTAACCCTCCATTTTCAGCCCGATCAAGCAAAGTGGTGGCGCTAGAGAGCTCATTTTCTGTTTTGGCATAACCGCTATGCCGATGTTTTCGAAACTCAGCACACATGTATTGGGGCACTCCAAACGGAAAGGGAGGAAATATCAAGCCGATTGGCCAAAAGGTGGCGCTGTAATGAGCAAAAAGGTGTTTTCTTAGATAATTTTGAACAAGCATATCTCCGTCCCCATTTGAGCTACAGTTATGAAATTTTGCACATATGTGCAACTCGTCAAGGGTAACAAGTTTCCTATTAGGACCCATAAGCCCCGCCCATTGGATCTTCCGCAAATTCCACAATTTTTATAAATGCTTCAAATGCTTTCTGCCATGGATGTCTATGGCGGCCCCTATAACCGACTAGTCGGTTTTTACAAAACTTTGCAGCATGGTTGTGCCGTTCGACCTGCGATGGACTGGCGTCTTGTTCAGTGGTTGTTCTATAAAGGACAGTCCAATGTATACAGGCATCGAATTTGGGGTCAATCCATCCAACTCTGTAGCGCCACCAACAGGCCAAAGTTCAAGGTACATTTTTGCTTATTACTTTTGAAACGTTTGTCCTAGAATTGTGGGGATTGTTTCTCCTAAATCCTTGGGTCATGCCGATTCCAATGCACCAATTGCCCTCAAAACGCGTCATTATAGATTTTCCGCCATTTTGAATTATTCGAAAAACCTACTTTTGCGAACTAGTCCTTGGGCGTTGATCCGATCACCACCAAATTCGGTACTTATGATCTACAGATGGTGCTGACCAAAAGTTATTCACAGAATTTTGATTGATCAAATGATATGGCCACAATCAGCCAATGAATATTGAGGCGGGCGTGGCTTGATACATGAAGGTGTGTAAATTCTGAACGGTTTCAACTACCACCATGAAACTTGGTAGACATATCAACAGACATAAGTGGAGGCTAACCCTCCATTTTCGGCCCGATCAAGGAAAGTGGTGGCGCCAGAGAGCTCATTTTCGGTTTAGGCATAACCGCTATGCCGATGTTTTCGAAACTCGGGACAGATATATTGGGGCATTATATATGGACAGGGAGGATATATGAAACCGATTGGCCAAAAGGTGGCGCTGTCATGAGCAAAAAGGTGTTTATCTTAGATAATTTTGAACAAGCATATCTCCGGCCCCATTTGAGCTACAGTCATGAAATTTTGCACATATGTGCAACTCGTCAAGGGTAACAAGTTTCCAATTAGGACCCATAAGCCCCGCCCATTGGATCTTCCGCAAATTCGACATTTTTTGTCCTATAGCTGTGATCTTCCACAAATTAAACTTTTTTGAGAAATGCTTAAATTGCTTTCTGCCATGGAAGTCTATGGCGGCCCCTATAACCGACTGGTCGGATTTTACAAAAGTTTGCGGATTGGTAGAGGGTTATGCCGTTCACCCTGCGATGGACTGGTGTCTTGTTCAGGGGTTGTTCTGGTTGTCGGCCTGGTGCGCCTGTCGTGCTTGGCCCCTCCATTGCTGCTCGCAGCTATATTTATTATTATTTCTGCAATGCGAGTCTATGGCAGCCCATAGAACCCATTGGTAGTTTTTTATGAAATTTGGCATATTGATAAAGGACAGTACAATGTATACAGGCCTCAAATTTGGGGTCAATCCATCCAACTCTGTAGCGCCACCAACAGGCCAAAATTCAAGGTACATTTTTGCTCATAACTTTTGAACCGTTTGTCCTAGAGTTGTGGGGATTGTTTCTCCTGAATCCTTGGGTCATGCCGATTCCAATACACCCATTGCCGTTAAAACGCGTCATAATAGATTTTCCGCCATTTTGAATTATTCGAAAAAGCTACTTTTGCGAACTAGTCCTAGGGCGTTGTTCCGATCACCACCAAATTCGGCACGTATGATCTGCAGACGGTGCTGACCAAAAGTTATTCACAGAATTTTGATAAAGATATTTAAATGGCCACAATTAGCCAATGAATATATAGGAGGGCGTGGCTTGTAACATGAAGGTTTGTTAATTCTGAACGGTTCCACCTACCAACCTAAAACTTGGTAGACATATCAAGAGACATAAGTGGAGGCTAACCCTCCATTTTCGGCCCGATCAAGCAAAGTGGTGGCGCTAGAGAGCTCATTTTCTGTTTTGGCATAACCGCTATGCCGATGTTTTCGAAACTCGGCACACATGTATTGGGGCACTCTATATGGACAGGGTGGAAATATGAAGCCGATTGGCTGTATGGTGGCGCTATAATGAGCAAAAAGGTGTTTTTCTTGCATAATTTTGAACAAGCATATCTCCGGCCCCATTTGAGCTACAGTCATGAAATTTTGCACATATGTGCAACTCGTCAAGGGTAACAAGTTTCCAATTAGGACCTACAAGCTTCGACCATTGGATCTTCCGCAAATTAGTCATTTTCTGTCCTAGAGTTGTGATCTTCCACAAATGAGACTTCTTTGAAAAATGCTTCAAATGCTTTCTGCCATGGAAGTCTATGGCGGCCCCTATAACCGACTGGTCGGTTTTTACAAAACTTTGCAGAATGGTAGAGGGTTATGCCGTTCGCCCTGCGATGGACTGGTGTCTTGATCAGGGGTTGTTCTGTTTGCTTGTCGGCCTGGAGTCCAATTCGTGCTTGGCCCCTCCATTGCTGCTCGCAGCTATATTTATTATTATTATTATTATTATACTTTCCGCAATGCGAGTCTATGGCAGCCCATAGAACCCATTGGTAACTTTTTATGAAATTTGGCACATTGATAAAGGACAGTCTGATGTATCCAGGCATCGAATTTGGGGTCAATCCATCAAACTCTGTAGCGCCACCAACAGGCCAAAGTTTAAGGTACATTTTTGCTTATAACTTTTGAACCGTTTGTCCTAGAGTTGTGGGGATTGTTTCTCCTGAATCCTTGGGTCATGCCGATTCCAATGCACCCATTGCCGTTAAAACGCGTCATAATAGATTTTCCGCCATGTTGAATTATTCAAAAAATCTACTTTTGCGAACTAGTCCTAGGGCGTTGTTCCGATCACCACCAAATTCGGTACGTATGATCTACAGACGGTGCTGACCAAAAGTTATTCACAGAATTTTGATAAAGATATTTAAATGGCCACAATTAGCCAATGAATATTTAAGAGGGCGTGTCTTGTAACATGAAGGTTTGTAAATTCTGAACGGTTACACCTACCAACCTAAAACTTGGTTGACATATCAAGAGACATAAGTGGATGCTAACCCTCCATTTTCAGCCCGATCAAGCAAAGTGGTGGCGCTAGAGAGCTCATTTTCTGTTTTGGCATAACCGCTATGCCGATGTTTTCGAAACTCAGCACACATGTATTGGGGCACTCTATATGGACAGCGCGGAAATAGGAAGCCGATTGACTGCATGGTGGCGCTATAATGAGCAAAAAGGTGTTTTTCTTGCATAATTTTGAACAAGCATATCTCCGGCCCCATTTGAGCTACAGTCATGAAATTTTGCACATATGTGCAACTCGTCACGGGTAACAAGTTTCCAATTAGGACCCCTTAGCCCCGCCCATTGGATCTTCCGCAAATTAGACATTTTCTGTCCTAGAGTTGTGATCTTACACAAATGAGACTTCTTTGAAAAATGTTTCAAATGCTTTGAGCCATGGAAGTCTATGGCGGCCCCTATAACCGACTGGTCGGTTTTTACAAAACTTTGCAAAATGGTAGAGGGTTGTGCCTTTCACCCTGCAATGGACTGTTGTCCTGTTCAGGGGTTGTTCTGTTTGCTTGTCGGCCTGGTGCCCCATTCGTGCTTGGCCCCTCCATTGCTGCTCGCAGCTATATTTAGGGGCCAAGCACCGAAGGTGCAGGGCACCTATTGTAATCGTTAGTATTATTATTATTATTAGGGGCCAAGCACCGAAGGTGCAGGGCACCTATTGTAATCGTTAGTATTATTATTAGGGGCCAAGCACCGAAGGTGCAGGGCACCTATTGTAATCGTTAGTATTATTAGGGGCCAAGCACCGAAGGTGCAGGGCACCTATTGTAATCGTTAGTATTATTATTATTATTATTATTATTATTATTATTATTATTATTATTATTATTATTATACTTTCCGCAATGCTAGTCTATGGCAGCCCATAGAACCCATTGGTAGTTTTTTTTTAAATTTGGCACATTGATAAAGGACAGTCCAATGTATCCAGGCCTCAAATTTGGGGTCAATCCATCGAACTCTGTAGCGCCACCAACAGGTCAAACTTCAAGGTACATTTTTGCTTATAACTTTTGAACCGTTTGTCCTAGAGTTATGGGGATTGTTTCTCCAGAATCCTTGGGTCATGCCGATTCCAATGCACCCATTGCCGTTAAAACGCGTCATAATAGATTTTCCGCCATTTTGAATTATTCGAAAAACCTACTTTTGCGAACTAGTCCTAGGGCGTTGATCCGATCACCACCAAATTCGGTATATATGATCTACAGACGGTGCTGACCAAAAGTTATTCACAAAATTCTGATTGATCAAATGATTTGGCCACAATCAGCCAATGAATGTTGAGGAGGGCGTGGCTTGTAACATGAAGGTGTGTAATTTCTGAACGGTATCACCTAACACCATGAAACTTATTCGGCATATCACCAGCCATAAGTGGAGGCTATCCCTCCATTTTCGGCCCGATCAAGTAAAGTGGTGGCGCTAGAGAGCTCATTTTCTGTTTCGGTATAAGCGCAATGCCAATGTTTTCAAAACTCGGCATACATGTATTGGGCCCCTCCAAATGGACAGGGAGCAAATATGAAGCCGATTGGCCAAAAGGTGGCGCTATCATGAGCAAAAAGGTGTTTTTCTTAGATAATTTTGATCAAGCATATCTCTGTCCCCATTTGAGCTACAGTCATGAAATTTTGCACATATGTGCAACTCATCAAGGGCAACAAGTTTCCAATAAGGACCCATAAGCCCAACCCACTGGATCTTCCGTAAATTAGACATTTCTGAAAAATGCTTCTAATGCTTTCTGCCATGGAAGTCTTCACTTTTTAATCTCATTATTTATTAACGACAGCAGATGGCGCCATTTAACTATAAAACGGTTGCGTTTCACAAGGAGATGGTTTTATGGTATTAGAAAACCCTGTAGACATAGATCCCCTGGGTGGTTTTTTATGATAATTCGCATGTTGATTAAGAACAGACCATTGTATCCAGGCCTTGCATTTGGGGTCAATCCATCAATCTGTGTAGCGCCACCAACAGGCCAAACTTCAAGGTACATTTTTTCTTATAACTTTTGAACCGTTTGTCCTAGAGTTGTAGGGATTGTTTCGGCTGAATCCTTGGGTCATGCCGATTCCAGTGCACCCATTGGCGTAAAAACGCGTCATAATAGATTTTCCACCATTTTGAATTATTCGAAAAACCTACTTTTGCGAACTAGGCCTCGGGCGTTGATCCGATCACCACCAAATTCGGCACGTATAATCTACAGATGGTGCTGACCAAAAGTTGTTCACAGAATTTTGATTGATCAAATGATATGGCCACAATCAGCCAATGAATATTGAGGCGGGCGTGGCTTGATACATGAAGGTGTGTAAATTCTGAACGGTTTCAACTACCACCATGAAACTTGGTAGACATATCAACAGACATAAGTGGAGGCTAACCCTCCATTTTCGGCCCGATCAAGGAAAGTGGTGGCGCCAGAGAGCTCATTTTCTGTTTAGGCATAACCGCTAGGCCGATGTTTTCGAAACTCGGGACAGATATATTGGGGCATTATATATGGACAGGGAGGAAATATGAAACCGATTGGCCAAAAGGTGGCGCTGTCATGAGCAAAAAGGTGTTTATCTTAGATAATTTTGAACAAGCATATCTCCGGCCCCATTTGAGCTACAGTCATGAAATTTTGCACATATGTGCAACTCATCAAGGGCAACAAGTTTCCAATAAGGACCCATAAGCCCAACCCACTGGATCTTCCGTAAATTAGACATTTCTGAAAAATGCTTCTAATGCTTTCTGCCATGGAAGTCTTCACTTTTTAATCTCATTATTTATTAACGACAGCAGATGGCGCCATTTAACTATAAAACGGTTGCGTTTCACAAGGAGATGGTTTTATGGTATTAGAAAACCCTGTAGACATAGATCCCCTGGGTGGTTTTTTATGATAATTCGCATGTTGATTAAGAACAGACCATTGTATCCAGGCCTTGCATTTGGGGTCAATCCATCAATCTGTGTAGCGCCACCAACAGGCCAAACTTCAAGGTACATTTTTTCTTATAACTTTTGAACCGTTTGTCCTAGAGTTGTAGGGATTGTTTCGGCTGAATCCTTGGGTCATGCCGATTCCAGTGCACCCATTGGCGTAAAAACGCGTCATAATAGATTTTCCACCATTTTGAATTATTCGAAAAACCTACTTTTGCGAACTAGGCCTCGGGCGTTGATCCGATCACCACCAAATTCGGCACGTATAATCTACAGATGGTGCTGACCAAAAGTTGTTCACAGAATTTTGATTGATCAAATGATATGGCCACAATCAGCCAATGAATATTGAGGCGGGCGTGGCTTGATACATGAAGGTGTGTAAATTCTGAACGGTTTCAACTACCACCATGAAACTTGGTAGACATATCAACAGACATAAGTGGAGGCTAACCCTCCATTTTCGGCCCGATCAAGGAAAGTGGTGGCGCCAGAGAGCTCATTTTCTGTTTAGGCATAACCGCTAGGCCGATGTTTTCGAAACTCGGGACAGATATATTGGGGCATTATATATGGACAGGGAGGAAATATGAAACCGATTGGCCAAAAGGTGGCGCTGTCATGAGCAAAAAGGTGTTTATCTTAGATAATTTTGAACAAGCATATCTCCGGCCCCATTTGAGCTACAGTCATGAAATTTTGCACATATGTGCAACTCGTCAAGGGTAACAAGTTTCCAATTAGAACCCATAAGCCCCGCCCATTGGATCTTCCGCAAATTTGACATTTTTTGTCCTATAGCTGTGATCTTCCACAAATTAAACTTTTTTGAGAAATGCTTCAATTGCTTTCTGCCATGGAAGTCTATGGCGGCCCCTATAACCGACTGGTCGGATTTTACAAAACTTTGCGGATTGGTTGAGGGTTATGCCGTTCACCCTGCGATGGACTGGTGTCTTGTTCAGGGGTTGTTCTGGTTGTCGGCCTGGTGCGCCTGTCGTGCTTGGCCCCTCCATTGCTGCTCGCAGCTATATTTAGGGGCCAAGCACCGAAGGTGCAGGGCACCTATTGTAATCGTTAGTATTATTATTATTATTATTATTATTATTATACTTTCTGCAATGCAAGTCTATGGCAGCCCATAGAACCCATTGGTAGTTTTTTATGAAATTTGGCACATTGATAAAGGACAGTCCAATGTATCCAGGTCTCGAATTTGGGGTCAATCCATCCAACTCTGTAGCGCCACCAACAGGCCAAACTTCAAAGTACATATTTGCTTATAACTTTCGATCCGTTTGTCCTAGAGTTGTGCGGATTGTTTCTCCTGAATCCTTGGGTCATGCCGATTCTAATGCACCCATTGCCGTTAAAACGCGTCATAATAGATTTTCCGCCATTTTGAATTACTCGAAAAACCTACTTTTGCGAACTAGTCCTAGGGCGTTGATCCGATCACCACCAAATTCGGTACTTATGATCTACAGACGGTGCTGACCAAAAGTTATTCACAGAATTTTGATTTATCAAATGATATGGACACAATCTGCCAATGAATGTTGAGGAGGGCGTGGCTAAATACATGAAGGTGTGTAAATTCTGAACGGTTTCACCTACCACCATGAAACTTGGTAGACATGTCAACAGCCATAAGGGGAGGCTAACCCTCCATTTTCAGCCCGATCAAGCAAAGTGGTGGCGCTAGAGAGCTCATTTTCTGTATTGGCATAACCGCTTTGCCGATGTTTTCAAAACTCGGCACACATGTATTGGGGCACTCCAAACGGAAAGGGAGGAAATATCAAGCCGATTGGCCAAAAGGTGGCGCTGTCATGAGCATAAAGGTGTTTTTCTTAGATAATTTTGATCAAGCATATCTCCGGCCCCATTTGAGCTACAGTCATGAAATTTTGCACATATGTGCAACTCGTCAAGGGTAACAAGTTTGCAATTAGGACCCATAAGCCCCGCCCATTGGATCTTCCGCAAATTCCACAATTTTTATAAATGCTTCAAATGCTTTCTGCCATGGATGTCTATGGCGGCCCCTATAACCGACTAGTCGGTTTTTACAAAACTTTGCAGCATGGTTGTGCCGTTCGCCCTGCGATGGACTGGCGTCTTGTTCAGTGGTTGTTCTATAAAGGACAGTCCAATGTATACAGGCATCGAATTTGGGGTCAATCCATCCAACTCTGTAGCGCCACCAACAGGCCAAAGTTCAAGGTACATTTTTGCTTATAACTTTTGAAACGTTTGTCCTAGAATTGTGGGGATTGTTTCTCCTAAATCCTTGGGTCATGCCGATTCCAATGCACCAATTGCCCTCAAAACGCGTCATAATAGATTTTCCGCCATTTTGAATTATTCAAAAAACCTACTTTTGCGAACTAGTCCTAGGGCGTTGATCCGATCACCACCAAATTCGGTACTTATGATCTACAGACGGTGCTGACCAAAAGGTATTCACAGAATTTTGATTGATCAAATGATATGGCCACAATCAGCCAATGAATATTCAGGCGGGCGTGGCTTGATTCATGAAGGTGTGTAAATTCTGAACGGTTTCAACTACCACCATGAAACTTGGTAGACATATCAACAGGCATAAGTGGAGGCTAACCCTCCATTTTCGGCCCGATCAAGGAAAGTTGTGGCGCCAGAGAGCTCATTTTCTGTTTAGGCATAACCGCTAGGCCGATGTTTTCGAAACTCGGGACAGATATATTGGGGCATTCTATATGGACAGCGAGGAAATATGAAACCTATTGGCCAAAAGGTGGCGCTGTCATGAGCAAAAAGGTGTTTATCTTAGATAATTTTGAACAAGCATATCTCCAGCCCCATTTGAGCTACAGTCATGAAATTTTGCACATATGTGCAACTCGTCAAGGGTAACAAGTTTCCAATTAGGACCCATAAGCCCCGCCCATTGGATCTTCCGCAAATTAGACATTTTTTATCCTATAGCTGTGATCTTCCACAAATTAAACTTTTTTGAGTAACGCTTCAATTGCTTTCTGCCATGGAAGTCTATGGCGGCCCCTATAACCGACTGGTCGGATTTTACAAAACTTTGCGGATTGGTAGAGGGTTATGCCGTTCACCCTGCGATGGACTGGTGTCTTGTTCAGGGGTTGTTCTGGTTGTCGGCCTGGTGCGCCTGTCGTGCTTGGCCCCTCCATTGCTGCTCGCAGCTATATTTATTATTATTATTATACTTTCCGCAATGCGAGTCTATGGCAGCCCATAGAACCCATTGGTAACTTTTTATGAAATTTGGCACATTTATAAAGGACAGTCTGATGTATCCAGGCATCGAATTTGGGGTCAATCCATCCAACTCTGTAGCGCCACCAACAGGCCAAAGTTCAAGGTACATTTTTGCTTATAACTTTTGAACCGTTTGTCCTAGAGTTGTGGGGATTGTTTCTCCTGAATCCTTGGGTCATGCCGATTCCAATGCACCCATTGCCGTTAAAACGCGTCATAACAGATTTTCCGCCATGTTGAATTATTCAAAAAATCTACTTTTGCGAACTAGTCCTAGGGCGTTGTTCCGATCACCACCAAATTCGGTACGTATGATCTACAGACGGTGCTGACCAAAAGTTATTCACAGAATTTTGATTGATCAAATGATATGGCCACAATCAGCCAATGAATATTGAGGAGGGCGTGGCTTGATACATGATGGCGTGTAAATTCTGAACGGTTTCACCTACCACCATGAAACTTGGTAGACATATCAACAGACATAAGTGGAGGCTAACCCTCCATTTTCAGCCCGATCAAGCAAAGTGGTGGCGCTAGAGAGCTCATTTTCTGTTTAGGCATAACCGCTATGCCGATTTTTTCGAAACTCAGCAGACATGTATTGGGGCACTCCAAACGGAAAGGGAGGAAATATCAAGCCGATTGGCCAAAAGGTGGCGCTGTAATGAGCAAAAAGGTGTTTTTCATAGATAATTTTGAACAAGCATATCTCCGTCCCCATTTGAGCTACAGTTATGAAATTTTGCACAGATGTGCAACTCGTCAAGGGTAACAAGTTTCCTATTAGGACCCATAAGCCCCGCCCATTGGATCTTCCGCAAATTCCACAATTTTTATAAATGCTTCAAATGCTTTCTGCCATGGATGTCTATGGCGGCCCCTATAACCGACTCGTCGGTTTTTACAAAACTTTGCAGCATGGTTGTGCCGTTCGCCCTGCGATGGACTGGCGTCATGTTCAGTGGTTGTTCTATAAAGGACAGTCCAATGTATACAGGCATCGAATTTGGGGTCAATCCATCCAACTCTGTAGCGCCACCAACAGGCCAAAGTTCAAGGTACATTTTTGCTTATAACTTTTGAAACGTTTGTCCTAGAATTGTGGGGATTGTTTCTCCTAAATCCTTGGGTCATGCCGATTCCAATGCACCAATTGCCCTCAAAACGCGTCATAATAGATTTTCCGCCATTTTGAATTATTCAAAAAATCTACTTTTGCGAACTAGTCCTAGGGCGTTGATCCGATCACCACCAAATTCGGTACTTATGATCTACAGATGGTGCTGACCAAAAGTTATTCACAGAATTTTGATAGATCAAATGATATGGCCACAATCAGCCAATGAATATTGAGGCGGGTGTGGCTTGATACATGAAGGTGTGTAAATTCTGAACGGTTTCAACTACCACCATGAAACTTGGTAGACATATCAACAGACATAAGTGGAGGCTAACCCTCCATTTTCGGCCCGATCAAGGAAAGTGGTGGCGCCAGAGAGCTCATTTTCTGTTTAGGCATAACCGCTAGGCCGATGTTTTCGAAACTCGGGACAGATATATTGGGGCATTATATATGGACAGCGAGGAAATATGAAACCGATTGGCCAAAAGGTGGCGCTGTCATGAGCAAAAAGGTGTTTATCTTAGATAATTTTGAACAAGCATATCTCCGGCCCCATTTGAGCTACAGTCATGAAATTTTGCACATATGTGCAACTCGTCAAGGGTAACAAGTTTCCAATTAGGACCCATAAGCCCCACCCATTGGATCTTCCGCAAATTAGACATTTTTTGTCCTATAGCTGTGATCTTCCACAAATTAAACTTTTTTGAGAAATGCTTCAATTGCTTTCTGCCATGGAAGTCTATGGCGGCCCCTATAACCAACTGGTTGGATTTTACAAAACTTTGCGGATTGGTAGAGGGTTATGCCGTTCATCCTGCGATGGACTGGTGTCTTGTTCAGGGGTTGTTCTGGTTGTCGGCCTGGTGCGCCTGTCGTGCTTGGCCCCTCCATTGCTGCTCGCAGCTATATTCAGGGGCCAAGCACCGAAGGTGCAGGGCACCTATTGTAATCGTTAGTATTATTATTGATATTATTATTATTATTATTATTATTATTATTAGGGGCCAAGCACCGAAGGTGCAGGGCACCTATTGTAATCGTTAGTATTATTATTATTATTATTATTATTATTATTATTATTATTATTATTATACTTTCCGCAATGCGAGTCTATGGCAGCCCATAGAACCCATTGGTAGTTTTTTATGAAATTTTGCACATTAATAAAGGACAGTGCAATGTATAGAGGCCTCGAATTTGGGGTCAATCCATCCAACTCTGTAGCGCCATCAACAGGCCAAAGTTCAAGGTACATTTTTGCTTATAACTTTTGAACCGTTTGTCCTAGAGTTGTGGGGATTGTTTCTCCTGAATCCTTGGGTCATGCCGATTCCAATGCACCCATTGTCGTTAAAACGCGTCATAATAGATTTTCCGCCATTTTGAATTATTCAAAAAACCTACTATTGCGAACTAGTCCTAGGGCGTTGATCCGATCACCACCAATTTCGGTATATATGATCTACAGACGGTGCTGACCAAAAGTTATTCACAGAATTTTGATTGATCAAATGATTTGGCCACAATCAGCCAATGAATGTTGAGGAGGGCGTGGCTTGTAACATGAAGGTGTGTAATTTCTGAACGGTATCACCTAACACCATGAAACTTAGTCGGCATATCACCAGCCATAAGTGGAGGCTATCCCTCCATTTTCGGCCCGATCAAGTAAAGTGGTGGCGCTAGAGAGCTCATTTTCTGTTTCGGTATAAGCGCAATGCCAATGTTTTCAAAACTCGGCATACATGTATTGGGCCCCTCCAAATGGACAGGGAGCAAATATGAAGCCGATTGGCCAAAAGGTGGCGCTATCATGAGCAAAAAGGTGTTTTTCTTAGATAATTTTGATCAAGCATATCTCTGTCCCCATTTGAGCTACAGTCATGATATTTTGCACATATGTGCAACTCATCAAGGGCAACAAGTTTCCAATAAGGACCCATAAGCCCAACCCACTGGATCTTCCGTAAATTAGATATTTCTGAAAAATGCTTCTAATGCTTTCTGCCATGGAAGTCTTCACTTTTTAATCTCATTATATATTAACGACAGCAGATGGCGCCATTTAACTATAAAACGGTAGCGTTTCACAAGGAGATGGTTCAATGGTATTTGAAAACCCTGTAGACATAGATCCCCTGGGTGGTTTTTTATGATAATTCGCATGTTGATTAAGAACAGTCCATTGTATCCAGGCCTTGCATTTGGGGTCAATCCATCAATCTGTGTAGCACCACCAACAGGCCAAACTTCAAGGTACATTTTTGCTTATAACTTTTGAACCGTTTGTCCTAGAGTTGTAGGGATTGTTTCGACTGTATCCTTGGGTCATGCTGATTCCAGTGCACCCATTGGCGTTAAAACGCGTCATAATAGATTTTCCACCATTTTGAATTATTCGAAAAACCTACTTTTGCGAACTAGGCCTCGGGCGTTGATCCGATCACCACCAAATTCGGCACGTATAATCTACAGATGGTGCTGACCAAAAGTTTATCACAGAATTTTGATTGATCAAATGATATGGCCACAATCAGCCAATGAATGTTGAGGAGGGCGTGGCTAAATTCATGAAGGTGAGTAAATTCTGAACGGTTTCACCAACCACCATGAAACTTGGTATACATATCAACAGTCATAAGTGGAGGCTAACCCTCCATTTTCGGCCCAATCAAGCAATGTGGTGGCGCTAGAGAGCTCATTTTCTGTTTAGGCATAACCGCTATGCCGATGTTTTCGGAACTCGGCATGCATGTTTTGGGGCCCTCCAAATAGACACGGAGCAAATATGAAGCCGATTGGCCAAAAGGTGGCGCTGTCATGAGCAAAAAAGTGTTTTTCTTAGATAATTTTGAACTAGCATATCTCCGGCCCCATTTGAGCTACAGTCATGAAATTTTGCACATATGTGCAACTCGTCAAGGGTAACAAGTTTCCAATTAGGACCCATAAGCCCCGCCCATTGGATCTTCCGCAAATTAGACATTTTATGTCCTAGAGTTGTGATCTTCCACATATGAGACTTCTTTGAAAAATGCTTCAAATGCTTTCTGCCATGGAAGTCTATGGCGGCCCCTATAACAGACTGGTCGGTTTTTACAAAACTTTGCAGAATGGTAGATGTTTGTGCCGTTCGCCCTGCGCTGGACTGGTGTCTTGTTCAGTGGTTGTTCTGTTTGCATGTCGGCCTGGTGCCCCATTCGTGCTTGGCCCCTTCATTGCTGCTCGCAGCTATATTTATTAGGGGCCAAGCACCGAAGGTGCAGGGCACCTATTGTAATCGTTAGTATTATTAGGGGCCAAGCACCGAAGGTGCAGGGCACCTATTGTAATCGTTAGTATTATTAGGGGCCAAGCACCGAAGGTGCAGGGCACCTATTGTAATCGTTAGTATTATTATTATTATTATTATTATTATTATTATTAGTGTGGTTGCCTTAGGCAAACACACTATTATTATTGCACATATTATTTATTTATTAGTGTGGTTGCCTTAGGCAATCACACTATTATTATCGCACATATTATTATTATTATTATTATTATTATTATTATTCCACCCATTTTTTGGACCGCTACTCCTCCCAGAGTTTTCGCACCACATACACGTGCCATATGTCAAATTGACCGGCTTCTTTGGGAATCGTGTGCTATTACTTTGTGGAATGTTTCGCTGCACGGTTTTTGAGAAATATGACTTTTTATGGCCAATTTTTCGCCATAGGGATGAATGTAAAACGTGACGTCATACATATGTGAGCGGTGAAGTCACAGCATTGGTCGGCTTAGCACACGTGATGCACTTTTAACCTGCTTCATCTACAGGAAATTTAGAATCCAGATGCGGTGCATATCTCCATTTTCGTCGTAATTACAGAAAACACACATTCGTAAACTTCAAATGATTCATACCACAATGTAGATAAAACCTTGACGAACACGTACATGCACGGATTGTGTTGTTCAAACGAGGTTTCCTGGCGACTTAGCCACCACAGTGGATATAGCTTAATGCGGAAGTGCACGCGATAAAAACGGTATTCCAAATGCAAAATTACAAATGAAAACGCTGTCAGCTAGGTATATCAACAAACATATGACTTAGGCATACCCAGATTTCCTCAAAAATAATAGTATTTCACAAGATATTACGCGAAATCGTTGACAACGTTTCGTCAAATGCAGCGTCTTTGAATGCTACTAGTGCTAACAAAGAGTGCATGCATTGAATGCGACGATTAAAACACTTTCGGTTGACCTAAAAAAACCATATTCCAAAACCAAAATTAGACGTGCTGTTATACCTGGTTAGAAAGCTTATGCTCTCACCTACTGAATAAACGAATTCTCAAACAAGCCAGACTGTACTAAAGAGTGCAACAACGCCGTCAACAACACGTGTGCACCAGCTTCTGATCCGGTCTTCAGTGGGCTTGTAATACCACACATGTTGCTTTGGGTGTTGTCGAACTTTGTAGTACAATCTGGCTTGATCTACACATCATCGATCTAATAGGTGACAGAATAAGCTTTCTAACAATGTATAATATGTCAAATTTTACTTTTGTAATACCGTTTTATATTCCAGCGAGTTGGAAACTTTGGTCTCGTTATAACTGCATTACACATCAGTCTGCATTACACGTCAGACTTAGGGTTTTTCCAAGACCCTCTGAACATGCCAGCTAGCTTTGTGATTCGCCGTCACTCGTCACCGCATACCGCAAGTAGAACACTGAGATCTCAAATTTTGATGAAAGGATAATTTAGCTCTGAATATATGTGTCGCAAATCAACTCGTTGTAGTGATGTTATAGCAGGTACACAATGCCCTGTCTCTGCTTATACTACAGAAACTGTTCACTCCGTTCAGCACAAAGTCGACTTTGCATTGGCGGCAACCACACTTCACAATTTCTGCAGGAATTGTCTAGTTATTATTATTATTATTCCACCCATTTTTTGGACCGCTACTCCTCCCAGAGTTTTTGCACCACATACACGTGCCATATGTCAAATTGACCGGCTTCTTTGGGAATCGTGTGCTATTACTTTGTGGAAAGTTTCACTGCACGGTTTTTGAGAAATATGACTTTTTATGGCCAATTTTTCCCCATAGGGATGAATGTAAAACGTGACGTCATACATATGTGAGCGGTGAAGTCACAGCATTGGTCGGCTTAGCACACGTGATGCACTTTTAACCTGTTTCATCTACAGGAAATTTAGAATCCAGATGCGGTGCATATCTCCATTTTCGTCGTAATTACAGAAAACACACATTCGTAAACTTCAAATGATTCATACCACAATGTAGATAAAACCTTGACGAAGACGCACATGCACGGATTGTGTTGTTCAAACGAGGTTTCCTGGCGACTTAGCCACCACAGTGGATATAGCTTAATGCGGAAGTGCACGCGATAAAAACGGTATTCCAAATGCAAAATTACAAATGAAAACGCTGTCAGCTAGGTATATCAACAAACATATGACTTAGGCATACCCAGATTTCCTCAAAAATAATAGTATTTCACAAGATATCACGCAAAATCGTTGACAACGTTTCGTCAAATGCAGCGTCTTTGAATGCTACCAGTGCTAACAAAGAGTGCATGCATTGAATGCGACGATTAAAACACTTTCGGTTGACCTAAAAAAACCATATTCCAAAACCAAAATTAGACGTGCTGTTATACCTGGTTAGAAAGCTTATGCTCTCACCTACTGAATAAACGAATTCTCAAACAAGCCAGACTGTACTAAAGAGTGCAACAACGCCGTCAACAACACGTGTGCACCAGCTTCTGATCCGGTCTTCAGTGGGCTTGTAATACCACACATGTTGCTTTGGGTGTTGTCGAACTTTGTAGTACAATCTGGCTTGATCTACACATCATCGATCTAATAGGTGACAGAATAAGCTTTCTAACAATGTATAATATGTCAAATTTTACTTTTGTAATACCGTTTTATATTCCAGCGAGTTGGAAACTTTGGTCTCGTTATAACTGCATTACACATCAGTCTGCATTACACGTCAGACTTAGGGTTTTTCCAAGACCCTCTGAACATGCCAGCTAGCTTTGTGATTCGCCGTCACTCGTCACCGCATACCGCAAGTAAAACACTGAGATCTCAAATTTTGATGAAAGGATAATTTAGCTCTGAATATGTGTGTCGCAAATCAACTCGTTGTAGTGATGTTATAGCAGGTACACAATGCCCTGTCTCTGCTTATACTACAGAAACTGTTCACTCCGTTCAGCACAAAGTCGACTTTGCATTGGCGGCAACCACACTTCACAATTTCTGCAGGAATTGTCTAGTTATTATTATTATTATTCCACCCATTTTTTGGACCGCTACTCCTCCCAGAGTTTTCGCACCACATACATGTGCAATGTGTCAGATCGAGCGGCTTGATCGGGAATGAAGTGCTATTACTTTGTGGAAAGTTTGGGTGGACGGTTTTTGAGAAATTTGACTTTTTTGGGGGAATTTTTCCCATAGAGAATGAATGGTGGAATGTTCACCCTTGTGATGTCACAATGCTGTCTTCTCACCTTTATGATGTCACAATGGTCTGTCTTCTAGCAGCAGTGCTCTGGTCTCTCTCTGGCTTTGGACATTCAGCATTCATCTCTATGGGGCAAAATTGCCCTCAAAATGTGGGATGCCTCATTGGACGTGTTAGAGAGTCGATTGTCCATTGGTGTAAATTAACCTCACCCCCTTTCCTGATTGGCCGACATTTGATATTTAATTACTTTTCAACCGTTTGTCATAGAGAATTGTGGATCGCGTCATTGGACTCAGTAAAGACGGAGCAACCACCTAGCAACACCCTAGCAACCACCTAGAACAGCCTAGCAACAGCCTGGAACTCCATAGCAACCACCTAGCAACAGCATCGCAACTGCCTAGAACTCTATAGCAAATACCTAGAAAACCCTAGCAACCACCTGGAACTCCATAACAACCATCTAACAACACCCTAGCAACCACCTAGAACACCCTAGCAACTGCTTAGAACTCCATAGCAACCACCTAGCAACACCTTAGCAACCGCTTAGAACTTTATGGGAATCACCTAGCAACACCCTAGCAACCACTTAGAACAGTCTTGCAACAGCCTAGATCTCAATAGCAACCACTTAGCAACACCATAGCAACCACCTAGAACTCCATAGCAACCACCTAGCAACACCGTAGCAACCACCTGGAACACCATAACAACTGCCTAGCAACACCCTAGCAACTGCCTATAGCTCCATAGCAACCACCTAGCAACATCTTAGCAACCACCTAGAATACCCTAGCAACACCCTAGCAACCGCCTATAACTCCATAGCAAATGCCTAGCAACACCCTAGCAACCACCTAGAATACCCTAGCAACACCCTAGCAACCGCCTATAACTCCATAGCAAATGCATAGCAAAACCCTAGCAACCGGCTATAACTCCATAGCAACCGCATAGCAACACCATAGCAACCACCTAGAACTCCATAGCATCCACCTAACAACCACCTAGAATACCCTAGCAACCACGTAGCAACACCCTAGCAACCACCTGTAACACCATAACAACTGCCTAGCAACACCCTAGCAACGACCTATAACTTCATAGCAACCTCCTAACAACCACCTAGCAACACCCTAGCAACCGACTATAACTCCATAGCAGCCACCTAGTAACACCCTAGCAACCACCTGGAACACCATAACTGCCTAGCAACACCCTAGCAACTGCCTATAACTCCATAGCAACCACCTAGCCACATCCTAGCAACCACTTAGAATACCCTAGCAACCACCTAGCAATGCCCTAGCAACCACCTAGCAACACCCTAGCAACACCCTAGAACTCCATAGCAACTACCTAACAACACCCTAGCAACCACCTAGAACACTCCATAGCCATGTTTTAGAAATCCCCTAGACACCACCCAAAACACCCTACCAACTGCCTTAGAACAGTAAACCAACTACTTAGCACAGTTCACTCTGTGCACCACAAAGTCGACTTTGCATTAGCGGCAACCACACTTCACAATTTCTGCAGGAATTGTCTAGTTATTATTATTATTATTATAATACTTTCCGCAATGTGAGTCTATGGCAGGCCATAGAACCCATTGGTAGTTTTTTATGAAATTTGGCATATTGTTAAAGGACAGTCCAATGTATCCAGGCCTCAAATTTGGGGTCAATCCATCCAACTCTGTAGCGCCACCAACAGGCCAAACTTCAAGGTACATTTTTGCTTATAACTTTTGAACCGTTTGTTCTAGAGTTGTGGGGATTGTTTCTCCTGAATCCTTGGGTCATGCCGATTCCAATGCACTCATTGCCGTTAAAACGCGTCATAATAGATTTTCCGCCATATTGAATTATTCGATAAACCTACTTTTGCGAACTAGTCCTAGGGCGTTTATCCAATCAACACCAAATTCGGTATATATGATCTACAGACGGTGCTGACCAAAAGTAATTCACAGAATATTGATAAAGATATTTAAATGGCCACAATTCGCCAATGAATATTGAGGAGGGCGTGGCTTGTCACATGAAGGTGTTTAAATTCTGAACGGTTTCCCCTACCACCATGAAACATGATCGGCACATCAGCAGGCATAAGTGGAGGCTAACCCTCCATTTTCGGCTTGATTGAGCAAAGTGGTGGCGCTAGAGAGCTCATTTTCTGTTTAGGCATAACCGCTATGCCGATGTTTTCGAAACTCGGCAAACATGTATTGGGGCACTTTATATGGAGAGGGAGGAAATATGAAGCCGATTGGCTAAAAGTTGGCGCTGTTATGAGCAAAAAGTTGTTTTTCTTAGATAATTTTGAACAAGCATATCTCCGGCCCCGTTTGAGCTACAGCCATGAAATTTTGCACATATGTGCAACTCGTCAAGGGTAACAAGTTTCCAATTAGGACCCATAAGCCCCGCCCATTGGATCATCCACAAATTAGACATTTTTGACAAATGCTTCTTATGCTTTCTGTCATGGAAGTCTCGTCTTTTTAATGTCATTATACATAAACGGCAGCAGATGGCGGCATTTATCTATAACATGGTTGCCTTTCACAGGGAAATGATTCAATGTTATCAGATTTCCCTGTAGGCATAGATCCCTATGGTGGTTGTTTATGATAATTGGCACGTTGATGAAGCACAGTCCATTGGATACTGGCATCGCATTTGGGGTCAATCCATCTAACTCTGTAGCGCCACCAACAGGCCAAAGTTCAAGGTACATATTTGCTTATAACTTTTGAACCGTTTGTTCTAGAGTTGTGCGGATTGTTTCCTCTGAATACTTGGCTCATGCCGATTCCAAAGCACCCATTGCCATTAAAACGCGTCATAGTAGATATTCCACCATTTTGAATTATTCGAAAAACCTACTTTTGCGAACTAGTCCTAGGGCGTTGTTCCGATCACCACCAAATTCGGTACGTATGATCTACAGACGGTGCTGACCAAAAGTTATTCACAGAATTTTGATAAAGATATTTAAATGGCCACAATTAGCCAATGAATATTTAGGAGGGTGTGGCTTGTAACATGAAGGTGTGTAAATTCTGAACGGTTACACCTACCACCATGAAACTTGGTAGGCATATCAGCAGCCATAAGGGGAGGCTAAGCCTCCATTTTCAGCCCGATCAAGTAAAGTGGTGGCGCTAGAGAGCTCATTTTCTGTTTCGGTATAAGCGCAATGCCAATGTTTTCGAAACTCAGCATACATGTATTGGGGCCCTCCAAATGGACAGGGAGCAAATATGAAGCCGATTGGCCTACAGGTGGCGCTATCATGAGCAAAAAGGTGTTTTTTTTAGTTAGATTTGAACAAGCATATCTCCGGCCCCATTTGAGCTACAGTCATGAAATTTTGCACATATGTGCAACTCGTCATGGGTAACAAGTTTCCAATTAGGACCCATAAGCCCCGCCCATTGGATCTTCCGCAAATTAGACATTTTCTGTCCAAGAGTTGTGATCTTCCACAAATTAAACTTTTTTGACAAATGCTTCAAATGCTGTCTGCCATGGAAGTTCATGGCAGAACCTATAACCGACTGGTCGGTTTTTACAAAACTTTGCAGAATGGTGGAGGGTTATGCCGTTCGCCCTGTGATGGACTAGTGTCTTGTTCAGGTGTTGTTCTGTTTCTTGTCTGCCTGGCGCCCCTGTCGTGCTTGGCCCCTTCATTGCTGCTCGCAGCTATATTTAGGGGCCAAGCACCGAAGGTGCAGGGCACCTATTGTAATCGTTAGTATTATTATTAGGGGCCAAGCACCGAAGGTGCAGGGCACCTATTGTAATCGTTAGTATTATTATTATTATTATTATTTCTGCAATGCGAGTCTATGGCAGCCCATAGAACCCATTGGTAACTTTTTATGAAATTTGGCACATTGATAAAGGACAGAACAATGTATACAGGCCTCAAATTTGGGGTCAATCCATCCAACTCTGTAGCGCCACCAACAGGCCAAAGTTCAAGGTACATTATTGCTTATAACTTTTGAACCGTTTGTCCTAGAGTTGTGCGGATTGTTTCTCCTGAATCCTTGGGTCATGCCGATTCCAATGCACTCATTGCCGTTAAAAGGCGTCATAACAGATTTTCCGCCATTTTGAATTATTCGAAAAACCTACTTTTGCGAACTAGTCCTAGGGCGTTGATCCGATCACCACCAAATTCGGTATATACGATCTACAGACGGTGCTGACCAAAAGTTATTCACAGAATTTTGATTGATCAAATGATATGGCCACAATCAGCCAATGAATGTTGAGGAGGGCGTGGCTAAATACATGAAGCTGTGTAAATTCTGAACGGTTTCACCTACCAACCTAAAACTTGGTAGACATATAAACAGACATAAATGGAGGCTAAGCCTCCATTTTCGGCCCGATCAAGCAAAGTGGTGGCGCTAGAGAGCTCATTTTTTGTTTTGGCATAACCGCTATGCCGATGTTTTCAAAACTCGGCGCACATGTATTGGGGCACTCTATATGGACAGGGCGGAAATATGAAGCCGATTGGCTGTATGGTGGCGCTATAATGAGTAAAAAGGTGTTTATCTTGCCTAATTTTGAACAAGCATATCTCCGGCCCCATTTGAGCTACAGTCATGAAATTTTGCACATATGTGCAACTCGTCAAGGGTAACAAGTATCCAATTAGGACCCATAAGCCCCGCCCATTGGATCTTCCGCAAATTAGACATTTTCTGTCCTAGAGTTGTGATCTTCCACAAATGAGACTTCTTTGAAAAATGCTTCAAATGCTTTCTGCCATGGAAGTCTATGGCGGCCCCTGTAACCGACTGGTCGGTTTTTACAAAACTTTGCAGAATGGTAGAGGGCTGTGCCATTCGCCCTGCGATGGACTGGTATCTTGATCAGGGGTTGTTCTGTTTGCTTGTCGGCCTGGAGTCCCATTCGTGCTTGGCCCCTCCATTGCTGCTCGCAGCTATATTTAGGGGCCAAGCACCGAAGGTGCAGGGCACCTATTGTAATCGTTAGTATTATTATTATTATTATTATTATTATTATACTTTCTGCAATGCGAGTCTATGGCAGCCCATAGAACGCATTGGTAACTTTTTATGAAATTTGGCACATTGATAAAGGACAGTCTGATGTATCCAGGCATCGAATTTGGGGTCAATCCATCCAACTCTGTAGCGCCACCAACAGGCCAAAGTTCAAGGTACATTTTTGTTTATAACTTTTGAACCGTTTGTCCTAGAGTTGTGGGGATTGTTTCCCCTGAATCCTTGGGTCATGCCGATTCCAATGCACCCATTGCCGTTAAAACGCGTCATAATAGATTCTCCGCCATTTTGAATTATTCAAAAAACCTACTTTTGCGAACTAGTCCTAGGGCGTTGTTCCGATCACCACCAAATTCGATACGTATGATCTACAGACGGTGCTGACCAAAAGTTATTCACAGAATTTTGATTAAGATATTTAAATGGCCACAATTAGCCAATGAATATTTAGGAGGGCGTGGCTTGTAACATGAAGGTTTGTAAATTCTGAACGGTTACACCTACCAACCTAAAACTGGGTAGACATATCAACAGACATAAGTGGAGGCTAACCCTCCATTTTCGGCCCGATCAAGCAAAGTGGTGGCGCTAGAGAGCTCATTTTCTGTTTTGGCATAACCGCTATGCCGATGTTTTCGAAACTCGGCACACATGTATTGGGGCACTCTATATGGACAGGGCGGAAATATGAAGCCGATTGGCTGTATGGTGGCGCTATAATGAGCAAAAAGGTGTTTTTCTTGCATAATTTTGAACAAGCATATCTCCGGCCCCATTTGAGCTACAGTCATGAAATTTTGCACATATGTGCAACTCGTCCAGGGTAACAAGTTTCCAATTAGGACCCATAAGCCCCGCCCATTGGATCTTCCGCAAATCAGACATTTTATGTCCTAGAGTTGTGATCTTCCACAAATGAGACTTCTTTGAAAAATGCTTCAAATGCTTTCTGCCATGGAAGTCTATGGCGGCCCCTATAACCGACTGGTCGGTTTTTACAAAACTTTGCAGAATGGTAGAGGGTTATGCCGTTCGCCCTGCGATGGACTGGTGTCTTGATCAGGGGTTGTTCTGTTTGCTTGTCGGCCTGGAGTCCCATTCGTGCTTGGCCCCTCCATTGCTGCTCGCAGCTATATTTATTATTATTATTATACTTTCTGCAATGCGAGTCTATGGCAGCCCATAGAACCCATTGGTAACTTTTTATGAAATTTGGCACATTGATAAAGGACAGTCTGATGTATCCAGGCATCGAATTTGGGGTCAATCCATCCAACTCTGTAGCGCCACCAACAGGCCAAAGTTCAAGGTACATTTTTGCTTATAACTTTTGAACCGTTTGTCCTAGAGTTGTGGCGATTGTTTCTCCTGAATCCTTGGGTCATGCCGATTCCAATGCACCCATTGCCGTTAAAACGCGTCATAATAGATTTTCCGCCATTTTGAATTATTCAAAAAACCTACTTTTGCGAACTAGTCCTAGGGCGTTGTTCCGATCACCACCAAATTCGGCACGTATGATCTGCAGACGGTGCTGACCAAAAGTTATTCACAGAATTTTGATAAAGATATTTAAATGGCCACAATTAGCCAATGAATATTTAGGAGGGCGTGGCTTGTAACATGAAGGTTTGTTAATTCTGAACGGTTACACCTACCAACCTAAAACTAGGTAGACATTTCAAGAGACATAAGTGGAGGCTAACCCTCCATTTTCGGCCCGATCAAGCAAAGTGGTGGCGCCAGAGAGCTCATTTTCTGTTTTGGCATAACCGCTATGCAGATGTTTTCGAAACTCGGCACACATGTATTGGGGCACTCTATATGGACAGGGCGGAAATATGAAGCCGATTGGCTGCATGGTGGCGCTATAATGAGCAAAAAGGTGTTTTTCTTGCATAATTTTGAACAAGCATATCTCCGGCCCCATTTGAGCTACAGTCATGAAATTTTGCACATATGTGCAACTCGTCAAGGGTAACAAGTTTCCAATAAGGACCCATAAACCCCGCCCATTGGGTCTTCCGCAAATTAGACATTTGTTGTGCTATAGCTGTGATCTTCCACAAATCAAACTATTATGACGAATGCTTCAAAAGCTTTCTGCCATGGAAGTCTATGACGGCCCCTATAACCAACTGGTCGGATTTTACAAAACTTTGCAGAATGGTAGAGGGTTATGCCGTTCTCCCTGCGATGGACTGGTGTCTTGTACAGAGGTTGTTCTGGTTGCTTGTTCTCCTGGCGCCCCATTCGTGCTTGGCCCCTCCATTGCTGCTCGCAGCTATATTTATTATTATTATTATACTTTCTGCAATGCGAGTCAATGGCAGCCCATAGAACCCATTGGTAGTTTTTTATGAAATTTGCCACATTGATAAAGGACAGTCCAATGTATACAGACCTCGAATTTGGGGTCAATCCATCGAACTCTGTAGCGCCACCAATAGGCCAAACTTCAAGGTACATATTTGCAAATAACTTTTGAACCGTTTGTCCTAGAGCTCTGGGGATTGTATCTCCTGAATCCTTGGGTCATGCCGATTCCAATGCACCCATTGCCGTTAAAACGCGTCATAATAGATTTTCCGCCATTTTGAATTATTCGAAAAAGCTACTTTTGCGAACTAGTCCTAGGGCGTTGTTCCGATCACCACCAAATTCGGTACGTATGATCTACAGACGGTGCTGACCAAAAGTTATTCACAGATTTTTGATAAAGATATTTAAATGGCCACAGTTAGCCAATGAATATTTAGGAGGGCGTGGCTTGTAACATGAAGGTTTGTAAATTCTGAACGGTTACACCTACCAACCTAAAACTGGGTAGACATATCAAGAGACATATGTGGAGGCTAACCCTCCATTTTCGGCCTGATCAAGCAAAGTGGTGGCGCTAGAGAGCTCATTTTCTGTTTTGGAATAACCGCTATGCCGATATTTTCGAAACTCGGCACACATGTATTGGACCACTCAATATGGACAGGGCGGAAATATGAAGCCGATTGGCGTGTATGGTGGCGCTATAATGAGTAAAAAGGTGTTTATCTTGCATAATTTTGAACAAGCATATCTCCGGCCCCATTTGAGCTACAGTCATGAAATTTTGCACATATGTGCAACTCGTCAAGGGTAACAAGTTTCCAATTAGGACCCATAAGCCCCGCCCATTGGATCTTCCACAAATTCCACATCTTTTATAAATGCTTCAAATGCTTTCTGCCATGGAAGTCTATGGCGGCCCCTATAACCGACTGGTCGGTTTTTACAAAACTTTGCATAATGGTAGAGGGTTATGCCGTTCGTCCTGCGATGCACTGGCATCTTGTTCAGTGGTTGTTCTGTCTGCTTGTCGGCCTGGTGCCCCATTCGTCCTTGGCCCCTTCATTGCTGCTCGCAGCTATATTTATTATTATTATTATTATTATTATTATTATACTTTCTGCAATGCGAGTCTATGGCAGCCCATAGAACCCATTGGTAACTTTTTATGAAATTTGGCTCATTGATAAAGGACAGTACAATGTATACAGGCCTCATATTTGGGGTCAATCCATCAAACTCTGTAGCGCCACCAACAGGCCAAAATTCAAGGTACATTTTTGCTCATAACTTTTGAACCGTTTGTCGTAGAGTTGTGGGGATTGTTTCTCCTGAATCCTTGGGTCATGCCGATTCCAAAGCACCCATTGCCGTTAAAACGCGTCATAATAGATTTTTCGCCATTTTGAATAATTCAATAAACCTACTTTTGCGAACTAGTCCTAGGGCGTTGATCCGATCACCACCAAATTCGGTACGTATGATCTACAGACGACGCTGACCAAAAGTTATTCACAGAATTTTGATTAAGGTATTTGAATGGCCACAATTAGCCAATGAATATTTAGGAGGGTGTGGCTTGTAACATGAAGGTGTGTAAATTCTGAACGGTTACACCTACCACCATGAAACTTGGTAGGCATATCAGCAGCCATAAGGGGAGGCTAAGCCTCCATTTTCAGCCCGATCAAGTAAAGTGGTGGCGCTAGAGAGCTCATTTTCTGTTTCGGTATAAGCGCAATGCCAATGTTTTCGAAACTCAGCATACATGTATTGGGGCCCTCCAAATGGACAGGGAGCAAATATGAAGCCGATTGGCCTACAGGTGGCGCTATCATGAGCAAAAAGGTGTTTTTTTTAGTTAGATTTGAACAAGCATATCTCCGGCCCCATTTGAGCTACAGTCATGAAATTTTGCACATATGTGCAACTCGTCATGGGTAACAAGTTTCCAATTAGGACCCATAAGCCCCGCCCATTGGATCTTCCGCAAATTAGACATTTTCTGTCCAAGAGTTGTGATCTTCCACAAATTAAACTTTTTTGACAAATGCTTCAAATGCTGTCTGCCATGGAAGTTCATGGCAGAACCTATAACCGACTGGTCGGTTTTTACAAAACTTTGCAGAATGGTGGAGGGTTATGCCGTTCGCCCTGTGATGGACTAGTGTCTTGTTCAGGTGTTGTTCTGTTTCTTGTCTGCCTGGCGCCCCTGTCGTGCTTGGCCCCTTCATTGCTGCTCGCAGCTATATTTAGGGGCCAAGCACCGAAGGTGCAGGGCACCTATTGTAATCGTTAGTATTATTATTATTATTATTATTATTATTATTATTATTATTATTATTATTATTATACTTTCCGCAATGCGAGTCTATGGCAGCCCATAGAACCCATTGGTAGTTTTTTATGAAATTTGGCACATTGATAAAGGACAGGCCAATGTATCCAGGCCTCAAATTTGGGGTCAATCCATCCAACTCTGTAGCGCCACCAACAGGCCAAACTTCAAGGCTCATTTTTGCTTATAACTTTTGAACCGTTTGTCCTAGAGTTGTGGGGATTGTTTCCCCTGAATCCTTGGGTCATGCCGATTTCAATGCACCCATTGCCGTTAAAACGCGTCATAATAGATTTTCCGCCATTTTGAATTATTCAAAATACCTACTTTTGCGAACTAGTCCTAGGGCGTTGATCCGATTACCACCAAATTCGGTTCGTATGATCTACAGACGGTGCTGACCAAAAGTTATTCACAGAATTTTGATTGATCAAATGATATGGCCACAATCAGCCAATGAATATTGAGGAGGGCGTGGCTTGATACATGATGGCGTGTAAATTCTGAACGGTTTCACCTACCACCATGAAACTTGGTAGACATATCAACAGACATAAGTGGAGGCTAACCCTCCATTTTCAGCCCGATCAAGCAAAGTGGTGGCACTAGAGAGCTCATTTTCTGTATTGGCATAACCGCTATGCCGATGTTTTCGAAACTCAGCACATATGTATTGGGGCACTCCAAACGGAAAGGGAGGAAATATCAAGCCGATTGGCCAAAAGTTGGCGCTGTAATGAGCAAAAAGGTGTTTATCTTAGATAATTTTGAACAAGCATATCTCCGTCCCCATTTGAGCTACAGTTATGAAATTTTGCACATATGTGCAACTCGTCAAGGGTAACAAGTTTCCTATTAGGACCCATAAGCCCCGCCCATTGGATCTTCCGCAAATTCCACAATTTTTATAAATGCTTCAAATGCTTTCTGCCATGGATGTCTATGGCGGCCCCTATAACCGACTAGTCGGTTTTTACAAAACTTTGCAGCATGGTTGTGCCGTTCGCCCTGCGATGGACTGGCGTCTTGTTCAGTGGTTGTTCTATAAAGGACAGTCCAATGTATACAGGCATCGAATTTGGGGTCAATCCATCCAACTCTGTAGCGCCACCAACAGGCCAAAGTTCAAGGTACATTTTTGCTTATAACTTTTGAAACTTTTGTCCTAGAATTGTGGGGATTGTTTCTCCTAAATCCTTGGGTCATTCCGATTCCAATGCACTAATTGCCCTCAAAACTCGTCATAATAGATTTTCCGCCATTTTGAATTTTTTAAAAAACCTACTTTTGCGAACTAGTCCTAGGGCGTTGATCCGATCACCACCAAATTTGGTACTTATGATCTACAGATGGTGCTGACCAAAAGGTATTCACAGAATTTTGATTGATCAAATGATATGGCCACAATCAGCCAATGAATATTGAGGCGGCCGTGGCTTGATACATGAAGGTGTGTAAATTCTGAACGGTTTCAACTACCACCATGAAACTTGGTAGACATATCAACAGACATAAGTGGAGGCTAACCCTCCATTTTCGGCTTGATCAAGGAAAGTGGTGGCGCCAGAGAGCTCATTTTATGTTTAGGCATAACCGCTGTGCCGATGTTTTCGAAACTCGGGACAGATATATTGGGGCATTATATATGGACAGGGAGGAAATATGAAACCGATTGGCCAAAAGGTGGCGCTGTCATGAGCAAAAAGGTGTTTATCTTAGATAATTTTGAACAAGCATATCTCCGGCCCCATTTGAGCTACAGTCATGAAATTTTGCACATATGTGCAACTCGTCAAGGGTAACAAGTTTCCAATTAGGACCCATAAGCCCCACCCATTGGATCTTCCGCAAATTAGACATTTTTTGTCCTATAGCTGTGATCTTCCACAAATTAAACTTTTTTGAGAAATGCTTCAATTGCTTTCTGCCATGGAAGTCTATGGCGGCCCCTATAACCGACTGGTCGGATTTTACAAAACTTTGCGGATTGGTAGAGGGTTATGCCGTTCACCCTGCGATGGACTGGTGTCTTGTTCAGGGGTTGTTCTGGTTGTCGGCCTGGTGCGCCTGTCGTGCTTGGCCCCTCCATTGCTGCTCGCAGCTATATTTAGGGGCCAAGCACCGAAGGTGCAGGGCACCTATTGTAATCGTTAGTATTATTATTATTAGGGGCCAAGCACCGAAGGTGCAGGGCACCTATTGTAATCGTTAGTATTATTAGGGGCCAAGCACCGAAGGTGCAGGGCACCTATTGTAATCGTTAGTATTATTAGGGGCCAAGCACCGAAGGTGCAGGGCACCTATTGTAATCGTTAGTATTATTAGGGGCCAAGCACCGAAGGTGCAGGGCACCTATTGTAATCGTTAGTATTATTATTATTAGGGGCCAAGCACCGAAGGTGCAGGGCACCTATTGTAATCGTTAGTATTATTATTATTATTATTATTATTATTATACTTTCTGCAATGCGAGTCTATGGCAGCCCATAGAACCCATTGGTAACTTTTTATGAAATTTGGCACATTGATAAAGGACAGTCCAATGTATAGAGGCATAGAATTTTGGGTCAATCCATCCAACTCTGTAGCGCCACCAACTGGCCAAAGTTAAAGGTACATTTTTGCTTATAACTTTTGAACCGTTTGTCCTAGAGTTGTGCGGATTGTTTCTCCTGAATCCTTGGGTCGTGCCGATTCCAATGCACTCATTGCCGTTAAAACGCGTCATAATAGATTTTCCGCCATTTTGAATTATTCAAAAAACCTACTTTTGCGAACTAGTCCTAGGGCGTTGTTCCGATCACCACCAAATTCGGTACGTATGATCTACAGACGGTGATGACCAAAAGTTATTCACAGAATTTTGATAAAGATATTAAAATGGCCACAATTAGCCAATGAATATTTAGGAGGGCGTGTCTTGTAACATGAAGGTTTGTAAATTCTGAACGGTTACACCTACCAACCTAAAACTTGGTAGACATATCAAGAGACATAAGTGGAGGCTAACCCTCCATTTTCGGCCCGATCAAGCAAAGTGGTGGCGCTAGAGAGCTCATTTTCTGTTTTGGCATTACCGCTATGCCGATGTTTTCGAAACTCGGCACACATGTATTGGGGCACTCTATATGGACAGGGCGGAAATATGAAGCCGATTGGCTGTATGGTGGCGCTATAATGAGCATATAGGTGTTTTTCTTTTATAATTTTGAACAAGCATATCTCCGGCCCCATTTGAGCTACAGTCATGAAATGTTGCACAAATGTACAACTCGTCAAGGGTAACAAGTTTCCAATAAGGACCCATAAGCCCCGCCCATTGGATCTTCCGCAAATTAGACATTTTCTGTCATAGAGTTGTGATCTTCCACAAATGAGACTTCTTTGAAAAATGCTTCAAATGCTTTCTGCCATGGAATCTATTGCGGCCCCTATAACCAACTGGTCGGTTTTTTACAAAACTTTGCAGAATGGTAGAGGGTTATGCCATTCGTCCTGCGATGGACTGGTGTCTTGTAACAGGGGTTGTTCTGGTTGCTTGTCCGCCTGGCGCCCCTGTCGTGCTTGGCCCCTCCATTGCTGCTCGCAGCTATATTTATTATTATTTCTGCAATGCGAGTCTATGGCAGCCCATAGAACCCATTGGTGGTTTTTTATGAAATTTGGCACATTGATAAAGAACAGTACAATGTATACAGGCCTCAAAATTGGGGTCAATCCATCCAACTCTGTAGCGCCACCAACAGGCCAAAGTTCAAGGTACATTTTTGCTTATAACTTTTGATCCGTTTGTCCTAGAGTTGTGGGGATTGTTTCTCCTGAATCCTTGGGTCATGCCGATTCCAATGCACCCATTGCAGTTAAAACGCGTCATAATAGATTTTCCGCCATTTTGAATAATTCAAAAAACCTACTTTTGCGAACTAGTCCTAGGGCGTTGATCCGATCACCACCAAATTCGGTACGTATGATCTACAGATGGTGCTGACCAAAAGTTATTCACAGAATTTTGATAAAGATATTTAAATGGCCACAATTAGCCAATGAATATTTAGGGGGGCGTGTCTTGTAACATGAAGGTTTGTAAATTCTGAACGGTTACACCTACCAACCTAAAACTTGGTAGACATATCAAGAGACATAAGTGGAGGCTAACCCTCTATTTTCGGCCCGATCAAGCAAAGTGGTGGCGTTAGAGAGCTCATTTTCTGTTTTGGCATAACCACTATGCCGATGTTTTCGAAACTCGGCACACATGTATTGGGGCACTCTATATGGACAGCGCGGAAATATGAAGCCGATTGGCTGCATGGTGGCGCTATAATGAGCAAAAAGGTGTTTTTCTTGCATATATTTGAACAAGCATATCTCCTGCCCCATTTGAGCTACAGTCATGAAACTTTGCACATATGTGCAACTCATCAAGGGTAACAAGTTTCCAATAAGGACCTATAAGCCCCGCCCATTGGATCTTCCGCAAAATAGACCTTTCTTGTCCTAGGGCTGTGATCTTCTGCAAATTTGACATTTTTGACAAATGCTTCAATTGCTTCCTGCCATGGAAGTCTATGGCAGCCGCTATAACCGACAGTTCGGATTTTACAAAACTTTGCTGAATGGTAGAGGGTTATACCGTTTGCCCTGCAATGGACTGGGGTTGTTCTGGTTGCTTGTCGGCTTGGTGCCCCATTCGTGCTTGGCCCCTTCATTGCTGCTCGCAGCTATATTTATTATTATTATTATACTTTCTGCAATGCGAGTCTATGGCAGCCCATAGAACCCATTGGTAACTTTTTATGAAATTTGGCACATTGATAAAGGACAGTACAATGTATACAGGCCTCAAATTTGGGGTCAAACCATCCAACTCTGTTGCGCCACCAACAGGCCAAAGTTCAAGGTACATTTTTGCTTATAACTTTTGAACCATTTGTCCTAGACTTGTGGGGATTGTTTCCCCTGAATCCTTGGGTCATGCCGATTCCAATGCACTCAATGCCGTTAAAACGCGTCATAATAGATTTTCCGCCATTTTGAATTATTCGAAAAACCTACTTTTGCGAACTAGTCCTAGGGCGTTGTTCCGATCACCACCAAATTCGGTCCGTATAATCTACAGACGGTGCTGACCAAAAGATATTCACAGAATTTTGATAAAGATATTTAAATGGCCACAATTAGCCAATGAATATTTAGGAGGGCGTGTCTTGTAACATGAAGGTTTGTAAATTCTGAACGGTTACACCTACCAACCTATAACTTGGTTGACATATCAAGAGACATAAGTGGAGGCTAACCCTCCATTTTCGGCCCGATCAAGCAATATGGTGGCGCTAGAGAGCTCATTTTCTGTTTTGGCATAACTGCTATGCCGATGTTTTCGAAACTCGGCACACATGTATTGGGGCACTCTATATGGACAGCGCGGAAATAGGAAGCCGATTGGCTGCATGGTGGCGCTATAAAGAGCAAAAAGGTGTTTTTCTTGCATAATTTTGATCAAGCATATCTCCGGCCCCATTTGAGCTACAGTCATGAAATTTTGCACATATGTGCAACTCGTCACGGGTAACAAGTTTCCAATTAGGACCCATAAGCCCCGCCCATTGGATCTTCCGCAAATTAGACATTTTCTGTCCTAGAGTTGTGATCTTCCACAAATGAGACTTCTTTGAAAAATGCTTCAAATGCTTTCTGCCATGGAATCTATTGCGGCCCCTATAACCGACTGGTCGGTTTTTACAAAACTTTGCAGAATGGTAGAGGGTTATGCCATTCGTCCTGTGATGGACTGGTGTCTTGTAACAGGGGTTGTTCTGGTTGCTTGTCGGCCTGGTGCCCCATTCGTGCTTGGCCCCTCTATTGCTGCTCGCAGCTATATTTAGGGGCCAAGCACCGAAGGTGCAGGGCACCTATTGTAATCGTTAGTATTATTATTATTATTATTATTATTATTATTATTATTATTATTATTATTATTATTATTATTATACTTTCCGCAATGCGAGTCTATGGCATCCCATTGAACCCATTGGTAGTTTTTTATGAAATTATGCACATTGATAAAGGACAGTCCAATGTATCCAGGCCTTAAATTTGGGGTCAATCCATCGAACTCTGTAGCGCCACCAACAGGCCAAACCTCAAGGTACATTTTTGCTTATAACTTTTGAACCGTTTGTCCTAGAGTTATGGGGATTGTTTCTCCTGAATCCTTGGGTCATGCCGATTCCAATGCACTCATTGCCGTTAAAACGCGTCATAATAGATCTTCCGCCATATTGAATTATTCGATAAACCTACTTTTGCGAACTAGTCCTAGGGCGTTTATCCAATCAACACCAAATTCGGTATATATGATCTACAGACGGTGCTGACCAAAAGTTATTCACAGAATATTGATAAAGATATTTAAATGGCCACAATTCGCCAATGAATATTGAGGAGGGCGTGGCTTTTCACATGAAGGTGTTTAAATTCTGAACGGTTTCACCTACCACCATGAAACATGATCGGCACATCAGCAGGCATAAGTGGAGGCTAACCCTCCATTTTCGGCTTGATTGAGCAAAGTGGTGGCACTAGAGAGCTCATTTTCTGTTTAGGCATAACCGCTATGCCGATGTTTTCGAAACTCGGCAAACATGTATTGGGGCACTTTATATGGAGAGGGAGGAAATATGAAGCCGATTGGCTAAAAGTTGGCGCTGTTATGAGCAAAAAGGTGTTTTTCTTAGATAATTTTGAACAAGCATATCTCCGGCCCCGTTTGAGCTACAGTCATGAAATTTTGCACATATGTGCAACTCGTCAAGGGTAACAAGTTTCCAATTAGGACCCATAAGCCCCGCCCATTGGATCATCCACAAATTAGACATTTTTGACAAATGCTTCTTATGCTTTCTGCCATGGAAGTCTCGTCTTTTTAATGTCATTATACATTAACGGCAGCAGATGGCGGCATTTATCTATAACATGGTTGCCTTTCACAGGGAAATGGTTCAATGTTATCAGATTTCCCTGTAGGCATAGATCCCTATGGTGGTTGTTTATGATAATTGGCACGTTGATGAAGCACAGTCCATTGGATACTGGCATCGCATTTGGGGTCAATCCATCCAACTCTGTAGCGCCACCAACAGGCCAAAGTTCAAGGTACATATTTGCTTATAACTTTTGAACCGTTGGTCCTAGAGTTGTGGGGATTGTTCCTCCTGAATCCTTGGGTCATGCCGATTCCAATGCACCCATTGCCGTTAAAACGCGTCATAATAGATTTTCCGCCATTTTGAATTATTCAAAAAACCTACTTTTGCGAACTAGTCCTAGGGCGTTGTTCCGATCACCACGAAATTCGGTACGTATGATCTACAGACGGTGCTGACCAAAAGTTATTCACAGAATTTTGATCAAGATATTTAAATGGCCACAATTAGCCAATGAATATTTAGGAGGGCGTGGCTTGTAACGTGAAGGTTTGTAAATTCTGAACGGTTACACCTACCAACCTAAAACTTGATAGACATATCAAGAGACATAAGTGGAGGCTAACCCTCCATTTTCGGCCCGATCAAGCAAAGTGGTGACGCTAGAGAGCTCATTTTCTGTTTTGGCATAACCGCTATGCCGATGTTTTCGAAACTCGGCCCAAATGTATTGGGGCACTCTATATGGACAGGGCGGAAATATGAAGCCGATTGGTTGTATGGTGGCGCTATAATGAGCAACAAATTGTTTTTCTTGCATAATTTTGAACAAGCATATCTCCGGCCCCATTTGAGCTACAGTCATGAAATTTTGCACATATGTGCATCTCGTCAAGGGTAACAAGTTTCCAATTAGGACCCATAAGCCCCGCCCATTGGATCTTCCGCAAATTAGACATTTTCTGTCCTAGAGTTGTGATTTTCCACAAATGAGACTTCTTTGAAAAATGCTTCAAATGCTTTCTGCCATGGAAGTCTATGGCGGCCCCTATAACCGACTGGTCGGTTTTTACAGAACTTTGCAGAATGGTAGAGGGTTATGCCGTTCGCCCTGCGATGGACTGGAGTCTTGATCAGGGGTTGTTCTGTTTGCTTGTCGGCCTGGAGTCCCATTCGTGCTTGGCCCCTCCATTGCTGCTCGCAGCTATATTTATTATTATTATTATACTTTCTGCAATGCGAGTCTATGGCAGCCCATAGAACCCATTGGTAGTTTTTTATGAAATTTGGCACATTGATAAAGGACAGTCCAATGTATCCAGGCCTCAAATTTGGGGTCAATCCATCGAACTCTGTAGCGCCACCAACAGGCCAAACTTCAAGGTACATTTTTGCTTATAACTTTTGAACCGTTTGTCCTAGAGTTGTGGGGATTGTTTCCCCTGAATCCTTGGGTCATGCCGATTTCAATGCACCCATTGCCGTTAAAACGCGTCATAATAGATTTTCCGCCATTTTGAATTATTCAAAAAATCTCCTTTTGCGAACTAGTCCTAGGGCGTTGATCCGATTACCACCAAATTCGGTACGTATGATCTACAGACGGTGCTGACCAAAAGTTATTCACAGAATTTTGATTGATCAAATGATATGGCCACAATCAGCCAATGAAAATTGAGGAGGGCGTGGCTTGATACATGATGGCGTGTAAATTCTGAACGGTTTCACCTACCACCATGAAACTTGGTAGACATATCCACAGACATAAGTGGAGGCTAACCCTCCATTTTCAGCCCGATCAAGCAAAGTGGTGGCGCTAGAGAGCTCATTTTCTGTTTAGGCATAACCGCTATGCCGATGTTTTCGAAACTCAGCACACATGTATTGGGGCACTCCAAACGGAAAGGGAGGAAATATCAAGCCGATTGGCCAAAAGGTGGCGCTGTAATGAGCAAAAAGGTGTGTTTCTTAGATAATTTTGAACAAGCATATCTCCGTCCCCATTTGAGCTACAGTTATGAAATTTTGCACATATGTGCATCTCGTCAAGGGTAACAAGTTTCCTATTAGGACCCATAAGCTCCGCCCATTGGATCTTCCGCAAATTAGACATTTTTTGTCCTAGAGCTCTGATCTTCCACAAATGAGACTTCTTTGAAAAAAGCTTCAAATGCTTTCTGCCATGGATGTCTATGGCGGCCCCTATAACCGACTGGTCGGTTTTTACAAAACTTTGCAGAATGGTAGAGGGTTGTGCCTTTCTCCCTGCGATGGACTGCCGTCTGGTTCAGTGGTTGTTCTGTTTGCTTGTCGGCCTGGCGCCCCATTCGTGCTTGGCCCCTCCATTGCTGCTCGCAGCTATATTTAGGGGCCAAGCACCGAAGGTGCAGGGCACCTATTGTAATCGTTAGTATTATTATTATTATTATTATTATTATACTTTCTGCAATGCGAGTCTATGGCAGCCCATAGAACCCATTGGTAACTTTTTATGAAATTTGGCACATTGATAAAGGACAGTCTGATGTATCCAGGCATCGAATTTGGGGTCAATCCATCCAACTCTGTAGCGCCACCAACAGGCCAAATTTCAAGGTACATTTTTGCTGATAACTTTTGAACCGTTTGTCCTAGAGTTGTGGGGATTGTTTCTCCTGAATCCTTGGGTCATGCCGATTCCAATGCACCCATTGCCGTTAAAACGCGTCATAATAGATTTTCCGCCATTTTGAATAATTCAAAAAACCTACTTTTGCGAACTAGTCCTAGGGCGTTGATCTGATCACCACCAAATTGGGTTTATATGATCTACAGACGGTGCTGACCAAAAGTTATTCACAGAATTTGATAAAGATATTCAAATGGCCACAATTAGCCAATGAATATATAGGAGGGCGTGGCTTGTAACATGAAGGTTTGTAAATTCTGAACGGTTACACCTACCAACCTAAAACTTGGTTGACATATCAAGAGACATAAGTGGAGGCTAACCCTCTATTTTCGGCCCGATCAAGCAAAGTGGTGGCGCTAGAGAGCTCATTTTCTGTTTTGGCATAACCGCTATGCCGATGTTTTCGAAACTCGGCACACATGTATTGGGGCACTCCAAACGGAAATGGAGGAAATATCAAGCCGATTGGCCAAAAGGTGGCGCTATAATGAGCAAAAATGTGTTTTTCTTAGATAATTTTGATCAAGCATATCTCCGGCCCCATTTGAGCTACAGTCATGAAATTTTGCACATATGTGCAACTCGTCAAGGGTAACAAGTTTCCAATTAGGACCCATAAGCCCCGCCCATTGGATCTTCCGCAAATTAGTCATTTTCTGTCCTAGAGTTGTGATCTTCCACAAATGAGACTTCTTTGAAAAATGCTTCAAATGCTTTCTGCCATGGAAGTCTATGGCGGCCCCTGTAACCGACTGGTCGGTTTTTACAAAACTTTGCAGAATGGTAGAGGGTTGTGCCGTTCGCCCTGCGATGGACTGGTGTCTTGATCAGGGGTTGTTCTGTTTGCTTGTCGGCCTGGAGTCCCATTCGTGCTTGGCCCCTCCATTGCTGCTCGCAGCTATATTTATTATTATTATTATACTTTCTGCAATGCAAGTCTATGGCAGCCCATAGAACCCATTGGTAGTTTTTTATGAAATTTGGCACATTGATAAAGGACAGTCCAATGTATCCAGGCCTCGAATTTGGGGTCAATCCATCCAACTCTGTAGCGCCACCAACAGGCCAAACTTCAAAGTACATATTTGCTTATAACTTTCGATCCGTTTGTCCTAGAGTTGTGGGGATTGTTTCTCCTGAATCCTTGGGTCATGCCGATTCTAATGCACCCATTGCCGTTAAAACGCGTCATAATATATTTTCCGCCATTTTGAATTATTCGAAAAACCTCCTTTTGCGAACTAGTCCTAGGGCGTTGATCCGATCACCACCAAATTCGGTATGTGTGATCTACAGACGGTGCTGACCAAAAGTTATTCACAGAATTTTGATTTATCAAATGATATGGACACAATCTGCCAATGAATGTTGAGGAGGGCGTGGCTAAATACATGAAGGTGTGTAAATTCTGAACGGTTTCACCTACCACCATGAAATTTGGTAGACATATCAAGAGCCATAAGGGGAGGCTAACCCTCCATTTTCAGCCCGATCAAGCAAAGTGGTGGCGCTAGAGAGCTCATTTTCTGTATTGGCATAACCGCTTTGCCGATGTTTTCAAAACTCGGCACACATGTATTGGGGCACTCCAAACGGAAAGGGAGGAAATATCAAGCCGATTGGCCAAAAGGTGGCGCTGTCATGAGCATAAAGGTGTTTTTCTTAGATAATTTTGATCAAGCATATCTCCGGCCCCATTTGAGCTACAGTCATGAAATTTTGCACATATGTGCAACTCGTCAAGGGTAACAAGTTTCCAATTAGGACCCATAAGCCCCGCCCATTGGATCTTCCGCAAATTCCACAATTTTTATAAATGCTTCAAATGCTTTCTGCCATGAAAGTCTTGACTTTTTATGTCATTATACATTAACGACAGCAGATGGCGCCATTTATCTATAAAACGGTAGCTTTTCACAATGAGATGGTTCAATGGTATTAGAATTCCCTGTAGACATAGATCCTCTTGGTGGTTTTTTTTTGATATTTGGTATGTTGATAAAGGACAGTCCATTGTATCCAGGCATCGCATTTGGGGTCAATCCATCCATCTCTGTAGGGCCGCCAACAGGTAAAACTTCAAGTTACATATTTGCTTATAACTTCTGACCCGTTTGTCCGAGAGTTGTGATTTTCTGCAAATTAAACTTTTTTGACAAATGCTTCAAATGCTTTCTGCTATTGAAGTCTATGGCGGCCCCTATAACCGACTGGTCGGTTTTTACAAAACTTTGCAGAATGGTAGAGGGTTGTGCCTTTCTCCCTGCGATGGACTGGCGTCTTGTTCAGTGGTTGTTCTGTTTGCTTGTCGGCCTGGTGCCCCATTCGTGCTTGGCCCCTCCATTGCTGCTCGCAGCTATATTTAGGGGCCAAGCACCGAAGGTGCAGGGCACCTATTGTAATCGTTAGTATTATTATTATTATAATTATTATTATTATTATTATTATTATTATTATTATTATACTTTCTGCAATGTGAGTCTATGGCAGGCCATAGAACCCATTGGTAGTTTTTTATGAAATTTGGCATATTGTTAAAGGACAGTCCAATGTATCCAGGCCTCAAATTTGGGGTCAATCCATCCAACTCTGTAGCGCCACCAACAGGCCAAACTTCAAGAAACATTTTTGCTTATAACTTTTGAACCGTTTGTCCTAGACTTGTGGGGATTGTTTCCCCTGAATCCTTGGGTCATGCCGATTTCAATGCACCCATTGCCCTCAAAACGCGTCATAATAGATTTTCCACCATTTTGAATTATTCAAAAAACATACTTTTGCGAACTAGTCCTAGGGCGTTGATCCGATTACCACCAAATTCGGTACGTATGATCTACAGACTGTGCTGACCAAAAGTTATTCACAGAATTTTGATAAAGGAATTTATTTGGCCACAATGAGCCAATGAATGTTGAGGAGGGCGTGGCTTGTAACATGAAGGTGTGTAAATTTTGAACAGTGTCACCTAACACAATGAAACTTGGTAGACACATCAGCAGACATATGTGGAGGCTAACCCTCCATTTTCGGCCCGATCAAGCAATGTGGTGGCGCTAGAGAGCTCATTTTCTGTTTAGGCATAACCGCTATGCCGATGTTTTCAAATCTCGGCACACATGTATTGGGGCACTCTATATTAACAGGGAGCATATATGAAGCCGATTGGCCAAAAGGTGGCGCTGCAATGAGCAAAAAGGTGTTTTTCTTTTATAATTTTGAACAATCATATCTCCGGCCCCATTTGAGCTACAGTCATGAAATTTTGCACATATGTGCAACTCGTCATGGGTAACAAGTTTCTAATTAGGACCTTTAAGCTCCGCCCATTAGATCTTCCACAAATTAGACATTTTTGAAAAATGCTTCAAATGCTTTCTGCCATGGAAGTCTAGACTTTTTAATGTCATTATACATTAACGACAGCAGATGGCGCCATTCATCTATAAAATGGTTGCTAATCTCAAGGAGATGGTTCAATGGAATTCGAAAACCCTGTAGGCATAGATCCCCTTGCTGGTTTTTTATGATAATTGGCATGTTTATTAAGGACAGTCCAATGTATCCAGGGATCGAATTAGGGGTCAATCCATCCAACTCTGTAGCGCCACCAACAGGCCAAACTTCAAGGTACATTTTTGCTTATAACTTTTGAACCGTTTGTCCTAGAGTTGTGGGGATTGTTTCCTCTGAATCCCTGGGTTATGCCGATGCCATTGCACCCATTGCCGGTAAAACGCGTCATAATAGATTTTCCGCCATTTTGAATTATTCGAATAACCTACTTTTGCGAACTAGTCCTAGGGCGTTGATTCGATCACCACCAAATTCGGTATATATGATCTACAGACAGTGCTGACCAAAAGTTATTCACAGAATTTTGATTGATCAAATGATATGGCCACAATCAGCCAATGAATGTTGAGGAGGGCGTGGCTAAATACATGAAGGTGTGTAAATTCTGAACGGTTTCACCTACCACCATGAAACTTGGTAGACATATCAACAGGCATTAGGGGAGGCTAACCCTCCATTTTCGGCCCAGTCAAGCAATGTGGTGGCGCTAGAGAGCTCATTTTCTGTTTAGGCATAACCGCTATGCCAATGTTTTCGAAACTCGGCACACATGTATTGGGGCACTCCAAACGGAAAGGGAGGAAATATGAAGCCGATTGGCTGTATGGTGGCGCTATAATCAGTAAAAAGGTGTTTTTCTTGCATAATTTTGAACAAGCATATCTCCGGCCCCATTTGAGCTACAGTCATGAAATTTTGCACATATGTGCAACTCGTCAAGGGTAACAAGTTTCCAATTAGGACCCCATAAGCCCCGCCCATTGGATCTTCTGCAAATTAGACATTTTCTGTCCTAGAGTTGTGATCTTCCACAAATGAGACTTCTTTGAAAAATGCTTCAAATGCTTTCTGCCATGGAAGTCTATGGCGGCCCCTATAACCGACTGGTCGGTTTTACAAAACTTTGCAGAATGGTAGAGGGTTGTGCCTTTCTCCCTGCGATGGACTGGTGTCTTGTTCAGTGGTTGTTCTGTTTGCTTGTCGGCCTGGAGTCCCATTCGTGCTTGGCCCCTCCATTGCTGCTCGCAGCTATATTTAGGGGCCAAGCACCGAAGGTGCAGGGCACCTATTGTAATCGTTAGTATTATTATTATTATTATTATTATTATTATTATTATTATTATTATTATTATTATTATACTTTCCGCAATGCGAGTCTATGGCATCCCATTGAACCCATTGGTAGTTTTTTATGAAATTATGCACATTGATAAAGGACAGTCCAATGTATCCATGCCTCAAATTTGGGGTCAATCCATCGACCTCTGTAGCGCCACCAACAGGCCAAACTTCTAGGTACATTTTTGCTTATAACTTTTGAACCGTTTGTCCTAGAGTTGTGGGGATTGTTTCCCCTGAATCCTTGGGTCATGCCGATTTCAAGGCACCCATTGCCGTTAAAACGCGTCATAAAAGATTTTCCGCCATTTTGAATTATTCAAAAAACCTACTTTTGCGAACTAGTCCTAGGGCGTTGATCCGATTACCACCAAATTCGGTTCGTATGATCTACAGACCGTGCTGACCAAAAGTTATTCACAGAATTTTGATTGATCAAATGATATGGCCCCAATCAGCCAATGAATATTGAGGAGGGCGTGGCTTGATACATGATGGCGTGTAAATTCTGAACGGTTTCACCCACCACCATGAAACTTGGTAGACATATCAACAGACATAAGTGGAGTCCAACCCTCCATTTTCAGCCCGATCAAGCAAAGTGGTGGCGCTAGAGAGCTCATTTTCTGTTTAGGCATAACCGCTATGCCGATGTTTTCGAAACTCAGCACACATGTATTGGGGCACTCCAAACGGAAAGGGAGTAAATATCAAGCCGATTGGCCAAAAGGTGGCGCTGTAATGAGCAAAAAGGTGTTTTTCATAGATAATTTTGAACAAGCATATCTCCGTCCCCATTTGAGCTACAGTTATGAAATTTTGCACATATGTGCAACTCGTCAAGGGTAACAAGTTTCCTATTAGGACCCATAAGCCCCGCCCATTGGATCTTCCGCAAATTCCACAATTTTTATAAATGCTTCAAATGCTTTCTGCCATGGATGTCTATGGCGGCCCCTATAACCGACTAGTCGGTTTTTACAAAACTTTGCAGCATGGTTGTGCCGTTCGCCCTGCGATGGACTGGCGTCTTGTTCAGTGGATGTTCTATAAAGGACAGTCCAATGTATACAGGCATCGAATTTGGGGTCAATCCTTCCAACTCTGTAGCGCCACCAACAGGCCAAAGTTCAAGGTACATTTTTGCTTATAACTTATGAAACGTTTGTCCTAGAATTTTGGGGATTGTTTCTCCTAAATCCTTGGGTCATGCCGATTCCAATGCACCAATTGCCCTCAAAACGCGTCATAATAGATTTTCCGCCATTTTGAATTATTCAATAAACCTACTTTTGCGAACTAGTCCTAGGGCGTTGATCCGATCACCACCAAATTCGGTACTTATGATCTACAGATGGTGCTGACCAAAAGGTATTCACAGAATTTTGATTGATCAAATGATATGGCCACAATCAGCCAATGAATATTGAGGCGGGCGTGGCTTGATACATGAAGGTGTGTAAATTCTGAACGGTTTCAACTACCACCATGAAACTTGGTAGACATATCAACAGACATATGTGGAGGCTAACCCTCCATTTTCGGCCCGATCAGGCAAAGTGGTGGCGCTAGAGAGCTCATTTTCTGTTTTGGCATTACCGCTATGCCGATGTTTTCGAAACTCGGGACAGATATATTGGGGCATGATATATGGACAGGGCGGAAATATGAAACCGATTGGCCAAAAGGTGGCGCTGTCATGAGCAAAAAGGTGTTTATCTTAGATAATTTTGAACAAGCATATCTCCGGCCCCATTTGAGCTACAGTCATGAAATTTTGCACATATGTGCAACTCGTCAAGGGAAACAAGTTTCCAATTAGGACCCATAAGCCCCGCCCATTGGATCTTCCGCAAATTAGTCATTTTTTGTCCTATAGCTGTTATCTTCCACAAATTAAACTTTTTTGAGAAATGCTTCAATTGCTTTCTGCCATGGAAGTCTATGGCGGCCCCTATAACCGACTGGTCGGATTTTACAAAACTTTGTGGATTGGTAGAGGGTTATGCCGTTCACCCTGCGATGGACTGGTGTCTTGTTAACGGGTTGTTCTGGTTGTCGGCCTGGTGCGCCTGTCGTGCTTGGCCCCTCCATTGCTGCTCGCAGCTATATTTATTATTATTATTATACTTTCTGCAATGCGAGTCTATGGCAGCCCATAGAACCCATTGGTAACTTTTTATGAAATTTGGCACATTGATAAAGGACAGTCTGATGTATCCAGGCATCGAATTTGGGGTCAATCCATCCAACTCTGTAGCGCCACAAACAGGCCAAAGTTCAAGGTACATTTTTGCTTATAACTTTTGAACCGTTTGTCCTAGAGTTGTGGGGATTGTTTCTCCTGAATCCTTGGGTCATGCCGATTCCAATGCACCCATTGCCGTTAAAACGCGTGATAATAGATTTTCCGCCATTTTGAATTATTCAAAAAACCTACTTTTGCGAACTAGTCCTAGGGCGTTGTTCCGATCACCACCAAATTCGGTACGTATGATCTACAGACGGTGCTGACCAAAAGTTATTCACAGAATTTTGATAAAGATATTTAAATGGCCACAATTAGCCAATGAATATTTAGGAGGGCATGTCTTGTAACATGAAGGTTTGTAAATTCTGAACGGTTACACCTACCAACCTAAAACTTGGTTGACATATCAAGAGACATAAGTGAAGGCTAACCCTCCATTTTCGGCCCGATCAAGCAAAGTGGTGGCGCTAGAGAGCTCATTTTCTGTTTTGGCATAACCGCTATGCCGATGTTGTCGAAACTCGGCACACATGTATTGGGGCACTCCAAACGGAAAGGGAGGAAATATCAAGCCGATTGGCCAAAAGGTGGCGCTGTCATGAGCATGAAGGTGTTTTTCTTAGATAATTTTGATCAAGCATATCTCCGGCCCCATTTGAGCTACAGTCATGAAATTTTGCACATATGTGCAACTCGTCAAGGGTAACAAGTTTCCAATTAGGACCCATAAGCCCCGCCCATTGGATCTTCCGCAAATTCCACAATTTTTATAAATGCTTCAAATGCTTTCTGCCATGAAAGTCTTGACTTTTTATGTCATTATACATTAACGACAGCAGATGGCGCCATTTATCTATAAAACGGTAGCTTTTCACAATGAGATGGTTCAATGGTATTAGAATTCCCTGTAGACATAGATCCTCTTGGTGGTTTTTTTTTGATATTTGGTATGTTGATAAAGGACAGTCCATTGTATCCAGGCATCGCATTTGGGGTCAATCCATCCATGTCTGTAGGGCCGCCAACAGGTAAAACTTCAAGTTACATATTTGCTTATAACTTCTGACCCGTTTGTCCGAGAGTTGTGATTTTCTGCAAATTAAACTTTTTTGACAAATGCTTCAATTGCTTTCTGCCATGGAAGTCTATGGCGGCCCCTATAACCGACTGGTCGGATTTTACAAAACTTTGCGGATTGGTAGAGGGTTATGCCGTTCACCCTGCGATGGACTGGTGTCTTGTTCAGGGGTTGTTCTGGTTGTCGGCCTGGTGCGCCTGTCGTGCTTGGCCCCTCCATTGCTGCTCGCAGCTATATTTAGGGGCCAAGCACCGAAGGTGCAGGGCACCTATTGTAATCGTTAGTATTATTATTATTAGGGGCCAAGCACCGAAGGTGCAGGGCACCTATTGTAATCGTTAGTATTATTAGGGGCCAAGCACCGAAGGTGCAGGGCACCTATTGTAATCGTTAGTATTATTAGGGGCCAAGCACCGAAGGTGCAGGGCACCTATTGTAATCGTTAGTATTATTAGGGGCCAAGCACCGAAGGTGCAGGGCACCTATTGTAATCGTTAGTATTATTATTATTATTATTATTATTATACTTTCTGCAATGCGAGTCTATGGCAGCCCATAGAACCCAGTGGTAACTTTTTATGAAATTTGGCACATTGATAAAGGACAGTACAATGTATACAGGCCTCAAATTTGGGGTCAAACCATCCAACTCTGTTGCGCCACCAACAGGCCAAAGTTCAAGGTACATTTTTGCTTATAACTTTTGAACCATTTGTCCTAGACTTGTGGGGATTGTTTCCCCTGAATCCTTGGGTCATGCCGATTCCAATGCACTCAATGCCGTTAAAACGCGTCATAATAGATTTTCCGCCATTTTGAATTATTCGAAAAACCTACTTTTGCGAACTAGTCCTAGGGCGTTGTTCCGATCACCACCAAATTCGGTCCGTATAATCTACAGACGGTGCTGACCAAAAGATATTCACAGAATTTTGATAAAGATATTTAAATGGCCACAATTAGCCAATGAATATTTAGGAGGGCGTGTCTTGTAACATGAAGGTTTGTAAATTCTGAACGGTTACACCTACCAACCTATAACTTGGTTGACATATCAAGAGACATAAGTGGAGGCTAACCCTCCATTTTCGGCCCGATCAAGCAATATGGTGGCGCTAGAGAGCTCATTTTCTGTTTTGGCATAACTGCTATGCCGATGTTTTCGAAACTCGGCACACATGTATTGGGGCACTCTATATGGACAGCGCGGAAATAGGAAGCCGATTGGCTGCATGGTGGCGCTATAAAGAGCAAAAAGGTGTTTTTCTTGCATAATTTTGATCAAGCATATCTCCGGCCCCATTTGAGCTACAGTCATGAAATTTTGCACATATGTGCAACTCGTCACGGGTAACAAGTTTCCAATTAGGACCCATAAGCCCCGCCCATTGGATCTTCCGCAAATTAGACATTTTCTGTCCTAGAGTTGTGATCTTCCACAAATGAGACTTCTTTGAAAAATGCTTCAAATGCTTTCTGCCATGGAATCTATTGCGGCCCCTATAACCGACTGGTCAGTTTTTACAAAACTTTGCAGAATGGTAGAGGGTTATGCCATTCGTCCTGTGATGGACTGGTGTCTTGTAACAGGGGTTGTTCTGGTTGCTTGTCGGCCTGGTGCCCCATTCGTGCTTGGCCCCTCTATTGCTGCTCGCAGCTATATTTATTATTATTATTATACTTTCTGCAATGCGAGTCTATGGCAGCCCATAGAACCCATTGGTAGTTTTTTATGAAATTTGGCACATTGATAAAGGACAGTCCAATGTATCCAGGCCTCAAATTTGGGGTCAATCCATCGAACTCTGTAGCGCCACCAACAGGCCAAACTTCAAGGTACATTTTTGCTGATAACTTTTGAACCGTTTGTCCTAGAGTTGTGGGGATTGTTTCTCCTGAATCCTTGGGTCATGCCAATTTCAATGCACCCATTGCCGTTAAAACGCGTCATAATAGATTTTCCGCCATTTTGAATAATTCAAAAAACCTACTTTTGCGAACTAGTCCTAGGGCGTTGATCTGATCACCACCAAATTGGGTTTATATGATCTACAGACGGTGCTGACCAAAAGTTATTCACAGAATTTGATAAAGATATTCAAATGGCCACAATTAGCCAATGAATATATAGGAGGGCGTGGCTTGTAACATGAAGGTTTGTAAATTCTGAACGGTTACACCTACCAACCTAAAACTTGGTTGACATATCAAGAGACATAAGTGGAGGCTAACCCTCTATTTTCGGCCCGATCAAGCAAAGTGGTGGCGCTAGAGAGCTCATTTTCTGTTTTGGCATAACCGCTATGCCGATGTTTTCGAAACTCGGCACACATGTATTGGGGCACTCCAAACGGAAATGGAGGAAATATCAAGCCGATTGGCCAAAAGGTGGCGCTATAATGAGCAAAAATGTGTTTTTCTTAGATAATTTTGATCAAGCATATCTCCGGCCCCATTTGAGCTACAGTCATGAAATTTTGCACATATGTGCAACTCGTCAAGGGTAACAAGTTTCCAATTAGGACCCATAAGCCCCGCCCATTGGATCTTCCGCAAATTAGTCATTTTCTGTCCTAGAGTTGTGATCTTCCACAAATGAGACTTCTTTGAAAAATGCTTCAAATGCTTTCTGCCATGGAAGTCTATGGCGGCCCCTGTAACCGACTGGTCGGTTTTTACAAAACTTTGCAGAATGGTAGAGGGTTGTGCCGTTCGCCCTGCGATGGACTGGTGTCTTGATCAGGGGTTGTTCTGTTTGCTTGTCGGCCTGGAGTCCCATTCGTGCTTGGCCCCTCCATTGCTGCTCGCAGCTATATTTATTATTATTATTATACTTTCTGCAATGCAAGTCTATGGCAGCCCATAGAACCCATTGGTAGTTTTTTATGAAATTTGGCACATTGATAAAGGACAGTCCAATGTATCCAGGCCTCGAATTTGGGGTCAATCCATCCAACTCTGTAGCGCCACCAACAGGCCAAACTTCAAAGTACATATTTGCTTATAACTTTCGATCCGTTTGTCCTAGAGTTGTGGGGATTGTTTCTCCTGAATCCTTGGGTCATGCCGATTCTAATGCACCCATTGCCGTTAAAACGCGTCATAATATATTTTCCGCCATTTTGAATTATTCGAAAAACCTCCTTTTGCGAACTAGTCCTAGGGCGTTGATCCGATCACCACCAAATTCGGTATGTGTGATCTACAGACGGTGCTGACCAAAAGTTATTCACAGAATTTTGATTTATCAAATGATATGGACACAATCTGCCAATGAATGTTGAGGAGGGCGTGGCTAAATACATGAAGGTGTGTAAATTCTGAACGGTTTCACCTACCACCATGAAATTTGGTAGACATATCAAGAGCCATAAGGGGAGGCTAACCCTCCATTTTCAGCCCGATCAAGCAAAGTGGTGGCGCTAGAGAGCTCATTTTCTGTATTGGCATAACCGCTTTGCCGATGTTTTCAAAACTCGGCACACATGTATTGGGGCACTCCAAACGGAAAGGGAGGAAATATCAAGCCGATTGGCCAAAAGGTGGCGCTGTCATGAGCATAAAGGTGTTTTTCTTAGATAATTTTGATCAAGCATATCTCCGGCCCCATTTGAGCTACAGTCATGAAATTTTGCACATATGTGCAACTCGTCAAGGGTAACAAGTTTCCAATTAGGACCCATAAGCCCCGCCCATTGGATCTTCCGCAAATTCCACAATTTTTATAAATGCTTCAAATGCTTTCTGCCATGAAAGTCTTGACTTTTTATGTCATTATACATTAACGACAGCAGATGGCGCCATTTATCTATAAAACGGTAGCTTTTCACAATGAGATGGTTCAATGGTATTAGAATTCCCTGTAGACATAGATCCTCTTGGTGGTTTTTTTTTGATATTTGGTATGTTGATAAAGGACAGTCCATTGTATCCAGGCATCGCATTTGGGGTCAATCCATCCATCTCTGTAGGGCCGCCAACAGGTAAAACTTCAAGTTACATATTTGCTTATAACTTCTGACCCGTTTGTCCGAGAGTTGTGATTTTCTGCAAATTAAACTTTTTTGACAAATGCTTCAAATGCTTTCTGCTATTGAAGTCTATGGCGGCCCCTATAACCGACTGGTCGGTTTTTACAAAACTTTGCAGAATGGTAGAGGGTTGTGCCTTTCTCCCTGCGATGGACTGGCGTCTTGTTCAGTGGTTGTTCTGTTTGCTTGTCGGCCTGGTGCCCCATTCGTGCTTGGCCCCTCCATTGCTGCTCGCAGCTATATTTAGGGGCCAAGCACCGAAGGTGCAGGGCACCTATTGTAATCGTTAGTATTATTATTATTATAATTATTATTATTATTATTATTATTATTATTATTATTATTATACTTTCTGCAATGTGAGTCTATGGCAGGCCATAGAACCCATTGGTAGTTTTTTATGAAATTTGGCATATTGTTAAAGGACAGTCCAATGTATCCAGGCCTCAAATTTGGGGTCAATCCATCCAACTCTGTAGCGCCACCAACAGGCCAAACTTCAAGAAACATTTTTGCTTATAACTTTTGAACCGTTTGTCCTAGACTTGTGGGGATTGTTTCCCCTGAATCCTTGGGTCATGCCGATTTCAATGCACCCATTGCCCTCAAAACGCGTCATAATAGATTTTCCACCATTTTGAATTATTCAAAAAACATACTTTTGCGAACTAGTCCTAGGGCGTTGATCCGATTACCACCAAATTCGGTACGTATGATCTACAGACTGTGCTGACCAAAAGTTATTCACAGAATTTTGATAAAGGAATTTATTTGGCCACAATGAGCCAATGAATGTTGAGGAGGGCGTGGCTTGTAACATGAAGGTGTGTAAATTTTGAACAGTGTCACCTAACACAATGAAACTTGGTAGACACATCAGCAGACATATGTGGAGGCTAACCCTCCATTTTCGGCCCGATCAAGCAATGTGGTGGCGCTAGAGAGCTCATTTTCTGTTTAGGCATAACCGCTATGCCGATGTTTTCAAATCTCGGCACACATGTATTGGGGCACTCTATATTAACAGGGAGCATATATGAAGCCGATTGGCCAAAAGGTGGCGCTGCAATGAGCAAAAAGGTGTTTTTCTTTTATAATTTTGAACAATCATATCTCCGGCCCCATTTGAGCTACAGTCATGAAATTTTGCACATATGTGCAACTCGTCATGGGTAACAAGTTTCTAATTAGGACCTTTAAGCTCCGCCCATTAGATCTTCCACAAATTAGACATTTTTGAAAAATGCTTCAAATGCTTTCTGCCATGGAAGTCTAGACTTTTTAATGTCATTATACATTAACGACAGCAGATGGCGCCATTCATCTATAAAATGGTTGCTAATCTCAAGGAGATGGTTCAATGGAATTCGAAAACCCTGTAGGCATAGATCCCCTTGCTGGTTTTTTATGATAATTGGCATGTTTATTAAGGACAGTCCAATGTATCCAGGGATCGAATTAGGGGTCAATCCATCCAACTCTGTAGCGCCACCAACAGGCCAAACTTCAAGGTACATTTTTGCTTATAACTTTTGAACCGTTTGTCCTAGAGTTGTGGGGATTGTTTCCTCTGAATCCCTGGGTTATGCCGATGCCATTGCACCCATTGCCGGTAAAACGCGTCATAATAGATTTTCCGCCATTTTGAATTATTCGAATAACCTACTTTTGCGAACTAGTCCTAGGGCGTTGATTCGATCACCACCAAATTCGGTATATATGATCTACAGACAGTGCTGACCAAAAGTTATTCACAGAATTTTGATTGATCAAATGATATGGCCACAATCAGCCAATGAATGTTGAGGAGGGCGTGGCTAAATACATGAAGGTGTGTAAATTCTGAACGGTTTCACCTACCACCATGAAACTTGGTAGACATATCAACAGGCATTAGGGGAGGCTAACCCTCCATTTTCGGCCCAGTCAAGCAATGTGGTGGCGCTAGAGAGCTCATTTTCTGTTTAGGCATAACCGCTATGCCAATGTTTTCGAAACTCGGCACACATGTATTGGGGCACTCCAAACGGAAAGGGAGGAAATATGAAGCCGATTGGCTGTATGGTGGCGCTAAAATCAGTAAAAAGGTGTTTTTCTTGCATAATTTTGAACAAGCATATCTCCGGCCCCATTTGAGCTACAGTCATGAAATTTTGCACATATGTGCAACTCGTCAAGGGTAACAAGTTTCCAATTAGGACCCCATAAGCCCCGCCCATTGGATCTTCTGCAAATTAGACATTTTCTGTCCTAGAGTTGTGATCTTCCACAAATGAGACTTCTTTGAAAAATGCTTCAAATGCTTTCTGCCATGGAAGTCTATGGCGGCCCCTATAACCGACTGGTCGGTTTTACAAAACTTTGCAGAATGGTAGAGGGTTGTGCCTTTCTCCCTGCGATGGACTGGTGTCTTGTTCAGTGGTTGTTCTGTTTGCTTGTCGGCCTGGAGTCCCATTCGTGCTTGGCCCCTCCATTGCTGCTCGCAGCTATATTTAGGGGCCAAGCACCGAAGGTGCAGGGCACCTATTGTAATCGTTAGTATTATTATTATTATTATTATTATTATACTTTCCGCAATGCGAGTCTATGGCAGCCCATAGAACCCATTGGTAACTTTTTATGAAATTTGGCACATTGATAAAGGACAGTACAATGTATACAGGCCTCAAATTTGGGGTCAATCCATCCAACTCTGTAGCGCCACCAACAGGCCAAAGTTCAAGGTACATTTTTGCTTATAACTTTTGAACCGTTTGTCCTAGAGTTGTGCGGATTGTTTCTCCTGAATCCTTGGGTCATGCCGATTCCAATGCACCCATTGCCGTTAAAACGCGTCATAATAGATTTTCCGCCATTTTGAATATTTCGAAAAACCTACTTTTGCGAACTAGTCCTAGGGCGTTGTTCCGATCACCACCAAATTCGGCACGTATGATCTGCAGACGGTGCTGACCAAAAGTTATTCACAGAATTTTGATAAAGATATTTACATGGCCACAATTAGCCAATGAATATTTACGAGGGCGTGGCTTGTAACATGAAGGTTTGTAAATTCTGAACAGTTACACCTACCAACGTAAAACTTGGTAGACATATCAAGAGACATAAGTGGAGGCTAACCCTCTATTTTCGGCCCGATCAAGCAAAGTGGTGGCGCTAGAGAGCTGATTTTCTGTTTTGGCATAACCGCTATGCCGATGTTTTCGAAACTCGGCGCACATGTATTGGGGCACTCTATATGGACAGGGCGGAAATATGAAGCCGATTGGCTGTATGGTGGCGCTATAATGAGCAAAAAGGTGTTTTTCTTGCCTAATTTTGAACAAGCATATCTCCGGCCCCATTTGAGCTACAGTCATGAAATTTTGCACATATGTGCAACTCGTCAAGGGTAACAAGTATCCAATTAGGACCCATAAGCCCCGCCCATTGGATCTTCCGCAAATTCAACATTTTTGATAAATGCTTCAAATGCTTTCTGCCATGGAAGTCTATGGAGGCCCCTCTAACTAACTGGTCGGTTTTTACAATACTTTGCAGAATGGTAGAGGGTTGTGCCTTTCACCCTGCGATGGACTGGCGTCTTGTTCAGGGTTTGTTCTGTTTCCTTGTCGGCCTGGTGCCCCATTCGTGCTTGGCCCCTCCATTGCTGCTAGCAGCTATATTTATTATTATTATTATACTTTCTGCAATGCGAGTCTATGGCAGCCCATAGAACCCATTGGTAACTTTTTATGAAATTTGGCACATTGATAAAGGACAGTCTGATGTATCCAGGCATCGAATTTGGGGTCAATCCATCCAACTCTGTAGCGCCACCAACAGGCCAAAGTTCAAGGTACATTTTTGCTTATAACTTTTGAACCGTTTGTCCTAGAGTTGTGGGGATTGTTTCTCCTGAATCCTTGGGTCATGCCGATTCCAATGCACCCATTGCCGTTAAAACGCGTGATAATAGATTTTCCGCCATTTTGAATTATTCAAAAAACCTACTTTTGCGAACTAGTCCTAGGGCGTTGTTCCGATCACCACCAAATTCGGTACGTATGATCTACAGACGGTGCTGACCAAAAGTTATTCACAGAATTTTGATAAAGATATTTAAATGGCCACAATTAGCCAATGAATATTTAGGAGGGCATGTCTTGTAACATGAAGGTTTGTAAATTCTGAACGGTTACACCTACCAACCTAAAACTTGGTTGACATATCAAGAGACATAAGTGAAGGCTAACCCTCCATTTTCGGCCCGATCAAGCAAAGTGGTGGCGCTAGAGAGCTCATTTTCTGTTTTGGCATAACCGCTATGCCGATGTTGTCGAAACTCGGCACACATGTATTGGGGCACTCCAAACGGAAAGGGAGGAAATATCAAGCCGATTGGCCAAAAGGTGGCGCTGTCATGAGCATAAAGGTGTTTTTCTTAGATAATTTTGATCAAGCATATCTCCGGCCCCATTTGAGCTACAGTCATGAAATTTTGCACATATGTGCAACTCGTCATGGGTAACAAGTTTCCAATTAGGACCCATAAGCCCCGCCCATTGGATCTTCCGCAAATTCCACAATTTTTATAAATGCTTCAAATGCTTTCTGCCATGAAAGTCTTGACTTTTTATGTCATTATACATTAACGACAGCAGATGGCGCCATTTATCTATAAAACGGTAGCTTTTCACAATGAGATGGTTCAATGGTATTAGAATTCCCTGTAGACATAGATCCTCTTGGTGGTTTTTTTTTGATATTTGGTATGTTGATAAAGGACAGTCCATTGTATCCAGGCATCGCATTTGGGGTCAATCCATCCATGTCTGTAGGGCCGCCAACAGGTAAAACTTCAAGTTACATATTTGCTTATAACTTCTGACCCGTTTGTCCTAGAGTTGTGATTTTCTGCAAATTAAACTTTTTTGACCAATGCTTCAAATGCTTTCTGCTATTGAAGTCTATGGCGGCCCCTATAACCGACTGGTCGGTTTTTACAAAACTTTGCAGAATGGTAGAGGGTTGTGCCTTTCTCCCTGCGATGGACTGGCGTCTTGTTCAGTGGTTGTTCTGTTTGCTTGTCGGCCTGGTGCCCCATTCGTGCTTGGCCCCTCCATTGCTGCTCGCAGCTATATTTAGGGGCCAAGCACCGAAGGTGCAGGGCACCTATTGTAATCGTTAGTATTATTATTATTATTATTATTATTATTAGGGGACAAGCACCGAAGGTGTAGGGCACCTATTGTAATCGTTAGTATTATTATTATTATTAGGGGCCAAGCACCGAAGGTGCAGGGCACCTATTGTAATCGTTAGTATTATTATTATTATTATTATTATTATTATACTTTCCGCAATGTGAGTCTATGGCAGGCCATAGAACCCATTGGTAGTTTTTTATGAAATTTGGCATATTGTTAAAGGACAGTCCAATGTATCCAGGCCTCAAATTTGGGGTCAATCCATCCAACTCTGTAGCGCCACCAACAGGCCAAACTTCAAGATACATTTTTGCTTATAACTTTTGAACCGTTTGTTCTAGAGTTGTGGGGATTGTTTCTCCTGAATCCTTGGGTCATGCCGATTCCAATGCACTCATTGCCGTTAAAACGCGTCATAATAGATTTTCCGCCATATTGAATTATTCGATAAACCTACTTTTGCGAACTAGTCCTAGGGCGTTTATCCAATCAACACCAAATTCGGTATATATGATCTACAGACGGTGCTGACCAAAAGTTATTCACAGAATATTGATAAAGATATTTAAATGGCCACAATTCGCCAATGAATATTGAGGAGGGCGTGGCTTGTCACATGAAGGTGTTTAAATTCTGAACGGTTTCACCTACCACCATGAAACATGATCGGCACATCAGCAGGCATAAGTGGAGGCTAACCCTCCATTTTCGGCTTGATTGAGCAAAGTGGTGGCGCTAGAGAGCTCATTTTCTGTTTAGGCATAACCGCTATGCCGATGTTTTCGAAACTCGGCAAACATGTATTGGGGCACTTTATATGGAGAGGGAGGAAATATGAAGCCGATTGGCTAAAAGTTGGCGCTGTTATGAGCAAAAAGGTGTTTTTCTTAGATAATTTTGAACAAGCATATCTCCGGCCCCGTTTGAGCTACAGTCATGAAATTTTGCACATATGTGCAACTCGTCAAGGGTAACAAGTTTCCAATTAGGACCCATAAGCCCCGCCCATTGGATCATCCACAAATTAGACATTTTTGACAAATGCTTCTTATGCTTTCTGCCATGGAAGTCTCGTCTTTTTAATGTCATTATACATTAACGGCAGCAGATGGCGGCATTTATCTATAACATGGTTGCCTTTCACAGGGAAATGGTTCAATGTTATCAGATTTCCCTGTAGGCATAGATCCCTATGGTGGTTGTTTATGATAATTGGCACGTTGATGAAGCACAGTCCATTGGATACTGGCATCGCATTTGGGGTCAATCCATCCAACTCTGTAGCGCCACCAACAGGCCAAAGTTCAAGGTACATATTTGCTTATAACTTTTGAACCGTTTGTTCTAGAGTTGTGCGGATTGTTTCCTCTGAATACTTGGCTCATGCCGATTCCAAAGCACCCATTGCCGTTAAAACGCGTCATAGTAGATTTTCCACCATTTTGAATTATTCGAAAAACCTACTTTTGCGAACTAGTCCTAGGGCGTTGTTCCGATCACCACCAAATTCGGTACGTATGATCTACAGACGGTGCTGACCAAAAGTTATTCACAGAATTTTGATAAAGATATTTAAATGGCCACAATTAGCCAATGAATATTTAGGAGGGCGTTTCTTGTAACATGAAGGTTTGTAAATTCTGAACGGTTACACCTACCAACCTAAAACTTGGTTGACATATCAAGAGACACAAGTGGAGGCTAACCCTCCATTTTCGGCCCGATCAAGCAAAGTGGTGGCGCTAGAGAGCTCATTTTCTGTTTAGGCATAACCGCTATGCCGATGTTTTCGAAACTCGGCATACATGTTTTGGGGCCCTCCAAATAGAAACGGAGCAAATATGAAGCCGATTGCCCAAAAGGTGGCGCTGTCATGAACAAAAAGGTGTTTTTCTTGAATAATTTTGAACAAGCATATCTCCGGTCTCATTTGAGCTACAGTCATGGAATTTTGCACATATGTGCAACTCGTCAAGGGTAACAAGTTTCCAATAAGGACCCATAAGCCCCGCCCATTGGATCTTCCGCAAATTAGACATTTTCTGTCATAGAGTTGTGATCTTCCACAAATGAGACTTGTTTGAAAAATGCTTCAAATGCTTTCTGCCATGGAATCTATTGCGGCCCCTATAACCGACTGGTCGGTTTTTACAAAACTTTGCAGAATGGTAGAGGGTTATGCCATTCGTCCTGCGATGGACTGGTGTCTTGTAACAGGGGTTGTGCTGGTTGCTTGTCCGCCTGGCGCCCCATTCGTGCTTGGCCCCTCCATTGCTGCTCGCAGCTATATTTATTATTATTTCTGCAATGCGAGTCTATGGCAGCCCATAGAACCCATTGGTAGTTTTTTTTGAAATTTGGCACATTGATAAAGGACAGTCAAATGTATCCAGGCCTCAAATTTGGGGTCAATCCATCGAACACTGTAGCGACACCAACAGGCCAAACTTGAAGGTACATTTTTGCTTATATCTATTGAACCGTTTGTCCTAGAGTTATGGGGATTGTTTCTCCTGAATCCTTGGGTCATGCCGATTCCAATGCACCCATTGCCGTTAAAACGCGTCATAATAGATTTTCCGCCATTTTGAATTATTCGAAAAACCTACCTTTGCGAACTAGTCCTAGGGCGCTGATCCGATCACCACCAAATTCGGTACGTCTAATCTACAGACGGTGCTGACCAAAAGTTATTCACAGAATTTTGATAAACATTTTTAAATGGCCACAATTAGCCAATGAATATTGAGGAGGGCGTGGCTTGTAACATGATGGTGTGTAAATTCTGAACGGTTTCACCTACCACCATGAAACTTGGTCGACATATCAACAGACATAAGTGGAGGCTAACCCTCCATTTTCGGTCCGATCAAGCAATGTGGTGGCGCTAGAGAGCTCATTTTCTGTTTAGGCAAAACCGCTGCGCCGATGTTTTCGAAACTCGGCACACATATTTTGGGGCAATCTATATGGACAGGGAGGAAATATGAAGCCGATTGGCCAAAAGGTGGCGCTGTCATGAGCAAAACGGTGTTTTTCTTAGATAATTTTGAACAAGCATATCTTCGGCCCCATTTGAGCTACAGTCATGAAATTTTGCACATATGTGCAACTCGTCAAGGGTAACAAGTTTCCAATAAAGACCCATAAGCCCCGCCCATTGGATCTTCCGCAAATCAGACATTTTCTGTCATAGAGTTGTGATCTTCCACAAATGAGACTTTGAAAAATGCTTCAAATGCTTTCTGCCATGGAATCTATTGCGGCCCCTATAACCGACTGGTCGGTTTTTACAAAACTTTGCAGAATGGTAGAGGGTTATGCCATTCGTCCTGCGATGGACTGGTGTCTTGTAACAGGGGTTGTTCTGGTTGCTTGTCCGCCTGGCGCCCCTGTCGTGCTTGGCCCCTCCATTGCTGCTCGCAGCTATATTTATTATTATTAGGGGCCAAGCACCGAAGGTGCAGGGCACCTATTGTAATCGTTAGTATTATTAGGGGCCAAGCACCGAAGGTGCAGGGCACCTATTGTAATCGTTAGTATTATTAGGGGCCAAGCACCGAAGGTGCAGGGCACCTATTGTAATCGTTAGTATTATTATTATTATTATTATTATTATACTTTCCGCAATGCGAGTCTATGGCAGCCCATAGAACCCATTGGTAGTTTTTTATGAAATTTGGCACATTGATAAAGGACAGTCCAATGTATCCAGGCCTCATATTTGGGGTCAATCCATCGAACTCTGTAGCGCCACCAACAGGCCAAACTTCAAGGTACATTTTTGCTTATAACTTTTGAACCGTTTGTCCTAGAGTTGTGGGGATTGTTTCCCCTGAATCCTTGGGTCATGCCGATTTCAATGCACCCATTGCCGTAAAAACGCGTCATAATAGATTTTCCGCCATTTTGAATTATTCAAAAAACCTACTTTTGCGAACTAGTCCTAGGGCGTTGATCCGATTACCACCAAATTCGGTACGTATGATCTACAAACGGTGCTGACCAAAAGTTATTCACAGAATTTTGATTGATCAAATGATATGGCCACAATCAGCCAATGAATATTGAGGAGGGCGTGGCTTGATACATGATGGCGTGTAAATTCTGAACGGTTTCACCTACCACCATGAAACTTGGTAGACATATCAACAGACATAAGTGGAGGCTAACCCTCCATTTTCAGCCCGATCAAGCAAAGTGGTGGCGCTAGAGAGCTCATTTTCTGTTTAGGCATAACCGCTATGCCGATGTTTTCGAAACTCAGCACACATGTATTGGGGCACTCCAAACGGAAAGGGAGGAAATATCAAGCCGATTGGCCAAAAGGTGGCGCTGTAATGAGCAAAAAGGTGTTTTTCTTGCATAATTTTGAACAAGCATATCTCCGGCCCCATTTGAGCTACAGTCATGAAATTTTGCACATATGTGCAACTCGTCAAGGGTAACAAGTTTCCCATTAGGACCCATAAGCCCCGCCCATTGGATCTTCCGCAAATTAGACATTTTCTGTCCAAGAGTTGTGATCTTCCACAAATTAAACTTTTTTGACAAATGCTTCAAATGCTGTCTGCCATGGAAGTTCATGGCAGAACCTATAACCGACTGGTCGGTTTTTACAAAACTTTGCAGAATGGTGGAGGGTTATGCCGTTCGCCCTGTGATGGACTAGTGTCTTGTTCAGGTGTTGTTCTGTTTCTTGTCTGCCTGGCGCCCCTGTCGTGCTTGGCCCCTTCATTGCTGCTCGCAGCTATATTTAGGGGCCAAGCACCGAAGGTGCAGGGCACCTATTGTAATCGTTAGTATTATTATTATTATTATTATTATTATTATACTTTCTGCAATGCGAGTCTATGGCAGCCCAAAGAACGCATTCGTAGTTTTTTATGAAATTTGGCACATTGATGAAGGACAGTCTAATGTATCCAGGCATCGAATTTGGGGTCAATCCATCCAACTCTGTAGCGCCACCAACAGGCCAAATTTCAAGGTACATTTTTGCTTATAACTTTTGAACCGTTTGTCCTAGACTTGTGGGGATTGTTTCCCCTGAATCCTTGGGTCATGCCGATTCCAATGCACCCATTGCCGTTAAAACGCGTCATAATAGATTTTCCGCCATTTTAAATAATTCAGAAAACCTACTTTTGCGAACTAGTCCTAGGGCGTTTATCCGATCACCACCAAATTCGGTACGTATGATCTACAGACGGTGCTGACCAAAAGTTATTCACAGAATTTTGATAAAGATATTTAAATGGCCACAATTAGCCAATGAATATTTAGGAGGGCGTGTCTTGTAACATGAAGGTTTGTCAATTCTGAACGGTTACACCTACCAACCTAAAACTTGGTAGACATATCAAGAGACATTAGTGGAGGCTAACCCTCTATTTTCGGCCCGATCAAGCAAAGTGGTGGCGCTAGAGAGCTCATTTTCTGTTTTGGCATAACCGCTGTGCCGATGTTTTCGAAACTCGGCACACATGTTTTGGGGCACTCTTTAAGGACAGGGCGGAAATATGAAGCCGATTGGCTGAATGGTGGCGCTATAATGAGCAAAAAGGTGTATTTCTTGCATAATTTTGAACAAGCATATCTCCGGCCCCATTTGAGCTATAGTCATGAAATTTTGCACATATGTGCAACTCGTAAAGGGTAACAAGTATCCAATTAGGACCCATAAGCCCCGCCCATTGGATCTTCCGCAAATTAGACATTTTCTGTCCTTGAGTTGTGATCTTCTACAAATGAGACTTCTTTGAAAAATGCTTCAAATGCTTTCTGCCATGGAAGTCTATTGCGGCCCCTATAACCGACTGGTCGTTTTTTACAAAACTTTGCAGAATGGTAGAGGGTTATGCCGTTCTCCCTGCGATGGACTGGTGTCTCGTACAGGGGTTGTTCTGGTTGCTTGTCCTCCTGGCGCCCCATTCGTGCTTGGCCCCTCCATTGCTGCTCGCAGCTATATTTATTATTATTATTATACTTTCTGCAATGCGAGTCTATGGCAGCCCATAGAACCCATTGGTAACTTTTTATGAAATTTGGCACATTGATTAAGGACAGTACAATGTATACAGGCCTCAAATTTGGGGTCAAACCATCCAACTCTGTAGCGCCACCAACAGGCCAAAGTTCAAGGTACATTTTTGCTTATAACTTTTGAACCGTTTGTCCTAGAGTTGTGGGGATTGTTTCTCCTGAATCCTTGGGTCATGCCGATTCCAATACACCCATTGCCTTTAAAACGCGTCATAATAGATTTTCCGCCATTTTGAATAATTCAAAAAACCTACTTTTGCGAACTAGTCCTAGGGCGTTGATCCAATCACCACCAAATTCAGTACGTATGATCTACAGACGGTGCTGACAAAAAGTTATTCACAGAATTTTGATTATGATATTTAAATGGCCACAATTAGCCAATGAATGTTGAGGAGGGCGTGGCTTGTAACATGAAGGTGTGTAAATTCTGAACGGTTACACCTAGCACCATGTAACTTGGTAGGCATATCAGCAGCCGAAAGGGGAGGCTAACCCTTCATTTTCGGCCCAATCAAGCAATGTGGTGGCGCTAGAGAGCTCATTTTCTGTTCAGGCATAACCGCTATGCCGATGTTTTCGAAACTCGGCATACATGTTTTGGGGCCCTCCAAATAGACACGGAGCAAATATGAAGCCGATTGCCCAAAAGGTGGCGCTGTCATGAACAAAAAGGTGTTTTTCTTGAATAATTTTGAACAAGCATATCTCCGGTCTCATTTGAGCTACAGTCATGAAATTTTGCACATATGTGCAACTCGTCAAGGGTAACAAGTTTCCAATAAGGACCCATAAGCCCCGCCCATTGGATCTTCCGCAAATTAGACATTTTCTGTCATAGAGTTGTGATCTTCCACAAATGAGACTTCTTTGAAAAATGCTTCAAATGCTTTCTGCCATGGAATCTATTGCGGCCCCTATAACCGACTGGTCGGTTTTTACAAAACTTTGCAGAATGGTAGAGGGTTATGCCATTCGTCCTGCGATGGACTGGTGTCTTGTAACAGGGGTTGTTCTGGTTGCTTGTCCGCCTGGCACCCCATTCGTGCTTGGCCCCTCCATTGCTGCTCGCAGCTATATTTATTATTATTTCTGCAATGCGAGTCTATGGCAGCCCATAGAACCCATTGGTAGTTTTTTATGAAATTTGGCACATTGATAAAGGACAGTCCAATGTATCCAGGACACAAATTTGGGGTCAATCCATCGAACTCTGTAGCGCCACCAACAGGCCAAACTTCAAGGTTCATTGTTGCTTATAACTTTTGAACCGTTTGTCCTAGAGTTGTGGGGATTGTTTCCCCTGAATCCTTGGGTCATGCCGATTCCAATGCACCCATTGCCGTTAAAACGCGTCATAATAAATTTTCCGCCATTTTGAATTATTTGACAAACCTACTTTTGCGAACTAGTCCTAGGGCGTTGATCCGATCACCACCAAATTTGGTACGTATGATCTACAGACGGTGCTGACCAAAAGTTATTCACAGAATTTTGATTGATCAAATAATATGGCCACAATCATCCAATGAATGTTGAGGAGGGCGTGGCTAGTAACATGATGGTGTGTAAATTCTGATGGTTTTCACCTACCACCATGAAACTTGGTAGACATATCAATAGACATAAGTGGAGGCTAACCCTCCATTTTCAGCCCGATCAAGCAAAGTGGTGGCGCTAGAGAGCTCATTTTCTGTATTGGCATTACCGCTTTGCCGATGTTTTCGAAACTCAGCACACATGTATTGGAGCACTCCAAACGGAAATGGAGGAAATATCAAGCCGATTGGCCAAAAGGTGGCGCTGTAATGAGCAAAAATGTGTTTTTCTTAGTTGATTTTGAACAAGCATATCTCCGGCCCCATTTGAGCTACAGTCATGAAATTTTGCACATATGTGCAACTCGTCAAGGGTAACAAGTTTCCAATTAGGACCCATAAGCCCCGCCCATTGGATCTTCCGCAAATTAGTCATTTTCTGTCCTAGAGTTGTGATCTTCCACAAATGAGACTTCTTTGAAAAATGCTTCAAATGCTTTCTGCCATGGAAGTCTATGGCGGCCCCTGTAACCGACTGGTCGGTTATTACAAAACTTTGCAGAATGGTAGAGGGTTGTGCCGTTCGCCCTGCGATGGACTGGTGTCTTGATCAGGGGTTGTTCTGTTTGCTTGTCGGCCTGGAGTCCCATTCGTGCTTGGCACCTCCATTGCTGCTCGCAGCTATATTTAGGGGCCAAGCACCGAAGGTGCAGGGCACCTATTGTAATCGTTAGTATTATTATTATTATTATTATTATTATACTTTCCGCAATGCGAGTCTATGGCAGCCCATAGAACCCATTGGTAACTTTTTATGAAATTTGGCACATTGATAAAGGACAGTACAATGTATACAGGCCTCAAATTTGGGGTCAATCCATCCAACTCTGTAGCGCCACCAACAGGCCAAAGTTCAAGGTACATTTTTGCTTATAACTTTTGAACCGTTTGTCCTAGAGTTGTGCGGATTGTTTCTCCTGAATCCTTGGGTCATGCCGATTCCAATGCACCCATTGCCGTTAAAACGCGTCATAATAGATTTTCCGCCATTTTGAATAATTCGAAAAACCTACTTTTGCGAACTAGTCCTAGGGCGTTGTTCCGATCACCACCAAATTCGGCACGTATGATCTGCAGACGGTGCTGACCAAAAGTTATTCACAGAATTTTGATAAAGATATTTAAATGGCCACAATTCGCCAATGAATATTGAGGTGGGCGTGGCTTGTCACATGAAGGTGTTTAAATTCTGAACAGTTACACCTACCAACGTAAAACTTGGTAGACATATCAAGAGACATAAGTGGAGGCTAACCCTCTATTTTCGGCCCGATCAAGCAAAGTGGTGGCGCTAGAGAGCTGATTTTCTGTTTTGGCATAACCGCTATGCCGATGTATTCGAAACTCGGCGCACATGTATTGGGGCAGTCTATATGGACAGGGCGGAAATATGAAGCCGATTGGCTGTATGGTGGCGCTATAATGAGCAAAAAGGTGTTTTTCTTGCCTAATTTTGAACAAGCATATCTCCGGCCCCATTTGAGCTACAGTCATGAAATTTTGCACATATGTGCAACTCGTCAAGGGTAACAAGTATCCCATTAGGACCCATAAGCCCCGCCCATTGGATCTTCCGCAAATTCAACATTTTTGATAAATGCTTCAAATGCTTTCTGCCATGGAAGTCTATGGAGGCCCCTCTAACGAACTGGTCGGTTTTTACAAAACTTTGCAGAATGGTAGAGGGTTGTGCCTTTCACCCTGCGATGGACTGGCGTCTTGTTCAGGGTTTGTTCTGTTTCCTTGTCGGCCTGGTGCCCCATTCGTGCTTGGCCCCTCCATTGCTGCTAGCAGCTATATTTATTATTATTATTATACTTTCTGCAATGCAAGTCTATGGCAGCCCATAGAACCCATTGGTAGTTTTTTATGAAATTTGGCACATTGATAAAGGACAGTCCAATGTATCCAGGCCTCGAATTTGGGGTCAATCCATCCAACTCTGTAGCGCCACCAACAGGCCAAACTTCAAAGTACATATTTGCTTATAACTTTCGATCCGTTTGTCCTAGAGTTGTGCGGATTGTTTCTCCTGAATCCTTGGGTCATGCCGATTCTAATGCACCCATTGCCGTTAAAACGCGTCATAATAGATTTTCCGCCATTTTGAATTATTCGAAAAACCTACTTTTGCGAACTAGTCCTAGGGCGTTGATCCGATCACCACCAAATTCGGTACTAATGATCTACAGACGGTGCTGACCAAAAGTTATTCACAGAATTTTGATTTATCAAATGATATGGACACAATCTGCCAATGAATGTTGAGGAGGGCGTGGCTAAATACATGAAGGTGTGTAAATTCTGAACGGTTTCACCTACCACCATGAAACATGGTAGACATATCAAGAGCCATAAGGGGAGCCTAACCCTCCATTTTCAGCCCGATCAAGCAAAGTGGTGGCGCTAGAGAGCTCATTTTCTGTATTGGCATAACCGCTTTGCCGATGTTTTCAAAACTCGGCACACATGTATTGGGGCACTCCAAACGGAAAGGGAGGAAATATCAAGCCGATTGGCCAAAAGGTGGCGCTGTCATGAGCATAAAGGTGTTTTTCTTAGATAATTTTGATCAAGCATATCTCCGGCCCCATTTGAGCTACAGTCATGAAATTTTGCACATATGTGCAACTCGTCAAGGGTAACAAGTTTGCAATTAGGACCCATAAGCCCCGCCCATTGGATCTTCCGCAAATTCCACAATTTTTATAAATGCTTCAAATGCTTTCTGCCATGGATGTCTATGGCGGCCCCTATAACCGACTAGTCGGTTTTTACAAAACTTTGCAGCATGGTTGTGCCGTTCGCCCTGCGATGGACTGGCGTCTTGTTCAGTGGTTGTTCTATAAAGGACAGTCCAATGTATACAGGCATCGAATTTCGGGTCAATCCATCCAACTCTGTAGCGCCACCAACAGGCCAAAGTTCAAGGTACATTTTTGCTTATAACTTTTGAAACGTTTGTCCTAGAATTGTGGGGATTGTTTCTCCTAAATCCTTGGGTCATGCCGATTCCAATGCACCAATTGCCCTCAAAACACGTCATAATAGATTTTCCGCCATTTTGAATAATTCAAAAAACCTACTTTTGCGAACTAGTCCTAGGGTGTTGATCCGATCACCACCAAATTCGGTTTATATGATCTACAGACGGTGCTGACCAAAAGCTATTCACAGAATTTTGATAAAGATATTTAAATGGCCACAATTAGCCAATGAATATATAGGAGGGCGTGGCTTGTAACATGAAGGTTTGTAAATTCTGAACAGTTACACCTACCAACCTAAAACTTGGTAGACATATCAAGAGACATAAGTGGAGGCTAACCCTCTATTTTCGGCCCGATCAAGCAAAGTGGTGGCGCTAGAGAGCTCATTTTCTGTTTTGGCATAACCGCTATGCCGATGTTGTCGAAACTCGGCACACATGTATTGGGGCACTCCAAACGGAAAGGGAGGAAATATCAAGCCGATTGGCCAAAAGGTGGCGCTGTCATGAGCATAAAGGTGTTTTTCTTAGATAATTTTGATCAAGCATATCTCCGGCCCCATTTGAGCTACAGTCATGAAATTTTGCACATATGTGCAACTCGTCAAGGGTAACAAGTTTCCAATTAGGACCCATAAGCCCCGCCCATTGGATCGTCCGCAAATTCCACAATTTTTATAAATGCTTCAAATGCTTTCTGCCATGAAAGTCTTGACTTTTTATGTCATTATACATTAACGACAGCAGATGGCGCCATTTATCTATAAAACGGTAGCTTTTCACAATGAGATGGTTCAATGGTATTAGAATTCCCTGTAGACATAGATCCTCTTGGTGGTTTTTTTTTGATATTTGGTATGTTGATAAAGGACAGTCCATTGTATCCAGGCATCGCATTTGGGGTCAATCCATCCATGTCTGTAGGGCCGCCAACAGGTAAAACTTCAAGTTACATATTTGCTTATAACTTCTGACCCGTTTGTCCTAGAGTTGTGATTTTCTGCAAATTAAACTTTTTTGACCAATGCTTCAAATGCTTTCTGCTATTGAAGTCTATGGCGGCCCCTATAACCGACTGGTCGGTTTTTACAAAACTTTGCAGAATGGTAGAGGGTTGTGCCTTTCTCCCTGCGATGGACTGGCGTCTTGTTCAGTGGTTGTTCTGTTTGCTTGTCGGCCTGGTGCCCCATTCGTGCTTGGCCCCTCCATTGCTGCTCGCAGCTATATTTAGGGGCCAAGCACCGAAGGTGCAGGGCACCTATTGTAATCGTTAGTATTATTATTATTATTATTATTATTAGGGGCCAAGCACCGAAGGTGCAGGGCACCTATTGTAATCGTTAGTATTATTATTATTATTATTATTATTTCTGCAATGCGAGTCTATGGCAGCCCATAGAACCCATTGGTAGTTTTTTATGAAATTTGGCACATTGATAAAGGACAGTCCAATGTATCCAGGCCTCGAATTTGGGGTCAATCCATCCAACTCTGTAGCGCCACCAACAGGCCAAACTTCAAAGTACATATTTGCTTATAACTTTCGATCCGTTTGTCCTAGAGTTGTGGGGATTGTTTCTCCTAAATCCTTGGGTCATGCTGATTCCAATGCACCAATTGCCCTCAAAACGCGTCATAATAGATTTTCCGCCATTTTGAATTATTCAAAAAACCTACTTTTGCGAACTAGTCCTAGGGCGTTGATCCGATCACCACCAAATTCGGTACTTATGATCTACAGATGGTGCTGACCAAAAGTTATTCACAGAATTTTGATTGATCAAATGATATGGCCACAATCAGCCAATGAATATTGAGGCGGGCGTGGCTTGATACATGAAGGTGTGTAAATTCTGAACGGTTTCAACTACCACCATGAAACTTGGTAGACATATCAGCAGGCATAAGTGGAGGCTAACCCTCCATTTTCGGCCCGATCAAGGAAAGTGGTGGCGCCAGAGAGCTCATTTTCTGTTTAGGCATAACCGCTAGGCCGATGTTTTCGAAACTCGGGACAGATATATTGGGGCATTATATATGGACAGGGAGGATATATGAAACCGATTGGCCAAAAGGTGGCGCTGTCATGAGCAAAAAGGTGTTTATCTTAGATAATTTTGAACAAGCATATCTCCGGCCCCATTTGAGCTACAGTCATGAAATTTTGCACATATGTGCAACTCGTCATGGGTAACAAGTTTCCAATTAGGACCCATAAGCCCCGCCCATTGGATCTTCCGCAAATTAGACATTTTTGACAAATGCTTCTTATGCTTTCTGCCATGGAAGTCTCGTCTTTTTAATGTCATTATACATTAACGGCAGCAGATGGCGGCATTTATCTATAACATGGTTGCCTTTCACAGGGAAATGGTTCAATGTTATCAGATTTCCCTGTAGGCATAGATCCCTATGGTGGTTGTTTATGATAATTGGCACGTTGATGAAGCACAGTCCATTGGATACTGGCATCGCATTTGGGGTCAATCCATCCAACTCTGTAGCGCCACCAACAGGCCAAAGTTCAAGGTACATATTTGCTTATAACTTTTGAACCGTTTGTTCTAGAGTTGTGCGGATTGTTTCCTCTGAATACTTGGCTCATGCCGATTCCAAAGCACCCATTGCCGTTAAAACGCGTCATAGTAGATTTTCCACCATTTTGAATTATTCGAAAAACCTACTTTTGCGAACTAGTCCTAGGGCGTTGTTCCGATCACCACCAAATTCGGTACGTATGATCTACAGACGGTGCTGACCAAAAGTTATTCACAGAATATTGATAAAGATATTTAAATGGCCACAATTAGCCAATGAATATTTAGGAGGGCGTGTCTTGTAACATGAAGGTTTGTAAATTCTGAACGGTTACACCAACCAACCTAAAACTTGGTTGACATATCAAGAGACATAAGTGGAGGCTAACCCTCCATTTTCGGCCCGATCAAGCAAAGTGGTGGCGCTAGAGAGCTCATTTTCTGTTTTGGCATAACCGCTATGCCGATGTTTTCGAAACTCGGCACACATGTATTGGGGCACTCTATATTGACAGCGCGGAAATAGGAAGCCGATTGGCTGTATGGTGGCGCTATAATGAGCAAAAAGGTGTTTTTCTTGCATAATTTTGAACAAGCATATCTCCGGCCCCATTTGAGCTACAGTCATGAAATTTTGCACATATGTGCAACTCGTCACGGGTAACAAGTTTCCAATTAGGACCCATAAGCCCCGCCCATTGGATCTTCCGCAAATTAGACATTTTCTGTCCTAGAGTTGTGATCTTACACAAATGAGACTTCTTTGATAAATGCTTCAAATGCTTTCAGCCATGGAAGTCTATGGCGGCCCCTATAACCGACTGGTCGGTTTTTACAAAACTTTGCAAAATGGTAGAGGGTTGTGCCTTTCACCCTGCGATGGAAACTGGTGTCTTGTTCAGGGGTTGTTCTGTTTGCTTGTCGGCCTGGTGCCCCATTCGTGCTTGGCCCCTCCATTGCTGCTCGCAGCTATATTTAGGGGCCAAGCACCGAAGGTGCAGGGCACCTATTGTAATCGTTAGTATTATTATTATTATTATTATTATTATTATTATTATTATTATTATTATTATACTTTCCGCAATGCTAGTCTATGGCAGCCCATAGAACCCATTGGTAGTTTTTTATGAAATTTGGCACATTGATAAAGGACAGTCCAATGTATCCAGGCCTCAAATTTGGGGTCAATCCATCCAACTCTGTAGCGCCACCAACAGGCCAAACTTCAAGGTACATTTTTGCTTATAACTTTTGAACCGTTTGTCCTAGAGTTGTGGGGATTGTTTCGCCTAAATCCTTGGGTCATGCCGATTTCAATGCACCCATTGCCGTTAAAACGCGTCATAATAGATTTTCCGCCATTTTGAATTATTCAAAATACCTACTTTTGCGAACTAGTCCTAGGGCGTTGATCCGATTACCACCAAATTCGGTACGTATGATCTACAGACGGTGCTGACCAAAAGTTATTCACAGAATTTTGATTGATCAAATGATATGGCCACAATCAGCCAATGAATATTGAGGAGGGCGTGGCTTGATACATGATGGCGTGTAAATTCTGAACGGTTTCACCTACCACCATGAAACTTGGTAGACATATCAACAGACATAAGTGGAGGCTAACCCTCCATTTTCAGCCCGATCAAGCAAAGTGGTGGCGCTAGAGAGCTAATTTTCTGTATAGGCATAACCGCTATGCCGATGTTTTCGAAACTCAGCACATATGTATCGGGGCACTCCAAACGGAAAGGGAGGAAATATCAAGCCGATTGGCCAAAAGGTGGCGCTGTAATGAGCAAAAAGGTGTTTTTCTTAGATAATTTTGAACAAGCATATCTCCGTCCCCATTTGAGCTACAGTTATGAAATTTTGCACATATGTGCAACTCGTCAAGGGTAACAAGTTTCCTATTAGGACCCATAAGCCCCGCCCATTGGATCTTCCGCAAATTCCACAATTTTTATAAATGCTTCAAATGCTTTCTGCCATGGATGTCTATGGCGGCCCCTATAACCGACTAGTCGGTTTTTACAAAACTTTGCAGCATGGTTGTGCCGTTCGCCCTGCGATGGACTGGCATCTTGTTCAGTGGTTGTTCTATAAAGGACAGTCCAATGTATACAGGCATCGAATTTGGGGTCAATCCATCCAACTCTGTAGCGCCACCAACAGGCCAAAGTTCAAGGTACATTTTTGCTTATAACTTTTGAAACGTTTGTCCTAGAATTGTGGGGATTGTTTCTCCTAAATCCTTGGGTCATGCCGATTCCAATGCACTAATTGGCCTCAAAACGCGTCATAATAGATTTTCCGCCATTTTGAATTATTCAACAAACCTACTTTTGCGAACTAGTCCTAGGGCGTTGATCCGATCACCACCAAATTCGGTACTTATGATCTACAGATGGTGCTGACCAAAAGTTATTCACAGAATTTTGATTGATCAAATAATATGGCCACAATCAGCCAATGAATATTGAGGCGGGCGTGGCTTGATACATGAAGGTGTGTAAATTCTGAACGGTTTCAACTACCACCATGAAACTTGGTATACATATCAACAGACATAAGTGGAGGCTAACCCTCCATTTTCGGCCCGATCAAGGAAAGTGGTGGCGCCAGAGAGCTCATTTTCTGTTTAGGCATAACCGCTAGGCCGATGTTTTCGAAACTCGGGACAGATATATTGGGGCATTATATATGGACAGGGAGGAAATATGAAACCGATTGGCCAAAAGGTGGCGCTGTCATGATCAAAAAGGTGTTTATCTTAGATGATTTTGAACAAGCATATCTCCGGCCCCATTTGAGCTACAGTCATGAAATTTTGCACATATGTGCAACTCGTCAAGGGTAACAAGTTTCCAATTAGGACCCATAAGCCCCACCCATTGGATCTTCCGCAAATTAGACATTTTTTGTCCTATAGCTGTGATCTTCCACAAATTAAACTTTTTTGAGAAATGCTTCAATTGCTTTCTGCCATGGAAGTCTATGGCGGCCCCTATAACCAACTGGTTGGATTTTACACAACTTTGCGGATTGGTAGAGGGTTATGCCGTTCATCCTGCGATGGACTGGTGTCTTGTTCAGGGGTTGTTCTGGTTGTCGGCCTGGTGCGCCTGTCGTGCTTGGCCCCTCCATTGCTGCTCGCAGCTATATTTATTATTATTATTATACTTTCTGCAATGCGAGTCTATGGCAGCCCATAGAACCCATTGGTAACTTTTTATGAAATTTGGCACATTGATAACTGACAGTACAATGTATACAGGCCTCAAATTTGGGGTCAATCCATCCAACTCTGTAGCGCCACCAACAGGCCAAAGTTCAAGGTACATTTTTGCTTATAACTTTTGAACCGTTTGTCCTAGAGTTGTGGGGATTGTTTCTCCTGAATCCTTGGGTCATGCCGATTCCAATGCACCCATTGCCGTTAAAACGCGTCATAATAGATTTTCCGACATTTTGAATAATTCGAAAAACCTACTTTTGCGAACTAGTCCTAGGGCGTTGTTCCGATCACCACCAAATTCGGTACGTATGATCTACAGACGGTGCTGACCAAAAGTTATTCACAGAATTTTGATCAAGATATTTAAATGGCCACAATTAGCCAATGAATATTTAGGAGGGCGTGGCTTGTAACATGAAGGTTTGTAAATTCTGAACGGTTACACCTACCAACCTAAAACTTGGTAGACATATCAAGAGACATAAGTGGAGGCTAACCCTCCATTTTCGGCCCGATCAAGCAAAGTGGTGACGCTAGAGAGCTCATTTTCTGTTTTGGCATAACCGCTATGCCGATGTTTTCGAAACTCGGCCCACATGTATTGGGGCACTCTATATGGACAGGGCGGAAATATGAAGCCGATTGGTTGTATGGTGGCGCTATAATGAGCAAAAAATTGTTTTTCTTGCATAATTTTGAACGAGCATATCTCCGGCCCCATTTGAGCTACAGTCATGAAATTTTGCACATATGTGCATCTCGTCAAGGGTAACAAGTTTCCAATTAGGACCCTTAAGCCCCGCCCATTGGATCTTCCGCAAATTAGACATTTTCTGTCCTAGAGTTGTGATCTTCCACAAATGAGACTTCTTTGAAAAATGCTTCAAATGCTTTCTGCCATGGAAGTCTATGGCGGCCCCTATAACCGACTGGTCGGTTTTTACAGAACTTTGCAGAATGGTAGAGGGTTATGCCGTTCGCCCTGCGATGGACTGGAGTCTTGATCAGGGGTTGTTCTGTTTGCTTGTCGGCCTGGAGTACCATTCGTGCTTGGCCCCTCCATTGCTGCTCGCAGCTATATTTATTATTATTATTATACTTACCGCAATGCGAGTCTATGGCAGCCCATAGAACCCATTTGTAGTTTTTTATGAAATTTGTCACATTGATAAAGGACAGTCCAATGTATCCAGGCATCTAATTTGGGGTCAATCCATCCAACTCTGTAGCGCCACCAACAGCCCAAACTTCAAGATTCATTTTTGCTTATAACTTTTGAACCGTTTGTCCTAGAGTTGTGGGGATTGTTTCCTCTGAATCCTTGGGTCATGCCGATGCCATTGCACCCATTGCCGGTAAAACGCGTCATAATAGATTTTCCGCCATTTTGAATTATTCAATAAACCTACTTTTGCGAACTAGTCCTAGGGCGTTGATCCGATCACCACCAAATTCGGTACGTATGATCTACAGATGGTGCTGACCAAAAGTTATTCACAGAATTTTGATAAAGATATTTAAATGGCCACAATTAGCCAATGAATATTTAGGGGGGCGTGTCTTGTAACATGAAGGTTTGTAAATTCTGAACGGTTACACCTACCAACCTAAAACTTGGTAGACATATCAAGAGACATAAGTGGAGGCTAACCCTCTATTTTCGGCCCGATCAAGCAAAGTGGTGGCGTTAGAGAGCTCATTTTCTGTTTTGGCATAACCACTATGCCGATGTTTTCGAAACTCGGCACACATGTATTGGGGCACTCTATATGGACAGCGCGGAAATATGAAGCCGATTGGCTGCATGGTGGCGCTATAATGAGCAAAAAGGTGTTTTTCTTGCATATATTTGAACAAGCATATCTCCTGCCCCATTTGAGCTACAGTCATGAAACTTTGCACATATGTGCAACTCATCAAGGGTAACAAGTTTCCAATAAGGACCTATAAGCCCCACCCATTGGATCTTCCGCAAATTAGACCTTTCTTGTCCTAGGGCTGTGATCTTCTGCAAATTTGACATTTTTGACAAATGCTTCAATTGCTTCCTGCCATGGAAGTCTATGGCAGCCGCTATAACCGACAGTTCGGATTTTACAAAACTTTGCTGAATGGTAGAGGGTTATACCGTTCGCCCTGCAATGGACTGGGGTTGTTCTGGTTGCTTGTCGGCTTGGTGCCCCATTCGTGCTTGGCCCCTTCATTGCTGCTCGCAGCTATATTTAGGGGCCAAGCACCGAAGGTGCAGGGCACCTATTGTAATCGTTAGTATTATTATTAGTGTGGTTGCCTCAGGCAATCACACTATTATTATCCCACATATTATTATTATTATTATTATTATTCTTTCCACCCATTTTTTGGACCGCTACTCCTCCCAGAGTTTTCGCACCACATACACATGCCATATGTCAAATTGACCGGCTTCTTTGGGAATCGTGTGCTATTACTTTGTGGAAAGTTTCGCTGCACGGTTTTTGAGAAATATGACTTTTTATGGCCAATTTTTCCCATTGAAAATGAATGGGGCGGTGACGTCATTAAAATGTGAATTATGGAGTTACAGCATTGGTCGGCGTTGCACACGTGATGTGGTTTTAACCTGCTTCATCTACAGGAAATTTAGAATCCAGATGCGGTGCATATCTCCATTTTCGTCGTAATTACAGAAAACACACATTCGTAAACTTCAAATGATTCATACCACAATGTAGATAAAACCTTGACGAAGACGTACATGCACGGATTGTGTTGTTCAAACGAGGTTTCCTGGCGACTTAGCCACCACAGCGGATATAGCTTAATGCGGAAGTGCACGCGATAAAACGGTATTCCAAATGCAAAATTACAAATGAAAACGCTGTCAGCTACGTATATCAACAAACATATGACTTAGGCATACCCAGATTTCCTCAAAAATAATAGTATTTCACAAGATATTACGCAAAACCGTTGACAACGTTTCGTCAAATGCAGCGTCTTTGAATGCTACTAGTGCTAACAAAGAGTGCATGCATTGAATGCGACGATTAAAACACTTTCGGTTGACCTAAAAAAACCATATTCCAAAACCAAAACTACACGTGTTATACCTGGTTAGAAAGCTTATGCTCTCACCTACTGAATAAACGAATTCTCAATCAAGCCAGACGGACCTAAAAAGGGCAACAACGCCGTCAACAACATGTGTGCAGCAGCTTCTGGTCCGCTCTTACTCCAGAAAACGGTGTCATCTTGTAATACCACACATGTTGCTTTGGGTGTTGTCGAACTTTGTAGTACAATCTGGCTTGATCTACACATCATCGATCTAATAGGTGACAGAATAAGCTTTCTAACAATGTATAATATGTCAAATTTTACTTTTGTAATACCGTTTTATATTCCAGCGAGTTGGAAACTTTGGTCTCGTTATAACTGCATTACACATCAGTCTGCATTACACGTCAGACTTAGGGTTTTTCCAAGACCCTCTGAACATGCCAGCTAGCTTTGTGATTCGCCGTCACTCGTCACCGCATACCGCAAGTAAAACACTGAGATCTCAAATTTTGATGAAAGGATAATTTAGCTCTGAATATATGTGTGGCAAATCAACTCGTTGTAGTGATGTTATAGCAGGTACACAATGCCCTGTCTCTGCTTATACTACAGAAACTGTTCACTCCGTTCAGCACAAAGTCGACTTTGCATTGGCGGCAACCACACTTCACAATTTCTGCAGGAATTGTCTAGTTATTATTATTATTATTTCTGCAATGCGAGTCTATGGCAGCCCATAGAACCCATTGGTAGTTTTTTATGAAATTTGGCACATTGATAAAGGACAGTCCAATGTATAGAGGCCTAGAATTTTGGGTCAATCAATCCAACTCTGTAGCGCCACCAACAGGCCAAAGTTAAAGGTACATTTTTGCTTATAACTTTTGAACCGTTTGTCCTAGAGTTGTGCGGATTGTTTCTCCTGAATCCTTGGGTCGTGCCGATTCCAATGCACTCATTGCCGTTAAAACGCGTCATAATAGATTTTCCGCCATTTTGAATTATTCAAAAAACCTACTTTTGCGAACTAGTCCTAGGGCGTTGTTCCGATCACCACCAAATTCGGTACGTATAATCTACAGACGGTGATGACCAAAAGTTATTCACAGAATTTTGATAAAGATATTTAAATGGCCACAATTAGCCAATGAATATTTAGGAGGGCGTGTCTTGTAACATGAAGGTTTGTAAATTCAGAACGGTTACACCTACCAACCTAAAACTTGGTTGACATATCAAGAGACATAAGTGGAGGCTAACCCTCCATTTGCGGCCCGATCAAGGCAAGTGGTGGCGCCAGAGAGCTCATTTTCTGTTTTGGCATAACCGCTATTCCGATGTTTTCGAAACTCGGCACACATGTATTGGGGCACTCTATATGGACAGCGCGGAAATAGGAAGCCGATTGGCTGCATGGTGGCGCTATAATGAGCAAAAAGGTGTTTTTCTTGCATAATTTTGAACAAGCATATCTCCGGCCCCATTTGAGCTACAGTCATGAAATTTTGCACATATGTGCAACTCGTCATGGGTAACAAGTTTCCAATTAGGACCCATAAGCCCCGCCCATTGGATCTTCCGCAAATTAGACATTTTCTGTCCAAGAGTTGTGATCTTCCACAAATTAAACTTTTTTGACAAATGCTTCAAATGCTGTCTGCCATGGAAGTTCATGGCAGAACCTATAACCGACTGGTCGGTTTTTACAAAACTTTGCAGAATGGTGGAGGGTTATGCCGTTCGCCCTGTGATGGACTAGTGTCTTGTTCAGGTGTTGTTCTGTTTCTTGTCTGCCTGGCGCCCCTGTCGTGCTTGGCCCCTTCATTGCTGCTCGCAGCTATATTTAGGGGCCAAGCACCGAAGGTGCAGGGCACCTATTGTAATCGTTAGTATTATTATTATTATTATTATTATTATTATACTTTCTGCAATGCGAGTCTATGGCAGCCCATAGAACCCATTGGTGGTTTTTTATGAAATTTGGCACATTGATAAAGGACAGTCCAATGTATCCAGGCATCGAATTTGGGGTCAATCCATCCAACTCTGTAGCGCCACCAACAGGCCAAACTTCAAGGTACATATTTGCTTATAACTTTTGAAGCGTTTGTCCTAGAGTTGTGCGGATTGTTTCCCCTGAATCCTTGGGTCATACCGATTCCAATGCACCCATTGCCGTTAAAACGCGTCATAATAGATTTTCCGCCATTTTGAATAATTCAAAAAACCTACTTTTGCGAACTAGTCCTAGGGCGTTGATCCGATCACCACCAAATTCGGTACATATGATCTACAGATGGTGTTGACCAAAAGTTATTCACAGAATTTTGATTTATCAAATGATATGGCCACAATCAGCCAATGAATATTGATGTGGGCGTGGCTTGATACATGAATGTGTGTTAATTCTGACCGGTTTCACCTACCACCATGAAACTTGGTAGACATATCAACAGACATAATTGGAGCCTAACCCTCCATTTTCGGCCCGATCAAGCAAAGTGGTGGCGCTAGAGAGCTCATTTTCTGTTTTGGCATAACCGCTATGCCAATGTTTTCGAAACTCAGCACACATGTATTGGGGCACTCCAAACGGAAAGGGAGGAAATATCAAGCCGATTGGCCAAAAGGTGGCGCTGTAATGAGATAAAAGGTGTTTTTCTTAAATAATTTTGAACAAGCATATCTCCGTCCCCATTTCAGCTACAGTTATGAAATTTTGCACATATGTGCAACTCGTCAAGGGTAACAAGTTTCCTATTAGGACCCATAAGCCCCGCCCATTGGATCTTCCGCAAATTCCACAATTTTTATAAATGCTTCAAATGCTTTCTGCCATGGATGTCTAAGGCGGCCCCTATAACCGACTAGTCGGTTTTTACAAAACTTTGCAGCATGGTTGTGCCGTTCGCCCTGCGATGGACTGGCGTCGTGTTCAGTGGTTGTTCTATAAAGGACAGTCCAATGTATACAGGCATCGAATTTGGGGTCAATCCATCCAACTCTGTAGCGCCACCAACAGGCCAAAGTTCAAGGTACATTTTTGCTTATAACTTTTGAAACGTTTGTCCTAGAATTGTGGGGATTGTTTCTGCTAAATCCTTGGGTCATGCCGATTCCAATGCACCAATTGCCCTCAAAACGCGTCATAATAGATTTTCCGCCATTTTGAATTATTCAAAAAACCTACTTTTGCGAACTAGTCCTAGGGCGTTGATCCGATCACCACCAAATTCGGTTCATATGATCTACAGACGGTGCTGACCAAAAGGTATTCACAGAATTTTGATTGATCAAATGATATGGCCACAATCAGCCAAATGAATATTGAGGCGGGCGTGGCTTGATACATGAAGGTGTGTAAATTCTGAACGGTTTCAACGACCACCATGAAACTTGGTAGACATATCAACAGACATAAGTGGAGGCTAACCCTCCATTTTCGGCCCGATCAAGGAAAGTGGTGGCGCCAGAGAGCTCATTTTCTGTTTAGGCATAACCGCTATGCCGATGTTTTCGAAATTCGGGACAGATATATTGGGGCATTATATATGGACAGCGAGGAAATATGAAACCGATTGGCCAAAAGGTGGCGCTGTAATGAGCAAAAAGGTGTTTATCTTAGATAATTTTGAACAAGCATATCTCCGGCCTCATTTGAGCTACAGTCATGAAATTTTGCACATATGTGCAACTCGTCAAGGGTAACAAGTTTCCAATTAGGACCCATAAGCCCCGCCCATTGGATCTTCCGCAAATTAGACATTTTTTGTCCTATAGCTGTGATCTTCCACAAATTAAACTTTTTTGAGAAATGCTTCAATTGCTTTCTGCCATGGAAGTCTATGGCGGCCCCTATAACCGACTGGTCGGATTTTACAAAACTTTGCGGATTGGTAGAGGGTTATGCCGTTCACCCTGCGATGGCCTGGTGTCTTGTTCAGGGGTTGTTCTGGTTGTCGGCCTGGTTCGCCTGTCGTGCTTGGCCCCTCCATTGCTGCTCGCAGCTATATTTATTATTATTATTATACTTTCTGCAATGCAAGTCTATGGCAGCCCATAGAACCCATTGGTAGTTTTTTATGAAATTTGGCACATTGATAAAGGACAGTCCAATGTATCCAGGCCTCGAATTTGGGGTCAATCCATCCAACTCTGTAGCGCCACCAACAGGCCAAACATCAAGGTACATATTTGCTAATAACTTTTGAACCGTTTGTCCTAGAGCTCTGGGGATTGTTTCTCCTGAATCCTTGGGTGCTGCCGATTCCAATGCACCCATTGCCGTTAAAACGCGTCATAATAGATTTTTCGCCATTTTGAATTATTCAAATAACCTACTTTTGCGAACTAGTCCTAGGGCGTTGATCCGATTACCACCAAATTCGGTACGTATGATCTAGAAACGGTGCTGACCAAAAGTTATTCACAGAATTCTGATAAAGATATTTAAATGGCCACAATTCGCCAATGAATATTGAGGAGGGCGTGGCTTGTAACATGAAGGTTTGTTAATTCTGAACGGTTACACCTACCAACCTAAAACTTGGTAGACATATCAAGAGACATAAGTGGAGGCTAACCCTCCATTTTCGGCCCGAACAAGCAAAGTGGTGGCGCTAGAGAGCTCATTTTCTGTTTTGGCATAACCGCTATGCCGATGTTTTCGAAACTCGGCACACATGTATTGGGGCACTCTATATGGACAGGCCGGAAATATGAAGCCGATTGGCTGTATGGTGGCGCTATAATGAGCAAAAAGGTGTTTTTCTTGCATAATTTTGAACAAGCATATCTCCGGCCCCATTTGAGCTACAGTCATGAAATTTTGCACATATGTGCAACTCGTCAAGGGTAACAAGTTTCCAATTAAGACCCATAAGCCCCGCCCATTGGATCTTCCGCAAATTAGTCATTTTCTGTCCTAGAGTTGTGATCTTCCACAAATGAGACTTCTTTGAAAAATGCTTCAAATGCTTTCTGCCATGGAAGTCTATGGCGGCCCCTATAACCGACTGGTCGGTTTTTACAAAACTTTGCAGAATGGTAGAGGGTTATGCCGTTCGCCCTGCGATGGACTGGTGTCTTGATCAGGGGTTGTTCTGTTTGCTTGTCAGCCTGGAGTCCCATTCGTGCTTGGCCCCTCCATTGCTGCTCGCAGCTATATTTAGGGGCCAAGCACCGAAGGTGCAGGGCACCTATTGTAATCGTTAGTATTATTATTATTATTAGGGGCCAAGCACCGAAGGTGCAGGGCACCTATTGTAATCGTTAGTATTATTAGGGGCCAAGCACCGAAGGTGCAGGGCACCTATTGTAATCGTTAGTATTATTATTATTATTATTATTATTATTATTATTATACTTTCCGCAATGCGAGTCTATGGCATCCCATTGAACCCATTGGTAGTTTTTTATGAAATTTTGCACATTGATAAAGGACAGTCCAATGTATCCAGGCCTCAAATTTGGGGTCAATCCATCGAACTCTGTAGCGCCACCAACAGGCCAAACCTCAAGGTACATTTTTGCTTATAACTTTTGAACCGTTTGTCCTAGAGTTATGGGGATTGTTTCACCTGAATCATTGGGTCATGCCGATTCCAATGCACTCATTGCCGTTAAAACGCGTCATAATAGATTTTCCGCCATATTGAATAATTCGAAAAACCTACTTTTGCGAACTAGTCCTAGGGCGTTGTTCCGATCACCACCAAATTCGGTACGTATGATCTACAGACGGTGCTGACCAAAAGTTATTCACAGAATATTGATAAAGATATTTAAATGGCCACACTTCGCCAATGAATATTGAGGAGGGCGTGGCTTGTCTCATGAAGGTGTTTAAATTCTGAACGGTTTCACCTACCACCATGAAACATGATCAGCACATCAGCAGGCATAAGTGGAGGCTAACCCTCCATTTTCGGCTTGATTGAGCAAAGTGGTGGCGCTAGAGAGCTCATTTTCTGTTTAGGCATAACCGCTATGCCGATGTTTTCGAAACTCGGCAAACATGTATTGGGGCACTTTATATGGAGAGGGAGGAAATATGAAGCCTATTGGCTAAAAGTTGGCGCTGTTATGAGCAAAAAGGTGTTTATCTTAGATAATTTTGAACAAGCATATCTCCGGCCCAGTTTGAGCTACAGTCATGAAATTTTGCACATATGTGCAACTCGTCAAGGGTAACAAGTTTCCAATTAGGACCCATAAGCCCCGCCCATTGGATCATCCACAAATTAGACATTTTTGACAAATGCTTCTTATGCTTTCTGCTATGGAAGTCTCGTCTTTTTAATGTCATTATACATTAACGGCAGCAGATGGCGGCATTTATCTATAACATGGTTGCCTTTCACAGGGAAATGGTTCAATGTTATCAGATTTCCCTGTAGGCATAGATCCCTATGGTGGTTGTTTATGATAATTGGCACGTTGATGAAGCACAGTCCATTGGATACTGGCATCGCATTTGGGGTCAATCCATCCAACTCTGTAGCGCCACCAACAGGCCAAAGTTCAAGGTACATATTTGCTTATAACTTTTGAACCGTTTGTTCTAGAGTTGTGCGGATTGTTTCCTCTGAATACTTGGCTCATGCCGATTCCAAAGCACCCATTGCCGTTAAAACGCGTCATAGTAGATTTTCCACCATTTTGAATTATTCGAAAAACCTACTTTTGCGAACTACTCCTAGGGCGTTGATCCGATCACCACCAAATTCGGTACGTATGATCTACAGACGGTGCTGACCAAAAGTTATTCACAGAATTTTGATAAAGATATTTAAATGGCCACAATTAGCCAATGAATATTTAGGAGGGCGTGTCTTGTAACATGATGGTTTGTAAACTCTGAACGGTTACACCTACCAACCTAAAACTTGGTTGACATATCAAGAGACATAAGTGGAGGCTACCCCTCCATTTTCGGCCCGATCAAGCAAAGTGGTGGCGCTAGAGAGCTCATTTTCTGTTTTGGCATAACCGCAATGCCCAAGTTTTCGAAACTTGGCACACATGTATTGGGGAACTCTATATGAACAGTGCGGAAATAGGAAGCCGATTGGCTGCATGTTGGCGCTATAATGAGCAAAAAGGTGTTTTTCTTGCATAATTTTGAACAAGCATATCTCCGGCCCCATTTGAGCTACAGTCATGAAATTTTGCACATATGTGCAACTCGTCACGGGTAACAAGTTTCCAATTAGGACCCATAAGCCCCGCCCATTGGATCTTCCGCAAATTAGACATTTTCTGTCCTAGAGTTGTGATCTTACACAATTGAGACTTCTTTGAAAAATGCTTCAAATGCTTTCAGCCATGGAAGTCTATGGCGGCCCCTATAACCGACTGGTCGGTTTTTACAAAACTTTGCAAAATGATAGAGGGTTGTGCCATTCACCCTGCGATGGACTGGCGTCATGTTCAGGGGTTGTTCTGTTTGCTTGTCGGCCTGGTGCCCCATTCGTGCTTGGCCCCTCCATTGCTGCTCGCAGCTATATTTAGGGGCCAAGCACCGAAGGTGCAGGGCACCTATTGTAATCGTTAGTATTATTATTATTATTTCTGCAATGCGAGTCTATGGCAGCCCATAGAACCCATTGGTGGTTTTTTATGAAATTTGGCACATTGATAAAGGACAGTCAAATATATCCAGGCATCAAATTTGGGGTCAATCCATCAAACTCTGTAGCGCCACCAACAGGCCAAACTTCAAGGTACATTTTTGCTTATAACTTTTGAACCGTTTGTCCTAGAGTTATGGGGATTGTTCCCCCTGAATCCTTGGGTCATGCCGATTCCAATGCACCCATTGCCGTTAAAACGCGTCATAATAGATTTTCCGCCATTTTGAATTATTCGATCGACCTACTTTTGCGAACTAGTCCTAGGGCGTTGATCCGATCACCACCAAATTCGGTACGAATGATCTACAGATGGTGCTGATCAAAAGTTATTCACAGAATTTTGATTGATCAAATGATATGGCCACAATCAGCCAATGAATGTTGAGGAGGGCGTGGCTAAATACATGAAGGTGTGTAAATTCTGAACGGTTTCACCTACCACCATGAAACTTGGTAGACTTATCAACAGACATAAGTGGAGGCTAACCCTCCATTTTCATCTCGATCAAGCAATGTGGTGGCGCTAGAGAGCTCATTTTCTGTATTGGCCTAACCGCTTTGCCGATGTTTTCGAAACTCAGCACACATGTATTGGGGCACTCCAAACGGAAAGGGAGGAAATATCAAGCCGATTGGCCAAAAGGTGGCGCTGTAATGAGCAAAAATGTGTTTTTCTTAGTTAATTTTGAACAAGCATATCTCCGGCCCCATTTGAGCTACAGTCATGAAATTTCGCACATATGTGCAACTCGTCAAGGGTAACAAGTTTCCAATTAGGACCCATAAGCCCCGCCCATTGGATCTTCCGCAAATTAGTCATTCTCTGTCCTAGAGTTGTGATCTTCCACAAATGAGACTTCTTTGAAAAATGCTTCAAATGCTTTCTGCCATGGAAGTCTATGGCGGCCCCTATAACCAACTGGTCGGTTTTTACAAAACTTTGCAGAATGGTAGAGGGTTATGCCGTTCGCCCTGCGATGGACTGGTGTCTTGATCAGGGGTTGTTCTGTTTGCTTGTCGGCCTGGAGTCCCATTCGTGCTTGGCCCCTCCATTGCTGCTCGCAGCTATATTTATTATTATTTCTGCAATGCGAGTCTATGGCAGCCCATAGAACCCATTGGTGGATTTTTATGAAATTTGGCACATTGATAAAGAACAGTACAATGTATACAGGCCTCAAATTTGGGGTCAATCCATCCAACTCTGTAGCGCCACCAACAGGCCAAAGTTCAAGGTACATTTTTGCTTATAACTTTTGATCCGTTTGTCCTAGAGTTGTGGGGATTGTTTCTCCTGAATCCTTGGGTCATGCCGATTCCAATGCACCCATTGCAGTTAAAACGCGTCATAATAGATTTTCCGCCATTTTGAATAATTCAAAAAACCTACTTTTGCGAACTAGTCCTAGGGCGTTGATCCGATCACCACCAAATTCGGTACGTATGATCTACAGATGGTGCTGACCAAAAGTTATTCACAGAATTTTGATAAAGATATTTAAATGGCCACAATTAGCCAATGAATATTTAGGGGGGCGTGTCTTGTAACATGAAGGTTTGTAAATTCTGAACGGTTACACCTACCAACCTAAAACTTGGTAGACATATCAAGAGACATAAGTGGAGGCTAACCCTCTATTTTCGGCCCGATCAAGCAAAGTGGTGGCGTTAGAGAGCTCATTTTCTGTTTTGGCATAACCACTATGCCGATGTTTTCGAAACTCGGCACACATGTATTGGGGCACTCTATATGGACAGTGCGGAAATATGAAGCCGATTGGCTGCATGGTGGCGCTATAATGAGCAAAAAGGTGTTTTTCTTGCATATATTTGAACAAGCATATCTCCTGCCCCATTTGAGCTACAGTCATGAAACTTTGCACATATGTGCAACTCATCAAGGGTAACAAGTTTCCAATAAGGACCTATAAGCCCCACCCATTGGATCTTCCGCAAATTAGACCTTTCTTGTCCTAGGGCTGTGATCTTCTGCAAATTTGACATTTTTGACAAATGCTTCAATTGCTTCCTGCCATGGAAGTCTATGGCAGCCGCTATAACCGACAGTTCGGATTTTACAAAACTTTGCTGAATGGTAGAGGGTTATACCGTTCGCCCTGCAATGGACTGGGGTTGTTCTGGTTGCTTGTCGGCTTGGTGCCCCATTCGTGCTTGGCCCCTTCATTGCTGCTCGCAGCTATATTTAGGGGCCAAGCACCGAAGGTGCAGGGCACCTATTGTAATCGTTAGTATTATTATTATTATTATTATTATTTCTGCAATGCGAGTCTATGGCAGCCCATAGAACCCATTGGTAGTTTTTTATGAAATTTGGCACATTGATAAAGGACAGTCCAATGTATAGAGGCCTAGAATTTTGGGTCAATCCATCCAACTCTGTAGCGCCACCAACAGGCCAAAGTTAAAGGTACATTTTTGCTTATAACTTTTGAACCGTTTGTCCTAGAGTTGTGCGGATTGTTTCTCCTGAATCCTTGGGTCGTGCCGATTCCAATGCACTCATTGCCGTTAAAACGCGTCATAATAGATTTTCCGCCATTTTGAATTATTCAAAAAACCTACTTTTGCGAACTAGTCCTAGGGCGTTGTTCCGATCACCACCAAATTCGGTACGTATAATCTACAGACGGTGATGACCAAAAGTTATTCACAGAATTTTGATAAAGATATTTAAATGGCCACAATTAGCCAATGAATATTTAGGAGGGCGTGTCTTGTAACATGAAGGTTTGTAAATTCAGAACGGTTACACCTACCAACCTAAAACTTGGTTGACATATCAAGAGACATAAGTGGAGGCTAACCCTCCATTTGCGGCCCGATCAAGGCAAGTGGTGGCGCCAGAGAGCTCATTTTCTGTTTTGGCATAACCGCTATTCCGATGTTTTCGAAACTCGGCACACATGTATTGGGGCACTCTATATGGACAGCGCGGAAATAGGAAGCCGATTGGCTGCATGGTGGCGCTATAATGAGCAAAAAGGTGTTTTTCTTGCATAATTTTGAACAAGCATATCTCCGGCCCCATTTGAGCTACAGTCATGAAATTTTGCACATATGTGCAACTCGTCATGGGTAACAAGTTTCCAATTAGGACCCATAAGCCCCGCCCATTGGATCTTCCGCAAATTAGACATTTTCTGTCCAAGAGTTGTGATCTTCCACAAATTAAACTTTTTTGACAAATGCTTCAAATGCTGTCTGCCATGGAAGTTCATGGCAGAACCTATAACCGACTGGTCGGTTTTTACAAAACTTTGCAGAATGGTGGAGGGTTATGCCGTTCGCCCTGTGATGGACTAGTGTCTTGTTCAGGTGTTGTTCTGTTTCTTGTCTGCCTGGCGCCCCTGTCGTGCTTGGCCCCTTCATTGCTGCTCGCAGCTATATTTAGGGGCCAAGCACCGAAGGTGCAGGGCACCTATTGTAATCGTTAGTATTATTATTATTATTTCTGCAATGCGAGTCTATGGCAGCCCATAGAACCCATTGGTGGTTTTTTATGAAATTTGGCACATTGATAAAGGACAGTCCAATGTATCCACGCCTCAAATTTGGTGTCAATCCATCCAACTCTGTAGCGCCACCAACAGGCCAAACTTCAAGGTACATATTTGCTTATAACTTTTGAACCGTTTTTCCTAGAGTTGTGGGGATTGTTTCCCCTGAATCCTTGGGTCATGCCGATTCCAATGCACCCATTGCCGTTAAAACGCGTCATAATAGATTTTCCGCCATTTTGAATTATTTGACAAACCTACTTTTGCGAACTAGTCCTAGGGCGTTGATCCGATCACCACCAAATTTGGTACGTATGATCTACAGACGGTGCTGACCAAAAGATATTCACAGAATTTTGATAAAGATATTTGAATGGCCACAATCAGCCAATGAATATTTAGGAGGGCGTGGCTTGTAACATGAAGGTGTGTAAATTCTGAACGGTTTCACCTACCACCATGAAACTTGGTAGGCATATCAGCAGCCATAAGGGGAGGCTAACCCTCCATTTTCGGCCCGATAAAGCAATGTGGTGGCGCTAGAGAGCTCATTTTCTGTTTAGGCATAACCACTGTGCCGATGTTTTCGAAATTCGGTAGACTTGTTTTGGGGCACTCTATATGGAAAGGGCGGAAATATGAAGCCGATTGCCCAAAAGGTGGCGCTGTCATGAGCAAAAAGGTGTTTTTCTTAGATAATTTTGAACAAGCATATCTCCGGCCTCATTTGAGCTACAGTCATGAAATTTTGCACGTATGTGCAACTCGTCAAGGGTAACAAGTTTCCAATTAGGACCCATAAGCCCCGCCCATTGGATCTTCCGCAAATTAGACATTTTCTGTCCTAGAGTTGTGATCTTCCACAAATGAGACTTCTTTGAAAAATGCTTCAAATGCTTTCAGCCATGGAAGTCTATGGCGGCCCCTATAACCGACTGGTCGGTTTTTACAAAACTTTGCAAAATGGTAGAGGGTTGTGCCTTTCACCCTGCGATGGACTGGCGTCTTGTTCAGGGGTTGTTCTGTTTGCTTGTCGGCCTGGTGCCCCATTCGTGCTTGGCCCCTCCATTGCTGCTCGCAGCTATATTTAGGGGCCAAGCACCGAAGGTGCAGGGCACCTATTGTAATCGTTAGTATTATTATTATTATTATTATTATTATTATACTTTCTGCAATGCAAGTCTATGGCAGCCCATAGAACCCATTGGTAGTTTTTTATGAAATTTGGCACATTGATAAAGGACAGTCCAATGTATCCAGGCCTCGAATTTGGGGTCAATCCATCCAACTCTGTAGCGCCACCAACAGGCCAAACTTCAAAGTACATATTTGCTTATAACTTTCGATCCGTTTGTCCTAGAGTTGTGCGGATTGTTTCTCCTGAATCCTTGGGTCATGCCGATTCTAATGCACCCATTGCCGTTAAAACGCGTCATAATAGATTTTCCGCCATTTTGAATTATTCGAAAAACCTACTTTTGCGAACTAGTCCTAGGGCGTTGATCCGATCACCACCAAATTCGGTACTTATGATCTACAGACGGTGCTGACCAAAAGATATTCACAGAATTTTGTTTGATCAAATGATATGGACACAATCTGCCAATGAATGTTGAGGAGGGCGTGGCTAAATACATGAAGGTGTGTAAATTCTGAACGGTTTCACCTACCACCATGAAACTTGGTAGACATATCAAGAGCCATAAGGGGAGGCTAACCCTCCATTTTCAGCCCGATCAAGCAAAGTGGTGGCGCTAGAGAGCTCATTTTCTGTATTGGCATAACCGCTTTGCCGATGTTTTCAAAACTCGGCACACATGTATTGGGGCACTCCAAACGGAAAGGGAGGAAATATCAAGCCGATTGGCCAAAAGGTGGCGCTGTCATGAGCATAAAGGTGTTTTTCTTAGATAATTTTGATCAAGCATATCTCCGGCCCCATTTGAGCTACAGTCATGAAATTTTGCACATATGTGCAACTCGTCAAGGGTAACAAGTTTGCAATTAGGACCCATAAGCCCCGCCCATTGGATCTTCCGCAAATTCCACAATTTTTATAAATGCTTCAAATGCTTTCTGCCATGGATGTCTATGGCGGCCCCTATAACCGACTAGTCGGTTTTTACAAAACTTTGCAGCATGGTTGTGCCGTTCGCCCTGCGATGGACTGGCGTCTTGTTCAGTGGTTGTTCTATAAAGGACAGTCCAATGTATACAGGCATCGAATTTGGGGTCAATCCATCCAACTCTGTAGCGCCACCAACAGGCCAAAGTTCGAGGTACATTTTTGCTTATAACTTTTGAAACGTTTGTCCTAGAATTGTGCGGATTGTTTCTCCTAAATCCTTGGGTCATGCCGATTCCAATGCACCAATTGCCCTCAAAACGCGTCATAATAGATTTTCCGCCATTTTGAATTATTCAAAAAACCTACTTTTGCGAACTAGTCCTAGGGCGTTGATCCGATCACCACCAAATTCGGTACTTATGATCTACAGATGGTGCTGACCAAAAGTTATTCACAGAATTTTGATTGATCAAATGATATGGCCACAATCAGCCAATGAATATTGAGGCGGGCGTGGCATGATACATGAAGGTGTGTAAATTCTGAACGGTTTCAACTACCACCATGAAACTTGGTATACATATCAACAGACATAAGTGGAGGCTAACCCTCCATTTTCGGCCCGATCAAGGAAAGTGGTGGCGCCAGAGAGCTCATTATCTGTTTAGGCATAACCGCTGGGCCTATGTTTTCGAAACTCGGGACAGATATATTGGGGCATTATATATGGACAGGGAGGAAATATGAAACCGTTTGGCCAAAAGGTGGCGCTGTCATGAGCAAAAAGGTGTTTATCTTAGATAATTTTGAACAAGCATATCTCCGGCCCCATTTGAGCTACAGTCATGAAATTTTGCACATATGTGCAACTCGTCAAGGGTAACAAGTTTCCAATTAGGACCCATAAGCCCCGCCCATTGGATCTTCCGCAAATTAGTCATTTTCTGTCCTAGAGTTGTGATCTTCCACAAATGAGACTTCTTTGAAAAATGCTTCAAATGCTTTCTGCCATGGAAGTCTATGGCGGCCCCTATAACCGACTGGTCGGTTTTTACAAAACTTTGCAGAATGGTAGAGGGTTATGCCGTTCGCCCTGCGATGGACTGGTGTCTTGATCAGGGGTTGTTCTGTTTGCTTGTCGGCCTGGAGTCCAATTCGTGCTTGGCCCCTCCATTGCTGCTCGCAGCTATATTTATTATTATTATTATACTTTCTGCAATGCAAGTCTATGGCAGCCCATAGAACCCATTGGTAGTTTTTTATGAAATTTGGCACATTGATAAAGGACAGTCCAATGTATCCAGGCCTCGAATTTGGGGTCAATCCATCCAACTCTGTAGCGCCACCAACAGGCCAAACATCAAGGTACATATTTGCTAATAACTTTTGAACCGTTTGTCCTAGAGCTCTGGGGATTGTTTCTCCTGAATCCTTGGGTGCTGCCGATTCCAATGCACCCATTGCCGTTAAAACGCGTCATAATAGAATTCCCGCCATTTTGAATTATTCAGATAACCTACTTTTGCGAACTAGTCCTAGAGCGTTGATCCGATCACCACCAAATTCGGATCGTATGATCTACAGACGGTGCTGACCAAAAGTTATTCACAGAATTTTGATAAAGGAATTTATTTGGCCACAATGAGCCAATGAATGTTGAGGAGGGCGTGGCTTGTAACATGAAGGTGTGTAAATTTTGAACAGTGTCACCTAACACAATGAAACTTGGTAGACACATCAGCAGACATATGTGGAGGCTAACCCTCCATTTTCGGCCCGATCAAGCAATGTGGTGGCGCTAGAGAGCTCATTTTCTGTTTAGGCATAACCGCTATGCCGATGTTTTCAAATCTCGGCACACATGTATTGGGGCACTCTATATGGACAGGGAGCATATATGAAGCCGATTGGCCAAAAGGTGGCGCTGCAATGAGCAAAAAGGTGTTTTTCTTTTATAATTTTGAACAATCATATCTCCGGCCCCATTTGAGCTACAGTCATGAAATTTTGCACATATGTGCAACTCGTCATGGGTAACAAGTTTCTAATTAGGACCTTTAAGCTCCGCCCATTAGATCTTCCACAAATTAGACATTTTTGAAAAATGCTTCAAATGCTTTCTGCCATGGAAGTCTAGACTTTTTAATGTCATTATACATTAACGACAGCAGATGGCGCCATTCATCTATAAAATGGTTGCTAATCTCAAGGAGATGGTTCAATGGAATTCGAAAACCCTGTAGGCATAGATCCCCTTGCTGGTTTTTTATGATAATTGGCATGTTTATTAAGGACAGTCCAATGTATCCAGGGATCGAATTTGGGGTCAATCCATCCAACTCTGTAGCGCCACCAACAGGCCAAACTTCAAGGTACATTTTTGCTTATAACTTTTGAACCGTTTGTCCTAGGGTTATGGGGATTGTTTCTTCTGAATCCTTGGGTCATGCCGATTTCAATGCACCCATTGCCGTTAAAACGCGTCATAATAGATTTTCCGCCATTTTGAATTATTCGAATAACCTACTTTTGCGAACTAGTCCTAGGGCGTTGATTCGATCACCACCAAATTCGGTATATATGATCTACAGACAATGCTGACCAAAAGTTATTCACAGAATTTTGATTGATCAAATGATATGGCCACAATCAGCCAATAAATGTTGAGGAGGGCGTGGCTAAATACATGAAGGTGTGTAAATTCTGAACGGTTTCACCTACCACCATGAAACTTGGTAGACATATCAACAGGCATTAGGGGAGGCTAACCCTCCATTTTCGGCCCGATAAAGCAATGTGGTGGCGCTAGAGAGCTCATTTTCTGTTTAGGCATAACCACTGTGCCGATGTTTTCGAAATTCGGTAGACTTGTTTTGGGGCACTCTATATGGACAGGGCGGAAATATGAAGCCGATTGCCCAAAAGGTGGCGCTGTCATGAGCAAAAAGGTGTTTTTCTTAGATAATTTTGAACAAGCATATCTCCGGCCCCATTTGAGCTACAGTCATGAAATTTTGCACGTATGTGCAACTCGTCAAGGGTAACAAGTTTCCATTTAGGACCCATAAGCCCCGCCCATTGGATCTTCCGCAAATTAGTCATTTTCTGTCCATGAGTTGTGATCTTCCACAAATGAGACTTCTTTGAAAAATGCTTCAAATGCTTTCTGCCATGGAAGTCTATGGCGGCCCCTATAACCGACTGGTCGGTTTTTACAAAACTTTGCAGAATGGTAGAGGGTTATGCCGTTCGCCCTGCGATGGACTGGTGTCTTGATCAGGTGTTGTTCTGTTTGCTTGTCGGCCTGGAGTCCTATTCGTGCTTGGCCCCTCCATTGCTGCTCGCAGCTATATTTATTATTATTATTATACTTTCTGCAATGCGAGTCTATGGCAGCCCATAGAACCCATTGGTAACTTTTTATGAAATTTGGCACATTGATAAAGGACAGTACAATGTATACAGGCCTCAAATTTGGGGTCAAACCATCCAATTCTGTAGCGCCACCAACAGGCCAAAGTTCAAGGTACATTTTTGCTTATAACTTTTGAACCGTTTGTCCTAGAGTTGTGGGGATTGTTTCTCCTGAATCCTTGGGTCATGCCGATTCCAATGCACTCATTGCCGTTAAAACGCGTCATAATAGATTTTCCGCCATTTTGAAATATTCGAAAAAGCTACTTTTGCGAACTAGTCCTAGGCCGTTGTTCCGATCACCACCAAATTCGGCACGTATGATCTGCAGACGGTGCTGACCAAAAGTTATTCACAGAATTTTGATAAAGATATTTAAATGGCCACAATTAGCCAATGAATATATAGGAGGGCGTGGCTTGTAACAGGATGGTTTGTTAATTCTGAACGGTAACTCCTACCAACCTAAAACTTGGTAGACATATCAAGAGACATAAGTGGAGGCTAACCCTCCATTTTCGGCCCGATCAAGCAAAGTGGTGGCGCTAGAGAGCTCATTTTCTGTTTTGGCATAACCGCAATGCCGATGTTTTCGAAACTCAGCACACATGTATTGGGGCACTCTAAATGGACAGGGCGGAAATATGAAGCCGATTGGCTTTATGGTGGCGCTATAATGAGCAAAAAGGTGTTTTTCTTGCATAATTTTGAACAAGCATATCTCCGGCCCCATTTGAGCTACAGTCATGAAATTTTGCACATATGTGCAACTCGTCAAGGGTAACAAGTTTCCAATTAGGACCCATAAGCCCCGCACATTGGATCTTCCGCAAATTAGTCATTTTCTGTCCTAGAGTTGTGATCTTCCACAAATGAGACTTCTTTGAAAAATGCTTCAAATGCTTTCTGCCATGGAAGTCTATGGCGGCCCCTATAACCGACTGGTCGGTTTTTACAAAACTTTGCAGAATGGTAGAGGGTTATGCCGTTCGCCCTGCGATGGACTGGTGTCTTGATCAGGGGTTGTTCTGTTTGCTTGTCGGCCTGGAGTCCCATTCGTGCTTGGCCCCTCCATTGCTGCTCGCAGCTATATTTATTATTATTTCTGCAATGCGAGTCTATAGCAGCCCATAGAACCCATTTGTAGTTTTTTATGAAATTTGGCACATTGATAAAGGACAGTCTAATGTATCCAGGCATCGAATTTGGGGTCAATCCATCCAACTCTGTAGCGCCACCAACAGGCCAAACATCAAGGTACATATTTGCTAATAACTTTGAACCGTTTGTCCTAGAGCTCTGGGGATTGTTTCTCCTGAATCCTTGGGTCATGCCGATTCCAATGCACCCATTGCCGTTAAAACGCGTCATTATAGATTTTCCGCCATTTTGAATTATTCGAATAACCTACTTTTGCGAACTAGTCCTAGGGCGTTGTTCCGATCACCACCAAATTCGGTACGTATGATCTACAGACGGTGCTGACCAAAACTTATTCACAGATTTTTGATAGAGATATTTAAATTGCCACAAATAGCCAATAAATATTTAGGAGGGCGTGGCTTGTAACATGAAGGTGTGTAAATTCTGAACGGTTACACCTACCAACCTACAACTTGGTAGACATATCAACAGACATAAGTGGAGGCTAACCCTCCAATTTCGGCCCGATCAAGCAATGTGGTGGCGCTAGAGAGCTCATTTTCTGTTTAGGCATAACCGCTCTGCCGATGTTTTCGAAATTCGGTACACTTGTTTTGGGGCACTCTATATGGACAGGGCGGAAATATGAAGCCGATTGCCCCAAAGGTGGCGCTGTCATGAGCAAAAAGGTGTTTATCTTAGATAATTTTGAACAAGCATATCTCCGGCCCCATTTGAGCTACAGTCATGAAATTTTGCACATATGTGCAACTCGTCAAGGGTAACAAGTCCAACAAGTCCAATTAGGACCCATAAGCCCCGTCCATTGGATCTTCCGCAAATTAGACATTTTCTGTCCTAGAGTTGTGATCTTCCACAAATGAGACTTCTTTGAAAAATGCTTCACATGCTTTCTGCCATGGAAGTCTATGGCGGCCCCTATAACCGACTGGTCGGTTTTAACAAAACTTTGCCGAATGGTAGAGGGTTATGCCGTTTTCCCTGTGATGGACTGGTGTCTTGTACAGGGGTTGTTCTGGTTGCTTGTCCTCCTGGTGCCCCTGTAGTGCTTGGCCCCTTCATTGCTGCTCGCAGCTATATTTATTATTAGGGGTCCAAGCAGCGAAGCTGGTGGAACCCTATTGTATCTGTTAGGATTATTATTATTATGGAATGTTCAAATGATGCATTCAATATTGACAAGAAGAAGTACAATTATTTGTTTGTTATTAAATTAAGCAGATGGTGTTTGTCTAGTATTGTGACTGAATATTAGACCATGTTTAATGAGTAATTAATGCAGAAATTCAAGTAAGTCCAAAGGGTTCACAAACTTTCTTGCAACTGTACATTATCCGAAAAGAGCTCATTCTAAGCTTTCCAAAGAAGTGCAAGACAAGGCTATGAAGAAGCACCCACAATTTGTGCACAAAATCACATTACACACAGTCATTTTGAGCATCTGTGCGGACATATTTTTCATGGTGAAGATGTCTTCCTCGACAACACGTGAGTACTATGTTATGTTCCTATGGTATATTTTACCTCTTTTATCTTATGTCATTTTTTTATTACTGACACAAATTTGAAACAACAGTGTAACGGTGGCTAGCGGAGAAGTATTACCATGTGCACAAAGTATGTGTGTGTTTTATGGTGTTGTATTGACAGGAATATAGCCTACTAGCCACATAAGGGCTAGTTAGTTTTAGCAGCGTAAAACTTTAATTTTGAATGAACTGAAATCTGAATTACCCCTGAATCATAATCCCAATGGGCAAGTGGCCAAGCATTTTTTTTCTCTTAGTTTTACTTATGTAACAACAGTTTTTATTTGTCACGAACAAGCAAGCAAGCTTTACTGTTGAACCATGTTGTAGCATAGCAATCAAGTTTGACTTTAAAAAAATAAATTAAATAAAATTTATGTCACACAGATTTTTGCTGGATAAAACTGACAGCTTAGACCTTCTAGCATAACAATAATGTAATTTTTTATTGACATAAAAATGTTTGGGGTGTAATGTCCTCAAATGACTATATGACTGAATTATTAAATTAATAAAACCTTGAACCCATGAAATCGTGGAATTAATCAGTAGCAGCTCAATATCATCAAGTGCTAGTGGAGCTAGTTTCAAAGAACTTGTTGTTCTTTCAGTCTCTTATTTTCATAGAATTTTACATGAAATCAGTACCTGAAAATGTCAGATTAAATTCTTATTCATAAGAGACTGTAACCTTCTATAAAATTCAGTCTACTATAACCAGTCTGAAAGATCTATAAGGTATCATCATACAGAGCCCAGTTCTTATACAGGTCTCGCATAATCTTGCTAACTTTTCATGCAAGAACCCCTATATGAGAGCCATACCTGAATCCCAAAGCAATGCTGACCCTACCACCCTGCCCCCCCCCCCCCCACCTAATATTCTACACTCCTCTTTCCCTCACTGTCTCCCCTCTGACCTCACCTGAGCTCAAACTCAGCAAATAGGCTGTCGAAATGGCGCAGAGCCTGGCACATGCGGTCACTGTAGATGTTGAGGTCGCGGAGTGCCTGGTCTCGGGTAAGAGTGCGCACTTCCTCCAGGCTGCGTGTTAGGTCTTTGGCCAGTGGGCGCATAGCAATACTCTCCACTTCTCGGTTCATGATGATGGAGCCAGCAGCCAGGCACTGGTGGGAAGGGGGGGGACACACTATTATAGCACAACCACATCTGAAACAGACTTCTCTAGCACAAGGTGACTGAACTGGCCATTACCTTTCAGATAAAGGTACATTATCTGAGCAAATACTCCACAACACAATTACACATTTTTAATAAATGATTGTCACTGCTGTTGTTGACCAGTGGTAGGAAAAGTAGGAGGCAGGGGATGCAAAACTTAATTGTTCCATAGTTTTTTAAATTTAATCTTTTTTTGATTAAATATGTGCTTGTGTGACTACATTAGACTGCAACTTGTATTGTGAAAATGATGTAATTGAATTGAGTCAGTGTCCATTAGTCATGTCATATGCTAATTCTAGTGGTTTTCTTTAACTTCTCTAACCAATGTTCATTATTAATCTTCCTTGTTATTTTGCACTAGGCAAAACATTACATTATGAGATTATTTGATTAATTTCACTAATTTACATTTTGTTTTTGTTTTATTTGCTGCCGGGTATGGTTCTCTCATGCACATTGTCTACAATATTAACTTAATATTACCCTTTAATGAGTTTGGCTGCACAGAGGATGTTTGCTTTGGTCAGCTCTCCAATATAAAATATATTTTTTTATTATTATAGATTTTCATATATACATAATTGATAGCCATTCCACAGGTGGACTACACTCACCAAATACTGATTTTGGTAGCAGGGTTGAATGTTCTGCCCTCAGTGTAATCACATTTCACACACAAACATAAAACAAATTTGGCATCTGGGCTCAAAAATATAAAAAGATAAAGCTATTAAATTGTTTCAAAAGTGCAGCGACTATACTTTTTTCCTTTAGAAATTATGATAATTTGACTGTTTATAAGTATTTGTGCAGTGTCCTGAAATTGTGGCCAACCCAGGTCCTGACATAATCCCGATTGTTCAATTCCGATTCATACAAGTTATACTGGGAAAGAGGCCCTATAAAATGTTTTCTGACATGACTAGACAGCTAAACCTACATTGAAGAACAAGATTTTTACATGTAGAAATTCATTAAGACCTTGTCAACAGTGCGGCATAAAGCATTTTAGTTTTATGAACGGGTGTTTTTAAAATTACGGTGAAAAAGGAGATGTATATACTGTTATGGGATGAGCACAAGTAAATGTGTACAGTATATTGGTTTTGTAGGAATACCACTAAATATTGGTTCATGTTGTTGATGAAAAAATAACCTCACCCTCAAAGTCGTATAGACAATGATGTGCTTCTCTCCAATGAGTGTGATTCCATGCTGAGAAAAGTGGCTAATTTTTTAAATAGTGTTAAAGTGAACAACCGTTATATGTTTATATGTCATTTGATTTTCTTGATATTATGCATAAAAAGAAACTGTCAAAATAAGTTTTCTGAAGTGCCAAACAGGTTTAACCTTCTAATCTTGGTATAGCTACATTATGCCATTACTATGTTGGAAACACCCCCTTAAAATTAGCAAAAAAAGACTTTTGCTCAAAAATATCTCAATTTGAAATCCAACAGATCTTGACGTAAGGCAGATAGAAATTTGCCTTTATCAGACCCCCCAAAAAGACTGTTTACTATGCTGACAGGGAGTCAGCAGGGTGTGATGAGACATTGCTCTGTTGCAGAACATTCTACAAGATCAGCATAATGTAAAACTGGGGTTCTCCATTATACACTGTATTCATGATTTGTATTTTTGGAAAGGCGATGGGAAACAAAGTAGGTGTCTTTAGTGGTGGGGTGCTTAATAAAGATCTTGATGGGTCAATGCCCAGCCAGATAAAAAAGGTTAACCTGGTATGGTATGCTACAGAGATAGCACAAGCAGGATCATTAATGTACTGTTTTGTTATGTTTGTGTCTATTTGATGACTTGGGTATTTTGCTTTGATCTTTGACTATATAAGGAGAAGGGTGCAATGGATCAGGGAGACTCATGGTCAACATGGTCTCCTACGCATCATATGCGTATAGCCATCTCACTACGCACACATTTTGCACCATTGCATATTGCCAGCATTATCATACTGTACAACTGCATTCACTTTAACCTGGCATTCCTCTTTGACTCTTACTAGTGCACACCTAGCAGTATTAAGGTCCTAACACTCACATAGAACTCAGCATATCTGCACCCCATAGTCACCTGCCTATATACTAATGTCATAGCAGGATACACAGTTGTATTTATGTAGGCTACACAAGCCAGAGGCATGTCCGCATCTACCAAGATAGATAGCAATCCATATAGACCCACACTACTGGCAGAAAGTTGCCTGCTTCTATACATAACTGTTTTCACAGAGGAAAAAACATTATTGAAACATTATTTTGGAGTTAGATCATCAAAATAACATTAAATTATGTAGTCTTACATAATGTAGCATATGGAGCACCGGGTAAGACAACATGCGTTCCTTCGCCACTCAGATGCTTCTGCAGTTTGGTGTGTCGGATGGGTTTCTTACTGTTGGTGCCTCGACCTGATAAGATATTATTCATTTTGCCAACATATCAGCATGTCTAAAGAAAATTCCCTGGAAAGTGTGTCAGAAGAACAGAAAGCATGAAGCCTCGTTAGGATATATATGAACATGTATGTACTACTGCTTGTAACATTTCAATTATTTACACTGTCTCATATTTTTGATATTTTTATATTTCCACTGGTGGTAAGTGACAACTGTTAGCCTTTCCTAACATTTCTGCTGTACTAAGGCAAAAGGTAGCAACTTCATTTTTGGTCAATAATGAGTTATGAGTTAAGACACGTCTGTACCATTTAGGGGGATCGATTTACAGTTTAAAATAAAAAAGCCCTAGACAAACTGTAGCACACCACTGTAACTTTGGTTACTGCATTCTGCCTTTGTTTCATCCTGTGAAGATGTGAAGTGGAACATTTTTGCATTTTTGCCGAGATAATTGCATTTGCAGCACTTCATTTCTACCAAAGTTATGGAATAAAATATAAGTTCATAAATGGTACAACTGTCTTGCGTCATATTTTCCAAGTCTCTATGATGTTCACACATGGAGTTATAAAGCCTTAAATAGAACACCCTGTAAATGGGTGAGGATAGGCCAGATTTGGCTTCTGCACAAATGGGTTAAGGTTTTGAAAACTCTTGAGTGCCTTCTTGTGTATAAAAGTGCCAAAGGCAGAAAGACCTTTCCCCCATATCTTTTGTCAATTATGTTGGGGTAAAATCACTATCAAAAGCACACCACCATTTTTTGTAACTTGTATATTTGTTCTGTTTCTTTCCATATTTTTAGCAGTAAATTAACAAATGGGTTTTCTGTAAAGGGCTGCTGTGGGTGCAGGTTTTTGTTTTAGCCTAGCACACCTGATTCAACTGATCTAATCTAATAACTAATGGTCTTCAATCAAGATGTTGATATGTAGAGTCAGGTGTCATAGAACTGGGCTAAATTAAAAACCTGCACCCACAACAGCCCTTTTCGGAAAGACTGGACACCCCTGATCTACAGTATGAGGCATTTAGTTTATTCTCTGTCTGAGATCAATGCTTGAATGGGGGTCCCATCTGTCATTTCACACTCAGTGTCCTTTCATCTATCTGAATAACCTGGATTGCACCAGCATACCAACGCTTTTAATTTGGCTGCATAGTAATATTCTTTCAGACATGAGAGAGCCATCCTTCCATGGTACTTTCTCAATTGAAAAGATATAAATATTTTAGCAGTGGCTTTTCCCTTACCAGGTATACCTAGAGATAATTTTATCCCATTCTAAGAATTGTTGGGCAGAGAGATATAGTAATTGAGATAACAGTAAGATATTGATGTTGATCAATTCAACTCTTGAACTCAAGGTCAAAAATGGAACAATGCTCCATCTCTTGACATCTTCCTTTAACTTGAAATTGAGAGGCCCATTGATAGTTGATCCATAATAATTTCACCAAGTCCTTGAGTAGGTATATCCCCAGATACTTCATTGACCCTGCCTCCCATTTAAAATGTGGTATTTTGCCCCTAATAGATGCGGATGGGTTAAAGTTAAAGGTGCCCTACCTGTGTTTTATGTACATTGAGTTTAAATCCAGACAAAGGTCCATATTCCTCTAAAAACGAGAATAATTCCAGAAAAGATTGTGTGGCCTGGCCTAGATATATCAGGATATCATCTGCGACCAAATCTATGAGTTGTTCCCCTCCTCCATGGCAATTCCTTTTATATTTTGGTTTTGCCTAATCCACTGGCTCGGCGATTCTATAAAAATGGCAAAAAGAAGTGGAAAGGCTGCACAACCATGGGTGAAAGGGTTAGTAAGATCCCCAATAACTTTCATTCGTGCTGTTGGTCTATCATACAAACAGGGCTTGAAAATCATCAGCCACTGTGACTAGTGGTTTCCCAAAGTCACTACCATCTTCGCCAGTCAAAATCCCCCCTACCACAAAAAAGTAATAAATATAACCAAGATAATTGGACAATGTATCTGCATGCATTTATTTGGACATACCACTTTATTTGAACAAAAACCATTACAGCTATCCAACCTGAGTAAACTGTGTGTGTGTGTGTGTGTTTGAGCAGAAAAATTTACCTAAAAATCTAAAAAGCCATCTTTAACAAAACGTGTGCTTCAAGATTGTTTAAATAACAAAATCTGTGCATTGGAGATCTTTGCCATGAATATTATCAAACTATCACTGCAGAGAAAGAAGAGAACATGTATCCAAAATTCTAAATAATATTGATAGAATGTGCATAATTTTGTGATACAGTTAAAAATTACTTTATTACTTGCCTACAGCAGAGAACTGGCTATATCTGATGGTATCGAGCCTTATGTGATCTTTTGTGAAACCCAGCTAGATTTAGTTGAAAAGCTGGACATAACCAGGCTATATCCTGGTAAAACCTGAGCTAAATTCAGCTAACTTAGTCAGTTTATGTCAAAATACAACTGAGATTCCCACCCCTCCAGATGACTAGATTCCATCAAGATTTGGGCACTTGGCGGTCCCATTCTGTGAGATTGTGTGGTCTACCACTTTGCGGCTGAGCTGTTGCCCCTAGACATTTCTACTTCAAAATAACAATACGTACAGTAGACCGGGGCAGACATTTGACAATCAGACTTGTTGGAAATGTGGCATCCTATGGCAGTGCCATGTTGAAAGTCACTGAGCTCTTCAGTATGACCCACTCTACTAAACGTTTGTCAATGGAGATTGCATGGCTGTACGCTTGATTTTATGCACCTGTTAGCAATAGTTGTGGCTGAAATAGCCAAAACCACTAATTAGAACGGGTCTCCATATACTTTTATTAATGTAGTGTATTTTCAAGTTTTCACTGAAATAAAGTCTGAATAAACTGAACTGACAACATAACAAGGGCAGAAATGTAATCAATTTGTGTGTGGTCTCTGCTCATTATGACTGAAGAAATTACTTTTAAAAATACACTGCGCTTTGTATTTCTTTCAACAACATTTTATGTTATTTTTTTGTTTTGTAGTGTTTTGCATATTTCAGTGCATTTATCAGCGTGCTGTTTATATGCCTTGTTACATTTTTTCCCTTATCCTATATAACAAATAGCTATAATTTAAAAATACAACTGTTGGAATTGATTCAGTTGCGTCCTTTATTTTAAGAAAATAGTTTTGCAATTGAGGCCAAAGGTTTACATACACCTAGGCTAAAGATATTCAAACTCAGTTTTTCACAACTCCACACATTTCCATTTTCCATTTACCATACATTTCTTTTGGCAAGTCAATTAGGGTATCTACTTTGTTCACATCAGAGGTCATTTTAAAACAATCGAGGGCCAAAAGTTTACATACACCAAGTTGACTGTCTCTTTAAACAGATTCCAGAAATTGATGTAATGACTTTATAGAAGCTTCCGATTGGCCAATTGTCATAATTCGGAGTTAATTAGGAGTTAATTAGCATGGCTGTATTTAAGGGCCTATCTTTAGAGCTATTGAATTTTTGTCCTTGATATGATAAGAAAATCCAAGCAACTCAGCCAAGATCTCAGAAAAAAATATTGTGCACCTCCACAAGTCTGGTTCCTCCTTAGGAGCAATTTCCAAACAACTGAAGGTACCACAAGCATCTCTACAAACTATTGTATGCAAATATAACAATCTTGGGACCACACAGACACTGCATCGTTCAAGAGGAAGGCACAAATTAACTCCCAGGTCTGAACAAACTTAGGTCCAAAAGGTTCAACTGAACCCCAAGACAACAACAAAGAAACTGGTGAAGGAGTTGGTGGCATCAGGTGCCAAAGTATCTATATCCACCATTAAGAGTATCATACATTGCCATGGCCTGAAAGGCCATTGTGCAAGGAAGAAGCCCCTACTCCAAGACTGATATAAAAAAGCCAGAATGAAGACTGCAGGTGATCACCAGGACAAAGACCTAGCCTTTTGGAGGAGGGTTGTCTGGTCAGACAAAACTAAAATTTAACTGTTTGGCCAGAATGATCAGTGCTATGTATGGAGAAAAAAGGGTGAGGCTTTTAATCCAAAGAACACCATCCCAACTGTGAAGCATGGGGGTGGCAGCATCATATTGTGGGGGCGTTTTGCTGGAAAAGGGAATGGTCCACTTCAGAAAATAGATGGCATTATGAGGAAGAAGGATTATCTAGAAATACTGAAGCAACACCTCAAGACATCAGCTAAAAAGATAAAACTTGGTCGCAACTGGGTCTTCCAGCAGGACAATGATCTTAAGCATACCTCCAAAGTTGTAACAAAATGGCTTAACCTCTTAGCGTAAAGCCCCTAGTGGTCGACACGCCGGCATGCCAAGATTTCTGAACTCAGACATTCAGTGCTACTGCAACCAAAGTGCGAGTTAAAAACAGAAATGCTTTGTTTGCGTTTCATTAGTAGACGACACACGACAACTACGCCGAATACGGAGTTTCGCAGCGCCACCATTGTCGCTCTGGTCGTTCATTTAACACGCACCCCCTCCCTGCAGTCCCATCTGCAACTACACCCCCCACCCATGACATAATGGACAATATTGTCAGACCTGCCAACCAGGAAAATATTTTGAGTACCACAATAGTCAGTGTAATGCTTAGTTCACATGCTTTTGCACGTACCACTTCGCTTTGCATGCACACACGCACACACAATTCTTCATAATTCTAGTTTTGACTGTTGAAGTGATCAGGCAAAATTGTATAATTTGATCTGATACTAAAATATCACTTGCACTGCACTGAGCTATATTATGATACACTTGCAAGTCAAAAGTTTGAGTACACCTGCTTAAAACAATTTTTTTCATGATTAATATTTCATTATATGATGTGTGTGCTTATACAAACAGATAACCATAAGTGAATTGCATTCAATTATTTAATAAAAATGGAAATAATTGATTTTGTATATTGTAACATATGTTTTCATTTTCAAGTATTTACAGAAACTTACGTTGTAATGTAAAAAAAAAAAAAACTTATGTTGCGATGTAAAACAGTCAATTATAAATAAAACCAAGTTTCTGTTCATGATTTTCATTTTTATTTAATAATTAAATAATTGAATCTGCTTATATAGGCACACATCATATAGGCCTAATGAAAAAAAAAGTATTCAATTGAAAAATTATCTAGGAATGTAGGCCTTTGTAACTAGGTTTAGCTAAATTATTACCTGAAGCTCCTTGGTGGATAATGTCAAAATCATAATTGCACAATGTGCAAAATGCATGGTGCGAAGTTTTGAGGGGCAGAGGCACGGCTCCTGATATTTTGCGAGAAACTTCTGGGGGGCACATGGACTCGCTTTTTAGTAGGTCTGCTGCTCTCTCTCTTATGCCATATTATGGAAGGCTCTCCTTGTTAGTATTCTCATCATCTGACTTCATGATTATTTTCTAACTGCAAGGCTGGTCGGGTGACTGGCTGCAATAATCGGAATTATTCGCAACGTTAGCAGTCTGTAGTCAAACACCTTTGCAATGCTCACTTTGCTCCAACAGAGCGTGCGCGATTCAAAGTTTGAACAGGGAGTCTCCATAGCGTTTGAGTTACTGCAGCTAAATTACTCCATCAGTTATTCACACACCTCATAACGAGGCTAAATCGTATGCGAGCTACTACTACGGCTAACTATATACACAAATTTATCTCATTAGGATATACCCCTTGAAATGCATCATCTCGTAAAGTTACCGAACATGTTTTAACGTTTTATATGTTAATATTACGGTCACATTTTTGTGCTTGATTATTACTCCCCACTTCCCATTTTACCTCAGCAATGCAGCGTACGCCTCAGTGGATAATAAAGTACCGCTGCGTATCAGTGGATGTTGAGTGGGTCGGGGAGGGGTTAGAGAACCACAAGCACAAGGTCGTAGCATCTTGTTCAATCCGAGGGATGTAGTTTAAATACCGAATAAATGTATGGTATTGTTTTGTATTAATTGATTGTTTTCCGTAATTCAATTACAATATTAATTTTTTTTTTGTGTAGTTTCAGCTGGCATTTCGTACCTGCGTGTTTTGTCCAAGAATTGCATGGTTGGTACACAAAATGCGTGCAGGTTGGCAGGTCTGTATTGTCTATCTGGGCATTCATAAAAATATTCTTTCACCACTCAAAAATCGTATTCCGTCATAGAAACAAGATAAAACCGACAATAGCCATGAGGTATACCAATACAGCAGTGAAAACACTGCGCACTGAATAACGAAACAAACGAGACAAAGTTTAAAAAAATGATACCATGTCATTCTAGACAATATCTGGGACTAAATACTGAATAAATATACAACCTTACCATTGGTTTTATGAGTAGAGATGTCGCTTTTCAGACTGAGTGGTCATATATTGTCTTGGACAATCCGTTTGTGAAACATACGCGCATTTGTGATGCCTGGGTATCTTCCAAAATAGCTGTGCGTAATACCACGTGTTGTTCACAGCGTTGTCACCCTTTTTAGTACAGTCTGGCTTGACTGACAGTTCATTTATTCAGTAGGTGAGAGTGTAAGCTTTCTAACGATACATAACATGTCTATTTTTGCTATTGGAATAGCGTTTTATAAGTCAGAGTAACCAAAAATTTTCTTATCACATTCACTTACGTGTTCACTCTGTGGTCGCAGTAAAAGACGCTGCACCTAACGAAACGTAGTCAACGTTTTTTCGTAAGTTCTTGGAAAATACTATTATTATTGAGGACTTCTGGGCATAGCTAAGCCATATGTTTGCTGATAGACCTAGTTGACATCGTTTTCTGGTGTAAGACAGAAGCGCATATAATTTTATCATTGATTTACTGTCTGTCTCTATCTACTGAAAACAGATACGATTTCATCATTGCTATGTAAGTATTACTGCTCAAAATATTTCGGTTATAGACGTTATTTTTGAAATTGAGTGTCTTTAAGTAGGTTAGGGTTATTTTATAATGAGGATATTTCACACTGTAATGTTAGCATCCGTTGGTAGTCTAGTAGTTCTTGTGACGCATGCAACAGTGATGACGAGAGTGTTGGAACATTGCCAAAAGGTGGTGGACGGTTGAAAATTGTTTTCATGTTATCCCATCCCCATACAAGAAAACATATGAGAGTACAGAGTGTAGAAATACATACAAGAGTTAATTATTACACATTTAGGTACTGTACAGCATGGTGTGACAATATTTTTACATTATGTTTAAATCTGATATCAATGTTTCATCTTAAACCTTCATAAGGGGCTCATTTATATGCTTTACAACGGACAAAAAGGATTATATTCCTTTTTGGAGAGATTTTGGATATGCTTCTGGACCCCTAGCTATTTTAGACCACTGTACTGACAGAAAGCTTGTAATTACCATTTGAAAATGATGCAACAGTGAGTTTCTTGAGTAACAGTAAGTTTCTTGATTTGTAGTGAAATATGTTAATTTGTTGTGATTTACAGCAGTGCATAATTTAGACATTCTGGTAGATTTGGAGACCCTGGGTACACTGCTTAGTTTATGATTCACAGATCTTTAGTAGTTCTGCATATCCACCCTTAGATTTTATGAACTTGTGGTCAATACGTTTTTGATCCAGGGCATGTATACTTTAACCTGCTGTATATATGCATATATATCCCAGTATTTCATTGTGAACTAAAAAAGAGCAAATTCATTTTAAATTCTTTGCCTAGACAATTGCATTTGTGGCACTTTATTTCTTCCAAAATGATGAATATAAAGTAATCTAAGCTAGTATTGCAAATGGTACAAATGTCTTGCTTCATTTAAGCCATTGTTCAAGTCTCTGTGGTGTTCACATCTGGAGTTATAAAGCTTTAAATAGGTTACCCCCTAAATGGGCAAGGATTGGCCAGATTTGGCATGTGCACTAAGGGGTTAAAGACAACAGTGAAAGTATTGGAGTGGCCATCAGAAAGCCCTGACCTGAATCCCACAGAGAATTTGTGGACTGAACTGAGAAAGCGTGTCTGAGCAAGGAGGCTCACAAACCTGACTGAGTTACAGCAAAGTATTGTGAGAAGGAAGCTTGTGAAAGCCTACCCTGTCACGTCCCTGCCGTTTCTCATGTTTTCTGTTTTGCCTCGTGTATCTTGTCTCTTTTTTCACCATCTTTGCTCACGTCCACAGCGGAGGCGAGTCTCGGTTTCAACGACCCCTGAATACCTCATTTTACCCACTGTTTCCCCTGCATTCCGCACACTTTCCTGTCACGCTCACCAGTATTTATTCTCGGCTCGCCTACCACTCCCTGCCAGATCGTTGCCTCCGTTCGTTGCAACTTCTCGACGGCTTGCGTAAAAGGTCGCAAATTCTCTCTAGTCTTGTTCCCCGGTTTTTTCCTAGCTCTTATCCACTTTTACTCGCCACTTTGTGTTCGGGTTCCCCTGTCCTGTTGTCGTGTTTGTCTGGTCTCATTTTTGTTCGTCCCCGTCTTGTCTGCGTTTCCCGTTCCCTGTCAGCCGTGTCCAGCCTGCCCTTCGCCAGCCTCCCAGTCCAGCCCTGTCCAGTCCTGATCTCCTCCGGTGCCTGCTCGGCCCTGCTCCAGCTCCAGGCCTGCTCAGCCCTGCTCCAGCCCTGCTCCTGTTCCCACTTAGTCCTGCTCCAGCTCCAGACCTGCTCCAGGCCTGCTCGGTCCTGCCCCTGTTCCCTCTCAATCCAGCTCCAGTCTTGCTCGGTCCTCCTCTGGCTCCAGTCTTGTCCAGTTCGGTTCCAGCCTTTCCCAGTCCAGTTCCGGTTCTGAATTGCCCTGCTCAGTTTGGTTACCTCTCAATAAACCGGTTGCTTTTCTCCTAAGCCTCTGTGTTCGAGTCCTGCGTTTGGGTCCAGCATTACACATCGTGACATACCACAAGCATTTGATTCAAGATTCAAGATTCAAGCAATTAAAAAGCAATGCCACCGAATACCACTAAAGTGTATGTAAACTTTTGACCCACAGAAAATCTGATAGAGTACATAAAAGCTGAAATAAATTAGTTTCTTAGCTATTATTTTGAAATGACCTCTTATGGAAATAAAGTAGATACCCTAATTGATTTACCACAGGAAATGTATGGTAACATGAAATGTGTGGAGTTGTGAACAACTGAGTTTGCATGTCTTTAGCCTAGGTGTATGTAAACTTTTGGCTTCACAGTATGTATAAAATTAGGGTCGCTGTGGGTGCAGAAATTGATGCAGCCTTTCTAGTGTTAAACATTTGTGTAAAAACCCACAGGAACATTTTTTCAATGTTCAATTTGCTCCAAAATGTGTAAGAAAGCAAGAGAAATTATCTTGATAAAATTTTATTGGGAGATCTTTATTCACCATGTACCATTGCAGATTGTAAATCAGTAATTGTAATTTCATTGGAGCAAATTTCATCGGATTTATTTCATCCTGCGGTGGTATTGCTTCACACCTACAGTACTTTTTTTGTTGCTGTTTTAATATCATTAAACCCCTTTTCCTCAAATATATTTGTTTGTGTGAATTTATCTCCACGATAGCACAATATCATGCAGTAACCTGCAATGTGAATACAGTTTTTTCAGCTGATAATGTTTGATGCTCCGAGAATAAGAATAAGAATCAGAGAATAACATCCCTCCTCACCTCCTTCATCACAGTTGCTAAATAGTGAGCCACCTGAGGTGGGGATGTGAAGAAAATGGCAGAAACGGCCTCATCAAACCCAGTAATTCTGTCAGACTTAGCCTATATTACTGAGTTTGTTTGAATAAAAATATCCAAAAGTTCACCCAACTCTGAAAAAATTGCATGAAAATATTTTTAGTCATTAGCTAGCTGACAGGTATTAACTACCACAAACAAGTAGCAGCTAATTAGTTTTTTTGGCTATCATCATTTCCCTTATGTTTCTCAAACAACGACAGTAGTTCCTTAGCTTCAGTGTCACTGGATTAACGTTAATTGACCAGTCACCTCTCTCGAGTAAAGAAGTTCAATTCAATTAAATTATTTGTATAGAGCTTTTTACAAAGAACTGTTAGACACTTTACAAAACACTAAGGCAAGAAACAGAGCAAAAACAGCAAACAAAGCAAACAGCAGACCTGAACCCCCAAATAGCAAGTACATAAGGTAAGAACTCCCAGTGTGGAGAAACCTCTTGAAAAAGTTCAGCGCTACTTTCAGTTAAATCATAGTTCTGCCGCTGACTTCTCTGTTGAAGCAGCCGGGGTAGTGACTGTCATGGTGCTTCTCTGAACCTTTTGGTTTAAAAAAGGACATCAAACTGGATTGCCATTTTCAACCAAATGTTCTGCCAACAATGTAATCAGAATTGGTGTTCTACACACAAACATAAAACATAACTGGTATCTGGGCTCACTTTAACAGGCAATTTAACAAGGAATTAAACAAAAAATAAATTGTTTCAAAAGTGCACTCATAAGTCAACAATGTTACTTTTTCCATTTTTGAAGTCTTATATTATGCAAATTTGATTGTTTGTTAGCATTTGTGCCTGCACTTAACGCTGCACCGTGGGGTTATAATAAAAATGTCATTGCATTGAAGGCTTTATTTCAAATTTTATTACAAGAAAAACTCCCTTTGTACATGTAGATCTTCACCAAGATCTTGTCTACAGTGTGGTATAAAGCATTTTAGTTAAAAAAAAAAAAAGTTTTGTTTTTTAAATTATGGTGAGAAGACATGCGCCTTTTCGATTCCCAGTTCCCAATCAGCTGCCAGTGTGCGATGATGTGTATCCCTCAAGACTGATTACATGGAAGAGGGAAGCAGCTTATTTTTAAAATCGTATAAAAAGCCATTATTTTCTGGCAAATGTCATGTCACCGATTTGTGTGCAGTCCCTGCTCATTACGACTGAAGAAATTGCTTTAAAAAATATTGCAGTTTGGAGTTATACATGAAAAATACATAAGCTTAATGCATAAGTTTCTAAAAAAAATGCCTCAATAGTTTTGGCCTAGCAGACTGGTTATAATATATGACAAGAAAGTTACCGGATCCATAAAAATATTTGAATGCTGACCACTATCCTAAAGTATACCAGTCGATACCACCCCAATATTAGTTGGGGATTTATTTTTCCCAAATACGAATGATATTGTATCTCAGAGATCACAGAGCTAAGAGATCCTCTAAAAATGGCAAATCACCACAAAATTCAATGCAGAGCAATGTCAACTAAACTTTCTCAATGCAAAATGATGGAAGCTGTCATTGTGAGGAAAAATTACGCTCTGTTCCCCCCAACTGTGAGAACCCATTAAGTATTTCCGTCTGGCCAACAGAACCTTCGCTGTAGAGGCAAATGTATCAAATGAAACCCTAAACTACTGTAACTACTTCAGATGACTTTTGTAAACTACAATAATTGTTAGAAAATGCTACTAAAAGGTCTTCCACCAAAATGGCTAGTAAGAGCGAAACAGTTGCATGCTATTGCCGAATTAACATAACATAATATAATGATGAGAACAGGCCATTCAGCCCAACAATGCTCGCCATTTTCCTGTCTAAATTAGTGCTCTAAATTCTACCCGCATTTGGCAGATGGTAGTGTTAATATCAAGCCCTGCACACAAAGCTTGTATCACTTTTATAAAGCCCTTGTGGAACCTAGATTTACCTAGTACTTTATGTAATAATCTTAGCGTTTTGGGCATCCAGATCCACCAAGACTGCTACCACCTTACTCTCTAAGATATGCCTCATTATGTGCAATGTCCTTCTAATACTGGCTTGTGTTTGTCTCTGTTTGATTAAGTCAGTCTAATCCAGGTGGATAATTCTGACCTGAATTATCTGATTTTCCCTGCTATGACAGATGTGAACAATTTATAATTGATATTCAAGACGGTTATAGGTCTTAGATCGTCACATTCTACTGCATCTTTCCCTCCTTGGGTATGAGGGATTATTGCCTCACTCCATTACCCAGTGAAAAATTCCACCAGGTTTGGGACAAATTGGTCCTTAAATACCTTATACCACTCTGAGGTAATGCTGTCTGCCCAGAGGGACTTGCCTTTAGTAATGGCTGCATTTACTTCCTCATCAGTTTTTAGAGAACCCTGTTATTGAAGTCCCTGTTTTGAGTTTCTGTATCCGTGGGTAGGTTTATTGAGTTTAGAAATGCATCCATTTGTATATCTTCATTGATTTGTGATTGAGAATACAATTCTTTCTAACGTGATTTCAGTTAAATATTTCCTACATTACATTGTATTTTGTTTGGGGGTTCCTTATCCTATAAATAGAGTTATCTGCTTCCTGTTTTGTCAGTCTTTAAGCTAGCAGTATCAATGCCTCAATACCAACCTCCCAGTATATCTATTTTCGAGAGTCGTCTGGTCTCCCCCACCTTTGCGGTCCAGCCCCTCTTTTGTCATTGCCTCCACCCTGCCCACATCTGACGCCACCTGCTGCTCCCCATCACCGCCACCCGGCCCCACCCATCATCTGAGCCACATCATAGACTCTCATAAACTGACTGACATGTTGGTCACCAGTCGGCACCCTGAGCCGACCAGAGGAGGATGGGTTTCCCCCTTGAGCCTGGTTCCTTCCGAGGTTTCTTCCCATCTGCCACAGGGAGTTTTTCCTTGCCACTGTTGCCTTAGGCTTGCTCCTGTAGGGGTTTAGGCCAGGGTTGTCTGTAAAGCATATTGTGACAATGGCTGTAAAATACGCTATACAAATAAAATTTGATTGATTGAATTTGTTTGAGGAATGCTAGTTTCTTTTGCACTTGTTGTGCACATATGTCACTTTTAGTCTTGATTATTTCTTGCGTGACATTTGTGTCTAAGTTCTCCTTATGCTCTCTCATTCTCCAGCCCTTACAGTTTTGACTGTAGGTTACCCAGTCTTTCATGTCTAGCCTTTTTTCTAAGGGACGTACACTATTTGCTATTACAACCCCTTTCAGCACCTCTTTAAGTACATTCCAAAGAATGGGCATGTGGAGGGGTGGTGTGGTTGGGGCGCCATCTGCAGGTGGAGATGGAGCAGTGTAGCTGGCCTGTAACCACACCTGTTGGCATTTTCAGTGATTGGTAACTGTTTATATGCTCTGCCTGCAGTGAGACAGGGCTCAGGAATGAAAGACACACACAGGAGCTACATGACATTCGTTCCCTTCACCAGCTTGTGTGTGTTTTGTTTGTTCGTTTAGTTACATGTTCATGTGGTTGAAGTGCACAATAAAAACTGTGCGTCTCATACTTGTGGACTGTGTGGTTTGTGGGGAGAGGAACATCAGGACCCATTACAGAAGTGGTACCACTTCCCCTGTATCATTTGGCTCCATGTAGTTTTGGATTTCTATTTTTATTGTTTCTTTAGATGTGTAACTATTAAGAATACTTCAGTTGAGTCTCCATAATGTTATTTTAGGTGTCTTGTTTAAGTAAAGTTTAAGATAGATTGGGCTGTGATCCAAGCGGTCAGTTGTTCCTATATTACATGTGTGACCCACATGAAATATGGTCACATTTTCGGTTTAATTTAATGTAATATTTTGTATAAGTAACACCGTTTATATTCGGGCAATAGTGATTTAACTAAGACCTCCAAGGCTTTCGTATTAACTATATATGTATTCCACTACAAACAGTAGGGGGGCAGCAGAGGATAGCAGAGTGCTTCCTGCAACGGGACTGTCTTGACGATGTAGCTGCCGTAAGCTTGCCATTCTGGCAAGACCGACCAGATGAACGACAGCAAGTTTCCTCTGCTCCATTATTTCTCCTGTTTTACAGATCAGTAATGTGTACAAAAGCACAAATGGTATAAATAAGCATAACAAAGTGTTAGTTCCTATGTTTTTTGAAGTGGTGGTTACGACGCACTGTGTAGTTTACTGTGCTCAGGCGAGCTACTCCGGCTCCGCCATGTTAAAGAAGGTTTCGTTGTAAGTGCGTGTAATGGCGGACGCGATTTTACTTTTTGCATAGACTCCCGCTCCCTGATCGATATAGAGCTCCAGTTTTTATGTTTACAGCTCCCGCGCACTTTGTGAGTTTTACATTCCAAGTGTTTTATGCGTATCCGGTTTATAAAATATGTGCGATGTTGGTTTGAGATCGTTTATATAATTACCCTTTGAATGCTAATATGCCGTTGTATTGTCTGGGAACACACAAAGCAGCTGGTTAAAAGTGAGTACAGTTAACAGGACTGTTAGTAAGTACAGAACTAATATATATATAAGGAAAGGTTTATATTCCTACATAATGAGTCATAACATTGATGGTATAGCAGATGGATTCATTTCCATATTTGTTTATGGACAAATGTGTGTTACTGTATTTTTTATGTAAATTTTTTTTTTTAATGGAATTTGTTCATTTTTAGGTGAATGTGTTTGAATGTAAAACAAAGAGAGACGTGTGATTAAGTGGATGAGTTGGAAAAAAAAGGAAAACATATTTTGACAATGTGTTTATTTAATAAATTCTGGCAAGACCGACCAGACGAACAGCAGTAAGTTTCCTCTGCTCCATTATTTCTCCTGTTCTACAGGTTCATTATCTGTTTACATGCCCAGTACAGTGGAGCCTGTTACACATGGTCTAACTCTAAGCCTATCTGTATTATACTCTACATTAGAAAGTGAATGGGGATGATAGAAGTGTGTAAATTCCTACCCTGTGGGTTATACCTCCCTCCATAAATCTATAATCTTTGATACAGTAGACCACAAAATGCTTTTAAGCCGCGTTTCCACTGCAGGAACTTCACCCCGGAACTAGGAACCTTTTGAGGAACTCAGTGCGTTTCGACCACAGGAACTAGGGTCTAAATTAAGTTCCGGGGTCTTTATTTTACCCCCAAAAACGTCCCTGCTCGGGGAGTAGTACTTTCCAAAGTCCCGGAACCTTTGGGGTGGGGCGCAAGCGCTGAAAATTTCTGATTGGTCGACTACTTGCAGTGTTTTATTTCAACCGCCATGTTTAAAAATCTTCAGCCGCAGACCGATTTATTTTCATAATAACTCCAAATCAAACTTGTATCTTATGCGGCGCAGTAGCCTAGTTTTGGTTATAGCCTGCCAACGTCTTGGAATTATAGCGTGTGCTCTTCTGTTCTTTTCTTGTTTTAGTATTCGTTTTGTAAAATGCTAAGCGTTCGTGCTGGGACAGCATATTACATACCAAAACATTCAAACGGATTAATTCGGTTGCTGAATATTTTCTTCCGGATTTTCTTTGTTAGCCCATTGTAATTGACTCAAAACATTTGATACAGTTATGTGAGGTATGCGGTAGTTCTGCGTAATTCACATTGGTGATACAGTAAAAGCAAACTGGAAATCACCTTCCGCACTTTTTGTCAGGGTAAAATAACAGGTTAATTCTAGTAATCGTCCCTTTAGCTTTTTCAGACTGCCGTAATTTTACTCTGCCATTCTTCAATTGAAGGAAAGCAAACGGTGGCTGTACCACTGCTAATTTAAATTTTCACGAAAGTCCGAGTTTTCGTTCTATTCTTGTCATTTTGCGATTAGCCTATATGGAATTGACGATGAGAAAGTAATCAAACAGCAAATTGTTTACAACGTGTGCATGTTTTCTGCTGTTGTTGCCAGTTATATTGGAAATGTGAATGCATTCGGTCGCCTCGGATGTCAAGACATGAAAGTGAATGTTCACATAAAAACATAATGAATGTGTTTGAGAGGATATATAAAACAGTTACAATCTGACTATTGGCCTGTCATATCCTATTTGTTGCATAACAACGGTCCAAGTTCAACTACCAAGACAGTTTTGCTTTGACAATGGTAAAATATGCCCAAACGGCCGCAGAAGAATATTTCAATTCCAGGTGATTAAATTGATAAAAATCAATAAATACAAAAGTAACCATATATAGTCATTGTTGGTAACCCGTTGTATACAAGTGGAATAAACCCCTCCGGGCTGTCCCGGTTATTAGAAAATAATGTAGGTTACTTCGGTGGTATTATGGGGTTACAGAAGAAATCATAGGACAGATGGACCGACGACAACGTCGCTTTTTCATACGTCAGTGGGCTAATTTGCCTAATCTTCGCTGGACTTTAGACCGCGGTGGAAACGCAGACAACAATGGGCTGAAGGAACCTTTTAGTTCCTTGAAAAGTAGTTCCTGGGACTAAAAGGTCCGGGTACTTTTGGTGGAAACGCAGCTTTAGACAGACTCAAATCCACTGGCTTTGATGAAAATGCTTGCAACTGGTTTCAGAGCTATTTAAATGGCAGAACACAAGCAATTATGTTTGATGGGCATCAGTTTGTTTTTCTTGAGGTTACAGCGATTCTTACCACAAGATTCTTGTCCCATCTTGGACCCTCTGTAATTCACCTTATAAATAAATAACCTAGGATCATCAGTTACTAATAACTCTATTAGTAACTGATGACACTCATTTATGTATCCATACCCTCAGTTAATCAAGCTTTCATTAAATTACAGGCTGATTTTTCTGCCACCCAAAATACTCTCATCACTCTTAAGCTTGTTACAAAAAGAATAATTTTATGTTCTTTAGTAGATCTAAAGAGAAAAAAAAATGGTTTCAAACTTCCCACAAAAGTTGTAGAAATTCAAAGGGTTCAATGTTATAAATATTTGGGTATACAAAAGGAACCTGCATGGTGTCATATTTTCACAACAACAAAACTGAAAGGCCTCGATATTTTTGCCTGAAGTTTGCAAAGTTTGTAAAGCAATGTGTAATTACATTCTAGAAATTTAAATCTCTTTAAATGTTGGACTGTATAACTTTGAAAATGGAAATGTCATCAAACAAAACAAACACCGCAATACAAGTGAAAGGAATGAAGGTCAGAAAATCTCCAAACTTCGGAGTTAAGTGGCTAATCAGAAAACTTCTTGATCTAGTGCAGGAGTTTCTTGAGAAAAAGACCCCAATCAAAGAAAATACATAAAAGGATCTGGAGTGGTGAGTTGATGATCTGGAACAATATTCTCACATAGACAATTTGATTGTAAGTAAATGGTAAATGGACTGCATTTAATATAGCGCTTTTATCCAAAGCTCTTTACAATTGATGCCTCTCATTCACCAGAGCAGTTAGGGGTTAGGTGCCTTGCTCAGGGACACGCCCAGGGCGGGGATCAAACTGGCAACCCTCCGACTGCCAGACAACCGCTCTTACCTCCGGAACTATGTCACCCCTGTAAATAGCCCAGGAACCAGTCATTGAACATATTACTGGAGACCAAAAGGTAAGGACGCCCCACCAAGCAAATTACACTCCTGCCATACTCTGCCTAGGAAGGATAATAAATGGAAGCCAGCAGGGGTGAGTTTGACATGGGGGGGGGGACACATTTGCTCCCCGGCCCTTACCTGCACACGCACCCACCCCCACAATAAATATCGTGGAAAAATTAATCGGTTTCACCAGAGCCAGTTATGGGCATTAAAGATGCAGACTAAGCTAGCTGCATCCATTCTTATTAAATTATAGAGGGATAAAAATATGTGGACAAGCCAGGGATAACCATAGGGTTACTGAATGCATGCACAAAGAAAAACACACTACATACAGCATTTTCAGTAATATGCATGCAGCTGAAATCCTCTACGAACATTTATTTTGCCTTATTGGATAGCTATTTCCGTGGGTAAAATCTCATTATTATTGTTTTCTGTGAAAAACATTTAATTCATATGCAAGTTACATCACGTGTTGTATTACTAATACGATCGCATTTCAGGCTGGAAAACAACCCAAAATTGCTGAGTTGTCTTAGAATCTTTATCGCCACACAATGTATTAAGCTTGCAGCGTCGGCATAGCAACGGACGCTGTAACTAAGTATGCGCAATGGTTATAACAGCTGTTTTAGAATGTCATTACATCACACGGATCATTTTTGCAGCGCAGATCAAATTTGTTGTGACAGAGCCGCTGTCAGGCAGTATCGCATGTCAGCGTGCAATTTTGGCAGCTCATCAGAATTTTCGGGTCTGTCCAGTCTGTCATTTGCACCATTTGCCAGGCCACGTCTACAGTGTATGGCGCAGGTCATCATCCAGAGGATTGCTAATTTCTGGGCTTTCCCACACAATGCGCGTACGTTTCAATCAAGAGTTTTCATGGATCTTACACTGTCCAGTTTCACTTTGATATAAATCCCAGAAGCAGGAAAAATGCATTCTTTGCATTTATTGTTCATTGTCTTTTTTGTCATTTTAATTCCTATGTTTATTTCTATTTTAATTGTTTATGGCTGTTCTTATACTGCATTGTTGTCCTATAGTTTGTTCTTTTTCTTACAGCCATCTATAATGAGAAAAATGACAAGAAACGGAACTTGAACAGTCTTTTCATTTTAATTGACTGTAGTTAAAATTATAGCAACAATATGGGCACAAATTATGAATAGACTGCCTTTATAAATATGTATGATCTCCCCTGGTTTTATTTTGTTTAATAAAACTTCAAGACACCACTGTTATTATTTCTTAGTTACATCATAGAGCATTTAAGCTATTTCACTACAGATTTAATGGGAAATGAAAACGGGCCCATAATATATGTTTAGGCAATGTTCTAATTCTGATGGAAGAAAATTTGAACAAATTTGAGGTTTATGACATTCGTTAAAACTCATTTTTTGAAAAAAGTGTCAGCCCACTGCAGTGGTAATTATGTAAATTAGCAGCACGCCCTGAGCAATGTGCATGGCTCTTAAAGGGAAAAAAGTGGTCATATGATCGGTTATTAATAAATGCAGCGGCACCACACCCACTGATAATATATACGGAATAACCCAGCCCTGTTTCCAGATGCACCATGCATTTTGTGCAGTCTACTCATCATCTGTTGGTCTGAAAATACCAACAATCACAAGCCGTGCCACTGACTGCACCCATGCGCCATGCAACATTGATTCCAGAGCCCAGTCTTGATTTGTTGATTTATTGTTGTTTGGTTGCTTTATATGTAAATTGCATCGTTTATTTTGATATTTATGGATTTAAATAAATAAAAATAAGCAATGTCTGACCATGAGAGCTAGATCTGACAACATTTTGACCACTTTAAGACTATGGTGACATTATTTATATGCATGTAACAGCTACTATTCTGAAGCCTCTCAATGCACTTCACCACAGTGCCCTCAGATTTATTACTGAGGACATTTATTACTGAGTTATAAAACACATCAGTGTCCTCTACCAGAAGCTAGGCTGGCCTTCTGTTAATATCAGGAGAGAGCAGCACAGCCTGCTACAGATGTCCCTGTCCGATTCATGGATCAGTATTGGTTCCCAATACCACCCTATTTTGTGGATCGGGCAAGGACACACCCGAACTGAATCAAATCTTGCCTGACACTACAACATGTAGTATTCATATTAACAATGGCTTGCCCCCATACTTTCTGACTCTGTGAAAGCCAAATGCCTGAATGCGAAGTCACTCACGTGACCAAGCACTTTCCATTCACCATCATGAAAGAGGTTGTTGATTATGAAATGAGTTGGTATCAGCTGCAATGTCTGCTGTGTGGTACATATACAAAGTCAAAAAGCAGCCCTACAGCCACTTTGAACATTTACAATGCCTGTGTTTCAAGGGACAGCATTAGCGTAGCTTCTTACAATACAATGAATTTGATAAAGCTTCTGAAGAAACACCACTAAAAGTAGCATGCCGACTGTTCTCAGTTATTTTTATCTTTTATTGGAATAATCAAGCTTGATGATAATATTTATACACAACTTCAATATAGTGCTGGGCGCTATAGCCTACCTTATTTTTAGGTAGGCTATAGCTACTGGTATGAATTCATGAGATGTTTGCAGAAACTCATAATGAAGTTGGCACCAAGGTGTGATTTAAAAAAAAGACAGAACAAAGCTGATGCGCCGTATGGCAGCATTGACTGTTATTATACTTAAAAACATAATCGTAGATGTGGTATATCATGCAGTCTTACAAAGTAATATATTTTTTCATATATTTACAAACCTAGAATCTTGGATTTCTAAAAATCTTGCTTGAATATGTATATTAGCTTAACATTTGCAGGCTGCTTACCATCCAATTTTTTATGTTATTCAACATTTCACACCATTCAGAGTTCATGCTCCCAATTAAAATAGTGAAATTGATTTTTTATTTTTATTTTTTTATATTATTTATATATTATTTTGATAGATTTTTTTTCAGTCATAGTAAGCTTTAAGTTTACTTGTTCTGTAATGTGCATTGGAAAATCAAATCCTGTCATACTGTAAATAATATGAAAAATAGCATATGATATTTTGGCCATATCACCCAGCTCTACTTTAGAGACCATAGCCTGCCATTTCATAATGGTGCATTGGAGACCATTAAAGAAAATAAAGAAATACAGCCAGCCATATTGTGTAGGCGACCTGTATTTAGGCATGTTTCTTCTCAAGCAGAATTATTTATTTTCTATATAATTTGTTTAATATTATCTTGACTGCCCAGGAATGTTTTGCTGATGTAAAGCCAAACCGGGTGTACTTGTGTGTGGACTAGTTTTGAATACTTTTAAAAAGACAAATTAAAAAAACAATCGGTATCGGATCAAAAAGAGCCTGTTACTGTACCCAATTTGGATCAGGTGACAAAAAACCTGGATCGGGACATCACTACTGCCTACTATTTATCTAAAAAGCACTCCTGAATAAGTTGCCATTTTACATTACATTGCATTAAGATTTAAATCGCTACTTATCATACCTTTTCACAGAAATACTATATTGGTCTGGAAATTCCTCAATAAATCTGAACAAATTAAATCATTACAGTTTTTGCGGAATGCAGCAGCATGTGTTTTGACACAGACCAGACAGAGAGCTCACATTACTCCCATTTTAAACACCCACCACCCCAACCAATTGCCTGTTATTTAGAATCAATTTTAAAATCATTTTCTTAGTTTTTAAATTATTAAATGGCAATGCACCTGCCCATTTATCTACATGTATATTCCCATTCATGCTTTTCAGGTACATGCCCCACAGAATTCTTAGATCCTCTGACACTGTTCTCTTAAATGTTCCAGAGGCTACAACAAAAAAGCATGGACAGGCAGCTTTCAGCTATTGTGGCCTCAGGTTTCTGACTCTGTGGATATTTTTAAAAGGGCTCTTAAAACACACCTTTTTGGCATCACTTTTACCTATTTAACATTTATGTTATATATTTACATTTTATTTATTGATTGATTGATTGATTGCTATTTTGCTGTTATCGCCAATGTTGCTGAGCCAAAACAGAACACTGCTCAACCTGGATACCAGGGATGTGCCAACCTTGCTATACTTATAATCATACTTGGGTGTGTATGGCAAGCCCGATACTCGCAATTGGATCATGATCGAAATGGAGAAGGAGTAGGCTGAAATGTTATATTCACTGAGGAAGAGACAGCCTTAGACTGGTTACCACATAGAAGCATCAAATTGGCACACAAAACAAGCATATCCTACCACATTCAACTTCACAATCATAATGATAGATGAGAATGATAAGCACATATACACAACATGACTAAAAAAGTATCTGGACACCCCTGGGTCTGGGGCTGCTTTTCATGGTCTGGGCTAGGCCCCTTAGTTCCAGTGAAAGAAAACCTTAATACTACAGCATACAATCACATTCTTAATGATTCTGTGCTCCCCCAGCAGTTTGGGGAAGGTCCCTTTCTGTTTAAGCATGACCAGGGGTTAAATTGGGGGTGGACGCGGGTGGATGGCGTCCACCCACCTTTGGTAAATAAATAAATAATTTTGACCGGCAGTTTTACAAATAACTATGACAATCCAGTGCATTTTTCGTATGCTCCAGTCCATGTGTTCCCTCTAGCCAGTTACTCGCTCAACCAATCAAAAATCCAAAGAAAATAAACTCAGGAGGAACAGTCGTTTATATAGACAGGCACAGAAAGAAAAATATCGTTGATTGTCTTGATTGTTTGGAAGCGAACGTGGTAGGTAATTTCATTAACATGTAATTTCATCTATGTAACATTTTAATGAGAGATGAATAAACAGCCCCCACGAACGCCGGCTATCCACATACATAACGTTTTATTCAGCGGCAACAGGTGAGCTGAAAATTGGTGGGGCGCAAAACTTTCCTTTAAACTAATCATTCATCTCAACCTGTTTTCATTAGTAATTTTTCCTTTATTATCAAGCGTGCCAACGATCAGACTAATCAAATGGCAAGTAGCCTAACACACCGCGTCTTCATACCGTGTTATGGGGATTAAATCAGAAATTCAATTTATCCGTTAAAAATCCGTTTTAATCACCAAGTAGTAGGCTACACTTAACAAACAAGATACACCAGTCTGTCATCTACCGTGTTAGCTTTCAGGATAACCAGCAAAAACAAAACCTACACTTCAATTTTGTTCACAATCTACGCATTGCAGATATTTGCCATGAATTCGAGTGCAGAGAAAGAAGTGCATGTATCCACAAATAATATTGATTAAAAATGTGCACAATTTCGTACTGCAAATGAAAATAAATGTAGGCTATAAGGCCTAGGCTACTCGCTAAAACTGCCTATTTGGGGAGAGCTGACTATATGATAGTATTGCTATTGAGTAGCCTATTTTGTGGATTAATTGCATTGATACTCAAGGAAAATCGGGAAGATTCCGCCAATGCTTAGTGATTAAAACAGATTTTTCTAAATCACATTTATCATTTAATCTCCCTAACACTATGCGAAGAAGCTGTGTGTCCCTTTCCAATTGCTTAGTCAGATCGTTTGCATGCTTGTTAATCACTGAAAATGAATTAAAACAGTTCGAGATCAATGATTAGTTTCAAGGAAAGTTTTGCACATCACCAATTTTCAGCAAGTTAAAATGTAGTTATCGGTACAGGGGCAGCGGTGAATGCGAATCGTTTTTGAGTTAAAGAAACTGGACATACCTGGCGTGATATCATTATCTTACCACAGTTTCTATAGGCCTATGACCGGCAACGTTACCTACCGGACCAAATCGCAACGCAGATGTCAGAGATCAATTTCGTAGGCGTCTGTATGTGTAGCCTACGAAGGTTTTCCTTTACCATGAAAGTGCATGTCAAATTTTAAATGGAAGTGTTTTTAATGAGTTATCGCCCATGACAGACCTACTAATTGTTTGTATTTGAGGAAGAGGCCAAATAGGGCTAGCTAATATACATTTAAAAATGTGGCGTTGCAGAGTTAAAGCTAACTGCAGAAGCCTACCCTAATGAAGTATGTATGAGAACAGGGGCAGCGGTGAATGTGAACTGTTTTTTGAGTTAAAGAAATAGGACATACCTGGCGTACAATTATTATCTTGCAGCAGTTTCTATACAAACGGTATAAAGTTCCCAACCTGACCGAATCGTAACGCAGATGTTAGAGAGCAATTTTTAGCAAGGTTAGCAAGGTAGGTACCTTTAGCAAGGTAGCTAATGTAAAACACGGTGAAAATGCGGAAAGCACAACTGTGTAAAATGCGGGTGTATTTGGATTTCAGAAATGTAAATGAGTTTCCCGTTAAGATTTTACAGGTGCAAAAGCAATAAATTTTGCATTTTTAGTTAGCCAGCAAGTCAGTGTAATGAGTTAGAAATGTGCTTCAGTCAGAAAGGGGATTTGAACCAGAGTCTGTCAGTTCTAAAGGCAAAGACAGTACCCACTAGGGCTAGGAGCATTTCAGGCCGGAAAAAGAAGAAGGAAAAAGCACAAAATCCCCTAAGTTTTGGGCTTTATTGTGTGGATGTGTGAAGTTGTTTGTGAATTCTGTCTGTTGAAATGGGGTCAGAAGGTACAGAAATGAATGAATTTTTAAGGGCTGAGAGTCTGTAGTCATTGTGGTTATTTCTGTAGGGAACCCTGACAAGTGCTCTCGGTGCTGTATAGTGTGGCAGATGGCAAGGAGAGGTGAGGGGAGTGATGATTGAAGGCAGATATCTTGCATCCCTCTGGCTCCACACCTTATACAGACTTCCTGCCCCAACGAGGCAAGCCTGTGGTTCATTAAGCCCTTGAATGCGTGGGGATAAAAGAGGAAGCGGGTTGCACAAACGGCGCAAAGTACTGAGAGGGAAACGCATGTTGTGGAGAGTGAGAGAACGGGTAAGGATCTGTGTGAATACCCGTTGTGACCTGGACTGTCTAATTAACCCCACTGTGTACCGAACTGTTTTGGCAGAGGACCCAGTTTTTGGATTACCCCTGGATAACGGAAAAAGGACAACAAGAACGGATTGTGGTCTGTGAATTGGTTGCTGAATTCCCCCCTTTCCATCGGTGTGTAAATTTCCCTATTAAATTCCCCATTTGCATTCCAGTTGTGTTTCGTGTGCGTGTTTGGTTATTGAATTGGTGACGTGGAAACCTCACACCCATGAGCCTGCCACAATAGGTAGGCTACAGTATGCCGCCCCACCAGGCCATAATTTGGTGAGATGGCATACCTGCCATCCCAATATCAAACTTGAAAAATGCGGTTCTTAAAAAAGAAGCTACTTCTTACCTTACAAACAGCAAAAAAAAAAGACTCAATTACACATTCCCTTGCTGAGTAAATTACCTAAAAGCAAACTACTACAACCCTCTCTAAGGTCTACCCATCATTACTTTTGCCCCTGCTTGGAAACACTGTATATGTTATTGTAATCATACAGTGTTGTGTTCTTCAAGCTTATTTACATAGCTTTCAGATGTAGCTAACGGCTTCCATCTAAAACTACAGCTCCTTACTGTAGTTCCAGCAGTACCAACAGTTGCCATAAGAAAAAGATACAGATCGGTTGCATGACCAAATTTGGGCTCTCCCAAATGATCACTCACATTTGGTATACTGTACGTAAGATACATTTAAGAAATTACAATGCACATGAAATGAGTTCCAAAGCCTATTTATTAAAATAACAATTTTTCTTTACAAGCATAATACGTGTTTATACTAACTTCAGTAATATCAACACACAATTACAGTATCTTGATTTATACAACCTTTTGGGATTGATATCTGAAAGTTCATTAAAATTGAGATTTTTTATTTATCTGATGCAAGTGATTTATTGACAATAATGTATTGCAATACTGTGTTTTCACAAACAACATAAACAGTTACAACTGCATTTAATTGTGCCAGAAACTATTAATCATTTTTAAACACTGTAAATAACAAAAGCTCTTAACAATAAATTAAGAGCTTATATGTGACAGCACTATCAGTTGGGCATTTGTGGCTATGAGCGCTTGGCCCACTTAATTGCTGCTTGCAGCTATATATTTTTTCTAGTGTTTTTATATGTAAGCTTTTATCCATTGTTTTCTCTTTATTGTTATTACTTATTCCTGTTTTTGCCTTGTTTGTAAGCTTTTAGATGGTGGTTCATGGAGGTTAGATTTTACGGAGGGTTATTATTTCTGATCAAACTTAAATGTTAAAGTCCTTGAATCTAACTTTCCCTGCCCACAAAGTCAATATTGCTAAAAATGATGGTGTATGTGGCAGTCGGTCCACCTGAGAGGCAGATCGGTCTCGGCTGCACCGGCTGGTGGAGAGAGCACATGCACCTGGGCTGCGTTGGCTAATCAGCCGAATCAGCCCAGGTGCTTAAAGGTGTGCTGCTTTCCACAGTTCGAGGCTGAGACCGGGAGCTAACACCAAGAGCGCAGTTATGATTTTTTTTTCGTTTTATTTTAAGAACGACAGAAAAAGAAAGGAATCCTTAGCTGAAAAGTTGGAGGAGCTGGACCTGGCCTGGAAGGCGGGTCAGCTACAGAGCAGGCGAGGTGAAAAGTCTTTGTTATTTTAGCTTGTTGTTTTAATTTACTGTTTTTGCCCGGAACCCATGAGGGGGAAGGGTGAAGTGGTCCATTTATTTAATTTAATGTTTGTGGGTGTGGGCTCTATCTCTCCATGCCACAGACAACGATGTTGCCTGGTACTGTTGCATCTCCCTGCCCGGTGTGTCACAGTTGGCGTGTGACAGTGTAATATTTCCACTCTCTTTCACATTAAATGAGTGACCAACCGATGAAGGCCTATGTTGGTATAACAAACTGGGTAATTTAATTGATTAGTTTAATTTCAGAGAACAACAGTTATTAAATCAAATCAACAAATATATTTAATAAGATATATTTAAAGTAAGATATATTTTTGTGATATAAGTAACGCATTCTGCCATGTGTGAAGTATAGGAACATGATATGAGTGCTGCATTCTGCCGTGTGTGTGTGTGTGTGCCTGTATGGTATGTGCTGATGTGTGTTGTAAGGTGAGATACCTCTGCCCCAAACCACAGCTGTCCTGCCAGGTTGTCATGACGGACCTCCTCTGGAAATTTCACACAGAAGTCCCTGTTGGCTCGGTCTTCTGGTATACATTCATCCATTATATGGTTAATAATGCTCAGCACATTGTCCTGCACAGAGAAATAGCCAAAATAAAGCAGGGGGAGGAACAAAAAGATGAAGATACGTGGAATGAATTGGCAGGAAGGGGAGAAACAGAGGAGGAAAAAGGTAAAAAGAATGAGAGGTTCATTTCCATACTAGTGTCAGTTCCACAGGAAAAGGTTATGCAGCTCACAAAAATCAGAAATAAATCAGTCCCTCATATAACAAACAAAAAGTTGATTAAATTAACTGAAACCAATTTGTACTGAACAGGTCACATTTAATCCCACAGGTTTTACCACTTTTTTGCCATCCAGCAAAGTTTTTAATGAATTTTGAGTCTTAGTTTGAAGAGCCCTTCAAATAGCTGAAGGGCAATATCCTTGATCAAGCATTTACCATTTAACATTAGGGATACAACAGTACACCAGGATGACAATATAATGTGACAGTGAAATATGAATTATTTTCTGAATTATTCGATATGTCAAAAATATTTTAAAATCTGAAAATATTTAAACAATAATAAATGATATACTAAATAATTGAATACCAGCACTGCGGCAGCTAATGTCAACCTTCTCTTTAAAAGACAGCAAAGTTGCAAGCATGATGCAACTCATTGGGTGTGCACTGCATGGGGATGCATATGGGATTACCGAGCAATATCATAGTGGTTAGAATAAATTTTAGGATGAACCATTGAATTGTCTGGCATGGCATTCATGTCCCCTAATGTTAACTCAATTTATCACCAATGAAGACTTGCTTTTTATTATCATCATTACATTTTCTTATAACCTACAGAGTAAACTCATCCATGTTCAATGAACTGGTTTAGTTATAACACAACGTAACATAACACAACATAATGACGAGATCAGGCCATTCAGCCCAACAATGCTCACCATTTTCCTGACTAAATTAGTGCTCAGATTACGTACAGACTAGATAGTATCTAACACCGTATCAAGCCACACAGGTCCCTGCCCGCATCTCCGCCTGCCTGAGGGACATCCAGAGCTGGATGGACAATCACCACCTGAAGCTCAACCCGGGTAAGACGGAGCTAATCTTCATCCCTGCTCTAACCTCTCCCCTCCTTGATTTTTCCATTACCCTAGGGAACACCTTAGTGACGTCATCACCCTGTGCCAACAATCTCGGAGTGGTGATGGACAACAGGCTGTCCCTCTCCGAGAACATTGCAGCGGTAAGCCGGGTGTGCTGATTCTTCCTGTACAACATCCAGAGAATCCGCCCCTTTCTCACCACCTACTCAACCCAGCTCCTGGTCCAATCAATGGTACTATCCTGCCTGGACTACTGCAACTCTCTTTTGGCTGGCCTACCGGCATCTGCCATCAGACCCCTACAACTTATTCAGAATGCTGAAGCTGGTCTTGTCTTCAACGTCCCCAGACACTCCCATTCAACTTTTTCCAGAGCCTCTATATCTTTTTTGTAGTACGTTCCCCAGAACTGCACACAATACTCTAAGTGTGGTCGAACAAATGTATTGTATAAGATAAGTATAACATTACATTACAGGCATTTAGCAGACGCTCTTATCCAGAGCGACTTACACAACTTTTTTACATAGCATTTTACATTGTATCCATTTATACAGCTGGATATATACTGAAGCAATTTCGGTTAAGTACCTTGCTCAAGGGTACAACGGCAGTGTCCTACCCGGGAATCGAACCTGCGACCTTTCGGTTACAAGTCCAGTTCCTTACCCACTGTGCTACACTCCGCCCCTGTATAACTTCCTTGGATTTATACTCAGTACTTTTGGCTATATATCCCAGCATCCTGTTGGCCTTTTTTACTGCTACAGCACAGTGCCAAGAACCTGAAAGGCTTTGATCAACCATTTCTCCCAAACTGAGCACATTCCAATTTTGTTCCTCCCATGAAGTAATCCTGCCTAATGTTTTTATTTTCCACATGCAGAACTTTACATTTGACAATATTAAATTTCATTTGCCAGGTTTCCGCCCACTTCTGGATTTTATTAAAACTTCTTGGATAACATTAGTAGATTCCAAACTATTAGCTGGGCCTCCCAGTTTTGTATCATCTGCAAATTTGACTAATGTACTTTCTATGTCCCTGTCAAGGTCATTGATATGAATTATGAAGCGCAGTGGTCCCAGCACCGATCCTTGTGGGACTCCACTTCCAACGGTTCCCTGCTCAGATAATATCCCTCCTATGACTACTCTGTGTTCTACCCTGTAGCCAGTTCTGAATCCACTCTGAAATACATCCTCTACATTCCTACTGTCTTCATTTTACTAGCAGGTCCTCCATGTGGTACCTTATTAGATGCCTTTTGGAAATCTAAGTAGATACAGTTGAGGACAAAAATGTACATACACCTAGGCTAAAGATATTCAAACTCAATTTTTCACTCCACACATTTCATGTTACCATAGATTTCCTGTGTAAGTCAATTAGGGTATCTACTTTATTTCCATAAGAGGTCATTTCAAAATAAAAGCTAAGAGACAGATTTCTTTCAGCTTGTATGTACTATATCAGAAATTCATTGGATCAAAAGTTTCCATATACTTTGTTACTATTTGGTGGCATTGCCTTTCACTTAATTTGAATCAAACGCTTGGGGTAGCCTTCCACAAGCTTCTCACAATACTTTGCCTGAATTGTTGCTCATTCCTTCTGACAGAACTGGTGTAACTCAGTCAGGCTTGGGGGCCTCCCTGCTTGGACACGCTTTTTCAGTTCAGTCCACAAATTTTCTATGGGATTCAGGTCAGGGCTTCGTGATGGCCACTCCAATACTTTCACTTTGTTGTCTTTAAGGCATTTTGTTACAACTTTGGAGGTACAGTAAGGATCATTGTCCTGCTGGAAAACCCAGTTTTGACCAAGTTTTAACTTCCTAACCGATGTCTTGAGGTGTTGCTTCAGTATTTCTCGGTAATCTTCCTTCCTCATGATGCCATCTATTTTCTGAAGTGCACCAGCCCCTTTTCCAGCAAAACACCTCCACAACATGATGCGGTCACGCCCATGCGTCACAGCTGGGATGGTGTTCTTCGGATTAAAAGCCTCACCCTTTCTCCTCCATACGTAGCGCTGATCATTATGGCCAAACAGTTCAATTTTTATTTGTTTGACCAAAGAACACTCCTCCAAAAGGCTAAGTCTTTGTCCTGGTGAGCACCTGCAAACTTCATTCTGGTTTGTTTATGCCGGTCTTGGAGTAGGGGTTTCTTCCTTGCACGACAGCCTTTCAGTCCATGACGATGTAGGATTCTCTTAATGGTGGATGTAGATACTTTGGTACCTGATGCCTCCAGCTCCTTCACCAGTTCTTTTGTTGTCGTCTTGGGGTTCTTGAACCTGTCTGACCACAGTTCGTTCAGCCCTGGGAGTTAATTTGTGCCTCCTTCCTGAATGATGTAGTGTCTGTGTGGTCCCAAGGTTTTTATATTTGCATAAAACTGTTTGTACAAATGCTTGTGGTACCTTCAGTTGTTTGGAAATTGCTCCTAAGGAGGAACCAGACTTGTGGAGGTGCACAATTTTTTTTCTGAGATCTTGGCTGAGTTGCTTGGATTTTCTCATGGTATCAAGGACAAAAATTCAATAGCTCTAAAGATAGGCCCTTAAATACAGCCACAGGTGCTAATTAACTCCTAATTAACTCCTAATTATGACAATTGGCCAATCGGAAGCTTCTATAAAGTCATTAAAACAATTTCTGGAATCTTTGGAGTTTTTAGAGACGGTCAGCTTGGTGGATGTAAACATTTGACCCACTGGATTTCTCATATAGTGACTTAAAGCTGAAATAAATGTGTCTCATTGATTGTTTTCAAATTATCAACAAAATAACTATTTAAGGGATCAGCAATATCTTTATTCTTAGAAAGCAATGCTCTTAATTTCTAATGAACCTAATATCCTCTGAGACTTTCCTTTTCCTACTATAACAGTATTGAAATAAAACATTTACAATTACTTTTTGCAACTTGGGCAATTTGCCTTTCAAAGAGCCTCTTGGCTTCCTTCTTTTTTAACCTTGGTACACATTTTATGTTATTTAGCCTCATTACTCTCAGTGCAGTAATTTTTATTCATCTTATACAGTTTCGTTTTTTTCTCAAACTAACCCGTATGGCTTTGTTTATTCACAGGGGAGATGGCTTCTTAAACTTACTTTTCCTTACCTTTGGAATAAATTTACATTGCACCTCAAGAATAACCCTTTTGAACCTGGCCCACTTTCCATTCACAGTCTTGCAGTTAAGAATTTCACCCAGTCAATATTACTTAAATTTCCTAGCATCTTGTTGAAATTGGCTCGTATAAAATAAAAAATCCTAGCCACAGAGGAGGCCCTGTTAATTTGCCATAATACATCAAATCTAACAGCAGAATGATCGCTAGTCCCAAGTGGCTCAATAATCTCTATGCTACAAATTTAGTCCAGAATTTAATATCGTCTTGTAGGCTGATTGACATACTGTGGCAAAAAAAGTAAAATTCTTCCTCACTTTTTGCTTGTCCGGTCATCATTTCCCAATAGCAGGGTAATTGAAGTCACCAATAATAAGTCTCTCAATCCTGACAAGCTTGTTTTATTTTTCCAAAGAACATTGCATTCACATTGCTGTCTGTCTGAAGCTGACGGCCGGTACCACACACCTACCGTAAGGCCCTTTTCATGTTCCCCTATGAGCTTTATCCAAATATCCTCTCTGGGCACAAGTAGGTCAATTTCTGAAATATTATGCACATTAAAATTTTCTTTTACATAGAGAGCTACACCCCCACCTCTCTTAGTGGATCTATCCTTCCTAATGTGTTTGTACCCTCAAACAAAGACATTTAAGATTATTAGTTCTACACATCCTCTCCTGTTCCCTCACCCACCGCCGTCTCAAGGGTTTCCACGGCCGAGCAGTTGCACACAAGTGTAAGATCACCATACGCAATGCCAAGCGTCACCTGGAGTGGTGTAAAGCACCCTGCCATTGGACTCTGGAGCAGTAGAAAGGCATTCTCTGGATTGATGAATCACGCTTCACTATCTGGCAGTCTGACAGACTGGTCTGGGGCTGTTTTTCATGGTTTGGGCGAGGCTCCTTAGCTCCAGTGAACAAAAATCTTAATGCTACAGCATACAATGACAACCTAAAGAATGGAATGCTTCCAACGTTGTGGCAACAGTTTGGGGAACGCCCTTTCCTATTTCAGCATGACAATGCCCAAATGGTCCATAAATAAATAGTTTGCTGAGTTTGGTGGGGAGGAACTTGACTGGCCTATACACAGCCCTGATCTTTACCCCATCAACACATTTGGGATGAATTGGAATGCTGATTGTGAGCCAGGCCTTATGCCCAATATCATTTTCCAACCTCACTAATACTGTTGTGGCTGAATGGAAGAGAATATCTGCAGCCTTGTTCCAAAATCTACTAGAAAGCCCTCCCAGAAGCGTGAAGGCTGTTACAGCAGCAAAGTGGGGTCCAAATCCATATTAATACCCATGGTTTTGGAATGTGATATTCAAAAGTACATATGGGTGTGACATTGAGGTGTCCACATACTTTTGGAAATGTGGTGTACCATTGCTTTATAATGTATAAAAATACCAGCAGAGTACATGGTGGTGATGCTCACACAACTGAAATGGTAAAATAAAACTGGTTTATTTTGATGACACTGGATCCAATTCAAACAATAAATGTTTAAAATTACAAAAAAAAATACATTTACATTATATATAAAGATCAGACAAAACGAAATACCTTTATAACTACCACAACTACTGATATATATATATATACACACAGTATATATATATATATATATATATATATATATATATATATATATATATATATACACACACACACATACACACACAAACTTTTTTTGCCAAGAAAGCTATTAAAGCAGATGACAAATGGCTAATAGAATCCCCAATGTATCAAACACAATTTGAGAATAACTATAGGTTTTGTAATGCCAGTAAAACAACGGTTATATTACTATAGTTATAATAGCCGTTTTAGTAGTGGAATGTATACATAATCAAATTTGTATGTCATTAAACAAACTGTAGAAACCCTTTAAACAGCGTGAATTCATTGGTTTAAGTTTAACTTCAAGAAAACGAGAGGGTTGGTATCCAGGGAGGTCATGGAGAGGAGATCAGGCACACTAGATGGTGCTGAACACCATAGTGTCCCTTTGGGGGGACCTTAGGCATTTCAAATGGTATTTAATATTTATCAAACAAATTAATTTTACTCAATAAATGTCTTTGACTTTAAGTTAGTTCAATGTTTAATGTTAAATGTGTTCAGCTAATTTGCTTGCTTCACTGACATAACCTCATCTTCGAGATGCTCCAAGTTAATAACGTAACAATATAACATAAGACGAGAACAGGCCATTCAGCCCAACACTGCTTGTCTATTCCTACCACTAAACTGTACTTAATGCTTAGTTTACCTAAAAGCTAGATAGTATCTAACACTGTATCAAGCCAGGCCTTGAATACCCCCAGTGTTTCTGCCTCCACTACATGTCCAGGCAAGCTATTCCACACATTGACCTATCTCTATGTGAAAAAAATATTTCCTAATGTCTGTGTGAAATTTACCCTTTGCCAGTTTCCATTTATGCATTCTTGTTCTGCTAACCAAACTCAACTTGAATAATTTCCTGTAGTTTACTTTGTTAATCCCTTTAATCAATTTAAAAGCCTTCATCAAATCTCCCCTAAATCTCCTTTTACTAAGCTTGAAAAGTCCAAGCATCTCAAGCCTATCCTCATAACACTTATCTTTTATACCCGGAATCAATCTGGTTGCCCGTCTTTGGACCTTTTCCAGCGCCTCTATATCTTTCTTGTATTACGGTCACCAGAACTGCACACAATACTCTAAGTGAGGTCTGACAAGGGTATTGTATAGGGTGAATATGATCTCTTTAGATTTATACTGAGTACTCCTGGCTATGTATCCCAGCATCCTGTTGGCTTGTTTTACTGCTACAGCACATTGACCAGACCCTGATAGGCTTTGATCAACTATTACTCCCAAGTCTTTTTCTACATGCGCACAATCTAATTTTGTATCACCCATAAAGTAATCCTGCCCTATGTTTTTATTCACCACATGTAGAATTTTACATTTAGTTATATTGAATTTAATTTGCCAGGTTTCTGCCCACTTCTGGATTCTGTTTAAATCTTCTTGAATTCAGTTGATTCCAAACTGTTGGCTAAACCTCCCAGTTTTGTATCATCTGCAAATTTAACTAGTGTACTTTCAATGTTCGTGTCAAGGTCATTTATGGAAATGAGGAAGAGCAGTGGACCCAGCACTGATCCCTGTGGAACTCCACTTCCCACAATACCCTGCATACCCTGCTCAGATAAGATCCCTCCTACTACTACCCTTTATTCTATACCGTAACCAGTTCTGAACCCACTCTGAAATGCCTCCTGTAATTCCTACTATCCTCATTTTGATAATGAGTTTGTCATGTGGTACCTTATCAAATGCTTTTTGGAAATCTAAGTATATAATATCATAAGACCTGCTCCCATCCAGACACTTGGTAGCTTCCTCAAAGAATGTCAAAATGTTTGTCAGGCATGACCTTCCCTTGCAAAAACCACATTGGCTATCCCTTAGGATATTATTATTTTCAAAAAAATAGTTCTAGTTTGTCTCTAATGATAGATTCAAGTATTTTACATGTGATGCAAGTTAAACTGACAGGCCTGTAGTTTCCTGGATCAGTACAGTCCCCTTTCTTATATATTAGTATTACAATACCCTGTTTCCAGTCATTCAGTATTTCTCCAGTTTCTAAAGACCGTCTAAAAATACTTGCCAGTGGTTTAAAAATGATCTCACTTAACTCCTTCAGTACCCTTAGGTATATGCCATCAGGGCCTGCTGCTTTATTTGTCTTTAGTTCATGTAATTTATCTAATACTTCTATATCCCCTATCTCAATATCTGCCGAGACAGTATGAGCATTGAATATGCCTTCCAGTCTATTAGTAATGTAAGAGGGGAGTCAAACTGGGAACCAGGAAAGGCTGGCATTTGGACGAGCCTGCCGGCTGAATCTCATCCTGGACTTCAAAAAACCCAGAGCCATGTAATAAAACAATAAGTTGCTCGGACTTCCTTCGGTTGAGCTGGCCTTTGACTCTCTGGAATGCTACCATCTGGACACGACTAAGATAAGGGGAACTAGTCTCTTTGTCTAGGGTTGTGGAGGTGTGTGTGTTGGGGCCATTAAGGGGAAAAAGATCACCAGACCTCTGGCCGAATGGTGGGGCAACTGTGCTTGACAGTAACACAGTGCCCCTCTGTGGTCCCCTCTGTCATTACCCTTTTTATTTCTTTTCTGGATCTGGACTATATACCATCTGTTCATCATATTTACAAACTCTGGAAAATTCTACAAACCATGCATATGTGTTCATTGTATTACTATATTATAACCTATGTAATAATAACATGGATTACATATAAAATGGTACACCAAAAGGGTATTTTCATGACAACTGCACCATAATATTACATCCCCTGGACATGTTTGGTATGGATGTGTTCAGGAACATTCAAGCAATTGAATGAAATATGTTTCATACCAAATAAAATTTAATAAAACATAGTTTCCGAAACTCAGGGAAAAATTGGCACAATGGAATGTCCTCTCTGGTAATCCTCTCCTTTTCCCAGTTTTTTCACTAATTGCTTTAACAGCAGCCTCCAAATGGTGGGGGCCGGAATTCCAAATTCTATTCGGACAGGTTAATTTATGGCAATGCCGCCTCGATCAAACGCGGGATTTGGCCTAAAAGGAAGGGAGACAAAGCAATCGAGGAAGATCGTAACCGACTTCCCACACAACACATATTCTGTGTTCTGTGCGCTGCTGAACCAGGGGAGATCGTAATCGACTTCCCACAGTGCACACACTCTGTGCTCTGTGTAGCCTATAGAGAGAAATGGAAGATCGTAATCGACTTCCCACAGTGCACATACTCTGTGCTCTGTGTACCCTCTAGATAGAAATGGAAGATCGTAACCGACTTCCCACACAACACATATTCTGTGTTCTGTGCGCTGCTGAACCATGGAAGATCGTAATCGACTTCCCACAGTGCACATACTCTGTGCTCTGTGCGTAGCTATACAAGGAAGATCGTAACCGACTTCCCACACTGCGCAGACTCTGTGATTTTGTGTGTAGTTACCAGGCTGGTAAGAACTTTTACTCTGTATTTATGTTTTTGAAACTTTACATATTTTAATTTGACCGTTAATTTGAAGCGAATGACCTACCTGCCTGTTCAATAAATTCTTTTTATTTTTAACTTGCGTGGTCTTTGTGACTCTAATCACTTTTCTCTTCTTTTCAGCCTTAATTCCGTTTAAATACTCAGGGGGACAATTCTGACTAGGACCTACTGATCAGGGGTCTAGTACAGTAAAAGTCTTTAGTGAGGTCTTCAAGTTAGATAGGCGACCACGATCTGCCCGTTAAGGGATTGGTGGTATTGGTTCTGGTGTTTTGGCTTAAGAGGACCCATGGGCGTTATACGCCGGTCCTTGTCAAATTCGCCTGAAGGAACCCGATAGATACGCACCGTCCTGGGCTCATAACTATCGATGCACTATCCATACAAGGAAGGCATGTATTATGGCGGTCCGCTTCCTACCCTCTGGGGGCTTCACCGAACTGAGATTTAACAATAGTGTTAAACCCGGGAGCATATATTGAGGAATGATGGCAAATGACAAGATAGAGTCGAGTGTAACCACTCCCAAGTTCCACGTACAGTTAAAACCAAATTTTAAATTATAATTTAATATGGAGTCAGATTAATACGAGGGTAAAACCTAGTAACCGTTACGCTTTCTTGCTGTGGTCATGGATATATTTGATGTGTTGTTCCGCGCATTTGTGAATATTCTGATGCTCCCATTGGACTATTGACGGTCCGGTGACAGATCAGATATATCTCTGATGACAGCATAGCCCCGTTTGCGAACGGAGAGTAACCAGAATGCTACTGGTCCGTTTCAGGCCAGTTTTAAGCGAGATATGAAGCAACGCCTTCATATCTGACCCGTGGCAACGGAACCAGTGCATTCTTAATTATAATTGTGCCCTGTTCTTACGAACAGAGGAAAAATAACTAACTAACTAAAAAATAACTAACATCTCCGGTTTGAATCACACCAGCCAAGGGAAGAACACGCGATGCCTTCCCCTCCAGCTACAAACCCTCATTGGTCTAGCTGTGAGGTGTTTACAGTAACCTCTTCTCTGGTAAAACTCTCAACAAAGTAGCCATTTAGGGCATCAGCAATAGCCTTATTCTTATAAAGCAGTGCTCCGTCATTATTTTTAATGCCCTTAACTTCCTCTTTAACTTTCCTTTTCCTATTACAGTATTGAAAGAAACATTTAGGATTACTTTTAGCATCTTCTGCAATTTGCCTTTCATAAAGCCTTTCGGCTCCCCTATGTTCTTTTTAAACCTTAGCACGCATACCACAATATTCAGTCTTATTACTCTCAGTACTGTCATTTTTATATATCTTTTATATATCTTAAACAATTTTATATATCTTTTTCCTCAAACTCTTCTGTAGAGCTTTATTCATCCACTGTGGAGACTGCTTTTTCAACTTACTTTTCCGCACCTTTGGAATGAATTTACACAATGGATTTAAAGGGTTATTACATCAAGTATAGCCCTTTTGAACCTGCCCCACTTTTCATTCACAGTCCTGCAATCAAGAAGTTGCACCCAGTCTACCTTACTTAATTCTGATCGCATCTTTTTAACCCTCTGGGGTTGGGAGCTCCTCCTGCGGGGCTCGACAACATGAGATGAACTTTCGTTTCTATTTGGATGATTAACTTCACGTGCCGTTATCATACAGACGCAACAAAAACATTGACAGAAACCTTAAAATCGCGACTTCCCAATGCGCCTATTTGCAAATAATATGAATTGTTTTAAAAGTTTTAAATTTGATCAATTAGACCATGTATGCTTCGTTAGTATCTCTGTATTTGTAGGAACATCCAGCGATATGCGCGTTAGTAAATTCCCACACTACGAACTATTCAAACTATTGCATCTCAAAATTATAGGCTATAGGCTCTCTGCGTCTGGTTGTGTTAGAAGTAGCAGGTAGACTATTTTTTTCGATCATATTGGTCATAAATAGCCCATGCCTGGCGTGTAGTGGCGTGGCTAGGATTCTAAAACTTAGTATCCTCGCACAATCGATATTAGCATAGTGTATGTAAGTTCGGGAAATAGCAATAAAATAACCACTTAGTTAAACAGACCTAGCCTACTTCAGATTGAGGCATTGTTATTGATGAGTTGCATGTAGTTGAGTTGGAATATCAATGTTTATTTAGTTTAGCTAATGTTGTTTCGTTGATAGCTTGCATTATTTGTAAATGTGTGCTGTATTACATTCTCTGTGTGTTTGTAGGAATATTCACTAATATGTGAATCCCCACACTGCAAACAATTCTAACCATTGCATCTCAAAATTATAGGCTACCTCTCTGTGTCTGGTTGTGTTTGTTTGGTTCTTTGTATATGATGTAACTATGTGTCACATTTCCTAAGTTTTGTTTTCATTAGTTAGTGGTTTGTCCCTTTTTTGTAAAGCACATTTAATTTTCACCTGTTGAAGGAAATGTGCTATATAAATAAAGTTTGATTTGATGTCACATTTCCTAACAATTTTGTTTTTATTATATTTACAGAGATGCCGATCAGGAAACACGGCCTAGTTCACCACTAGCTAAGAGGCCACGCAGGCATTGCAAGAGTACACCAGTCTCATCTCATCTTCCATGCATATAGTTTACTTCAATAAATGTCCCAAAATCAAAATATGTCTTTGTTTCGGTCTTCTAAATGGCTCATTGAGTCTTTGTCTTAGTGGTGGGGAGGCATGCGGCCAGGTGTGAATAGCCTACTTAGCTGGCAGGTCCTCCTACTCAATGCATATTCATTACAGAAAGGCCATTTGCCCTCCCATTCTCACCTGGTGTTGAAAAATAGTAGTCACAACACTAACTTTTAGCAATTTATTTTAGATTTCTTATTGGATTTGCTAAAATATTTTGTCATCTTTTGATACCCAAGACCTTGATGAACACATTTCAGTGATCCAAAAACTTACTATTGTTTAGTGTGTTTTATTACAACATTCCTGTGCATGTTCAAAACTACTGTTTACAGTTTGTGTGTTTTTAGAGCAATTTACAATCCGCATATGATTATGACCTACTTACTGCTGCCATATTTTTGTAGCTGAGTTTGTGCTGAAAACAGAGATATGAAACACTTTGGAATCACTGCATATAAAGTTGATGAAATTTACACAAATGTCAGAGCATGGCACAATCACCAGTGTGCCTCATTTTACCCTCAGGCCCCAGAGGGTTAAAGTTGGCACGCCTAAAATTTAAAATCCTGGAGTTAGATGGGGCCAAAATACATCAAACCTAAATGTGGAGTGATCACTTGTCCCAAGTGGTTCCATTACCTCTATACTACAAATTCTGTACAAAACACCAGATCTAGAATTGATTTCCCTCTTTAGGCTGTGCATACTGTGCTAAAAACAGGTCATTTATAACATCTAAAAATTCCTCCTCCCTTTTTCCTTGTCCTGACACCAATTCCCAATTAATACTGGGGTCATTGAAGTCGCCCATTAGAAGAAACAGCCACCTGGTCACAGACATTTTGGAATGGCAGGTATGCTATCTGCCAAGTTACAGCTTGGCAGGTTATGCCCCAAACCTATACAGCACAGAGAGTTTGGCACTACAGATATAACCACAATGACCACAGACTCAGACTCTCAAATATATTTATTTGATTTAATTTGGTAATTATTAACAAAGATATCAATTACCAATTAAATCGCTGAATTATTTGATAGGCAGAGCAAATTTTTGTGTCAACCTTTATCAAAATGTACAACTCACAACCAGGATCATGGCCTTGTCTTGGCTTTTATGATCCCCTTGAGCTATGTCATCGGGGCTTATATGTCCCCAGGTAGGGTCTCCAAAGGTAAGCAGGTCTGGGGTGAGGACCCAGACAAACATGCTCCAACAGACCCTTACTCATGGTAAACAATTACAATGTGAAATTTACCGTGCCCGGAATAGGGTTACTAGGAGCCCCCCCTGAAGCCAGGCCTGGGGTGGTGCCCGCAGGTGAGCGCCTGGTGGCTAGGCAGCCCACGTAGCTCAGCCGGTTCTAGCCAGAAAAGACTACGTGGGACAACCGTGTGGGCCCACCACTCGCAAGGTTGAGGGTAAGGGTCAGGTGAAATGCCCGTTGGGCAGGGGGCAGGAACATAACCTGAGCGGTGTTATGTTATTGGACTTCTAAGTCATGGTTTCTCCATAACGAACACCATGTTCAAACACAAAAATGTTCATAAGTGTACATGGTACCAGAACAACTTGGGCCAAAGGTTGATGATCGACTTTGTAGTTTCATCAGACCTGTGGCCACTTGTTTTGGACACTGAGGTGAAGAGAGGAGCAGAGCTGTCAACTTGTGGTGAGTGAGATCAGATGGCAGGGGAAGCTGCCAGACAGAACAGGTTGGCCTAAACTTGTAGTGAGATCGGTGCATTGAGGGAGGTTGTCAAGCTGAAGAAAGAGGCATTCTGGGCCTGGGTGGCACTGGGAACCGCTGATTCAGCAGACAGGTACCAGCAGGCGAAAAAGGCTGGAGTTTGGAGAGGCCTTGGAGAAGGGCTTTCGGTGAGCCCTGAAGTGGTTCTGGAAAACCATTCCAGAAAACCAACCCCAGAGGGGAAAACAGGACACCATTCAGGCTCTTCTTAGAAGGAATGGTGAAACTCTGCCCTCAACAAAGGATACTGTCAATGGTGGAAGGAACACTTTGAGGAACTCTTAAATCCAACAGACAAGCCCTCCTTTAAGCTGAAGCAATTTAGGGGCTCAGAGTCCATCTCTGTGGCAAAAGTCACTGGGGTGGTTGGTGAGCTCCTCAGTGGCCGAGCACCAGAGGTAGATGATATTCGTCCAGAAATGTTGAAGGCTCTGGATGTTGTTTGTGTGCCTTGATTGACATGAATCCTCAATGTCGCGTGGAAGTCGGGAACAGTGCCTTTGGAGTGGCAGACCGGGGTGGTGGTCCCCATTTTAAAGAAGGGGAACTGGAGGGTGTGTTCCAATTATCGAGGAAACCCACTCCTCAGCCTCCCTGGGAAAGTCTAAGCCAAGGTGCTGGAAAGATGGCCAATACCAATATTCGAACTCCAGATTCAGGAGGAATAATGAAGGTTTTGTCCAGGCCGTGGAACAGCAGACCAGCTTTTTATTCTCTCAGATATTTGAGGGGGCATAGAGTTTGCCTATCCAGTCTCCATGTGTTTTGTGGATTTGTAGAAGGTATATGATTGTGTGCCCCAGGGTACCTTGTGTGAGGTGCAGCGGGAGTATGGGGTGCCGGGGTTGCATACCGTTCGTATTCGTATATACCTGTATACTCGGAGCGAAAGCTGTGTTCGCATTCTTGGCATTAATTCACACTCATTAAAAGTGGGTGTCAGACTCCACCAAGGGTGTGCTTTGTCTCCCCTCCTGTTCTTGGTACTCATGGACAGGATCTCAAAGCACAACCAAGGTATGGAGTGTGTCTAGTTTTGGGACATAGGGGTGGCATCTCTGCTGTTTGCAGATGACAATGTTATCTTAGCCTCATCATACTGAGATCTTTGATGCACACTAGAGCGGTTTACAGTTGAGTGTGATGCAGTTGGAATGAGGATCAGCACTTCCAAGTCTGTGGCCATGGTCCTCTCCCAGAAAAAGATGGTTTGCCCCCTTCAAGTATGGGAGGAGGAACTGCCCCAGGTGGAGGAGTTCAAGTATCTTGGGGTCTTATTCACTAGTGAGGGAAAAAGTGATTCGGAGATCAACTGCTGGCTATGTGCAGCGGCCGCAGTAATGCAGGCATTGTGTCGAACGGTGCTGCTGAAGAAGGAGCTGAGCCGAAAGGCAAAACTGTAGATTTATCAGTCGATCTTCATCCCTACTCTCAGCTATAGTCATGAGCTATGGGTAGTGACCGAAAGAGCGAGATCGCAAATACAAGTGGCCAAAATGGGGTTTCTCTGTAGGGTGGCAGAGCTTACTATCCTTGATAGGGTGAGGAGCTCAGCTGTCCGGGAGGACCTCAAAGTAGAACCGCTGCTCCTCCACATTGAAAGGAGTCAGTTGAGCTGGTTCGAGCACCCTCTGGAGGTATTCCAGGCACGGCCACCAGGGACGAGACCCAGGGGCAGACCTAGGACACGCTGGAGAGATTATATCCACCGGCTGGCCTGCAGTCGCCTTGGGATCCACCAGGATGAGTTGGCGGAAATCGCTGAGGAGAGGGACATCTGGGCTGCTCTGCTTGCCCCTTTGCCACCGTGACCCTGATCTGGACTAAGCGGTTAGAGAATGAATGGACAACTTAAAACCAAATAAAAATAAAAGATTTTTATTTAGATACAACAAATAATCACGTCTAATCCAAGACAAGATTCCACCACCTTAAAAAAAATACAAAAGTTGCAGACATGGACAAGATCAGTCACACAAGAACGTATTGAAAGAAAATAACCAAACCACAGTATGTTTTACTTTGTCCCAATGATGGGTTCAGAGTGTTTTGCACAAATTGCATAGGAGGAAGTTGTATATTTGGGATAGATAATTTCACAGGGAAATAAAACTTTTTAACTTTTATTGGTTGCATATTTCAAACTACTCTAAGATTGTACAACCACTGAATAATTTGTTGAAAGGGGCAGGAGGGCCCCATGATGTAACTGAGTGGAAGCCGGACTGTGAGGTGGCGTTTACCACTTTAAAGCAAAAAGTGTGTGCAGCCCCAGGCCTGGGACTGCCAAATGCTATGCTCCCGTTCACTTTGTTCACTCATGTTTAAGGGGGGCATATGTCTGCGGTGCTCACACAGAAGCACGGGAAACGGCAGCAACCGGTTGCCTATTTTTCATCCAGGCTGGATGGAGTAGCTCAAGCAATGCCACAGTGCTTACAAGCAGTAGATGGGGCTACGGATGCTCTAAGGCAAGCCTTGCCGCTGATAGGAACACAAGGAAATTTTTGTGCCTCACACTGTCCTTGCTATTTTGCCAGGGAAAAATATTCTGTGGTCCATGTGGCTTGGTGGACCCGATGGGAAGCAAGCATACTTATGCCATCCGTTCATCTGAAATATACCAGCTCTTTGAATCCAGCCGCACTGCTGTCATCACCAGAAGAGGGTGAGCCTCATCACTGCTGTTTTGAAATAGAACCAGGTAACACTTCTAAGGTAAGAGAAATACCAGAGGCACTTGATCTGTACGTGGACGGATCTTCTTTTTATGTTGACAGGAAACGACATACGAGGTGGGCAGTGTGCACACAAGACGGGGCATTCATAAGGCATAGGCAGCTAACAGGACAGTCCGCACAAGTGGCAGAATTTTATGCGGTAGCAGAGGCACGTGAAGCAATGAGGCTATGACAACGTTTACCATCTACTATGACAATAAACATTTACACTGATTCACGCTATGCGTTTGGGGTAGTACATGATTATGTGGGCCTGTGGGCAAATAGGGTGTTCCTGACTGGCGCAGGATCCCCAATTCAAAATGGGGTAGTGGAGAGACTACATAAAGCAAGTACAGACAGCAAAGCGAGTAGCAGTAATAAAAGTAAAAGCACACCAAAGGAACAGACCCGCACACAGAAGAGAATAAGTGCGCAGATGAATGAGCTAAAAGAGTAGCTACAGAGGGAGAGATAACAGCGGCATAGGCTGCAGTACAGGAAGAGTAAGCAAACAAAACTAAACCAAAATAAAAAATGTTTGAGTTACAGCAGCATCTAACACTACAAGCAGAGAAGTGGTTATGGATGGAAAATGGGGGAGGCTCGGGGATGACAATATTTGGAGGGGGCCAGGGAACACAGTAACCCTGCCTTATTCATCATAGTGCTTGTGACACCGAATGGGGCAAACCTGGTGGTACCTTTAGCTATTTTCATGAATATGTTCAGAGATGTATCACATGTGCACAATGTAATCTGGGGCCCACCCTTAAGACCAAAATGAGACAACAACCAAGATTGAACCAGGTTTTTGCACTGTTGCAAATTGATTATATAGGGCCAACCGAACACTGAAGAATAAACTAAGCAATTGTCTTCTACTGCAGGGAGGGATAGGGTAATACAGCTACAAGCTGTGCTTCTCTCCATGAGAGTAGGACTAACTAACCCTAATGAACTTTCTCCCTTTGAGGTTCTGACAGGTCACCCCATGAGGACTCCGGGGGATTTATGCCTCACGGGGGGAGTTGCATGTCATGGGAGATAAGTTAGTAGAGTACTGCAGGCTCCTGTCACAATATGTTTCAAAGAATCCCAGAACAGAGCCAGACAATGTAGAAAGAAAGGTGAAGTGTGCCACATGAATCCGGTGGACCAGGTTCTGGTAAAAGCATTCCAGAAAAAGTTGCTTGAACTTAACTGGACCAGACCACACACAGTTATGTTGACGACACCATCGGCTGCCTGAGTCTCTGGGATTCCAGTGTGGGTTCATTTGTCACGTTTGACATGGGGCACAATAATCCTTGCCCACCCCATGGCATCCTAGGGAGCCTGTTCGTTGTTTTGAGTCTCTGTGCAGGAGACACATGGATTCCAGACATCAGAGTATGCACTAGTGCTGACGGGTACATTTGGACGTGGGACCGCAACTTCAATCACACCAGATGGGGATCTTTCCGGCGTCTCTAGGATATTTGGCGTATTGTTGATTGTCATAGATGGGGTTATCAGAATCATAATAAAATGGTGCACCACCCCTGTTGCAATGTTGTTATGAGAAATTGTACTGGTGTATTGGTGTGGAAAAATCCAAGGGTATAGGTCGATACTGGTGTGGGCTGGGAGATTGCATTAAGTTATCATGAGATATATGGGGCAAACTGAGTAAAGACACTAGCGGGAGTGAAGGAAGACTGTTGCCCCTCTGTGAAAGCAATTCTTTAATTCTCTGTCCACTCACGAGGAGAGCGGACTATCAGATGTTTTCCTCTAAGGAAGCCAGGCTCCTGTCTGAAATTGTATACCGGCCCCAAATTTGGTCTGGCCCCCGAAAGGGAGCACCTTCCAGCCCTAGTAGGAGTATCAGTCCAACACTCATTTGTTGATTAAAGTAAACCACACAATGTGGCCACAAAAGTGCACTGTATATGGTCATGTAGAAAAATCAATTCAGATGTTAGTTTCTAATATGTTGCAGAGGTTACCTGTCCGTTACATTCCTGCAGCACTCAGAGAACACAGGGACTTGTCTGATGTTGTTGCATGGGGAGGGGTCATGGGGTCAGCAGCAAACGCAATTTCTATGGCTATAAATTCTAATCTCAGGGACTGGGCTGAAAATTTGGTGGCAGATGGTACGGTGTCGGTGGCGAATGGGGGACTTCTTTCTAACCAGGCTACCCGCCATCTAGCTTCTGCTACATAGGATACTGGAGAAGCTGTCTCTGTTACACCCCATCATTTGTTAGAAAGTAACCAATTGTTTGACAAAGCACTGCTCAGGGAGAATGCTCACACCTGCAGAGAAGAGGTGTGTTATCGGGCTGTAATGCAGTTCAGCATGGAGGTGGCAGCCATGATAGGAGTCCTGCTTGCGTCCAGGGTGCCGGGCTGCGTGAGAGCTGCAGTCCTAGCTAACCAGAGAATGGAACCATGTGTGACGGAGGGGTCCCTGTCCGTAATAGGGCTTTGCCAGGAGGACAACATAATTAAAGGGTGAGTTCCAGCCCCCGTGGGACGAATGTCTGTCCTCAGTGTACAGCGGGTACATCCTCTTCCCTACCCATGCTACAGCAATTTCTACAGAATCCACAACGTTCAGTAAGTCATCAGTGACGGCCATAAACAGGTAGCTTTCTCCCAGGCTGGGCCTTTATGCGCTTTGCAGAGACTTTGCATGAAACCTAAAACTTCTTATTGCATTTCTGGCACTGATGTAGGAATAAATCCCATACATTTTGAAATATGGCGGGTGGTCTTTATTTTTTTTAAAATATGAAAAATTCTACACGTCATGGAGCACTTGTATCATGAACACCAGTAAGTACCAAGATATTTAAATAACAAAACAATGCACCCCCCCCCCGCCCCCTCCCAATGAGCTTACAAGATTTCCATTTTCATTTAAAAATTAACCTTTTGAATGCAATTCATTTATGATTATCTGCTTATATAAGTACAGATATCATATAACGAAATATTAAGTGTTTATAGACAAGTTTATACATTTTAATCTCTTAGCGCAAAGCCCCTAGTGGTCGGCACGCCTGAACTCAGACATTCAGTGCTACTGCAACCAAAGTATGAGTTAAAAACAGAAACGCGTTGTTTTAGTTTCATTAGTAGACGATACACGACAACTATGCCGAATATGGAGTTTCGCAGCGCCACCATTGTCGCTCTGGTCGTTCATTTAACACGCACCCCCTCCCTGCAGTCTCACCTGCAACTACACCCCCCACCCATAACATAATGGACAATATTGTCTATCTGGGCACTCATAAAAATATTCTTTCACCACTCAAAAATCGTATTCCGTCATAGCAACATAAACCCGACAATAGCTCTAAGATATGCCAATACAGCAGTGAAAACGCTGCTCACTGAGTATCGAAATAAACGAGAAAATTTTTTTAAAAATGATACCATGTCATTCTACAGTCAATATCTGGGACTAAATATTGAATAAATATACAACCTTACTATTGGTTTTACGCATAGAGGTGTCCCTTTTGAGACTGAGTAGTCATATATTGTCTTGGACAATCCATTTGTGAAATATATGCGCATTTGTGAAGCCTGGGTATCTTCCAAAATAGCTGTGCGTAATACCACACGTTGTTTACGGCGTTGTCGCCTTTTTAGAACAGTCTGGCTTGACTGACAGTTCTTTTATTCAGTAGGTGAGAGTATAAGCTTTCTAACAATGTATAACATGTCTAATTTTGTTTTTGGAATAGTGTTTTATAGGTCAGCATAACCGAAAATGTTCTTATCATCGCATTCACTTACGCATTCACTCTGTGGTAGCAGTAAAAGACGCTGGTAGCAGTAAAAGACGCTGCACCTAATGAAACCTTGTCAACGATTTTTCGTAATTTCTTGGAAAATACTATTATTATTGAGGACTTCTGGCATAGCTAAGCCATATGTTTGCTGATAGACCTAGACAGACCTAGCTGACATTGTTTTCTGGTGTAAGACCGAAGCGGATATAACTTTATCATTGATTTACTGTCTCTGTCTCTATCTATTGAAAACAGATAAGATTTGTCATTACTATGTAAGTATTACTGCTCAATGTATTTCGGTTATATACGTTATTTTTGAAATTGAGTGTCTTTAAATAAGTTAGTGGTATTTTATAATGAGGATATTTCACACTGTAATGTAAGCATTCGTTGGTAGTCTAGTAGTTTTGTTACGCATGCAACAGTGATGACGTGAGTGTTGAAATATTGCCAAAATGTGGTGGAAGGTTGAAAATTGTTTTCCTGTTATCCCATCCCCATACAAGAAAACATTCAAGAGTACAGAGTATAGAAATACATACAAAAGTGAATTATTAAGAGTGGTCGAGCAGGCGTATAGAATCGAAACAAGTCCTGCAAGTAGACAGGGGCCGTCCTGTTGGCTGCAGTGTAGGCAAGGGTCAGGACTTTGAAACTGATCCTGGCAGCGACCAATAGCCACAGGAGTGACCGCAGCAGAGGAGTGACATGGGAGAATTTGGGAAAGTTGAAGATGAGTCGGGCAGCGGCATTTTGAATCATCTGTAGTGGGTACAACATTGCGCAGTGATCAAAATGATCAAGCATACAGTTCATTTAAGCAAGTGTTTATAACTACTTCTTTATTTAATATTGATAGTCAAATTATATCATCATGTTCAATACATTTGGAAAAGTCATAAAGGGGATTTTCACGTAAGGATTTCATGATGGCGGGTTTATTGATTTTCTTTTGACAACAGTCAAATTGACCGCTGTGGCATTTCTAATGTTAATTACTTTAACTAGACTACTGTAGCTACCTTGCAAATGCCACATTTCTAAATTAAGGTTAGCTCAGCCTATAGAACATGTACAAAATAACCCATTACAAACACTTAATCAATTTTGAAATATGACACTTTGATTTATTTGTAATTCATGGGAAAGGAAAAATGACTGAATCTATGCCTATGTGTTTCTTTGAGCTATAATGTATGTGTTTGCATATATGTATGTGTATGCATGTTTCACACTAGAATTAATTATCTTATGGTTAATAAATATGTATTACCTATATAAGCTACTCAACGCAGTACAAAATGAAATGATATCTCAACGAAACTTACAACGTACAAAAATGGTAAGTAACTCACTTATACAAAGCACTGTGTATGAGTCCTTAATTAAAACTTGCTAAATTGAGGCAAAGTTACAAGAAACAATATTGGCTATCTCAGCTCACAAATTAAAAAAGCTTTATTCCAAAGCAATGCTACTCAATGTCTCCTAAATTATTTCCTGCAACTTAGCCCTGTGTTTTTTCATATTACTGTCGGAAGCTAATGTGGTCACTCAAACTTTGTGCCACATCAAAGTGTGAAAAAACAAAAACTGCCTCATGGAATAAGACATCACTTAAATAAATGTTGTAAACAGCTGATGAAAACATGAAATGAAATGAAACAAGACCAGGTTAAAACCTCGTATATAGCTGGACCTAACATACGCGATCCGGTCGACCAATGGTGTAACTTCATAACTTGGCCGACCAATGGTGTAACTTCATCACTCAGTCACTCAGTCACAGACATTCGCGTTTATAGGGCTGACCCCGCTGTTGCGGTCCAGCCAATAATTTAGGAAACATTGGTTGGTAATGTTTTGGAATAAAACTGGTTTAAGTTCTATCAGCTGAGATCTATGAGCCAAATATTGTTTGTTGTAACAGCCTCATGTTCATATCAAAAATTCTAACTGCAGGCCTAGAATTAGCAAGTTTTAATTAACGACTTACAGGCATTGTGTGTGTGAGTAACTTGGCCTTTTTTATGTTGAAATCATAATATGCACACACCAGATAGATCTGTATCGATGGCTGTTTGGTTTGTAAATGAATTATTTTAGTTTAATTTGAATTATTTACGTGTTACATTTTTGATATGGTTATTTTTGGATTTGTCATGAGAGACCTTCACTGTTAGCCTTCACTAATAATGCTCAGCATATACAGTGCCATGAAAAATTATTTACCCCTTCCTGATTTCCTCTATTATTGCATCTTTTTCACACTGAATTGTTTCAGCTCTTTAGACAAAATGTAATATTTAGGCATGCCTAGATTGCTCAATTCAGACATTCAGTGCTCCTGCAACCAAATTACGAGCTGAAAGCACAAACTCTATGTTGATGGAATAACTTTCATGCAGAGGAATCGTGGGCTGAGACTGAGAACAAGGTGCGTGAACTGTTAACCACCAAGCTGAAAATGGAGGCCAACTCAATTCAGATCAAACGAGCCCATAGAAGGGGTAAATTCAGCCGAGACGCTGAAAGACTCTGAGGCATCGTAGTGAAGCTTCTGTATTTTAAGGATAAGGAACTCATTATGGAAAAGGCAAGAGCACACCTAAAAAACATCTCGGTGTACATAAATGAGGACTTTTCCGAACGGCTGAGGAAGAAAAGAGCTGAACTTTTGCCTGCGATGAGAGAAGCCAGAGCAAAGGGTAATTATGCCATAATCAGCTATGACCGGCTCAAGAGAAACACTGTCATTGAAACTGTGCCATAAGCCACTAAATGTCTATTAAGCTACCAAAGAAAGGACTAAGAATTGCCCATCTGAATATTTGAAAAATAAGGTGCAAGATCTGACTTGCGTGCTGTTAGAAAATGTTTTACATATTACTGCCATTTCTGAGACACATTTAGATGCATCTATAGAAGACACAAAGGTGGCAATACAAGGGTATAACATATTCAGACATGACAGAAATAAGCATGGAGGAGGTGTAGCCTTTTACATTCAAGATCATATACTGGTCAAAATAAGAAAGGACCTAAGTGCACAAGGTGTGGAAGTGTTGTGGCTACAGGTTCATCTACCTCATCTTAAATCCATATTAGTGGGCTGTTGCTACAGACCACCTAGCTCTAATATACAGTACCTTGAGGACATATGCACAATGCTACAGACAGTCACTGATACTGACAGAGAAATACATTTTGTTGGAGACCTTAACATTGACTGGTTCTCCAATACATGTACACTGAAAAAAAAGTTAAGTGATGTAGTTAGTGTATGTAATTTATCCCAGATTGTGAATTTACCAACAAGAGTCAATATCAGGTGTTCAGGAATGTCCTCTTCAACTTGTATAGATCATCTTTTCACTAATTCTGTGGATATATGTTCAAAGGTTGTATCTGTACCAGTAGGCTTCAGTGATCATAACATCATTGCAGTGGCAAGGAAAACAAAGGTTCCTAAAGCTGGGCCCAAAGTGATATACAAAAGAATTTATAAAAAATGTTGTGAAAATGCATTTGTTGAAGACTTGAATAAGATACAGTGGGATACTGTGGTTAAATTAACTCATGCAGAGGCTGCATTACAATTATTACAATTATACTGTTTTTATTTACGTGTGACAAACATGGTCCTATCAGAAAACCAACTGTCAGAACCACTAAAGCCCCTTGGCTTGATTTGGAGTTGAGAAGCTGTATGACAGAGGGACCAACTGAAAAAAGCTGCTATCATATCTGGTAGCTCAGCTGATTGGCAGGCTTACCGTTCACTGAGAAACAAAGTCACAAAAATGAATAAACTAAAGAAAAAGCAATATTATCAATCCAAGATTGAGGAGATTAACAGTGACAGCAAAAAGTTATGGAGAACCCTTAATGAAGTAATGGGTAAAGATAAAATGAATAGAACTCCCTCATTAATTGAATCTGGTGTTGGATTTATTACCAAACCTCAAGATATAGCTAATTATTTTAATAATTATTTTATAGGTAAAGTGGATACAATACGAAATCAAATGTTGCCAATGAATGGTAAGCTGTCTGAGTCACTAATTAAACAACATATTTATGTACGACAAAAAATGTGAATTTGACTTTACCAATATAAATACAGAAGAAATGGAAAAGCTTCCCTTGTCATTGCAGTGTGATAAACCTTGTGGCTATGACAATCTGGATGGTAAATTACTACAGCTGTCAGCTAGGATTGTGGCGAAGCCACTGTGTCATATTTTTAATTTATGCCTGAATGAAGGTGTTTATCCACAAATGTGGAAAATAGCAAAGGTTACTCCTCTACCAAAAAATAGCAAGGAGTCATTTACTGGACCAAATAGTCGGCCTATTAGTATTTTGCCTGCTTTAAGCAAACTTATGGAGGGTATTGTATTTAAATAGATTCAGCATTGTTTCTCAGAAAACAGTATCAAGTCTGAATTCCAACATGCATATAAGGTGGGTTACTCAACATGTACAGCTTTAACACAATTAACAGATGATTGGTTAAAACAAATTGACAGAAAGTTAATGGTGGGTACGGTACTGCTGGACTTCAGTGCAGCTTTTGATCTTACAGACCATGAGCTAATACTCATCAAACTATCTGCATATGGATTCAAAACTTCAGTTATCAATTGGATGGAAAGTTATTTATCTAAAAGACAACAATGCGTTTTGTTTAATGGTACCCTGTCAAATATTAAATCACTACAATGCGGAGTTCCACAGGGCAAGTGTCTAGGACGTCTTCTATATTCCATATTTACAAATCATCTGCCATGTGTATTAAAAAATGCATGCATGGCTATCTACGCTGACGATACTACAATGTATGTATCTGCAGGAAATACCAAGGAGCTTAATAACATGCTTCAAGAAGAGTTGATGCTGGTTTCTGAATGGGTTTCTGAAAATAGGCTAAAGTTGAACATCTCAAAAACCAAGAGTCTGATACTCTGCTCCAGGCATGCTCTAAAGACAGATCAAGAGCTGTGCATCTCTTTGCAAGGGGTAGCTATTGAGCAGGTTAAAGAGGCCAAATTGTTGGGTGTCACACTTGAGGGAACACTGTTATGGTCAACTCACATTAATAAAATGGTTGCCAAAATGAGGAGAGGCATTTCCATCATTAGAAGGTGTGCTTACTTTTTAACAGATAACGATTAAGCAAGTAATACAATCTTTAGCCTTGTCCCACCTCGATTATTGTCCAGCAATCTGGTCTAGTGCTTCAAAACAAGAGCTTAAGATCCAGCTCACTCAAAACAGAGCTGCCCGCCTTGCTCTGCACTGCTCAATGAGGGACAGTGTGGAAGGGATGCATGCGAGGCTGTTATGGATGAGGGTGGAAGAGAGACTGGCATACACCCTGGTCATGTATATAAGAAACATTTGTGCCTTAAGAAAACCTACATACTTATATTCACAGTTAACACACACCAATGACATTATTATGACACCAGACATGCCTTTTTGGGATGCTTCACATTACCTTAAACTGTAATGTATAGGGCTATGTCAACCTGGAACAAACTACCACAACATTTAACCCAGATTATCAGTAAAATCAGTTTTAAAAAGAAATTAAGAACAACAATTATTCAGAAAGAATTCAGTTTAGGCTACATATGATGTTCTGTATGTGAAGGTTGATTATATTTGTGGTGTTAACCGAGGTAAGGCTTCACTATGCACTAGTAGTATTGGGCAGTTATATATACAGCACTTATATAGACCTAACCTACTAACTGTATTATTTGCTTTAACCATTTATTGTTGAGGTGACATTATGAATGTGAGAGAACTACTTATTTTCTCTTATTTTTCTCTTTTTTTTAAATTTCATTTTGTTTTGTTGATAATGTGGATTGTCTATAATGTGATGTTTGAATGTCTTATCTTGTCTTGTCTTTTGTGTGGACCCCAGGAAGAATAGTTGTTACTGAGGTAATAACTAATGGGGATCCTAAATAAATAAATAAAATAAATTAGTAGACGATTCAGCACAACTATGCCGAATACAGAGTTTCACAGCGCTACCATTGTCGCATTGGTCTTGCATTTACCAAGCACCCCCTCCCTGCAGTCTCATTTGTAACTACACCCCCAATGCATGACACACTGGACAATAGTTTTGATCTGGGCATACATGAAAACATTATTTTACCATTAAAAATATGTCTAATTTTACTTTTGGAATAGCATTTTATAGCTCAGTGTAACCGAAAGTTTTGTCTCGTTATAGCTGCATTATGCATTCAGACTGTGGTAGCAGTAAAAGATACGACTTTTGTCGTTTTTTGGAAAATACTATTATTCTTGAGAAATTTTGAGCATGGCTAAGGCATATGTTTGCTGATAGACCTAGCTGATAGAACTGGGGAGTGACAGCATTCATTCTGTCTCTGTCTATCTACGGAACACAGATAAGATTTCATCGTCAAAATTACTGCAGAAAATATTTTGGTTATACACGTTATTTTTGAAATTGAGTGTCTTTAAATAGGTTAGTGGTATTTTATAATGAGGATATTTCACACTGTAATGTAAGCATTCGTTGATTTGCTAAGTAGTTTTGTTTTATGTATGCACCGGATGTGACCTCAACTGGAACATTGCCAAAACGTGGTGGACAGTTGAATATTGTTTTAATGTCATCCCATCCTCATACAAGAAAACATCACATACTGCAGGGTACAGAAAAGCATACGAGAATTAATGATTACACATTTAGGTACTGTACTACATTGTCTGATAATGTTTTTTAAATTATTTAAATTTAAATTTAAATTTAATCTGATATCAATGTTTTCACCTACATAAGGGGCACATGTATATGCTTTATAATGGACAAAAGCATGTAATTCATTTTTGAAGAGATTTTGGATATGTTTCAGGACCCCTAGATATTTTAAGCCACTGTACTGACGGAAACCTTGTAATTCCCACTTGAAAATGATTCAACAGCAAAACAGTTGATTTGCAGTGAAATACATGATTATGTTGTGATTTACAGCAATGCATAATTTACACATTTTGGATATATTTGGAGACACTGTGTACCCTGCTTACTTTTTGACTCATAGATCTTTAGTACTTCTGCATATCCACCCTTAGATTTTATGTATTTTATTTTTATGTACTTGTGGTCAAGAAGTTTTTGATCAAGGACATGAATAGTTCAACCTGCTGTATATTTGCAATCTCTCAGTATTTCATTGCAAACTAAAAAAGAGCAAATTCATTTCTGGTTTTGTGCCTAGACATTTGCATTTGTGGCACTTTAGTTTATATTCATAATTTAGGAAGAAATAATCTAAGTTAGTACTGTAAATGGGTACAAATGTCTTGCGTCATTAAAGCCATTTTCAAGTCTCTGTGATGCTCACATCTGGACAAAGCTTTAAATAGGGCAGCTCCTAAATGGGCAAGGGTTGGACAGATTTGGCATGTGCCATGTTTTCACAGTGATGTGAAAGACTGATATCAAATGTGAGGAAGTGTTTGGCTGGAGTTATTGCTGCTGAAGGTGGTGCAACCAGTTAAGACATTCAGGGGGCAGTTACGTTTTCACAAGGGTGATATGAGCATATGATAAAACATTTTAGTAAATAAATGAAATAATAAGTAAAAAAAATATTTTTTGTCACGCTAGTTCCCATTGTTTACTATTACATTTTGTATAAAGATCTGAAACCATTCAGTGTGCCAAATATGCAATAACAGAGGAAATCATGAGGGGGGAAAATACTTTTTTCATGGCAATGTGTGTATTGGGGGGCTAACTAACCTAACTAATATGCTTAGCTGTTAACATAGGGCCATTGTTAGCGTACCCTCGGCAGTGTTAGCATAGTGGTTGTTAGTGGCCTGCTTTATTAGTATTCATACCGCTCACAATGAGAAAAGGTTTGTGCTCTTCTCTAATGTGGGCATTTCACGTACTGTAAGTGTAGTGGCTCAGTCATGTGTTATGTTTGATGGACCAATCTACGGTGAAGCTAGAACATCGCCCCTGATGTGGAATATTTTATTATAATCTTATCGCAAATAATCTGGAGTATTTGTATAATATTCATACAATAATTATTCAAATATTTATTCAAATATTAATTCAAATTTACTGTTTGCTGATATGTGCATGATGAATATAAAATTTTCCTTGGAATAATAATAAATAGGAACATTTGTAAAAATTTCTTCCCATATAACAAAGGATTACATATTGTAGAGTCCTGAAAAACATACAAGAGTAAATGATTACATACAGTGCCTTCGGAAAGTATTCAGACTCCTTCACTTTTTTCACATTTTTTTACGTTACAGCCTTATTCTAAAATTGATTAAATTTATTTCAATTTTTTTAGTAGCCACTCCTGCATTGTCTTGGCTGTGTGCTTAGGGTTGTTGTCCTGTTGGAAGGTGAACCTTCACCCCAGACTGAGGTCCTGAGCGCTCTGGTGCAGGTTTTCCTCAAGGATCTCAATGTACATTGCTCTGTTTATCTTTCCCTCGATCCTGACAAGTCTCCCAGTCTCTGCCGCTGAAAAACATCCCCACAGTGTGATGCTCCCACCACCATACTTCACCATAGGGATGGTATTGGCCAGGTGATGAGCGGTGCCTGGTTTCCTCCAGACGTGACGCTTAGCATTGCAGCCAAAGAGTTCAATCTTGGTTTCATCAGAGCAGAGAATCTTGTTTCTCATGGTCTGAGAGTCCTTTAGGTGCCTTTTGGCTAACTCCAAGCAGGAGTGGCTTTCATCTGGCTACTCTACCATAAAAGCCTAATTGTTGGAGTGCTACAGAGATGGCTGTCCTTCTGGATGATTCTCCCATCTACACAGAGGAACTCTGGAGCTCTGTCAGATTCGCCATCGGGTTCTTAGTAACCTCCCTGACTAAGGCCCTTCTCTCCCGATTGCTCAGTTAGGCCAGGCAGCCAGCTCTAGAAAAAGTCCTGGTGGTTCCAAACTTCATCCATTTAAGGATAATGGAGGCCACGGTGTTCTTCGAGATCTTCAATGCTGCAGAAATGTTTTGTACCCTTCCCCAGATCTGTACCTGTATCCTGTCTCTGAGGACTAGGGACAATTCCTTCGACTTCATGGCTTGGTTGTTGCTCTGACATGCACTGACAACTGTGGGACCTTATATAGACAGGTATGTGCCTTTCCAAATAATGTCCAATCAATTGAATTTACCACAGGTGGACTCCAATCAAGATGTAGAAACATCTCAAGTAGGATCAATGGAAACAGGATGGACCTGGGCTCAATTTTGAGTGTCATAGCAAAGGGTCTGAATATTTATCCATCCATCCATCCATCATCTATACCCGCTTATCCTGAGTAGGGTCGCGGGGGGTGCTGGAGCATATCCCAGCGTGCATTGGGTGAGAGGCAGCAATATATTCTGGACAGGCCGTTAATCTATCGCAGGGCACACACACCATTCACTCACACACTCATACCTATGGGCAATTTAGAGGAGAGTTTGGGAAATCCTACATCAGAGCTCAGACGACGAGACAACTCTGGTTGCTCATTAGCAAAAAAGGCAATGCAAGAGCGTAAGCTAACCTAGTGACGATTCTCTCTGACCAATCAGTGTGCAGTGTTTTCATGTCAGCTTTTGGTATAGCCTCAGCTCGCTTGGAACCTCGACAGAGGTGATACCAAAAAAAGTACCAGGTACCAGGTACTATCCACAACTTTTGCCCAATGGAAAACCAAAAAGTTGAGTAGAATCGAGTCGAGTCGGTACCATGCGGTGGAAAAGCGGCATTCGGTAATGTTTATGCATTATTTTTCAATGTGATATCAATGTTTCATCTTAAACCATCATATGCGGCAAATGTATATGCACTATAATTAACAAAAAGCATTTTATTCATTTTTGGAGAGGTTTTGGGTAGGTTTTTAGCCCCCTTGGTATCATAGTGATTAAAAGATAGTAATCCCCACTTGAAAATTACGCAAACGTGAGTTTCACAAGTCAAAACTGTCGATTTGTAGTGAAATATATGATTATGTTATAATTTACAGCAATGCACAATTGAGACATTTTGGATGAGATGCTGGATGTCAGGTATCCATACACTTTTGACCATGTAGCGTATAAAATGTGCAGCATTTCTGCACATCCTCTTGCTTTTTCATCTACCACAACTTTGATTTTTCTTGTTGGTGTCTGAGTGATACCTGCAGACACTTTAGTTATTCTGTTTTCAAATTGGCATGGAAGTCTAATAAAATATTTTGGTGACATTGAAGTTACATTGTGTGTAGCGTCATTCATGCTTTGGCCTGTTCAAGCGCTTTCCATTATCAAATGGCAAGTCTACTATAGCACCTGGGAGAGCACCCTTGGTAGGAGGATGGAGTCAATATGTTTCCAGGGCACTCTCTCGCCTACCTGGCAGGAGCGGAACTGGTTGACCAGCAAGGTGCATCGCTGGGGGTCCTTCCGGCCATCTAGGCTGTCCAACTCGGATGCCACCTGGTTCAGCTCCTCGTCAGCATAGTAGAATTGAGCCAGGAGTTGTGGGTCTGAGCGCTAGAGAGAAAGGGAGGGTGGGGGGGGAGGTTTACTGAACCCACCACATGAAATATATTTTTCTTTGTATGCAAGATTTTCCTGCATAGAAATATTTTGTGGTGGTCACCTTGCAGATTTCCTGGTCCATCTTGTAGAAAACATGAAACATGTAGCAGTCAAATGAATATTAGAATCCTTTTCATTGTTTTTGATGAGAGCATTTTTGTCCATAATTCCTATCGTCCTACCGCTAACACAGCACAGCAGACAACAAGATCATGGCAGCTGTCACCGCAGATGTAGAACAGAATACCAGAAGAAGCCAAATATAAATTGTTTGTGGCAACTCCTACCACTGGGTATGTGTAAAGGTAAGCACTTTACTTACAAGAAAACATGCTGTCTGTTTATTACTGTTTATTATAGCCGGATCATGCAGCAAGGAAGACTTCTTTAGCGAGGGAATAGAGGAAAATGAGGACTACAGGTTAAGGAGTAGCTGACATTAGCCAAATAGAATATAGCTTTACAGGTCATTGCTGATTTACAGCTGTCCAGTGAATTTCATTTTGTTATAGATTCAAGGACCGATCATGCTCCTATGAGGACCCGGGGCACAAGCTTTCTGGAGGCCTGCCAACCAACCCGGCTCTGGACAAACGGAGAGACAAATGGACAGACGGACATTTTGTAAGTGACTGTGCTGTAAATTCTGTATCTGTGACTGTGCTGCAGATTCTGTATTCTTTGACTGTGCTGTAAAGTTATGTACAGGTGGTTCCTGTTGACTACTACTACTATGAGCATTTTATAGTGGTCATGAGTGGCATAGGCAGGAATGGATTTTTTGGTGGACCTAAGCAAAAAAATATGGACTCCAACAGACAGCCTATAACAAACTGTTATGCAGCAGCTTGCATGAGAACACCCTTACAACAATGTTGTCCCCATGTACAGAATAATCAAACACCAAATCACTTAACTGTCTGTCTTTCCTACACAACAGGGTCAATAGTATAAACCAGGACACATCTGAACTGGTGCCCAATATGACCAAAGCAACACTCACTACTGATTCCAGACTGCCTCTGGGAGCAATGTCTGCACAAAAACTGTTCGCTGGGAGCTTCATAAAATGGGTGTCCAAGGCTAAGTAGCTGCACACAAACCCAAGATCACCATGCGCAATGCCAAACGTCGGCTGGAGTGGTATAAAGTACACCACCATTGGACACTGGAGCAATGTGAAGCACAATCTCTGAAGTGATGAATCACGCTTCACTATCTGGCAGTCTGACGGATGAATCTGGATCCAGCAAATGCCAGGAGAACACTACCTGCCCAAATAAATAGTGCTAACTGTAAAGTTTGGTGGAAGAGGAATAATGGTCTGGGGCCGTTTCTCATGGTTTGGACTAGGCCCCTTAGTTCCAGAGAAGGGAAATCTTAATGCTACAGCATGCAATGACATTCTTAAGAATTGTGTGCTTCCAACTTTGTGGCAACAGTTTTGGGAAGGCCTTTCAGCATGACCACTGTGCACAAAGCAAGGTCCATAAAGAAATGGTTTGCTGTGTTTGCGGTGTCGAAAAACTTGACTTGACCGGACAGAGCCCTGACCTCAACCCCCTCGATTGGGATGAATTGGAATACACAATTTTAATGTGACTTGCTTGTGAGGGAGTCCGGTGGCGGTTGGAGCAGCAGAAGAGTGGCAGGAGACAAAAACTTCTGTTCACCCAGGTTTATTTACAGGAGACGTGCTTCAAACCCAGAACCAGTGCAAAATATGTACAGGTGACGACACAACAAAATATATATACAACAAATACCACAAACAAAACAAAAATGAGTAAACAAAACACAGTAGGCTATGCCTAGTAGGCCCTACTTGTTGGAATAAGCTGCATGTCTAGCATGACCACTCAGCACACACAGAAAATAAAAATCCCCCCAGGAGGACTTTTCCTCTGGCTTATATAGCCAAAGCCCCTCCCCCGGCAATTCTATTATTAAAAAAAATAAAGTTTCATCCCTTTATCATTTTTTCATATACATTTCAAGAAAAAACCATAAATAAATACTATCCATAAATAAATGAATGAGAATAATGAATTGCCCATTACAGAAAACAAAAGCAAATGCATACATCCTTCCCCCTTTGGATTTCACCCATGACGTGTCCCAAACACCCCCATGAAAAAGCCCTATGGTATGGTCCGCGCTTCCTTGGAAGGCTTCCAGAAAAACTGGCTGCATGTTTGGTTGGTGTTTGCTAGTTTTAAATTTAATACAAAATAAAACAATGTTTTACCTGAATGTCACCGTTTACCTTGAATAATTTCACTTTTGTCCACAAATTTACGACAAACAAGTGTACCACTACCAATTTCATTTAACAGAAATTGCGGCCGTTTTTTAAAAAGTATTTTAAATTTGCAGTGAAACGAACATTGTTTCTTTTCCGTTTTTGCTATATATTTCAGTTCACATTCATTTACAATTCACCTTCATAACACACAACAATGGTAAGTACATTTTTCCTCCTTCCTTCACGTTACTTTACATGGTTGTTAAGTTACGCGCAATTAAAAGAACATGAACAGGGGTTTTAAATGCATTCGACCATGTGCGCATGCTTAAAACTGTAAATGTCCACAGGTCATGGTTTCACCCCATGACAGCTCCCAAGAGTTTTGGGGCTAGCATCTTGTCCATTAGGGCTACCAAAAAAAGAAAGACACATTTGGAGTAGTCTACTCACCTGGAGGGCTACAAGCAAAATGTCAAGCGAAGAGATGAGGTGGTCAGAGCTATTGAAAATAGATTTTTTAGCATATAGCTGGTAATTATGCAGTGTCATAATCTTTACACTGAGTGCACTCCTTAGTGAGTGGCAACATCATATGGCAGCTACTCCATAGTGCTGGTGCACTTATTTTGTGCTTTTCTTCATTGGTATTTAACTGTTCTAGGCCCTGTTTCACAAAGCAGGATTATTGAGTAAACTGGATACCTGACCTGAGCGAAACTCAGAACCCTCCCAAATCTAGAACATGGACGGAAAAAGAGATGTTCTGGATTTTACTCCACGCAGTTATCTAGCTAACTCAATAATCATGCTTCCTGAAATACACCCCTGGACATTTATTTAGAATTGTGATTTAAACACAGAATTGTGTGTAGAATAAGTTACATTAGCAGGCCATAGGTTATCTGCAGCCTTTTAAGTAGTTAGCTTTGTTCATGAAGTTGTCTACACACAACGTTAGTGAGATAGCATGCATGCTGTATCAAATTAATTTCCCCTGACTGAAATAAATGGCGAATTACCCAGTAAGCTAAATTGTAACTATGAACAGAGGGGAAGGGAGACATCTTGATAGACAAGCACGAAACCGTCCAGACCCACGGCGCACCTGTACTAACTATATAGCTAGCTAGAGTGAGAGCACCTATTATCGACCACCCAAGGGGGGGGACGTGTATCGACCACCTTAACCGGTAGTGTATTTACTTCATATTTATTAGAGAGAACTGGACATCGTTACCTCGTAAAATGTAAGTCCTGTAAAAATACACATAATAAACTGTCTAAATGCAAAAAACCAACTTCATACATATACATGTAGTTATATTAATACAGTCTTATTTACAATATCAACTTTAAGACAAGCGACATGCTCGGAATTATCACGTGACCCATTAAAAGCAATGGCGCAGACGTTGCTTAATAATTTCAAACTGCGTTCTTAGCGGCTATTTTGCGTCCTGCGACTTGGCTTACAACTGTGAATATGTACGGATTCCTAGACATGCTGATAGCGACCACTCTTTCTCATATTAATCTCAAATATGCAAGATAGGACACTTATACAATAGCAAATTTATGTCAAGTTCCATTCATTTATATGGGGAGGTCGATTCACGTCCCCTTAGCAACCAAAAGTTAGCGCTGGACGACCTCTGACTTATTTGCTGGCACAGAAAAAAATAGCGAAAGTACTGAAAAAATAACCACTGGAGGATAACAAGGACATGTTTTTCTACATAACTAGGTACAGGTTGTTACCGATATTTTGCCTATTTATATATTTGCAAATCTGTTTACGTTTACCTGTCTGTCGAACGAAGGCGGTCTGTATATTTGCTGTATATTTCACTCTAAATCTCCCCCCCCCACCTTTTTCATGACACTTGTTACATGTTGCCCCATCCCAGCACTTTTTGGTAATTTGTATTTGTCCTAATACTGTAGCTTATTCTTCTGCCTAGTTGGCTTTGCAGAGGTTAGGTCTGAATAGTGTTCACTGTGTGAACTAAACTGTGTTCTTGGCTAGAAATAGCTGTACAAAATAAGTATTGTACCTTACTGAACCTGTGTTTAGCAGTTGTCTATGACCATGAAATGCACTTTTTGTACGTCGCTTTGGATAAAAGCGTCTGCCAAATAAATGTAATGTAATGGTAATAGGTGCTCTCACTCTCATTAGGCGAAACGCTAACATGCTAGGGTTAGCTAAAGTAACGTTAGGTGATAAAGCTGTGCTTAAAAATCTTGTGCTGTACCACCTGCGCATGCGTCCTACTAAACGAAGCACCACCTGCGCATGCATCCCACAAAACGTCCCTCAAAGGTCATCCGTGAGCGGGTGAGTGAGTGAGTGACCACAACTTGCCATGCATAGCCCACGGCCGCAGTACTGCCTGCGCGCCATGGGGAAAAAAAAGAATTTTATGTGAAAGCTATCCAACCTCAAGGATCTACGAGTAACTAGCTAGAAGTAACATAACTTGCAGGCCCAACCGAATACAGGACAACTCCGTGTTGCTTTTCATCCCCTTGACAAACTTCAGCGGACACCACCGAAGAAAAGTAATTCCAAGGTTGACTCTAATTTTTGAACAAGCCCTGTCGGTTTGTCTTTTTGCTTCTCTGTAACTAGGCTTCTCTAAGCATCTGCCATTGCAGCCAACTAGCAACAAACACTTTATCGGAATCTTATACCAAACCACTGGTTCTGTAGCCACGCCCGCCCCTCCCCACACAGAAAAGAGCACCACGCCCAGAAACATTCTGAACACACTTTAGAATAACAAATACAGGTAAAACCTGCAAGAATTTGGCTAAAGTGTGTAAAGACTGAGATTGCCAGTGCATCATAGATATATATGATTTACTTTCAAATAAATGCTGTATGCCTTTAAATTGTTCTATTATTCATTATTGGCTCATAATCAAGGAAATACACATTTCCTGTAGATGGTTCCCAAGCCTCTGGATGGATAACAGGGACCCTGGTGGTAAGAGACCACTGTAAGGGCTGAGGGGCACAGGGGCCCTGGTCGTAAGAGACCACTGTAAGGGCTGAGGGGCGCGGGGGCCCTGGTGGTCAGAGGCCACTGTAAGGGCTGAGGGGCGCGGGGGCCCTGGTGGTCAGAGGCCACTGTATGAGCTGAAGGCCCCAGGGGCCTTGGGGGTAAGGGGCCCCGGGGACAGACAACATTTCTTCATTTCATGGAGAAGTTGTATTATTAGAGAAGAAGTAGTGCCGGTAGGACTTAATTGAGATTGTGTGGCATCATGTACACCAACTGTATATGGTGTACACTGACTTTATTTGCCATGGCATATACGCTGCACAGCGGCAACGTGAGTGCATTGGCTAGTGAATTTCATTTTGTGTCAGTTTAGCAGCTGAAAGTCACTGATTGTAGCTATACGCTAAAGTCAGTAGCCAGAGACCTTGAAAGGGCAGAGGTGGCTGCTGAGACCGACAACAAACCCACCATTTCCACTGCCAGTGCAAGCAATGATGACCACCCATGGCCTTATTTAAAAGAACTGTTTAACTTTATTGGCATATAAAATGTCTCAAACACGATGAAGTGCCCACTTTGCCACAACCCAGGGAAATAAGTGCCATCTAATTTGAGGAAGCACACCGAGGTAACCTAAATAACGTTGGCTACAGCAACTGCTTATTCAACCCAAAGATGAACTAAGCTAGCTAGCTAGCCAGTTAACATTAGCTTGCTGTTATTAGTCAAGCAGGAAAGAGTTTGCTGCTGCTATCTGTAACAATGAACATATTTTTGAATGGAAATTTCCTTGGAATTTGCTACAAAACATTAAGCTAATTAGAATTAAAGTTAGTCTAGTGATTGCCTTTAATGTACAGTAAATTCATTGATGACCATACGTTTTTTAAACTTACAGTAGCATGCAATAAAAGGCTGAGGGCACACTGAGGGTATTGCAAAGAATGTGTTTTTTAATGGCAAGCTTCCAGTACAAGACCTTCGACAGGGCATATCAAGAACACAAAAAAGAAGCACATTTTAAGTGCTGTGGAATACAAAGGAGGAGGTACGACACCCATAGGCTATCAGGCAATTAGCTCATCACATGAGGTTATAGGCGTTAGAGTTAGAGGCGTACTGGATGGTTTAACAATTAACAACGTCACAAAGGTAATAGGTGTATGAATTAGATGATAAACAATATCACAGAGTAATTGTCATGATGAACAGCAAAGAAGGATAATGCATGATAGAAGATGTTGTAACAGGAGGGTGGGGATATCAACCTTCTAGGAGAACCTCTGGAAGACAGTTAACATCAACATAAATTGTAATATAAACTGTAGATAAACATACAAACTCTGTAATACAATATAGTGCATTTAATAGCACTATAGAGTAAAAATGCCTAAAATCCAGGTGTCGACAAAAAGGAAAATATGGTGCTGAGGTCTGAGTGAACCTGTACCATACATCAGGAAATACCGCCATTAAAACAGGAACACTGCGAACCTAAAGAAATATATACAAATATAAAGATAGACAAATTAAAGATAAATAGAAAGGCAATTACAACAATACTCACATGTCAAATTCTTCATTAAGACCTCGATTGTAACTGTCTAAAGAATGGATCCAGTAGAGTTCTCTCTGCAATAGTAATTCCTCAATGTTACCTCCTCTAGCAGGCGTATTAACCCTTTCGATGCCAAGGAAGCGAAGGGAGGCAACATTGTGGGCACATTAAAATGAATGGCGACGGGGTAATCAGAGTCTTTTTGTCTGTGAGCACAAAAGTACTATCAGACAAAAAGACTCTGATTACCCCGTCGCCATTCATTTTAATGTGCCCACAATGTTGCCTCCCTTCGCTTCCTTGGCATCGAAAGGGTTAATACGCCTGCTAGAGGAGGTGACATTGAGGAATTACTATTGCAGAGAGAACTCTACTGGATCCATTCTTTAGACAGTTACAATAGAGGTCTTAATGAAGAATTTGACATGTGAGTATTGTTGTAATTGCCTTTACACGGGCATCTTATGGCATAGATCACATTTTTGGTGTTGCATGTAATGACACCTTTAATCCGAAAACATTTCCCAGACTGAGGATGACTAAAATCATAGGTCTTCGAAGTGTTGTGACACTGGGCACAGTTTCCACATGGGTAGTTCTGATCCCAAAATGGTACTAGGCGTGACTGCGTGGGGCCGGTATTCAGACTGGCACGGACAAGTTTATTGCACAAATTGGGCGCCCATTTGTGAACGAGAAGGGGGGGATCCTTGAATTGAGAGACAAGAGCAGGATCTGTTGTGAGAAGATGCCAATGCTTCATAATTATGTTTTTGATAAAAGATTTGGGAGAAAAAGTAGTGATACACGTGACAGAGAAGTCTTTACTCTTTTTTTGGGTTTTTTGTAAAAGCTCGAGGTGCGGTTTTGAAAGTGCCAAATTGTAGGCTTCGTTAACGTTTTTGCTAGAGTAACCCCGATCTAGGAAGTGTTGTTTCATAGCTGAGGTCTTGTGAATAAAATCATCAGTGGAATGGCAAATATGTCTGAGTCTGCAAAACTGACTATTAGGGAGGCCCTTTTTCAGGGTCGTGGGATGACTGCTGCAAGCGAGAAGGGTTGTGTTCCTATCACTCTTTTTGATAGAGGGTGGTAATAAGATTATCGTCATTAGATTCAATCCACATATCAAGAAAATGTACACGTTTAGCATAATACTCAATAGAGAATTTAAGATCTGGGTTACAACCATTACCAACCATGTACCAAAGGTAGTAAGATCTTCTTCCGTGCCAGCCCAAACAAAAAAGATATCATCAATGAATCTGAACCACTTCAAAATTGTAGTAAAGAAAGGGTTTCTCAAGCTATTCAAAACAAAGTGGTATTCAAAAAAACCGACATATAAATTAGCGTAGTTGGGCGTAAAAGTAGACTCCATACGAACACCGTCATACCTGTTTTTTTTACACACTCCCTAAGATCCATAAGAATCTACACAAACCTAAAGTGAGACCCATAGTAGCAGGTAATGACTCTCTCCTCGAACCACTTTCTAATTTTGTTGATATCTTTAAGCCCTTTGTTAGTTCTCTACCTGCCTTTGTCAAAGATTCTACTGCTGTTATTAATAATATATCTAACTGCCTCTGTTCAAACTCTAAATAATTTGATAAAATTTTGAAACATGGTGGATATATGGAGACTGCAACACCCAACGGACAGGGATTATTCATTTTTCTCCCATGTCCATAGGTCATATACAAGAATTGACTATTTCTTAGTGGACTCAAAATCAATACCCAGCATTCAAAATACAAAATATCGTAACATATTGATATCAGACCATAGCCCTGTGTCACTGCAGCTAAAGTTATCCATACCCAAATGCAGATACTCCTGGCGCTTCAATCCTTGGTTGCTCACCGACCAAGATTTTAATAATTATATGACTGCGTGGCTCAATGAATTCCTTGAGACTAATGATACTGGGGAAGTGTCTGACTCCATACTCTGGGAAACCCTCAAAGTTGTTACGCGAGGTCACATCATTTTCTTTGAAGCTTCAAAGAAAAGGGAACAATGCAAACGGCTTGTGGAGATTGAGAATACACTACCAGTCATTGAAGAATATTATAGAAATTCTCTATCCCAGGCAGATTATAATAAGATCTTGAACTTGAAATATGAATATAATACTATTCTTGGTGGAAGGGTTAGCAATCTCTTACTCAAGCTCAAACAGAAACATTTCGAGCTGGGACATAAGCCTGAAAGGTTATTAGCCAGACAGTTGAAGGGTGCACAAGCTAGCCGTGCAATTCATAAAATCAAATCCAAGGGAGGTAACATTACTGACAAATCCTAAAGAGATAAATAATTTAAAGAATTCTATTCTGATTTATATACTGCTAAATCTAAGGTTACTGGTGCTGACTTTGCAGAGTTCTTTGATTCTCTGAACTTGCCAAAACTAGATGAGACATCTAAAATGGATTTAGACTCCGCATTTTTGGAGAATGAGCTGGTTGAGGCAATCAAAGCATCTCCTTCTGGCAAAGCACCAGGCCCAGACGGTTTTGGCTGCGAATTTTACAAAACATTCCATAAGATCCTTGCCCCAATTTTGCTCAGAATGATTAACGACTCGATGGAAAACAACAGGTTTCCAAATTCCCTGTACGAGGCAAATATATGTATTCTGTTGAAAAAGGGTAAGGAAGACACAGACCCTAGCAATTATGGGCCCATAGCCCTTCTAAACTATGACCAAAAAATGGTTACAAAGGTGCTAGCTAACAGGCTTGGGAAACACATATCGTCCATTATACACATGGACCAAACAGGGTTTATCCCAGGTAGATTTTCTTTCAGTAACATACGACAGCTCCTTAACATCATGCACATTGACTATGGAAGGGACTCCAGGGCGGCTGTGTTGTCTCTCGATGCCCAAAGGGCATTTGACCAAATAGAGTGGCCATATATGTTTGAGGCACTCTGTAGATTTGGATTTGGGGACTCATTCATGGCACGGGTCAAAATGCTATACCTCTGTCCAATATCCTCGGTCCTCACCAACAATGATAAATCAGGTCCTTTTGAACTACACCGTGGGGTGAGGCAGGGAGACCCTTTGTCTCCACTACTCTTCGACATTGCCCTGGAGCCGCCAGCAATAGGTATAAGGAGTCACCCTAACATTCAAGGTATCAAGATTGGTAGTGTGGAAAGCTGTCTAAGTCTGTATGCAGATGATATGTTGATCTGCCTTTCGGGCCCAGAAAACACTATTCCCCATCTGATGGATTCTATTGAATCATTTGGTAAGCTCTCTGGATATAACATCAACTGGGGAAAAAGTGATCTTATGCCTTTATCAGACAATATAGACTTTCTCAGCTCATTACCATTCAAACTGGTAAATGATCACTTTACATATCTTTACATATTAATACAATTAAGATGGTAACCCTTCCTAGATTCCTGTATTTATTTCAAAATTTGCCTATTTTTCTCACTGCACCTTTTTTAAAGAAATTAGACTCCATTATTTTACCATTTGTCTGGGGATACAAAGCCTACTGCATATCAAAAGCCCACTTTCAGAAACCCACGGAAGTAGGAGGCTTAGGTCTTCCCATATTCAGGCACTGCAACTGGGCAGCCAATGCCAGGGTGCTGACTTACTGGCAATGGGGATCCTCAGGGGAGACAAAATGGTTAGACATAGAATTATCAGCAGTAAAAAAGTCCTCCCTTTCTGCCTTGCTTTTCTCTAAACCAGAATCCCCAAAGAAATATACTGGTAAAAACTTCATATTAAGACACTCACTGAGAACTCTGAGACAGATGAAAAGTGTTAATAAATTGCCTGATGTTTCAATATATATCCCTATTTGTCAAAACCATTCCTTTTTACCGTCTTAGACAGATAGGGTGTTTGCTATCTGGGAGGAGAGGGGGCTCTCAACAGTTCATGATCTATATGTAGGCAAAAGGTTTGCGTCATTTAATCAACTAAGAGTAAAATTTGACCTCCCACACTCACACTTTTTTCGCTACCTTCAAATCAGAGGCTACGTTAAAGATAACATCCCAAATTTTGAAAATATGCCAGTACCTCACTCATTTAATAAGCTCCTACAGCTCCACTAGGTGATAGTATTGACTGTATTCTACAGTCTCTCCACTAGGTGATAGGTGCAGAATGGCAGATACTCATCAGCACATCTTTTCTGGTTATGTCCTCTTCTACACAACTTTTGGTCAAGTATATTTCAATGGCTTTCTAAAGTCTATGAAAAGGACATTCACCCGAACCTGAGCTGGCTCTCTTTGGATGTTCAGAGACTGCTCTGGGAACAACATATGAGGAACAACTAGTTTGAATACTTGGAATGGTTGCGGCCAAGAAAATTATTTTATTGGACTAGAAATCACCCTCTCCTCCCTGCTTTCGGAGGTGGCTCAACGAGATGGTTACAGTTGTACAAATGGAGAGAATACACTTCCTCAAGTCCAAAACAACATTCATGAAAATATGGGGTCCATTCATTAACTATCTTAAAGAGAACTAACTTAATTGTAATGCAATTCCTGTAAAGGCTTAATTTATATATTGTCTGGCAGCTATATGTATGTCTGAATTTTGTTGTTTGTTTGTTTGTTTTTTCTTGTTTTATAGTTTTTTTTGTCTTTATTTATTTGTGCTGAATTAAATGTATGTGTGTGCACTTTATAAAATTTGAAAACTGAAAATGAAATATTTTTCAATAATAATAATTATAATATATCTATGCTGAACAGTTTACAGAGCAATATACTTACTGTCACCATGGACCTAGAAAGTCTTTGTACTAATATATCCCATGATAGAGGTCTTGAAGCTCTCGGTTTCTATCTAAGAGACCATGATACTACACCCCCCTAGTGAGTTTATCGGTGAACTCGCTTCTCTGGTCCTGAAGCTTAACTACTTTGCATTTGGTAAAGACTTTTTTCTACAGATTAAAGGCACAGCAATGGGGTCTACTTTTGCGCCCAACTACGCTAATTTATATGTCGGCTTTTTTGAACACCACTTTGTTTTTGATAGCTTGAGAAACCCTTTCTTTCCTAAAATTTTGAAATGGTTCAGATACGTTGATGGTATCTTTTTTGTTTGGGCTGGCATGGAAGAAGATCTTACTACCTTTGGTACATTTCTTAATGGTTGTAACCCAGATCGTAAATTCTCTATCGAGTATTATGCTAAACGTGTACATTTTCGTGATATGTGGATTGAATCTAATGACGTAATCTTATTACCACCCTCTATCAAAAAGAGACTGATAGGAACACAACCCTTCTGGCTAGCAGCAGTCATCCCATTACCCTGAAAAAGGGCCTCCCTAAAAGTCAGTTTTACAGACTCAGACGTATTTGCCAATCCACTGATGATTTTATTCACAAGGCCTCAGCTATGAAACAACGCTTCCTAGAAAACGTTAAAGAAGCCTACAATTTGGCACTTTCAAAACCGCAACTCAAGCTTTTACAAAAAACCCAGAAAAAGAGTGAAGACTTCTCGGTCACGTGTATCACTACTTCTTCTCCCAAATCTTTTATGATCAAAAACATAATTATGAAGCATTGGCATCTTCTCACAACAGATCCTGCTCTTGTCTCTCAATTCAAGGATCCCCCCATTTTCGTTCACAAAAGGGCGCCCAATTTGCGCAATAAACTCATCCGTGCCAGTCTTAGTACCAGCCCCACACAGTCACGCCTAGTACCATTTTGGGATGGGAACTACCCATGTGGAAACTGTGCCCAGTGTCACAACACTTCGAAGACCTATGATTTTAGTCATTCCCAGTCTGGGAAACGTTTTCGGATTAAAGGTGTCATTACATGCAACACCAAAAATGTGATCTATGCCATAAGATGCCCGTGTGATCTAATTTATGTAGGAAAAACATCAGGATGTTTAAAACAAAGAATCAGTGAGCACAAAAGTACTATCAGACAAAAAGACCCTGATTACCCCGTCGCCATTCAATTTAATAAATGTGCCCACAATGTTGCCTCCCTTCCCTTCCTTGGCATCGAAAGGGTTAATGCACCTGCTAGAGGAAGTAACATTGAGGAATTACTATTGCAGAGAGAACTCTACTGGATCCATACTTTAGACAGTTACAATAGGGGTCTTAATCAAAGCACAGTCTAAAGCCATAGGCCTAAAAAAGGCTAAGGCTTGCCTGTAAAGGAACACGTGGAGAGACGCACTCTCTTGGGTTATTGCCACGGCCAGTGGTTTATAACTTAAAGTAAACGTGTTAGCTATACTGGAAGTAAGCTAAAGAAACTGATCCATCAAGGGATCAATTTGTTTCCTAACTTTACACTCGCTATCATTCTGCAACATACTGTGGCAACAATTTAAACATGCATAATCTAAGTACTTCTTGCGAGGGCAAGCAAAGCACTGCTTTCCAACTCCAGCAAGGATGGAAGAAAACCAGGATTGAGACCGACTTTTTCTACAGACACCAGGAGATCAGATCTGGTGCACAAGTCAAAAAAGGACAAACCGGCAATACACGGAACCATCTGCCCCCTCGTCATAAGACTGACAAATATCCTAGCCTGCATAGCTAATGTATATACTCTATTACTAACATTAGCTAAAAAATCAGCCTTCCTTTTTACCAAGATCTGCACATACAATCTTTCCAGCACTAACTATCTATATACTTGGGGTGTTTTTACACCTGCGCTTTTTCGTCCGGTTAAATCGGACTCTGGTTTGTTTTCCCCGTTGGTGCGATTCGTTTGGGCAGGTGTCAGCAGTCATTGCATGCAAAGGATATGCGACCAAATTATGGTTGGGTCGGTTTCCGGTATTGCTGGTCCGGTTCGGTGTACGAGCTTAAACCGGTTTGATTTTATGCGAACCGACTGAACCGGCATTTGTCATTAAGAGACTTTAATTTGCCAGAACAAGTAGCCTACATCAGCAACCTGTGCCGACGGCGCTAAATCCAACTTGTATTGCATTAGTAATAAGCAATATGACAACGTGATTAACATAATATTATGTTTGTTTATAAACGGAGCCACTAGTGTCTGAGTGCAAAAAAAAAAAAGATTGACTGGCCGTGCGCAATTTAGTGCCAAGGTCGGCAACAAGGAGATCAAATTTCATTATACAACGGCTTGGCTGAATACTCGATTCTGATTGGTCCAAGGGTGGGCATTATTTCTCAATAAAGGGACACCTCTGCCTTTTAACAGTTCTAAAATCAATGTGCTACAAAATCCAGCATTCTAAAACAGTTTAAACAGAAACATTATTCCTTCGCTTTTGAATTGTTGTTACATCCCCTCCTATTGAAAATAAGACGTAATAAGAGTCCCAAGTGGAACATAATAAGAGCCCAAAATGAGTGGTCCTGAGGTGCAGATGCAACATACAAAAACAAAAACTAGCAGCCCTGAGGTGCAGATGCAACATACAATAACAAAAACTAGTAGCCCCAAAGTGCAAAACAGAAACATACAACATGAAGCAGCCCTGAGGTGCAGAAGCAACATACAAAAACAAAAACTAGTAGCCCCGAAGTGCAACAGTGCACTTCGGGGCTGCTAGTTTTTGTATGTTTGTGTTTTGCACCTCAGGGCCGCCCCTTTTTGTTTTTGTATTTTCTTTTTGTATTTGTGTTTTGCACCTCAGAGCCACCGTAATACATGCAGACCTGCCAACCTTAGGAAAATATTCTGAGTACAACAATAGTCGGTGTAATGCTTAGTTCACATTTTCGTACCACTTCGCTTTGCACGCACACACACACACACACACAAGCCTTTCTTCATAATTCTAGTTTTGATTGTTAAAGTGATCAGGCAAAATTGTATGATTCTAAAATATCACTTGCACTGCACTGGGCTATATTATGATATACTTTCAAGTCAAAAGTTTGAGTACACCTGCTTAAAACAATTTTTTCATTATTAATATTTCATTATATGATGTGTGCGCTGATACAAACTGATAACCTGAAGTGAATTGCATTCACTTATTTAATAAAAATGGAAATAATTTATTTTGTATATTGTAAGATATGTTTTCATTTTCAAGTATTTACAGGAACGTATGTTGCAATGTAAAACACTGTCAATTATGAATAAACCAAGTTTCTGTTCATGATTTCCATTTTTATTTAATAATTAAATAATTGAATCAGCTTATATAGGCACACATCATATAGGCCTCATGAAAAAATAGTATTCAATTGAAAAATTATCTAGGAATGTAGGCTTTTGTAACTAGAGGTTTAGCCAAATTATTACCTGAAGCTCCTTGGTGGCTATTGTCAAAATCATAATTGCACAATGTGCAAAATGCATGGTGTGGAAGTTTTGAGGGGCGGAGGCACGGCCATTGCTCCCGATATTTTGCGAGGGACCTCTGGGGGGCATGGACTCGCTTCTTTTTAGTAGGTCTGCTGCTCTCTCTCTCTCCCCTTGTTAGTATCCTCGTCATCTGACGACATGATTATTTTCTAACTGCAAGGATGGTCGGGTGACTGGCTGCAATAATAGGAATAATTTGCTACGTTAGCAGTATATAGTCAAACACCTTTACAATGGTCACTTTGCTCCAACAGAGCGTGCACGATTCAAAGTTTGAACAGGGAGTCTCCGTAGCGTTTGAGTTACTGCAGCTAAATCACTCCATCAGTTATTCACACGTCTCGTAACGAGGCTAAATCGCATGCGAGCTACTACTACGGCTAACTATATACACAAATTTATCTCATTAGGATATACCCCTTGAAATGCATCATCTCGTAAAGTTACCGAACATGTTTTACTGTTTTATATGTTAACATTACGGTCACGTTTTTGTGCTTGATTATTACTCCCCACTTCCCATTTTACCTCAGCAATGCAGCGTTACGCCTCGGTGGATAATAAAGTACCGCTGCGTATCAGTGGATGTTGAGTGGGTCGGGGAGGGGTTACAGAACCACAAGCACAAGGTCGTAGCATCTGGTTCAATCTGAGGGATGTAGTTTAAATACCAAATACAGGTACGCTATTGTTTTGTATTAACTGGCTGTTTTCTGTAATTAAATTACGGATCAAAAACTTATTGACCCCCAGTTAAGGGTGGATATGTGGAACTACTATAGATCTATGAAGCAAAAACTAAGCAGTGTACCCAGCATCTCCAAATCTATCCAAAATGTCTAAATTATGCATTGCTGTAAATCACAACATATTCACGCATTTCACAACAAATCAACTGTTTTTACTCAAGAAACTCACTGTTGCATCATTTTCAAGTGGGAATTACAAGCTTTCCATCAGTACAGTGGTCTAAAATAGCTAGGGGTCCAGAAACATATCAAAAATTTCTCCAAAAAGAAATATAATACTTTTTGTCCATTGTAAAGCATATAAATGAGCCCCTTATGAAGGTTTAAGATGAAACATTGATATCAGATTTAAAAATAATGCAAAAATACTGTCACACAATGAAAACAATTTTCAACCGTCCACCACATTTTGCCAATGTTTCAACTCTCACATCATCACTGTTGCATGCATCACAAAAACTACTAGACAACAAACGCTTACATTACACTGTGAAATATGCTCATTATAAAATACCACTAACCTATTTAAAGTCATTCAATTTCAAAAATAACATATATAACTGGAATAGTTTGAGCAGTAATACTCACATAGCAATGATGAAATCTTATTTGTTTCAGTAGATAGAGTATATCAATGATACAGTTCTATCCGCTTCTGTCTTCCTCCAGAAAATGATGTCAGCTAGGTCTATCAGCAAACATATGGCTTAGCTATGCCCATAAATCCTCAATAATAATAGCATTTTCCAAGAAATTACGAAAAATCGTTGACAACGCTTCGTTAGGTGCAGCGTCTTTTACTGCTACCACAGAGTGAAGGCGTAAGTGGATGCGATGATGAGAAAACTTTTGGTTACACTAACCTAAAAAAAGCTATTCCAAAAGCAAAATTAGACATGTTATACATTGTTAGAAAGCTTATACTCTCAACTACTGAATAAATGAATTGTCAATCAAGCCAGACTGTACTAAAAAGGGCGACAACGCCATAAACAACAGGTGTGGTATTACGCACAGCTATTTTGGAAGGTACCCAGGCATCACAAATGCATGTATATTTCACAAACGGATTGTCCAAGACAATATATGACCACTCAGTCTCAAAAGCGACATCTCTACGTGTAAAACCAATGGTAAGGTTGTATATTTATTCAATATTTCGTCCCAGATATTAACTGTAGAATGACATGGTATCCGTTTTAAAAACTTTCTCGTTTATTTCGTTATTCAATGAGCAGCGTTTTCACTGCTGTATTGGCATATCTTACGGCTATTGTCGGGTTTATTTGTTGCTTATGAATAGGATTTTTAGTGGCGAAACAATATTTTTATGAATGCCCAGATAGACAATATTGTCCATTATGTCATGGGTGGGGGGTGTAGTTGCAGATGAGACTGCAGGGAGGGGGTGCTTTTTAAATCAACGACCAGAGCGACCATGGTGGCGCTGCGAAACTCCGTATTCGGCATAGTTGTCGTGTATTGTCTACTAATGAAACAAAGCACTTCTGTTTTTAACTCATACTTTGGTTGCAGTAGCACTGAATGTCTGAGTTCAGTAATCTCTGCATGCCGGCGTGCCGACCACTAGGGGCTTTGCGCTAAGAGGTTAAGATTCTGGAGGAAAACATCAGGCAGTCAGCAGAAAAACTTGGCCTTGGGCAGCACTGGCCCTTCCAATAAGACAATGATCTAAAACATACAGCAAAAGTGGTCAAGAAATTGTTAACAGAAAACAATATCAACGTTTTGGAGTGGCCCACACAGAGTCCAGACCTGAATCCCATCGAGAATCTGCGGAGGGAACTAAAGACCAGAGTGATGGCAAGGAAGCCTTCCAACCTCAAGAAGCTGGAGATCTTCGCAAAAGAGGAGTGGTCCAAAATCCCAGTGGAGAAGTGCAAAAAGCTTGTTAGCAATTATAAGAACCGTTTGACTGCTGTTATGGCAAATAAAGGCTTTGCCATTGATTGCTGAGAAAGGGTATGAATAATTTTGGATATGGAATGTTTTGTAAAAATGTAAAAAAGAAAACAAAAATATTTTTAATTAATATCTCTAACACAATGTCTTACCGTCTTTTGTCACCTTCTTATGTCATTTCCAGCCAGAAGAAACCAATTTGTCAAATAAAAATTCACTATAACTCAACATTTGGCATGGGTATGAATAATTTTGGGCTTAACTGCATTAGCAGAGGGGAGCTCAAATGCAAGTGGCACAGTGGTGGAGTTTGCATGTTCTCTCTGTGTCCATGTGAGTTTCCTCTGGGTACGCTGGTTTCCTCCCCTGGTTAGGGTAATTGGAGTGGTGTTGGGAAGTTTAATTTTTTATATTGAATCAGAACATTGAAGTCACTACATCAAAATGAATCAAGTTTCCAAGTAGTTTGAGTCACTTAACAGTTGAAGAACATGCACTTTGCCAAATATAGCATACTTTTTACTTCTGTTTGTCGGGCTCTAGCTAGATTTACTTTATTTACAGCTTGTAACAAAATGAAGGTGCTCGATATGAGATTACAACAGTTGAGGGAAACCGTTTATCCTCTCTCCCGTTTAGGTAAGCTTCCCTTTTAGAAAAAATGCATGCTCTTAACAGCGCAGTAAATGACTCCTTTGAGCACAATGCAAAGGTATCTTTTTCTACAGCCAACTCTCACATGGTGTAATGTCACTCTTAGTTCAATAGCTATCTGCACAGAAGCTACTGCTAAGCACACTTTACTACAATAACACCTTAATATTTTTAGCAACTGAAAAAATGTTTATTCTGCAATATCAGTCAATCTTGCTGCTCCAGGAGGGCGTGCGATGCAGACGTAGTGTTTTAGCTCGTCCTCAGAAACCCCTTAGAATTCATTAATCCGTAAAAAAAAATAGTATTCATATACACTGAAACCTGTGTGAAATGTCACTTAGCAAAGCTACATGAAAAAGAGAGGCTGAAAACTCACCAGTGAAGAAAAAATTCAAAGAAATGGTCAACCTAACAAAAGAGGAACTTGACGACGCCATATTGCGGGCTAGCAGACAAGCTATAACAGTACAACAGCACAAGCTTGATGCTACAATCTCAATGGCTGTTAAAGAAGCAATTTTGTTTAAAAAATTTTTTTTAAATTAAAAAGAAAAAAAAGAAGCAATTAACAGCGTTTTAACTCCATAGATATCCGATCTAAAGATCCAGGTGGAAAAAGCTAATTACGCCGTCAGCTCTTTAAGCACAAATATGGCACGACTTAGTCAGCCGGTCCAGGATATACAGGCCAGATTCGACGATCTCCACATATCGGTGCATGCTAACAAAACAAGCTTAACGAGTATGAACATGAAATAGCAGAGCTTAGCTCCAAGTTAACTGAAATGGAGGATCGAAGCTGACTGTCAAACCTGTGATTGTTTGGACTCGCTGAATTTGAAGAAGGAAGCGAAATGATTGGTTTCCTTAGGAGGAACCTGCCGAAAATGTTCCCCGCGTTGGCTGGCAGGGACATTCGAATTGAGAGGGCTCATCGCCTGTACAGCAGCACCAACAACAACCCATCTCGCCCCCGTACTATAATCTGTAAACTATTAGACTACGTGGATCGATAAGACATATTGAAAGAAGCTGTGATGCTACTGCGAAGAAAAGAATGGGGTTTTCTGGAGTTCGTAAAGAGATGGTTTCCTTGGGACTGGATCCATTCATGGTGTACAGCTCAAACTGACGTACAAGGGTAACAGATACATTTTCAAGTCGCCCAAGGAAGCAGAGGAATTCCTTAAAACCAACGGCATCACAACAGGACATTCTCCGGGGAGGGAACCATCCGATTCATGGAAGAAACAGCCAGCCAGCGGGGAATCTGTCCCCAAACGCTCAGAGGACTGTACTTCAATGATGGACTGTTCGCTCGCACCATCTAGTGAGTGAGTTGCAGACTAATCATGTTTAGCGACAACAACAAAAGTAAGTTTAACAGTCATAGGCTATGTTGAGTCAGTTTGTAACTAAGGCTAACGCCAGCTCGTTCTGCGAGACAAATTGAATAGCCTAATATTCGCTTGCTCTCGATGTAATTTGTTATATCCATATGGTAATAGCCCTTATATGCTATTTTATATCATTTGTTTCATTGTGGTACTGGATAATAACAATTTATCCAGTGCCTTTTTATTTTTATTTATCATTATTTTCTTAAATATAAATATTTATTTATCTTTTTCCAGTATCTTTTGCACATTTTGCTACTTATAACACAGGGACTGGAGTGGGGTTAGTTGAGGATGGAGTCTCCATTGCTGTTATAAGAGCCACGACTCTGATGTACTTTGTGTTTTTGCAAACCTTAGGGTGTGTGTTTATCACTTGGCGGTTTGTTTTCTGGTTGTACATAGTTTGTTTTCTTTTTTACTTTTTCAACACTACTATCTTGACAACTTGTACATCTCTGCTCATCCACACTACTCGCATGACTACAGATAATTTGTTTAACCAAACTGCTCTCCAGATATTTGTTAATGGTTTATGTCGCACTAGCATTAAGGTTCTTTTTTCCAATGGCTGATCTTAATATCTTAAGCTGGAACTTGAGAGGCCTGAATTCAGCGATAAAGTGAACAAGATGTCAGGAATTTCTACATCGTAAGCGTGTGTCCATTGCTTTGATACAGGAAAGTCATTTACTGAAAGAGGATGTACAGAGATTTCAAAATAAAAGATTTAAAGTTATTGCTCATTCCTGTGCTACAAATAAATCGAAGGGTGTGCTAATTCTAGTGGATAGGAAACTACAGCTCACTATTGACCTCACAGGGGATGATGGTTGTGGACGATTTGTTTATGCAATGCTCACAATTACACGAAATTTGTTTTGACATCAATCTATGCACCAAATTATTTTGATAGTGATTTTCTCCCTCATATTAGTAATGTTTTGTTACAATTTCCTGACTCTCACCGTATTGTTGGGAGGGATTTTAACGCCTCTGTGAATCCAATGCTGGATCGTTCTTTAGGACTGCACGGCCCTCTTCCAACTTCCTCGGCTGCTTTGAAAAGCTTTCTGGCAGACTTAAGTTTGGTAGACTTATGGTGTATGTGTAATGACCAGGTTAGAGATTATTCATTTTACTCTGCCCGTCCTGGCTCTTTGTCTAGAATTGATTGCATTTTCCATTCCCCATCCTTGATCGAGCACACACCTCAAATAGACATGCTCCCCATCCTTATCTCTGACCATTCTCCTATTCAGTGTAGAATAATCCCCTTAGTCAATCACCTTAAAACACATAGGTGGCGTTTTAATGATTCATTATTATTAAATGCACTTTCTCTCTCAGATTAGACAACAGTTGGGAGAATTCTTAGACCTGAACCGTGACCACTGTGAAAATCCACGGACTCTATGGAAGTGAAAAAATGTTTCAGAAGAGGTAACTATCGCCTTCTCTTCCAAGCTGAATGCCACTAGGAATAGACGATTCACAGAAATTGAAACCGAGATAGAGGATTTGGAAAGGAAGCAAAAGGTCTCATTTTCAGAACAGAGGTAAAATGCAATTATTACATTGAAGTGAGCATATAATTATCTCTCAATGCAAAAAGCAGAATTTATCTTGCATCGAACCAAACAAAAATATTATGTTCAAGGGGACAGACCGAGTAGGTTGCTAGCTTTACGGCTGAAGCAAAATGAAACCAAAGCCTCAATTAATGCCATACGGTCCAATCAAGGTTTAATAATAACTGATCCATTAACTTTGCAGTCCATAATGCATCATTTCATAGGGACCAAAAAGTGGCTCTAATCACTCTTTTGTTAAAGAAAGGAAAAGACCTATTGGAATGTTCCAGCTACCGTCCTATTTCTTTGATTTGTAGCGATGTCAAATTGTTTGCTAATGTTTTGGTATCACGTCTCGACCCCATAGCAGATACATTAATTCACTATGACCAGAACAGTTTTGTGAGGGGAAGACTTCCTTTTCAACTACACCGTGGCACATGCCAGGGTTGCCCACTGTCACCCCTGCCTTTGTCTTATCCCTGGAACCCCTTGCGCAAGCAATCAGGCAACACAAAAACATCTCCCCGATTTCAATATGTGGGTCAGAACAAACCATTTCCCTTTATGCAGATGATGTCCTTTTGTTTCGTTTCAAGGTTGAAACTTCTCTCCCTCATGTGTTAGAATTGTTTAGTTATTTTAAAAACTTATCCGGTTATAAAATAATATAAAATAAAATAATAATCCACGATAATGCCCCTGAATAACGGAGCAAGAAATACTCAATTGCCATCCTTCTTACCAAATAGCACATGCTTCACATATTTAGGCATTAGAATACATCCCTCTCTTAAAAACATAGTTAGAGATAACTTTCTCAGTCTGCTTCTGAAGGAAGACCTCAAAAGATGGAGTACTCTAACAGTCCTTTCAAGGCAGAATCACAACAATTAAAATGAATGTCTGACCCCGGCTTAACTTCTTATTTTGTATGATCCCCATCGCACCACCTCCTAAATTTCTGAATGAGGTTCTTTCTCTAATTTCTAAATTTATTTGGAGTGGAAAACGTGTCAGAATTAAGATGGGAACCCTACAGCGCCCCAAATCTGCAGGAGGCTTGGCTGTCCCCAATATAAACTTTTATTATTGGGCATTTCAAATTAGGGCATTGCGGGTACGGATGGACCCAGCATCCAAAGTCCCCTGGAGGTCTATAGAATCTGCTTTGGTGAAGTCTCATAGACTCCAAGACCTATTGTATGCAGGAGTAGGCCGCAGGAATCTTAATCTGAGGTTCGGGTGCATTCATTTAAACTATTAACAAGGTTTGGAAGAAAGTGGATAATTCTATAGGTAACACTCCCAAATTCCACCAACTCTCCCCAATATGGAACAATTTTGATCTAATGACAGCAGGGCAACCATTTGCACATGCTGCATGGTCGTCAAAAGAAGTACATATCTTAAAGGATATCAAGAATTTGTTTAATCTGCCAGGCTCATCATATTGTTCATACTTAAGATTGAGATCAGCTATGAAGGCATATGGCGTTCCATGGAACGCACCTTTGCCAGAGCACCATAAGACGAAGTGGGTAGCCCTGGAGGGATGTGCTCAAGGGCTGGTCACACGCATATATGATACTCTCACGGAACATGTATGTAAGAAATTGCCTATTGAATTAATTTGTGGAAAGGAATTGTAAAGTTTCCGGCTACATCCGGATCGGAATTCAATATGGTCCAACATTAGTTATGCATCTAAAAATCTCTCCCACCAACTCATTCACTTTAAGTTGATCCACAGAGCATATGCTACACCTTATAAACGATTTCAAATGAAACTGATAACTAGCCCAAATTGTACACAATGTCAGAGTAACTCTATAGGCACTTCAATTCATATGTTCTGGGAATGCCCAGTCATCCTTGCTTTTTGGGATAATGTACGTACAGTTCTGTGTAATTTGATAGGTATCCATTTTGACTCAGATCCATGCATATGCTTGCTGAATGCAGAGGTGGGTAGTAACGCGTTATATTTACTCCGTTACATTTACTTAAGTAAATTTTTGAATAAATTGTACTTGTAAGAGTAGTTTTAATGCAACATACTTTTCACTTTTACTCGAGTATATTTGTGAAGAAAAAATGTTACTTTTACTCCGTTATATTCGGCTACATTCCGCTCGTTACTTTTATTTTTTACCCATTTTTTATTCAATGCACATTCTGTTTGTTTCATTCTCTCAGAGAGACTTCAGCCAAAGAGGCTGACTGGTCTTTGCTTTGGCGCTGTCATAGCCCCACATGACTCCGTTTCACCAATCAAACGTAGCCAGTCACAGCACACAGAAGGATGAGTGAGCGACAACAATGGCTGAAACAACGGCGGGTGATTCGTAGCAGGCAGAACACAGCTGGCCTCACGTTCAAACTTCGTTTTGCTTACAGACTACCAAAAACAGTAGTTACATTATGCGCTGCCTTCTTTGTCTGCCTAGAAATGTGGACATTTCAGCCTACAAGAACTCAACTTCGAACTTGAGAAAATATGTGGCGGTAAGTTTAGGTTAGTTTTGGCTGTGGATAGCTAACTATTTGACTGAGTGGTCACTTATTGTCTTGGACAATCCGTTTGTGAAATATACAGGCATTTGTGATGCCTCGGTATCTTCCAAAATAGCTGTGCGTAATACCACACGCGTTGTTTACGGCGTTGTCGCCCTTTTTAGTACAGTCTGGCTTGATTGACAATTCATTTATTCAGTAGGTGAGAGTATAAGCTTTCTAACGATGTATAACATGTCTAATTTTGCTTTTGGAATAGCGTTTTTTAGGTCAGCGTAACCAAAATTTTTCTTATCGTCGCATTCACTTATGCATTTGGTAGCAGTAAAAGACGCAGCACGGAACGTGGTCAACGATTATTCGTAATTTCTTGGGAAATACTATTATTATTGAGGACTTCTGGGCATAGCTAAGCCGTATGTTTGCTGATAGACCTAGACCTTTTGATGGAGCAAAACAAGCGGATTGAACTGTATTGTTCATTTACGGTCTCTGTCTCCATCTACTGAACACATAAGATTTCATCATTGCTATGTAAGTAGGCTATTATTGCTCAAAATACTTTGGTTATATACGTTATTTTTTTAATTGAGTGTGTTTAAATAGGTTACTGGTATCAATGTGGATATTTCACACTGTAATGTGAGCATTAGTTAGTAGTGTAATAGTTTTTGTGAAGCATGCAACAGTCAAGACATAAGCGCTGGAACACTGCATAGCATACATAACATTGCATAGCATGCATAGCATAATACATACGCTAAACCGGAAGTTCTGCACATATTCCGCGCAAGGCATCATGGGACTTTGGAATATCGTGGAGAAGTGCCTCATAAGGTACAATAATGGTGCTACAAAGCATTATGTTTCCCACATATAAAGTTTCTGTTTGAATTTGAGCAGGCTCCTCTTTGTTGTGATGATGAGTCTATTTTAATGGATAAATCCCTGTAGCCTCATTGATATTTTTTCTGTCAACTGAGGGTTCACCCCAACAAACTGACGGGGTATACAGACTTAATAGAGTCCAACAGAAAGCGAAAATCCTCCTCTTCTGACGAACCTCCTGTGTATTGTTTTATTGTATTATTGTTTTAAGGGATATGATTTAGGCCATATTTGAATTTGCACATGGCTATTTTATATTTGGTTTATTTGTATTGGACAAGCATTTACAATTTTATATTTTGGACATGTAGATTTTTACGTTCATCTTGCTCTTCTTATTTCAACATTAAATCAGATTATATGAAGTAACTCAGTACTTGAGTAGTCTTTTCAGGAGATACTTTCTTACTCTTACTCAAGTAATTATTTGGATGACTACTTTTACTTCTACTTGAGTCATTATTATTTTAAAGTAACAATACTTTTACTTCAGTACAGATTTTGGCTACTCTACCCACCTCTGGCTGAATGACAAATCATCCTTAAATCTCACACTTAATCAACGAAGGTGCCTTCTCGCTGGTCTTACAGCAGCAAAGAAAACAATTGGATATTGAATACTTACGTTTCAATATATTGTTAGTTTAGAACATACTACAGCTAGAGTGAATAAAGCTAAACCCGCAACACTGCAGGCATGGGCAGATATCTCCACAAGTATTATTGAATATCTCTCAAACTAAGCTTAAAAAAGGGGAAATCTGTATTTTTACTTATTCTTTTTTGTATTTGTGATATTTCTGTGGCTATGTATATGAGTAGGTATGATTACTGCTTATATCTACATATAGCTGATAGTGATATACATAATTCACGAGCTAGAGCTGTGTAAACTGCAGTGTTGATGTTTGTACTGTGTTATTAAGGGTCCAAGCAGTGAAGCTGGTGGAACCCTATTGTATTTGTTAGGATTATTATTAGGGGTTCATGCAGCGAAGCTGGTGGAACCCTATTGTATCTGATCGGATTATTATTATTAGTGTGGTTGCCTTAGGCAATCACACTATTATTATCCCACATATTATTATTAGTGTGGTTGCCTTAGGCAATCACACTACTATTATCCCACATATTATTAGTGTGGTTGCCTTAGGCAAACACACTATTATTATTGCACATATTTATTATTATTAGTGTGGTTGCCTTAGGCAAACACACTATTATTATCCCACATATTATTATTAGTGTGGTTGCCTTAGGCAATCACACTATTATTATTGCACATATTATTAGTGTGGTTGCCTTAGGCAATCACACTAATATTATCCCACATATTATTAGTGTGGTTGCCTTAGGCAAACACACTATTATTATTGCACATATTTATTAGTGTGGTTGCCTTAGGCAAACACACTATTATTATTGCACATATTATTAGTGTGGTTGCCTTAGGCAAACACACTATTATTATTGCACATATTATTTATTTATTATTAGTGTGGTTACCTTAGGCAAACACACTATTATTATTGCACATATTTATTATTATTATTAGTGTGGTTGCCTTAGGCAATCACACTACTATTATCTCACATATTATTAGTGTGGTTGCCTTAGGCAAACACACTATTATTATTGCACATATTATTATTAGGGGTCCAAGCAGCGAAGCTGGTGGAACCCTATTGTATTTGTTAGGATTATTATTATTATTATTCTTATTTTTCTCCGCTAAAAGTGTCTGAGGCTCAGCAATCGTAAGTCCTGGAGCAACCAAATTTGGCAGATGGGTTCCTATGGCCCCCCACTACTCAGGCACTAAAAATCACGTATGTCGGCCAGATGGTGGCGCTATAACAAAGGGTTTTGCGTAAAAGGCCATAACTCCCACACCATAAGTTAGATCAACACAAAACTTCATCGACCTATGCCTCTGAACGTGCTCTACAACTTTGCCATTGGCACCACCTATGTCCGCCATATTGTTTGCCCGCCATTTAGACTTTTTCGTTGGGGCGTGGCAGTTTTCCCCGCTAAAATGTCTGAGGCTCAGCAACCATAAGTTGTACACCAACCAACTTTGGTAGGTGGGTTCCTATGGCCCCCCACTACTCACGCACGAAAAATCTCCTATGTCGCCCAGATGGTGGCGCTATAACAAAGGATCACTCTTTTAAAGGCTATAACTGTCACACTATAAGTCCGATCAACACAAAACTTCATCGACCGATGCATCTGAATGTGCTCTACAACTTTGCTTTTGGGACCACCTATGTCCGCCATATGGTTTGCCCGCCATTTGGACTTTTTTATTAGGTGGGGTGCGGAAAAGCTGGAGCTCCAAATTCTAAGTGTTACGACATCGAGTAAACTTCTTTACGGCAAGCGACATCCATGGCGACGCAAGTAATCCGACACCGTAAGGTTAGTTTTTTATCAGTGAGGGGACGGTCTTGGGGCACTTGGAACGGTAGGGTACTGCCCTCTAGGGTTTTCGACACACTTGTTCCTGGTTATGGTTAGACACTTTGTTGTACGTCGCTCTGGATATGAGCGTCTGCCAAATGCCTGTAATGTCATGTAGGCTAATATTCCGTAACAACAAGATAAACCCGACATTTGCCCTAAAATATGCCAATACAGCAGTGAAAACGCTGCTTACTGAATAACGAAATAAACGAGACAAAGTTTTTTTTAATTATACCATCTCATATTACAGTCAATATCTGGGACTAAACATTGAATAAATATACAATCTTACCGTTGGTTTTACGTGTAGAGATGTCCCTTTTGCGACTGAGTGGTCATACATTGTCTTGGACAATCCGTTTGTGATTCCTGTTGCTTACGGCGTTGTCGCCGTTTTTAGTACAATTTGGCTTGATTGACAGTTCATTTATTCAGTAGATGATAGTATAAGCTTTCTAACGATGTATAACATGTCTGATTTTGCATTTGGAATAGCGTTTTATAGTTCAGCGTAATGGAATATTTTCTTATCGCATTCACTGTGGCGTAGCATTAAAGACGATGCACCTAACGAAACGTTGTCAACGATTTTCATAATTTCTTGGAGAGTACTAATATTATTGAGGACTTCGGGGCATAGCTAAGCCATTTCTTTGCTTTTAGACCTATCTGACATCGTTTTCTGACGCAAAACAGAAGCGGATAGGACTTTGTCATTGATTTTCTGTCTCTATACTACTAAATACAGATAAAATGTCATGTTGCTATGTAAGTATTACTGCTCAAAATATTTCGGTTATATACGTTATTTTTGAAATTGAGTGTTAAATAGGTTAGTGGTATTATATAATGTGGATATTTCACACTGCAATGTAAGCGTCAGTGTAATAGTTTTTGTGACCCATGGAACAGTGATGACTACAGGGTTGGAACGTTGCTAATACGTGGTGGACGGTTGAGAATTATTTTCGTCCCATCCCCATCCGTCATTATACTGAGAAATAGCTAAACCATTTTTATTGATAGTAATTGAGTTTCTCTGGAAACGCGCGAAAACACGCTGGTATAATAAAACAATGACGGTAAATATAGCCTACATATGTAGTCCGCTTCATTCCGTTGCTACCATAACATAACAGACTATCTTGTGCCTACAGCTGCAGTTTCTCGCTGCAATTACTAATATTGAATATAAACACAAGACGCAATTTATGCTGTACTCTACCAATGTCTACATAAATAATACGGTACTCTGAGCGTATGAAGCAGTTATCATGGCTGGTGAGTTGATATTTTTTGCTACTACAAGTTTGTTAGTAAAAGCTTTGAGAGGATGAATCATTACTTTACTTTGGCATGGATCCATTTGAAGACAATATCGGGTGAGTTCGTTTACTCTTTAAATCCGTCATTATGCTGAGAGAAATCGTATTCTCAATTTAATCTCCACATTGACTGTAAGCTTTGGGTTGTAACTAGTTAGCTGTTTCGTAGGTGACTTAGTTAATGCACTCGTCTTAACTATTGCTTGCATTTCTGCATAGACTGCGTTGTTGCTGTTCTTGTTTGTGTTAGTGTTAATCAGTTAAACCTACAGGGTCCAAGTTGAACTATGCGGTTGTTCCCAGCACTTGGAACGGTAGGCTACTGCCCTCTAGGGTTTTCGCCACAATTGTTCCTGATTATGGTTATACACTTTGTTGTACGTCGCTCTGGATAAGAGCGTCTGCCAAATGCCTGTAATTTAAGATGTAATGTAATATTCCGTAGCAACAAGATAAACCAGAAATTAGCCTTAAAATATGTCAATACAGCAGTGAAAACTCTGCTCACTGAAGAACGAAATAAACGAAACGTTTTTTTTTTTTAATTATTCCATGTCATTCTACAGTCACTATCTGGGACTAAACATTGAATAAATATACAATCTTACCATTGGTTTTACGCGTAGAGATGACCCTTTTGCGAATGAGTGGTTATATATTGTCTTGGACAATCCGTTTGCGAAATATACGCGCATCTGTCACGCCTGGGTCGGCTATCTTCAATAATAGCTGTGCGTAATACCACACCTGTTGCTTACGGCGTTGTCGCCCTTTTTAGTGCAATTTGGCTTGATTGACAATTCATTTATTCAGTAGGTGAGAGTATAAGCTTTCTAACGATGTAGGTTTTGCTTTTGGAATAATGTTTTATAGGTCAGCGTAACCGAAGATTTTCTGATCTGCCAATGTCTAAATAAATAAAACGGTAGGCTGCTCTGCGCGTAGGTCGCGACTTGATATCTCGTCTTTTGTTTCGTTTTTTCTCAGTGTCGTAATTATTATTTGAAATGTGTATTCATGTGTTATTATTCTATCTGTCTCTGGGGCGCTCTGAAATGTGCATTTTCTGCTAAGCTGAGCAATGGATTGGAATAGGTATGTGTCTGACGTAATGTTGCACGGTATACAGAAACTTCAGCATCTTTTCGGTACTTAAAAAAAATAAAAATAAAAATAAACGGTTCGGTATTACAATTTTCCGACGTTCCGTAGTTTTGCGTCGAATGTAAAAGCCAGGGAAATGTGTCTCCGGCATTACTGATCGAGAGGATGAAAAGTGTAATTTGCCAGAATCTTCGCTAGATGACAGTAGCAACTAAGGTTGGCAAGTGAGGTGACGCGCGCTTGTGCACTACTCGTTGGTACAGCGCAAGCTTGGACTCAGTTCACTTCAGTAGCAATAGGTGTTCTAATTTGTAAATATTATATTATAGGAAGATGCTGTATTGTTATTGAAATATGCTGTTTTTAGATTTATTTAAAAGTGAAAGACCTGTTTAAAGATAATTTACTTTGCAATTGTTTAATTTTTGAAATATATTTAATATAGTTTTCTATGGTTTAGTGTTGTAACACTATAGGCCTATGCTTATTGATATGCTGAACAGGCTTCAACTTAAAGGTTGTTAATAAACCAGGTTTTTAATAAACCGTGAATTCGAAAATGAGGTCATCCCTTGTGGACATTACGTTTCTGATCAATTAAGGTAATTTCAGTATCGTTAGGTACCGAGAATTGAATCAGTATTGTTTCAGTATCAATTATCATGATACTAAACCTGGCATCGGTATCAAAGTCAAAATTTTGGTATCGTGACAACACTAGTGTGACGCCTTTTTTAGTTGCGGCATGGAAGCGCTGCAGCTGTACACACACACCGGGCCATCTAAGTGTTACGACATGCCATCTAAGTGTTACAACATAGTAAAGACATTTACGGGAAGCGGCCAGGACACATCCATGGCGACGCAACTAAGTCATCCGCCAGCGTCTCTTAGCAAAAATTGGCCATAAGTCATCAATATTTTACTACGTCAGACACATATTCCAATCCATTGCTTATCATGATATTCAGTAGATATGTTGGATGAAGGCATATGATCATGAGGACAAAGCCATTTTAACATCGCTCCATAGGGGGCGCGATGGTGCCAATGCTTGGACCCCTCCCAACGCCGCTTGCGGCTTTAATTATTAGTGTGGTTGCCTTAGGCAAACACACTATTATTATTGCACATATTTATTATTATTATTAGTGTGGTTGCCTTAGGCAAACACACTATTATTATTGCACATATTTATTATTATTATTAGTGTGGTTGCCTCAGGCAACCACACTACTATTATCCCACATATTATTATTATTAGTGTGGTTGCCTTAGGCAAACACACTATTATTATCCCACATATTATTATTATTATTATTAGTGTGGTTGCCTTAGGCAATCACACTATTATTATCGCACATATTATTTATTATTATTATTATTCCACCCATTTTTTGGACCGCTACTCCTCCCAGAGTTTTCGCACCACATACACTTGCCATATGTCAAATTGACCGGCTTCTTTGGGAATCGTGTGCTATTACTTTGTGGAAAGTTTCGCTGCACGGTTTTTGAGAAATATGACTTTTTATGGCCAATTTTTCCCCATAGGGATGAATGTAAAACGTGACGTCATACATATGTGAGCGGTGAAGTCACAGCATTGGTCGGCTTAGCACACGTGATGCACTTTTAACCTGCTTCATCTACAGGAAATTTAGAATCCAGATGCGGTGCATATCTCCATTTTCGTCGTAATTACAGAAAACACACATTCGTAAACTTCAAATGATTCATACCACAATGTAGATAAAACCTTGACGAACACGTACATGCACGGATTGTGTTGTTCAAACGAGGTTTCCTGGCGACTTAGCCACCACAGTGGATATAGCTTAATGCGGAAGTGCACACGATAAAAACGGTATTCCAAATGCAAAATTACAAATGAAAACGCTGTCAGCTAGGTATATCAACAAACATATGACTTAGGCATACCCAGATTTCCTCAAAAATAATAGTATTTCACAAGATATTACGCAAAATCGTTGACAACGTTTCGTCAAATGCAGCGTCTTTGAATGCTACTAGTGCTAACAAAGAGTGCATGCATTGAATGCGACGATTAAAACACTTTCGGTTGACCTAAAAAAACCATATTCCAAAACCAAAATTAGACGTGCTGTTATACCTGGTTAGAAAGCTTATGCTCTCACCTACTGAATAAACGAATTCCCAAACAAGCCAGACTGTACTAAAGAGTGCAACAACGCCGTCAACAACACGTGTGCAGCAGCTTCTGATCCGGTCTTCAGTGGGCTTGTAATACCACACATGTTGCTTTGGGTGTTGTCGAACTTTGTAGTACAATCTGGCTTGATCTACACATCATCGATCTAATAGGTGACAGAATAAGCTTTCTAACAATGTATAATATGTCAAATTTTACTTTTGTAATACCGTTTTATATTCCAGCGAGTTGGAAACTTTGGTCTCGTTATAACTGCATTACACATCAGTCTGCATTACACGTCAGACTTAGGGTTTTTCCAAGACCCTCTGAACATGCCAGCTAGCTTTGTGATTCGCCGTCACTCGTCACCGCATACCGCAAGTAAAAGACTGAGATCTCAAATTTTGATGAAAGGATAATTTAGCTCTGAATATATGTGTCGCAAATCAACTCGTTGTAGTGATGTTATAGCAGGTACACAATGCCCTGTCTCTGCTTATACTACAGAAACTGTTCACTCCGTTCAGCACAAAGTCGACTTTGCATTGGCGGCAACCACACTTCACAATTTCTGCAGGAATTGTCTAGTTAGTGTGGTTGCCTTAGGCAAACACACTATTATTATTGCACATATTTATTATTATTATTATTATTATTATTCCGCCAGTTTTTTGGACCGCTACTCCTCCCAGAGTTTTCGCACCACATACACGTGTAATATGTCAAATCGAGCGGCTTGATCGGGAATGGTGTGCTATTACTTTGTGGAAAGTTTCGGTGCACGGTTTTTGAGAAATTCCACTTTTTTTGGGAAATTTTTCCCATAGAGAATGAATGGTGGAATGTTCACCCTTGTGATGTCACAATGCTGTCTTCACACCTTTATGATGTCACAATGCTCTGTTTTCTGGCAGCAGTACTCTGGTCTCTCTCTAGATTTGAACATTCTGCCATTCATCTCTATGGGGAAAAATTGCCCACAAATTGTGCAATGCCTCATTGGACATGGTAGAGAGTCCTTTGTCCATTGGTGTAGATCAGCCTCGCCCCCATTCCTGATTGGCCGATGTTTGATATTTCATAACTTTTGAACCGTTTGTCATAGAAAATTATGGGTCACGTCATTGGACTCAGTAAAGACCTAGCAACCGCCTAGAACTCCATAGCAACCTCCTAGCAACACCCTAGCAACCGGCTATAACTCCAAAGCAACGACCTAGCAACACCCTAGCAACCACCTAGAATAACCTAGCAACCGCCTAGAACTCCATAGCAACCACCTAACAACACACTAGCAACCACCTGGAACACTATAGCAACCACCTAGCAACACCATAGCAACCACCTAGTACTCCATAGCAACCACCTAGCAACACCCTAGCAACCACCTGGAACTCCATAGCAACCACCTAGCAACACCCTAGCAACCACCTAGAACACCCTAGCAACCGGCTATAACTCCATAGCAACCACCTAGCAACACCATAGCAACCACCTAGAACTCCATAGCAACCACCTAGCAACACCCTAGCAACCACCTGGAACACCATAGCAACCACCTAGCAACACCCTAGCAACCACCTAGAACACCCTAGCAACCAGCTTTAACTCCATAGCAACCATCTAGCAACACCATAGCAACCACCTAGAACTCCATAGCAACCACCTAGCAACACCCTAGCAACCACCTGGAACACCATAGCAACCACCTAGCAACCCCCTAGCAACCACCTGGAACACCATAGCAACTGCGTAGCAACACCGTAGCAACCGCCTATAACTCCATAGCAACCACCTAGCAACATCCTAGCAACCACCTAGAATACCCTAGCAACACCCTAGCAACCGTCTATAGCTCCATAGCAAATGCCTAGCAACACCCTAGCAACCGCCTATAACTCCATAGCAACCACCTAGCAACATCCTAGCAACCACCTAGAATACCCTAGCAACACCCTAGCAACCGTCTATAGCTACATAGCAAATGCCTAGTAACACCCTAGCAACCGGCTATAACTCCATAGCAACCACCTAGCAACACCATAGTAACCACCCAGAACTCCATAGCATCCACCTAGCAACACCCTAGCAACCACCTAGAATACCCTAGCAACCACCTAGCAACACCATAGCAACCACCTGAAACAGCATAACTGCCTAGCAACACCCTAGCAACCGCCTATAACTCCATAGCAACCTCCTAGCAAACACATAGCAACACCCTAGCAACTGCCTATAACTCAATAGCAACCACCTACCAAAATCCTAGCAACCACCTAGCAACACCCTAGCAACCACCTGGAACACCATAGCAAATGCCTAGCAACACCCTAGCAACCAGCTATAACTTCATAACAACCACCTAGCAACAACCTAGCAACCACCTTTAACTCCATAGCAACCATCCAGCAAAACCCTAGCAACCACCTGGAACACCATAGCAAATGCCTAGCAACACCCTAGCAACCAGCTATAACTCCATAGCAACCACCTAGCAACACTCTAGCAACCACCTAGAACTCCATAGCAACCACCTAGCAACACTCTAGCAACCACCTGTAACACCATAACAAAAGCCTAGCAAAACCCTAGCAACCAGCAATACCTCCATAGCAACCACCTAGCAACACCCTAGCAACCACCAAGAACTCCATAGCAACCACCTAGCAACACCATAGCAACCACCTGGAACACCATAGCAACCACCTAGCAACATCCAAGCAACCACCTAGAATGCCTTAGCAACCGCCCTGAACTCCATAGCAACCACCTAGCAACAACCTAGCAACTGCCTAGATTCCCATAGCAAGCACCTAGCATCACCCTAGCAACCAACTAGAACTCCATAGGAACTACCTAGAACACCCTAGCAACCACCTGGAACACCATATCAACCACCTAGCAACATCCTAGCAACTGCCTAGAACTCCACAGCAACCACCTACAACACCCTAGCAACCGCCTAGAATTCCATAGCAACCGCCTGGAACTCCATAGAACCACCTAGCAACACCCTAGCAACCGCCTCAAACTTCATAGCAACCACCTACCAACACCCTAGACACCACTTAAAACACCATAGTCACCACCAGAACATCATAGCAACTACCTACCACTGTTCACTCTGTTCAGCAGAAAGTCGACTTTGCATTGGCGGCAACCACATTTCACAATTTCTGCAGGAATTGTCTAGTTATTATTTATTATTTATTCCACCAATTTTTTGGACCGCTACTCCTCCCAGAGTTTTCGCACTACATACACGTGCAATATGTCAAATCGAGCGGCTTGATCGGGAATGGTGTGCTATTACTTTGTGGGAAGTTTCGGTACACGGTTTTTGAGAAATTCCACTTTTTTAAGGCAAAAAAAAAAGTTTTTTCCCATAGAGAATGAATGGCGGAATGTTCACCCTTGTGATGTCACAATGCTGGCCTCTCAGCCTTGTGATGTCACAATGCTCTGTCTTCTAGCAGCTGTACCCTGGTCTCTCTCTGGCTTTGAACACTGGGCGTTCATCTGTATGGGGCAAAATTGCCCACAAATTGTGCAATGCCTCATTGGACATGGTAGAGAGTCCTTTGCGTATTGGTGTAAATTAACCTCGCCCCCTTTCCTGATTGGCCGACGTTTGATATTTCATAACTTCTGAACCGTTTGTCATAGAGATTTATGGGTCGCATCATTGGACTCAGTAAAAACGTAGAAACGGCCTAGAACTCCATAGCAACACCCTAGCAACAACCTACCAGGCCATAGCAACCACCTAGCAACACCCTAGGAACCACATAGAACACCATTGCAACATCCTAGAACTCCACAGCAACTTCCTAGCAACACCCAAACAACCACCTAGAACTGCATAGCAACCACCTGGAACACCATAACAACCACCTAGCAATACCCTAGCAACCACCTGGAACACCATAACAACCACCTAGCAACACCCTAGCAACCACCTGGAACACAATAGCAACCACCTAGCAACAACCTAGAAACCACCTGGAACATCATAACAACTGCCTAGCAACACCCTAGTAACCGCCAATAACTCCATAGCAACCACCTAGCAACATCCTCACAACCACTTAGAATACTCTAGCAACACCTTAGCAACCGCCTATAACTCCATAGAAAATGCCAAGCAACACCCTAGCAACCGCCTATAACTCCATAGCAACCTCCTAGCAACCACCCAGAATACACTAGCAACCGCCTATAACTCCATAGCAAATGCCTAGCAACACCCTAGCAACCGGCTATAACTCCATAGCAACCACCTAGCAACACCTTAGCAACCACCTAGAACACCATAGCATCCACCTAGCAACACCTAATAACATCCTAGCAACCACCTAGCAACACCCTAGCAACCACCTGGAACAGCATAACAACCACCTAGCAACACCCTAGCAACCACCTGGAACACCATAGCAACCACCTAGCAACAACCTAGCAACCACCTGGAACATCATAACAACTGCCTAGCAACACCCTAGTAACAGCTTATAACTCCATAGCAACCACCTAGCAACATCCTCGCAACCACTTAGAATACCATAGCAACACCTTAGCAACCACCTATAACTCCATAGAAAATGCCTAGCAACACCCTAGCAACCGCCTATAACTCCATAGCAACCTCCTAGCAACCACCCAGTATACCCTAGCAACCGCCTATAACTCCATAGCAAATGCCTAGCAACACCCTAGCAACCGGCTATAACTCCATAGCAACCACCTAGCAACACCTTAGCAACCACCTAGAACACCATAGCATCCACCTAGCAACACCTAATAACATCCTAGCAACCACCTAGCAACACCCTAGCAACCACCAAGAACACCATAACAACTGCCTAGCAACACCCTAGTAACCGCCTATAACTCCATAGCAACCACCTAACAACACACTAGCAACCACCTAAAATACCCTGAGAACACCCTAGAAACCGCCTATAACTCCATAGCAATGATCTAGCAACACCATAGCAACCACCTAGAACTCCTTAGCCACTGCCAAGAACACCATAACAACCACCTAACAACACACTAGCAACCACCTATAACACCATAGCAACTGCCTAGAACTCCATAGCAACCACTTTGCAATACCCTAGCAACCACCTAGAACTGCATAGCAACCACCTTGCAACACCCTAGCAACCACCTGGAACACCATAGCAAATGCCTAGTGACACCCTGGCAACCGGCTATAACTCCATAGCAAGCACCTAGCAACACCATAGCAACCACCTAGCACCACCCTAGCAACCACCTGGAACACCATAGCAAATGCCTAGCAACACCCTAGCAACCACGAAGAACTCCATAGCAACCATCTAGCAACATCTTGGCAACTGCCTAGAACTCCATAGCAACCACCTAGAACACCTTAGCAACCACCTAGAATTCCATGGAAACCACCTAGCAACACCCTAGCAGCCGCCTCAAACATCATAGCAACTACCTACCACTGTTCACTCTGTTCAGCAGGAAGTCGACTTTGCGTTGGCGGCAACCACACTTCACAATTTCTGCAGGAATTGTCTAGTTATTATTATTATTATTCCACCCATTTTTTGGACCGCTACTCCTCCCAGAGTTTTCGCACCACATGCATGTGCAATATGTCAAATCGAGCGGCTTGATCGGGAATGGTGTGCTATTACTTTGTGGAAAGTTTCGTTGCACGGTTTTTGATAAATTTGAATTTTTTTGGGAAATTTTTCCCATAGAGAATGAATGGCGGAATGTTCACCCTTGTGATGTCATAATGCTGTCTTCTCACCATTGTGATGTCACAATGCTCTGTCTTCTAGCAGCAGTACCCTGGTCTCTCTCTAGATTTGAACATTCTGCCATTCATCTCTATGGGGAAAAATTGCCCACAAATTGTGCAATGCCTCATTGGACATGGTAGGGAGTCCTTTGTCCATTGGTGTAGATCAGCCTCGCCCCCATTCCTGATTGGCCGATGTTTGATATTTCATAACTTTTGAACCGTTTGTCATAGAAAATTATGGGTCACGTCATTGGACTCAGTAAAGACCTAGCAACCGCCTAGAACTCCATAGCAACCCCCTAGCAACATCCTAGCAACCGCCTATAACACCATAGCAACGACCTAGAAACACCCTAGCAACCACCTAGAACAACCTAGCAACCGCCTAGAACTCCATAGCAACCACCTAACAACACACTAGCAACCACCCGGAACACCATAGCAAATGCCTAGCAACATCCTAGCAACCGGCTATAACTCCATAGCAACCACCTAGCAACACCATAGTAACCACCTAGAACTCCATAGCAACCTCCTAGAATACCCTAGCAACCACCTAGCAACACCCTAACAACCACCTACAACTCCATAGCAACCTTCTAGCATCCACCTAGCAACCGCCTATAACTTCATAGCAACCACCTAGCAACCACCTAGCAACACCCTAGCAACCACCTAGAATAACCTAGCAACCGCCTAGAACTCCATAGCAACCACCTAACAACACACTAGCAACCACCTGGAACACCATAGCAAATGCCTAGCAACACCCTAGCAACCGGCTATAACTCCATAGCAACCACCTTGCAACACCCTAGCAACCACCTGGAACACCATAGCAACCACCTAGCAACACCCTAGCAACCACCTGGAACACCATAGCAAATGCCTAGCAACACCCTAGCAACCGGCTATAACGCCATAGCAACCACCTAGCAACACCCTAGCAACCACCTGGAACACCATAGCAACCACCTAGTAACACCCTAGCAACCGCCTATAATTCCACAGCAACCACCTAGCAACATCCTAGCAACCGCCTATAATTCCACAGCAACCACCTAGCAACATCCTAGCAACCACCTAGAATACCCTAGCAACCACCGTGCAACACCCTAGCAACAGCCTATAACTCCATAGCAACCACCTAGCAACATCCTAGCAACCATCTAGAAAACCCTACCAACCACATAGCAACACGCTAGCAACCGCCTATAACTGCATAGCAACCACCTAGCAACACCCTAGCAACCACCTGGAACACCATAGCAACCACCAAGCAACAACCTAGCAACCACCTGGAACAACATAACAACTGCCTAGCAACACCCTAGCAACCACCTATAACTCCATAGCAACCACCTAGCAACATCCTAGCAACCACCTAGAATACCCTAGCAACACCCTAGCAGCTGGCTATAACTCCATAGCAACTACCTAGCAACACTATAGAAACCACCTAGAACTCCATAGCATCCACCTAGCAACACCCTAGCAACCACATAGAATACCCTAGCAACCACCTGCAACACGATAACAACTGCCTAACAACACCCTAGAAACCGCCTATAAATCCATAGCAACCTCCTAGCAACCACCTAGAATACCCTAGCAACCCCCTAGCAACACCCTAGCAACCACCTATCACTCCATAGCAACCACCTAGCAACATCCTAGCAACCACCTAGCAACACCCTAGCAACCACCTGGAACACCATAACAACTGCCTAGCAACACCCTAGCAACCGCCTATAACTCCATAGCAACCACCTAGCAACATCGTAGCAACCACCTGGAACACCATAGCAACCGCTTATAACTCCATAGCAACCACCTAGCAACAATCTAGCAACCACCTAGCAACCACCTGGAACACCATAACTGCCTAGCAACACCCTAGCAACTGCCTATAACGCCATAGCAACCACCTAGCAACACCCTAGCAACCACCTGGAACACCATAACAATTGCCTAAAAACACCCTAGCAACCGCCTATAACTCCATAGTCGCCACCAGAACATCATAGCAACTACCTACCACTGTTCATTCTGTTCAGCAGAAAGTCAACTTTGCATTGGCGGCAACCACACTTCACAATTTCTGCAGGAATTGTCTAGTTAGTGTGGTTGCCTTAGGCAAACACACTATTATTATTGCACATATTTATTATTATTATTATTATTCCGCCAGTTTTTTGGACCGCTACTCCTCCCAGAGTTTTCGCACCACATACACGTGCAATATGTCAAATCGAGCGGCTTGATCGGGAATGGTGTGCTATTACTTTGTGGAAAGTTTCGGTGCACGGTTTTTAAGAAATTCCACTTTTTTTGGGAAATTTTTCCCATAGAGAATGAATGGTGGAATGTTCACCCTTGTGATGTCACAATGCTGTCTTCACACCTTTATGATGTCACAATGCTCTGTTTTCTAGCAGCAGTACTCTGGTCTCTCTCTAGATTTGAAAATTCTGCCATTCATCTCTTTGGGGAAAAATTGCCCACAAATTGTGCAATGCCTCATTGGACATGGTAGAGAGTCCTTTGTCCATTGGTGTAGATCAGCCTCGCCCCCATTCCTGATTGGCCGATGTTTGATATTTCATAACTTATGAACCGCTTGTCATAGAAAATATGGGTCACATCATTGGACTCAGTAAAGACCTAGCAACCGCCTAGAACTCCATAGCAACCTCCTAGCAACACCCTAGCAATCGCCTATAACTCCAAAGCAACGACCTAGCAACACCCTAGCAACCACCTAGAATAACCTAGCAACCGCCTAGAACTCCATAGCAACCACCTAACAACACACTAGCAACCACCTGGAACACCATAGCAAATGCCTAGCAACACCCTAGCAACCGGCTATAACTCCATAGCAACCACCTTGCAACACCCTAGCAACCACCTGGAACACCATAGCAACCACCTAGCAACACCCTAGCAACCACCTGGAACACCATAGCAAATGCCTAGCAACACCCTAGCAACCGGCTATAACGCCATAGCAACCACCTAGCAACACCCTAGCAACCACCTGGAACACCATAGCAACCACCTAGTAACACCCTAGCAACCGCCTATAATTCCACAGCAACCACCTAGCAACATCCTAGCAACCGCCTATAATTCCACAGCAACCACCTAGCAACATCCTAGCAACCACCTAGAATACCCTAGCAACCACCGTGCAACACCCTAGCAACCGCCTATAACTCCATAGCAACCACCTAGCAACATCCTAGCAACCATCTAGAAAACCCTACCAACCACATAGCAACACGCTAGCAACCGCCTATAACTGCATAGCAACCACCTAGCAACACCCTAGCAACCACCTGGAACACCATAGCAACCACCAAGCAACAACCTAGCAACCACCTGGAACAACATAACAACTGCCTAGCAACACCCTAGCAACCACCTATAACTCCATAGCAACCACCTAGCAACATCCTAGCAACCACCTAGAATACCCTAGCAACACCCTAGCACCTGGCTATAACTCCATAGCAACTACCTAGCAACACTATAGAAACCACCTAGAACTCCATAGCATCCACCTAGCAACACCCTAGCAACCACATAGAATACCCTAGCAACCACCTGCAACACCATAACAACTGCCTAGCAACACCCTAGAAACCGCCTATAACTCCATAGCAACCTCCTAGCAACCACCTAGAATACCCTAGCAACCCCCTAGCAACACCCTAGCAACCACCTATCACTCCATAGCAACCACCTAGCAACATCCTAGCAACCACCTAGCAACACCCTAACAACCACCTGGAACACCATAACAACTGCCTAGCAACACCCTAGCAACCGCCTATAACTCCATAGCAACCACCTAGCAACATCCTAGCAACCACCTGGAACACCATAGCAACCGCTTATAACTCCATAGCAACCACCTAGCAACAATCTAGCAACCACCTAGCAACCACCTGGAACACCATAACTGCCTAGCAACACCCTAGCAACTGCCTATAACTCCATAGCAACCACCTAGCAACACCCTAGCAACCACCTGGAACACCATAACAATTGCCTAAAAACACCCTAGCAACCGCCTATAACTCCATAGTCGCCACCAGAACATCATAGCAACTACCTACCACTGTTCATTCTGTTCAGCAGAAAGTCAACTTTGCATTGGCGGCAACCACACTTCACAATTTCTGCAGGAATTGTCTAGTTATTAGTGTGGTTGCCTTAGGCAATCACACTATTATTATCGCACATATTATTATTATTATTATTATTATTCCACCCATTTTTTGGACCGCTACTCCTCCCAGAGTTTTTGCACCACATACACGTGCCATATGTCAAATTGACCGGCTTCTTTGGGAATCGTGTGCTATTACTTTGTGGAAAGTTTCGCTGCACGGTTTTTGAGAAATATGACTTTTTATGGCCAATTTTTCCCCATAGGGATGAATGTAAAACGTGACGTCATACATATGTGAGCGGTGAAGTCACAGCATTGGTCGGCTTAGCACACGTGATGCACTTTTAACCTGCTTCATCTACAGGAAATTTAGAATCCAGATGCGGTGCATATCTCCATTTTCGTCGTAATTACAGAAAACACACATTCGTAAACTTCAAATGATTCATACCACAATGTAGATAAAACCTTGACGAAGACGTACATGCACGGATTGTGTTGTTCAAACGAGGTTTCCTGGCGACTTAGCCACCACAGTGGATATAGCTTAATGCGGAAGTGCACGCGATAAAAACGGTATTCCAAATGCAAAATTACAAATGAAAACGCTGTCAGCTAGGTATATCAACAAACATATGACTTAGGCATACCCAGATTTCCTCAAAAATAATAGTATTTCACAAGATATTACGCAAAATCGTTGACAACGTTTCGTCAAATGCAGCGTCTTTGAATGCTACTAGTGCTAACAAAGAGTGCATGCATTGAATGCGACGATTAAAACACTTTCGGTTGACCTAAAAAACGATATTCCAAAACCAAAACTACACGTGTTATACCTGGTTAGAAAGCTTATGCTCTCACCTACTGAATAAACGAATTCTCAATCAAGCCAGACGGACCTAAAAAGGGCAACAACGCCGTCAACAACATGTGTCCAGCAGCTTCTGGTCCGGTCTTACTCCAGAAGACGGTGTCATCTTGTAATACCACACATGTTGCTTTGGGTGTTGTCGAACTTTGTAGTACAATCTGGCTTGATCTACACATCATCGATCTAATAGGTGACAGAATAAGCTTTCTAACAATGTATAATATGTCAAATTTTACTTTTGTAATACCGTTTTATATTCCAGCGAGTTGGAAACTTTGGTCTCGTTATAACTGCATTACACATCAGTCTGCATTACACGTCAGACTTAGGGTTTTTCCAAGACCCTCTGAACATGCCAGCAAGCTTTGTGATTCGCTGTCACTCGTCACCGCATACCGCAAGTAAAACACTGAGATCTCAAATTTTGATGAAAGGATAATTTAGCTCTGAATATATGTGTCGCAAATCAACTCGTTGTAGTGATGTTATAGCAGGTACACAATGCCCTGTCTCTGCTTATACTACAGGAACTGTTCACTCCGTTCAGCACAAAGTCGACTTTGCATTGGCGGCAACCACACTTCACAATTTCTGCAGGAATTGTCTAGTTATTATTATTATTATTCCGCCAGTTTTTTGGACCGCTACTCCTCCCAGAGTTTTCGCACCACATACACGTGCAATATGTCAAATCGAGCGGCTTCAGCGGGAATGGTGTGCTATTACTTTGTGGAAAGTTTCGTTGCACGGTATTTGAAAAATTTGAATTTTTGTGGGCAATTTTTCCCCATAGAGAATGAATGGCGGAATGTTCAGCCTTGTGATGTCACAATGCTCTGTCTTCTCACCCCTGTGATGTCACAATGCTCTGTCTTCTAGCAGCAGTACTCTGGTCTCTCTCTAGTTTTGAACATTCTGCCATTCATCTTTATGGGGAAAAATTGCCCACAAATTGTGCAATGCCTCATTGGACATGGTAGAGAGTCCTTTGTCCATTGGTGGAGATCAGCCTTGCCCCCTTTCCTGATTGGCCGATGTTTGAAATCTCATAACTTTTGAACCGTTTTTCATAGAGAACTATGGGTTGCGTCATTGGACTCAGTAAAGACCTAGCAACCCCCTAGCAACATCCTAGCAACCGCCTGTAACTCCATAGCAACGACCTAGCAACACCCTAGCAACCACCTAGAACACCCTAGCAACAGCCTAGAACTCCATAGCAAACACCTAACAACACACTAGCAACCACCTGTAACACCATAGCAACTGCCTAGAACTCCATAGCAACCACCTAGCAACACCCTAGCTACCACCTAGAACTGCACAGCAACCACATAGCAACACCCAGCAACCACCTGGAACACCATAGTAACCACCAAGCAACTACCTAGCAACCACCTGGAACACCATAACAACTGCCTAGCAACACCCTAGCAACGGCTTATAACTCCATAGAAACCACCTAGCAACATCCTAGCAACCACCTTGAAAACCCAAGCAACCACCTAGCAACACCCTATCAACCACCTGGAACACCATAACAACTGCCTAGCAACCGCCTATAACTGCATAGCAACCACCTAGCAACATCCTAGCAACTACCTTGAATTCCCTAGCAACCACATAGCAACACCATAGCAACCACCTAGAACTCCATAGCAACCACATAGCAACACCCTAGCAACCACCGGGAACACCATAGTAACCACCAAGCAACAACCTAGCAACCACCTGGAACACCATAACAACTGCCTAGCAACACCCTAGCAACGGCTTATAACTCCTTAGCAACCACCTAGCAACACCCTATCAACCACCTGGAACACCATAACAACTGCCTAGCAACCGCCTATAACTGCATAGCAACCACCTAGCAACATCCTAGCAACTACCTTGAATTCCCTAGCAACCACCTAGCAACACCCTATCAACCACCTGGAACACCATAACAACTGCCTAGCAACCGCCTATAACTGCATAGCAACCACCTAGCAACATCCTAGCAACTACCGTGAATACACTAGCAACACGCTAGCAACCCCATATAACTCCATAGCAAATGCCTAGCAACACCCTAGCAACCGGCTATAACTCTATAGCAACCACCTAGCAACACCATAGCAACCACCAAGAAAACCCTAGCAACCACCCAGCAACACCCTATCAACCACCTGGAACAGCAAAACAATTGCCTAGCAACCGCTTATAACTGCATAGCAACCACCTAGCAACATCCTAGTAACTACCTAGAATACCCTAGCAACACCCTAGCAACCGCCTATAGCTCCATAGCAAATGCCTAGTAACACCCTAGCAACAGGCTATAACTCCATAGCAACCACCTAGCAACACCCTAGCAACCACCTGGAACACCATAACAACTGCATAGCAACACCCTAACAACTGCCTATAAGTCCATAGTAACCGCCTAGCAACCACCTAGCAACACCCTAGAACTCCATAGCAACCACATAGCAACACCCTAGCAACCACCTGGAACACCATAGTAACCACCAAGCAACTACCTAGCAACCACCTGGAACACCATAACAACTGCCTAGCAACACCCTAGCAACGGCTTATAACTCCATAGCAACCACCTAGCAACATCCTAGCAACCACCTTGAAAACCCAAGCAACCACCTAGCAACACCCTATCAACCACCTGGAACACCATAACAACTGCCTAGCAACCGCCTATAACTGCATAGCAACCACCTAGCAACATCCTAGCAACTACCTTGAATTCCCTAGCAACCACCTAGCAACACCATAGCAACCACCTAGAACTCCATAGCAACCACATAGCAACACCCTAGCAACCACCTGGAACACCATAGTAACCACCAAGCAACAACCTAGCAACCACCTGGAATACCATAACAACTGCCTAGCAACACCCTAGCAACGGCTTATAACTCCTTAGCAACCACCTAGCAACATCCTAGCAACCACCTAGAAAACCCAAGAAACCACCTAGCAACACCCTATCAACCACCTGGAACACCATAACAACTGCCTAGCAACCGCCTATAACTGCATAGCAACCACCTAGCAACATCCTAGCAACTACCTTGAATTCCCTAGCAACCACCTAGCAACACCCTATCAACCACCTGGAACACCATAACAACTGCCTAGCAACCGCCTATAACTGCATAGCAACCACCTAGCAACATCCTAGCAACTACCGTGAATACACTAGCAACACGCTAGAAACCCCATATAACTCCATAGCAAATTCCTAGCAACACCCTAGCAACCGGCTATAACTCCATAGCAACCACCTAGCAACACCATAGCAACCACCTAGAAAACCCTAGCAACCACCTAGCAACACCCTATCAACCACCTGGAACAGCAAAACAATTGCCTAGCAACCGCTTATAACTGCATAGCAACCACCTAGCAACATCCTAGTAACTACCTAGAATACCCTAGCAACACCCTAGCAACCGCCTATAGCTCCATAGCAACCACCTAGCAACACCCTAGCAACCACCTGGAACACCATAACAACTGCATAGCAACACCCTAACAACTGCCTATAAGTCCATAGTAACCGCCTAGCAACCACCTAGCAACACCCTATAACTCCATAGCAACCACCTAGCAACATCCTAGCAACCACCTGGAACACCATAACATCTGCCTAGCAACACCCTAGAAATTACCTATAACTCCATAGCAACCACCTAGCAACATCCTAGCAACCACTTAGATTACCCTAGCAACCAGATAGCAATGCCCTAGCAACCACCTGGAGCTCCATAGCAACCACCTAGCACCACCCTAGCAACCGCCTAGAATTCCATGGAAAACACCTAGCAACACCCTAGCATCCGCCTCAAACATCATAGCAACTACCTACCACTTTTCACTCTGTTCAGCAGAATGTCGACTTTGCGTTAGCGGCAACCACACTTCACAATTTCTGCAGGAATTGTCTAGTTAGTGTGGTTGCCTTAGGCAATCACACTATTATTATCGCACATATTATTTATTATTATTATTCCACCCATTTTTTGGACCGCTACTCCTCCCAGAGTTTTCGCACCACATACACATGCCATATGTCAAATTGACCGGCTTCTTTGGGAATCGATGGCTATTACTTTGTGGAAATTTTCGCTGCACGGTTTTTGAGAAATATGACTTTTTATGGCCAATTTTTCCCATTGAAAATGAATGGGGCGGTGACGTCATAAAAATGTGAATTATGAAGTTACAGCATTGGTCGGCTTTGCACACGTGATGCGGTCCGCTGTACGTCCTCAGCAGCCAACAGAAAGGATATAGCTGAACGCGGAAGTGAACGGATAAAACAGTATTCCACATGCAAAATTACAAATGAAAACGCTGTCAGCTAGGTATATCAACAAAACATATGGCTTAGGCATACCCAGAAGTCCTCAATAATAACAGTATTTCACAAGATATTACGCAAATTCTTTGACGACGTTTCGTCAGGTCCAGCGTCTTTGAATGCTAATGCTAACAAAGACTACATGCATTGTATGCGACGATTAAAAAACTTTCGGTTGACCTAAAAAAACGATATTCCAAAACCAAAATTAGACGTGCTGTTATACCTGGTTAGAAAGCTTATGCTCTCACCTACTGAATAAACGAATTCTCAAACAAGCCAGACTGTACTAAAGAGTGCAACAACGCCGTCAACAGCACGTGTGCAGCAGCTTCTGGTCCGGTCTTACTTCAGAAAACTATGTGGGCTTGTAATACCACACATGTTGCTTTGGGTGTTGTCGAACTTTGTAGTACAATCTGCCTTCATCTACACATCATCGATCTAATAGGTGACAGAATAAGCTTTCTAACAATGTATAATATGTCAAATTTTACTTTTGTAATACCGTTTTATATTCCAGCGAGTTGGAAACTTTGGTCTCGTTATAACTGCATTACACATCAGTCTGCATTACACGTCAGACTTAGGGTTTTTCCAAGACCCTCTGAACATGCCAGCTAGCTTTGTGATTCGCCGTCACTCGTCACCGCATACCGCAAGTAAAACACTGAGATCTCAAATTTTGATGAAAGGATAATTTAGCTCTGAATATATGTGTCGCAAATCAACTCGTTGTAGTGATGTTATAGCAGGTACACAATGCCCTCTCTGCTTATACTACAGAAACTGTTCACTCCGTTCAGCACAAAGTCGACTTTGCATTGGCGGCAACCACACTTCACAATTTCTGCAGGAATTGTCTAGTTAGTGTGGTTGCCTTAGGCAAACACACTATTATTATCCCACATATTATTATTATTATTATTATTATTATTATTATTATTATTCCACCCATTTTTTGGACCGCTACTCCTCCCAGAGTTTTCGCACCACATGCATGTGCAATATGTCAAATCGAGCGGCTTGATCGGGAATGGTGTGCTATTACTTTGTGGAAAGATTCGTTGCACGGTTTTTGATAAATTTGAATTTTTTCGGGAAATTTTTCCCATAGAGAATGAATGGCGGAATGTTCACCCTTGTGATGTCATAATGCTGTCTTCTCACCATTGTGATGTCACAATGCTCTGTCTTCTAGCAGCAGTACCCTGGTCTCTCTCTAGATTTGAACATTCTGCCATTCATCTCTATGGGGAAAAATTGCCCACAAATTGTGCAATGCCTCATTGGACATGGTAGGGAGTCCTTTGTCCATTGGTGGAGATCAGCCTTAACCCCCTTCCTGATTGGCCGATGTTTGATATTTCGTATCATTTGAACGGTTTTTCATAGAGAACTATGGGTCGCGTCATTGGACTCAGTAAAGACCTAGCAACCGCCTAGGACTCCATAGCAACCCCCTAGCAACATCCTAGCAACCGCCTGTAACTCCATAGCAACGACCTAGCAACACCCTAGCAACCTCCTAGAACACCCTAGCAACCGCCTAGAACTTCATAGCAAACACCTAACAACACACTAGCAACCACCTGTAACGCCATAGCAACTGCCTAGAACTCCATAGCAACCACATAGCAACACCCTAGCAACCACCTAGAACTGCATAGCAACCACCTTGCAACATCCTAGCAACCACCTGGAACACCATAGCAAATGCATAGCAACACCCTAGCAACCAGCTATAACTCCATAGCATCCACCTAGCAACACCATAGCAACCACCTAGAATACCCTAGCAACCACCTGGAACTGCATAGCAACCACCTAGCAACACCCTAGCAACAACCTAGGACTCCATAGCAACCACCTAGCAACACCATAGCAACCACCTTTATCACCATAGCAACTGCCTAGAAACCCATAGCAACCACCTAGAAAACCCTAGCAACCACCTAGCAACACCCTAGCAACCGCCTATAACTCCATAGCAACAACTTAGCAACACCCTAGCAACCACCTGGAACACCAAAGCAAATGCATAGCAACACCCTAGCAACCGACTATAACTCCATAGCAACCACCTAGCAACACCATAGCAACCACCTTACAACAGCCTAGCGACCACCTAGAATACCCTAGCAACCACCTAGCAACACCCTAGTAACCGCCTCAAACTCCATAACAACCACCTAAAACACCATAGTCACCACCAGAACATCATAGCAACTACCTACCACTGTTCACTCTGTTCAGCAGGAAGTCGACTTTGCGTTGGTGGCAACCACACTTCACAATTTCTGCAGGAATTGTCTAGTTATTATTATTCTTTCTTTCCACCCATTTTTTGGACCGCTACTCCTCCCAGAGTTTTCGCACCACGTACACGTGCAATATGTCAAATCGAGCGGCTTGATCGGGAATGGTGTGCTATTACTTTGTGGAAAGATTCGTTGCACGGTTTTTGAAAAATTTGAATTTTTGTGGGCAATTTTTCCCCATAGGGAATGAATGGCAGAATGTTCAGCCTTGTGATGTCACAATGCTCTGTCTTCTCACCATTGTGATGTCACAATGCTCTGTCTTCTAGCAGCAGTACTCTGGTCTCTCTCTAGATTTGAACATTCTGCCATTCATCTCTATGGGGAAAAATTGCCCACAAATTGTGCAATGCCTCATTGGACATGGTAGGGTCCTTTGTCCATTGGTGTAGATCAGCCTTGCCCCCCTTCCTGATTGGCTGATGTTTGATATTTCATAACTTTTGAACCGTTTGTCATAGAGAACTATGGGTCGCGTCATTGGACTCAGTAAATACCTAGCAACCGCCTAAAACAACATAGCAACCCCCTAGCAACATCGTAGAAACTGCCTACCACTCCATAGCAACCACCTAGCAACACCCTAGCAACCACCTAGACCTGCATAGCAAGCGTCTAGCGACACCCTAGCAACCACCTAGCAACACCCTAGCAACCGCCCTGAGCTCCATAGCAACCACCTAGCAACACCATAGCAACCACCTAGAACTCTATAGCAACCACCTAGCAACACCCTAGCTACCACCTGGAAAACCATAACAAATGTCTAGCAACACCCTAGCAACCAGCTATAACTCCATAGCATCCACCTAGCAACACCCTAGCAACCACCTAGAACTCCATAGCAACCACCTAGCAACACCCTAGCAACCACCTGGAACACCATAGCAAATGCCTAGCAACACCCTAGCAACCAGCTATAACTCCATAGCAACCACCTAGCAACACCCTAGCAACCACCTAGAACTCCATAGCAACCACCAAGCAACACCCTAGAACGCCTTAGCAACCACCAAGCAACACCATAGCAACCACCTAGAACTCCATAGCAACCACCTAGCAACATCCTAGCAACCACCTAGAATACCCTAGCAACACCCTAGCAACCGCCTATAACTCCATAGCAAATGTCTAGGAACAACCTAGCAACCGGCTATATGTACATAGCAACCACCTAGCAACACCATAGTAACCACCTAGAACACCATAGCATCCACCTAGCAACACCCTAGCAACCAACTAGAATACCCTAGTAACCACCTAGCAACACCCTAGCAACCACCTGGAACACCATAACAACGGCCTAGCAACACCCTAGCAACCACCTATAACTCCATAGCAACCCCCTAGCAACACCCTAGCAACCACCTAGAACTCCATAGCAACCACCTAACAACACCCTAGCAACCACCTGGAACACAATAGCAAATGCCTAGCAACACCCTAGCAACCAGCTATAACTCCATAGCAACCACCTAGCAACACCCTAGCAACCACCTATAACTCCATAGCAACCACTTAGCAACACCCTAGCAACCACCTGGAACACCATAGCAACCACCCAGATTGCCTTAGCAACCGCACTGAACTCCATAGCAACCATCTAGCAACACCCTAACAACCATCTAGAACTCCATAGCAACCACCTAACAACACACTAGCAACCACCTAGAGCACCCTAACAACTGCCTAGAATGCCTTAGCAACCACCTAGCAACACCACAGAAACCACCTAGAACTCCATAGCAACCACCTAGCAACACCCTAGCAACCACCTGGAACACCATAGCAAATGCCTAGCAACACCCTAGCAACCACCTGGAACACCATAACAACGGCCTAGCAACACCCTAGCAACCACCTATAACTCCATAGCAACCACCTAGCAACACCCTAGCAACCACCTAGAACTCCATAGCAACCACCTAACAACACCCTAGCAACCACCTGGAACACTATAGCAAATGCCTAGCAACACCCTAGCAACCAGCTATAACTCCATAGCAACCACCTAGCAACACCCTAGCAACCACCTAGAACTCCATAGCAACCACTTAGCAACACCCTAGCAACCACCTGGAACACCATAGCAACCACCCAGAATGCCTTAGCAACCGCACTGAACTCCATAGCAACCATCTAGCAACACCCTAACAACCATCTAGAACTCCATAGCAACCACCTAACAACACACTAGCAACCACCTAGAGCACCCTAACAACTGCCTAGAATGCCTTAGCAACCACCTAGCAACACCATAGCAACCACCTAGAACTCCATAGCAACCACCTAGCAACACCCTAGCAACCACCTGGAACACCATAGCAAATGCCTAGCAACACCATAGCAACCACCTAGAACTCCATAGCAACCGCCTAGCAACATCCTAGCAACTGCCTAGAACTCCATAGCAACTAGCTAGCAACATCCTAACAACTACCAAGAACTCCATAGCAACCACCTAGCAACATCCTAGCAACCACCTAGAACTCCACAGAACCACCTAGCAACACCCTAGCAACCGCCTCAAACTCCATAGCTACCACCTAGCAACATCCTAGACACCACCTAAAACACCATAGTCACCGCAGAACATCATAGCAACTACCTATCACTGTTCACTCTGTTCAGCACAAAGTCGACTTTGCATTGGCGGCAACCACACTTCACAATTTCTGCAGGAATTGTCTAGTTATTATTAGTGTGGTTGCCTTAGGCAATCACACTATTATTATCGCATATATTATTATTATTATTATTATTATTATTCCACCCATTTTTTGGACCGCTACTCCTCCCAGAGTTTTTGCACCACATACACGTGCCATATGTCAAATTGACCGGCTTCTTTGGGAATCGTGTGCTATTACTTTGTGGAAAGTTTTGCTGCACGGTTTTTGAGAAATATGACTTTTTATGGCCAATTTTTCCCCATAGGGATGAATGTAAAACGTGACGTCATACATATGTGAGCGGTGAAGTCACAGCATTGGTCGGCTTAGCACACGTGATGCACTTTTAACCTGCTTCATCTACAGGAAATTTAGAATCCAGATGCGGTGCATATCTCCATTTTCGTCGTAATTACACAAAACACACATTCGTAAACTTCAAATGATTCATACCACAATGTAGATAAAACCTTGACGAAGACGTACATGCACGGATTGTGTTGTTCAAACGAGGTTTCCTGGCGACTTAGCCACCACAGTGGATATAGCTTAATGCGGAAGTGCACGCGATAAAAACGGTATTCCAAATGCAAAATTACACATGAAAACGCTGTCAGCTAGGTATATCAACAAACATATGACTTAGGCATACCCAGATTTCCTCAAAAATAATAGTATTTCACAAGATATTACGCAAAATCGTTGACAACGTTTCGTCAAATGCAGCGTCTTTGAATGCTACTAGTGCTAACAAAGAGTGCATGCATTGAATGCGACGATTAAAACACTTTCGGTTGACCTAAAAAAACCATATTCCAAAACCAAAATTGGACGTGCTGTTATACCTGGTTAGAAAGCTTATGCTCTCACCTACTGAATAAACGAATTCTCAAACAAGCCAGACTGTACTAAAGAGTGCAACAACGCCGTCAACAACACGTGTGCAGCAGCTTCTGATCCGGTCTTCAGTGGGCTTGTAATACCACACATGTTGCTTTGGGTGTTGTCGAACTTTGTAGTACAATCTGGCTTGATCTACACATCATCGATCTAATAGGTGACAGAATAAGCTTTCTAACAATGTATAATATGTCAAATTTTACTTTTGTAATACCGTTTTATATTCCAGCGAGTTGGAAACTTTGGTCTCGTTATAACTGCATTACACATCAGTCTGCATTACACGTCAGACTTAGGGTTTTTCCAAGACCCTCTGAACATGCCAGCTAGCTTTGTGATTCGCCGTCACTCGTCACCGCATACCGCAAGTAAAACACTGAGATCTCAAATTTTGATGAAAGGATAATTTAGCTCTGAATATATGTGTCGCAAATCAACTCGTTGTAGTGATGTTATAGCAGGTACACAATGCCCTGTCTCTGCTTATACTACAGAAACTGTCCACTCCGTTCAGCACAAAGTCGACTTTGCATTGGCGGCAACCACACTTCACAATTTCTGCAGGAATTGTCTAGTTATTATTATTATTATTATTCCGCCAGTTTTTTGGACCGCTACTCCTCCCAGAGTTTTCGCACCACATACATGTGCAATATGTCAAATCGACCGGCTTGATCGGGAATGGTGTGCTATTACTTTGTGGAAAGTTTCAGTGCACGGTTTTTGAGAAATTCCACATTATTTGGGAAATTTTTCCCATAGAGAATGAATGGTGGAATGTTCACCCTTGTGATGTCACAATGCTGTCTTCTCACCATTGTGATGTCACAATGCTCTGTCTTCCAGCAGCAGTACTCTGGTCTCTCTCTAGATTTGAACATTCTGCCATATATCTCTGTGGGGAAAAATTGCCCACATATTGTGCAATGCCTCATTGGACTTGGTAGAGAGTCCTTTGTCCATTGGTGTAGATCAGCCTCGCCCCCCTTCCTGATTGGCAAATGTTTGATATTTCATAACTTTTGAACCGTATGTCATAGAGAAATATGGGTTGCGTCATTGGACTCAGTAAAGATCTAGCTACCGCCTAGAACTCCATAGCAACCCTCTAGCAACATCCTAGCAACCGCCTATAACTCTATAGCAACAACCTAGCAACACCCTAGCAACCACCTAGAACAACCTAGCAACCGCCTAGAACTCCATAGCAACCACCTAACAACGCACTAGCAACCACCTGGAACACCATAGCAAATGCCTAGCAACACCCTAGCAAACGGCTATAACTCCATAGCAACCACCTAGCAACACCATAGCAACCACCAAGAACTCCATAGCAACCACCTAGCAACACCCTAGCAACCACCTGGAACACCATAGCAACCACCTAGCAACACCCTAGCAACCACCTGGAACACCATAACAACTGCCTAGCAACACCCTAGCAACCGCCTAGAATACCCTAGCAACACCCTAGCAACCGGCTATAACTCCATAGCAACCACCTAGCAACACCATAGCAACCACCTAAATCGCCATAGCAACCACCTAGCAACACCAGAGCAACCACCTAAATCACCATAGCAACCACCTAGCAACACCCTAGCAACCACCTGGAACACCATAGCAACCACCTAGCAACACCCTAGCAACCACCTAGAACACCATAGCAACCGGCTATAACTCCATAGCAACCACCTAGAACTCCATAGAACCACCTAGCAACACCCTAGCAACCACCTGGAACTCCATAGAACCACCTAGCAACACCCTAGCAACCACCTGGAACACCATAACAACCGCCTAGCAACACCCTAGCAACCGCCTATGACTCCATAGCAGCCACCTTGCAACACCCTAGCAACCACCGGGAACACCATAGGAACCACCTAGCAACACCCTAGCAACCGCCTATAACTCCATAGCAACCACCTTGCAACACACTAGCAACCACCTGGAACACCATAGCAACCACCTAGCAACACCCTAGCAACCACCTAGAACACCCTAGCAACCGGCTATAACTCCATAGCAACCACCTAGCAACTCCATAGCAACCACCTAGAACTCCATAGCAACCACCTGGAACACCATAACAACTGCCTAGCAACACCCTAGCAACCACCTGGAACACCATAACAACTGCCTAGCAACACCCTAGCAACCGCTTATATCTCCATAGCAACCACCTAGCAACATCCTAGCAACCACCTAGAATACCCTAGCAACACCCTAGCAACCGCCTATAACTCCATTGCAACCACCTAACAACACACTAGCAACCACCTGGAACATGATAGCAACCACCTAGAACACCCTAGCAACCGGCTATAACTCCATAGCAACCACCTAGCAACACCATAGCAACCACCTAGCACCACCCTAGCAACCATGTGGAACACCATATCAACCACCTAGCAACATCCTAGCAACTGCCTAGAACTCCATAGCAACCACCTAGAACACCCTAGCAACCGCCTAGAATTCCATGGAAACCACTTAGAACTCCATAGAACCACCTAGCAACACCCTAGCAACCGCCTCAAACATCATAGCAACTACCTACCACTGTTCACTCTGTTCAGCAGAAAGTCGACTTTGCATTGGCGGCAACCACACTTCACAATTTCTGCAGGAATTGTCTAGTTATTATTATTATTATTATTCCACCCATTTTTTGGACCGCTACTCCTCCCAGAGTTTTCGCACCACATACATGTGCAATGTGTCAAATCGAGCGGCTTGATCGGGAATGAAGTGCTATTACTTTGTGGAAAGTTTGGGTGGACGGTTTTTGAGAAATTTGACTTTTTTGGGGGAATTTTTCCCATAGAGAATGAATGGTGGAATGTTCACCCTTGTGATGTCACAATGCTGTCTTCTCACCTTTATGATGTCACAATGGTCTGTCTTCTAGCAGCAGTGCTCTGGTCTCTCTCTGGCTTTGGACATTCAGCATTCATCTCTATGGGGCAAAATTGCCCTCAAATTGTGGGATGCCTCATTGGACGTGTTAGAGAGTCGATTGTCCATTAGTGTAAATTAACCTCGCCCCCTTTCCTGAATGGCCGACATTTGATATTTAATAACTTTTCAACCGTTTGTCATAGAGAATTGTGGATCGCGTCATTGGACTCAGTAAAGACGGAGCAACCACCTAGCAACACCCTAGCAACCACCTAGAACAGCCTAGCAACAGCCTGGAACTCCATAGCAACCACCTAGCAACAGCATAGCAACTGCCTAGAACTCTATAGCAAATACCTAGAAAACCCTAGCAACGACCTGGAACTCCATAACAACCATCTAGCAACACCCTAGCAACCACCTAAAACACCCTAGCAACTGCTAAGAACTCCATAGCAATCACCTAGCAACACCTTAGCAACCGCTTAGAACTCTATGGGAACGACCTAGCAACACCCTAGCAACCACCTAGAACTCCATAGCAACCACCTAGAACTCCATAGCAACCACCCAGCAACACCCTAGCAACCACCTGGAACACCATAGCAACCACCTAGCAACACCCTAGCAACCACCTGGAACACCATAAAAACTGCCTAGCAACATCCTAGCAACTGCCTATAACTCCATAGCAACCACCTAGCAACATCTTAGCAACCATCTAGAATACCCTAGCAACACCCTAGCAACCGCCTATAACTCCATAGCAAATGCCTAGCAACACCCTAGCAACCGGCTATAAGTCCATAGCAACCACCTAGCAACACCTTAGCAACCACCTAAATCTCCATAGCATCCACCTAGCAACACCTAGCAACATCCTAGCAACCACTTAGCAACCACTGGGAACACCATAACAACTGTCTAGCAACACCCTAGCAACGGCCTATAACTCCATAACAACCACCTAGCAACATCCTAGCAACCACTTAGAATACGCTAGCAACCACCTAGCAACACTATAGTAACCACCTAGAACTCCATAGCAACCACCTAGAATACCCTAGCAACCACCTAGCAACACCCTAGCAACCACCTGGAACACCATAACAACTGCTTAGCAACACCCTAACAACCGCCTATAACTCCATAGCAACCTCCTAGCAACCACCTAGCAACTGCCTATAACTCAATAGCAACCACCTAGCAACATCCTAGCAACCACCTAGCAACACCCTAGCAACCACCTGGAACACCATAAAAACTGCCTAGCAACACCCTAGCAACCGCCTATAACTCCATAGCAACCCCCTAGCAACATCCTAGCAACCACCTATAACTCCATAGCAACGACCTAGCAACACCCTAGCAACCACCTAGAACAACCTAGCAACCATCTAGAACTCCATAGCAACCACCTAACAACACACTAGCAACCACCTGGAACACCATAGCAAATGCCTAGCACCACCCTAGCAACCGGCTATAACTCCATAGCAACCACCTAGCAACACCTCAGCAACCACCAAGAACTCCATAGCAACCACCTAGCAACACCATAGCAACCACCTGGAACACCATAGCAACCACCTAGCAACACCCTAGCAACCACCTGGAACACCATTACAACTGCCTAGCAACACTCTAGCAACCGCCTATAACTCCATAGCAACCACCTAGCAACATCCTCGCAACCACCTAGAATACCCTAGCAACACCCTAGCAACCGCCTATAACTCCATAGCAAATACCTAGCAACACCCTAGCAACATCCTAGGAACCACCTAGAATACCCTAGCAACACCCTAGCAAATGGCTATAACTCCATAGCAACCACCTAGCAACACCATAGCAACCACCTAGCAACTCCATAGCAACCACATAGCAACACCCTAGCATCCACCTGGAACACCATAGCAACCACTTAGCAACACCCTAGCAACCACCTGGAACACCATAACAACTGCCTAGCAACACCCTAGCAAACGCCTATAACTCTATAGCAACCACCTAGCAACATCCTAGCAACCACCTAGAATACCCTAGCAACAACCTAGCAACCGCCTATAACTCCATAGCAAATGCCTAGCACCACCCTAGTAACCGGCTATAACTCCATAGCAACCACATAGCCACACCACAGCAACCACCAAGAACTCCATAGCAACCACCTAGCAACACCATAGCAACCACCTGGAACACCATAGCAACCACCTAGCAACACCCTAGCAACCACCTAGAATACCCTAGCAAACACCTAGCAATGCCCTAGCAACCACCTGGAACACCATAACAACTACCTAGCAACACCCTAACAACCACCTATAACTCAATAGCAACCTCATAGCAACCACCTAGCAACAGCCTAGCAACCGCCTATAACTCCATAGCAACCACCTAGCAACATCCTAGCAACCACCTAGCAACACCCTAGCAACCACCTGGAACACTATAACAACTGCTAGCAACACCCTAGCAACCACCTATAACTCCATAGCAACCACCTAGCAACATGCTAGTAACCACTTAGATTACCCTAGCAACCACCTAGCAATGCCCTAGCAACCACCTGGAGCTCCATAGCAACCACCTAGCACCACCCTAGCAACCACCTGGAACACCATATCAACCACCTAGCAACATCCTAGCAACTGCCTAAAACTCTATAGAAACCTAGCAACACCCTAGCAACCGCCTCAAACATCATAGCAACTACCTACCACTGTTCACTCTGTTCAGCAGAAAGTCGACTTTGCTTTGGCGGCAACCACACTTCACAATTTCTGCAGGAATTGTCTAGTTATTATTATTATTCTTTCCACCCATTTTTTGGACCGCTACTCCTCCCAGAGTTTTCACACCACATACATGTGCAATGTGTCAAATCGAGCGGCTTGATCGGGAATGAAGTGCTATTACTTTGTGGAAAGTTTGGGTGCACGGTTTTTGAGAAATTTGACTTTTTTTGGGGAATTTTTCCCATAGAGAATGAATAGTGGAATGTTCACCATTGTGATGTCACAATGCTGTCTTCTCAGCCTTGTGATGTCACAATGGTCTGTCTTCCAGCAGCAGTGCTCTGGTCTCTCCCTGGCTTTGGACATTCAGCATTCATCTCTATGGGGCAAAATTGCCCTCAAATTGTGGGATGCCTCATTGGACGTGTTAGCGAGTCCTTTGTCCATTGGTGTAAATTAACCTTGCCCCCTTTCCTGATTGGCCAACATTTGATATTTCATAACTTTTCAACCGTTTGTCATAGAGAATTATGGATCGCGTCATTGGACTCAGTAAAGAAAGAGCAACCACCTAGCAACACCCTAGCAACCACCTAGAACAGTCTAGTAACAGACTGGAACTCCATAGCAACCACCCAGCAACAGCATAGCAACTGCCTAGAACTCTATAACAAATACCTAGAAAACCCTAGCAACCGCCTGGAACTACATAGCAACCATCTAGCAACACCCTAGCACCCCACCTAGAACACCCTAGCAACTGCTTAGAACTCCATAGCAACCACCTAGCAACACCTTAGCAACCGCTTAGAACTCTATGGGAACCACCTAGCAACACCCTAGCAACCACCTAGAATGCCATAGCAACCACCTAGCAACACCCAGGCAACTACCTAGAACTATATGGCATCCACATAGCAACACCCTAGCAACCAACTAGAACACCCTACCAACCCCCTAGAACTTCATAGCAACCACCTAACAACACACTAGTAACCACCTAGACCACCCTAGCAACTGCCTAGAATTCCATAGCAACGACCTAGCAACACCCTAGCAACCGCCAAGAACTCCATAGTAACCCCCTAGCAACATCCTAGCAACTGCCTATAACTCCATAGCAATGACCTAGCAACACCTTAGCAACCACCTGGAACACCCTAGCAACCGCCTAGAATGCCATAACAACCACCTAACAACACACTAGCAACCAACTGTAACACCACAGCAACTGCCTCGAACTCCATAGCAACGACCTAGCAACACCCTAGCAACCACCTAGAACTGCATAGCAACCACCTTGCAACACCCTAGCAACCACCTGGAACACCATAGCAAATAACTAGCAACACCCTAGCAACCGGCTATAACTCCATAGCAACCACCTTGCAACACCATAGCAACCACCTAGAATACCCTAGCAACCACCTGGAACACCATAACAACTGCCTAGCAACACCCTAGCAACCACTTATAACTCCATGGCAACCACCTAGCAACATCCTAGCAACCACCTAGAAAACCCTACTAACCACCTAGCAACACCCTAGCAACCACCTAGAATACCCTAGCAACCACCTGGAACACCAAAATAACAGCCTAGCAACACCTTAGCAACCATCAATAACTCCATAGCAACCTCCTAGCAACCACCTAGAATACCCTAGCAACCACCTAGCAACACCCTAGCAACCGCCTATAACTCCATAGCAACCACCTGGCAACATCCTAGCAACACCCTAGCAACCACCTGGAACACCATAACAACTGCCTAGCAACACCCTAGCACCCGCCTATAACTCCATGGCTACCACCTAGCAACATCCTAGCAACCACATAGAATTCCCCAGCAACCAACTAGCAATACCTTAGCAACCACCTAGAACTCCATAGCAACCACCTAGCACCACTCTAGCAACCACCTGGAACACCATATCAACCACCTAGCAACATCCTAGCAACTGCCGAGAACTCCATAGCAACCACCTAGAACACCCTAGCAACTGCCTAGAATTCCATAGCAACCGCCTAGAACTTCATAGAACCACCTAGCAACACCTTAGCAACCCCCTCAAACTCCATAGCTACCACCTAGCAACACCCTAGACACCACCTAAAACACAATAGTCACCACCAGAACATCATAGCGACTACCGACCACTGTTCACTCTGTTCAGCAGAAAGTCAACTTTGCATTGGCGGCAACCACACTTCACAATTTCTGCAGGAATTGTCTAGTTAGTGTGGTTGCCTTAGGCAATCACACTACTATTATCTCACATATTATTATTATTATTATTAGTGTGGTTGCCTTAGGCAATCACACTATTATTATCGCACATATTATTATTATTATTATTATTATTATTATTCCACCCATTTTTTGGACCGCTACTCCTCCCAGAGTTTTTGCACCACATACACGTGCCATATGTCAAATTGACCGGCTTCTTTGGGAATCGTGTGCTATTACTTTGTGGAAAGTTTAGCTGCACGGTTTTTGAGAAATATGACTTTTTATGGCCAATTTTTCCCCATAGGGATGAATGTAAAACGTGACGTCATACATATGTGAGCGGTGAAGTCACAGCATTGGTCGGCTTAGCACACGTGATGCACTTTTAACCTGCTTCATCTACAGGAAATTTAGAATCCAGATGCGGTGCATATCTCCATTTTCGTCGTAATTACAGAAAACACACATTCGTAAACTTCAAATGATTCATACCACAATGTAGATAAAACCTTGACGAACACGTACATGCACGGATTGTGTTGTTCAAACGAGGTTTCCTGGCGACTTAGCCACCACAGTGGATATAGCTTAATGCGGAAGTGCACGCGATAAAAACGGTATTCCAAATGCAAAATTACAAATGAAAACGCTGTCAGCTAGGTATATCAACAAACATATGACTTAGGCATACCCAGATTTCCTCAAAAATAATAGTATTTCACAAGATATTACGCAAAATCGTTGACAACGTTTCGTCAAATGCAGCGTCTTTGAATGCTACTAGTGCTAACAAAGAGTGCATGCATTGAATGCGACGATTAAAACACTTTCGGTTGACCTAAAAAACGATATTCCAAAACCAAAACTACACGTGTTATACCTGGTTAGAAAGCTTATGCTCTCACCTACTGAATAAACGAATTCTCAATCAAGCCAGACGGACCTAAAAAGGGCAACAACGCCGTCAACAACGTGTGTCCAGCAGCTTCTGGTCCGGTCTTACTCCAGAAAACGGTGTCATCTTGTAATACCACACATGTTGCTTTGGGTGTTGTCGAACTTTGTAGTACAATCTGGCTTGATCTACACATCATCGATCTAATAGGTGACAGAATAAGCTTTCTAACAATGTATAATATGTCAAATTTTACTTTTGTAATACCGTTTTATATTCCAGCGAGTTGGAAACTTTGGTCTCGTTATAACTGCATTACACATCAGTCTACATTACACGTCAGACTTAGGGTTTTTCCAAGACCCTCTGAACATGCCAGCTAGCTTTGTGATTCGCCGTCACTCGTCACCGCATACCGCAAGTAAAACACTGAGATCTCAAATTTTGATGAAAGTATAATTTAGCTCTGAATATATGTGTCGCAAATCAACTCGTTGTAGTGATGTTATAGCAGGTACACAATGCCCTGTCTCTGCTTATACTACAGAAACTGTTCACTCCGTTCAGCACAAAGTCGACTTTGCATTGGCGGCAACCACACTTCACAATTTCTGCAGGAATTGTCTAGTTAGTGTGGTTGCCTTAGGCAATCACACTACTATTATCTCACATATTATTATTATTATTTTTATTTCTTTCCACCCATTTTTTGGACCGCTACTCCTCCCAGAGTTTTTGCACCACATACACGTGCAATATGTCAAATCGAGCGGCTTGATCGGGAATGGTGTGCTATGACTTTTTGGAAAGTTTGGGTGGACGGTGTTTGAGAAATTTGACTTTTTTTGGGAAATTTTTCCCATAGAGAATGAATGGCGGAATGTTCACCCTTGTGATGTCACAATGCTCTGTCTTCTCACCTCTGTGATGTCACAATGGTTTGTCTTCTAGCAGCAGTGCTCTGGTCTCTCTCTGGCTTTGGACATTTAACATTCATCTCTATGGGGCAAAATTGCCCACAAATTCTGGGATGCCTCATTGGACTTGTTAGAGAGTCCTTTGTCCATTGGTGGAGATCAGCCTTGCCCCCCTTCCTGATTGGCTGATGTTTTATATTTCATAACCTTTGAACCGTTTGTCATAGAGAACTATGTGTTGCGTCATTGGACTCAGTAAGGACCTAGCAACCGCCTAGAACTCCATAGCAACCCCCTAGCAACGTCCTAGCAACCGCCTGTAACTCCATAGCAACAACCTAGCAACACCCTAGCAACCACCTAGAACACCCTAGCAACCGCCTAGAACTCCATAGCAACCACCTAACAACACACAAGCAACCACCTGGAACGCCATAGCAACTGCTTAGAACTCCATAGCAACCACCTAGCAACACCCTGGCAACCACCTAGAACAGCATAGCAACCACCTTGCAACACCCTAGCAACCACTTGGAACACCACAGCAAATGCCTAGCAACACCTTAGCAACCAAATTTAACTACATAGCAACCACCTAGCAACACCATAGCAACCACCTAGAACTCCATAGCAACCACCTAGCGACACTCTAGCAACCACCTGGAACACCATAGCAACCACCTAGCAACACCCTAGCAACCACCTGGAACACCATAACAACTGCCTAGCAACACCCTAGCAACCGCCTATAACTCCATAGCAACCACCTAGCAACATCCTAGCAACCACCTAGAAATCCATAGCAACCACCTAGCAACACCCTAGCAACCACCTGGAACACCATAACAACTGCCTAGCAACACCCTAGCAACCACCTAGAATACCCTAGCAACCACCTAGCAACACCCTAGCAACCACCAGGAACACCATAGCAAATGCATAGCAACACCCTAGCAACCACCTGGAACACCATAGCAAATGCCTAGCAACACCCTAGCAACCAGCTATAACTCCATAGCAACCACCTAGCAACACCATAGCAACCACCTAGAAATCCATAGCAACCACCTAGCAACACCCTAGCAACCACCTGGAACACCATAACAACTGCCTAGCAACACCCTAGCAACCACCTATAACTCCATAGCAACCACCTAGAAACATCCTAGCAACCACCTAGAATACCCTAGCAACACCCTAGCAACCACCTATAACTCTATAGCAACCACCTAGCAACCACCTAGAACACCCTAGCAACCACCTAGAACAGTATAGTAACACCCTAGCAACACCATATCAACTTCCTAGTAACACCCTAGCAACCATGTAAAACACCATAGCAACTACTTAGCAACACCCTAATAACCGCGCAAAACACCATAGCAACTACCTAGCAACACCCTAGCAACCACCGAGAACACCCTAGCAACCACCAAGAACACCCTAGCAACCGCCTGGAATTCCATAGCAACCACCTTGTAACACCCTAGCAACTACCTAGAACTCCATAGAAACCACCTAGCAACACCCTAGCAACCACCTAGCAGCACCTTAGCAACCATCAAGAACACCCTAGCAACCACCTAGAACTCCATAGCAACCACCTTGTAACACTGTAGCCACCACCTAGAACTCCATAGCAACCACCTAGCAACACCCTAGCAACCACCTAGAACTCCATAGCAACCACCTAGCAACACCCTAGCAACCACCTGGAACACGATAGCAACCACCTAGCAACACCCAAGCAACCGCCTAGAATGCCGTAGCAATCGCCCTGAACGCCATAGCAACCATCTAGCAACACCCTAACAACCGCCTAGAACTCCATAGCAACCACCTAACAATATACTAGCAACCACCTAGAGCACCCTAACAACTGCCTAGAACGCCTTAGCAACCACCTAGCAACACCATAGCAACCACCTAGAACTCCATAGCAACCACCTAGCAACACCCTAGCAACCACCTAGAATAGCCTAGCAACTGCCTACCAACGTCCTAGCAACCATCTGGAACACCATAGCAACCACCTAGCAACACCCTAGCATCGACCTAGAACAACCTTGCAACCGCCTGGAACTCCATAGCAACCACCTTGTAACGCCCTAGCCACCACCTAGAACTCCATAGCAACCACCTAGCAACACCCTAACAACCACCTAGAATACCCTAGCAACCACCTTGCAGCACCCTAGCAACCACCAAGAACACCCTAGCAAGTCCATAGCAACAACACAGCAACACCCTAGAAACCACTTATAACACCATATCAACCATGTTGAATTCCCTAGCAACCACGTAGCAACACCCTAGCAACCGCCTAGAACTCCATAGCAACCACCTAGCAACCGCCTATAACTCCATAGCAACCACCTAGCAACAGCCTAGCAACGACCTGGAACACCAAACAATTGCCTAGCAACACCCTAGCAACCGCCTATAACTCCATAGCAACCACCTAGCAACATCCCAGCAACCACCTAGAATACCCTAGCAACACCCGAGCAACCGCCTATAACTCCATAGCAAATTCCTAGCAACACCCTAGCAACCGGCTGTAACGCCATAGCAACCACCTAGCAACACCACAGCAACCACCTAGAACTTCATAGCATCCACCTAGCAACACCCCAGCAACCACCTAGAATACCTTAGCAACCACCTGGAACACCATAACAACTGCCTAGCAACACCCTAGCAACCGCCTATAACTCTATAGCAACCTCCTACCAACCATCTAGAACACTCTAGCAACCACCTAGCAACACCCTAGCAACCACCTATAACTCCATAGCAACGACCTAGCAACACCATTGTAACCACCTAGAACTCCATAGCATCCACCTAGCAACACCCTAGCAACCACCTTGAATACCCTAGCAACCACCTGGAACACCATAGCAACCACCTAACAACACACTAGCAACCACCCGGAACACCATAGCAAATGCCTAGCAACACCCTAGCAACCGGCTATAACTCCATAGCAACCACCTAACAACACCATAGCAACCACCTAGAACGCCATAGCAACCACCTAGCAACACCCTAGCAACCACCTGGAACACTATAGCAACCACCTAGCAACACCCTAGCAACCACCTGGAACACCATAACAACTGCCTAGCAACACCCTAGCCTAACCTGGAACACCATATCAACCACCTAGCAACATCCTAGCAACTGCCTAGAACTCCATAGCAACCACCTAGAACACCCTAGCAACCTCCGAAAATTCCATGGAGACCAACTAGCAACACCCTAGCAACCGCCTCAAACATCATAGCAACTACCTACCACTGTTCACTCTGTTCAGCAGAAAGTCGACTTTGCGTTGGCGGCAACCACACTTCACAATTTCAGCAGGAATTGTCTAGTTATTATTATTATTGTTTCTTTCTTTCCACCCATTTTTTGGACCGCTACTCCTCCCAGAGTTTTCGCACCACATACACGTGCCATATGTCAAATTGACCGGCTTCTTTGGGAATCGATGGCTATTACTTTGTGGAAAGTTTCGCTGCACGGTTTTTGAGAAATATGACTTTTTATGGCCAATTTTTCCCCATAGGGATGAATGTAAAACGTGACGTCATACATATGTGAGCGGTGAAGTCACAGCATTGGTCGGCTTAGCACACGTGATGCACTTTTAACCTGCTTCATCTACAGGAAATTTAGAATCCAGATGCGGTGCATATCTCCATTTTCGTCGTAATTACAGAAAACACACATTCGTAAACTTCAAATGATTCATACCACAATGTAGATAAAACCTTGACGAACACGTACATGCACGGATTGTGTTGTTCAAACGAGGTTTCCTGGCGACTTAGCCACCACAGTGGATATAGCTTAATGCGGAAGTGCACGCGATAAAAACGGTATTCCAAATGCAAAATTACAAATGAAAACGCTGTCAGCTAGGTATATCAACAAACATATGACTTAGGCATACCCAGATTTCCTCAAAAATAATAGTATTTCACAAGATATTACGCAAAATCGTTGACAACGTTTCGTCAAATGCAGCGTCTTTGAATGCTACTAGTGCTAACAAAGAGTGCATGCATTGAATGCGACGATTAAAACACTTTCGGTTGACCTAAAAAACGATATTCCAAAACCAAAACTACACGTGTTATACCTGGTTAGAAAGCTTATGCTCTCACCTACTGAATAAACGAATTCTCAATCAAGCCAGACGGACCTAAAAAGGGCAACAACGCCGTCAACAACATGTGTCCAGCAGCTTCTGGTCCGGTCTTACTCCAGAAGACGGTGTCATCTTGTAATACCACACATGTTGCTTTGGGTGTTGTCGAACTTTGTAGTACAATCTGGCTTGATCTACACATCATCGATCTAATAGGTGACAGAATAAGCTTTCTAACAATGTATAATATGTCAAATTTTACTTTTGTAATACCGTTTTATATTCCAGCGAGTTGGAAACTTTGGTCTCGTTATAACTGCATTACACATCAGTCTGCATTACACGTCAGACTTAGGGTTTTTCCAAGACCCTCTGAACATGCCAGCTAGCTTTGTGATTCGCCGTCACTCGTCACCGCATACCGCAAGTAAAACACTGAGATCTCAAATTTTGATGAAAGGATAATTTAGCTCTGAATATATGTGTCGCAAATCAACTCGTTGTAGTGATGTTATAGCAGGTACACAATGCCCTGTCTCTGCTTATACTACAGAAACTGTTCACTCCGTTCAGCACAAAGTCGACTTTGCATTGGCGGCAACCACACTTCACAATTTCTGCAGGAATTGTCTAGTTATTATTTATTATTTATTCCACCCATTTTTTGGACCGCTACTCCTCCCAGAGTTTTCGCACCACATACACGTGCAATATGTCAAATCGAGCGGCTTCACCGGGAATGGTGTGCTATTACTTTGTGGAAAGTTTCGATGCACGGTTTTTGAGAAATTCCACTTTTTATGGGCAAAAAAAAAAGTTTTTTCCCATAGAGAATGAATGGCGGAATGTTCACCCTTGTGATGTCACAATGCTGGCCTCTCACTTCTGTGATGTCACAATGCTGTCTTCTAGCAGCTGTACCCTGGTTTCTCTCTGGCTTTGAACACTGGACATTCATCTGCATGGGGCAAAATTGCCCTAAATTGTGCAATGCCTCATTGGACATGGTAGAGAGTCCTTTGAGTATTGGTGTAGATCAGCCTCGCCCCCTATCCTGATTGGTCGATGTTTGATATTTCATAACTTTTGAACCCTTTGTCATAGAGAATTATGGGTCGCGTCATTGGACTCAGTAAAGACCTAGCAACCGCCTAGAACTCCAGAGCAACCCCCTAGCAACACCCTAGCAACCGCCTACCAGTCCATAGCAACCACCTAGCAACAGCCTAGCAACCACCTAGAACTGCATAGCAACCACCTAGTAACACCCTTGCAACCACCCAAAACTGCATAGCAACTTCCTAACAACACCATAGAAACCACCTAGAACTCCATAGCAACCACCTAGCAACAACCTAGCAACTGCTTATAACTGTATAGCAACCACCTAGCCAGACCCTAGCAAACGCCTACCACTCCATAGCAACCACCTAGCAACACCCTAGTAACCACCTAAAACTGCATAGCAACCACCTAGCAACACCCTAGCAACCACCCAGAACTCCATAGCAACTACCTAGCAAACCATAGAAACCACCTAGAACTCCATAGCAACAGCCTGGAACTCCATAGCAACCACCTAGCCACACCATAGCAACCGCATAGCACTCCATAGCAACCACCTAGAATACCCTAGCAACTGCCTAAAACTCCATAGCAACCACCTAGCAATACCCTAGCAACCACCTAGAACTGCATAGCAACTGCCTAGAACTCCATAGCAACCACCTAGCAACGCCCTAGCAACCACCTAGAACTCCATAGCAACCACCTAGCAACACCCTAGCAACCACCTACAACACTCTAGCAACTGCCTAGAACTCCATAGCAACCACCTAGCAATACCCTAGCAACCACCTAGAACTCCATAGCAACCACCTAGCAACACCCTAGCAACCACCTACAACACTCTAGCAACTGCCTAGAACTCCATAGCAACCACCTAGAATACCCTAGCAACTGCCTAAAACTCCATAGCAACCACCTAGCAATACCATAGCAACCACCTAGAACTGCATAGCAACTGCCTAGAACTCCATAGCAACCACCTAGCAACGCCTTAGCAACCACCTAGAACTCCATAGCAACCACCTAGCAACACCCTAGCAACCACCTACAACACTCTAGCAACTGCCTAGAACTCCATAGCAACCACCTAGCAATACCCTAGCAACCACCTAGAACTGCATAGCAACTGCCTAGAACTCCATAGCAACCACCTAGCAACGCCCTAGCAACCACCTAGAACTCCATAGCAACCACCTACAACACTCTAGCAACTGCCTAGAACTCCATAGCAACCACCTAGCAACACCCTAGCAACTGCATAGAACACCGTATCAACTACCTAGTAACACCCTAGCAGCTGCCTAGAACGCTAAAGCAACACCCTAGCTACCACCTAGAATACCCTAGCAACTACGTAAAACACCATACCTAGTAACACCCTAACAACCACGTAGAACACCATAGCAACTACCTAGCTACACCCTAGAAACCACCTAGAACACCGTAGCTACCACATACAACACCATAGCAACCACCTAGCAACACCCTAGCTTTTGAATTATATTGTTGATTATGATTTTAATATAGTTTAAGTTGTAAAATGTATCATTATTAACAATTACATGAAAGTTCATATTATGAGGCACATTATTTATTTTTTCATGTGTTTTCAGGTCAAGAACATGGTATGAGTTCAGGACACAATCCACTAGATGGTAGTAATCACAAATAAAAATGTTTACACTGAAAAAACATAATTGTCTGTAGACTACTTCATATCTGGACAATTCCTGCAGAAATTGTGAAGTGTGGTTGCCGGCAATGCAAAGTCGACTTTGTGATGAACAGAGTGAACAGTGACCAGAGACAGAGTAGTGTATGTGCTATAACATCACGGCAACAAGTTGATTTGCGACACATTCACTAGCTAGCTACCAATGCCCAACAGTGTTGAATGATCTGTTTCACATCATGCCAAACACCCCCAAACCATACACGTAAATAGTCTTAATGCTATTTATTGGGCATGTATGGCTACAGCCGATTTACATCGAAACTGCATCGGAAACGGTTTTAGTAGTCTAGATGACAACAACAAAAAAACGGTACTGTGTGACTGAAGCAGGGGGCCTGCCTTCCAGCCAAGGGCAATTCTAGGATCAGACGTTTAGGGGCTCAGCCCCTAATGAGAATGTGACATGCAAACAGTGCCTTGCAAAAGTGTTTAACCCCTCTGCTAAATCACTCATTTCATTGGATAACAATGAATACATTAATATTTCTCTATATATTGTGGCGATCCTGGCAAAGACTAGCTAGCTAGCTGGCTAGTGGGGCTGTCGCTGAAGTCGGGGTGGGGGGGGGGGTTATAAAATGTCTATAATTGTTGTAAATAGTCAAACTGTTAGCGTGTACATAGCGGTGCTTAACTGCAAACAGCCAGTGGGATTTTGTAGAGTAGTCATGTAAATAATCGTGTTCAAACGCACTTGTAGATAGCCACTGTAGCATGAATGAGTGTCTGTGTTAGCTTGCTGCTAAGGCTCCCCCTCCCTCTCTTTGCCCGTGCTGTGTTGTCACCCGCCCCTTCCGTCACTGCTTGCTCGATGTCCGTTGTCTGTGATTGGCTGACTGTGACGTATGCATGATGGGGAAATCGTGGGTAACTAGCATACGGGGAGGGAATAAAACTGTTTTTGAGTGTGGGAGAGGGAGAGTGAATCTTCTAAATGAAGAGAGAAGAGCTGAATACAGGGTACTGTACATTGCTTGCTTGCTTACTTTTGCCGAATAAAACGAAGCTCGGCTGGAGCGATTCGAGCACGAAAATCTCGTCTCTGCCTCATCTGTGACCAAGGATCGTCACAACATGATATTTACAACAATACTTTTAATGAATTACTATATGAGTATTCTACCAGAAAGTATTCAACAACCCTTTTCACTTTGGCAAACCTGTGCTGTAAATATACCATAAGGCCCAATTCTATCAGAATAAGAAACACTGTGACTACTTTAACTAAAATAGTAAAGTGCACCAGTTAGCTCGTTAGCTGGCAAGTGTGCAATGCAAGCAGACTAACTCAGATAGCTAACAGCCGATAATCTTTGAGCTAGCTAGCTAGCTAGCTAGCTAGCGAACAACGTCAGCTAACATTCTTTGACACTATTCACACCATGGAACTATAACCAGAGACTTTCTAAGTCTTAAATCGACTTTGCTATAACTCTATGACCCACACATAGCCTACCTAGCTACATCTCGCGAGCTCAGTTTGAAACTAGGGGTGGGGTGCGTAGGAAGTGTAGAACGGTGCTGATTTTCAATTTACAAGCTTTTAAGCCCTCATACAAGTTCGCAATATCTAACGTTAGAGAGGGCTAAAAATAATTTCGGAAAATAATAATAATTATTATTATTTTTATTTTAGGGGTGCTGAGATGAAATTTAGGGGTGCTCAAGCACACCTAAATTTCATCTCAGCACCCCTAAAATAAAAATCTAAAGAGTCTAAAATCGCCAATGCTTCCAGCTCTTGTTGCTGCGTCTTTTGATTTTACCGCAGGGCAGTAAAAATTCAATCCTCAATTAGCCTACGAACTGCGTGCTCGTAGCTCCAAGCTCCCAGCTTGCTGATCCGGGGTCGCACATCGCAGCTTGAGCTCGGACCTCCCATCTCGTTGCTCGGTCGTCCCTGCTCCCACCAAATAGATTCGCACCTAGCCGCTCGGAGCTCGCTGATTCCAGCTCAGCTCCCAGATCGTAGGCCTACCCGGGGACCAGGAATAGGGAGGTCAAACCCGTTTTGGCGATTTTTCTAAAAATATATTTTGACAGTTTATTTTTCATATGTAAGGTCATACGTGCTAATGAAATAACAACATATAAATCGCTAACCTGCCAGAAAATAACGGTTGTTTACTTTAATAAGATTTTTTTTTAATTAGCCGCTTCCTTTTCCGTGTAATCACTCTCGTTGGTGGGAAACGCATCGGAGCCTGTGCGACTTTGAGGGTGGGGTTATGGTTTTTTTTTTAATCCAACAACGTGAACCAATATTTTGTGGTATTCGTACTGTAAAACTAATATACTGAACGTATTTACTCGTATTTATTGTTATAGGCTACGATGCGGCATTGAAAAAATGTGTGCTGCCAAAACGCTACACCTGCCAAAACGTCTCAGTTCCAAACCATGCGGTCCGGCGGCATCAAAATTTACTACAGGATTGCTAATACTTCTCACTCATTTTTACATTGTCGGGGGTATTTAATACATTTTATTCAATCCTATTGGCTTTTGTTCGTGAAATGCTGTCGGCCATTCACAACTAGAGGGCAGAATCATGCGACGGATCATTTGCCAATAATGTTGCGTTGTTTGTGTAAACTATATGCTTAGTAGGTCTAGGCTATAAATTAAGACAAGTAGCCTATTTGCGCCATTTACAGTTTTGTATTCCTGTCGGCATTATGACTGATTCGTCACCACGCGTTTGGATCATCGGCAGCTCGCTGATCGCCAGGCTGCAGGCTCATTTAGGAGCTTATGGACTGGACCCGAACTTGGGGCTACATTGCCAGATCACCTGGGATGGCAGAGGGGGCAGAAGGTGGGAGCACTTAATGCCTCTTCTCCGCTCGAAACGGGCTGCCACCCGCGACGACCCAGATGTGATGGTGATTCACCTCGGTGGGAACAGTATTGGGATGTATGGAAATTCGAGGATTACTCTGTTGCGACGTATGAAGGCAGATATGAAGGAAATCAATTTGCTATTTCCCAACACTAAATTGATGTTTTCCGACATCCTCCCTCGCTGGAACTGGCGGGGCCAGACCGCGCCTAGCGGATATGGCCTTGAAAGGACCAGGCGAAGGCTAAACGGGGCCATGTTTGGCTTTATGTCAGACATGGGTATGGGTTGCATTATGCATCCCAACATTGGCTTAAATCATTTAGACAGGGATGGGACACATCTAAATTTAGAGGGTAACCGGTTGCTTCTGAAAAACATTAGCAATACCCTGGCCTTAGAGCTCTGATGGTCTTATTGTAACGCCCCAAAGGCTCTTTTAAGAGCCACCCACTTTTAAAAAATAGCATTATTCCTGTAAACGGCGCGCAAAGTAAATCATGTGCCTCAACAATCTGAACTTTCATGTAATTGTGAATAATTATACATTTTACAAGGCATTTCAATAAACTCATAGTTAAAAATGTTAAATAGCCTGTATGAATTCTTATTGTTTTTGTCCAGTTATTAATCACTAATCATGCACCGGTGCAAGTAGCCTAGCGTCTCCCTGGCTTGCAAGTGCCTCCTCTCGCTGGAACAGAGGCACACACTGCTAGCTACTGCCAGCTGTGTTCTCTCTCTCTCGCGCGCGCCTTGGTCGGAATCCTCCTGTAACACCTGTCAATTCCTTGAAGACGGAAAATTAATTTTATTATTCTTTCCTTAAAATAATTTCTTACATTTTTTTCTGCAATGTAGTCCATCACACAGAAGTGGAATATAGGCTACACTCCAAACAAAAGTTGTGTCCAGTTAAAAATAAAAACCGCGCCAGTCAAAACAAACGGAATCACCTTGATCTCTCATCGAAGTGCCGCAATGTACAAAAGCTCTGAGAGTTGAATATCAGGTCACCAATTCACTTGGTATTCCACGAGAGACGGTTGTCTAACAAAAGCCTACGATACAAATCTTTATATATTAATCTATTTTGCTCATATTTCATATTGTCCTTTGGCAGAAGATTTGGTAAGACTTTCGTTTTCATACATACATTTAATATTGTCGAGGTAAAACAGAGAAAAGACGGTGGTAACGTTAGTTGGCAGACTCCCGGTGCTGCGTTAGCTAACGCTAGCTAACTAGGTAGCCTACGTTAGCTCTACCTATTAGCTAGCTACGTTAGCTAACGTTCTGGCTAACGCCCGGCGAACAACTGGACTGAACAACTAATTTATTCGTAGTGATTAGAGATGTGTCCTTTGGCAGAAGGTTTGCTAAGACTTTCGTTTTCATACATAAATGCTGTAGCGGTGGCTAGCTAAGTGCATATCAGCGTGCTGTCCGTTGTGTTGATAGAAACGTACCGCTGGCTAACGCTAGAAGTCTACTTACACCACTATATCACCGAGGTTCAGAAAATGTAAGCCCGTGTTAATTATATTATGGTTAATTTTATTATGTGAATTCATTTAACTGAAGGTTTCTACGGCGGCGATCGAGCGCATTCATTATTTTATTTTTTGTTAAAATCATTTAATTAATATCCAGGGAGATATCCAACTACTTGCACGTTGCATGACATATGTAGCCATTTACTAATATAAAGTAAGTTGATGCTGAAAACGTGTATGTAGGTAGGGAGGGCAAAATTGAGCTTTAGAATGTGGCCAGCTGTGTATGTGCGTGCATTTCTCACAGAAAAGGTCGTTTGTCGCCTTTTTTAGTTCATTACAGTGTTGATGAAAGTGACAAGAATTAAGTGGTACTGTGCTGTTAACCTTCATTGATCGCCATACAAGGTGAATGTGAAGTAGCTAGCACAATCGGACAGCACTAACCATAAGAATGTACGCTACTTTGAATGGTACTTGCTCAATCGAACGGTAAGTGTGAAAAACATTGGATTATAGTCAGCGGCACCGACGTTTTCTGTCACACCCTCTATAAACGGCAAAAGTCGCAGTAGAAGATTGAAATAAATCTTTTAAAGTTATATATTTTCTGAAACGTTATTGATTCCGCTTGGCCACGTCGCTCTGGATAAGAGTACATAAAAAGTTTTATCTCCAGTTACTTAGAATCTCGATAGCTATATTCGCTTCTAGGCGCTCAAGAGAGGAGTGTGTATCAACGTGCATCAAGGTTTACATGAACTGAATTACTTACGTGGTGGGAAATAATTCATTGTCATATTACATTGTCACATTGTTATTACTTTCTAGCCAGCTTGCCAAGTTAAAATTAACTGTGGCAATTCCTTATGACAATGAATTATTTTCCACCACGTAAGTAATTCAGTTCATGTAAACCTAAACGTTGATACACTCCTCTCTTGAGCGTCTAGCAGCGATTATAGCCTAACTATCGAGATTCTAAGTAAGTGGGGATAAACCTTTTTTTGTACTCCACGTAGATCATAAACCCTTGAATATAAAAACGACTCATTGAAATCGGTTGAGAAACGTAAACGTTATAGTGCTTTTTATACAGAAAAACCGCAGCTCCCCGGTTTACTTCTATTTGTTGTCAGGCCAGACGTTTTGCTTAGTCCAATATGGCGGCGACGTTGACGTATCGCTGCAACGGGCCGAAGCAGTCAATGCGGCGTCTATGTCTATCGGCCGGTCCAGCCATATACTAGGTTTGCTCCCATATTACTGAAAATGCTGTAGCGGTGGCTAGCTATAAGTGCATATCAGCGTATGACGGAGTGCTGTGTGCGTTGTGTTCATAGAAGCGTACCGCTGGCTAGCGCTAAGTGTACTTACACCACTAGGCTATATCACTGAGGTTCAGAAAAGTAAGCCCGTGTTTGCTTAATTTTATTATGCAAATTCATTTAACTGAAGGTTTCTACGACGGCGATCGTGACCACGACATTTATTTTGCCTTTTTGTATAGCTGTTTTTGCGGATAAATTCGCATTCATTATTTTATTTTTTGTTAAAAACATTTAATTCATATCCAGGGAGATAGCCAACTACTTGCACGTTGCATGACATGTGTAGCCATTTACTAATATGATCGCATTTCAGGATGGAGAATAAAGTAAGTTGATGCTGAAAACTTGTATGTGGGTAGGGAGGGCAAAATGGAGCTTTAGAATGTCGCCAGCAGTGTATGCGAGTGAGCTCGACAATACATTTCTCACAGAAAAGGTAGTGTCGCCTTTTTTTTAGTTCATTACAGTGGTGGTAGAAGTGACAAGAATTAAGTGGTAGCATATTGTGCTGTTAGGCTTTATTGATCGCCGTTCAAGGTTTATGTGAAGTAGCCAGCACAATCGGGCAGCACTAACCCATAAAAATGTAGGCTACTTTGAATGGTAGGCTACTTGCTCGATCGAACGGTAAATGTGAAAAACATTCCATTATAGTCAGCGGCACCGACATTTTCTGTCACACCCTCAATAAACGGCAAGTGTCCCAGTAGAAGATTTAATTAAATCTTTTAAGGTTGGCTGTATATATATTCCGTTTGGCCACAGTGAGTGAAACTAGACGATCTGAATGTATAGTTGCTATGTAAATTACGTCAAAAGGATTCAGCCTTGTTTGCTACCTAAACTTCACAGTCCCGATTTTATCATTGATGGAATTTTGGGAAAGTGCGAGCTAAAAGGCCACAAAACAGTCAATATATCACGTTAATATTCCATATATGTACAATCGCTGTTCACAATACGTTAATTTAAGGCTAAACTGGTATTTCAATCACAATAGCCTACTTATGTTAATTTCCGAAAATAAATTTTTCGATTGTCCTCTCTAATTCAGGATGATATAGAAGATCTCCCGGTGTATTGACCACCCACCTTCCTCATCACAGCAGGTTTGTAATTTGTGTAACGATTAGTTGCATTTAATTGTGGTAAGATATCAAGTATAGCCTATAGGCCTATAGTAGATAGATCAGAAGGGGACTTAGGTTGTCATTGTGATTAGAGGACAACAGTTGTTGCAGCGTACTGCGCCAGTTTTTTCTCTTTTTTTCTAGAGTCGGCTGGTCATTCAGCAGGCCTACCATTGGAGAAGGACTACAGTTGGTGCAGAAAGAGTGTTCCAGTTCTGCCCTCTACAGTTCGGTAGAGGCGTGGTACAGGTATGTAATTCGTATTATACAGAATTTAGCATTTGAGCTGTTTCAACTGGGAAAATTATTATGTGTAAAGAATAAACCACGACGGGCTGTCCCGTTATTGGAAAATAATGTACGACGGCGGTGGTGATACCAAAAACTGGTAGTTCTATTTGCACTATTGTTAAGCAAAAACCTCTGGTCGTTAATTCTATGAAAACGGATTCTATCAAGAAAAAATAGTTCATTCTCGTTTTATACCATACAATTAGCAGCAGTGTTGGTAATTTTTGTCATTAGCATACATTATTTAAGAAAACTGTATGAAACAATAACTATCAAATTCATCACCCTAGCACTGTCTTGCATTTTAAATTGGTGTGGTCGTGCAGTGTAGACATAGCGTCTTTCTGAAACCGGGTTTGAATGCCAGCTAGCTTTATGATGGTTCGCCGTCACTCGTCATCTGGCTAATATTAAAATTCTGGGTTTTAGGTCAGAATCGTCTCAAGTCATGGTTGTTATTATCCTGGCTAGCTAGTCAGCTAACTACAGAATTATATTTAAAAACAGCGGTTACTATGAACGCAATCGTTCGCAAAGATACGGATGAAAATGCGTCCCGTAGCCATGAGTTAAATACGGGAACGCCTATTCTACTGTCCAGGTAGGCTAAGGGACGATTCCGTATTTTGCAGGATGATTGGCGACCCTAAATAAAGCTAGCAACAGTAACTAGAAATGTGATTCAACGTTGTCATGAATTGTGAAATTGGACATTGAAAACGGGAGGGGATGTAACAACAATTCAAATTCTAAAGAGCAAAGTTGGTGTTTTAACTGCTTTAGAATGCTTTATTTTGTAGCGCATTGATTTTAGAACTGTTAAAAGGCCAAGGTGTCCCTTTACTGAGAATTAATGCCCACCCTTGGACCAATCAGAATGAATATTCTGCCAAGCCCTTGTATAAATATAATTAAGAGATTCACTGTATTAGATTTGTTGAATTATTTTAAAGAGGCATGTCACCCATTTTAAGAATTCACGCATGTTCTTACTGTGGCCCAGGGCAGTTCAGGAGTTATTGGAGAAGGACTACAGTTGGTGCAGAAAAGAGTGTTCCAGTTCTGCCCTCTACAGTTTGGTAGAGACGCGATTACAGGTATGTAATTAGTATTATACAGAATTTAGCATTTGAGCTGTTTCAACTGGGAAAATTATTATCTGTAAGGAATAAACCACGACAGGCTGTCCCGTTATTGGAAAATAATGTACGACGGCGGTGGTGATGCGGCCGAGGCGAAGCCGAGATGTTATAACATATTCTAACGTTAGAATATGTTTTAACATTTAAAACATATTCTAACAGTTTCGGATAAGTTTAACAATATTAAACTTATCCGAAATTGTTAATTGGTTTTCCCTGCTGTATTCATGAGGTCTGTACTGCTCTGCTCATTACTAGATACAGTATTTAAAGGCAAATAAGATGATTATATAACTTCCTGGTTAGTGTTAATATTTAAAGACTCGTCTGATCTGTTCATTATCTATCACAGTGGTTCCCAAACTCGGTCCTGGAGTACCCCTGTGTATGCTGGTTTTCGTTCCGACCACAATTGCAATACCAGAATTTTAACAAGTTGTTCATTTTTCTTAATTAGGTGCTTATCATGTTTAGAGGGATTATTAACCCACATCATGTCAAAAATAGCCATAAACAATAAAGTTACCATGTTCATATTGTGCTTATTGTGCTTTCTTGCAAACAATTATATAGAAGAGGTAACAAAATTTTTGGACCAATTGAAAGAATGAGATTAATCAATAGAACCCCTGAACATGTAGCGGAACATGTTTAATTTCCTGAAATTTATTGACACAATGCAGGTTCGGCTCGTTATCATTTGCTTTGTCTTTCAACTCTTCATTATCTTCCAGATGGTTAGTTTTAGTGGCCAGATGTCCACACTTTGACCAATTAGAAGCCTATTGAGACACCTCAGTCTGTAATTTGATCCGCTAAAAATAATTTACCTTTTAATGTAATTGTTTGCAATGTAGCACAATAAGCACAGTGTGAACATGGGAAATTTATTCTTCGTGGAATGCTTAGCTATTTCTACAATGTGGTTGAAGAGGGTGAATAATCCCTCTAAACACGAGGAGCACCTAATTAAGAAAAATTTACAACTTGTTATAATTCTGGAATTACAATTGTGGTTGGAACAAAAACCAGCATACACAGGGGTACTCCAGGACCGAGTTTGGGAACCACTGATCTATCACATCATTTAGTGATAACATCATGCCACACCGGGGGAAGAGATCTCAGGCTGCAAAGCAACACTGGAGCAGCCCCAGATTTTACATCTCAGTTGTCTCAAATGTCACCAGCAATGACTTCATTTCGTCACACGAGGGTCTGACAACATTTAAAACATATTCTAACATTAATTTGCTCTTAAAACGATATTAAACTTATCCGAAAGTGTTAAATGGTTTTCCCTGCTGTGCTCATGAGGTCTGTACTGCTGTGCTCATTACTAGATACAGTAAGTATTTAAAGGAAAATAAGATGATTATAAAACTTCCTGGTTAGTGTTAACATTTAAAAACTCATCTGTCCATTATCTATCACATCATGTAGTGATAACATCATGCCACGCCGGGGGAAGAGATCTGAGGCTGCAAAGCAACGCTGGGCTAAGTTGGACCTTTCAGACCCTCGGTTTCAGAGTCCAGAACTACAAAGTAGCATTGAAGTCATAGAGGTATGTGACAGGGAATGTAAACAGGAGGTGTGTTGTCTACCTGTGGTGTCATCCCCATGCACAGCTCAGTATTATGCACAACCTGAGGTTCAAGAGGTCAACAGCAATGTGCAGGTCATAGACCTTTCTGAAAATTATACTGTACAAGAATCATGCGCCCCACCACCCTCTGTGATATCTGTGCTGGCGTCCCATAGTCAGGATCATAGTGGCTATGAGCCTGAGTCAAGGAATCGTCAGTGTACATGCATGGCTCTGACATTTCTAGCACACCAGAATGAGGGTCATGACTTGAAGGAGGCTGATCTTGACAAGATACTGGACAAGGGAGACAGTCTGTATAAGAGAACTATAAAACAGCTAAGAAGTGAAAAGAGGTTCCGCAACTACTATTTGACCTTGGAGGAAACACCACTCACTGTCGCAACTGAGCACCATGAGTACAGGGTGCAAAGATCTCCAGTGGAAATGGGATTCATGAGAGACAAGGGAGATCCTGGCACAGAGGATTGGTTTCAAAATCTTCGCACAAGACTTCAGTGTCTGTCTGCAGGTGTTACACATGCACTGCTTACAGTATCACCATACACCATTGCCGTGTTCAGAGACCAGTCTGGGAGATATGGACTGTTTGACTCTCATAACAGAGACGCTGATGGGCTACCTGTGCCTGGAGGAAAAGCTGTAATGATGACCTTCACACATTTGGATGATCTAATTGAAAAGATTGACCAGTTGAATTCCTCACTACATTCTGGGTCTATTGACAAAATGCCGTTTGACTTTATGCCGGTGACATTTGCACATGCAAAGGCTCTGTCACACCGTTTGCCTTCCCTACAAGTGCAGTCGGACAACCCGCATGACAAAAGGCCTGTGGAGGTGAAGGTGACACCAACTGCCAAACATAAATCAGACACTGGACTCCCAACCAGCCAACGTTCTCTGCAGTCAGTCAATGCACTGTCCACACATGTGATGTCAAAGGCTACACCGGTTACAACATCTAAAAAACTCAGTAAACGGCTAAGAAAAAAACAAATGAAGAGACAAAGAAAAGACACACAGCTGTGTGTAAAAACATCTGCCACTCATAAAAAACAAACATCTCAGAGAGAGAGATACAGAAAAGATGTAGATTTCAGGGTGAAAAAGAAGGAATCCATCACCATCAAATACAAAACAGATCTAAATTTCAGGATGAAGCAGAAGGAAAACATGAAGGAATCCATAAGAAGGAGGTACAAAACGGATCCACATTTTAGGATGAAGCAGAAGGAATCCATAACGAGGAGATACAAAACGGATCCACATTTCAGGATGAAGCACAAGGAAAACATGAAGGAATCCATCACTATCAAATACAAAACAGATCCACATTTCAGGATGAAGCAGAAGGAATCCATAACGAGGAGATACAAAACGAATCCACATTTCAGGATGAAGCAGAAGGAATCCATAACGAGGAGATACAAAACGGATCCACATTTCAGGATGAAGCAGCAGGAATCCATAACGAGGAGATACAAAACGGATCCACATTTCAGGATGAAGCAGAAGGAATCCATAACGAGGAGATACAAAACGGATCCACATTTCAGGATGAAGCAGAAGGAATCCATAACGAGGAGATACAAAACGGATCCACATTTCAGGATGAAGCAGAAGGAATGCATAACAAGGAGATACAAAACGGATCCACATTTCAGGATGAAGCAGAAGGAATGCATAACAAGGAGATACAAAACAGATGCACATTTCATGATGGCCCATAAGCTGCGCTGTTCATTGAAAATAAGAATAAAATACAGAGAGGTAAATAAAGTCATGCTTCAAAAGCGCATTGATGAAAAAAATAGGCTACTTCAGAGAGCTATAGCCACTTTCCAGGAACACATTAAAGGTGGGCCAACTTTTGTATGCACAATGTGCCATCGCACCCTTTTCCCCAATCAAGTGCGATTTTGCAAGCGATCAAATTACAAGAATCCACGTGAGGTTGCTGCCTGTTTGACAGGGAAATATGTTCATGTGTGTGACCGTCAATGTGGAGGCCCTGACCAATGCACTGTGCCTGATGAAAGGAGAAAGGAGTGGATTTGTTACACCTGTGATTCCCATTTAAAGGCAGGAAACAGATCATGCATTGCTGTGGCAAACAAGTTGGAGCTGGCACCTATTCCCGCCAAGCTCTGCAATTTGAATGTGCTGGAAAGACAACTCTTAGCCAAAATACTGCCATTTGCCAAGATTGTCACACTTCCTAAAGGTCGACAGACAGCTGTACATGGTGCTGTCGTCTGTGTGCCATCTGAGGTGGAAACCACGGTAAACACCTTACCCAGACTGCCCAGCTCATCCCATTTGTATAGAGTGAAGCTAAAAAGACGTCTAAATTACAAAGGCCATCAGCACTTTCACACTGTTAATATGAGAAATGTAGTAGCAGGCTTGTCCAAACTCATTGATACACACCCCGAGTACAGAGACATTTCAGTTAGAGATGATGCAGCAATGTATAATGAAACCATTGAAGACCTGCTACAAGACCCACCCACTGATGACAACGTACAGCAAAATCAACCAGACACAAATGATGTCATGGAATTTGACAGCTGTGATGAGACTGAAATGATGGAGGTACAAGACTGTATTGAAAATGTCAATCCATCGCAGGTGCAGCGTGCAAGCTCAACATCTGCTAACAAGCAACATGAAAGTCAGGATAAACAACCACCCAGTGCAGAGGATGAGCAAGCTGCACTGAGACCTGGAGTGGGCCTAGATAGTTGCTTGCAACCAGCTGACATTGGACAAGAGACACTGACATATGGTGATGGCATATTCAGCATTGCCCCTGCACAAGGAAACAAGCCTGTCAGCTTCTTCAAGGTCCCTAAACTTGAAGCAATGGCCTTCCCTGTTCAGTTCCCTACTGGAGAGAATACATTGGATGCGGAAAGAAAAGTCAAACTATCCCCAAGCATGTATTTCAACGCAAGACTTTTCTGTGTTGACAATCGTTTTGCAAGAGACCAAAGCTACCTGTTCTTTGCACAGTTTGTCACAGAGACAAACATGGCCAAAAACAGCATGTCCATTCAGTTAAGGAAAGGTAAACCCATTACCCGGGATGGACGCAAAATATCCAATAAGATGTTACAGGACAAGCGTGAGGTTGAGAGACTGGTGAGAAACAGAGATGCAACAAGATTCATGCAACCACTGAGAGGGACTCCAGCTTACTGGGAGAAAACTCTTAAGGATTTGTTTGCCATGGTCAGACAATTGGGGACGCCTACCTTTTTTCTGACCTTCTCTGCCGCAGAATTCCGATGGCCAGAATTTATAACTGCAATCAAATCGCAGCAAGGTCAACGGGTGAATTTTGATGAGCTGGACTGGGCTGAAAAATGTGACATTCTCAGAAGCAACCCGGTGACCACCATGCGCGTGTTTGACAAGCGAGTTGACGCTCTGATGAGAGAGCTGCTGCTGTCTCCTGCTCATCCAATCGGTCAGGTTATCGATTTCTTTTACCGGGTAGAATTTCAGGCCAGAGGGAGCCCTCATATACATATGCTGTGTTGGGTAGAAGGAGCTCCGGTCTTTGGAGAAGACCCCGACCACAGAATATGCAAGTTTGTGGACCACTACATCTCATGCCAGTTGCCTGACGTAGACAAACAACCGTTACTTCACAGCAAAGTCACAGAGGTTCAAATGCACAGCAGAACTCATTCCAAGTCCTGCAAGAAAGGTAAAAGGGCATGCAGATTTGGATTTCCAAAACCACCTATGCGAGAAACACGAATAACTTACCCGAAGCCAGAAAGTGACAAAGACGAGGGTGAAGGTACAAGTAAAACAAAAAACAAAGCAATGAAAAGAGCAAAGCAAAACGGCAAAGGACATACAATGACAACACAAGCAGCCATGAATAAACTCAAACCACTGTGGGATCTGCTGAATGACTCCAAAGTACAAGTGGACAACCTGTCTCAGCTACTGGCACAGTGTAATTTGACTTACGACGAGTACAGCTCGTGTGTTGAGGAAATGACGAATGCAAGCGTCATTGTAATGAAGCGTGAAGTCAAGGACTGCTGGGTGAATAACTACAATCCACATTTGCTGACAGCCTGGAACGCCAACATGGACATCCAGTACATTCTTGATGAGTATGCTCTCATCATGTACATGCTCAGCTACATAACCAAGCCAGAACATGAGATGAGTGAATATCTCGGAAAAATAATCAGTGACCTAGGCCCAGAAAGTGTGCCTGAACGAGAGGAAATGAAACAAATCCTTCAAGCCTACTCAAAACACAGGGAAGTCAGCGCTCAGGAGGCTGTGGCGCGTACGTGCAGCCTGAAAATGAAGATGTGCTCACGTGATGTTGTGTTCCTGCAAACGGATGAGAACGCACTAAAAATGAGTCTCCCGCTCGGCATGCTGCAGAACAAACCAGAAGATTCTGAGAATGTGTGGATGTCAGGTATTCCCGACAAATACAGAGCCAGACCCGAAACACCAGAGTTGGAAAACATGTGTCTAGCTGAATTTGCATCCAATTACAGGATTGTCTACGGGAAGGAGGCAAAAGGCAAGAAGCGTATTATGCTGTTGAATGACATGGGAGTCATTCAGAAACGCACAAGAGGGAAGGCCGCAGTTATCAGATATCCTCGCTTTTCGGAAAAGAAGCAACCAGAGAAATTCTACGGCAACTTGCTTAAACTCTACCTCCCCCATCGCTCAGAGTCATCACTGAAAACAAATACTTTTCCCACACACCAAGAGTTTTACAAGTCTGCCTGTGTGACATTACCTGGATTGGACATTATCTGCCCCGTGACTGCAATTGTTACACACAACAGAAAGAAATTTGAGCAACACAGTAAAGTGGTGGACAAAGCCATGGAGGACTTCATGAAGCATGGCCCTATTGAAGATGCATGGGCTAACTTTGCACCAGAAAGTGAGTTGGTTCAGTTGGAATGTATCGCTGAACGAAATGAAGATGACCTGAATGAGGACGAACAAGATGATGTCCCAGAGTACAGCCATCATGAAACTGGTGGAGTGATGCCGGCTGTGGAGGCCCCGCAAATGAGCCCTGATTTATTGCGCACAATGTGTCAAAACCTCAACCGGACACAAGCTTCCATATTTTACTCTGTTCGTGACTGGTGTATTGAACGTGTATGTGGCTTAAACCCTGAACAGTTCTTTTACTTTGTCACTGGTGGTGCTGGCACTGGCAAATCACACCTCATAAAGTGCGTCTGTGGTGAGGCAACAAGGATACTCCGTCAACTCCCCAGACTGTATGAGGAAGTGGACATATCCATGCCAACTGTTCTACTGACTGCATTTACAGGCACTGCAGCATACAACATTTCAGGCAACACTTTACATTCCCTCTTTAAGTTGCCAAGAAGCTTAAAGCCACCCTACCAAGGACTAGGAAATGCCTTGGATGAAGTGAGGGCACAGCTGTCAAATGCAGAGATTATCATTATTGATGAGGTGTCAATGATTTCAAAGCCCCTGTTTGCCTACGTCAACTGGAGATTGCAACAAATCAAAGGCAGTAAGAAACCGTTTGGTGGTATGTCAGTACTAGCGGTAGGAGACTTTTACCAGCTCCCCCCACTGGGAAAAAGTAAACCGCTCTGCCTACTTGAGGAGGATACGGTTGACTTCTGGCAAAGCAACTTTCAGATGATCACGCTGACCGAGATTATGCGACAGAGAGATGATGCTGCATTTGCTGAGCTTTTGAATAGAATCAGAGTCAAGGAAAAGACAGATCCATTAAGTGACACTGACAAAGCTCTGCTTTCTCAGGCTGTGACTGACCCCACCCATTGCCCTAATGATGTCCTTCACATCTTTCCAACTAACAAAGAGGTTGCTGAGCACAATGCCAAAACTGTGTCTGCTCTCCATTCCCATGTTACTAACATAGATGCAGAGGATTACAAGAGAGATCCAAATACAGGAGAAATGAATAAACAACAAAAACCTTGTAAAGCACAGAAAAAAGATCTGCTTGACACACTACAAGTTGCAGAGGGTGCCCGTGTCATGATCACAAGGAACATTGATGTTGAAGATGGGCTAGTTAATGGGACATTTGGCAAGATTGGTACAATAGTCACTCAGAAAAACAAAGATGCTACTACAGTAACCATGCTTGGGCTTGTGCTGGACAATGCACATGCAGGACAGAGATACCGTAAAAAAATATCTGGTGGTGCTGAGAACTTGGTGTACATAGAGAGGGTAGAGGAAAACCTGAGCAACAACAGAGTGGTTCGCAGGCAGTTTCCCCTCAAGTTAGCTTATGCATGCACAGCTCACAAAGTCCAAGGCATGACAACACAATCTGCAGTGGTTTCATTGAAACGGGTCTTTGAATCAGGCATGGCCTACGTTGCTCTGAGTAGAACAACTTCACTACATGGCTTGCACATCATTGACTTCAATGAGAGAAAGATATTTGCTGATCCTGCAATCACAGCTTCCCTGGAATCCATGAAGAAAGCCTCATTGGACAGTGTTATGCCACTCTTAAATTATGTGCAGTCTACAAACCAAGCACAGACATTAAAAATTGTCCACCACAACACGGAAGGATTACCGGCTCATATTCAGGACATCAAACGACATCATGAGTTGCAACTTGCGGATGTTCTATGTTTTACTGAAACTCACCTCTCTGGCTGTTTCGTTGCTGAAAGTCTCCAGTTGGATGGCTACAACATGTTCAAACGCAACAGACAGCAGTCGTACACAACCCTTCCTCAGATTGCAGTAAGACTTGGTGGCGGTGTGGCTGTCTACGTGAGAGACCATTACCAGGCTTGTGAAAGGCACTACCTGCAAAATGTGACCGACCTGGAGTTTGTGGTTGTCAAGGTTGAGTCCCCTGTCAAAGCTTTGATCACTGCTGTGTACAGACCACCGGATTACAATGTTCGGCAATTCCTACCAAACCTGCAGGCGCTTTTGGAGTCTTTAGAAATTATGAATCACCAGCCTATCATAGTCTGTGGAGATTTTAATGAGGATTTACTTTCCAGTTCAAAGAAGCCAATATCTGAACTGTTTAACACAAAAGGATATACACAACTGGTCAAGGCAGCCACCACTGACAAGAACACACTGTTGGATCACATTTACATCTCAAGCCCACAACAATGTCTACAATCTGGGCTATTACGCACATATTACAGCTATCATAGTCCCATTTACTGTGTTTTGAACTGCAATCTTGACTCCAACTAAATTGTGGTCCCAAACTCCACTCCCACCCATTTAGTTGTTTGCGCAATGGGGTTTCTGAATTGCTGAGCGGGCCTTTTCAAGCCAGCAGTGTCAGTCCTCATCCCCTACGCTCAAAGACCTCCTCAGCACCTACAGCCAGTCTCTCACTCTGTAATTCAAGTATCCACTCCCGCCCAGAAATGGACTCCTCGCCACCATTGATGGGCAAACCGTCATTGCCTAACTTCAAAGGCCTCCTCACCCAAACCACAGACCTGCTCAGAAGTGGTCTATTCTGTAGCCTTTTGGTTGTTTGCGCAATGGGATTTCTGAACTGCTGAGCGGGCCTGTGACAGCTGCCTGTGTTGGATTTTCTGGGGGCATTGGTTCGTTGTTTGGAGGAGCTGAACACGCAGCGCCGAATAACATTCTTGTTGTCCGTGGAGAATTCTGCCCAGGAGTTGGCCTTGTTCTCTGGAGGGACTTTTTGTTCACCGCACGTAGGAGCTGAACACGCAGCGACATGTTGGGGTTCGAATTGTCTTTCTGGCGTTCCGGGTAGATTATCTGGAGAAGGCAGTATCTTCTTAGTTTACTGTCTTTTCGGTATACTCCTTATTTTTAAAAAATAAATAAAACAGTTCTTGACTTAAAAAAAAAGAGAGGGGAAAAATGGGAGAAGACGCCTGCAGCCATCACAGGGCCTTTTCAAGCCAGCAGTGTCAGTCCTCATCCCCTACGCTCAAAGACCTCCTCACCACCTACAGCCAGTTTCTCACTCTGTAATTCAAGTACCCACTCCCGCCCAGAAATGGACTCTTCGCCACCATTGATGGGCAAACCGTCATTGTCTCACCTCAAAGACCTCCTCACCCAAACCACAAACCTGCTCAGAAGTGGACTGTTCTGTAGCCTTTTGGTTGTTTGCGCAATGGGGTTTCTGAACTGCTGAGCGGGCCTTTTCAAGCCAGCAGTGTTAGTCCTCATCCCCTACGCTCAAAGACCTCCTCACCCGCTACAGCCAGTCTCTCACTCTGTAACTCAAGTAACCAATCCCGCCCAGAAATGGACTCTTCGTCACCATTGATGGGCAAACCATCATTACCTACCCTCAAAGACCTCCTCACCCAAAGCAGAAACCTGCTCAGAAGTGGACTATTCCGTACCCTTCTGGTTTTTATTTTATTTTTTAAATTTAACCCTTATTTACCCTGGGTAGGTTTGCTGAGCATGGATGCTCTTTTGCAGCAACGCCCTGCTTCACACTCATACACACGTACTTACTTTATACTTTATTTGTCCCCGTGGGGAAATTGGTTTGCAGCATAATCAATCACAAGGCATTTCATCATAACATTATAAAAATCACTAATAGACATACTCATACACATACTTCACACCTTTAAATAAATTAGGTGTAAAAAAAGAAAAAAGAAGAAAAGAAAGAAGAAAAGAAAGAAAAAGACAAAAAAGAAAAAAATAAGAAAAAAGAAAATGAATTAAAAAAAGATGAAAAGAAAAAACAATAATAATAAAAAATTAAAGAACACATTCACACCTGGGAGCTGCCCAGTACAACCACAATCCTCTACTGTTAGCCACTGAGCTGCTCCACTGGACTGCTGAGCGGGCCTTTTCAAGCCAGCAGTGTCAGTCCTCATCCCCTACGCTCAAAGACCTCCTCACCAGCTACAGCCAGTCTCTCACTCTGTAACTCAAGTACCCACTCCCTCCCAGAAATGGACTATTCGCCACCATTGATGGGAAAACCGTCATTGCCTCACCTCAAAGACCTCCTCACCCAAACCACAAACCTGCTCAGAAGTGGACTGTTCTGTGGCCTTTTGGTTGTTTGTGCAATGGGGTTTCTGAACTGCTGAGCGGGCCTTTTCAAGCCAGCAGTGTTAGTCCTCATCCCCTACGCTCAAAGACCTCCTCACCAGCTACAGCCAGTCTCTCACTCTGTAACTCAAGTAACCACTCCCGCCCAGAAATGGACTCTTCGCCACCATTGATGGGCAAACCGTCACTGCCTCACCTCAAAGACCTCCTCACCCAAACCACAAACCTGCTCAGAAGTGTGCTATTCCATAGCCTTTTGGTTGTTTGTGCAATGGGGTTTCTGAACTGCTGAGCGGGCCTTTTCAAGCCAGCAGTGTCAGTCCTCATCCCCTACGCTCAAAGACCTCCTCACCACCTACAGCCAGTCTCTCACTCTGTAATTCAAGTACCCACTCCCGCCCAGAAATGGACTCTTCGCCACCATTGATGGGCAAACCGTCATTGCCTAACCTCAAAGACCTCCTCACCCAAACCACAAACCTGCTCAGAAGTGAGCTATTCCATAGCTTTTTGGTTGTTTGCGCAATGGGGTTTCTGAACTGCTGAGCGGGCCTTTTCAAGCCAGCAGTGTTAGTCCTCATCCCCTACGCTCAAACACCTCCTCCCCACCTACAGCCAGTCTCTCACTCTGTAACTCAAGTACCCACTCCCGCCCAGAAATGGACTCCTCGCCACCATTGATGGGCAAACCGTCATTGCCTAACCTCAAAAACCTCCTCACCCAAACCACAAACCTGCTCAGAAGTGTGCTATTCCATAGCCTTTTGGTTGTTTGCGCAATGGGGTTTCTGAACTGCTGAGCGGGCCTTTTCAAGCCAGCAGTGTTAGTCCTCATCCCCTACGCTCAAAGACCTCCTCACCAGCTACAGCCAGTCTCTCACTCTGTAACTCAAGTAACCACTCCTGCCCAGAAATGGACTCTTCGCCACCATTGATGGGCAAACCGTCACTGCTTCACCTCAAAGACCTCCTCACCCAAACCACAAACCTGCTCAGAAGTGTGCTATTCCATAGCCTTTTGGTTATTTGTGCAATGGGGTTTCTGAACTGCTGAGCGGGCCTTTTCAAGCCAGCAGTGTTAGTCCTCATCCCCTACGCTCAAACACCTCCTCCCCACCTACAGCCAGTCTCTCACTCTGTAACTCAAGTACCCACTCCCGCCCAGAAATGGACTCCTCGCCACCATTGATGGGCAAACCGTCATTGCCTAACCTCAAAAACCTCCTCACCCAAACCACAAACCTGCTCAGAAGTGTCTATTCCATAGCCTTTTGGTTGTTTGCGCAATGGGGTTTCTGAACTGCTGAGCGGGCCTTTTCAAGCCAGCAGTGTTAGTCCTCATCCCCTACGCTCAAAGACCTCCTCACCAGCTACAGCCAGTCTCTCACTCTGTAACTCAAGTAACCACTCCTGCCCAGAAATGGACTCTTCGCCACCATTGATGGGCAAACCGTCACTGCTTCACCTCAAAGACCTCCTCACCCAAACCACAAACCTGCTCAGAAGTGTGCTATTCCATAGCCTTTTGGTTATTTGTGCAATGGGGTTTCTGAACTGCTGAGCGGGCCTTTTCAAGCCAGCAGTGTCAGTCCTCATCCCCTACGCTCAAACACCTCCTCACCACCTACAGCCTGTCTCTCACTCTATAACTCAAGTACCCACTCCCGCCCAGAAATGGACTCCTCGCCACCATTGATGGGCAAACCGTCATTGCCTAACCTCAAAGACCTCCTCACCCAAACCACAAACCTGCTCAGAAGTGTGCTATTCCATAGCCTTTTGGTTGTTTGCGCAATGGGGTTTCTGAACTGCTGAGCGGGCCTTTTCAAGCCAGCAGTGTTAGTCCTCATCCCCTACGCTCAAAGACCTCCTCACCAGCTACAGCCAGTCTCTCACTCTGTAACTCAAGTAACCACTCCTGCCCAGAAATGGACTCTTCGCCACCATTGATGGGCAAACCGTCACTGCCTCACCTCAAAGACCTCCTCACCCAAACCACAAACCTGCTCAGAAGTGTGCTATTCCATAGCCTTTTGGTTGTTTGTGCAATGGGGTTTCTGAACTGCTGAGCGGGCCTTTTCAAGCCAGCAGTGTCAGTCCTCATCCCCTACGCTCAAGCACCTCCTCACCACCTACAGCCTGTCTCTCACTCTATAACTCAAGTACCCACTCCCGCCCAAAAATGGACTCTTCGCCACCATTGATGGGCAAACCGTCATTAACTACCCTCAAAGACCTACATTATCACTGCCTGAAAAACCTACCAAGTACATCACCTACATCTCTGCCATCCTGTCAAATTGCCTCACCTCTGCTACTCGCATAACCTGCCTCACCAAGGCAAAATGTACCAGAGTAGAGAGAGTGAGAACTTTCCCTTTTGCTGTGACCTTGACGTGGTGGGAAAGCTTGCGTGCCCCAATGATCCTAGGTGCTATGCCAGCATGAGCAGATAGATGCTCAGGGTTTCAACCTTGCTGAACTAGACCCAGGTGAGAGGCCAGACTAACAACAGCAAACATACTCTGTCCTTGCAAATATTTTTGTAGGGCATGGTAGCAAGTTCAGTAATTACACAATGATGGACGTCAAGAGCAAAATAGTTCTGGATATCCAACTGGTCCAGGTAAGGGAAATTGAAATCTCATCTTTTTTTATGCTCACATTGTATATAGAGGTTACTTATGATAATGGTAGTTGCAATTGTGTGGTAATCTATTTTTCATACAACTCACATTCATTTTGCAGAGCAATGAAGTTGGAAACATTCAGCGTATGGAGAAGGCCATCTCCTTGAAAGCCAGGGACTTTGCATCAACGTGGTTGTAACTGACAGATATCATGGAGTTCAGAAATGTTTGAGGGACAAGAGACCTTTGATCCACCATTTATATGACAAATGACATATGGGGAAGGGTGAGTATTAAGCAATACAACACGAAAGGAAGTGTGTTAGAGTAATTACAGTCACGTTGATCTTGTCAACCGTGATGTTATTTACTATAACACACAACTTTGAGTGTTCTATGGCTTTTATACATCAGTTTTTATCGACTTTTTCAATGTAGCGTTGCTAGGGAATAGCTTAGGACCAAGTTTATTTCCTGTCAGCTATTGATATGGTAGTGTCTACATCCGATAGCTGGGAAGGATGTTTGTACATTTATTAATTTTTACGTGGTGAGAGTGGTTATGTTAAGGTTTAAGGTAAAAAAAAATTATGATTAATTAAAGCCGCAAGCGGCGTTGGGAGGGGTCCAAGCATTGGCACCATCGCGCCCCCTATGGAGCGATTTTAAAATGGCTTTGTCCTCATGATCATATGCCTTCACCCAACATATCTACTGAATATCATGATGATCGTATGAAATATTGATGACTTATGGCCAATTTTGTGCTAAGAGACGCTGTCGGATGACTTAGTTACGTCACCATGGATATGTCCTGGCCGCTTCCCGTCAAGGCCTTTACTATGTCGTAACACTTAGATGGTCCGGCGTGTATGCACAGCTGCAGTGTTTCTGCGCCGCAACCAAAAAAGGCGTCACATTAGTGTTGTCATGATACCAAAATTTTGACTTTGATACTGATACCAGGTTTAGTATTACGATACTCAATACTGAAATGATACTTGAAACTTAAACGATGCTAATTCGATACTCAGTACCTAACGATACTGAAATTACCTTAATAGATCAGAAACGTAATGTCCACAAGGGTTGACCTCATTTTCAAATTCATGGTTTATTAACAACCTGGTTCATTAACAACCTTTAAGTTGAAGCCTCTTCAACATATTAATATGCATAGGGCTATAGTGTTACAACACTGAACAATAGAAACATATGTTAAATATATTTCAAAAATTAAACAGTTGTAAACTAAATAATCTTTAAAACAGGTCTTTCACCTTTAAATAGATTTAAAAACAGCATATTTTAATAACAATACAGCATCTATCTATAATAAAATATTTCCAAATTGGAACACCTATTGCTACTGAAGTGAACTGAGTCAAAGCTTGCGCTGTATCAAGGAGCTGAGTGCACAAGCGCAAGTCACCTCACTTGGCAACCTTAGTTGCTACTGCCTTCTAGCGAAGATTGACACAAATTACACTTTTCATCCTCTCAATCAGTAATGCGCGAGACAATTTTCCCTTGCTTTTACATTTGAATCAAAGCTACCGAACGTCGGAATATTCTAATACCTAACCGTTTCTTTTTTCTTTTTTTTTCTTTTTTTTAAGTACCGAGAAAGTGCTGAAGTTTTGGCATACTGTGCAACACTACGTCAGACACATATTCCAATCCATTGCTCAGCTTAGCAGAGAATGCACATTTCAGAGCGCCACAGAGACATGTGAATAATAACACATGAATGCACATTTCAAATAATAAATACGACATTGAGAAAAAACGGAAAAAAGACGTGAAATCAACTCGCGATCTGCGTGCTGCGCGCAAAGTAGCCTACCGTTTTATTTATTTACACATTGGCAGATAAGAAAAATTTTGGTTACGCTGACCTATAAAACGCTATTCCAAAAGCAAAATCAGACATGTTATACCTCGTTAGAAAGCTTATACTCTCACCTACGGAATAAATGAATTGTCAATCAAGCCAAATTGTACTAAAAAGGGCGACAACGCCGTAAGCAACAGGTGTGGTATTACGCACAGCTATTATTGAAGATAGCCGACCCAGGCGTGACAGATGCGCGTATATTTCGCAAACGGATTGTCCAAGACAATATATGACCACTCATTCGCAAAAGGGACGTCTCTACGCGTAAACCCGATGGTAAGATTGTATATTTATTAAATGCGTAGTCCCAGATATTGACTGTATAATGACATGGTATAATTAAAAAAAAACGTTGTCTCGTTTATTTCGTTATTCAGTGAGCAGCGTTTTCCCTGCTATTGGCATATTTTAGGGATAATGTCGGGTTTATCTTGTTGCTACGGAATATCACATTACATTACATTACAGGCATTTGGCAGACGCTCTTATCCAGAGCGACGTACAACAAAGTGTATAACCATAACCAGGAACAAGTGTGTCGAAAACCCTAGAGGGCAGTAGCCTACCGTTCCAAGTGCAGGGAACAACCGCATAGTTCAACTTGGACCCTGTAGGTTAAACTGGTTAACACTAACACAAACAAGAACAGAAACAACGCAGTCTATGCAAAAATACAAGCATTAGTTAAGACGAGTGCATTAACTAAGTCACCTACGAAACAGCTAACTAGTTACTACCCAAAGCTTACAGTCAATGTGGAGATTAAAATGAGAATACGATTTCTCTCAGCATAATGACGGATTTAAAGAGTAAACGAACTCATCCGATATTGTCTTCAAATGGATCCATGCCAAAGAAAAGTAATGATTTATCCTGTCAAAGCTTTTACTAACAAACTTGTAGTAGCAAAAAATATCAACTCGCCATCCATGATAACTGCTTCATACGCTCAGAGTACCGTATTATTTATGTAGACATTGGTAGAGTACAGCATAAATTGCGTCTTTTGTTTATATTCAATATTAGTAATTGCAGCGAGAAACTGCAGCTGTAGACACAAGATAGTCTGTTATGTTATGGTAGCAACGGAATGAAGCGGACTACATATGTAGGCTATATTTATCGTCATTGTTTTATTATACCAGCGTGTTTTCGCGCGTTTCCAGAGAAACTCAATTACTATCAATAAAAATGGTTTAGCTATTTCTCAGCATAATGACGGATGGGGATGGGACGAAAATAATTTTCAACCGTCCACCAGGTTTTAGCAACGATCCAACACTGTCGTCATCACTGTTCCATGGGTCACAAAAACTATTACACTGACGCTTACATTGCAGTGTGAAATATCCACATTATATAATACCACTATCCTATTTAAAGACACTCAATTTCAAAAATAACGTATATAACCGAAATATTTTGAGCAGTAATACTTACATAGCAACATGACATTTTATCTGTGTTTAGTAGTATAGAGACAGAAAATCAATGACAAAGTCCTATCCGCTTCTCTTTTGCGTCAGAAAACGATGTCAGATAGGTATAGAGACAGAAAATCAATGACAAAGTCCTATCCGCTTCTGTTTTGCGTCAGAAAACGATGTCAGATAGGTCTATCAGCAAAGAAATGGCTTAGCTATGCCCCGAAGTCCTAAATAATAATAGTACTCTCCAAGAAATTATGAAAATCGTTGACAACGTTTTGTTAGGTGCATCGTCTTTAATGCTACGCCACAGTGAATGCGATAAGAAAAATATTCCATTACGCTGAACTATAAAACGCTATTCCAAATGCAAAATCAGACATGTTATACATCGTTAGAAAGCTTATACTCTCATCTACTGAATAAATAAACTGTCAATCAAGCCAAACTGTACTAAAAACGGCGACAACGCCGTAAGCAACAGGAATCACAAACGGATTGTCCAAGACAATGTATGACCACTCATTCGCAAAAGGGACATCTCTACGCGTAAAACCAATGGTAAGATTGTATATTTATTCAATGTTTAGTCCCAGATGTTGACTGTAATATGAGATGGTATAATTTAAAAACTTTGTCTCGTTTATTTCGTTATTCAGTAAGCAGCGTTTTCACTGCTGTATTGGCATATTTTAGGGCAAATGTCGGGTTTATCTTGTTATTACGGAATATTAGCCTACATTACATTACAGGCATTTGGCAGACGCTCATATCCAGAGCGACGTACAACAAAGTGTCTAACCATAACCAGGAACAAGTGTGTCGAAAACCCTAGAGGGCAGTATCCTACCGTTCCAAGTGCCCCAAGACCGTCCCCTCACTGATAAAAAACTAACTTTACGGTGTCGGATTACTTGCGTCGCCATGGATGTCGCTTGCCGTAAAGAAGTTTACTCGATGTCGTAACACTTGGAATTTGGAGCTCCAGCTTTTCCGCACCCCACCTAATAAAAAAGTCCAAATGGCGGGCAAACCATATGGCGGACATAGGTGGTCCCAAAAGCAAAGTTGTAGAGCACATTCAGATGCATCGGTCGATGAAGTTTTGTGTTGATCGGACTTATAGTGTGACAGTTATAGCCTTTAAAAGAGTGATCCTTTGTTATAGCGCCACCATCTGGGCGACATAGGAGATTTTTCGTGGGTGAGTAGTGGGGGGCCATAGGAACCCACCTACCAAAGTTGGTTGGTCTACAACTTATGGTTGCTGAGTCTCAGACATTTTAGCGGAGAAAACTGCCACGCCCCAACGAAAAAGTCTAAATGGCGGGCAAACAATATGGCGGACATAGGTGGTGCCAATGGCAAAGTTGTAGAGCACGTTCAGAGGCATAGGTCGATGAAGTTTTGTGTTGATCTAACTTATGGTGTGGGAGTTATGGCCTTTTACGCAAAACCCTTTGTTATAGCGCCACCATTTGGCCGACATAGGTGATTTTTAGTGGCTGAGTAGTGGGGGGCCATAGGAACACACCTGCCAAATTTGGTTGCTCTAGGACTTATGGTTGCTGAGCCTCAGACACTTTTAGCGGAGAAAAATAAGAATAATAATAATAATAATCCTAACAAAAACAATAGGGTTCCACCAGCTTCGCTGCTTGGACCCCTAATTACGGCTTTGCAGCTAGGTCAAAAAGCGATGATTCCCCTGGAAATAATGCAGCAGGAAACACACTTTGGGCCCTTTAGAATGTCAATGTTGTCAAGTTTGAAAAGGTCTATATGATATCTGATTTAATATTGTGAGTAAAACACTGAGATATCAAGTTTTGACGAAGAGTTAATTTAGCTCTGTATATATGTGTCGCAAATCAGCTCGTTGCCGTGACGTTATAGCAAAAACACAGTACTCTGTCGCTGCTCATACTACAGGCGCTGTTCACTCTGTTCAGCACAAAGTCGACTTTGCATTGGCGGCAACCACACTTCACAATTTCTGCAGGAATTGTCTAGTTAGTGTGGTTGCCTTAGGCAATCACACTATTATTATCGCACATATTATTAGTGTGGTTGCCTTAGGCAAACACACTATTATTATTGCACATATTATTATTATTATTCTTTCTTTCCACCCATTTTTTGGACCGCTACTCCTCCCAGAGATTTCACACCACATGGACGTGCAATATGTCAAAACGAGCGGCTTCATCGGGAATGGTGTGCTATTACTTTGTGGAAAGATTAGTTGCACGGTTTTTGAAAAATTTGAATTTTTGTGGGCAATTTTTTCCCATAGGGAATGAATGGCGGAATGTTCAGCCTTGTGATGTCACAATGCTCTGTCTTCTCACCATTGTGATGTCACAATGCTCTGTCTTCTAGCAGCAGTACTCTGGTCTCTCTCTAGATTTGAACATTCTGCCATTCATCTCTATGGGGAAAAATTGCCCACAAATTGTGCAATGCCTCATTGGACATGGTAGAGTGTCCTTTGTCCATTGGTGTAGATCAGCCTCGCCCCCCTTCCTGATTGGCCGATGTTTGATATTTCATAACTTTTGAACCGTTTGTCATAGAGAGCGATGGGTCGCGTCATTGGACTCAGTAAAGACCTAGCAACCGCCTAGAACTCCATAGCAACCCCCTCGCAACATCCTAGCAACCGCCTATAACTCCATAGCAATGACCTAGCAACACCCTAGCAACCACCTAGAACAACCTAGCAACTGCCTAGAACCCCATAGCAACCACCTAACAACACACTAGCAACCACCTGCAACACCATAGCAACTGCCTAGAACTCCATAGCAACCACCTAGCAACACCCTAGCAACCACCTAGAACTGCATAGCAACCACCTTGCAACACTCTAGCAACCACGTGGAACACCATAGCAAATGCCTAGCAACACCCTAGCAACCGCCTATAACTCTATAGCAACCACCTAGCAACACCCTAGCAACCACCTGGAACACCATAACAACCACCTAGCAACACCCTAGCAACCAGCTATAACTCCATAGCAACCACCCAGAATACCCTAGCAACCACTTAGCAACACCATAGCAACCACCTGGAACACCATAACAACTGCCTAGCAACACCCTAGCAACCGGGTATAACTCCATAGCAACCACCTAGAATACCTTAGCAACCACGTAGCAACACCCTAGCAACCACCTGGATCACCATAACAACTGCTTAGCAACACCCTAGCAACCATCAATAACTCCATAGCAAACTCCTAGCAACCACCTAGAATACCCTAGCAACCACCTAGCAACACCCTAGCAACCACCTGGAACACCATAACAACTGCCTAGCAACACGCTAGCAAGTGGCGATACCTCCATAGCAACCACCTATCAACATCCAAGCAACCACCTAGAACTCTATAGCAACCACCTAGCAACAACCTAGCAACCGGCTATAACTCCATAGCAACCACCCAGAATACCCTAGCAACCACTTAGCAACACCCCAGCAACCGCCTATAACTCAATAGCATATGCCTAGCAACACCCTAGCAACCGGCTGTACCTCCATAGCAACCACCTAGCAACACCAAATCAACTACCTAGAATACCCGAGCAACCACGTGGAACACCATAAAAACTGCATAGCAACACTATAGCAACCATCAATAACTCCATAGCAACCTCCTAGCAACCACCTAGAATACCCTAGCAACCACCTAGCAACACCCTAGCAACCACCAGGAACACCATAACATCTGCCTAGCAACACCCTCGCACCCGCCTATAACTCCATAGCAACCACCTAGCAACACCATAGCAACCACCTAGAACTCTATAGCATCCACCTAGCAACACCCTAGCAACCACTTAGAATACCCTGGCAACCACCTAGCAACACCCTAGAAACCGGCTATAACTCCATAGCAACCACCTAGAATACCCTAGCAACCAGTTAACAACACCATAGCAACCACCTGGAACACCATAATAACTGCCTAGCAACACCCTAGCAACCGGGTATAACTCCATAGCAACCACCTAGAATACCTTAGCAACCACGTAGCAACACCCTAGCAACCACCTGGATCACCATAACAACTGCTTAGCAACACCCTAGCAACCATCAATAACTCCATAGCAACCTCCTAGCAACCACCTAGAATACCCTAGCAACCACCTAGCAACACCCTAGCAACCACCTGGAACACCATAACAACTGCCTAGCAACACGCTAGCAAGTGGCTATACCTCCATAGCAACCACCAATCAACATCCAAGCAACCACCTAGAACTCTATAGCAACCACCTAGCAACAACCTAGCAACCGGCTATAACTCCATAGCAACCACCCAGAATACCCTAGCAACCACTTAGCAACACCCCAGCAACCGCCTATAACTCAATAGCATATGCCTAGCAACACCCTAGCAACCGGCTGTACCTCCATAGCAACCACCTAGCAACACCAAATCAACTACCTAGAATACCCGAGCAACCACGTGGAACACCATAAAAACTGCATAGCAACACCCTAGCAACCATCAATAACTCCATAGCAACCTCCTAGCAACCACCTAGAATACCCTAGCAACCACCAGGAACACCATAACATCTGCCTAGCAACACCCTCGCACCCGCCTATAACCCCATAGCAACCACCTAGCAACACCATAGCAACCACCTAGAACTCTATAGCATCCACCTAGCAACACCCTAGCAACCACTTAGAATACCCTGGCAACCACCTAGCAACACCCTAGAAACCGGCTATAACTCCATAGCAACCACCTAGAATACCCTAGCAACCAGTTAACAACACCATAGCAACCACCTGGAACACCATAATAACTGCCTAGCAACACCCTAGCAACCGCCTATAACTCCATAGCAAATGCCTAGCAACACCCTAGCAACCGGCTATAACTCCATAGCAACCACCTAGCAACACCTTAGCAACCACCTAAATCTCCATAGCATCCACCTAGCAACACCTAGCAACATCCTAGCAACCACTTAGCAACCACTGGGAACACCATAACAACTGTCTAGCAACACCCTAGCAACCGCCTATAACTCCATAGCAACCACCTAGCAACATCCTAGAATGCACTTAGAATACCCTAGCAACGACCTAGCAATGCCCTAGCAACCACCTAGAGCTCCATAGCAACCACCTGGAACTCCATAGCAACCACCTAGCACCACCCTAGCAACCACCTGGAACACCAAATCAACCACCTAGCAACATCCTAGCAACTGCCTTGAACTCCATAGCAACCACCTAGCAACACCCTAGCAACCGCCTATAACTCCATAGCAACCTCCTAGCAACACCCTAGACACCACCTAAAACACCATAGTCACCACCAGAACATCATAGCAACTACCTAACACTGTTCACTCTGTTCAGCTGAAAGTCGACTTTGCGTTGGCGGCAACCACACTTCACAATTTCTGCAGGAATTGTCTAGTTATTATTATTATTATTCCACCCATTTTTTGGACCGCTACTCCTCCCAGAGTTTTTGCACCACATACACGTGCCATATGTCAAATTGACCGGCTTCTTTGGGAATCGTGTGCTATTACTTTGTGGAAAGTTTCGCTGCACGGTTTTTGAGAAATATGACTTTTTATGGCCAATTTTTCCCCATAGGGATGAATGTAAAACGTGACGTCATACATATGTGAGCGGTGAAGTCACAGCATTGGTCGGCTTAGCACACGTGATGCACTTTTAACCTGCTTCATCTACAGGAAATTTAGAATCCAGATGCGGTGCATATCTCCATTTTCGTCGTAATTACAGAAAACACACATTCGTAAACTTCAAATGATTCATACCACAATGTAGATAAAACCTTGACGAAGACGTACATGCACGGATTGTGTTGTTCAAACGAGGTTTCCTGGCGACTTAGCCACCACAGTGGATATAGCTTAATGCGGTGGATATAGCTTAAGTGCACGCGATAAAAACGGTATTCCAAATGCAAAATTACAAATGAAAACGCTGTCAGCTAGGTATATCAACAAACATATGACTTAGGCATACCCAGATTTCCTCAAAAATAATAGTATTTCACAAGATATTACGCAAAATCGTTGACAACGTTTCGTCAAATGCAGCGTCTTTGAATGCTACTAGTGCTAACAACGAGTGCATGCATTGAATGCGACGATTAAAACACTTTCGGTTGACCTAAAAAACGATATTCCAAAACCAAAACTACACGTGTTATACCTGGTTAGAAAGCTTATGCTCTCACCTACTGAATAAACAAATTCTCAATCAAGCCAGACGGACCTAAAAAGGGCAACAACGCCGTCAACAACATGTGTGCAGCAGCTTCTGCTCCGGTCTTACTCCAGAAAACGGTGTCATCTTGTAATACCACACGTTGCTTTGGGTGTTGTCGAACTTTGTAGTACAAACTGGCTTGATTGAGAATTCATTTATTCAGTAGGTGACACAATAAGCTTTCTAACTATGTATAATATGTCAAATTTCTCTTTTGTAACACCGTTTAAAATCCCAGCGTATTGGAAACTTTGGTCTCATTAGAGCTGCATTACGTATTTATTCTGTTGTAGCAGGGAAAGCAACGCTTTCTCACCCAACGCGTTTGCTGAAGTACACAACTCCACTTGCATGTTGTTGATGCACCCCTTGCTGCAACAGAAGCTAGTAGTACTGGCTACCAGCCGAACCTTATTCACAGAAGCTGTATTTAAAATTAGTTAAAATGCAACTATTTTAACACATATTTCTCGCCTCATTTTCGTTCTTGGAAATTCGGCTCGGCTAACATGTAATAGGCTACTCTGTCTATGAGTTGGTCTCAGAGATAACAGATTACACTCTGAATTACAGCCAAATGAAATGTTTTTAGTTGTGTGGTTAAAATGAGCTGATATTCACGCAACATCATACGTCAATCAAATTAATCTCCCTAGCCCCGTCTTGCTTTTTTTAAATGGTGCGATCACGCAGTGTAGACCTAGGGTTTTTCCATGAGCCTCTGAACATGCCAGCTAGCTTTATGATTCGCCGTCACTCGTCACCGCATACCGCAAGTAAAACACTGAGATCTCAAGTTTTTATGAAAGGATAATTTAGCTCTGAATATATGTGTCGCAAATCAACTCGTTGTAGTGATGTTATAGCAGGTACACAATGCCCTGTCTCTGCTTATACTACAGAAACTGTTCACTCCGTTCAGCACAAAGTCGACTTTGCATTGGCGGCAACCACACTTCACAATTTCTGCAGGAATTGTCTAGTTAGTGTGGTTGCCTTAGGCAAACACACTATTATTATTGCACATATTTATTATTATTATTATTATTATTATTATTATTCCGCCAGTTTTTTGGACCGCTACTCCTCCCAGAGTTTTCGCACCACATACACGTGCAATATGTCAAATCGAGCGGCTTCATCGGGAATGGTGTGCTATTACTTTGTGGAAAGTTTCGTTGCACGGTTTTTGAAAAATTTGAATTTTTGTGGGCAATTTTTCCCCATAGAGAATGAATGGCGGAATGTTCAGCCTTGTGATGTCACAATGCTCTGTCTTCTCACCCCTGTGATGTCACAATGCTCTGTCTTCTAGCAGCAGTACTCTGGTCTCTCTCTAGTTTTGAACATTCTGCCATTCATCTTTATGGGGAAAAATTGCCCACAAATTGTGCAATGCCTCATTGGACATGGTAGAGAGTCCTTTGTCCATTGGTGGAGATCAGCCTTGCCCCCTGTCCTGATTGGCCGATGTTTGATATCTCATAACTTTTGAACCGTTTTTCATAGAGAACTATGGGTTGCGTCATTGGACTCAGTAAAGACCTAGCAACCCCCTAGCAACATCCTAGCAACTGCCTGTAACTCCATAGCAACGACCTAGCAACACCCTAGCAACCACCTAGAACACCCTAGCAACAGCCTAGAACTCCATAGCAAACACCTAACAACACACTAGCAACCACCTGTAACACCATAGCAACTGCCTAGAACTCCATAGCAACCACCTAGCAACACCCTAGCAACCACCTAGAACTGCATAGCAACCACCTTGCAACACCCTAGCAACCACATGGAACACCATAGCAAATGCCTAGCAACACCCTAGCAACCGGCTATAACTTCCATAGCAACGACCTAACAACACCCTAGCAACCACCTATAACACCCTAGCAACCGCCTAGAACTCCATAGCAACCAAATATCCACACACTAGCAACCACCTGGAACACCATAGCAACCACCTAGCAACACCCTAGCAACCGGCTATAACTCCATAGCAACCACCTGGAACACCATAGCAACCACCTAGCAACACCCTAGCAACCGGCTATAACTCCATAGCAACCACCTAGAACTCCATAGCAACCACCTAGCATCACCCTAGCAACCACCTAGAACTGCATAGCAACCACCTTGCAACACCCTAGCAACCACATGGAACACCATAGCAAATGCCTAGCAACACCCTAGCAACCGGCTATAACTTCCATAGCAACGACCTAACAACACCCTAGCAACCACCTATAACACCCTGGCAACCACCTAGAACTCCATAGCAACCAAATATCCACACACTAGCAACCACCTGGAACACCATAGCAACCACCTAGCAACACCCTAGCAACCGGCTATAACTCCATAGCAACCACCTGGAACACCATAGCAACCACCTAGCAACACCCTAGCAACCGGCTATAACTCCATAGCAACCACCTAGAACTCCATAGCAACCACCTAGCATCACCCTAGCAACCACCTGGAACACCATAGCAACCATCTAGCAACAACCTAGCAACCACCTAGAATACCCTAGCAACCGCCCATAACTCCATAGCAACCACCTAGAACTCCATAGCAACCACCTAGCATCACCCTAGCAACCACCTGGAACACCATAGCAACCGCCTAGCAACACCCTAGCAACCGGCTATAACTCCATAGCAACCACCTAGAACTCCATAGCAACCACCTAGCATCACCCTAGCAACCACCTGGAACACCATAGCAACCACCTAGCAACAACCTAGCAACCACCTAGAATACCCTAGCAACTGTCTATAACTCTATAGCAAATGCCTAGCAACACCCTAACAACCGCCTATAACTCCATAGCAACCTCCTAGCAACCACCTAGCAACACCCTAGCAACCGCCTATAACTCCATAGCAACCACCTAGCAACACCATAGCAACCACCTAGAACTCCATAACAACCACCTAGCAACACCCTAGCAACTGCCTGGAACACCATAGCAACCACCTAGCAACACCCTAGCAACCACCTGGAACACCATAACAACTGCGTAGCAACACCCTAGCAACCGCCTATAACTCCACAGCAACCACCTAGCAACAACCTAGCAACCACCTAGAATACCCTAGCAACACCCTAGCAACTGTCTATAACTCTATAGCAAATGCCTAGCAAAACCCTAGCAACCGGCTATAACTCCATAGCAACCACCTAGCAACACCATAGCAACCACCTAGAACTCCATAGCAACCACCTAGCAACACCCTAGCAACAACCTGGAACACCTTAGCAACCACCCAGCAACACCCTAGCAACCACCTGGAACACCATAACAACTGCATAGCAACACCCTAGCAACCACCTATAACTCCATAGCAACCACCTAGCAACATCCTAGTAACCACCTGGAACACCCAACAACTGCCTAGCAACACCCTAACAACCGCCTATAACTCCATAGCAACCTCCTAGCAACCACCTAGGAACACCCTAGCAACCGCCCATAACTCCATAGCATCCACCTAGCAACATCCTAGCAACCAGCTGTAACACCATAACAACAGCCTAGCAACACCCTAGCAACCGCCTATAACTCCATAGCAACCACCTAGCAACATCCAAGCAACCACTTAGAACATCCTAGCAACCACCTAGCAATGCCCTAGCAACCACCTGGAGCTCCATAGCAACTACCTAGCACCACCCTAGCAACCACCCGGAACACCATATCAACCACCTAGCAACATCCTAACAACTGGCTAGAACTCCATAGCAACCACCTAGAACACCCTAGCAACCGCCTAGAATTACATAGCAACCGCCAAAACTCCATAGAACTACCTAGCAACACCCATGCAACCGCCTCAAACTCCATAGCAACCACCTAGCAACACCCTAGACACCACCTAAAACACCATAGTCACCTCCAGAACATCATAGAACTACCTACCACTGTTCACCCTGTTCAGCAGAAAGTCGACTTTGCATTGGCGGCAACCACACTTCACAATTTCTGCAGGAATTGTCTAGTTATTATTATTATTATTCCGCCTATTTTTTGGACCGCTACTCCTCCCAGAGTTTTCGCACCACATGCACGTGCAATATGTCAAATTGAGCGGCTTCATCTGGAATGGTGTGCTATTACTTTGTGGAAAGTTTCGTTGCACAGTTTTTGAGAAATTCCACTTTTTTTGGGAAATTTTTCCCATAGAGAATGAATGGTGGAATGTTCAGCCTTGTGATGTCACAATGCTGGCCTCTCACCATTGTGATGTCACAATGCTCTGTCTTCTAGCAGCTGTACCCTGGTCTCTCTCTGGCTTTGAACACTGGGCATTCATCTGTATGGGGCAAAATTGCCCACAAATTGTGCAACGCCTCATTGGACATGGTAGAGAGTCCTTTGAGTATTGGTGGAGATCAGCCTCGCTCCCTATCCTGATTGGTTGATGTTTGATATTTCAGAAGTTTTGAACCGTTTGTCATAGAGAATTATGGGTTGCTTCATTGGACTCAGTAAAGACCTAGCAACTGCCTAGAACTCCATAGCAACCCCCTAGCAACACCCTAGCAACCGCCTACCAGTCTATAGCAACCACCTAGCAACACCCTAGCAACCACCTAGAACACCACTGCAACAGCATAGAACTCCATAGCAACTTCCTAGCAACACCCTAGCAACCACCTAGAACTCGATAGCAACTACCTAGCAACACCCTAGCAACCACCAGGAATGCCCAAGCAACTGCCTAAAACTCCATAGCAACAACCTAGCAACAATCCATAGCAACAACCTAGCAACATGCTAGCAACCACCTAAAACACCCTAGCAACCACCTAAAACTCCATAGCAACGACATAGCAACACCCTAACAACTGCGTATAACTCCTTATCAGTCACCTAGCAACACCCTAGCAACCACCTAAAACACCATAGCAACCACCTAGCAACACCTTAGAAACTGCCTATACCTCCATAGCAACCACCTAGCAACACCCTAGCAACTGCTTAGAACTCCATAGAACCACCTAGCAAGACCCTAGCAACCGTGTAGAACTCCATAGCAACCACCTAGCAACAACCTAGCAATTGCCTAGAACCTCATTGCAACCACCTAGCAACACCCTACCAACCACCTAGAACTCCATATCAACCACCTAGCAACACCCAAGCAACCACCTAGAACACCCTACCAACCACATAGCCACATCCTAGCAACCACCTAACAACAACCTAGCAAGTGCCTAGAACTCCATAGCAACCACCTAGCAACACCTTAGCAACCATGTAGAACTCCATAGCAACCACCTAGCAACAACCTAGCAAATGCCTAGATTCCCATAGCAACCACCTAGCAACACCCTAGCAACCACCTAGCAACACCTTAGCAACCGTGTAGAACTCCATAGCAACCACCTAGCAACAACCTAGCAACTGCCTAGATTCCCATAGCAACCAATTAGCAACACCCTAGCAACCACCTAGAACTCCATAGCAACCACCTAGCATCACCCTGGCAACCGCCAAGAACACCATAGCAACCACCTAGCAACACCCTAGCAACCACCTAGAACACTCCATAGCCATGACCTAGAAACACCCTAGACACCACCCAAAACACCCGACCAACTGCCTTAGAACAGTAAAGCAACTACTTAGCACGGTTCACTCTGTTCACCACAAAGTCGACTTTGCATTAGCGGCAACCACACTTCACAATTTCTGCAGGAATTGTCTAGTTATTATTCTTTCCACACATTTTTTGGACCGCTACTCCTCCCAGTTTTACACCACATACAGGTGCAATATGTCAAATTGAGCGGCTTCTTTGGGAATCGTGTGCTATTACATTGTGGAAAGTTTTGCTGGACGGTTTTTGAGAAATATGACTTTTTATGGCCAATTTTTTCCCATAGAGAATGAATGGGGAATGTGACGTCATATATATGTGAGCGATGAAGTTACAGCATTGGTCGGCTTTGCACACGTGATGCAGTAGGTTTTGACCTGCTTTATCCACTGGGAATTCAGAATCCAGATGCGGTGCATATCTCTCTTTTCGTCGTAATTACAGGAAACACACACTCAAAGTTCAAATGATTTATACCACAATGTAGATAAAACCTTGACGAATACGTACATGGACGTATTGTGTTGTTCAAACGAGGTTTCCTGGCAACTTAGCCACCAGAATGGATATAGCTGAACGCGGAAGTGAACGCGATAAAAACGGTATTCAAAATGCAAAATTACAAAAAATGAAAATGCTGTCAGCTAGGTATATAAACAAACACATGGCTTAGGCATACCCAGATTTCCTCAATAATAATAGTATTTCACAAGATATTACGCAAAATCGTTGACAACGTTTCGTCTTTGCTAGTGTTAACTAAGAGTGCATGCATTGAATGCGACGATGAAAAAACTTTCAGTTGACCTATAAAACAATATTCCAAAACCAAAATTAGACGTGTTATCCATGGTTAGAAAGCTTATGCTCTCACCTACTGTATAAATGAATTCTCAAACAAGCCAGACGGTACTAAAAAGGGCAACAACGCCGTCAACAAAACATGTGCAGCAGCTTCTGGTCCGGTCTTACTCCAGAAAAAGTCGTCAGCTTGTAATACCACACATGTTGCTTTGGGTGTTCTCGAACTTTTTAGTACAAATTGGCTTTATCTACACTTCATCGATCCAACAGGTGATATAATAAGCTTTCTAACTATGTATAAATGTCAAATTTTACTTTCGTAACACCGTTTAATATCCCAGCGTATTGGAAACTTTGGTCTCATTAGAGCTGCATTACGCATTCAGTCTGTTGTAGCAGGGAAAGCAACTCTTTCTCACCCCAACGCGTTTGCTAAAGTACACAACTCCACTTGCATGTTGTTGATGCATCCCTTGCTGCAACAGAAGCTAGTAGTACTGGCTACCAGCTAATACTTATTCACAAAAGCTGTATTTAAAATGAGTTAAAATGCAACTATTTTAACATATTTCTCGCCTCATTTTCGTTCTTGGAAATTCGGCTCGGCTAACACGTAATAGGCTACTATCCTCTGTCTATGAGTTGGTCTCAGAGATAACAGATTAGACTCTGAATTACAGCCCAATTAAATGTTTTTAGTTGTGTGGTTAAAATGAGCTGAAATTCACGCAAAATCATACGTCAATCAAATTAATCTCCCTAGCCCTGTCTTGCTTTTTTTAAATGGTGCGATCACGCAGTGTAGACGTAGGGTTTTTCCAAGACCCTCTGAACATGCCAGCTAGCTTTATGATTCGCCGTCACTCGTCACCGCATACCGTGAGTAAAACACTGAGATCTCAAGTATTGATGAAGGGATAATTTAGCTCTGAATATATGTGTCGCAAATAAACTCGTTGCCGTGATGTTATAGCATGTACACAATACTCTGTCTCTGCTTATACTACAGAAACTGGTCGCTCTGTTCAGCACAGTCGACTTTGCGTTGGCGGCAACCACACTTCACAATTTCTGCAGGAATTGTCTAGTTTAATATTACTATTCCTTTTCTTGAGTGTAATTTTTCATTTGTTGATATTGCCATAGGCTACCTTAATTATATTTTCAGCTCTGACTTGAGCCATATTGTATAGTCATATTTCTGTTTCTCTTGATTTACTGCTATTGACATAAAGACTTGCAATTAAGTCCAACATCATTTAATTGCTTAATCTTTTAATATAATTCACAAATAAGTCAAATTTAATTGCTACGATATGTTTGTATTATATTGTCACACACTGCGACACACTCCTTTCTGAACAGAAGTGTTGGACACGTGAATCTGGAAATATTCTGGTCTTTATTTACGCTCTTTAGAGAGAGAGAGAGAACCCAGACTAATACAAAACAACAAAACAACAAAACAGCTTCGCCCTTCACCCTTACGGGATCGGGGTAAAAATAACGAAACTATGACACTTTCAAGCCTTTTCTCATGCTGGCACGTTCGTCTTGTGAAGCAAGACTGTTCTGATGCATTTGCGTTCTAGCACAGTAGTACACAAGCAATTTTTGTATCATAGATTTAATTTGGGAACATTCCTAGTCCTCTTTAGTCGGCCTGTCCATATTCCCAGAAAATAAAAAATATCATTTTAAGTGTCTGATCGGATTTGTTTTTAGAAATCACTTTTAATATCAGAGGCAATCAGCGCAATTAAACAATTGATAATTATCGGCGCTGATTACCTCCACCTGACAGTTGTGACGAGGGATCCGAGAGCCGCTCCTCTCACTCTCTCTCTCTCTCTGCAGCCGACGCTCAAACCACGCCCACCCCACCACAATAGCCTTTTTATTGTCCTTGTGAAGGTAGGCTATTTGATATGTATTTAAGTGTTATTAGGCCAACCTTATTTTTAAAATTTTTTTTTTTTTTTTTTTTTTTTTTTTTTTTTTTTACATACGCTGTATTTTTTTACTATTTATTAGGCATTTTTATTTTTTACTATGTAGTTGTTTTAATGTAGCCCTATTCTTGAATCTCTGCAATACTGTAAATGTGGGCTCGTTCCCTTAATGTGTCTTCCGAGAATTAAATAAAGGTTGCTTGATTGATTGATTCAAAACTTTAACCTCATTCACTTCCTGGACCTTAATCGGCATTAAATCCCTGAAGCATCTTCTCATCATTTTCTATTATAATGTGATTTTTTTCAACAGTACACATGTAAATAAATTCTGTCCATGAAGTGAAGGCTAACTATATTAAATTCCTGCAGGTCCGACCACTTTTGACGGTGCAGGTATCTACAGTAGCTTAACTTTAAGGCTGGCTGCATCCTAGTTGTCAGAAAAAATCTTTTAGGAAATTATTTCTTGCGGAACAAACAGTTTGTTTCAGGGGCGCTCTTCGTAATGGCTTAAAGTCATTACATTAAATTTAAAACATTCGTTTTATTGAAAACACATTAGCTGCTTTTCACGACATACCTACAATAAATATTTGAGTTGGAATTATTTATTTAAATGCACCTGCAAACAAATATCAGTTATATAAGTTTCAATTTTGACTGTCCATGGACTTTAATCATCCCAATGCCTGCACTCCGATGGAGTCGTAAAGAACAGATGGCTGTAAACAGCTTAAAAGACAATTCCCCACAATCTGGAGATTGCTGTGAGGAATAGTGCTCCAAAAAAATCAAATTGACCATTTAAGTTAATTTTATTTTGACAACAACAAACTCTATATGTGTCATTGTATGCAGCACAAAACAAAATGTAAACAAATGTTTACATATATTAAAGTGCAAAAAGTGATATTACGCACAGCCATTTTGGAAAGTACCCAGGCCTCACAAATGCGCATATATTTCACAAACGGATTGTCCAAGGCAATATATGACCACTCAGTCTCAAAAGGGACATCTCTATGCTTAAACCAATGGCAATTTATTAAATATTTAGTCCCAAATTTTGACTTTAGAATGAGATGGTATCATTTTTGAAAACTTTGTCTTATTTACTTCATTATTCAGCGAGCAGCATTTTCACTGCTGTATTAGCATATCTTACGGCTATTATCGAGTTTATCTTGTTGCTATGATGAAATATGATTTTTGATTGATGAAAGAATATTTTTATGAATGCCCAGATAGACAATATTGTCCATTATGTCATGGGTGGGGGGTGTAGTTGCAGATGGGACTACAGGGAGGGGGTGCGTGTTAAATGAAAGACCAGAGCGACAATGGTGGCGCTGCAAAACTCCGTATTCGGCATAGTTGTCGTGTATCGTCTACTAATGAAACTAAAACAAAGCGTTTCTGTTTTTAATTCATGCTTTGGTTGCAGTAGCACTGAACGTCTGAGTTCAGCAATCTCGGCTCACTGGCGTGCCGACCACTTGGAGCTTTGCGCTAAGAGGTTAAGCTGTAATATGGATGTTTGTGTACAGGTTTGCATATGCATGTATTGACTGGGGTGTGCTGAAATAGTGGGTGGCAAGACTTGTGTCCCAGAGAGCAAGACTATCTACTGCTGCCAGGCATTCATCTAATTATTCACTAGCATTCAGACCTTCCAAGCAGGTAAAGGTGCTAGTCATCCAGGAATCTTGCAAGTAATTTTTTTGCGCCTTGAAGAAGCGACTCTAACCTGAAAAACTGTTTGTCTGGGTACTGAATCTAACATCTATCCCAGGGAGCCCTGACTAAGGTTACTCCATCTGGTTAGTGAAACTATCTAAATATCCTGGACTATGACCCCTCTGTTGTATGAGAGGACTATGCTACCAGGGGAGAGTCTCCCTGAATGTTTCTTTGTATTTCCCTTAAATGCAATCTTGAGCAAGCCTTCCACATTACACACTTTCCTTTGTATCCCCAAATAAGGTCTGGACAGGGACAGGTCTGTAACACCCTCCCCACCACTAAGAGACCCCTCCCTACTACTTTCCTCCAGGAAGCATATTCACTCTCTCCTGTAGACACGGGGGAAACATTAAAAATCTAGTGACAGTAATAAGACACGTTGTACAATGGAATGTGATACTTTCTATGGCGGACCAAGGTGGTGGTCTTTTACAGTCCACATTTATCATATAATTTCCAGTAATTTACATGCGCACACATGTAATTCTTTCATCAGTCCATAATGTCGGTAATGGTCAACCAGGTTCCCGTCTGACCCAGCGGTGCCTGTTGGTGCTTTTATGACATGAAAACAGACAATATCCTGGTCATCTGTTTATTCTTGTTCCGGCAGGCCACAAGTGTTGGTGGGGTAAGTGGGGTACAGTGGTCACTGGTTTCAGATGACGCGTGTTCGCTGCCGCGGCGGCAGTTCTGCCAGCCAAAAGGAAATGGATGCGGGGTTCTGACAGTAGAAGGCAGCAGAGTATTTCTTCATAAAGATAGCTTCCACTATCCTGCATTGTACTTGACGTCACGCCGCGTTGCATTTCAGGGTGATTCGCAATCTTAAAATGAGTTTAGTTCTGTTATTTTAAGATAACATTAGTAGTTGGGAAAGTAAAGCCCTAGTACCAGCTGATATTGGGCTGGTATCAGCATAGAAGCCATTCAAATATTTCTATGGATCTAGTAACTCTCTTTTTTAAAAAATTATTACAACAGTTTGCAACATAAAACTTGTAAGACCCTAACGGGGATGTCAAACCCGTTTTGGCGATTTTTCAGCAAACAATTTATTTTTCACAATTTCATAAATGCTACTCAAATAGCAACATATAAATACCTAACTTATCATAAAATAGCTGTTTTCTTTTATACAAACCAAAGTCAATTGGGTAATTATTTTTAAAAAAATCTAACCTTTTTGTTATAATAAAAACCCAACATAATACCATGAACTTCAAAATTCGAGAGCTAGTTCAGTTTATGTAATTGTATGTTTAATATCAGTCAGCAACACGAATAAACAACTGATTCTTGTTTTTCAATTTTATGTTTCAAAATTAATATTGAACACCCATTAATTTCTTGCTTTTTAATTTCTGTTCCTGAAACGGAAAACGATTGGCCAAAAACTACACAGATCCTTTCTCCCCAATGATAGTTATTACTTGCTGAGGGAAGCAGATAATTTTTTAACATTGTATTAAAGGAAACAACTATTTTCTTATGTTCTGGAAAGTCAGTGATTCATATATTATTATTTGATTATACTGTAGCATTTATGCTATTACGGATTAAAAATAAACTGTTGAACTCTGTTTTCTGAAAAATCGGTTTGACCTCAGGGGTATGCATCACACTGGCAGCAGGTTGGGAACTGGGAATTGAAAAGACAGTCTCCTTTTCACCATAATTAAAAAATAAAAATAAAAAACACCCATTTGTAAAACTAAAATGCTTTATACCACACTGCAAACATGATCTTAAGCCTACGTAATGACCATGACCAATAGATGGCCTAATGTAACATTCTTCATCAATTTCTTTGATGACAGACTGTCCGATTTATGCCTCTAATTATTCATTTACGAAACAAAAGGAACCTGCCGGATGAACAGAGATTTCACTTGCTTTCTTACAAATACTCGAGCAAATAGAACATCAAAAAGTTTCCATAGGTTTTTACACAAATATGTGGTTGTTAAAAATTTTAAAGGCTGTGTTTGTATTACTTCTGTTACTTCCCACAACAACATGCATATCATGAAACAATAGTCTATGTTGCAAAACTATTTTCTTGAAATAAAGTACACAGCTGGATCAATTCCAAAAGTTGTATTTCTGAAATATAGCATTTTTGTTATATAGGCGATAAGGGAGGTATTACCCTTTTAAAATCACTACACACGCGAAAACATGTTTTCTTTAACCACTGCCCAGTGGCAGAGCTTGGATATTAGGACAGGCGCGTATTGGCACATCACACTTCGTCACAGAAATCTAATTCAAAGGCTACAGCAATCACGCAGCAAGGCTATATCAGAAACAAGTCAGGCTACGGTGAAAATGGAGACATAGGCCCTATTCGCACGGGACTAGCAGTACCTGGGGACCTCTAGTAACTTGTAATAATTGCGGAGGTCGTCTGTGATCTTAATCCCGTGCGAATCTGCCATGTCCGTAATTTGTAAAGTAAAAATTCCACCGCAAATTACCTACCATATATTGCCAAACACAGAGGTCACGTGATAATATTAGTCCCGTGCGAATCAGCATCTCAGTGATTTGGGGTTGTATTTTACCATTATGCAGAGCAGAGCCTTGACATTATCAATCATATCCGGAGGGATAATGTCAGTAAATTCGAGTAAAATACAGACTTCGCTTATCCTGTGCGAATGCGCCGCTTAAAACACAGATGTGGGTGGGGGGGGGGGGGGGGGGGCGTAATTTCTAAATCACATGAGGTCCCCAGGTAATACTAGTGCTGTGTGAATAGGGCTTTAGATAATACTTGTCTGTGATAGTTAATACTTTCCAGCTAGCCTACTAATTAAAACGTTTTCATTTTTTTAGGAGTTGGGTGAACATATGGGTGTTAACCCCTTAAGGCACAAGCCAAATTTTGCCAATCCTTGCCCATTTAGGGGGTACCCTATTTAAAGCTTTATAACTCCAGATGTAAACACCACAGAGACTTGAAAAATGGCTTAAATGAAGCAAGACATTTGTACAATTTACAATACTAACGCAGATTAGTTTATATTCATAATTTTGAAAGAAATAAACTGCCACAAATGCAATTGTTTTGACAAAAAATCAAAAATAAATTTGCACTTTTTAAGTTTGCAGTGAAATACTGAGAGATATGAGATATACAGGAGGTTAAACTACACCTGTGCTGGATCAAAAACTTCTTGACCACAAGTTCATAAAATCTAAGGGTGGATATGTAGAACTACTATAGATGTATGAAGCAAAAACTAAGCAGTGTACCCAGCGTCTCCAAATCTATCCAAAATGTCTAAATTATGCATTGTTGTAAATCACAACATATTCACATATTTCAATACAAATCAATTGTTTTGACTCAAGAAAATCACTGTTGCATAATTTTCAAATGGGAATTACAAGCTTTCAGTCAGTACAGTGGTCTAAAATAGCTAGGTGTCCAGAAACATATCCAAAATCTCTCCAAAATTGAATAAAATGCTTTTTGTCCATTATAAAGCATATAAATGAGCCCCTTATGAAGGTTTAAGATGAAACATTGCTATCAGATTTAAAAAATAATGCAAAAATATTGTCACACAATGCAGTACAGTACCTAAATGTGTGATAATTAACTCGTGTGTATTTCTATACTCTGTACTCTCGTATGTTTTCTTGTATGAGGGTAGGACAACATGAAAACAATTTTCGACCGCCCACCACGTTTTGGCAATGGTCCAACTCTGACGTCATCACTGTGGCATGCTTCACAAAAACTATTACACTACTATCTAACGCTATCATTTACAGTGTGAAATATTCACATTATATAACACCACTAACCTATTTAAAGATACTTAATTTCAAAAATAACGTATATAACCGAAATATTTTGAGCAGTAATACGAGCATAGCAATGATGAAATCTCCTCTATGTTCAGTAGATAGAGACAGAGACAGTATCAATGACACTGTCCTATTCGCTTCTGTTTTGCTCCAGAAAACCATGTTAGCTAGGTCTATCAGCAAACATATGGCTTAGCTATGTCCAGAAGTCCTCAATAATAATAGTATTTTCCAAGAAATTACGAAATATCGTTGACCACCTTTCGTTAGCTGCAACGTATTTTTATGCTAACATAGAGTGAATGCGCAAGTGAATGCGATGCTAAGAATATTTTCTGTTACGCTGACCTATAAAACGCTATTCCAAAAGCAGAATTAGACATGTTATACATCGTTAGAAAGCTCATACTCTCACCTACTGAATAAATGAATTGTCAATCAAGCCAGACTGTACTAAAAAGGGCGACGACGCCGTAAACAACAGGTGTGGTATTACGCACAGCTATTTTGGAAGATACCCAGGCGTCACAGATGCGCCTATATTTCCCAAACTGATTGTCCAAGACAATATATGACCACGCAGTCTCAAAAGGGACATCTCTACACGTAAAACCAACAGTAAGGTTTTATATTTATTTAATATTTAGTCCCAGATATTGACTGTAGAATGACATGGTATCATTTTTAAAAACTTTTTCTCGTTTATTTCGTTGTTCATTGAGCAGCGTTTTCACTGCTGTATAGGCATATCTTAGGGCTGTTGTCGGGTTTATCTTGTTGCTATGACGGAATATGATTTTTTAGTGGTGAAAGAATATTTTTATGAATGCCAAGATAGACAATATTGTCCATTATGTCAAGGGTGGGGGGTGTTTTTTAGATGAGACTGCAGGGAGGGGGTGCGTGTTAAATGAACGACCAGAGCGACAATGGTGGGGCTGCGAAACTCTGTCTTCGGCATAGTTGTCGTGTATCGTCTACTAATGAAACTAAAACAACGCGTTTCTGTTTTAAACTCACACTTTGGTTGCAGTAGCACCGAATGTTTGAGTTTAGTAATGTAGGCACGCCGGCGTGCCGACCACTAGGGGGTGTGCACTAAGAGGTTAAACAAACAAACTTAATAATACAGGCCAAGTTTGACAGGATGACTTCAAATTTGAGGGCAGTTTACTGGAGTTTGGCTTGTCTTCACACCCCCACTGCCTGACAACAGCCAGGAGTTGATGCGGAATGCGGATGTGCAAATGTACTCTCTCCCCTCTGGCAGGCTATTTAGCAACTGAACAATCAAACAAACATTATCAGTGGAATAAACTATATTAACACAGTAGGCTACTGTAGTATGCTACCGAGGATAAATTGACGATAAATTTGCATAAGCCAATATATTTGAGGAAAAAGGATTTTAATGATATTGAAACAGCAACACCAGACCACAGATAGTGGGATGAAATTTGCTCCAATTAAATTACAAAGGCTACATTCCAGTTGGTCCACCTCGCAAATCAACAACTCGGCGCAACACTTTGTTCAGATGATCAATGTATCTGTTGCAGAGATCAATGTATCTGTTGCTCTGTGTGTTGACACGCAATACGGATGTGCGAATGAGTCTGAACGATCCAACATCATTATCAGCGGAATAAACTATATTGACACTGTAAGCTACTGTAGGATACAGTGCTACCGAGGATAAATTGACGATACATTTTCCCAAGACTTCTGGACCACAACAACCATTGTTTCAGAAACTGCTGCACATAATGAAATTTATAATCACAAAAAAATAGACAGATGAGGTTTTCCTTGGTTGTTGAATCACCTTGGATTTCTACATTCACTTCAATGAGCAGCAAGCGCTTTTGCCCTGAAGTATGCACAGTAGAGACGGTATCCCCGTTACTTCCTAGGCTTCACCGCCTGGCCCCTCCTACCATCTCCAGTTCTTATGTACGCAAGATGGTCTGCGCACATCTTTGCCAGTCTCCCTCAAAAGTGCCTCAAAAAAAAAAAAACATCAGACAAAACAAATCACGGGAATGCCGAGGTAGAGACAGCGGTAATGAACCAACATTATCTACGCTCGTTTCTTTTATTTTAAGGCTGACGCGCGTAAGTTGGTGTAATCGATGACGTTGTCACTGAGAATGCGTCAACATCAATATTTTAAAACGACGCATCATTTAAAAAAAATTTTTTTTATGAATTTACCTTTTTGATTTCTAAAACGCTTCAATTCATTATAACAAATGTTTTTCTTCAATATCACTACGTAATTGCTACGTAACGTCAGTCGGTTTTGGCTTCAGTCATTGGTTGGCTCCAGTCAACGCTACAGTTTTAAAAAAAATTATGGCGGCTGCAGCAGAGTCCGACTCGGTTCCAAAAATAGCTGCGTGTAATACCACATGTGTTGTTTACGCCACTGTCGCCCTTTTTAGTACAGTCCGGCTTGATTGACAATTCATTTATTCAGTAGGTGAGAGTATAAGCTTTCTAACAATGTATAACATGTCTAATTATCTCCGCCAGGCGGGAGCCTGGAGGGGACTACGCATTTGTACGCGTGTGTGCGTGTGTACGTGTGTGTTTGTGTATCTGTCCGCAGCTAATCTCGCATACTACTGGGCCGATCAGCCTAATACTTGTTGTACATGCTGACAGCAGGCCAAGGACCTGAATTCTCAAATATTTCGCAAATCGGTCAACGACAAGTATTTTATTTGAATTAATTTCCATCATTATCCATTGAAATACATTGAGTGCTAACTCCTCACTCCTCCTAACTGGCCGGTAGGGGCTGCAAGTGATCAACAACTGCTTCCATTTGGAATGAAAGACCAGCGATGTAAAATGTCAATTTCAATGTTGAAATGGCAACAAAACAGTCCGCCAACTAACGGGGTACGTTAATGTTTGAATTTGTGGCAATTATTTTGTTGGCATTTACACGTTGAAATTTATATTTTACATCACTGGTATTTTGGAATTGTTCCTGTCCAGTGCCAGACTATAACGTCAACGTTAGCTCTGTCTAACACATCGTGGCTATTATGAATGAAATTAGCTAACATGTCACCACCTTTACGTTACTTCACTGAATCAGCGCTTTTGGGATTTTCAGTGGCACATGGTAAAAACTCGTAATATTGTATGTCTGGTTGCATTGATTGTGTAGCCTCTATTGTTGCATCAGCAAAGCTAACACTCCTGGCGGAGATCTGCACTCTTCTAGTTTTGCTTTTGGAATAGCGTTTTATATCTCAGCGTAACCGAAAGATTTCTCATCATCGCATTCAGTTACACATTCACTCTGTGGTAGCAGTAAAAGACACTGCACCTGAGGAAACGTTTCATGTCGTCCCATTCGCATACAAGAAAACATACGAGAGCACAGAGTATAGAAATACATACAAGAGTTAATTATTACACATTTAGGTACTGTACAGCATTGTGTGACAATGTTTTTGCATTATTTTTTAATCTGATAGTAATGTTTCATCTTAAACATTCCTAAGGGGCTCATTTATATGCTTTATAATGGACAAAAAGCATTTTATTCAGTTTTGGAGAGATTTTGGATACGTTTCTGCACCCCTAGATATTTTAGACCACTCTACTGACAGAAAGCTTGTAATTCCCACTTGAAAATGATGCAACAGTGACTTTCTTGAGGCAAAACAGTTGATTTGTAGTGAAATACGTAAATATGTTATGATTTACAGCAATGCATAATTTAGACATTTTGTATGGATTTGGATATGCTAGGTACACTGCTTAGTTTTTGCTTCATAAATCTATAGTACTTGTACATATCCACCCTTAGATTTTATGAACTTGTGGTCAAGAAGTTTTTGATCCAGGACATGTATAGTTTAACCTGCTGGAAATATGCAATCTCTCAGTATTTCATTGCAAACAAAAAAAGTGCAAATTCATTTGAGTTTTTGTCTAGACAAGTGCATTTGTGGCACTTTATTTCTTCCAAAATGATGAATATAAAATAATCTACATTAGTATTGTAAATGGTACAAATGTCTTGCTTCGTTTAAGCCATTTTTCAAGTCTCTGTTGTGTTCACATCTGGAGTTATAAAGCTTTAAATAGGGTACCCCCTAAATGGGCAAGGATTGGCCAGATTTGGCATGTGCGCTTAGAGGTTAATGTAAGACAGAGTCAGATAAATTTGTTTTCCTCCTTGCGACTATATCTGAATAAACTTGTTTTCCTCCCTGTGACCACAGATAAATCCTTAGTTATATTTCCATTAATAAAAAATATGCCTATTTAAAATGTTTTTATATATTTTTATATATTTTATATACTATTTAGAAACATATTTTTTTATTTACCTATGGTAGTGTTCAATGGTTAAAAATACACATTTTAGCATCACTAACTCATACGCTGGATGGGGCTATTTCACTGGGGGAGTTTAAAGAAACAATCCCCAGCTAGACATAGCTTAATTGAAGGTACCTTTTTGATAATTGCACACTTCTAGATTTCAAGGCATGTCATTTATTTATTTATTTGATTCATTTATTTGCTTACTTATTTTTTGGTATTACACCCTCGATAAAAGCTGGACCTATTATCAAACTGGGTGTCACACTACATTGTGTAAGCTACAGAGTGGACAGTGACAGTGTGATTCTTTGGGTCCAAGACAAATTTGTACAGGAGCTGATCAGTGGACCACCTCGAAAACATTTTGAAGTGCAACTGAAAGTTGCGAAGAGTCTCTCAGTCTCACCCAAAGAAGAGCTGGCATATAGTAAGGTACGTAACTGTACCAGTTAATTAGAAGTTTCTTCTAAATGTTTGTTAATAAATGTATAATGTCCCTGTGGCAGGGCTCGGTTTGTGGGAGAAGTTCAGGGCAATCGATGGACCACGCCTACTGGTTAAATAGGCACACGCACCAATGCATCAATAATTAGTCCAGGTATTTAAAGTGTGCTTTCTTCCCAGTAGGTATCTGTGAATGAGGGATTCACAATCCGAAAGACAGTGGAAGTTACCAGCAAGGAGAAAGCTGAAAAGCTGTTTTTTCATTTTGTCTTTGTTATTTTAGTTTGTTGTGTTAGTTTATTATTTTTACCCGGATCCCGTGAGGGTGAAAGGCAAAGCTGTTTCATTTATTTTTGTACTGACCCCACTCTCTCTCTCTGATAAAATAAATACTGGAATATTCTGGAATTCTCGCATCACACTGTGTCCAACTCTTCTGTCCATCAAAGGTATGTGTCGCGGCGTGCAACAATTGGTGTTAAAACCCGCGACAGAAGAGCCTTTGACGATGGAAACCTCTCTGCTGGTTAAAATGGTGAAGCAGCTGGCCCAGATGCAGGAAACCAAACACCAGGCTCTCCGCAGTCTGCAGGAACAACAGCAGCAGGCTATACAAGCTATGTCTGCATCACAGGCTGTGGATTGAGCCATCCTGACGCAGTTGCTGAGGGAAAGAACATCAAATTCCACCCTGACCCCCACCCTCCTGGCTACTGTGAAGTTACAGAAGATGGGCCCGAAGGACGACCAGGAGGCGTTTACTGAGTTGTTCAAACGAAGGATGAAGTGCTGAGTCAAGTAGCTGACCAAGTAATTAAAATTGATGGTAGGCCTCTTGACCAGCAGAGCTATTTCTGTATAATTAAAGACAAATTATATCGGGTATGTCAGGACCCATATACTAAGGAGGAAAATACACAGATTTTGGTACCAAAAAGCTGCCGGAAAATATTTTTTCAGGCGGCTCATAACAATGTGATGGCAGGTCACTTGGGACAGGATAAAACACTCGATCAATGGTTTGATTTTACTGGCCGGGCAATGGGGTGACATCCATCAGTGGTGTGTGGAGTACCCAGTATTCCAGAAAGTAACTCCAGTGGCCATTCCAAAAGCTCCATTGCAACCGCTTCCTTTAATAGAGGTCCCCTTTGAAAGAACAGGCATGGAACTCATCGGACCATTAGAATGAAGTGCCAGAGATTATCATTTAATGCTAGTCCTAGTGGAATATGCAACATGATACCAGAGGCAGTAGCCCTTCACAATATATTGGCTAAGACTATTGTGGAAGAGCTATTTCACTTTTTCTCCCGAGTGGGAATCCCAAAAGAGATTCTCATGGACCAGGGCACATCATTCATGTCACAAGCACTAAAAGAACAGTACAAATTGTTGGATGTGAAGTCTATTTGAACCAGCATTTACCACCCTCAAACCGATGGGTTGGTGGAGCGGTTGAATATAACTCTGAAGACACTCAGTGTGTTTACGTACACAGTTGAAATCGATCAATATTAATAGCTCGATTTGGCCAAAGATTAGATTTAATTGGATTACTAATGTTGTCCCAATATATATGACTCGGAAAGAATCGATTTATTGACCAAGCTGTGTCTGACGAAGGCTCCTTATAAATCCTGCTTCCTCCAATTTGTCGTAACTTTTTTTGAATAGTTCGCCATTCCGCATTTTTCTTCCATCCATGTATTTTAGGATATTTAACTCCTTTAGTTGCGATAGCATGAAGTTGGTCTCCTCGTCCGTCCAGAAATGTGTTTATTTCGCCATGATACTATTGAGGGCAAAACAGAGCTTTAGAATTTTTTTTTTTTTTTTTAGTTCATTATAGTGATGATAGAAGTGACAATAATGAAGTTGTCAGTGCTGTTGGCCTTGATCGATCGCCGTACAAGGTTAATGTGAAGTAGCTAGCACAATCGGACAGCACTAACCCATAAAAATGTACTTTGAATAGTACTTGCTCAATCGAACGGTAAATGTGAAAAACTTTCAATTATAAGCCGCGTTTCCACTGCAGGAACTTTCCCCAGGAACTAGGAACCAGCAGGAACCAGGGTCTAAATTAAGTTCCGGGGACTTTTTTTACCCCCCAAAAAGTCCCTGCTCGGGGTGTAGTACTTTCGAAAAGTACAGGAACTTTTGGGGTGGGGCACAAGCACTGAACATTTCTGATTGGTCGAGTACTCGCAGCATTTTATTTCAACCGCCATTTTTAAAAATCTGCAGCCGCAAACAGACTTATTATTTTCAAAATAATAACTTGAATTCAAACTTTTATGTTGTGTGGCGCAGTAGCCTACTTTTGGTTATAGCCTGTCAACATCTACAGATGAGAAATTAAGATTTAGGATTATAACGTGTGCTCTTCTGTTCTTTTCTTGCTTTAGCATTAAGTCTGTTTTATAAAATATTAAGCATTCATGCTGGGACAACATATTACATACCAAAACATTCAAAAGATTTAATTCATTTGCTGAATATTTTCATCCAGATTTTCTTTGTTAGCCTGTTATAATTGACTCAAAGCGCTTGCTACAGTTATGTGAGGTATGCGGTAGTTCTGCATAATGGGGATACAGTAAAAGCAAACTGGAAAAAATCACCTTCCGCACTTTTTGTCAGGGTAAAATAACAGGTTAATTCTAATAATCGCCCCTTTTGCTTCTTCAAACTGCCATAATTTTACTCTGTGATTCTTCAATTCCACAAAAAGACCAGGAAGACTAGACATATGAACTCTAATTTATGGTGCATGGTTCGCATCTGGAGGGCACACTTCAAGTATTTAGCTGCTCTGCTAGCAGTAACTTTAAAAGATGAAAGCAAACTGGCTGTACTACTGCAATATTAATTAAAATTTTCACACAAATCCGAGTTTTCATTCTATTTATTCTTGTCATTTTGCGATTATATGGAAATGACAATGACAGTCGAATTAATCAATTCAACAGCACATTGTTTACGACGTGTGCACATTTTCTGCTATAAATGTTGTTACCAGTTATTTGTGGAATGTGAATGCATTCTGTCGCCTCGGATTTTAAGACATGAAAGTGAATGTTTGCATAAAAACATAATGAATGTGTTTGAGAGGATATATAAAACAGTTACAATCTGTATATTGGTCTGTTATATCCTGTTTGTTGCATAACAACGGTCCAAGTCGAACTACCAACGAGAGTTTTGCTTGACAACGGTAAAATATGCCCAAACGGCCGCGGAAGAATATTTCAGTTTCAGGTGATTAAGTCGATAAAAATCAATAAATACTAAAGTAACCAAATATAGTTATTGTTGGTAACTCGTAGTACAAGTGGAATAACCCCCTCCGGGCTGTCCCATTATTGGAAAATAATGTACTTTGGTGGCAGTATGGAGTTACAGAAGAAATCATACAACCGACGGACCGACAAGAACGTTGCTTTTTCATATGTCAGCGGACTAATTTGCCTAATCGTCGCGGGTCTTTAGACCGCGGTGGAAACGCAGACAACAATGGGCTGAAGGAACCTTTTAAGCCGCGTTTCCACCGCAGGAACTTTACCCCGGAACTAGGAACCTTTTGAGGAACTCAGTGCGTTTCCACCGCAGGAACTAGGGTCTAAATTTAGTTCCGGGGGCTTTATTTTACCCTCAAAAAGTTCCTGCTCGGGGGGTAGTACTTTCCGAAAGTACAGGAACCTTTTGGGTGGAGCTTGCAGCGCTGAACATTTCTGATTGGTCGAGTACTCGCAGCATTTTTTTGTGTTTATTTTCAACCACCATGTTTAAAAATATGCAGCCGCAAACCGATTTATTTTCATAATAACGTCAAATCAAACTTGTATGTTATGCGGCGCAGTAGCCTAGTTTTGGTTATAGCCTGCCAACGTCTTTGAATTATAACGTGTGCTCTTCTGTTCTTTTCTTGCTTTAGTATTCGTTTTATAAAATGCTAAGCATTCGTGCTGGGACAGCATATTACGTACCAAAACATTCAAACGGATTAATTCGGTTGCTGAATATTTTCTTCCGGATTTTCTTTGTTAGCCCATTGTAACTGACTCAAAACGTTTGATACAGTTATGTGAGGTATGCGGTAGTTCTGCGTAATTCACATTGGTGATACAGTAAAAGCAAACTGGAAATCACCTTCCGCACTTTTTGTCATGGTAAAATAACAGGTTAATTCTAGTAGTCGTCCCTTTAGCTTTTTCAGACTGCCGTGATTTTACTCTGCCATTCTTCAATTCCACAAAAAGACCAGGAAGACTATGGGCTAATTTATGGTGCATGGTTCGCATCTGGAGGGCACACTTTGCTGCTCGGCTAGCAGTAACTTCGAAGGAAAGCAAACGGTGGCTGTACGTACCACTGCTAATTAAAATTTTCACGCAAGTCCGAGTTTTCGTTCTATTCTTGTCATTTTGCGATTAGCCTATATGGAATTGACGATGAGAAGGTAATAAAACAGCAAATTGTTTACAACGTGTGCATGTTTTCTGCTGTTGTTGCCAGTTATACTGGAAATGTGAATGCATTCTGTCGCCTCGGATGTCAAGACATGAAAGTGAATGTTCGCATAAAAACATAACGAATGTGTTTGAGAGGATATATAAAACAGTTACAATCTGACTATCGGCCTGTTATATCCTATTTGTTGCATAACGACGGTCCAAGTTCAACTACCAACGACAGTTTTGCTTGACAACGGTAAAATATGCCCAAACGGCTGCAGAAGAATATTTCAATTCCAGATGATTAAATCGATAAAAATCAATAAATACAAAAGTAACCATATATAGTCATTGTTGGTAACCCGTTGAATAAACCCCTCCGGGCTGTCCCGGTTATTAGAAAATAATGTAGGCTACTTTGGTGGTAGTATGGGGTTACAGAAGAAATCATAGGACAGATGGGCCGACGACAACTTCGCTTTTTCATACGTCAGTGGGTTAATTTGCCTAATCTTCGCGGAACTTTAGACCGCGGTGGAAACGCAGGCAACCATTGTTTGAAGGAACCTTTTAGTTCCTGGAAAAGTAGTTCCTGGGACTAAAAGTTCCGGGTAATTTGGTGGAAACGCGGCTTTAGTTCCTTGAAAAGTAGTTCCTGGGACTAAAAGTTCAGGGTACTTTGGGCGGAAACGCAGCTAATATATACACCCTCAATAAACGGCAAAAGTCCCAGTAGAAGATTGAATTAAATCTTTTAAAGTTATATATTTTCTGAAACGTTATCAATTCCGCTTGGCCCACTGTGAGCGTGTAGTTGCTATGTAAATTACGGAACATGCGCAGAACGCATAGGCCAATTTTTGGCCTAAGTGTATACATGCCGTGGTAAATCTACCCCCAACCGCATTATCTAGGTATGTTAGTCCGACTCTGAAAAAATCGATTCCGTACGATTTCAGTCGGACTACAATGTTTACATGGTAAACAGTTTTAGCCGGACTAAGACAATAAATCGACTTTTTCAAACATCATGTAAACCCACTGAATGATTTGTAAGTTCGCCAGCAATCATATTCAAAATTGGGACTAACTAATTGGCCCCTTGTTATTTGCTGTGAGAGAGGTTCCACAAGCCTCTACGAGGTTTTACCCATTTGAGCTCTTGTATGGGTGAAGGCCCCGTGGCATTTTAGACCTGTTGAGGTTGAGAGGAGGGAACAAGCCAAAGTAAAAATTGCACGTGAACATTTGCTCCAGGCAAAGGAACAACAGAGACATAACAACATATCAGGGGAGTTTGATGGTGAATATTTAAACCAGGAGACAAAGTCCTAGTCTTACTCCCATTGTCAGCATAGAAATTACTTGCTCAGTGCCAAGGACCTTTTGAGGTCAGACGGCGAATTGGGGATGTAGATTATGAGGTTATTAATTCTGACAGGGGTGGAGCAGAACTTTGGTTGCAGGAGCAATGAATGTCTGAGTTGAACAATCTAAGCACGACAACGTACCAACCACAATGGGGTGTGCGCTAAGTGGTTAAGTAAGTGTTTATAACTTCATTCCCTTATGCAATATTGTCATTCAATTTATATCAGAACCTTCAGTGCATATGTTTAGCAAATGCCATTATGCCATATGCATTTCATGACGGCAGATTTATTGATTTTCTTCAAAAGTTACAACAGCTAACCACTCTGGGGTTTCTACTTCCAACCTTTTTACTTGGCTACTGTAGAAAACCTTATTATCAGCAAAGGCCACATTTTTAAATTAATGTTAATGCCCTGTTCTCTATCTACCGCCATACAAATAATTAGTACGTCTGTACTTTCTACAACATCCCATTAAAAATATTCCATTTCAAAACATGACCCATTCATAATTATAACTAGTAGTAGTCTACGTGAAAAAAGTACATTTGTACAACAATTTTTAAATGCAATTTCACTCGTTCCTTGAACAACTGAACAGCTGAGGCCAAAGTTTATATACACCTAGGCTTAAAGACATTCAAACTCAAATTTTCACACATTTCGTGTTACCATTGTAAGGTAAAATTTCAATTTTCCTAATAAACTCTGTTATCCCTTCACAACAGGACATATTCTTCCATGGCGTGCACACAGGTGGAGTTGTAAAAATTCCACTGCCGTAAATGAGTGGAGCTGAGTGGAGCCATAAAATGCCCCAGGATAGGGACGGCAGCTGAAAGCTGCATGGGACTGTCTTTTGCAATCTTAAAATGGCTTACCCTCCTGGAAGAGTTGGAGGAATCAGGTGACAGGATATTACCCTCTTGGAGCTGTGGCCATACCAGGTGGAGGGTCAAGAAGAACTTCAATTGGGGGCCATGAACGGCTGCTCTGAAATACATGGACACTGGCCCAGGCTCTCCTGGGTCAGACAAAACTACTACCATGGACTGAAAGAATGCATCATATGTATTTGCATGCAGATAACTAAGGATCCCGTCTTTCGGATGAGACGTTAAACCGAGGTCCTGACTCTCTGTGGTCACTAAAGATCCCATGACACTTATCGCTAAGAGTAGGGGGTTCCCCGGTGTCCTGGCCAAATCCCAGATCTGGCTCTTGCAAACTTGCCACTAAAAATCATCCCCAGACTAAATTGGCTAAATAAATGTTCTCTCCCTCTCCACCTTCGCTAATGTGTGGTGAGCGTTCTGGCGCAAATTGGCTGCCGTGCATCACCCAGGTGGGTGCTACACATTGGTGGTGGGTGAGGTGAGTTTCCCTTCACTGTAAAGCACTTTGAGCATTTGGAAAAGTGCTATATAAATGTAATTAATAATAATAATAATAATAAAAGGATGATATGATAAATGTGGGGGATTGTGAATAATATCATACATAGACAAGCACACTGAACGGGTATGACATGGTATGTGGGGTTATGATCACAAGTATGTAAAGCATAGTATATTTATACATAGGTATGCCTACATACAAGTGTCTGGGTCACAGATGGGTCACCACCATGGACTCCCATAGAGAAGTATTTGGAGAACTGATAGGTAAAATCATAGGATCACGTGCCATCGTACAAAGTATCTTGTTACCACTGGATTTTGATACTTCTCCTATGTCTACAGAGTAGGGGGGAAGTGCAGTTTCTCTCTTTCTGGAGAAGTAGGGGGGCTTCTTGGTGGGGCAGATGTTACCGGCCTATTCGTGTCCAGACCTTATTTGGGCAAACCCAGGGAGCTGTGGGGTCTGGAAGGCTTTCTCAGGATTGAATTTAACGGAAGTCCAAAGAAACATTCGGGGAGAATCTGTTTAACAGTTCTCCTGGTACCACAGTCTTTGCTGTACAGAATATTTGGGCATTCATCAATACTCACTTTGTGTTCCTTTTCTTTGTCCTAATTTGTTAGTTTGTATGTCTTTTATTTTCATAGTGGTCTTTTGTCTTGCTTTGTAAAATAAAGTGTGCACCTTTTCTGTCATTGAAACTGCCTATCTTCGGTTATTGCCAACGGTCATATTGTGTCATAATGAACAGTTATTTCTCTTTTTCAGAAAAGCCAATGCACGTATACACGAACCCATATTCACATACATCTCCACTTTACAGGATTTAAAGTTAATGGAGTCAGATAAACATGTTTTCCTCCCTGCGACTAAATTTAATTCCTTACACCATATATTTCCTGTGTTAAGTCAATTAGGGCATCTAGTTTGTTCAAATCAGAGGTAATTTTAAAACAATCGATTAGAGGCAGATTTATTTCAGCTTTAATTCACTATATCAGAATTCCAGTGGGTCAAAAGTTTACATACACTTTGTATTTGGTTTGCCTTTTAATTGCTTAACTTGAATCAAACGCTCGGGGTAGCTTCAAGGTTCTCAATACTTTGCCGGAATTTTTGCCCATTCCTCCAGGCAGAACTGGTGTAACTCAGTCTGGTTTGTGGGCCTCCTTGCTTGGAAATGATTTTTCAGTTCAGCCCACAAATTGTCTATGGGATTTAGGTCAGGGCTTTGTGATAACCACTCCAATACTTTCACTTTGGTGTCCTTACACCATTTTGTTACAACTTTGGAGGTATACTTAGGATCATTGTCCTGCTGGAAGACAAAGTTGTGACGAAGTTTTAACTTTCTAACCGGTGTCTTGGGGTGTTGCTTCAGTATTTCTCGATAATCTCCCTTCCTCATGATGCCGTCTAATTTCTGAAGTGCACCAATCCCTTTTCCAGCAAAACACCTCCACAACATGATGCGGTCACGCCCATGCGTCACAGATGGGATAGTGTTCTTCAGATTAAAAGCCTCTCCCTTTTTTTTTTACTTTCTAGATGATAAAAGCTGAAATAAATCTGTCTCTTAGCTATTATTTTGAAATGACATCTTATGGAATTAAGTAGTTACCCTAATTGACTTAACACAGGAGATGTATGGTAACATGAAATGTGTGGAGTTGTGAAAAATTGAGTTTGAATGTCATTAGCCAAGGTGAATATAAACTTTTGGCCTCAACTGTACATACGATCACTTGCAAGTACCATATTTTCTTTGTACAATAGTCTGTGATCATGTCAAACGTAACGTAAATGCCCATTCTGCAGAAAACATTGTTTAAACTATTCAATCCACTCATTTGTGGTCATTTCTTTGGTACTACTGTTATTTTCTGATATGCAAACATTGCTGGGAAATATATCTGTGCATGCTATTGTCCAATGTCAAATGTTCTATTTGTCAGAATGGTTACCTAGTTCTGCTTCTCAAATTGTCATGTAAGGTCAGTGATCCATTCTGAGTAAGAGAGCAAAGAGGAGTCTTCCTTACAGCTAAGCCTATCAAAATGCCTTATAAACCTTATAAACACAAAAAGTGGATCTCAGGAGAAACTAGAAATACCGCCTCGCGGTTGTATGCCTCCACCAACCAGTAGCTAGTTTGGATATAAAATGTCACCACTTCATCATTTTATCCTATTTGACATTTGTGTGAAACTTTGTCATAATTAGCGTATGAAATTTTGAATTAAGGCCAAAAAGGTGTTTTGTGAGGTCACAGTGACCTTGACCTTTGACCACCAAAATCTAATCAGTTCATCCTTGAGTCCAAGTGGATGTTTGTGCCAAATTTTAAGAAATTCCCTCAAGGCATTCCTGAGATATGGCGTTCGCGAGAATCGGGACGGACGGACGGACGGATAGACGGACGGACGGACAACCCGAAAACATAATGCCTGTGGCCACGGCTGCGCCGTCTCGGAGGCATAAAAACAGAAAACAGAGCAGGAGAGAGGGGTACACAAGTTGCGAGCTCGAGAGCTGAAATTGAAGGACATTGCTGATAATGTTGTAAATGAACGCTCATTGGATGGCTGTCAAATCAGTAAAGTCGGGGAATTTGTGTTGCATTTCTGATGATGCCAGTCTGCTATACTTCGAATTGCAGCACCGCACCATTTGTCACAGCCATTGTTTTATATATATAGCAAATATATATAAAACGTGCTAAGCGGTAAACGTTGATCAGACTGCACAAATTCACATAAGGATAACTGTAACCCACAACCATTTCTCAAAGCAAACACATTGCAAAAAGTAATTATATCTGAAGAAAAACATGTTTTCAACATACAAAAATGGCCAGTTACTCACACATACAAAGCATTATAGTGCTTAAGACTGCCATTATAGTCATTAAGACTGCCATTAAAAGCACTGATATCAAAATTACACCAAGTTACAATAAACAATATTGGCCATCTTAGCTAATACAAATTAAACATGCTGTATTCAAAGCAATGCTGCTACCCAATGTTTCCTAAATTATTTCAAGAAACTTCGCCCTGTGTTTTGTCATCTTACCATTTGTACCATTGTACCATTTTGTTGTCATTTTACTTTCATCTACTTTAAAGTCTCGTTTCAAAATGGGACACAGCAAAGGGAATTTAAAATATAATAGTAATAATAATACATTTTATTTATCAGGCGCCTTTCTGAACAATCAAGTCACCTTACATGATATTAAAATGGTTAAAAAACAACAAGACACTACAAAAATGGACATGATATTAAAAATGGTTTGGGTGATGGACAGGAGAAAGCCCAACCACCAAGAGTGGAGTGGCGAGATGTGGGGACAATTAAAAGTCTTGCAGAGGAGGAGCAGAGCGAGCGAGTGGGTGTGTGGTCCAAGAGAAGATCAGTGCGATAGGCTGGAGCTAAACCATGAAGCGCACTGTAGGTTAGCAGAAGGGTTTTGAATTGTATTTGTAATTTTACTGGTAGCAGCAGAATTTGACATTCCTTTTGTTTTTTTTACAAGTCATTGCCCTATATTTTAACGATCTAAGCGCACGGTCTAAAACGCATGGCGCAAGTGCATTTAGGGCGTGTCCAAATCCACTTTTGCTAGTTTAACGGCGGATAATCTGAGCGCAAAGTAAGGCGTGTGGTTCAAAGGGGTTGTACTTAGTCTAGGGTTGAGCCAATGTAAACATTTTCAAACCGGTTCAACATTAAGCCAAATACCAGACCGGACCGGTAATACCGAACTTCACTACTAGGCGCCGCACGTGACTCAGCCACTCCCGAGTGGAACATAATGAGAGCACATGAATGAGAGTGTAGCGGCTTTACCTTTGTCAAGCAAAACTCTGGTTGGTAGTTCTATTTGTACTGTTGTCATGCAAAAACTCAGGTTGGTAGTTCTATTTGCACCGTTGCTAAGCAAAAACCTTTGGTCGTTAATTCTACGAAAACAACGATTCTATCAAGAAAAAACAGTTCCTTCTCCTTTTATACCATGCAATTAGAACCAATTTTGGTCATTTTTGTCATTACATTATTTAGTGCATGAAACCATAAGTCAATCAAATTAATCTCCCTTGCACTGTCTTGCTTTGTAAATGGCGTGATCGTGCAGTGTAGACATAATGTCTTTCTAAGACCCTCTGAAACTGGTTTTGAATGCCAGCTAGGTTCGTCGTCACTTGTCACCTAGCCAATATTAAAATTCTTGGTTTTAGGTCAGAATGGTCTCACGCCATGCTTGTTATCCCGGCTAGCTACCTATTGAATTGTATTCAAAACAGCGGTTATTATAAAAGCAATCGTTCACAAACATACGGATGAAAATGCGTCCGTAGCCATGAGTTAAATGCGAAACGCCTATTTCTACTGTCGAAATAACGGACAATTCCGATTTGTAAAGTTAGCAACGGTAACTAGAAATGTGGTTCACCAATTGTGAAATTGGACATTAAAAAGGGGAGGGGATGTAACAACAATTCAAAAGCTAAAGAATAATGTTGCTGTTTAAACTGCTGGATTTTGTAGCACACTGATTTTAGAGCTGTTAAAAAGCCGAGGTGTCCCTTTACTGAGAAATAATTCCCACCATTGGACCAATCAGAATAGAGTATTCAGCCAAGCCGTTGTATAATTAAATTTGATCTCCTTGTTTCCGGCCTCAGCACTAAATTGCGCACAGCCTATCAATCTTTTTTTATTTTTTTTGCATTCAGACACTAGTGGCTCCGTTTTTGAACAAACATGATATTATGTTAATCACGTTGTCATATTGCTTATCCCTTTAAAAGCCAGGTGCGCTTGCACCTTGGCGGATTGCTATTATAATGGCGGATTTACTAAGTAGTCGGAAAGAATGCTTCTCTGCAGAGAAATGGAACCATTATTTTTTTTTAAATATTGCGCATTGTGCACCCGCCTATGTAGGCGCATATTACTATCTTAGTAATGCGCCCTTAAATTAACAGTAAAATACTGCGCCATTGACTTAAGACCAGGTTTTTGTTGGTCAACGGCGCAATCGCTTTCCGCTGCCTCAAGATAGCAATGCGCTATCAATGCGCCTGACCACACCTCATTTTAAGACCAACACGCCCATGGGCGCTCAAATGGGCGCAAGTACATTTGCTATTTAAACAATGTTGGCGCTGGATGGGAAAATGACAACTGTGTCGGTCTGAAACTAGCAAAGACACTTCCGTTGCGCTTGGTGCCGCTTTGCGCTGGGTGTAAGATAGAGCCCATTATGTTTTTTTAATAATTTCTCTTTACATACAGTAGATATGTACATGAACTATTAACTGAACCATGGACTCAATATCTAGATTATAATTCATAGTACAATACTTCAATACAGATTTCTGAGGTTAATGGGATTCACATGCTACTTCATTTCAGGGAAGATGTTATAAAGCAGAGTCATAATTACCAGTAGGCTACCTATGTTCCTGTTAGTCCAATGTTTACTGTCCCGAAATTTAACCAGTCGTTGCTACGCCTACCATCATATACTGTACTTATCAGCAACAGAAAGAAAACTTTGTAAGAAAGAGAGAAAAAATCCCAAAGCACTCAATCTCCAGATTAGCAATTTAAAAAGCCTTTATTATTTTGGGCTAACCCAACGCGTATCGGCAGTAACTGCCTTCATCAGGGGATACAAAAACGGCACACACAGGTGCAAGACATAAGACAACAATAACAAACAGCAATTCGTCTCATTCACAAATGACATGTACAATGTCAACAATCACATCATGAATTCAAATAAATAAATAAATAAATAAATAAATAAAATTAACACTGGCGCCAATATAATTTAACAAAATAAGTAAAAAGGAAGAAAAAATGAAAAAAGAAATAGATTGGTGGTACACTGTTAGGTAAGCCAGACACATCGAAGATAACCTTCTATGAGGATATAAAAAGGGAATACATTGGGGCAATGGTTACAATGTCCACAGGGAAAAGTTCCGACTGGTCTAGCGAGCAAATTTTGAGTCACTGGAGGGGAGAGGTGACTGCAGACCAGTGCGTCCCGTATGGTAGGGGCGCGTCTAAAAGAAAATGCCGGTGGCTCAGGAAAAACCTCATTTAAGGCCGAATTGCTCTGTATAAGATTCCAATTTCGTTTTATAATATCTTTCTATTTTGAATGCCTCAGTACTATATTGGGTAATAAAATAGACTTGATTCGGTTTGGGGGATCAGATACTTTTTTTCAACAGTTGTTTTCTATCCAGAGATTTGACTTCATGTAAGTGTTGGTTAAGGAGTCCCAATCTATATCCTCTTTGTTTGAATCTTTCCTGCATTTCTCCAGCTTTTTCAATAAAATCCTCCTCCTGGACAAATACGACGTAATCTTTGAAATTGTCCAAATGGAATGTTGTTAATTAGGCTTGCAGGACGGAAACTGTCCGCCCTTACGATAGTGTTACGATCCGTGCTTTTTCGAAAAACTTTATTTCACTATTTAAATCATCAGACGTTCTGAAACAAATATTCTTGTATTATTACTGTGCAAATGTGTTATTAAAATGTGTCATTAAAACTCACCTAAAGATTTACCCAAAACTTAAAAACTCATGAAACGCATATCATCCTTTTTTTAAAATACCCCCTCACACACCACCTTCATCCCTGGACATATTTGGTCCCCCGAAAGGTTTAATAAATGGTTATGGCCGTCTATGAGACACATGCAAATGACCGAGATCAGATGCTCTCACACAACATAGTGGACCACTAATTAATAGTGTTTTAGTACGTTCTCTGATTGGGGTGTCAAATGTCTCGTATTATCCAGAACATCCCGTATTTCGATCAAATGTGATTTGTCCCATAAATACTGGACTTCTCTGCACAAGTTTGCTCAAAACCTATTCACAATGTAAAAGTCAGTAACCCTGAAGTTGAAATGTTTGTTGAACCAAGGATATATATAACATATGCCATTAGTGATTTGCATATTGGATTCTAAACATTCCTTGCGGTATATTGGCGTTTGGCTGTGGAGAACCCATGAAATTTAAAGTTACAAATTCATAGTCAGCATAATTTTTGGAGGAAAAGTAGGCCTAGCACTTTTAGCTTGCATCTTTCTGCAAGCTCTGTGGATGCTTTATTTTTATTTTATTTTTTGTCTACAATGGAAAATGTTACTTACAACACCTTTAACAGTACATTAATTTATGCTATCTTTTCTGTCCTTTGGTACCTCTTTTCCACCAACGCGAACCTAGTGCTAGTTCTAGGCTGGTGCTAGTCTCAGTTCGCAGTTGGTTCAACTTGCCAACCTTCTAAAAACCGGTTTGCTTTTCCACGGGCTTGAGAGCCACGTCATTACGTCACTGTATACGTCTCCGCTTTCCCAGCAAGATCGTTACCTATTTAAATGTATGTCCTGTAAACATACAGATAATAAACTGTCTAAATGTATAAAAAAACAACTTCATACACATATATTTAGTTAACGGCGATGAGCAAGTTTAGGTAGCAAACAACTAGGCTGAATCCTTCTAACATAATGTCCATAGCAACTATACGCTCATATCGCCTAGTTTCACTCACAGTGACCAAGCAGAATCGATAACAATTCAGAAAATATGTAACTTTTAAAGATTTCATTCAATACTTGGACTTTTGCCGTTTATTGAGGGTGTGACAGAAAATTTTGGTGCCGCTGATAATCAAATGTTTTTCACATTTACCGTTCGATTGAGAAAGTAGCCTACCATTCAAAGTACATTTTCATGGGTTAGCGTTGTCATGTTGCATTACTTCACATTAACCCTATACGGCGATCAGTAAAGGCTAACAGCACAGTACCACTTAATTCTTGTCACTTCTATCACCACTGTAATTAACTAAAAAATGGCGACAAACTACCTTTTCTGTGATAAATGTATTGTCGAGCTCACACGCATACGCTGCTGCTGACATTCTAAAGCTCCGTTTTGCCCTAACGACTATTTTGCATCCTGCGACTTGGGTTACAACAGTGAATATGTACGGATTTCTAGACGTGCTGATAGCGACTACCCCTTCTCATTTTAACCTCAAATACATGAGACAGGACACTTAAACAGTATGCTAGCAAATGTATGTCAAGTTCCATTCATTTATATGGGGTGGTCGATACATGTCCCCTTAGCAGCCAAAAGCTATAGTGCTGGACCACCTCTGACTTATTTGCCGTCACAGAAAAAAAAAACGAAGGTACTGAAAAAATAACCACTGGAGGATAACAAGGACATTTTTACTACATAACTAGGTACAGGTTGTATAGTTGCAAATCAGTTTACGTTTTCCTGACTGTCGAACGAAGGTGGTCTCACTCTACCTGTGGGTCACAAGGTTAATTTAGTTGGTCTTGGTTGGTCACAATAATCCTGCCCCCAGCCCCTGACATAAGAGGTTCTTGGTTCTAGACCAGGCAAGAGTTGGTGCCGCTTTGGAACCAACCATTCCTGAATAGCATTCTTAAACTGTAATAAATACTTTAGCATTGTTAAACTGTAGATTTCAATCAATTCAGATTCATCAGTATTGACTTTGGCAAAAGCAACATGGTCTGAACATGATAGAACACAACAGAATCCCAACACTACCAGCCAGGCAAAGAGAAACTTCCATGGCCAACCAAATTTAGACTTACAGCTTAAAGCAGGTCTACTGTACACTTTCATGTACTGTATTTGTCACAATCGGTATATCTAACTATACCAATATGTACCATAGCTGAGAAAATGGGTGTCTAGACTCACTGAATGAAGCCAATTGCTCTTACTTCTAATATTTTAAAGTTGTATATATCTGTCACAGAAGAATTCTATTAACTCTCAAATAGGTTACTTTGGTCTTCAGATAACATATCTTCAGTATCTATTGCAGCAAAAAGTTACTTGGGATAAGTAATTCTGAGTGAAATCCTTGTTTTTTAAATGACTTAAATTGTGTTTGAAACTGTTATCACCGATTTTGTTATTTATTTATGTGTGCTTATTGTCTTTCAATGAATCAATTAAACCAAAACTTCTTGATTATTTTAACTAAAGGCTAATACCTGTTTTCATTATTTTGTCAAGAGACATTACACACTGGTCAAATATTTTCATTTTTTGAATTGTATTGCTAATGTAAAAAATGAATGGATAAAAATGGTGATGCACCAGCAAAGTGGAATGTGACTTGACTTTCACTGATTATGTCATGCTCACATAGTCCTGTGATTATCATTGTTAGGTACTTGTGCTTACAACTTCTTATAACAGACTGTGCCTTAATCCGCAAGTTATTTGTAGTGTTTCTAATTCTATCATGTATTCCTATGTATTGCAATTTTTGGGAGTTGTATTTTTACATTACAGGCATTTAGCAGACGCTCTTATCCAGAGCGACTTACACAACTTTTACATAGCATTTTACATTGTATCCATTTATACAGCTGGATATATACTGAAGCAATGCAGGTTAAGCACCTTGCTCAAGGGTACAACGGCAGTGTCCTTACCCGGGAATCGAACCTGCGACCTTTCGGTTACAAGCCCAGTTCCTTACCCACTGTGCTACACTCCGTCCGTTTCTCCCTATTTCTTTGTCATACAATAGGTTTAGCTTAAAACTCACCCAAACAGAAATCATCTTGCTTAACTGTAGCCTAAATCATTTTGAGCAGGAGTCATTTGGGAGGGGGAGGTAGGGAGAAACGAAAATGGTGACGTCACAATAAATGAAATGCACCCTGCCACAAAATGCTACCGTCTGCCCGAGATCGGAGAACCATCGCTCTCGACCGGAGACCGGCGTCTTGCCGATGTGCAAACGATCTGAATACGGTGTTGTGCAGATGTCGAGACAACGTCGGTCAGATGAGGCTGTACTATCGTGGTTATAAATGTAAATGAAAAACCTTAATCATCGATGACAGCAAAAATGCTAGCAGCCGTTGCGGACAGGGCCGACAGCGCATTGTGTAGGCTATAAATAGGTTAAAGCAGACAATAATGTAGGCTAAAGTAACAAGATTTCCATCTTTGTATTAATTGCATGCAATCTTTAAAATATACAACCAAGGACATGACAGTTAGACACTTCCCCTGAGTGGCACCATCATAATACCGTAATAATATTAATAAAATAAATAAATAAATAAATAAATAAATAAATAAATAAATAAATAAATAACGGATCCTCAGATATTACGACACCGAGCCAGTCAGCATTACGCAGAATGTATGAGACTGCATTTAGTATTTTGTCTTGTCTGGTACAGTAACTGTTCTGAGAGAAGTCTCGAAATCGCTCAACAGTGTGACCACCACAAGCAGGTTTTTTAGTCAGAACTGCCACTATCAGGTTACCCATAAACGGACGCTTTTTCCCTATTCTCTATTTTTCGTATAATAATTTGTGCCTTTGTTGTTCCATGTCCGTTTACCCGATAAATAAACCGCTTGAAACAAAGCACCACTTTTCACAAACACATACATATTGTAAGGTCAGCTAACCCTATTTTCTTCCCAGTGGGAAAACTAGAAGACCATCGCCGGTTAGCCTAGCCGCATGGCTAGCCAACCCATAGACGGACACCCCCATTCAACGCTTGCCAGAGTAGAGTAAACTGTACCGAGATTGCAGCCCAGTGCCTGATTGGCCCATTTTATGCACTCGGACAGGGTCATGTTAATTGAAACTTCGTAATATGCCCATATATGTTTGGATGGACATGACATTTCTCACAAAGGTATTTCAATTACCCTAAATACCGGACAATTATTTGCCCACGTCCTTTCGAAATTTTCAATGAAAAGGACTGGACATACGCCACAAGGGACCGTGTCCAGGTTTGGGCAAGTGTCCGACTGTGAGTAAGATGACGATATATTGACACTCATGCGGTAAATTATCACTGCCAGATGTACAGCATATGCTACTTGACATAGCACGAGGAAGTGAGCGTATAAACGCAGAAGAAAACACCCACGATATTTTTTTAAACCGCAAACCCACAGTCACCGACAGTTTAAGCCATCAGTAACGCTGGGCTACCACATAAAATCAGGGAAATAAAAACGACACGTCAAAAACTTACCTTCGGCTTGTACAACCACTTTCTGAACCGGTTCATAATTAGCGAAGGGTTACCCAGGCGCTCCTCCCACTTTCTAGTTTCTTGTCCTGGGATACACCTTCAGAAGTTACCTCCTTGAAAATCAAACAAGTTATTTGAAGATGAAAACAAAAATCCGTTAGATTGCATAGGTCAGTGCTACACAAGAGCAAAAGGAATGCCGCATCCGCAGTGTGGAAGCAGAATTCCTTCTGCGCAGCGGTAGGAATCGAGGCTATTCTCTTCCTTCGTGATAGCGGCGAAAGAACGTTGTCTCCAAGTCCCATTCACCGCCGTACAAACGGCAAGAGACTCAATTACAGCTGTTCTACACCTGTGAAAACATCGCTGAACCTTCCCTTTTTCTCATCTCCGTACCTACCTTAGAGTAGGCTATGTAATCATACACATGCATATTTAACTAGACAGGCAAGCACGCCTTCAGCTAACCTTTGCTTCTGAAGCCCCGGAAGTAAGCCTGTTCTGCACATGTTGAGGGCAAAACACCGGAACTCCTATTAAAGTGAATAAGGTATAACCAACAGACCTTCCCTGGTGGTATTTTGAAACTTGGTGAACGATCGTTACGTTTCATATGAAAAGCAGATAGTGAAAAAATGTAATAAAACATGCATATTTCAATGAATATTTTCTGCAAGATTTCTGTACCAAAACAACCATCGTTTCTCAAACTGCTACACATAATGATATTTATGATCTTTAAAAATTGACCGATGAGGTTTCCTTTGGTTGTTAAATCAGCTTGGTTTTCACCAGTATTTGTTTTTTTTACGTTGAATTGAATGGACAGCAAGTTCTTTTGCCCAGAACATGCGCAGTAAAGACTGTTTCCCGTTTTTTCCTTCACCGCCTAGCAGGGGACCAGAGATTGCCATTCTCTGTGGTTTATTCCATCAACATGCATATTTAACTAGCCAGGCACGCCTTCAGCTGACCTAAACTTGTCAAGTCCCGAAAGTAACTGCACTGCTCGTGTTGAGGGCAAAACATTGGAGCTCCCATTAAACTGAATGTAGAATATCAGACTTTTGAAGGCAAAATAAAACGTCCTCGATGGTATTTTGAAACTCAATTGACGACCGTTACGTTTTATATGAAAAGCAAATTGAAAAATATGCATTATGTAATAAAATATGCACATTTGAATAAATCGTTTCCCAAGACTTCTGGACCGAAACAACCATTGTTTCAGAAAGTGCTGCACATAATGAAATTTATGATCACAAAAAAATGGACCGAATAGCCTAGGTTTTCTTTGGTTGTTAAATCACCTTGGATTTCGGGGGGTGCTGTTGGAAGCATCTCCCTATCGCTCCTGAGTCAGTTACCAAATTTATATATTAAATCTTGCAAAATTGCATATATTTCTGTTTGGTCAGGCGTCTGAAGAGACCTCTAAACAATTCAGACCAAACTTGAGAAATTTACGTTTGTACTCGGCCAAAAACAAAGTCTACAAGAGTAGGCCGCAACAAGCCCGTGCCCTCTCCTGATTCACCCCCGCCGCCAGGTGCTGGGGCTAATGTTGGCCCCATGGGAACACTGACTGTGGAGCTGCTACAATCCATGATGGGCTCCCTCAAAACCGATATTTTCGGTAAAATTGACACTCTCTCTACCAATCTCAGGTCAGAGATATCATTAGTCAAAGACGAGCTTAAAAAATCTATCGAGAGTATACAGAATAAGCTTTACGCACATGGAGCAGCCTTATCGGAGCTGGAGCGCGGTGCTACGGACCACAGCATTCGCATTAGCGAGCTAGAGGCTAACGTCGGCTCACTAACAACTAGGGTGGCATACCTTGACAACAGATGCGAGGACCTGGAAAGTAGAATGCAGAGGAACAACATTTGTCTTCTGGGAGTACTGGAGGGAGTGGAGGGCCCACAACCAATGGAGTTTGTCGCCCAGCTGCTTCAGGAGCTGCTCGGCCTGGAGGAGAAACCGCAGCTAGACCGGGCCCACCACACCCTGCGTAGCCAACCCTGGAATGGAGAACCTCCGCGACCATTTGTCATCAGGGTGCATTTCTTTCATGTCTGTAACAACATACTGAAGAGATCTGGAGAAGCATCTCCTCTCCTCTACAAGGGCAGGAGAGTCTTGATATTTGCGGACTACACCATGGCTGTGACTAAGAAGCGGGCTAGCTCTGAAGCTGTGAAACGCCAGCTACGCGCCTGCCCTGGCGTGAAGTTTGGCCTCATCTACCCTGCGGTTCTGAGACTGACTCTACTGGACAACTCCACGCACAGATTTGAGGACCCGGCTCTTGCGTCCGATTTCATTAAAAAAAACGTGAAAATGGCTGTTGTACCACATGGTGTTTGACAAATGGTCGATTAGCTGGTCGTGTTAGCTGGCTAGTTAGCAGGCTAGCTGGCATGCTGGTTGGCTGACGAAGCTAACTTTGCTGGGTTCACTGATACTTGAATGCTGTTTTTTTCTCACTTCCAATCCATGTTGGTGTGTATGCAGTTGACATCCCACTATAATGCGATATAATGCAGATATGCATATACTGTATATAATTTTTTTATTCCACTCACGTTATTGCTTTTTATTTGTATCATTACTATATTATTTTGATCCAAGCTGCCTCTAATGTCAATATGTGGGTGTTTGCATAGTTCAGTCGCAGTTTTACAACTTAAGCCATTTTATTGACCTTAATCTCTCTTAACTGATGTTAGTTTTCCTCTAGCCTCGCGAGCCAGTCTCTTTTTTCACTTCGTTCAACAGAGCCTGGCCGATGCCTTTACGTTCTAGGTATAAACGAAGGAGGCAACCTTCAACCAATCAAAGTTCAGAGGGGCGGCGCTCCAAATGTGGTGATGATTTTGGCCAGGCATGGTCTGAAACGTGCACAAGAAAAACATTACAGGCAAACTTTTCCACAGACCCGCATCAGTTTGCCACTATTTGGGGAAAATGACTAATGTTAACGTCAGAGCACCGACCACACCATCGAAGTTTATCACCGAGATATGCAGAGTCTGCGGTTCGAGGTTCGATAATAAAAGAAACAAACACAATTTATTTATCAATGATATATTTGTTTATTTAATTCCTTTTTGGTCCAACAATTCCACTTGCTCCTCCATTATTGATTATAACGGGCAAATAATCAAAACCATTGCTTCGTCTGGCCATTTTTCTTGGTATTTATTTGATAGCAGACTGCATACCATAGGCCACGCTTAAAAAATTAAACTTGCCAAATCCTTTAGGCAAGCAAGCGAGCACATCTCTGTTCAGTAACAGCGTATCCAAACATACGCACTGAAGGTCCTTCAACGAAGTCACACCATGTATTTGGCAAGTCTGTGATATAACAGAATTAAAATCGTCTTCGAATTCGTCCATAATTCTGTTTTTATCAGATAATTTGGGTTAGCTCAATAGCTTTGTCTGTTTCGCTGGTGTGTTTCAGTCGGGACTTATAACAGAATTAAAATTGTCTTCGAATTTGTCCACAATTCTGTTTTTATCAGATAATTTGGGTTAGCTCGATAGCTTTGTCCTTTTCGCTGGTGTGTTTCAGTCGGGACTTGGACTGCAGCACACACGGAACAGAGAGAGTGTCGGGGGGGGGGGGGGGAATCGGCACACTGAGGCAGACAGTTCGATTAACCAATAGGAAAGCTGCCACTGGCTCCCAGCAGCAGAGGCTCCTCCCTTTTTCCCCAGAAAGTACATGCGTTCGTCCAGAATAGTTTTCCTCAGACTCTACTGGGGGCCAATTTATGCACGTTTGGTTTACTCTGGTTCAATGGTCACAAATCTCAGGTAGCAAAGAGTAGGAGTTATCATGCTTTGCTCTAAACTTCTTTGTATTTAGGGTTTTGCTTGCATCTCAGTTGGGGAGATGCTTCGGCAACGGAGGTTTTGTGGGAAGGGGTTTTCCCCCCTTTATTTGTATACAGTTTTTATATGTTTTTTGTGCTCAATTGTCTTTGTTTTGTAAACTTGCACTATTAGGGTCAACTAAGATCTTTAGTTTACATTGTGCCTTGTCCTTTACAGGTCTTCTCTCTCTTAAGCTATGACTCAGCCTGGTGTAGCCCATCCAGCTGGAGGGAATGGCTTTAATGTTCTTACTTGGAATTGCAGAGGCATCAATAACCCAGTTAAACATAGTAAAGGGCTCCACCACCTTCATCAATTGAAAGCTCACATCATCTTCCTCCAAAAAACTCATCTCAAGGTATCACAACACTCAAGTCTTAGGTGCAGATGGGTGGGTCAGGTGTTCCATTCCTCATTTCAGAGTAAGGCAAGAGGGCTGGCTATTTTACTTCACAGATCGGTACCTTTTACATGTACTACTGTGATTGCCGATCCCAATGGTAGATACATAATTGTCAGTGGTAAGGCTGTCCAATACGAATGTACTTCTTGTTAATATTTATGCTCCTAATTGGGACAATGGTGATTTTTTCAAATCGGTTTTCTCTACACTCCCCAAAATGTCCTCCCCATATGTTGATCTTAGGCGGCGACTTTAACTGTTGGTTAGACCCACATTTGGAATGATCCTCCACTAAATCTACTACCTTCCCAAACTCAGTTGGGGTTGTCCAAACCTTTATGTCAGAATTGTGCCCCTGTTACTATGGATGTAGTCTTTCAAACTGTTGATAACCAACGACCATCTTGGCGGCTAAATACTCAACTGCTCAGTGATGAAAACTTTGTCAATTTTGTTTCAAATAAAACTGACTTCTTTATAAGTACAAATAGAACCCCAAACATATCTGCGTCTATTCTCTGGGAAACTTTGAAAGCTTATTTCAGAGGTGAAATTATCTCCTACACTGCACATGAGAACAAACTTAAAAAAAGACACAAGTTCTCTGTGTTAACACGCTGTATTGCCCAGTTAGATGACATCCATGCCGTTTCACCATCTGCAGATATTGATAAGGAGTGTTTAACTTTTCAAGCAGAATTTGACACATTACTAACAGACCAGGCTACTGAACTGCTTGTCAAGTGTAGGAGTCCTTACTACAAACAAGGAGGTAAAGCCAGTAAATTATTAGCTCACAAGTTACGTCAATTATTATCATCACACCAAATTCCTAAAATTCGTACATCGTCTGGGATATTATTAGACCCCAGGGGGATCAATGATGAGTTCACAAGATTTTACCAGTCTTTATATACTTCTGAAAATGAATCAGAGATATTAGAATTGGATGATTTCTTCCACCCCCTTGCTGTGCCTTTAGTCCGCCGTGATTTGGTTAAAAAATTAGAGCAACCAATCACTGTTGAAGAATTGTCTAATACAGTCAAATCCCTTCAATCCGGGAGAAGCCCAGGGCCTGACAACTATTTGGAAGAGTTTCATAAAAAGCTTTTTTCCAAAATAGCCCCATTCTAATTGAAATGTACAATGAAGCATTTGTAAATGGTACTCTTCCTCTTGACTGTACATCATACCATCCAAATAGCTTGTTAAATGTTGACTATAAAATTCTAGCCAAACTTCTGGCAATGCGTCTGGAAATAGTCCTCCCATCAATTATCTCTCCTGATCAAACAGGATTTATTAAAAATAGACACTCATTCTTCAATCTTCAACGATTATTTAATATCATATATAATCCCTCTGTCACCAACGCCTCTAAGGCCCTTATATCCCTGGATGCAGAGAAAGCATTTGACCAGGTGGAGTGGAAATACCTTTTTTACACTAAATAGATTCAGCTTTGGCTCCAAATTCATTACTTGGATAAGACTTCTGTACTCATCCCCTCAAGCCTCTGTCAGGACTAATAACACTCAATCAGGATGTTTCCCTCTGCAACGTTCGACACACCAGGGTTGCCCTTTAAGTCCCTTGTTGTTTGCCCTTACCATAGAACCCCTTGCAATAGCACTTCGCTCCAACCCCCTCATTAAATGTATAGTCAGATACGGTCACAAGCACAAATTGTCTATATATGCAGATGACTTATTGTTATACACATCCGACCTTTCTGTTTCTGTTCCTGCTGCCCTTGCCACTATCACATCCTTCAGTTACTTATCAGTGTATAAACTGAATCTTAGTAAAAAGCGACTTGATGCCGCAAAAAGTTTCCCTGGCATAACTTAAATGGCATAACTTGCCATTTAAAATTGCTCATAGTAGTTTTATTTATCTTGGTGTGCACATCACAAACAGATTTGAAAACCTTTTTCAGGCCAACGTTACTTCTCTTTTAACCCGTACTAAGGACGATTTGGAACGCTGGTCTTTGCTATACCTCTCTTTAGTCGCAAGAATTAATTCTATTAAAATGATTACTCTCCCTAAATTCTTATATCTCTTTCAGTGCCTACCGATTTTTCTTCCCAATACATTTTTCAATTAGGTCGACGGCCTAATTCTACCTTTTATATGGGATAAAAAGACTCCTAGGATACGAAAACTGCTTTTGCAGTGGCCCAAACCAGATGGAGGTCTAGCACTACCAGATTTCAGGTTCTATTATTGGGCTGCCAATCTTAGGATCATTCAGTACTGGTTGCAGAGCAGAGAGATATCCCCACCCCCAATCTGGTTAGAGATGGAAGCCGCCTCATCTATACTGGCATCATTGTCTTCCCTTGCTCACTCCTCCATTACAGGCCCTTACTCCTCCTTCACCAAAAATATATGTGTCAAAACAACATTGAAGATCTGGATCAATTTAGATTGCCACTTTGGGTTTCAGACAACCTCTTTTTCCGCTCCGGTACTCTCAAACCCGGCTTTTCCCCCATCTACGGTTGACAGTGTTTTCTCAACATGGTCTAGTCTTGGTATTAAAAGATTTAGAGATCTCTATATTAACGATAAATTTACTACGTTTGAGCAATTATAAGTTCAATTTGGTGTCCCCAGACATCATTTTTTTAGGTTCTTACAGATCCAGAGCAGAGGTGGGTAGTAACGCATTATATTTACTCCGTTACATTTACTTAAGTAAATTTTTGAATAAATTGTACTTGTAAGAGTAGTTTTAATGCAACATACTTTTCACTTTTACTCGAGTATATTTGTGAAGAAAAAATGTTACTTTTACTCCGTTATATTCGGCTACATTCCGCTCGTTACTTTTATTTTTTACCCATTTTTTATTCAATGCACGTTCTGTTTGTTTCATTCTCTCAGAGAGACTTCAGCCAAAGAGGCTGACTGGTCTTTGCTTTGGCGCTGTCATAGCCCCACATGACTCCGTTTCACCAATCAAACGTAGCCAGTCACAGCACACAGAAGGATGAGTGGGCGACAACAATGGCTGAAACAACGGCGGGTGATTCGTAGCAGGCAGAACACCCCTGGCCTCACGTTCAAACTACGTTTTGCTTACAGACTACCAAAAACAGTAGTTACATTATGCGCTGCCTGCTTTGTCTGCCTAGAAATGTGGACATTTCAGCCTACAAGAACTCAACTTCGAACTTGAGAAAATATGTGGCGGTAAGTTTAGGTTAGTTTTGGCTGTGGATAGCTAACTATTTGACTGAGTGGTCATTTATTGTCTTGGACAATCCGTTTGTGAAATATACGGGCATTTGTGATGTCTCGGTATCTTCCAAAATAGCTGTGCGTAATACCACACGCGTTGTTTAGGGCGTTGTCGCCCTTTTTAGTACAGTCTGGCTTGATTGACAATTCATTTATTCAGTAGGTGAGAGTATAAGCTTTCTAACAATGTATAACATGTCTAATTTTGCTTTTGGAATAGCGTTTTTTAGGTCAGCGTAACCGAAGATTTTCTTATCGTCGCATTCACTTATGCATTTGGTAGCAGTAAAAGACGCAGCACGGAACGTGGTCAACGATTATTCGTAATTTCTTGGGAAATACTATTATTATTGAGGACTTCTGGGCATAGCTAAGCCGTATGTTTGCTGATAGACCTAGACCTTTTGATGGAGCAAAACAAGTACTGTATTGTTGATTTACGGTCTCTGTCTCCATCTACTGAACACATAAGATTTCATCATTGCTATGTAAGTAGGCTATTATTGCTCAAAATACTTCGGTTATATACGTTATTTTTTAAATTGAGTGTGTTTAAATAGGTTACTGGTATTAATGTGGATATTTCACACTGTAATATAAGCATTAGTTAGTAGTGTAATAGTTTTTGTGAAGCATGCAACAGTCAAGACCTAAGCGCTGAAACATTGCATAGCATACATAACATTGCATAGCATGCATAGCATAATACATACGCTAAACCGGAAGTTCTGCACATATTCCGCGCAAGGTATCATGGGACTTTGGAATATCGTGGAGAAGTGCCTCATAAGGTGCAATAATGGTGCTACAAAGCATTATGTTTCCCACATATAAAGTTTCTGTTTGAATTGAGCAGGCTCCTCTTTGTTGTGATGATGAGTCTATTTTAATGGATAAATCCCTGTAGCCTCATTGATATTTTTTCTGTCAACTGAGGGTTCACCCCAACAAACTGACGGGGTATACAGACTTAATAGAGTCCAACAGAAAGCGAAAATCCTCCTCTTCTGACGAACCTCCTGTGTATTGTTTTATTGTATTATTGTTTTAAGGGATATGATTTAGGCCATATTTGAATTTGCACATGGCTATTTTATATTTGGTTTATTTCTATTGAACAGGCATTTACAATTTTATATTTTGGACATTTGGATTTTTACGTTCATCTTGCTCTTCTTATTTCAACATTAAATCAGATTATGTGAAGTAACTCAGTACTTGAGTAGTCATTTCACGAGATACTTTCTTACTCTTACTCAAGTAATTATTTGGATGACTACTTTTACTTCTACTTGAGTCATTATTATTTTAAAGTAACAATACTTTTACTTGAGTACAGGTTTTGGCTACTCTACCCACCTCTGATCCAGAGTTACGTCCGCAGCATGGACCCCTGATTCCCCACCCTTCCTGGTAAAACACAGTTTGACACTTTTCTTACCCCACTTCCTATTCTGAAAGGTACCCTGATAATAATCTATACCCAAATTTGCTCTTTACAAACCACCCCATTAAACGACATTAAATCCTTATGGGAGGAGGAACTGGGTGAGGAAATATCTGATGAACTATGGGGGTGGGCACTCAAAACACCTCTCCTATTTGCACTCAACGCGGTCTCATTCAATGTAAACTCATAGGGCTCCCTGGACCAAAGCAAGATTATCCTAAATTTACAAGAATGTGAACCCGAACTGTGTAAGATGTAACCAGTCCCCTGCAAATCATGTACACGTTTTGATGTTGCCCATCTCTTGTTGGTTGCTAGATAGACATCTTTAACACACTCTCAGAAATAAGCAGCACACAGATTGGATCAGACCCTTTTATTGAATTATTTGGGGTTTTCTCACCCACATTACAACTGACCAAAATGAATAAGGATATAATTTCCTTTGTCATTTAGTTGGCAAGACGATTAATTTTGCTTAGATGGAAATCCTCTGCACCCCCTTCTCATGCTCTTTGGATTAAAGCCGTTTTAAATTGCAAAAGTTGGAAAAAATTAAACAGACACTTAAAGGGTCTATAAACAAATTCTGTGCAATGTGGGCCCCCTTCTTTTCTTATGTTAAGAGTAGAGACTGTTTCCCATTACTTCTTAGTCTTGGGTTCTCTTGGGCTGTGTCCCAAACCGCAAACTTCCATGCTGCACACAACCGTGCTCCGGAATACGCACTCCAGGCAATGCTTGGGACATTGCCTGGAGAAAAACAGTTAAATGTGTGCGATGCACTTCGTGACAACATCTGACCCATAACCTTTAGCCTTTGCCGTAACTATCGGTGAAATTCCGGTAATAAGCCTGAGAGGAATAACGTGAGAGTGAGGACATATTATCAACCATCTGAAATGTTATTTCATATTTATTCAAGCGGACTGGACGCCATTACCTATTTAAATGCAAGTCCTGTAAAAATTACACAGAACTGTCTAAACAGAAAAAACCGAACTTAATACATATACATTTTAGTTAGGCTATATTGATACGACCTCTTTTAAAATATCACCTTGTAAACTAGGAACACGATTGGAATTCCTTAATCGCGACTATTAAGTACATTGGTGCAAATGTCCCTTCACAGTTTCCAACTGTTTCCCTAATGACTATTTTGTTTTCTGCAACCTGGGTCTGTCTACCGAACGAACCTGGTCGATAGATGCTCACACTATAAGATAACCTATTAACACACATAAAAATGCAGCCATAGTAAGATGAAATAAGTAGCTTTTTCTTGCTAACAACTGGACAGTTCATGTTTACAAATGTATTTTTCTCCCGTACCTAACAGAACTAAACATGCAAAAACAGCCAGCGACCTAGTAAACCAATGTACAGGAAACTGCTAAATCTCTTCAGTTGACAGACATAACAGTCCATTTGATCATTGGGTCCTTCACATGGAGGCCACATGCTTCCGGCCCTCTGCGTGGAGATCCTCCTGGTGGAGATTCCCCAGTCTGCTGCAGCTGTCAGGCAAAATTTTATCATAAAAAACATGTTTTCCACATACAAAAATGCCAAGTTACTCACACATACAAGACATATACTGTCTATAACTCATTCATTCAAACTGGCAAAATCTAGGCCTGCCATTAAAAGTATTACGTTACTGTACTACAAACAATATAGGCTATCTTGCCTCACCGAAATTAAATAAACTGTATTCCAAAGCAATGCTACCCAATGTTTCCTCAATTGTTTCAAGTCACTTGGCCCTGTGTGTATAACCATGGAGTACATGGACAAGGGCAACTGCAGGAGCACACCTAACATGCATGTTTTTGATTGTGGGAGGAAACCAGAGTACCTGGAGTAAACCCACGCGAACACAGGGAGAACATGCAAACTCCACACAGAGAGGATCCGGTCGGACCCGGATTCGAACCTGGAACCTCTTTCTTGCGAGGCAACAGTGCTAACCACTATGCCATCGTGCCTGCCCTGTACAGTCTATATGTCCAATTTTTATTGATATGTACGCATTTAGCTGCCCAGCCGTTCTGTTGCGTGAATGACTGTATGTTTCTTGGTATAAATGTCTGTTCGTAAATGTGAATGTAACATGCTGCGAGGGTATTGTCCCCATGGGGATAAAGAAGTTTTGTATGTATGTATGTACAATATGTATTTTACATGCAGTATTTATTGTAAGTAGCAAATATAGAAGAACTTGTACATTTAGTAAAATGAAGTTGACAAGCAAGTATAAACATGTTTTGTGGCGGTATATGCTTCCTGTAGTTATTCACCAGCAGTTTTGTACATGAATTTAAATGTGTTGCATGAGGCAATTATTAATTATAAAATATTTCATATTTAACACTTTGATCTGACAAAGTTTGAATGACATTGTAAAATGGTAAGATTAAAAAACACAGGGCCAAGTGAGTTTAAACAATTGAGGAAACATTGGGTAGCACTGCTTTTGAATACAGTTTATTTAATTTTGATGAGGCAAGACAGCCTATATTATTTGTAGTACAGTAACTTGGCGTCATCAATACTTTCAATGGCAGGCCTAGACTTTTCCAGTTTGAATGAATGAGTTATAGACAGTGTATGTCTTGTATGTGTGAGTAACTTGACATTTTTGTACGTTGAAAACGTGTTTTTTATGAGATATCATTTCTTTTTGCAAAGCGTTTTGTTATGAGAAAGTGAGAAATGCGAAGTGACCCTTTAAGAAACAGTTGTGGATCATGGCAATCCTTGTGTGAATTTGTACAGTCTGATGAGCGTGTACCATTGAGCACTTTCGCTTGCTATATACAGGGTTTCCCCCAGAAAAGTTGTTAGGCCCATTGGCAAGTATCTTTTGATGGGGACCGGCGTAGGCCAGTGACAAACTGATGTCAGCATTAAGGTAGGGCCCTATAGTTTCTGTGATAACAGAATCACGGACGGAATCGCGGAATTGAGAATTTAAAAAAACTATAACACAGATTCCATAGTGCCCTACATTAAGTCAGTGCTAAAAGCTGACTGGAGATTTGAAAATATAACTATGTAATGTGAATGGTGTTTTAAAAAATCAACAACTATTTACAGCATAACATAGTCTTACAAAGAATCTGACAACAATGTACAGACTTGGAATGCTGTGTTTTCAACAACAACAAAAGAAGTTAAAATAAATAATATCAAAGTTTTTGCACTCTACAATAAACTTGTATTCAAGTCCTGATTGGCTACTGAATCTTACAACAAGCCTTGGAATGCTGGGCACATTTAAATAGGGATGGGAATCGCAAACCGGTTCCAAGTTGTCCTATTTATTGGAATCGTATGGCTCCGAGCTTATCGATTCTGCTTATCGAAGCCAGCATGTTTTTACGACAGCTGTGCATTGCAAAACAATGACGTAACGCCTTGGGGGAGGCACGCACGCAGGCAGCCTCTCTCAGGTGTTTGTTTTGGACGGCAGCTGTCACAACAAATTTTATCCGGGCTGCCAGCCTTGATACATTCTGTTGCGATAAAGATTCTAAGACAACTCGGCAATTTCTCTGGATTAACGGGTTATTTTCCAGCCTGAAATGCGATCGTATTACTAAATGGCTACACATGTCATGTGATGTGCAAGTAGTTGGCTATCTCCCTGGACATGAAATAAATGTTTTTACCAATAAACAATAATAAATGCGATTTTATCCATGGAAATAGCTATACAAAAAGGCAAAATAAATGTCAGGTTTGCGATTGCCGTCATAGATGTCAGAAGGAAATGTCACTGACAAAAATAAGTTTGCTCTCTTTGCAGTGGTTTGGGCTGGAAACAAGCTGTAAGAGCGGGATATGCACAACACTGCCTACTGATTGGCTACTGAATCTTACTGTACAGCCTTGGAATGCAGGGCACATTTCAACAACAACAAAATATCTATGTATCTGTGTTACTGACTGTTTGGCTGGCTAGCTAAGTTAGCTAAATGACCACGTTGTCATGCACATCAATGTCATCAAGCTAACGTTATTAATGAACAAGTGAAGTCGTTATTTCGATGGCGATTAATAAATCATGTAATGTTACAATGTATCGAACGTTACATTCATGCTACTAGTTTAACGTTACCTACACACTGATTAAGTTAATATAAAAAGAATGTACTTACCGACGAGATGAAGTGATAACACAGTGTGGGCAGGAAAAACAAGCCCCGGCCTGGGCCAGGAATGCCGGGGTCGCTCTCCTCCACACTGTTGAATGCTTCTTCAAAAGATGCACACTTCTCAGAGTCTGATGCAACTGGGTTTATTGTAAGTGAATCAAAGATTACATACAAGAACCCGGGCTGATCTGCGCAGTTCAGTACAATTAACAGTCACTCATAAGTAAAGACAATACATCCGATCACTCTCCAAGCATTCCCAAAACACACTCTCTCCCCCCTCCTGGGCCAACGGCTTCTTATATCCATTTTTCTCTATGGTTCCATTGTGTAGGTTAACTTTAGTGCTTCCCACATAAACATGTTGATTACGTCCTGTTTTGACACCCTTATTTCCCAATTCTCAGACATCATTATTTATCAGCCCCTTCCCTCCTTATTTTTTAAAAATAGTAGTGCTCGTCTCCCGCTTGAATCTCCCTCCCCCTTCTATCACATATTCTGTCAACACATTTTCCAAAAAAAGCAGAAGCTTCCGTTAGTTCCACAAATGTGCTTTTATACAGCTTACTCAGCAGGGCAGAAATTATGTGTGTATTATGTGTTTGTTCTAATCGCACTTATTTTAATATGAGGCGCTTCCCTGCTGCTGGTTATTATCTTATGACCAAGGTCGACCTTGGTCCACCTGTATCCTTCCTCCTTTGCTAGCCGGATGATACGTTAGGGAGGAGACAGCTGGTGCTCATTAATACATTTCTTTCCCATATACAATGGGCTTGTGTTTTCTGAGTACATCTATGTTTATTTCCCACAACAGTTTGTAACGAGGTTAGTTAGCCTACTAAAGAAATGGTGCCTTGCTAGGTACCGTTAGCTTGTGATAGTTGGAAGCATCAAGTGTTGAACGTCACTCTATGCACTATGAGGGTAAAGAACAGACCTGCTGTTTTCCTATAGTGCGTTCACGTTTTAACCAACAGATGTCGCTGGTGAGCTTTCCAACCAAGCCGCCCCACTATAACTGTAGTTTAAGAAACATCTTAAAAATACATTAAAAAATAAAAAATAAAAAATCCCCGATGCTTAGACCCGGCGGGGGGTCAATTTAGGCCCGGCGGCCCGCCAGGCTTGCAATACACTGGCGGAAACCTTAATATATGTAAAACAGTGGCTGTTACAAAGGTGGCGTAAGTATAAATGCATCAGAAACGCAGCTGAAATATTGCCAGTGTATGTACTCACAGATTTGATGGACATCCAACGAGCCTTGATTGACTAAATAATCAGCAAGCCCGTAGAATTAGAGCTCCCTAGGTCGTAACTTGTGTACCCTTCTGTCCTGCTCCATTTTCTGTTATTTCGTGGAGATGCACTTTTATTGTTTGTAAGGTTTATAAGGGATTTTGATAGGCCTATCTGCAGGTAGGAGTCCTCTTCACTGTTTTGCTGAGCTAGAACTGGAAAACTTGATAGTGGAGAATAGGAGCAGACGCATATGTCTGGTCTTCTTACTATGGATTCTAGTCTGGTCTGTTTGTTATTAATGTGATAACATCAGCCTGCCCTGGGACAACAGATGAAAATTCGTGATCTGGCTAAATCTGCCACACTTACATCACAGAATAATGATGTTGATCAATGTGTATTGTCCCTGTCAAATAAAAAATAAAAAATTCAAGCCGCAAGCGGCGTTGGGAGGGGTAAAGGCATTGGCACTATTGCGCCCCCTATGGAGCGATTTTAACCCCTTAGTTCACAACTCCACACATTTCATGTTACCATACATTTCCTGTGTTAAGTCAATTAGGGTATCTACTTTATTTCCATAAGAGAGTCATTTCAAAATAATAGCTAAGAGACAAATTTATTTCCGCCTTTATGTACTATATCAGAGTTTCTGTGGGTCAAATGTATACATACATGGTGGTATTCGGTGGCATTTCTTTTTAATTGCTTAACTTGAATCAAATGCTTGGGGTAGGCTTTCACAAGCTTCTCACAATACTTTCTTGTAACTCAGTCAGGTTTGTAAGCCTCCTTGCTCAGACACGCTTTCTCAGTTCAGTCCACAAATTTTCTGTGGGATTCAGGTCAGGGCATTCTGATGGCCACTCCAATACTTTCACTTTGTTGTCTTTAACCCCTTAGTGCACATGCCAAATCTGGCCAATCCATGCCCATTTAGGGGGTACCCTATTTAAAGCTTTATAACTCCAGATGTGAACACCACAGAGACTTGAACAATGGCTTAAATGAAGCAAGACATTTGTATCATTTACAATACTAGCTTAGATTACTTTATATTAATAATTTTGGAAGAAATAAAGTGCCACAAAACACTTTTTTCCTATTTTAAATAAAATGATTTAGTTTCGATTTTATTCTAAACACTTTAGTTTGAAAGAATGTTTGATATGGCCATTTTATTTTACAAAATTTCCCAAAATTGTTTGTTTTAGCCCTACATGCTGATTTCTTTACCGTGACTTGTTCAAACGGCTGCTTGAAAGAGAAAGTACTGATATACGTTGGCTAAGTAGATAGATCGTTTTCTCATAAAATGTAGTCGATAAAATAGTAGCCTTGCCTAGCCTACTTTGAGATGTTTTTTTAAAAAGTATTGTTATTTCATTGAAAATAAACAGCACACTTGACAGTGATGTTCAGTAATTATCCATTATTCCATACCGTACCCAATCTCCTCCCCAGAGACTCCTCGCTCCTTGCATTCGCTACAGCAAGAGGAACGAACTAGTGTTGTGTCGTTCGCGAACGATTCGGGCTAGTGTTGTGTCGTTCGCGAACGATTCGAGCGTACGTCAGTTCAGTGTACCTTTCACATCCCTAGTACATTCAGTAAACAAATCACTGAAGTGATACTCTGCGAACGATAGTCAGTCAATGAACGGCCAGTTCACGTTCGCGAACGAATCGCTTCAGGAAGTAATTCAGTTCAGTTCGTTCACCCAAAAGATCTGTTCTTTTAAATGAATTGTTCGCAAACGACACAATACTACACTGTATATGTCCATATACATCCCCGCTTTACCAGCAACATTGTTACCTATTGTATGTCCTGTAAAAATACAGATAATAAACTGTCTAAATGTTCATACATATACATTTAGTTAACGGCGATGAGTGTGCTGTGAAGTTTAGGTAGCAAAGAACTAGGCTGAATCCTTCTGACGTAACGTACATAGCAACTATACACTCATATCGCCTAGTTTCACTCACTGTGACCAAGTGGAATTGATAACGATTCAGAAAATATATAACTTTTAAAGATTTAATTCAATCTTCTGGGACTTTTGCCGTTTATTGAGGGTGTGACAGAAAATTTTGGCGCCGCTGCTAATCGAATGTCATATTTACCGTTCGATTGAGCAAGTAGCCTACCATTCAAAGTACATGTTTATGGGTTAGCACTGTCAGATTGCGCTAGTTACTTCACATTAACCTTGTACAGCGATCAGTAAAGGCTAACAGCATGGTACCACTTAATTCTTGTCACTTCTATTACCGCTGTAATGAACTAAAAAAGGTGACAAACTACCTTTTCTGTGAGAAATGAATTGTCGAGCTCATGCGCATACACTGCTGGAAACATTCTAAAGTTCCGTTTTGCCCTAACGGCTATTTTGCATCCTGCGACTTGGGTTACAACAGTGAATATGTACAGATTCTTAGATGTGCTGATAGCAACCACCCTTTCTCATATTAACCTCAAATATGCAGGCCAGGACACTTAAACAGTATGCCAGAAAATGTATGTCAAGTTCCATTAATTTATATGGGGTGGTTGATACACATCCCCTTAGCAATCAAAAGCTAGCGCTGGACCACCTCTGACTTATTTTCCGGCACAGAAAAAAATTGCGAAATTACTGAAAAAATAACCACTGGAGGATAACAAGAACATTTTTTACTACATAACTAGGTACAGGTTGATAACGATATTTCGCCTATTTCATATATAATTGCAAATCAGTTTCCGTTTTCCAGTCTGTCGAACGAAGGTGGTCTCACTCTAACTGGCGGTCACAAAGTTTTAGTTGGTCTTGGTTGGTCACGATAATCCTGCCCCCAGCCCCTGGTTTTTGGTTCTAGACCAGCCAAGTGTTGTTGTCGCTTTGAAACCAGTTTTCCTGGCCGAGAGCCGGTTCTTTTGCGGTCGAAAAGCGAAGAACTGGTTCGCAATTAGGAACTGGCTCCGAACCGGGCTCCGAAATGCCTTGGTGGAAAAGGGGCACTAGCCGCTTGCCGTAAAAACCTTTACTATGTCGTTACACTTAGATGGCATGTCGTAATACTTATATGGCCCGACATGTATGTACAGCTGCAGCGCGTCCGCGCAGCAACTACAACTCCACATGGCGGGCAAACAATATGGCGGACATAGGTGGTCCCAATAGCAAAGTTGTACAGTACATTCAGATGAATAAGTCGATGAAGTTTTGTGTTGATCTGACTTATGGTGTGGGATTTATGGCCTTGTAAGCATGACCATTTGTTATAGCGCCACCATCTGGCCGACCATCTGGCCAACATGGGTGATCTGTACTGCCTGAGTAGTGGGGGGCCACAGGAACCCACCTGCCAAATTTGGTTGCTCTAGGACTTATGGTTGCTGAGCCTCAGACACTTTTAGCAGAGAAAAATAAGAATAATTAAAGACGAAAGCGGAATTGGGAGGGGTCCAAGCATTGGCACTATTGCGCCCCCTATGGAGGGATTTTAAAATGGCTTTGTCCTCATGGTCATATACCTTCACCCAACATATCTGCTGAATATCATGATGATAGTATAAAATATCGATGACTTACGGCCAATTTTGTGCTAAGAGACGCTGTTGGATGACTTAGTCGCGTCGCCATAGATGTGTTCTGGCCACTTTCTGTAAAGGCCTTTACTATGTCGTCATTTAGATGGCCCGGCCTGTATGTAGAGCTGCAGCGATTCCATGCCGCAACTGAAAAAGGCATCACACTAGTGTTGTCACAATACCAAAATTTTGACTTTGATACCTATACCAGGTTTAGTATCACAATACTCGATACCGAAATGATACTGATTCAATACTCGATACCTAACGATACTGAAATTACCTTAATAGATCAGAAACGTAATGTCCACAAGGGTTGACCTCATTTTAGAATTCACGGTTTATTAAAAACCTGGTTTATTAAGAACCTTTAAGTTGAAGCCTGTTCAACATATTAATAAGCATAGGCCTATAGCGTTACAACACCAAACAATAGAAAAATATAATAAATATATTTCAAAAATTAAACAGTTGTAAAGTAAATAATCTTTAAACAGGTCATTCACCTTTAAATAGATCTAAAAACAGCATATTTTAATAACATTCCAGCATCTTCCTATAATAAAATATTTCCAAATTAGAACACCTATTGCTACTGAAGTGAACTGAGTCGAAGCTTACGCTGTATCAAGGAGTGAGTGCACAAGGGCATGTTACCTCACTTGTACATTGTATTCAAGGATTGAAGTGGTGGCTGAATGAATGCAGGCATGTTTTGTATTGAAGTGTGAATTGTGTCATTAGCATATAAAGTAGTGGGTTTAAAATCTTCTATGATGAGTCCTTCAAGAGATGTTACACGACTCAGTGCTACATATGCTTGTCCAGAAGTAAACATTTTCTTGAGAGAGACAACAGCTTTCTCCACTGTTAAGCGTTGTACTTTGTGAACAGTGCAAGCCCAAGCTAATTTCAGAGCAAACTGACGTCTCACACCACCACTGTTTGTTATTCTGTCCTCTTAAGGCTCAATTGGTGTGGCTTTTTCCAGTCCAGCTTTTGAGGATGGTTTCTTAGTTCGAGCCATTTTTCCAACTTTTTCATGATCAAAGGTGACATATATCATTGATGGGAAAGTGTCATCATCCTTGTAACAAATGTCAGAAACTGTTTCAAATACCCCATTTGCAAGTCCATCTGAAGCATAAATGTTTTTCAGTAACATGACACGTGCATGTATGCCAAGATGCAGTGTATTTACCAAACAAGTATTGTAAACTTTGACATGGTGTGTGATTTTTCTTTGCAAGCGACCAGTTTTAGCGTCCCTGTCAAAGTCTTGAGCTTCAATGGAAGTGGTATGAGGGTACATTTTGTCCAGCATTTGAAAATTATGAGCGTCAACCTGTTGGTTTGTTGCATAAATGTGAAGATCTTCACTTAATTCTCCTTCTCCTGTCTCACGACTTTTCAGCATGTTGATATCTTGTTGTTGCAGTGGTTGCTTTTTGTTGTGTTATCTTAAGCAATTCAGCAACTGTGCAAAGTCTGTGCCTTTCTGCCTGAGAATTTCAGTGAGTTCTGTTACAGCGAAATGATTTTCCCATAAGTTGACACCACTTGGTTGTGTGTACAAGGGTTTTCCTTTGACCGGTGGCAATTGATATAGGTCTCCTGCTGCAATGATAGACACATTACCAAAAAAGGAATAGTCACCTGTTTGTTTGATCTGTCTTAACCGTCCGTGGATATAAGTGGATATAAGTAAGAAGTTTATGATCAACCATGGAAATTTCATCAATAATCAGTATTTGCAGCTTGTTGAGTTTGGCTCTCAAAGTATTGATTTTTTCTTCTGCAAGTGGTTGATATGGTAATGAGACATCTATTCCAATTGAAAAACAGTTGTGTATTGTTGCAGCATCAATGTTTTAAGCAGCAACACCAGTTGGAGCAGTCAGTAACACATGCGTGTCATCTGGGTTTTCTGATAGCTGTGATAAGATACGACATGCTTCATAACTGATTGCTTTTATCAGGTGGGACTTGCCTGTGCCAGCTCCTCCAGTGATGAATACATAAAATGGATCTGGGTTTTCATTGTTGAGTTTTTGTAAACACCACTGGCGAATCTTGTAAAATGACTGCAACTGTTTTTCATTTAGTGACCGTAGCAGACACATTGCAGCGTCCTTTTTCAACCCACAGAACCTAGGTTCAATTGTGAAAGTGTTGCTTTCATCTGGCTGCAGATCGGGAAGGATTTCATCAGTTTCCTCTGTGTTTGTTACATGATCGGCCATTGCTTCCAGACACTGTAGACGTTGTAATGCTGATTCTGGGCAAATTAGCGCCCATGCATCTACTGGTGGTCCATCTCTGTTTAGATCTTCTTGAGCCTTGTCAATTCCATCAGCTTCTTTTTCAAACAGTTTCTGTTTTGTGTCAACCAGAAATTTCACAGCCTTAAGTTCAGTGGTCATCATTTTGACAAAGCCTGTGTGATAGAAGTCTTCAAAGGTGTTGAAGTTTGGTGGTTTCAACTCACAATCGTTGTAATGAAGGAATAACTGTAGAATACTGTGGTAATATTTCTCAGGATTTTTTGTGCGTGAGAAGCGGGCATAACGCACAACAGCAGTGTCTGTGCATGTCCTCTTCATTACAAATCCTAAGTCCTTATCCAGTTTTATGGTGTTAGGTGATGACTTGTCCGATTTTGACAGAATTCTGTACTGTGATGCAAAGGTTGCCAAACACATTTCAGGAAATGCTTCTGTTTTTGGTCTTCCTTTGTATTTGTCTGTGATGCTGTTCATCCATATGCTGTCTTTTTCAGTGTTAATACATTCGAGTCTTTTCTGAAGAAGATGAAGTGGAAGACTCATTTTGATAGGATGTTCACCAGTTGGAATGAACTGAACCTTTCTTGATCCCTCTTTGAGTCTCATATTTGTTAATCGGTATATGCTCTCTTGTGCAGATACTTCTCGGTTATGAAGATAAACACTGCCAAGTTTCCGTAAGGCTAGTTTGGCATCAATATTATTTGAGGCCTCTTTTTGTGCTCGTTGTAGCAATAATCCCATTTCTCTCTCTTGCTTAGATATATATATATAGAAGATATTATATACACAATGCAAGAGTAGGCCTCAACAACATACTGAATATCCATATTTCCAGCGTCTGAGAAGTTGTGTGTTATACTGATTTACCCAAACATCGGATGGTTTTCTCTGTAAAACAACATTGGTTTTTTTTGTCATGCGTATGTATGCAGCTTCAAACAGCTCCTGGGATATACCAATAGATACAAAGAGGGAATCTGCAGAGTCAAAAGATGTGTCAGCATTCATGACAACTTGACGTACTCTCTCCATAATCTGTCCTGCAAGTTCCATTGAAAGCCTTGGATGATTGATTTGTTGTTGTGGTTCTTTTTGGTTAGGCTCACTATTGTGCTACATTTGTTGTTCAGAAATTTTATTCCTTGTGATGAAAGTGTTTTTTGATGGTGGCCGTGGGAAGTTAAAGCGACAGACAGTTTTGTTTTTTCTGCAGCTCTTTGAATGCCTTTTGCTGTGTTGTTGCACAGTAGAGACAATGTCGTGCATTTCCTTATCATCAACAGGTGGCATTTCACATGTCACTGAATGCATTTTCAACCCAGAATAGACAATGAGTATGAGGTGAACCTCGTTGTTGAATTTCCACTCTGTAGAAGTAGTCAACAATTTTTCCAATTGGCTGAGCTGGTGACATGATGACATCTTTAAGGAAACAATGAAAGCGATAATCAAACATTCTGGCAGCTGTTACGGGATTCTTTCTCAAGAGATCACATCTCTCTGACCAGTCCAGATCATCAGCATTTATATGTTTCCCTTCTAGCCGGAGGAAAATTTCCAATGTCTCTTTCCATCACGTCAGCTGAAGAAAATGAACAAAACCATGTTGGGATTCCAAGTTGTCTGACCATTGCAAAAAAAGATCTTTCTGAACACTGTGCCAGAAAGCAGGTGTGCCTCTGATAGGTTTCATGAATTTGTATCCCTCGTCAAAATTGAGAATTCTTTGAAGTGAAAGTTTGTTCATTAGCATGTCTGATGTAGTCGTATCCTTTTCTTAGTGCAATAGATACATTTGAGACCACTTGGTTAATCTCAGATAAATATTGTGCATAAAAAATGTAGTCCAGGTTCTCTGCAAATCTCCCATCTGCATTGAGTATCCGGTTATTCAAATATCTACACAAGCTCAACTTTTCTTCCCTAGTATCATTAAAAGTACCGGTTCCTTTGGGGAAAAGAACAGGAAAGCATTTTGATTCATTACCTTCATTAGTTAATAATCTGACTGGGTTGTTGTCTTGTGCTGGGGCCAGAGACAAAATTCCATCAAAGTGCTGATCCATCACCTCTTGGACAATATCAACAGGTTGTGAACATGTATCATTGAACATTCCATGTTGCTGTGTATCATGTATTGTTTCATCAATGTCTTCATCATCTGGTTTTGTTTCAGTGGACTGTTCATCATTAGCGTTTTCTGGATTAACCTCAACACAGGTTTCATTGTCAAAAGACATAGCTTCACATGTGTGCTGATGTATGTCATCATTTTCATTGGGTTGTTCAATTTTGTTCAGTGGATAGTTCAGTGGCATATTTTTCTATGCTGCACTTTTTCTTATTTGCACGGTGTTGTTCATTAGTGGCATATTTGTGTGCACTGTATTGTTTCACATTTGTCCAGTGTTGGGCATCAGTGCCATATTTGTTTATGCTGGCTTCTTTGACGGTTTTCTTGTAGTTTTCATCTTCATTGTATCTTTTAATTCCTCTTTTATTTTTTGCATCTTGGAATTGTTTGTTTATTTCATATTGCTTGTTTTTTCTGTCAAGCTCACGTCAACTTGAATAACTCCTTATTTGGTGTGACTGTGGCCATTCATTGGATTTGTTGCAGAGTTTAGTGCATTGGTCAGAATTGTGTTGCTTCACGCATGTAACTACTTCATAATGAGATGTGTTGCAGTGTTTTAGGTATATAGCTGTGTGAATTGTCTTTCCATTTGATGTGGAATACTTGAACCACTTGTTGCAACTGTATGTGAAAACATCAACTCCAAAGAGATCTGCAGCTGCTTGTATTTCCACCTCAGTTGCCCAAGTTTGAACATATTTCATGCGTGATGCTTTCAAATAGTTTTCAACAGAAAAATATCCATCTCTGAGAATAGGAGCATACTGTGATGCGTTTGTTTCCATATGTTTAACCACAGCTAGTCGGATTTTTCTGTGATGACCTTCACTTCCACTAATAGAAAATGACAAAGCTCTGAAAAAGCAGTTACCATCACCTACAATAGCCTTTGTCTCACAAGGATCATTCATTGGGACATTCATTGGAACTGGTTCTTGTGTATCAACATATACAGGTGAGTTGTGGATGATGTTAATTTTTGAACAAAGTGTTTTTTTTTGCTGCACAGTGAAAGGAGAGAATGTGAGACATGGGCTTTCCATTTCATTGACGAAAACAACTTCATCTGCACTTGGATTAGGCATTGTTGGATTGCTCTTAGATTTCATGTCGTAATGTAATTGACATTGTTTTGATCTGCTCAAATGTACCATCAGCCTTTGAAATGGCTTTTGACAGCCCTTGCATACATCTAGGGAAGTTATTGTTACGATATCACTGGTATTATTGGCTTCATGTAAATTCTGGGATTTAGGACCTATATTTTGAATCTGGAGATTACTGGTAATAGCTGCAAGATCTGTTCTTTTCTGGTTTTCTTTGGCCTGCTTACATATTATGTCATTTGTTCTGGGACAATCTCTTTCTGTGCTTTTATTTACATTACATGGTGAAACATTTTTTCCTATGACATCTACAGAATTACCCTGCAACTGTCTTTTCCTTGTAACTTTCATGTGTATTGCACTGTCTTCAATTGGAGTGGATTCTTTCTCTTTCTGACATGGTAGAGGTTGTTGCTCAACATGGTTTAGGCCTACATTGAACTCACTTTGCTTATGTTTTTGCAGTTTTTGACGTTTGGCAGTTTGCCATAGAAGTTTTTGGTGTGCGTGTTCCACAATGACTTCTTGATATGAAGATTGCATGTTGTAATGTAATTGACATTGTTTTGACCTGCGCAAATGTGCCAGCAGCCTTTGAAATGGCTTTTGACAACTGTTGCATACATCTGGCAAAGTTATTGCTATGGTATCACTGGTATTATTGCCTTCATCTAAACTGTGGGATTTAGGAGCGTAATTTTGAATCTGGACATTACTGGTGGTAGCCGTAAGCTCTGTTCTTTTCTGGTTTTCTGTGGCCTGTGTACATATGGTTTTATTTGTTGTGGGACAATCGCTTTCTGTGTTGTGTAAATCATTTCCAATGAGCTCAAACATTTGTGCTAAAGGCCTAGGAGTCTTATATAGTCTTATAGTCTCTTGCATTTGCTGGATCTATTGCATCTGCAGGTATTACATATATTGGACTACGAGCTTGAGCATTCGTTGTTTTCCAAGGTGTGTTGAAAACAAGGATATCTTTCTTAGTAGTATGAGCACAACTAAGGATAGCCATATCACCAAAATAGTCAAGGTCATATTGGTTAGTTGTTTGCAAAGTTTGCCATGCTTCTCTCCACTGCTGTTCTGTATATACGTTTAGATAGTATGGAGATGCCTTAATTTTCTGTTCACCTACAGTATTCCAGACCTTTCTATAGTGCTCAGGCCTTTCTGTCAAATGTTCGGGAAAACATTCTCTTACATTTATGTTACCAATAACGGATTCATACAAGCAATTACCATTGGCCTTGTTTGGATTGCCACTTCTAAGTTGGATACCATGCTGCTCTGCTATGCTGACTGCCGTCTGAAATATTGAGTTGCCTTCACCTATACCTCCTCTTATGTGGTTCTTGCCCTTTTTAATGGCAAGTACTGCAGCTGGTCTGCTGTTTATTTCCTTTTGTTTGTTTTCAATATCAGCATGAGCTACTGTCTGTAAGCACACTGTCTTGTTATGGTCTGAATCTCCCCTACTTGTGTCATACACAGAAGGCATCCCTCCTTTGTTGTCCAGTGTATTTGGTGTCTTACTTGCGAATGATTTCACCCCATTTGGCTTACAAGCTATTGGCAATGTGTTGTCATCACGCACTTCTGCAATACTAAGCTTTTTGGGACATTCAAAAGTGGACTGGAAGGGAACACAGAAATTAGATACCATCACCCAGCTATATACCCCGTGTATGTGTTGTGTATCCTGAAGCCCTTTGCCTACTTCTGAAGGCATGTGACCCCCTTGCCCCTGACCAACAACACTTCCTTCATCCCTACCAAACTTCTGTTTCTGTACTATTTGACTACCCAACTCCTGTTTCAGTGCTTTCTCAGTAGGCAACTCCTGCTTCTGTTCTGTCTGTGTAACACTGGTGTGTATGTTTCCCATCCTTCTCCTCCTTACTACCTTGTCCCTAACATCTTCCTGTCCTAAAACTTCTTTGACCCTGTCAACTATTACCAAAGGCCTACGACCCACATGCCCTGAACCAGCAGCACTTAGGCATTGGCATGCAAGAATTACCTGGAACAGTAGGCACCAGATGTGTCCATTGGTCATGGTCAACATACTTCATTTTAACAGCTGCACACAAGAACATACAGACGTATGGGTTTAGAAAAACCAAAAAAAAGAAGAAAAAAACAGACAGAACATTGTTCAAACATTGGACACCACTAACAATGGACAATTTTATGTAACACACAGAGCAGTTATTACCTGGCAAGTGCCGATAGGATGTTGCTGAGCGATGAGATGGATCAACACACTGTGGCTGTGATGAAGTACCATGCTCCTTCTTGTTTTTGTGAAAGCATTGAGTGTAGGATGCACTCTAAGTGGTACAGGATTGACAGGGATGTGCAGGATGCTGTATGAAGTGTTCCAAATGAAGTCCGCAAGGAGAGGCATACCTTTGTCATCACTTAGGTGTACCAAATCCTGACACCACAGATGCCTTAAACAAAAAGTAATGACAATAATAATAAAGTCCCAGAGAAACATGCATAAGAATGTACTATGTACTCCAAGAACAGTGATGTTGTAACCACAACTTCTTGGAACATACCTTTTGGATGGCTGGAAAACATCATTTGTTGAGAAGTACCGCACTCCCATCTTTTCTGCAACTCGGTGATATTCCTGCTTTAGCAGAAGCTGGTATTCCAGTGTTGCATGTACATGACATATTGGGAAATCCACCACAAACACCTACAAATAACAAATTGCTATTAGCATTAAAACAAAACCTACTTAATTTCTGTGACTATTACTAGTCCCTTTGTGAACACATAACATTTCACTGAAGGACATTATTGCCTTTGTCTGAGTGTGTTTATGATTTCACACATACCTTGTTTGGCCAGTGTTGCAATGCAACACTGAGGAGAGTCCCAAAGGCCCTGGCAGCCTCCTCAATAATGCGACCTGAGGTCATGTTGTTCCCCGGAGCAAGCAGGCACACTACATCCGGAGTACGTGGAGTATCACCAAGATGGGAGATCTCCAAACGCAACGCTGTTGCATCTCCTCCAGGTGTGGCCATAAAACCAAAGGACAGCCGACCCTCTGGCATGCTCACAACTCCATCAGCGAAAGATCTGAGATGTGAATCGCCAACAACGAACACAAACTACATAAAGAAAACACAAATCAAACATGTTACTACATAAGGGAAAAGACAAATCAAACATGTTAATAAACACGCTAATGAATGTTGTTACAACACCAAGTGATGTAACAACCTTGCATGTATCCAATTATATTGTATGACATGCTATACAGTACATAACATAGTATTAGATGCTATAGACTACATAAGGCACTTTTGCATACATCACCTATTTCTCATTGGCATGACAATTGTTAGGAAACACAGTCTTGTGCTGATGCCCAGTGATGTCTGACACAGGCCATTGGCGGACTTTATGACGTGAGCCACACCCTGCCATAGCTTAACAGGAAGAACTATGTTAACTTGATGCCACATAAAAAACATAGCATTACTGCTGCTACTTGTTGTTTGCACATCAAAGTCATTCACACATGGTACAATGTTACACGTTCACACTGTGATGATGTGTTTGCCATGAGCATGAAGGCCACTTAGTCCTTCCATTCATCTGATAATGTGTATTATAGCTTTTTTTAAATAAAGAGCAAACAACAACTTTCACCACTTAGCGCACATGCCAAATCTGGCCAATCCTTGGCCATTTAGGGAGTACCCTATTTAAAGCTTTGTAACCCCTGATGTGAACACCACAGACACTTGACAAATGGCTTAAATGAAGGAAGACATTTGTACCATTTACAATACTAGCTTAGATTACTTTATATTCATAATTTTGAACGAAATAAAGTGCCACTAATGCAACTGTCTAGGCAAAAAATCTAAAATGAGTTTGCTGTTTTTTAGTCCGCAAAGAAATACTGGGAGATTGCATATATGCAGCAGGTTATAGTATACCAAAAACTTCTTGATCACAAGTTCATAAAATGTAAGGGTATATGTAGAATTACTACAGGGTTGGGTCCGTTTTGGCCGTCCGGTCCGATGTACGAGCTTAAACCGGGTAGATTTTATGCAAACCGACTGAACTGGGATTTGTCATTATGAAACGTTCTGGCAAATGAAAAAGTAGACTACATGAGCAACCTGTGCCGATGGCGCTAAATCCAACTTGTATTGCATTAGTAATAAGCAATATGACAATGTAATTAACGTAATATGTTTGTTTATAAACGGAGCCACTAGCGTCTGAGTGCAAAAAAAACATTGACAGGCTGTGTGCAATTTAGTGCCGAGGCTGGCAACAAGGAGATCAAGTTTCATTATACAACGGCTTGGCTGAATACTCGATTCTGATTGGTCCAAGGGTGGGCATTATTTCTCAGTAAAGGGCCACCTCAGCCTTTTAACAGAAAATCAATGCACTACAAAATCCAGCATTCTAAATGTTTAAACAGCAACATTATTCTTTCGCTTTTTAATTGTTTTTACATCCCCTCAATGTCCCCTCATTGAATCACTGTTGCTAGCTTTACAAATCGGAATCATCCCTTATTTGGACAGTAGAATAGGCGTACCGCATTTAACTCATGGCTACAGACGCATTTTCATCTGTATGTTTGTGAACGAATGCGTTTATAGTAACCGCTGGTTTGAATACAATTCAATAGTTAGCTAGCTAGCTAGCTTGCCGGGATAACAAGCATGCCGTGAGACCATTCTGACCTAAAACCAAGAATTTTTATATTTGCTACGTGACGCGAAGCTATCATAAAGCTAGCTGGCATTCAAAGCCCGTTTCAGAGGGTCTTAGAAAAACGCTATGTCCACACTGCACGACCACACCATTAAAAAAGCAAGACAGTGCTAGGGAGATTAATTTGATTGCCTTGTGGTTTCATGCAGTTTTATTAAATAACGTAATGACAAAAATGACCAAAATTGGTGCTAATTGTATGGTATAAAATGAGATGGAACTATTTTTTCCTGATAGAATCATTGTTTTTATAGAATTAACGACCAGAGATTTTTGATTAATAACGGTGGAAATAGAAACCAGCCAGAGTTTTTGCATAACAACGGTCCAAATAGAAATACCAACCAGAGTTTGGTAAAGCCGCTACGCTCTCATTCATGTGCTCTCATTATGTTCCACTCGGGAGCGGCTGAGTCACGTGCAATGCCTAGTGGTAAAATTCGGTATTACCGGTCCAATTCGGTATTTGGCTTAATATCAAACCGGTTTGAAAATTTTTACATTTTTATTTTTCCATCCCTAATTACTACAGATCTAAGATGCAAAAAACTAAGCAGTGTATCCAGCATCTCCAAATCTACTCAAAATGTCTGAATTATGCATTGCTGTAGCCTAAATCACAACAAATCCACATATTTCACTACAAATCAACTGTTTTTATTGAAGCAACTCACTAGCCACGTTTCCACCAAAAGTACCCGGAACTTTTAGTCGCAGGAACTACTTTTCCAGGAACTAAAAGGTTCCTTCAGCCCATTGTTGTCTGCGCTTCCACCGCGGTCTAAAGTCCCGCGAAGATTAGGTAAATTAGCCCACTGACATATGAAAAAGCGACGTTGTCGTCGGTTCATCTGTCCTATGATTTCTTCTGTAACCCCATACTACCACCGAAGTAGCCTACATTATTTTCTAATAACCGGGACAGCCCGGAGGGGTTTATTCCACTTATATACAACGGGTTACCAACAATGACTATATATGGTTACTTTTGTATTTATTGATTTTTATCGATTTAATCACCTGAAATTGAAATATTCTTCTGCAGCCGTTTGGGCATATTTTACCGTTGTCAAGCAAAACTGTTGTTGGTAGTTGAACTTGGGCCGTTGTTATGCAACAAATAGGATATGACAGGCCAATAGTCAGATTGTAACTGTTTTATATATCCTCTCCAGAGGTGGGTAGAGTAGCCAAAATCTGTACTCAAGTAAAAGTATTGTTACTTTAAAATAATAATGACTCAAGTAGAAGTAAAAGTAGTCATCCAAATAATTACTTGAGTAAGAGTAAGAAAGTATCTCCTGAAAAGACTACTCAAGTACTGAGTTACTTCATATAATCTGATTTAATGTCGAAATAAGAAGAGCAAGATGAACGTAAAAATCTACATGTCCAAAATATAAAATTGTAAATGCTTGTCCAATAGAAATAAACCAAATATAAAATAGCCATGTGCAAATTCAAATATGGCCTAAATCATATCCCTTAAAACAATAATACAATAAAACAATACACAGGAGGTTCGTCAGAAGAGGAGGATTTTCGCTTTCTGTTGGACTCTATTAAGTCTGTATACCCCGTCAGTTTGTTGGGGTGAACCCTCAGTTGACAGAAAAAATATCAATGAGGCTACAGGGATTTATCCATTAAAATAGACTCATCATCACAACAAAGAGGAGCCTGCTCAAATTCAAACAGAAACTTTATATGTGGGAAACATAATGCTTTGTAGCACCATTATTGTACCTTATGAGGCACTTCTCCACGATATTCCAAAGTCCCATGATGCCTTGCGCGGAATATGTGCAGAACTTCCGGTTTAGCGTATGTATTATGCTATGCATGCTATGCAATGTTATGTATGCTATGCAATGTTCCAGCGCTTACGTCTTGACTGTTGCATGCTTCACAAAAACTATTACACTACTAACTAATGCTCACATTACAGTGTGAAATATCCACATTGATACCAGTAACCTATTTAAACACACTCAATTAAAAAAAATAACGTATATAACCAAAGTATTTTGAGCAATAATAGCCTACTTACATAGCAATGATGAAATCTTATGTGTTCAGTAGATGGAGACAGAGACCGTAAATGAACAATACAGTTCAATCCGCTTGTTTTGCTCCATCAAAAGGTCTAGGTCTATCAGCAAACATACGGCTTAGCTATGCCCAGAAGTCCTCAATAATAATAGTATTTCCCAAGAAATTACGAATAATCGTTGACCACGTTCCGTGCTGCGTCTTTTACTGCTACCAAATGCATAAGTGAATGCCACGATAAGAAAAATTTCGGTTACGCTGACCTAAAAAACGCTATTCCAAAAGCAAAATTAGACATGTTATACATCGTTAGAAAGCTTATACTCTCACCTACTGAATAAATGAATTGTCAATCAAGCCAGACTGTACTAAAAAGGGCGACAACGCCGTAAACAACGCGTGTGGTATTACGCACAGCTATTTTGGAAGATACCGAGGCATCACAAATGCCTGTATATTTCACAAACGGATTGTCCAAGACAATAAATGACCACTCAGTCAAATAGTTAGCTATCCACAGCCAAAACTAACCTAAACTTACCGCCACATATTTTCTCAAGTTCGAAGTTGAGTTCTTGTAGGCTGAAATGTCCACATTTCTAGGCAGACAAAGAAGGCAGCGCATAATGTAACTACTGTTTTTGGTAGTCTGTAAGCAAAACGAAGTTTGAACGTGAGGCCAGCTGTGTTCTGCCTGCTACGAATCACCCGCCGTTGTTTCAGCCATTGTTGTCGCTCACTCATCCTTCTGTGTGCTGTGACTGGCTACGTTTGATTGGTGAAACGGAGTCATGTGGGGCTATGACAGCGCCAAAGCAAAGACCAGTCAGCCTCTTTGGCTGAAGTCTCTCTGAGAGAATGAAACAAACAGAACGTGCATTGAATAAAAAATGGGTAAAAAATAAAAGTAACGAGCGGAATGTAGCCGAAACATTTTTTCTTCACAAATATACTCGAGTAAAAGTGAAAAGTATGTTGCATTAAAACTACTCTTACAAGTACAATTTATTCAAAAATTTACTTAAGTAAATGTAACGGAGTAAATATAACGCGTTACTACCCACCTCTGATCCTCTCAAACACATTCACTATGTTTTTACGCGAACATTCACTTTCATGTCTTGACATCCGAGGCGACTGAATGCATTCACATTCCACAAATAACTGTTAACAACATTTATAGCACTTTTTGTTAATTTGTATTTGTTCTAATACTGTAGCTTATTCTTCTGCCTAGTTGGCTTTGCAGAGGTTAGGTCAGAATAGTGTTCACGGTGTGAACTAAACTGTGTTCTTGGCTAGAAATAGCTGTACAAAATAAGTATTCTTCTTGAACCTGTGTTTTGTAGTTGTCCATGACCATGAAATGCACTTTTTGCAGCGGCTGCCAAATAAATGTACTGTAATATAGCAGAAAACATGCACACGTCATAAAGATTTTGCTGTTGAATTGATTAATTCGACTCTTGTCATTTCCATATAATCGCAAAATGACAAGAATAAATAGAATGAAAAATCGGACTTGCGTGAAATATTTAATTAATACTGCACTGGTATACCCACCGTTTGCTTTCATCTTTCAGATTCCTACAAACTTACTGCTAGCGGAGCAGCTAAATACTTCAGTGCAGTAAAATTATGGCAGTTTGAAAAAGCAAAAGGGACGATTACTAGAATTAACCTGTTATTTTACCCTGACAAAAAGTGCGGAAGGCGATTTTTCCCAGTTTGCTTTTACTATATCCCCAAAGTAAATTACGCAGAACTACCGCGCACCTCACATAACTGTGTCAAACGTTTTGAGTCAGTTATAAGGGGCTAAGAAACAAAATCCAGATGGAAATATTCTGCAACCGAATTAAAGCGTTTGCGTGTTTTGCTACGTAATATGCTGTCCGAGGACGAATGCTTAATATTTTATGAAAACTGAGAGGTGGATTACACTGTTGGGCGCAATATATTTATTCGCCTCCGGGCGGCAACATAATGATACGTGTGGACGGGGCCTAGCAGCCAAGTTAACGTTAACCGACTATTTTATATGATCTGAAAGAGTACATTAGCCAACGGTGCAAAGGTAGCTGCATAAACAGTTGATTACAGTGAGTTTTAGCACATTCGTTGTAAAACACGTAAGCAAACTATTCGCCAAACAATTAAGACGATAAACTTATCCCAGGCCTGGTTTGTCAACCCTGGTCTTCAATTAAAACTGGTCGTTTGTTAACGTGTCGATTCCAATTGCCTTAATAAACAAATGTTTTAATATAAATTCGACTATCAATGTTTATTATTTGCTTATTAATTCAACGATGAGAGATATAATGGTTTCACAAGGAAAACTACCTCAAACGAAGGCGCTTGCTAAGTAGCTACCCAAAAGTGAAATGGCGGGCAGGAAGCCTTTGGGGTTTTATTGACGCTGAGAATGCTGGGATTTTTCCCAGAGGCCACTGACCAGCAAACTAGGAAAAGGTAGAAGCTGATTGTAGAAATAATCTTCACGCGCTTCACCCTATAGATGTCCTCAAATCGTCTCCATTCCAGTCATAATTACCTAGCTATGGGATGTCCTCACCTCTGCAACGTTATTTGTTGTCATCCGTGTGTCCATACATCTGTACTAGCTCATTCAATGCACGTTTGTAAATATATTCATATTCTTGTGTTTTTATCTGTAGGCCTATGTATTTTATGCTAGGTATGTCCCTATGTGCCCCCCCCTGCACCGTTTGGTGAAGCCGAAGCACTCCTTTCGTTTACATATGTGTCTGCACATTGTGTTAATGACAATAAAATTGCATGTGTCCCACATTTCTTTTGAATCGTATGACTCTGTTCTCCAAACTGTGTATATGTCTGATGCTTTTTCTCAGGCTACCGATTTAACATAACTGGACGCCCAAATGTATTCACTCCCATGTCTCCCCCTTTGAGGCGCTAGCAATTAAAAATGCTAAGCGATGGCAAAACCTATAGCCTAACTATGAAGCTATTATATAGTCTATGCTATTGCATACTATCTTTTCTTCAACATCATTCCGATACTTTTATTTGTTGCATTCATGCGGAAGGCATACGTTTGTGGAAAGCAATGCACGCGCATTTACGCAGATACCCGCCGTTGCCTTTCACATTATTTTACAGCTACCAGTATGATTTGGTTATACTTTTCTGAGTAGTAGCTGTCTATATCTCGGTTTTCCCCCCACATATGATTCGTGCAGATAACATAGAAGCGTGAGATATGCTTGTATCCACTGACATTGTGCGCATGAGAACTACAGTCTCTTGATGTGTGAATGTGTGAACATTTCCAGCCTATTTGTTGTTGCGTAGTAAGTGTGGCTGCTTGTCTCTGAGAATAATGTGAGGACAAGCATTGGATTGTTCGTCCTGCGTCCTAATGTATATTGGCCCTATTGTTTTAAAGACATATGAATACAGCCATTGGCCTCCTCCTCATATTCATCATCACACTATTGTCAATATAAGTGGGTGCTTTTCATGCAAAGTGGTCATCATTGCATGTGAATGCATGAACGCGCCAGATCTCCGCTCCACAGGACAGCCATTCACACGTCTTGCCGCTCTGGAGGACAAGCATTCACACGCCTGGGTACCACCGCTCAGTGGCGCGTTGCCTAACTATCAAGCTATTGTGTAGTCTATGCTGCTGCATACCATCTTTTCTTCAACAGCATTCCGATATTTTTATTTGTTGGATTGATAGGAAAGGCATAAGTTTGTAGAAGGCAATGCAAGAGCATTTACGAAGATACCCGACATTGCCTTTCACTTTACTCAGTGGCTGTCATTCTGTTGCACTGTTTATACTCACTCTGTTTATACTGTACGTCCTGTCAATATTCTTCATACTGTATATACCTTTCCTTTTCATACCTTTCATATTCTATATAGGCTATATATATAATACAAATGTGTATACGCTGCAATGGACTTTACTGCTTCTTTTGCACTTCAGGTGACATGCTAACTGCATTTCGTTCTCCCAGTACTTGTGTTGGTGCAATGACAATAAAGTTGAATCTAATGTAATGTCATGTAATGATGCTGGCTACTGCCCTACTAACAAAATATGGTTGTGGCGACGTACTATTCACGTCCTCTATTGGTCTCCTAACATCTGCGTTACGTATCAATTTACGTAGTATTAACGTAAAAACGTAAGACCAGCATTATTGCGTTAATTACCTTTCCACAACGTTGCTGATTGGTCACTTACTTATTAAACCCTGACGATACATTTAGATTTTGTGTATTAAAAAAAGGTATATCATGGTGTTGTAATTTTGATCTCCATTCTATCCTACCAATGAAATGCCATTGCTTCTGTAATTCATATCTTCAAAAAAAATTTTTCAAAGATACTCAGTGCAGCAATAAAAAAATGTACACATATCAAGCCCAAATAGAATAGAAAGCCTTTATTGTCATTGTATAGAATACCATTGAGATCAGGTTCAAGTTACATTTCTAGGTAGGCAATATGTGCTGAAGCAAGCATAATTATGGTACAGATGAGACAAACATACAAAACTAGATACAAAAACAACATAAAAAGGGTGACTTGCACTAGTGAAATGTCTATAGCAGGTCCCCCAAAGCATATGTGCTAGTATAATATGCAGTACCTCCTCATCACCATAATCACTTCCACCACCATCATAAGCATCAACTGCAGCATATTGACAGAATATCATGACTACATCCTCCCTAGTATGTTTCTGATAAAATGATGGCATTTACCATCATTACAATTTCTTGATATGTCAACAGACTGAAGTGCACAAGAACTAAATTGAAAACACCCAAAACTGCTTGTCAATAAAATATGCATTGTCTTGCATTGTTTTAGTTTCAGGAAAGTAATAACCATAGACCAATGATTTCAACATTATAACAGTGTTGAGTATTTTTGTCTTTTTCAAGCAGTGAACTACATTTAAGTTAGGATCCCCCACATATTAAAGTAGGATGTCTGCAGGCATTAGCAAGTTAAATTTAAGGCTTTTTAGACATTTTAAATGCTTCTTAGAATAACATTTAAGACAGTTTGCCACACAAGTAAGCACAGGCAAGTTGTACTCTCAGCTACGTGACATTTTTACAATTATCTAAAATGACAACATTGACATTTGTCCAAATGTTTATTCTGGTCCAAGAAAATGACACATTGTGGGCTTTTACCATTGAAATACAAACGCATTGTAACCACAGATAAATACACCATGATATATTCAACTGTCATGATGTATTAGACAATTTTGTAATGTAATGTTATGAACAAAAATAAATTTAAGACAATTTAGGACTTTTTAAGGGCTTGTAATCACCCTTAAAGACATGTCACATTCATTTTTTCATGTTACTTAATTTAAAAAAATGCTTTCCATGTTAGCTATTTAATAAGGTTATAAGAGCTCAATAGAGTCTTATTACGTACTATAAAGTTCCAAATCACACTGCCCAAATTCACAGGCCTCCCATGCATTGTTCAACTTGGAATAATGGAACTTGGAATACAGTCACTCTTGTCTCAGGCATGAGTTGAGTGGGGAAGGCTGGACCTCGGGTTCTTCACTGGGGCAACAGTCATAAGACCATGTGTGGGAGCTGAAAGGATATTAAATTGGACCAAGTAAGAAAAATACATTGAGTAATGCATGCAGCAGGCTAAAATCGGAATTGTGTTTTGACAATGAGCAAAGAGCTGTTTCCATATAATATCCATAACTACCTTTATTCTGATCTTGTGCTGTAGTTTCCATTTGAGCTGTTGCGCCAAATGTAGAGAACTCTGCAAAACAAAATCAATTTAAGTCAGTATTTGGTGAAAATACAGAGAAATACTCTTGATTAATATTGATTACAATGCACTGGCGCAAAGCCAAAGCCAATTTATTTATTTATTTATTTATTTAATTTTTTTAAGGCCACAATTACACCAGGTATAGAGTAATAATGCTAGAGGATTTGGGGGAAAAAAGTTGAGTTTTTGGATTTCTAATGGAAATAATGTTTAGGTAAATGCTTTCAAAAGAGCGCAAAAATAGCTTTCAAAAGAGGCGCCAACAATGCTAGCTTGAAAAGGCTTGCTACTCCAGTTTGTCAAACACCAAAAAACAAATGAAGACCACACAACTATTTTATATCATATTTAATACCACCTTAGTTGCTACTGCCATCTAGCGAAGATTCTGACAAATTACACTTTCAGTCCTCTAAATCAGTAATGCGGGAGACACATTTCCCTGGCTTTCACATTTGACACAAAACTACCGAACGTCGGAAAAGTCTAATACCGAACCGTTTCTCTTTTTTTAAGTACCGAAAAAGTGCTGAAGTTTCGGAATACCGTGCAACACTACGTCAGACACATATTCCAATCCATTGCTCAGCTTAGCAGAGAATGCACATTTCAGAGTGCCCCAGGGACAGATAGAATAATAACACATAAATGCACATTTCAAATAATAAATACGACATTGAGAAAAAACGAAACAAAAGACAAAATATCAATGCGCGACCTGCGCGCTGCGCGCAGAGTAGCCTACCGTATTATTTATTTAGACATTGGCAAATAAGAAAATGTTCGGTTACGCTGACCGATAAAACGCTATTCCAAAAGCAAAATCAGACATGTTATAGCTACATCGATAGAAAGCTTTTAGTCTCACGTACTGAATAAATGAATTGTCAATCAAGCTAAATTGTACTAAAAAGGGCGACAACGCCGTAAGCAACAGGTATGGTATTACGCACAGCTATTTTTGAAGGTAGCCTACCCAGGTATCACAAATGCGCGTATATTTCACAAACGGATTGTCCAAGACAATACATGACAACTCAGGCTCAAAAGGGACATCTCTACACGTAAAACCAGTGGTAAGATTGTATATTTATTCAATGTTTAGTCCCAGATATTGACTGTAGAATGACATGGTATCATTTATAAAAACTTTGTCTTGTTTATTTCGCTTTCAGTGAGCAGCATTTTCACTGCTGTATTCGCATATTTTAGGGCAAATGTCGGGTTTATCTTGTTGCTACGGAATATTACATTACATTACATTACAGGCATTTGGCAGACGCTCTTATCCAGAGCGACGTACAACAAAGTGCATAACCATAACCAGGAACAAGTGTGTCGAAAACCCTAGAGAGAAATACCGTTTTAAGTGCAGAGAACAACCGCTAGTTCAACGTGGACCCTGTAGGTTAAACTGATTAACACTAACACAAACAGGAACAGCAACAACGCAGTCTATGCAAAAATTCAAGCAATAGTTAAGACGAGTGCATTTAGTCACCTACGAAACAGCTACCTAGTTACAACCCTAAGCTTACAGTCAATTTAAAGAATAAATTGAGAAAACGATTTCTCTCAGCATATTGACGGATTTAAAGACTACACGAACTCACCCGATATTGTCTTCAAATGGATCCATGCCAAAGAAGAGTAATGATTCATCCTCTCAAAGCTTTTACTAACAAACTTGTAGTAGCAAAAAATATCAACTCGCCATCCATGCTAACTGCTTCCTACGCTCAGAGTACCGTATTATTTATTTAGACATTGGTACAGCATAAATTGCGTCTTTTGTTTATATTCAATATTAGTAATTGCAGCGAGAAACTGCAGCTGTAGACACAAGATAGTCTGTTATGTTATGGTAGCAACGGAACGAAGCGAACTATATATGTATTACCGTCATTGTTTAATTATACCAGTGTGTTTTACCGCGTTTGCAGAGAAACTCAGAACCTATCAATAAAATGGTTTAGCTATTTCTCAGCATAATGACAGATTCAAAGACTAAACGAACTCATCCGATACTGTCTTCAAATGGATCCATGCCAGAGAAAAGTAATTATTCATCCTCGAAAAAAGCTTTTACTAACAAACTTTTCGTAGCCTAGCATGCACTCTGTGTGGCACTGTCTTCCATTGCTTCCCCGACGTTCAGACCCGAAGTTCAGACCCTCCCCTCACTGATAAAAACTAGACCCTACGGTGTCGGATTACTTGCATCGCCATGGATGTCGCTTGCCGTAAAGAAGTTTACTAGATGTCGTAACACTTTTGGAGTTCCAGCTCTTCCGCACCCCAACTAATAAAAAAGTCCAAATGGCGGGCAAACAATATGGCGGACATAGGTGCTCCCAAAAGCAAAGTTGTAGAGCATATTCAGATGCATTGGTCGATGAAGTTTTGTGTTGATCTGACTTATGGTGTAGGAGTTATGGCCTTTTAAAGTATGACCCTTTGTTATAGCGCCACCATCTGGCCGACATCAGTGATTTGTAGTGCCTGAGTAGTGGGGGGCCATAGGAACCGACCTACCAAATTTGGTTGGACTACAACTTATGGTTGCTGAGCGTCAGACATTTTAGCGGAGAAAACTTCCACGCCCCAACTAAAAAGTCTAAATGGCGGGCAAACAATATGGCGCACATAGGTACGGAATAAATGAATTGTCAATCAATCAAAATTGCACTAAAAAGGGCGACAACGTCGTAAACAACACGTGGTAATAGGCACAGCTATTTTGGAAGGCACCCACACATCCCTAATGCGTGTATATTTCACAAACGGATTGTACAAGACAATATATGACCACTCCGTCTCAAAAGGGACATCTCTATGCGTAAAACCAATGGTAAGGTTGTATATTTATTCAATATTTAGTCCCAGATATTGACTGTAGAATGACATGGTATCTTTTTCTCCTTTATTTAGTTATTCAGTGAGCAGCGTTTTCACTGCTGTATTGGCATATCTTAGGGCTATTGTCGGGTTTATATTGTTGCTATGACAGAATACGATTTTTAGTGGTGAAAGAATATTTTTATGAATGCCCAGATAGACATTATTGTCCATTATGTCATGGGTGGGTGGTGTAGTTGCAGATGAGACTGCAGGGAGGGGGTGCATGTTAAATGAACAACCAGAGCAACAATGGTGGCGTGGCGAAACTCCGTATTTGGCATAGCTGTCATGTATTGTCTACTAATGGAACTAAAACAAAGCGTTTCTGTTGTTAACTCATACTTTGGTTGCAGTAGCACTGAATGTCTGAGTTCAGTAATCTCCGCATGCCGGCGTGCCGACCACTAGGGGCTTTGCACTAAGATTTTAAAATACCAACTTCCGGTTATGCCACGTCCGCTTCCGGTTTAAGCTCCGCCCGTTCCGAGTACGGATACGGATACAGATAATTTTGTTGGTTGAACAGATACAGATACAGATAATGGTGTACTCGCTCATCCCTAGCGATCAAAAGAAAGTGGCGGTCAACAAAAAATATGGCGATCCGCTCATCCTCTCTCCTACCAGCTGCATGCAGGTGAACAGGTGCTTATATCAACTATGAATATCACCGCCCATATCCATGTGACCAAACTCTCAATAATCACCATGATTGCACAATAAATAAAAATATCACAAACAATAGCAAACATCCATATAAACCACCACAAAACAGTAATATTACTAGGAAATTCACTCACTTTCACTTTCTAAATTCTTTCCTAATAGCTCCTAATAGGGATATTCCTGTCTTGCAGGTTTGCGGAGGGCTTCAAGACTCTTGGATTACTTGAACACCTCCAGATATACCCTGCTGTATTCCATGAGTTGTTTGCCTGTGAAGAAAGACCACTTCAGTCCTGGGACCTGATCAATCTTTTCACAGTGGACTTCTCCATGCAGGGCAGCAATAGAAGATCTCAAGAAAACCAGACAATATGCTTCTGGAGAGACTGGTTTGTATTTTGTATTTTTGTCATTTAAAAAAAAGAGGATTCCTAAGTACTAAGTAACGTAATTGAGGAATTAAATCCAACATGTCTGATAATTACTCTCTATCTGGTGTCCAACAGAAGAGGAAGCTGGCCCTATCACTCTTGAGAATGTCTTGGAGTTTGCCTCTGGAGCCTAAGCAGTGCCTCCACTTGGATTTCCCCACCAGCCACAAATCCTGTTTCTCCATGAGGGCAGAAAAATCTTCCCAGAAGCAATAGCTTGTCTTCTTGTACTCCATCTGCCGATGCAGTCTTCCTATGAAGCCTTCAAGAAATAAATGACGGAGGGAATTTTGCAAGCTCCAACCTTTGGAGTTACATAATTTGTCATAAATGTCACTGTAATGTAATTTTTTTTACATTTTTGCACACGTTGATGTGCTTTGTTAGTGGTATTTTTCTAACAATGTTGGTTCAGATGGAAATTTTATTGGTAACTGATACCTGCAGTTTGTCTAGAATCTAGAATGTGGTTTTTACAAAGTATTGAAAATTACTTGTGTCCACAATTGGAAATATGCAGTAGTTCTGTTCACTTTTCATAGATTCAAGGCTGCACCAAGTAACTTCAGTTGACTCTGAATACCTGTTAGAGGGAAGGTCAGTGTCAGAGTGACTTAGCAGGTTATTGAATATTGAGTTTTTCAGAGAACTTTAAACTTTAAAGTTAACTTTAAAATTTTGCTGTTAGAACTCAAGTTAGATACATCAACAGCAAATATGACGCAACATAACGACAGGGGAAAGGCTTTCTTGTTATATTCATGCATACCTTATAGACCCTGTGCAGTCAAAATCATGATTTTAAAATGCTTATATTATGACCAAAGACTATAAGGTTACTTACACATTGATGTTAAAAGTATTTCATACAGGTATGTAATGAATTAGATATTTCTTCCGAAAAACTATACAGTGCTCGACATTGCCGCCTGGTGGAGTATTTGGTATTGGTGGTTTTGAGACCAAATTCGTGACGTCACGAATGTTTCTAATTTGCATTGACCAATGTGCAGTGGCCAAAACACTCACCCAGTATGAATATTTATGTAGTGTGCACTCCCAAGTTCAAATACATATTTCGCGGGTCTGCTGCTAACATTAACTATCCAGTTCAACAATGCCTTATTGTGTGATTAAAAATTGCACAGATAGGAATGCATCTTTTCACGCCTTTCCAAAAGATCCAAGTCTCCGAAGGTCTGGAGCGATTATATAGAAAAACAAAACGGTGCACAGTTAGAAATATGAAAGATGACAAGATTGTGCAGTAGCCACACATTTTACCCCTGATTCATTCTACAATTATGAACAGAAGAGGATGGTGTCATGGGGCTATCCCATGCCCTGTAAGTAAGATGCACACTGGCCATACACACACCACAGTAACACTAAAGTTTATTTATAATACCACCTTGCCGGCATATAGAATTGTTGATACTTGTGTAGTGGCTAAGCTAACATCATTATTGCACTTGCCCCTAACAGGGTCTGCCTAATACAGCCCTGGTCACCACATGTGTTGAGGCTGAAGCTAGCCAAACATTAGCTTAGGCCAGTTCATTGTTTATCATTCATAGTATGCATACTAACACCATTTACAGATACATAATTAACAGAAATGCACATTAGGAATTAAAAATTGTTTATTGAAATATATTGGGTCACAAATTACCATGTGTTGGTCTCTGTGCTCTCCCGAACTAGTGATTACCCCACATAGGAGCACCAACTGCCAAACAGGAACTGGAAGATTCCAAAACATTTTCTAGAAGGGAGACCCAGACTGTACCAAGTGTGGTAGAGTATAGAGGGGGGTTTAAGAAGTTAGTAGGAAATAGGCTTTTAAAGTACCCTAATTAGTGTTTATTGTTCGTACTTCTGTCAGTATGGATATAAAAATATCTCATTATCTGCAGTATTATTTATCCATGGGAATAATGTCTGTCTGTATTGATTGATTGTATTGTTGGACAAGCAAGGATTCATTCAAGGGTTTATTTTCCGAATCCAGCGGTTCCAACAGTCAATGTCCTTGTTAAAATGTTCAGCACTCTGAATACTGCACCAAGTGATGTTGCATGCTAAAACCCCTCACTTAACCTACATGTAAAATATATTTTATTAGATTTAATTTAATAATTATGTTTAAAATTAGAAATATCAATTAAATCACCAAATTCTTTGATAGGTCAGTCTGCAGAAAACTGGTGGAATCAACCAACAAGTCAAAACAAGCTGTACATCAGGTTTTCAGATTAAATAATTGAATTCAATAAGAAGCAGTCAATTATAATAATGAATTGAAAACATACATTCTTTGTTGAATGCAGGCACATTACTTCTAAATTACACAACAGAAGACATACAGCAAAACATTAAACAACTAATCTAGAAATACCAGTAAATAGAGAGAGAGAGACGGATCGGCCAGACCATGCCAAAGTATCACCCACTTCTAGTATAAGCGCCACAAGGAACCCAGCTAAAAACACACAAACTAGGAGCCACCACCAAAATAAAAAGAGGAAAACTATTCTTCTTCCACGCTCTGGAACTAAACACAACACATTTTTTCCTGTGGCAATCTTAAATACCTTACCCAGCCTGGTTTGTTTGCCCTGATTGGGTGATGCCGAGTTAGGGTTTAGGAGAGAAGGGAAGGGGGGTCAGACTAATTTATGGCAAGGACTGGCCTACCTAAAGATTGCATTCAGACTAAAAGTAATGGGAAATGTTAGACATGCAGGGTCTCCAACCCCCGATATGGTGTCCTGTGTCATATGGTTTGTCTCTGCTGAGGAGGTGAGACCCATGGATTGTCAGCCTAGATCAGGGTATCAGTGGAATTTAAAATTGCCCCAATCACATTTGCTTTGATGCTTGTGATGGGGAGGCCAGGCCACATTCTTATTCACTGTTTCCCTCTCTAAGGCCAAAATCTAAATACTACATATCCTACAGTATGTTAACTATGGTTTGTCTCTGTAGGAGGAGCTTCCAGTTGAAAGCCTGGGACAGAAGCTCCTCTTGGTCAGTGCTGCCTGGAACTTGCTTGAAGCAGAAAGTGCTAGGGCCCAATAGTTAAGGGCCTAGCTTTTGGTTTGTTTTTTCTTTGTTTTGAAAAGTTACGTTTCCTTAAGTTGTTTTGAGGAGCCTTGTATTTCTTTTTCTTGAAATAAAATCTTTTGGACATTTTCTATTTTTTTTTGTCCACATATGCTGCAACCTTATGACTGGTGGGAAAAAAATAAAACAAAACACCAGCTGATTTCACCACTTGGCCTATTCCTAACAGATGGGTTTTGCTAAGACAACGTTTCTAAAGCCAGATGCTGTGCCAACTATCAATCAAGATCAAGATCTGTTTGTCTTTTTACTTTAGGTGTTTTTTACGCATACTACCTGTTGCATAATTTTCAAGTGGGAATTACAAGCTTTCAGTCAGTACAGTGGTCTAAAATATCTCGAGGTCCAGAAACATATCCAAAATCTCTTCAAAATTGAATAAAATGCTTTTTGTCCATTATAAAGCATATAAATGAGCCCCTTATGAAGGTTTAATATGAAACATTGCTATCAGATTTAAAAAATAATGCAAAAATATTGTCACACAATGCAGTACAGTACCTAAATGTGTAATAATTAACTCTTGTGTGTGTTTCTATACTCTGTAGGCTACTCTCGTGTGTTTTCTTGTATGGGGATGGGACAACATGAAAACCATTTTCAACCGTCCACCACGTTTTGGCAATGTTCCAACTCTCACGTCATCACTGTTGCATGCTTCACAAAAACTATTATACTACCATCTAACGCTTACATTACAGCGTGAAATATCCACATTATATAACCCCACTAACATATTTAAAGATACTCAATTTCAAAAATAACGTATATAACCTAAATATTTTGAGCAGTAATACTTACATAGCAATGATGAAATCTCATCTATGTTCAGGAGAGGGAGACAGAGACAGTATCCTGTTTTGCTCCAGGAAACGATGTCAGCTAGATCTATCAGCAAACATATAGCTTAGCTATGTCCAGAAGTCCTCAGTAATAATAGTATTTTCCAAGAAATTACGAAATATCGTTGACAACGTTTAGTTTGGTGCAGCGTATTTTTCTGCTAACATAGAGAGAGTGCGTAAGTGAATGGGATGCTAAGAATATTTTCTGTTACGCTGACCTATAAAACGCTATTCCAAAAGCAGAATTAGACATGTTATACATTGTTAGAAAGCTTATACTCTCACCTACTGAACAAATGAATTGTCAATCAAGCCAGACTGTACTAAAAAGGGTGACGACGCCGTAAACAACAGGTGTGGTATTACGCACAGCTATTTAGATACCCAGGCGTCACAAACGGATTGTCCAAGACAATATATGACCACGCAGTCTCAAAAGGGGCATCTCTACACGTAAAACCAACAGTAAGGTTGTATATTTATTCAATATTTAGTCCCAGATTTAGTCTCAAATATTGAGTTTAGTAATCTTGGCACGCCGGCGTGCCGACCACTAGGGGCTTTGCGCTAAGAGGTTAACTTGCAATAGTTCTTTTCAAAATATTTAAAAGTATGACATGTCTGTTAATTAACGTTATAAGGCGCATGTTCCCATCAATGTGCCACACACTGTTGGGGTACGATGCATGATAAACCGTCGTGCAACTGTCCGGCTCCATCTCCTTGCAGCAGCAGTAGGATTTATCCTCGTCAACATCTCACGCACCCTGGACCGTGTAACAGTCACACCCTGTGCATGCAACAGGGCTCTCATAATCTGAAATAGGTTTCTGAAAAGATAAAAATTACCATGATACTCACAAAACAATGACACACGAATGTGAATTACAAAAGATAAAGACCACCAATTACCTCATTGCCAGAATTAGGATATTGGCCCTGAAGTCGCCTCACGTGCTGTTCCAGTTCACCATCATCTATTGCAGACAGCCTACTTCTCACAGGTATACCCATCAACTTTGACCTCTTATACAGAAATGATGAGGAACATCCCAGTATTTTAGCAATTTTTTTAATTGTATGACCCTGCTTCAGCCGAAATTCAATATGTTCTCTGGTAACACCAATGGCTGGTCTGCCTCTTCTTCCTACAATAAAAAGGAAAAGGAGAACAATAACTGTTTGCAAGTGATTCTTCAGTTAAGCAGCAATTGACACATTTTTAAGGAACTGTTATTTATTTGTTATTTATTTACAGTATTTATGAGCATACAAATTCTTATAAATTTTTTAATTAGCATATTGTTAATGAACAGTGTTAGCATGGGCCAATAAGCTAAGGTGAGTGTCTATATTCTGCCTTTATGTATATAAAAAAACTTACAAAATTTAGAACTTTTATGAAAGGGGAGAGTAGACAGAATTGGTCGGTGTCTTGGTGGTTTTAGTTGATTACTTGCTTTTGTGACTGTACGTTTGAAAGACACTAGGTGTCACTGCTACCACACAGGCTGCACAGATAGCCAGATGGGAAATAAGTCATGCCTGATGGAGAGATTTGAGGAATTGCTAAAATATTTATTGCTGTGACCACTGACCAGTGTACAGAACTTTTATGAAAGGGGAGAGTAGACAGAATTGATCGGTATCTTGATGGTTTTAGTTGATTACTTGCTTTTGTGACTGTACATTTGAAAGACACTAGGTGTCACTGCTACCACACAGGCTGCACAGATAGCCAGATGGGAAATAAGTCATGCGTGATGGAAAGACTTGAGGAATTGCGAAAATATTTATTGCTGTGACCACTGACCAGTGGACAGAACATCAGCGTAATACCAATACAATTGCTGATTGTTTAAATAAGCAAATGAATACACAAATGAATACATTTCTAAGCACAATATAGTTCATTTGTGTCAGGATACTACAATTTTGTTTTACAGCAAAGACCATACGGCTTTAACATTACTGGCAATATCTAGAAGTATAACAAAAGGCAACTGGGACATGCTTTTTATTTTTCTTATGCTTGTACATAGCTTATCTTCACGTTAGGTAAATGAGAATTTTATCAGACACTGCTAACATTTTAGCCAGTAGGCTACATTGTATTGGTACTCTTTGAACAGAAAAAATATCTGCAAAAGTTTAGAAAAAAATGTACATGCATGTAATGTGTATGATATGAATGCCGTGATAAACGGACTCACCTGAACTGATGCGCCTTACAGAGAAACTTCGATCTTCGTCCGCCTGGAAATTAGGCCTAGCAGTTATTAGGGTTATTGGCATTCTCAGTTCAGTCAAACTGCTTTTCAGTTCATTGTTTGTGTCTGGAGATAGTAAATGTTCGATTCTCTCAAGATTTCTGTAACAGTTGTCAATGGAATGACGTTCTCTCTCCACAAATTACCTGATTGAGAGCTCGTTCAATTTTCTCGTGATTTTTTGGATTACCGCCAATGCCATTACTGCTTTCTTGTCGTGCACTGAGGGAAACGACTTAATTCTGGATATCTGAAATGACGACGACAGGGAAAGTGACGTCATTTTTACTAGTAAGTATGCAATTCCGGATATCCAAAAAGATAATAATAAATGCCAAAATGGCTCACTTCATTTATGACTAGTAACAGTTGGATAGTAGATATCTGAAATGGGAGTTTTTCCTAGTAAGAATTCTATTGCAGATATCCAGAATGTTCATTCTGGATAGGAAGAATGACGTTGTGGATATCTGAAATTGAAAGCCCAATACACATGAATGGCAAAAGTGACGCCATTTGTCCTAGGAAGAATGACGTTGTGGATATCTGAAATGACAATTGTGGATAGGAAGAATGTTGCTGTGGATATCTGAAATGTTCATTTTGACTAGGAAGAATTGAATTACGGATATCTGCAATACATAGCCAGTCTAGCTATTAAATGTTAAAACGGCCACTTATACTTTTTAAGGATTTAAAGATATCTTAAATTGAATTTTGACTCTGAGAAATAAAGTTTTAGATATCTTGAAATACAATTTCTACTAGTGAGAATGTCATTGCAGATATCTCTAATTACCATTCTGACTAGTGAGAATACAATTTTGACGAGGAGAAATGCTATTATGAATATCTAAAATGTAATTACAGATAGGAGTGTGGTTCGATTAAATGTTAAAACGGCTTGCCATACTCGCTGCTACCCGTCGCTTCAACGCACTGCTACCAGAATGCATTGCGGGGCAGATTGACGCTTGTCCCATAGGAAATTAATGGGAGGCATCAAATCGTGCTGCTTTCAATGCTGCAGTGGTCATGCACCGTGACGCTAGCTCAAGCTTGGTTGCTAGGCACAGTTGCTAGCTGGGTGTTCTCCGATAAGTTCTCACCGGGCGCTGCAAAGTTAGTGATTATTGGTTCCATGTTGATTTATTTCCATACAAATTGTTGGGGGGGGGGGGGGGGGGGTAGGCTATTACTGCTTACTTTGCAGCCCGGACATTTCCCTTAAACACATTAAGAGCAGTCATACGTCACTTACATGTCGTCCGAACAACCACACTCCCTTTTGGGTGAAAACAAGGGCTGCGTCCGAATAGTCGAAAAAATCACGTCCTATGTCTTTTCCTAGCCACTTTTCCTTGACCTCGATGGAAAACGTCATGAGGTCAAGGAAAGATGTGAAGGAGGATTCACAAGGACTAAGGAAAAGACAATCGCTGTGCTAAGAGAATCCGACTGCACTTACACTAGGCTACGTAATTATGCGACGGTGGATATTATTGACATGGGTCTGACATGGTGAAACTACAACAGTGTTGTGCAAGTTTTGTAATGTTGGATGTAGCAAAATAAACAAAGATGCAGGCTGGATAGGAATGGCTGCCAACTAGGCTTGTTTCTTGCACGCGACTGGATGTAAGGAGTGTGCGCGCAGTGGGATGTCGGAGTAGGATTGTTGACAGGCTCATACTCAGCTGCAGAGGGGAAGTGAGCCAGGTGGGATGCATTCCATTTTTTCGCATAGCTGAGCAAGAAGGTGCTTGTGCCTACCTTCTTTTCCACAGTCACTGGTCCACTGAATCTAGGATGTGCTTTGGGGACCTGGTGAGGTATTCTTATCCTAACCTTCTCTCCCTCCTGAAAGAAAGGCATGTGAGCGCCACGTTTGGAGTCAGTGGAGCACTTCATCTTGGCTTGCTTATTCTGGACCATTCTGCGCACAGAATCACCCTGTGCAGTCAGAGCAGGCTGCAGGGGCAGTATGTCCATTTTAGTGCGCATCCTCCGGTCGTAAAGCAGTTCATGTGGTGAGACGGCAGTGGTGGCGTGGGGAGTGGCTCTGTAAACTTGCAGCCAATCAATCACAGCCTCTTGCCATGGTCGAGACTGCTGGATTGCTGTCTGGATGCAGCTTCTCAGAACATGGTGGAAACGTTCAACGGCCCCGTTGGCCGCCGGATAGTAGACTGATACCCGATTGTGGCGGATGTCGATTTCCTCAAGGAACTTGACGAAGGCCGTGGACGTGAATTGAGCTCCATTGTCTGTAACTATGCTCTCTGGGTTACCGTGTTGGCTAAAAGCAGAGGTAAGAAACTTTATTACGTCATCTGTTGCAGCAGTGTGAGAAAAGGCCACCTCAGGCCACTTGGAGTAGTAGCCCGTCAGCATAATAGCATAACGACAGGCGGGCAACAGCTGTCTTGAAAGGCCCCACTATGTCAAGACCTAGCTTTTTCCTTGGGACATTCGGCAGTGGTACTGGTTGTAGGGGTGCAAAACAAGGCTTGGCAGTTTTATCATTAGACTGGCAAGGAACGCATGTAGCTATGCAGGCTTGGACCTGAGAGTCCATCCTCAGCCACCGGTAAAGGTCTCGCAGGCACTGCTTAGTGCGTATGACCCCCTGGTGACTCTCAAGTGATCAGTGTATGGCGTAAGGTAACTGGTACAATGAGGCGATTACCTCTGAAAACATAATTGTCCTTAACTGAGAGTTCATCTCTGATCTTGTGGTAGGCTGTCAGATTTTGGCTCACTGCTTTTATTGAACGAGGCCATCCCCTGTCAATCTGTGCATGCAGTGCTGTCATTTCAGGGCAGCCAGAACAGGCTGCTTCAAACTCAGTCACCGACAAGGAGCTGAGTGTAGAGGAGACCTGGGCGACTATCTTGGGATCCACATCTATTGCAGGGTCAGCAGAGGCAGGTAGGGGAAGACGTGAAAGGCAGTCAGCTGTGTAGTTTTGGGAACCAGGTCGGTAGATGACATTATAGTCAAAGCAGACGAGGTGTGCTGACTATCGGGCAATGCGCATCCCAGCACGTCCCATGCCCTTTGTTGTAAGCAGCATGGTGGGTGCTTGGTGGTCAGTATGAAGTGTGAAGCAACGGCCCCATAAGTATGTTCGCCATTTTTCTGTAGCCCACATGCATGCAAGTGCCTCTTTCTCGACAGTAGAGTACTTGCGTTCTGCCATTGACAGTGTGCGAGGCGTGAAAGCCACCGGTTTTTCTGTGCCATCTGGTTGCACTTGAGCGAACACAGCCGCCAAACCGTAGTCACTCACATCGGTGGAGATCACTGTGAAGGGTGGGGTCAAACAAAGCAAGTGCAGGGCTATCTACCAGGAGCTGTTTGACCTCATCAAAACTGTTTTGTGCAGCCTCTGTGTAAAGGTGTCTGTAGCACTGACACACTTGCGCATTGGAGCCACAACTGTCGCAAAGTTTGGCAGGAACTTGGAGTACCACGACACCAGTCCCAAGAAGGAACGCAAGGAAGCAGCATCAGACGGAGCAGGAGCCTTCAGGACTGCGTCGGTGTGCTCTCTGTCTGGTAGGATACCGTCTGCAGTGATGACATGTCCAAGGAAGCGGAGGGAGGGCTTATTAAAGTGGCATTTGTCATCGTTGAGCATCAAGCCAGGGCTATGGTCCTACCACTGCTTCACATAGACAATCAGGTCATCTAAGTAGTTTTGAACACCTGGCAGGCCCTGGAGGATGGTGGCCATAATTTTCTGGAAGGCAGAGGGTGCAGATGCCAAACCATATGAGACTCTACCGAATCTGAAAAGGCGCTCATGTGTAATAAATGCGGTGAGATCTCTGCTATCCTCATGCAACAGCACTTGGTAGTACGCACTTGCCAATTCGATCGTAAACACTTTTGCTCCCTGCAGGTTGGAGAACAACTCCTCCATGTGTGGCAGTGGGTAGCGGTCTGTAATCACTGCCTTATTTGGTTCACGGAGGTCCACACTAGGGATGTATCCGAATCCGAATATGGTATTCAGGAAAGCACAAATAATGCGATGGAAACAGATATTTCTTCTACCCGAAGTTGCTAGTTATTATTTGGATTCGGAAAAAAAAAGAAAAAAAAAGTCAGCTCCATGTCGTGTTCTTATAACCTCTATCTGACCTATCTAACGTTACGCGGGCAGAGAGAGAGAGTGAGAGAGAGAGGCACCAGTTACACACACTAACAACTTTGAGCCACTGCGCTGCAAAACGTTTAATAAATAAGTTCTGTGCGTCAGCCATTATGTTTCTTCAAATCGATTCATATCATTGTGGATGGCCACTAGATAAAAATGCGCATTGTGTTTGCAACATAGGACTTTGATTTCACTAACTAGTCATTTCATTTACTACACATTATTGAAAAGTGATCGCTATATTCTGTAGTCGCCCCCACCGAGTCAGCGCACAGCAGGCAGGGGGCTGAGAGCTGACCGTTCCCGGCTATCACTCAGGGAAACTCGCATCGAGGAGGAGGTGCGGGACCTAGCGAGACACAAGCCTGGTGTGGCAGCTGGATTTCTTTCAAACCCCCGCAAGCTATACATCAAAATGAAGCTTAGAACCTTTAGTTTTTAGCCGTATGTGTTACAGTTTTTCTCAATTGCTAACACACTAAAACTGGTTCTTTTAGCAAAAACTCCCAGATTATTACTTCAGTTCTCAGAGGACCAACACATCTCTCAAAACTATAAATACTTTTCACTTGTTTTAACACATGCTGCAAATTGTTAAACTTTTTCTGCAAATCTCTACAAACAAATGCTCTCATGAATCACTGGTTACACACTGTGCTCATGCAACAAACACTAGTAGTCAAAACAGTTAACTCAAGTCATCACAACCTAAACTCAGGTAACACACCTTTCTCTAGGTGCAAACACTTGGCAGCAAAATTGTTTACACACCGGTCACAATCTCTGGATCAATAAATAGGGCCACAGTTTGCGTCTGTGTGCTTTTGAACAATGGATCCTCAAAATGGACAAGCTGTCCAATGATCAGGAAGACAAAGGAGACGAAGAGGCAGGAGACAATTTGTCCCAGACGAAATACGTACCACCTTGATTGACCATGTGCTGGTGCATGGTATGATGATGAGGGAAGCTGGACAGAGAGTTCAGCCAAATTTGAATCGTTTCACAGTGGCATCCATTGTCCACACTTTCAGACAAGAAAACAGGTACTATAATTTACTGTAATGTTACATATTGTATCTGCTGTACTGCTGGGAGAGGATATGCTGTCTATGTAATGTTGAAGTGTATTTACAGACTATATGTTCTTTAGATTTTATTGGTGTTTGTTTATAGTGCTGCATATACTGAGTTCCTTTTATGAATGTTACTCTCCTTTGAAAATACTACATTTTTTTGTTCCTTCAACTGTGTTGTGGTTACTGTACAGTACTTTTCACTCAGCATCACTTTTCAGTACTACAGATAAAATATTTGGAAATTTGCACACTCCCTCATTTGTTAGTAGTGTAACATTGCAAAGATCAAAATCTGAAAACCATAAAATAAGTAGAATAACCAGGAGAAAATAACTCCTGACGCACTGCTATAAAAGGTTTTTGCAGTAGTGCTTTGAATTTATCTCACTGATGTGTTATGGGTAATCTACATTGTCTGTGTTTTCGATGGCTTGTGTGTGCCATTTGAAGGCAAAGTTTAATTTTGATGGAAGAGTATATGTTTTTGAGAAGATAATTTGAGTTTGGCATGGATGTTTGAGGTTTGTGCTGATTGATGTGTAGTTTTGGGATTGTGTTAATAGTTCTGAGAAAAAGGGGAATTGTTTCATTAAATGTGTCTTAGCAATCAAAAAAAACTGTAATTTCCTCCATTTAAAAAAACAAACCCCAGTCGAAATATTGAAAAAAACGACGTTTTACCTTGTATTTCAGTCAAGGTGTTCAGACAGTTCATAAAACTTAGTTCAGTTAAAAATAAATTTAAAAAAAGAGAGAGATGAAAAGTATAGTATGAGGATGGGGAAATATATTTCATAATTAATTATATGCCAATATTAAATCAATTTGATGCTTTGAAGGCACAACAATTGCATTGCCAATGAATATTAGGTTAAAAAATACAACATTTGCCTGATTTAACGTGACTCCCGGTATAAATGCCCAAATGCCCATGCCCACTTCCTGTCTTCTATACGAATACAGATACAGATAATTTTGTTGGTTGAACAGATACAGATACAGATACAGATAATGACGTCTCTGCACACCCCTAGTCCACACACATACGGTTTTCCTTTGTGTAACTACTATAGGGGACACCCAGGTAGAGGCATCAACCTTCTCTATGACACCCGCTTCCAGTAGGCGCTTCAGCTCAGTAGAGGCAGCATCCCTGACTGCAAAGGGCAGACAATGTAGTTTTTAATGCACCGGTTTAACAGTAGGGTCAATTTAAACTCGATGCACAAAGTCCTGTGCGCAGCCGATCACAGGGGCAGTAGGAGCAGTGAGAGCAGTGGAAGCAGTGGTACTCATGGTCATCACAGGAGCGGAGGAGCAGAAGAGGGGAGGACGGTATCTCCACTAATGCAGAGATGTAGAGCAGTCATCCGGTTCCATCCCGAGCTGTGGGGTTCCTTTATCCACTACAAAGAATGTGGCAGAGGCAGTGATGTCACCTCTACTCACTTGTGCCTAAAGGCTCAAGTGAGTAGAGGTGGGTGCAGGTCTGGGTGTATGATACAAGTCGAACAGTAGGTGCAGACAGCGGTGTGGTACTGAAGTACTTGTTGTAGATAGAGCGTGGCATTATAGATACTGCTGATCCCCTATCCACAACTAGTTCAAGTTCCTGGGCAGGAGTAGTTGGTGTGTGGACATTAACACTGCACAGTATTTTCTTTGGAGCATGGTCAGCATCTTCTAAATAAAGCACTGTCAGTTCAGGGAGTTCTACTACACGCACAGGCCAGGTTTGAGCAGAACGGCAGACACGAGCAAAGTGTCCTATTTTGTGGCATGTTTTGCAAGTGGCCTTTACAGCTGGGCATTGTGGAGAGTTAGCCAAGTGACTGTCAGAGCCACATCTGAAGCAGGAGCATGGTGGTGCACGGTGTGTAGCAGTAGGTGGCTTAGCTGGGCAGGAGGACTGTCTGTCCCGCTTCTTGAGAGCATGTGACCTTGACTGTACAGCCTGTACTGGGGCACTTCGGTCTGTTGCTATTGCTTTAGCTTGTTCTGTAGCAGATTCGATCTGTGTTGCTATAGTGATAGTCTTATCCAATGTCAGATCGGGTTCAAGCACCAGTCTCTCACTTATAAGGGGGCTAACTAAACGTTCAATCAACTGGTCACGGACCATTTCATCCATTTTATCATCAAAGTCACATTTAGTAGCCAGGTCATGCAAAGCAGCAACATATTGCAGAATAGTCTCATGCGGTGCCTGTGTCCGCTTCCTGAAGGTATTGTGACAGTATGACGTTCGACTACTATGTTAACCTTAGGTGTAAAGTGAGCCTCTAAAGCAGTAACGGCAGAAGAAAATGTCTCACCTGTATTTGGTAATGTGTACAAAATTTGTTGTCCCTCAGTGCCCAGACAATGTAGCAGGACAGTTCTCTTGTGAGCCTCAGGCCAACCATTACCTGTTGCATTGATCACCGGCAAGTAGTTGTTGAATATCTGTAGCTAAGTGCTGAATGGTATTGTAGGCTCCCCGGCGCATGGCAGGAACATTGCAGGAAAGGGCACATTTACAGACATCTTCTCCAAATATCAATACAAACATGAAATACAATCTCCGGGATACCTCGTCGCAAATTTGTAATGTTGGATGTAGCAAAATAAACAAGGATGCAGGCTGGGTAGGAATGGCTGTTTTACGGTGGCCCTGAGGGTCAAAACACAACAGCATTTCAGAAAACACAACAACATATCACAAAACACAACGACATTTCACAAAACACAACGACATTTCACAAAACACAACAACATTTCACAAAACATAACATTTCACAAAACACAACGACATTTCAGATTACAGAAAAAGTGGGACAACACTTCTTGTTTGTGATTGGACAGAACCCAAGTCAGTTCAATGTAATTTCCTGTTTCTATTGTGTACTACTCTCAGCAGTGTCCTTGCACAAATTTTAAACTGAGTTTGAAAGGATGGAAGAGGGGATTGAAATCATAAGGGAATATTTTAACAAAGGAGATTCATATGATGTAATTATCTTTGCCAGGCGAGAGCCTGGAGGGGATTATGCGTTTGGTCACGTGTGTGCGTGTGTGTTTGTGTATCTGCCCGCAGCTAATCTCGCATAGCCTACTACTGGGCCGAAGTATTTTATTTAAATGAATTTCCATCATTGTCCTAACCGGCCGGTAGGGGCCGCAAGTGATCAACAACTGCTTCCATTTGGAATGAAAGACCATGCGATGTAAAATGTCAATTTCAATGTGAAAATGGCAACAAAATAATCCGCCATCTAACGGGGTACGCTAATGTTTGAATCTGTGGCAGTTATTTTGTTGGCATTTTCACGTTAAAATTGATATTTTACATCGCTGGTCTTGTGGAATTGTTCCTGTCTAGATTTGAAACGAAAGTGCTAGACTATAACTTCAACGTTAGCTCTGTCTAACACATCGTGGTTGATATGAATCAATTTAGCTAACATGTCACCACCTTTAGTGTTACTTCACTGAATCTGCGTTTTTGGGATTTCAGTGGCACATGGTATTGCCATTTTAACGTTTAAATTGACATTTTACATCGCATGGTCTTTCATTCCAAACGGAAGCAGTTGTTGATCACTTGCGGCCCCTACCGGCCGGTTAGGAGGTGTGCGGAGTTAGCACTCAATGTATTTCAAAGGACAATGATGGAAATTAATTCAAATAATATACTTGTCATTGACCGATTTGCAAAATATTCGAGAATTCAGGTCCTTGGCCTGCTGTCAGCACGTACAACAAGTATTAGGCTGATCGGCCCAGTAGTAGGCTATGCGAGATTAGCTGCGGACAGATACACAAACACACACGCGACCAAACGCATAATCCCCTCCAGGTTCTCGCCTGGCGGAGATAATTACATCATATGAATGTCCTTTGTTAAAATACTCCCTTATGATTTCAATCTCCTCTTCCATCCTTTCAAACTCAGTTTAAAATTTGTGCAAGGACACTGCTGAGAGTAGTACACAATAAAAAACAGGAAATTACGTTTTACTGACTTGGGTTCTGTCCAATGACAAACAAGAAGTGTTGTCCCACCTAATCTGAAATGTCGTTGTGTTTTGTGAAATGTCATTGTGTTTTCTGAAATTTTGTTGTGTTTTGTGAAATGTCGTTGTGTTTTGTGAAATGTTGTTGTGTTTTGTGAAATGTTGTTGTGTTTTGTGAAATATTGTTGTGTTTTCTGAAGTGTTGTTGTGTTTTGTGAAACGTCGTTGTGTTTTGTGAAATGTCGTTGTGTTTTCTGAAATGTTTTGTTTTGTGAAATGTCGTTGTGTTTTCTGAAATGTTGTTGTGTTTTCTGAAATGTTATTGTGTTTTGACCCTCAGGGCCACCGAAATGTTTACTCATGGCACTGCCGCATGCATGGCATCCATCTTGAAAACTCTTCTTTTTTTAACAGGAACACGTAATAGTATATTACAGTTTTTCTCAGTCGCTTTGGTACATTTCTCAAATCATCCTTAACATTTGCAAAACAGTAAGTGCATTTCTCAAAACAATTCGTACAAACAGGACCACACAATGGATTACCTGCAAAAGTCCGTAACTTGCTCAAAATTCTTAGTTTATTTCTCAAAAGTAAATATTTATGTCAATGAACATGTCAGCGCCATCAGAATGACAAGTCCTTGTGTCATTGTTTACAAACAAGCTAGTCAAAATGCTTAGCCATGTTGTCAATATAACAGTGTACTCAAAGTATTTTCTGATGTAAACTATGGCTAAGGTTTTGATGACAATGATTGAAAATACACAAGGCTGCACTTTTTCTGTATGGCATATATCAATTTCAACAGTACAAAGTTACACATTACCGTATGTGGGAGATTGATTGCAAGAGATTGGACAGGATTCACATTTACGCTTTTACTGTTTATACTGTAATTTGTTGACAGACCATGTCATTGCGATACAGAAAAGAAAGAGACAAGACTGTTTTACAGCACTGCATAGCACAAAGGAAAAAATACAAAATTAGAAACGTAAACATAGGAAACACCCCTTAGGCAGAACTGTAAATGCAGCGCTGTGTGGGGAATTATAGTGCAGTCTTTCTACACCTCCTGACGTTCCTGCCTGTCGGGACACAAGTTCTCATCCACATCACAACGGATATCTTCCCTGGCAATGCAGTGTGGAAAGAATCTTTTGGAATGTCTTATCCAGCCTCTGCAGGCGTTTGCTATGATGTCCTCACATGCTGCATCCATGGCAGCCAGCAGGGTCATCTGAATATGTGGCTGGCGATCGAAAACCTTCCACCTCCATGCTGAGTAGAACTCCTCAATTGGGTTAAGGAATGGAGAGTAGGGTGGGAGGAATTCCATCAGCATCCTGTAGTGGGCCGCAAACCATTGCCTGATGGTGTTTGAGCGATGGAAACTCACATTATCCCAAACTACCACATACTTTGGTAAATCATTTCTAATCAGAGCGCTTTCATCATCAGGGATGAGATCCCTGTAGAGGGTGTCTAAGAAGGTGAGGAGATGCTGTGTGTTGTGTGGCCCTATAATGGGAATACGAGTTAGCACACCATGCTCTGAAATAGCAGCACACATAGTGATGTTCCCTCCCCGTTGGCCTGGCACATCGACAGTAGCTCTGTGGCCGATGACATTTTGACCACGCCTTCTGCATTTGGCCAGGTTGAAGCCAGCTTCATCCAGGTATATGAAGTTGTGAGATGGTTCACTTACTTCCAGTTCCATTATACACTATATTCCAGAAGATACAAAATGAGTTTTATGAATTACATGTATTTTCATTTTAGACAAGATACAGTTACATCAAATGTATACATATTGCATGTTCTTTTCTACAGCCATAGCAAACGTGTACAGGTCACACTTACTGTACTGTATATCACTATACAATGTTGTACTGTTTACTGTAGTTACTGTATGCACATAGATGTTTTACCTGTACATACTGGTACCGTAGCTCCTTCACTCTGTCACCATTCCTTTCAAATGGTACACGGTACAGCTGTTTCATGCTCATCTGTTGTCTTTTCAGCACCATGTTGATAGTTGAGATGCTAACAGATTGGATGTTTTCAAAGACATTGTTGTCTTCTATAATGGCACTCTGTATCTCCTTTAGTCTAATAGCATTATTTGCTATGACCATGGTGCAAATAGCCTCCTCCTGTTGAGGTGTGAAAAGGGGCCCTCTGCCACCCCTGAGAGGTAGTCTTGCAGTCCTATGTGGGAAAAATACAGTAATGCAAGACAAGATTGAGTAAGATTTCAAAAAATATGTGTTTGTGTGTTACAGTATATGTACAGTATGTATCTGTATAAAGTATATGTACTGTATACTGTAAAATGCAAGTGGAATACTGTAATATGAATCATTACAGTAAGTAAACAGTATTACATTACAGTGCCCATTGTTGGATTACATACCTGTTCTGTCTACAAAACGTTTGAATGATTGAGGATCAGGTTGTTCTCCCAACATTTGGCTGCACTCTTCGACCAGCCTGGTCCATTGTAAGGCCATGATTGAGAACATGGTCCACAACTGTGGCCCTTATTTCATCAGGAACGTGCCTATGTCCTTGGCCTCTTCTGCCTCTTCCTCTGTTTTGCCTCCCTACCTTCCACCACGCAGCCTTACTCCTCTTCTTCTTCCCAGCTGCTCACCCTGTTCATTTCCTTATTGATCTTCCATTGTCAGAAATTGTAACACTGTTGTGCTCTGTCTATATATGCTTGCCAATTTAAGGTTCATGAGATGCACCCCTGAGCTATTTTAGAGAACTGGCTGATCATTGATTGATCTAACGCTTCACACATTTCCCTTCATTAGTGAAAGTCAAGATTCACCTGAGAGCAATTCATCAATTCAGGACACATTTACAAAAAAAGTCTAATAGAAATATATAGGGGACTGGGGCAAGATGAGACAGGACTGGGGACTGGGGCAAGATGAGACAGGACTGGGGACTGGGATGAGATGACAGGACTGGGGACTGAGACAAGACGAGATGAGACAGGGCACAGGGACGGAAGCCGGACGGGGGTCCGGGCACAGGGATGGAACGGACGGGGCCGGGCACAGGAGGGGAACCGGGCAGAACGGAACAGGACTGGACTAGACAGGACAGGGACTCAAACACAGAACGGGACTCAAACAAACACGACACTGGACTGGGCTCAGACACGACACTGGACTGGACTCACAGACAACACTGAAACGGACGGAGACACAGAGAGGGAAACAGGCCAAGACAGACACCAAACTCGACAAGACACAGCACGAAACGGACTCAAACATAACACTAGCTAGCTGACAGGCACGGAACGGATAGACACTGGCACAGACTCAAAACACACTACGATGGACTGGACTCAGACAGGAAAGGGACTGGACTAAACTCTGACACATAAGGAACTGGACTCAGAGACAACACGAAACGTACTCAGACAACACGAAGTGGACTCAGACAGCACAGAACGGACAAGGACACAACACTGGAATGGACTCACCGACGACACGGAACTGATAGACGCAGGCAGGGAACGGGCTAAGACACAGACAGGGAATGGGCTAACACAGGCAGGGAGGACTAACAGAAGGGCAGACAGAGAGACAAGCAGGCGGGGAGACACAGCAAGACAGACAGACACGCAACAGGAGGGGCGAAACCAAAGACAGACACAGAAGCTGACAGACAGGCAGACAGGACAACAAGCAGACCTACTGACATGCAGACAGACAGGTAGACAGGTGGGTAAAAACACTGGCCGACGGGCCGACGGCCAGGGGGACAGACAGACAGGCCAACATACCGGCCGACAAACACGAGGGCAGACATGCAGACAGGCAGGCAGGCAGGCAGACAAACAGATAAGGGGGCAGGTGAACAGTTAGGGGAAAGGATTGGCCCCATCCCCAGGGGGAAAGGTCCTCCAAGGCGTGGCTGCGGGAAAGCACCAGGGCTGTTGGATGGATGAGGTCTCTGGGCCCTGGGCTGGGGCAACGACGGCTCGGGATCAATAGGGGACGTGGGCACGCTGGAGGACGCGGGCACACTGGGGGGCCCGGGAACACTGGGCGGCAAGAGAACACTAAGGGGCGAGGCAGGTGGCCCCTGCTGGACAACAGGTGTAGCAGGTGGCCCCCGCTGCAAGCTGGGCGTAGCAGGCCTCTCCTGGGAGCTGGGCGGAGCAGGAGGCCTCTCCTGGGCGCTGGGTGGAGCAGACTGCGGCGGCCTTTCCTGGGCGCTGGGCGGAGCAGGCTACGGTGGCCCCTGCGGGACAATGGGTGGAGCAGGCGGCAGCGGAGGCCCCTCCGGGACAACGGGCAGAGCAGGCGGCGGAGGCCCCTCCGGGACAACGGGCGGAGCAGGCGGCGACCCCTGCGGGACAATGGGCGGAGCAGGCGGAGGCCCCACTGGAACGGCGGGCCGAGCAGGCATCTCCTGCGGAACGGCGGGCCAAGCAGGCAGCTCCTGCGGAACGGCGGGCCGAGCAGGCAGCACCTGCGGGACAGCGGGCTGAGCAGGCAGCTCCTGCGGGACGGTGGGCCGAGCATAATTGAAAGCAATAATACAATTAACCAACAGGGGAACGAGCAGGCGCAAAACAGAAGTTCCGCCATCTGGCGGCCCAACAGGGAAAAACAGACAGAAACACAGAACCATGACAGCATGTATACCTAGCATTTTAGAGCATATTTCTGTGTATAAACAGGTCATCATGACGCGCGCCAAGCAGAAAAATAGAACAGAAGCGAAAAACTACACTCCAGTTCGCTTGTGTCACACAAGCTTCGCAGCCGGTTCGCGACGCGTTCGCATCTGGTGTAGAGGACGTCGCCTGCTGCCGTTGTAATAACAGTACTTCAACTACGCTTCAGTTACGCACGTAGTGCGCTCGCGGTTGCTACGCGTGCGGTGGGTGTCCAGCTTGAGTGTGTGAGAGAAGCAGCATGGGGTTATTTACCACTCAAGCGGCATAACTTTTCAAGGACCATTTTTCCATGCCATAAAACTCACTCGGTAGTTGGTAAGAAGAGCTTGCCATAGTTACAAAACTCACTCTGTAACGTTAGTTTCTCCGTCTCTCTCATCTCTCTCCCCACACTCACACCAAATGACATAGCTAGGACACACACATCCTGAGATAACAGCTATCGTCCGTAGATTTTATTTCCAGTTAACGTTATGTAACAATATCCTAATCCTACGCATATATTTTACAAAATACCGACACAATAACGGAGTGACGACGTTAAGTTAGTAGCCCACTAAACTCGTTGACTGTGCCAGAGCAAAAAATCAACTTTGGGTGTTTACGTTACCCTGCGTTATCCTGTCTGTCCGACATGAACTCGACAACAGGTGTCAATTCAAACAGAGAACACGATTTCCACTGCTGTGATTAACCTTCAAATGTAACTAGGATAAAAAGAGAAAACTAATGTGTGATATATATATTTAGTTATATATTCAGTGTGTTTCGACCCTATAAATCTTGCCATTTCTTCCGCTAATGCTTCACAACGTATTTCGTTCCAATTCAAATTGGTGGTGTCTGCACCATTCATCTGGACTCATGTGAGTTATGCATTTCATTGTGCGGTCTGTCGCACGTTCCTGTTCAATGCAAGGACCAATATAGGGCAAAAAACTATGCAGGGAATATTGATCTGTTTATTTAACAGTAATCACGAAGATCCGATCTACAAGAGAAAGTAGGATGCAAAACAAGTAAGCCTATACCATAACAGGGTTTTCCCTACCATAGAAAGGCTTAGGCGCAGCGCCTAAGTGTTTTTGCGGAGCGCCTTAAGCCAAATGAACGTAAAAAGGCGACGTATCAGAATGAATGTAAAAACAACGGTGAAAGTTCTATGCTGACAAAAAAACGGAGAGGTGGCTTGATCTCAAACTGAAAGGTAAGCTGGCAACAGGAATGACCAATCAGTGTTTGGACGAACGTTTGTGTGATTGGTGTGTGACAGATGCTTATCGCCGAGCTAATCAAACAGCTGATTGGATATTTCTCTGTACCGTCAACTCGACTCGGATAAGCAGAATTTGCAAGCCATCGATAAGGTAAGCCTCAACAAAGAATAAATGAAGTATAAACTTTTTTGTTCGGGAGTAATTCTTGTGGATGTTAACAACAGCGATAGCAGATAGAGAGAAGATATAACTAATGTAGCCTATTTTACAACTAAAGAAATTGCTAACCTAGCTAACTTACATAGATATTCATGTACTGAATTAAGTTACGTTAGCCAGCGAAGCTAGTTAGTTGATGTTACATAAAAGATAGCTCGACTGAACTAACGTTAGTATCAAACGTGGCTTGGTAGCTAAACAAAGTTAGGCTGTGTTCACACGTAACGTATTTTTCTGATGAAAACCGCTGGTCAAAGCGTTTTTTCATATAAAAAAAACGCTGTTCCAAAATGCAGTTGAGAGCGCCTAAGCCCTCTGAAAACCTAGGGAAAACCCTGTATAAACTATGAACCAGAGAACCACATAGAGAATACAGTAGGGCCCTATGGAATCCGCGCTCGCGGAATTGCGGAGGATTTCACGGAATTGAGACATTAACACGGAATTCTGAATTATCGTGGAATGGCGCGGAATTTGGCTTCGAAAATGTTTTAATTATACATAAATCGGTTTTCATATAAAACACTTCACTACGACTTTAAAAACACAGGCAGCCATTACATAGGCCTACACAGAGCTCTTTCAACGGCTCTGGGCCTACACGCATCTTGCTATAACGTGAGCACGTTTTGTGACGCTACAACGCAAGTTTAACTACAGTAGCACGCCGGTTCCAATACAGCCACGTGAAATCATAAACAGTGTAATCAGTGAGACGTTACCGTATAGCTAGCTGAGGAGAACATGTCCAAAACACCGCTGTTACGAAAAGCTACAAGAAAGCTTCGAAACAGCAATTTGAGCGCAAAATTCAGGGCAGAGCACTATCCGGGAGATTACTATGAATCAGATGGAATTTTATTTTGCAAATACTGCCAGCATTCGGTAGACTGGACTAGAAAATATACGTGCAGCGACCACATCAAATCCTTGGCTCACAAAAGGAACAAAGACAAAATAAGCCAAACTTCAGTGCAGACAACACTCACCAGTAACCTGAAATCATCTAATGTTAGGAGAGAATTCGTTGAAGATTTTGTCGCCATGTGCAGAGGCCAACATCCCATTAGAGAAACTGCGAAAAATCTGGCCGTTTATGGTTATGTACTGTCGGCAGGGGGGAGCGTTGCCACAAAATGAATCCTCACTACGGCAGATTCATTTACCCAGGGTGTTCGAGCAACACATGGAGCAGTTGCTGCTCAAAATCAGAGGCAAACGAATGTCTGTTGTTGTTGATGAAACCACAGACAACAGAGACTGCAGTGTTCTGAACATTGTCATCGGTAAGTTTACTATTCAAATTACTTTAACCTAATTTGCGTTTCACAATTATTGTGTTGCACTCAAGATTTAAATAATGTTGGTCAAAATAAATGTAGACAATGTACGTATTTTAAAAATACATTAGACTAGGCTACATTATAATGTAATGTATAGTATCACATGATCAGTAAATACTTATTATTAGTGGTGGTAGTAATATTATTATTATTATTATGATTTATTATTATTATTATTATTATTATTATTATTATTATTATTATTATTATTATTGTAATGTAAAGTATCATAAATGTAGGCTATAGTATCACGTGATTAATAATACTAATTATTATTAGTGGTATTATTATTATTATCATTATTAATATTATTATTAGCCTACTACTGTTTGCAGTACAATTCATAATAAAGTTATTTGATCTGTCTGCCAGAATAATGACACAATTGTACATGTATTTCAGGTGTTGAAGATCAATACTTCCTTACAGATGTCATCTTCATGGATGCCTGCAATTACCCCACTTTCTCTCAAGCAGTCTTGGAGTCCATGCATAGGAACAAGCTGGACCTGAATGATGTCTGGGCAGTAGTGACAGACAATGCATCCTACTGCTTGAAGGCCTACAGAGAAGTACTGAAAGGTGTGATGCCTAACAGTGTGCAGGTGGGCTGTCTGTGTCATGTGATCAACTTGGTGGGGGAGACCTGGCAGCACTTCAAATACTTTGGTGAAGTAGCATCGTTGGTGATGTGGGTCAGAACGGCATTCGTCAAAAAAACCTCACTGTTGAAAACAAAGGCAATCAGCGCAATTAAACAATTGATAATTATCGGCGCTGATTACCTCCACCTGACAGTTGTGATGAAGGAACCGAGAGCCGCTCCTCTCACTCTCTCTCTGCAGCCGACGCCCAAACCACGCCCACCCCACCACATACCTCCACCGCCTGACTTAGGCCGTGGAGCCATCCGGCCGATGACTTGGGTTGAGGACAGGCTGCAATCGCAGCAGTTTTGCCCACTAGAGGCCGCACCTGTCCACTTCCCAAGTGGTACCCCAAATACCGTACCTCTGCTCGGCCAATAGCACACTTCTTTGGGTTAGCCATGAGCCCTGCCTGCCTTAAGGATTCGAGCACTGCCCCCACATGTTGCAAATGCTGCTCCCGACTGCTGCTATGGATGATTACGTCATCCAGATAGGCAGCAGCATACCCAGCATGTGGACGCAATAGCTCCTCAATAATGAAATACGGTATTCCACAAGGATCAGTACTACGACCAGTACTCTTCTCGCTATATATGCTACCACTTGGCAATATTATCCGGGCACATGGCGTAGAGTTCCACTGCTATGCGGACGATACCCAGATTTATATTTCAATGAAACCTGGCGAAGCTCTGCCGCTTTCACGGTTAGAGGCCTGTATTGTAGATATCAAGGTTTGGTTGGTTTTAGGTCCCAAAATATTAAGGGAGAAATTGTCTACTCTCACCTTAAACTGTGATGGTTGTTTGGCTGAACCTAATATGGTCGTTAAAGACCTTGGTGTCACCATTGATCCTGATCTATCTTTTGACACCCATATAAAAAACATATCCAGAATTTCCTTCTTTCAGCTGCGCAACATAGCTAAAATTAGACATTTTCTGTCAGTCAGGGATGCTGAAAAATTGATCCATGCGTTTGTTACGTCTAGGTTAGACTACTGTAACGCCCTGCTTTCTGGCTGCCCTAATAACTCGTTAAAGAGTCTCCAGCTTGTGCAGAATGCAGCTGCTCGTATCTTGACCAGAACTAAGAAGTATGAGCACATTACACCAGTACTAGCGTCGCTTCACTGGCTACCCATTAAGCATAGGATAGACTTTAAGGTTTTGCTCCTGACTTGTAAAGCTCTGCATGGACGTGCACCTGTGTACATATCGAACCTGCTCCTACCTTATAAGCCCACAAGGTCACTCCGATCTCAAGACGCAGGCTACTTGGTAGTCCCAAGAATTTCCAAGAACCTAAAAGGTGGTAGGGCTTTCTCCTACAGGGCCCCACTACTATGGAACCAGCTTCCAAAATTTATAAAGGAGTCAGACACAGTCGCAATATTTAAATCTAGATTAAAAACGCACCTCTATACTCAGGCTTACAATCAGTTATAGTCTGGAGACAGGGTGCGAGAAGCCTGTAGTCATAGAGCTTTGTAGGTGGCAATCCTTGCCTTACTGTCACCTGTCAATCAGCTGTGACCCGACTTTACATGGGCTGGCTCTTGATAGGCGGGTATGGTTGTCTACCCCTCATGACTGCATGGGCTCTCCATCCCTGTCCTAGTAGATATGCAGCCATATTCTACTCCTGGCGGGGTCCCCCCAATACACACCACTGCCTTTTTACTCACTGTCTGCTATATTGCAAATTTCCTAACTGCCGTTTCCACCCTCTTCCCCACGCTGCCGGCGGGGCTCTTGCCCCAACCCTCGAGACTGCTTCGAGAGTCGTCTGGTCTCCCCCACCTCTGCGGTCATTGCCTCCACCCTGCCCACACCTGCCGCCACCTGCTGTTCCCCATCACCGCCACCCGGCCCCACCCATCATCTGAGCCACACCACCTATCATATCTTGTGCATAAACTGGCTGACATGCTGGTCACCAGTCGGCACCCTGAGCCGACCAGAGGAGGATGGGTTTCCCCCTTGAGCCTGGTTCCTTCCGAGGTTTCTCCCCATCTGCACAGGGAGTTTTTCCTTGCCACTGTTGCCTTAGGCTTGCTCCTGTGGGGGTTTAGGCTAGGGTTGTCTGCAGAGGTGGGTAGAGTAGCCAAAACCTGTACTCAAGTAAAAGTATTGTTACTTTAAAATAATAATGACTCAAGTAGAAGTAAAAGTAGTCATCCAAATAATTACTTGAGTAAGAGTAAGAAAGTATCTCGTGAAAAGACTACTCAAGTACTGAGTTACTTCACATAATCTGATTTAATGTTGAAATAAGAAGAGCAAGATGAACGTAAAAATCTAAATGTCCAAAATATAAAATTGTAAATGCTTGTCCAATAGAAATAAACCAAATATAAAATAGCCATGTGCAAATTCAAATATGGCCTAAATCATATCCCTTAAAACAATAATACAATAAAACAATACACAGGAGGTTCGTCAGAAGAGGAGGATTTTCGCTTTCTGTTGGACTCTATTAAGTCTGTATACCCCGTCAGTTTGTTGGGGTGAACCCTCAGTTGACAGAAAAAATAGCAATGAGGCTACAGGGATTTATCCATTAAAATAGACTCATCATCACAACAAAGAGGAGCCTGCTCAAATTCAAACAGAAACTTTATATGTGGGAAACATAATGCTTTGTAGCACCCTTATTGCACATTATGAGGCACTTCTCCACGATATTCCAAAGTCCCATGATGCCTTGCGCGGAATATGTGCAGAACTTCCGGTTTAGGTATGTATTATGCTATGCATGCTATGCAATGTTCCAGCGCTTACGTCTTGACTGTTGCATGCTTCACAAAAACTATTACACTACTAACTAATGCTTACATTACAGTGTGAAATATCCACATTAATACCAGTAACCTATTTAAACACACTCAATTTAAAAAATAACGTATATAACCGAAGTACTTTGAGCAATAATAGCCCACTTACATAGCAATGATGAAATCTTATGTGTTCAGTAGATGGAGACAGAGACCGTAAATCAACAATACAGTACTTGTTTTGCTCCATCAAAAGGTCTAGGTCTATCAGCAAACATACGGCTTAGCTATGCCCAGAAGTCCTCAATAATAATAGTATTTCCCAAGAAATTACGAATAATCGTTGACCACGTTCCGTGCTGCGTCTTTTACTGCTACCAAATGCATAAGTGAATGCGACAGTAAGAAAAATTTCGGTTACGCTGACCTAAAAAACGCTATTCCAAAAGCAAAATTAGACATGTTATACATCGTTAGAAAGCTTATACTCTCACCTACTGAATAAATGAATTGTCAATCAAGCCAGACTGTACTAAAAAGGGCGACAACAACATAAAAAACGCGTGTGGTATTACGCACAGCTATTTTGGATACCGAGGCATCACAAATGCCCGTGTATTTCACAAACGGATTGTCCAAGACAATAAATGACCACTCAGTCAAATAGTTAGCTATCCACAGCCAAAACTAACCTAAACTTACCGCCACATATTTTCTCAAGTTCGAAGTTGAGTTCTTGTAGGCTGAAATGTCCACATTTCTAGGCAGACAAAGAAGGCAGCGCGTAATGTAACTACTGTTTTTGGTAGTCTGTAAGCAAAACGTAGTTTGAACGTGAGGCCAGGGGTGTTCTGCCTGCTAGGAATCACCCGCCGTTGTTTCAGCCATTGTTGTCGTCCACTCATCCTTCTGTGTGCTGTGACTGGCTACGTTTGATTGGTGAAACGGAGTCATGTGGGGCTATGACAGAGACAAAGCAAAGACCAGTCAGCCTCTTTGGTTGAAGTCTCTCTGAGAGAATGAAACAAACAGAACGTGCATTGAATAAAAAATGGGTAAAAAATAAAAGTAACGAGCGGAATGTAGCCGAATATAACGGAGTCAAAGTAGCATTTTTTCTTCACAAATATACTCGAGTAAAAGTGAAAAGTATGTTGCATTAAAACTACTCTTACAAGTACAATTTATTCAAAAATTTACTTAAGTAAATGTAACGGAGTAAATATAATGCGTTACTACCCACCTCTGGTTGTCTGTAAAGCGTATTGTGACAACTGTTGTAAAATACGCTATACAAATAAAATTTGATTGATTGATTTGATTGATCAGGCGCTGGAAGGTGGCAGGGGCTCCGAATAACCAAATGGAAGTGTCCTGAATTGGTACAAACCATCCGGAGCAGAGAAAGCCATTTTTTCCTTAGATTTGGCAGATAAGGGAATCTGCCAGTAACCCTTGGTTAAATCCAGCGTCAAAAAAAATCAAGCCGTGCCAAGCCGATCCAAGCGCTCGTCGACCCAAGGCATTGGATAAGCATCAAACCGTGACACTTCATTTACTTTTCTATAATCCACACAGAAGCGAATAGACCCATCAGGCTTACCTACCAGTACAATGGGGCTACTCCAGGGACTGTGGGATTCCTCTATTGCCCCCAGCTTTAGCATTGCCTTTATCTCTGCCTGACCCAATTTCTTTTTGTGTTCCGGCAACCTATAGGGGCGGGTCCGCACCGTCACCCCTGAGGAAGTGTCAATGTGGTGGTGTATAAGGTGCGTGCATCCTGGTATGGGGGAAAACACATCAGCAAAACGCTTTTGCAACAAGGCAAGGTCCGCTCTCTGATTCGGTGAGAGATGGTCATCTGAAGGGGTTGAGATTTGATTGGATGAATTTGGTACCTCCGGCCCCAGCTCATCTCTCTCCTTATCCACCGTAACCAGAGAGACAGCCACCACCTCCTTCCACGCTTTCAGGAGATTGAGGTGATGAATCTGTTTTTCCCCCTCTCTATCAGTACGCTCTACCTCATAGTCAACCTCCCCAACTCGCTGTATGACCACAAAGGGCCCTTGCCACTTGGCGAGTAATTTAGAACTAGAGGTAGGGAGTAACACAAGAACTTTGTCTCCCGGTGAAAATTGATGTAGTTTAGCTCCTCTGTCATAGTGCTGTTGCTGACGTGCCTGCGCCTCGAGCAAATTCTCCCGTGACAACCTACCCAGTGTATGGAGTTTTGCTCGCAGGCCCAGCACGTACTGTAATTCATTTTTACTAGGACTCGGACCCTCCTCCCAGTTTTCTTTAACTAGGTCCAATATCCCCCGGGGTTTCCTATCGAACAGTAGTTCAAAGAGAGAAAATCCTGTGGAGGCCTGGGGAACCTCCCGCACTGCAAACACCAGAGGAGATAACCACTTATCCCAATTACGGCTATCTTCATGAACAAACTTCCGGATCATAGACTTCAACGTTCTATTAAAACGCTCAACAAGCCCATCCGTTTGGGGATGGTACACGCTGGTTCTAATAGATTGAATGCCCAATAACCCGTACAGTTTGCGTAGTGTGAGTGACATAAACTGCGTGCCCTGGTCAGTCAGAATCTCTTTCGGGATTCCGACTCGGGAGGTTATTTGAAACAATGCCTGCGCGACACTTTTTGCCGAAATTCTGCGCAAAGGAACTGCTTCGGGATACCTTGTCGCATAATCCACCAGAACTAACACGAAGCGGTATCCCTGCGTGCTCCGAACAAATGGCCCGATGAGGTCCATCCCCACTCTGTCAAAAGGGACCTCCATTAGCGTGAGGGGGCGCAACGGCGCTTTTGGGATGGCCGGGGAATTTACTAGTTGGCATTCAGGGCACGACGCACACCACCGACGCACGTCGCCCCAAATGACCGGCCAATAGAAACGAGCCATTATCCGGTTCAGTGTTTTCTCATACCCTAAACGACCAGCCATGGGGTTAAAATGAGCCGTCTGAAAAACCATTTCCCGAGAGCTTTTAGGCACCTGCAATTTTTCCCTTGACAACGAATTTCCACTGAGACTATAGGGTACTCGTGTAAATCCCCATGCACACACCTTATAGACACCCTTGGTGCTTCTAACAAAGCCTCGGGTTGAACCAGGCTCTGTTGAATCATGGTCTGCATAGCCCCTGAGTCCAACAGCGCCTGGTGTTCACTCCCTTGAATCCTTACCGGAATACAGTACGCTCTGTCTGGGTCAGGAGCGGAGGTGGGCGGGCCGACAACACGAACCACCTGCCCCACCTCCATGAGCGGGCACTCGCGGCGCAGGTGACCCGGTTGTTCGCACTGCCAACACCCCGGTCCAGGCATCTGAGGAGCTCTCTGTGGGTCGAACCCCGCCGCCACTGAGCCTGGGGCTGGGGAAACAGGAAAAAAAGGGTTGTTGCGGGAAAATGAGGGGGTTTGGGCACGGGGAAAGAGGAAAGGAAGGGGGGGAGGAAGGGAACGAGGAGGGGCTCTCCTGCGCGGAGCCATTTCTGCCCGTCCTTGCTGTTGCTGCTGCTGCTGCTGCTGTGACTGGCTGCGGGGGTAGAGCGCCAGGTGGTCCTCCGCCAGGGTGACGGCGGCCGCCAATCCGGTCGGTCGATGGCACCTCACCCAGTTTGCAGTCTCCCCCGGGAGGCCATCAATGAACCGCTCAAGGGTCACCAGCTCCACCACCCCGTCGGCTGACCGGAGTTCCGGACGCAGCCACCACCGCGCCATGTCCAGCAGTCTCTGTGCGTACGTGAACAGCCAGTCCTCTCCCGCCAGGGTCGTCTCCCGGAACCGTCTCCGGTGTTTCTCCGGGCTGTACCCCAGGTGGTCCAGGACCACCTTCCTCAGGTTCGCGTACTCAGATCGCACTGTGGGGGGTAGGCTGTGTGCCGCTTGTTGGGCTTCCCCTGTTAAGAGGGGCAGGAGGCGGATGACCCACTCCTCCTCCGGCCATCGACACGCCCTCGCTGCCACCTCAAAACCATCGTGGAATGCCTCCATGTCGTCATCAGGGGTCATCTTGGGCAGGTGGAGAGCTACGGGGGACCGGGTCTGTCGCTCTCGGGAGCTGATTTCTCCCGCAGCAGCCAGCTGCAGCAGAGCCTGAGTCTGAAGGGAGGTCTGCACACGCAGAGCCTCTAGTTGTTCGGCGTGTAACGCCGCCTGCCTTTCCTGCATCGCTGCCATCCCCTCCACCATTCTTGCCAGTGCTACCACCGGTTGTGCAGTTTCACCCTGTTCCGGGCTGTGCTCCATGGTTGTCTCTTGTGAAAAATGTTGGTCGTCTCACTAGACGCACTCCCCGTACGGGCCACCACTGTGGCAAGTGAGTGCCACCCCTCCTGCCTTCCAACAAACTCACGTGAGACAACGTTTGGTTTTTAGCACTTCCGTGCTCTTTTATTAAGCCCACGGCTTTTGCTCGGCCACAACGTAACACCGATCTTTTGTTTTAGTTTGGTAATTCTGTGCAGTTCCGTCGTCTCTCCGGCGTTTGCTCCCGAAGACTCCCGGTCTCCGCTTTTAAAAACCCCAGGCTCACTGTTGAAAACAGAGGCAATCAGCGCAATTAAACAATTGATAATTATCGGCGCTGATTACCTCCACCTGACAGTTGTGACGAAGGATCCGAGAGCCGCTCCTCTCACTCTCTCTCTGCAGCCGACGCCCAAACCATGCCCACCCCACCACAATTTTAAACAAATTATTATTTTTTATTATTTAACCATTGAATTATTTTGTTATCGCACTGCACTGGACTGCACTGCATTGGCAGTTGAACAGCACTGAACTGCATTGAACTGAACTGAATTAAACAAAAAAAAAAAAAGAAATCAAAACAAATTAAAAAAAACTGCATTGAACTGCATTGACACTGTTTGCAGATGTACTGTTATTAAAGTTTGTTAAAAACAGAATTTTGTATTGTTGTTTTGTTAAATCCGAAGGAAAAAATATTAAATCCGAGAAATCCGAAAACAGGAAAATTCAAATCCGAAAACAGGAAAAGATAAAACGGATTTCACAGGGCCCTAGAATACAGTCACGATCTAAAATATTCAGCATAGAAAAAAATGATTAAGATATGATCCACACAGGCCTAACCAAGCCACAAAAGACACAGTAGTCCTAAGTAGCACTGTAGTCCCCTTCCCTTCACACAATTTCTAGGGCTATCGTGGTTGAAAATGAAAAATACACACACACACACTTACCTGTACTAGTCTATAATGCATTTGCCCTTTGATAAACCAAATTTAATTTTAACAATTAGGGTTACAGGGGTACAGCTATCAGTGCTATTAGTAGTCAGATTATGTAGGAATTTAAGTATCATATTTTGATATTATAATAACGGATTAGTCTTGTTAATATAGTACAGTCTTACATCAAGTTGATACTTGATAGTATATACGCCTGCACACACGGCTATGGGAAAACGTATGCTGAAACCGCCTTAATTTTGAATTAAATAATCAGCAGTATGCTTTTTTCATTGTAGATGGCTGCACAAAGACCTAAAAGCGTAGTGTAGCGTCACCCAACCATCACCAGGGAAGGCGTTGTGCAACACATGCCAAGAAAGTGTCAGTATGGGAGCAGCAATTACAAAAACTAAAAATACTTCAAATATTTGGGCTCATCTAAGGATTCATCACCCTGCATTGCATGATGCAGCACAGAAGAAAAGAGAAACTTCGGAGAAAACAACTCAACCTCAGCCTACAATACAGCAAATGTTTCAGAGACAAACAAGGTGGCCAAATACAAATGGCAAATCAAAACATTTGGACAAAGTGATCACAGAGATGATTGTTAGTGACAACCAACCTTTCACAGTGGTGTCTGATGCTGGCTTCAAGCGCCTCATGGCTGTAGCTGAACCGAGATACACACTGAAAAGAAAAAGTATTACCGCACAGAAATGATGGAAGGTATTCACCACAAGGTTGTAGAGAAGATAAAGGCTCTGGTCCAAACAGAGAATGCCGGCCACTCACTCTCTTTCACAACTGACTGCTGGTCTGGGACAACAGAATCACTTATGAGTCTTACATGCCACTACATTGACAATGGATGGACAAGAAAGAAGGTGGTTTTGAATACAAAAGCGATGCGTGAGTCCCACACTGGGGAGTATATTAGAGAGACATTCCTGGACATGCTGGATGATTGGAACATAAGCAAAGACCATGTGTGGCTTGTACTTCCTGACAGTGGAGCAAATATGGTGAAAGGAATGAGGCTCGCTGAACTGCCAGACCTCAGCTGCACAGCCCACTTGCTACAACTTGTGGTGAACGTTGGCCTGTCAAGCCAAAGAGCAGTCATCGACGTCATTGCGATGCTAAAGAAGTGTGCTACCCATTTCCACCACTCTGTTCTCGCCAAGCAGTGTTTGAAGGAGATTCAGGAGGACCTTAGCCTACCCAAACACAACATAATCCAGACCAACCCAACAAGGTGGAACTCAATGCTCCACCTGCTGCAAAGAATGCTTGAGCAAAAGCGTGCTCTTAGCATCTACTCAGGTGAACATGGAGGATACAGGTGCCCTACTGCTGACCAGTGGGACATTGTGTCAAATTTAGTTGAAACTCTCATCCCAATAGAAGAATGACACTGGAAGTGAGCCATTATGATTCATCTGTGTCATGCATCATTCCCTGTCTGACAGTACTGAAGATGCTACTTCAAGATGATAAAAGTCCCTCTTCACGAGGCATCAGAACGCTCAGGCAGGTCATGCTGGAGAGCCTAACCAGACGTTTCTCAAAAATTGAAGAAACAAAAAATGTTGTGCTGGCCTGTCTCTTGGATCCCCGTTGTAAGAGTCATGCATTCTCCTCTGATGCAACATTGACCAAGGCCAAAGAATGGCTGAGAGAGGAGGATCAGACTGCTACACAAGGGACCAGTCAATGTGCTACAAGAGGGACCGGTGAGGAAGAGCAGGAAGCTACAAGAGGGACCGGTGAGGAAGAGCAGGAAGCTACAAGAGTGACCGATGAGGAAGAGCAGACTGCTGCACAAGGAACCAAAGAGAAAGACTGAGACCCGAAAAGGCAACGGACAGAAGCAGAGCCATCTTATCATGGTTGTATTGATGAGATGTTCAGTTCTTTCCTTGATTCCCATGCAGGTGACTCTGACAAAGCCAGCCTTGAGGATGAGCGACATCTCTACATCAAAGAGCCAGTGATCAACAGACGAAAGGGTGACCCTCTGCAATGGTGGAAACAGAATGAAGCACGCTTTAAGTTACTTCTCAAGCCAGAAGATGTCTCTCCTCTCCACCCTCCTCTGTTCCGAGTGAGCGCGTGTTCAGTGAAGTCACAGCAATATATGACAAAAACAGAAACCGTCTGACAGGAGAAAATGCTGAAAAGCTATGCTTTCTACACCACTACTTGGTGTTACTGAATTGGGACTACTGAGGGGTTATTGGGGACAGGGACTTGAAGGGAAAGTAAGGACAGAAGGGTTTAAATTTTTATTTTATTTTACTTATTTTTACCAGAAGAAAAAAAACACTTAAACATTGTTCTGAGTGAAGTCTGTAAAATTGATTTTCATTTTCATTTCATTTTTTAATTTATTTTTCAAATATTTCATGTTTTACGAAATATTCTATTAAACATATCATTTAAAGGCAGCCATGTGTTGGGGTTTGTGTTGCTGTAAATTTTGGCACAAACATTTTAACATTTACTGCAACTGAATATCGGCCCCAAATATCGGCTATCGGCCTCCTTGACTTACTAATAATCGGTATCGGTATCGGCTCTGAAAAAACCATATTGGTCCACCCCTAGTACATACATATACTTGTCTCTTACTGGAAATTCACTGTAGACACCTGTTGTTCTATGTCTACGCGCATCTAATCTCACTTCCAGGACATGCTCTTCAGGATCGACTATTTCCCATTTTTCATCCTAATATTTCTGCTTCCTGGTCTCAGTGTTAAACGCTGAAAAGGGATTATCTAAACTGTTGAAGCAATGCTCTACTTTTTGGTTAAGGTCTGAACCCTTAGTTTCACTGGAAAAGACTTTCAGAACAGCCTCTCATGCTTGACTTTGAACATCATTAACAACTTCTCCCATAGAACTTACTATTGTTTGAACAGTACTTTCAGAGAGACCCGACACTTGCAAGTGTGCAACAGCTGAACCACACATGGATGACAAATGAGATGCAACAAGAACATTCTGTGAGGTAACAGAACGACCTGACAAAGTGGCACCAGAAGTTGTACATACTGGCAGATCACGTGAGGAAGACTCCATATCACATTCTCTTTGTGTGGCAACGTCCTGGCTGGTGTCTACTGGATGATCTAGTCCTTGACCATGCACATCTTAATGTGTTTTCTGAAGCTGTTATTGGTACAAAAAGATAAGGGACATCCTGGCTGTCCACATTTTAAACGCAAGTTCTTGCCCGGGAATGGTTCATGCTGAAACTTCAAATGTTGACGAAGTGAACAGGTGTTGTGGTGCACTTTACAAACAAAACGTGAACATTTTCGGTCCTGGATGTGTTCACGCGAAGGCTGTCAGTCAAGTCAGTTGTCTCACTGCAGCAGTCGTGCTTGGTGTTCCTTGACACGTGGGGTCTCCTTTGCGCTTCCGACGTCAATGCTGTACACCGTGGTTTGAAGGAATGTGTAGAAACCGCAAAGAACTTCATCATAGTTGAGACGGATGACGTAGTGAGCTTTGAACAGCTCATCCAAAGCTGCCACCGATGTCAGGGCTCTGCATGCGATAGCCTTCTGGTCAAAGACGATGTAGAACTGTCGTGGTCTAGGAAAACGACAGCAGTCTCTGAGTCCAATCGCCAATCTGTAGAAAACTCCTTCACGAGGGAAAAGACACCACGGCAGCAAGCTCTTCAGAAAAGACTTTATTAGCACTGGTGCAAGTGCACAACAAAGCCGGAACAATTCCGCCGAATTGAACCTCGACTGTCAGTTTTACAATCCTTTTATACACAAAATGTACTCCACAAACTCCATAACCCCTTATACATTTACGTAAATCCCAGCCACCTGTTCTTCTTGGCACTACATGGTGTTATTCTAACCATCTCTTATCTGACCTGTTTGGTACCAGATGGACTTTCTTGGGTCAACCTGACCTTCTTGGCACCAAAATGACTTTCTTTGTTCTGTACTTTTCCAGTATGCATATAAGTCTCAGCCTTCTGTAATTTTTTCATTTAGCGTACAAGTTACATATGGGTCACTGTAAAATATTAGTTTTCTAGTTTGTGTTTATCTGTTCAGTGACTAGTTCTTTTCTGCTGAGTGAGTAAATATGTATACATGATTTATAAGTCTACTGCGTTCTCATGCTCTTTATCTACAGTGGATACTGTGGTTTCTTGCATTTCCAAAAGCTTATCTACAACTACTGATAGTAAGATTTCTAAGGCTACTGTTTTGATTATATGAGTAGATGTTTATTTTATCATGACGCATAGTGAAGTCGTCACAATCATAAAAGCTTATCTATAACTACTGATAGGGCTACTGTTTTGATTATATGACTTTATCATGACGCATAGTGAAGTCGTCACAATCATAAAAACTTATCTATAACTACTGATAGGGCTACTGTTTTGATTATATGAGTAGATGTTTACTTTATCATGACGCATATTGAAGTCGTCACACTCATAAAAACTTATCTATAACTACTGATCATAGAGAGTTTGGAGGACACATCTGGCCCAACCTGGATAGTGACGTCATCACAATCATGGGGCGTCTCAAAATTTTCCTACATTCCCCCCTTTCGGGGTCAAATCTTATGGCCCCGAATAACTCCCCTCACTGTATTCTTATTGGCCTTCTGACCCAACAAAGTTATCGTACACTCCGTTAATTTTCTTTAACACGTTGATTTGTAGCACGATGATTTGCCACAGTTCTCGTGGTTGGTGGGCTCCTGGTATATCTTCCACCCAGAGTACGCGGTCTGCACGTCACTCCACTGGGCTCCTGGTATTTCTTCCAACCAGAGTACGCGGTCTGCACGTCACTCCACTGGAAAGCTGGCTTGCGATTCTCGTACTGGACCCGCAGGGGCACTGTTGGTGCTGTTGCTCCCTGGATTGGTGTCCGCGCCCGCAGTCCCTCCGCTCTCCCCGTCTCCCTGGACTGTGACAGCGTCCCGTCCGCTGGAACCTGGAATCACCGTCTGGCGCCTGACTCCTGTGTTAGTCACCTTATACGACACCAACTGGATGCCTATAGCCCTGTGGGGAGAGGATCTCAAGAGAGGGAGGATACACGACAGCACCACCAGTACCACTATCACTGTTATCCCCACTGCAAGTCCTATTTTTGCCCGCCAACTTCCCCCTCGTCCTTTATTCGACAGCTCTTCTTGCCCAACCTCCTTCATTATCTTTCTTTGTGGTTGCGTTTTTTCAGAATACCCTTCCACCCAATCCACGCTAAAACCCTCATTTCTAAGAATGTGATCATTTGTCCCACTGTCTGTGGTTGCGGAACTTTCATTATTGTCTCCAACTGTTTATTTGACATTCTCTTACCGCCAGCCGTGATGACTCTTCCCAAGTACTCCAACTCCTGAGAGCAGAGCTGCAGTTTCTTCCTGGACACCTTGTGTCCCCCCTTTGCCAGTTTCTCCAGCGGTTTCATGCTGTCGCTCATGCACTGCTCTTTTGTGTCTGCACATAGTAATAAATCATCAACATATTGCCACACCGCACTTTTTGAGGTCCAAACCTTGTAAGTCGGGGTCACCAATTTCCGTTTCATGTTGCGACCATAGTTGGCTTGGTAATTGATTTAACCGCTCTTCTATGCCCAAATTTTCTCTAGATTTCTCCCGTTTTGTACCCTCTTCCCACGGTACCCTCACCATTTGGGGCTTTCCCCACATTTACCATAATTTTGATCATTTTTTTTGATCTACTGTGCACCAAATTAAAGAATTTTCTGTTGGCCCGAATTGGAGCTCTTCTGCTCTCTTTACCATAGGACCTGTGTCCTTAGCCTGGTACCCTGGATTGACTTTTAACGTTATGTGTGGGGCCGCATGTTCTTCCTGAAACCACTGCTCAATCCACGGGGACCTTTCTATGTTTAAAGCTGCTCCTTCCTGACCTATCAGGAGCACAGATGACACCAAATACTGTCTTTCTCCTTTCCCCTCACTCCACTCTCTTTCTAGATCTGGATCCTGGTAGGGATCAAACTTCATTGTACAATGTAAATCATATTCTGGCTCAGTTGCCTGTGGGATCTGCGCCTCAACATATTTTTGCCAAGTGCTCCACACTTGGTCTTTTACTTGTGTCTCAATATCCCCTACCCAATATACATTTGCCCTGTGGAGATTTTCACTTCCCACATACAGGGTTCATACACTTTTTCACCAATGATTTTCAATGACTTTTCCATGACTTCTCCACAACCTTTAACTGAATTTCCATGACCAAAACAAATGACTTTATCTCAGCGGGACGATTTAAAATAATTTATTGTAACACTAAGTAAAATCAGGTCATGCATCTGAAACATATGGTGCCTCTCTAAAACAAATAAACACCAGACAGACACACTTAGATACATTCTTTCATATTTTAATTCGAATAGTTTAACATTTTGTCAATGTCTCAAACAGGGCTCGAAATTGCGACCATTTTGGTCGCATATGCTCCCAAAATTTAATCTGTGCGACTTCGAAATATAATTGGGAGCATTTGTGCGAGTGCAAATAATTGTTCTGGTGCAACCTTTTTTTTTTTCTTTTTTCAGTCGAACGTCTCTTCCTCTGTACATTCGCTAGTTAGTACACTCAGTATGTGCCTTGTGAGCTGACGGTGACCCTTCTAACCAATCGTGAGCTTGCCATTCTTACCTTTAATGCTGGTTTTAAATTGGTTAATATTAGCCTTTAATCACTCCCTTTCGCTGCACTCCACTGTCACGCGACACAAAGAGCTAACGCGTTAACTAATGTTACCTGAAGACAAAAGTTTATGTTCAATTTATTAGCGTTATCGAAAGCTGAAAAGTTGAAGCGAACGATTACGGCATTTTTTTGAAACGTTAACTTAGCGTTTTGTGTAGCGACCCGGTTGAAACAGCTCATTTCTCCGATGCAGTTTACTGGCGGTTGATTTAATTAGCGGTATTAATGTGACGAGAAGCTCTTTGTCGTTTGAATGCATAACACGCAATTCCTTGAAGAGTCGACACATTTTATGCGTGACAGTTTAACTGTTACTTGTAAACCGTACTGTTATATTGTCGTTTTTTATCAATAAAAAATCTATTGCATATATTGTTGGTGCTCCTTACATTTTGGTGGGTGCTCCTAACTTTTTGAAGTTGGGAGCACCAGTGCTACGAAGTAAAAAAGTTAATTTTGAGCCCTGATATATTATTGAAGCTGCACTTCCCTGGCATATTGTCGGCACAGTAGGGCCTACGTTTACTAACTGCTACATTAGCAGAAGCGTGCCTGTTGGGCGTGCCAGTAAACAGACTGAGCCAGACTGAATTAACTTCTCACACCACCAAAATACCGCGAAGGTTACGTGCCAATTTACGTTTTATTACTATACATACTATTTTTATGATTGGATTAATTAGTAATTATATTTGATGCAACTTTAGTTGTTTCCATTACTTTTCCAAAACTTTTCAAAAAATATTATTTTCCATAACTTTTCCAGGGCCTGGAAATTGCATTTTAAATTTCAATGACTTTTCCAGGTTTTCAATGACCGTACGAACCCTGCACATAGTACATTCCTGTTAAATCTATGCCCCCTCCTTCACAATTTAATTTTAATCCTAAGGCCAGAATTGCATCTCTTCCTAGAAGGCTTATGGGGGAATTTTTGCATACTACTATCTCTAATTTTGCTTCTTTTGCGCCTATTTTTATTAATACTGGTTTTGTGGTCGGGCTTAACATTGTTTTTCCCGAGAACCCTACTGTTTTAATAACTTCTCCCGACATTGGCAGATGTGAGGCATATTCTTTCCTAATGCATGTGCATGTTGCTCCAGTATCTATCATCATGGGGACAACTTTTCCTCCGATTTGTACATTTATTATTGGTTCTTGTTCTGGCCTATTTGTTATCATTACATGCTGCCCTACTCCGCCTGGGTTCTCTGGGCACCCCTATTGGGCACCTTGGTAATTTACAGGTCCCCCACTCTGATCTGGGGGCCTAGCCTGAGGAGGTGGGGTCAAGTTGGGGTAACCCTGCGATTGCTGAGGCTGATTAGGTACCCAGGTCCCCTGGTTACCTGGGTACATCCCTTGAGCGTTTGGACACACTCTTTTTATGTGCCCCTCCTGATCACATCTATAGCAAACTATGGGGCCCTGTCTCTGTTGATTAGAAAAGCCTTGTTGGTTCCAATTTCTATTTTGCATGTTATTATTCTGATTCTGCTGCCCTCCCCACTGATTATTTTGATCACCATTCCCTGGCCCTCCCCCCATATGATTCCCCCCCGGTTGTGGCCCTCCCCCTTTCATATTACCTTGCATGGCCACCGGGTGAGGGATGCCAGAGAAGTTGTAGACCACCGTTGGCCGGGGTACCGTCAGACCACTCCATGGTTCAGGCGTGGGGGCGGCTTCAAAGTCAAAGAACCAATTGTCCATATTCTGTATTTTCACAGATGCCACTTTTTCGCCTCTTTTTCTTTGGTTTTCAGCTCCTCCAGCTGCAACTGCAGTAGCTTCCTTTGAATGTCTTTTGTTTGATCTTCCAGCTTTTTCCCCTCTTTCCGCTGACTTTCTACAGCGTGCACCACATGATCTACAAATTCTCTGTGTGCCATGGTGTTCAGCCCCACCACCTCATCGAGGCGGCGCCCCACTTCCTGTGACATCCCCTCCCGGATGGCTTTGCGGAAGAGAGTGGTCATTATGGGTATGGGCCTGTACGTCCCTCTCAGTCATCATTCTCCACCTGCGCAACTGCGTGTGGATGTATGTTGTTGGTGGTTCATTTTCTTTTAACGGCGGCCCCGTCAAGGTCATTATGTCCGGTCGTGCAGGATACAGGGCTCGTAAAGCAGCCCAAACAACCCCACACACGTTATCAAACGGCCCATCGTCCACTGCTGGAGACTGCGCATGGTTTTTGTCAAAGCCAGCCTGCTCAAATATGTCCAGCATTGTTTCCATCCCCACAACCTTCCCCAGGAGAGCCTTCAGGTCACCCACAGCCAGGAGCTGGCCTGTCGTCTCCTCCTCCAGCACCCTGATCCAGTGGCCTGCCCCATTCTGCAACTCAGGGAGATTGGTTATTACATTGTACATATCTTGGGTGGACCAAGGAATGTATCGGGGTACACCACCTTCCCTAATCAATAATGGTGCTATGGTATTGGGGTTTTGAGCATTATGGCTATACCCTTCTGCTGCTGGGTTACGCCGGGTTTGGCGGTCTTTTTCTTACGTTTTGATATCGCCCAGCTAAGTCTCCCCCCACCTGTGCAGGCCCCTCTCCCCCGTCTGACTCTTCTGCCTCGCTATTACTTTCCTGGCTTGCTTCACTATCGCTTGCCTCACTTTTTTCTGCTGGGGAGAACTCCTTCCCCCCTTTATTATATTCTAGTTTATACTCTATCTGGGGGATTTGTTTTTTATTTGCAGTGCCTTTTGCTAACCTTGGCTTATGCTTATCTCGGGATTCAGTTCCCTCTGTACTTTTTGGCTTCAGCTCCTCCCACGTATTATAAGGACGCTTTTCCCATTTTGTGTTTTCCCGCCCCGCATTTTCGCGTCTTTTATGTGTTTCCCCGTCCCTTTTTGACCCCACCTGTTCAGGCTTTTCGCTTATTTTAGCCGCTCGCTGTTTTTTCTCAGTGTCTCTTATCTCTTTTGCCTTTTTTATTAACCGGCTATGGTATTCATCATACTGGTTATATTTTTCTTTTAACAGCTCTTCTAATTCCTCCACTTCTTTATATTCTCCCTTCAGCTCTGCTACCCTTGTTAGGGGTCCAAGCAGCGAAGCTGGTGGAACCCTATTGTATTTGTTAGGATTATTAGGGGTCCAAGCAGCGAAGCTGGTGGAACCCTATTGTATCTGTTAGGATTATTATTAGGGGTCCAAGCAGCGAAGCTGGTGGAACCCTATTGTATCTGTTAGGATTATTATTATTATTATTATTATTATTATTTTTCTCCGCTAAAAGTGTCTGAGGCTCAGCAACCATAAGTCCTAGAGCAACCAAATTTGGCAGGTGGGTTCCTATGGCCCCCCACTACTCAGGCACTAAAAATCACCTATGTCGGCCAGATGGTGGCGCTATAACAAAGGGTTAGGCGTAAAAGGCCATAACTCTCACACCATAAGTTAGATCAACACAAAACTTCATCGACATATGCATCTGAACGTGCTCTATCACTTTGCCATTGGCACCACCTATGGCCGCCATATTGTTTGCCTGCCCTTTCGACTTTTTAGTTGGGGCGTGGCAGTTTTCTCCACTAAAATGTCTGAGGCTCAGCAACCATAAGTTGTAGACCAACCAAATTTTGGAGGTGGGTTCCTATGGCGCCCCACTACTCGGGCACTAAAAATCATCTATGTCGGCCAGATGGTGGCGCTATAACAAAGGGTCATACTTTAAAAGGTCATAACTCCCACACCGTAAGTCAGATCAACACAAAACTTAATCGACCGATGCATCTGAATGTGCTCTACAACTTTGCTTTTGGGACCACCTATGTCCGCCATATGGTTTGCCCGCCATTTGGACTTTTTTATTAGGTGGGGTGCGGAAGAGCTATTGCTGCAAATTCTAAGTGTTACGACATCGAGTAAACTTCTTTACGGCAAGCGACATCCATGGCGACGCAAGTAATCCGACACCGTAGGGTCAAGTTTTTATCAGTGAGGGGAAGCTCTGAACGTCGGGGAAGCAGTGGAAAACAGTGCCAGACATTATTTGAAGACAGTATCGGGTGAGTTCGTTTAGTCTTTGAATCTGTCATTATGCTGAGAAATAGCTAAACCATTTTATTGATAGGTTCTGAGTTTCTCTGCAAACGCGCGAAAACACGCTGGTATAATGAAACAATGACGGTAGCCTAATACATATATAGTCCGCTTCGTTCCGTTGCTACCATAAGATAACAGACTATCTTGTGTCTACAGCTGCAGTTTCTCAATGCAATTTCTAACATTGAATATTCACAAAAGACGCAATTTATACTGTACTCTGCCAATGTCTAAATAAATAATACGCTACGGTAAAGCTTTAAGAGGATGAATCATTACTTTTCTTTGACATGGATCCATTTGAAGACAATAACGGGTGAGTTCGTTTACTTTTTAAATCCGTCATTATGCTGAGAGAAATCGTATTCTCTATTTAATCTCTAAATTTATTGTAAGGTTAGGGTTGTAACTAGTTAGCTGTTTCGTAGGTGACTTAGTTAATGCACTCGTCTTAACTATTGCTTGCATTTCTGCATAGACTGCGTTGTTGCTGTTCTTGTTTGTGTTAGTGTTAACCAGTTTAACCTACAGGGTCCAAGTTGAACTATGCGGTTGTTCCATGCACTTGGAACGGTAGGGTACTGCCCTCTAGGGTTTCTAGGGTTTTCGACACACTTGTTCCTGGTTATGGTTAAACATTTTGTTGTACGTCGCTCTGGATAAGAGCGTCTGCCAAATGCCTATAATGTAATATAATATTCCGTAGCAACAACATAAAAGTTTTTTTTTAATTATGCCATGTCATTCTACATTCAATATCTGGGACTAAACATTGAATAAATATACAATCTTACCACTGGTTTTACGCGTAGAGTTGTCCCTTTCGCGAATGAGTGGTCATATATTGTCCTGGACAATCCGTTTGAGAAATATAGGCTACGCGCATTTGTCACGCCTGGGCTATCTTCAAAAATAGCTGTGCGTAATACCACACCTGTTGCTTACGGCGTTGTCGCCCTTTGTAGTGCAATTTGGCTTGACTGACAATTAATTTATTCAGTAGGTGAGAGTATAAGCTTTCTGACGATGTATAACATGTCTGTTTTTGCTTTTGGAATAGCGTTTTATAGGTCAGCGTAACCGAAAATTTTCTTATATGCCAGTGTCTACATGAATAAAACGGTAGACTGCTCTGCGCGTAGGTCGCGACTTGATATCTCGTCTTTTGTTTCGTTTTTTCTTAATGTCGCATTTATTATTTGAAATGTGTATTTATGTGTTATTATTCTATCTGTCTCTGTGGCGCTCTGAAATGTCCATTCTCTGCTAAGCTGAGCAATGGATTGGAATATGTGTCTGACGTAGTGTTGCACGGTATTCCAAAACTTCAGCACTTTCTCGGTACTTAAAAAAAATAAAAATAAAATAAACGGTTCGCTATTAGAATATTCCGACGTTCGGTAGTTTTGAGTCAAATGTAAAAGCCAGGGAAAATTGTCTCCCGCATTACTGATTTAGAGGATGAAAAGTGCAATTTGTCAGAATGTTCGCTAGACGGGAGTAGCAACTAAGGTTGGCAAGTGAGGTGACCTGCGCTTGTGCATTCTTCATGGTTGATACAGCGCAAGCTTACACTCAGGTGACTTCAGTAGCAATAGGTGTTCTAATTTGTAAATATTATAGGAAGATGCTGTATTGTTATTGAAATATGCTGTTTTTAGATTTATTTAAAAGTGAAAGACCTGTTTAAAGATAATTTACTTTGCAATTGTTTAATTTTTGAAATATATTTCATATAGTTTTCTATGGTTTGGTGTTGTAACACTATAGGCCTATGCTTATTGATATGTTGAACAGGCTTCAATTTAAAGGATGTTAATAAACCAGGCTTTTAATAAACCGTGAATTCGAAAATGAGGTCAACCTTAGTGGACATTACGTTTCTGATCAATTAAGGTAATTTCAGTATCGTTAGGTACCGAGTATTGAATCAGTATTGTTTCAGTATCAATTATCATGATACTAAACCTGGCGTCGTTATCAAATCAAAATTTTGCTATCGTGACAACACTAGTGTGACGCCTTTTTTAGTTGCGGCATGGAAGCGCTGCAGCTGTACACACACACCGGGCCATCTAAGTGTTACGACATGCCATCTAAGTGTTACAACATAGTAAAGACCTTTACGAGAAGCGGCCAGGACACATCCGATGCCAACGCAACTAAGTCATCCGCCAGCATGTCTTAGCATAAATTTAGCCATAAGTCATCAATATTTTACTACGTCAGACACATATTCTCATCCATTGTTCATCGTGATATTCAGTAGATATGTTGGGTGAAGGTATATGATTATGAGGACAAAGCCATTTTAAAATCGCTCCATAGGGGGCGCGATGGTGCCAATGCTTGGACCCCTCCCAACGCCGCTTGCGGCTTTAATTATTAGGGGTCCAAGCAGCGAAGCTGGTGGAACCCTATTGTTTTTGTTAGGATTATTATTATTATTATTATTCTTATTATTTTTCTCCGCTAAAAGTGTCTGAGGCTCAGCAACCATAAGTCGTAGAGCAACCAAATTTGGCAGGTGGGTTCCTATGGCCCCCCACTACTCAGGCACTAAAAATCACCTATGTCGGCCAGATGGTGGCGCTATAACAAAGGGTTTTGCGTAAAAGGCCATAACTCCCACACCATAAGTTAGATCAACACAAAACTTCATCGACCTATGCATCTGAAGGTGCTCTACAACTTTGCCATTGGCACCACCCATGTTCGCCATATTGTTTGCCCGCCATTTTAACTTTTACGTTGGGGCGTGGAAGCTTTCTCTGCTAAAATGTCTGAGGCTCAGCAACCTTAAGTCCTAGAGCAACCAAACTTGGCAAGTGGGTTCCTATGGCCCCCCACTACTGAGGCACTAAAAATCACCTATGTCGGCCAGATGGTGGCGCTATAACAAAGGATTTTGCCTAAAAGGTCATAACTCCCAGGGTTCCTATGGCCCCCCACTACTCAGGCACTAAAAATCACCTATGTCGGCCAGATGGTGGCGCTATAACAAAGGGTTTTGCGTAAAAGGCCATAACTCCCACACCATAAGTTAGATCAACACAAAACTTCATCGACCTATGCATCTGAACGTGCTCTACAACTTTGCCATTGGCACCACCCATGTTCGCCATATTGTTTGCCCGCCATTTTAACTTTTACGTTGGGGCGTGGAAGCTTTCTCTGCTAAAATGTCTGAGGCTCAGCAACCTTAAGTCCTAGAGCAACCAAACTTGGCAAGTGGGTTCCTATGGCCCCCCACTACTGAGGCACTAAAAATCACCTATGTCGGCCAGATGGTGGCGCTATAACAAAGGATTTTGCCTAAAAGGTCATAACTCCCACACCGTAAATCAGATCAACACAAAACTTCATAGACCGACGCACGTGAATGTGCTCTACAACTTTGCTGTTGGGGCTACATATCTCCGCCATATTGTTTGCCTGCCATTTGGACTTTTTTATTAGGTGGGGTGCGGAAGAGCTGTGACTCCAAATCTAAACGATTACGACATCTAGTAAACTTCTTTACGGCAAGCGACATCCATGGCGACGCAAGTAATCCGACACCGTAGGGTCTAGTTTTTATCAGTGAGGGGACGGTCTGAACGTCGGGGAAGCAGTGGAAGACAGTGCCAGACATTATTTGAAGACAGTATCGGGTGAGTTCGTTTAGTCTTTGAATCTGTCATTATGCTGAGAAATAGCTAAACCATTTTATTGATAGGTTCTGAGTTTCTGTGCAAACGCGCGAAAACACGCTGGTCCAATGAAACAATGACGGTAATGCATATAGTCCGCTTCGTGCCGTTGCTACCATAACATAACAAACTATCTTGTGTCTACAGCTGCAGTTTCTCGCTGCAATTTCTAATATTGAATATAAACAAAAGACGCAATTTATGCTGTAGTCTGCCAATGTCTAAATAAATAATACGGTCCATTTGAAGACAATATCGGGTGAGTTCGTTTAGTCTTTAAATCATTATGCTGAGAGAAATTGTTTTCTCAATTTAATCTCTAAATTGACTGTAAGCTTAGGGTTGTAACTAGTTAGCTGTTTCGTTGGTGACTTAGTTAATGCACTCGTCTTAACTATTGCTTGTATTTTTGCATAGACTGCGTTCTTGCTGTTCTTGTTTGTGTTAGTGTTAATCAGTTTAACCTACAGGGTCCAAGTTGAACTAACGGTTGTTCCCTGCACTTGGAACGGCATTTCTCTCTAGGGTTTTCGACACACTTGTTCCTGGTTATGGTTATACACTTTGTTGTACGTCACTCTGGATAAGAGCGTCTGCCAAATGCCTGTATTGTAATGGAATGTAATGTAATATTCCGTAGCAACAAGATAAACCCGACGTTAGCCCTAAAATATGCCAATATAGCAGTGAAAACGCTGCTCACTGAATAAGGAAATAAACGAGACAAAGTTTTTTAAAATTATGCCATGTCATTCTACATTCAATATCTGGGACTAAACATCGAATAAATATACAATCTTACCACTGGTTTTACGCGTAGAGATGTCCCTTTTGCGAATGAGTGGTCATATATTGTCTTGGACAATCCGTTTGCGAAATATACGCGCATCTGTGACGCCAGGGTCGGCTATCTTCAATAACAGCTGTGCGTAATACCACACCTGTTGCTTACGGCGTTGTCGCCCTTTTTAGTGCAATTTGGCTTGATTGACAATTCATTTATTCAGTAGGTGAGAGTATAAGCTTTCTAACGATGTATAACATGTCTGATTTTGCTTTTGGAATAGCGTTTTATAGGTCAGCGTAACCAAAATTTATCTTATCTGCCAATGTCTAAATAAATAAAACGGTAGACTACTTTGCGCGCAGCAAGCAGATCACGAGTTGGTATTACGTCTTTTTTTCCGTTTTTTCTCAATGTCGTACTTATTATTTTAAATGTGCATTCATGTGTTATTATTCTATCTGTCTCTGTGGCACTCTGAAATGTGCATTCTCTGCTAAGCTGAGCAATGGATTGGAATATGTGTCTGACGCAGTGTTGCACGGTATACCAAAACTTCAGCACTTTCTCGGTACTTAAAAAAAAAAGAAACTGTTCGGTATTAGAATATTCCGAAGTTCGGTAGTTTTGAGTCAAATGTAAAAGCAAGGGAAAATTGTCTCCCGCATTACTGATTGAGAGGATGAAAAGTGTAATTTGTCAGAATCTTCGCTGTAAGGCAGTAGCAACTATGGTTGCCAAGTGAGGTGACTTGCGCTTGTGCACTCAGCTTCTTGATACAGCGCAAGCTTTCACTCAGTTCACGTCAGTAGCAATAGGTGTTCCAATTTGCAAATATTTTATTATAGATAGATGCTGTATTGTTATTTAAATATGCAGTTTTAAAATCTATTTAAAGGTGAAAAACCTGTTTTAAAGATTATTTAGTTTACAACTGTTTACTTTTTGAAATATATTTGATATATTTCTCTGTTGTTCAGTGTTGTAACACTATAGGCCTATGCTTATTGATATGTTGAACAGGCTTCAACTCAAAGGTTGTTAATAAACCAGGTTTTTAATAATCCATGAATTCGAAAATGAGGTCAACCCTTGTGGACATTGAGTTTCTGATCTATTAAGGCAATTTCACTATCGTTAGGTACCGAGTATTGAATCAGTATCGTTTCAGTATTAATTATTGTGATACTAAACTTGGTATCGGTATCAAATTCAAAATTTTGGTATCGTGACAACACTAGTGTGATGCCTTTTTTTGTTACAGCATGGAAGCGCTGCAGCTGTACAAACACGCCAGGCCATATGTGCGTTACGACATGCCATCTAAGTGTTACGACATAGTAAAGGCCTTCACGGGAAGCGGCCAGGACACATCCATGGCGATGCAACTAAGTCATCCGACAGCGTCTCTTAGCACAAAATTGGCCATAAGTCATCAATATTTTATACGATCATCATGATATTCAGGAGATATGTTGGATGAAGGCATATGATCATGAGGAAAAAGCCATTTTAAAATCGCTCCGTAGGGGGCGCGATGGTGCCAATGCTTGGACCCCTCCCAACGCCGCTTGCGGCTTTAATTATTATTATTATTTTTCTCCGCTAAAAGTGTCTGAGGCTCAGCAACCATAAGTCGTAGAGCAACCAAATTTGGCAGGTGGGTTCCTATGGCCCCCCACTACTCAGGCACTAAAAATCACCTATGTCGGCCAGATGGTGGCGCTATAACAAAGGGTAATGCGTAAAAGGCCATAACTCCCACACCATAAGTTAGATCAACACAAAACTTCATCGACCTATGCATCTGAACGTGCTCTACATCTTTGCCATTGGGACCACCTATGTCCGCCATATTGTTTGCCCGCCATTTTGACTTTATAGTTGGGGCGTGGCAGTTTTCTCCACTAAAATGTCTGAGGCTCTGCAACCATAAATTGTAGACTAACCAACTTTGGTAGGTGGGTTCCTATGGCCCCCCACTACTCAGCCACGAAAAATCACCTATGTCAGCCAGATGGTGGCGCTATAACAAAGGGTCATACTTTAAAAGGTCATAACTCCCACACCGTAAGTCAGATCAACACAAAACTTCATCGACCGATGCATCTGAATGTGCTCTACAACTTTCCCATTGGGAGCACCTATGTCTGCCATATGGTTTGCCCGCCATTTGGACTTTTTTATTAGGTGGGGTGCGGTAGCGCTGGATCTCCAAATCTAAACGGTTACGACATCTAGTAAACTTCTTTACGGCAAGCGACATCCATGGCGACGCAAGTAATCCGACACCGTAGGGTCTACTTTTCATCAGTGAGGGTAGGGTCTGAACGTCGGGGAAGCACCTGAAGAGGCTACCAAATGTTTGTTAGTAAAAGCTTTTTCAGAGGATGAATAATTACTTTTCTTGAGCATGCATCCATTTGAAGACAATATCTGGTGAGTTCGTTTAGTCTTTGAATCTGTCATTATGCTGAGAAATAGCTAAACCATTTTTTGATAGTATTTCAGTTTCGTGTAAACGCGCGAAAACACGCTGGTATAATTAAACAATGACGGTAATACATAGCCTATGTAGTCCGCTTCGTTCCGTTGCTACCATAATATATACTATCTTGTGTCTACAGCTGCTGTTTCTCGCTGCAATTACTTATATTGAATATAAACAAAAGACGCAATTCATGCTGTAAATCGTATTCTCAATTTAATCTCTACATTGACTGTAAGATTTGGGTTGTAACTAGTTAGCTGTTTCGTAGGTGACTTAGTTAATGCACTCGTCTTAACTATTGCTTGTATTTTTGCATAGACTGCGTTGTTGCTGTTCTTGTTTGTGTTAGTGTTAATCAGTTTAACCTACAGGGTCCAAGTTGAACTATGCGGTTGTTCCCTGCACTCGGAACGGTAGGCTACTGCCCTCTCGGGTTTTCGAAACACTTGTTCCTGGTTATGGTTAAACACTTTGATGTACGTCGCTCTGGATAGGAGCGTCTGCCAAATGCCTGTAATGTAATGCAATATCCCGTAGCAACAAGATAAACCCGACATTAGCCCTAAAATATGCCAATACAGCAGTGAAAACTCTGCTCATTGAATAACGAAATAAGCGAGACTAACTTTTTTAAAAATTATACCATGTCATTCTACAGTCAATAACTGGGAATAAACATTGAATAAATATACAATCTCACCATTGGTTTTACGCGTAGAGATGTCCCTTTTGTGAATGAGTGGTCATATATTGTCTTGGACAATCCGTTTGCGAAATATATGCGCATCTGTGACGCCTGGGTCGGCTATCTTCAATAATAGCTGTGCGTAATACCACACCTGTTGCTAACGGCGTTGTCGCCCTTTTTAGTGCAATTTGGCTTGATTGACAATTCATTTGTTCAGTAGGTGAGAGTATAAGCTTTCTAACGATGTATAACATGTCTGATTTTGCTTTTGGAATAGCGTTTTATAGGTCAGCGTAACAAAATTTTTCTTATCTGCCAATGTCTAAATGAATAAAACGGTAGGCTACTTTGCGCGCAGCACGCAGATCGTGAGTTGATATTACGTCTTTTATATCCGTTTTTTCTCAATGTCGTATTTATTATTTGAAATGTGCATTTATGTGTTGTTATTCTATCTGTCTCTGTGGCGCTCTGAAATGTGCATTCTCTGCTAAGCTGAGCAATGGATTGGAATATGTGTCTGACGTAGTGTTGCACGGTATACCAAAACTTCAGCACTTTCTCGGTACTTTAAAAAAATATATAATAAAATAAAAAACGGTTCGGTATTAGAATATTCCGACGTTCGGTAGTTTTGAGTCAAATGTAAAAGCCAGGGAAAATTGTCCCCCGCATTACTGATTGAGAGGATGAAAAGTGTCATTTGTCAGAATCTTCGCTAGAAGGCAGTAGCAACTAAGGTTGCCAAGTGAGTTGACTTGCGCTTGTGCACTCAGCTCCTTGATACAGCGCAAGCTTTGACTCCGTTCACTTCAGTAGCAATAGGTGTTCCAATTTGGAAATATTTCATTATAGATAGATGCTGTATTGTTATTAAAATATGCTGTTTTTAAATCTATTTAATGGTGAAAGACCTGTTTTAAAGATTATTTACTTTACAACTGTTTAATTTTTGAAATATATTTAACATATTTTTCTATTGTTCAGTGTTGTAACACTATAGGCCTATGCATATTAATATGTTGAAGAGGCTTCAACTTAAAGGTTGTTATTGAACCAGGTTGTTAATAAACAATGAATTTCGAAAATGAGGTCAACCCTTGTGGACATTACGTTTCTCATCTATTAAGGTAATTTCAGTATCGTTAGGTACCGAGTATCGAATTAGCATCGTTTAAGTTTCAAGTATCATTTCAGTATTGAGTATCGTGATACTAAACCTGGTATCAGTATCAAAGTCAAAATTTTGGTATCGTGACAACACTAGTGTGACGCCTTTTTTAGTTGCGGCGCAGAAACACTGCAGCTGTGCATACACGCCGGACCATCTAAGTGCTACGACATGCCATCTAAGTGTTACGACAAAGTAAAGGCCTTGACGGGAAGCGGCCAGGACATATCCATGGCGACGTAACTAAGTCATCCGACAGCGTCTCTTAGCACAAAATTTGCCATAAGTGATCAATATTTCAAACGAGCATCATGATATTCAGTAGATATGTTGGGTGAAGGCATATGATCATGAGGACAAAGCCATTTTAAAATCGCTCCATAGCGGGCGCGATGGTGCCAATGCTTGGACCCCTCCCAACGCCGCTTGCGGCTTTAATTATTAGGGGTCCAAGCAGCGAAGCTGGTGGAACCCTATTGTATCTGTTAGGATTATTATTATTATTATTATTTTTCTCCGCTAAAAGTGTCTGAGGCTCAGCAACCATAAGTACTAGAGCAACCAAATTCGGCAGGTGGGTTCCTATGGCCCCCCACTACTCAGGCACTAAAAATCACCTATGTCGGCCAGATGGTGGCGCTATAACAAAGGGTTTTGCGTAAAAGGCCATAACTCTCACACCATAAGTTAGATCAACACAAAACTTCATCAACCTATGCATCTGAACGTGCTCTACAACTTTGCCATTGGCACCACCTGTGTCCGCCATATTGTTTGCCCGCCATTTAGACTTTTTAGTTGGGGCGTGGAAGTTTTCTCCACTAAAATGTCTGAAGCTCAGCAACCATAAGTTGTAGACCAACCAAATTTGGTAGGTGGGTTCCTATGGCCCCCCACTACTCAGGCACGAAAAATCACCTATGTCGACCAGATGGTGGCGCTATAACAAAGGGTCGTACTTTTAAAGGCTATAACTGCCAGACCGTAAGTCCGATCAACACAAAACTTCATCGACCGATGCATCTGAATGTGCTCTACAACTTTGCCATTGGGAGCACCTATGTCCCCCATATGGTTTGCCCGCCATTTGGCCGTTGTTATTAGGTGGGGTGCGGAAGAGCTGTGGCTCCAAATCTAAACGGTTACGACATCGAGTAAACTTCTTTACGGCAAGCAACATCCATGGCGACGCAAGTAATCCGACACCGTAGGGTCTAGTTTTTATCAGTGAGGGGACGGTCTGAACGTCGGGGAAGCAGTGGAACACAGTGCCAGACATTACTTGAAGACAGTATCGGGTGAGTTCGTTTAGTCTTTGAATCTGTCATTATGCTGAGAAATAGCTAAACCATTTTATTGATAGGTTCTGAGTTTCTGTGCAAACGCGCGAAAACACGCTGGTCCAATGAAACAATGACGGTAATGCATATAGTCCGCTTCGTGCCGTTGCTACCATAACATAACAAACTATTTTGTGTCTACAGCTGCAGTTTCTCGCTGCAATTTCTAATATTGAATGTAAACAAAAGACGCAATTTATGCTGTAGTCTGCCAATGTCTAAATAATTAATACGGTCCATTTGAAGACAATATCGGGTGAGTTCGTTTAGTCTTTAAATCCGTCATTATGCTGAGAGAAATTGTTTTCTCAATTTAATCTCTAAATTGACTAAGCTTAGGGTTGTAACTAGTTAGCTGTTGCGTTGTTGACTTAGTTAATGCACTCGTCTTAACTATTGCTTGTATTTTTGCATAGACTGCGTTGTTGCTGTTCTTGTTTGTGTTAGTGTTAATCAGTTTAACCTACAGGGTCCAAGTTGAACTAACGGTTGTTCCCTGCACTTGGAACGGCATTTCTCTCTAGGGTTTTCGACACACTTGTTCCTGTTTATGGTTATACACTTTGTTGTACGTCACTCTGGATAAGAGCGTCTGCCAAATGCCTGTATTGTAATGGAATGTAATGTAATATTCCGTGGCAACAAGATAAACCCGACGTTAGCCCTAAAATATGCCAATATAGCAGTGAAAACGCTGCTCACTGAATAAGGAAATAAACGAGACAAAGTTTTTTAAAATTATGCCATGTCATTCTACATTCAATATCTGGGACTAAACATCGAATAAATATAAATTCTTACCACTGGTTTTACGCGTAGAGATGTCCCTTTTCCGAATGAGTGGTCATATATTGTCTTGGACAATCCGTTTGCGAAATATACGCGCATCTGTGACGCCAGGGTCGGCTATCTTCAATAACAGCTGTGCTTAATACCACACCTGTTGCTTACGGCGTTGTCGCCCTTTTTAGTGCAATTTGGCTTGATTGACAATTCATTTATTCAGTAGGTGAGAGGATAAGCTTTCTAACGATGTATAACATGTCTGATTTTGCTTTTGGAATAGCGTTTTATAGGTCAGCGTAACCAAAATTTATCTTATCTGCCAATGTCTAAATAAATAAAACGGTAGACTACTTTGCGCGCAGCACGCAGATCGCGAGTTGATATTACGTCTTTTATTTCCGTTTTTTCTCAATGTCGTATTTATTATTATTTGAAATGTGCATTTATGTGTTATTATTCTATCTGTCTCTGTGGCGCTCTGAAATGTGCATTCTCTGCTAAGCTGAGCAATGGATTGGAATATGTGTCTGACGTAGTGTTGCACGGTATACCAAAACTTCAGCACTTTCTCGGTACTTAAAAAAAAAAAAAGAAAAGAAACGCTTCGGTATTAGAATATTCCGACGTTCGGTAGTTTTGAGTCAAATGTAAAAGCAAGGGAAAATTGTCTCCCGCATTACTGATTGAGAGGATGAAAAGTGTAATTTGTCAGAATCTTCGGTAGAAGGCAGTAGCAACTAAGGTTGCCAAGTGAGGTGACTTGTGCTTGCACTCAGCTCCTTGATACAGCGCAAGCTTTGACTCAGTTCACTTCAGTAGCAATAGGTGTTCCAATTTGGAAATATTTCATTATATACAGATGCTGTATTGTTATTAAAATATACTGTTTTTAAATCTATTTAAAAGTGAAAGACCTGTTGTAAATATTATTTAGTTGAGGCTTCAACTTAAAGGTTGTTAATGAACCAGGTTGTTAATAAACCATGAATTCGAAAATTAGGTCAACCCTTGTGGACATTACGTTTCTGATATATTAAGGTAATTTCAGTATTGTTAGGTACCGAGTATCGAATTAGCATCGTTTAAGTTTCAAGTATCATTTCAGTATTGAGTATTGTGATACTAAACCTGGTATCAGTATCAAAGTCAAAATTTTGGTATCGTGACAACACTAGTGTGACGCCTTTTTTAGTTGCGGCGCAGAAACACTGCAGCTGTGCATACACGCCGGGCCATCTAAGTGTTACGACATGCCATCTGAGTGTTACGACATAGTAAAGGCCTTTACGGGAAGCGGCCAGGACACATCCATGGCGACGCAACTAAGTCATCGGACAGCGTCTCTTAGCACAAAATTGGCCATAAGTCATCAATATTTTATACAGTCATCATGATATTCAGTAGATATGTTGGGTGAAGGCATATGATCATGAGGACAAAGCCATTTTAAAATCGCTCCATAGGGGGCGCGATGGTGCCAATGCTTGGACCCCTCCCAACGCCGCTTGCGGCTTTAATTATTATTATTCTTATTATTTTTCTCCGCTAAAAGTGTCTGAGGCTCAGCAACCATAAGTCCTGGAGCAACCAAATTTGGCAGGTGGGTTCCTATGGCCCCCCACTACTCAGGCACTAAAAATCACTTACGTCGGCCAGATGGTGGCGCTATAACAAAGGGTAATGCGTAAAAGGCCATAACTCCCACACCATAAGTTAGATCAACACAAAACTTCATCGACCTATGCCTCTGAACGTGCTCTACAACTTTGCCATTGGCACCACCTATGTCCGCCATATTGTTTGCCCGCCATTTAGACTTTTTCGTTGGGGCGTGGCAGTTTTCTCCTCTAAAATGTCTGAGGCTCAGCAACCATAAGTCCTGGAGCAACCAACTTTGGTAGGTGGGTTCTATGTCCCCCCACTACTCAGCCACGAAAAATCACCTATTTCGCCCAGATGGTGGCGCTATAACAAAGGATCATACTTTTAAAGGCTATAACTGCCACACCATAAGTCCGATCAACACAAAACTTCATCGACCGATGCATCTGAATGTGCTCTACAACTTTGCTTTTGGGACCACCTATGTCCGCCATATGGTTTGCCCGCCATTTGGACTTTTTTATTAGGTGGGGTGCGGTAGCGCTGTACCTCCGAATTCTAAGTGTTACGACATCGAGTAAACTTCTTTACGGCAAGCGACATCCATGGCGACGCAAGTAATCCGACACCGTAGGGTCTAGTTTTTATCAGTGAGGGTAGGGTCTGAACGTCGGGGAGGCACTGGAAGAGGCTACCAAAAGTTCGTTAGTAAAAGCTTTTTCAGAGGATGAATAATTACTTTTCTTGAGCATGCATCCATTTGAAGACAATATCTGGTGAGTTCGTTTAGTCTTTGAATCTGTCATTATGCTGAGAAATAGCTAAACCATTTTATTGATAGTATTTGAGTTTCGTGTAAACGCGCGAAAACACGCTGGTATAATTAAACAATGACGGTAATACATATGTAGTCCGCTTCGTTCCGTTGCTACCATAATATAAACTATCTTGTGTCTACAGCTGCTGTTTCTCGCTGCAATTACTAATATTGAATATAAACAAAAGACGCAATTTATGCTGTAGTTGCCAGTGTCTGAATAAATAACACGGTACTCTGCGCGTAGGTAGCATCGATGGCGAGTTGGTATTTCATTTTTTGCTTCTAAAAGTTTGTTAGTAAAAGCTATTTGAGAGGATGAATCATTACTTTTCTTTGGCATAGATCCATTTGAAGACAATATCGGGTGAGTTCATTTAGTCTTTAAATCCGTCATTATGCTGAGAGAAATCGTATTCTCAATTTAATCTCTAAATTGACTAAGATTAGGGTTGTAACTAGTTAGCTGTTTCGTAGGTGACTTACTTAATGCACTCGTCTTAACTATTGCTTGTATTTTTGCATGGACTGCGTTGTTGCTGTTCTTGTTTGTGTTAGTGTTAATCAGTTTAACCTACAGGGTCCAAGTTGAACTATGCGGTTGTTCCCTGCACTTGGAACGGTACTTCTCTCTAGGGTTTTCGACACGCTTGTTCCTGGTTATGGTTATACACTTTGTTGTACGTCGCTCTGGATAAGAGCGTCTGCCAAATGCCTGTAATGTAATGTGAAATTCCGTAGCAACAAGATAAACCCGACAATAGCCCTAAAATATGCCAATACAGCAGTGAAAAAGCTGCTCATTGAATAACGAAATAAACGAGACAACGTTTATTTAAATTATACCATGTCATTATACAGTCAATATCTGGGACTAAGCTTTTAATAAATATACAATCTTACCATTGTTTTTACACGTAGAGATGTCCCTTTTGCGAGTGAGTGGTCATATATTGTCTTGGACAATCCGTTTGTGAAATATATGCGCATATGTGACGCCTACCTTCAAAAATAGCTGTGCGTAATACCACACCTGTTGCTTAAAGCGTTGTCGCCCTTTTTAGTACAATTTGGCTTGATTGACAATTAATTTATTCAGTCGGCGAGAGTCCAAGCTTTCTAACGATGTATAACATGTCTGATTTTGCTTTTGGAATAGCGTTTTATCGGTCAGCGTAACCGAAAATTTTCTTATATGCCAGTGTCTAAATAAATAACACGGTAGGCTATTCTGCGAGCACTACGCAGGTCGCGAGTTGATATTTCGTCTTTTGTTTTGTTTTTTCTCAGTGTCCTATCTATTATTTGAAATGTGTATTATTATTCTATCTGTCTCTGAGGCGCTATGAAATGTGCATTCTCTGCTAAGCTGAGCAATGGATTGGAATATGTGTCTGACGTACTGTTGCACCGTATACCGAAACTTCAGCACTTTTTCGGTACTTAAAAAAATAAACTGTTCCGTATTAGAATTTTCCGACATTCGGTAGTTTTGTGTCGAATGTAAAAGCCAGGGAAATGTGTCTCCCGCATTACTGATTGAGAGGATGAAAGGTGTAATTTGTCAGAATCTTCGCTAGATGGCAGTACCAACTAAGGTTGTCAAGTGAGGTGACTTGCGCTTGTGCACTACTCGTTGGTACAGCGCAAGCTTGGACTCAGTTCACTTCAGTAGCAATAGCTGTTCTAATTTGTAAATATTTTATTATAGGAAGATGCTGTATTGTTATTGAAACATGCAGTTTTTAGCTCTATTTTAAAGTGAAAGACCTGTTTAAAGATAATTTACTTTACTACTGTTTAATTTTTGAAATATATTTAATATAATTTTCTATGGTTTAGTGTTGTAACACTATAGGCCTATGCTTATTGATATGTTGAACAGGCTTCAACTTAAAGGTTATTAATGAACCAGGTTTTTAATAATCCGTGAATTCGAAAATGAGGTCAACCCTTGTGGACATTACGTTTCTGATCTATTAGGGTAATTTCAGTATCGTTAGGTACCGGGTATTGAATCAGTATCGTTTCAGTATTAATTATCGTGATACTAAACTTGGTATCGGTATCAAAGTCAAAATTTCGGTATCGTGACAACACTAGTGTGACGCCTTTTTTAGTTACAGCATGGAAGCGCTGCACCTGTTCAAACACGCCAGGTCATATGTGCGTTACGACATCCCATCTAAGTATTATGACATCCCATCTAAGCGTTACGACATAGTAAAGGCCTTTACGGGAAGCGGCCAGGACACATCTATGGTGACGCCACTAAGTCATCCGACAGCGTCTCTTAGCACAAAATTGGCCATAAGTCATCAACATTTTATACAATCATCATGATATTCAGTAGATATGTTGGGTGAAGGCATATGATCATGAGGACAAAGCCATTTTAAAATCGCTCAATAGGGGGCGCGATGGTGCCAATGCTTGGACCCCTCCCAACGCCGCTTGCGGCTTTAATTATTATTATTCTTATTTTTCTCCGCTAAAAGTGTCTGAGGCTCAGCAACCATAAGTCCTAGAGCAACCAAATTTGGCAGGCGGGTTCCTATGGCCCCCCACTACTCAGGCACTAAAAATCACCTATGTCGGCCACATGGTGGCGCTACAACAAAGGGTTTTGCGTAAAAGGCCATAACTCCCACACCATAAGTTAGATCAACACAAAACTTCATGGACCTATGCATCTGAACGTGCTCTACAACTTTGCCATTGGCACCACCTATGTCCGCATTATTGTTTGCCCGCCACTTTTTCGTTGGGGCGTGGCAGTTTTCTCCGCTAAAATGTCTGAGGCTCAGCAACCACAAGTTGTAGACAAACCAACTTTGGTATGTGGGTTCCTATGGCCCCCCAATACCCAGGCACGAAAAATCACCTATGTCGCCCAGATGGTGGCGCTATAACAAAGGATTATACTTTTAAAGGCTTTAACTGCCACACCATAAGTCCGATCAACACAAAACTTCATCGACCAATGCATCTGAATGTGCTCTACAACTTTGCTTTTGGGACCACCTATGTCCGCCATATGGTTTGCCCGCCATTTGGACTTTTTTATTAGGTGGGGTGCGGAAAAGCTGGAGCTCCAAATCTAAGCGTTACGACATCTAGTAAACTTCTTTACGGCAAGCGACATCCATGGCGACGCAAGTAATCCGACACCGTAGGGTCTAGTTTTTATCAGCGAGGGGAGGGTCTGAACCAGAGACTGTAAAAAATACTTCTCTTTGGCATGGATCCATTTGAAGACAGTATCGGGTGAGTTCGGTTAGTCTTTAAATCTGTCATTATGCTGAGAAATAGCTAATCCATTTTATTGGTAGGTTTTGAGTTCCTGTGCAAACGCGCGAAAACACGCTGGTATAATAAAACAATGACGGTAATACATATGTAGTCCGCTTCGTTCCGTTGCTACCATAATATAAACTATCTTGTGTCTACAGCTGCTGTTTCTCGCTGCAATTACTAATATTGAATATAAACAAAAGACGCAATTTATACTGTAGTTGCCAGTGTCTGAATAAATAACACGGTACTCTGCGCGTAGGTAGCATCGATGGCGAGTTGGTATTTCATTTTTTGCTACTAAAAGTTTGTAAGTAAAAGCTTTTTGAGAGGATGAATCATTACTTTTCTTTGGCATAGATCCATTTGAAGACAATATCGGGTGAGTTCGTTTAGTCTTTAAATCCGTCATTATGCTGAGAGAAATCGTATTCTCAATTTAATCTCTAAATTGACTAAGATTAGGGTTGTAACTAGTTAGCTGTTTCGTAGGTGACTTAGTTAATGCACTCGTCTTAACTATTGCTTGTATTTTTGCATGGACTGCGTTGTTGCTGTTCTTGTATGTGTTAGTGTTAATCAGTTTAACCTACAGGGTCCAAGTTGAACTATGCGGTTGTTCCCTTGGAACGGTACTTCTCTCTAGGGTTTTCGACACACTTGTTCCTGGTTATGGTTATACACTTTGTTGTACGTCGCTCTGGATAAGAGCGTCTGCCAAATGCCTGTAATGTAATGTAATGCAATATTCCGTAGCAACAAGATAAACCCGACATTAGCCCTAAAATATGCCAATACAGCAGTGACAACGCTGCTCACTGAAAAACGAAATAAACGAGACAATTTTTAAAAAAATTATACCATGTCATTCTACAGTCAATATCTGGGACTAAACATTGAATAAATGTACACTCTTACCATTGGTTTTACGCGTAGAGATGTCCCTTTTACGAATGAGTGGTCATATATTGTCTTGGACAATCCGTTAGCGAAATATACGCGCATCTGTGACGCCAGGGTCGGCTATCTTCAATAATAGCTGTGCGTAATACCACACCTGTTGCTTACTGCGTTGTCGCCCTTTTTAGTGCAATTTGGCTTGATTGACAATTCATTTATTCAGTAGGTGAGAGTATAAGCTTTCTAACGATGTATAACATGTCTGATTTTGCTTTTGGAATAGCGTTTTATAGGTCAGCGTAACCAAAATTTTTCTTATCTGCCAATGTCTAAATGAATAAAACGGTAGGCTACTTTGCGCACAGCACGCAGATCGCGAGTTGATATTATGTCTTTTATTTCCGTTCTTTCTCAATGTCGTATTTATTATTTGAAATGTGCATTTATGTGTTATTATTCTATCTGTCTCTGTGGCGCTCTGAAATGTGCATTCTCTGCTAAGCTGAGCAATGGATTGGAATATGTGTCTGACGTAGTGTTGCACGGTATACCAAAACTTCAGCACTTTCTCGGTACTTAAAAAAAGAAATAAAGAAAAATAAACGGTTCGGTATTAGAATATTCTGACGTTCGGTAGTTTTGATTCAAATGTAAAAGCCAGGGAAAATTGTCTCCCGCATTACTCATTGAGAGGATGAAAAGTGTAATTTGTCAGAATCTTCGCTAGAAGGCAGTAGCAACTAAGGTTGCCAAGTGAGGTGACTTGCGCTTGTGCACTCAGCTCCTTGATACAGCGCAAGCTTTGACTCAGTTCACTTCAGTAGCAATAGGTGTTCCAATTTGGAAATATTTTATTATAGATAGATGCTGTATTGTTATTAAAATATGCTGTTTTTAAATCTATTTAAAGGTGAAAGACCTGTTTTAAAGATTATTTACTTTACAACTGTTTAATTTTTGAAATATATTTAACATATTTTTCTATTGTTCAGTGTTGTAACACTATAGGCCTATGCATATTAATATGTTGAAGAGGCTTCAACTTAAAGGTTGCTAATGAACCAGGCTGTTAATAAACCATGAATTCGAAAATGAGGTCAACCCTTGTGGACATTACGTTTCTCATCTACTAAGGTAATTTCAGTATCGTTAGGTACCGAGTATCGAATTAACATCCTTTCAGTTTCAAGTATCATTTCAGTATTGAGTATCGTAATACTAAACCTGGTATCAGTATCAAAGTCAAAATTTTGGTATCGTGACAACACTAGTGTGACACCTTTTTTAGTTGCAGCGCAGAAACAGTGCAGCTGTGCATACACGCCGGGCCATCTAAGTGTTACGACATAGTAAAGGCCTTTACGGGAAGCGGTCAGGACACATCCATGGCGACGCAACTAAGTCATCCGACAGCTTCTCTTAGCACAATATTGGCCATAAATCATCAATATTTTATACAATCATCATGATATTCAGTAGATATGTTGGGTGAAGGCATATGATCATGAGGACAAAGCCATTTTAAAATCGCTCCATAGGGGGCGCGATGGTGCCAATGCTTGGACCCCTCCCAACGCCGCTTGCGGCTTTAATTTCTATTTTTTCCTTTTCTTGCTCGAGCCGCGCTCTCTCTATCCCCAGTTGTTCTTCACCTTCCTCATGTTCTACCCACCCCTTTATTTGAACCTGTCCCTTTACTACCGGACACACTGCCGCTGCAGATGTTACCGGGCATATTGGATACAAGTCTTTCTCTTTTATTACCGCATGTCTTGGTGATTGTGGGGCATACGGAGGGGGAGTCATTATTTCACTGCAATCCCTTTTTAATCCTACATCTCTTTCTAGGGAAGCGGACCTAAACCATCCTAAAATTGTTTTTTCCTGTTCTCTTTTTAGCTTTCTTGTTTCTGACTTGTCTTCTGATTTATAATTTGCTATTACCCCTCCCATCTGATCGCATATTTCTCTATCAAACGTACCCCCTTTTGGCCATTTTGTCACCAATTTCTTAGTTCTTTTTGTCCATTTTTCTGATATTTTCTTTATCTCCTGTTCACATTTAGGATATTTTCCTGTGATTATCTCAATTGGCGTTTTCTCTTCTTTTCCCATTATTTTACGGTGACAGGACAGGATACTCTAATACTTTAATATATTTTATCTCTATTTAACCTTTATTCCCAACCGAGGCTTCTGCCTTTTATTCTATTTCTTATTATTTAACCGTTATTTTTCCAGCCAAGGCTCCCCACGCTCCCCCCAACCTTTGTTTCTACACTTATTTTCTCCCTTTTTATCTCTTCTACACTCTTGCCGTTCTCCCTTCCACACCCTTTATAGTTGTACACACACACCCATACACCCAAAAAAAATTTTTTCCTCTGTTCCAACGTTATTTCCCCGCAAGCATAAGCATCTAATCACAGCATAAGCACAGCGTTATCAATGTTGTTTCTACCCAACCCAACACTTTTCTCTTTATATCCCGGACCCGAGCTCTTGCAGGTGACCCACACAAGGAATTACTGCCTTTCCAAGTCTCTTGGCCCCACACAAACACCTGCATCAGTGACCCACACTTTTGCAACAAATATAGGCCTTTTTCCAACACTTTTCCGCGCAAGCATAAAAACTTTATGACGTCCTTTCACTCATACCACACTTAATTCACACTCATACCACACACAATCCACTCACACCACACACAATTCACTCACGGTTTGGGGCGTACTTTTCTGAAGAGCTCGCCGCTTCCTTCCCCTCAATTTTCGATGTTATTTGGCCAGGTTAGTTGTACGAGAGGCTTTCACTCCCGGCGTCGGGGAGAAGAGGTCAGAGGGGACAATGCCCCAGTCCGAAATAAAGTAGTTAAATACTCTTACCTTTTGATAAGCTCGTCAGCTTTTTCAGGGGCTATCACCCTCTGCCTCTGTCTCCAGGAGCCGGGAGCTTCAGTGATTCCTCTTTCGTATCCCGGACGAGCCCCCAAATGTCGTGGTCTAGGAAAACGACAGCAGTCTCTGAGTCCAATCGCCAATCTGTAGAAAACTCCTTCACGAGGGAAAAGACACCACGGCAGCAAGCTCTTCAGAAAAGATAGACTTTAGCCGCGTTTCCACCAAATTACCCGGAACTTTTAGTCCCAGGAACTACTTTTCCAGGAACTAAAAGGTTCCTTCAAACAATGGTTGCCTGCGTTTCCACCGCGGTCTAAAGTTCCGCGAAGATTAGGCAAATTAGCCCACTGACGTATGAAAAAGCGAAGTTGTCGTCGGCCCATCTGTCCTATGATTTCTTCTGTAGCCTAACCCCATACTACCACCGAAGTAGCCTACATTATTTTCTAATAACCGGGACAGCCCGGAGGGGTTTATTCCACTTATATACAACGGGTTACCAACAATGACTATATATGGTTACTTTTGTATTTATTGATTTTTATCGATTTAATCACCTGGAATTAAAATATTCTTCTGCAGCCGTTTGGGCATATTTTACCGTTGTCAAGCAAAACTGTCGTTGGTAGTTGAACTTGGACCGTCGTTATGCAACAAATAGGATATAACAGGCCGATAGTCAGATTGTAACTGTTTTATATATCCTCTCAAACACATTCATTATGTTTTTATGCGAACATTCACTTTCATGTCTTGACATCCAAGGCGACAGAATGCATTCACATTTCCAGTATAACTGGCAACAACAGCAGAAAACATGCACACGTTGTAGACAATTTGCTGTTTTATTACCTTCTCATCGTCAATTCCATATAGGCTAATCGCAAAATGACAAGAATAGAACAAAAACTCGGACTTGCGTGAAAATTATAATTAGCAGTGGTACAGCCACAGTTTGCTTTCCTTCGAAGTTACTGCTAGCCGAGCAGCGAAGTGTGCCCTCCAGATGCGAACCATGCACCATAAATTAGCCCATAGTCTTCCTGGTCTTTTTGTGGAATTGAAGAACGGCAGAGTAAAATCACGGCAGTCTGAAAAAGCTAAAGGGACGACTACTAGAATTAACCTGTTATTTTACCATGACAAAAAGTGCGGAAGGTGATTTCCAGTTTGCTTTTGTATCACCAATGTGAATTACGCAGAACTACCGCATACCTCACATAACTGTATCAAACGTTTTGAGTCAATTACAACGGGCTAACAAAGAAAATCCGGAAGAAAATATTCAGCAACCGAATTAGTCCGTTTGAATGTTTTGGTACGTAATATGCTGTCCCAGCACGAATGCTTAGCATTTTATAAAACGAATTCTAAAGCAAGAAAAGAACAGAAGAGCACACGTTATAATTCAAAGACGTTGGCAGGCTATAACCAAAACTAGGCTACTGCGCCGCATAACATACAAGTTTGATTTGAAGTTATTATGAAAATAAATCGGTTTGCGGCTGCATATTTTTAAACATGGCGGTTGAAAATAAACACAAAAAAATGCTGCGAGTACTCGACCAATCAGAAATGTTGAGCGCTGCAAGCTCCACCCAAAAGGTTCCTGTACTTTCGGAAAGTACTACCCCCCGAGCAGGAACTTTTTGAGGGTAAAATAAAGCCCCCGGAACTAAATTTATACCCTAGTTCCTGCGGTGGAAACGCACTGAGTTCCTCAAAAGGTTCCTAGGTCCGGGGTAAAGTTCCTGCGGTGGAAACGCGGCTTTTATTAGCACTGGTGCAAGTGCACAACAAAGCCGGAACAATTCCGCCGAATTGAACCTCGACTGTCAGTTTTACAATCCTTTTATACACAAAATGTACTCCACAAACTCCATAACCCCTTATACATTTACGTAAATCCCAGCCACCTGTTCTTCTTGGCACTACATGGTGTTATTCTAACCATCTCTTATCTGACCTGTTTGGTACCAGATGGACTTTCTTGGGTCAACCTGACCTTCTTGGCACCAAAATGACTTTCTTTGTTCTGTACTTTTCCAGTATGCATATAAGTCTCAGCCTTCTGTAATTTTTTCATTTAGCGTACAAGTTACATATGGGTCACTGTAAAATATTAGTTTTCTAGTTTGTGTTTATCTGTTCAGTGACTAGTTCTTTTCTGCTGAGTGAGTAAATATGTATATATGATTTCTAAGTCTACTGCGTTCTCATGCTCTTTATCTACAGTGGATACTGTGGTTTCTTGCGTTTCCAAAAGCTTATCTACAACTACTGATAGTAAGATTTCTAAGGCTACTGTTTTGATTATATGAGTAGATGTTTATTTTATCATGACGCATAGTGAAGTCGTCACAATCATAAAAGCTTATCTATAACTACTGATAGGGCTACTGTTTTGATTATATGACTTTATCATGACGCATAGTGAAGTCGTCACAATCATAAAAACTTATCTATAACTACTGATAGGGCTACTGTTTTGATTATATGAGTAGATGTTTACTTTATCATGACGCATATTGAAGTCGTCACACTCATAAAAACTTATCTATAACTACTGATCATAGAGAGTTTGGAGGACACATCTGGCCCAACCTGGATAGTGACGTCATCACAATCATGGGGCGTCTCAAAATTTTCCTACAGAACCTCTGGATTTTGTTCTGCTCCCTAACACCGAGGAGGAAGGGTTGTCTTTCCTCAGCTCCTACCGCATCCCGTCGCACCACAAGGAAAGTCGAAAGACTGGCTCCTTCCTGTAAGCAATTGAACATAATAGTATAGTGATAGTTTGTTCAGGTACTTATTTGTCTTGTGGTTACAGGCTGCATCTTTTTACCTGTGCAAGAAGAATTACTTAGAGCATTTCCACATTTATCATAAGGCATCCTAATTTTTTAATTATCATTATCACAATTTATTTCAAAATAATGAGGTTAAGAACAAATTTGTACAAAATACAAACATTATTTACCCTAAGATATCTCACAAGATGATTGGCTGCTTGAGCTGAACTGATCTTGTGAGGTTGGGGGGAGGAGATGCAGGAGCAAGAGAATTGCTGACATATCAGCATCCCATCCTAGAGACAGATTATATTACTAAATTTTAGTCCATTTGTGGCAAATTCAGTTGATTAGACATTGTTAGGATATGTTGCCCTTATTCGTGGAGTCAAATGCAAGACGATGAAGAACATGCTGACAAAGTTTCCTCAGAGGATTTGATGTTTAATTCAATGCGCAAGGGAGAGACAGACCCAGCACATTTGGGCGCTGCGCTGAGAGAATCTCTGCCGATCACGCTGTGTGGTGTCTGGATATACAGTTTGCAGTCATACATAACAAAAGGTTGAGTTAAGTGGCAGGCCGGAGACAAATGGTCTTGTCCCTTCCTGGGAACCCTCGCAGCCATTTAGCATAGGAATGTGACATCCTTGCCGCAGACACTAGAGGTGTTATACTGAAACACACTACAGAGGGGCTAGACACAGAGGCATGCAAACTACAGACACAGTAATGGCAGAAACGGAAACACAATACACTACATATAATATATATGTATACTAAATAAAACTGGGAACGTATCAACATGCACACACCTATCTACAGTATACAACAGAAGTGAGTACACCCCTGTGCGATATCACTTAAATGTCAAATGATTCAAAATTGTATCACCTCTCAATAATTGCATTATTTCTTTTTTTTTTGTGATCAAGTTTTTTATTTATTTAAAAAGTTACCTTCATTCAAGTATAAGACAAAACAGAAGAAATTATATCTTAATGTACCTGCTGGCTGCCACTCCATATAGCATAATGTAAAAAATAAAAAAAATAAAATAAAATAAATAATAATAATAATAATAATAATAATAATAATAATAATAATAAACATGTAACATGCACACACATATAGCTTCTTGCACATATTTGCATATTATTGCACATTATACATAATATTATTACCTTGCAAATAGCAAATAAAATAAACATAGTAAAAAAAAATAAAACAACCGGCCGGCATACATACATATTTATATATATATATATACATATATATACACATACACATATACATACACACATATTATATACATACACACATACATATACGCACACACACATACATACACATGCCTATACTCATACATAAACACATACCCATTATCCCCCTCCCTCTATAGATCCCCTTATCCCTCCCAGATGGGTGGCAACCCTCCCTCCTTAACTCTTCAATCGTATCAAATCACCAACCCCTTATCCCTTCCCATCAACCCCTGTATCCCACCACCAACCACCACTGAAGAAAGAAATTAAAAAATAAAATAAAGTAAAAAAAAACAAAAACAAATTGGGCATCATATTTATAAGGTAGAGGTCCTTACTTTATAAGGTAAAGGACTTATCTTGATCTAGAATGGAATTCCAATTCTCTGTTGTCTGGTAATTAGCACCGTTTAATCTTGCTGTAGAAAGTTCCACTGATACAACATCTTGTAATAACTGTTTCTACTGGATAAATGGGAGAGTATGTGGAGATTGCCATCTGAGTGCCAACATTTTCTTTGCCGCTGTGCTTCCTGCTAGCCAGAAACGTCTTTGGAATGCATTTAAAGTTAATATTTCATCATCATTAAGGAGCATAAATTTTGGACAACAAGGAATATTTATTCGTAGTACTTTGGATAAGTGTTTAGCAACCTGTTCCCAAAAGAATTTAACCATGGGGCACTCCCACATCATGTGTAGGAAGGTACCAGTTACATTTAAGGGACAGAATAAGCAATTTGGTGAGTTCGTTAGTTTCATTCTATAGCGTTTCTGAGGAGTTAGATAAGTTCTGTGAACAAAATTGACGTGGATCAGCTGATGATTTGGGTTTGCTAATGCAAATTTGACATTAATTTGACATTGGTGTTAATCAAAGACAGGGGGCGCCAATTGGAACATTGGTTTGGATCCTTGTCTTTTTCTAACAGAAGTGAGATTAATGACATATTCACATCTCTCCCAAATGAACCTTTAGAGATGGCTGTATTAATCATCTCAAGTAATAATGGGCCTAGATGATCCCAGAACTTCAAATAAAACTCAAGAGGAATGCCATCCCACCCAGGTGATCTACCTTTGTTCATAGCTTCCAAAGATGCCTTAAGTTCTTGCAGAGATATTGGAACATCCAGTGAGCTTGATTCGGTCGCTGATAGAACAGGAAGTTTAAGACCCTTTAAGAACTTGTCAACCTCTACAGAAGAGGGTTCACCCTCCGAGGTATAGAATTTATTATAAAAATTAGTAAATCTGAGGTTAATAGATCTTGGATCGGTAAGCAACTCACCATTTTCTGACATAATAGTTGCAATATTCGCCAGATGGTCACTATTACGTAATTTATTAGCCAAAAAGTGACTGGGTCGATTGCCATGGAAGTAATGGTTGACTCGAACTCGATGGATAGCAAATTCAGCTCTTTTACTGATCAGGTTATTTAGTTCAGTCTTAACCTTGGCCAGTGTGGAGGCTACATGATGAGAATAATTTCTCTGTTGAGAGAGCTCTAAGACAGATAGCTGGTTTTCTAATTCAGATATTTTCTTCTGTTGTGATTTATTAAGACCTGAAGCAAATGCAGCTGCATTATTTCTTATAAAACCTTTAATGGCATCCCAAAGTATCCGAAAATCATCAACTGAATGTTTATTGATCATTAAGAAATGACTTAACTGAGATTGAAATTGTTCACAGAATGTTTGGTTGTCCAATAATGTACAGTTAAAGCGCCATCTGGCTCTTTTTTTCTTAAACTGGGAAAATTGAAATTGACAGAAATGATGATCTGATCATGGGTTGAATTACTATTTTTTTAACAGAGGAAAATAATGATGAAGATATTAAAATAAAATCAATCCGGGAGAAGGATCTATGTCTATTAGAATAAAAGGTAAATTCCATGATGCCTGGATTATGAGCACGCCAGGTATCAATAAGGGTAAAATCAGATAGCAAATGTCTTAATGCATTTGTTGACCGAGAATTATGGTTGACTGCCTTAGATTTATCCCACATATGATCTACAACAGCATTCATGTCTGACCCAATAACCAGTTGAAAATCAGTTAGATCCATCAATATATTGTTCAACGATTGAAAGAAATTTGGTTCATAGGAATTAGGTGCATACACACTAACAAAAGCAATTTTTATACCATTATAAATACATTTAAGGAAAGCAATTCTGCCCTCCTGATCATTACCTTTGTCTACAATAGAGATTTTTAGCTTCTTGTCAATGATTATAGCGACTCCCTTAGTTTTGTTTCGGGGTGAGGCGAAAGCAGCTACTTTATAGCGGTGATTTTCTAATCTATGTACATCTCTATCACGTAAGTGAGTTTCTTGTAACATGGCAATCTCAATTCGATTTCTTGCTAAAATGTCCAGACAGGTAGCCCGTTTAATAGCACTGTTAAGACCTTTAAGATTCCATAAAAAAAATAGTTAAAGACATTTGATTTTAGAGGAGTAGAGATTAAATATTTATTTCTTTGTTAATAAGGATCCTAAATTCAAAACAAAACAAAAAGGCCCATAATTAGTACTCGCCCAAAGTAACCCAACCCAATAATAGGAATAAAAAAGTTAATAAATATAATGGTGATTGGTTTCCCTCCCAGCAAATCCTCCCCACCCTGCATAACTAACACAGGGTTGCAGCATAGCTACAAATGGCGGCCCATCCCCTAAAGTCCCATAGGGTGGCGATGGACCGGTCAACTCCCGGTGCAACATTGTTGGGCAGCGCCACGTAAACAAATGTCTCAAAGCATCAGTGCCATCTGAATTAACTATAAGACAACCTCCCATTGCCCAAATAAAATCCATTATACATTTTCCTTGTATTGTACCTAATTTCCCATTGGTAAGCGCATTGCCCCATCATGTCGACCAAAAAAAAAAGTAAAAAAATAAAATAAAAAAATAATAAACTGACCAGAACACCGTCACCCACAGGTTCATCATATGATGGACTAAATTAAGACTGTAGAATGATTTAATTTGAAGAAAATAAGACCGTAATATTAAAATAATGATGATGACAACGAAGATGACAACAATACTAATATTATTATCAATATCACACGATAATACCTAACACCAGTACCATTATGACAATAGACAATCATAAAAGTAATACAAACAAGATGAATAAAATAAAGTAAATAAGATGTAAGAATAATAAAAATAATAATAATAATAATAATGGTAATAGTAATAATAATAATAACAACAACAACATCCTATAGTAGCTGGTAGTAAATTATAATAAAAACACTAACAATAACAACAAACTGTAAATATTACCATTGACGTCATCATCTTCATCGCAGTCGTCATCACTAATAAACTCTACCACCCCATGTGCATTATAATAGCATAATATTAAGCCAAATCGGTAAGAAGTCAACAGGGACAGACAAAATTAGATCGTCCTAAGTATCGATCCTGTCCCTTTAATTCAGCATGTCAGCATAGGTTGTCCAAGGCTAGATAAGAAGTACCTAATATTACTAATAGGATATATATTAAAATACGATATTTATAATAGTATATCTATTAAAGCTTGGTATTGATAACAAGATATGTATTAAAGCTAGATAAATTAAAGCTTAGTGTTAATAATGATTCATATATTCAAGCATAGTATTAATAATAAGACATATTAAAACTTTGTATATTACTATGATTATTATTTAATGTTTGGTATTAATAATAACAATAATAATAATAATAATATCTATTAAAGCTTGAAAAATCAGACAATTAGTACAAGATAGAAATAGACTAAGTTACTTGGCGTGATAGCTTCATATCTTCCAAGTCCTCATAAGGCACGAAAAACAAAAAAAGAAATGAGTGAATAAATGAACAAGAGTAGTAACAATATAATAAAAATAGAGAAAAACAAAATTATCACGCCTCAAACACATACAGTAGGCGATGTAACCAACATAGTATCACATTTCATAATAATGAAGGGGATTATATCAACAACAAACAGAAAAAAATAGGCCAAATCAGAATGATCTGTGCATCATAGAGAAAATTAGATCATCCTATGTGTAGATCCTGTCCCTTCATTTCAGCATAGGTTATCCAAGGCTAAATGAAAAAGTACCTGATTTAGGAAGTCGTTGTATGGATGAATAGATCAATCAGCCGTTGGTCGGTGTAGCATCGTCCTCATCTTCTCCACGATTTATGTAATGATCAAAAAAGTCCTGTGCCTCTTCCGCAGTGGAAAACTTGTGTGTTGCATTACGGAAGGTCAAGATGAGTGTCGCGGGGTGGATAAATCCAGATCTCAGGTTAAGCCTCCGCAGCCCCGATCTCACCTGATTGAAAGACGCTCTTTGCTTCAGAATTTCGGCACTGAGATCAGAGTAAATGCTGATCTTTTTCCCGTTATAGGACAGAGAATGGGATTCTGCTGCCAATCGGATAATCTTTCTTTTGACCTCAAAATTGTAAAGCCTTGCAATCATGCAACGAGAGTCGTTCCTGACAGGGCCGGTGCGATGCGCTACACTTATCAGTGGTACGGGACCAATGCCCTCTTGACCAAACAGATCATACAGAAGCTTGATTGTAAAAGCAGTGGGGTTACCGGCTTCTGCACCCTCAGGAAGGCCGATAATACGTATGTTAAATTTTCGGCTGTGGTTCTCAAGCTGGTCGATCTTCTGTCTCAGATATTTGTTTTATTTCTTTATCTTATGTTGTTTTCATTCCAGTTCAGAGAGGCGGACGTCAGCTTCCACAGTGGCCCGCTTTAAGTCGGTAACTTTATCGTTGCAGACAGCCAACTAGGATTTCAGCTCTTCCAAGCATTGATTGACTGGTTGTAACTTGGTCTCCAAAGCTGTAGTAATCTCTTCTCAAACTATTTCTCTCATTACAGTATTTCGGCAGTAAAAGTTTTACCCCCGCGCGTGCCTTGAGCCATGTTGAACAAGCGTATAAGAGGCTGCTTAAACCTTGTTAAGCGAACAGGTGAGAGCAATCCCGATGACCTCGTCTTTCTCAGTCTTTCTCTCTCAAAATAGTTCGGCGTTCAATCACGGCATAAATCCTCACGAATTAGCAGTCTTTTTCGTAAATAAAAAGCGTTGGGTTATTTAGTAATAAGACTCTATCACATATTAAGTTAAATAAGCAGGACTAGGAGAGAAGCAACCAAGCGTGTCACAGCATGCTACCGGAACCGGAAACTTCTGCATTATTTCTAAGTTGACAAGTAGAGTATTTACTCTTATGAACCATCAAAAACAAATACTTCAGAAAGACTACATTGAAAATACAGGCCTCAAAGTAGATATTGCCCAGGGGTGTACTCACTTCTGTTGTATACTGTATATAAGGTCCAACAGTTCATAGTGCATGTCAGAGCAAAATACAAGCCATGAAGTCTAAGGAAGTCTCTGAGATACAATTATGTCGAGGCATAGATCCAAGGAAATGTATTAAATAACAGCTAACGCTCTGACATGCACTATGAACTATTGGACCTTATATAGACAGGTGTGTGCCTTTCTAAATCATGTCTAATCAGCTGAATTTGCCATGAATGGTCTAAAATCAAGTTCTGGAGACATCAAGATGATCAAAGGATACAGGTAATGTAAATAAGATGTTTCCATTTTTTAATTTTTAATACATTTGCAAAAATTACTTTCCGAATCCACCGTAAATCTTTATACTAACCACAGAGTACTTCAGGTTGTGGCTCCAATGCTGACATCAACTCCACAACATGCGGATTTGGGGGAAGAGTCTTGCATTCTGCAATGACCTTGGGCTTGAAATATGTAGGCCACTTAGCAAGGAACTTCCCGGACACCTCATCTCCAAACATCATGGAGAAATCCTGGCCAATCTTTAAAAAAAGACACACAATTTACAAACTTACAGCCTAATTAAAACAAAGCACCTGAAGTGCTTAAGGACAAGTTTCTGGACTGTGATTGGCTACACCAAGCCAATTAGCCAATCACAGTCCAGAAACTTGTCCTTAAGCACTTCAGGCACTTTGTTTGAATTAGGCTGTTAGTATACTTCACATGAAGGCGGTTTACAGGGGTCAAATATTAAAGCTGCAGCTGAAAAAGCTGAAACTGGCCTTACCAATCCTGCCACATCCAAGAAACGTGGGAACACATCCAGGATCGATGATGATGCATACTCATCATGAACCAGCTTCTGTCGATAACAGAAAGTCACCCTCATCCTCTCTTTGACAATGGATTCATCAGTGGAGTGCCTCATTGTAGATATAGCCTCCTTGCACTCGTCGCCAAAGAGCTGTTCACCAGTTACCAGAGATTCTCGTGGAGTTTTTGGGCTGTTTTTATGAACGGTCATGGAATGCCTCTGGGACCGACTAGAGGTGTTGCGTTGAGTTGTCTTGATCCTCCATGCGAGGTAGCCAGTATTGCCATCGGGATCATAATAGTGTTCCTGTTTAGAAACAAAATGAAAAGAGGTGCATGGATGAGTGTTAATTCAGGGCACTGTTTAAATAGCCATTCAAGTTACAGCACTCAATATGACAAAACATGAAGGTAGATGTGGGTGTTTCTACCCATTTAATATAATGAATTTTCGACCCAGATAACGTAATGAGTACCTCTACGACGTAGGGTATACTGCTGTAAGTTTTATTTAGGGAGACATGAACAAGAACTTACGTATCCAGTTTTTGAAAATGGATCTTGGAGGTTTGGGAAAAGACTCACGATACTCAGAGCATAGTTGATTCGCACATTTGATGGCGGAATCCTCCTGTCAAAACAAAACATTGTTTGTTCGTAAGAGCATCTTTAAAATGCATGTGAGTTTTAAATACAAGTTAAGAAAAAAGGGAGACAAACTTCTTACCCATGTGACTCAATCATGTCTGCGACCAGGATGTTCACCATCTGTTTACGCTGAGCACTGTCAGTGTTTTAGTTTTGCCATATTCCATATAGATTTCTTCACCCGTTGGATTGGCTTTCAGAACACCATCAACCATCTGCTAAAACAGGTCATGGCATATTTAAGGATAAGAAAGACTTACTTTTTTTGTGTACAGTAATGAATAACAAATGAGTAGGATGTCAGATTTAGAATATATCTTCCAACAAACGTTTACCTGTTTTGCCTCATTCCAGTCCATTAATTCCATGGGGCTCCTCTTTCTCTGAGGTAGAAGGGAGAATAACTGTGGAACCCGAAGAATTAGAGGACCCTGAGGATATGGTGCACTCTACTGAGAACAATGACTCATCTGTGACAAATGCCAGCGAGGCTGAAGCACATGATTTTGGCGGTCAGAGTGTAACATTAGCTAGCTAAAGTTAAACTAGCTAGAACACTCGGATTGACTGTTAGCCAGCTTGATAGCGTTAACTCCACAGACGAATATGATACAAATCAATCTAAGACAATGGCAGAAGTAATCCCAAACTTTTTAAAATGTTAAAACCTCTTTTACATTCACTGTAGTTTAGGTTCTAGCTATCTAACTAGGCTTGATATTAACGTTAGCTGGCTGACCCAATGTTTGGCGCCATCCAACTGTTAAAACTAAGTCAAATTGAAATTAGCAGCTAATAACGTTACATACAAAACACGGGATTAAAAAGAAAAAACACATCTGTATGAATGTGAAACAAGTGTTATAGAACATAAAATTTTGAGTAGGCTACTCACAGACTTCTCAAGATGAAGCAAGCTCACGTGGTCGGTGACAGCTTTGCCAATAGTGTTGTGTGCAGAGACTGTAAAAAATGTGGACAAAGCTACTGTGACGTCACACATTGACTCTCCGTATGGGGTCTCTAAAACACGTTTTGAAGCTCAATGGCGGGCACGGCCATGTTGTCGATTTGGAGCCGAAACCATAGAGTTAAGCGGTTCTGTGATTTTTACAATGTGATTGACAGTCCGGTGCGGAAAAGCCCATCAACCTGAACGAACGATTGCAGAATGAACTTGAGGCTAGCTGACTGTCTGCTGTTATGTTTTAAAATATATTATCAAATTTTTATGGAGTTTAATTTCCATCTGTGACTGTACTGTGTCATGTAATCACGTTATATGTATGACATTAATAATACAATTATGTTCAGTTATCTTCAATTTGCTTCGCAGCAAAACGAATATGCTTAGCTAGCATATCAGCTTGCCAGTGAGCTAGGTAGGCTATCCGTGGTTAGCTCACGCAATTATAACAATATGAACCACGGGAAAAACATCGACTACACTGATGGTCAATCAATCAGAGATGTGTAGGCTACTGGTTTTTTTTGACTAGGTTTTTGATTTGACTAGGCTAATTTTCATATAACTGTCTGGTAGACCTGCTGTTAACCGAGCAAGTAATCGTCATAGGTTTTCGCCACAGTCAGTTAATGAGCCAGTAACTGCTACTAGCTACTCCATCGCCATTTGTGGTGTTCATTTGCTGGGTGACGCTAGCTGACCGATCGTTCGCAAGTCACTTTCTACCGAATAAAAATTAACACTGTCAGCGGTGATTAACAAATCTACCAAGTATTTCAATAACTGATCTGCAGGCGTGTAAATAAGACGACGTACTTTGTACAGCAAGTTTTCCACCTGGTGCATGAAGACAAACCAAATATAGCAAGCTGATTACGCTTTCTGCCAACTAATTATTTGGTTAAAGTAATAATCTCTAAGATTTTCATTCAAATAAATGTCTTTTAAGTCACTATCTATCGCTGCATTGGGTAACACAATGGTGATTGAGCCTATTTTTATATTAATTTATACTATTATTATTATCATAATTCATGATTCAAAAACTTGGTGTCTGTGGCGACATTCCCGGGAAAAAAACACAAGCGGCGCACAGTTAGTGACGCGTTTTTCATCACCCATCAGTGGTTGGTCCGCCAGAGAGGGTAGGCAGAACTAACGCAACAGGCTCGCTCTTCAACTCACTTGTGTGTGAGCGGCGTACTGTTTTTTCCGGTGTCTGCATGCGTTACAATAACAGAGAAAGGGGGGTTGGGGGAGTTATGGAACCCTAAAAAGTTTTTGTGTAACATGAGAGATCATATTATTTGTTGATGTAGATTTTGTATTACATTTAATGACAATGTAACTTTACTAAATTACATAGCTATTTGCACAGCTAACGCTAGCTACCGGACCATGTCAAGAAAGACAACATTAGTTTAGACAACGTTGCGCACAGTATCCATCTCTCATATCAGGTAACGTTGCGTTAGCTAGCTAGCTAAAGCAATTAACACAATCTAATGTCAGCTAACAATTCGAAAAAAACGATAGCTAACGCTACCAACCGGTACCGATCTCGCAAACCGTCTCTCGAATGCAATGCTAACTTGTTGCAACGTTGGCAAGTGGACTGTGGGTTAAAGAATCCTTTGTGCCTGTTCTACCATTGTCAACTCCATCTAAGAAAATACTGTTGTCAAATGTTCCCCCGTTTATTGCAAATGGGGTGATAGAGGGGATTATAAGCTGCTATAGTAAATTGGTAGGGCCGATTACACCTCTTGGGTGTAAATGCCTGTTAGCACGGTGCCTCACTCTGGTGACACGGAAACCAAGTCTGTGAAAAGCAGCAGTGCCGCAGAGGCAGGTTTCAGACCTGACCCAGGGGAGAGCTCCCCCGGTGGCGGTAGTACGCTAACAGTTTTCCTATCTCAGGACGATATTTCTGAGATGGGCGAGTATGAATTTGATTCTGAGTATGAGGACATGGGCGATGAGGATGGTGAGTTACCTGGGAGTGGTAGTTCGCTCACTGGGGCAACCGGTCAACAGCACAGGAGCAGAATATATTTGGTAAAATGAATTAGCGATTTTTTAGACAGTACTAAGGGTCAACGGAAAGTAGGTGTAAGCACATTCTTCCCAGATTTGAAACTGTTCTTGCTTTCCTGCTCTGTAGCGTTGAGGAAAGCCAGTTTTGTGGAGTTGGATAAACCCAAGCGGTATCGCCTTAAAAAGCTCATCACAAGCGTTCGGGGAACGTTGAGAAAGAAGTAGTTCCGATGATGGTTAAGTTTTGTCGTGACCTTTTCTGTCCGTTGTTCCTTTTAATAGTAGCGGTTGTTTCCTTTATCCTTATGCCTATTTTTCAAATAGGATCTCTCAACATAAATAGTTGTAGGGACAGAGGGAAGCTGGCAGCACTGTTTGATTTCTTAGAGCAGAAAAATACAAAAATAACCTTTTTACAAGGGACCCACACTAATGACCTAAATCATGCACACTGGATGAGGGAGTGGAATGGGGGAATAATCATGAGCCACGGAACAAATGTCAGCGCTGGTGTAGCGATTCTTTTGTCCCCTGGGTCAGGTTTCACTGTGAAATACACTGTGAAAGGGAGACTGCTGAGGGTGGACGTGTAGGTTGGGAAGAGTCTGTTTAGTCTTTTTAACATATAGGCTCACAATTGCGGGAATGAACATATTGAGTTTTTTAAGGTGCTTTTTAAAGCACTTAGGAAATGCAACACGAACGATCTTGTGGGTATGGCTGGGGATTTTAATTGCACTATTGGCCACATGCAAGATGTGAATCACGAAGAGCCCCACCCCCAATCAGGTCTTTTTTTAAAATCGGTTTTGAAATACTTTGATTTGGTGGATGTGTGGAGGTTTCTGCATCCATCTGAAACACAATATTCATGGGTTAAAATAAACTCTAACCAGATATTGGGAGCAAGACTAGATAGATTTTATGTGTTTAAACATAATATGAGTAGATTTATCAAGAGTTCAATATTACCCTCTCATCTATCTGACCATCATTTCTGCTCTGTTTCCATTTCATCACCAGAAACCTTTCATAAATCATGCTATTGGAACTTTAACAACAAACTTCTTTACGATCACCTTTTTCTTCAAGCTTTTACTTCTTTCTGGGAGAGTTGGAGGAGAGAGAAGGTAACTTATGACTCTCTAAGCCAGTGGTGGGATATAGGAAAGGTGCAGATTGAAGTATTCTACCAACAATTTTCAGAGTGTAATAACAATACTGTCAAAGAGGAAATCAAGAACGTGGAGAGAGAGATTATGCAGCTGTAGTCAAACCTGCGCGGTGGAAACAGAGCACAGGTCGCGCAGAGTATTATGGACAAAAAGAAACTCCTTGGTGATATGCTGGAGGAGCGGGGACAAGCGGCGCTGATCCGGGCGCGATATGCGCAGCAGAACCTTATGGATGCACCCACCGCTTTCTTCTTTGGCCTTGGGGGCAGACCCAGGCATAATAGGACGGAGTGTAGCACAGTGGGTAAGGAACTGGGCTTGTATCCGAAAGGTCGCAGGTTCGATTCCCGGGTAGGACACTGCCGCTGTACCCTTGAGCAAGGTACTTAACCAAAATTGCTTCAGTATATATCCAGCTGTATAAATGGATACAGTGTAAAATGCTATGTAAAAAGTTGTGTAAGTTGCTCTGGATAAGAGCGTCTGCTAAATGCCTGTAATGTAATGTAATAATACCTACATGCATAGTTTTAAATTGCTAAGTGGGAGAGAGGTGACATGCGGTTCACTTTTTTTCTGAGCTCTATCGAGCGGAGAGCTGTGAGGAGAGCACAATCACTGAGCGGCACCAGGGCCTACCCAGGCTGTCTGAACCGGAGCGTTTGGCTCTGGAAACTCCTCTGTCCAAGGAGGAGTTAGCCGTAGCAGCAAGCCAGCAGAACTGTGGGAAATCCCCAGGATTTGACGGACTCACAGCTGAATTTTATAAATGTTTTTGGAACATTAATGGTGAAGATTTCCAGGTCATTCAGGAGAGCTGTGAGAAGGGGGCACTCCCCTTTAGCTGCAGAAGGGCAGTTCTGTCGCTACTGCCTGAAAAGGGGGACCTTTGCCTGCTTAAAAACTGTTGGTCTTTTATGTGTGGACTATAAGATATTGGCAAAGTCAATCACTAACAGACTCAAGGATGCAGTGAGCTTGCTTATTCACACGGACCAAACTTACTGTATTACAGACCGGTCTATTTTTGATAATTTGTTTTTGGTCCGTGATATGCTTTGCACGGCAAAGGTAAAAGATATGAATGTCGGTTTTTTCTCCTTGGATCAGGAGAAGGCTTTTGACCGGGTGGACCATCAGTTTTTATTTAGGACCCTGGAGGGTTTCGGGTTTGGCCAGATCTTCAGGTCTTATATCAAGCTCTTGTACACAGATGCACAGAGCACGATTAAGGTAAATAACATGCTCACTGCTCCTTTCCCTGTGTCCAGAGGGATCAGACAGGGGTGTCCCCTCTCTGGCCTGCTGTATTCACTGGCAGTAGAACCCATGCTTTGCGTCCTGAAGAGCTGACTGAGCAGAGTAGAGGCCCCTGGAATTCTGGGCGCACCACCTGTTAAGCTGACAGCATATGCTGATGACGTGACTGTGGTGCTAAAAAATGAAACGGATGTAAAGGGTCTGCTTGACTTGTTCAGACTCTATGAGAGGGCAGCTTCAGCCCAGGTAAACTGGGATAAATGTGACAGTTTTCTGATGGGACACTGGCGGGAGGTGGCTCCCCCTGTGCTCCCTGGAGGGGCAGAGGGGGAGGGTGTTCATTTCGGGACAGACGTTTACATGATGAAGAACTGGGACGGGGTTGAGGAAACGGTGAAAGGGAGGTTTCAGAGGTGGGAATGGGTTCTGCCCCAGCTCTCTTACAGGGGCAGGGGACTAGTAGCTAACAACCTTGTAGCCTCAATGGTATGGCACCGGCTCATTGTTTTGGACCCTCCTTCAGGCATGCTGGAGGAGATACAGAGAGCCATTACCCACTTCTTCTGGGGAGGGCATCAACCAGGGATTTTACACTTGCCATTATTTGAGGGAGGTCAGGGCCTCATACACATGGGCAGCAGAATGGAAGCTTTCAGGCTACAAACATTACATAAACTGATGTTTGATAAGAACTCTGTGCCCTGGGTGAATTTTGCATGTTCATTTCTCAGAACAGTAGGAGGGATGGGTCTTGATCAACATCTTTTCCTTTTAGATGGTGTAAAACTAGGACATTTAAGCTGGCCTCCCTTTTACTCCACAGTTTTAAAGGTTTGGTCAATGTTTAAGAGCACCAGGGTAGAAGGGGGCGAGAGTAGCTTTGTTCTGGAGGAATCCTTTGTTCCCGCAACAGTTTTCCCCATCAAACAGTTTGATGATGAGCTTCATTAAAGCTGACGTTACCCAGATCCACCATTTGTTGGATTATAAAGATTTTGGGTGGAGAAAGGAGGAGGAACTGGCTGTGCTTGCTGGACATTCAGCCCGGACAGTCAGGCCCTTTTTGAGCAGTTTTAAGGAGTCTTTATCCCCTGATTATGCAAAGTTCATCAGGGATGAGTTTGAATCCAAGGATCTTTCAAGATATTGCAGTGACTTCCTGTTTTAACTATAGGCCCTATTGACCCTGAAGTTACAGGACAGGGGTCTTTGTTAAAGTGGGGGGAATTAAGGGCTTTAAATTTTAAGGATTTTTAAAAAAAAGCAGCTTTACATGATCTGTGTTAAAGTATCTTTCAGAGAGCAGCTAAGGTGGCCGGATACAAGATGGAGGGCTCACTTAGTGGTGACGAGTGGTGTCTTCCATCTTGGAAGCTACCTGCTACCTCAGGACGCCTGGCACCTCCCTCTCTTCGCACCTGCACTTCCAGAACACATCTCCTGTCTGTTCTGGCCCCACGATGGTGGAATGACCTCCTCGTGGAGGTCAGAACAGCTGAGACACTGACCCATTTCAAGCAACGACTGAAGACTCACCTCTTCAGGCTGCACCTCTCCCCATCCCTCCCTACCCCCCTGTAAATGACTGTAAGCTTAGGGTTGTAACTAGGCAGCTGTTTTGTAGGTGACCTCGGTGCATTAACTGTCTTAACTACTGCTTGTATTTTTTCCATAGACTGCGTTGTTGCCGTTCTCGTTGTGTTAGTGTTAATCAGTTTAACCTTCAGGGTCCAAGTTGAACTACGCGGTTGTTCCCTGCACTTGGACCGGTACTTCTCTCTAGGGTTTTCATCATACTTGTTCCTGGTTATGGTTATACACTTTGTTGTACGTCGCTCTGGATAAGAGCGTCTGCCAAATGCCTGTAATGTAATGTAATGGAAGCTGTTCTATAAAAATCCACTTCCAAAAAAGATGGGGGACCTCCAGTAGAGAGTCCTGCATGACATAGTCACAGATATTAGCACAGTAAATCTGTTTAATCCAACGGTTGACAAAAGGTGTACATTTGTTTCTGCATAAAAAATTGTTTCCACCTTTTTGCAGAATGTCCCAGGCTGTTTACATTTTTCCTGCTTTTGGACCGTTGGACTGCCTGCTTGGGTTTTCGTTTTTCAAAAATAGTGTTTCTGTTTGGAGTAAAGTACTCAAAGAAAATAGACATGTTTGCTCCCTGTTAAATTTTATTTTTGGTCAGGCAAAAATTGCCATTTTTAGGACCCATAAGGCAGCAATGGGGCAAGAGGGCACTCAGGACAGTGTTGCAGTACTTAGAACGATGATAATGTCCCGCATTAAGCTGGAGTTTGCTGTTTATAAAATGAATCGAAACCTCGTAGAATTTGATACAAAATGGTCAATTAAGGAGGCGCTCTGTAAATTACGAGTTGGGGAATTGGAAATAACGTGCTGAGGAAATGAGCAAGGGGTCATAGTATTAATTCCAAAACCAGGTAAAAATCCCAAAGTCATAGACAATTTAAGACCTATTACATTGTTAAACAATGACTATAATCTATTAGCACATATATACACAATTTGTCTCAAAAAAGGTATATCTCAAGTTGTCAGTGAAACTCAGTCAGGTTTCTTAAATGGTAGATTTATTTACAATAACATCCGTCTAGATATATTAGATTACAGTGAAATGATTGAGGATAAGGGCTTCATTTTATTTCTCGATTTCAAAAAAGCCTTCGACATGATTGAACACCCCTTCATGATCCATATTCTGAAGGCATTTGGTTTTGGGGACAGGTTCATAAAGGCCATGGAGACTTTATACAAAAACATTAATAGTTGTGTTTCATTACCACATGGCACCTCGCCTCGGTTTGATGTATAGAAAGGAATCCGGCAGGGTTGTCCAGCGAGTCCAGGGCTATTCATTTTAGCGGCAGAAATGCTGGCTATTATGATAAAGAACTGTGATAACTTGAAAAAACTTAATGTATTTGGAACAGAGCTCATAATAAGCCAGTATGCAGATGACACAACCCTGTTCCTCAAGGATGAACATCAGATTCCTGTCGCAATACAGAACATTGAACTTTTCAAAGGCCTCTGGACTATACCTCAATATCCAAAAATGTGAGCTGCTGTCTATTCATAAACATTCACAGAATGTTATTTTTGATATACCTGTTAAAACTTTGGTAAAATACCTTGGTATTTATGTAACAAAAGGAACGTGAGCTGCTTAATTTGACAAACAAAGTAGAGGAATGTAAAACGTAGGCTTAATGTTTGGTTGCAAAGAGATCTATCCATTTTCGGTAGAACGGATCTCACCATAATGGAAAACATCTCTAGAGGTGTTCACCCTGCACCTTCATTAGCACTTAGTTCAGACTTTGTTAAATCTATGAACCAACTCAACTTTAATTTTATATGGAGAAATTGATCTCACTATATCAAAAAAGCTATCACTGTAAAAGACCTCTCTGAAGGTAGACTAAAGGCAATAGACTTTGAATGCATGAATGGAACTTTAAATCTGAACTGGATGAAACCATGTGTTAAATTCCCTGGCAGTATCTGGCACATATTCCCTCAAACTATATTTGACAAAATGGGTGGTATAGAATTTATCTTAAAATGTGATTACAATCTCACCAAATTGCTTCTTAAACTTTCTAAATATTACCCACAGGTTTTACTTTTTTGTTAATTATTTTACAATCACAACTTCACACTTCATAATACACCATTATGTACCAATAGATATATACTTCACAAAAGAAAATCACTGTTTTATAGGAACTGGATGGATAGGAATATTTGGTGCGTAATGGACCTATTAGGTGCAAATGGGGATGTATTAACTTACAATGATTTTGTTGTAAATATGACTTTGATTGCAACCTCAATGAGTTGCAAAATAAATTAACTACAAAGTGATGAATGATTTTTACACTTCCAGTCAATCTTTAAGTTTAAGATTTGGCTTTGAGACCAACTAATATGTTTTCTGTAAAGGTGATATTGAAACAACAGAGCATGTCTTTGTTTCATGTTCTCATACTCAGTTGTTCTGGAAACAATTCACGGAATGGTTAAGTAGCAAAACCACAGCAATGCCTGTTATAGATCACAACAGTATTATTTTTGGTGTCTTATTAGAAGACAAAAAATTGGACCTAATGGTCAATGTTTTGCTAATTTTAGCTAAATTCTTTATTCATAAGGCTAAATTTATAAAGACCCCACCCATCTTCACGTGCTACTATAATGAAACTCCACTCTATGTTAAGTCCCTGAATTTAATGAAATCCAGATGTGCTAAAGACCTCTATGTATCACTAGAAAATGATCTGATCGCTTAATCAATCCTTTTTGTTTATGATTTATTTATGTTATGGTTATTTTATGTTTTATTCTATTTATTTATTTATTTTTTATATATCATTTTGTAGTGGTCTGTGTATGTTTATGTCTCATGAGACGTCTGTTCATTGTAGAAGGAAAAAAAATATCATTGTAATGAGTGCCTTATTGTTTGTAAATTTATCTACCGAATAATAATAAAAAATAAATAAATTTTTTAAAAGTTCACCGTTCACCAGAAATATGTACGTTCAATGAACGCCGCTCTTTTAGTGCGTTCATGCACAACACTGAACTACAATGTTCCGAATATGGATAACTAAAAGCGCATCTTACTTCGCCCTGTGCGTTCGCCCCGTGCGTTCTTACCGTGTTGTTTCATGCAGACAACCAGTTATTCACGTGGACAACCCGGTGAAAAATATTACTTCATTACCAAGGTTGGAATTGAAATAAAAAAAGGAATATAGGCTACCAGTCACAAAAGTAAAACGAAATGGTTGTCAAATGGAGAATGGTTGCTCATGCTCACCCTCCTGTCCACTCATATTTTTCGACATCAATCCCAATTAGTATGATTGTATAAAAATAATTGTTAAATTGAATGCAAGCTAGGCATAACATGTTAGGCCTACAAATCTACTACTGTACATATCATCATTCTTAAGTTTCAAACATGTTGAATTAAAAACATCATCGTGCTAAAAACATCTCATATCCTTTTTTCTTGAAAGACAGACTTCTGTGTAGGGGGTTAATATGTGATTATGATCTGATTATAAGCCTATGCATATAAAAGCTTAAGTACCACCACACTATTCAGTCATGTTGATTGTTTGTTTTTGTGAACAGCCAAATGGTGCGTTGCTTTAAATGTTGCTGCCGCAAGGAAATGTGGGACGGCATTATCTCCTTTCCTTTCGTAAAGGACGGTCCAGTGTGCCCTATGCTAAAGGAGATAAGAAAGGAAGCACTGAAGCACCTTTCCGTAGCATTTAGAGAATTCAACCAGCTCTTATCATGGCTGCCACTTATACTTCCGGGTCATTTCACTCAGTTAGGAACCTTCCTAAGCAAAAAAGACTATTCAGACGCAGCCGATGAAAATGGTAAACTCGGTCCACTCTCATCAAATATAAAGCCCACTGCTAGAAACTTGGGCGTCATATTCGATCCTGACCTCAACCTAGGCTAGAACAAGATGTAAAGAAGGTTATCCAATCTTGTTTTTATCATCTGAGAAGCATTGCCAAAATTAAATCTTTTCTGTCCATCTTTGATCTGAAGAAAGTCGTTCATGCTTTATTTCTACATGCCTTGACTATTGTAACTCTCTGTATACCTATCTTACCCAAAAATCCCTCCGTTGTCTTCAATTAGTACAGAACGCTGCAGATTGGCTTTTAACTGACCATATCTCTCCTATCCAGCATCCCTACACTGGCTGCCAGTCTCTTTTAGAATCTATTTAAAAATTTTACTCATCACATTCAAGGCCAGTTCTGGTCTAGAACCGACATATATTTCAGATCTACTCTCCCCCTATCAGCAAATCCGTAGCCTGAGATCCTCGGGCAAAGCACTGTTGGTCATTCCAAAGTCTAGGTTAAAAACAAAAGTAGACCGGGCATTTGCGATTAGAGCTCCTAGACCAGGGCTCCAGAGTGCGACCATTTTGGTCGCACAGGCGACCAAAAATCTGTCAAGTGCGACTAAACATTTTCATTGGTGGCACCGGTGCGCCTGACATTTAGCAGGTCTGTCTCTGTGTGTGTATCAAGTGGCCAAAACCATACTTTGTTTTTGAAGCTCATTTCCTGGTCTTGTTGTTCCTGGTTGCTCACTAGCGCCACTGCGGTTGGCTCCAGTATAGGTGTTTTCATATCCGGTTTCCATGTAAGTCTACAGTACAAATGCGGTCAAAATACAAAGTCCATAATTTTTTCTCACAAGAACAAATAGTCACAATATGTGTATTTTATTCGTCTTATGACTGTCCATGGGTCGATTTCATGATTTATTGTGTAATTTGGGCACTGTTATAATATTTGTTGTGGACCAATGAGGTACAGTTTCCGTCACTTCCTGATTAGTGCCGAGGACTAAGCTACAGTAGGGGCTACAGTCTATGGTCAGTGGGGTGGGAGGTGGCACCTCTTGGCCTTGACTCATCGTCCGCGGTCCACCTGTGCGAAGTCAGAAAATGCAGGCATCCCATTTCGTAGTGATTTCATTATGGCGTGTGCTATTTACAGCTGCACTAGACGACCATAAAATAATCCTCCTCTGAAGTTTTTTCGGTAGCCAAGTCATTTTTACTATTTCCTTTAACCTACTTAACCAAATAATTAGTTGGCAGAAAGTGTAATCAGCTTGCTATATTTGGTAGTCCAGTAGCCTATGCTAAAACAGTTCGCAACTTCGGCTACCAAGGCATTTGACTAGCTAGCTAACCCTAACCGGCAAGTATTCAATCTGTCAAACGTGTTTGACGGCTTGTCAGTCGTGTACATTCCGTAAATCTCTAACCTGGGCCATGCTTCACGAATGTGACAAAGCTACTATAATCGCTATTTTGCGATAAAAACTGCAAAATTTTCAGTTTCACAAAGCGAATTAAGAGTCTTAAGGTTTATTTGCTAACATACAACAACACGATGAAATCACACACACAGAATTTAACTAAATTAACCATCGTTGTAAGACTGGCATTTAGAAAGGAACATGTTTTAGACCGACAAGAGCATTTAAGCCAGTGGTTTTCAGAATCGGTCCTGGGGGCGCCTTGCGTAATTGGCTTTTCTCCATCGGTTTTGATGATCTACAAGAAAATAATAATAATAATTAGAAATTCAATGTACATTATTTTTGTCTTCATGCACCAGGTGGAAAACTTGCTCTACAAAGTGCGTTGTCATATTTACACCCCTGCAGATCAGTTATTAAAATACTTGGTAGATTTGTTTATCACCGCTGACAGTGTTAATTTATAGCCTATTTGTTTAAAAGTGACTTGCGAACGATCGGTCAGCTATATCAAAAGAGTTGGCCTGGATTTTGGCATTCTGAATGAATGAGTTATAGACGATGTATGTCTTGTATGTGTGGGTAACTTGGCATTTTTATACGTTGAAAACATGTTTTTTATGAGATATTTTTTACAGTCTCTGTGTGCGTATCAGAGACTGTAAAAAAACTGTGTATGTATGACATTAATAATACAATTATATTCAGTTATCTTCAATTAATGTTTCTCAACAAAACGAATATGCTTAGCTAGCATATCAGCTTGCCAGTGAGCTAGGTAGGCTATCCGTGGTTAGCTCATGCAATTATAGCAATATGAACCACGGGGAAAACATCGACTACACTGATGGTCAATCAACACAGAGATGTGTAGGCTACTGGTGATTTGAATAGGCTAATTTTCATATAACTGTCTGGTAGACCTGCTGTTAACCGAGCACGTAATCGTCGTAGGTTTTCGCCGCAGTCAGTTAATGAGCCAGTAACTGCTACTACTCCATCGCCGTTTGTGGTGTTCACTTGCTGGGTGACGCTGGCTGAGCAGTGTGAAGCTAGCGACAGTCAGGATTTTCGCGCGGGTCTGAAAATTTCAAAATAAAAGTCCGACGATAAAACCACTGTTACATTCAGCAAAATGAAATTAATTAAGGAAAATTCGGACTGCAGTTGTCCTAAAATATGACCTATTCGTTTTCTATTTGTACAATATTAAAACAACTTCGATTTTAAACACAGACATTGTAAAACTATTCACAACACTAATATTAATTACAAACAAATCTGTCTTCATTTTTTCTACTTTTTTCCCTACATTTTAACAATGACAATGCAAAAAATTTAAATGGACAATTAAAGATAAAATACACCCATTACTTTTAATTATTATTGCAATATCCAATACAACATTACATCAGTACATGAGTTTAACTGAATGGTAAGGGAAAAATTAGAGTAATTTAAAATGCATTACATCAACATTCTGTGCTACCTTGTAACATCAACTATGCGCTGCTGCCTCTCCTGGGCATGTTGTCTCAATGATATGGGGGTGTTTTGAATACCTTGGACCCTCCACTTTTCAGATATGGTGTCACTTATATCAAATAAGCGTCATAGAAAATGTGGCTGGGGTTTGAACATGTAGTACATAGGCGAATTTCATTCAATTAAGTTCCAATTGCTTTCTGATAGCATAACATATATAGTACGCTGCTGCCTCCCCTGGACATGTTGTCTCAATGATATGGGGGTGTTTTGAATACCTTGGACCCTCCACTCTTCAGATATGGTGTCACTTATATCAAATAAGCGTCATAGAAAATGTGGCTGGGGTTTGAACATGCAGTACATAGGCAAATTTCATTCAATTAAGTTCCAATTGCTTTCTGATAGCATAACATATATACTGCGCTGCTGCCTCCCCTGGACATGTTGTCTCAATGATATGGGGGTGTTTTGAATACCTTGGACCGTCCACTCTTCAGATATGGTGTCACTTATATCAAATAAGCGTCATAAAAAATGTGGCTGGGGTTTGAACATGCAGTACATAGGCGAATTTCATTCAATTAAATCCCAATTGCTTTCTGATAGCATAACATATATACTGCGCTGCTGCCTCCCCTGGACATGTTGTCTCAATGATATGGGGGTGTTTTGAATACCTTGGACCCTCCACTCTTCAGATATGGTGTCACTTATATCAAATAAGCGTCATAAAAAATGTGGCTGGGGTTTGAACATGCAGTACATAGGCGAATTTCATTCAATTAAGTTCCAATTGCTTTCTGATAGCATAACACATATACTGCGCTGCTGCCTCCCCTGGACATGTTGTCTCAATGATATGGGGGTGTTTTGAATACCTTGGACCCTCCACTCTTCAGATATGGTGTCACTTATATCAAATAAGCGTCATAGAAAATGTGGCTGGGGTTTGAACATGCAGTACATAGGCGAATTTCATTCAATTAAGTTCCAATTGCTTTCTGATAGCATAACACATATACTGCGCTGCTGCCTCCCCTGGACATGTTGTCTCAATGACATGGGGGTGTTCTGAAAACCTTGGAACCTCCACTCTTCAGATATGGTGTCACTTATATCAAATAAGCGTCATAGAAAATGTGGCTGGGGTTTAAACATGCAATTTCTCGGCAAATAGTGTATTCTAATCCTCTGCTAGTACTGTTGAATGCATACAGTTTTTAACAAGAGCACATACAAGTCAAACAGTCTTGAATGAATTAAAATCTCTTTAAGAAATCAGAATATGACACACATTGTCATTAGTCATGATACATTTCATAGCAGGAAACAGCCAGTATTGGACACCTGGGCTTGTAACAGGATGTGAAGTACAACTGGCCTTCACATCAAGCAGTAACTATAAACAGTGAACAGAATTTTTGTAGTGACATTTTTTGTGTGACTTACAAAAGCAAAACTTGTTGATTTAATTCGTAGTGCAGATATGTCCTCATATCTGTGTTGAGAAATATATTAATATTCCGACCAAACAAAAACATTTTTGTAAAAAAACACACATACAATCCACAGCTACTTGCATCTAGTTGCTTGTGAAAATGTGGGCAGTTGTGGGAGAATTCATAATTTGGTGATAACTTCACAACTGTGCCAAATGATGCCAAATATTCTAACACCAAATACTTTTGAAGAGAGAAAAGCACAGTAATTATATCATTTGCATATGTTTTTAATGAATCAAGAATTTTCACTTTTAGGGTAATATTATTTTCTTTGTCTTTTATGTTTTGCATTTCAATGATTATCACAGCCCAATGAGTTGATTTGATATTTAAAGGAATTATAATGTTTTCAGAGCACCACCAGTTTCTTTGACTTTTGGAACCTCTATATTTTCCCAAAATAAACAATTCAAATTCTGGCTGACAAAGGTTGAAGCGACCATGAGTACACAATTTTCTTTTAAGTTTTTTTTCAGGAGGTCCAAGTATGAATCAATTATTTGGTCACTTAACCATCTTCCACTTTTAATTAAATCTAGACCCTCTGGTGATGTATTATTAGGCATTTCCCTACCTGGATTTTGTGACAATTCACTAATTTTAAAAGGAAATTCATTGTGACATTGGTCAGTGCATGTGTGACTTATCTGGAAAATTTTGATATCATGTAGCTTTTCACATGATTCTACCTCATATGCTGCAAGAAAAAAAATCAGATTTGGATAAGTCTGAATTTGTCTTTTTTAATGTACTTAAATCATTGTTTAGAGTTTTATTATACCACTTTCCATTTTTCGATTTGCACCAAGTTACAAAGGGCTTTTGGCTTGCAAAATACATAATATTTCTAAGTTCATATAATTTTTGGTTATAAATTGAGGACATGGTCAATCGTTCATCAATTTCATTTTCAGACCATTTTGCAAGCACAAGCATAGTTTTTGGGAAATGCGTTTTATGCACCATTTTCAATTCAAGGTTGCCTTCATGTCTACAAATTGTACAGGCATGTTTTTTAGGAACTGAATCATGACAGTATTGATTTTTCAATAGCTTTTTTAGAACTTCCACTTGGTGTAAGTACAGTCATTTTTTCATTTTGGCTACGCATTAAACTATTATTACATTTGCTGCATTCAAAAGAATACAGGATATGTAAATGTAGTAAATCATTTCCATGAAAAAGTGATGTTAAATTTTGGCTTACAAAATCATTTATGATGGTAAGTACATTCCTGTATTGCATTGGGTTCTCAAAGGCACTTGATGAAGACTGACACAAATTGATTTTATTCAGTTTGGCTATGGTACGCTTAAACTGTTGGCAATTTGTTCGCTGATGAGCCAAAATTAATCTTCCAAGACATTCTGTTATATGGATATATTCATTTTTTATATGGCTGGACTCAATCATACCTCAACAAAACTGAGCTGCTCTTCTTCCCGTGCAAGACCTCCTTACTTCGTGAGCTCTCAATCATGGTTGATGGCACCACAGTGACTGCCTCTCACTCTGCCAAGAGCTTGGGGGTGGTCCTGGATGACCAACTGGACCTCAAGGTGCACATCAAGGCAACATCACGGTCCTGCAGATTCCTTCTGTACAACATCAGAAGGATTCGACCATACCTGACGACGCACTCCACCCAGCTGCTCCTCCAGGCTACAGTGACCTCTCGCCTTGATTACTGCAACTCTCTCCTTGCAAGCCTGCCAGCTTGTGCCATACAGCCACTACAGATGATTCAGAATGCCGCTGCCCGACTCATCTACAACCTTCCCAAATTGTCCCACATCACTCCTCTGCTGCGATCACTCCACTGGCTACTGGTCGCTGCCAGGATCCGGTTCAAAGCCCTGACCCTTGCCTACACTGCTGCCAACAGGACAGCCCCATCTACTTGCAGGACATGACTCGATTCTATGTGCCTGCTCGACCACTCTGCTCTGCGGCAGCAGGGCGCCTTGTAACCCCTCCCACCCGCCCAAAGGGATCACAGAGCTTCTCCACCCTAGCTCCCCAGTGGTGGAACGAACTCCCCGTCCCTCTCCAAACCTCCCCCTCACTATCCATCTTCCGCTGTGGCCTGAAGACTCATCTCTTCAGACTATACCTAGACTAACCACCACCACGCTGTATATTTCACTCTAAATCCCCCCCCCCCACTTGTTACATGTTGCCCCATCCCAGCACTTCTTGGTAATTTCTATTTGTCCTAATACTGTAGCTTATTCTTCTGCCTAGTTGGCTTTGCAGAGGTTAGGTCCGAATAGCATTCACTGTGTGAACTAAACTGTGTTCTTGGCTAGAAATAGCTGTACAAAATAAGTATTATACCTTACTGAACTTGTGTTTAGCAGTTGTCTATGACCATGAAATGCACTTTTTGTACGTCACTTTGGATAAAAGCGTCTGCCAAATAAATGTAATGTAATGTAAATGTAATGACTCAAATGGGAATGTATGATAAGGTCGTTTTGCGATCGAGGTGATATTTTGATGTCTGCCGTTATATTTTCCATTACACTTCCTTCTTTTTCCATAAAAAATATGACTGCAGTGGTGTCCTCATTACTGTTAGCAAAGTGTATGTATTTATCATTGGCACATATTTTTGCTCTGTCTGTGTTAAGAACAGACCAGTAATGGCCAATTAAAGAGGATCTTCCTGCATGGCATATTATAGACTTTAGGCTGTATCTCTGCTTACGTTCTCCTACAACAGGAATGTCAATCACCTCAGATGGAAACACGGGTGTTTCCAGCAGTGATACCCCATCTTTACAGGCACGAGAAACATGAAGGACCATAATGTCAGGAGGAGTTACCCATATACTTTCTCTGAACAGCTGTTTTTGACATCCTGTGCATTGCTTGTTTTATCAAAAAGCAATTGGAACTTAATTGAATGAAATTCGCCTATGTACTGCATGTTCAAACCCCAGCCACATTTTCTATGACGCTTATTTGATATAAGTGACACCATATCTGAAGAGTGGAGGGTCCAAGGTATTCAAAACACCCCCATATCATTGAGACAACATGTCCAGGGGAGGCAGCAGCGCAGTATATATGTTATGCTATCAGAAAGCAATTGGAACTTAATTGAATGAAATTCGCCTATGTACTGCATGTTCAAACCCCAGCCACATTTTCTATGACGCTTATTTGATATAAGTGACACCACATCTGAAGAGTGGAGGGTCCAAGGTATTCAAAACACCCCCATATCATTGAGACAACATGTCCAGGGGAGGCAGCAGAGCATGTTATCTGTTATAGTATCAGAAAGCAATTGGAACTTAATTGAATGAAATTCGCCTACGTACTGCATGTTCAAACCCCAGCCACATTTTCTATGACGCTTATTTGATATAAGTGACACCATATCTGAAGAGTGGAGAGTCCAAGGTATTCAAAACATCCCCGTATCATTGAGACAACATGTCCAGGGGAGGTAGCAGAGCCTGATGTACACGATCCATTGACGTATACTAGCAGTAGAGAGGAATACACTGTTTAGTTTTCTATCAAATTTTCTATCATGTTTATTTGATATCTTGTCATCATATCAATTTAGTGAAGGGCTGTATGCAGTAAATGTGCATTGTTTATTCAAGTGTTGACAGATACCTTTTGGTCTGACTCTGGAATGTGGGTCCAAATGGTATCTATTTAGAGTTGAATTAGCACTGGACATTTTATTGTGTACTAACAAACCCATGCCACATAGTTTATCATATAACAATTAGCCAGGAAGCTATCATCTAGAGTTGTTAGAACACCTCAGTGGTAACATGACCTATTAATTATGACAAATATGCTGGAATCAGTTTTATATTCTCCTAAAAAAAGCAAGATCATGGTATTTCATATTTAGACTTACTGCACTTCCAAGAATCAACATGGCAGAAATATAAAGAAAGCTTTATAAAAATACACTGCCTTTTTAATTGGCATTATAATTATAACGGAGTATTTTTACATGTCAAAACGTCGCTAGTTTAGAAAATAAACTTTGAGATACGCGTTTCTCGCTTTCGCGCAGGCAGACTTTTATTTTGAACGATTTCCGACGAATCTGCCGTCTTATTGTCGCTCACTGTCGCTCATTTCACGGAACTCGCTAGCTGACCGATCGTTCGCGAGTCACTTTTGACCGAATAAAAATTAACAGTGTCAGCGGTGATTAACAAATCTACCAAGTATTTTAATAACGGATCTGCAGGCGTGTAAATATGACAACGCACTTTGTACAGCAAGTTTTCCACCTGGTGCATGAAGACAAAAATAATGTACATTGAATTTCTAATTATTATTAGGCTATTATTTTTTTCTTGTAGATCATCAAAACCAATGGAGAAAAGCCAATATACGCAAGGAGCCCCCAGGACCGATTCTGAGAACCACTGGCTTAAATGCTCTTGTCGGTCTAAAACATGTTCCTTTCTAAATGCCAGTCTTACAACGATGGTTAATTTCGTTAAATTCTGTGTGTGTGATTTCATCGTGTTGTTGTATGTTAGCAAATAAACCTTAAGACTCTTAATTCGCGTGAAACTGAAAATTTTGCTGTTTTTATCGCAAAATCGCGATTATAGTAGCTTTGTCACACTCGTGAAGCATGGCCCAGGTAGAGATTTACGGAATGTACACGACTGACAAGCCGTCAAACACGTTTGACCGATTGAATACTTGCCGGTTAGGGTTAGCCGAAGGTAGCCGAAGTTGCGAACTGTTTTAGCATAGGCTACTGGACTACCAAATATAGCAAGCTGATTACGCTTTCTGCCAACTAATTATTTGGTTAAGTAGGCTAATAGGAAATAGTATTATGACTCGGCTACCGAAAAACTTCAGAGGAGGATTGTTTTATGGTCGTCTAGTGCAGCTGTAAATAGCACACGCCATAATGAAATCACTACCAAATGGGATGCCTGCATTTTTTGACCTCGCACAGGTGGACCGTGGTCGGAGCCCCAATGTCAAGGCCAAGAGGTGCCACCGCCCACCCTAGTGACCATAGACGGTAGCCCCTTCTGTATCTTAATCCTCTGCAGTTTTCAGGAAGTGACGCAAACTGTAACTCATTGGTCCACAACAAATATTGTAACAGTGCCCAAATGACACAATAAATCATGAAATCGACCATGGACAGTCATAAGACGAATAAAATACACATATTGTGACTATTTGTTCTCATGAGAAAAAATTATTGACTTTCTATTTTGACTGCATTTGTAGCGTAGACTTACATGGAAACCGGATATGAAAACACCTACCCACAACAAGACCAGGAAATGAGCTTCAAAAATTTTGGCCGCTTGGTGTGTATCTGTGCAGCGTTATTTTTTTTTCCCCATCCGCATTCTGCGAAGACACGCTACCTACTATGCCTCTGATTGGCTCTGACCCTGATATTCTTCTTCACTGAATGCGGGTGGGGAAAAAAGCATGTGTGTATTAGTTCGGAAGCCGAGAGCGGCCTTGTATGCATTTTTTTAAATCCAATTTTTTCTAAATCACGAATTAATTATTGCGTTATCACGAGATAACAAAGTTGGTTTTCTCGAGATCACGACTTAATTATTTCGTTTTCTCGAGAAAACAAATAATGATTTCCACTAGATCACGACATAATTGTGTCATTTCGACTTGAGACTGGCTTGAGGCAACAGTAAACCAAGGCAATGTCGGAGGAAGGAAGTTGGGTAAAGTTGGAAATATATTCACAGATTCTAACTTCCCGGATCAATAACTCATAAGCGAAACGTTGTTAAAAACACAAACGACACCTCTTTAGTACCGTAGTCAAGTAGACAACGAGCTACAACCTAATTTTAGCCAAAACGAGCCGTCCTCCGAGCTGGACAAATAACATTGGTCTCCAAGTACAGCCGGCTGTGAGACGAGTGCGCAGGGGCCGTCTAAAAAGTGCAACACCGAAAAGAAGTACTACAAAAATATTCAGTAACTTCACTCTTATACATTGTAGCATCCCCAAAATCACTCCACACATCAATGGTCTCCTGTTGGTTATACTACAACACTTAGTTTGTAAAAATGTGCTTTAACATAATTTTAGGGAATTTTTATTGGGAAAATTATTCAATAACTTCACTCTTATGACAGTGTAGTACCATCAAATTCAGTTCAACCTCCGGGAGCAGTGCACACTTTTGAGTTATTTGAGTTTGATTTATTTATTTGAGTTTGTCAAGCACTTTAAACATCAGCACTTTTTAAGTTTATTTTTTAAACAATTGAGGTTATTGCGATTTCTTGTTTATGCTGTGATTTAAATAAAGAAGAAAAAAAACATTTTATCTGCACCTTTATACCTGTTTATAAGCATTTACATAATGTGTTAAGACATTACCAATGTGTATGGGAACTGACAAAAAGGTAATGCTTAAAATGTATTATTGTGGCACCAAAAGGCGTGGTGAAAAATTTTGGGTGCACCTAAATTATGTGCTGGTGCACCTAAATGAAAAAGTTAGACGCACCAGTGCAACCAATGTAAAAAAAAGTTAGTCTGGAGCCCTCTAGACTTTGGAACGCCCTGCCTGAGGAGATCAGGCTTGCTGAGTCAGTGCCTCGTTTTAAATCTCTTCTTAAAACACATTTTTAAAATGTTGCTTTTAATGTTTTAGCCTCTTAATACCTTTTCTACTCTTATTTTTATATATATTTTTAACATCCTGTTATTTAGTATATTATATTAATCTTGTATTTGTATCTGTTCCTTTGTTTGGCCCTCTTTCATGCTGCTCCTATTTTCATGTTAATTTATTCATATACTTTGTTTTAATGTGTCCCTTAAGCTGTCGTTTACATCTTGTATTATTTTATTTATTTTTATGTGTGTAAAGCACTTGGTAACTTTGTTTTTGAAAAGTGCTATACAAATACATTTTATTATTATTATTATTATTATTATTATTATTATTGTTATTATTATTATTATTATTATTATTATTGAACTGTGTGTCTCGGCGATTAGATCTAACGCACCAATGTTAGCTAACTAGCTGGTTAAGAGCGAATGGTCGCCATAGCTGGCTAATCTAGAGTAAACGGGGTTAGACTATATTATGCATTCGGTGAATTAACGTTATCATTCATTTGTTTGTTTTCTTACACAAATCGGTTAATTTCACTGATCGTCAAAGAAGTCGCACGGAATTGATGTAGTCTAACATAGCCAACTATTATTCAGGGAATCCAAATGTGAGCCAGTACAGGCTAACTACTGTGATTTGCTACCGTTAATGAATTTGTTAGCTTGCTGTCTAGCTTGTAAAATCATATTTATTCTTGTTATTTATAAGTAGGAACAAATCTAGCTAGCCAACTAGAAATATATGAATGTACAGAAATTGAAGTGGATGAGTGTATGTCTGTGGCAAACACTTCATCACAGGTTAGTTAATGATGTTAAAGTCAACAATTATAATGTTAAAAGTCAAAGTAGTGAATATTGATGCTGCATTGAAAGGACAGTACAGAGAACGTACTGAAAAGCCAAGGAAATCCCAGATTAATGTTATCCTGTAACAAAAGGGTTAAGTCAGCTAACAGCGAGCTCGCTGTTTCTTAAATTTTTTCTAACGACGCCGATCGTTGATAGGCAACGACATAACATAATTGTTTGCCTGACTGGCCATAGGATTTGGGCTCCTAATAGCTAAAAAGCAATACGGTATTCTTATTTTATGCTATTAAATTAGCAAAGACCTCGGAATTTGCATTTACCGCCAGAGGGGCCGCTTTCACCCAAAAAGGGGCGGGGGCGTGACGCAAGAACATGGGATGGCCTGCTCTACGCAACATAGAAGTAATTTCCTAATCCAATACATTTTTAAGACCTATCAAATCATATTTAAGACCTTTTAAGACCTAAAATTCAGATTATTAAATGTAAAACTTTTAAGATCCCGCGGGAACCCTGAGTACATGCGTTCCCTGTCCTTGTGACCTTGCAAGTTCGGTCTCCCACAAGAAAAGACTTTACAATCTCAAATCCGGAGTTCGCGTTCTTGGTATTGAGAAACACTCCCAGTTGGTTGAGCAGTGATTGGATTCTAGTCATCTCACAGCGACGGAAGCGGAAATGCCGGGGGGAAATCATAACTACCGTAGGATAGGATGAATTATGCGCTCCATTGGGTTCTGACGAGGGAAGTTACGAGCTACACTACCTCTGTGCTTAATATTATTACCAACACATTAACGTTTGCTGGGTATGTTCATTGCTTTTAAAAAAATCTTGTTCTGTTTAACCCTGCCTGTTGAATGTTAAGTAAAGTCAACAACACAATTTGTTACCTAGCTCACTGATTAGAGGTAGCAGCCTGCTAGTAGTTGTCCCGTTCAAATAGCGCATTCGCTAATTCACTAGCTTTACGGATTTCAACGTGCTATTGCTAGAAAGCTGAAATCACTTGCTGAAATGTATCACAGCGAGCTAGCTATGCGAACAGTTAACTAGTCTAGATAACTGACGTGTTGATCGTTAACTGGTCAGAAAACCTAGTATGTTTGGTAGCCTAGCTGTCTATACAGACCAAGTGTGTAACGTTAGGTCGGTAAATATTTAAGTTGATTTAGTGGTTTCTTCGTGCCCGTTATCGGTAGTTAACGTGACCTAGCATGTTTGCTCACCAGGTAATTGACAAAATTCCTTATCATTAGTCCTAAAGCACGGCCAGCCCTTTATTATTTTTACTAGTCGTTATTGATATCATCCAACCTTGGCTAGCAACAGCCACGTATGACCGGATCGCTGGGCCGGCAACTGTTTTTTAAATTTTTTTAATCCTGGCGGCATTGTGAAATTCTGACTAGCCAAGTTGGCGAAATTGACGTTGACGCTATTCGTGGATAGTCAAAAAGCCACTGGCTAGTGTAGCGCGAATGTGAAAGACGTATCTAAGGTTTAGCTTTCGGGTGTTTGCAAAAACGGAAACCTCAACGGGTTATAAGCTACAAAGTCAAACGTTGCAGTCGCATAAAATGGATTAGCTGTGTTTGTTAACCATTTCGGTTGAAATTCAGCCTTGATTGACACATCTCACTGATGGGCTCTTTGCCTCCTCTTCATAAACACGCGTAAGGACATTGGCACGTTAGAACAGTAGCTAGCTATACCATATCTGGAACTTGCTAGATCTGGGCAAAAACTTTAGTAAATTCGAAACTTAAGCCCTATTCGCAAGGGACTAGTATTAACCCCCCCCCCCCCCCCCCCCCCGTTTATCCGAATGCGCCGCACGGGATAAACGAAGTCTGTATTTTACTCGAATTCACTGACATTATCCCCCCGGATATGATTGAAAATGTCAAGGCTCTGCTCTGCGCAACAGTAAAATACGTTATCACATGACCTCTGTGTTTGGCAAATATGGTAGGTCATTTGCGGTGGAATTTTTACTTTACAAATTATGGACATGACAGATTCGCACGGGATTAAGATCACAGACGACCTCCACAATTATTACGAGTTACTAGAGGTCCCCAGGTAATACTAGTCCCGTGCGAATAGGGCATAAGACATTGCTACGATTATACAATCTACAGTAACAGTAACTCAATGTGACTTGTAATATTGTAATATATGTCTGTAGTTTTAAAGGGGCACCACATAATGGCATCCCCAAAGGTATTGAAGTTTTTCTTTAAATTAAGCTGACATTTCTGTTAGTATGGCTATAAATTTTATAATTCGCCAGTCCTGACAGGTGCACTGAGTTATGGAAAATGACTTCTGTTCTGCGTGACGTCATAGGTTGAAGATGAGCAGCTCCGCTATCAATACCTTTATGTTGAAAAAATGACAAATAGACATTATTTGGTTGAAAAGATGACAGTAATGTACAGAATTGAAAAAAATCGTCCTGAATCAAAGGACATTATCAGTGACTTGGATGAGTCTGTACAACATATAATCGTTGATCCTGATCGAATACCGTTATACGGCCGTTGAGATTTGGGTCGGTTGATCAGAGTTGGTGGATTCTTCCCAAAGTCAACTACCGGAGCACTTTTCGGGAAATTCGCTTTTTAGCTGGCCTTCCTAGATTCATATGAGAAGACTGATACCGATTGTGTGCGTCCCTCTGCGTCCGGTACAGGGATCTTGACCAATGTGGGCTGCATATTGTTATCAGTGTTAGCTCTATCAATGGCTGTAGGTGGACTGCACTAGCTAATTAGATCTACCCTGTTCACCGCTAGCGAGTGAATAGTCTAGCATATGTGGGTTTAACTCGATTTCCATTAGCCTTATCGTGATAACTTCTGTGCATCGAGTTATAGTGATATAAGCTACTTATTTAATGGAAAAAGGCTAGCTATAGCTAATTTAACAGTTTCTCACTTTCTTGCTTTATCACATCACAAAATATGGCATTGGTGGCGAATCTGAAGACTATTGAAATGGGAGGCAGGGCAAAAGAAAGTAAGGGATTTGATCTTTTGGGCCTATTTTTTGCCTTTAATTCAATTTTATGTTTAATGTTGTGAATAGTAAAATAGGTCATCTTCCATTTGACTGGTGTATTTCATTTTTTATAATATCTGGTGCTTAACCATTGTATTAGTGGTCTTGAAAAGTACAACTGGATATTTCAAGAGAACCAGTTGTTTTACTGTTGGGGAAATTGGCTTGTTTTCAGTAGATGTACTGAGATACTAAAATGCTAATTGACTTTTAAGAATGTTTCTAAGCAATCTGATAATAGTAATGTAGTGGGTATACATGTCTAAATGAACTGAACAATGCCAATTGCTTCAGTTTTTTTCTGACTCATCTAATCCTCAAAAGGCTTTTCCGGTAGCTGCTTAGGCATTGTCAATTCCTGTGTTGTCCAGGCTGCTAAGACAAATCTACAAGGCCCACATATTTAGGGTTATCCAGGCTATAAAGCATGGTTATGCTTTAAAAAAAATAAATACAAATTTGGTAATATTCTGACATTTTCCTGTATAAAATGTGAAATTTTCCTTTATTTGTTTATATTTTGCTTGTTGGGATAGATAAATGGACCCCTTAATTGCTAATTTACAGCCTTTTTCATTCATTCATTCATTCATTCATTTTTTCAGAGGTCTGTGCTGTACCAGCAGCCTTGCGGTTGTGAACAGGAGGCTTAAGTCAAGAGTTCAACCGGGACTGTTTTTAGACAACATGAGTACAGTAAGTTCTATGCAAAATTATCCCTTTTGCCTCAGAACGCTGCCTGTCAGCCAAAAATGTTTATCTTGTACGTGCAGTATACTTGTACATATGAGAGGGGAGCCTGGGGCATTGTGTCACACTGTTCCTATGTCCATAGGAAAAATCAAACCTTAACAAGACCAGGTCAAAACCTAGTATATGGCTGGACCAGCCGACCAATGATGTAACTTCATTAGTCGGCCGACTAATGTAACTTCATCACGGACATTTGCGTTTGTAGGGCTGGCCCCGCTGTTGCGGTCCAGGCAAAAAAAAAATGTTCAGTGCAGATACTTTTCCAATATAATAAATAGTCTACATAAATAAATAGATCAGCCGTCCAATCTATACACTCAAGTAAATCAGATGGCGGAATTCTTGCCAACTTAATTCGTAAACTCGTCTATTGTAGACTAACTTCGGGTTAAAGTGCACAGCTAAATCATGACTAATACAAAGCAAACACTGATGCTTGTAACTATTAGCTTAACGTCTGCTAAATTAAACTGGGCTAATCTTAACAATAAATTAGACCTCTTGCCCTCTTAACGATAGCGTCAGACAACTAACTACACCACCTAGCCAACTAGTTAGACTAACACTTTAGAAAACCCAAAATTTGAGTTCGAAATATTTTGCAATAATTAAATGTTACTTTGGGACCTATAGACTAATGTTAACTTTATGTAGGCTAACCCTGGCTTCACACCCATCAGTAGCAGTCAGAGCAGAGTTTGCTAGCAAGTCACGAAAGTGAATCAGTCACAATGGGAAAACAGAAAAATAAACAGCAGGACAAAAAGTCTGTAAATTACCCACTCTACTTTTACCTGAAATCTAACTATGTGTGATCGCGATAAAGGCTAATGTTAGCGATAACATGTTTGTCTTTAAATTCGGTTAGCTGGCAAATTTGCCGTTTATTTCTCACAAAAGAAAAGAAAATCTGTTTATGGAGGTAGTACCAAATGACTTACGTTGAGCTTCTTTCATGCATTTCTCAATTTAATTTAAACTACTAGTTTATTCCTCTTCATTTAGATATCTTCCCTTCATAGTTAGTTTAAATGGTAGCTAAAACTAAACCAGGTTAAAACCTAGTATATGGCTGGACCGAACCGGCCAATGTCACACACATGCATGGTGTAACTTTATTACTCACTCAGTTGGTCAGTTAGCCAGTCAGTCAGTCACAGACATTCGCGTTTGTAGGGCTGGCCCCCCTGTTGCGGTCCAACCAAAAATTTAATACTAATTTGGAGTGTCTACATGTTCTGAGGCCATATCTTGTTTGGGGGAGGTCAAGGTCATTGTAAACTGAGGTGAGCAAAAGTTTCCTATTTTTCACATGCAGAAGCAAAAAAAAGACTGCATTTCAATAGGACTTTATTTTATGAAAGTTGAAAGTTTATTATTTTTACTAAGTAGCAGACGGAATTAAGTGTTATACTAGCTCAATTTGTGTTAGATGCTTACCAACAGTGTGTGAGGGTGCTTTATGTTTGATGTGTTGAAGGCACAGGCTGTGCCCCTGATGCCGAAGTTAAGTGTTATAGCTGTAAATGTCTAAGGAGCATGATTATGTTCATATTTTGGCTGACATTGATTGATATGAATGGCATTGTATTACATTTGTTCTTTCGCTCTCATTATACTATGTTATTGCTCTTTGTTATCTTTGTAGTGTCTTGTAAGCCCATGTGGGCTGGGCACCTTTTGGTGCATGACACTTTGAAAAAATAAAAACCAACCAACCAACCATATACCTAAGCTATAGTCCTAGTCAAAAGTTAACTTTGACATTTAGCCTACATTATCATACATGTATGGGGCAAGCTGTCTTAATGACTTTGGGGCAAATTTTCATGTGACCAAGTATAAATAGATAAGCTACAATACTACATGGCCAAAGGTTTGTGGACACGTGCTTGTTGAACATCTCATAACGAAACCATGGTCATTAATGGAGTTGGTTCCCCCTTTGCTGCTATAACGGCCTCTTCTGGAAAGCCCTTCCCCTAGATTTTGAAACATGGCTGTGGGGATTTGGGCAGTGATGTTGGGCAGTAAGGTCTGGCTTGCAGTCGGTGTTCCAATTCATCCCAAAGGTGTTCGATGGGTTGAGGTCACGGCTTGACTGTGCAGAGCAGTCAAGTTCATCCACACCAACTCTGCAAACCATTTCTTTATGGACCTCACTTTGTGCTTTGTCATGCTGAAGGGACTTCTCCAAACTATTTCCACAAAGTTGGAAGCACACAATTGATAATGTCATTGTATGCTGTAGCATTAAGATTAAGATTTTGCTTCACTGGAATGAATGGGAGTAGCCCAAACCATGAAAATCATCCCCAGGCCAGTATTTCTCCTCCACCAAACTTCACAGTTTGCACTATGCATTCCGGCAGTGTTCTCCTGGCATTTACCAGACCCAGATTTGTCCGTCAGACTGCCTGATAGTGAAGCATGATTCATTACTTCAGAGAAGGCATTCCCACTGCATCGCTCCAGCCAACGCTTGGCATTGCTCATGGTGATCTTATTAACCAAAGTTGTGTGGGACTCCTAACACACCACATCCATGACACTTTATGTGGCAGCATATATATGAGTGTGTGTGTGTGTGTGTGTGTTTGGGAGGGGGGGGGGGTATTCTGCCTCGTAGGGTGTCATTAATGTAGGCCTAGTTTGTGATGAAGTATAGTAGATAGGGAGATATGCGTGATTAGCCTGTAATGAACTTGTTAAATTAATTGAAATTAGGAAATGTGTTTTTTTTAAAAAAATTTTTTTAGGAAGATAGAAAGAAAGGAAAGAAGGCAGGAAGGGGGGAAGAAAAAATGATCCAGGCAGGCAGGCAGGCAGGCAGGCAGGAAGGAAGGAAGGAAGAAAAGATGGTTTGGAACTATAAGAGAAAACCGACCAAGGCAGCATATCACCTGACATTATGTTAAAGGCAGTGAGACTGGTGAAGCTGATGAATAAATCCATCAGGAGTACACCAATGGGGCAAGTTGTCGAAAGTACACACCCTCTACTTACCATCTATAACTCTGTTCTAATAAGATATGAAGATGTAACGAATACCAAACATGTTCCTGTACCAAATATGTTCCTGTTCCTGTCAGTTGATATGTCATTTATAACATTTTACATGGCTTTGTTGAATGCTCAATTCTGATTGGCCACTTCAGGCAGTGGTAAAATATTTCTTTATAGTGATTGCTGCTATGGGTAACAGAACTTTTAATATAGAACTATCATTCTGAATAAAGAATTTCCGCAGGTGTCAATTTAACGGTTGTCATTTTAACTCAAGAAAACCAAGAAAAATGCCATCATACGCATTTGTGTTGCCTGGGAAATCTAATCGGTGTGACAGTTATTACTGTATGACTTATGCTGGCCAGCTATACAGTATGGCTGCAACAACTAATCGATGATGTCAGCTAAACCAACAATAAAAATTTGTTGGCAATTAATTTCTTTATTGATTAGTTGGATCTACTTTTAAAAAGTTTAATAAGGCTGTGTTCCAAATTGTATAACCGTGTCCTATTTAGAGCGTAATTGACTGAATCATGCCGGTCTGAATAGAACACAGGTCTTGCACGTTGACCGCGTAGTCACTACATTACTTCCTCGAGAGAATGGAAACGCGTTTGAAAGATAGCGGAGACGGAGGTGGCAGCTCTACTGGTGGAAACTATTGTGAGACTCAAATCTTCCAAAATAAGGGGGCATTTTACATTGAAGAACTCAAAAAGCTGAACTTGTGTGGCACGGGAGCACAACAGTGATGCTCATGCACCTGAAGAGCAAGAACATTGGAACTATAATTAAGAGTGAAGAGGGCTGAGCACAATAAAGTTAATACTAAATCCTCATCAAAAGAAACAACAACAAGCTCAACAAGTTTATCCGTTTATCACAAATTAAACAAGTTTATATTCAGTGCTTGAGTTTTGTTTAGAAAACTTTGTGGTTGAACTGCGTGATGGCACCCCGATTGCCGGTGGGTGATACTTCTACACATATAGTTGGTTTACAGTTTTAACGGCACATTAGTGATAGCTGACTAATGATGTCTCGCTAGCATTCCCTGTCTTATCTATGGACTTTTTCTGTCCCTACCAACTAATGCACCATGCCATTAATAGCAAACTGTCTAGATAGTTAGGGGTCCAAGCAGCGAAGCTGGTGGAACCCTGTTGTATCTGTTAGGATTATTAGGGGTCCAAGCAGCGAAGCTGGTGGAACCCTATTGTATTTGTTAGGATTATCAGGGGTCCAAGCAGCGAAGCTGGTGGAACCCTATTGTATCTGTTAGGATTATTATTATTACGGGTCCAAGCAGCGAAGCTGGTGGAACCCTATTGTATCTGTTAGGATTATTATTAGGGGTCCAAGCAGCGAAGCTGGTGGAACCCTATTGTATTTGTTAGGATTATTATTATTAAGGGTCCAAGCAGCGAAGCTGGTGGAACCCTATTGTATCTGTTAGGATTATTAGGGGTCCAAGCAGCGAAGCTGGTGGAACCCTATTGCATCTGTTAGGATTATTAGGGGTCCAAGCAGCGAAGCTGGTGGAACCCTATTGTATCTGTTCGGATTATTAGGGGTCCAAGCAGCGAAGCTGGTGGAACCCTATTGTTTTTGTTAGGATTATTATTATTATTATTATTATTATTATTTTTCTCCGCTAAAAGTGTCTGAGGCTCAGCAACCATAAGTCGTAGAGCAACCAAATTTGGCAGGTGGGTTCCTATGGCCCCCCACTACTCAGGCACTAAAAATCACCTATGTCGGCCAGATGGTGGCGCTATAACAAAGGGTTTTGCGTAAAAGGCCATAACTCCCACACCATAAGTTAGATCAACACAAAACTTCATCGACCTATGCATCTGAATGTGCTCTACAACTTTGCCATTGGCACCACCCATGTCCGCCATATTGTTTCCCCGCCATTTTAACTTTTACGTTGGGGCGTGGAAGCTTTCTCTGCTAAAATGTCTGAGGCTCAGCAACCATAAGTCCTAGAGCAACCAAATTTGGCAGGTGGGTTCCTATGGCCCCCCACTACTCAGGCACTAAAAATCACCTATGTCGGCCAGATGGTGGCGCTATAATAAAGGGGTTTGCCTAAAAGGTCATAACTCCCACACCGTAAGTCAGATCAACACAAAACTTCATAGACCGACGCATGTGAATGTGCTCTACAACTTTGCTATTGGGGCTACATATGTCCGCCATATTGTTTGCCTTCCATTTGGACTTTTTTATTAGGTGGGGTGCGGAAGAGCTGGACCTCCAAATCTAAACGATTACGACATCTAGTAAACTTCTTTACGGCAAGCGACATCCATGGCGACGCAAGTAATCCGACACCGTAGGGTTAGTTTTTATCAGTGAGGGGACGGTCTGAACGTCGGGGAAGGAATTGAAGACAGTGCCACCCAGAGTGCGTGCTACGATACCAAAAGTTTGTTAGTAAAAGCGTTTTGAGAGGATGAATAATTACTTTTTTTGGCATGGATCCATTTGAAGACAGTATCGGGTGAGTTCGTTAAGTCTTTAAATCTGTCATTATGGTGAGAAATAGCTAAACCATTTTATTGGTAGGTTTTGGGTTTCTGTGCATACGCGCGAAAACACGCTGGTATAATATAACAATGACGGTAATACATATGTAGTCCGCTTCGTTCCGATCTTACCATAACATAAACTATATTGTGTCTACAGCTGCAGTTTCTCGCTGCAATTTCTAATATTGAATATAAACAAAAGACGCAATTTATGCTGTAAATCGTATTCTCAATTTAATCTCTAAATTGACTGTAAGCTTAGGGTTGTAACTAGGTAGTTGTTTCGTAGGTGACTTAACTCGTCTTAACTATTGCTTGTATTTTTGCATAGACTGCGTTGTTGCTGTTCTTGTTTGTGTTAGTGTTAATCAGTTTAACCTACAGGGTCCAAGTTGAACTATGCGGTTGTTCCTTGCACTTGGAACGGTAGGCTACTGCCCTCTAGGGTTTTCGACACACTTGCTCCTGGTTATGGTTATACATTTTGTTGTACGTCGCTCTGGATGAGAGCGTCTGCCAAATGCCTGTAATGTAATGTAATGCAATATTCCGTAGCAACAAGATAAACCCGACATTAGCCCTAACATATGCCAATACAGCAGTGAAAACGCTGCTCACTGAATTACGAAATAAGCTAGACTAACTTTTTTTAAAAATGATACCATGTCATTCTACAGTCAATATCTGGGACTAAACATTGAATAAATATACAATCTTACATTGGTTTTACGCGTAGAGCTGTCCCTTTTGCGACTGAGTGAGCATATATTGTCTTGGACAATCCATTTGCGAAATAGACGCGCATTTGTGGCTACCTTCAGAAATAGCTGTGCGTAATACCACACCTGTTGCTTACGGCGTTGTCGCCCTTTTTAGTGCAATGTGGCTTGATTGACAATTCATTTATTCAGTAGGTGAGAGTATAAGCTTTCTAACGATGTATAACATGTCTGATTTTGCTTTTGGAATAGCGTTTTATAGGTCAGCGTAACCGAAAATTTTCTTATCTGCCAATGTCTAAATAAATACCACATAAAAACGGTAGGCTCCTTTGCGCGCGGCACGCAGATCGCGAGTTGACATTTTCATTTTTCGCCTTTTTTTCCGTTTTTTCTCAATGTCGTATTTATTATTTGAAATGTGCATTCATGTGTTATTATTCTATCTGTCTCTGTGGCGCTCTGAAATGTGCATTCTCTGCTAAGCTGAGCAATGGATTCGAATATGTGTCTGACGTAGTGTTGGACGGTATACCAAAACTTAAGCACTTTCTCAGTACTTTAAAAAAAAAAAGAAAAAGAAACGGTTCGGTATTAGAATATTCCGACGTTCGGTTGTTCTGAGTCAAATGTAAAAGCCAGGGAAAATTGTGTCCCGCATTACTGATTGAGAGGATGAAAAGTGTAATTTGTCAGAATCTTCGCTAGAAGGCAGTAGCAACTAAGGTTGCCAAGTGAGGTGACTTGCGCTTGCCCACTCAGCTCCTTGATACAGCGCAAGCTTTGACTCAGTTCACTTCAGTAGCAATAGGTGTTCCAATTTGGAAATACTTTATTATAGATAGATGCTGTATTGTTATTAAAATATGCTGCTTATAAATCTATTTGGTGAAAGGCCTGTTTCAAAGATTATTTACTTTACAACTGTTTAATTTTTGAAATATATTTAACATATTTTTCTATTGTTCAGTGTTGTAACACTATAGGCCTATGCATATTAAAATGTTGAAGAGGCTTCAACTTAAAGGTTGTTAATGAACCAGGTTGTTAATAAACCATGAATTCGAAAATGAGGTCAACCCTTGTGGACATTACGTTTCTCATCTATTAAGGTAATTTCAGTATCGTTAGGTACCGAGTATCGAATTAGCATCATTTAAGTTTCAAGTATCATTTCAGTATTGAGTATCGTAATACTAAACCTGGTATCAGTATCAAAGTCGAAATTTTGGTATCGTGACAACACTAGTGTGACGCCTTTTTTAGTTGCGGCGCAGAAACACTGCAGCTGTGCATACACGCCGGACCATCTAAGTGTTACGACATAGTAAAGGCCTTGACGGGAAGCGGCCAGGACATATACATGGCGACGTAACTAAGTCATCCGACAGCGTCTCTTAGCACAAAATTGGCCATAAGTCATCAATATTTCATACGATCATCATGATATTCAGTAGATGTGTTGGGTGAAGGCATATGATCATGAGGACAAAGCCATGTTAAAATCGCTCCATAGGGGGCGCGATGGTGCCAATGCTTGGACCCCTCCCAACGCCGCTTGCGGCTTTAATTATTATTATTATTATTATTATTATTTGTATTATTTTTCTCCTCTAAAAGTGTCTGAGGCTCAGCAACCAGAAGTCCTAGAGCAACCAAATTTGGCAGGTGGGGTCCTATGGCCCCCCACTACTCAGGCACTAAAAATCACCTATGTCGGCCAGATGGTGGCGCTATAACAAAGGGTCATGCGTAAAAGGCCATAACTCCCACACCGTAAGTCAGATCAACACAAAAGTTCATGGACCTGTGCATCTGAACGTGCTCTACAACTTCGCCTTTGGCACCACCTATGTCCGCCATATTGTTTGCCTGCCATTTTGACTTTTTTGTTGGGGCGTGGAAGCTTTCTCCGCTAAAATGTCTGAGGCTCAGCAACCATAAGTCCTAGACCACCCAAATTTGGTAGGTGGGTTCCTATGGCCCCCACTACTCAGACACTACACTATGTATGCATTGTAGGCTTATTGGGATGGCAGGTATGCCATCTTGCCAAGTTATGCTTTGGCGGAGCGGTATACCCCATACCTATACAGCGCCGAGAGTTTAACACTTTTCAGGGTTTACTACAGAAATAGCTACAATGACCACAAACTCTCAGCCCTTAAAAACATTAATTTCTGTACCTTCTGACCTCATGTCAACAGACAGAATTCACGAACAATAGAACTTTTCTCCTCTTCCTCCTTTTTCCTGCCCATTTACATCATCACAATGCTCCCCATTGGACATTTACCTACACCAGCCAATCAAATATCACATACATACGCAAAATGGACTTCTATCATTTTTCCCTGGTAATATCATTGCCTTGGAATCACAAAGACACAGGATTGGACCCAACCTAAGGCACAGGTAATATCTTTCATTTGTTATGCACACTTATTTGCTAGCTAATAAATGCCTATTGTTTATAAATTATTGCTTTTGCAAATATATAACTCTTCTGTATCCTTGTGGACTCAATCTAGCCAGTCTTTCACTTAAGGTATAGACTGCATTATGACACCATTTATGTGTTTGGTTAACTGGCAACTTTTCGTTGCAGTGTGAAAGTTTTTTAGCTACAATATATCCAGGTCATATTGAATGAATCAGGAGCTGATTTGTGCTTACTGGGCTGCCTTTTCGGCTGAACCGCAACAGCAGGGCCAGCCCTACAAACGCGAATGTCTGTGACTGACTGACTGAGTGAGTGATAAAGTTATACCGTGCATGTACATGTACACGTACGTCCATATACTAGGTTTTAGGGGAGGGTTGGGGAAGCAATGGAAGACAGTGCCGGAGTGCATGCTACTAAAAGTTTGTTAGTAAAAGCTTTTTGAGAGGATGAATAATTACTTCTCTTTGGCATGGATAATTTGAAGACAATATCGGGTGACTTCGTTTAGTCTTTGAATCCATCATTATGCTGAGAAATGGCTAAACCATTTTTATTGATAGTATTTCAGTTTATCTGAAAACGCGCGAAAACACGCTGGTATAATAAAACAATGACAGTGAATATATATATGTGTGTGTGTGTGTATATATATATATATATATATATATATATATATAGTCCGCTTTGTTCCGTTGCTACCATGATATAACAAACTTTCTTGTGTCTACAGCTGCAGTTTCTTGCTGCAATTACTAATATTGAATATAAACAAAAGACGCAATTTATGCTGTTGTCAGGGAAATTACCGTTTCCCATCTCCACATACCCAGAGGTGAGATCCTTCCCCAATAACACAGAGTCACAGCACTTTCAAAGATCAATAAGACTTTTATTCAACTTGCAAGGAGGAGAAATTGAGAGAGCACTCACAAAACTCTAAAGTTTTAGAGACATAGACCGTTCCTTATATCCACATTCTCGGTAACGTTCCACTAGGCACAGGAGGCGTGTCTCACCTAAACAGCTGCCCCCTGCCCTAATTAATCCTTACCCTCCTTAGCAGTGGACACCTGGTCTGACAACCTTGGTCTTCCCAGATTTATTTTGTCTTCTGATAAGATTGACCATACAATCAATCCTCCAGGCTGCGGTGTCATCTACCAGTCCTCCCAATTTCTGGAGAATGGGACAATCTGTTTTTCCCACTCCTTGATCATTTATCTTTTTGTTTACTGACCTTTTCTCAGACAAGGTGTCTTCTCACTTTCCAGAACTCAGAACAGACTATGCAAAAGTCTAAACACTTGATTTGAAACTATTTGCTATAAAGAGTACATTTCAAATCACTTACATTGGGAGATATGGTATAACAATAATCAAGAGAATAATAAAGGATATATTTAATCACTTGATTGCCTCTATGTTAACACACACATACTGTCAATCAGAAAATTACTCTTACATTTCCCTCCTTTTATCATTCTTATAACACATTTTTCTGATTGTGCAGATAGAGGAAAAAGAAAGAACGGAAAAATATGTGATCATTACAATTCATTCGAGTGAAGGCTCTTCTAAAAACTGTAATATTATTAATATTTTACTGATTATTCTGGATACATAATTTCCCTTTTTCGGGAGCATTCATCACAGTTATGTGCTATGCCCAGTTCCAGCTTACCAGGGGGAATCGAAAAACCAGAATCCCCAGGTCTTAGTTGAGTAAAACTGGAAAAAATGATTCCCCGGCCCCCCCCACAAGGGCAACCAAGCATACCAATGCTCCTGGAAACTGGCAGAGGCATACACACAAAACATTTGTGACATCAATGACATTATAGATGAAATAAAACAAAAAGAACTTCAAACCTCCAGCTGGCTTAATTGATCATTCGCTGTCAGAGCTATCGAGAGGTCAGTTGAAGGGGGTTGCCGTATTGGTCAAATAAGTGTCAGGGCCTGTTTAAATAACGTGAAGTCAGGGGTTGTGCGGGTCTGCATAGGGGAGGCCAGGGAATTCCCTGAGGAGGAATGCGCTTTCATCCCCAGACTCAGAGATACGAAGATGGATGTACTGGCCTATTGCAGCCTGAGTGGTACGAGAAATGCAGCTGCAAATGATAGGCACACCACAGCAGGAAAACAACAGGATCAAAGTAAGGACAATACCAACCAGCAAAACAATTCTCAGTATGGTTTTCTTCCAACCTGACAGGAGATAACAGAGGTCCCCCTGTGGAATGAGGCATGTGAGAGCAAACATAAGAACGGTTAGAGTGTTGCTTTGCTGTCCAATTAGCATAACGCCACCAGGAGTTTGTAGCGTAATGATGTGGCAGTGCTCCTGGTGTCAGCCAAGCTTCGTCCCCTGCAGTCGCATACCTCTTGTGGCGGTTTGTCACCTCAGCTTCGTGGCTCCGCAGGCTGAGCCCGCAGGTGTTGTTGCAGAATCTCCCATGGGCCAAGTGGATTGGCAGGACAATGACGAGGCTGATGAGGCACAGCAGGGCCAGGCCCACCCCAATACTGCAGCCCAGTCTTCTGAAGGGATTGAACCCCTTGGTTCTCCTGTCCTTGTGTGGCATATTGGGAGCAGAGGTTACTAGAACATGCTCCTTGATGTGTTGGTTCTCAGTGAGTTTTTAAACTCACTGAGAACTGATGTGTTGGTTCTCGGTGTGTTTTTAAACTCCATGAGAACTAGCGATTTCTGCACGTCGGTCGAGGTGGGTCTTGCACTCTTATCCCTCTGTGGGTGCTGGTGGAGCCCTTTTGCAGTGGCTGGCATGGACCCAAGAGGCGCAGCCTTCCACTCGCACGGCTGTTAGCGTGGTGAGTAGAACCTGGTAAGGATCCCTCTACCTGGGCTGGTTCCACTTCTTCCTCCGGAAGTCTTTTATCACCACCCAGTCTCCTGGCTGCAGATCGTGCAGAGGGCCGCTGGTTGGCACTGGGAGAGCTGCTTTGACCTGTTGATGCACAGATCTCAGAACATTGGTTAGCTGAACACAGTAACTTACCATTCGAGTGTCTGCCAGGTCCTGGTCCAGCATCAGCCCCAGGGGGGGACATCCAGTTCTCATGGGCCGCCCCGTAATCACCTCGTACGGGGACAGGCCTGTCGCGGATACCTGTAAGAACTATTGGCAGGACCTGGACCTAGTCTAGACTGGTTTCTCCCATTACTTTGGTCAGCCAACCTTTAATGGTTCCATTTACCCTCTCTACCGCCCCCCACTCTGAGGGTGGTAAGCACAGTGGATCTTCATTTCAATCTCCAGAAACTTGGACACTTCACAAACGTGAAAAACTCCTAAGGTAAAAGCTGCCTAAGGTAACATACCTAGGCCACAAAATTTCTAAAGAGGGAAAATATCTGGGGACTGACAGAATCCAGGCGATTCTCGACCTCCCTAAAGAGAATAATAAAGGATACATTTAATCATGTGATTGTCTCGATGTTAACACACACATACTGTCAATCAGAAAATTGCTCTTATACTGTAGTCTGCCAATGTCTAAATAAATAATACGTGCACGCAGGTAGCAAGGATGGCGAGTTGATATTTTGTTTTTTGTTTCGTTTTTTCTCAATGTCGTATTTATTATTTGAAATGTGTCACTGATTCTTGAGAATTTGGATAAAACAGGTTTTAATTTTGAAAAGAAAAATGTTTAAATGTTAAGAAATCTAAACATATGTTTATAGAACGAGGTCTCAGCAATCAAGCAATATTTCGATGCAACCTCCTGATTTTGTAATATTTTCATAAAATATGTGTTTTTCCTGTCATTACTTACAGTGAGCACCATAATTCATTGGGCAGTGACACATTTTTTGTTATTTTGGTTCTGTACTCTAGCACTTTGAATTTGTAAGGATACATTGACAATTAAAGCCGCAAGCGGCGTTGGGAGGCGTTCAAGCATTGGCACTATCTCGCCCCCTATGGAGTGATTTTAAAATGGCTTTTTCCTCATGATCATATGCCTTCATCCAACATATCTACTGAATATTATGATGATTGTATAAAATATTGATGACTTATAGCCAATTTTGTGCTAAGAGACGCTGTCGGATGACTTAGTTGCGTCGCCATGGATGTGTCCTGGCCGCTTCCCGTAAAGGCCTTTACAATGTCGTAACACATATATGGCCCGGCGTGTATGTACAGCTGCAGCGCTTCCATGCTGTAACTAAAAAAGGCGTCACACTAGTGTTGTCACGATACCAAAATTTTGACTTTCATACTGATACCAGGTTTAGTATCATGATACTCGATACTGAAACGATACTGATTCAATACTCGGTACCTAACAATACTGAAAATACCTTCATAGATCAGAAACCTAATGTCCAAAAGGGTTAACCTCATTTTCGAATTCACAGTTTATTAAAAACCTGGGCTGCGTTTCCGAGTTTCGATGTACCTTAACGTTTTACGAAGGTTCTTAAGGTATACCTTTCAAAGGGAAACCGCTTTTTTACGAGTGTTTCCCAAACTATCCCTTAAGGCAACTGTTAAGGGACAACTCAAAGGTACATCGTAAGTTGGAGCTGGCCTTCACTGTGGTGCTGAAAAGTTTATCAATCGATGCCAAGCGAATTGATTGTCTCACTTGTAAAGGCTTGTGAATGACATTGTAATATAACAAATGTTGTCATAATCATTTTACATCAATCTAATATTGCAGAAGAGGAAGCTATGCCTAATAGAGATCATCTGTTAATCTCTTTAAGAGTCAGTTTTTAAGAGACGAGACCTTGTGATAGTTTCAATAAATACGTACATATAGACTACAAAGGATAAAATAAAAAGCATCAATCGGGACATATAAGCCATAGTCTGGGACTTTGTGGAAGCCCAGGGAAAAGGATATAAGCTACACATGGGTGAATTATTTTGTTCTTATTGAAACAAAGGTCTAATGTTAATTTGTTTTTGTCACACAATACATAGGCAACTGTAGCAGCATATCCACTGATTCCCGCGAACTTTTCTCTGCAATGCAAAAATGATCGTAGATGAAAGGCAAAAGCGCGTCTATGGAAATTGATCATGATGAATTCTATACCGGGTGCCTTATGAATAGGTCTACCTGTTAAAGTGATTTGCTCATCCACCTTAATTTGCTGTTGGATAATCTTAAGTTTAACCAAGAATATTGGTTAAACCCAATCATCATTGGGTTGTTTACCGAAAATCGTAAAACAACATGCTAAGAAAAATGTTCCGTAATGTTGATATTTACCCAGTGCTATTTTGTTTTATATAGGAGGTGTAAGCTAAAGGAAGGGGATGTAGATCATTTGGCTATGTTTGTTCATTATGAGCCACCGTACCTGTATGTGTGTTTATGGCTAGGCCAATCAACGTGCTCTAGATCGGTCATGCAAGTAGACTCACTCAACGTTGGCTTTGCACACATAGGTTTTATATTCTTAATAAACCGGCGGTTTGTTCCAAGTCAGTGTGATCATTGACTCACACACAAACAAACTAATTTCTACAGTGTATGCAGTCGGAAAAGCCATATCCTCAGTTAGCGCCACTACGTATAAATTAAAAAAACTTTTTTTTTTCACAAATTGGATTGGTATTCTGGATAGGCCCTATACTTAATTGCCATCATTATGGGAATAGACAGGTGAAACGACAACATTCTCACGACGTGCTATGCACAGAAACGTTGATTGGATAATTAATTTTCGTAAAGTTAATATTAAACTATCTATGTAATTTTCGCATGCAGATGTGCTACTAGATGCGCACTGTAGTACAACTGTCGATTTGAAAAGCAAAATGTTGGCATAATAAGGCTGAAACCGCGGATCGCATCGCTAAGGGACAGCTTACGAGTGCCTCAGACCACCCTTTTAAAGGTATACCTTAATTAAGGTATACCTTTGCTAAGGAGATGCTGGGAAACAGCTCGAGAGCTGAAGGAAGAGCTTAAGGTATACCTTACGACGCATGTAGCGCTAAGGAGACTTTGGGAAACGCAGCCCTGGTTTATTAACAACCTTTAAGTTGAAGCCTGTTCAACATATTAATAAGCATAGGCCTATAGTGTTACAACACGAAACAATAGAGAAATATATTAAATATATTTAAAAAATTAAACAATTGTAAACTAAATAATCTTTAAACAGGTCTTTCACTTTTAAATAGATCTAAAAACAGCATATTTTAGTAACAATACAGCATCTTCCTATAATTAAATATTTCCAAATTAGAACACCTATTGCTACTGAAGTCAACTGAGTCGAAGCTTGTGCTGTATCAGCGAAGGGAATGCAGAAGCGCACGTCACCTCACTTGCCAACCTTAGTTGCTACTGCCATCTAGCGAAGATTCTGACAAATTACACTTTTCATCCTCTCAATCAGTAATGCGGGAGACACATTTCCCTGGCTTTTACATTTGACACAAAACTATCGAACGTCGGATAATTCTAATAGCAAACCGTTTCTTTTTTTTTTTTAAGTAGCGAAAAAGTGCTGAAGTTTCGGTATACCGTGCAACAGTACGTCGGACACATATTCCAATCCATTGCTCAGCTTAGCAGAGAATGCACATTTCAGAGCGCCTCAGAGACAGATAGAATAATAACACATAAATACACATTTCAAATAATAAATACGACATTGAGAAAAAACGAAACAAAAGACGAAATATCAACTTGGGACCTGAGTGCTGCACACAGAGCAGCCTACCGTTTTATTTATTTAGACACTGGCTGATGAGAAAATTTTCGGTTACGCTGACCTATGAAACGCTATTCCAAAAGCAAAATCAGACGTTATACATCGTTAGAAAGCTTATACTCTCACCTACTGAATAAATGAATTGTCAATCAAGCCAAATTGCACTAAAAAGGGCGACAACACCGTAAGCAACAGGTGTGGTATTACGCACAGCTATTTTTGAAGACAGCCGACCCAGGCGTCACAAATGCGCATATATTTCACAAACGGATTATCCAAGACAATATATGACCACTCATTCACAAAAGGGACATCTACGCGTAAACCCAATGGTAAGATTGTATATTTATTCAATGTTTAGTCCCAGATATTGACTGTAGAATGACATGGTATAATTTTAAAAAACTTTGTCTCGTTTATTTCGTTATTCAGCGAGCAGCGTTTTCACTGCTGTATTGGCATATTTTAGGGCTAATGTCGGGTTTATCTTGTTGCTACGGAATATTACATTGCATTACAGGCATTTGGCAGACGCTCTTATCCAAAGCGAAGTGCAACAAAGTGTATAATCATAATCAGGAATAAGTGTGTCGAAAACCCTAGAGAGAAGTACCGTTCCAAGTGCAGGGAACAACCGCATAGTTCAACTTGGACCTTGTAGGTTAACCTGTTTAACACTAACACAAACAAGAACAGCAACAATGCAGTCTATGCAAAAATACAAGCAATTATTAAGACGAGTGCATTAACTAAGTCACCTACGAAACAGCTACCTAGTTACAACCCTAAGCTTACAGTCAATTTAGAGATTAAATTGAGAATACGATTTCTCTCAGCATAATGACGGATTTAAAGACTAAACGAACTCACCCAATATTGTCTTCAAATGGATCCATACCAAAGAAAAGTAATGATTCATCCTCTCAAAGCTTTTACTAACAAACTTTTGGTATCCTAGCACGCACTCTGGGTGGCACTGTCTTCCATTCCTTCCCCGACGTTCAGACCGTCCCCTCGCTGATAAAAACTAGACCCTACGGTGTCGGATTACTTGCGTCGCCATGGATGTCGCTTGCCGTAAAGAAGTTTACTAGATGTCGTAACACTTAGATTTGGAGCTCCAGCTCTTCCGCACCCCACCTAATAAAAAAGTCCAAATGGCGGGCAAACAATATGGCGGACATAGGTGGCAAAAGTTGTAGAGCACATTCAGATGCATCGGTCGATGAAGTTTTGTGTTGATCTGACTTATGTTGTGGAAGTTATGACCTTTTAAACATGACCCTTTGTTTTAGCGCCACCATCTGGCCAGCATAGGAGATTTGTAGTGCCTGAGTAGTGGGTGGCCATAGGAACCCACCTACCAAATTTGGTTGGTCTACAACTTATGGTTGCTGAGCCTCAGACATTTTAGCGGAGAAAACTTCCATGCCCCAACTAAAAAGTCAAAATGGCGGGCAAACAATATGGCGGACATAGGTGGTCCCAATGGCAAAGTTGTAGAGCACGTTCAGCTGCATAGGTCGATGAAGTTTTGTGTTGATCTAACTTAGGGTGTGGGAGTTATGGCCTTTTACGCATGACCCTTTGTTATAGCGCCACCATCTGGCCGACATAGGTAATTTTTACTGCCTGAGTAGTGGGGGGGCAATAGGAACCCACCTGCCAAATTTGGTTGCTCTAGGACTTATGGTTGCTGAGCCTCAGACACTTTTAGAGGAGAAAAATAAGAATAATAATCTTAACAAATAAAATAGGGTTCCACCAGCTTCGCTGCTTGGACCCCTAATAATCCTAACAGATACAATAGGGTTCCACCAGCTTTGCTGCTTGGACCCCTAATAATAATAATAATCCTAACAGATACAATAGGGTTCCACCAGCTTCGCTGCTTGGACACCTAATGAGGTTGACGTGCAGACTGTCAGATTTAATTTGAGGGTATTTTCATACATATCGGATGATCCGTTTAGAAATGATAGAACCTTTTGTACATAGTGCCCCCCATTTTCGGGCGTCAACAAATATTGGACAATTTAACAATGTAGAATAAAGTAATCATTTTTAATATTTGGTGGCATATCCTTTGCATGCAATGACTGTTTGTAGATGCTGGTTGTCTTCCCTGGTGATGCTCTGCCAGGCCTGTACTGCAGCCATCTTCTGTTGAAGTGCAGACTGTCAGCTTTAATTTGAGGGCATTTTCATCCATATCGGAAGAACCGTTTAGAAATGACAGCACCTTTTGTACATGGTCCCCCCATTTTAAGGTATTACAAGTATTTGTTGAATTGGCTTCACAGATGTGTTTTGTTAGGCAGGTGTATTCGTTTGTCTCATTAGTGAATGCAGAAGAGAGCTGTTGATGTCTAGTCTTGATTCTAGACTTTGCAATTGCCTTTGGAGATTGTTGTTGGGGTGTGACAACATGAGGAAGACAGCAGTGTCGATGCAAATTAAGCTGGCAGTCGTAAGGCTCATAAATGAAAATCAATCAATCAGGAACATTGCAGATACCCTGGGCATGCCCAAGTCAACAGTTTGGTTCATCATTAACCCTCTGGGGTCGAGAGCTCCGCCGGCGGAGCTCGACAAGATGAAATTAACTTTCCTTTCTATTTGGATGATTAACGTCACGTGACGTTATCATACAGACGCAACAAAAACATTGACAGAAACCTTAGAATCGCGACTTTCCAATGCGCCCATTGGCAAATAATATGAATTGTTTTAAAATGTTTAAATTTGATTAATTAGACCATGTATGCTTCGTTAAACTTTACTCATTACTATGTGAATTTCGCTCAGCAGGAAGTCCACCCAAATCGCATTCACATGTTAACAACATTATAATTACTCTCCATAGAAGGAGACTAAAGGAGGGGCGATGCGAGATCCAGGTGAGAAATGCCAAGTCTGCGAAAGCGGGATAGAATGTCAAAGTGTCGCCTAATTCACTTCTTTTGAGGTGAACATTTCGTTTAATTTTGGAAAATGGTCCGTCTGGAAGCCGACACTGATGAAGAGCGGTGTCATTTCGAACAGCGAACTGATCCAAGCTGAGGATCAACTTCATGCGTAAGTATATTTCTTACGATCATATTGGTAAATATGTGTACTGTATTGCAACGTATCTGTGTGTTTGTAGGAATATCCAGCAATATGCGCGTTTGTAAATTCCCACACTACGAACCATTCGAACTATTGCATCTCAAAATTATAGGCTAGGCTCTCTGCTTCTGGTTGTGTTAGAAGTGTCAGGTAGACTGTATGTTTTTCGATCATATTGGTAATAAATAGCCTGTGGCGTGGCTAGGATTCTAAAACTGATGTCCTCGCACAATCGATATTAGCATACTGTAAGTAAATTCGGAAAATTGCAATATAATAACCACTTGGCTAAACAGACCTAGCCTACTTCAGATTGAGGCATTGTTATTGATGAGTTGCGTGTAGTTGTGCTGGAATATCAATGTTTATTTAGTTTAGATAATGTTGTTTCGTTGATAGCTTGCATTATTTGTAAATGTGTGCTGTATTACATTCTCTGTGTGTTTGTAGGAATATTCACTAATATGCGCGCTTGTAAATTCCCACACTACGAACGATTCTAACCATTGCTTCTCAAAATTATAGGCTACCTCTCTGCGTCTGGTTGTGTTTGTTTGGTTCTTTGTTTGTATATGATGTAACCATGTCACATTTCAAGTTTTGTTTTCATTAGTTAGTGGTTTGCCCCTTTTCTGTAAAGCACATATAATTTTCACCTGTTGAAGGAAATGTGCTATATAAATAAAGTTTGATTTGATGTCACATTTCCTAACAATTTTGTTTTTATCATATTTACAGAGATGCTGATCAGGAAACACAGCCTAGTTCACCACTAGCTAAGAGGCCACGCAAGCGTTGCAAGAGTACACCAGTCTCATCTGATCTTCCATGCGTATAGGTTGCTTCAATAAATTCTGAAAATCAAAAGATGTCTTTGTTTTTGTCTTCTAAATGGCTCACTGAGTCTTTGTCTTAGTGGTGGGGAGGCATGCGGCCAGGTGTGAATAGCCTACTTAGCTGACAGGTCGCCCTACCCAATGCATATTCATTACAGAAAGGCCATTTGCCCTCCCATTCTCACCTGGTGTTGAAAAATACTAGTCACAACACTAACTTTTAGCAATTTATTTTATATTTCTCATTGGATTTGCTAAAATATTTAGTCATCTTTTGATACCCAAGACCTTGATGATCACATTTCAGTGACCAAAAGTCTTAGTCACAATTGTTTAGTGTGTTTTATTACAACATTCCTGTGCATGTTCAAAACTACTGTTTACAGTTTGTGTGTTTTTAGAGCAGTTTACAATCCACACATGATTATGACCTACTTAGTGCTGCCATATTATTGCAGCTGAGTTTGTGCTGAAAACAAAGATGTGAAACACTTTGGAATCACTGTATATAAAGTTGATGAAATTTACACAAATGTCAGAGCATCGCACAATCACCAGTGTGCCTCATTTTACCCTTAGACCCCAGAGGGTTAACAAGAAAAAAAAAACAACTGGTGAACTCAATTATGTCAGAACACCTGGTAGACCGAGGAAGACCGGAGAATACTCTCTATGGTGAAGAAAACCCCCCTGACAACAGCCCAACAGATCAAAAACACTCTCCTGGATGCAGGTGTAGATGTGTCAAGGTCTACCATACGTAGAAGATTACACCAGCAGGACTACAAAGGGTACACTACAAGATGCAAACCACTGATAAACCTGAGGAACAGAAAGTCGAGATTACAGTTTGCTAAAAAACACATAAAAGAGCCCCAAGAGTTCTGGAACAAAGTCTTCTGGACAGATGAGACAAAGATTAACATGTACCAGAGTGATGGAAAGAGGAAAGAAAAAAAGGAAATGCCCATGATTCAAAGCATACCACCTCATCCGTGAAACATGGTGGAGGGAGTGTTATGGCTTGGGCCTGTATGGCTGCCAGTGGAAAGGGCTCACTTGTCTTCATCGATGATGTGACTGCAGACAGAAGTAGAACAATGAATTCTGAAGTCTACAGAAATATTTTATCTGCTCAGATAAAACCAAATGCCTCCAAACTCATTGGACGGCACTTCATCATGAAACAAGACAATGACCCGAATCATACAGCTAGAGCAACGAAGGGGTTTTTGATGGCCAAAAAGTGGAAAATCCTTGACTGGCCGAGTCAATCACCGGATCTGAATCCAATTGAACATGCATTTTACATGCTGAAGAGGAGACTGAAGGCAAAAAGTCCCCGAAACAAGCAGGAACTGAAGATTGCTGCAGTACAGGCCTGGCAGAGCATCACCAGGGAAGATACCCAGTATCTGCAAGCAGTCATTCCATGCAAAGGATATGCCACCAAATATTAAAAATGATTACTTTATTCTATATTGTTAAACTGTCTAATATTTTTTGATGCCCGAAAATGGGAGGCACTATGTACAAAAGGTTCTATCATTTCTAAACGGTTCATTCGATATGTATGAAAATACCCTCAAATTAAAGCTGACAGTCTGCACATCAACCTCATTGTTATTGTATCCTTTCAAACTCAGTGCTAGAGTACAGAACCAAAATAACAAAAAATGTGTCACTGTCCTGTGAATTATGGTGCTCACTGTTGAAGAATGCTTCTGTTTTTCTTTAATCAAAATTCTGTTTGCTGCTTGTTGCTTCCAGTTGCATTCAGGAAAGAAAGATACTTAATTGAATTTAATGGTGAAAGACAGTTTAGCTCTTTAATGCGTGGTTACAGATCTGCGTGGTCTTATGAGCGTCTCCAGTCTAAAGCCGCGCTTCCACCGCAGGAACTTTACCCCGGAACTAGGAACCTTTTGAGGAGCTCAGTGCGTTTCGACCGCAGGAACTAGGGTCTAAATTTAGTTCCGGGGGCTTTATTTTACCCCCAAAAAAGTTCCTGCTCGGGGGGTAGTACTTTCCAAAAGTTCCGGAACCTTTGGGGTGGGGCGCAAGTGCTGAAAATTTCTGATTGGTGTTTTATTTCAACCGCCATGTTTAAAAATCTGCAGCCGCAAACAGATTTATTTTCATCATAACTTGAAATCAAACTTGTATCTTATGCGGCGCAGTAGCCTAGTTTTGGTTATAGCCTGCCAACGTCTTGGAATTATAACGTGTGCTCTTCTGTTCTTTTCTTGCTTTAGTATTCGTTTTATAAAATGCTAAGCATTCGTGCTGGGACAGCATATTACGTACCAAAACATTCAAACGTATTAATTCGGTTGCTGAACATTTTCTTCCGGATTTTCTTTGTTAGCTCGTTGTAATTGACTCAAAACATTTGATACAGTTATGTGAGGTATGCGGTAGTTCTGCGTAATTCACATTGGTGATACATTACATTACATTACAGGCATTTAGCAGACGCTCTTATCCAGAGCGACTTACACAACATTCTACATAGCATTTACATTGCATCCATTTATACAGCTGGATATATACTGAAGCAATTTCGGTTAAGTACCTTGCTCAAGGGTACAACGGCAGTGCCCTACCCGGGAATCGAACCTGCGACCTTTCGGTTACAAGCCCAGTTCCTTATCCACTGTGCCACACTCCGTCCTTTACAGTAAAAGCAAACTGGAAATCACCTTCCGCACTTTTTGTCAGGGTAAAATAACAGGTTAATTCTAGCAATCGTCCCTTTAGCTTTTTCAGACTGCCGTAATTTTACTCTGCCATTCTTCAATTCCACAAAAAGACCAGGAAGACTATGGGCTAATTTATGGTGCATGGTTCGCATCTGGAGGGCACACTTCACTGCTTGGCTAGCAGTAAATTCGAAGGAAAGCAAACGGTGGCTGTACCACTGCTAATTTAAATTTTCACGCAAGTTCGAGTTTTCGTTCTATTCTTGTCATTTTGCGATTAGCCTATGGAATTGACGATGAGAAAGTAATCAAACCGCAAATTGTTTACAACGTGTGCATGTTTTCTGCTGTTGTTGCCAGTTATATTGGAAATGTGAATGCATTTCACATTTGTCAAGACATGAAAGTGAATGTTCGCATAAAACATAATTAATGTGTTTGAGAGGATATATAAAACAGTTACAATCTGACTATTGGCCTGTTATATCCTATTTGTTGCATAACAACGGCCCAAGTTCAACTACCAACGACAGTTTTGCTTGACAACGGTAAAATATGCCCAAACGGCTGCAGAAGAATATTTCAATTCCAGGTGATTAAATCGATAAAAATCAATAAATACAAAAGTAACCATATATAGTCATTGTTGGTAACCCGTTGTATATAAGTGGAATAAACCCCTCCAGGCTGTCCCGGTTATTAGAAAATAATGTAGGCTACTTCGGTGGTAGTATGGGGTTACAGAAGAAATCATAGGACAGATGGACCGACGACAACATCGCTTTTTCATACGTCAGTGGGCTAATTTGCCTAATCTTCGCGGGACTTTAGACCGCGGTGGAAACGCAGACAACAATGGGCTGAAGGAACCTTTTAGTTCCTTGAAAAGTAGTTCCTGGGACTAAAAGTTCCGGGTACTTTTGGTGGAAACGCGGCTTAAGACTACTATCATTGAGAGATGGCACAGCTTAAGTGCAATCTCTAACCAAATGGTGTCTGGCCAGGAGGAAAGGTCACATCAATGTGATAATTCACTCCTTCCCTGGTTCCTGTCCCTGGCCATCTGTGACTCTTCACATATTATAATTTCTATTCACCCAGGGTTGCTTTTCCAATGGCTCTCGGCACCTATGTCTCGGGGGAGAGCTTGCATTTGAAAAGGGGTACTCTAACACCCAGACGGAAACAGAATGGGTGTGGGGACTTAAACAGATTATAACTCTGAAAACTGTAACAAAGACACATTCCTAAAAAACACCAAAATCTAACACTGTAGTTTTTGTCAAACACAGTCAGTCAGACACAATAAAAAGCTAATGATTCATATTTATTTAGTCTTATATAGATTTAGAGCTTTTAAATAATTGTGTACACCATAGGTACACATACATGCTGTTAAAAGTTGAATATTCACTTTTGTTCGTTTTTTATACTATTTCACGTAAATGGTAAATGGACTGCATTTATATAGCGCTTTTATCCAAAGTGCTTTACAATTGATGCCTCTCATTCGCCAGAGCAGTTAGGGGTTAGGGGTTAGGTGTCTTGCTCAAGGACACTTCGACATGCCCAGGGCGGGGTTTGAACCGGCAACCCTCCGACTGCCAGACAATCGGTCTTACCTCCTGAGCTATGTCGCCCCACATTCACGTGTACTCCTTTAAAAATTCTTAGATCATGCAACTTTTATCATTAGCATTAAATATACAAAATAACAATTTTGGACATAAAAAAACACATTTTCAATTTTAAAGAAACAATTACTTTAATAAATCAGCTGCATTGGAGGAACAGATTGTACGCATATTAATTTAAAACAAAGAAAGTTCCATCTGACGGTGGTGACTGAGACCTGACGGTGGTGACACAGATCTGAGGGTGGTGGCAGTGGCCTAATTACAACAACAATTCCAACCTTTTCACCACTCAAGTCAATGCTTCCTTGCTTGACAACTTTATTTAACAATTTGGTACAACAAATAACAATTTGTCATGTACATTTTATCCTTCTGTAAATATTAACAATGGTGAACAGCAAAATAAAAACTACAGTACAACTGCAATGTTTAAGCATAAACATCAGAAAACACACCAGGAACTTAAAAAAAAAAAAAAAAAAAATCCATCCATTTCTCGGCTTGAAAATCTTTGAAAACGTTCAGTCAGCTTTATCAGGAAGTAAACGATTAATATGCTCCTCCTCTATGAAGTCCATGACTTCAGCAGACAGGTGGTAGATCTCCCTCGTCCTGCTTGTACGACTCGGTGATGATGGCTCCATCAGTTTGACCAAAATATCTTCAAGACTTCAACTGGTACGAAGCACATATCCTTTCCACCTGTTTTGGATGGAAGCGTGTGTTGGGCCCATGAGGGTGGAAAAACTCCACTTGAACATCTTGATGATGAGCATCCACAGTGACAGCCTTTGCTAACCAGCAATTTTGGTCATAAATGACTGCAAGTCAATCTCCACAATTAATGACACCAGCAGATATATCTGTCATAGTCCCATCAGGACCACTCTGGGGTTCCTACTTCATTTCCTCCATCAGCATTGCCAAAGACCCTCTGTTCTTTCCCATTGTGGTAGGGCCATCATTCTCCTCAGCCTGTACCCTGGCATGTGTGTTTTCAGTCAACTGAAATGTTGTTGGGCTGAAACACTGGCACATCTGTGGCTCACTGCAGAAACATGACAATTATATGCAGTGGATGCTGTTTCCATAAGGTGTGACCTGATGGATTTTCCTCCATGCTGGTACAGGTTTTAGTGGTTGAGAAAGGAGTTAATCGTATGTCTGCATGTCACCTTCAGCAATATGATAGAGCTGAGTACTGCAAAGGCTTCTCCCAACCATCTCATGGAAGATCTTGCCATCCACAATGTCATTCCGCCGTAGTACAAGGCTGTCTGCAGTCCTCTTCATTGTTCCCCCAATGCCATCTGGAGCTCCCTTCCCATGTGAAGTAGTGAAGAAGTTCCAGGGTGTTCTCTGGATACCCAGTGTTGGAGGGACATTGCAGAGGAGAGGGAAGTTCTTCTCTTATTGTGATCATAAATTATATTCATGCCTCCATTGAGGATGATTTGGATGTTTTTGTCAACACCTTCAAACTATGTGTCACCACCGTCAGACAGAAAACCTGACGGTGTTGATGTCGGACGGTGGTGACAAAAACACACTTTTTTTTTACACGACATGCATGAGTTGTATACAGGAGCCATCTTGTTTTCCCTCTGTTACTAGCTGCCTCTGGCCTCTACTTAAAATGCATAAATTTATGTCATAATTAAAATAATTCTTTCTATACAAAATAGAGACAGTGTTGACACCAGGGTTTCTGCCAGTGTATTGCAAGCCCGGCTGCCCGCCGGGCCGAAGTTGCCCCCCCTGCGTCAGGGAATCTTTTTTTAAAAACGTATTATGTTTTTTTAAACTACAGTTACAGTGGGACGGCTCGGTGGGAAAGCTCACCAGCGACATCTGTTGGTTAAAACGTGAACACATTATAGGAAAACAGCAGGTCTGAGATCAGTGTTCTTTACCCTGCGTAGAGTGACGTTCAACACTTGGCGCTTCCAACTATCACAAGCTAACGTTACCTAGCAAGCCACCATTTCTTATTTAGTAGGCTAACTAACCTTGTTACAAACTGTGTTATCACTTCAACTCGTTGGTAAGTATATTCTTTTTATATTAACTTAAGCAGTGTGTAGGTAACGTTAAACTAGTAGCATGAATGTAACGTTCAATACATTGTAACATTACATGACTTATTAATCGCCATCGAAATAACGACTTCACTTGTTTATTAATAGCGTTAGCTTGATGACGTTGATGTGCACGGCAACGTGGTCATTTAGCTAATTTAGCTAGCCAAACAGTCAGTAACACAATAGGCTGCTTCCTTTGTGACATTTAGGAATAATGTCAAGGAGGAAAGGTAAAAGCCAAAAAACCTTAGACAGTTTTTTCAGACGGCCAAATACTGGAGGTGATGGCGATGAGGAAGAGACTGCTAATAGGGCTGTCACTTTTTCCCAAAATGACATTTGAACGAATTCCAATTAAGATGGAATACGTTCGAATTAATTCTAATCTTTATGTAATCTGATAGCCTACTCTAGCGGAACGGACACGGATAATGTACCCTAATTTAACCTCTTAGCGCAAAGCCCCTAGTGGTCGGCACGCCGGCATGCCGAGATTACTAAACTCAGACATGCAGTGCTACTGCAACCACTGTATGAGTTAAAAACGGAAACACATTGTTTTAGTTTCATTAGTAGACGATACACGGCAACTATGCTGAATACAGAGTTTCGCAGCGCCACCATTGTCGCTCTGGTCGTTCATTTAACACTCACCCCCTCCCTGCAGTCTCATCTGCAACTACACCCCCCACCCATGACATAATGGACAATATTGACCGTTATTCCTTGTAACCCTGGTCTGTGCCTGGTCTCTTGGAAGCCTAGCAGGCTCATAATGGTAAGTCTGCGGTCCGTCATATGCGTTTGCGTAAACATTTACAACCTCTTCGGTGTCAAAACTAGCGTCAAAACAACCTGCAATGTGCTCTTTAATACCGCTAATTAAATCAACCGGCAGTACACTGCATCAGAGAAAACTAGCTGTTTCAACCTGTTGCTGCCAACCCAATCAGAAGTTCGAAATGGTACTGGTATTTTCTGTGCTATTTTTCCATTGGCTGAACAAAAAAATTTTTCTTAACTTTTGATTGGGTGGGCAAGACGCCCGTTTGGGTGGGCTGAGCCCACCCCTGCCCATAGCTACCACCGGCCGTGCTACAAGGAAGGTTAGCTGGTGCTCTGGGAATGACTTTTGTTGACATTTTATTTTTGAGCCTCTCGCATGCTCAGTGCTCGCGTCTGTCAGTGTTAAATCAGTGTCAGCCCCTATGAGTGGGGTGGGTGCTCAATTGGCTCAATCGGTGTTATGTGACAAATGATAATGAGGGGGAAATTTTTCCCTATTCTTCCCGAAGGCATCCCAGGGATGATTTGTGTTTGTCCCAAACGGGGCGTCGGGACATCATTAGTCCTCAGGGGGTCCTCGCTAGCCATTGATGTACTCAAACGGGGCCTTAATGATCCAGTCAGCTGCACTGATATTCTTTATTTTACACAGTACCTACCTACACAATACTGGATTTTTGAATTAAATATGCTGTTAAACCAGCTGGGTAGTTATGAGCCCGACAGCTTTGGTTAATGTGTACATCTTTTACCAGAGCTCCACCAGAGAATGTTTTGCCTTTGAATTGTTGCTTGAAATTGGAATCCTGCTTATAAAATTTGATTTGTCAGTAATAGTGACTAATTAGTTTACTAGTGAAGCACATCCTGCTCAGAGAAAAGTTGATTGAGAAGTTAGTAAGGAGAATAGTGATCTGCCTGACAAGTGAGGCTAGGTTGGCTATCATCTGTTCTGCCTGAGAGAGAAAAATGTAGGCCAAAAATAAATGAACTGAGTAAATATTTTCTAGTTCCAGCCACAAGATATGTCCGAACATGTGTCACTGCCTGTCCACAGACACAATGTTAGTTATTGTTTAAATGTTATTATGTTTAAATGGTTATTAACACCCCTATGCGGTGCAGTACAGAGTGATGAACTGCAGTCAGATGACATAGTGGGCTCCTTGTCAATGACAGACCCAACGGAAACGCCGCACCACAAACTCATCCACCACAAGACGCACTACCAGCAAGAGAAGCCGAGCCACAAACACGCCGTCCCCGAGGGTTGACAGTACCATTCAGGACAACAGCAGGATGAACAGTAAGTCAAGACTAGTATTACGGTTCCTTCCGGAGAATATTTGTATATTTATAAAAATCTAAAATTGCAAGAATAATATGTACAACGGAACACCACAGAACTCTAGCACTTCTGTGATATCCGGACCCTGTGTTAACATTATACATGCTCCAGCACATGAAATTTAAATGGAGGTGCATCCAACTACACCTCTGCCTAATATACCATGGTGCAGTGCAAATGGTGGTGTGTGACCTCAAAAATGAACTTCACTCTAATTTTTATCGCCTGCTTATGGACCTAGATGCCAGGAGCCTATTGAATAATAGTATGGAGGTACCCAAGATGACTCATGAAAGTCTATTTTCCATGGAGAAACATGTAACATTGTACCTTTGAACAACCTTTCTTTTATTCCATCTGTTTTATTCAATAAATATTAGTTTGCCAGCTATTGTTTGTGACAGTTCCTACATTTCTAATTTTTGAGTTAGGTAACTGGTGAGCTCATTAACTAGCTAGCAAACTTGCTAACTTGGTAACTAATTCTCAAATGAACTTTCTAGCTAAAACGTGCATGCATATGCACTGGCATGTCGGTTAGCAAACACATATGCAACCTGCTAGCTAAGCCACTCGCTTTCTATCAAGCAAACTCATTAGCTTGGTAGCTAAACTACTAACGCTGTAGTATGGAAACTCATTTAGCTTGTTTGCTAACTTAGTTTGATTTTTTGCTGTTTAAGTGAATATATTTTCTGGATTACAAAGGCGGATTTATAATGTGTTTTATTTTTTTGGCAAGGTGTAGGTAGCTGAAAATGATGGTAATGTAACTGCCCTTGTATGGGTGCAATGGTGTTCAGAGTGGAGTAATTATTAATTTTGCATGACCTTACAAATATACCAAGAATTGCAGTACTTTTTGGTACATTCCATGTGAACATCCCATAACGTCCAATAACTTTTGAGATTTTCCTGAAATATTCAACAAAGAAACTTGCTGTTGGGAAAGGATATTTTATAAATATTTGAGATTTAGGTCATTAATTATTTTTGAGAAGATTGCGATCATTTGTTGGGCATTTTTGTGCCCATAGGTGCTTTCTTTTGTCCGGTGGTTTACAGAGGTGTTTCCCTTATCATACCCCCAAAGGAAAACTGTTTACTGTGCTGACAGGGAGTAAGCAGGTGCACACTAATGCACACTAATCTACATTAAAATAAATCTCTTTTGGTCTACCAAAAAGCGCACACTACTAGTAACTGATGAGAATGTACAGCTTAGTCTTATATACATTGAGCAAGAATCAGGAAGAAATGTAACTGATGTAAATATAATATAACAGGTTTAGAAAAGGGGGATAATTTGTAAAAATAAAAAATAAATTTAAAAAAAAAAAAAATTCTAATTGTCATTTCAAAGTTTGTGAAAACTATGCACCTTGCCATGCTGTGGGGGCGCAGTGTCAGTTTGGTTGAGACTGCACAAAGTTGGTATGCTTCAGTAGAAAGTAGTTTTCAATGACACTGTGCCCAACAAGGTTTGTGAATGTTCATGAGTTACCGTGTCATTATATTTGGAAAGAGAAATAGCTGCTTTTCGAATGTAAATTTTGGAACCGTTGAGGTCTGTTGTCTCTTGCACTAGGAGATTTTTGACCCTTTCAACCAGCCCTTGGCAGAGGAACAGGGGAAATTCACCCAGCAGCATAGCAAATCTTCACATAATTGTGCCTGCAAGTAAGTCCAATCCAAATTAATTTATAAAGCACTTTAAAAACAACAACAGCTGACCAAAGTGCTGTACACTCAGAAATAGCAAACCCCTAAAAACAACACAATAAAAACACAAAGACCTGTTTAAAAGACAAAGGGACAAGTAAGTGGTGGGACAGCCCAGAACCAAGGGTTGTTTCTAATGTGGTTTAAGAGGTGGGAGATTGTGATCACAGGGTAGTTGCTCTCCTGTATTTCGAACAGTGAATAAATTGATTTATCAAAAAGATTCACTATTGGGTGTGGTGGTTCAGCCAAGATAAATGGGTGGGCCAGCCCAGAAAACTATTAGCTAAATGCACCAGTGACTGACTTGGAACTAAAATCTCTAGCTATCTAACATTCACAGCTGCAGTTGACACTACTGTACACTTAGGCTACATACTGTATATGGTGCTGACATGGTACTCTAACTGCTTACCTGTGTGTAAGAAATTAACATACAGAAACTCTGTTCATTGCTGTCACATAGGCATGAGGCTACCTAACTGTAACTATGTGCATTTAGCAAGCTAACCAGCTAATAATAAGCAAATGTAAAGCCTGTTTCCACCAGTGCCCACCCCGCTAGCGTCCACCTGCAACAGAAATGGACGATCAAAGCGAGGAGCAGAGAGTACTGGTGCATTGCAAAGTAAGGCTTTCGCTGACTTGAACCACGTTGGGAATCATTGAGGGGGCAGTGATTCGCAAAACCACCTTTTCAAATGAGAACAAACTCATCGGCTAACACGGCAGCCTCAGATGCTGTGCAGGCTTTTTGCTCGGTCACGTACGTAGCAACGGCATCTGATACAGAATTCTTAAAATGCTCTAATGCTATCAAATGATGCAGCTTTTCATATGTATCGGTCCCCATCGCATTACACCAGCGTGTAAAATGGAGCAACATCTCGTGAAAATTCAACATGGGTTTTACCTTCACCACGCCTCCATGTCCTAAATTTCAAGCAATATGCCTCAGGTACCATTTCGTAACTTTGAAGAATTGCATCCTTAACTGTGTTATATGACAGTGTTTGTTCAGGAGTAAGGGCTTTACCGACCAAGACTGACTGCAACATAATTTACTAATTCTCAGTACCACCCCAAAAATACCACAAGCTGTTTTAATTCAGCTTTGTTAAATGGTAGGAACACAGTATTTGAAGGCTCTCCTATAAAGCTTTTCACCTTCGCACTTTCAACTCTATCTATGTCTCACGCCATGATAGAGAATACTGACAACACTAATATATTTAAACAAAAGTGTACTTTTACGGTGAGACTGAAAATAAACTCTCTCAAATGAAACACACGCAACTAAAAGAAGGGGGAGTAAAACACTATGCAAGGCAAACAAGCCAAAAACGAGCTGCCCCTGAACTATCTAAACTTCGCCTGCACGTGTGACTTTATGGGAGGATTTTAATCACAATGCCCGTCAACACGACACACAGTCTAATAGACTGTATGCCACAGAGCGGACGGTGAACCCAAGCACAAACGTCTTCATCTGTGGTCACACGAGAACAACAAACTAAAATAACCAAGTTAGTTCACCAAATAGCCTTTAAATGGCAGACTAACCCTACAGCCTAACCAGGGCAAAACTCTTATTTTGTTTTTACTCACCCTGCTTATGAGCGGCGTCTCGGAAGCATAGAGCAGAGAGCACAGAACAACAGCCCGGAGTCTATAAGACGTCACACCGAGAGTCAACAAAGTTTCCAATACCAGCATGGACGAAACAATGAACAGGCAGACCACGGAGTAACTAGCGCTAACAGTGTTTTTTTTAATGTAAGCCTAACAGCTATTAACACGGATACAAATTAACAGCTAGCACTCGAAACTATGGCTGTAACAGTGTAGCTAACGTTAACTCCGGCCAAACTCACAAGCCTAATTCCCACGGGTGATTGACATCAAAACATCCGACAGGTAATCCGATACTCTCAAAACAATACAAAATAACTGCCTTACATTATTTCTAAACTCACAGTTAGCTTACCAAACAACATTAGCTAATGTATCCATATAACCAAACCTTCTCAAGGAAGTTATCTTACCGCACCACCACTGATTTGGCCGAAATGCGACCACATGACAAAAAGGTGCCTACAAAGCGCCTAAGAAGCACGCCACTTACGCAGCCTCTATCAAAACTGCAACCAGAGATGCACACGCAAAACGGCTACAAAAATATCAATCTACCTTAACTATCACTAGGCCTGTTTCCATAACAGAAACAAAATCCCGGATGAGCCCCCATTCATGTGACGATCCGGCTCAAGGCTGGACAGATGAAAAGACATGGACACAAAAGCTGAAGGAATAACAGATATTTATTTGAGAAAAACTAACAAAACAAATACTACAACCTAAAGACCTAACTTGTCAGTGTCAGTAATCAATGTGTATGTGAGTGGTGCTGGGTGCATGAGTGTTGTGTGGACCAACCAAAGAAATACAAACTTATGAGAAGCCGTCCGCGCTGGCTGGAAGCAGAGAGAGACTGGTTGGGTCTTAAGCCTTTTTAAACACGGTCTCAGCTGGAGGCAATTAAGGCGGTCAAGGAGGCCACGCCTAAATGGTAAATGGACTGCATTTATATAGCGCTTTTATCCAAAGCGCTTTACAATTGATGCCTCTCATTCACCAGAGCAGTTAGGGGTTAGGTGTCTTGCTCAGGGACACTTCGACATGCCCAGGGCGGGGATCGAACCGGCTGACTGCCAGACAACCGCTTTTTACCTCCTGAGCTATGGCGCCTGGCTCCGTAACCCCCCTTGCTGACCAACAGAGACCCCACACACAAAAGGTGAAAACAACAAGGGGCGGGCGCCAGGCGTGATATTTTAAACCTAAATGGATAAGGATTGGGTGGATTTGGCATGTGCTTGAAATAGTCGTAAAAGGGTTAAATAGTCATACCTTTTTATTTTCGACCTGTGGAACTTTACATATAATAATAATAATAATAATAATAATAATAATAATAATAATAACTTTATTTATATAGCATCTTTCATATAGAGTATGTAGCTCAAAGTGCTTTGACAGAGCAACAGTCATACCACAAATCAGAATAAAACCATATCACCAAACCACAATGAACCATATCACAACGAGTAAAACAAAAAAATAAATTAAATTAAAAATAAATTAAATAAATAAATAAATAAATAAATAAATAAAAGGAGTGGAAAAGGGGATCTTTAATTGTATGCCAGGTTAAAAAAAGTGTGTTTTCAGCTGTCGTTTAAAAATGTCTCCTGAGTCCACCTCTCTAATACCTTTTGGCAGGAGGTTCCACAATTTTGGCGTGTAGTGGATGAAGGCAGCTTCCCCAATTTTCTTCTGGGGAACCTTTGGTACATTTAAAAGACCTGCCTCAGAGGACCTAAGGGCTCGTGAGGGGACATAGGACACCAGGGACTCTAAAATGTATGGGGGTGCTAAGCCATTAAGAGCCTTAAAAACAAGTGACAAAATTTTTAAATCAACTCTAAAAGACACAGGGAGCCAGTGCAGTGCAGCCAGGACAGGGGTTATATTCTTTCTCTTCCTTGTTTTCGTCAATAGCCTAGCTGCAGAGTTCTGAATCAGCTGCAGCTTCTCAATTGTCTTATTAGGAAGGCCAGTAAAGAGAGCATTACAGTAATCAAGTCTGCTTGATATAAAAGCATGAATTAGCCTCTCGGCATCCTGCTGGGTTAAAAACGATCGTACCTTGGCTATATTTCTCAGGTGGAAGAACGCTGTTTTGGGCACCTTATTTATGTGAGATTTAAAATTTAAGTCCACATCCAGAACTACACAGAGGCTTGTTACTTCCGATTTAATATGATTGGCAAGATTCCCTAGCCTTTTTGAGATTATATCCCTTTTATTCTTGGGGCCAACCAAGAGAATCTCTGTCTTATCCTCATTTAGTTTCAGAAAGTTATTGTTCATCCATTGGTTAGTTGCAGATAGACAGGCAGTCAGGGAGTATAAGGCACTCAGATCGTTCGGTTCCACGGAAATGTACAATTGCGTATCGTCAGCATAACTATGAAAGATAACATTGTGTTCTCTGATAATATTACCTAGGGGCAGCATGTATATTGAAAAAAGGAGGGGGCCAAGACAGCTTCCTTGTGCGACCCCGAAGGAGACGTCATATCTCTGACTCCTAAACTAATATAGAATTCCCTCTCTGTAAGGTATGTTCGGAACCAGTTTACGACTCGTTCAGAGAGGCCAACCCACTTTTCGAGATGATCTACCAGGATGCTATGGTCGATGGTGTGAAAAGCTGCACTCAGATCTAAACGAATGATGACTGAGACCTTGTTTGCTGCAAGAAGTCTAAGATCGCTAACTATTTTGGTTAGTGCAGTCTCTGTGCTGTGGTTAAATCTAAAACCAGATTGGTATTTCTCCAAAGTATTATTCTCATTTAAAAAGTTGTTTAATTGATTAAAGACTACTTTCTCAAGTATCTTGCTCATGTAGGGTAAATTGGATATCGGCCTGTAATTACTTACGACATTGTAGTCTAAATTTGGTTTCTTCAGTAGTGGTTTCACAACAGCGGTTTTGAATGCGTTGGGTAAAATTCCAGTCTCTAGAGATGTGTTAATTATTTTTAGGACTGGTGTGCAAACACTATTCACAACCTTTTCAAAAAATTTTGTAGAGACGGGGTCGAGGCAGCAGGTTGACGATTTACTCGGTGCTATAATTCTGTCAAGATCTGCATCAGAGATACTGTTAAAATTCCTCATGGTTGCCGGCTTGTTACAGGGCAAATCATGTGGGATACTAGTATTTCTAACTATACCAGCTCTAATGCTTGTTATTTTATCATTAAAAAATTGTGCAAATTCCTCACATTTTCAGCCAGAGGTCAGGCTAAGAATCTCAGAGTTTGATTTAATAATCGATCGATAGTTAAAAAGAGTACTCTAGAATTCTTGCTATTATCCGTGATGATCTTTGAAAAGTGGGTTTTTCTTTCCGAGCGAATAGCCTTGTTCTAAATACTAATCTGCTCCTTAAAAATGCTGAGGTGAATCTCTAATTTAGTTTTCCTCCATTTACCTATATTGACTTTCATTTGCCAGGTTTCCACCCACTTCTTGATTTTGTTTTTATTTTCTTGGATTACTTTCGTAGATTCCAAACTATTAGCTGGGCCTCCCAGTTTTGTATCATCTGCAAATTTAACTAAGTGTACTTTCGATGTCCCTGTCAGGCAGTGCGTTTACATGCACAGTTGAAATCGATCTATATTAACCTCTTAGCGCAAAGCCCCTAGTGGTCGATTTCAGTCGGACTACAATGTTTACATGATTTTTAAAAGTCTGATTTTAACCGGATGAAACAGTATTCAAACATCATGTAACCCCACTGATGGTCATTGATATAAATGAGGAAGAACAGTGGTCCCAGCACCGATCCTTGTGGGATTCCACTTACCATAGTACCGTACTCAGATAACATCCCTCCAACTACTCTTTGTGTTCTACTTGTAGCCTGTTCCGAACCTACTCGGAAATGCATTCTGTAATTTCTGCTGTCTTCATTTTACTAATAAGTTTCTCTTGTGGTACCTTATCAGATGCTTTTTGGAAATTTTATATAGTAGTAAGTATATAATATCAAGCCTTGTTATAGTCAAAAAACTTGGTAGCTTCTTCAAAGAAAGGTTTGTTAGGCATGACCTTCCCTTGCAAAAAACATGCTGGCTATCTCTTTGGATGTTGTTATTTTGAAGAAACAATAATAACTTGTTTGTAATGATATATCCCAGTATTTTACATGCTTTGCTAGGCTTTGCTTTGACAGGCCTCTAGTTTCCTGGATGAGTATGGTCCCCCTTTCTTATATATTGGTATTATATTACCCTGCTTCCTGTCCTCTGGGATTTCTCTAGTTTTTTAAGACTGTCTAAAAATACCTGCCTGTGGTTTAAAGATGATCTCACCTAACTCCATGAACACCCTTGGGTATGTGCCATCAGGACCTGCTGCTTTATTTGTCTTTAGTTTATCAATATCCCCAAAGACATTCTGAGTACTGAATATGCGTTCCAGTCTATTAGTAACCTCATCTGTAGTAAAACTCAAAGTAACTACAGTTGAGGCCAAATGTTTACATACACCTAGGTTAAAGACAACTCAATTTTTCACAACTCCAGAGTATCTACTTTATTTCCATAAGAGGTCATTTCAAAGTAATAGCTAAGAGGCAGATTTATTTCAGCTTACGTACTATATCATATTTTCTGTGGGTCAGACGTTTGCATGCACTCTGTTAGTATTTGGGGGCATTGCCTTTTAATTGCTTAACTTGAATCAAACGCTTGGGGGAGCCTTCCACGAGCTTCTCACAATACTTTGTCGGAATGTTTTCCCATTGCTCCAGACAGAACTGGTGTAACAGTCAGCTTTGTGGGCCTCCTTGCTAGGATGCGCCTTTTCAGTTCAGTCTCTAAATTTTCTATGGGATTCAGATCAGGGCTTTGTGATGGCCTCTCCAAAATGGCTTTGTTGTCTTTAAGCCATTTTGTTACAACTTTGGAGTTTTGCTTAGGATCATTGTCCTGTGACCAAGTTTTAACTTTCTAGCTGATGTCTTGAGGTGTTGCTTCAGTATTTCTAGATAATCCTCCTTCCTCATGATGCCATCTATTTTCTGAAGTGCACTAGTCCCTTTTTCAGCAATACACCCCCACAACATGATGCTGCCACCCCCATGCTTCACAGTTGGGATGGTGTTCTTCGGGTTAAAAGTCTCACCCTTTTTCCTGCATACATTGCGCTGATCATTATGGCCAAACAGTTTTTGTTTTATCTGACCAGAGAACAATTCGTTTGAATCACCAAGTAGTCTACAATTAACAAAGAAAGAACACCTGTCTGTTATCTACCGTGTTAGCTTTCAGAATAACCAGCAAAAAAAAAACCTGCACTTCAATTTTGTTTACAATATACGCATTATGTTTGCCATGAATACGAGTGTGGAGAAAGAAGTGCATGTATCCGCAAATAATGTTGATTAAAAATGTGCACAATTTCGTACTGCAAATGAAAATAAATGTAAGGCTATAAGGCCTAGGCTACTCGCTAAAACTGCCTATTTGGGGAGAGCTGCTTATATATGACACTATTGAGTAGCCTACATTGTGGATTAATTGTATTGATACTCAAGGAAAATCGGGAAGATTCCATCACTGCTTAGTGATTAAAACGGATTTTTCTAAATCGCATTTATCATTTAATCTCCCTAACACAATGCGAAGAAGCTGTGTCCCTTTCCAATTGATTAGTCAGATGTTTGCATGCTTGTTATTTGAGATCAATGATTAGTTTAAAGGAAAGTTTTGCGCCTCACCAGTTTAAGAAAGATGGATAAAGGAGGAAGAAAGTGAGGACAAGAGGATGACCGATTATTTTCGTGGGTAAAAAAAATTCTCAGCATTAATGACACTCAAACTTGAAATATATTATGTAAAAGCTTGCATCAATAGTATACATTCTTTTTAAAATATTGTTTTCCTTAATTACAATTATGTGCACAATACATTAAAGGTACAACTATTTTGAGCTGAGACATTCATTGGTTTGTACCTTTTTTCACCCATCTCCCACCAGATTTCAGGGTCCACCCACCTCCCAAATCCCAGTTTAACCCCTGGATGTAGGATTCTCTTAATGGTGGATGTAGATACTTTGGCACCTGCTGCCTCCAACTTCTTCACCAGTTCTGTTGACTCTTTCAAACCAAAGTTTGTTCAGCCCTGGGAGTTAATTAGTGCCTCCTTCCTGAACGATGCAGTGTCTGTGTGTTCCCAAGATTTTTACAGATGCTCGTGGTAACTTCAGTTGTTTTGAAATTGTTTCTAAGGAGGAACCAGACTTGTGGAGGTTCAATTTTTTTTCTGAAGTCTTTGCTGAATTGCTTGGATTTTCCCATGGTACCAAGGGTGAAAAGGCAGTGGCTCTAAAGGTGGGCCCTTGTATACAGCCACAGGTGCCAATTATCTGCCAATTAACTCCTAATTAAGACATTTGGCCAATCAGAAGCTTCTAAAAAGTCATTGCATCAGTTTCTGGAATCTTCCAGACTGTTTATAGAGACTGTCAACTTGGTGTATGTAAACCTTTGACCCACTGGATTTCTGATTTTACTTTCCACAGTTCTTTTTTAACCTTAGTTTATTACAATATTCAGCCTTCTTACTCTCAGTGCTGTTGTAACTATAAAACTATACCAGTTAGTTTTTATATATTTTGGCAAATTAATAGGGGCTTCTTTTATTAAATCCTATTTTTTATTGTTAAATTCTGGCCTTAGAGGAGGCCCTGTTAATTTGCCAAAATATATCAAAACTAACTGCAGAATGATCACTTGTCCCAAGTGGCTCAATTATCTCTACGCTGCAAATTCTGTCAGGATCATGACGTAGCGCCAGACCCAGAATTGATTTTCCTCTTGTAGGTTGACTGACATAGTAGCCCAAAAAATGTTATTTATAACATGTAAAAATTATACCACACTTTTTCCTTGTCCTGTCATCAATTCCCAGTTAATTGCAGGTTAATTGAAGTCACCCGTAATAATAGTCTCACCTTCCTGACAAGCCTGTTTTATGTTTCCATTAAGCATTGAAGTCACATTACTGTGTGAAGTTGGCGGCCAGTAACACACGCCGATATTAAGGCCCTTTTCATATTCCCCTAATGAGCTTAATCCAGATATCCTCGCTCAGTATGAGTTGGTCAAATTCTGGAATTACATGCATATTAAGATTTATTTTGCATAGAGAGCTACACCCCCACCTCTTTTACTGGATCTATCATAAGACCTGATATAGAGTTTGTTTTGATTTGTTAGTCGATTCCACCAGGTTTGACTGTTGATTGACCTATCAACAAATTCTCCAATTTAATTAATAATTGTCATTTTCAATAATAACCATTAAATGAAATCACGTAAAATATTTTTAATATGTTGGTTGCATGAAGGTTCTAGTATGCAGTACCACTTGTATTGAGAATTCAAAGTGCTGAACGTTTTAACAAGGGCATTAATGCTTGGAACCTCTGGATTCAGAAAACATTTTTAGTTAATCCTTACTTCCCTGATATATTGGAGGTTCTACTGAGAGAGGTTGTTCTATGGCACGGTAATTTGTGCTATTGAGTAAACTGTGGTAAATCCTAAGACTGTTTCAGAGTTTTCTCTATCAATGGGCTTTAGATTAATTGGATCATTGTGATGTCTCTGTTCTTCTCCTTGCCTCTGTGTCGCCGTTCTTCTCCTTGCCTCTGTCCCTCGCCCCTTTTGACTTGCCAGCATGCTTGGGCCAGTTGTGGCTGGATCAACAATGGCTGGACATGATCATCATCATGAATTTCATCACTTGACAACACTGTGGCCAAAACTTGCCAGGAGGCTTAATGCCATGGAAAAGCTGGATGAGGAGGCATTCTACGACCTGCAGACTGAGCATTTGGATTATCTGATTATCTATCCCCAGATGATGGTGGAACTGAGCGTTTGGCGAAACTAGGAATGAAATCATATTTTGAAAAAAGACAATATTTACTTTATCTTTGTCAGGCAAAGCAGGCACAGGTTGAGGTAAACCAGATGTGGAGACTGGTTTGAGCAAAACATCACTAAGTTTCAAGCTACTGCTAAAGCAGTACAAATAGTGCATGAAGGCCCAGTGGATAACTCTGGTCTTACCACAACTCAGGAACTCCCCCCCTCCAGGGACAGCTTTGTGAGCTTCATCACACCACCCCTCGCAGAGGATGCTACCTCACCCACTGTGGACTGTCCTTCTCCCCTTTATGGATCCAGGGAACTTCTCACAGCTGCGCAGGCAGAAGTGGTATGCTCTGTAGTTTGTCACATTAGTCCTCGCAGAGAATGCTGCACCACCCACTGTGAATTCTCCTTCTCCCCTTGATGGATCCAAGGAACCTCTGGCAACTGCGTAAGCAGAAGTGGTGTGCTCTGTAGAGTTTGTCACATAAGTCCTTGCAGAGAATTCTGCACCACCCACTCTGGGCTCCCCTTCTCCACTTTTTGAATCCAGGGAACCTCCAGCAGCTGCGCATCAGCTCCCACAGAGAATGTTGCACCATCCCCCGTGGGCACTACCGCTGACAACACCCATCCTCCCACCATGTCTGTAAAGCCACACAGTAGGGCCCGTACTGACAGTGAGGGTTCCAATGGAAGACACATGCCTCTGTTAGAGCTTCAAAGGGACCCCATTGGAAACAGACCAGGAAGCCAACCCCCGGCTGTTTTATAACCCTATCACTGTCTCTGACAGAGTGTTGTTGTGCTCTCCAAAGCAAGAGGATTAGAACCCAGTTGGGACACCAGCCTCCCACACCCTGGTCTCCGCAGTCTTGGGTTATCACACCTCTAAGGTTCACACACAGACGTCGTCCAGGAACGGTATGAAAGCCTCTTCCCGATATCTGAAGTGGTGGGACAGTGATGAACAAGGATGCCTACCAAGGATCGTCACCCCATCTGCTCAGAAAGGATGCACATGCAATTACTGGAAAAGGCCCATGCTAGAAATAATGGGAATGGAGACAGGCATAGTTAATGAGGATCCACTTATGGAAGAAGCATGATGGAAGGATGTCTCCTGTCATCTTTCAGGTTTGCAGAACTGTTCTCTACTGCCAAAGTACTGCCAGTAACTAAAGTGATGTTCTTGGAAATAAAACTGGCAGCTTCCCACCACATCCTTATCACCACCTTAAAACATGGAACCATGTGTGGCAAGAAATCCCTTTCCCACAGTATAGGTGCCCTCCAAGGTTGTTTGTGCCTACCAATGGACATATCTGCCCTGTGCATGGGTTTAATTGGACTGGCAGTCCTGTCCATTGTAAACTCAGTTGAGAAAGTTCCCCTAAATGGACTGATTGTACTTACCACATTAATTATTCTCTGTTCACATGCTCCTGTGGGTGAGAAGGCCTAAATGTCAAAGTACCACAGTCCTCTCCTGCCATCCTCTGAATGACACCCACAGAGGCAAGTGCCATTGGAGCTGCCCTAAATGACTACTGTCTGCAATTCCACCTGACTGGACCCCGGCTATAGGAGCCAAAAAGGATTCTGATAGGGAATATGTCTCTTCACCCCCTCTGCAATTAAGAGATTCCCACCACAATTTTTCACCTCTGGGTCGTCCGCCTTCCAGTTACAGGAGACAGCCCCTGCACACAGTATGGACACTGTTGGCACTGTTGGACACTGAACATTTTAACAAGGGCATTGACAGTTGGAACTGCTGGATTCGGAAAACAAAACTATTTTTAATTCATCCTCACTTTGCAGACAATAGCTTTATTTTTTTTTGAGGTGAACTGCCCCTTTAATTTATGATTATCAGTCTGGCCTGTTCAATTGCCAAGATGGACCTCAATCTATTTTTTAAAGAATAGGTTGCTAGACTCACCCATTTATTCCTTTTTTTATTTCAGTGTATATTGACTGAGGTTTTAGAAACTATACATGACTAATCATATAGCCTAATTTTCTTTGCATGCAACATAGTTTTTTGCATGAGCAGTTATAAGTTTTACCACTATGACCAGCTGTGAGTCATTTGTTTACCACTCTTACTGGATGTCTCTTGTGTGTAATCTGTTGGTCCCTGTTCTCTGTGACTAGGTGAGGATGTGGTGGACCTGACGTGTGAGGCTTCAGAGGCTGCTGTGGTCGACCTCACTAACAATGACTCTGTGGTGGTGAGTTCAAGCCCTTTCTCCCTTTGCGTATATTCTTTAAATGTTGCGTACATGGACACATTCTCTATAAGCTTGCCTAACCACATCTTTCTGTTTTCCATACTCTGTCTAGCTTGTTGATGAAGGTAAGCTATTGGTCCTCTCCTGTATTGCAAAAGCCACTACAAATCTACAAATCCCATTGGGGGGGCGGGGCAGGGGGAGAGACACAAATCCACTATTCTACATGAAGCTTGGCCATATCCATGCCATATGATTCTGCTTTATACAAATGACAATATACAGGAGATAACTGCAATGTTCAGAAAAGCCGGGGGTGATTTAACCACCCCACAGTGAACTGCTTGTGTATTTGTCTGTTCCAAACTGTCTGCCTCAGGTCCTCAGGTCAGGCATGGGGAAAGCTGTGAGAGCTACATTCTAAGCAGTGATGAGGAGGAAGAGGTGAATGTCAGCAGCAGTGCATCTTTCCTGTCTTCACTGGAGGCTAACAGCGCAGAGAGGTTGGCCTGTCCTTTGTCTGGGACTAAAAAACAGTAATGAATCACTTGCATGATAATGTCTGTGTTAAACAAAATGGATTTAACAGACAACTAAACAGAGCTTGAAACGGCCCCAAAACTTTCATCCTGACCCTATGTGATCACACATTCTTTTCAGCCTGAGCCCCACCAGAGCCCGCATGCAGAATTTTCAAAGCTTGAGCCAGTTGGTGTGTCAGTAGAGTAGACGCCCCTTGGTTTGAGGTATCATCCATGTTTTGTTTGGAAAAGATGTATTTCATGTCTGGGTATGAACAGTGGATGGTGCACGGGGGAAGGCTAATGCTGTGTACTGTCATAATGTTGATGTTCCTGTTTTACAGCTACCATACTGGCAGGGTATCGCTACAATTAGCAAGTTTGTTTATATGTATGACTTTGGGCTTGTTTGTTTTGGGAAGTTTCTTTCAAATGGTTCAGTGATGCTTCACAATAATTGTACTTGTGCAGTGCTACCAGCTGTTTGAATACTAGTAGCCTAGTTCTGCGCACATAACTGAGAAATGGGAAAAAGGTGCTGGTCTCCCATGAACATCAGGGCTTTCTTGTGTTGTAAGCACTTTTCCAAATTATCTGGTGATTACTTGAGGATTTATGAGTCTAGAGAGCTATTAAGTCTATATATAAGTTTATATATTTGTTTGTGGGTTTGGCAGATAAAAATGATAAATTAGGGGCTGCTGGATGGTTTACGTAACATAACATAATGACGAGAACAGGCCATTCAGCCCAGTAATGCGTGCAATTTTCCTGACTAAATTAGTGCTCTGATTACCTACAGACTAGATAGTATCTAACACTCAGTGCGTTTACTTGCCCAGTGGAAATCGCTATGTAAATAGCTCGATTTGGCTAAAGATGAGATTTAATTGGATTATTGTCGTTGTCCAAATATACATGACTTGAAAAGAATCGAATTATTGACGGAGGTGTGTCTGACTAAGGACTCCTGCTTCCTCCAATTTTGTCCAACTTTTCTGAATAGTTCGTCATTCCGCGTTTTACTTCCATCCATGTATTTTAGGATATTTAACTCCTTTAGTTGCGATAGCATGAAGTTGGTCTCCTCGTCCATCCAGAAATGTGTTTTATTCACCATGATACTAGGGAGGGCAAAACGGAGCTTTAGAATGTCGCCAGCAGTGTATGCACGTGAGCTCCACAACGTATTTCTCACAGAAAAGGTCGTTTGTCACCTTTTTTTTAAAAGTTCATTACAGTGGTGATAGAACTGACAATAATTAAGTGGTACTGTGCTGTTAGCCTTTATTGACCCCGTACAAAGTTAATGTGAAGTAGCTAGCACAATGGGACAGCACTAACCCATAAAAATGTACTTTGAATGGTAGCCTACTTGCTCAATCAAACGGTAAATGTGAAAAAACATTCGTTTATAGTCAGCGGCACCGACATTTTCTGTCACACCTTCAATAAACGGCAAAAGTCCCAGTAGAAGATTGAATTAAATCTTTTAAAGTTATATATTTTCTGAAACGTTGTCGATTCCGCTTGGCCACAGTAGTTGCTATGTAAATTACGGAACATGCGCAGAACACCTAGTCCAATTTTATCTGCAGGACCGTGATGTTGCCTTGATGTGCTCCTTGAGGTCCAGTTGGTCATCCAGGACCACCCCAAGCTCTTAGCAGAGTGAGAGGCAGTCACTGTGGTGCCATCAACCGTGATTGAGAGCTCGCGTAGTAAGGAGGTCTTGTATGGGAAGAAGAGCAGCTCAGTTTTGTTGAGGTTGAGCTTCAGGTGGTGGCTGGCCATCCAGGTGGAGATGTCAGCCACCCAGGCAGGAAAATATCTTATCATCGACCTGTGAGGCCGAGGGGGGGAAAGAAAAGAAGAGTTGCATGTCATCTGCATAACAATGATAGGAGAAGCCATGTGAATTAATAACTGAACCAAGAGATTTGGTTCAGTTATTACATATTCACTCTGTGGTAGCAGTAAAAGAAAAAACTGAATCCGATGAAATGTCATCAATGATTTTTGTAATTTCCTGGAAAAAATATTATTGAGGACTTCTGTGCATGGTGAAGTCATATGTTTGCTGATAGACCTAGCTGACATCGTTTTCTGGAGTAAAACAGAAGAGGAGGGAACTACAACATTCATTTACTGTCTCTGTCTCTATCTACTGCACACATAACATTTCATCATCACTGTGTGAGTATTACTGCTCAAAATATTTCGGTTATATACGTTATTTTTGAAATTGAGTGCCTTTAAATAGTTTAGTGGTATTTAATAATGAGGATATTTCACACTGTAATGTAAGTGTCCATTGATAGTTTAGTAGTTTTTGTGATGCATGTAACAGTGATGACGTTAGTATTGTAAATGGTAGAAATGTCTTGCTTGATTTAAGCCATTTTTCAAGTCTCTGTGGAGTTATAAAGCTTTAAATAGGGTACCCCCTAAATGGGCAAGGATTTGCCAGATTTGGAATGTGTTCTAAGGGGTTAAAAATGATGACACCTAACTCTTTGAGTACACTTGGGTATATGCTAGACTATTAGTAACCTCTTCTCTAGTAAAACTCTCAACAAATTAACTATTCCAGGCATCAGCAATATCTTTATTCTTACAACCCCGATTTCAAAAATGTTGGGATGATAAATGGAATGCAAATAAAAACAGAAAGCAGTAGTTTGTAAATTTACTTTGACTCGTATTCACACAAAAACAGTATAAAGACAAGGTATTCCAAGGCTCCAGAGTGCGACCAACAATCTGTAAAGTGCAACTAAACATTTTCATTGGTCGCACCGGTGCGCCTGACTTTTAGCAGGTCTGTCTCTGTGTGTGTATGTGTGTAGCGTTATTTTTTTTTCCCCATCCGCATTCTGCGAAGACACGCCACCTACTATGCCTCCGATTGGCTCTCACCCTGATATTCTTCTTCACTGAATGCGGGTGGTTGAAAAAAAAGCTTGTGCGTATTAGTACGGAAGCCGAGAGCGGCCTTGTATGCATATTTATTTTTTTATCCAATTTTCTCGAAATCACAAATTATTTTGTTTTCTCAAGAAAACAAATAATGATTTCCACTAGATCACGACATAATTGTGTAATTTCGACTTGAGACTGGCTTGAGGCAACAGTAAACCAAGGCAATGTCGGAGGAAGGAAGTTGGGTAAAGTTGGAAATATATTCACAGATTCGAACTTCCCGGATCAATAACTCATAAGCGAAACGTTGTTAAAACACAAACGACACCTCTTTAGTACCGTAGTAAAGTAGACAACGAGCTACAACCTAATTTTAGGCGAAACAAGCCGTCCTCCGAGCTGAACAAATAACATTGGTCTCTATGTACAGTCGGCTGTGAGACAGACATGGTCTAGAAAGTGCAACACCGAAAAGAAGTACTACAAAAATATTCAGTAACTTCACTCTTATACATTGTAGCGTCCCCAAAATCACTTCACACATCAATGGTCTCCTGTTGGTTATACTACAACACTTAGTTTGTAAAAATGTGCTTTTACATAATTTTGGGGAATTTTTATTGGGAAATTTATTCAATAACTTCACTCTTATGATGGTGTAGTACCATCAAATTCAGTTCAACCTCCGGGAGCAGTGCACACTTTTGTTTGAGTTATTTGAGTTTGATTTATTTATTTGAGTTTGTCAAGCACTTTAAACATCAGCACTTTTTAAGTTTATTTTTTAAACAAGTGAGGTAATTGCGATTTCTTGTTTATGCTGTGATTTAAATAAAGAAAAAAAAGTTTATCTGCACCTTTATTCCTGTTTACAAGCATTTACATAATGTGTTAAGACATTACCAATGTGTATGGGAACTGACAAAAAAGGTAACGCTTAAAATGTATTATTGCGGCGCCAAAAGGCGCGGTGAAAAATTTTGGGTGCACCTAAATTATGTGCTGGTGCACCTAAATGAAAAAGTTAGACGCATCAGTGCAACCAATGTAAAAAGTTAGTCTGGAGCCCTGTATTTCATGTTTTACCTAATGAACTTCATTGTTTTTTGAAGATTTACGTTTATTATGAAATGTATGCCGGCAACACGCTCCAAAAAAGTCGAGACAGTCGAGTGTTTATCACTGTGTAACATCACCATTTCTTCTAATAACACTTAAGCGTTTTGGCACTGAAGACACCAGTTGGTTAAGTTTAGCAAGCGGGATTTTCCCCCATTTTTCCACTATGCAGATCTTCAGCTGCACAATTGTATGGGGCCTTCATTGGCATTTTTTTCGCTTCATAATGCACCACACATTCTCAATCTGAGACAGGTCAGGACTGCAAGCAGGCCAATCTAGCACCCGCACTCTGCTTATGCAGCCATGAACTTGTAATCTGGGCAGAATGTGGTTTGGCATTGTCCTGCTGAAAAATGCAGGGACATCCCTGGAGATTACGGGATTACAAGTCTGGATGGCAGCATATATAGCTCCAAAATTTGTACATATCTTTCTGCATTAATGGTGCTCGCACAGATGTGCAAGTTACCCACGCCACGGGCACTGACACACCCCCCATACCAGGCTTTTGGACCGGACGCAGATAACAGCTTGGATGGTCCTTTTCCTCTTCGGCCCGGAGAACACAACGACTGTTCTGTCCAAAAACTATTTGAAATGTTGACTCGTCGGACCATAAAACATGCTTCCACTGTACTACTGTCCATCTCAGATGAGACCGAGCCCAGAGAAGTCAGCGGCACTTCTGGATAGTGTTGATGTATGGCTTCTGCTTTGCATAGTAAAACCTTAACTTGCATCTGTAGATGTAGCGGCAAATGGTGTTGACTGACAAAGGTTTACTGAAGTAATCCCGAGCCCATGTTATGATATCCATTAGAGACGCATGACTACTTTAAAGTAGGGATCGGAGATCACGCGCATTCAGAAGTTGTTTTCAGCCTTGCCCTTACGCACCAAGATTTTACCGGATTCCTTTAATCTTTTAATTATATTGTGCACTGTAGAGGGTGAAATGCCCAAAATCCTACTGATTTCTCATTGGGGAACGTTGTTCTCAAAGTGCTGGATTATTCGCTGATGCATCTGTAGGCAAATTGGTGAGTCTTGACCCATCCTTGCTCTTGAAGGACTAGACCTTTCTTGGAGGCTCCTTTTATATTATGACAGGATTGCCTCACCTGTTTAACATCACCTTGTTGTTTCAACTTGTCACATCGTTATTAGTCCTAAATTGCCCCTGTCCAAACTTTTTTGGAATGCGTTGCAGGCATAAATTTCATAATAAACGTATATCTTCAAAACCTGAAATACCTTGTCTATATAGTGTTTTGTTTGAATACATGTCAAAGTAAATTTACAAATTAGTGCTTTCTATTTTTATTTGCATTTCATTTACCATCCCAACTTTTTTGGAATTGGGGTTGTAGAATGCACTGCTCCTTCTTCCTTTGTGATGCACCTCATACCCTCTTTGACTTCCTTTTCCTACTACAGTATTGAAAAAAATGTTTTAGATTACTTTTTGCATCTTGGGCAATTTGCCTTTCAAAGAGCCTCTTGGCTTCTCTTTTTTTTAAACCTTAGAACATATTACCATATTCAGCCTTATTGCTTTCAGTGCTGTCATTTTTATACATCTTATACGCTTTTTTTTGCCATCTAACTGTCCCGTATGGCTTTGTTCATCCACTGGGGAGACCACTTCTTCAATGGAATTTTCCTTACATTTGGGATAAATTACATCATGTGCCTCTAGAATAACCCTTTTGAACCTGTCCCACTTTTCATTCTTGCAGTTAAGAAGTTGTACCCTATCAATATTACTTACATTTTCTCGCATCTTGTTGACATTGACTTGTCTAAAATAAAAAATTCTGGCCATAAAGGAGGCCTTGTTAATTTACCATAATACATCAAATCTAACTGCAGAATAATTGCTAGGCAAGTGGCTCAATTACCTCTGTTACAAGTCCGGATCATTACATAGCACCCGATCCAGAATTGATTTCCCTCTTGTAGGCTGATTGACATACTGTGCCAAAAAAGGTCACTTATAACATAAAAAACGTTTTACTCATTTTTTCCTTGTCCTGTCATCAATTCCAAATTAATATCAAGGTAATTGAAGTCACCCATAATAATAGTCTCGCGTTCCTGACAAGCTTGTTTTATGTTTCCAAAGAGCATTGTGTTCACACTACTTGTCTGAACCTGGCGGCCGGTAACACACGCCTACCATAAGGCCCTTTTTATGTTCCCCTGTGAGCTTTACCAAGATATCCTCTCTAGGCATATGCTGGTCAATTTCTGGAATTTTCTGCACATGTAAACTTTCTTTTACATAGGGAGCTACTCCCCCACCTCTCTTACTGGATCTATCCTTCAAAATAAGTTTGTACCCCTCTATATTATATTCATCCCCATCCTCCTTCCCAAGCCATGTCTCTGTAATCCCATCTATGGCATAATCCCCACTATTCATAGCAGTCTCACATTCCAAAAATTTACTTTTTTATACTTCTAGCATTTAAATAAAGATATCTCAGATTATTACCTCTACTCATATATTGTTCCCTCACCCCCCGCCGTCCCACGTCACCATTACTATAACTTTGCATTACAAAGACTTCATTAGTGTTCACAGTATTATAGGAAGCCCTGACAGCTTCCACCCAGACCGTCTGCACTTCCCTACTATTTTCACTTCCTGACCTCCCTGCCCCCCATGTTCCTCGTTTAAATAATCATATGCTATCTTCAGACCTGGGTCAAAATACGTATTTGTTTTGGATTCAAATAATTTTCTGTACTCTCTATTGATCTTGCCTGGTGTAATTGAGCCTGCCAATATGACCAGAAGGTGGGGTTTGTACTTTTTGAGAGTATTTCATTGGTTCTAATACAACAAACAATCAGTAAAGCATAGAAAAGTATTTGAATTCAAAACAAATACGTATTTGACCCAGCTCTGGCTAACTTATATTTACACTGGCGCAGTTCAGCAGTACCCCTCAAGTTCAAGTGCAGCCTGTCGTGCTTGTACAGGTCCCAGTGCCCCATAAATCTGTACCCCTTTTTCCTACAGGTGTTCCTCTGCTTGCACGTGGTACCGGTAGTATTCCAGAAAAAAACTACTGTGGAGGTTCTGCTCCTAATCTGCCAGTGCTCCACAAATTTGTTCTGCAGAACCTCAAACATACCCTTACCTATGTCATTGGTTCCTACATGAACCATAGCCACTGCATCCCTCCCCACTCTTTGTGAGATTTTCTACCTGGGCGCCAGGCAGGCAGCACACCATACGGGATTCCTTTTCCTTTCCTGTTAAGTCACTGTTCTACTTGCATGGTTTGGAATTGAATCACAACTGTGCAAGTGACAACTAGCCCATAACACACAGGGCAAAACGTAATTGAAGGTAGTGGTAGGGTTAGCATGGGTTCATTCGGCTTGGATCTGTGTCTCAAAGCTCTTTCTACCTCCGAATGAAACTTAAAGGCTAGTCTTTAAGCCTATCCTTCTTCTGCAGGGCCACTCCAGGAACCATCAGCTGCCCAGTCTGCTTGGACACCTATGGAGAGGTAAGTCCTCTGTGCTGCTGAAGTTCTTTTGTTTGGCAGAGGAAGCTGCAGGTCACATTATTATGAATGCTTATTATGATAATCGCTGCCAAAAATATAGCAGTAATGACAGGCAATTTTTATTCTTTCATTTATTTTACAAGACCCTTTCAAGGTGGAAAACTTTGCGGAGAAGTGTTTTGCTTTTGGGAAAAAATTGATTCATATCAGGTGGTAGGATTACAGCTCAAAATAACTAATGGTGTTTTATTCTTTATGATTTATTTTTACAATATATTTCAAGGTTTTTAATAAAATTTTAAAAAATAAGTGAGCAAATCTTTTCCCCGTTTTCCATGGCATTTATTATTAGGGAGCATTTTCTTTTAGGCCTCATACTTGGAGGTATGCGAGTTTATAAAGATGAAGAAACATTCATTTCCTTTACAAAATTACCAGACATTTGGTCATTTTACCAGACACTATTTTTTTGCACAATATGAAAATGAAAGTTGCAGAATTGCAGGAGTATGTTTTGTGAACATTTTTTTTTAAATTTTACGATGAAATCGATTTTGCAATGTGAAAATTAACGAACAATAGTAATTATAATATTTTTTGTGTAACAAAGGGCTACCAGCCATTTGCCACGATCATCAAGCTTCCACTTTTCATTAAACCGTAAATTTTTTTTACCCTTGCTTTGTTCTCCTTCGACGGTAGTTTTTTACCCCAGCGATGTGCCACATCTTTTTCAACGCTTGAATAGCATCATAATTTTTGGCTATCATTTTCACAGACACGTATTTAACAATACCGCTCTAGCAGGTGTTAGGACTGGTGAAGAAAGTTAGACTGCCAAAATGTCAAATCAGAGTAGCCTGACAAATGCAAGTATTTGTGGGAGTTGAAGGCTCGTATTCCGAAGCTATGCTGTCTAACCACGTCCATGTATGTTTCATCAGTTTATTTGGCAACTTGATTTCTGCACGACAATGTGTCTGGTAAATTCCCATTTCCCCGACACCAGAGATGGCAACCTCCAGGGATGAGTGTGTAGTGACAGGTGTCAAAAAGTGTAGTTTGCCAAAAAAAAAATTGTAGTTTTTACCATACTGATGCAAAGACTGCCAGCAGCCATACCACCATGCACTCTGCTCCTGCCCACCGGCTGAAGCTAAGCAAGTGTGGGCTTGATTAGTACTTGGATGGGAGACCACCAGGGAATACTGAGTTGCTGCTGGAAGTGGTGTTTGTGGGCCAGCAGGGGGCAATCTTTCCTCTGGTCAAATAAACCCCAATGCCCCAGTGCAGTGACGGGGACACTGTGCTGTAGGAGATGCCGTCTTTCGGATGAGAAGTTAAACCGAGGTCCTGTCTCACTGAGGTCACTAAAGATCCCATGACACTATTCGCAAAGAGGTTCCTCGGTGTCCTGGCTAAAATCCCAGATCTGGCTCTCGCAAAAAAACTTGCCACCTAATCATCCCGATTTAATTGGCTAAAAAAAATGTCCTCTCCCTCCAGTGGAGCTGCTCAGTGGCCAACAATAGAGGATTGTGATTGTACTGGGCAGCTCCCAGGTGTGAATGTGTATGAGTGTGAAGGGTGTTGCTGCAAAAGAGCATCCGTGCTCAGTGAACCTACCCTGGGTAAATAGAGGTCAAATAAAAACCATTTTAAAAAGAAAGACTAAATGCTTTAAACCTACTGGCCCAGTAAGCCCTTTTGTTTAATAGGAACACTGACTACAAATCCATTCTTGAGCTATTAAAAAAAAAACTGAATTTTTTAAATTTTTTTAATCTCTGCCAGGCGAGAGCCTGGGGGGGATTATGCGTTTGGTTGTTTGTGTGTGTGTTTGTGTTTGTGTATCTGTCCGTAGTTATCTCGCATACTACTGGGCCGATCAGTGTAATACTTGATGTGCATGCTGACAGCAGGCCAAGGACCTATTTTGCAAATATGAATTTGAATCAGGGGTGCCCAATGCATCAATCGAAGAGGCCATACTGGTATATCACTTATCATTTAACCACTTTGCGCAAAGCCCCTAGTGGTCGGCACGCCAGCGTGCCTAGATTGCTCAATTCAGACATTCAGTGCTCCTGCAACCAAATTGTGTTGACAACACAAACTCAGTGTTCTAGCTGTATTAGTTGACGATTCAGCACAACTATGCCGAATATGGAGTTTCGCAGTGCCACCATGGTCGTGCTGGTTGTGCATTTACCAAGCACCCCCTCCCGGCAGTCTCATCTGTAACTACTCCCCCCCCCCCCCCCCCCCCCCCCCCCACGCATGACACACTGGACAGCACTGTCTATACGGACATACATAATTTCAAGTAGCTTCACCTGGTGCTATTTAAGTGGTGTTCATCTGTGGTTCATTAGTGTGCATCTGATTGTGTCGTCGCTTCTACCGTCCCCCGCGATTCAGATAAGCGTATCTTCACTTTGATTTGTTTCTGCTGTTGCTAGTTAGAGAACATAGTTGTGTGTAATTTAGATAATCTTTTTGTAAACTTGTCTCTACTGTTGCTAGTCAGCGAACTTAGTTGTGCGTTAGCTGAGAATCTCTGTAGTTGACTCGCTGTTGTTAGTTAGTTAAACGCGTTAGTGAAACTGTGTGTGGGGGTTGGTGTTTAACTGCCCGCTATTGTTGAGCTAATTTCAAGTAGCTTCACCTGGTGCTTATCTGCCTTAATTAAGGTGATGCAAGCACGTAATTGTCACCCGGTATTTATAGCTCCAGCGGAGGCTGCCATAGGCAGCCTCGTCGTCAGTTTGTCATGTTTATAAACCCCATCCCTTTGTGCGCGCTGCCTCGCCCCAAATGGTCTATTCACCGCAGGCGCAATTTATCTAACATGATCTACCCACCCTTATCCACACCTCAGGAATTCACCGTCACAGGTGGACTATGGAACTGCCAGTCAGCTGTCAAGAAAGCTGACTTCATTACTGCCTTTGCCAAGACGAAGTCTCTTGACTTCCTGGCTCTCACGGAAACCTGGATCACTCCCGATAACACCGCCACCCCAGCTGCACTGTCTGCGGGATACTCCTTCTCGCACACCCCCAGGGCCTCTGGCTGAGGCGGGGGTACCGGTTTGCTCATTTCCTTGTCCTGGAAGTTCTGTGTCCTCCCCAGTCCTAACCCTACTTCCTCCTCTTTTGAATTTCACGCAATTACTGTAACTCATCCCTCAAAATTTCACATTATTGTTCTATACCGTCCTCCAGGTCCACTCGGCTCTTTCCTGCACGAGCTGGACACTCTCCTGAGCTCCCTCCCTGAGGATGGCACTCCTGCTATTCTTCTGGGAGACTTCAACCTCCCACCAGAGACCTCCCAACTGTCCAGGGTTGCCTCACTCCTCCAGTCTTTCGGCCTATCCCTGTCCTCTTCCCCCCCCACACACAAGGCTGGTAACCAACTAGACCTTGTATTCACCAGAAGCTGCTCCATTCCCCAACTTACAGTGACTCCCCTCCATGTCTCGGACCACTTCTTTCTTTCTTTCCCCCTCTCCTATCTACACCCCCTCAACTCATCCAACAGCTCACCCACAGTAACTTTCAGGAGAAATCTCTCTACTCTGTCACAATCCTCCCTCATCTCCACTGCTCTGTCTACACTTCCCCCTCCTGCGTCTTTCTCTAACCTGCCAGTTGATCTTGCCACCTCCACCTTCAACTCCTGCCTCTCCCAGTCCCTCGACTCACTTTGTCCCCTTGTCTCCAAACCAGCACGCTCCTCACCCCCCTGCTCATGGCTGACTGAGTCACTACGCTCCAGCAGAACATCACTGCGGGCTGCAGAGAGGAAGTGGAGGAAATCCCGATCCTCTGATGACCTGACCGCATATCATACCCTGCTGGCGGCTTTCACATCTGCCCTCACCTCAGCGAAAGCCTCATTTTTCCAATCCAAGATCAGTGCATGTGTCTCTAATCCACGGAAACTATTCTCCACCTTCTCTTCCCTCCTCACTCCTCCTCCACCCCCACCTTCTTCTTCCCTCTCCGCAGATGACTTTCTGGCCGCCTTTGAAGGAAAGGTGGCTACAATCCGGAACTCCTTCGCCCATCCAGTGAGCCCCCCACCCCCCCGGGACAAACCCACAGCCACATTGACCTCCTTCGAGATGCTGGAGGACTCCGATGTATTACAACTCATCACCTCTCACCGTGCAACCACCTGTCCACTTGACCCCATCCCATCTAAAGTTCTCCAATCCATTTCCAGCGAGTTCCTTCCCTATCTGTCCTCTATTGTTAATTCCTCTCTCTCCTCTGGTCACGTTCCCTCTGATTTCAAGATGGCTCGTGTTACCCCACTTCTAAAAAAACCCACCTCAGACCCCTCCGATGTAACAAATTATCGACCCGTATCGCTTCTACCCTTTCTGTCCAAAACCCTTGAACGGGCAGTTCTTAAACAACTAACCCCTTTTCTCCACCAGAACAACTTGCTAGACCCTCACCAGTCTGGCTTCCGATCCGGGCACTCAACAGAGACTGCGCTCCTAGGTGTGACTTGCCACTGCAAGAGCCTCACGCCTCTCCTCTGTCCTGATCCTTCTTGACCTGTCTGCAGCTTGGGATGGGAATCGCCGGGACTGCCCTGTCTTGGTTCGCTTCCTATCTTGCAGATAGGACCTACCAGGTCACCTGGAAGGGGTCTGCCTCTGCTTCTCATCCACTTGTTACGGGAGTGCCACAGGGATCTGTCCTGGGTCCTCTGCTGTTCTCCTTATACACCAGATCTCTTGGTTCAGTAATTAATTCACATGGCTTCTCCTATCATTGTTATGCAGATGACACACAACTCTTCTTTTCGTTTACCCCCCTCAGCCACACAGGTCAATGATAAGATCTCTTCCTGCCTGGCTGACATCTCCACCTGGATGGCCAGCCACCATCTGAAGCTCAACCTCAACAAAACTGAGCTGCTCTTCTTCCCGTGCAAGACCTCCTTACTTCGTGAGCTCTCAATCACGGTTGATGGCACCACAGTGACTGCCTCTCACTCTGCCAAGAGCTTGGGGGTGGTCCTGGATGACCAACTGGACCTCAAGGAGCACATCAAGGCAACATCACGGTCCTGCAGATTCCTTCTGTACAGCATCAGAAGGATTCGACCATACCTGACGACGCACTCCACCCAGCTGCTCGTCCAGGCTACGGTGACCTCTCGCCTTGATTACTGCAACTCTCTCCTTGCAAGCCTGCCAGCTTGTGCCATACAGCCACTTCAGATGATTCAGAATGCCGCTGCCCGACTCATCTACAACCTTCCCAAATTCTCCCACGTCACTCCTCTGCTGCGATCACTCCACTGGCTACCTGTCGCCGCCAGGATCCGGTTCAAAACCCTGACCCTTGCCTACACTGCTGCCAACAGGACAGCCCCCATCTACTTGCAGGACATAATTCGCTTCTACGTGCCTGCTCGACCACTCCGCTCCGCGGAAGCAGGGCGCCTAGTAACCCCTCCCACCCGCCCAAAGGGATCACAGAGCTTCTCCACCCTAGCTCCCCAGTGGTGGAACGAACTTCCCGTCCCTCTCCGAACCTCCCCCTCACTACCCATCTTCCGCCGTGGCCTGAAGACTCATCTCTTCAGACTATACCTAGATTAACCACCACCATGCTGTATATTTCACTCTTTAATTAAAAAAAAAAAAAAAAAAAAAACCCCCTTTTCATGTCACTTGTATTTGTCTTTGTCCTAATACTGTAGCTTATTCTTCTGCCTAGTTGGCTTTGCAGAGGTTAGGTTAGAATAGTGTTCACTGTGTGAACTGTGTTCTTAGCTAGAAATAGCTGTACAAATTAAGTATTATACCTTTCTGAACTTGTGTTCAGCAGTTGCCTACGACCATGATATGCACTTTTTTTGTACGTCGCTTTGGATAAAAGCGTCTGCGAAATAAATGTAATGTAATGTACATGAAAACATGCTTTTACCACTGAAAATTTGCATTCCATCGTAGCAGCAAGATCCAACAATAGCCAAATGTCAGTACAGCTGTGGAAAATGCTGCTCACTGAACAATAAACAAGAGGAATTTTTCAAAAATGATACCATATCATTCTACTGTCAGTATCCGTGACTAAATATGGAATAAATATACACCCTTACCATTGGTTTTATGTGTAGAGATGTCCCTTTCGAGACTGAGTGGTCATATTGTCTTGGACAATCCATTTGTGAAATATACGCTCATTTGTGACGCCTGGGTACCTTCCAAAATAGCTTTGCATATGTTGTTTATGGTGTTGTCATACTTTGTAGTACAATCGGTTTGATGAACAATTAATCGAACCAATAGGTAACAGAATAAGCTTTCTAACAATGTATAATATGTCTAATTTTACTTTTGGAATAGCATTTTATAGCTCAGCGTAACTGAAAGTTTTATCTTATCATTGCTGCATTACATATTCAGTTTATGGTAGCAATAAAGGACACTGCATCTGGCAAAATTTTATCAATGACTTTTGTAATTTCTTGGAAAATATTAATATTCTTGAGAAATTCTGAGCATGTTAAGGCATATGTTTGCTGATAGACCTAGCTGATATACTGTTTTCTGGGCTACGTTAGAACTGGGGAATGGCAGCATTCACTCTGTATCTCTGAACACAGATAAAATGTAATTGTCCAAATGTTAGTGTTACTGCTGAAAATATTTCGGTTTTATACGTTATTTTTGAAATTGAGTGTCTTTAAATAGGTTAGTGGTATTTTATAATGAGGATATTTCACACTGTAACGTCAGCGTTCATTGGTTTGCTAAGTAATGTTTTTGTTATTGCACCGGATGTGACCTCAGCTGGAACATTGCCAAAACGTGGTGGACAGTTGAATATTGTTTTGATGTCGTCCCATCCCCATACAAGAAAACATTACATACTGTAGAGTACAGAAAAATGTACGAGAGTTAATGATTACACATTCTGGCACTGTACTACATAGTGTGATAATGTTTTTGCATTATGCTTTTTATCTGATATCAATGTTTCACCTTCATAAGGGGCACATGTATATGCTTTATAATGGACAAAAAGGATTTTATTAATTTTGGAGAGATTTTGGATATATGTTTCAGGACCCCTAGGCACTGTCCTAACGGGAAGACTGTAATGCCCACTTGAAACTGATGCAGCAGTGAGTTTCTTGAGTCAAAACAGTTGATTTGTTTTGAAATACATGATTATGTTTTGATTTACAGCAATGCAAAATTTAGACATTTTGGACAGATTTGGAGACACGTTCAGTATTTAATTGCAAACTAAAAAAAGAGCAGATTCATTTTTTAAGTCTCTGTGATGCTCACATCTGGAGTTACAAAGCTTTAAATAGGGTACCCCCTAAATGGGCAAGGATTGGCCAGATTTGGCATGTGAGCAAAGGGGCTAAAAAAATTCATTAATTTTAAATAAAAATTGAAATTCTCCCCTATGGCTTCTGTCTGACATGTGGTCCATCTGCTGTTGTTGAGATCTTTGTTACATTAAGCATGCCCATTCATGATTGTGCACTCAAAATTTTGTGGAATGGTCATGTAAATGTGCAGTGTTCTGTGATAGTAACACAATAATTTTGCCAATGGGGCAGAGCAGTCGTGGTAGTTACACATTAAATCTAGCCCATATTAGGCACGGAATTCACTTTCAATATCTAACTGATAATGGTGTAAATCTAAAGCTGTAATTTTGTGTAGATATGATACTGGTCTAATGATTTTGCTTATGTGCCGGTACAGGTATAATATAAGCTGCTGAAACCCTATTGTTTTTGTTAGGAATCTGTTAGGAATTGGTTACTCACTACAATGACAAAAGCCTTCACAGTTAGGAACATAGTTATGTGCTAATTGGGTCTATACCATCTTAAATTGGGCACCAGAGTTTTCAGAGTTATTTGCTGATTCATATGAAATTCAGATGTTGCTAGAAGGTGATACCCTCGGAAAGTAAGCCATCAAGCGGATTAAACCTGGCCTGCTCTACGCAGCTCGTCCGAACCCTGGCTTGATGGGTAAACGTGGAGGCCGACGTTCCACTCGTTATCCTTCAGCGTGGGACCCTAGACAACAGGTTCACCAGCTTAGATGAGTTGGGAGGTGGAACTGGGGCTGGTAGCTCCTGTTCTCCCTGTCTCCCATTCCCTGTGCTCCCATCTGGTCTTGTGTCTCCTCCACTGCTGGCGAGACCTGCGACCGGCAGAGTCTCTCCTTCTGCTGACTTTCGCTCCAGGTCTTATGACACTTTACACAACAACGCTAATGTTTGCCGATTCCATCATCAGGAATGTTAAGTCCAAAATGGCCGCGACTGATTCTGCTCCAGACGTCTTAGTTGTGATCCCGAATTTATTTGATGAATGCTCCTATGTTCAGAATATTGTTATTCATGTTGGCACAGATGACTTAGCAGCTTGAAGAATTCATAACTTGATTGGACAGTGAGGCTTGTTTCATCACTTGAAAAGAAGTAGACTACTCACTGTAGGCTACAAAACTATAAATAGTGGGCTAGCCTATGCTTTGTACAGTTTTAATTATGATTATGAATAATCTGCAGTTCAGTATTTTGTTTTATTGTAGTGATCAATGTTTTATAATAAAAATAACTGGTGAATTTTTAAAGTGTATCTACATGCACGATTGAAAGCTTAGTCAAAATGTTTAACGGTTGTTTATTTGGCCATTTAAGTACAAAAATAAGTTTCTGTTTGGGATATTTCAGTATTTGGTGGAATTCATTTCATTATAATATCCTACTGCAAGATACACATATTTTTATATAACATATAAAAATTTAATATATTTAATATAACATTTTAGCATTGATAGGTTTGAACAATTAAGTTCCTTCCTATGTCTTAACTTCATCTGAATACACATTCCCACACTCACACTCTGTAACTGCTTCCCATTGTTAGAGACAAATGGCCACAAATAGAGTTCAGTCATTGTTTGTAAGGATATACAGTAGCCACAGATCAAAGGGGTGTCCCCGGGAAGTCTGTTGAAATGTATATTCCTTCCTGGGAATGTTCACACTAGACCAGTGCTAGGGAGGGCAAAGTGGAGCTTTAGAATGTCGCCAGCAGTATATGCACGTGAACTCGACAATGCATTTCTCACAGAAAACGTAGTTTGTCCACTTTTTTACTTCACTACAGTGGTGATAAAACTAACAAGTAGTAAGTGCTAGGGTGATATTATCCTTCATTGATTGTCGAATAACGCTAGTATGTTGTAGCTAGCACGATATAATAGCACTAACCCCCCCAAAAATGAACTTTAACGGTACTAGTTCAGTCGAACATTGAATTTGGAAGCATTCGATCATAGCCAGCGGCACCGAAAATTTCAGTCGTACCCTCCATAAAATCAAAAAGTCCCAGTAGAAGATCGAATTAAATGTTTAAAAGTGATATATTTTCTGAATCGTTATCAATTTCTCCTGCCCGCTTTGAGTGAAACTAAGCGATCTGAACATACAGTTGCTATGTAAATTACGTCAGAAGGATTCAGCCTTGTTGTTTGCTACCTAAACTTCACAGCACACTCGAATCCCTTAGCATGCTTGTAGCATGAAGTGTCTACTTTCAAAATCCATTTAAACCATTCACAAATGACTTGGGACTTTGAAGTTATAAATCGGGATGTATCAAGTGTCCAGTGAAAATACTGACCTGGCTATCAGTCAGAATTCTGAGAGAACCAACTGCCATAAATGACCGCGTAAAATCAACCAGTAAGAGTTATTATGATGTCACTGGTTCAGAACCCCATAAATGTAAACAGTCGAATGTTCAGTGAAATCTGCCGGTTTTCGGTGCCGTCGGAGTCCCGATCTTATCATTGATGGAATTTTGGGAAAGTGCGAGCTAAAAGGCCACAAAAACAGCCAATATATCACATTAATATGCCATATATGTACGATCGCTGGTCACAATACGTTAATTTAAGGCTAAACTGGTATTTTAATCACAATACTTATGTTAATTTCCGGAAATAAATTTTTCGATTGTCCTCCCTACCAGTGGTTCTCAACTTGGGTCAGAAAGGGCCGGTGTGGGTGCAGGCTTTTGCTCCAACCAAGCAGTTACACACTTGATTCTACTAATCAAGGTCCTTAGTAAAGACTCCAAAGGTTGATTAGTAGAATCAGGTGTGTAACTGCTTGGTTGGAACAAAGGCTTGCACCCACACTGGCCCTTTCTGGCCCGAGTTGAGAACCACTGCATTAAAAAATCACCACACCTCTCAACAGAATACTTAAAGGTGAATTGCACTTTATAACAATTCTGCTTCTCATGACTGATATTGTCCTTCTATTGAATGTGTCACCCTTCATTTTTCGATTAGTTATTTCATTATGTTAATATTTTTATGCTGTTTTCCTTTACAAATGCAGGAAGTAGAGCCAGGCAGTTTAGTGTCGAACTCGAGGATGCATATCATTGTGCAACTTCTGATGTGGGCGTACCTGCAGATAATAAGATTAGGTTGGTCGTAGAAATAGTGTTGTATTACTACAATCTAGCAAAACCAAAAATGTCTGAGGATGAGGGAGATTTTGTTTTTGATAATGGGATTGTTGTGCCCCATCGATTCAAGCCGGAATACACAGAAGAAGAGCTGGCTAATTTGCAGGCTGATCGTGCGAGAGCGAGTCAGGAGCAGGCCAAGATTGAGGAACCACAGGCTATTTCCAGGACAAACGGCAACTGGTGGGTAGACATCCTATGTATCACAGACAGACACGATAGCGTTAGCCAGCCCGCATAGTGCCTACCTCGAGCAGTTTGACCAACAATGGGAAAACGGTGGGTACAGCTCCAGGCTTCAGACGGTCGCCTTGGTAGTCAGTGCCTTCAAAGCAGTCGCTGCATACCCTTAGTCCTCGTTTGCGAACTTCTTAGGCTGTTATGTTGGGGTGTCTGATTACATCCACCCATGTCTGGCACAGAGTTGCATCGCATGGAAAACTGAATGTGCTTTCAAGGCAAGTTCAACGGGGACATTATAACAACCGGGTACAATGCACCTCATTATTACACCGATATCGCATCAAACAAAAGCTAGCTAGATGCTAGTTCGTTCGATTTCAACGCTAAGTTAACGGAATGTTTTGCTTTGCTTCTTCTCGATTTTGCCACGAAACAAAATCGAAGAAGAAAAAACCCGGAAACTGTACTACTATGTGGACTTGCGCTAAAAATAAAATAGGTCTTTGTTTCTAACATTAGACATTTAAAATGAAATAATCAAAAAATGAAGGGCGACACATTCATTAGAAGGACAATATCAGTCATGAGTAGCAGGAGTGTTATAAAGTGCAATTCCCCTTTAAACATTCACTTGTCGCTGTCTCGTTGAGATTCATATAGAACACTTGTGGTGGCACCATGGCGAGTCTCCCTTTGTGCATTGAAATAAAACCTTTTCAGTTGAAAAGTGGTCCTCAGTGTGTTACTGCACACTTCCCAACTTGGTTTCACACAGGAGAAGATTCGCAGCAGCATCAAACTGTAGACATTCCAATGGCCATCACTACACTTAAATATCATATATAGCCTCAAACAAAAGAACAAAAACATAATGCATGATTAAGCATACTTGATTTGTGAGTTTAGACATTACCTTGTGAAATGCATTATTACAGTGATCATATTAATTTTTTAGTGATATTAATACAAAATAGATGTGCAGACTACAGCAGCATGAAATCTGGTCACGAAAATTACAACATTCAATAGCCACTTCCTGTCTGCCCACACTACATTATTGACTTCAAATGTGCCATGCAACATTGATTCAGGAAATAGTGGCCAGTAACTCCCATAAGATGGTTGCCCATACCATTTTGGATCGACCACCATGTTAAAGAGTTGGCAAAAGACATTGTGGATTGAAGACATCCTTTGAAAGATGGGTTGAAGGCATGGGTTCCTGCCGTGCACTTTGGTCTCCTTCCACAGTCCAAAGAAATGCAGTAGCCGAATTGGAGAGTTACAGGAGGAGTAACCGAAAAAAGATACAAAATATTTGACTGACTTGAAACTTTAAGTACACAGAAAATAGTTAACCCCTTTGCGTAGATGCCAAATATGCCCAATCCTTGCCCATTTATGGGGTATCCTATTTAAAGCTTTATAACTCCAGGTGTGAGCATCACTGATAGAGACAGAGAATCAATGCAGTCGTTCTCTTCTGACTTAGTCCAGAAAACAGTATCAACTAGGTCTATCAGCAAACATGCGCCTTAGCCATGCTCAGAAGTTCTCAAGAATATGACGGAACTCATCGATAATGTTTCTCCGGGTGCAGTGTCTTCTACTGCTATCATAGAGTGAATGCGTAAGGCAACGATAATGAGACTAAATTATTGGTTATGCTGGGCGAAAAAACGCTATTCCAAAAGTAAAATTAGACATGTTATACATCGTTAGAAAGCTTATACTGTCACCTACTGGATAAATTGTTCAATCAAGCCAGATTGTACTAAAAAGGGTGACATCACCATAAACAGTATGTGTGGTATTACACACAGCTATTTTGGAAGGTACCCAGGCGTCGTAAATAAGCATATTTCACAAACGGATTGTCCAAGACAATATATGACTATTGACTCATGAAAAGGACATCTCTATGTGTAAAACCAATGGTAAGGTTGTATGTTTATTCCATATTTAGTCCCAGACATTGACAGTAGGATGACATGGTATAATCATTGAAAAAATTGTCTTGTTTATTTTGTTATTCACTGAGCTGCGTTTTCACGCTGTATCTTAGGGCTATTTTTGGGTTTATCTGGTTGTTATGAATTTTTAATGGTGAAAGAATATTTTTATGAATGCCTAGATAGACACTATTGTCCGGTGTGTCATGTCTGCGAGGTGTAGTTGCAGATGATACTGTAGGGAGGGGGTGCTTGGTAAATGGACGACGGACAATGGTGGCACTTAGAAACTTTGTCTTCGGCATAGTTGTCCTGAATCGTCTACTAATCATGCTAGAACACTGATTTTTGTTTTTCGCAGGAGCGATGAAAGTCTCAGTTAAACAATCTCAGGACGCGGGCGTCATGGCCACTAGGGGGATTGCACAATCTTAGGTTAAAAAACTGACCGGTTTTGATCTTGCAGGGTCTTCATCAGGGTGCAAACAAAGAATGGCTTGAGGGGAAGTATTTGTAGATTCAGATTATGGATGAGCAATCCACCAATACACAAAAACTGCAAGGAATGAGAGGCTGGATTACACATTTGTTACTTCAAATATGCATAGACCGATTCCTATTAGTTTTGGTAATGGTCTGTAATCCACCTCCTCATTTAGACCAGGAAATGTCACAGCATCAAACTGAAAAATCTGAAAAGTCTCCCTTTGTTAGGGAGGGAAAAATGGAGCTTTAGAATGTTTCAAGCAGTGTATGCATGTGAGCTCAACAATACCTTTTTCACAGAAAACTTTTTTTAGTTTGTTACAGTGACAAGAAGTAAGTGGTACTGTGTTGTTAGCCTTTATTGATCGCCGTACAAGGTTAATGTGCAGTAGCTAGCACAATCTGACAGCACTAACCCATAAAAATATACTTTGAATGGGACTTGTGCAATTGAATGGTGTGATAAACATTTGATTATATTCAGCGGCATGAAAATTTACTGTCACACCCTCAATAAATGGCAAAAGTCCTGTAGAAGATGGAATTAAATCTTTAAAAGTTATATATTTTCTGAATCGTTACCAATTTTACTTAGGCACATTGAGTGAATCCAGGTGATCTGAGCGTATTGTTGTTATATAAATTAGATCAGAAGGATTCAATGTTGTTGTTTGCTACCTGAACTTCATGGTACACTCATCGCTGTTATCATGCTTGTAGCCTGAAGAGTCTATTTTAAAAATCCATGTAAACCATTCACCAATGAGCTGGGACTTTGAAGTTATTAGGTGGGATTTTTCAAGTGTCCAGCGAAAATATTGACTTTGCTATCACTCCGAATTCTGAGAGAACCAACTTCCATAAATGAGCGCGTAAAATCAACCAGTAAGAGTTATTTTTATGTCACTGGTTCAGAATGTAAACAATCAAATGTTCAGTGAAATCTGTTTGTTTTCGGTGCCATCGGAGTCCCGATCTTATCATTGATGGAATGTTGGGAAAGAGCGAGCTAAAATGCCGCAAAAACAGCCAATATATGACATTAATATTCCATGTATGTACAAACGCTGTTCACAATATGTTCATTTAAGGTTAAACTGATATTTTAATCAGAATACTTATGTTAATTTCCAGGAATACATTTTTCAGTTGTCCTCTCTACCTTTGTAGAAGTTTGAGTGTCTGTCACAACCCCGAGTAGACGGTTTAATAAATTCTATTCCTTCCACTCGCGATTAAGATTTATTACTTGAATTGGAACACTCTAAAATGTTTTGCCATGGGCTAATCCAAGTTCTGTATACATATGGCATATTTATGTTCAGAGACCCTATCCTTAAGATGCCTTTTGGTGCATCCCATGTAAAAACAATCACAAGGACTGAGAACACAATAAAACCACATAGGTGGTATTGCAATTAATGAATTATTTTTGTTTGTATCCTTGTTTTGAAATCGGCAAATTCCTTCCCTTGGATGATGTTAGAACAATGGTTGCATGTAGTGTACCTGAAAGTACAAGTGGACTTCCTAATCCATGTCCCCATGGGTTCAGCTGGAAGGTAACAACGTACTAATTTCTCCTTTAAAGTGTACACGTCTGTATCCCACCCAAGGAGGCTCAGGGAAGCCTGACCTTGAAGTAGGATCTGATTCAAAATGTCCCAATTGGATATGATGATGCTTGCTTTAACTTATGTGCTGAATTTTGTAACAAAAAAATATACAGGAAGATTTTCATTCCCTGTGGGTCTTGCGCAGTAGGTCATGATGACTGGTAGATGCAGCTTTTACATAAACTTGTTTGATCTCTGGCATGTAATGTCGTTTGCAGAAACGCTCAGACATATTCTGTGCTTGTGTGGCAAAATGCGACAAAGGACGTTGAAACTGTCCATAGGGGATGCTCTTTATCAAATGATTAAATTCAGTTTTATTTGTATAGCGCTTTTTACTGAGAACTGTCATAAAGACACTTTACAGAGTAGCAAGGCATGAGACAGAGCAAACGGAGCAAACTCCAGGCCTGAACCCCAAAATAGCAGGTACATAAGGTAAAAACTGCCAGTGGGGAGAAAAGCCTCAAACTGCAGCGAAAAAGACCCCCAAATGGGAATAAATCTCGAGAGGAACCTGACTATAGAGGGGGAGCCTATCCTCCACTGGCCACCCTGGTGTAAAGTAGTAGACAGCAAATAAAATGGGTTGAACACATGACAGCTGAGGTGAAAGCTTACAGGAATAGTAGAAGACCAAATGGTATAGTTAGAATAGTGCAGTTTAGAGGAGCAGGATGAGGGATCTGGAGCTCCAGACAGCATCAATGCATGGGCAGGGGAGGAACACGACTGAAGCAGTCCATGACCATGGAGCAAAGGACAGGACTGGAGCGATCCAGTGGATTCAGGCTGAGGAAACAGGCTGGAGCGGACTTTGGACTCAGGGCAAGGTAGAGGGAGGGAGCCCCATGGAAAGAGAAACAGAGAAAATGGGGTCAGCTAGACACTTGATGCTAAGCTACCTAGTGTGTCAACTCCATAGGGCCAGCTTGACACTTGAGGCTAAGCTATCTAGTGTGTCCACTCCACTCTAGTGTTTATAACATGACCATTTGACAGGATTATAGTACTATAGGAATGGCTAACTATAGGATGGACTAAAGAGGTAAGGTTTAAGTCTACTCTTAAAGGCAGCGAGTGTGTCTGAAGCCTGTGCATATGTAGGGAGATTATTCCATAAAACAGGAGCTGTATGAGAGAAGGCTCTACCGCCCATTGTAATTTTAGATGCACATGGAATTTGCCAGCATCTTGTGAACATAGTAACCTTGGAGGAGAGTAAGGAATAAGTAAGGGCAAGAAGGCCACATGTATATTATTAATGTGGGCCTGAAAGGAGAGATCTGAATCAAAAGTTTCGCCAAGGTTTTTAACAACTGCTTTGGAGGAGACAGAGAAGCCGTTTATATTTAAGGAAAAATGGGTGAACTTATCTCTAAGAGTTTTGGGAGCTACTATGAGCATCTCAGTTTTATCAGAATTCAATATGAGGTTCCTTTACATCTTTAAGACAGGCCCCTTAACTTGGCTAGCGGATCAACTTTGCCTGGTTTAGAGGATATATAAAGTTGTCATCTGCATTGCAGTGGTAGTTAACACCATGACTGCTTATGATGCCCCCAAGAGGGAACATGTACAAAGAAAAAAGCAAGGGACTCAACACGGATCCTTGGAGTACTCCAAAGTTTACCCTGGAATTATTATTTACCCTAACAGCCTGAAATCTGTCAGTTTAGTGTCAAAGACATGTATTACAGGTAAAAGTATATCCACAGAAGACACGTAACTAAACATATTGCACTCACAGCAAAGGACAGGTAAGGAGCAGGGAGAGCACAGGGAAGCAGGCCATGATTATGTTTACTTACGTGAAGCATTGATATAAGCTGGCAAAATGCCAGTCTACTTGGCTTCTTGGATAAGGATATGGTTGAGTTTGGTAAAGGACCAAGAATCCGCAATATTAGGGAATCAGTGAGATATAACTAATATTTTAAAATATTTTTAGTAGTGAATTTTTAGCGATTTTGTTCGTGACAATTACTGAGCAAACAATCCAAGCGCAGGTGAACTACACTGTGCAGATGACAGTGTATCAAATGAGAAGGATGAAATGGTTGATGTACTCACTGTACTCCTCTCCCTTGTGACACCATACATTTTGGATGCCATCAGATCCAAAAAGATTGACTTTGGTCTCCTCAGACCAGTGTATGAATTCCCACAAGTCTTTACATTTGTCAGTATGGGCCTTGGCAAGGGCTAAACTGGCTTTCTTGTGCTTTGGCTTCAGCAGTGGTTTCTTGCGTGGATGACAACCATGCATTCCACTTCTATGCAGGGTGTGTCTCACTGTGTGAGATGAAACAGTCACTTCATTTTGGCTTTCCACAGCAGCTCTGAGGCACTTGCTTTGCGATGCTCCTGCACTTTTCTCAGCAAAAATCCCTTATCACAAGGTGAAAGCTTACCGCAGCAGCCTGAATGTTTCAGGGAGCTTGTCCCTAGTCCATCCTTTTTGAATTTCTGTATCACTTTTGCTACTGTTCTGGCTTAATAACAGTGATTTGCTGTTGTACCCTTGTCCTCTTTTGTGCAATGAGGTAATTTTCTTTCTCAAGTCTCCAGACAATTTTCTCCCATGTGGTGCCATTGTTGTCAGCATTAAGTCTGATAGTGATTCAGTGGGTTAAGTATCACTCTTAATTGTCAATCAATTACACCTGTTTGAGTGTAATGGTTCAACAGACTCATCTTCTGATCAATTGCCCTTAACTAGCACCAGAAAACATTTCAAGTTTTATTTTGTAACTTTCCGCAGGGTGTACTTATTTTTGCAACATGGCCTTTTATCATTTTAATAAGAAAATCATATTTTCCCGTTTGTATTGACACGTTTCATTGGTAACTGAGAAACCAGAGTTGCTGGAACATTACATCATATATGTTTTATGTGTAAAGAGAGATAGCTGGATGTGTTAGGTTTCAGAGGGGGTGTACTCATTTATGCTATGTACTGTAGTTTTCAAAGCACTGCTGAATGATTTAAGTGCTGTCGGATGGTGTTTTCAGCTGAATTGCTTCATGGTTGGTTGGATGCACCTGCTAATATGTGCCCTCCTGAGTGATTGGAACACAGTGTAAAGCTGGGATGGACCTACCATTAATTAATTAATTAATTAACTTGAGTAGCCAGGATATTAGAGCTGCCCATTGAGCCAACTGCAGAGCACTTTCTTGCCAAAAGCACTTGCTATGTGAAGTGCGCTATAAATAAAGTGTATTATTAAACCTCATTAAGATAATAACTGCTCTCGTTCCACAGATTGTGGGAAGCGGGAGGCTAGTGGTCTCCACCAGATGTGGCCACCTGTTCTGCAGCCAGTGCCTCCGTGATTCACTGGCCAAGTCTCATGCTTGTCCCACCTGCAGGAAGAAGCTGACCCACAAGCAGTACCACCCTATCTACATATGAGCCCATGGCCATGGCCTACTCACCACACCCCACCTAGAGCACACTGCTTCTGGGGTCCTCAGGCACTGTGGGCCTTCAGTTTTTAACTTTTGGTTATTCCCTTCCCCGATTCACACACTTATTGCCTCTTTGCTCCTTAAAAATTAATTAAAGTTTTGACCCAGGCTGCATTTAATAGAAACAAACATGGGTCTTATGGGTCCAGGCAGTAAAGTGCTGAGACGTCCTCTTGTAGCATCAGCACATTTAAATTGTATTTGGTACAGCATGTTCACTTATTCAAATGTTATTGAATGTTATGTTATTCACTCAGTTCTTGATCTGAAGATTATTTGTAATTTTTGTGTGTGAACATATTTTGCAGAACTATTTGGGTTTTGTGTGGCGTGTGCTGAATTTGAGCATTGGTTTTTTATTTTTTACTAAAACAAATTGGTTAAAAACAAATGAATTTGGTAATTTATTTGAATATTTTCTGTAATTTATTGGAAGGTAACATAAGAGTATCCTATGGTGGGACCTTTACTTAACTCAGTCGGCGCAAGGGAAAAACAGGTTTGAGAGCATAATGGCAGTGGTGTTAATGTTTGGAGTTTTTTCCACACACTCACAATAAAATCAACATCGCAACATGGTTACAGTTGAATGACAATTCTGTTCTTCTATGATCAGATTTCACCCAATTACTAGCTCAGATGGAAAAGTCAGAGACATCAGTTATGTGCTTGGTGGCTACATTTTTGTGTTTATAACCTGGTTAATTTAAAATGACTTCTATTATCAATGCCTTGATTTATAAAAGGTTATTTAAAATATTTTCTTTAGCAGTTTATTTTTTTCTCCTTTGATCTCATTTGATACTATTTTGTCTTTCATTTTTATAGAACGTTACATTGAGTATGCATACACAGCTCTTAGTTTCAAAGGTGCACTAGTTTAAAGGAACACAGGTTTCCACTTATTATATTATGTTTCTGTATCCCCTGGATTTAGTTTGAGGTGGGTTGAGCATTAATCCTGGACATGAGTCTAGAGGAACCCACGTCACCCTCTAGTCGACAAACTGGAATACAGACTGAAATTATGCGGCCTTGCCTTCACATCTGTATATATTTGTGTTTTAATTCTGTATATAATGTTATTAAATTACAATAAATGTGTAAGGAAAACTTAACTGTACTATGGGTGTAAGCAGTCTTTTTCTAGATTGAAGTTTGTCTTGTCTGATGGACATGGGTACATGTCTTTAATATGTACCAAGTTCATTGGGCATTTGTAGTTGACATTGTATTTACATTTTTTTTAAATGTAAAATTAATATATTATTCCGGAATCTGCTTGAACCCTGTTCTCTTTGTAATATTGGTTACTTTCCTTTCCACATGGTGGCACTATTACAGTCAAGGAAATGTATTCATTTTAACCGCTTCACACAGATGCTAAATATGGCCAATGCTCGCCCATTTATGTAGTGTTCTATATAAGGCATTCTAACTCTAGATATGAGCATCACAGAGATTTGGAATGGCTTAAATGAAGCAAGATACTTCTACCATTTACAGTACTAACTTAATTTCATTAATTTACACCACTGGTCAGAAGTTTTAGAACACCTCCATTTTTCCAGTTTTATTGAAATATAAGCAGTTGAAGTCCAGTGAATGACCTGAAATGGTACAAAGGTAAGTGGTAAACCACCAGAGGTTTTTAAAAAAAGTTTAGGTTACCAAAAACTGAAAAATAATGTAAATATCAGAGTTATAAAAAAAAGGCCTTTTTCAGGGAACAAGTAATGGGTTAACAACGTACAGCTTTTCTGCAGCAATGGAAGTAAATTAAGCCTTGAAAGTAGGTGCAAACAGTTTATACAGGTGTCTCAACTTCTGTTGAATACTTACAAACCCCTCTGGCTGTATAAAATCAGTGTTGGAACAGACCGTATTACTACACCCTCCAAAGAATTATTTGGACAATATTGCACTGCAGGAAGTAGTATATTGCTATCATAATGGCGAGAAAAAGGCAATTAACTAAGAAAGACAGACAGACCATTGTAACCCTTAAAAGTGTAGGTCTTTCCTTTTGAGAAATTGCAAAGCAAGTCATGGTGTCAGTGAGTACAGTTTCCTACACCACCAAAAGGCACTTGGAAACTGGAGGAAACTCTGACAGGAAGAGGTCTGGCAGACCCAAAGCCACAACAAATATTAGAAAACAAGTTTCTGAGAGTCGACAGCTTGTGTGATAGGCGGCTCACAGGACAACAGCTTAACAGTGGTTGAAGTAAGCTAGACTCCGTTTCAACTGTGAAGAGAAGACTTCAAGCTGCAGGTTTGACAGTTCGAGTGGCAGTATGAAAGTCATTGCTAAAATGGATAAATAAGAAGAGGCTTGCCTGGGCCATGAAGCACCAGCAGTGGGGACTACTGAAGACTGGAAGAAGGTCTTATGGACCGATGAATCAAAATTTGAAATCTTTGTTTCATCACGTAGGGTTTTTGTATGCCGTCGAGTAGGTGAAAGGTAGGAGGAAGCGTGATGGTCCGGGGCTCTTTTGCTGGATCCAGAATTGGTGACTTGCACAGAGTGACTGGCACCCTGAACCAAATGGGCTGCCACACCATTTTGCAGTGCCAGCAAACACCCTCTAGTCAACGCCTAGTTGGTCTGGGGTTCATCCTACAGCAAGAAAATGACCCAGAATATACCTCCAGGCTATGTCAGAACTACCTTAAAAGAAAAGAACAAGACCATAGGCTTCAAATAATGGAATAGCCAGCATAGTCTCTGGACTTAAACCCCATCAAGCTGGTTTGGGTTGAACTGGACATAAGGGTGAAAGCAAAGCAACCTACAAGTGCAACACATTTGTGGGAACTTCTGCAACAGTGTTGGGAAGATCTTTCCGAACAATATTTTATTTCCATTGCAGAACGAATGCCACGAGTGTGTTCAGCTGTTATATCTGCAAAAGGTGGCAACTTTGATGAGTCGAAAAATCGGAATAAATTGCGTTAAACAGAACGATTCCATGATTTTTTTTTATCTCCAATTGTTTATTTGTTCTATGCTTTAATTTCAGAGTACATTGAGACAACTGCATACAGTTCAATAAAAACTGGAAAAATGGAGGTGTTCTAAAACTTTTGACCGGTAGTGTATATTCATAATTTAGGTAGAAATACAGTGCCATAAATGCAATTATCTTGGTAAAAATTGTCCTCTTTTAGTTTGAACTGAAATGCTGAGAGCCACATTTGTAAAACGGGTAAAACCATACATGTCCTGGACCACAAGTGTATTTCACTACAAATCAGATGTTTTGACTCAAATGTTTAAAACTCCTTTGATCATTTTCAAGTGGGATTAACTATCATCAGTATAGGGGTCTTAAGATATCTTGGGGTACCAAAACCTCTCTGAAAATGAGTAAAATGCCTTTTGTTCATTATAAAGCACATACATTCTCCCCTTATGACGGTTTAAGATGAAACATTGATTTCACATTGAGTAATTATTATGTTTAAAAATGCTCTAAACACTGTGGCAACCCTGGGGTAGCTAGCTAGGCAGCTAGCTATGATTGGTAGCTAGCTAGGCAGTTAGCTACGATTGCCATCACTGGCGCTGTGTAAATACTTGCTGTGTATAGCTGTGTGTAGCTAGGTGTAGTTAGTGTGCTTTTGTGTGTTAAAAGTGTAGATATCCGTTTTACGTGTGCTTCTGCAGTTTTGTTGTGTGTCGCGTCTCTTGTAGTTGTTAAGTTTCCCCCGTGTTCCTTGCCCCTCATCTTGTGTATGTGTCGCAGCTTGGAGCAGAGACTGTAAAAAATAATTTGGCACCTGTGGCTGTATTTAAGGACCTACCTTTAGAGCCACTGCCGTTTTGCCCTTGATACAATGGGAAAACACAAGCAACTCAGCCAAGACCTCCGAAAAAACATTGTGGACCTCCACAAGTCTGGTTCCTCCTTAGGAGCAACTTCCAAACAACTGAAGGTATCACAAGCATCTGTACAAACAATTGAATGCAAATATAAAAATCTTGGGACCACACAAACACTGCATTGTTCAGGAAGGAGGCACAAATTAACTCCCAGGGCTGAACGAACTTTGGTCCGAAATGTTCAACTGATCCCCAAGACAACAACAAAGGAACTATTGAAGGAGTTGGAGGCACCAGGTACCAAGGTATCGACAGCCACCATTAAGAGAATCCTACATTGCCATGGCCTGAAAGGCTGTCATGCAAGGAAAAAGCCCCTACTCCAAGACCTGCATAAAAAGCCAGAATGAAGTTTTCAGGTGATCACCAGGACGAAGACCTAGCCTTTTGGAGGAGTGTTCTCTGGTCAGATGAAACAAAAAATGTAACTGTTTGGCCATAATGACACAGGGATTAAAGTTCTCCGTCGCTACGACGGATTTCCATCAATTGGATTCCAGGGAGGTCATGTATGAAATCAGTGTAGATCCGAAGGGGGGAAAAAAGCGAGGGGAGGAGGGTGTTACGGGACTTAGGAATCGCGCTACCAGGTGATGGGTAACTGATTTGTACAGGCATACAATCTACTTGGATGTTGGTAATTATATACACTCACCGGCCACTTTATTAGGTACAACTTGCTAGTAGGATACCAGGCTAGCCTACTGACGCTGCCAGAAGACTGGGCAGAGGCTACTAATTAAAGCCACAAACTGAAAATCATACACTTCCTTTCTTGGCAATATAACAATAATATGTATAATAACGAAACAATCGGAGACGATAATATAGCCCCACGGTGTACTGAAGCAGGCTAATCAATTAATCACGTCTCATTCAACTTTAGTCTACACAGAAGCCAACGTTAGATTAACACCAAAATATACATTTATAAACGTGACAAAATGCCCCAAAACCCCCAAATTACGAGAGTCTTAATGTCCAGCAAGCAATAGAAATAGTTCAAATACAAATAAAGTTAATCAAGATTGCAATCAAAGTCAAAGTTTGTGACGAAGAAGGAGCGAGAAGCCGCCGTTCAAAAAGGCCATCTCACCACTCCGACGAACGAGAAGAAAGCAATCCTTTTGCAACCACCCACATCTTCCGACTGAGAATAATCTACAAGGAAAGTTTATTCCAGCAGCTAAGAATTGTGAGCCCGAACACCGTGTTCACCTGCATGCACACACTAATTTCTAGAGCCCAACCGATGCCAGATTTTTGGGTCCGATGCCGATCCTGATTTTGGAGAGTCCTAGCCCACCGATTACCGATGTTTTGACCGATATTTTGTCAAAAAGTGCAACATTTTCAAATCAATTTGAAAAACTTATAAAATATAATGTATAAGCAAACAAATACAAATAAAAATAAACACACAAAAAACTTTAGATAAAAAATGTAAAAGATGATATTAAATTATATATATATATTAACACCATCTTTAAGTGTGTGAAATCAAAATAACTCCACACCTTGCTTTTACTCCTTTCTTTTCCAGCCATCTATAAAAAATAAAAAATAAGTTTTCCAGTTTCAAACATGTATTTTTATGAATATTATTATTGTTACTATTATTTCTTAGTATCTATTCTCAGTAAATTAATTATATTTTCTTATTTTATTCCTACTACATGATCTCAAAGAGTAAGACTTTATCTAGCGAGCTTCCCTGTCCATAAAAATTAGGTGGTGAAAATAACTACAATGCGCTCTGACGCGTGACTAGATGACACACTCGCTTGCAATAACACATTAGCTATTGACACAGCCTCATTATTTTTATTATATATTCTCAGGAAGTTAAATGAATTATATTTTCTTATTTCATTTCTACTACATGATCTCAAAGAGTAAGACATTATCTAGCGGAGCTAATGAGTGAATCAAGTGTAACGTTAGATGAAATTATATTGATTGGATGATATATACGTGAAAAAAACTACAATGCGCTCTCGTGCAGGTTACCCGCGCTAACTGTTGGTTGATTCACATGTCCAACAGCAATCCTTCTCTCCTGTTATCACGACAAAGCTATATAACATGGCTTAAAATGATCCACGTTAGAAGTGTTTTATCTGCGTTTTTACTGTCTGGTTAGCTTGCTACGATGACGTGTGACTAGATGACACACTCGCTTGCAATAACGCGTTGGCTATTGACAGCATCATATAGTAGCTAATATTATCTCAGGTAAAAAAACAAATGTGTGATGCATTCAATCACCATTTTATTTTGGCAGGTTATTTATTTGAGAATACAGCGATGTCCTCTGGAAATGTAGATCCTACACTGCGTATGTGCTCACTGCCACTTCATAAAGGCTTGCTAAAGTGAACCAAATATGTTAGCTAGCTCACTCGCTTGATAATGAGGATTAATAAACATAGTGGTCATATAAACGCATTTAATTAAAAACTTTCACTAAATATACATACCTTTATTGCGGCAATCGAATCTGTGCAGACAAGTCTTGCAGTGGAGAATACTGGATGAGGCACGAGTGACAAACGTCTTATTACACAAGTAGCGCGTCAGCTGCTGCAGTTCACACTTGTATTAGAGCTCCCTGGATAATTATAGTAAATAGCAATTACAACGTTCGAACAGACAAGTACAGATAAATAATCAATGTTTTTTTTTTGTTTATTATACTTATTTAAAAATCGGGACACATCGGCTGCATAACTGCTGATCCTGATGTCGTCAAAAAAGTCAAATAATGGCTGATATATCGGCCAAACCGATATATCGGTCGGGCTCTAGTCTCGAGTGAAGTTATTTTTGACCTGTTTGTTATATTTGGTGGGTTTTCTAAAAAAAAAAAATCTTTCTCCACCTATTTCTCGGTTGGAATTCTACCTGAAGCCTGTCAATTGTCCTTTGGCAAATTAATTATTATCACTGCAGCTTTACAATCCCTGCTTAAAAATGGTTGCTATGTACTACTTCCTCAGACATTGAGCTCCGACACTGTCTGTAATCGTATAGTCTAGATGATAGTGAAAAAAACTTTAGCTCGGTACAAGTTGTGTAGGTGGTTAAAAGCTGCTGTTGGGGAACTTGCAAAACGTTATCCTGAACATTTGGAAGGGGAAGGGGTTTCTTTTTATTCCATTCCCCAGCCGAAGACAAACATGGAAAAGCGTCTGCTGTGGATAAAACTGTGACACTTGCAGTCAATATCAGACAGACACAGCTAGCTGCATTTCAATCAATCAATCAGTTTTATTTGTATAGTGCTTTTAACAAAGGAGCTTTGTCACAAAGCAGCTTTACAGAGAACCAGCCCCCAAAGAGTAAGCCAAGGGCAACAGTGGCAAGGAAAAACTCCTTGACTGATAACAGGAAGAAACTTTGAGCAGAACCGGGCTCAGAGGGGGAACCCATCTGCCGCGGGCAGGCACTGGTTTGTTATGGAAAGTCAATAGTGGCAGGAGGCAGGGGTGCCCAGCTGGTCTAGCTGGTCTAGGGCTGGAGCTCCAGGCCAGGGCGGGGTGCTCAGCAAGCTTGGGCTAGAGCTCTGGAAAGGAAAACCCCGGCAGAATAAGGCTATAGCAGCATAGCTAAGGGAAACAGAGGCAGGGGCCAGCGCAGCCATGAGGGCAGGCTTGAGACATCACCAGACCATGACCGGTTCAGCTTAACACAGCACAACCAATTATGATCCAGTGACAGCACTAACCACTCAGTCCACCAGAGACTCTATAGCTATGCCCGCCACCCACTGCTGCCCCTCAAATATAGGAGAGACTAAAAAGATATGTTTTGAGCCTAGCTTTAAATAAGGTGATAGTGTCTGCGCCTCGAACATGGGCAGGCAACTTGTTCCACAGGAGGGGAGCATGATAGGAGAAGGCTCTACCACCTATGGTACTTTTAGCTATTCTAGGAATAACAAGGAGGCCTGCGAACGGAGCGTTCGTGAGGGAATATAAGGAATAAGTAAATCATTTAAGTACAAAGGGGCAAGCCCATGTAAGGCTTTAAAAGTAAGAAGTAGTATCTTATAGTCTATTCAGAATTTAATTGGCAGCCAGTGAAGCGATGCTAGCACTGGGCTGATGTGTTCGAATCTCCTTGTTCTAGTGAGAATACGAGCTGCTGCATTTTGAATTAGCTGGAGCCCTTTCAGAGAGGAATTTGCACATCCAGACAAAAGAGCATTGCAGTAATCTAATGCTGAAGTAACAAAAGCATGAACTAGCTTTTCTGCATCATGTAAGGACAGTATTTTCTGAATTTTTGAGATATTTCTCAAGTGATAAAAAGCAACCCTAGAGATGTTAGAGATATGTATATCAAATGCAAGATCTGGATCAAAGGTAACACCAAGATCTTTGATTACAGCACTTGAAGTAATGGAGATTCCATCAATGTTAAGCATATAGTCCGATAGTTTGCATCTGAGGGACTTGGGCCCCACTACCATTATCTCGGTCTTATCGGAGTTAAGCAAGAGAAAATTTTGAGTCATCCATTCCATTATGTCTATAAGACAGGCTTTGATTTTTGACAGCTGGACAACTTCATCAGGTTTAACTGATAGATACAACTGGGTGTCATCTACATAGCAGTGGAAATTAATGCCATGTTTGCGAATAACTTGTCCCAGGGGGAGCATATAAAGAGAGAAGAGCAAAGGCCCAAGCACAGATCCTTGTGGTAACCCTGGATTTATAAGAGGAGTCATTATTAAAATGCACAAATTGATATCGGTCTGATAGGTAAGATCTGAACCAAGAGAGTGCCTGTCCACGGAGGCCTACAAGATTTTCAAGCCTATCCAGAAGGATGAGGTGATCAACTGTGTCAAATGCTGCACTTAAGTCTAAAAGCACAAGTACAGAGATGCAGCCATTGTCTGAAGCAAAGGGTAGGTCATTGAGTACTTTGACCAGGGCTGTTTCAGTGCTGTGAGAGGGTCTAAAACCAGATTGAAAAACTTCCAATATATGATTGGAGTGTAAAAATGAACCAAGTTGTATTGAAATGGCCTTTTCTAGTATTTTAGAAAGGAACGGGAGGTTCGAGATAGGCCTGTAGTTAGACAGGTCATTCACATCCAAGTATGGCTTCTTAAGAAGGGGTTTGATGACTGCAAGTTTAAGAGTCTGTGGTATGTGTCCAGATGCTAAAGACGCATTGACAATATGTAACATTGGTGTTCCAATCACTGGTAGTAGCTCCTTGATAAACTTCGTAGGGATAGGGTCTAGAAGACAAGTAGATGATTTTGAGGAATTAACTATGGCATTAAACTCCACAAGGTCTATTGGAGCAAAAGAGTTTAGATAGGCCGCCCGTCTTTCTGAAGATTCTGCATCCATGCGTTGAGCAGATGGAAGGGCAGACCCTATATGAGGATTGGTAGGAGAACTTTGAATATTGTCCCTGATTTTTATAATTTTGTCATCAAAGAAATTCATAAAGTCATTGCTACTAAATGATATTGAGACACATAGATCAACTTGATTCTTGGTCAGTCTGGCAACAGTGTTAAACAGGTGCCTAGGGTTGTTTCTATGTTCATCTATTAAGGTAGAGAAGTATGAGGAATGTGCTGTGGAGAGGGCATGTTTATAACTTAGTAGACTGTCTTTCCAGTCCTGGAGGAATACCTGCAATTTAGTGGAACGCCATTTGCGCTCAAGTTGGTGTGAGGCTTGTTTGAGAGCACGAGTATGGCCATTGTACCAGGGTGCTAATTTCTTATAGTGGACTTTCCTCTTCTTAAGAGGTGCGATAGTATCCAGGGTTCTGGAAAGTACGTAATTTATGTTGTTTGTCAGCTGATCAATTGAGCTTGTGCTTGAATTTTTGTATGCGCTTGGGCGGGAGCCAAGAAAATCCCCACAGTGCACAAATGAGCCTGGGAGCTCATTAATAAAAGCATTTGCAGTCCTGGAGGAAAGCTTACGGCTAAGGTAGAATGAAGGATCTGGTGACACATGACAGACTTGTGAAAGTTGGAAAGAAATTAAATAATGGTCAGATAGCACAGGGTTATTAGGCATAACTGCTATATTTGCTATTTCTGTATCATAAGTTAAGACCAGATCAAGAGTATGGTTATGAGAATGTGTGGACTGATGTATATGTTGATCAAAGCCAATAGATTCAATGATAGACAAGAATGCTGATCTGAGAGGATCGCCTTCACTATCCATGTGAATATTGAAGTCCCCTACAATTACTACTTTATCTGAATTAACAACCAGGCTGGAAAGGAAATCAGCAAACTCAAGTAAAAAAACCACTGTATGGCCCTGGTGGCCTGTATACAATTGCAAGGATAAAACTGAGTGCTTTTTTGTCCGGATGTGCAAAACTGAGAACAAGCACTTTAAAAAAGTTACACTTGAAGCCGGATTTCAAAGTAGCAAAAAGATTTGAATTATATTCAGCAGCAACACCACCGCCACGACCCGTCAGATGGGGAATGTGAGTATACCTGTAGCCAGGAGGGGTGGATTCATTTAAGGCAATATATTCATCAGCCTTAAGCTAAGTTTCATTTACACATAAGAGTTCAACTTGGTGATCAGTAATGAATTCATTTACAAGATTTGCCTTAGGGGCTAGTGATCTGATATTAATTAATCCAATTTTTAGCTGAGTTTTTAGCTGAGTTTGGTCAGCTGTATTATTAGTAGAATGACAAGGTCTGATTTTTTGCAGATTAGCCATACAAACACCCCTGATGGGCTTCTTAGCAAGGCTTAATTTTGGTCGAGGGACAGACACTATATCAATAGCATGTAACCTGGGCAGCAGTTTTTGGGAACAAGCAGAAATCTGTGTAAGACAGTAGGTCTGCTGCCTGGCCTTGGTTCTGGTGTGTCAGGAAATGGAATTTCTAAGACTATACGATAAATTACTAGAGATAAGAGTGGCACCCCACGAGGGGTGAATACCATCTCTTTTCAAAAGACCAGGCCTCCCCCAGAAAGTATTCCAGTGGTCTATAAAGCCAACACCATTTTCAGGGCACCAAACAGACAACCAGTGATTTAGTGATGTCAATCTGCTGTAGATTTCGTCACCACGCCGAGAGGGAATGGGGCCAGAGCAAGTAACTGACCCAGATATCTGTCGCCAATTCACACATGGATTTTAAATAATCTTTGGTGATTTCCAATTGCTTCAACCGGATATCGTTAGCGCCGACATGAATAACAATTTTAGAAAACTTAGAGCCTTAGCCAGCACTTTTAAGTTTGCCTCGATGTCGGTCGCTCTAGCCCCGGGAATGCATTGTACTATGGTCGCTGGAGTCACTAAATTCACGTTTCTTAAAATAGAGTCGCCAATTACCAGAGTTTTTTCAACAGGTTTCACAGCTGGTGTGTTGCTGAGGGAGGAGAACCTGTTTTAAACGTGAATAGGACGTTGGAGCACTGGTGGCTTAAATTTTCGACTACATTCCGAACTGTAATTCACCCGCCTTGCTGCAAAGGCTCAGCCGGGGTGCTAACTGTAGACAGACTAGCTGGTGCATCTGGAACCAAGAAGGATTCTATAAACTTCTCACTATCTGGAATTTCATGTAAGGTACGGATGCGAGTTTCCAATTCAGCAATCTTCTCCATCAGCCTAGCATTTAACCTACACTTATCACAGGTAAAACTATCGTTAACGGCGGAGAAAGAGTAACTAAACATATCGCACACACAGCAGGAGACAGCCCAAGAGGGAGAGAGAGGTTGAGAAAGAGGGGATATCGGAGGGCAGAAAACAGCCATTAGACCTCGTAAATTACTTACGTTTTATCTGGCTGATTAGGTGGAATTAGCCAAATAAACACGGTGCTCACGGTATCAGTCCTCTTCACCTTTCAACTTACTTGCAATATGGGGGTTTGTTGAACAAAAAGCCCAAAATAATATCAAATATACACTTGAAAGCAATACAATCCTGTAACAAACTTTCTCAAACACTCGTAACAAACAGGAAGTCACCAACAGGAAGCTGTGAGTCCGACCTCTAGAGTTCATGTGCATTTGCTACATAAGCTACATGTCTAGTCTGTTAACTGGGGTTAGCAGAGTGATTAAATCAAGTTTTTTGTCAACCGTTAGCAATACAGCAGATTAGTTGCCAATCAGATGCTTAACATTACCCTGTAAACATCGTTGTGTGTGCATGCAAAGAGAGCTACCTGGTGGTGAAACAGTTAGAGAAACAAAATTAAATAAAAGTGGATGCATTTGTCATCAAGTTGGTGGTTATCTCTGAACTCTAGAACGCATGACAGCCTATCGACCATGGAAAAGATGAAAGGCCTTGGTGTTGTTCACTGGCCTGTCTTTGGTTTGTGCTATAAAAGTTTGAAAACTTTGTAATGAGCTAGAAACATGTAGCCTATGTTTCTAGCTATGAACTATGGTGCTGAAACTAAACTTGCTGTTTGTGTGCTTAAGCGAGCGTGTGTAAAAGTGTTGTGCCCGATCTTGCGTAATGCAGGAGCACATTCATGTTCATCAGGAGAAAATAAATATAACTCTGTGTGTGTTTGTGTACATATATCTATAATTTTCTTTCTGGGCAGGTTCACTGTTTTCAAATTTGGCAACACTACTTTAGAGCCTAAAGGGCTATAGCAGTGTTTCCCAAACTGTGGGGTGCGCCCCCCTTAGGGGGCACCAGAGATACACAGGGGGCGTGCAAAAGAATTGGGACAGATAGAAAAAAGATTTATTGAAATATATACATAAAGTCATAAAATTATTTTCCCATCTAATTTGATGAATGGGTATATTTTCATTGTCAATGAGAAGGAGAACGGTGGGAAAATGACATCAATGGTCAATACCGACCACCATCGAATGATTAGACCTATTTTTAGCGCATGCATAAAATTAATATTGAAACTGTGTCAAGTGGCAAAATGAAATGTGTGCAGTTCCATTTGTAAGCAGAACGGAAGGAAAACAAAAAAACAAAATGGACAAGTTTTTAATAGGCCCAAAAAGAAGAACAGAAGGAAACAACGCAACATCATCAACAAGTGGAAAGGAAGAAGCGACGAGACCAAAAACGAGAAAATATGACGATTAACCACAGACTGTCCCGCTGATTTCAACAGCCTTTTGGATGAGCAGTACATTGACATGACGTCAGATTGGGACCTATGGCTGCAGTTCCCTGCTATGACATTAACTGAGTTTTTGGCAAGCATAGAGCGAGATTATCCTCTTCTAAACCAGAAAGCTATGCGCATATTGCTTCCATTTGCCACTACATACCTGTGCAAGATTGGGTTCTCTGCCGTTGCTTCAATAAAATCAAAGTACAGGGCGCAGTTGAATATTGAAGAAGAACTAAGCGTGGCCTCAAAACAAAATCTCAAAACTGCAGCCTCATATTGAGAAGCTATGCCAGAGGAAGCAGGCCCACCCAAGTCACTAAAAAACACAAGAAAGGTAAGCCCTATGTCTCATGCATCGTATGGTCCACGTATAGTAATTAAATTTAATTATTAGGCCTTTATTCATAACTAGACAATTGGACAAAATGGAGTTCTAGAGTGTTCTAGGTCATTGCTAGGTGGTTGCAATGGAGTTCAAGGCCATTGCTAGGGTGTTGCTAGGTGGTTGCTATGGCATTCTAGGCAGTTGCTAGGGTGCTCTAGGTGGTTTCTAGGGTGTTTCTAGGTGGTTGTTCTTGAGTTCTAGGTGGTTGCTAGGGTTTTATTTTTATTTATTTCACCTTTATTTCACCAGGCAAGTCATTAAGAACAAATTCTTATTTATAATGGCGGCCTGACAAGCAACAAAAGCCACTTAAGGGAAGGGGAGGTGGGCTAGAAGATAAAGATGTTAAAAGCACAAAATACATCAATAATAACAAACTAAACATAGGCACATGAAAACACAGGCAAGCAAACAACAGTCAACAAACTGGTGGAGAAAAGAAAAAAAAAACCCAAAGAGTGTTTTGGGGATATTACATGGTAGAAAAACAGTTGCAGGAATCAGTGAAAATGTCTAAGATGGCATGTTTGAAGGCAGAAATGGTAATAAATTTATCCAGTTTTAGGGTTTTTTGCAGAGCATTCCAGTCGCAGGCAGCAGCGGAGGTGATAGACCGAGAAGGGTCTTGTAAATGAGAGTAAGCCAGTGAATGTTACAACGGGTGTGAAGGGAGGGCCAGTTGACCAGATAGTAAAGCCTGCAGTGGTGTGTTTTGAAGGGGGCATTTGTGGCAAACTGGATAGCAGAATGGTAAAGAGTATCAAGCTTGCAAAGTGTACCTTTGCATGCAGACCTGTATATTATGTCACTGTAATCGAACATGGGGAGAATAGTCATTTGTATGAGGGTGAGTTTGGCAACAGAGGTAAAAGTGAAATGATTTCTATAAAGGAACCTGAGTTTGGCCTTGACCTTAGACTGCAGCTTAGAGATGTGGTGGGAGAAGGATAGCGTGCTGTCTAGCCAGATGCCCAAGTACTTATTGACTGTAACCTGATCCAGGGTAGCTCCCTTACAGGTGATGATGTTGAGGGCTGGAGGGGGTGTGGCACCCTTCCGGCAGAACCACATAACCTTAGTCTTGGAGGTGTTAAGAGACAGTTTAAGGTGGGTAAAAGCCTGTTGGACTTGGAGGAAGCTATCCTGGAGTGTGGTTAGTACAGTGTCTGGGGAAGGACCAGTAGCATGAAGAATTGTGTCATCAGCATATAGGTGAATGAGTGAGTTACCAGCAGCCAGAGGGATGTTATTGATGTATATGGAAAACAGTGGGAGCAAGTATGGAGCCTTGGGGGACACCCCTGGTGACTGGGAGAGGGTGAGAGAGAAGGTTTTCATACCTCACGCGTTGCACCGGGTGAGAGAGATAGTGAGAGAACCAAGCCAGTGAGTGATTAGTGAGCCCAATGTTGCTCAGTCTATTTATAAGAATGGTATGATCAACCGTATTGAAAGCTTTGGCAAGGTCAATGAATATTGCAGCACAGTGTTGTTTGAAATCTAATGTAGATGTAATATCACTGAGAACCTTTAAAGTAGCTGTAACACAACCATACCCAAAATGAAAACCAGACTTGTTTGTTAACAAGTTTTTTAAATACGTTGGAAACACAAGGCAAGATAAAAATGGGCCTGTAACTGTTTGGGTCAGCCTGATCACCACCCTTAAACAGAGGAAGCACAGTGGCAAGCGTGTGTACAACCAGCTGGTACTTCAGCCGTACGAAGGGAGAGGTTATGGAGCTCTGTTATGGGAGCTGCAATGATGGGGGCTGCAATGTTGATAAAAAATGCGGCAAGCTCGTCAGACCCAGCTGTTTTTTTGGGGTCCAGAGAGATCAGTTCCCTCAAAACCTCCCCTTCCGAGACGGGCCGGAGAGAAAAACTGTGATGGGGAGCATGGAGGCTGGGAGGGCAAACAGGACTAGGGGCTGCAGGTGGCCAAGGCGTAGGGCTTAAGGGCGAGGGACTCTTTGACATACAGGTGATGATTAAAGACTCAAAAACAAAACCAGACTATATAAAGTGTTGATTGAAGATATCAGCCATAGAGTTCTTATCTGTAAATACAAGATCATCCACTTTAAGTGACAAGGGCAGAGAAGAGGGTTTGTTCTCGAGTTTTCTCACCGTTTTCCAAAATGTATTGGGGTCGGCACCGCATAATGTAAATTGCTCCTTAAAGTAGCCACCTTTGGCCTGTCGCACTGCTTGTGTGGCCTTATTCTGGATCTGACGAAACAAAAGTCTGTCAGTGGCAAACCTGGATAGACGTGCTTTGCGCCAGGCGGAATTTTTTGGTTGTAGCAGCACTGCCAAATCTCGATTAAACCAGGGACTGAGGTGATTTTTTATCCGTAGTTTCTCAATGGGGGCATGCTTGTTGATCACAGTACTAGAAAGGTCCCTGAACAGAAACCATGCATCATTTACGGTGGGGATCAGGCTAACTTTATACCAGCTTACATTGGCCAGGTCATGCAAGAATGCTTGAGTATTGAAATGTTTTAGAATACGCTTATCACTGATGATGACAGGCTGTTTGACAGAGAGGCTTTTGCGAACACAGGCAATGAAACAGTGGTCGCTGATGTCATTCCAAAACACACCAGATTGGTACATGTGTGGAGAATTTGTAAAAACCACATCTATCAATGTAGCCTTATCAGGGATATTGGGGTCATACCTGGTAGGGTGGGCTATGATTTGGTGGAGATTTAGGGAGACAAATTGTTGCACAACTTTCTCAGGAGGCATGTCCCAATTGAGGTCACCTAGTAGGACAAGCTCAGACCTGGTGAAAGGCGCCAGGGCACTGCTTAAGGCTGCTAGGGTACATGCTGGTGCTGATGGAGGGCGATAACAGCCAGTCACTGACAGAGAAAAGCTGTTGGACAGCTTGATGTTAAGGACAAGTAAATCAAACTGTTTAGGAATGGACTTAGCCAAGGCCATAGTGCACTGAAAGTGTTCTTTGGTAACGATTGCCACCCCCCCCCCCCACCTTTAGATGACCTATCCTGTTGAAACAGATTGTAACCAGATAAGTTTACACCAGAGTAGGTTATAGACTTACGCAACCAGGTCTCAGTAATCACTAGAACTTCAGGATTTGAGCTCTCCACCCATACTTTAAGCTGATCCATCTTGGGTAATATACTTCTTGCATTGACATGCAGAAACCCCAGGTTTTTACGGGCACAAAAATCACCAAAACATAGATCATTTAAAGCTAAGCCAGCATTGGGGAAAGCAACATCAAACGGAGGGCCAGGGTGGACATGAACATTACCAGAAATCATAAGCAGTAATACAATCAAAACACGGCAGAGAACAGAGGAAGCACTACAATGTTGTAGTTTTTTGAGACAGTTGTATGCACATTGGATGGCAACAAAATAATTTTGTGAAGCAATCTCATAATAAAACATGACAACAGTGGCGGAATGATAGAGTTCATGTTTGGCGTTAACCCAAAAGTCCTTACTACCATTAAAGAAACAGTGTCTCTGTCGTGTGAACGAACATTGTCTGTTTCACCGCTGGATAAACAAGCATGGTCATAAAGTTCATTTTCAGGCATAATAGGTAAAGAAAACAATGTGAAAAATGCTAAAATAAAAACCAAAGCAGTTTGAGGGGAGCCATAGTTAGTCCAGTTGAAAGAAAGAAGAAAAAAAAACAATTACACTCACCCAAATGCCAGCAGTCCTTACTCCAGTAGAAAACAGTTTGCACTCACCCAAATGCTAGCAGACCACAGCAAAGCTATCTAGCTGGGTGGTTAGCACGTAAGGGAGAAAAAAATGAGAGAGCTACCTAGCTAGATGGCTAGGCAGAGGAGGAGGTTAGAGAGGGGGGACAGCAAGGGGCACTGCTAGATGGCTAGCAGATATGGGAGGCAGAAGTAGTAGAAGCAGAAATCCAGGCCAACAGGGCCCGAGGCCAGGCTAGATGGTTAGCAGTTGGGGGGCGGTGATAGCAGCAGTAGCAGCAGCAACAGAAGCAACAGCAGCAGCAACAATCCAGACCCACAAGACCCAAGGCCACACTAGATGGATTTGGAATTAGGAGAGGCAGTGGCAGAAGCAGTAGCAGCAGCCATAGCAGCATTAGCAGCAGCAGCTGAAGTGTTAGTAGTAGCAGTCCGGGCAAACAATGCCTGAGGCCTGGAGAATCCAAATCAAGCAGAAATTACTTACCAAGTTTTATGAAGAGGTTGGTGTAGCCTCTTTTAACTTGGGTGTTGCTATCTGATTGCTATGAAGTTCTAGGTGGTTGCTAGGGTGTTCCAGGTGGTTGCTAGGGTGGTGCCAGGTGGTTGCTATGGAGTTCTAGGTGGTTGCTAGGGTGTTGCTAGGTGGTTGCTATGGGGTACTAGGCAGTTGCTAGGCGTTGTTAGGTGGTTGTTATGGAATTCTAGGCAGTTGCTAGGGTGTACTAGGAGGTTGCTAGGGTGTTACTAGGTGGTTGCTATGGAGTTTCAGGCGGTTGCTAGGGTGTTGCTCGGTGGTTGCTATGGAGTTATGGGCGGTTGCTAGGGTGTTGCTAGGTGGTTGCTATGGGGTTCTAGGCAGTTGCTATGGTGTTCTAGGTGGTTGCTAGGGTGTTGCTATGTGGTTGCTATGGAGTTCTAGGTGGTTGCTAGGGTGTTGCTAGGTGGTTGGTAGGGTGTTGCTAGGTTGTTGCTATGGAGTTATAGGCAGTTTCTAAGGTGTTGCTAGGTGGTTGCTATGGTGTTCTAGGTGGTTGCTAGGGTGTTGCTTGGTGATTGATATGGAGTTCTAGGCGGTTGCTAGGGTGTTGCTAGGTGGTTGCTATGGAGTTCTAGGTGGTTGCTAGGTCTTTACCAAGTCCAATGAGGCATCCCACAACACTCTACCACAAGCGGTTCAAAAGTTATGAAATAGTAAAGATCAGCCAATCAGGAAAGGGGTAGGGCTTATCTTCACCAATTAACAAGTCCAATAATGCATCCCACAATTTGTGGGCAATTTTGTCCCATAGAGATGAATGGCAGAATTTTCAAATCCAGAGAGAGACCTGAGTACAGTTGCTAGAAGACAAAACATTGTGACATCACCCAAGTGAACATTCCGCCATTCATTCTCTATTGGGAAAAATTGCTCACAAAAAGTCAAATCTCTCAAAAACTGTGCACCGGACAACTTTCCACAAAGTAATTGCACATCATTCCCGACGAAGCCGCTCGATCTGACATATTGCACGTGTATGTGGTGCAAAAACTCTGGGAGGAGTAGCGGTCCAAAAAATGAGTGGAAAGAATAATAATATGTGAGATAGTAGTGTGATTGCCAAAGGCAACCACACTAATAAATATGTGCAATAATAATAGTGTGTTTGCCTAAGGCAACCACACTAATAATACAATACAATACAATAAGCTCTTATATAGCGCTGTTCATGCGTACATCCCAGGGCACTTTACAATAAAAAATAAATTAAAAAATAGAAATAAGTAAATAAATAACCTAAGAAGTCAAAACTAAGAGGAATACGCACATGAGAACAACTAAGTTTTAAGTTACGATTTAAAAGAACCAATTGCAATCACCTCTGCACCTTGAACTAATGCACTTGTTGTATGTCGCTCTGGATAAGAGCGTCTGCTAAATGCCTGTAATGTAATGTAATGTAAAATTGTAGCTGCACCTCTGATATGGCTTGGGATTGAATTCCAGAGGCATGGTGCAGCGCAGCTAAAAGCTCTTCCCCCAACTGTTTTTAATCGGCAACGAGGAACCACTAAAAGTTCAGCAGTAGCTGAACGCAGGGTACGACAGGAACCATAAGGTTCAATCAAATCCTTCAAATATGAAGGTCCAAAGCCATGCAGTGCTTTGTAAGTAGTTAACAACACTTTAAATTCAACCCTGGATTTAACAGGGAGCCAATGCAATGATTTAAGAACAGGAGTGATATGCTCTGAGCGGTGTGTGTGGGTAAGTACTCTGGCTGCTGCATTTTGTACTAACTGACGTCGCTGTAACGTAGTCTGGTAGGCCAGTAAACAAAGCATTGCAATAATCAAGCCTAGACATTATAAAGGCATGAACCAGCATTTCGGAATCTTCCTTAGACAGGATTGGTCTCAATTTCACAATATTGCGCAGGTGGAAGTAAGATGTCTTGACTACCGAGTTAATGTGGGCATCCAGGCAAAGCTCAGGATCCATTATAACTCCCAGATTTTTGATGGTTTAAAAGAATGGCCATCAAATGGCACATCTAAACATGGGGACTTAGTCAGACTGTGCCTGGAGCCAACCAGCAATACTTCTGTCTTTTTGGAGTTAAGTTTAAGGTAGTTTGTTGTCATCCATGCCTGGATTTCACTGAGACAAAGCAGCAACTTCCATCTCTGGTTTCATGGGAAGTGAGCAGTATATTTGTGTGTCATCAGCGTAACAATGAAATCCAAGGTTGAACTTCTCAATAATGGCAGAAAGGGGGAGCATACACAGGCTGAACAACAGAGGCCCGAGCACAGATCCCTGTGGGACACCATAACTCACATCACCCCTTTCAGAGCTTGAATCACCCAAACAAACAAATTGTTGGCGGTTTGACAAATAGGAGGAAAACCACTCAAGGGCAGTGCCTCCAATCCCTGTATGGGTGTGCATTCTCTCCAGTAAGATACTGTGATCAACAGTATCAAAAGCAGCTGAGATATCCAGAATAACTAAAATAGATAAATGCCCAGTATCAGCTTATCATAGAAGGTCATTGCTGACCCTTATCAAAGCAGTCTCAGTGCTATGCCCAGAACGGAAGCCAGATTTAAATTTCTCCAACACGTCATTTCCATTGAGATAGTCTTGAAGTTGGTTTACCACAATTCTTTCTACCACTTTTGATAGAAATGGGATGTTGGAGATTGGCCAGAGGTGGGTAGTAACGCGTTATATTTACTCCGTTACATTTACTTAAGTAACTTTTTGAATAAATTGTACTTGTAAGAGTAGTTTTAATGCAACATACTTTTCACTTTTACTCGAGTATATTTGTGAAGAAAAAATGTTACTTTTACTCCGTTATATTCGGCTACATTCCGCTCGTTACTTTTATTTTTTACCCATTTTTTATTCAATGCACGTTCTGTTCGTTTCATTCTCTCAGAGAGACTTCAGCCAAAGAGTCTGACTGGTCTTTGCTTTGGCTCTGTCATAGCCCCACATGACTCTGTTTCACCAATCAAACGTAGCCAGTCACAGCACACAGAAGGATGAGTGGGCGACAACAATGGCTGAAACAACGGCGGGTGATTTGTAGCAGGCAGAACACCCCTGGCCTCATGTTCAAACTACGTTTTACTTACAGACTACCAAAAACAGTAGTTACATTATGCGCTGCCTTCTTTGTCTGCCTAGAAATGTGGACATTTCAGCCTACAAGAACTCAACTTCGAACTTGAGAAAATATGTGGCGGTAAGTTGTAGGTTAGTTTTGGCTGTGGATAGCTAACTATTTGACTGAGTGGTCATTTATTGTCTTGGACAATCCGTTTGTGAAATATACGGGCATTTGTGATGCCTCGGTATCTTCCAAAATAGCTGTGGGTAATACCACACGCGTTGTTTACGGCGCTGTCGCCCTTTTTAGTACAGTCTGGCTTGATTGACAATTCATTTATTCAGTACGTGAGAGTATAAGCTTTCTAACGATGTATAACATGTCTAATTTTGCTTTTGGAATAGCGTTTTTTAGGTCAGCCTAACCGAAATTTTTCTTATCGTCGCATTCACTTATGCATTTGGTAGCAGTAAAAGACGCAGCACGGAACCTGGTCAACGATTATTCGTAATTTCCTGGGAAATACTATTATTATTGAGGACTTCTGGGCATAGCTAAGCCGTATGTTTGCTGATAGACCTAGATGACATCGTTTTCTGGAGCAAAACAAGCGGATTGAACTGTATTGTTGATTTACGGTCTCTGTCTCCATCTACTGAACACATAAGATTTCATCATTGCTATGTAAGTAGGCTATTATTGCTCAAAATACTTCGGTTATACACGTTATTTTTAAAAATTGAGTGTGTTTAAATAGGTTACTGGTATTAATGTGTATATTTCACACTGTAATGTAAGCATTAGTTAGTAGTGTAATAGTTTTGGTGAAGCATGCAACAGTCAAGACGTGAGCGCTGGAACATTGCATAGCATACATAACGTTTGTTTACGCTAAACCGGAAGTTCTGCACATGTTCCGCGCAAGGCATCATGGGACTTTGGAATATCGTGGAGAAGTGCCTCATAAGGTACAATAATGGTGCTACAAAGCATTATGTTTCCCACATATAAAGTTTCTGTTTGAATTTGAGCAGGCTCCTCTTTGTTGTGATGATGAGTCTATTTTAATGGATAAATCCCTGTAGCCTCATTGATATTTTTTCTGTCAACGGAGGGTTCACCCCAACAAACTGACAGAGTATACAGACTTAATAGAGTCCAACAGAAAGCGAAAATCCTCCTCTTCTGACGAACCTCCTGTGTATTGTTTTATTGTATTATTGTTTTAAGGGATATGATTTAGGCCATATTTGAATTTGCACATGGCTATTTTATATTTGGTTTATTTCTATTGGACAAGCATTTACAATTTTATATTTTGGACATTTAGATTTTTATGTTCATCTTGCTCTTCTTATTTCAACATTAAATCAGATTATATGAAGTAACTCAGTACTTGAGTAGTCTTTTCACAAGATACTTTCTTACTCTTACTCAAGTAATTATTTGGATGACTACTTTTACTTCTACTTGAGTCATTATTATTTTAAAGTAACAATACTTTTACTTGAGTACAGGTTTTGGCTACTCTACCCACCTCTGAGATTGGCCTATAGTTCCCCATTTCCTCAGGAGACAGGTGGTGTTTTTTTAGGAGTGGCTTAACCACAGCCAGTTTTAAGTCAGTAGGAACACTTCCAGATTTCAATGAAGAGTTCACAATGCAAGTTAAAATCGGAGCCAAAGCAGGGAGACATTCTTTTATAAACCACATGGGCCAAGGATCTAGTCTGCAGGTAGACGAGTTCATTTTCAGCACTACACGACTGAACTCTGCCTCAATAACTGCTAAAAATTCTGTGAAGCAGGTACTACTAGTCCTGATTTCACTGGGCTCTTCTAAAAGACTGGGCGTGGTAGCCATCTGAAGCCTAATCGTTTCAATTTTGCCATTAAAAAATTCAAGAAATTGTTTGCATTTCTCCTTTTTCTCATCCTGCAAAGGAATTACTGCTTTTGGGTTAACAAGTTTGTCTATTGTGTTAAACAGAGTAGTTGGACAATTTTTACTTGATGCAATGAGGGCCGAGAAGTAAGATGCTTTAGCATTAGACCGTGCTTCCTGATATAACTGTACATGAGATTTCCATATCTCCAAATCAACACAGAGCCTAGATTTCTTCCACTTCTGCTCCAAACGCCTTCCTCTGGTTTTAAGACCAATAATAGTAGTGTGATTGCCAAATGCAACCACACTAATAAATATGTGCGATAAAAATAGTATGATTGCCAAAGGCAACCACACTAAATATGTGAGATAATAGTCGTGTGATTGCCAAAGGCAACCACACTAATAATATGTACAATAAAAATAGTGTGATTGCCAAAGGCAACCACACTAATAATATGTGCAATAATAGTAGTGTGATTGCCAAAGGCAACCACACTAAATATGTGAGATAATAGTAGTGTGATTGCCAAAGGCAACCACACTAATAATATGTGAGATAATAGTAGTGTGATCACCAAAGGCAACCATACTAATAATAAATAACCTATGGCTGATTTATCTTACGTACCCATGTTATTGTTTGACATTTAAATTAACCCTTAATAACGATAATGGTCTTAGACATGGTCTTAGAATGGTTAGACAGGTAAGATTTTTTAAGATAGCTACAGCTCTCTAACTTCTTCATCAGATTACAGCTAAACAACTGCGGAAGCAGCCACACTAAAGTTTATTCATAATCTTTACATTCTAGTTAATTTTTGTACTGATGCTTTGTTATAAACATTTTTTTTTTTTTTTTTAAACTAGCATTACAGTCGTCTTTTTTTTTTGGACTGTGAATTCTGAGCCAGCTATGGATTACCATCAAAAACAATCACTATCATTTACACAGGTAAGTAATCATAGTACTTAGTTACAGGGATTAGGAACAAATTATTTTTCATTTATTTTCATTCTGAACAAAAACGGTATAATAATGTTTCTGGAATAACGGCTAGAGCTAGGCAACTACTTTATAGGTAGCCAACTATTTTTAGTTTAATGGAACACAGAAAAGTAGCCACGGCTAATCTGGCACTCAATGATTAGCAATTTCATGTACCCTGTGAACCCCAGTGAGAATATTTGTTGAGACGATGAATACATATGAACCTAGCTTCCCATTAAACTTTGTGTCTGTGTGTGCATAATTGCCCTCATAGTAAATTGGCTCACTTGTTGAATCTCATTAAAAACACATTTTCAACATACAAAAATTACTCACACTAACAAAGCACCGTCTATAGGTCATTCATTCAAACTGGCTAAATCCAGGCCTGGAATTAAAAGTATTGATATCAAAATGACGCCAAGTTACTGTACTACAATCCATATAGGCTTGCCTCACAGAAATTAAAGAAGCAATGCTACCCAATGTCTCTTAGCATTGCTTTGGAAAACAGCTTCTTTAATTTCTATGCTGTCTATGATACACTTTAGCACAGTAACTTGGCGTCATTTTGATATCAATACTTTTAATGGAAGGCCTAAATTTAGCCAGTAATAATAATAATGGGCCTCATTCACCAACCGTTCTTAAGAAGAATTTTCTTCTTAAAACCCACTTACGCAGTTTTCACGAAGATTCTGACATTCACCAATGTTTTCTTATTTGGGATTTGTTCTTCGGTAAGAACAGAATCTACGCACACTTAAGAGCACATTTGAATGCTGACATGTTTGTGCAAAATAATTGGTTATTGCGTTTTCTTCAATTCTACAGCTGTATAATATTATATGATTTAAATTACAATAATATTTTATCATTTATAATATTTTTTAATAATTATTTTCATTATTTTACAAAGCATTAAGGTGCCAGGTTCCGCCTCAGATGGTGGTTACCTCAGCGGGAGTTCATCTGTAAATAAATTATAAAAATCAAACCATTGTAGTGACCTTTTATTTTCGGGGGTTTCAATTATGCAATGTTTGGTCTATACTGCAAAAGCAAATGTTTAAATTTTGAATGCAAACTAAGCACTTAGGTAACACTTTTTAAACACATGGACATGTTGAAGAAGAGAACACTTATTCAGAGGTGCCACTAGGGGTGTGCAGACTGCACAGGGTGACACCATTAGAGGGGGTTGACACCAAAATGACTGGCAATAATTTTTTGCAGCGATGGGTAGAAACACCTAGTTTCTCCGATGCAGTTTACTGCCGGTTGATTAAATTTGCGGTATTAATGTGAGGAGAAGCGTTTTGTCGTTTGAATGCATAACACGTAATTCCTTGTGTTATGCATTTGACATCAAACCATTTTTTTTAACTTCATCAGTTGTGCGACCTTCTCCGGATACAGCGTTCACTGAACGAGTAATAGTATCCCATGCATCTTTTTCTTTATTTTTTATTTTTATATCCACTACTGACGCTACTAAATATGACAGGTCGTTTGCTGTTCACTTCCAGCAGCAGTACCTCCACTTCGGAACTACTGCGGGCAGGTCATGGCTCCACCGGCATTGGTCTCAGGTAGCACCCCAGGGCGCACAATGGAGATGGTGGATCCCATGTCTACCAGGGCCTGGCAGGGTCCAGAAGGTCTTCAGCACTTCCCCAGGTAAATGCTCTTTCAGGGCGGGGAAGGCACGGAGCTCTTCGTAGAGATGCTGGGTGAAGTCATCAATCCCGTGTAGTGCTTCTTCCTGTCTTCTTAATGTGTCTTTGTTTTTTTTACATTTATATACATTTAAAACACATTTCCTTTTAAAAGTCAAAAGTAAAAGAAAACTAATTTAAACGCAGACATTCACAAAGATTACAAACCAAGAAAACACTTAAAAAGAAAAACCTAGTCTACAAATCAATATTACATATCCATACTAACAATCACAAAGACAATAATTATTTTAAGAAAATTTGACATTAATTAAATTTTTAAAAAAAACAATGCATGCGCTCGAGTTCGGGGTTGAGGAGCGGGTGCCCCTCCTAGGGGGGTGGACTATATGATCAGTTATTTCCAGTGGTCAACCCCCCATTTCTCTCTCGCCAGGTCCTTGTTTTTATGGTAGTCCGCAAAAACACCGTCCTGGAGGAGGTTCTGGATCCTCCTCCTGAGAGTGACCAGGTCTACTGATGTTTTTTGGTAGACCTTGATGTTCCTCGTCTCCCACAGGACCTGCTTTATGGTGTTGATGATCCTCCACTGATGCAGGAGCTGGATTGTCTTGCATCCCTCCAGTGGACCGTAGAGGGCGCCCTCAGGAGTCAGGGAGGACCTCGGCAGCAAGGGAGACAGAGGAACAAACAAGACCCCAGACCTAGCCACGGAGCACTCCCAGAACAGGTGGTGAATGTGTTCTGAGTCTGTGCAGCCATGGGGGCTGCGTTCAGTTAGAGCTAAGTGCCTGCGATACATAAATGTTCTAGTGGGGAGACACCTATGAGCTGTCATCCAGGTAATGTCTTTCTGTTTGCTTGTAAGACACTTGTTTGTTACATTTGCGGGTACCGGGTCAGTTGCGGGTTGCCGGCCCAGACCTCGGGAGCGTGGCTGTTTGGTTTGATCTTATGTAAGCCATGATAATTTTTTAGCTCCACGAGGTCAAGCCAGCCCTAGGCAATCCCGCCATGAAAGCAAAGTCCCTCAGGGCCTGATAGACATGGGGGGTCCCAGCTATACGGTATGGACATGCAAATCCTTGCCCATTTATGGGGTACCCTATTTAAAGCCTTATAACTCCAGATGTGAACACCACAGAGACTTGAAAAATGGCTTAAATGAAGCAGGACATTTGTACAATTTACAATACTAATGCAGATTATTTTATATTCATAATTTTGGAAGAAATAAAGTGCCACAAATGCAATTGTCTAGACAAAAAATCTAAAATGAATTTGCACTTTTTTAGTTTGCAATATAATACTGAGAGATTGCATATATACAACAGGTTAAACTATACATGTGCTGGATCAAAAACTTCTTGACCACAAGTTCATAAAATCTAAGGGTGGATATGTAGAACTACTATAGATTTATGAAACAAAAACTAAGCAGTGTACCCAGCGTCTCCAAATCTATCCAAAATGTCTAAATTCTGCATTGCTGTAAATCACAACATATTCACGTATTTCACTGCAAATCAACTGTTTTGTCTCAAGAAACTCACTGTTGCATCATTTTCAAGTGGGAATTACAAGCTTTCCATCAGTACAGTGGCCTAAAATATCTAGGGGTCCAGAAACATAATCTCTCCAAAAATTAATATAATGCTTTCTGTCCATTATAAAGCATATAAATGATGAAGTTTTAAGATGGAACATTGCTATCAGGTTAAAAAAATAATGATAAAAGATTGTCACACAATGCAGTACAGTACCTAAATGTGTAATAATTAACTCTTGTATGTATTTCTGTACTCTGCACTCTCATATGTTTTCTTGTATGGGGATGGGACGACATGAAAACAATTTTCAACCATCCACCACGTTTTGGCAATGCTCCAACTCTCACGTCATCACTGTTGCATGCTTCACAAAAACTATTACACTACTAACTAACACTTACATTACAGTGTGAAGTATCCACATTATATAATACCACTAACCTATTTAAAGACACTCAATTTCAAAAATAACGTATATAACCAAATTTGAGCAGTAATACTTACATAGCAATGATGAAATCGTATCTGTTGTCAGTAGATAGAGACAGAGACAGGAAATCAATGATATAGTTCTATCCGCTCCTGTCTTACACCAGAAAACGATGTCAGCTAGGTCTATCAGCAAACATATGGCTTAACTATGCTCAGAAGTCCTCAATAATAATAGTATTTTCCAAGAAATTCCAAAAAATATTTGACAACGTTTTGTTAGCAGCGTCTTTGTTTTACTGCTACCACAGAGAGCATGCGTTATTAAATGCGATGATAAAAAAATTTCCGGTTACGCTGACCTATAAAACGCTATTCCAAAAGCAAAATTAGACATGTTATATATCGTTAGAAAGCTTATACTCTTAAATGATTTGTTAATCAAAGCCAGACTGTACTAAAAAGGGCGACAACGCCATAAACAACACGTGTGGTATTACGCACAGCTATTTTAGAAGATACCCAGGCATCACAAATGCGCATATATTTCACAAAGGGATTGTCCAAGACAATGTATGACCACTCAGTCTCAAAAGGGACATCTCTACATGTAAAACCAATGGTAAGGTTGTATATTTATTCAATATTTAGTCCAGATATTGAATGTAGAATGACATGATGATGGTACCATTTTTTAAAACTTTTTCTCGTTTATTTCGTTATTCAGTGAGCAGCGTTTTCACTGCTGTATTGGCATATCTTAGGGCTATTGTCAGGTTTATCTTGTTGCTATGACGGAATACGATTTTTTAGTGGTGAAAGAATATTTTTATGAATACCAAGATAGACAATATTGTCCATTATGTCATGGGTGGGGGGTGTAGTTGTAGATGAGACTGCAGGGAGGGGGGCGTGTTAAATGAATGACCAGAGCGACAATGGTGGCACTGTGAAACTCCGTGTTCGGTATAGTTGTAGTGTATCGTCTACTTATGAAAGTAAAACAACGCATTTCTGCTTTTAACTCGTACTTTGGTTGTAGTAACACTGAATGTCTGAGTTCAGTAATCTGGGCACGCCAGCATGCCGACCACTAGGGGGCTTGCGTGAAGGGGTTAACTATATCTGGGACCCCCCGCCTCCAATTCCTCTCCTCTTTGAGGAGGGTGACTCTACTAAGCTTTTCCATGTTGCTCCCTCAGACAAAGTGAAAAGCCAACCTAGCAATTAGCTTACTGGTGGCTTTGTCTGGGGGAAACACCCTCCCCACATAGAGAAGAATGGGAAGGACAATTGCCTTCAGGACGAGGATCTTACCTGCCATGGTCAGGGGCCGCGCACTCCAGCTCTGGGTTTTGTTTTGGACGTGGCGGAGGGCTCCCTCCCAGCTCATTCGCCCTCCTCTGTCAGCCTGGAAGGTCACCTCCAAGACCTTGATGGTGTTTCTGCTTACAGGGAAGGAAACGGTCAGCTGTTCACTAAAATGAGGAGACAGAAACAGGCCACACAGAAGTTGTCCAAAACCTTGGTGGCACAAGCAATGGAGCGTCTATCTGTGGTGACGATGGTAATGTCGTCCATGTACGCCATTACCTTTAGTCGCTCTCCCCTGGCCCCCGGCAGTGGGTAGCCCGCCACACCTGAGCTGGCCCTGATTGCCTGGAGAAATGGTTCAAGGTTGCTGATATACAGGAGAGATGCTAGAGGGCACCCCTGCCTGACGCCAGACCTGATGGCAAACGGGGTAGAAGGCTGTTGGTTGACAACCACTCTGCCCGTTATGTCAGTCAGGCAGATGTTCATCCAGCGCAGGAGGGGGCCAGGAATGTTCATTCTGTCTAGCACTCTCTCCAAGCACACATGACTCACCCAGTCAAATACCTTCTCTTGGTCGAGGCTGAGAAGGCACAAGGGGGACCGCCACTCCCCGGAGTGGATGATTAAGTCCCTCATGAGAAGCAGGTTGTCATTAATGGACCTCCCTTGCACACTGCAGGTCTGGTCCGGTTCGATCACCGATGTTTTCAGGCCTTGGAACCTCCTCATCAGCGCCTTCGCCATGATCTTGTAATCGACTAAGAGGAGATTGATCGGCCGCGAGTTACGGAGGTCCCTCAGGTCCCCCTTCTTTGGGACAAGAGCTACTGAGCTCTGTCTCAGTGAAGCCCCTAACCGCCCCTCCCTCTGAAGACTTCCGCCACGTCTTCCTTCAGGAGATCCCAGTATGTTTGGTAAAACTCGGCTGGGATTCCGTCAGGACCCGGAGCTTTATGCTGGTTGAGGGAGAGCACGGCTCGAGTGAGCTCCTTGGTGCTCAACTCTGGCTCCATCTGCTCATCACCCAGACGTCTGTCAAGGCAGCCCAGGAAGGTGTCCATGAGAGCCCCATTGGAGAGCCTCTCACTGTAAAGGACCCCGTAGAACTCCCTGGCCACCTCCCGGACCTCCGCCTCTTCAGACACCACCACACCTCTGATGTTAGAGAGAGGCAAGATGTTATTAGTCTTAGACCATGCCCTGCAGAAGAAAAACCGCGTGCACTTCTCATCCTCCTCGAGGCCCTGGAGTTTGGAGCGGAAAGTGTATTTTTCCCGCTCCTCCCGGTAGAGGGTGGTGAGGCTCTGCCAAGCCTGCGTGATTTCGCTGCCAACATCCAGGCCTTGGGACTGGAGGAGGCTCAGTCTCTGGAGAGGAGCATTGTGGCGTTCAAAAACTAACCTCCTTTCCTTCGCTTTCCTCCGCCTGACTGCCCGTAAGTAGCCCCTTCACCATCTCCCACCACTCCACCGGGGAGTCAAAGAGGTGTTTCAGTCTCACCCACTCCAGGTAACGCCTTGAGAAGGAGAGTCACAACTGAAGGTCTTGGAGATGGCTGATGTTCATTCGCCAGAGCCCCTTACCCACGGTTATGGGTTTCTCCCAGGCCAGGGACATGGTCACCATGTGGTGGTCTGAGAAGTGCACTGCCTGGATGGAATAAGCGTGCACTCCCAGACCTGGGGAGAGCAGAAACAAATCAATCCTGGAAGAGGAGCTACCAGAGGAACTCACCCACGTGTGTTGGGGAGGAGAGGCGCCCCCGGCGCCCCCTGTCTTCTTAATGTCACCATTTTCCTTGGCCTAGTCACCCCACTTCTGACACCAATGTGGCAAGCAGCGTGGCAGATATACAACTCAGATTCAGAACTAGCCTTCAAACTGTTTATTGGCACTGAACAACAGAGCACAATAACGGAGACACTTGATTTACAAAGGGAAACGTCACTGAAGCCATGAAACATAACGCACGTCTCACTCGGTATAACAACAAACGAACGGATTACACGGAAGCCTAATATAAAAAGAACACTAAACGACACCTACACATAATGAAACACAAAAATAACAACAGTTTAATAACGAAAACAACAATAAACAGTCTCTTTTAGAGAGGTTGCAAGGCATGCTGAGAAACCGAACCAGGAAGTACACGCAGCGTTGCTCTGACGCTACAATACTTTTGCGTTTTTTTTGTATGCTGGCAATTATGTCAGAGGTCGCTGAGCGCTAGCATTAGCCACTAAGGGGACATGTATCGACCACCCTGTCGCAATCTTTTTTTCTCTATTTTGTTACACGTAGGGACACTCTAAGCCATAAAACTAGCATTCATTCAACTCAATCGTATTTCAGCTTCTTAAAAATAAGCAAATGTACTCACAAGTCTATTTTGTAGCACAACATATATTCACCTGTGCCTTGTAGAAACACTTGAAGTGCAGACTGCACCTATTTGTGACAACAACAAAAAAATTATGACTGCACTTGATCCATTGCTTCTTCTCATCCACCGCAAGTATTGGATTGAAAAATTAAAACTTGTTGAAAATACATTAAACATATTGATTATATTCCAACATTACAGTGAAGGTTGCATCATCATTATAAAGGAACTTGTCTTTACTTAATATCATGTTAGTCCAGTCCATTGATCTTTTTTGTTTACCAAATGGTGACATTCCTATCATCAAAAACCTTGGGCAAGGCGACGGTGTTAGACCAGGTCCTGCATTTCAGATTTCACCAGAGGAGGGCACCATTTACCTATGATAGATTCCCAGTTTTACTTAATATATATGTATATAAACTCCTCAAAAAAAGTTTGGAAATTTGTGTTTGGTCGATCATATCTCTATTGTTACTGTATTATTAGCATTGTATCTTATATCATTGGAAAGCTTGTTCATTTCCCATTTGTAAGGATCATGCATTTGTGGGATGAGCTGCACAGCTGATTATGTAGGTGGGGTCCCAAGTGAAATGTGCCAAATTTCCCTGCCAAACAGTGTATTCTCCTGTTGGTATTGACTCTATTGTTTTGAGTTGTTTGGGGGATTGGATGATTGAACTCTCTATGAGTAACAAGGAACAAACAAGACATATTGGTAATTTTACGCTTTATTCATTGAACAGTCAGGAGCCTCAGTAGCGGGTGGAAGAACCATACGCAGCCACAACAGCCTGGCACCTCCTCCTCATGCTGGTCACCAGCCTGGTCACGGGTTGCTGTGGGGTGGCATTCCATTCCTTAACCAGGATTCGTCGCAGGTCAGCCAATGTGGTTGCGTTGGTCACTCTAGCACGTACAGCACGCCCGCGCTGATCCCACAAGTGTTCAATTGGGTTGAGGTCTAGGCTGTTGGCAGGCCATTCCTTTCAACCACGTTGGCTGACCTGTAACGAATCCTGGTTGAGGAATGGAATGCCATCCCACAGCAACACGTGACCAGGCTGGTAAATGTCAATTCCGAACGTCGGAATTAAGCTGTATAAAACATTCACTATTTAGCAGTTCTTGCATGTAGGTTTATTGTATGGAGTTCATGGACCAAACGATGATACTCTCCCCAGTTGTGTCCTCGCTTGGTTTATTTTGTGTACCCAGCTTCGATGTCTGCGCCTGTCCGGCAGTCTACGCTGCAAAATAACAATAGCAAGAAGCTTCCTTCGGTTTGCGTCATTTTTTTTTCTTTTTTTTTGAGTTAGTGGACAGGAAATGGAGGGGGGGGGGGGTTAAAGTTCACAACATGACGTCACACAAATGGGCTATGTAGTGACACGCCCACACCGCACAACCCTGCGGCAAGGTGCTGCATTGCCTGATCTGGTGTGAATGCAGAGAGTTTTTCCTTGCCACTGTTGCCATGTGCTTGCTCGCTGGGGGTACAGGTCTGAATAGGTTATGGGGAATATGGCGTTTGACACCATATTTCCAAATACAAAATGGAGGACTGATAGGTTCCCAGTTTTACTTAATATATATTAATATATGTAGCATTGTAGTGTATTGTGTTTCCTTTTCATGCCATTACTGTGTCTGTAGTTTGCATGCCTCTATGTCTAGCACCCCTGTAGTGTGTCTCAGTATAACACCTCTAGTGTCTGCGGCAAGGATGTCACATACTTATGCTAAATGGCTGTGAGGGTTCCCAGGGAGGGACAGGACCATGTGTCTCTGGCCTGCCACTTAACTCAATCTTTTGATATGTATGACCGCAAACTGTATATCCAGATACCACACAGCGTGATCGGCAGAGAGTTTCTTGGCGCACTGCCCGAATGTTCTGAGTTTGTCTCTCCCTTGCGCATTGTAATAAACATCAAATTCTCTGAGGAGACGTCGTCAGCATGTTCTTCATCATCCTGAATTTGACTCCACGGAGAAGGGCCAAATAATCCAGTTATAATACAGTTTCGGTGACCACGAAGAGACAGGAAATATCTTCCACTTGAATAAACGAGAATCAACAAGAGGGTGAGTATCTTTTCTTAAACAAAACCTACCACCCTCATTTGGCGTTGATTTTCCTTGGTGCAATTTGGGAGTGACTCCTGTTCTGTATTTTGTTAAGAAATAGTTACGTGGGCAGGACTTGGTTGTAACAACTGATGATGATTTTTGTCTTTTAATGTGGTTATGTTAAGGTCGTCTTTGATGTGGTAATGCTAGTGTCGTGGTCTAGGAAAACGACAAAATTCTCTGAGTCCAATCGCCAATCTGTAGAAAACTACTTCACGAGGGAAAAGACACCACAGCAGCAAGCTCTTCAGAAAAGATAGACTTTATTAGCACTGGTGCAAGTGCACAACAAAGCCGGAACAATTCCGCCGAATTGAACCTCGACTGTCAGTTTTACAATCCTTTTATACACAAAATGTGTTCCACAAACTCCCTCACCCCTTATACATTTACATATTCCCAGCCACCTGTTCTTCTTGGCACCCTATGATGTTATTCTATTGTAGGGGAAAATTTTGAGACTCCCCATGATTGTGATGACGTCACACGTTAAAGTTAGGGTGTTAACATCAATGTTGATCAAACTGGTTCCTCCAAACTCTCGATGCTTCATGATAAAATATATCACAAGTATAATTATATACTCATATAATCAATATATAATCCATTAAACCTATATCAGTAGTTGTAGATAAGCTTATGGAAACGCAAGAAACCACAGTATCCACTGTAGATAAAGAGCATGAGAACGCAGTAGACTTAGAAATCAAATTTACATATTTACTCACTCAGCAGAAAAGAACTAGTCACTGAACAGATAAACACTAACCAAAAAACTAATCATATACTGTCAAAATATAGCAGAGAACTATAATCCAAAACTAACAATAATCCAATGCTAGATAAAAGTGCTAGAAAACTAATATTTTACAGTGACCCCTATGTAACCTGAATACATAATGGAAAAGTACAGAACCAAAGACCACTGGTTCTCAAGAGAAAGTTGGGGTAGCTTCCCACACTGACCTTATCTCTTAAGATCTAAGGGAGTCGGTTCGGTACCTAGTGGGTTGGGTGGGAAACGTTTGAAGTGACACCACGCGGTACCATGAAAGAGAAGGTAAAAGAGGGTTAGGGTAGCTTCCCACGCTGTCGGCACCTTTTAAGACCTAAAAATAGACAGTTTGGTAGATAAGAGAACACCACGTGATGCCATGAAGGAACAGGTGGCATGGGAATGTATAAAGGGGTCAGGGAGTTTGTGGAGTGCATTCTGTGTATAAAAGGATTGTAAGACTGACAGTCGAGGTTCAATTCGGCGGAATTGTTCCGGCTTTGTTGTGCACTTGCACCGGTGCTAATAAAGTCTATCTTTTCTGAAGAGCTTGCTGCCGTGATGTCTTTTCCCTCGTGAAGTAGTTTTTTACAGATTGGCGATTTGGACTCAGAGACTGCTGTCGTTTTTCCTAGACCACGACACTATCCTGACCTACTTGGCACAAAAATGGCTTACGCTGCTCTTATGTGATAATGCCAGTGTGGGAAGTTACCCCAACTTTCTTTTAAGAAGCAGTGTTCTTTTGTTCTGTATATTTTCCAGTATGCATATAAGTCTCAGCTTTCTGTAATTTTTTCATTTAAGCATACAAGTTACATATGGGTCACTGTAAAATATTAGTTTTCTAGCACTTTTATCTAGCATTTGCGTTTTTGTTAGTTTTTGATTATAGTTTTCTGCTATAGTTTGGCAGTATATGATTAGTTTTATTGTTAGTGTTCATCTGTTGAAATTTTTAGGAAATTGGGTATGATTAATATTGGATTAGTATTTTCTGCTGAATAAGCAGTTTTTCTTTTCTACTGAGTAAGCAGTCTTTCTGCTGAGTGAGTAAATATGTAAATTTAACTTCTAAGTCTACTGCATTCTCTTGCTCTTTTTTTTCTACAGTGAGTACTGTGGTTTCTTGCATTTCCATAAGCTTATCTACAACTACTGATATAGGATTAATGGATTATATCTTGATTATGTTAGTATATGATTATACTTGTTATATATTTTATCATGAAGCATTAAGAGTTTTGGAGGAATTCAGTTTGATCAACATTGATGGGAACACCCTAATTTTAACGTGACGTCATCACAATCATGGGGAGTCTCAAAATTTTCCCCTACACTAGCAGTGTTAACAGAGGACACGGGAGCGTCAGTCTGTTTAGTAACGTCGGCGTGCTGGGTTAAGTCACGTCAGCGTTTTGGGTCACGTCGGACCCAGGATGCGGGAGCGTCAGTCTGCTTAGTAACATTGGCGTGTTGGGTTAAGTCACGTCAGCGTTTCGGGTCACGTCGGACCCAGGACGCGGGAGCGTCAGTTTGCTTACTAACGTGCATGTCGGGATTTGACACAGATGTGCCTTTCAGGTCACGTCGGACCCACCGGACGAGGGAGCGTCCGTTTCCTCAGTAACGTTCGTGTCGGGATTTGGCACAGATGTGCGTTTCGGGTCACGTCGGACCCACCGGACGCGGGAGCGTCCGTTTCCTTAGTAACATGCGTGTCGGGATTTGGCACAGATGTGCCTTTCGGGTCACGTCGGACCCACCAGACGAGGGAGTGTCCGTTTCCTTAGTAACGTGCGTGTCGGGATTTGGCACAGATGTGCGTTTCGGTTCACGTCGGACCCACCGGACAAAGGAGCATCCATTTCCTTAGTAACATGCCTGTCGGGGTTTGGCACAGGTGCGTTTCGGGTCACGTCGGACCCACAGGATAGGGGGAGCGTCCGTTTTTGTTGGACAGGTTTTGGTGTTGCTGCCGTTTGGGGCATGCTGGTTGCTGGTATCAAGTGCTTCGGAGTAACACTGCGCGTTGTGAAAAACTGGGCTGTGTGCCAAAGTGTGTGCAAGAAGAAAACCTTGGTTGTTTGCCAATGCGAGTGAATGCAAGAGAGAAAGTGCTCTGTTTGCTTGTTCTGAGTTCAATTTGTGTCATGTGTCCGGACACTTTAGGTGCGTTAGTTGAAATGCGTGAATGTCGAAAATGTTGTATTGTTGCATTAGGCCTATTTTGCTATGGGCTGAGCTCAATTTGTGTCGCGTTTGGAAATGTTATGTGCGTGCGGTGAAGTGCGTGAATGTCTGCAGAAAATATTGTATTGTTGTGTTAGGCCTATGTGATTTAGTTGTTATATACTGTGTGCACAATATATCATATACAGAACATAATACCCTATATATAATAGAATTATCGTAAATAGTATCATAAACTGATTGAGGTTCTAGTCTAATAGCCTAAGGACTGCGGACACTATATGAGCCTGAAATAATGGAGTAAGGTTAAAAAGAAGTAATGATAAAATAGTAACACACATAGGAATGTCTCCTATATTCTGTGTAATATGATAAAGTACAAGACACATACTTTATTTGCCCTTAGCAACTCTCTTACACACAGGGATGTAGCTGCAGACAAGTATTTAACACCCATGTACTAGCTGTGCATTGTTAATAATGACTAATCTACAGATCTCTGAAGAGTTATTAATTGTGGGGACTAAAATTGGTGAAAGAGGGGTTAAGTGAAGAGGTTAGGAAGGCTGCTATGTGTTCTCAGCTAGGGAACAAGGTGATAATGGGCCTTTAGAGATATGCTGCTGTATTTAGCTTATGGTAATTCAGGGAATGAACTGAGTAGAGACAGTGGTGATTTTCTGACTGTGGTAATTGATGGTAGTCTTCCCATTTGTAGAAACAAAGCTGGAGAAATGAGTTATGCATTGAGAGATTGTAGTGATCTATGAGGCATGAGCTGTATATATTTTATTAAATAGCATAAGGACCATGGATACCATAAGCCCCTAAATATTCTTAATTTAAGAGCCCAAGATAAGGGAGTAACAATAAATAAATAAATAAATAAATAAAAAAGGTAGCGCACATATGATTGACCCCTATAAGGTAAAATACAAAAGTATCAGCTGTGAAATGCTTTATAATGGCTACTCTGCATACCTCTGAAGGGTTACTAACCGCTGGAATGATAACGGAGAAAGAGATGTTAAGTGGGGATTTAAAGGCGGCGGCGCTAAAGTCTCTGGTGAAAAGATCTGGGAAAGCAATGAATAGATGGTGGTCCCAACAAAAGAACAATAAAGAGAAAGGGAAATATGCATGCAGACAAATTAACACCTTTTGTGGCAGATCCTAACACCATCCTTTCCACTGTTACTCATGTAAAATACACACTACACTGAGCAATGTTGGCTTCAAGCTGACACTGAGGTAATGGATCATTTTTACTTGTCAAAGTAGCATCTTGCATGGGACTTTTGACACTGTGAATGTGCCTGTGGGTGATCTGTGGGGTTACCGAGGGCAACCGAGGCCGTGTAAATACGCCAGAGATGGAGGAACTAGTATGTAGCATTGGAGGATTCAAGTACGTGTGAAAGATGGAAGTAAAAGACGGAAGTATTGAACAGAAGAGAAGGGTTTTTAACATCATGACTCAAAATAACAAAAGGAAAATCTAATTCCCTTGTCCATGTCTCCTTTCAAAATTAAACGGTTTTAAGATGTCATACCCAATTCACTTTTTTTTTTGACCATGTAATTCAAGGACAACAGACTTCATAGGAAGCTGGGCAATTTTGGCAGCCATCATATACTATCTAAGGAATCCAGTTTTGGGGTTTTTTTAGTTTATTTTTATGGTAAGAGAAAATCATGTAATTTTGTGTGATTATAGAAGTCTTTTCTCACTTACCACCAGTGGTGGACAAAGTACACAACTCCATTACTTGAGTCAAAGTATAGATACCCCTGGTCAAATATTACGCCACTACAAGTGAAAGTTGTTCAGTCAAATTTTTACTTGAGTTAAAGTACTGGAGTACTTGCTTTTAAAAATACTTAAGTATTCAGAAGTACATTTTCTTTTTAATGCCAACGCACTGTTGTATTGTTTCTACGATGCATTTACAGAAGCTCATTTACAGATGCATTTTTACTGTTATTAGATAGCAACACATGATAGACAGTGGTTAAATTGGGATTTGGGAGGTGGGTGGACCCTGAGATGCAGTGGGAGGTGGGTGAAAAAAGGTACAAACCAATGAATGTCTCAGCTCAAAATAGTTGTATCTTTAATGTATTGTGCACATAATTGTAATTAAGGAAAACAATGTTTTAAAAAGAATGTATACTATTGATGCAAGCTTTTACATAATATATTTCAAGTTTATTGAGTGTCATTAATGCTAAGAATTTTTTTACCCACAAAAATAATCGGTCATCCTCCTCTTGTCCTCACTTTTTCCTCCTTTATCCATCTTTCTTAAACTGGTGAGGCACAAAACTTTCCTTTAAACTAATCATTGATCTCAAACTGTTTTAATTAATTTTCAGTGATTAACAAGCATGCAAACATCTAATCAAATGGAAAGGGACACAGCTTCTTCGCATTGTGTTAGGGAGATTAAATGATAAATGTGATTTAGAAAAATACGTTTTAATCGCTAAGCAGTGGCGGAATCTTCCCCTGATTTTCCTTGAGTATCGATACAATTAATCCACAAATAGGCTACTCAGTACTATCATATATAGCCAGCTCTCCCCAAATAGGCAGTTTTAGCGAGCAGCCTTGGCCGTATAGCCTACATTTATTTTCATTTGCAGCACGAAATTGTGCACAATTTTAATCAACATTATTTGCGGATACACTTCTTTCTCCGCACTCGTATTCATGGCAAATATCTGCAATGTGTAGGCTAGATTGTAAACACAACTGAAGTGCAGGTTTTGTTTTTGCTGGTTATTCTGAGAGCTAACATAGTAGATATTTTAAGTGTAAACTACCTGGTGATTAAAATGGATTTTTAACGGATAAATTGAATTTATGATTTAATCCCCCTAACACGGTATGAAGATGCTGTGTGTTAGGCGACTTGTCATTTGATTAATCCGATCGTTGGCACGCTACCTACCGCATCCGCTTCCAATCAAACAAGACAATCAACAACATTTTTCTTTCTGTGCTGTCTATGTAAACGACTGTTCCTCCTGAGTTTTGTTTCTTCGGATTTTCGATTGGTTGAGCGAGTAACTGGCTAGAGGGAACACATGGACTGGAGCCTAAATGGACTGGATTGTCATAGTTATTTGTAAAACTGCCGGTCAAAATGATTTATTTATTTACCAAAGGTGGGTGGACGCCTTCCTCCAATTTAACCCCTGATGATAGATAGCATTGCCTGAAATGTGAAACAGTTGGATGACCCTTCGCTCAAATTCCATAAAGTTTCATCTGACCAATCCTAGCATAAAAACTGCAACCACTACAAGCTCAGACAACTTCATAATTAGCAAACGGGCTACCATTAGCTAACGTTTACATACCTCGACATGCTTTTTCAGGTTGGACGGCGAGTTTTTGAATGCAGCGATGTAGTTTGTGCGCTGTAAGCAGAGCAAACATATAAAACAATATGAATCTGTTTAAATTTCACAAATCTCAAACATGTACTTGAGATATGGCCATGGGTGCTCTGGTGGCGAAGAATCATCCTTATCTTCTGCCATCGCCATAATTACCGCCGCCACTTCAAATTGAACTGTTCAACCACTGGTGCAACAAGCAAGCACTTTGAACTTGACCGACAGCGTATTAGGAGTAGGCTACTGTGATTGGTTTTTCTCCTGTGAGGAACACAGCATGTGGCCAATCGCATTTTAGAAAATAAAAAAATATTCAACTGTTGACTTCAAAGCTATGCTTCAAAGTAACGAGTAACGACAACCTTCATAGAAATGTAGTGGAGTCAAAAGTACAATATTTATCTTTCAAATGTAGTGGAGTAAAAGTCATAAGTTTCCAAAAAAATAAATACTCAAGTAAAGTACAGATACTCGAAAAATGTACTTAAGTACTGTACTCAAGTAAATGTACTTCGTTACTGTCCACCCCTGCTTACCACCATACCACTTGTTCTTCTTCCCAATCAACATCATCCTGTACTCTCACTCTCCCCCTCTGCCCTGCACCCACCAGGGCAAACATGACAGGGAGGCAGAAAACTAGTGCCTGATTATACTTATAAGGTGGCCAACGTGAGTCTTCTCATGAGGGTCAGACTATTATATCATTGTATTCAATGTTACCATCCTCTTGTCCCTCTCTCTTTTAATTTACCCTGATAACAAATATAAAAACAATGGTCGGTAAACCACTGGTATAGTTGAGGCCAAAAGTTTACATACACCTAGGCTAAATACATTCAAACTAAATTTTTCACAACTCCACTCATTTCATGTTACCATACATTTCCTGTGTTAAGTCAATTAGGGTATCTACTTTATTTCCATAAGAGGTAATTTCAAAACAATAGCTAAGAGGCAGATTTCAGCTTCTATGTACTATATCAGATTTTCAGTGGGTCAAAAGTTTACATGCACTTTGTTAGTATTTGGTGGCATTACCTTTTAATTGTTTAACTTGAATCAAACGCTTGGGGTAGTCTTCCACAGGCCTCTCACAATACTTTGCCGGAATTTTTGCACATTCCCCGACAGAACTGGTGTAACTCAGTCAGGTTTGTGGGCCTCCTTGCTCAGACACGCTTTTTCTATGTGATTCAGGTCAGGGCTTTCTGATAGCCACTCCAATACTTTCACTTTGTTGTCTTTAAGCGATTTTGTTACAACTTTGGAGGTATGTTTAGGATCATTGTCCTGCTGGAAGACCCTGTTGCGACCAAGTTTTAACTTTATAGCTGATGTCTTGAGGGGTTGCTTTAGTATTTCTAGATAATCCTCCTTCCTCATGATGCCATCTATTTTGTGAACCAATCCCTGAAACAGCAAAATACCCCCACAACATGATGCTGCCACCCCCATGCTTCACAGTTGGGATGGTGTTCTTCGGATTACAAGTCTCACCCTTTTTCCTCCATACATAGTGCTGATCATTACAGGGATTAAAGCAAAAAAAAAACTTCTGACTGAAAAATTTTTTCAGGCCAAGCAGGGCCGGTCGACGGGGGGGGGGGGGGGGGGGGGGGGTCTGTTGTAGCCTCTGCCCAGTCTTCCGGCAGCGTCAGTAGGCTAGCCTGGTATCCTACTACCAAGTTGTACCTAATAAAGTGGCCGGTGAGTGTATATAATTACCGACATCCTAGTAGATTGTATGCCTATACAAATCAGCTACCTATCACCTGGTAGCGCGATTCCTAAGTCCCATACCACCCTCCTCCCCTCGCTTTTTTTCCCCCTTCGGATCTACACTGATTTCATACATGGCCTCTCTGGAATCCAATTGACGGAAATCCGTCGTAGCGAAGGAGAACTTTAATCCCTGTGTCATTATGGCCAAACAGTTACATTTTTTGTTTCATCTGACCAGAGAACACTCCTCCAAAAGGCTAGGTCTTCGTCCTGGTGATCACCTGAAAACTTCATTCTGGCTTTTTATGCAGGTCTTGGAGTAGCGGCTTTTTCCTTGCATGACAGCCTTTCAGGCCATGGCGATGTAGGATTCTCTTAATGGTGGCTGTCGATACCTTGGTACCTGGTGCCTCCAACTCCTTCAATAGTTCCTTTGTTGTTGTCTTGGGGATCAGTTGAACATTTCGGACCAAAGTTCGTTCAGCCCTGGGAGTTAATTTGTGCCTCCTTCCTGAACGATGCAGTGTTTGTGTGGTCCCAAGATTTTTATATTTGCATTCAATTGTTTGTACAGATGCTTGTGATACCTTCAGTTGTTTGGAAGTTGCTCCTAAGGAGGAACCAGACTTGTGGAGGTTCTGAGGTCTTGGCTGAGTTGCTTGTGTTTTCCCATTGTATCAAGGGCAAAACGGCAGTGGCTCTAAAGGTAGGTCCTTAAATACAGCCACAGGTGCCAATTAACTCCCAATTAACTCCTAATTATGACAATTGGCCAATGAGAAGCTTCTAAAAATTCATTACATCAATTTCTGGAATTTCCCAGACTGTTTATAGTGACAGTCCACTTGGTGTATGTAAACCTTTGATCCACTGGAATTCTATTATAGTGAATTAAAGCTGAAATAAATCTGTCTCTAATCGATCAATTTAAAATTACCTCTGATGTGAACAAAGTAGATGCCCTAATTGACTTGCCAAAAGAAATGTATGGTAACATGAAATGTGCGGAGTTTCGAAAAACTGAGTTTGAATATCTTTAGCCTAGGTGTATGTAAACTTTTGGCCTCAACTGTAAACGTGAAAGATCATGGTAAACCGACATACGTAGAGTAATGACATTAACTTGCGTGGCTACACTCCAAGAGCTTTCAAATCGTCTGACGAACCGTGACTTTGCTGGCTAGCTACAGGACTTTGTGGAAGAAAACAAGTGACTAATTGCGACAAGGCCATTTCTAAAGCCGCGTTTCCACCAAAAGTACCCTGAACTTTTAGTCCCAGGAACTACTTTTCAAGGAACTAAAAGGTTCCTTCAGCCCATTGTTGTCTGCGTTTCCACCGTGGTCTAAAGTCCCGCGAAGATTAGGCAAATTAGCCCACTGACGTATGAAAAATCGACGTTGTCGTCGGTCCATCTGTCCTATGATTTCTTCTGTAACCCCATACTACCACCGAAGTAGCCTACATTATTTTCTAATAACCGGGACAGCCCGGAGGGGTTTATTCCACTTATGACTATGGTTACTTTTGTATTTATTGATTTTTATCGATTTAATCACCTGGAATTGAAATATTCTTCTGCAGCCGTTTGGGCATATTATACCGTTGTCAAGCAAAACTGTCGTTGGTAGTTGAACTTGGAGCGTTGTTATGCAACAAATAGGATATAACAGGCCAATAGTCAGATTGTAACTGTTTTATATATCCTCTCAAACACATTCATCATGTTTTTATGCGAACATTCACTTTCATGTCTTGACATCCGAGGCGACAGAATGCATTCACATTTCCAATATAACTGGCAACAACAGCAGAAAACATGCACGTGTTGTAAACAATTTGCTGTTTGATTACTTTCTCATCGTCAATTCCATATAGGCTAATCGCAAAATGACAAGAATAGAACGAAAACTCGGACTTGCGTGAAAATTTAAATTAGCAGTGGTACAGCCACCGTTTGCTTTCCTTCGAAGTTACTGCTAGCCGAGCAGCGAAGTGTGCCCTCCAGATGCGAACCATGCACCATAAATTAGTCCATAGTCTTCCTGGTCTTTTTGTGGAATTGAAGAATGGCAGTCTGAAAAAGCTAAAGGGACGATTACTAGAATTAACCTATTATTTTACCCTTACAAAAAGTACGTAAGGTGATTTCTAGTTTGCTTTTACTGTATCACCAATGTGAATTATGCAGAACTACCGCATACTTTACATAACTGTATCAAACGTTTTGAGTCAATTACAACGGGCTAACAAACAAAATCCTGAAGAAAATATTCAGCAACCGAATTAATCCATTTGAATGTTTTGGTACGTAATATGCTGTCCCAGCACGAATGCTTAGCATTTTATAAAACGAATACTAAAGCAAGAAAAGAACAGAAGAGCACACGTTATAATTCCAAGACGTTGGCAGGCTATAACCAAAACTAGGCTACTGCGCCGCATAACATACAAGTTTGATTTGAAGTTATTGTGAAAATAAATCAGTTTTCGGCTGCAGATTTTTAAACATGGCGGTTGAAATAAAACACTGCAAGTAGTCGACCAATCAGAAATTTTCAGCACTTGTGCCCCACCCCAAAGGTTCCGGTACTTTTGGAAAGTACTACCCCCCGAGCAGGGATGTTTTTGGGGGTAAAATAAAGACCCTGGAACTTAACTTAGACCCTAGTTCCTGCGGTCGAAACGCACTGAGTTCCTCAAAAGGTTCCTAGTTCCGGGCTAAAGTTCCTGCGGTGGAAACGTGGCTTAATGTGATTTCTGACATTTCTGCAAGTTAAATTAACCCCCTTTTTTATTTATAAATTATGAATATAGTTTATATTCATAATTTAGGAAGGAATAAAGTGCCACAAATGCAATTGTCTCGGCAAAAAATCAAAAATGAATTTGCTCTTTTTTAGTTTGCAGTGAAATACTGAGAGATTGCAAATACAGAGCAGGTTAAACTATACATATCCTGGATCAAAAACTCCTTGACCACAAGGGTGGATACGCAGAACTACTACAGATCTATGAATCAAAAAGTAAGCAGTGTACCCAGTGTCTCCAAATCTATCCAAAATGTCTAAATTATGCATTGCTGCAAATCACAACATAATCATGTATTTCACTACAAATCAACTGTTTGACTGAAAAAACTCACTGTTGCATCATTTTCAAGTGGGAATTACAAGCTTTCCATCAGTGCAGTGGTTTAAAATATCTAGGGGTCCTTAAACATATCCAAAATCTCAAAAAATGAATGAAATTCTTTTTGTCCATTATAAGGCATATACATGTGCCCCTAAAGCCAAGCTCACACTACACGACTTTCAAAGTCATCAGATCGCTGTACTGTTCACACTACACAACTTTCTGTCTTCTAATTGGCAATCTTGAAGTCGTTGTGGTTTGCACACTACATGACTGATCGGCGACAGGGGGTCACACATTACAAGATCTTTCACCAGGAGGAATCCCCGACGATTCTGTCTGGTCTCCAAACTACGTTTTGTCACGAAAACACACGCGAGAAGTGACACGAGAAATGACGCGATACCATGCACGAGACAGGATTTTTTTCTTCCAAAAATGGATGTGCGCAAAAAACGTGCGATCCAAGTTGTTTGTGTGCTGATTTGCAGTGAAAAAACAAGGAAGAAAAGGAAAAGAATATGGGTGAGAGAATGGATTGGGATACGCGGGCAGTAAGGATTGTCTGTTCTGCAGAGAGTTGGAGTTAAATGAAGCCATGTATAAAATAAAGCCATAAATAAATAAAATAAATAAATAAAGCAATAATGTAGCCATGCTTGTTGATGATGTCGTGTTGCAGGTGTTACAACTCCTCCCCCAGGTTTCCCCTCACCCCGTGTCTTGCGCTCTCATTGGTGTAGCTCGTCGCCGCCCTCAAGTGTTGCCAGTCACAACACTTTTCACACTACAGGATTTGGACTCCCCGACAGGTCCAGATATTTAGCCTGCTTGATATCTTTTGGGCGTCTGCGATGCATCGGCGAGTCTCTCGGGTCGCGTCTTTGAACAGTTCACACATATCGATTGAGCGCCGAACAAACGCCGAACGCCAATTTGCCTCCGATCTGGGGCTTTTGTCGGGGATCTGCAAAAACTGTCGGCGAGTGGGAAATCAGGGCTAAAATCGTGTAGTGTGAACTCGGCTTTATGTAGGTTTTAGGAGAAACATTGATATCAGATTGAAAAAATAATGCTAAAACATTATCATGTGTTATACTATGTGGTACAGTACCTAAATGTATAATCACTAACTCTTGTTTGTTTTTCTGTACTCTAAAGTATGTGATGTTTTCTTGTATGGGGATGGGAGGACAATAAAACAATATTCAACCGTCTATCACGTTTTGCCAATGTTCCAGTTGAGCTCACATCCGGTACATACATAAAACACAAACTACTTGGCAAACCAACAAATGCTTACATTACAGTGTGAAATATCCTCATTCTAAAATCCCACTAACCTATTTAAAGTCACTCAATTAAAAAAATAACGTAAATAACAAAAATATTCTCAGCAATAACACTTACATTTGGATGATGAAATCATATCTGTGTTCAGTAGATAGAGACAAAATGGATGCTGTCGCTCCCCAGTTCTAACAGTATATCAGCTAGGTCTATCAGCAAACATATGCTTTAGCCATGCTCGGAATGTCTCAAGAATAATAGTATTTTCCAAGAAATGACGAAAGTCATTGATAAACCTTTGCCAGGTGCAGTTACCGGTGATACATAACTATTCCTCAGGCAGCTAGCTAGACAGTGGAACTGTTGTACTGCTTTTGGTGGAACTGATTTACAGGATATAGACTGTGCGTATAAGCCTGCCATTGGCCGACTATTTCAGTTGGAATTCTCCTCCCCTTCTGCTATCTGCGTGTTACCGTTTTTGCAAGGGCACCATTGCTGCATCCTGGGCTTAGCGCCGCCCAAGACGATTGTGATTGGGTTAAAGAAATACAAACAATCCAGAGCGTTTTTTCCACCTATACCAGAATGATAATGGGTTGAGCCAGACCTTTCTCCAGTGCTGGCACAGCGCTGAAACGAAGTGTGGAGATGGCTATGCGAGACTAGGTGGCACTGGACTGTAACATAAGTAATTATATCTAACTAGCTGGCTAGCCACAACTTCTGTCAGGTGTAAGTCAAGAAGTGTGCAACACAAAGCTACTGTAGTTTAAAGGACACAGACAAGTCCCTTCTCAAATGATAAAAATGTGATCGGTAACTCAGTAATTCGATTGTAGTCTAACAGGTGTTTTCTAAAGCCATAAATGACCTCCCTAAGGTTCCTACCTATTTCTAGCCAACATTACCCTGATCTCAAGCAAAATGAAACATTGCAATTGCAGATGGGAGCAGCTAACTAATTCCACTTGATTTGTCTGATTGCGTTGTCTTGAATGCCAGCATGGTGCATGAGAAAAAGCAAAAGATTTTATCAATATTAATTTTTATTTTTTATTCAAGTGGAAACATGCAATGTGCTTTATATGTTTATGTATATAAACAATGTGTAGTAATAAAATAACAGCTTGTCACCGAATGCAATATTGGCTCATTTCAATGTTTACTGGAACAAGCACGAAACCGTCTAGACGCACGGCTCACCTGTACTAACTATATAGCTAGCTAGCTATGGCATGTCCTCACCTCTGTAATGTTATTTCTTGTCCTCCGTGTGTCCATACATCTGTATCGGTGGTTGTAGCTGTGTGTCTTTAGCTCCTACTCATGTGTGCAGGGTAGCATCCGTACTCGCTAACTAGGTTAACTGAAGTAGGCGAAACACAAACGTGTAACGGTGAATGTCCACTGCCGCGTCAAACATTGCGTGTTGATGCGTCGCTTCGCGTCGTCTGGCTGCTTGGGGGCGTGTCAAAAAAATGTGGTGGGCGCTGGTGGATGTTACGAAGTCCTGCTGAAAATGTGCTCCCGCTCATGCAACATAATCGAAAATACTCACTCGTTTAATGCAAATTAGGAGAGACTGAAACACCCACTGTCTCTGACACCTTTCTCCAGGCGACATTTCTGGCATTGGTGTCCCGGTACTCAAATAATGAGCAATCGTATAACACCGGAAATGCAGCTACAGAAATTATCAGTTTTTCCTCCATCCTCAAAATGCATGGAACTTTTTTTACCGTACAAGATTTTGGCTAGCCAGCTGAAGAAACAGCCACGCCTTCACCTGATTGGGTCAATGGATCGTGCTTAACGGATTCATTTGCATAAAGTTGAGCTCTGCTCAACTTTTTCATTGCGCCGCTACCAGAATGCATTGCGGGGCAGACTGACGCATAGGAAATGAATAGGAGGCATCAAATCACGCTGCTGTCGATGCTGCAGTGGACATGCACCGTTAGGGTTAGCTAAAGTAACGTTAGGCAATAAAAATGTTGTGCCGTACCACCTGCGCATGCGTCCTACGTGTTAAAATTTGAGCCGGGTGTTTTGAGGGAGGTCTTTGACTTCCTAAAATTGAAGGCAGATGATTGACAGAGCTGGAAAGGGAGTGTGTGCTGACCCTGAATGAGATGGCCATCACACCAAGCGTGGAGCTGTACATGGGGACAGGCAAATTATATGATGATGCTACCTTACCAGGTCACACAGGAGCTGCAACACATGCTTGTGTTTTATGGTGGCGGGAAACACAACGCGGTGGAAGCAAGTAGTGGCTTACCACTACAGTGGTAATTCTACTAATGGAGCAGAGTACAGGCCAATCATTATGGAAATAATACAGAGAGCAGCATCCATAGGGCTACATGTGCTTGATGTCACCACCGACATGGGAAGCCATAACTGGGCCATGTGGAAGTCCTTTGGCGTGGACCACAATAAAACATCGATGCCACATCCAGTAACGCCAGACAGGCAGCTCTATTTCATGCCTAACATCCCCCATCTGGTCAAAAACCAAAAGACAGGTGGACAGGTGTTCATAATTTCTGCGAATATTGTACAAAAAGAGATTCATTTTCATAATTATTAGTATGATTCATGACATAATATAGTAGGCTACTATTTTTCACCAACTAGCGGCTTAAAATAAATATTCTCTGATACTGCTGGCCTATTTGAAACGTACCTTGTGTTTTCAGTCTCACCTAGGTCCTCCAACTTCCCTCTCTCTCTGCCACCAACCCCAACATCAGAGCTTCAGTGAGGCTGCAACATAATACTAACACAATACAGGCATGTAATAGCTAGTAGAATCACTAGGCCTACACTCCTGGGCAAAAAAATGGGCCAAGCCCAAAATGTCAGGATACACTGAAGCTAGATTGCCTTATCCCAATCGAGTCCTTCAAGAAACTAGTGATGGATATGATACTAAAAGAGGCCGAATGTACTTGCCTTTAGTGATAAATTAGGACAATCAGATCATTATTCCCTGTCTTATGTCCTTTTTATGTTTAAAAAAAAAAGTTTTTTCCATATATTTGCACTTGGTGTATGTGAATTTCTTGTATCTAAACTGCAATCTATGTTTTGTAAAACTGTCATTGTAAATGTTTATATTGTAATCAGGGCTCTTCTGAAAAAGAGACCTTGGTCTCAGTGGGACTTCCCTGTAATAAAGGTTTCAAGTCAAGTCAATGTGTTAGTTTGAATTTTACATCAAACATTTTAATCATTATCATGATTTTACCTTTGCGTACAATTAGACTATATAAGTGAATGTCCCTGTTTCTAGCTTTTCCCCAAACAGTTCACTGCAGCAAAAGTAAATGAGCAAATGGTGGCACAGGAGGTCTCAGGAGTGCATTTGTTTAATTCTTGCTAATTTCCTGACTAATGATTTGTTGTTAAGACCATTAAAACTTAATATTTTGCCATTTTGGGCGTGGCCCATTTTTCTGCCCAGGAGTGTACAACAAACACACTCACCACATATGCAACTATTCTGTTTTTACTAACTATGTTTAAAAGTCTCACATCTTCAAACCTGCACTCTCCCAGGCATATCAACAGGCATGCATCACAAAAACAGCCTAAACAACAGCTTTAACGATTCCTTGTTATTAGGGGTCCAAGCAGCGAAGCTGGTGGAACCCTATTGTATCTGTTAGGATTATTATTAGGGGTCCAAGCAGCGAAGCTGGTGGAACCCTATTGTATTTGTTAGGATTATTAGGGGTCAAAGCAGCGAAGCTGGTGGAACCCTATTGTATCTGTTAGGATTATTATTATTAGGGGTCCAAGCAGCGAAGCTGGTGGAACCCTATTGTATCTGTTAAGATTATTATTATTATTATTATTATTATTATTATTTTTCTCCGCTAAAAGTGTCTGAGGCTCAGCAACCATAAGTCCTAGAGCAACCAAATTTGGGAGGTGGGTTCCTATGGCCCCCCACTACTCAGGCACTAAAAATCACCTATGTCGGCCAGATGGTGGCGCTATAACAAAGGGTTTTGCGTAAAAGGCCATAACTCCCACACCATGAGTTAGATCAACACAAAACTTCATCAACCTATGCATCTGAACGTGCTCTACAACTTTACCATTGGCACCACCTATGTCCGCCATATTGTTTGGCCGCCATTTTAACTTTTTCCTTGGGGCGTGGAAGCTTTCTCTGCTAAAATGTCTGAGGCTCAGCAACCATACGTTGTAGACTAACCAAATTTGGTAGGTGGGTTCCTATGGCCCCCCACTACTCAGGCACTAAAAATCACCTATGTCGGCCAGATGGTGGCGCTATAACAAAGGGTCACGTTTAAAAGGTCATAACTCCCACACTGCAAGTCAGATCAACACAAAACTTCATCGACCGATGCATCTGAATGTGCTCTACAACTTTGCCATTGGGAGCACCTATGTCTGCCATATTGTTTGGCCGCCATTTGGACTTTTTTATTAGTTGGGGTGCAGAAGAGCTGGAGCTCCAAATCTAAACGGTTACGACATCTAGTAAACTTCTTTACGGCAAGCGACATCCATGGCGACGCAAGTAATCCGACACCGTAGGGTCTAGTTTTTATCAGTGAGGGGACGGTCTGAACGTCGGGGAAGGAATGGAAGATAGTGCCACCCAGAGTGCATGCTAGGCTATTAAAGGTTTGTTAGTAAAAGCTTTTTGAGAGGATGAATAATTACTTTTCTTTGGCATGGATCCATTTGAAGACAGTATCGGGTGAGTTCATTTAGTCTTTAAATCTGTCATTATGCTGAGAAATAGCTAAACCATTTTATTGGTAGGTTTTGAGTTTCTGTGCAAACGCGCTAAAACACGCTGGTATAATAAAACAATGATGGCAATACATGTATAGTCCGTTTCGTTCCGTTGCTACCATAACATAAACTATATTGTGTCTACAGCTGCAGTTTCTCGCTGCAATTTCTAATATTGAATATAAACAAAAGACGCAATTTATGCTGTAAATCGTATTCTCAGTTTAATCTCTAAATTGACTGTAAGCTTAGGGTTGTAACTAGTTAGTTGTTTCGTAGGTGACTTAGTTAATGCACACGTCTTACCTATTGCTTGTATTTTTGCATAGACTGCGTTGTTGCTGTTCTTGTTTGTGTTAGTGTTAATCAGTTTAACCTACAGGGTCCAAGTTGAACTATGCGGTTGTTCCCTGCACTTGGAACGGTAGGCTACTGCCCTCTATGGTTTTCGACACAATTGTTCCTGGTTATGGTTATACACTTTGTTGTACGTCACTCTAGATAAGAGCGTCTGCCAAATGCCTGTAATTTAAGATGTAATGCAATATTCCGTAGCAACAAAATAAACCCGACATTAGCCCTAAAATATGCCAATACTGCAGTGAACACGCTGCTCACGGAATAACGAAATAAACGACAGTTTTTTTTAAATTATACCATGTCATTCTACAGTCACTATCTGGGACTAAACATTGAATAAATATACAATCTTACCGTTGGTTCTACGCGTAGAGCTGTCCCTTTTGCGACTGAGGGAGCATATAGCCTATTGCCTTGGACAATCCGTCTGTGAAATATACGCGCATTTGTGGCTACCTTCAAAAATAGCTGTGCGTAATATCACACCTTACGGCTTTGTCGCCCTTTTTAGTACAATTTGGCTTGACTGACAATTCATTTATTCAGTAGGTGAGAGTATAAGCTTTCTAACGATGTATAACATGTCTGATTTTGCTTTTGGAATTGCGTTTTATAGGTCAGCGTAACCAACATTTTTCTTATCTGCCAATATCTAAATAAATAAAACGGTAGGCTACTTTGCGCAGCACGCAGATCGCGAGTTGATATTTCGTTTTTTTTTTTCGTTTTTTCTCAATGTCGTATTTATTATTTGAAATGTGTATTTATGTGTTATTCTATCTGTCTCTGTGGCGCTCTGAAATGTCCATTCTCTGCTAAGCTGAGCAATGGATTGGAGTATGTGTCTGACGTAGTGTTGCACGGTATTGCAAAACTTCAGCACTTTCTCGGTACTTAAAAAAAAAAAAAGAAAAAGAAACGGTTCGCTATTAGAATATTCCGACGTTCGGCAGTTTTGAGTCAAATGTAAAAGCCTGGGAAAATTGTCTCCCGCATTACTGATTTAGAGGATGAAAAGTGTAATTTGTCAGAATCTTCGCTAGATGGCAGTAGCAACTAAGGTTGCCAAGTGAGGTGACTTGCGCTTGTGTATTCTCCGTGGTTGATACAGCGCAATCTTAGACTCAGTTCACTTCAGTAGCAATAGCTGTTCTAATTTGGAAATATTTTATTATAGGAAGATGCTGTATTGTTATTGAAACATGCAGTTTTTAGATATATTTTAAAGTGAAAGACCTGTTTAAAGATAATTTACTTTACAACTGTTTAATTTTTGAAATATATTTCATATAGTTTTCTATGGTTTAGTGTTGCAACACTATAGGCCTATGCTTATTGATATGTTGAACAGGCTTCAACTTAAAGGTTGTTAATAAACCAGGTTTTTAATAATCCGTGAATTCGGAAATGAGGTCAACCCTTGTGGACATTACGTTTCTGATCTATTAAGGTAATTTCAGTATCGTTAGGTACCAAGTATTGAATCAGTATCGTTTCAGTATTAATTATCGTGATACTAAACTTGGTATCGGTATCAAAGTCAAAATTTTGGTATCGTGACAACACTAGTGTGACGGCTTTTTTAGTTGCAGCATGGAAGCGCTGCAGCTGTACAAACACGCCAGGCCATATGCGCGTTACGACATCCCATCTAAGTGTTACGACATCCCATCTAAGTGTTACGACAAAGTAAAGGCCTTTACGGGAAGCGGCCTGGACACATCCATGGCGACGCAACTAAGTCATCCGACAGCGTCTCTTCACACAAAATCACAAAAGTCATCAAAATTTTATACAATCATCATGATATTCAGTAGATATGTTGGGTGAAGGCATATGATCATGAGGAAAAAGCCATTTTAAAATCGCTCCATAGGGGGCGCGATGGTGCCAATGCTTGGACCCCTCCCACCACCGCTTGCGGCTTTAATTCTTTATTATTCTATTTCAGATAACTCGTAGTCCAAATCATTGGATGTCCTCATTTCACCACCACTACCCACCAGACTACAAAGCACACGCTCCAATGTTATATTTAACTAATAAATACAATTTTTCCCCCCAAAGACATGTTTAGAAGCCGTTGTCCCTAATTCAGTAACGTAAGAGAACGTAACTTACAATTAATACAGATTGTTATGTTGCTAACTTTATTTAAGCTAACGTTATCTGTTAACGTTAACTAAATCTACTACTTTGGTGGAAAAAAATGAGCTAACACGCATTAACTCACATTGTTAATTCGATTCAAATGTGTTAATAAGATCAAAGTCTCAAAAATGCTGTTGATTTTAACTTCGTACCTTTTAAAAGTGCATCACAGACAGTCAAAAACAGTGCTGCTCCACGGCGCTGCTGCTACTAGCTCCCAATGTTTGGAAGACTCTTCACGATCCGCCAATGCTGTAAAATAATTGGCCCGTTGGAGTGAACGCAGTTGACGCGACTCTGGCTGCGTCCGAATAGTCAAAAAAATTGCGTCCTATGTCTTTTCCTAACCACTTTTCCTTGACCTCGATGGAGAACGAGGTTAAGGAAAGATGTGAAGGAGAATTCATAAAGACAACCGCGGTGCTAAGAGAATCCAACGGCACTTACACTAGGCTACGTAATTATGCGACGGCGGATGTTATTGACATGCGTCTGCCGTGGTGAAACTACAATGTTCCGAAGATGGACTACTAAAAGCGCATCTTAGATACTTCGCCCCGTGCGCTATTACCGTGTTGTTTCATTCAGGCTATATGAACGTAGACAACCCGGTGAAAAATATTACTTCATTACCAAGGTTGGAATTGAAATAAAAAAGGAATATAGGCTACCAGTCACAAAAGTGAAACGAAATGGTTGCCACATTGAGAATGGCTGCTCACGCTCACCCTCCTGTCCACTCATATTTACCGACATGAATTAGTATGATTGTATGAAAATAATTGTTAAATGTATGCAAGATAGGCATGTTAGGCCTACAAATCTACTACGGTACATATCATTCTAAAGTTTCAAACATGTTGAATTAAAAACATCATCTGGCTAAAAACGTCTCATATCCCTTTTTCTTGAAAGGCAGATTTCTGTGTTATGGTTAATATGCTGATTATGATCTGATTATAAGCCTATGCATATGATAGCTTAAGAACCACCACACAACTCAGTCATGTTGATCGTTTGTTTTCGTGAACGGCTGAATGGTGCATCGCTTTAAATGTTGCTGCTGCAAGGAATTGTGGGACGGCACTATCTCCTTTCTTTTCGTAAAGGATGGTCAAGTGTCCCCTATGCTAAAGGAGATAAAAAAGGAAGCATAGAAGCACCTTTCCTCAGCATTTAGAGAATTCGAACAACTCTTACCGTGGCTACCACTTAGACACTTCCGGGTCATTTCGCTCAGTTAGGAACCTTCCTAAGCAAAAAAGACTATTCGGACGCAGCCTCTCTCTGGCTCTGGCCCCAGTCTGCTTCTTCTTCGGTGTTGTTTACCGGCAGTTTGAATCCTTGAAAGTTGCATTACTGCCATCTCTCGGAGTAAGTTAACTCCTACAGCTTACTGACTGTCACTTTCATTAACAGTCCCGTTCCCCGAACGTAGTTAATAAAACATCTCCTCCCCTGCCCACTAGCACCACACTCCAGTACATTCCTCAATCCTGCTCCTGTTATCCCCAATCTTCCCATCTCCTCCATCATATCCTTCCTTTCCAACCTATATTTATTGCAGTTAATGATAACGTGTTCTACAGTTTCTGTTACCTGACAGATTTCACAAAGACCGGTTAGATGTTTACCTATAACATGAAGTGTGCTGCGTAAATTGCTGTGTCCTATTCTTAATCTTGATATTACAACCTCTTCTCTTCTGTTTTCTCCCCTCTTTCTTACACTGCCTACTCTATTTTGTGTCAGATGTAAATGTCTCCCCCTTCTCTCCTGATCCCAGTGCTGCTGCCATTCTTTATTGATATTTTTACATTACATTACATTACAGGCGTTTAGCAGACGCTCTTATCCAGAGCGACGTACAACAAGTGCATTAGTTCCAGGTGCAGAGGTGCAAAAGAGACACACTAGAGCGAAGTAAAGATCGTAGTGCCAGAAGTGACCACATAGATCAGGACTCCAACCCTGTAGAGTAACCTGTTCAGCAAACAAACAATCCTGCTTCCCCACACAATGCCCTTTCCCTCTGATTTTGATAACTTGATATTGATTTCAACACTTCCCTTTTTGACTGCTTCTTTGGCCAGCGTATCTGCTCTCTCGTTTCCCGGGATATCTGAATGTGCTGGGACCCACATGAATGTAACATTTTTCCCTTGCCTAACCACTCTTGAATTGGCAAACAAGATTTCATACAGCAGATCCTGGTGATTTCTGGCTGTACCTGTCTTAATACTTGCAATGGCCGACACAGAATCACTACATATTACTATTTTGCTAAACCTACCCCGTTCAGCCCATTCTAATGCCATCAATATGGCAAACAATTCAACAGCATACACACTTAAACAATCCGATGTTCTCTTGCTAATTCCCACTTGGTAACTAGGCACAGCAACTGCAGCTCCTGTTGCATCTGTCTGCGGATCCTTTGACCCATCTGTAAAAATCTGAACACTGCCTTTATACTTACAGTCCCTATAGTTATAGTATTCACTAACTAAGTCAGCATTCTTATTACTGTGCTTAATCTTAAGTAATTCCAGATCTACCCCCACACTTTCTAACTCCCAGACAGGTCTAACAGGCCACACCACAGTTTTGCCAAACTCTTTATCATAGACTCCCATATCTCTTGCCACTTGATCTCCTGTCCATCCAAAACTTGATTTTCCATCCTCTCCTTCTCCCAGCTTGTCTGCAGTACCCTTTTTGTTGGATGACTATCTCCATGTCCCCTTAGATTAACCCAGTAGTTAGCCACTAGCTGTTTCTGACGCAACCACAGTGGCATTTCACCTGCTTCCACTTGGAGTGCACACACTGGGGAAGTTTTAACTGCTCCTTAACACACTCGTAAAGCCCGAACTTGTATAACATCTAGGTCCGCCAGCACAGATTTTGCTGCTGATCCATATACGATACTTCCATAGTCTAATCTTGATCTAATTAAGGCTACATAAATATATTTCAGAGATGCTATATCAGCTCCCCACTCCAATCCTGCAAGACACCTCATGACATTTATCACTTTTTTACATCTACTAACAACATATCTAATATGCTCCCTCCATGTTAACCTCATATCAAAATATACTCCCAAAAAACGAAAACTCACAACTTTCTCTAAATTATTTCCATACAATTTCAAATTGCATTCCCTGAGTTTCTTTCTTGTAAAGAGCATAGATTTTGTTTTTTAAGCTGAAAATTTAACTCCCCACTTTGTTCCCCACTTTTCAACTTTATTAATTCCATCTTGCACTTTCTTCACTATGTGTTCAACATTTCTCCCTCTTTTCCACAAAGCCCCATCATCTGCAAACAATGACTTCCCCATATCCATAGGGATATTCATAAATATGTCGTTTATCATGATGGAAAATAAAGTTGGACTTACTACACTTACCTGAGGTGTCCCGTTTTCCACAACATATTGGGTTGATAACTCTGAACCTATCTTCACCTGAATAGTCCTTCCATCTAAAAAGTCCATAACCCAATTAAACATCCCTCCGACTCCCATTAAGTGCAGTTTGATGAGAAGTCCCTTTCTCCATAGCATATCATAAGCTTTCTCAACTTCAAAAAACACTGCAACCACTGTCTCTTTATTTACTTGCACTTTCCTTATTTCATTCTCCAGACACAACATTGTATCCATAGTATTCCTTCCTCTCCTGAATCCACTTTGATATGACGCCACCATACCTCCTTTTTCCAAAAAATACATTAACCTCTCATTTATCATACGTTCCATTAACTTACAAATGTGAGATGTCAAGGCAATTGGTCTATAGTTTCCAGGCCTGCTGGCATCTTTTCCAGGTTTCCTTATTGGAATAATTATCGCCTCCTTCCAGCTCCCTGGCATTCTCCCCTCTTCCCACACTTTATTATACAGTGACAACAATTTCCCCAGACTTCCTACACTCAGATGCTTTAACATGCTATAACATATCTCATCTTTACCCGGTGCTGTCTTTCCTGTTTTATCTAGTTTCCAATTGTACCGCAGTACTTTCTCCAATGTGTCCTTTTTTCTTATTATCCTCCTTACTACTGCCTGGGCCTGCTTGTACTAAATCATATGTTGAAAATTATGAGTTCTTTTGACTAGTTTAAACGCCTTATTTCTATTTCTCACTGCTTCCTTACACTTATCATCCCACCATGGTACCACTTTCTTCTTCATACTACCTTTAGTTTTAGGAATGGATTCGAATGCAGCTGTCATTATGCCTTGTTTTATTTTTCTGTCAAGTGACTCTATGTCCATTCTGTACTTAACCTGACTTAAATATCTATCACTTCCTTCCAGAAAATTCTCCCAATCAGCTTTCCCAAGGATCCATTTCCCACTTGTGTTCTCTATGGTCAATGAGACAGCAATATTTATCTTACACCAGACTGGGTAATGATCACTCCCTATAGTACCTTCTTGGTATACTGTCCAATCACACACTGCTGCTATGTTGTTTGACAAAGTGTAAGATCAAGCACAGCCTCTCTCCCTGAATTAACATCTATTCTTGTACTACTGCCATCATTTAAACATACTAAGTTCTTTTCATCTAACAACTCTTCTATCACCTGACCATTAGCATCTGTTCTGTTACTCCCCCATAATGTGTTATGTCCATTAAAATCACCACACCAAACCGTGCTACTACCATTCTGCCCTTCTATCTCCTCAAGCTTGCTTAACTCTAGCCTTTTGTACGGATTATAGTAATTCACAATCACTAACTCTTTCCTTTCTGCCCACACTTTTACTACCACATACTCTTGCTCATTACCTATTGGGATGGCAGGTATGCCATCCCGCCAAGTTACGCCTTGGCGGGGGCATGCCCCATACCTATACAGCACCGAGAGTTTGGCACTTTTCAGGGTTCCCCACAGAAATAACCACAACAGCCACAGACACTCAGCCCTTAAAAACATTAAATTCTGTACATTCTGACCCCATTTCAACAGACAGATTTCATAAACAACTTCACATGTCCACACAATAAAGCCCCAAACTAAGGGGATTTTGCGTTTTCTCCTTCTTCTTCTTCTTCTCTTTCTTCTTCTTCTTCTTCTTCTTCTCATTCTTATTTTTCCTGCCGCCTATCCCACTAATAACATGTCTGCCCATTGGACATTTTACCGACACCCGCCAAATCTTCACCTACACGACCCAATGAAAAACTCGCATACACACGCAAAATACCCATACCTTTTTACTCTGAAACATTTTCAGTACAAACAGCTAATCCGCCTTTGGCCTAGTGGGTAAGGTCCCAGTCTTGGGAACACAGGGTCGGAGGTTCAAGCCCAGCTAGGACCATGTTTCTTTAACCTGCGTTTACCCTCACTAATGATTGTCTACTACTTTTCAATTATTGCTTTTGCACCATATCTACCCGCCGTTCACCGAACGTATACACTGTATTATGACGTACCGTCTGCACCTTCAATTGTTAACCGGCTACAATATTGCGCAGCCATATGGATTCAACTGGAGCTCTTCTGTGCTTACTCGCCTGTGTTCTTCTTTAAAACCACGGACAGGTTTGCTAATGCTATTTCACGCATTGCATAGCTATGTCATGGTGCTGCCCTAACAAAGTGACAGACTGGTAAACGTCTGGTTGAAGGATCGAATCCCGCCTCGCCCTCAGGCAGATAATTTCCTTTTTTACACTAACGTTCTCTTACGCTTATACTTGCTTTACCAAAACTCACTCATGGCCACCCACATGCATTTCATGACGGCAAATGTATTCCTTTTATTAAGAAGTTACACCAGTTCACCGCTGTGCCATTTCTACTAACTACATTTCTTCACTTGGCTACCGTACAAAACCTTATCAGCAAACGCCACGTTTCTACATTCATGTTACCTCGCCCTGCTCTCTATCTAGCCACATACAAACAATTACTACGTATGTACGTTCTGCAACTCCCCATTAAAACATTACATTTAAAATCATGATTCACTCATAATTATAACTACTAGTACTGAACATGAAAAAAACACCGCAATGCAACAGATTTCACACGTTACTTAACCCTCCAATTTAACAGCTAACGCTTTATAGCGACTGTTATATATACCGTTCGATAAGGAATATAAGCTCGCTCATGGTCACTGCATTTACTTCGCACTATACTCCGTGATCATGTCAACCTTCACCTACATGCCCATTCTGCTAAAAACATATTGTTTCAACTACGCAATTTCATAATTTCATCCTAATTTCTCTCACACTGTTGTTATTTTCTCATAAGCAAAGCCTGCTGGGACACATGCGTCTGCTCCTATTCTCCACTATCATGTTTTCCGGTTCTAGTTTAGCAAAACAGCGAAGAGGATTCCTACCTGCAGATAAGCCTATCAAAATGCCTTATAAACCTTACAAACACTGAAAGTGCATCTCCACGAAATAACAGACAAAACGGAGCAGAAGGCTACACAAGTTGCGACCTAGGGAGTTATAATTCTACGGGCTTGCTGATTCTTTTGTCAGTCAAGGCTCGTTGGATGGACGTCAAATCCGTGAGTACATACACTGGCCATATTTCACCTGCGCTTCTCATGCGTTTACACTTATGCGTTTCTCATGCGTTTACAGTGGCTGTGACACCCTTTGTCACAGCCACTATTTTACATACATAGCAAACCGAAACTGCTGAACGGTACACGCTCATCAGACTGTATACAAATTCACACAACGATAGCCATAATCCACAACCGTTTCTTACAGGGTCACTTCGCATTTCTCACTCTCATAATAAAACGCTTTGCAAAAAGAAATGATATCTCATAAAAAACACGTTTTCAACGTACAAAAATGCCAAGTTACTCAAAAGTATTGATATCAAAATGACGCCAAGTTACGGTACTACAAACAATATAGGCTATCTTGCCTCACCGAAATGACAAGATGTATTTCAAAGCAATGCTACCCAATACTTCCTCAATTCTTTCAAGTCACTTGGCCCTGTGTTTTGTAATCTTACCATTTTACAATGTCATGCAAACTTTGTGTCAGATCAAAGAGTCAAATATTTCGAATTGCCTCATGGAACACATTGAAATTAATGTACAAAACTGCTGCTGAGTAACTACTGGAAGCACATTTCTCCAGAAAACATGTTTATACTTGCTTCTGAACTGAATTTGAGTACACGTGCAAGTTATTGTATATTTGCTACGTACAATAAATACTGCATGTAAAATACATATTGTACATACATACATAGAGAACTTCTTTATCCCCATGGGGACATTTCCCTCGCAGCATGTTACATTCACATTTACGAACACACACTTATACCAAGAAACATACTATCATTCATGCAACAGAAAGGCTGGGCAGCGAAATACATACATACCAATACAAATTGGACATGTACATGCCTATTCAATCAATCTTGACTGTGAGAGAGCCATCCACACATATGTTTGGCCTGTCCATGTAGTGCATGCTTATACACACAGGGCCAAGTGACTTGAAAGAATTGAGGAAATATTGGGTAGCATTGCTTTGAAATACATCTTGTCATTTCGGTGAGGCAAGATAGCCTATATTGTTTGTAGTACCGTAACTTGGCGTCATTTTGATATAAATACTTTTGAGTAACTTGGCATTTTTGTACGTTGAAAACGTGTTTTTTATGAGATACCTATTACTCTGTAAGGGATGTCTTGCTTTAAAAAAGTGACACATCCTCCTCCTCCCCCCTCTGTCCTATCTCGCCTCACTGCCACATAACCATATAAAACAAAATCCAAGTTAGACTTTAACCAGGACTCTTGAATACACACAATGTCTGGTTTTTCTCTCCTACTGGCTACAAACTGCTTGAAATCTTGCCCAGTAGCAACCAGGCTTCTCGCATTCCACTGAAGAATTAAAATTATTAGTACAATCAACCCACACATGCCATTTCTTGACTTGACTGTACACAGAGTTCACCCCTTACTTCTTCCCATTTTAAACCTATCATATCCAAGTGGTGTACTGCTGCTTTGACAATAACCTGAATCCTTTCTGTTTTAGATTTGACCTCAGCTGTTGCATTTATCACTCCTGCTATGAAAGTCACCAATTTCTTCTTCTCTATCCATGCACTCTTATCTTGCTTTTCTTTTGCTACTGCTTGTTCTTTGCTACATCCTCCCTCCTTATTCTGTTTTTCCTGTCCTGCCATCTTAACTGCCTCAGCAAATGAGACTTTTTCCTTATCTCCTGCACCTCCACCTCTCTTCTCAACACTTCACAACCCCAATAAGCCACACTATGATTCCCTCCACAGTTACAACATTTTGGTCTCACTCCCTCTCCACACTTCCCATACTCATGTTCCCCACCACATCTAGCACACCTTCTCTTCCCTTTGCACACCTTAGCCACATGCCCAAATTCCTGGCAGTTAAAACACCTCATTGGCTTTGGTATGAACTCTCTAACTCTGTATCTCACAAATCCAAAGTATAATTCCTTTGGGAGAACCTTTGTTTCAAACTCAATCAAAACAGTCTCAGTCTCTTCTTTCTCCACCCCCCTTGTCATTCTTTTAGCACTTTTAACTAACCTATTCCACACCCTCAAGTTCTCTACCAGTTGCTTCATGCTAACTACAAGAGGTAATCCAGAAATTGACCCCCTTGCACCCACCACCCCTCTGCTCCCATCACTCTTACTATGGCTACTTTAGCTTTTCCAACACTACTCATTTTCTTTGCCTTCTCTATCTGACCTTCATTGTCGCATCCTATAAGCAAGTTTCCATCTCCCAAAACTCTTGCATACTTCACTTCTCCAATCTGGCCTCTAATAGTTTTAGTTAGCTTCAGCGGATCGACTTTCTTTACTCCCCCCTCTCCCTCAAATCTCACCACTATATTTATCACTCGTGCCTTCGGGTCCTCCTCCTCCCTCACCCTCCCCTCACTATCCGTTCCACCTGAGCTAGCTCCGTCGTCTTTTCTCTCTCTATTACTTCTACTTTCCTTCATGCCTCTGTTCCCTCTCACCACCTGCCACTCACTCGCCCCCCTCTCACCTTCCTCCATGCTGTCACCATCCGTCTCCCTCCCCGCCATCCTGTCAGGGATTGTACGGAGAAGCAGTGCAGGAATACCGTTCCGGACCTATGCAGGCCGTCGGTCGATATTCCTACAAAAACTCCCCCCGACACCCAAACCTATTGCTACCACGTCCCGACGTCCGCAAAACAAAGTCAATATCGTTTAATCACTCAAAATAAAACCAAACTAAGTCAAAAAAAAACCAGCGTACCACAATGCACCCTTCCAGAGACTAGTTTTATTTTAAACTGTTGCCCGTCGACTCCGCATTAACGTTGACGTTGATTTGCAGCTAACCAGCTAAAAGAAATCACAAACACTAGCAGCCGATCTTCCCACTCGTTTACCGTCCGTTTCCTGAATCTGAGACAGCTACGGCAACTCAGTCGCCCCAGTCCGCCGCAGCGGAGGACGCTTGGGTGGAACCACGAGATCACGGGTCCCTTCTAGTTCTTGTGCAGTTCATTGATGTCTATGGTCCCTCAGCCTCGCGAGGTCCCCTGACTTGAATATTTCCGACAGTTTTACCAAAGATATTCGGTTTTACGGTAAATAAAATTTACAGCAAAGAGCTCCACGTGTGTGGATTGTTCTGTACCCTGTGAAGACGTTGAAGTGAACGCTTTTATCCGAGGAAAGGTAGAATCTGATCGTATTTATTTTTGTTTTCACTCCAACAAAGTAAACGAGTTACACGGGCAAAGAAAAATACACTATTGTTCTTTCAGTCCTGTGTTGTTTTATAGCGAATTCACGAAGTATGTAAGTACGTAAACTTTTCTGCAAATAGGTAATGTTCGATACATAAAAGTGATAGTTGCTTAGAGTAGTTGTGCTGTTTTGTACATTGTGTGTTATTGAGTTTGAGAATTTATAGTGAGCGTCTATTTATTTTCGGAATTTAGTGTTTGTACACTAGTTAAGGCTAGCTAGCTAGCCGATCTCATTGGGAACCCTTTTAACAAGCTGGTTTGCGGGTTAGAATAAACAGTAATTCCAGTGCCGAATCGTATAATGGCTGGAAAACTCGTGTTTTGAGTTAGGTTATAAACAAACGGTGATAATTTATTTAGCTGGCTAGCTTCCAAGCTGACTCGTGGGCTAACTCCTTACACGTGCAACGCATGCTACTGGCATATTGACCGAGTTCCATCGTTTCATTCAATAAATGGGAAGTGCAAAACGTTTAAATCGCGGCTGTGGTAACTGTTCGATTGAATTTGCTCCTGCATTTCTTTATTTGGTGTTTTTCTATGAACTACATAACACCGTCGTTTATGCGAGTTTAGCCAGAATCAATTGCTCATGTAGCCTATCTTTACCGTTACAGGTACTAGCATTTCTCATTTCATCTTCACCTATGAAATTTGCGTGGCTTCTTGTATTGAACAGTATGTAAACCAAGTTACCGATGCAATCCGGCTAAGATTTATTCCCTGGGTTTACATGATGTTTGAAAAAGTCGATATATTGTATTAGTCCGGCTAAAACTGGACTTTTAAAAATCATGTAAACATCGTAGTCTGACTTGGGTCTGAATAGTGTTCACTGTGTGAACTAAACTGTGTTCTTGGCTAGAAATAGCTGTACAAAATAAGTATTGTACCTTACTGAACCAGTGTTAAGCAGTTGTTTATGACCATGAAATGCACTTTTTGTACGTCGCTTTGGATAAAAGCGTCTGCCAAATAAATGTAATGTAAAATGACTGAAATCGTACGATGTCGAGTTTTTCAAAGTCGGGCTAACATACCTAGATAATGCGGTTCGGGTCGATTTACTACGGCATGTATACGCTTCAATCGGACTACAATTGGCCTAGGCGTGCTGCGCATGTTCCGTAATTTATATAGCAACTTTCCGCTTACGGTGGCTAAGCGGAATCGTTAACGTTTCAGAAGATATGTAACTTTAAAAGATTTGATTCAGTCTTCTACTGGGACTTTTGCCGTTTATTGAGGGTAGCCTATGACTGAAAATTTCGGTGCCGCTGACTAATCGAATGTTTTTCACATTCGATTGAGCAAGTAGCATGCCATTCAAAGTACATTTTTATGGGTTAGTGCTGTCCGATTGCACTTCACATGAACCCTGTACGGGATCAATAAAGGCTAACAGCAGTGTACCACTTAATTATTGTCACTTCTATCACCACTGTAATGAACTACAAAAAAAAAAATGCGACAAACGACCTTTTCCATGAGAAATGCATTGAGCTCATGCGCATGCACTGCTGGCGACATTCTAAAGCTCCGTTTTGCCCTAGTATCATGGCGAAAAAAACATTTCTTGACGGACCAGGAGACCAACTTCATGCTATTGCAACTTAAAGGAGTTAAATATCCTAAAATACATGAATGGAAGAAAAACGCGTAGTGGCGAACTATTCAAAAAAGTTGCGACAAAATTGGAGGAAGCAGGATTTATAAGAAGCCTTCGTCGGACACCTCCGGTCAATAAATCGATTCTTTCCGAGTCATGTATATTGGGACAACCACAATAATCCAATTAAAGCTCGTCTTTGGCCAAATCGAGTTATTAATATAGATCAATTTCAACTCTGCATGTAAACGCACTGACTGACAATGAACCACCATCACTAGCTTATCCAACTGAATACGTGAGGACTATAGGCCTATTTCACATTTCCGGGTATGTAAACCGGATGTAGGGGTCTCTCATTTCCGGTTATCTTAACAGCCACCAAAACAATGGCAGCGACGAAGAGCTTTTTTTGTTTTGTAGCGTTCCCTTGTGTACCAATTCGAAAAATAATTTATTTGCCCTTTCACAGCTTTCCCACAGATTTACTCCAAACTAAGAAAAAAACTTGCTAGGTAGCATGACTGTCATAATGCTGCAAACTAACATAAACTAACTCATTACGATAGCTAGCTAGTTAGCTACTGCTTTGTGAATAAGATTACACTCGATACTGAACTTTTCTCCTCACATACATTTATCTAAATGTCTGAGTCCCCTACCAACTCCTTCGTTTTTTATTTTTGTTTTTTTATCATTCACCACTAACGCGGTTTCAGTCATGTCGTACTTGTTACTGAAGAATGTCATAAAATCAGTTAGCTAGCTATATTTTATGTTATGATTAGCAAATTATGTTTTAGCCAGCTAGCTTGTTAGCAAGCCCATATTTGAATATTCAATGTTGAAACTGCAGATGCATGTTTATTTTAGTTGCTAATTGTAATTACAAAATGTATTGACGGACATCGCGACAAGCCTACTTGAAGATATCAGCTGATTTAAAAATGTGTGCATAGTTTTTATCAGCGATGAAAACAAACAGCTCGGTAGTGAACTGAACACTGCATTACACAGGCGATTTGACAAGCAATATAAATCTTTATTAGAACAAGTACAGCACAAACAACATGTCACAAAATAGTAACGGTAGTACAAAACTTAGTTCAGAGATATTTCACTTCGGTATAACATAAGTAATTGTGTGGAGCCTAACACATTGTACTTACATAGCGCCTCCCCTGCTGACCGTCAACGTTAACAGAATCACTTTTCCTCGCAGTTGTCAGGCTCCCTAATAGTTCATTTTCTGGACAACCGAGAGGAACAGATACGCTGTCAACGGACAGCAGATGTTGCTTCACGCTACGAAAACACAATGGAGTCGCCACCAGAAAATAATTTATGTCGAAGTGAAATATCTCTTTAATCGGCTAACTTGCTGTGGTTAGCAAGCTAGCTATTTAGCTTTCTGGCGAACCAGAACTAACGTTATACTTACCTTCATAACCGAATATAAACTTCTCAAAAAATAATTTATAGCCCTTGTCTAGTTTAGACTGCTTAACATTCACTGGCAATGCTTCAACAATGCGGATAACATCGGACATAGTGACCTTTGGCAGATCTATTGGGGACTGTGAGAACACGTCGCTGTTTAGGCTCAATTTTTCGCTGTCAGAAATGGACTTGCGTCCGTAGCAACGGCAACCGGAAACAAAGTATCCCTACATCCGGTTTTGGTCGCCATCTTGTGAAATAGGCCTATTATGCTGCTATCACGATAAATTTCATCCCCCTATTTACTTCCGGGGTTACGTTTCCGCTTACATTCCCTTAATGCGTAAGTTAGCGCCAACTTGACTACCTTGCATGCCTGGTTTCCAAGCGGTCTCTGCTGGTTGCTAATGACAGTGAGCGATCGCTAGCTAGCTGGCTAGCTAGAAAGAGAAGCTTTTATAAAAGTCTGAGAGAAGCTCTTCCAGCTAGCTAGCTAGTGATCTGTCTCGCTGGCTATCTATTATATTTCTCGTGCTAGCTAGCTAGCGATCTATGAATCTTGCTAAAGAGAGAGATTTTTAAAGATATTTATTATTGTACTCACTGTTTCACCCAATTTACACACACCATTTCACAAGCTAACATACAGAAATACCACACACACACATTTGTATTCTGTTCATATGTTTATTGTTTGTTGTACTCATGTTTTTGCAATATGTACGCCATGCCAATAAAGCTTATTTGAATTTGAATCTTCGGCCAGAGAGATCTGATCAATCGGCGCAATGTAATGACACAACGTAACCCCGGAAGTGAATAGGGGGGATGAAATTTGTAAGGGGGATGAAATTTGTTGTGACACTGCCATTATGCGACCACAACAGCTGCTAACTATATCATATAAATCAGACTTGCCTAGCATGACAAAAAAAATGTGACACATTGATTATAGATATGAGGTGTTAGCTAGGTAGAAAATGGTTTACCTGTGTCTAGCTGGAAAGATTAAGACTGCACTGAAAATTTTAAAATAAGCATTTTGGATGAATTTGCTTTGTATCACAGTTAGTGAATTGCATTTGTCTTAAAATTAAATTGTAATCTCCCTCTTTCTTCCTAGCATCTGGGTAAAAGTTAGTGATGTCATTCCGAGGAGCTCGTGGTCGTGGCAGCAGGGGCGGGGGATTTAACAGGGGGGGTGGAAGAGGCGGGTATGGTGGTCGTGGAGGTGGTGGCGGATTCCGAGGTGGAGGCAGAGGCAGCTTTCACAAACAGCAAGATTATGGCCCTCCAGAATACATTGTTGGTAAGTGAGGATTAATCATTCTGATTAACAAGTTCAAAATGGCGATGTTTGTGTATTAACTGATTTGGTTGTTCCAGCTGTCAATAAAGAAGTGTGTCCAATTACACATGACAATACTCTCCTAACTTTCCGCTATTGTTCCCACACAAGTATTAAGGTGGCTCTGCCCCATGCTGTCTGAAAGGATTAACGTAAATTTGTCATATTTGTACCAAGAAAATAGGATCCATTTTAATGAAGGTGATCTCCAGGATTACTTTCTGGACTGAGTCTTATCCTCTTATTCTCTTTGCAGCTGTTGGCGAATTTAAGCATCCCTGTGAGGATGACATTGTGTGCAAATGCATCACAGAGGAGAACAAAGTGCCATATTTCAATGCACCAGTGTACTTGGAGAACAAGCAGCAGATTGGCAAAGTAGACGAAATCTTTGGCCAGCTTCGAGATTTTGTATCCTTTCCCTATCATTTCTAAAGTAAGATTGAATGCTGACATTAAGCAAAGTTTGAATATTTCATGAATTATTTTTTGTTTTGTTGAAGACTGTGTTGGTGCTCTATAGTCATGTGATTGGTTGAAAACAAAGACCGATTAGAGCACTGTGTGCTGGGTGCACAGAAAGATTCTCTTTTGTTCTGGCCTCTTTTGTGTTGACCATGCTGCTAACTGTGGTTAATGCAAATGTATTTAAAATGGCAAGATGATTGTATCACAAAAAAGTGTATGTCGTCATGTAAGTGAACAATTTTTAATGTGAGTATATGCTCAGTGAACTTTGCTTGTGATGTGTAATATTTTAATTTGAGCATTCATTCACCTTCCCCTGGTTGCTGAATGTAGTTTCTTACATTTAGAACAATTTGCTGTTCACACTGTCAGTTAATGTTGGTACCAGAGAGGACCGAACAGGGAGTGGAGTTTAAAGTCAGATTCCTTCGCCTATGGGTTTTTGTGTTTTGGAGTATACAATACAAATACAAATTGACAATTGCATTTCGTTTTCATTCAAAAATTGCAAATGGGAGAACTACAATTTATTTTCATTTTGCACAGAATATTTTCAATCTTTTCCCTGTTTCCCGCCTTCCATACACTAGACAAATTCTAGAATACTAAAGTCTGACACACACTTACATTTAACAATGATCTGTCCTAAATCATGTTTTTTAGTCCTCGAGGTGCACACACTGCAAATACTGGGAATCATGCAGCTTCATACATTACATGATTCCAACAGGACAATTTTGGAGATTTCTCAACCCTCCTCTTACTGTTGGAAACTCAATACCTGTGCTGATGTCAGACAAAAGTCCTGTCCAGACGGGATTCGTTTCACTAGGTGAGGTCATATATTCTAATTTTTACCAGCGTAATTCACGTCTGGAACGTCCATGTTAGTGATTTTTATTGGGCATGTGAATAATAATCTTGGCTGAAAAACCTACTGTTGTTCTGCAAACTCCGAAGTCCTCTGATAATTCTATGACTGTTCGGGCCAATGTGTTAATATTTGATACAAATTACAGCTATTTTGCGTACATTTTTATAATGCTTCCCATTTCCAGAACAAGTAGATTGTTAACATTTTGGGCCCCCACCAATTATGCTGTGTTAGCACCTACAATTTCAGGGCCAATTGACACCTAACTTTGGTGATATGAAGTAAACAACATTGTGGTGAGTGAAGTAACAATTATGTAAAATAGACGTATATCCTGTTTAACACTTAGCTAGTTGCGTTTATAAGTAGCAAAGACCAAAGCCTTGAATAATAATGACCCTTTAGAACCCAGTAGAATTCTAAAATACTACTTCAGAATCCCCGTAATTTTCACAAGTAGAAATTTTACCAGTATTATACAAAAATAAAAATAACTAAAGGGCAAAGTTTAGGCTATAATTGCAAGTTGTATTTATTTTAAAGGGTTAACCCCAGATATTTTGAAATATCAAATATACCAGTCAAATAGAAGAACCATCCTATTTTATGATTCACAACATTAAAAACGTAATATTATTGAAATAAAGGCAAGAAGTCTTACAAGATCAAATTCACTTACTTTTTTGTGCTGCCTCCCTTTTTCAGAAATGTTCAGAATAATCACCTGTCATATTTTGTGACGTTAAGTGAGCATGAAGTCAGATATTGTCAACTTAGCTGTAGCCAGCGCTTTTCAATTAAAGAATTAGCCTGTATTGCTACAGCTTAGTGTGCATAAGGAAGCTAGTACGACTACACTAATGGAGTAATAACAAGTAATGCAAGACTTGTAATGCTAGACTAAATCATTCCCTAGAGGTGGATTCTAGTAGATCCTAATTCGATTTTGTGTAATGGAAAACACTGTAGCGGTGTAAGAGCAGTTGATGTAGCTCGTAGTTGCTGTTTCTGAGTCTGCCAGTGAAAAAACAAATAGCTAATTAACAGTTTTAGGAGTCTATTTGGGTAACTTAGGTAGTGAATACACACTTATTAAATATATAGCTTGCTTATGTATTGTGTAAGCTACATCATACACATCCCCCCCCCGCCCCCCACTTGTTTCATACACAGCACAGTTAATACACCATTTGTGGATTAACTAGTGCAAAATTGTCAGCTTAACTTGTTAGGTCTAATGAGTTAGATTTATATGAGGGAAGAGCACCATAATATAGCTGACCTAAAATTACTAGTTGGCTAAAGATAATTTCAGTGCAGTATATTGATGTGATGCAGTTGAAAGACACTATCTTAGCTCCAACTGTTTGAAGTGAGTGAAATACATCTTCGGCATCTCCAAAGCTGAATTTACACAGTGCACCTTGCGTCTATATGATGCGTAAAAATGAAAGTCATTTTAGAGGCAGCTGCAGAATGCATCATACCTTAGTGTTAGCTAGCCAAGCATATAAATTATCTAACCATCCCCCCTTTGTTTGTAGAACACAAGGCTCATCATCATGGACATTTTCAAAATAAATGCTGATAAAAACTTTACAGTTACACAGAATATAAATGAAAGATGCTAAATATGTAATTGATAAGTGGTCAATACAGTACATAACTTGCATAGGTATGATTTTACCCAAAAATCCAACATACCTGACATAAAATGACAACTGCAAATCCACGTTTTGGCGCCTGGATTCCAGTTGTTTCTGCGAATTGCAGCGATCCATTTGCTTCTCTTTTCTTTAGCTTTCGGCAGTCTGTAAAAAGATTGCTCCGATTGCTTGTTGAATCTATTTGTACAGTCAATCGCACAACAGCTCTTTCCCATTTTAGATGTGTTTTTTGTGTTTTCACGGCATTCAAGCTGAACGCTAACACTGCCACCCAGTAGTCTTTCTGCCACTCAGTGGGTGTAACCGCAGTGACTTCCACTTACTGTGACGTCATGTGCATACCCTCTGTTCAGGCTACAGCTACAGTGCATGCATTGTAATCAAATGCATGCAGCGGTTATCACTACGCATGCAGTTAGTGGTGTGTTTTGCATAACCAACTTTGTTTGAACCCAGGGAACATATCAGTTATAGTCTGTAGCCTATATTTTAAATTTATGGGTATTGGGCTTTACTTGCATTTCACATTACTTGACCACTTGTGGGTGAGAACAGGATGTGCAGAAAGGCAAGAATGTGCAGCAGAAAATGGGGGAAAAATCAACAACTCAAAATGGTAGTTCTGCTCCAGAGGGGCAACTGACCTTGTGCTCCACCAAAATGAGGGCCATATGTGTGCATGTACCAGGCTGGGAATGAGAAAGGACTGAACCTTTCACACTACTTGTCTCCCTCTTCCATTGAAGTATGCAGTGCTCCCAGCAACACAACTGTGGTATGAAGGCAACTAAATTGTTACAAAACTTTGTTTACATTTTTGCAGACGTTTCAGAAAGATACAAATTGCACTCAGTGCTCTGCAGTCCACCCTTTGGTGTTTGGCACATAACATCACTATTTGTAGCTGTATTTGTTGTTATTACTGCTATTAATTATTTATTTTTCTCCAGAGGAAACCTTGGCTGTTTCTCAATATGTGTTCTTGTCTGTACTTGTGTTCTGGTGTCCTTGTGAAACGTCATCTTTTGCGGCCCAAGTACTGTCCCAATACACAAGTTCGCATTTCACCAAGAACGGTTAAAATTCCTGTAAGTGTTCTTGACACGCCCATTTTACCGAGGATGCATTGGTTGGTAACTTGTATGAACTTGACAACACAAATATCCCAGCATTCATTGTGCGATGGCAGACGAGACCGCTGAACTATGGACGATTGTTTTCTCATCTCACTAATGTTACGAAAATCCTTCTAAGACTGAAAATGATGTGAGAAATAGGTGTTAAAACAGCTTCATTTTAACTAATTTTAAATACAGTTTCTGTGAATAAGTATCGGCTCGTAGCCAGTACTAGCCTCTGTTGTAGAGGGGGTGCATCAACAGAGGCAAGCAGAGTTGTGTGCTGTAGCAAACGCTGACTTGAAGTTGTTAGCTGATACAGAGAGCAATTTTAAATGATCGGAATGGCTCAGCTAACTTGTTGATGCTTGGTTGGCTGCTTCGGTTTATCCAAGCCTGCCCTTGTTGCTGAAAGTGCTAGGTAGATTTTTGTTGGTATAGAAAGCAATTGTGAATTAAGCAACCAACATGTATTAACGAGCTAGACAACAGAGGATAAAAGAGACGTTTTGTTCACTTTGATATTTTAAAGTAGCCTACAATTAACGCTGGTTTACAATTTAAATTAAACTATACCCCTAACCAATGTAAAGCAGCCTTTGAAAGAAACTGGAATACACCGAGGACAGTGACTGTCAAGTAGCGTAACCACACGTCACAAGCACGCATGGTATCTCAAATACATATAACCGCTTTCTGTTCTTGTGAGCTTGCGAGTTCATTCTTCCAAGAACGACTAGCAAGAACGTTCTTTGCATTCTTGGTATTGAGAAACACCCCTTGTATCTCCCAGATGGTATGGTGCTCCTGTAATCTGATAGGCATGTTATGGATGTAAGAAATTGCAATCTAATAGGAAATGGTAGATATTGACCTGGTGGTGGTGGCGCTATAGAGCACGTTCAAAAATGTCCAACTCTGAACAGTCATAACTTTTGAATCATTTGACTTCAAGACATACAACCAAGACTTTTAGCAGCCCATGTTACAAATTTAAAATTATTATTGGCCAGTAAAATACACCAGACATGATTTTCCACAACTTTGAATTTTTTGATAAACGTCATCTTGTGAACCATCCACCCGATGTCAGATTCGGTGTGAACCATCTTTGTACTAGCCCCTAACTAAATTGCGAAGCAATAGCTAATGCATCAAAAAATGGCTGACTCAAATTGATTTATATCTAGGTGTGTAATTTAAGATCACTAATTAATTCTTGACATGGTCTCTGGCCTGGAAACACATCGCAAATCGAAGGGCTGGTCGTTCTGAACAAGACAACTTGAATGGTGTTGATAGCTTGAAAAACATGGTTGCTTAAAAAAAAGGGATATTTGGTGTTTTTGGCCATTGTTCTATCTGAGGAAATAGTACTTTAAAATAATACTTCTCACGAAGCACAAGTCTGATCAAGATAACATTTGGAACAAGAACACTGTGTTGAACTGCGTAACAAAATTGCGAAGGAAAACATTCTGCTTTCAAAGATGGCCAAATTACAGCCGTGAATGACTATAGCATATAACAACATTGTCTATTTTGGACTACTTAAATTTTCTTGGTCAATTTTCAGTGATAATAACTATGGCAATTTGTGGTGTTCACAGTCGGGTTTACTGTCAACTCTATTTTCATTAACAATCTACCATTCATGTTGTGGATGAACCATTCAATTCAGTAGCTGTCCGTTCTGCAACACAGTTCTTGGCACTTGGCACCTCTTGCCTGCCGAAGTTTAAGTCGGACTGGCAGTGAATTTCACAAAGAGGTTGGTAGTCTGAGCCATTGTTGTTGACGTTCACTTCAGGGATTTTCCCACCTCAACTTCACTTTTGATTTCAAGATGGCAGCCGCGAGAATAAAGTATAGATTTAATCATTTCAGCTATATATCTCTGCATCCTGTTGTTTTTTTTTTAGTATAATTGCACAATACTTAGATCCTGAGGCTCATAACTGAACATGTTAGAAATATTTTATAGGAGGAAAAAAAAATGTTGTCTTAAATGCAGAACCTGCAGTCGTATTGAATGTAATTTGCCTGGTTTTATCCAATTTTTGGATTCTGTTGAAGTTTTCATAGGTTAGATTCTAAACTTCTAAACTCTAATATTTCTATGGGGGCGACAGTGTAGTATAAAGGTCACCAGTTCAATTCCCAGATGGGGCACTGCCATTGTACCCTTGAGCAAGGTACTTAACCTGCATTGCTTCAGTTTATATCCAGCTGTATAAATGGATGCAATGTAAATGCTGTATATAAAGTTGTGTAAGTCGCTCTGGATAAGAGCATCTGCTAAATGCCTGTAATGTAAACTATTTGCTAGACTTAAGCTAAATTTGCGAAGTTTTGTATCCTCTCTAAATTTAACAGATTTCATGTTCTCATTAAGATGATTCTGTGAATAAGGCAAGGACACTGCCTTACACTGATTCTTGTGGGACTTTTGCTCTGATGTGGTTTGAATGCTGATGTGGTCTTTGTGTTAAGGTTTTTTTTTTTTTTTTGGTCCTACTTTGGGTTCACTATGAAGTGTCAGCCTCCTTAACCAACACTCTAGTATTTTTCTGTAAAACTCTCAGAAAGTATGAAGGCGTCTTCATTCAAGAAACTTCAAAAGGTATGCTTGAAATATTTTAGGTCAAATCTGGTCCAGGGCAGTAATAGATGTTGAGTTTCCCTCATTCACTGTTTGCAGAACTCACTGCAAATGTCATGAAGCACTTTGCAGTGGAGAATTCCCGTTGGCAGGAAAACTAAACAAAGACTGGTTTTGGTCAGTGTGAGGAAATGCAGGAGATAAAGTTGAAATCTTGGGAAGGTACAAATATTCCAAAATTAAGGATACCCGAGTGCCTAATGCTTCTGTGAATCATCTTCATGAATTTAATGAAGTCGGCAACAATTTGGGAAATGTTGAGTAATAGAAGATTAGACTCTAACATTGCAGGTCTGGGGTTCTGCTGCTGCCCTGTTTAAGATGCTATAGTGATTCAATCATTCAGATGTTGTTTTCTGTGAAATGGTCCATAATGGGTCTTTGTCCTCTTGTATCCACTGTGTGGAGGTAACCTAGGCTCCTGTTGCACCATTGTTTGTGTCTGACAGAAGCATACTTTCATTCCACAGTTCTACATCGACCCCATGAAGCTTCTCCCCCTACAAAGGTTCCTACCACGCCCTCCGGGGGAGAAAGGCCCACCAAGGGGAGGGAGAGGTGGTTGCCGAGGAGGTGGCCGTGGCGGTAAATGGGCTTATCTTGGGTTCAACATGGGTTTAAAGTTTAAGCTGAAAATAATTGACAGGGCGAGGGTATAAAATGCAAAAAATGTTTGATGAAATGGGTGTAAGAAGTTCAGTGATCAGTCAGTTAATGGAATGTGTGACAGAAAATTTCCATGCCGCTGACTATAATCAAATGTTTTTCACATTTACCGTTCAATTGAGCAAGTACCATTCAAAGTACATTTTTATGGGTTAGTGCTGTCCACTTGTGCTAGCTTCTTTACGTTAACCTTATACGGCGATCAATAAAGGCTAACAGCACAGTACCACTTAATTGTCACTTCTATCACCACTGTAATGAACTTAAAAAAAGGCGTCAAACGACCTTTTCTGTAAGAAATGCATTGTCGAGCTCACGCGCATACACTGCTGGCGACATTCTAAAGCTCCGTTTTGCCCTCCCTAGTATCATGGCGAAAAAAACACATTTCTGGACGGACAAGGAGACCAACTTCATGCTATCACAACTAATGGAGTTAAATATCCTAAAATACATGGATAGAAGAAAAACGCGGAATGGCGAACTATTCAAAAAAGTTGCGACAAAATTGGAGGAAGCAGGATTTATAAGAAGCCTTCATCAGACACACCTTGGTCAATAAATCGATTCTTTCTGAGTCGTATATTGGGACGACAATCCAATTAAATCTCATCTTTGGCCAAATCAAGCTATTAATATAGATCGATTTCATCTGTGCATGTAAACGCACTGTATGTGAGGCCTTTGTGAAATTTAATTCGACCCTTAGCTTGCACACATTTCCAACTGATGAGAATTTAAGGAAAAAGTGGATCATTCTTATCAAATGGGAAAACTTCTTAAGAAGCCATGCATTTAGCTAGGCTACATTACTATTTAGATTTTTTTTTTAACCTCCAGAAACCAGAATGTAATACACGTAACTAGTTTTTGTCTATTCTTAGCCTGCTTATTGCTTCCTTTGCCCAAATTTCATGCTGTGTCCCACACAGAGCTGAGACAGTTCACCTTAACAGTGAACTAACTCTTCAGTCTCCTTGTTAGACACTGGTTCATGACACACAAGTAAACCAAGGAATGGGTATTGACATGCAAATTATAATAACGTTGTTTACTGGCTAACTTGGAATAATGAATAGTAAGGCAAGTATCAGTTAACTTTACTAACTAATTCTGTCCACTGATTGCAATCATTATAGCTATGCTGTAAGTTAGCTTAGTCTGCAGAACTGCAATGTTAGCTACTCTACAGACAAAGCCAGTTAAAACCAGCTTATGATGATGGGTGGTTTTAGGTGGTTTTAAATTATATAAACTGATCTTTAATGGTCTAAACTGGTTAAAGTCCTTGTGCAGCCTCCCCTTTCTTACATTTAAATTGTTCTTTTAGTTACTAAATTATAATATATATGTATTTTTTCTGATAAGACTTTGAAAAGATAAAAAACCTGCTTTGATGTAAAAAAATAAAAAAAATTAAAAAAAACCTGAATATAGCAGACTCGAGACTGGCTGGGCGTGTCAGTTCTGTCCTAATTATTTATGCGTTTTGATTGACAGCCCGGGCCGCTCACTCCCACTGAACTGGATCAGTGCTCACTCCACGTGACGTCAGTTGTTAAAGCTAGTTATCATACGACCATAATAATGGATGAACGAGTACAGCAATAACAGCATTAGAAATATTGAGCCGTATATGTATGAGCCCATTGCTTACAGCCTACAATATAGGACCCTAACGTTATAGGATAACCTGCGTTAGCACATAACATTATCGATTGGTTTTTTTGCAGCAGTAACGTTATAACAGTCTGGAGACTAAAGTAACGTTACACTCGCCAGCTAACATTAGCTATATTTACACAAGATAAGTGTGCAGCTCATTGCTACATTAGCAAAATTATCGATGGTCAGAAAGAAAATTGGGGAGATGAGGGTAACGCTAAAGTTATAGTTTGTAGGCTTGATTCGATTAATAGCAGAATGTAATCTAGCCCGAACGGATGCTTACCAGAACCGGTCTGTTCAACCAGTAAGCGCCCGTTCGGGCTAAAGTTTATCGACAGCAAAGTAAAGTGAGGTTAGGACGGCTAAAATTATGGTTTGTAATATAATCTATATCAACGTCAAGTAACTTTAACGTTAACTGATCGTATTAAGCAAAGGCTTAATTAGATTATCGATAGCATCAAAGCTATTTAGGATTCTCTGGTTGGGTTAGTTAACTACGTTGCGTTTCATGCACATTGGGAATGGACATTGCACATTGAGCACTAGGTAGCATGTGTAAAACACCTGAAGTAAAAAGACAAACAGACCTTATCTTGATATTGATTGATAGTTGGCACAGCATCTGGCTTTAGAAACGTTGTCTTGGCAAAACCAATCCTCTTCTGTTCATAATTGTAGAATGAATTGGGTAAAATGTGTTCTGCACAATGTTGTCGCCTTTGATATTTCTAACTGTGCACCGTTTTGTTTTTCTATATAATCGCTTCAGACCTTTCGGAGACTTGGATCTTTTGGCAAGGCGTGAACAGCTGCATTCCTATCTCTGCAATCTTTAATCACACAATAAGGCATTGTTGAACTGGATAGTTAATATTAGCAGACCCGCGCAATATGTATTTGAGAATTTGATCATGGCTTTGAATTTGGGAGCGCACACTACATAAATATTCATACTGCGTGAGTGTTTTGGCCACTGGACATTAGTCAATGTAAATCAGAAACATTCGTAACATCACTCAAAACCACCAATACCAAATACTCCACCAGGCAGCAATGTCGAGCATTATATAGTTTTTAGGAAAAAATATCTAATTCATTACGTACATGTATGAAATACTTTTAACATCAATGTGTAAGTAACTTTGTAGTCTTTGGTCATAATATAAGCATTTTAAAATCATGATTTTGACTGCACAGGGTTTTTTCAGTAGGGTAGCTACACTAGAGCTATCATTAAAGTTAACTAGCAGCAGACAAGCACACACCATATAAAAAGTAGCAAACATATGATACGGTGCAATAAAAACTGCTTCATAGCTAACGATATAGCTATAACTACTGTATGTAACCAGCTAATGTTTGCTAACTAGCTAACAAAACTTGTCAGGTAAAAGGGAACTAGCCAGCAAGCTGGCAAATTTAAAGTTACAATCTCGAAGATTTCCGTTTCATTCTCTTTGGCGGTACCAATGGCGAGAAGCGGTAATTGCAGGTGTGTTTTTGGACCTCACTTCCCATAAGCCGCGTTTCCACCGCAGGAACTTTACCCCGGAGCTAGGAACCTTTTGAGGAACTCAGTGCATTTCCACCGCAGGAACTAGGGTCTAAATTTAGTTCCGGGGGCTTTATTTTACCCCCAAAAAAGTTCCTGCTCGGGGGGTAGTACTTTCCAAAAGTACCGGAACCTTTGGGGTGGGGCGCAAGCACTGAAAATTTCTGATTGGTCGACTACTTGCAGTGTTATTTGTTTTATTTCAACCGCCATGTTTAAAAATCTGCAGCCGCAAACCGATTTATTTTCATAATAACTTCAAATTAAACTTGTATGTTATGCGGCGCAGTAGCCTAGTTTTGGTTATAGCCTGCCAACGTCTTGGAATTATAACGTGTGCTCTTCTGTTCTTTTCTTGCTTTAGTATTCGTTTTATAAAATGCTAAGCATTCGTGCTGGGACAGCATATTACCTACCAAAACATTCAAACGGATTAATTCGGTTGCTGAATATTTTCTTCCGGATTTTCTTTGTTAGCCCGTTGTAAGTGACTCAAAACGTTTGATACAGTTATGTGAGGTTATACGCGGTAGTTCTGCGTAATTCACATTGGTGATACAGTAAAAGCAAACTGGAAATTACCTTCCGCACTTTTTGTCAGGGTAAAATAACAGGTTAATTCTAGTAATCGTCCCTTTAGCTTTTTCAGACTGCCGTAATTTTACTCTGCCATTCTTCAATTCCACAAAAAGACCAGGAAGACTATGGACTAATTTATGGTGCATGGTTCGCATCTGAAGGGCACACTTCGCTGCTCGGCTAGCGGTAACTTTGAAGGAAAGCAAACGGTGGCTGTACCACTGCTAATTGTCATTTTGCGATTAGCCTATATGGAATTGACGATGAGAAAGTAATCAAACAGCAAATAGTTTACAACGTGTGCATGTTTTCTGCTGTTGTTGCCAGTTATATTGGAAATGTGAATGCATTCTGTCGCCTCGGATGGCGAGACATGACAGTGAATGTTCGCATAAAAACATAATGAATGTGTTTGAGAGGATATATAAAACAGTTACAATCTGACTATTGGCCTGTTATATCCTATTTGTTGCATAACAGCGGTCCAAGTTCAACTACCAACGACAGTTTTGCTTGACAACGGTAAAATATGCCCAAACGGCTGCAGAAGAATATTTCAATTCCAGGTGATTAAATCGATAAAATTCAATAAATACAAAAGTAACCATATATAGTCATTGTTGGTAACCCTTTGTATATAAGTGGAATAAACCCCTCCGGGCTGTCCCGGTTATTAGAAAATAATGTAGGCTACTTCGGTGGTAGTATGGGCTTACAGAAGAAATCATAGGACAGGTGGACCGACGACAACGTCGCTTTTTCATACGTCAGTGGGCTAATTTGTCTAATCTTCGCGGGACTTTAGACCGCGGTGGAAACGCAGACAACCATGGGCTGAAGGAACCTTTTAGTTCCTTAAAGTAGTTCCTGGGACTAAAAGTTCTGGGTACTTTTGGTGGAAACGCGGCTATAGATCCAACCGGATCCAACCAGTGTCGCCTGTGTGACGTCAGTTGTCATTGTCACGCCAACGATTACACTTATTATTTACTTAATAAAAATGGTTGTTATATAAGTAACGTTATGTACACACTCATTCATTGTCTAACATTAGGCTAACTTAAACAGTACACCGCTCACACACAAGTGAGTTGAAGAGCGAGCCTGTTGCGTTATCTCCGCCTACCCTCTCTGGCGGACCAACCAATGATGGGTGATGGAAAACGCATCACTAACTATGCGCCGCTTGTGATTTTTTCCCGGGAATGTCGCCACAGACACCCAGTTCTTTAATCATAAATTATAATAATAATAATAATATAAATCAATATAATACTACGCTTAATCACCATTGTTTTACCTAATTTGGCGATAGATAGTGACTTAACAGACATTTATTTTAATGAAAAACTTTGAGATTATTACTTTAACTAACTAGATTGTTAACCAATTACATTTTATTTTTGTAATTGTAGATATCGGCTGAAATGTATAGTTTGAAGCCGTTCTTGTTATTAGTGAAGGCGCCAGGCATGGATTGGATTACCCTGTAAATATGGTTTGAACTTGAACTAGATATGTAGTGATAAACCCAGTCGCGAACAGTAGTGTTCTCTGCTAACCAGGAGTAGTTGGGGTGGCTTAACCAAATGCGGAAGTATTCCATGCATATAGCCAATATAGAATATATAATACAGCAGACAGAGCCCTTCCCATCAGGCCTTCGCCAAAGTATACCCGCCACTTGGCTACGGACATTGTGCCCGTTAATACCGTTGGCAAAGAAGGCTTTGTAAGCCTATTAAGTAAGTTGGATAAACAGTACCAGATCCCCTCAAGAACACTTTACTCCTGTGTTGCCATTCGTGATTATTTGCTACAATGATAGATCTTCGCAGTAGTTTTTTAAGGAGAGATTGCACAGATGCTCTTACCCAAAGAAGATTGCTATGATAAATATGGTTGTTCAATAGATTCTATAAAATAACATCACTTACATTACACATCAGACTTAAGGTTTGTGTCATCGGATGTCGTATTGGCATCACAATATCTAACATGTTTAATCACACATTTTGGCCATATTGTGCAGCCCTATAGCAAGCAGGTTTGAGTCAGAACAGGACTGCAAAGATTTTTTTTTCAGTGTTCCATGCCTCATACATTGCTCATCTTCACACTGTTCAGATTGTGAAGGCAAAAAGCCCAACTCAACTTGTGCTCTTTGTATGGAGGTGGTTTCCGTGGTGGCAGAGGGAGCAGTTTTGGAGGTGGGCGAGGTGGATTTGGAGGTGGACGAGGAGGAGGGTTCCGTGGAGGAAGAGGTGGTGGTGGTCGTGGTTTCAGAGGTATGTATCTACTCACAACCCTGTTATGGAAACCATGGTTAATCTGCTCTGCAAATGGCTGTTACTGTCTAGAGGAAAAGTTTGACAAAGTCAGCAATGTGTGCTGTTCTTGACAAAGTATTTTTCTCAATTCATATTTGTGTTTGCAGTGATTGCTCTCAGTAATGCGCTTCAACAAGGCAAGACAAAAAATGTACTGAAATGAGTAATTTATGGTCCGCGTGGTTAAGATTTAAATAAAAGGTCATTCTAAAAAGTAAAGTTTTTCATTCTAATGTATAATATGTACAACTTTTCATTTCAACTGGCATGGGTCTGTCTGTACACCTGGATCAGGTTTCGCTCACCCATGTGTATTTTTCAACATCATTTTATCAAGAATCTAACAAGATGGGCTCTGTGGCCTGTACACAGAGAATAACCAACCGACATGCCAAAATAATTTGCATAATATCATGGTGGAGAGATGTGTCTGGACAAGTAGAATTGGAGGCAAGTTATTAAAAAAAATTAATCTTTTTTTTTTAGTTAAAAAAAAAAATTCTGTTTATTCATTTTCCATATTCACAGTATAACATAACTTAAAACTAGCGCCATAATAGATATAACGTCTTACATTTGACACATACTGTACATACACACCACTTCTCCCTCCCATACCGAGACAGGTTCCCCAACGTCACTTTCACCCCACAAATTAAAAATGCAGAGATAAAACATTAAAAAATAAAAATAGTAAATTAAATGGATTCCATGTAAGTCATCCATGGGTCCCAAGTCCTATGGAACAGCCGTGGGCTACCTCTCATGGCATAGGTTATTTTCTCCAAAGGATCACATGAATTTACCTAGTTAGTCCACTGAGTAATATTAGGGGGATCCTCATGAATCCACCTAGATGTGATGCATTGTTTGGCAGCTGTAATAGCTAGGCTAACAAAACCCTTTACCCTTTGGGAGGGACGATTCAGTCCCCAAACATTGTAATCACAGGAGATAAAGATATTTCCCTTGATAAAACTCCTTCAAGAATATTTTCAATCTCCAGCCACTACTGTCTAAGCTTAGAACAAGACCACACCATATGTACGAACGTACCAGTCTCCAGTTTGCAGCGGGGACAGAGCATCGCTAGAAAGCTTATATTCTCGCCTACTGAATAAATGAATTGTCAATCAAGGCCGACTGTACTAAAAAGGGCGATGACGCTGTAAACAACAGGTGTGGTATTACGCACAGCTATTTTGGAAGATACCCAGGCGTCACAAATGCGTGTATATTTCCCAAACAGATTGTCCAAGACAATATATGACCACGCAGTCTCAAAAGGGACATCTCTACACCTAAAACCAACAGTAATAATGTATATTTAGTCAATATTTAGTCCCAGATATTGACTGTAGAATGACATGGTATCATTTTAAAAAACTTTCTCGTTTATTTCGTTATTAAGTGAGCAGCGTTTTCACTGCTGTATAGGCATATCTTATGGCTATTGTCTGGTTTATCTTGTTGCTATGACGGAGTATGATTTTTTAGTGGTGAAAGAATATTTTTATGAATGCCAAGATAGACAATATTGTCCATTATGTCAAGGTTGGGGGGTGTTTTGTAGATGAGACTGCAGGGAGGGGGCGCGGGTTAAATGAACGACCAGAGCGACAATGGTGGGGCTGCGAAACTCCGTTTTCGGCATAGTTGTCGTGTATCGTCTACTAATGAAACTAAAACAACGCGTTTCTGTTTTTATGTCACACTTTGGTTGTAGTAGCACCGAATGTTTGAGTTTACGGAGAAGTCTGCCGATTAAGGCGCATGGCGCACCCGATGTCTGTGCTCTGCGCCTGGCAGAAGCGGAATCTCACGCTCTTCTTTTGAAAGTCCCTCAAAATAAAGTGTCACGGAATCTCCCAGCCAGTCCGAGGCTAGCCGGCATATTAAGCTAGGCTGCTCTCATTAAAGCACATGACACCAGGAACCATACCCTTCCGCTACTAAATAAAATGAAAATTAAAATGGGAATGCATTTCTTTTACAAAGTATCACCAAAGTGGGCATCATATACTATATTATTTTGCCTATTAGAACATGAAAGACAAAAATAAAAACGTTTTACAATCATGGCAAGTCAAAACAATGTTACTTGCGTTGGCATCTCAATTTGGCAAGCCAGTTAATTTTATCAAAAGGGGTTCAGGATTTCTTGATGTGGCACTGAATATAAGCCGTAGCCTTCTCCGGAGTGTCGAAGGATTGATCTCTCCCATCATGGCTCAGCCAAAGGCGGGCAGGGAATCGCAGTCCGTACTTCACGTCTGGATGGTCTCGTAACTGTCTCTTGACATCTCCGAAGGCAGCGCATTGTTTTGCTACCGTGGGGGTGAAACCCTGATAAATAGAAAAGCTGTGACCCTTAAACTCCAATGTAGCATTGCGGGCTCGGCGTAGAATCTCCATTTTGACATGGAAGAAGTGCACCCGGAGGATAAAGTCATGGGGCCTCTGGCTGTCTCGGGGCTTTGGGCGTGATGATCTGTGTGCACGGTCCAGCAGGGGCTTCTCATCCATGGAGAGAGTGTCTTTGAGCAGTCCTGCAGTGAAATCTGTAGGATGAGCGCCTTCCACGAATTCCCGACGATTCCAGATTGTTTCTGCATGAAAAACCCTCCAGACTATCACATCTATTCCGTGCCACCTTTAGCTCATCCGAGAGCCGTTTTACCTCCGTCTCCAATGCGGTAGTCTAATCTGAGACAGTAGTGGCTGCTGACTCCCAAGTCTGTGATGATCTTGCTGTTTATTTCACTCGTTTTTTTGAGCGCTGAAATTGCAGGGCGAAACTCCTTAGGGAATCTATCTCCATCCGAAACATCTAAGACACAGCTTTGATTCGGGAATCAATTGTAGTACATAAGTCCGCTTTAATGGAAACCGTCTCAGAGCGCATGCCTCGAATGGTCTCGAGTACAGTCGTGTCCTCTTCCTCAGACATATCGTCTGTGTCTGGGCCGAGTCGGACAGGTGAGGCCGGTGCTGACATTGGGCCTTTACTGTTCTTTCCCCTTCCTCTCCCTCTTGGCATCGGACTCACTACTGTATTGCCTGAAAGTGTTTGAAAATGTACCGGGTATTTCACATAGGAACAACCAAATAAAATTATAACAAATGAAAAGCAAAATTGCAGTAAAATTTACATATTTTAAGTGTTATCGGGAGCGGTCGAAAAACACGTTTTGCATGTTTTTGCTAAATTGCTTGAAAAGCCTTAAATTAGCCTGAAATTAGTTTTGTCATCAGTCAAATCAGTCAAATAAAATGGCGAGCGGAGAAACACGTTTCCCCATTTTCATTTTCAGTGATTTCTCTTACTAGGAGAGTTGTGTGTGTGTGTTTGTGTTGGGAGTTGGTGTGCGTGTGTGCTCACGTGAGGCTGGGGAGGAAAAACAGTGTGGGTTGTGAGAGCAAAAACAAGAATGTTGAAAAGGCCGTCTGAGACATCAACAGTCATCGAAAAAGCTCTGAAATGCAGCACTAACTGCAAAGCTTAGACCAGAACAGTTTCCAAATGATTTTTATGAATCTGCAAGGCAAATGTTCTGAAAGTTCTGTCAGCACACAGTTGACTGGACATGAAAGAACACATGCAATTACCATGTTAAATCCTAAACATAATGAGGAGAACAGGCCATTGAGCCCAACAGTTCTCGCCATTTTCTTGACTAAATCAGTGCTTTGATTACATACAGACTGAATGATACCTAACATCGTATCAAGCCTAGTCTTGAAAATTCCCAGAGTTTCTGCCTCTACTACATGACCTGGCAGGCTATTCCACACACTGACTACTCTCCGTGTGAAAAAATTCTTTCTAATGTCTGTATGAAATTTACCTTTTGCTCATTTCCATTTATGTCCCCTCGTTCTACTAACAGAACTCAAACTGAAGAATCTCTTGTTCATTTTGTTGATCCCCTTTATGAATTTAAAAAGCCTCAATAAAATCACACAAGTCTCCTTTTACTAAACTTCAAGAGAAGAACCCATTTGTGCAATCCCCCTAGTGGCCCTGATACCTGCGTCCTGAGATTGTTCAACTCAGACTTTCAGTTATCCTGCAACTAAACTATGAGTTAAACTCAAACTCTGCATTCTGGCTTCATTAGTAGCTTATTCAGGACAATTATGCCGAAGATAGAGTTTCTAAGCACCACCATTGTCGCAACGGTCGTCCATTTACCAAGCACCCCCTCCCTCAAATCTCGTGTTTAACTATGCTTGACACACTGGACGATGGTGTCTATCTGGGCATTCATAAAAATATTTTTCCAGCACTAAAAATTTGTATTCCGTCATAAGAAGATAAACACAACAGTAGCCCTAAGACATGACAATACAGCAGTGAAAACGCTGCTCACTGCATAACAAAATAAACAAGACAAATTTTTCTGAAGTTATACCATATCATTCTACTTTCAATACCTGGGACTAAATATGGAATAAATATGCGACCTTACCATTGGCTTTACGTGTAGAGATGTCCCTTTTGAGATTGAGTGGTCATATATTATCTTTGTGAAATATATTCTCATTTGTGACGCCTGGGTACCTTCCAAAATAGCTGTGCGTAATGCCACACATGCTGTTTACAGTGTTGTCGCCCTTTTCAGTACTATCTGGCTTGATTGACATGTATCCAGTAAGTGACAGTATAAGCTTTCTAATGATACATGATGTCTATTTTTACTTTTGGAATAGTGTTTTATAGCCCAGCGTAACCGAAGATTTTTTCGCATTATCGTCGCGTTATGCATTCACTCTGTGATAGCAGTAAAAGACACTGCACCCAGCGAAACATAATCAATGAGTTTGGTCATTTTTTTGGAAAGTAATATTAATCTTGAACTTCTGAGCATGGCTTAGGCATGTGTTTGCAGCTAGACCAAGCTGATACTGTTTTCTGGACTAAGTCAGAAGAGGAGAACGACAGAATTGATTATCTGTATGTCTATTGAACACAGATAAGATTTTATTCTTTATGTAATTATTACTGCTCAAAATATTGTGTTTATTATGATTATGTATATTATATTTGAAATTGAGTGTTTTTAAACAGGTTGGTGGTATTTTATGAGGCGATTTCACACTAACGTAAGCGTTCGTTGGTTGCTCAGTTGTATTTGGGTTTCATGCTCCGAATCTGACGTGAAGCTGGAACATTAACATTGCATTTTTTAAAATCTGATATCAATGTATCAATCAAGAGGCAAATTTATATGCTTTATAATAGAGGGAAAGCATTTTATTTATTTTTGGAGAGATTATGGATTTGTTTTTAGAGACAAGAAAGTTTCTTGGGACAAAACACTTGATTTGTAGTGAAATACATGATTATGTTGTTATTTACAGAAATGCATAATTTAGGCATTTTGGATAGATTTGGAGACACTGAGTACACTGCTTAGTTTTTGCCTCATAGATCTTTAGTAGTTCTGCATATCCACCTTTGCATTTTATGGTCTTGTGGTCAAGGAGTTTTTGATCCAGGACATGTATAGTTTAACCTGTTTTATATATGGGATCTCAGTATGTCATTGAAAAATAAAAAGAACATTTTTATTTTTGCTTTTTCCCCCAAGATAATTGCATTTGTGGCACTTCATTTTTTCCTAAATTATGAATATTATCTAATCTAGATTATAAATGGTAGAAATGTCTTGGCTCATTTAAACTATTTTCCAAGTCTTTGTGATGCACACAGCTGGAGTTATACAGTTTTAAATGGGGCACCCCCTAAATGGTCAAGGATTGCCTGGATTTGGCTTCTGTCCGAAAGTGTTAAAAACAGTAGCTAGGTAGCTACGATACCTGTGCACAAAGCTGTCTGTTGACTGTAGGATTTCAGTCTGTCTGAAGTTGTGGCCAACCTGCTATTTATAATTGCTTATTGCTTAAGTTGCCACCAAATGTTTGTATTGTTTGGAAAAGTTTGCTAGCTACAGTATAACTGTTCTACTGTCTGGCTATCTGGCTAGTTGTAGCTAGCCACAGGGTTTGTACGGTCATGAAAAACCTGGAAAAGTCATTGAAATTTAAAATGCAATTTCCAGGCCCTGGAAAAGTTATGGAAAATAATATTTTTTGAAATGTTTTGGAAAAATAAAGGAAATATAGCTAAAGTTGCATCAAATACAATTTCTAATTAATCCAATCATAAAAATAGTATGTATAGTAATAAAACGTAAATTGGCACGTAACCGCGGTATTTTGGTGATGTGAGAAGTTAATTCGGTCTGGCTCAATCTGTTTACAGACACGCCCAACAGGCACTCTTCTGCTAATGTAGCAGTTAGTAAACGTAGGCCCTACTGTGCCAACAATATGCCAGGGAAGTGCAGCTTCAATCATATATCAGGGCTCGAAATTAACTTTTTTACTTGGTAGCACTGGTGCTCCCAGTTTCTAAAAGTTAGGAGCACCCACCAAAATGTAAGAAGCACCAACAATATATGCAATAGATTTTTTATTGATAAAAAATGACAATATAACAGTACGGTTTACAAGTAACAGTTAAACTGTCACGCCTAAAATGTGTCGACTCTTCAAGGAATTGCGTGTTATGCATTCCAACGACAAAGCGCTTCTCGTCACATTAATACCGCTAATTAAATCAACCGCCAGTAAACTGCATCGGAGAAATTAGCTGTTTCAAACCGGTCGCTACACAAAACACTACGTTAATGTTTCAAAAAAAATGCCGTAATCGTTCGCTTCAACCTTTCAGCTTTCGATAACGCTAATAAATTGAACATAAACTTTTGTCTTCAGGTAATATAAGTAAACGCATTAGCTCTCTGTGTCGCGTGACAGTGGAGTGCTGCAAAAGGGAGTGATTGAAGGTTAATATTAACCAATTTAAAATCAGCATTAAAGGTAAGAATGTCAAGCTCACGATTGGTTAGAAGGGTCACCGTCAGCTCACAAGGCACATACTGAGTGTACTAACTAGCGAATGTACAGAGGAAGAGACGTTCGACTGAAAAAAAAAAAAAGAAAAAAAAAAGGTTGCACCAGAACAATTATTTGCACTCGCACAAATGCTCCCAATTATATTTCGAAGTCGCACAGATTAAATTTCGGGAGCAATTTCGAGCCCTGTTTGAGACATTGACAAAAATGTTAAACTATATAATTAAAATATGAAAGAATGTATCTAAGTGTGTCTATCTGGTGTTTATTTGTTTTAGAGAGGCACCATATGTTTCATATGCAGACCTAATTTTACTTAGTGTTACAGTAAATAATTTTAAATCGTCCCGCTGAGATAAAGTCATTTGTTTTGGTCATGGAAATTCAGCTAAAGGTTGTGGAGAAGTCATGGAAAAGTCATTGAAAATCATTGGTGAAAAAGTGTATGAACCCTGTAGCCAGTTAGATGGCTCAATAGCTAGCTTGTCAAACAAAATAGGTTTTTACTTGGCTTGCTAACCACCGCTTTGACTAGAATTCGGACTTGCTAGCTAGCTTTTCCAGAGGTGTATACAGTACATGGCCAAAAGTATGTAGACACCCTTTTTAATTGGTGTGTTCAGCTACTTCAGCCACACCCATTGCTAATGGGTGCATCAAATCAAGCATACTGCCATGCAGTCTCCATGGGCAAACATTGGCAGTAGAATGGGTCATACTGGAGAACTCAGTGACTTTCAACATGACACTGACATAGTACGCTACCTTTTCAACAAGTCAGTTTGACTTGTTGAAAAGGTAGCGTGCTAGAGCTGTGCTAGAGCTGCCTCGGTCAACTGTAAGTGCTGCTATTGTTAAGTGGATACATGTAGAAGCAACAACAGCTGAACCACGAAGCGGTAGGCCACACTATCTCACTGAACACACCTGCCGAGTGCTGAAGCAAGTAATGCATAAAAATAGTCTGTCCTCGGTTGCAACACTCACTTCCGAGTTCTGGACTCCCTCTGGAAGTGACATCAGCACAAAAACTGGGAGCTTCATGAAATGGGTTTCCATGGCCGTGCAGCCGCCAAGCCTAAGGTCACCATGCACAATGGCAAGTGTTGACTGGAGTGGTGTAAACACCACTTTTGGACTCTGGGGCAGTGGAAATGCCTTCTCTGAAGTGATGAATCATGCTTCCCTATCTGGCCGGACGATCTAATGGACGAATCTGGATTTGGCTGTTTGTCTGGGACTGCTTTTCATGGTTTGGGCTAGGCCCTTTATTTCCAGTGTAGGGAAATCTTAATGCTACCGCTTACTATGATATTCTACAGAATTGTGCACTTCGCTCTTTGTGGCAACAGTTTTGGGAAGGCCCTTTCCTGCCTTGGCACGACAACACCCCTGTGGACAAAGCAAGGTCCATAAAGAAATGTTTTGCCGAGTTTGGTGTGGAACAACTTTACTGGTCTGCACAGAGCACTGACCTCAACGCCAACATATACCTTAGTGATGAATTGGAGCTCTTGTGACTGAGTGGAAGCGAATCCCTGCAGCCATGTTCCAAAATGTGGGGGGGGGCAGCTCCATATTAATGCCTATGGTCTTGGAATGAGATGTTCAAGCACATATGGGTGTGATGTTCGGACGTCCAAATACTTTTGCTGTATATGAACAAAGACATCCTTTGCATATGAAATTTGACTTTAATGTCTCTATCTCGTGTTGAGGTGCAGAATTGGAGCTAAAAAATGAGGGATCATTTGTTGAGAACTGGCTTTAAAGATTTTGTTGTGAATTTTGCCCTTTCTCATCATAAGATACCCCCTCAAACCAGGAAATATTGTATCAAATTGTCATTTCTGTTGTCCATAACCCAGTACTTAATGATTATCAATAGATTTCACTATAACAGGATTTGAAACAAATCAATAAAAATGTGAAAAAAGAAATACCTAAAGTTTAACCTATTATGTACTTCTAAAACCTCATCCTTTTCCATTATTCCACTTCCCTAATTATATTGACATGGCATTGATCCTGCATACTCAAGTAACTTCAAAACATTGACAATGGCTTTCCCTATTGAAATATAACAATAATATTTAACGGTGTGCCCCTAAATTTTGGTACTATCCCACAATAACTTGCTTAAGAATGCTTGAAGGAGAGCCGCCTGGGTAGTGACATAAGCATTCGCCTACCACCGCAGAGAACCAGGTTCAATCCCCAGCAGCGGTACTTCCGGTTGGTCAGACGTTCCTACGAACACAATTGGCAGTGTTTGCGGGTGGGAAGCCGGTGAGAGTATGAGTATGGGTATGAGTCCTGTTCATTGCATTAGCGACTCCTACTGGTTGGTCAGTTGGCCTGTTCAGCAGGGAGGGAATCTGGGGGAGATAGCATGAACCTCCGCACGTGTTACGCTCTCCCAGTGAAACTCCTTGCTGTCAGGTGAAAATAAGCGGCTTGCGACTCCAAATGTATCGGAGGAGGCATGTGGTAGTCTACACCCTCTCCAGACCAACATAGCAGAGGATAGCGTGTCGACCAGGACCGCGATTCACACGGGGAATTGGTATAATGACTAACCTGGGGAGAAAATGGGAGAAAAATGGCAAAAAAAAAAAAAAGAAAAAGAATGCTTGGAGGAAAATGGCTGCCTACTGTCTGTCTGCTCACAAACTAATTTCCACTAATGGAACTGCTGTACGTTGGTTTAGGGTTTAATTTAACGTATTTGTCGTAGGGCGTTTGTCGGCCATTATGTTTGCTGGGTTCTGACAGTCGGGGGCCGCAGTGTAACTTTTCCTCATAAGGACAGCTTCCATCATTCTGTGTTGTACTTGACATCGTCATACGTTGCATTTCGGGGTGATTCTCTATTTTTAGATGAATGCTTAGCTGTGATTTGGAGATAACATTTGTATTTGGAAAAAATAATGCCCCGGCTAATATTGGGCTGGTATTGGCATAGCCGCCATTGAAATATATTTATAGATCCGGTAACTCTTGTCATATGTTTGCAATGTAAAACAAAAAAAATGTGAGACCCTAATTGGGAGGTCAACCACATTTTTCAGAAAACATATTTTGACAGTTTGTTTTTCATGTCATCAGTGCTACCGTTTAATGAAATAACATATAGCCAACTTGTCAGAAAATAACTGCCGGTTTTTAATCCAATTTTTTTTTTTAATTAGCCACTTTCCTCTTCTCTGTAATCGCTAGTTGCAGAGGGAGGTGGCACATTCTACCTGTAATCTAATCGTGGGCAATGTAGTCACAGGCGTTCTACACATAAAACAAAATTGGCATCTGGTCCCACTTTAACAGGTCATTTAACAAGGAAATATGTAATAGATAAAGTAGATAAAGCTATTATATTGTTTGAATACTGCACAGACAGTTCTGACTTTTTTTAACTTTAGAAGTATTATACTAATTTGACTGGTTATGTGCATTTGTACCTGCTCTTAATGCTACACTGATATCAACGGCGTCATTATAAAAAAAATTTAACCTCGTGGAAGGCATTATTACACATTTTGTTACAAGAAAAACTTGCTGTGATATGTTTTAAATGTTATTCTATGGGGTGAATTTAGTGCCAATATTATTTACACGTGTTTCACAACTGATGCGTGTTTTGCGCACCGCCGTGGACACAAAAAAATACAAATCATTTTGGCACTATTTTTCCGTGTAGTAATGGAAAAAAATCCTCGCGTGTATGCACCAATCAGAGTTATGGTACCTACAGCCAATCAGAGGAAGAGGAGCTCACAACCAATCAGTGAGCAACAGGGAATAGCCTTCAAAAGGCCCGTCAAATGATGCTTGCCACCAGGCCTAACAACTTTTCTGGGGGAAACTCTGCATTATATGTAGCATTAAGATTTGGCTTCACTGGAACTGAGGGGCCAAACCCAAACCATGAAGAACAGTTCCAGACTAAGGGGTGTCCAGATACTTTTGATCATATTGTGTTTAATCCCAGCTAAGCTATACAAAATAAAGTGAAATAAAGAATCAGAAACATCAGTTAGTTCAGCTAACTACATAACTAGCTACTGGTTCAGCTCCTTTTTTATTTTTTAATTTTAACCAGATTATCGTAGGTAATATTTCAGTATTGTTCACAGGATAAGTTAAGGCTACGTTAGGTTGTTCTGTTGGAAAGTAATGTATTTACTAGCAGGTTAGCTGGCGAGCTCAGGGAAAGCTCACCATGGCTTAAACATTAAATACATTATTCCATACATTAAATTATTGAAATGTACTTTCAATATAAGTACAACAAATAATGGAGTTCACTGTACATTGGGATGAGGGGCGGCTCGGTGGTGCAGTGGGTAGCACTGTCGCCTCACAGCAAGAAGGTCGTGGCCTTTCTGTGTGGAGTTTGCTTGTTCTCTCGGTGTTCATGTCAGTTTCCTCTGGGTACTCTGGTTTCCTCCCTCATGCCGGTAGGCTAATTGTAGACTCTAAATTGCCCATAGGTATGAGTGTGTGAGCTAATGGCGTGTGTGCCCTGCGATCAGGGGTGCGATTCTGGGCCCTGTGCATAAGCAGTCTCTGTGGGCCCCTTTCCTCTCTTGATCCATGTCTCTCAAGCATCATTTCAGGCTTTTCAAGGGCCCTCCCCCCATTCGGGCCCTGTGTAGTCAGTCCCACTTTTCCGCCCACTACGACGCCCCTGCCTGCGATAAATAGGCGGCCTGTCCAGGGTGTATTCCTGCCTCTTGCCCAATGCACGCTGGGATAAGCTCCAGCACTCCCCGCGACCCTGCTCAGGATAAATGGGTGTAAATAATGGATGGAAGGATGGATGGAAGGTATGCCATCAAGTTAATGAAAAAGGGCGTTCGGAAATGTCATTCGGAAAAGTGTCATTGTGAAATGAGCCATTCGGAAATACAACGTGCTATTATGAAATAAAGTATCACGTTATTGTGAAAAGGACAATCATGAGATGATTTATGTATTTGTTTCAAAATAAAATGTAGTATTTATTTAATTATTGGCCAATTTAATTATTTATATAATTCCATATTTGTTTAACTTTTGGCACATTATACATAAGGCACAACTTGTGCTTTATCACCAAGAATTTTGACTTCTTTAGCCTGTTTACAGCCTAGTAGTCTCCTGAATTTGCATTCTTTTCTTTCTACCCAGCTTTTCTGTCCACTACAGCTGGCGCACGTCTCACTCACTAGATCATTTAATGCAGCGCAGAAAGCAATGCGGACAAGATTGAAAGTACAACAGGGACATGTCAAATCTTGCCAAATGAAAACAAAGAATATCATCAAATTTGTTCACTTTTAATAAAATGAACTCAAAAGGCTTTAGCACCGGTATAATTTAAAAGTAAAAACATAGGCTCCTAAACTCACAGGCATCGCCTATTGGTAGAATGGAAGGCTATGAATACAACAGATCAGTTTATATACGAATACACTGCCATATCGGAAATCAGATTGTCTGACTCCCGAAGTTCCAGCCCTGAGTAAATGTAATGATTTCAGTGCAGCAGCCTAGGTGCCGATACTAGCCTTCATAACTAGCTGCACGTCTGGCAACAGCAGCTAGGCAGCTGCGCACAGAGAACAGAAATAAATAAATAAAATTCATCTCCCTGTGGGCATCTCTAGTTACATGGGCTAGATCCATTATGTCCAATTAAACATTAAGAAAAAATCTGTTTCCCATAGCCTAGAGCTGGATGAGTCCAACTTTTGACAATAGGTTTTATATGTAGTGTGCATTGCAAAGAGTATCTCAAAGATTATAACATTCAGATCAGCTGCATCCGCTGTTGTAGCCAATGCATTTTTTTTCATTAGCCGACATATTACGCTGGATTTGTTTGATCTGTGGAAAAACATAACATGCCTCGCAGTCAACAAATTGTGCCAGATAGCTCATATTCATTTCAGGGATGAAAATTAAATGGTATAACCATCATAGGTAGGCTCTTCTTTTTCTCCTCCTTCTCTTCATTACAAAAAACAAAAAACCTGATAACATCAACAAACAGTAGCCTATATTTGGGGTTATTATTGAATTTTGTTGGGGGGGGGGGGCTTGAACATTGACCTGAACATTGAATAGGGGGGCGTTGGTCTGAAAATGATTGAGATCCGCTGAGCTAACCTAATCCGTTTATATAAAAACATCTGCCAACCCAGATTTCCACCCTTTAGACATCTAGATTCCCTCTGTGGCCTGTGCTTACTGAGCTACCTTCTGTAAAAGAATGAACAAATGTTGATATTAAAGTCTTTTTATTGCAAAGGCATTCATGCCCATTTTAGTAGTGTTTATAACTTCATTGCCTTATGCAATATTGACATTCAGATTATATTAGTATGTTCAATGCACTTGTTTACCAAAAGACACAAACTGGGAGCCATATGAATTTTATGATGACAGATTTATAGATTTTTGACCACTGTGGCATTTTTACTGTAATAATACATTTTAATAATAATAGTACATTTTATTTATATAGCGCTTTTCATCATAGAGATGATCTCAAAGTGCTTTACAGAAGGCAACAATAGAACAAAGTAAAAAAAAATAAAGTAAGAAATAATGTAAAATCACAGAACAATAGTAAAACAGTGCATTAATATAAAATTACATATTTTATCTGTATCATGCAATGGATAAACTGGGATAGGCACACTGATAAAAATGGGTTTTAAGCCCGGCTTTGAATGCCGAGACTGACTGTGCCAGATGTAGGTGATCGAGCAGACTGTTCCAAAGGCGTGGAGCCATGGAGCAAAAAGCTCGATCACCCACAGTACGGAGCCGAGCTCTGGGCACTGCTAAAAGGCTACAACTGTTTGACCTCAGTAAGCGATGGGATTCCAAGGGAGACAGGAGTTCAGAAAGTTAGGAGGGGCCATCACCATGCAATGCGTTAACAACCAGCAGCAGTATCTTGAAGTCAATCCTGAAGCTGACCGGAAGCCAGTGGAGGCATTTTTACTGTTTAACCCTTTCTCTTGAAGCATTTATAAAGGCAATTTTCACCTGGGTGTATTACTCTTAAAGAAACCCTTACAGTTTTGTGGCAACACACAGCAGAGGACTTATGGCATTATTTGAAGGGCACGTGTGTCATCCAGTTTATGTATCAAAATTTGGAAGTATGTGAAGAGTTATTCATGGTATACTCAAAATGTAAATAAAAATGCAACCAAAGTATTATGCAAAATTCACCCCCAACCTTTTTCCCACCACTGCAAATAAAACTATTCTGTAGATAATTGATGCAGTGAAATTTTGCAAGGGTTTTTCCAAGATGTCCAAAAACCTCTTTAAATTGCACATGTCTTCAACACATAATCTAAATCACAAAAACAAATTCACATATTTTGAACAGATAAGAGAATCAATTCTAACATGTTTTAAAGTTACAATCTCGAAGATTTCAGTTTCGTTCTCTTTGGCGGTACCAATGGCGAGAAGCGGTAATTGCAGGTGTGTTTTTGGACCTCACTTCCCATAGATCCAACCGGATCCAACCAGTGTCGCCTGTGTGACGTCAGTTGTCATTGTCACACCAACTATTACACTTATTATTTACTGAATAAAAAATGGTTGTTATACAAGTAACGTTATGTACATACTCATTCATTGCCTAACATTAGGCTAACTTAAGCTGTCTTTACACTGCCGAGCCGGGTTAAAATGCTGTAGCAGACCTGGGGTAGAATTAGTGACGATCAATTTCCAACGTTCTTTATCCACCTTTTGCTCGGTATGAACATCTTTACACTACAGAGAAGAATTCGCGGGATTCTCTGTGGCTCGTGCAATTATGTATCTCGTGCATCATCATCGTGAATGATTGTTGTGATGTTTTTGAAACAACTGCCTTGTTTCTGGTTTTGATAGCTAAACTGTTCGAGAATAAAGCTGAGCTGGGTGTTAAATTAGCAATCAAAATAAGAAGAATAAAACAAAAACAAAGGAGATTTCATCAAAAAAGGGCATCAAGGCTGAAGGAGCATACGAGGAAGCGTAATAAAATAATGCTAGTCCATACTGCCGTATTCTTTTATTTAGTTTTCTCCGGCTTGACATCTTTACACAGAAATCAGACCCGGCTCTGCTCCACCTATACCCCGGCTTATATATTGATGAACTTGATGGCAATGTAAATAACAGTAACGTTAAGGGCAGTTAAGATCAATGATTCGCAACGAGATGAAACTGTTTTAGAATGTTGCAGAGAAAATTGCAGCGGTGTGTACTGGTTAGTTGCAGAGCCTCTGAAGCCGTTGCCTAGGGTCTCAAAAGACCCACATTGTCAAATCGTCAAGTGCAGTTTTAGAACGTTTACAATCAGACGTCTTGGAATTTTGCAAGTTGCATCCAGTCTCGTTGCGAATCATTGATCTGAACTGGCCTTTTAGTTAGCTACATTGCAACGCTGCAACAAGGTAGCATTGCATTCGAGAGACGGTTTGTGAGGTCGGTACCGGTCGGTAGCGTTAGCTAGCGTTTTTTCTAATTGTTAGCTGACATTAGATTGCGTTAATTACATTAGCTAGCTAGCTAACGCAACGTTACCTGATATGAGAGATGGGTACTGTGCGCAACGTTGTCTAAACTAATGTTGCCTTTATTGACATGGTCCGGTAGCTAGCTTTAGCTGTGCAAATAGCTATGTAATTTAGTAGCGTTACATTGTCATCAAATGTAATACGAAATCTACATCAACAAATAATATGACCTCTCATGATACACAAAAACTTATTAGGGTTCCATAACCCCCCCACCTTTAACGCTAGCAGACACCGGAAAAACAGTACGCCGCTCACACACAAGTAAGTTGAAGAGCAAGCCTGTTGCGTTATCTCCGCCTACCCTCTCTGGCGGACCAACCACTGATTGGTGATGGAAAACGCGTCACTATCTATGCGCCGCTTGCGATTTTTTTCCCGGGAATGTCGCCACAGACACCCAGTTCTTTAATCATAAATTATTATTATAATAATAATAATATAAATTTATATAATGGGGTCAATCACCATTGTGTGAGCTATGTGCCCCAGACAGGGCGACATAGCTCAGGAGGTAAGGCCGATTGTCTGGCAGTCGGAGGGTTGCCGGTTCAAACCCCGCCATGGGTGTGTCGAAGTGTCCTTGAGCAAGACACCTAACCCCTAACTGCTCTGGCGAATGAGAGGCATCAAGAGATTATTACTTTGTGTCAATATCTTACAAGAATTAACATTATGTTCAATGCTGAAATGTGTTAGTTGCCAGGACTTATAAGTTAACATTAAAAACTTAACATTAGTTCAGGTTGAACACACTTTGCTGTTGCCAAAGTTACTGCTGTGAACGTCACCCACCTATTGGGAGAGAATTAGTCTGTTAGAAGCTTTGCAAAAGAGAGAGACTGTCTGTACCTATGGCAGCGGCAGCAACCGACTGTAGTTTGCATCTGCAAGTGGGTTGTTCACATTCCAAATATGTTAGTAATGGGAAGTTATCCAATGTAAAATTGTAAACATATAAAAAAATCTGCACTATTTGAAAAAAAAGCACAAGCAACTAGGTGAACTTCTAGCCGAACTTGGTAGGTCTTGCTTTAAAGCTGTTGGACGAGTGGCTTCCAGAATGTTGATGTGGAATAAGAAAAAAGTGGCTGTATTTAAGGGTCTACCTTTAGAGCCACAGCCTTTTTGGCCTTGATACCATGGGAAAATCCAAGCAACTCAGCCAAGGTCCACAAAAAAAAATTGTGGACCTTCACAAGTCCGGTTCCATCTTAGGAGCAATTTCCAAACAACTGAAGGTACTACGAGCATCTGTACAAACATTTGTACGCAAATACAACTCAACTGCAATGAGAACACTGAACTCGCCTTTTCAGTGAACTTCCCTTCCATTGGAGCCATAACTTTGTCTTGGAATCCATCTTTGAGCAAACCTCCATTTTATAAACATGTAAATGAAGCCTCTAATTGAGATAATTGAGACACTTGTTCAAGCTGTTCAAACACTTCTGTCACAGCTTAAAACCCCTTTCTCCGATCTGCAATAATTACAAATACATTTTATAGCACAATGACATGTTAGGAGAATTAGCTGGCTTTTCAGCTGCGCATATTCAGTCAATATCAGCATGATCTTCATGACGCAGAGCCTCGCCCCCCGACAGTATGCAGTTGGATTACTTGGGGCTCATTGAAAAGGTTAGTCTTGTTTAATTTGTTCTGTAACTTGATTAACTTAAAGTAAACCTATTGCTGTTCAAATAAGCAAACTTCAGCTATACAAACTACTACTGTACTGAACAGAGCCTAGGGTGGTCAGATGAACCTGTCATGTTCTAAATAGATTCTTATTGGATTGAATTGAAAATAGTGCATACGAGAAGAGGCATTTTGGATTACGTACATGTACATAGACAAAGGAGCCAGTATTGTATATACCAAAAGTGAATTAAATCTAATTACATTACATTGTGCTTAGATGACATTTAAAACTTTTTTCTGAATGATTTAATTGGTGATCTGAGGTACTGTTCTGAAAGCTGAAAGGGCATATGATTTTTGTATGCAAAAATAAACCAGACCAGGTAACTGTAGTACAAAAAAATAAGTTTTATGGTATAGATTACTGTGTGATAAATGATAAATAAATGGGAATATTTGCTTTATTACCATTCTGTGGGCACCGGCACCTCTATACCACTGGGGGCAGAAGGGATACGGCAATCAACTCTTTTTTACTAGGCTACTGTAGCTGTTTCACCTTTCAAATTTTCAAATTCAAATTCAAATGCTTTATTGGCATGATATTTAAAAATACATATTGCCAAAGCGTAGTGATAACAATAATCAACCACAGTAAGAATATATAAAAGAAAACAAGCAGCAACAACAATAACAGCCTAAATGACAGTAACATAATATTTATTATCTATTAAATTAACTAAATTAACTAAAGTATTTTCTCAATAAGAGTATTATATATATATATATATATATATATATATATATATATATATATATATATATATATATATACTCATACATATGCATACACACAGACGTGTGTGTATATATATATAAGTTACGCCTTGGCGGGGGCATGCTCCATACCTATACAGCACCGAGAGTTTGGCACTTTTCAGGGTTCCCCACAGAAATAACCACAACAGCCACAGACACTCAGCACTTAAAAACATTAAATTCTGTACATTCTGACCCCATTTCAACAGACAGATTTCATAAACAACTTCACATGTCCACACAATAAAGCCCCAAACTACTACTACTACTTCCTCCTCCTCCTCCTCGGCATTTTTGTACGTTGAAAACGTGTTTTTTTATGAGATATATATAATGCATACATATATATATATACACACACACACATGCATATATATACACACACACATACATATGTTTGTTAGATGTTCACCCATTGTCCCTCAGGCTGTGACAGGCAAAAACGTATTTAGCTGCGAGTGAGGCTGTCGGTCCTTCTCCTAATAGGACTCGCAGCTGTTGATCATTTGTTAGGGAGGGAAATTTGTTTTGGAATTTTGAATTTTGGATCTTATTAAAATATGTTTCCCTTATCTGTGAATATTTTTCACAATATAGCGGGAAGTGCATCTCTGTCTCTACCTCTCCTGTCTTGCAGTGACCACATATACTTTCTTTTTTTGGTAGCCATGTTTTTTTGTACCTTCCTTTTTCAATTGCTAAGGTGTGGTCACTGAGCCTGTACTTGGTCAGGATTTGTCTCTGCTTTGTATCTCTGACAGAGAAGAGACACTCTGCCAAATTGTATTCTCTGTTTAGGGCCAAGTAGCAGTTAAGTTTATTTTGTGTTTTGGTTTCATTATTCCAGTGTTCCAGATAGGCATCTTTTGTTTGTTTAATTATTTGGTTTATTCTGATTTCTGGTTTTAAAGCAGCGCTGGTCAGAGTTTGGTCAGTGTTTGGTTTTTTTTGTTTTAGTTGGTTAGTGAGTCTCATGACCAGCTGACTGAGAGGGCTCTTTTTGGGTTTCAGATCTTGGGTTTTCAGTGCTTGAAATTGCATTGTGTCTAGGGGACTTGATTTGAGATGCATCCAAAATTTAAGTGCTCTTTTTTTTGATGTTAGTTATCAATGGGTATCTGCCTAATTCTGCCCTGCATGCATTGGTGGGTGTTTTCCTTTGGATGTTTAGTATTGTTTGGCAAAATTCTGTATGCAAGGCCTCTATAGGATGCTTGTCCCACCTAGTGTAGTTGTGATAACTGAGTGGACACCATACTTCACTTCCATATAAGGCAATTGGTTGGATTACACTGTCAAAGATTTTAAGCCAAATTCTAATTGGTATGTCTATTTTGTGAAATTTTCTTCTAATTGCATGAAAGGCTCTGCAGGCTTTTTCTTTTAGTGTATTCACTGCCAGACCAAAGTTTCCTGAGGCACTTATTTTGAGCCCCAGGTAGTCATAGAACAGGGAGGACTCTAATGCGGTGTTTCCTAGAGTGAACACGTCTGGTTTCCTGAGATCTGGGTTTCTTTTGGAATATCATTATTTTAGATTTGTTTACTGTCAGTGCCCAGTTCTGACTGTATTGCACCAGCAAATCCAAATGTTGCTGTAGCCCTTGTTCTGTGGGTGACAGCAACACCAGGTCATTCGCATAGAGCAAGAATTTAACTTCCTTGTTGTTTAGGGTTAAGCCAGGGGTAGCAGATTGTTCCAACAGCACCGCTTACTCATTAATATAGATATTAAAGAGAGTTGGTGACAAGCTGCATCCCTGAAAATCACCTCGTTCTTGAGTGAAGAAACCTGAATTTTATAATATGGAGAGTTTTATAATATAGTCTTTCTTGCCATATAGAATCAAAAGCCTTTTTAAAATCTATAAAGCATGCAAAAATTTTACCTTTGCTTTTTTGGTGTACATGTTGATTAATTAGGGTGTGTAGGGTGTGAACATGAGTTGTGCAGTGTTTTGGTAGAAAGCCAATTTGTCCTTTGCTCGAGACATTGTGTTTCATAAGGAAGGCTAGCATTCTGGCATTGATAATGCTGCAGAAAATCTTCCCCAGATTGCTGCTCACACAGATGCCTCGGTAGTTATTAGGGTCAAATTTGTCTCCACTCTTGTAAATTGGGGAAATAAGCCCCTGATTCTGGATATCAGGAAAGCAGCCAGCTTGGAAAACAAGATTGAACAATTTGAGCAGGGCCTGTTTCAGCTCAGGGGTACTGTGTTTAAGCATCTCTGTCCTGATGCTGTCAGGTCCACATGCTTTTCCAGGTTTTAGCTTTTTAATGTTATCTTCTAATTCTTTCATTGTAATTTGGTAATCAAGTGGGTTCTGAGAGCTTTTAATAGTTGCTTCAAAGATTTGCAACTTTTCTTGGATTTGTTTTTGTTCATAATTTAGATTATTAGGTGAAGTGTGCTCAAAGTTTTTCACAATGATTTTTCCAAATGTTGCAATTTTGTAAGGCCAAATTGCCTGGTTTCTTTTTGCTCAATTTGTTCCATTTTTTCCAGAACTGATTTTGATCAACGGAGTCTTCAATTTCTTGTAGTTTTTGATTATAATCAGGGTTCGTACGGTCATGAAAAACCTGGAAAAGTCATTGAAATTTAAAATGCAATTTCCAGGCCCTGGAAAAGTTATGGAAAATAATATTTTTTGAAAAGTAATGGAAACACAGCTAAAGTTGCATCAAATATAATTACTAATTAATCAAATCATTAAAAATTGTATGTATAGTAATAAAACGTAGATTGGCTCGTAACCTTCGCGGTATTTTGGTGGTGTGAGAAGTTAATTCGGTCTGGCTCAGTCTGTTTACAGGCACGCCCAACAGGCACGCTTCTGCTAATGTAGCAGTTAGTAAACGTAGGCTCTATTGTGCTGACAATATGCCAGGGAAGTGCAGCTTCAATAATATATCAGGGCTCGAAATTAACTTTTTTACTTAGTAGCACTGGTGCTCCCAACTTCAAAAAGTTAGGAGCACCCACCAAAATGTAAGGAGCACCAACAATATATGCAATAGATTTTTTATTGATAAAAAACGACAATATAACAGTACGGTTTACAAGTAACAGTTAAACTGTCACGCATAAAATGTGTCGACTCTTCAAGGAATTGCGTGTTATGCATTCAAATGACACACAGCTTCGTCACATTAATACCGCTAATTAAATCAACCGCCAATAAACTGCATTGGAGAAATTAGCTGTTTCAACCGGGTCGCTACACAAAACACTAAAGCCGCATTTCCACCGAAAGTACCCGGAACTTTTAGTCCCAGGAACTACTTTTCAAGGAACTAAAAGGTTCCTTCAGCCCATGGTTGTCTGCGTTTCCACCGCGGTCTAAAGTCCCGTGAAGATTAGGCAAATTAGCCCACTGACGTATGAAAAAGCGATGTTGTCGTCGGTCCATCTGTCCTATGATTTCTTCTGTAACCCCATACTACCACCGAAGTAGCCTACATTATTTTCTAATAACCGGGACAGCCCAGGGGGGTTTATTCCACTTATATACAATGGGTTACCAACAATGACTATATATGGTTACTTTTGTATTTATTGATTTTTATCGATTTAATCACCTGGAATTGAAATATTCTTCTGCAGCCGTTTAGGCATATTTTACCGTTGTCAAGTAAAACTGTCGTTGGTAGTTGAACTTGGACCGTTGTTATGCAACAAATAGGATATAACAGGCCAATAGTCAGATTATAACTGTTTTATATATCCTCTCAAACACATTCATTATGTTTTTATGCGAACATTCACTTTCATGTCTTGACATCCGAGGCGACAGAATGCATTCACATTTCCAGTATAACTGGCAACAACAGCAGAAAACATGCACATGTTGTAAACAGTTTGCTGTTTGATTACTGTCTCATCGTCAATTCCATATAGGCTAATCGCAAAATGACAAGAATAGAACGAAAACTCGGACTTGCATGAAAATTTAAATTAGCAGTGGTACAGCCACCGTTTGCTTTCCTTCGAAGTTACTGCTAGCCGAGCAGCGAGGTGTGCCCTCCAGATTTGAACCATGCGCCATAAATTAGTCCATAGTCTTCCTGGTCTTTTTGTGGAATTGAAGAATGGCAGAGTAAAATTACGGCAGTCTGAAAAAGCTAAAGGGACGATTACTAGAATTAACCTGTTATTTTACCCTGACAAAAAGTGCGGAAGGTGATTTCCAGTTTGCTTTTACTGTATCACCAATGTGAATTACGCAGAACTACCGCATATAACCTCACATAACTGTATCAAACGTTTTGAGTCAATTACAACGGGCTAACAAAGAAAATCCGGAAGAAAATATTCAGCAACCGAATTAATCCGTTTGAATGTTTCGGTAGGTAATATGCTGTCCCAGCACGAATGCTTAGCATTTTATAAAACGAATACTAAAGCAAGAAAAGAACAGAAGAGTACACGTTATAATTCCAAGACGTTGGCAGGCTATAACCAAAACTAGGCTACTGCGCCGCATAACATACAAGTTTGATTTGAAGTTATTATGAAAATAAATCGGTTTGCAGCTGCAGAAATTTTAAACGGTTGAAATAAAACAAATAACACTGCAAGTAGTCGACCAATCAGAAATTTTCAGTGCTTGCGCCCCACCCCAAAGGTTCCGGTACTTTTGGAAAGTACTACCCCCCGAGCAGGAACTTTTTTGGGGGTAAAATAAAGCCCCCGGAACTAAATTTAGACCCTAGTTCCTGCGGTGGAAACGCACTGAGTTCCTCAAAAGGTTCCTAGTTCCGGGGTAAAGTTCCTGCGGTGGAAACGCGGCTTAAGTTAACGTTTCAAAAAAAATGCTGTAATCGTTCGCTTCAACTTTTCAGCTTTCGATAACGCTAATAAATTGAACATAAACTTTTGTCTTCAGGTAACATTAGTTAACGCGTTAGCTCTCTGTGTCGCGTGACAGTGGAGTGCAGCGAAAGGGAGTGATTGAAGGCTAATATTAACCAATTTAAAATCAGCATTAAAGGTAAGAATGTCAAGCTCACGATTGGTTAGAAGGGTTACCGTCAGCTCACAAGGCACATACTGAGTGTACTAACTAGCGAATGTACAGAGAAAGACGTTCGACTGGAAAAAGAAAAAAAAAGGTTGCACCAGAACAATTATTTGCACTCGCACAAATGCTCCCAATAGGCCTATTTCACATTTCCGGGTATGTAAACCGGATGTAGGGGTCTCTCATTTCCGGTTATCTTAACAGCCACCAAAACAATGGCAGCGACGAAGAGCTTTTTTTGTTTTGTAGCGTTCCCCTGTGTACCAATTCGAAAAACAATTTATTTGCCCTTTCACAGCTTTCCCACAGATGTACTCCAAAATAAGAAAAAAACTTGCTAGGTAGCATGACTGTCATAATGTTGCAAACTAACATAAACTAACCCATTACAATAGCTAGCTAGTTAGCTACTGCTTTGTGAATAAGATTACACTCGATATTAAACCTTTCTCCTCACATACATTTGGGTCTAAATGTCTGAGTCCCCTACCAACTCCGTTGTTTTTTATTTATTTTATTTTTTCATCATTCATTGAGAACTAACACAGTTTCAGTCATGTGGTACTTGTTACTCGAGAATGTCATAAAATCAGTTAGCTAGCTATATTTTATGTTATGATTAGCAAATTACGTTTTAGCCAGCTAGCTTGTTAGCAAGCACATATTTGGATATTCAATGTTGATACTGCAGATGCACGTTTATTTTAGTTGTTAATTGCAATTACAAAATGTATTGATGGACATCGCGACAAGCCTACTTAAGATATATCAGCTGATTTTGTGTGGGTAGTTTTTATCAGCGATGAAAACAAGCAGCTCGGTAGTGAACTGAACACCGGCATTACACAGGCGATTTGACAAGCAATATAAATCTTTATTAGAACAAGTACAGTACAAACATGTCACAAAATAGTAACGGTAGTACAAAACTTAGTTCAGAGATATTTCACTTCGGTATAACATAAGTAATTTAGTGCAGCCTAAGACATTGTACTAACACAGCTTTGCCAACCGTCAACGTTAACAGAATCGCTTTTCCTCACAGCTGTCAGGCTCCCTGAATTAATTCATTTTCGGGACAACCGAGAGGAACAGAGACGCTGTTAACGGAAAGCAGATGCTGCTTCACACTACGAAAACACAATGGAGTCACCTCCAGAAAATAATTTATGTCGAAGTGAAATATCTCTTTAATCGGCTAACTAGCTGTGGTTAGCAAGCTAGCTATTTGGCTTTCTGGCGAACCAGAGCTAACGTTATACTTACCTTCATGACCGAATATAAACTTCTCAGAAAAGAATTTATAGCCCTTGTCTAGTTTAGACCGCTTAACGTTCATTGGCAATGCTTCGACAATGCGGATAACATCGGACATAGTGAACTTTGGCAGAGCTATTAGGGACTGTGAGAACACGTCGCTGTTTAGGCTCAATTTTTCGCTGTCAGAAATGGACTTGTGTCCGTAGCAACGCTAACAGGAAACAAAGTATCCCTACATCCGGTTTTGGTCGCCATCTTGTGAAATAGGCCTATTACATTTCGAGGTCGCACAGATTAAATTTCAGGAGCATATGCGACCAAAATGGTCACAATTTCAAGCCCTGTTTGAGACATTGACAAAAATGTTAAACTATTCGAATTAAAATATGAAAGAATGTATCTAAGTGTGTCTGTCTGGTGTTTATTTGTTTTAGAGAGGCACCATATGTTTCAGATGCAGACCTAATTTTACTTAGTGTTACAATAAATAATTTTAAATCGTCCCGCTGAGATAAAGTCATTTGTTTTGGTCATGGATATTCAGTTAAAGGTTGTGGAGAAGTCACGGAAAAGTCATTGAAAATCATTGGTGAAAAAGTGTATGAACCCTGTATAATGTATCCTTTTATTTTCCTTTAGGGTCTTTTTGTACTCTCTTAGTTTTTCAACATAATTTTGTCGCATTTCTGTGTTGAGTGACTGACAGTGTTTTTGATTGGATAGCAGTCTTAATTCTTTCCTGATATTTCTGCAGTCCTCATCAAACCACTCTTCTTTTTTCAGTCTGTTTGGATGCAGAGCTGTTTTTAGTAAGACCTGCTTTATTGGCTGATTTATGATATATATTATTCATTTTTATTACAGCCATATTTATGCTAATTGGTTTTGTTGAAACTCTGTTGAGAGAAAGGTGTTAATAATGTTAATAGTTTCAGGTGAACTGATTACACTTTTGAATTTGACTTCACTGTCAGGAGCCCATCGATATGACCTGTTTAATCTGTATAGTTTGCAGGGCTCAGACTCTGCTATTTGTTCTATGATTCTTTTTAGATATACATTTATCTGACAGTGATCTGTTAGTGGTGTTTGTGGTCTGACAGTGAATGCACTAATATAGGAGGGGTCCATGTCAGTAATGGCATAGTCAACTACACTAGTCCCAAGAGCTGAACAATATGTGAACCTCCCTGAAGTGTCCCCTTTGATCCTGTCATTAAGCATGTACAGACCTAGAGATGCACTAACTCTTTCCCATTTTTGTTACAAATATGGTCAGGATTATTTCTGGGAATAGCGGTAGGAGTGAAGTACAGAGAGGATTGTCTGAAGATATGGCTATTGCCAGTAGAATCCACTGTGTCAGGCTCAGATCCTGTTCTGGCATTCAAATCTCCGATCAATAGAACATTACCCTGGGCCTGGCAATGTGTGATCTCTTTATGAAGATTTTCAAAAAAGTTTTCATTGTAGTAAGGTGACTCCAAAGGGGCAATGTAGGCCGCACATATATATAAGTCATTATCACATTTGATAATATTTTTATTTAATTTTAGCCAGATGTGTGTTATTGCCTTTTTAATTAGTTCTAATTGGGTTGACAAATCATCTCTATACTATATGCTAATCCCGCCTGAATCCCTGCCGTGCCTTATGCTTTTCTGCTTGAGGGATGACAGTAAAATTTCTTCATAGCCCGGGGGACAGTGAGTATTAGCATCATCTCGACACCATGTCTCGAACAATATTATAATATCATGTCCTGAAATGCATGAGATGAATTCTGGGTTTGTGCTCTTCGGTCCAAAAACCGAAGAATACAAACCCTGAATATTCCAAGAACTTATTGAGAGAGATTTCATTAACAATTGATTACGTAGATTTCTGTACAGTGACAAGTAGAACAATTTGATCAAATTTACAATGTGTTTTCAAGCAACTTAATTAGTAAAGCAAATTTTATTTATTTGTTTATTTACTTGTTTTTTTATTTTTATTTTTTCCAACCAAGAATCCTACTGATGAGCTGTAACAGCTGTTTCACCTCTCCAATGTCTGAGTGGTTTGATACTACCTGAGCATAGGTAGGCTGGCACTCAGGGGGTAGCTGGGCTCCGCTGGGCTGGGTTCTGCTGAGCTGGGTTCTGCTGGGCTGGGCTGGGCTCTGCTGGGCTTGGTTCTGCTGGGCTGGGCTCCGCTGGGCTTGGTTCCGCTGGCCTGGGATTCACTGGGTTGGGCTCTTCCTGGCGGGATTCTTCTCTCCTTTGATGGGTGTGGCATGTGCTGTCGTCTCTGGTGGGGCTGTGCTGTCCCTCTAGTGAGATGTGGAGCTGAAGGACTTATGTCGGTTGCTGCCTCTCTCAGGTCTTCTTCAACGATCCATACACTGTCACGGCCGAGGTGGACATGATCGTATAAGTGCTCATGTGTCAGAGTTGAGTGATGAGCGATGTTTACGTTGGTCAACTTTGTGAACTCTGTGGTGATTTTCCTGTTTATGTTGGTGATCATGTTGAACGGGAAGTCGGTCCGTGGCAGCAATGTGGAAATGGTGATTTTTGCCCTTGGGAACTCTCTTTGTGCTTTTTTACCCACCTTAATCACTGCTTCTGGTACATTCTGCCCCTTGTGACGCAGGTCATTTGTGCCTGTGTGGATTATGATGTTGTCAGGATCTCCCAGGCGTTCATGACAGAGTAGTTGGAGTGCACTGTCTGTGTGGGGGCACCAGAACTTTCCAACACTGTGACGGGGGAACAGCTGCCTGTGGTTGAGGAATTTGCCTTTAGAATCAATAAGTATTGCAGTTTTAGGGGGCTGTTGATGGAGTGTTGGTCTCTGTTCTTCTGTAACTGGCTGTGCATTGGCCCGGGGCTCTCTGTGAGGCTGGAAGAGCAATGTTGTTCTTGGAGACTCAATGGGGGAAAATTGCCCAACATGGCAACTCTGGTCTCTACTGGAGCGCTGATTGGATAGTTGAAAATGCCTTGAACGATTGGCTCTCCATACCGGGTGCGTAAAAACAGTGCCAAAGTCTGTATATGTGTAACCTTGCTTCTTGTAAACTGGGAGTTGCATGTAGAGGGAGTGTCGCACGTAAAAACTGTTTTGCATTCGTACTTTTTCTGTTCACAGATTTTAATAAATCACTTCAGATCACAAAACACATGTAGATTTTAATTTACAGACCCTCCACCCTCACGAAAATCTATATCCACAAACACAACGTTTTTTTTACAGGTTCAACTCGCAATGTACAAACACAAACCATAAGTTGCAAGCACAAGTCATTGCTTACAAATACAAAATACTTTTGGCATTAATTTGAGCCCATATCAGTTACCGATGCAGAGCTGAAGGGCCTACTTTGCTGATGTGAATTAGCTGTAAAGTTTTGGGTTTTTGATAGATTATATAAGTGTCCTACCTTCCAAATCTTCTTTATTCAGTTCCCTTATTCTTCCAGATTTTTGCTCAATGTCCCTTTCCCTGGTTATATTGGTTTTGATCCTAATTCTTCCAGCTTGTTGATGTTAGTTTTAATAGCAGGCTAACTACTTTGTTAGCATATTCTGCTTACTATCTCCTCACCAAATGAAATTTGTTGTTTTATTATTTATTTTTATTTTTGGTATATCAAAATTTTGCTCACCTTCTTCCTGGTCTCTAGCTTTAATATAAGGTTATACTTGTCATTGTACACAATCGATAATTAATAAAATCACTGGTTGTAGTAAGCACTCATAATTTTGCTTCTCTCTCTCTCTTGTCTCTCTCCCTCTCCTTTCTATATTAATATTAACCCCTTAGCGCACAAGCCAAATCTTGCCAATCCTTGCCCATTTAGGGGGTACCCTATTTAAAGCTTTATAACTCCAGATGTGAACACCACAGAGGCTTGAAAAATGGCTTAAATGAAGAAAGACATTTGTACAATTTACAGTACTAACGGTGATTAGTTTATATTCATAATTTTGGAAGAAATAAAGTGCCACAAATGCAATTGTCTAGACAAAAAATCAAAAATGAATTTGCACTTTTTTAGTTTGCAGTGAAATACTCAGAGAGTTCACATATACAGCAGGTTAAACTATACATGTGCTGGATCAAAAACTTCTTGACCACAAGTTCATAAAATCTAAGGGTGGATATGTAGAACTACTATAGATGTATGAAGCAAAAACTAAGCAGTGTACCCAGCTTCTCCAAATCTATCCAAAATGTCTAAATTCTGCATTGCTGTAAATCACAACATATTCACATATTTCACTACAAATCAACTGTTTTAACTCAAGAAACTCACTGTTGCATCATTTTCAAGTGGGAATTACAAGCTTTCCGCCAGTACAGTGGTCTAAAATAGCTAGGTGTCCAGAAACATATCCAAAATCTCTCCAAAAGGGAATATAATGCTTTTTGTCCATTGTAAGCATATAAATGAGCCCCTTATGAAGGTTTAAGATGAAACATTGATATCAGATTTAAAAATAATGCAAAAATGTTGCTGTACAGTACCTAAATGTGTTATAATTAACTCTTGTATGTATTTCTATACTCTGTATGCTTGTATGTTTTCTTGTATGGGGATGCGACAACATGAACACAATTTTCAACCGTCCACGACGTTTTGGCAATGTTCAAAGACTCTCCTCATCACTGTTGCGTGCATCACAAAAATTACTTGACTTCCCACGAACGCTTACATTACAGTGTGAAATATCCTCATTATAAAATACCACTAACCTATTTAAAGACACTCAATTTCAAAAATAACGTATATAACCGGAATATTTTGAGCAGTAATACTTACGTAGCAATGATAAAATCTCATCTGTTTTCAGTAGATAGAGATGGAGACAGTAAATCAATGATATAGTTATCCGCTTCTGTCTTACACGGGAAAACGATGTTAGCTAGGTCTATCAGCAAACATATGGCTTAGCTATGCCCAGAAGTCCTCAATAATAATAGTATTTTCCAAGAAATTATGAAAAATCGTTGACCACGTTTCGTTAGGAGTAGCGTCTTTTACTGCTACCACAGAGTGAATGCGTAAGTGAATGCGACGATAAGAAAATTTTCGGTTACGCTGACCTAAAAAACGCTATTCCAAAAGCAAAATTAGACATATTATACATCGTTAGAAAGCTTATACTCTCACCTACTGAATAAATGAATTTTCAAGCCAGACTGTACTAAAAAGGGCGACAACGCCGTAAACAACACGTGTGGTATTACGCACAGCTATTTTGGAAGGTACCCAGGCATCACAAATGCGCGTATATTTCACAAACGGATTGTCCAAGACAATGTATGACTACTCAGTCTCAAAAGGGACATCTCTACGCGTAAAACCGATATTAAGGTTGTATATTTATTCAATATTAGTCCCAGTTATTGACTGTAGAATGACATGGTATCATTTTTAAACACTTTTTCTCTTATTTCGTTATGTGAGCAGTGTTTTCACTGCTGTATTAGCATATCTTAGGGCTATTGTCGGTTTTATCTTGTTGCTATGACGGAATACGATTTTTTAGTGGTGAAATAATATTTTTATGAATGCCAAGATAGACAATAGTGTCTGTTATGTCATGGGTAGGGGGCGTAGTTGTAGATGAGACTGCAGGGAGGGGGGCGTGTTAAATGAACGAGCAGAGCGACAATGGTGGCGCTGCAAAACTCCGTATTCGGCAATTGTAGTGTATCGTCAACTAATGAAACTAAAACAACGCGTTTCTGTTTTTAACTCGTACTTCGGTTGCAGTAGCACCGAATGTCTGAGTTCGGTAATCTGGGCACGCCGGCGTTCTGACCACTAGGGGCTTTGCGCTAAGAGGTTAATGTTAGCTAGTACTATCCTCCAATCACATACAAACATTGTATTTCTGTCGTGTCTACAACACCCCATTAAAAACACTTCCATTTAAAAATATGACACTTTCATTTATCATTCATGGTAAAGGAAAAATGATTGAACTGTGTTCCTTTGAGCTACAATGTATGTTTGCATATTTCTCATAGCCTATGTTTATATGCATTATTGTTAACAATAACAAACAAACATTTTCCAAACCCAGCAGTTTCAACGGTTGACACCCTCATTTGACGTCCGGCACTCTGAATACCGAACACCATCAATCGTTAAAACACCTCACTTAGCCATGTAAAATATATTTATTTGATTTAATTTGGTAACTATTATCAAAGATATCTATTATCAATTAAATTGCCAGATTTGTGCAAATCAACCTTTATCAAAATGTACAACTCACCCCCAGATAAAAATGAGGAAATTTATTAAGTTACAGTGGGCTCCAGAATTATTTGCACCCTTGATAAAAATGAAGAAAAAAGGCTGCATATAATAAATGACACAGATAATAATCTATATGTTATGTTCAATCATATGGGAAAACTATATACTTTTATTTCAATACATTTATTCTCATGCTTCAATGTTTTTTTATTAAGTAATCTATTTTTTTCTGAAAACCATAGGTGCCATAATTACTGGCACCCCTAACAATTATTGTAAGTAAAATCAAACTAAATGAAATTGGCAATACGATTTTATTTAATTTAGTCCATCTCAGTCTAAAGGAACTATATTGTGTTGTTCCATCATTTCCAGTTTCACTAGAGAATAAAAATCAGGTAACAAGCATACAAAATCCCTTTGTCATCCATCAGCTTGGGAAAAATCAAATAACTGTCAATTCAGAAGAGACTGATGGTAATTTACCGTCACAAGTCTGGTAATGGGTACAAAAAAAAGCCATGAATGTTAAAACATACCACTTAGCACTGTAAGGGCAATAATGTGTCAAACATATGGAATGGTTGCAAATTTGCCAGGAAGAGGAAGCAAGTACATGTTGTCCCCACGGACAGTGAGGAAGATGGTGACGGAGGCCATTAATAACCCCAAGGATCACTGTTTAAAGGAGTAACATGGTGGTTGAACGTGACACTTCCCAGTTGTCTTTAGGCAACAACAAAACAAATGTGCATAATTTTTTTATTATTCAGTCATTTCAATGTACTTTAAAACGTATTTTTCTAAGCCTAAATTTCCCACTATAAAAGTTCACCCGAACCGTCTGGGTGTGGTAATGAGAACTGTCAGTTAGCTGTGAAAAAAATTATTTTTTTATTTGAATTTTTTTTTGGTTGATTCAAATGAATCATTAATCAAGCACACTAGTTTACACATGTTGGAAAATAAAGCTTATGTCAGTAACTGTATTATTTTTTAGTTCAGCATTTTTTTTTTTAGCATTTTTTGTGCATATTTATCAAGGGTGCCAATAATTCTGGAGCCCACTGTACAACAAATATTCATGTCTAATCTAAATACGTTCAACAACCTTAAAACGATTAACATGGACATGGACAGTCACACAAGATGCCAAACCACAGCCTTTGCCCCAAAGTAACCCAAAATGAAACAAACCAGAAGACAGCAGAATATTCAGAAAGAACCAGAGATGAATGTAGAATGCCAGACCTAGATGCAGGATTCAGATGCCCGCTTCCAACTGTTGCAAAACTTCTTCTTTCCAAGTTGCCCAAAAACTAACTGACTGACCAAAAGACTGCCGCATAAAGCTGGCAGTATACTCTGTAAGAAGAAAGAACTTCAGGATTGAGAACCACCGGTGAACATGTCCACGAACACTGTTGTCGGTATACTCAGTGAGAACACCGCACCGTTAAAGTCACTCCATGCCGCTGGGGCATGAACAATTACGAATAATTACGAGGCAGCTATTAACCGAGACTGGAATCTCGCCCAAACCTCTGTCTCACGGCTACGCCATGGATGTATAAAGAGTAGGGCTACGCGAGATAAAAACACAAAACAAAAAGTTTTAAAGTGTTTGAAGTGGCTTTAGTTTATCTAGCTATGCAAAAGAAGAAAAAAAAAGCGAATGAGGTGGTGTATACATTTGCCCTCTAAATCAGACTAGGACAGGGAATGGACAGTTTTGTCTTTACATTCGGCAAATGCGGAGTTTAAACGAGGGGGTCCACTTTCTCTTATTTCCGAATGTGTGCTAGGCCTTTTGATGACTTGCTGAAACGAGTAGCACCATTCATCAAACATGTGAGAACTCACAGAATTCCCATCTCTACAGGAGAGAGATTGGCGTTGACTCTCCGTACATTAGCATGTGAAGTCTGCCCTCTGAACGCTCAACCGTGACGTAACCAACCATGTGATATTTGGACCAATAGCTGAGAGGGGGAGGTTGGGGAACAAGAAAGAAGTTTTCAAAAAGTTCTTCCTGGAGGCCGTCGCACACTGCACCGTACGAACACACAACACCGCGTATTTTTGTCCTTCCATTGTTCTCATTGCTTCGTTTTGCTCAAAAAGTTCTTACGAAGTGTACTGCCTACTTAACGTGTGTGGTAAAAAATAAAAAAAAGAGGAGGAGGCAGGGAAATGGACACCCCTTCTGACACAGACACAAAGACACACTCATTCACACCTCAGATAGTAACCCCCTAGTTCCTTCTCTGTCTTCTCTCCAGGCTATGCTGGCTGAGCACTTTGAAGCTTCCCATGGCTGAGAACAGCCAAATGGTGAATTGCGTGTCCAACAGTACAAAAATGCCAATGCTACTCGCACATACAAAGCACTGTCTATAAGTCATTAAAACTTGCCAAATCGTGCCATTAAAAGTACTGATATCAAAATTAGGCCAAGTTACAAGGAACAATATCGACTAATTTAGCTCACAGAAATTAAACAAGCCATATTCCAAAGCAACAATGTTACCCTATGTTTTTATTTTATGTAACTTGGCCCTGTGTCGATGTGTGTAACTTGCCATTTTTGTATGTTGAAAACATTTTTTTCTTCAGATTCACATTTACACCACTTGGCTGGTTTGAGCCACCATTCATTTAATGGAAGTGAGACACCTGAGGTAATCTCAAAGATCTATAGGATTCATCTGATGTGTGACGGATCGTTCTATAATAAAATGGGTTCATCGCCACCTTGTGGCTAACAAATAATATTACAATGTGACAAATGAACTGACAAAGACCAATGCATAGCCCACCCCCCCTTCCACCCCTGTTATCGGGGTGGGGGAAAATAATAACCTCATACCTGTGGGATATAGTTGAAGTTCGCAGCCACAGTGTTACACTGCTGAAGTAGTTCTGCTGCGATACTACTGATTGTGTATGTCTGATTCAGTTGGAAGGTAATGATTTGTGTTTTTCTCTAATGCAGGGGGAAAGTGATGCGTCTTCCTACAGAAGTCATTGGGTGTTCCTTGCCTGAAACATGGTGTCTTTCAAGAGACAACTGAAGAATCCAACTGTGTGTTTGGGTTGGACCTGAGTCAAAATAATTTAATCTTTTCCCATTTTATACCATCTCAATCCTTTTTCTTTTTGGAACATTTTCCGTGAATTTCTATGGTTTGTTAAATGAAAACCTGAATTTTTTTTCAGTACTATGTTAAATGTTAAATATGAAATGCTTTTATTTTTGCCTGTCATGATTATTTGATTTATAATAATTACATTTTTGCTAAATGCCACAGCTGCAGTAGATTAGTTGATATTTTACACTTTTTAAACAGTTTGTTAAAAAGAAAAATTTACTGACATTTCAAATCAACTTTAGGAATCTATGTACAAATTAGATTAGATTTAAGGATTCAAATACTAACTGGTCCAAAATCTTTGATGCTGTCCAGTGTTTGGTTTATGTTGATTATTTAGGTGTCTAAGCACAAAGTGCTGGAACCCTATTTTTATAATTGCTATTTTTGTTGTTGTTATCATCATTGTTATTATTTCTGTTTCTGTCTGAAGTATCTGGATTTCTAACACCATAAATGGCACATCTTCCAAATTCCAAACATAAACAGTACAATGCACGATTAGACTCTCTACCCCAAAAAAAAGAAATCCCCAATTGACCACATGACGCTGTAATAAGCCATTTTACATTTTGGCTTACAATTCCCAAACCAGTTGACTCAGAAGAAATTCTTTCCTGATGTTCCATTGGTAAAACAGTTGAATCCCAATTTAATTCAATTCAAATTTTGTAGCTCCTCCCACAAATCAAATTTAGTCCAATCTACACCATATTTTGCTTAAGCAAGTACCCTCATACTGGCTATTTAATAGCTTTTTTATATTTCAAACCGTTCTCTAATTCTCTAGTTAAGAAAGCTAAAGTATCTTTTTGGCGGGGCCTGGGCGGAACATTTCTGAACGTTTGGCAGCATTTGTCATTACAACAATACAATGTGCTCTATCAAATTTGCTGTTTAATCCACAGGTGGCATTATAACGACCAACTTTGTTTTATTAGCTGATTAATCCTCAACTGTATGCATGAGCACTAAAATTTTAATATTTTATGAGCCTTTGACTCAAGGCTTATTGAGCTCACTGATCGTTGAATTGTCTCATTTTCAAGGGGTGCATTATAACTTGTAGGTAAATGGAATCAACATGGCCTGAGAAGTTTATTGATTAATCCTAATTGCTACTCAGCCACTGGGAAAACCATTATTACAACCCACAGTCCATAATGTCCATGGTCCATTATCTCAGAACATATACATGTAAATTTGGTGTCCACCATCATAGTCTCTGTGGTTGCCAACTGTTGCTTATGCTGCTTGGACCCCAGGAATTGTTGCTTGCAGCTACCATGCTCCCGGTTGTTATTTTTGCCGTATACTTAAGACATTTGGATTTGAGATCAAAAGATGAATATTTATTCTTTTAGTCCCGAAGGTCCCACTGAGATTCAATATCTCTTCCAAGGAATCCTGGTGAAGATGGCACTAGAAGTCTAAGAGTTTCCCATTTCAATACAAAAAAATTCACACAGTCATATAAAGTGCATACAATACATAAGAACTTAAACAAGGACTTGAAAAAGGAAGCATGTAGTCCATGGCATGTAGTTTACATTGAATCAGAGATGACAATCAACAACCAGTTTTCTTCAAAGAATATTGTTAAAGATTTTTATAATTGTTCAAAGGAGGAAGCACATCTAAAATTGTTTTGCATATTTTTTGCATATTTGCTTATTCCATGCCCAAGGTGCATAAAAAGATAAAGAAGTTTTAATCAAGCTTGGAGTGCACCCTGGGTACTTTTACGGAAGTTGAAAGTTTCATTTCCGTAATCAAATCTAATGCAAGTGTTAGGATGACCAAGCTTTGATGATACAGGACAAGGATTAGAGGCAGTTGTTAGCAGTCACCAGGTGTTTATGTACAGCAGTAGTCCAAATGTACAGTGCAGAGAAATGCCCAAAAATGAAGGGGGGGCGGGGGGCGGGGGGTGGAAGCAAAAAAGAAAAAGACCATCTCAAAATGTTAAAGGGAAACAAAACACAATATAACTAGCAAAAAAAAAAAAACTCTGCAGCTGTAGGTTATGCCCTTTTAAACTGGGCCCTTACAGAGACCGTTGTCAGAGGAACAATGACAGGCAAAACACACATCCCCCCTTCCAGGAGCTCTATCCCCAGCTTATATAGGCTGTAACTCCTCCTGCTGAAACAAACCAAATATAATTAGTCAGTTATCAAACAACAAAAAATTTTACCTGGGCTGCAATACACAATATATTATATTATTCATTTGCAAAGTCAACAAGTTATTTAAAATCAATTTCACCTTATTATGGGCACTTAAATAAGTCTATCCCCATATAATTACAAATCACCCCTGCACTCTACCACACTTGGTACATTCCCCTGGGAATCGGCATGATGTCATAAGTAGAAATAATTAATTCTGAGGAGAAAAGGAATGAATGAATCATTGCATTTTATACAACACATTTCCCAACACTCAAGTTCTTTATGAGTGGGAACTCACCTCACCCACCACCAAAATACTACAGATTACTGATCAGTAAGGCTCAATGCTTAAAAATCACAGAAAAAACAAAAAAGCAGAAGAAAACGTTTTTTGTTTAAATGTTAATTTATTAAATTGTTTAATAGATCTCATGCACAGCAGTGAGAAACGATTGAAATAAGATCAACAAAAGTAACAAGTGTTTTGCAGTTTCAAAAAGATCAATGGGCAGCATGGTTTTTACCTTTTGCATTGCTACAACAGCTGTGTGTCCTCTTATTTCTTTAAACCCTTTGCACAGATCCTCAATCTGGCCAGTACTCACCCATTTAGGATGTGTTCTATTTAAGGCTTTATAACCCCAGATGTGAGCATTACAGTGACTTGGAAAATGGGTTAAATAAAGCAAGTGATTCTTGTACCATTTACAATACTAACATATATATATATAATATAATTTAGGTTGAAATGAAGAGCTAAAAATGCAATATCTGGGTAAAAATACAAAAATGAAGTTTTCCTTTTCCAGTTTGAAATGAAATGCTGAGAGATCATGTATACATGGTAAATGGACTGCATTTATATAGCGCTTTTATCCAAAGCACTTTACAATTGATACCTCTCATTCACCAGAGCAGTTAGGGGTTAGGTGACTTGCTCAGGGACACTTCGACACGCCCAGGTCCGGGATCGAACCGGCAACCCTCCGACTACCAGACAACCGCTCTCCTCCTGAGCTATGTCACCCCTACATAACAGGTAAAACAATGTGTATCCTGGGTCATAAACTCTTTGACCACAAGTGTGCAAAATATGAAGAGGATATGCAGAACTGCTGAAGATCTATCAAGCAAAACTAACCAGTGTATGCTGTTGTCCCTTAGTGTCTCCAAATATATTCAAAATGTCTAAATTATGCATTGCTGTACATCATAAAACCATCTATTTAACGACAATAATTTTTCTACAAACTGTTTTGACTCGCTCATGAAATTCAAGTGGGAATTACTATCTTTTTATTATTATATGGCTATAGATTATCTAGGGGTCCAAAAACTATTTGATTTGACCCTGCTTTCCTTGTTTTGGGCAACTGCCCAGAGCAGTAGCCATATGACCTGATCTTCTAGGTGCAGTTGGTTCAGCTGCAGCTCCACGCCTGTCCCCTGCATGACAGTACCATCCATCCATCCATTATCTATACCCGCTTATCCTGGGCAGCGTCGCGGGGGTGCTGGAGCCTATCCCAGTGTGCATTGGGTGAGAGGCAGAATTACACCCTGGACAGGCCACCAATCTATTGCAGGGCACACACACAACCTTCTTGCTGTGAGGCAACAGTGCTACCCACTGCACCACTGTGCCATCCTGCATGACAGTACGACCTGTTAATCTACCTGCTTGTCTCTTGTCATGAACAGAGTAATCCTTGCCCGGCTTTAATTACATATTGTCATTGGCATCTATCTACTGTCGTTTTTCTGTTTTTTATGTGTATTTTTAAATCAGCCTTTAACTCCCCCCATCCGAGTCAGGTCCTGCTCAAGGTTTCTTCCCAAGGGCACTGACATTTCCATGGTTGGGGCGACATGGCTCAGGAGGTAAGAGCGATTGTCTGGCAGTCGGAGGGTTGCCGCTTCAAACCCCGCCCTGGGCGTGTCGAAGTGACCTTGAGCAAGACACCTAACCCCTACCTGATCTGGCGAATGAGGGACATCAATTGTAAAGCGCTTTGGATAAAAGCGCTTTATAAATGCAGTCCATTCCCATTACCAGCCAGGGACTTTTTCCTTGTCACTATCAGTTTAGGTGTGTTTTGGGGCTTCAGGCCTGGATTTCTGTAAAGCTGCTTTGTGACAATGCCCTTTGTAAATAGTGCTAATTGCTAATTGAATTTTACGTAGGCCTACATTTGCTACTGTTTCAGTAGCAACTCCATTCCTCCCCTGACATTTTAGGGGACCTTCCTGTTTTAAGAACCTCTGCTGTAAGTAGTAATACAAGTAATGTAATAGATGTTTTTATTTTCTATGAATGGCGAATATAAAAACGAAAAATGCTGAGACTAATAGAGTTTCAAGGCATATAAAAACAATAACATTTTAGCATATGTTGGAAAAAGTCATTTATTGACCGCCTTCCAATAAGTGACATTGCTGATTGCAGTGGAAAAGCCTTCAGACAGCTTCAAATTAAGAGTACGTCTCCATCTGCAACAAGAACTTTAGGATGCTCTTGTTTGCGCTGTATTTTAGGGAAACAAAGAAAAATATATGATGAGAGGCACCTATTGCCAAAGCGCCAGTTCACTGACAACACTAAAAAGTTTAATTTACCAAGAGGGTTAATACCCAGCACTCTGGAATAAATCCACCATAGCAATGTAGGGCATTTTATGGCAAAACCCCCAATATGTGAAAGACCATTTCTTCACACAGTGAAATTCCTCATTTGCCACCCACATATTCAATTACACATAGACAGATAGACAGACACCAAACAAGAAAATTGAAGGACTTAAATTGTCAAAATTTCCTTTGCGTATACATGTATGTATGCATGTACTCTATGCACAGAGGCTAGTATAATGGCTTTGGCCTGAAAGGGTAACTGGTTTGTTTTTATTTTTTGTTTTTTTTTGTTTTTACTTTTAACCAATTTTTCTGAATTATTTTCACCATGCTGATCAGTATTGATAATAAATTTGTTGCATCTAACCAGCTTTGGTGATCCTGAGAACCGCTCAACTTTGCTTTGCAATGCATTCTAATCTGTGCCACAAAAACTAGCCTCGAAATGAACCATGAAATAACCTCTCTAGTAACTACATAGCCTGAAGTACGCATTCATTTACATAATTTTACATTAGTCCATTGCCAGGCATGGACTAATGTCCAAATGAGTTGAGACTCCATTTTTTTAAGATACATTGTTCTCAGTGAGAACTACAGCAAGCAGAGAAGCCTGTGACATGTCATCAAGGAAGTTACTGTTGTGAACAACTCTAATGACACACACCCCTATGCCCATGAATACAGCTTGCTGCTATGCAAGTAAGGAAGTGTTTCTACATGGCAAAAAGCATTAATATTTTTAAAGTTAGGAGCATTAACTGCTCTCTGTAAAATACATTTGGATAAGCTTTTATTTTTATTAAAACCACTTTTAGAAGGTATTTCAAGTCTCGTTTACATACATAGCCAGATTAGAATGCATTCCGAATCAGAGTGGAGTGGTTCTTGGGTGGGGGGATGACCACTATCATGGAGATGTCAGTGCCCAAGCACCTTCTCTGCTGAAGAAATGTGAGGGAGAAAACCTCTGGACACAAGACGCTGCTGTGTTTACTATCTGGACACAAGACGCTGCTGTGTTTACTATCTAGACTCAAGACGCTGCTGTGTTTAAATGAGCGCTCTTTATTTTGTGCAAGAACAAATGGGAGAGTCTACTTCACACAGTATGTGGCCCTTTATACATTTCTGACATCAGATAATTCCTTTCTGTATTTTTCCTTCTCATTACCACCCTGACCCCGGGGTCATGCCTCTGTCGCACAATGCTTATCTTCGAACTTGACCAGGCCTCTAAATCAATTAGGATCTACTTCTTCACCTGGAAAACAACTGCTGTTGCAACACTTCTTCTGTTACACCACGCCACTACTTTCAAAACTGATATCTTACAGAACAGCCTAAAATTGGAATATTACATTTGATGCAAAAGTAACACTCAAGTGGGTGAATAGCTGGACGGCAGATCCATTTAATAATATGATAAACACTTTAATTTATTTGTAATTCATGTTGAATCCACATCTGTGTGTTTCTTTGACATAGAATGTAGAGTACAGGCATTTTGGGCCACCACCAAAAAAAAAAGAAACTTTAGGTAGAGAAGAATTTAGTTGATATTTGCACATTTATTGAATAACAAAACAAAAAAAGTATTAGCATTTTTTCCCGCAATTTCTAACTATGATGACAAAAAGTTTAATTCATTCATTATGGCCAAACAGTTAAATTTTTGTTGCATTTGACCAGAGAACACTCCTCCAAAAGGCTAGTTCTTCGTCCTGGTGATCACCTGCAAACTTCATTCTGGCCTTTTTATGATTTTATGAACTTTTTCGCCATAATGATCAGCGCTATGTATGGAGGAAACAGGGTGAGGCTTTTAATCCGAAGAACACCATCCCAACTGTGAAGCATGGGGGTGGCAGCATCAAGCTGTGGGGGTGTTTTGCTGGAAAAGGGACTGGTGCACTTCAGAAGATAGATGGCATCATGAGGAAGGAGGATTATCTATAAATACCGAAGCATCAAGACATCACCTAGAAAGTGAAAACTTGGTCGCAGCTGGGTCTTCCAGCAGGACAGTGATCCTAAGCATACCTCCAAAGTTGCAACAAAATGGCTTAAAGACAACAAAGTGAAAGTATTGGAGTGGCCATCATAAAGCCCTGACCTGAATCCCATTGAAAATTTGTGGACTGAACTGAAAAAGCTTGTCCAAGCAAGGAGGCCCACAAACCTGACTGAAATACACCAGTTCTGTAAGGAGGAATGGGCAAAAATTCCAGCAAGGTATTGTGAGAAGTTTGTGGAAGGCCACACCAAGTATTTGATTCAAGTTATGCAATTAAAAGACAGTGCCACTAAATACTTACAAAATGTATGTAAACTTCTGACCCACGGAAAGTCTTATACAGTACATAAAAGCTGAAATATATTTGTCTCTTAGTTATTATTTTGAAATTACCTCTTACAGATAAGTAGATACCCTAACTGACTTAATACAGTAAATGTTTCTTGGTAACATGAAATGTGTGGAGTTGTGAAAAATTGAGTTTGAATGTCTTTAGCCTAGGTGTATGTAAACTTTTGGCCTCAGCTGTGCAAGAGTTAATTATTACACATTTAGGTACTCCCCCTCACTACCTATCTTCCGCCGTGGCCTGAAGACTCATCTCTTCAGACTATACCTAGACTAACCACCACCACGCTGTGTATTTCACTCTAAACCCCCCCCTTTTTCATGATACTTGTTACATGTTGCCCCATCCCAGCACTTTTTGGTAATTTGTATTTGTCCTAATACTGTAGCTTATTCTTCTGCCTAGTTGGCTTTGCAGAGGTTAGGTCTGAATAGTGTTCACTGTGTGAACTAAACTGTGTTCTTGGCTAGAAATAGCTGTACAAAATAAGTATTGTATCTTACTGAACCTGTGTTTCGTAGTTGTCTACGACCATGAAATGCACTTTCTGTACGTTGCTTTGGATAAAAGCGTCTGCCAAATAAATGTAATGTAATGTACTGTACTGCATTGTGTGACAATGTTTTTGCATTATTTTTTAATCCTATATCAATGTTTCATCTTAAACCTTCATAAGGGGCTCGTTTATATGCTTTATAATGGACAAAAAGAATTTTATCCATTGTTGAGGAGATTTTGGATATGTTTCTGGACCCCTAGAAATCTTAGATCACTGTATTGATGGAAATCTTGTAATTCCCACTTGAAAATGATGCAACTGAGTTTCTTCAGTCAAACAGTTGATTTGTAGTGAAATACATGATTATGTTGTGATTTGCAGCAATGCATAATTTAGACATTTTGGAAAGATTTGGAGACGCTGGGTACACTGCTTATTTCTATTCATAGATCTTTAGTAGTTCTGCATATCCACCCTTAGATTTGACACTTGTGGTCAAGGAGTTTTTGATCCAGGACATGTATAGTTTAGTATCACGGTTTCCGCCAGTGTATTGCAAGCCCGGTGGCCCACCGGGCCTAAGTTGACCCCCGCCGGGCCTAAGCGGGGGTCAACTGTATCAATATAAATGTATTTTTAAGATGTTTTTTAAGCTACAGTTACAGCTCGGTTGGAAAGCTCACCAGCGACATCTGTTGGTTAAAACGTGAACGCACTATAGGAAAACAGCAGGTCTGAGATCAGTGTTCTTTACCCTCATTGTGTGTAGAGTGACATTCAACACTTGATGCTTCCAACTATCAAAAGCTAACGTTACCTAGCAAGCCACCATTTCTTATTTAGTAGGCTAACTAACCTTGTTACAAACTGCGTTATCACTTCATCTCGTCGGTAAGTACATTCTTTTTATATTAACTTAAGCAGTGTGGGGGCGACACAGCTCAGGAAGTAAGACCGATTGTCTGGCAGTCAGAGGGTTGCCAGTTCAAACCCTGCCCTGGGCGTGTAGAAGTGTCCTTGAGCAATACACCTAACCCCTAACTGCTCTGGCGAATGAGAGGCATCAATTGTAAAGCGCTTTGGATAAAAGCGATATATAAATGCAGTCCATTTACTTGTTAACGTTAGCTTGATGACATTGATGTGCAGGACAATGTTGTCCTAAATTTTTTCCCGACCGTGAAAACTGCCTGACTTGTTTACATTTTGGACAGATGTGGCTCCCGAGTAAATCTATCGTTGTTTCCATAGCAGCACTTTCGACACAAGTAATATCGGAAAAATCCTAAAATTCCTTCTTACAGTGAAGAGTGCCTGAAATGTGTTAACACAGCAGCAAAATTAGGCTATATCTAGAAATACCATCTTTGGGGAAAAAAAGCTACGGTGGAGGGTCAGACACTCTTCACGGTAAGAAGAAATTTCAGGATTTTTTCGATATTGCTTGTGTCGAAAGTGCTGCGATGGAAACAACAGTAGATTTACTCAGGAGCCACATCTGTCCAAAATGTAAACAAGTCAGGCAGTTTTCACGGTCGGGAAAAATTTTATGACAACGTGGTCATTTAACTACCTTAGCTAGCTAGCCAAACAGTCAGTAACACAGATACTTCCTTTGTGACATTTAGGGATAATGTCAAGGAGGAAAGCTATTGTAAAAGCCAAAAAACCTTAGACAGTTTTTTAAATGTTTAAACATGCCCAGCATTCCATGGCTTGTTGTAAGATTCAGTAGCCAATCAGGACTTGAATACAAGTTTTTGTAGAGTGCATGATATTATTTATTTTAATTTAATTAATTTTTTTTGTTGTTGTTGAAATGTGCCCAGCATTCCAAGGCTGTAAGAATCAGTAACCAATCAGAACTTTTTCAAGTTTTTTGTAGAGTGCAAAAAAATTTATATTATTTATTTTAATTTAATTTAACAAGGCTCCAGAGTGCAACCATCTTGGTCGCACATGCGACCAAAAATCTGTCAAGTGCGACTAAACATTTTCATTGGTCGCACCGGTGTGCCTGACATTTAGGAGGTCTGTCTCTGTGTGTTACGACGGAGTATTAGGGCCACATTGAGGGAAAAAAATTCTGAGATTTCAAGAATAAGGTTGTAATATTACGAGAATAAAGTCGTAATATTATGAGAATAAAGTCGTAATTTTACGAGAAAAGAAGTCATAATCACGAGATAAATAAGTCGTGATCACGAGAAAATGGAACCCAAAAGAATAATATTGCCTGTTAGGGCTTCCATACATCTGAGCTCACTGACTTCAGTTGAGAAATTAAGCTTCAAAATCAAGCCAGATGCACTGGTAGCTCCTTGGACTGGCTGGCCTTCAGACAGTTAAGAAATAAGTGCTCTACCTCTGTAAGGAATGCAAAATCATAATATTACTTAAATTCTCTTGCTAGTTCTCATGCTAATCCAGAAAACTTCTGGAAAATAGTTCACTCAACTAAACGCAAAGGGCCATAACTAACTGCCTAATGAAATCAGGCTAAACTAGTTATGGATCAGAGTGATGTAGCTGACGCCTTTAACCAGCATTTTGTTGCAGTGGACCATCTTTTTGAGAGAGAATCCAGAATTAATGTTGACATTTCAGATTTGTCTGAGCCTACATCCATGATTCTCCAGATACTGCTCTTGATATTGCTGTTACCAGGAACAGTTGCCAATTTTTCTTTTTCTCAAATCACTTTGTGTGAGGTACTTAGTGCTCTCCTGGCTATTGATACTAAGAAGTCCACTGGAGAGGATCAACTTGACCCATATTCTATTTGGCTTTTTGCTCCTCTGATTGCAGTGCCCCTGACTCATATTTTTACTCTCACTATTTTCTCAAGTGTTATTCCTAAAGTATGGAAAGCTGCACGTGCTACCACTCCATAAGAGTGGTGATCCTAGCGGCCTTAATAATTATTGCACAATTTATAAACTGTCCTGCTTGGCTAAAGTTCTAGAATATTCTGTCTTGTGAAGCACTTCGTAACATCGTTTTGACAGGTGCTATATAAATAAATATCATTATTATTGAGGTTTTGGTAGGTGGCAAAATACAATGGTACTTCAGGAGTGGACCCAAATGCTGAAGGACTGTGCTTTCACACCAACATTGTTTTTTGTTTGTTTCGTTTTGACAGATGTGAAAGCTCTACCAGTACCCAGGAGCATGATGGTCTTAACTAAAAATGTTATCCAGACCAATTATGGGAAGAGTAGGCTGTGAAGTGTGGGTATAAGGTGAACATTGTAAATGGATGGGAAATATACAAAGTTCCATTTTATCGGTGTGTCATAAGGTTGATAGAACTTAGTTGAGTTGTTCAATTTTAATTAATTTATATTATTTTATTATTTCAAATTTAATTATGGGGTGACCCTCAGCTACCCTGTTAATGGCACAGCACTCTGAATACTGAACCCAGAATAACTGGAGATCACCCTTTATCAACCTCAACACTTAAAATTATTTAGAGGGAATTGACCCCCTCCGCACTTATTAATTCAAATGTCTCTATTTGACTTTGTTGGTGGATCATTCCATCAGCATGAGAGAGGAAACACAAACACACATCTACAAAAATATATGCTTTAATGACAAATGATTGTTATTATAAGTTAAGCAGTTTGGTTGTAATATGGGATAGGATACTGGCACAGTATAGCACGATGCAATTCAGTACATATGATGTAGAATGTAGTGACTAGTCAGACGTTATAGTATTAGTATTATTGTTCATAAGTGCTACACAGAAACTCACTATGAACTAATACCATTTTACACACGTAGCCTATGATTAGTATGAGACAGACAAGAATCAGTTACACTCGACTCATAGCACAAAGTTCTTTAACCATACAATTAGGTTTACGGTCTAGCCGCTGCCTTGCTACTGCGGGCTCCGTACGGATGCACAAAAATAGCTAACGGTGGTTAAACTTCAAATTATGCATTATTTACAAGTCGGAGTGTGGAGAGGAGAAGAAGAGAGGAAAGAGGGAGGAGAAAGTGATCCCCGAGACCCAGCTGAGGCAGCACGCGCTAAGTTCAAAGCTGGAAAATGCAGTTTGAGACTGGCCAGCTTGATCAGCGACACCGGACTCCCAATACGAGCCTGTCAGTACTTCAAAGCGTAAAGACACGGTTCCAAAGCAGTGCAAACACTCTTAAGTCCAACGGACAGCGATCCAGGGTTATTCGGCGGGGACACCGAGGCTAGGGTAGCTTCCTAAAAATCAACGTGAGCCACGGCTCGAGTACGGAGAAAAAGAAAAAATTGAAGAAAAGAAAAAGAAGAGAGCTGGCCCCGGTGGTCATAAAAACCGGACCGGGGGAGAGCGGTCTGAGCTGTCATTGGCTGTTTGGAGGGCACACATTCATATCACGTCCGCCTTTCCCATTGTGGGGCGGGTTTCAATAACTCTGGTAAATATATATTCAATTTTGATCTAGTTGCATAATTATTTAGCAATGCAAGAAAGGTGGATATACTTTGTACCCCAACCTTCGTTGTGAGTATGAAAATATACCCATACCAAACATGATTACTTTAGGTTCAGGTTACAAGAAGATGAAGAATTATTTCTAAGTTGGGCAGGCTAGGGAACTCAGAAACATGATAGCCTCCTGTAATATCCTAATAGCCTGAGAGAGAAATATGATGTACCTCCGGCCAAAATGATTGATTGATGTCCCGCCCCCTTGACCTTTTGACCTCTGATATGGTCCGGTTGGTGAGGGATAAGGGGAGGGGAAAGGGGGTTGTGGTTGCCAGATCGTGAGGACAACAAATAGAGAAAAAAATAAATAAATAAATAAATAAATAGATAAAAATAAAATAAAAAATAATTAAAATGTTAAGAATGCTTGTTGTAACTAAACTCCTTGTGGGGCAATTGCTTGTGCAACTTGAAACATTTATTTATTCTTTACCAGTAAATCAAGCAATATGTGAGAATATGTAAGTAACTGAGTTTCAAAGCAGTGGTTTGTACGTTAGAGCGACGAAAACATGCCCAGGCAAGTATGCAGAGTCTTAACAAGCCGATAGGGTGCCGATTTAAGTGTGTGAAAAAAGCAAGGAATGAAACAACGTAAGCGGAATAAATAGCAATGTTGTTGAAAAGCATGAATTAGCAAAAGTGGGGAAAACAGGGTAAAAGTTATGTTAAGCTGCGAAGAGAAATGCATGAAAAAGCAAGCAAGTGTGCAAAAAGCGGTGTTATTGTGAAACTAATCTGGAGTGTTAAAGCGTTAGAAGAGAGGTTTTTAAGAAAGCCAAAAGTAGAGAAAGCACACACGTTAGATACTTATCCGATTTACTGCGACAAACAGCAGCGGTGCGTCTCTAGGTAGGTAGATGTTCACAGTTGAGGTCCAAGAATCAAAATGACCACAGCGTCCCTGTAAGCAGGGCGGAGTTAGGGAGGAGACACCGTTACGTTAGAGCATCGCCCCCAAAGTTTCGAAGAGCCCATCAATCGTTGGTAACATTTAGGATTTTGGGGTAACTGAAGTGACAAAAAGTGTAGATGGGTAGAATACATCTGGTAATTGCATTTACGTCAGGAGATGCGTGCAGAAGGCAGGGTTGAGGGAGGACACAGGCACCCCCGTGACATTTTGAGAGATATATTGGAACAGCTGAGGCCCCCCGGAGAATGCAATGAAATGTTTTTTTTTTTTTTTTTTTTTTAAGTTAAATACAGATACAAACCTAAACTAAGTTTTTCAGCACCCATGTTGGACAGAAAACATTCGTTTGTAAGCGACTTCATAATGTAAAAAAGTTTTTTAGAATATCACTTATAAAGCTTTAAAAGCCTATCTTTGTAAAATGTTGTATTAAATATACTTTTAGCTAAAGACTACATTGACAACACCTGTTGGTACAAATGGGTGTTTATGCTCCAGCCTCTGTGAATCCAAGCACATGGCAAAGGCCTTCCTGCTTTTCCATAGGGAAGAGTGCGTTGAGGGTTTTATAAATGAATACAGATGATAGGAAAGAACGAAAGAAAGTTTTTAACAGCCCATGTAGGAAAGAAAACATGAGATACATGCAACTTCATTGTTAAGTCTTTAAAAGGGGTTTAATGTTAAAATTGTGCACGTTAGGAGCCACATAGATGTGTTTGGTATCTATAGACAGCAAAATGTTTGAATGGATTTAAAATTGTGTTGAATAATTATAAAGGATTTTGTAAAATAGTGTAATTCAAACTACTGTTTATAACGAAATATTTTTTTTTCATTGAGACAACCCCCCTAAAAGTATCAAGGGTGGGGGGTTTGGGGGGTTACACTCCGAGCATAAATTAGGGCTGTCAAATTGTGTGACACAGAGAAAGGTGTGCTTCTTTTCTTTGGTAAGAAGTTATCAAACCACAATCAAGAATGTCTGGAGTTGACTTTTACGATGAATCCTGTAAGTATATACATTTATTTGAGTTTCTTTTTTTAATGCTCTGAAATAAATACACTTAAAGCAAAAGTCTGTTAAAGCTAAAGTGTTTTTATTTTATTTATTTTTTTTAACAGATATGCCCAGCACTCAAGTTCTGAACGAAGGTGGGTTAGCAATTTGCATATGCATTAACGACATTGCTCATGGAACCGCCTTTTGAGTTTTCTTATAAAACAGGATAACTTTTTACCAGTTCTAGAGATCTTGACAACTAATGAAGAGCTGGGGCCAAGTCTACCAACAAATCCACAAACACCGGAGCAAGTGCAGATCAACCCTGCCGAGGAGAACGTAAGCTTATCGACACCTACACTTATTTGTAAGAATCCATTCTTTAATCTGTTTAGTATGCTGTTTGAAGGATTCACAGTTATTTACAGATATTCTTTATTATACAGGTCCAGAAGGACCAGAAAAAACTTTTGAAGAGGGGTAAAAATCCTGTCTAAAGCTCCGCAAAAAAAGGAAACTTTTTAGCGGTGAGAAGTATTTCAAGTATGTTTGTTACCAGACTGTTGTTTTGTATGCATTTTAGATAAAATGAAACTATTTCTACAGAATCAGGTCCTGAGAACCACGTGGCGGAGAGGGTCGTGGGAGAAATGGTGGTGAAACAGACCACAACACAAAAGCCTAAACTGCTTGAAGAGTGTGGTAAGTCTCTTAACAACTTGTGATACTTGTAAGTTTTGATAAAAAGTATGGTTTGAAACTAAAACAGTTTAATATTGGTTTTTCTGCAGTAACAGCTGAGGAAGCCCCTGGACTCCGAGAGGACTACAGTGCTGAGGAAAGCAATCAACAGGCCTGGATATCACACCTCCAGGAGCAACCAGCTGAGGAAGCCCCTGGACATCGAGAGGACTGCAGTGCTGAGGAAAGCAACCAACAAGCCCGGATATCACACCTCCAGGAGCAACCAGCTGCTGAAGCAATTATCCAGAAGCCAGAGGATGCAGAAAGGCGATCCTTTAAGGAACAAGTGCATTTGGAAGCTCTGAAAATCTTCAGTCTTGAGTTACATTTGTCTGAACAATGTCTCACAGTTTTGAAGGAGTCTGAGTTTTGTTTGGCTGAACAACGTCTCGCAGTGTTTCAGAAATTCTTCGAAAAATATTAGAAATGGCACAGAGGCAACAACCAGATCAGTTACGCCGGGCACACAGCACAGAGAATATTAACTCACAAATTTTACAAGCAATTAATGTTATAAATCAAGGCAACCCCCACAAGCTGCTGAAAACATTCAACATGCTTTCATAAACCCAGATCTGCTACATCTTGTTAATAATATTAACCAGGATACTAACGACATGCATGAAATGGCTGGAGACTACTTTGATCGGTTGAATGAGGCTTTTAAAGGAGGCTTTGGCAAACCTTACCGCTGGTGATGGTGAACTAACCCCTGCAGCAGACTGGTTTTCTGAATGAGGCTTTAGATCAACTAAACCAGGATGGGGGGCATCTTAATGAATTACCACTAACACCTACAGCTGCTAACAGCCCACAAGGTTCTGGTGATGTGCATGATGGTAACAGTAATGATGATGTTGGTGAGGTGACTTGTGGCCCTGACATGGTAGTGGTACGAGGGCCCTCCTTTAATTGTGTTGAAATTAGGCAACGGTTTAACTTTGCATCCTTACACAATGTGGACAGCTATGAGGACTTCTATAATGTGCTGCTAAACATGTTAGATCATTTATTGCGTAGAGCTATGCAGTTGGCATGACCCAATGATGTGATTCAGCTGGAGTTGCTTGGTGACTCCCTGTCTGAGGGTGTGCCCATAATTGCTAATGTAGTAGTGTTGATCTGGACACATTTTTGGGCTTGGTTGAAAGCCTGGTTCAGAGCAATTTCAAAATCCTTTCTGATGATACATTGGAGCTGGTGGTTCAGTGGTTCAAAACCCAAATGGTGGTGTCCGTAGAAAAATAGCCACATGTCTCAGAAATGAGATTTTAAGGAAAAAACTATGTCATCAATTGGGATGGCAGGTATGCCATCCCGCCAAGTTACAGCACCGAGAGTTTGGCACTTTTCAGGGTTCCCCACAGAAATAACCACAACAGCCACAGACACTCAGCCCTTAAAAACATTAAATTCTGTACATTCCGACCCCATTTCAACAGACAGATTTCATAAACAACTTCACATGTCCACACAATAAACACCACCCAAACTAAGGGGATTTTGCGTTTTCTCCTTCTTCTTCTCATTTTTATTTATCCTGCCGCCTATCCCACAAACAACATGATTCCCCATTGGACATTATACCGACACCAGCCAAATCTTCACCTACACGACCCAATCAAAAACGTGCATACACACGCAAAATACCCATACCTTTTTACTCTGATGCATTTCCGGTTTGAACAGCTAGTCTGCCTGTGGTCTAGTGGGCAAGGTCCCAGGCTTGGGAACGTGGGGTTCTAGGTTCAAGCCCAGCTAGGAATACGTTTCTTTGACCTGCTTTTACCCTCACTAATAATTGTCTACTACTTCTCAATTATTGCTTTTGCACCATATCTACCTGCCGTTCACCGAACGTATACACTGCATTATGACGTACCGTCTGCACGTTCAGTTATTAACCGGCTACAATATTGCAGAGCCATATGGATTCAACGGGAGCTCTTCTGTGCTTACTGGCCTGTGTTCTTTAAAACCACAGACAGGTTTGCTAATGATATTTCACGCATTGCACACCTATGTCATGGTGGTGCACTAACAAAGTCACACACTGGTAAACCTCCGGTTGAAGGATTGAATCCCGCCTCGCCCTCAGGCAGATCATTTCCTCTTTTACATTGACGTTTTCTTCTGCTTATATTTGCTTTACCAAAACTCACTCACGGCCACCCATATGCATTTCATGACGGCAAATGTATTCCTTTTATTAAAAAAGTTGAACCAGTTCACCACTGTGCCATTTCTACTAACTATATTTCTTCACTTGGCTACCCTACAAAACCTTCTTATCAGCAAACGCCACGTTTCTACATTCATGTTACCTCGCCCTGTTCTCTATCTAGCCACATACCATCAGTTACTACGTATGTAAGTTCTGCAACTCCCCATTAAAACATTACATTAAAATTCATGACTCACTCATAATTATAACTACTAGTACTGAACATGACAAAAGCATATCAGTGCAATAGATTTCACACGTTACTTAACCCTCCACTTTAACATTACATTACATTTATACATTTTATACATTAACGATCAATACTTTATACAGACTGTTATATATACTCTTCGATAAGGAAACTAAGCTCGCTCATGGTCACTTCATTTACTTCGCACTATAGTCTGTGATCATGTCAACCTTCACCTACATGCCCATTCTGCTAAAAAAATATTGTTTCAACTACGCAATTTCATCATTTCTCCTAATTTATCTCACACTGTTGTTATTTCCTCATATGTAAAGCGTGCTGGGACGTATGCATCTGCTCCTATTCTCCACTATCAAGTTTTCCGGTTCTAGCTTAGCAAAATAGCAAAGAGGATTCCTACCTGCAGATAAGCCTATCAAAATGCCTTATAAACCTTACAAACACTAAAAGTGCATCTCCATGAAATAACAGACAGAGCAGGACAGAAGGGTATACAAGTTGCGACCTAGGGAGCTCTAATTCTACGAGCTTGCTGATTCTTTTGTCAAGCAAGGCTCGTTGGATGGCCGTCAAATCTGTGAGTACATGCACTAGCCATATTTCACCTGCGCTTCTGATGCGTTTACACTTACGCCACCATTGTCACGCCATTGTCACAGCCACTGTTTTACATATATAGCAAACCGAAACTGCTAAACGGTACACGCTCATCAGACTGTACAAATTCACACAAGGATAGCCATAATCCACAACCGTTTCTTACAGGGTCACTTTGCATTTCTCACGCTCATAATAAAACGCTTTGCAAAAAGAAATGATATCTCATAAAAAAACACGTTTTCAACGTACAAAAATGCCAAGTTACTCACACATACAAGACATACATCGTCTATAACTTATTCATTCAGACTGCCAAAATCCAGGCCTGCCATTAAAAGTATTGATATCAAAATGATGCCAAGTTACGGTACTACAAACAATATAGGCTATCTTGCCTCGCCGAAATTAAATAAAATGTATTTCAAAGCAATGCTACCCAGTATTTCCTCAATTCTTTCAAGTCACTTGGCCCTGTGTTTTGTAATCTTGCCATTTTACAATGTCATGCAAACTTTGTATCAGATCAAAGTGTCAAATATTTCGAATTGCCTCATGGAACACATTGAAATTCATGTGGAAAACTGCTGGTCAGTAACTACAGGAAGCACATTTCTCCAGAAAACATATGTTTATACTTGCTTCTGAACTGAATTTCAGTAAATGTACAAGTGATTGTATATTTGCTACGTACAATAAATACTGCATGTAAAATACATATTGTACATACATACATAGACAACTTCTTTATCCCCATGGGGACATTTCCCTCGCAGCATGTTACATTCACATTTACGAACAGACATTTATACCAAGACACATACAATCATTCACGCAACAGAAAGGCTGGGCAGCAAAATACATACATACCAATACAAATTGGACGTATAGATGCCTATTCAATCAATCTTGACTGTGAGAAACCCATCCACACATATGTTTGGCCTGTTCATGTACTGCATGCTTATACACACAGGGCCAAGTGACTTGAAAGAATTGAGGAAATATTGGGTAGCATTGCTTTGGAATACATTTTATTTAATTTCGGCGAGGCAAGATAGCCTACATTGTTTGTAGTACCGTAACTTGGCGTCATTTTGATATCAATACTTTTTAATGGCAGGCCTGGATTTTGGCAGTCTGAATGAATGAGTTATAGACGATGTATGTCTTGTATGTGTGAGTAACTTGGCATTTTTGTACGTTGAAAACATGTTTTTTATGAGATTGCATTTACGTCGGGAGATGCATGCAGAAGGCGGGGTTGGGGGAGGACACAGGCACACACGCACACATACACAGTTCTTATTTAGTATTTTGGTCGTGCAAACACCCAGATAGCACACATACGTCTCGCCGATGTCGGCCAGAGATCGTAACGTTGCGTTCTATTCATAACGTCTGACAGGCAGATTTCTTCTAATCTCTGTGCTCTATTTCAAACGTCTCAGATAGGTCGGCCAACTGACTATTATACTTAATTTGCCGCCACCGCAACCAGCGCTCGAGAACGAGAGACGCACACTCTTCGAACTGTCACTTTCTCTTCGTATTCAAAAGGAGTTGTCGTAACGTTACTGGTTTTCAGGTAAACTGGCACTTTCTAGTAAATTGACATAAAATAGCTATTTTGTTAATTCTGTGACATTTAATAAAGTGGCTAATAAGGCACGACAGGGTGTGCCAATAATATACGTTAGCACAGGTGAAGAGCCCAGATGCCGACTCATTACTTAGCCAACTTTTGCTAGCTAGCTAGCATAAGGGGATCCATTACCAACCGATTTGAGGCGACAACGGCACGAAATTTTACTAAAAATATAATTATAATTCAACTACCCCACGTAATGCTATAACAGTGTAGTTTGTTTAATAGCTTAAAACGTCCTTGAAACTATTCCGGTTTTTAAATCTAACGCCGTTTTGTTAGTTTACAACTGTGTTGCTAATTTTGACAATAGCGCTGCAATCCCAATCTCGATGTTTATATATTTCTGTTTCTCTATTCCTTGTTCTCTCTTTTCTGTGCTGGAGTTCTTTTAAGAGCTTGATGGCTTCAACATATCCAGCCTGATATTAAACTTGTCATTAACTTGAATCGTGTCTCTTCATTATACCCACACACAAAATCAGGTAGCTACTATAGCCCATTTTTTATGGTAAAGCATATTGTTTTTCATTGTCTCCTCCTTATATTCCCATGAAATTGGATGTTTATTGCATGTTCATTTAGTAAGTGAAATTTCATGGATAGTGACATATTTGCTCTCTGAAATATCCAACCTAAATAAATAAAATGTCGTAGTTAACAGAGGCTAGTCTGTAGAGCAGCCGGGTGGTGCAGCTTTGATTCGTCCTCCAAACATCGTCTGGAGGGCATTTCCGACCAAATGCCGACCTCGCAGCGACGTCTCGCCAATTAGCAAACGCTCTCCATACTACATCTTGCCGACGTAACTTCTATACATCGGGCCGACATCGGCAAGACGTATGTGTGCTATCTGGGTAGGATTATGCCCACTTTTCAGAATGTGTATAAAGTCTATTGTTTTGGAAGCCGTAGCAAGGGTGTTGAGGATCTCTCAGCTACTGCTTTTGCACAAATTACGTTACCGTAAAAGAAAATGTCGGCTCTCCAAACACCCGAAGCACCCAAGAAAGCTTTCACGTCCCGCAGCAGAATCCCAAGAGCATGGCATCGTATACTCCACCAGGAGTGGCGGCCGGGAAACGACCAAGGCTTTCGATTAATATTTTGGCTTTGAGAGCAAAGTTAAAGGGGACATTTCTCAGCGTGTAATTGAGGCCAGACTTTTGTGGACTGACCAGAACAAGCTAATCAAATTGGTGGAATATGATGGTGTTCCAGAACTGTGTAAAACCACTATGCCTGGTAGGCTGCAATGCAAGCTGGCAGATGTTGATCGAGAGATCATCAATTCTGTGACATTTCTATGGAAGGACTGGACTGAGTTCATATTTCCAGAAATTGATGCAGTGTTTGAAGAGCTTCAGCAGCTTGAGACATTTAGATGTGTCAGAACGCAGCTTCAACACCGTTTTAAGGATAGGGCCAAACCAACATCCGACATAGAGGAGACTGAGGATGAGCAACTGGAACAAGAGCTCACAAAACTATATGGTCCAAAGCCTGGGTCTATGACTTTTTGAAAGATCAGTTTTTTGCTTTGTATAATTATTCTGTTGTCTGTACATTTTCAAAATAAAATGTGCCTTTTGCAAATGATTATTTTCGATAAATATTTTGTTTTAAATAAAAAGCTGTTTTTAAAAAATAAAAAAAACTTTAGTTTCTAAAGCAAGAGTGTATTCTTATATTCTTATATTGTTACTTAAAATGAGGGTGGAATATTTAACCATATATGGTCAAGCACACGCACACAGACCTGCCCCTGACCACACCTTTAGCTACATGGTAGGTGGGGCGATGGTCCTTAAAAGCCACCAGATTTCAAAGTTTTCACAGTCAGCACCAGAACCTCCACCAAGGCTAAGACAATGTATAAACCCTTACGGACAGACGTGCTTTTCCAGCAGCCCAAGCCCTCAGAATCTTGGGGATATGACAACAACGCCCGGGATTCTTTCCCAGACCAACCGTTTGTTGCACCGCCATTAGCTGCAGCACCGGCAGGCTCAGCAGCAACCGCTGCTGAAGATCTCGACAAAAACTGGTTTCAGGACCTGTGTTGTAAATTTGACAAAATAGACGTTACCTATTCACCAGCAAAGCAATCAGATCAGGACAAGGACAACGAGTCACCCAATACACCATGCTGCTGCAGGCACAACAAACCAACTGCCCAGCCGATGCTGACGGATGAAGTGGACGGCTGCATAACCACCCCGGCAATAAACATCATAAAGTCTTTAACAGCCTGCGTTCTGGAGCATATTATTGAGGATGATTTGTAAAATGACTGTGTCGGCTATGCTGTGATCCACCCCAGCCAGAGGCACCACACATGTTTGTACGATCCTGAGGCCTACTACTTCAGGAACAGCTTAAGACAAACTGACTGAAAAACTGAAGCAGCCCTGGTTGGCTGTCCTAATAGCCAAAGCCCTCAATGTGCTGGGGCTTTAACCAGCACCAGTATGAATTCAGGGAGCCGTCGATGTCCTGGTTTCGGATCTCAAGGATGAACCGCACAACAGAGAGAAGCTGAGGGTGATAAACCAGACATATCTGGGGCCCGTGAGTGAGAAAATTATGAACGATGTCGAGAGAATTCTGGGACATTGATGCAGCTCTCCAGCTTGAACTGTGGTCTATTGATACCGTTCCGCTTGATTCTTGTTCAGAAACAGCTCATTGAAGGGTTTCAAATTCTTGAGCGCATGTCCATCTTAAACATGTCATTTTATATTCACAGGGGGTTTTTGTACAACACTTTGAAAATAAAAGCCTTGTTTTTTTAATATCTTGTGTCATTATTGAATTAGCTGTAAGGATGGATGATGAGCAGTGAATGAATCTGTTTATTATTCACCAGAAAATCCTGGTTCTTATGGGGGTAAAGAACATCTGCAAAGGGGTTTGCTTGAAACAGATGGGCATAGGGCATCTGACAAGAAAGTTAAAGAATGGTTGCAGGGTGAGGATGCATATACTTTACATAAACCTGCCAGAGTACATTTCAAGAGGAATCGGGTTTTTATGATGAATATTGATTCCCAGTGGCAGGCTGATTTAGTAGACATGTCTAGTTTATCTGGACATAATAATGATATGAAATTTATGTTGACCTGTATAGATATCTTTTCTAAATTTTCTTGGGTTTGTCTTCTTGAGAACAAGAGTAGAGCGAAAGTGGCTCGGGCCATTGAAGACATTCTCTCACAAAGATGTGTACCTAAAAAACTGCAAACTGACAAGGGTAAAGAATTTTTCAACAAAGGGTTCCAAAAGCTGATTAAGGAATACAACATAACGCATTTTGCCACAGGTAATGATGTGAAAGCTTCTGTGGTTGAACGTTTTAATAGGACCCTAAAAACGAGAATGTGGCGTTACTTCACAGCGCACAACACTAGACGGTACATAGACGTTGTACAAGATTTGGTTCGGTCGCACAATAGCAGCTACCACAGTACAATTAAAATGAAGCCTGTTGAAGTAAATGATATTAACGCTTTAAAAGTGATTAAAAATATGTACGGTCTCTTTCCAAAAAGGCCTAAAAGAATTTGTTTTTGGGGCAGCTGCCAAAAACGGTCATTATAGGTTTGGTTGATAACGATACCTTTATAGGGGTTTTATAGGGATGCCTTTATACTCTGATAATTTAATTTAATGTTAAAAATCTAACCATGTTGAATGGTCTAAAACTGGGGATGAAAAAACAGGCTCTGGGATTTCATACTCTTCTAGACTGTGTCTTCTTTCTTGAGCTTTCAACGGCGTCCTGCTTGCTATAGAGGCCTTTGGTAATTTTTTGTGCGAGCATATCGTGCGGCGTACACCATGATTCGGTATGACAGAAAGAGGCATATTAATTGTAATTAATTTTCCAAATAACTCTGCATGTATCTGTCTTTATCCAAATCATTAGACACCCATGAAGGTGTAGGAATCTCTTAACAAAAATGATGTGTTGAAGATGATAACGAACGTCAGAGTCAGGAGCTCCTTTATATAATTTAATAATACGACCGGTCGGGAAGAGGTACAAGTACAGTCTTCAAAGATATTATGTCTAATACATTAGTTTATATAGTTCTCAGAGTCAAAAAGCTCAACATCCACTCAACAGCCACTGATACGCAGCGGTAGCCTACTTTATTATCCACCGAGGCGTAACGCTGCATTGCTGAGGTAAAATGGGAAGTGGGGGAGTAATAATCAAGTACAAACCTGTGACCGTAATGTTAACATGTGAAATGTTAAAACATGTTCGGTAGCTTTACGAGATGATGTATTTCAAGGGGTAGCCTATATCCTAATGAGATAAATTTGTATATATAGTTAGCCGTAGGTAGCTCGCATACGATGTGATTAGCCTCGTTATGAGATGGCTACAGTGTGAATAACTGATGGAGTAATTTAGCTGCAGTAACTCAAATGCCACGGAGACTCCCTATTCTAACTTTGAATCGTGCAGCGCTCTGTTGGAGCTAAATGACCATTGTAAAGTGTTTGACTACAGACTGCTAACGTAGCAAATAATTCCTATTTACATTACATTTACATTACATTTATTTCGCAGACGCTTTTATCCAAAGCGACGTACAAAAAGTGCATATCATGGTCATAGGCAACTGCTGAACACAAGTTCAGAAAGGTATAATACTTATTTTGTACAGCTATTTCTAGCCAAGAACACAGTTCACACAGTGAACACTATTCTAACCTAACCTCTGCAAAGCCAACTAGGCAGAAGAATAAGCTACAGTATTAGGACAAATACAAAATACCAAAAGGTGCTGGGATGGGGCAACATGTAACAAGTGACATGAAAAAGGGTTTTTTTTTTTTTTTTTTTTTTAATTAAAGAGTGAAATATACAGCATGGTGGTGGTTAATCTAGGTATAGTCTGAAGAGATGAGTCAAGGCGGAAGATGGGTAGTGAGGGGGAGGTTCTGAGAGGGACGGGAAGTTCGTTCCACCACTGGGGAGCTAGGGTGGAGAAGCTCTGTGATCCCTTTGGGCGGGTGGGAGGGGTTACTAGGCGCCCTGCTGCCGCAGAGCGGAGTGGTCGAGCAGGCACATAGAAGCGAATCATGTCCTGCAAGTAGATGGGGGCTGTCCTGTTGGCAGTAGTGTAGGCAAGGGTCAGGGCTTTGAACCGGATCCTGGCGGCGACAGGTAGCCAGTGGAGTGATTGCAGCAGAGGAGTGACGTGGGAGAATTTGGGAAGGTTGTAGATGAGTCGGGCAGCGGCATTCTGAATCATCTGAAGTGGCTGTGTGGCACAAGCTGGCAGGCTTGCAAGGAGAGAGTTGCAGTAATCAAGGCGAGAGGTCACCGTAGCCTGGACGAGCAGCTGGGTGGAGTGCGTCGTCAGGTATGGTCGAATCCTTCTGATGTTGTACAGAAGGAATCTGCAGGACCGTGATGTTGCCTTGATGTGCTCCTTGAGGTCCAGCTGGTCATCCAGGACCACCACCAAGCTCTTGGCAGAGTGAGAGGCAGTCACTGTGGTGCCATCAACCGTGATTGAGAGCTCACGAAGTAATTGCAGCCAGTCACCCGACCAGTTAGAAATTAATCATGACGTCAGATGACGAGGATACTGACAAGGAGAGAGAGAGCAGCAGACCTACTAAAAAGAAGTTCCTCGCAAAATATCAGGAGCAATGGTCGTCACCATGCAATTTTGCACATTGTGCAATTATGATTTTGACATTAGCCACCAAGGAGCTTCAGGTAATAATTTAGCTAAACCTCTAGTTACAAAGGCCTACATTCCTAGATAATTTTTCAATTGCATACATTTTTTTTTCATTAGGCCTATATGATGTGTGCCTATATAAGCTAATTCAATTATTTAATTATTAAATAAAAATGGAAATCATGAACAGAAACTTGGTTTTATTCATAATTGACAGTGTTTTACATTACAACATAAGTTTCTGTAAATCTGTAAAATTAAAACATATGTTACAATATACAAAATATATTATTTCCCTTTTTATTAAATAATTGAATGCAATTCACTTATGGTTATCAGTTTGTATAAGCACACATATCATATAATGAAATATTAATCATGAAAAAAATAGTTTTAAGCAGGTGTACTCAAACTTTAGCAGGTGTACTCAAACTTTTGACTTGCAAGTATATCATAAACGTAGCCCAGTGCAGTGCAAGTGATATTTGAGAATCAGGTCAAATTATACAATTTTGCCTGATCACTTCAACAGTCAAAACTATAATTATGAACAGAGGCTTATGTGTAGCAGCTTTTTTGAAGGCACAAAATCCACACATCTACCTAGTTGGTTGTGCCTGCCACCTGGTACACCTAGCTGCAGAGAGGGCATCCAGGCAGCTTAGTGTGAACATTGAAGACTTCATTATCACCATTTATTACTATCTGGACAAAAGCAGCAAGAGAAAGTCAAGTCTACGTGACATGCAGATCACGTGTGATGCAGATGTGAGGAAGATCCTCAAGCTGGCCTCCACAAGATCGCTGTCTCTGGGGCAGTGTGTGAACCGTCTACTGCAACAGTGGGATCCTCTTACTGTTTTCTTTGAAAATGAGGTGGATGCAGGAAAGAAAAAGAAGACAGAACCCTCAGGTTCCTTCAAGTTTCCCAAGCCTCCATCTGGTCCTACCAAGAAGCCTAAAGCCACACCCTCCACCAGCATGCCAGCTACAATGCAGCCCAAGCTCTCCTCCTCTATCCCACCAAAGCTGCCCATGCCTTTATCTGGTCCTATCCAGAAGCCTAAAGCCACACCCCTTACAAGTACACTAGAAGTTAAAGCTCCTGCACACCTTGCTGCAGAGTTTGACTTAACCAGATTCCTCTTCAAGCAAAATGAAATTGGAAAGAGAGCTGCAAAAGAAAAAACAAAACCGGAAAGAACCAAGAAAGAAGAGAAAAAGGATCTGACAAAACCTGAGAAGGTATTTCAGTTCCTCACCAACCCCATGTCAAAGGTGTATTCACTCTGAAGAGAAGCCATACCTATTTTTGACATTAGCAACCAAATACTTCAAAAAGAGGAGCCATGCATACAAATCCCGCTTCCAACTTTGGAGCTGCAACTGCAAAAGGTATTGCTTTCTGTAAGCCTGAGCATGTGATCACTATGATGAATGAAATTGGTAGAGGTACCAAGCCAGCAATGTACAGCACAATCAGCTACAGGAAAATCAGCTACCGGATGAGGAACTCTCAACTGGCCAGGACACCCAAACCTTTATCCAAAGCCAGGGTAACCTAGAGCTGAAGCCATTCTTCAGAGATGTGAGGAAGTTCTTTTCATCTGCAGCTGACTACATGGTTTCCAAATTTCCATTTGGGGATGAGCTGCTTATGCATGCTGTTGTGGCAGACATAGCTAACAGGCAATCTGTGAAATTCCGTTCTCTCCGGTTCTTTATCAGCCGCTTTCCTTCTATTCTACCTGAAGGGGTCACTGTGGATCAAGTGGAAGATGAGTTTTGGGTGTATCAAACCACCAGCTTTGAGGACAGCATCCTCAGCAAGCGCGCTGATGAGGCCTGGCGAGACATAGGCCTGTTGATGAGGGGAGGCAAGGAGGTCTTCTCCAACCTTTCAGCAGTCATACTTGGGATATTGGTTATCTTCCATAGCAATGCTGATTGCGAGAGGGTTTTCAGTCTCGTTACCAAAAACAAGACCCAATACAGAGCCAGCCTGAGCACTGACATGATAAGCGCCTTGGTGACAAGAAAGGTGAGCATGGCTGCAAAGGGGATTGTCTGTCACATGGAAGGCTTCAGTGATGCTCTGCTCAGAAAGGCCAAGTCAGCAAACTATGAGGCAAAGCAGTCAAGAGCACGTGCCACTGCAAGTGGTTGTTGAGCTAATTTCAAGTAGCTTCACCTGGTGCTTATCTGCCCTAATGAAGGTGATGCAAGCACATAATTGTCACCCGGTATATATAGCTCCAGCGGAGGCTGCCATAGGCAGCCTCGTCCTCAGTTTGTCATGTTCATAAACCCCATCCCCCTGTGCGCGCTGCCTCGCCCCAAATGGTCTATTCACCGCGGGCGGAATTTATCTAACCTGATCTACCCACCCTTATCCACACCTCAGGAATTCACCGTCACAGGCGGACTATGGAACTGCCAGTCAGCTGTCAAGAAAGCTGACTTCATCACTGCCTTTGCCAAGACGAAGTCTCTTGACTTCCTGGCTCTCACGGAAACCTGGATCACTCCCGATAACACCGCCACCCCAGCTGCACTGTCTGCGGGATACTCCTTCTCGCACACCCCCAGGGCCTCTGGCCGAGGCGGGGGTACCGGTTTGCTAATTTCCTTGTCCTGGAAGTTCTGTGTCCTCCCCAGTCCTAACCCTACTTCCTCCTCTTTTGAATTTCACACAATTACTGTAACTCATCCCTCAAAATTTCACATTATTGTTCTATACCGTCCTCCAGGTCCACTCGGCTCTTTCCTGGACGAGCTGGACACTCTCCTGAGCTCCCTCCCTGAGGATGGCACTCCTGCTATTCTTCTGGGAGACTTCAACCTCCCACCAGAGACCTCCCAACTGTCCAGGGTTGCCTCACTCCTCCAGTCTTTCGGCCTATCCCTGTCCTCTTCCCCCCCCCACACACAAGGCTGGTAACCAACTAGACCTTGTATTCACCAGAAGCTGCACCATTCCCCAACTTACAGTGACTCCCCTCCATGTCTCGGACCACTTCTTTCTTTCTTTCCCCCTCTCATATCTACACCCCCTCAACTCATCCAACAGCTCACCCACAGTAACTTTCAGGAGAAATCTCTCTACTCTGTCACAATCCTCCCTCATCTCCACTGCTCTGTCTACACTTCCCCCTCCTGCATCTTTCTCTAACCTGCCAGTTGATCTTGCCACCTCCACCTTCAACTCCTGCCTCTCCCAGTCCCTCGACTCACTTTGTCCCCTTGTCTCCAAACCAGCACGCTCCTCACCCCCCTGCCCATGGCTGACTGAGTCACTACGCTCCAGCAGAACATCACTGCGGGCTGCAGAGAGGAAGTGGAGGAAATCCCGATCCTCTGATGACCTGACCGCATATCATACCCTGCTGGCGGCTTTCACATCTGCCCTCACCTCAGCGAAAGCCTCATTTTTCCAATCCAAGATCAGTGCATGTGTCTCTAATCCACGGAAACTTTTCTCCACCTTCTCTTCTCTCCTCACTCCTCCTCCACCCCCACCTCCTTCTTCCCTCTCCGCAGATGACTTTCTGGCCGCCTTTGAAGGAAAGGTGGCTACAATCCGGAACTCCTTCGCCCATCCAGTGAGCCCCCCACCCCCCCGGGACAAACCCACAGCCACACTGACCTCCTTCGAGATGCTGGAGGACACTTGACCCCATCCCATCTAAAGTTCTCCAATCCATTTCCAGCGAGTTCCTTCCCTATCTGTCCTCTATTGTTAATTCCTCTCTCTCCTCTGGTCACGTTCCCTCTGATTTCAAGATGGCTCGTGTTACCCCACTTCTAAAAAAACCCACCTCAGACCCCTCCGATGTAACAAATTATCGACCCGTATCGCTTCTACCCTTTCTGTCCAAAACCCTTGAACGAGCAGTTCTTAAACAACTAACCTCTTTTCTCCACCAGAACAACCTGCTAGACCCTCACCAGTCTGGCTTCCGATCCGGGCACTCAACAGAGACTGCGCTCCTAGGTGTGACGGAGGCACTTGCCACTGCAAGAGCCTCACGCCTCTCCTCTGTCCTGATCCTTCTTGACCTGTCTGCAGCTTTCGACACGGTCAACCATAAAATACTCCTTTCCACCTTGGTCTGGGATGGGAATCGCTGGGACTGCCCTGTCTTGGTTCGCTTCCTATCTTGCAGATAGGACCTACCAGGTCACCTGGAAGGGGTCTGCCTCTGCTTCTCATCCACTTGTTACGGGAGTGCCGCAGGGATCTGTACTGGGTCCTCTGCTGTTCTCCTTATACACCAGATCTCTTGGTTCAGTAATTAATTCACATGGCTTCTCCTATCACTGTTATGCAGATGACACACAACTCTTCTTTTCTTTCCCCCCCTCAGCCACACAGGTCAATGATAAGATCTCTTCCTGCCTGGCTGACATCTCCACCTGGATGGCCAGCCACCACCTGAAGCTCAACCTCAACAAAACTGAGCTGCTCTTCTTCCCGTGCAAGACCTCCTTACTTCGTGAGCTCTCAATCACGGTTGATGGCACCACAGTGACTGCCTCTCACTCTGCCAAGAGCTTGGGGGTGGTCCTGGATGACCAACTGGACCTCAAGGAGCACATCAAGGCAACATCACGGTCCTGCAGATTCCTTCTGTACAACATCAGAAGGATTCGACCATACCTGACGACGCACTCCACCCAGCTGCTCGTCCAGGCTACGGTGACCTCTCGCCTTGATTACTGCAACTCTCTCCTTGCAAGCCTGCCAGCTTGTGCCATACAGCCACTTCAGATGATTCAGAATGCCGCTGCCCGACTCATCTACAACCTTCCCAAATTCTCCCACGTCACTCCTCTGCTGCGATCACTCCACTGGCTACCTGTCGCCGCCAGGATCCGGTTCAAAACCCTGACCCTTGCCTACACTGCTGCCAACAGGACAGCCCCCATCTACCTGCAGGACATGATTCGCTTCTACGTGCCTGCTCGACCACTCCGCTCTGCGGAAGCAGGGCGCCTAGTAACCCCTCCCACCCGCCCAAAGGGATCACAGAGCTTCTCCACCCTAGCTCCCCAGTGGTGGAACGAACTTCCCGTCCCTCTCCGAACCTCCCCCTCATTACCCATCTTCCGCCGTGGCCTGAAGACTCATCTCTTCAGACTATACCTAGATTAACCACCACCATGCTGTATATTTCACTCTTTAAAAAAAATAAAAGCGTCTGCGAAATAAATGTAATGTAATGTAATGCAAGTAGAGGTGATGAATGATGCAAAATGGAAATATCTGTCTTTTCATTAAAGGAATTCTTCTCAAGAATATATGATTGTATTGTTTTCTTCATAGCCAATTTATATGTTGAATAACTTGATGATATGGCAGTGAGTGGGGAAATGCAAAGTGGTGCGAAGGCATGTGAACTAAGCGTTACACTGACTATTGTGGTACTCAAAATATTTTCCCAAGGTTGGCAGGTCTGTATCTGTTTCAGTCGCATTATTCGTGCTTTCCCGAATGCAGTATTAGGATTCGGATACATCCCTAATAGCTAACTATCTACCAGTTCAAATGGAAATTTCTCTAGCTAGCTAGCTTGCTATTATACATACAACTAGGTGGATTAAGGTGAAGGCTATTCAGGGATGTTTAATCAAACGTTAACTTTCCTAAGACAAGATATGCTACCTAGGCTATGTTGTTAACTAACTCGCTAACGTTAGCTACCAACATAGCCTAGCTTGCATATCTTGTTTTAGGAAAGTTAACGTTTGATTAAACATCCCTAAATAGCCTTGAAATCTTAAATCCACCTAGCTGTATGTATAATAGCAAGCTAGCTAGCTAGAGAAATTTCCATTTTAATGGGGGGAATCTAGCTAATGTGTTAGATTTAAATGATAGCTAGCTCCAGAAGGATATGTCCTTTCTTGCGACATTACTTTTTTGCTGCTTTTTCCATCGACGCAGAGGAGAGGACTGTAACCATAGACCATATAAAAATAGACTGTAACCTGACTGTAACCTAAAGTTAGTCTGACTGACTGTGCTTGCAGCAAAATGCAGTTAACATCCGTTACAGTGCACATGAACGTAACACCAGCTCTGACAGAGGCAGTGGGAATTGATTAAACCAGTAGTATTAGCTAGCCAGCCCGTTAACATAATATTGTGTTTTTGTATGATTGCCATTGACATAATATAATATATCCAAAAAAAAAGAAAACATTTCAAGCTCTCTTGTGGGACATTTCAAGCGCTCTTGGGGGCCCTCTGGTGGCCACGGGGGCCCTAAGCAGGCGCTTAGTTCGCTTATGCGTTGGGCCGGCCCTGTTGTTCAGCAACTGAATAACCAGCTCTTTGATGTGACATTTAATCATTCACAACTCCGAAAGTTTGTTCAAATTAAACAATTTCAACCACAGAGATTTAGTAACAAACTCCGTCTTTCGAGGAAAAATAATAAAGTAAAATAAATACAAAACGAAAATATCAAGCAGGCATATAATAGTTATGTGGTTGTCAAATGAAAATGTGAAAATGTAGACCTGTGTCAGGGCAAGAGGAGAGAATAAAATTGGCGTTTTTAGCAGAGATTATTAGAACCAACGGATCTGGGATCTTGGGGAGGTTTCTGGAATCTCTTACTTTTGAGTTAACAACAGCTCTGGCAATGGGAAAAAAGTAAAAGGGAATTAAAAACTCTAAACCAGTTCCTTGCGCTGTTATCTGTCTTCTTAGGTTAAGTTCATCCCTCAAGAAACGGTAGAATATCAAGAGTTCCTTAATCCAGAGGAAGTGAAACGTAGTACTCTCCCAGGGTAAATCAACAGAAAAAACCAGAGAATACAATAGGATACAATTTTTACTTTTTCGTCTCCAGTTCTTTTGTTTTATTATACACCCCCCACCCATGACATAATGGACAATATTTTCTATCTGGGCAATCATAAAAATATTCTTTCATCACAAAAATTGTATTCCGTCATAGCAACAAGATAAACCGAACAATAGCCCTAAGATATGCTAGTACAGCAGTGAAAACGCTGCTCACTGAATAACAAAAAAAGGGCTTTGTGAAACCTGGGTCTTCCTTATATTTTGTCCTGTTGAGTTTTGACTTACATTTGTTTCTAAATTCTGGAGGTCTGCCGTTGAGGAGGAGTTGGTGTGCCACTTGGTTTGCTGTGACATTGATGTGTTGATCTGTTTTCTTTGGGTCATTGCCAAGCTTGCACATGAGAACCCAAGCTTTTTTACTGTTCTTTGACATGTCAGTAGTTTCGATGACTTTAATCCAGGCATTCTGGTGCTCACTGGAGATTTTGGCCATGAACTGTTCGCCTTTAGATATGGTTTCCTCTGCAAAGGGATCTCTTTCAAACATGATGGAGTATTCCTTGTAGAGGGCAGCGCTGTCATCAGATAGCCCTGGAATGTAGTTGGTGCGGCAGCCACATGGAACTGTTCTCCTGGCAGTGCTGTTCACTAGTTTTTGGAACAAGTTGTAGTTTTCTGGGAGGGGGTCGATATTCTGTATGTTCTTATCGATGTCCCCTGAAAAACTCTCCCAGTTGGCTTTCTTATAGTTGAAGCACCTCTTGAACTAAGGCCCAAGCTATTGGTGTTACAACTGCTTGGACCTTAATCCCAATAGGATGTTGTTGGGTGTTGGGGACTAGTTCCAAGACTGTTTTGTTACAGACGTCTGCGATGTTGGTACTAGCAAAAATCAAGTCAGGATTGTAGCCACGTTTCCAACGGGCACTATTGAAAGAAGAGGGTAACTTTGGGTTATGGATGAGACTGAGCTGGTTTGAGTCCATCCACTCCTCAACCGCTTCTCCATCATTGTTCGTTTCTTTGTATCCCCACTGAGTACTATGATTATTAAGGTCTCCGATGACGATTTGGCACTTGCTGTCTGCATTTGGAGGAGGAGTAAAGCTGAGAGGTGTGCCTGGTGGCTTACAGACAGATGTGACTATTATACCACTGAGATCCACTGACAAGATTTCAAAGTTATCTTCCTCAGACACACAAAATCATTGTTAACGTTTCGTCGGGTGCAGTGTCTTTTACTGCTACCACAGAGTGAATGTGTGAAAGTGAAAGCGATGATGAGAAAACTTTTGGTTACGCTGAGCTATAAAACGCAATTCCAAAAGCAAAATTAGACATATTATACATCGTTAGAAAGCTTATACTGTCACCTGCTGTATAAATGAATTGTCAAAGAAGCTAGTCTGTACTAAAAAGGGCAACAACACCATAAACAACACATGTATTACACACAGCTATTTTGGAAGGTACCCAGGCGTCACAAATGTGCGTATATTTCACAAATGGATTTTTCAAGACAATATATGACCACTCGGTCTCAAAAGAGACATCTCTATGCGTAAAACCAATGGTAAGGTTGTATATTTATTCAGTATTTAGTCTCAGATATTGACTGTATACAATTTTTGTGATGAAAGAATATTTTTATGATTGCCCAGATAGAAAATATTGTCCATTATGTCATGGGTGGGGGGTGTAGTTGCAGATGAGACTGCAGGGAGATAATGGTGATAATGGTGGTGATGCGAAACTCCGTATTCGGCATGGTTGTCGTGTATTAATTGTCGTCTACTAATGAAACTAAAACAAAGCGTTTTTGTTTTCAACTCATACTTTGGTTGCAGGTGCAATGAATGTCTGAGTTGAATAATCTAGGCACGGCGGCGTGTCGACCAGTAGGGGGTTTGCGCTAAGTGGCTAAAGGAAAACGGTGTGAAATTTGCACTTCTCTCAAAAACTTAAAACACGAGTTTCCCTTTCTTGTTTGACTGTGATTGTGACGTTGACAAAAGGGGAAAAGATTACATTTCTGACAGTCTGTATCTTGCACAGAGAAGATATTAAGCAAATATGCAGGTGCTTTCATTTTCTCATAGGGATTTCAAAACATAAGCCTTTTTGGAAAAGAGAAGCAAGGTGTGATCAATTGAAAGTGTGGATTTGCTCAATGTTAATTAAAAGATGCTTATGTTTAGGCCTACAATGTGGTTGTGTCAGAATCCAGCAGTTCGTATTTTAGAATGTGTTTTTAATTCAATAAATCCAATTTTCCTAACATTCAGATGGCTCATCTGGTGTGATTCAAATAACACAGAACCTTATGATTTTTTTGATCTCTTCAAGGCTCCAGAGTGCAACCATTTTCATTGGTCACACCGGTGCGCCTGACATTTAGCAGGCCTGTCTCTGTATGTGTATGTGTGTAGCGCAGAGACTGGTGTAGCATTATTTTTTTTACCCACCCGCATTCTGCGAAAACCCGCCCCTACTCTGCCTCTGATTGGCTCTGACCCTGATATTCTTCTTCGCTGAATGCGGGTGGGGGAAAAAATAAGGCATGTGTGTATTAGTGATGCGCTGATTGCAGTTATATCCGCGGGCACCGCAGTTAATTCGCGGAGTGGGCGGGCCGAGTCATAAAAATTAACATTCTGATTAATAGCGGATTGGTTGCGGGTGGGTGAAATAATACATCATTAATGAGGAAAATATTAATTACATTCTCTAAAATGTGAACACATTTTAAGTTTCATTTTTCATCAGGCACGAATTAGCAGACTCTCATTGCTTCAATTGCGGTGTCCATTTGTCTTAAGCAGTAATGGAGGCGATAAAGATCCGAGAAAAAAATTAAAAAAGGAGAATTAAAAACAAAAAAAAGGAAGGGCAGAAAAGTTCCGTGTGGGAGCGATTTAGTGGTAAATGGTAAATGGACCGTAATTATGTAGTGCTTTTATCCAAAGCACTTTACAATCAATGTCTCTCATTCACCCATTCACACATACCAACGGCGAAAGGCTGCCATGCAAGGTACCAGTCAGCTCATTGGGAGCAATTACGGGTTAGGTGTCTTGCTCAGGGACACTTCAACAGGCCCCAGGGTGGGGGATCGAACCGGCAACCCTCCGACTGCCAGACAACCGCTCTTACCTCCTGAGCTATGTCGCCCCCTAGTGAAATACTTAACCATGACGAGTCAAGTGCTGGGTATGTCATATGCAAAAGCTGCAAAATAATGAGAAATAAAGGTAATGTGTGATCGGGTGCGGGTCTCTAAATCGGAGAAAATAATTCGTTCGGGTGGGTGGCGGGTGAATGGTTTATGTGTACGTGCGGATTTGGATGGCGTCAGAGCCAATCACTAGTGTGTAGCCTATGTGTGAAACCACGCCCTGTACTCCTCCGGGAGCAGCGCACACTTTTGTTTGAGTTATTTGAGTTTGATTTATTTATTTAAAGTTTTGTTTGTCAAGCACTTTAAACATCAGCACTTTTTAAGTTTATTTTTTAAACAATTGAGGTTATTGCGATTTCTTGTTTGTGCTGTGATTTAAAAAAAAAAAAAAAGCATTTAACCGCACCTTTATTCCTGTTTACAATCATTTACATAATGTGTTAAGAAATTACGTGTTATGTGTATGGGAACTGACAAAAAAGGTAACGCTTAAAATGTATTATTGCGGCGCCAAAAGGCACGGTGAAAAATTTTGGGTGCACCTAAATTGTGTTCTGGTGCACCTAAATGAAAAGGTTAGGTGCACCAGTGCAACCAATGCAGAAAGTTAGTCTGGAGCCCTGGATCTCGTAATTTTCATTTCAACAAAAACATGTTTACAAATACACAAAAATGCTAGGTTAATGTATATAAAGCACTGCCTAAGTCATTAGTGAAAACTAGCTAAATGTAGGCCTGCCGTTAAAAGTATTTATATCAAAATGAGGCTCATGGGCTATCTAAGCTCACACAATTTAAACCAGTTTTTTCTAAAGCAATGATGCCCAGTATTTCCTAAACGATTCTAATGATTTCCTAATGATGTAACTTGGCCCTGTGATTTTTCATCTTACCAGCTGAAGAGAATGTGGTCATTCAAAGTGTATGTGGCACATGAAAGTGTGAAATGGCAATCATTTGCAGTGGAAATAATCAGAAATTCAGCTGTCTTACACTTAAAAATAGGAAAAACAGACTACACTATAAGTTTGAACAATTGTCTGCATCCAGTGCTTTGGGTATATGAAAAGCACAGCAAGAATAAAACGCATTACTATGGGTTTCCTATTATGGGTACTCATTACTATGGGAACCCTATAGTTTTTGTTAAGATTTTTAGGGGTTCAAGCAGCACAGCTGCTGAAGCTCTATTGTTTTTGTTCAGATTTTTATTATTATTAGGGGTCCTAGTTACAATTAAGCATATCAAAATGCTTTATAAACACAAAAAGTGGATCTCAGCAGAGAAAACAGAAAATGGACCTGGAGAGAAAGGTAGGCAAGTAGTCAGAGTTGGATGGCTTTTTAAAAAAGCAAAAGCCAAACCTGCAATTCAGCCGTGTCAAAAAGTCTGTCTCACAACAGGTATATCAACAATCTTCCTTGCTCAGCTGCTGTAATTCAGGCCATGTTTTAAAACTTTGTTAGCACACCCTTCAGTCTAACTTGTGAAAATGCGTATTGTACATCATCCAGTAACCTTTGGTTACTGTGGTTGTTATGACATTACCTGTCACAGTAGCAACAGCACAGCCCTGTTTAAACAAATTAATCATTTTAAATTAAAATTAATCTAGACCTACTTGAGGAGCAGCATTGGACAGGCAAGACTAAATGGACTGGCTTTAGGCTACTTCCTCCCAAGAGCATCAGAGCTTGGGAGCTGAAATTGTAGGAACTTGATGATAATTTTGGATTTGAAGGCTTGTTGGATGCCCGTCAAATGGGTGAGAAGCTAAACCTTGTGAAGTACTGTAAAATTTCAGATAAGAATAACTATAATCCATATGCGTCCCCCCCCCCACAATCACAGCAGTTGAAATCCAGGACTGGTTTAAGCGATAGCTTTTTAACCAATTGACGTAGGTAGACAGGGCTAGCGTCACTAGATTCCTCTCCTCGTGACAAATAAAAAGGTCTGTTCTACCATCTGTTCCATCGGGTTAGACTTTTTGCTATTTTGACATTTCTGAAATACGCTTAAGAACATTTAGACTCTCATTGTGAGCAGTGGCAGATTCACAACTGTTAAGAAGTCCACATATTTTCTTAACACAGCACTCCCCCTTGAGGCTATTTTTGGCCAGGCATGTAATTTGTCTTGGAAGGCTTTGGCAATTACAAAAAGCTTGCCATATCATTCATTGAGCAGGTCCTATGCTGCGTAATGTGAATCTTCTGAATCAATCAGAAAATGGCCTTCTAAGGCCTCTTTAGCTGCTCCTCCAACATATTTCTGAAGAAAGAAGATTTTCTCTGTAGTTGGAATATTTTCCTCTCAATTAGTGTCTGAAATGACAACTTCCAACGACGACTTCCAATGATTAAACTTGAGTGGATCCCCACTAAAGATTGTAGGCTCTGGAATGGGTAGCCTATTTGCTGATATAGCCTCAGCCAAAACTTTCACAAGCTTTCCCGTGTCATCTTGAAGCACACTTCTTGGAGCCACGTCTCTTAGTGGTTGTGTGTGCTGATACACAGTGTTCACCTGATTAATTGCTTGCATAACTGTAGGCAGTTCAGAGTACTGTGGTATAAGTCCTTGGTCTTGATAGAACTCATTTTTATCATAGAGTTGAAGCTTTGCTCTGGCTGCATTCAGCCTTTCAGCTCCTCCAAACACTCAAGCTCTCTTTTCAAGTCTTCTACAGACTTTTTTTTGCAGCATTCTCTTTTTGCTGTTTCTTTAAGAGAGCAGCCTCTTGTCTGTCCTTTTCTGTCCTACGTTCAGTCTCTTCTCTTTCTCCTTGAAGACGGTGAGTTCATGCAGCTGCTTCTTGGTCTGCTATCTGCTAACCATCAGCTTATCCTCAGCAGTCTTTGCAGTTTCTCTTGGTGGCGCTCTTGCTCAGCCATAATCTTCAATACAGCCTGCGTAGCTGCATACTCAGCAGCAGCTTCTTGTCTTTTGACTGAGGATACATTAGAGTGAATGGAATTAGCCTTAGAGCAATTAGAGGCTGGAGGTGTAACACTGGAAATGAAGATGTGAATACAGAGCTGGCATCTGCCTAAATCATGCTCCTCCTTTGTTCCTTGAATTTGAGACTGAGCATTCTGTAGAACAATCCTGGTGACTGATATACAGTTGTCCAGCGTGTCGTGAATAATGTTCATCATAAACAATATTCAGTTTAGACAATTCCTTTTGAATAGTGCTGATGTGTTCGTGTAGGGTGTTACTGGGATCCTGTCTTATTACAGATTTTTAGCCACCTTAGTTAGAGCTTTCCAACGTTCATAAATACTGTCAAAGCGAAGGAGTTGCCCTTTCATTTTTTCTTTCTGAAATTCCTTTCCATTTTTTGTTAATGTGTGGGCTTGTGTTGCCTTTAAGGCATTTGTTTAACTTTCTCAAATTTCAACTTTAAATAATTTGTTGGCACCTATTTCTAGTTGAAAATTAGAAATTGACAATTACTTTAGTTTAACAAACTAGTTTGCAAAATTGATATTATGTGTCCGTACGCGTCATGTGATGATGTCACTTCCTGTTTAGCCACTTCGGAGCTCTGCAGAAAAACAAGACAGACATGCTGTGCATGCTCTGAATGTAATACACTCCATCCACTAGGAGGCATCATAGAGGCAATACAGTGAGTTGATTTATTTGACATTAGACATGTTAAAGATCATATATTAGTATTTTGTTAAAAATGATGTTTGATAAGTTATTTAAAAAACGGTTTTGTTTGTGTACAAGCTAACAGCAATGCTAGTAGCCAGAGTAACTGCTACCTACAGTGCAAAACAGCAATGTATATTCATATTTACAGCTATGTACAATGTAATGTTTAGTTAAGAACACAGACACCGAATATTGTTGTATTGTTTTTATTTACAGTTTTCACCAGCTTGTTAATGAGGAAGTGTGACAGTAAATGGTCAACCTTACTATGACTGTCTTCATTGGCTACGGTTTAAACTTGGTGTTTAGTCAGAGTTTCAACACACTGCACGAGAACACTACAGGGCTCTTTCACCTCTACGAGGCTCTTCTGACTGTACTGCTTGTTGTACAACGCTAGACTCATCAGTCTGCTCTGGCTCTGCCACTTGTTCTATGGAAGCTACTACACACTGAGTCTCTTTACATGTGTGTGACATTTTAAATTTGGAAATTACCTGTACACAATTAAGTTGTCCCACATAAGCAGTGTAGTCAACAACAAACACTTTCACAAAAATACTCAAGTGAATAGGCTAAACTAAATTAGGTCACTGTCTTTCAAGATCAACCTTTTAAAAGAAAGTAAGCAATATAAAGGCTTGAAAATATTACAGTCAATTACAAAGGTCCTTATGGCAACACTTCAATGAACTTGCATAGAAAAATATTGAACCATGAATAGAAACCTTCCCTCCAATGTCAGCTTACTTAAATGTACACAAAAGATTTCCTTCTTTTCCAAAGTAAATCAATTACCTTTCTTCAATTAAATAATGAATGATCAATATAAACCAAGTACCAATAAATCAATTACATCAATGCCCCTTCATATCTTAAAACACTGATTAGGCTACACACAGTCCCTTTTAGTTTTTCAATCCTTGTGTCACCCTTCAGAACACAAACTTTAGTTTCTGACTTATGGACGTCTTCATGAAAAAACTGATGAACTTGAGTGTCTTTAACGCTGTGGCTTATCTGTATTTCCCGTCTTGACGAGCTGTTGGGCACAAGCAGGTTAGGGAAAGTTCACGCAGGTCCGAGTTCAACTGTCACTCCCTCCAGGAAATATACGACACCATGGTTCTTCTGTTACTGATGGATTTATTCATCGTAAGTGCACTTCAGTCACCATCACCATCATCAAATCCACCGTTGAACTTTAAATACATGACAATGTACAGAATAAGCACTGTTACGGCCACAACAAAAAACATTTGGCTCAACCTTGTGACCAGCAACATATAAAGAGGATGCCACACCCGAGGATTAGTTTCAAAGCAAAAAGACTTTATTAACAAACAGTTGTCATTAATTAACCAAAACTACGGGAGTCTGGAGGCCTGGCCAAACAGAACAAAAGAATGGGGAAGTCTGGGCCAACCACACAATGGGCCGTCGAACCCAGAACCTCCCCCCCATAAACTACCAAAAACAGTGCATTATTAAACTGACAAATAAAGCCACGAAAACTGACCTACCAGACCTCCATCCTCAAAAAGAAATAAACACAAAGGAGCAAAAGAAACAAAACACTAAGATGGTCAGGAAGGCCGTTTCATCTGGGAGATAGGGAGCTCCTCCTCCTCCAGCCCCCCTTATATAAGGGGCAGGGCCACCTGCTAATCACCAGATCAGGAGCACCTGAGAGAAAGAGGAGAGAGAAGAACACAAAAGGGGGAGGAGCGCGTAACACCCCCACCCTCAGTTAGTGATTATTCTTTTCTTTTTTTTTCTCACATAAAAAAAAAAACAATCACAAACAATGCAAGGTTATTACAAGCGTGACAACGCATCCGCCAAAACATTATCCCTGCCACAGATACGTTTTACATTAACATTGAAGGCTTGCATAAAAATACTCCAACGCATCAATCTTTGGTTATTATTACGCATCCTCTGCAAAAATGTAAGAGGGTTGTGATCCGTATAAACCGTAACGGGAACATTAGTGACCCTACGTACACCTCAAAATGGTTCAAAGCCAGAACCATAGCAAGGGAATCTTTTTCAATGGTAGGGTAAATGCGCTGGTGACGATTGAACTTTTTGGAGAAGTAGGACACGGGATGTTCTACTCCATTAGCCCCATCCTGAAGCAGAACAGCTCCTGCCCCAAGTCACTCATCAACTGCCAGTTTGAATGGCTGATCAAAGTCAGGCGCAGCAAGCACAGGAACATTAGTCAGCAGGGCTTTAATCTGCTGAAAAGCATGTTGACAATTTTCAGACCACACGAACCAAACTTTTGGACTTAACAGATCAGTTAACGGTGCAGCAACGGCAGAAAAGTTTTTACAAAACCCCCTGTAATAGCCAGCCATCCCAAGAAAACAGTGCAGGTCTCGTCTGGGACCAGGAACAGGGAATGCCACGATCGCCTCCACCTTGGAATGGACCGGAAGCATTTCACCTCGGCCCACCACTTTTCCCAGATAGACCATGGTTGCTTGACCAAATGAAGTGTCAGGTTTGTTTTGCTTAATCACTCAAACACCTCCCCTATCTGATGGATGTGACTTTGCCAGGAATCAGAATATATTACCAAGTCATCTAAATAGGCTTCACACCCAGAGAGATCAGACAATACAATATTAACCAGCCTGAATTGTAGCAGGCGCATTGCGCATCCCAAAGGCCATCACTGTATACTGTAGGAAGTCATCAGGTGTTACAAAGGCGGAAATCTCCTTAGCACGGTCAGTTAATGGGACTTGCCAGTACCCTTTAAGCAAATCAAGTTTGATTCAAATTCAGATTCAGACAACTTTATTGATCCCAAGAAGGGCAATTCATTTTCAGCTTACCCAGTCCATACACACAACTCCAAAACTCACAGACAAGGTAGTTATATGTCAGAGGCAACAGATTAACATAAGTTTGGTTTGGTTACATAGGAGTGTAATGGCCGCCTCAAAAACCATGACAGATAATGGGAGGTGACACAAGAAGTTACAGGAAAAAGAAACATTCATTTATTTTAAACAACTAAATATACATTGGTAAAAAGAAAACAAAGATAAAGCTGGAGAGTGTGGAGAGCAGAGTTTCCCCTTTCTCTCTCATCATGGAACAAGTGGGGTGTGCTCTTATAGTACAGGGAACACCGGGCTCAGGTGTTCCCAATAAACAACGACCCGACCACACCTACTGGGCATCTGCAACACAGAACACAAAGACAAAGATAAGCAGCCAGCCCAACGGCCAAAAGAGGTGGGGTCGTACCACCCCCCACGACGAATCAATTTAAACAAATTCTGAAAACAAAATATACAACCTGCAGGCAACACTCTCCCTCAACCTCAGCACCAGGATCCTGCTTGTACACTACATAAGGAAGAGGAGAGATTAATACAACACAGGTTGCATTACATCACAGGGGTGCATGACAGCGCGTCCGCTACCACATTATCTGACCCCTTAGTGTGGCGTATGTCCAAACAATAAGACTGTAACATCAGAAACCACCTAATTAATCTTTGATTAGGGAATTTCAAAGAGTTCAAAAATGTTTGTGGGTTGTGGTCAGTAAAGACAACAACCGGCACTCCTGAACCCACATACACATCAAAATGACAAATCCCAGACTAAAGCCAAAGTCTCCTTTTCAATCACCGAGTAGTTAAGCTGATGTTTGTAAAATTTCTTAGAAAAGAAACTTACAGGCTTATCCACCCCCTGATTGTCAGACTGCATCAATACTGCACCTGCCCCCACGTGACTGGCATCCACCTGCAGATTGAACGGCTTCTCCACACAGGGAGCGTCCAGCACTGGAGCACTACACAAAAGGGCCTTGACGTTCTGGAAAGCCTGCTGACAAACAGGGGACCACGCATATTTAACATTTGCCTTTAACAAATCAGTAAGGGGAGCAACAACAGAGGAAAAGTTCCTACAGAAACAGCGGTAATATCCTACCATCCCCAAGACCCACATTAACTCCTTTTTTGTCGTTGGCGAAGGAAACTGCTCTACAGCCAGCACCTTTACTGGCACTGGCCGCACTTGGCCCTAGCCCACAACATGTCCAAGGTACATTACAGTTGCACGAGCAAAATCACATTTTGCCAGATTAACTGTCAGTCGTGCAGTAGCCAAACATTCACACAGTAAGCAAATGCGCAAAACATGACTGTCCCAACTGTCACTGTAGACAACCACGTCATCCAAATAAACAGCACAACCTTCCAAATCCCCAACCACCGTATTCATCAATTGTTGCAAGGTTGCTGGTGCGTTCCGCAAGCCAAAAGGCATCACCTTATATGAATATAGGCCAGATGGAGTTATAAATGCAGAAATCTCTTGCACCCCATTGGACAACGGTACCTGCCAATATCCCTTAAGCAGACAAAATTTACTCACAAACTTCGCAGATCCAACCTGATCGATGCAATCATCCATCCGCAGAAGTGGAAATGCATCCGGCTTGGTGACACTATTGACCTTACGAAAATCAGAGCAAAATCTGGGGATGTAATCAGACTTAGGGACAAGCAGACATGGGGAGGACCAGCTAGAAGATGATGGTTCAGCAATATTGTGTTCAAGCATATACTTGACCTCTGTGTCTAAATACTTGCGCTTATCAGCAGACACACGGTAAAGGTCACGCTGTTTGGTCAGTTTTGCATCCCCCACCTCTATGTCATGCTCTACAAGGTTGGTTTGTGAAGGTGTGTCACCAAACGCAACTGCCAATTAGCTCAGCCAACTCAATACACTTTGACTCTTGCAAATGGCATAACAAATTATCCAAGTTGTTAAGAGCTTCAGTGTTCTTTAGCCTAATACACAACAATGCATGATCAAAAATGCAAGACTCTCCCATCTCTGTCACTGCCACTGACTAAGAGGGGGAGCCCACCACAGTGTTTGCAAGCGCAACAGGCTGGACACATTCTGAACTATGTACATTTGCCACACCTGGCTCAACTGCATGAGAGTAGTACGGCTTTAACAGGTAACATTTCTTCCTCCGCTCTGAAGTAGAAATCAAGTAGTTCTCCTGAGGTCTGCTTTACCACTGTGTGAGGACCTGTGAACCTGGCCTGAAAAGGTGACCCAACAATTGGCAAAAGAGCCAGCACTTGATCGCCAGGACTGAATTGGCGCCGCTCAGCCCGTCAATTATAAATACACTTCATTTTCTCTTGTGCTGTAGCCAACTTCTGCCTTGCCAATTCCCCTGCAACATATAACCTATTCCTGAACCCATTTACATAGTTAATCAGGTTTTTTGGAGGATCACTGCTCTTAAAATTGTCCCTCAACACTGCCAGAGGGCCACGTACAGAATGCGCAAACACCAAGTCATTGGGGCTAAATCTGGTGCTCTCCTGGGTCACCTCTCTGGCTGCCAACATTAACCACGGCAATCCTTCCTCCCAATCCCTGCCCAACTCTGTGCAAAATGTGCGCAGCAGTGTTTGATGAAAACGCTCCAGTGCCCCCTGACTTTGTGCGTGATAGGCTGATGACTGGGAGTAAAGCGATGTACAAAAAGTGCATTTCATGGTCATAGTGTCACCTCGTCTCCTATCTTCTTCCGGGTAAAGACCATGACTTGAGTCTTCTCTATTGAAAACCTAAAACCTAAAACCCCAGCGAACGGACCATTCCTGCACTACATCAATTGCTTTTTGCAACTTTCCCACAATGTGGCATATATTCCTTCCTCTCTTCCATAATGCCCCATCATCAGCAAAAAGAGATCTGCAAATATCAGCATCTACCTTAGAATATATGTCATGAATCATAATTAAGAATAGCAATGGGCTAATCACACTCCCCTGGGGTGTGCCATTTTCAACCATATAATTTACAGATAAGCTGTTGCCTACCCTCACTTGAACAGACCTCTCAAAAAGGAAATCCATTGGAACATCCTGCCCACAATACCCAGCTTGTCCAACTTGATTAACATTCCGTCTTTCCACATCATGTCATACGCCTTCTCTACATCAAAAAAGGCTGCCACTACTGATTCCCGATTAGTCTGGGCCTTCCTCAGCTCAGATTCAAGATACAGTACAGGGTCCATTGTTCCCCTCCCTTTTCGAAAACCACTTTGATGCTGGGACAAAAGTTCTTTTGTTTCCAGATGATATGTCAACCTGTCAACTATCATTCTCTCCATAAGTTTCCTCAAGTGCAATGTTAGAACTATTGGTCTGTAATTACCTGGTACTGTAGGATCTTTCCCTGGCTTTCTTATTGGGATTATCACTGCCTGCTTCCATGCTTGAGGCAGCTTCCCCTCCTACCATACTTTATTATATAGTTCCAGCACCACTTCCAGTGGTGCATCACTAAGGTGCGCCAGCATAGTATAACACACCCCATCCTTCCCAGGCAATGTTAACCCAGTTTTGTTTATGGCACGTTTTAGTTCTGCTATGGTAAAAGGCACATTCAAAACCTCCTCCCTCTCTTGCCTGTCTTCAACAATGCCCTGATAGTCTGCCACTGTCCTATCCCTCCCTCTCAGTCCTTCTGCTGTCAGGTTGCTAGAGCTATGCACTTTCACCAACACCCGGGCCAGCAAACTTGCCTTTTCCTCATCTTTAACAGCCCTGATATCTCCATCACTCAGCACCGGGTAGCCCCATTCCCTTCTCACCCCGTTCATTCTCTTTATCATCCCCCAGACCTCCCCCACCAGGGTACTCCTTCCTATTGTCTCACAAAACCCCCTCCAATAAGTCTTTTTTGCACTTTTTATAGTTTTCCGAACCACCGTCTGCGCTCTCTTATAATCAAGTAAGTGCTGAAAGTTGTGAATTCTTTTCAACTTCCTGAATGCCTTATTCCTACTTTTTATTGCCCCTGTATACCCCTCCATCCACCAAGAAACCAGCTTTCTTTTCTTCCCTCCACGCTTCCTCAGAATGCACTGCACTGCCACCTCCACTAACACTGCCATGATCTTATCATTAAGAGAATTACCCTCTTGATTCAAGTCTAGCTGGCTTAACTGTTGTTCACTCAGTTCCGTAAACTTATCCCACTCTGCCTTCCCAAAAACCCACCTTTCCAATCCTTCCTCCCCCACTCCCTCTATTTCCTGACCTATCTTGATGAAGATCGGGTAGTGATCACTTCCCACTGAGCATTCTTTCCACACTTCCCAAGAGGATATTCCTGCTAATGACTGGGACACCAGAGTGAGGTCTAATATTTGTGTTCCCCTGCAATCATTCAAACACACTAGATTGCCTGCATCCATCAGGTCTTCAACCACTGCCCCATTCACATCATTCCGATCCCCCCATAGTGTACTGTGCGCGTTGAAGTCACCACACCATATTACCCTTCTCCCCACCTGTCCTTCCACCCCCTCCAGCAATTCCAAGTCCAAATGCTGACATGGGTTGTAAACGTTTATAACTATTAGACTCACCCCACCTACCCACACCTCTACTACTACGCATTCCAATTCCCTACCCTTCGCTATCTCCGTATATGGCAGTCCTTGTTTAACAAACGTAGTACACCCTCCCTCATTTCCCTTCTGTCTGTCCCTTCGAACCCCTTCATATCCACAAATTGTAAACTCTAGAGATGGTTTAAGCCATCTCCTGTATACATATTACATCAGGTTTCAATTCCATTTATGCAATAAATCCTTTAAACTCCTGCCCATTCGCAATCAGACTCCTAGCATTCCATTGTAGAACAATTATCAAAGTGATAGAGGTTTGCGAACATGCTCTTACACTTGACTGTTTTAACTGCTCTTGAACAATCTCCCATGCCAGTCCTGTAACATCCAACTACTTAACAGCACTATTAACAATGATCCTGATCTTGTCCGTCCTATGCTCTGCCTGTGACATACAATTAATAACTTCTACTATGAAAAGCACAAATTTTTCTTTACTTACTAGCAATGTGTCCTCTGTTATTCTATCTTTTCCCCCTTGCGCCACCTCTCTCCCTACTGGATTATTAACGTTACTTGTTCTCTCCGTTCCTCCTCCCTCTCCCCGACTTTCTCCCCTTACCATCTGTATTGCCTCTGCATACGATACCCTTTTCTCCACCTTCACTTGCTGTACCTTCACAGCGTTCTTCCTTTCTGCACATCCCCCATATGCCACACTGTGAGCTCCTCCACAGTTACAGCACTTAACTTCTGCACCTTTTTCACATTTTCCATATTCATGGCCACCTCCACACCTGCCGCACCTCAGGTTTCCCCGGCATACAGCAGCAATATGCCCATACCTCTGACATTTATAGCATCGCAAAGGGGGGGGACACAGGGTCTTACATTGTACCTCATATAACCTATTGTCACTTTGTCAGGCAAACTATCTCCTTGAAAATCTAAACGGACGGACAGACTATCAATTTTCTTCCCTTCCCTTGTTACTAACAATCTCTTAGCCCCCGTTACTACCCCTCCTCTCACGTTAGCCATTAGCTCATCCAGGTTTTCACCAACCAGTATACCCGATATCACTCCCCTGATGAAGTATCCACCCCCGGTTTCATTTCGACATCTTAACACTTCTCTCTTGCCTATGCGTTGTGCTTTCATTGCCTTTTCCATCTGTAATTTGTCTTTACATTTGATCATCAGACTCCCATCCCGCAACACCTTAGCCATTTCAATATCTCCTATCGCCGCCTTCAATCCATTAGTCAAAGCTACCGGGCTTAAACTAGCGATATTGCTACCCGCTTTAAACGACATCACCATTTTAAATTCCTTCGTAAGTTTCCTTCGCACTACCCGATCACTGGGTCTACTACCGTCTTCATCGTCAATGCTATCAAAATCCATTTTTGAGCTGCTCGCACCTACCCTGTCTTTTCCACAACATCTCGATCCATTCATGCCCCGTCCTCGATTTACCTGAGCCCAATTTTCTGACTCCATCTCATCCTCCTCCCTTCCACTACTCCCCGCCATACCCGATTCACTCACTGCCCAGTTTATGCACAACGGCCAAAAATAAATAAATAAAATTTATTTTATTTTGGCTCCACTCCCTCGTTCAACACAGCCCAAGCAGGCTCAATTCAGAAATCTCCGCCCAAAAACCTAGCGAAGATCTGTAGAAAAGCCGAGAATATAAGCAGGAGAGGAAGCGTGCTGAATGCAGAGAACGTAGGTGAGTGGAATTATCCTAATTTAGGGATGGAGAGTCGACTCCAAAAGAGTCGATTCCCGATTCCATGACGTCGATTCTGAAATTTGATTCTAATAATAAACGGAATCGGAGTCGACTCCTGTTGAAATGTCGACTCCAAACCAGAGACTGTAAAAAATATGGACAAAGCTACTGTGACGTCACCCATTGACTCTCCGTGGGTCTCTAAAACACGTTTTGAAGCTCAATGGCGGGCGCGGCCATTTTCTCGATTTGGAGCCAAAACCATAGAGTTAAGCGGTCTTGTGATTTTTACAATTTGATTGACAGTCCGGTGCGGAAAAGCCCATCAACCTGAACGAACGATTGCAGAACGAACTTGAGGCTAGCTGACTGTCTGCCGTTATGTTTTACAATATATTATCTGATGTTTACGGAGTTTAATTTCTATCCATGACTGTACTGTGCCGTGTAATCACGTTATATGTATGACATTAAAAATACAATTAGGCTATGTTCAGTTATCTTGAATTTATGTTTCTCAGCAAAACGAATATGCTTAGCTAGCATATCAGTTTGCCAGTAAGCTAGGTAGGCTATCCGTGGTTAGCTCACGCATTAGCAATATGAACCACAGGGGAAGAACATTAACTACACTGATGGTCAATCAATCAGAGATGTGTAGGCTACTGGTGATTTGACTAGGCTAATTTTCGGATAACTGTCTGGTAGACCTGCTGTTAACCAAGCAAGTTATCGTCGTAGGTTTTCGCCACAGTCAGTTAATGAGCCAGTAACTGCTACTAGCTACTCCATCGCCGTTTGTGGTGTTCACTTGCTGGGTGACGCTAGCTGACCGATCGTTCGCAAATCACTTTCTACCGAATAAAAATTAACACTGTCAGCAGTGATTAACAAATCTACCAAGTATTTTAATAACTGATCTGCAGGCATGTAAATATGACAACGCACTTTGTACAGCAAGTTTTCCACCTGGTGCATGAAGACAAAAATAATGTAGCCTACATTGAATTTCTAATTATTATTAGGCTATTATTTTTTTCTTGTAAATCATCAAAACCAATGGAGAAAAGCCAATATACGCAAGGAGCCCCCAGGACCGATTCTGAGAACCACTGTCTTAAATGCCTAGCTTGTCGGTCTCTTAAATGCTAAAAACATGTTCCTTTCTAAATGCCAAGATGGTTAATTTCGTTAAATTCTGTGTGTGTGATTTCATCGTGTGTTGTATGTTATTCAGCAAATGAACCTTGAGACTCTTAATTTGCTTCGTGAAACTGAAAAAGTGTTTATCCCAAAATCGGGATTATAGTAGCTTTGTCACATGCGTGAAGCATGGCCCAGGTAGACACTTACGGAATGTACACGACTGACAAGCCGTCAAACACGTCTGACAGATTGAATGTTTGCCGGTTAAGCTTAGCTAGCTAGTAAAATGGCTTGGTAGCCGAAGTTGCGAACTGTTTTAGCATAGGCTACTACTGGACTACCAAATATAGCAAGCTGATTACGCTTTCTGCCAACTAATTATTTGGTTAAGTAGGCTACCGAAAAACTTAAGAGGAGGATTATTTTATGGTCGTCTAGTGCAGCTGTAAATAGCACACGCCATAATGAAATCACCACGAAATGGGATGCCTGCATTTTCAGACTTAGCACAGGCGGACCGTGGCCGGAGCCGCAATGTCAAGGCCAAGAGGCACCACCGCCCACCCCAGTGACCATAGACTGTAGCCCCTCCTGTAGCTCAGTCCTCCGCAGTAATCCGGAAGTGACGCAAGCTGTACCTCATTGGTCCAGAACAAATATTGGCACTGTGCCCAAATGACGCAATAAATCATAAAATCGACCCATGGACAGTCATAAGACGAATGAAATACACCTATTATGACTATTTGTTCTTGTGAGAAAAAAATATTGACTTTGTATTTTGATCGCATTTGTACCGTAGACTTACATGGAAACCGGATATGAAAACACCTATACTGGAGCCATCCGTAGTGGCGCTAGTGAGCAACCAGGAACTACAACACCAGGAAATGAGCTTCAAAAACGAAGTCTGGTTTTGGCCGCTTGCTCCAAACTCTGGAATGGAATAACCTTTTTAATTTAAACGAATTTGTAATGAATTAATTCTGATTAGCCCTATCTACACACTAACCAGTTGCCTTGGTCTGCTCCAACAATGGAAATTCAAGGCTCGCTCATTGGTTGAATGCCGCGATAGGTCACCGGCATAAACGCAAGCAATACATGAGAAGAAGACGACTACATTGCGACTGTATGTTCATTGTTAAGAGAAGATGTCAGCGGTTTTGCGGTATTTTTCTTTCACGGACGCAACCAAAAATAAAGTTAAATGTTTGCTTTGTAAAAAGCAACTAATGTACAATAAGGCAACGTCCCCGATGTGGAAGCATTTGGGATTTTTTCACGCAGCTGAAAAATCCGAATGCACAAAGGCAAACACTCAAGTTAACTTATTGGATAACTCAAAATATATAGCTAACAGGTAGCCAAACGCGTTGTTCGCATAGCTACTAAATTATCATTAAACAACACAAGTCCTTAATGTCATAAAGTCTCGTTATTCTTTGTTTTTGAGTGTGCGGTTCAAGAAATGCCAGCTACTGCTAGCTTTTACTCTGTGAGATAGTTAGCTAACTTTAGGGCTACCAGATTTAAAAATGTAAAAAACCGGACAAATGTGTTTGTAGTGTCGTGGTCTAGGAAAACGACAAAATTCTCTGAGTCCAATCGCCAATCTGTAGAAAACTACTTCACGAGGGAAAAGACAGCACAACAGCAAGCTCTTCAGAAAGGTTTAGACTTTATTTGCACCGGTGCATGTGCACAACAAAGCCGGAACAATTCCGCCGAATTGAACCTCAACTGTCAGTTTTACAATCCTTTTATACACAAAACGTACTCCACAAACTCCATAACCCCTTATACATTTACGTAAATCCCAGCCACCTGTTCTTCTTGGCACTACATGGTGTTATTCTAACCATCTCTTATCTGACCTGTTTGGCACCAGATGGACTTTCTTGGGTCAACCTGACCTTCTTGGCACCAAAATGACTTTCTTTGTTCTGTACTTTTCCAGTATGCATATAAGTCTCAGCCTTCTGTAACTTTTTCATTAAACATACAAGTTACATATGGGTCACTGTAAAATATTAGTTTTCTAGTTAGTGTTTATCTGTTCAGTGACTAGTTCTTTTCTGCTGAGTGAGCAAATATGTAAATATGATTTCTAAGTCTACTGCGTTCTCTTGCTCTTTTTCTACAGTTGATACTGTGGTTTCTTGCGTTTCCAAAAGCTTATCTACAACTACTGATAGTAAGATTTCTAAGGCTACTGTTTTGATTATATGAGTAGATGTTTATTTTATCATGACGCATAGTGAAGTCGTCACAGTCATAAAAGCTTATCTATAATTACTGATAGGGCTACTGTTTTGATTATATGACTTCATCATGACGCATAGTGAAGTCGTCACAATCATAAAAACTTATCTATAACTACTGATAGGGCTACTGTTTTGATTATATGAGTTTATCATGACGCATAGTGAAGTCGTCACAATCATAAAAACTTATCTATAACTACTGATAGGGCTACTGTTTTGATTATATGAGTTTATCATGACGCATAGTGAAGTCGGCACAATCATAAAGGCTTATCTATAACTACTGATAAGGAGATTTAGGAGGATACATCTGGCCCAACCTTGATGGGAACACCCTAACTTTAACATGTGACGTCATCACAATCATGGGGAGTCTCAAAATTTTCCTACAGTAGCAAACAGAATGACACCGCAGAGCCTGGAACCTCAGCCCAAGCAGCTCCAGTAGGTGAAGAAGACATGGTTGAAATCCCTGCTGCCAAAAAGCAAAAAATCCAGTCAGTTGTGACCCAGTCAAAACTGACGACATCTTTCTTTGCCAAGGCACCTTATTCATGTAAGTGTGTAGTAATAATAATAATGTGAATTTAGATTTTTACAGTGAGCATAACAATTGTATATAACACATGTGGGAAGAACGTGATTTAAGTCAGAGGGACCGCTAAATCTACTTTTTTGTTTAGTCTACACAGTGATTTAAGTAATTGTTATCTTTGACAGCTACCAGTGTACAAAAGAAAAAGCTTGACTCCAAATTGCTGAAAATGATTGTCAAAGACATGCAGCCATTTTCAGTAGTAGAAGATGATGGATTCAGAGAGTTTGTGATGGAGCTCTGTCAGTATGGAGGCATACTTAGCGCTAACAGTTCACTACATCACTTCAGATGGACACATGCAAACAAAACTATTGGATGTTAACAGGTAATCATGAGCATGCATTAGCATACTTACTCCTGGAATAATTTACATAAAGTCCCCTGAAGGTATTTTTTTTTTTTTTTTTTTGAGTGTTCCTGTGATGCTAGGGTATGCAACTTTGGAGAAATTAGCAAGAATGTGAAAATAAACAACAGTAAGAATCCACCCCCCTCTCTACCCCTTCTCGCTCTCGCACAGAGCTATCCTGATTAGTTGTTGATTCTGGCACCTGAATTTGACCTGTAACAGATTACCTACCCTAGCTGTAATAGACATGTTCATATATTTGTAAAGCACTTTGTAACTGCATAAGTGTTATAAAAATTAAGTTTATTATTATTATTTACTAAATCAATTTTGGTACTGATTCCCAGAGCGCCACACATTGGATGCCACAGCTGTCTGCATCGATTAAATACACCAGAGCTGGAAACTGAAAGGGAAGGTGCAGTGTGCTGTCACTGACAATGGAGCTAACATGGTGGCGGCCATTAGAAAGCTAAATATAAGACACATACCATGTTTTGCACATACTGTTAATCTAATCGTCAAGGACAGCCTAAGTGCAATCCCAGAATTGAAAGAAATGAGACAGAAAGTAAGAAAAATCGTAGGACATTTTAAGAGCAGTTGTACTGCAAAGGAGAAGCTTGCAGCTTTGCAGCTGGACATGAAACTGAAAGAGTTAAAACTAGTTCAAGAAGTTGAAACTAGATGGAATGCAACCTCTCTTATGATAGAGCGCTTTTTAGAAGTGAAGGAGCCCCTATCAGCTGCATTGTCATCCCTCAAAGGATGAGCCCTCCCAGTAATCTTCCAAAATGACTGGACTGACATGGAGGAGACAATAAAGGTAGGAGACATTGTACTAGTATTTTTTTTCAGTTTTTAAAAAAAATAGTCATTCTTATCTTGATAATCAACTTAATTTGTCCAAGACTAATGTAATCACAGGCAAAATGTCATCTCATGTAAACATTAAGGTCCTGAAGCCCTTCTTAAATGTCACAGAAGAGATGTCGGCTGAAAAAAATGTGACTGCATCCAAGGTGATTGTACTTATAAGGAACCTGCAAAGGTTTACCGCCACTGCCATTCAGAGAAATCCACCTGAAACCACTGGCCACAAACTTGCAGTTGCTCTCAATAAGTCTCTTATGAAGAGATGTGGATCATACGAGCAAACACGGTAGGAGTTGTAAAGCAATACAGTACTTGGATATATTAACAAATTATGTCAATTATACAAACTAAATTACTGTATTTGTTTCCTATGCTTTTTAGTTTTCTTGGTATTGCAACTCTTCTCGACCCACGTTTCAAGAAACTGGCGTTTGGTAATGAGAATAATGCAGAGGAGGCCGTGAAATCTCTCAGCTGAAATCGCAGTGTTGGTCAGAGAGGGAGGTGCTCAGACTATGAATGTAGGGGCAGGTGTTGTTGAGCCAGAAGAAGACAACATCTGGAAAGAGTCTGATGTACGGGTAAGTTTGTGAGCCATGTCTACAACGTACAATGAAATTCTTACTTGCATGTCTCCCACAGAAAAAAAAAACATGAGAAACAATAACAATTACAGTAGGCAGCATACAATTAAAGTGCACAGTAAAATGACAGGTAACTATTGCAGTTTGTGTAATTGTATTAAAGTGCATAATGATCCTTATTGCATTTATTGTTCTGCACCATCTGCCAGATAGGAGAATTAAGAAATATGCGTTTGCAGTGACTGGTGTCCTTTATGATGTGGGATGCCTTTTTAAAGTAGTATGTAGTGAAAATGTCCTGGATTGTGAGGAGCTATGCAACAATAACTTTTAATGCACTGTGTGTGAGTGACTGACTGATTGACTAAGAGACTCACCAAGTAACTGAGTTAGTCATGTTCCCATTATGTGCCATATAAATCTGGGGAACATAGGACCCTGGGAACATAGGAATGACCCCCTTGCTTCCCTCTGTCTTTTAAGAGAAGAAGGCGTGATGTGCCAGTCGTGACCATACCATAGGCTGTATGAACCATAGACTGTATAAAAATAAGAACGTGACATCCTTTGTCAATCTAGTGTAATTTTTAAGCGGCATAATGTTAGTCATCACTCATGACACATTTACGCTGTCACTGGTACAGGTGTCGTATCAAAGAATGTTTCCTTGACGATATGTGTTTCTACCAGATTGTTTCCCTTTGCCAGACATTCTTTGTTAGTTTTCGGACGTTGTTTGATATAATCTCTTAATCCTTGGTTTTGGGCTTTCATATTCACTTTATATTTTTATACTATTATCAATTTGTTACCTTGCGTTTATTTAAAAAAAAAAAAAAAAACAACAAACGTTACTTACCCATGGATTGTTCGAAGATCCAAACGGCTGGCCTGTCTCATTGACAGCAGCCATCATAACCCAGGTGAAACTATAGGTTCAGTTTTATGTTACGTACAATTATTTTTGGAGTTGATTGCCAAATTATGAGTATCCGTTACCCTTGAGTAGAAGAATTCTTGCGTGCAGTTGACCAATCTGTTTTCAGTTTTCACAACACCGTAAACTCTCTTGCCCTCAGTTACCGGCTCATGTTACCGGGTAATGTTACAGAATTTTAATTAAACTCGGCGGTTTCGTGTCGAAGTGCACCATGGGACTTGTAGTTAACCTAGAAATCTCCACACGGCACACACATTTGCAGATCTCTGTCACAGTAGAAATGTAGCAAAAATCACATGTAAAAAGACAGCCAATTGAGAGGCCCGCCTGAGTTGTAACGGATGATAGACATTTACAGATCTGTGTACGCATTTGCAGATCTGTGTACGCATTTACAGATTTATGTATGCGTTTACAGATCTGCGCAAGCATTTACAGATTTATGTACGCATTTACAGATCTGTGTACACTCTGATTACGCATTTGCAAATCTGATTACGCATTTGCAAATAATTCTGCTACAATAATAGCCCCATAGCGGACTTCCTAACGGAATTCTCTCGTGATTTTGGTTATTGTATTACGCGCTGGCTACAGTTACGATAACGTATCGTAAAAGTATCATTGGAAATCTGTCTTTTGGACAAATGCCTCCCTCTCGTCCACTGAGAGGGCCATATGAAAAAAAAGGCTTATCAACGAGAGATGTCTTGTGCCGAGACAGATGCTGTCAAATAGAAGACAAGAAAGTAAAATTGTTAAAAGATGTTAAGGTATGTATGATAACAACTTATATGTAGACTAAGTTGTAACTTCAGCATGTTTAACTAGCAGCTTAGATAACAAATAGCTGACAGACAGATAATTAGCTGGCTAGCTATTTTCTCATACAGCTAACTACATTTTAATTGAACACAATTTTAGCCTAACATGAGCCTGTAAGTGACATGTTTTCTTTTTGATTCATCTGTCAATTTAAGGATAAGGTCGACCAGGATACAACACAGTCAGCTGCAATTCATGCAGATGATGCCCTGGCTGAGGTAAATTAACGTTGAAAAGAATAATTTTAACATAACTGAAAAAATTGCTTTGGCAGAGGAAAATCTGAATGAAACTACCACTGCTGTCATATCACAACAAACTTTATATAGGTTGTGCAATATTTGTAATGTTGCATGGAGTAACTTACTTTTGCTAATTTGACTGTCTGGGCATAACCATGCTTACTTCTTAAAAAAGATTTATGTTTATCACCAGGGTGAAGAACTAATCTATCCAGGTGCAACAACTACCAAGAGCCAGAGTCTGCTTGTCATCATGCTGTTTGTGTTGCGTCATCATTTGACAGGTGCTGGTTTAGTTGATCTCCTTGGTTTGCTGAATTTACATGTCCCTAATTGGTTCCAGCATCAAAATATCTTTTCAATAAGTTTTTTGGCAATCCAGCTCTGTCTTGTGTTGCACATTTCTACTGTGAAGACTGCCGGAATTACTTAGGGAAAGAACCTGACAACATCACTTGTGCACACTGTTAAAAGGTTTTCAGCAAAGAATCAAGTCTTAAAACAGGAAATTTCTTTTTATCCATTGGCACTAAGGATCTGCTTGTGAACACATTAGAGGACCACGGAGTCAGTTTAATTTAAAAGACTGTCAAACAAGGTAATCATGACATTGAAGACATTATGGATGGTAGAATATACCAAAATCTTCTCAGAAATGGAACCATAGGGAAGAGTGATTTAATGTTAACATGGAATTGTGATGGTGGTCCAATTTTTAAATCCTCAAAGTACTCTATTTGGCCCCTTCAAATAAGTGTAAATGAACTGCCATTCTGCCATTCATTCAAAGGAAAGAGCGAGGAATTCGAAAAACTTTGTTACAACTTTGTTACAGGCTAATATCGTGCTTTCAAGTGTGTATCGACACTAACTTAGGCTTTTGTGTTTAAACAAAAGCATCATATTCTACTTTCTCCGGATTACTCGCCAAAGTAAATTGTAAACCGAACGACGCGAACAACAGAAGAAAATACGGTAAGAGCGCATCATGGCTTCCATTCCCAGCATAGTTTGTTGCATGGTTAGTCTTAGCTCTGCTGCCAATTTTACTAGTAATGGTACTTGTTCTAAGTGTCAGCTTAATTTAGAATTGGCACAGAAAATAGCTGAGTTAGAGACGCGCATCCGGACTTTATATCAGATTCAGGAGAGTGAGACTTTCTTAGACTCCCTTTTACCCGAGCCGGATGCCAGTTTAGATGCGAGTGTTTCCCCGCCGCCAGTGTCCTCGCTGCAGGACGATTTTATCACGGTACCAAAGAAACATAGTTGTCGGCCCAGGGCCGCCGAGCACCACCCAACTCGCGTTTCCAACCGATATTCCCCACTCAGTAACACACCTACTGAGAAAGCCCTGATCATAGGGGATAGTATTTTGAGAAACGTGAGATTAGAGACACCAGGGACCATAGTACAGTGTATTCCTGGGGCCAGAGCCACCGACATTGAGGCAAATTTAAAAGTGCTGGCTAAAAGTAAACGTAAATACTCTAGGATTGTTATCCACGTCGGCACAAACGACATCCGATTGAGGCAATCGGAGGTAACCAAAAATAATTTTATATCGGTGTGTGCATTGGCTAAAAAGATGTGTCGGGAAGTAATTTGCTCTGGCCCGCTTCCAGCTCGTAGGAGCGATGAGGTCTACAGTAGGCTATCTTCGCTAAATCTCTGGCTGTCGGAGTGGTGCTCATCTAGTGACATAGGCTTTATTAACAATTGGCCTGATTTCTGGGGAAGGCCTGGCCTATTGAAGAGAGACGGACTCCACCCGAGCTGGAGAGGTTCTCGTGTCCTATCGAACAACATAGCTGCTAGTCTTAATAAGGCCAGATCCTGACACTCCATCAGGGCACCGGCCAGGCCGCAGGCTTCTAACCTTATGTTTTTGCCTGCTCGTTTCTTTATACCTGTGTCCCAGACATATGGCCCTATGCCTCTGTCTGCAAGGTGCGTTTCAGAGCTAGCTAACAGAAATAGTATTTCAAAAGCCCCTTTAATGAATACTCTTAAACTAGAATCTGATATCTGTTATATTGAGACTGTGTCTGTTCCACGCATCTATGCCAAACGTAAAGCTAACCGTGGAATTGATGTGGATAACTTAATTGTCATAAAAACACGGCACGCTGCTATTATTCATAGTGAACCATCCTTAAAAATTGGACTATTAAATGTGAGATCACTCACTCCAAAAGCAGATCTTGTCAACGAATTGATAATAGACCATAATCTCAGTGTATTATGTCTGACTGAAACTTGGCTAAGACCTGATGAATACGTTGCGATTAATGAAGCGTCCCCTGTGGGTTTCATAGGTACTCAGGTGTCACGTCCATCAGGCAGAGGGGGAGGCGTTGCAGCTATTTATCAGTCCTTATTGAGTCTAGCGCCTAAGCATGGATATATGTTCTCCTCTTTTGAAGTTCTTGTTACTAACTGTGTACAGCCCGATCTAGCTAATAAAAATGCTAGCGGGCAGTCCTTCTTTCTTGTGTCTGTTTACAGGCCACCTGGGCCTTATTCAGATTTCTTAAGGGAATTTGCTGAGTTTTTATCACACCTTGCAATTTCAGCAGACAAGGTCATAATTGTTGGTGATTTCAACATACATGTGGATAAAAATGGTGACCCCCTAGGAACAGCTTTTGCCTCTATTATTGATTCCATTGGGTTTGTACAGAATGTTTGTGAGCCTACGCACTACCATGGCCATACCTTGGACTTAGTTTTGTCCCATGGTATTAGTGTGGTAAATCTTACCATCGCACCTCATAACCCTATACTATCAGATCACTTCCTCATTACGTTCAATATTAAGGCATCAACTCCTCCTGTATCAGAGCCTAGACATTATTACAGCCGATCAGTAAACCAGGAGGTTATTCCAAAGTTTTTAAATATGCTTCCGGAGTCATTCCTCTCCACAGAAGAAAAGGCTGATGAAAATGCTAATGAAGCCGCTCTGGACCAATTGACTAACCAGCTAACCCTTACCCTCAGGAACACTCTTGATGTTGTTGCCCCCCTTAAAAGAAGAAACCCTTGTCGGAAAAAGCACACTCCATGGTATAACGATACCACCCGGGCCCTGAAGCAGTCTACTAGAAAATTAGAGCGAAAATGGCGGTCAACAAAGCTAGAAGTATTTCATCTTGCATGGAAAAACAGCTTTCTTCAGTATAAGCAAGCTCTTGCTTCTGCTAGATCTGCCTTTTTCTCAAAACTAATTGAACAAAATAGACATAACCCAAAATTTCTATTTAGCACTGTGGATAAATTAACCAAAAAACAACCATCAGAGTTTTCATCTTATCCCTCCAATCTTAGCAGCAATGACTTCATGAACTTCTTCGATCAGAAAATTGAGGTTATTAGAGACCAGACTGTCTCCATCTTGCACTTTTTCTGTTCATGTAAATAAACAGCCCCGCACCTGGTTACAACAGGAAGATTTACAGACAGCAGTACTAAGCAGTTTTACGCCCATTAGCATGGTTGAGTTATCTGAATTAGTTATGTCTTCAAAACCGACGACCTGTATACTTGATCCTATTCCTTCAAACTGGACTAAAGAACTATTTCCAGTACTAGGCCAGCATATACTAAAAATTGTTAACACATCCCTAGTCACAGGATACGTACCTGAGTCACTAAAAGTGGCAGTCATTAAGCCATTACTGAAGAAACCAAACCTAGAACCTGATAAATTGGAAAATTATAGACCTATTTCAAACCTTCCATTTCTATCAAAATTATTGGAGAAAATTGTTGCTAAGCAACTAAGTGCATACCTTAGCTCTAACGGTATCCATGAAGTATTCCAATCTGGGTTTAGACCCCACCACAGAACAGAAACCGCACTTATCAAGGTTACAAATGATTTACTTCTGTCAGCCAACCGTAACTCTGTATCGGTTCTTGTGCTCCTCGACCTGAGTGCAGCTTTTGACACAATTGACCATGGAATTCTTCTGGACAGACTCCAAGCCTGTGTTGGACTTCATGGACAGGCACTCGCATGGTTTGGATCATACCTATGTGACAGGAAACAGTTTGTCAAATTAAAAGAAGAAGAGTCCAGCTCCTCAATAATGAAATACGGTATTCCACAAGGCTCAGTACTGGGACCAGTACTCTTCTCGCTATATATGCTACCACTTGGCAATATTATCCGGGCACATGGCGTAGAGTTCCACTGCTATGCGGACGATACCCAGATTTATATTTCAATGAAACCTGGCGAAGCACTGCCGCTTTCAGGGTTAGAGGCCTGTATTGTAGATATCAAGGTTTGGATGCTTTCAAATTTTCTGCTCCTAAATTCAAACAAGACTGAAATGTTGGTTTTAGGTCCCAAAATATTAAGGGAGAAATTGTCTACTCTCACCTTAAACTGTGATGGTTGTTTGGCTGAACCTAATATGGTCGTTAAAGACCTTGGTGTCACCATTGATCCTGATCTATCTTTTCACACCCATATAAAAAACATATCCAGAATTGCCTTCTTTCAGCTGCGCAACATAGCTAAAATTAGACATTTCCTGTCAGTCAGGGATGCTGAAAAATTGATCCATGCGTTTGTTACGTCTAGGTTAGACTACTGTAACGCCCTGCTTTCTGGCTGCCCTAATAACTCGTTAAAGAGTCTCCAGCTTGTGCAGAATGCAGCTGCTCGTATCTTGACCAGAACTAAGAAGTATGAGCACATTACACCAGTACTAGCGTCGCTTCACTGGCTACCCATTAAGCATAGGATAGACTTTAAGGTTTTGCTCCTGACTTTTAAAGCTCTGCATGGACGTGCACCTGTGTACATATCGAACCTGCTCCTACCTTATAAGCCCACAAGGTCACTCCGATCTCAAGACGCAGGCTACTTGGTAGTCCCAAGAATTTCCAAGAACCTAAAAGGTGGTAGGGCTTTCTCCTACAGGGCCCCACTACTATGGAACCAGCTTCCAAAATTTATAAAGGAGTCAGACACAGTCGCAATATTTAAATCTAGATTAAAAACGCACCTCTATACTCAGGCTTACAATCAGTTATAGTCTGGAGACAGGGTGCGAGAAGCCTGTAGTCATAGAGCTTTGTAGGTGGCAATCCTTTCCTTACTGTCACCTGTCAATCAGCTGTGACCCGACTTTACATGGGCTGGCTCTTGATAGGCGGGTATGGTTGTCTACCCCTCATGACTGCATGGGCTCTCCATCCCTGTCCTAGTAGATATGCAGCCATATTCTACTCCTGGCGGGGTCCCCCCAATACACACCACTGCCTTTTTACTCACTGTCTGCTATATTGCAAATTTCCTAACTGCCGTTTCCACCTTCTTCCCCACGCTGCCGGCGGGGCTCTTGCCCCAACCCTCGAGACTGCTTCGAGAGTCGTCTGGTCTCCCCCACCTCTGCGGTCATTGCCTCCACCCTGCCCACACCTGCCGCCACCTGCTGTTCCCCATTACCGCCACCCGGCCCCACCCATCATCTGAGCCACACCACCTATCATATCTTGTGCATAAACTGGCTGACATGCTGGTCACCAGTCGGCACCCTGAGCCGACCAGAGGAGGATGGGTTTCCCCCTTGAGCCTGGTTCCTTCCGAGGTTTCTCCCCATCTGCACAGGGAGTTTTTCCTTGCCACTGTTGCCTTAGGCTTGCTCCTGTGGGGGTTTAGGCTAGGGTTGTCTGTAAAGCGTATTGTGACAACTGTTGTAAAATACGCTATACAAATAAAATTTGATTTTTGATTTGATTTTTTGAAGAAAATGTGATGGTTGCAGCTCTTTGGTTTGTCTCAGAGAAACCACGTATACACACATTTTTGAAACCTTTTGTTGATGAATGCTGTGGTCTTGCCAAGACACCCACAACATGGACAGATAGCGGTGGCATTTTACATCAGTCCAGAGTTTGTTTGTTTATTTATTTGTTAATTAATTAATTAATTACATTTTTTTATTATCCTTTATTTTAGCAGGGGGGGACCCACTGAGACCGAAGTCTCTTTTCCAGGGGGGCCCTGCAGCAATACAAGTCACAAAAAAGAAAATTTAAAACATACATGTGTGCATACATACACATATATGTACACTCACGTGAAGAAAATGAATATCACAAACTATACAGTAATGAAACTAAGTAGTTGAAACTTCAAATATACAATACACATACACGCATACGCATACCTAAACGTTGTCTGCAAATACCTTACTTCTCTATCATTTCAGCCACTATCTTTTTAAAATACTTGCAGGGCACCAGAGAAGACCGTTTAGCTAGTTTAGTGTCCTGGAATTCGTTCCACATAAGGGGTGCAGCAATACTAAAGGCAGCCTTACCCCAGTCAGTCCTATATCTTGGTAGTTTAACCCCTTGTTTGTTCATCAGATGCAGTTGCTAGGCCACTACTTTGTAACTGTAAACAGTTCAACGGAGACTGTGGTTGTGATTGGTGCCTGCATCCAGGTGAAGTTGTTCCTAAAGGCTTTTGTTCGATCATACCCCTATAGTGACCAGTTACAGATTGCAAGATCACATGAGACATTTAAGAACAATGCTTCTTTAGCAGTGCAGTCAGTTTATACCCCAGTTAATGGTGTGAAAGGACTAGCAACACTCTTTTTACTTCCCTTTTTTGACATGGTTTTTGGATTTGTGCCAGATTATATGCACTTCGTTCTGCTTGGAGTTATTAGACAACTCATTATCCTTTGGCTAGACCCACTGAATTGTTTGCAACCATGGTATATAGGAAGGGAGATCAGACAACTGGATGTAAAACTGCTCAGTATAAAGCCACCCAGTGAAGTCACCAGAACACCATGGTCACTTGACACTTGAAAGTTTTGGAAAGCCCCAGAATGGCGATCTTTCCTTTTGTTCTATGCATTGTCTATTCTACCAGGTATTCTCCCAGAAATGTTTTTAGACCATTTCTTTTTGTTAGTCCTCAGCATGCACATTCTTCTCCAGGAAAGGATTTCTGTTCAGGACATAAAATTAGCATACAAAACTCTGTGTATGTTTGTCCAAAAAATGGAAGACTTATATGGAAAACAAAATATGAATTTTAACGTGCATCAGCTTATTCACCTCAGCACAAGTGTCCAAAACTGGGGGCCCCTTTGGACAACATCATCTTTTAATTTTGAAAATAATAATGGCACACTTAAATCTGTACAACAGTACCCAATTTCTTCCTCAGCAAATATGCAAAATCTTTGGCGAGATATACAGAGAATTTGGCCAATTCATAGCCAAACTTGCAGACTAGAAAATCAGAAGGCGTAAAATTTCCAATACTTGTTTAACTTTGGATAAATCAAGTAGCATACGCTTGACTGCCTCTATTCAGCTTGCTGTAGAAGAACATCAAAAAATATACTCATTAAAGTTAAGATGACTAGGAGGACGCGTGCATATCTGCTGGCAGACATGCAAATGTAAATACACATAAATACACGAACGCAAATGTATTTATGTGGATGGCTGTCTTCATCCACTTCCTAACAGATATGAGAGAGATTAGCAACACAGTTGTCTAAGGAAAATATGGCTAATGATCTGGTGGCAGTGTGGACACAGCTAAATTTAAGCCAGGGTTGTCCAAACATGGTCCTTGGAATTTACTGTAATCCCAGCTTCACAAGTGGACTCTTAATCTGTCTAGTGCCATTATAAGAGCTTCACTAACTATTATCTGGATAACCAAGTGATGACTACATGGCTTATAACCTATATATACAAAATATATGATTTCTATAGAATAATGCACTTGTATATAGGTTCTACAGGTCTGTATATAATACACATCTATTCTACATCTCAATTAATCTTCTCAATTTGTCTTCCAATCTACTACATACAGGAAAACAAACTGCTCTGTCAGTACAATTGAAGCTTGGTAAAGCCCTACAATAACTTGATCACTTTATTTCCTGTAAATAATACAGTACATTGCATATATGATTTCGAATAAACTGCATTTAGGTCCAGTGTTATGCATCTATGAGTGTGTGTGCATTGTGTGTTGTGTGAATTAGACTACATATTTATTGTTACAGACCACTTCCTTTCAATATTTTCTTAAATTTGTTATAAAGTAATTTAGTCAAACTTAATGTTCCTTATTCAGTGTGGATATTCAGCCCATTATTTAACTGGATTGCCTGTTTTCTTTTTGGAAATGAGAATATGAAAATGTGATTCTTTAACTATTAAAAAATATTCTATAGCAACCTTGACCATTAGGTATCTGGTGTTAATTTCTTAAAACATTTAATTATGTTTAAAATTACTATGTAGATGAACTATTATTACAATAGGATACACTTTACACAATGCATACAATTCCACTGAAAATGTAGTATAAGATCCTACAAGAATATTCACAAGTGATAAATTACTATAGGTATTATACAACATGTATTATAGGAATATTATACTTTACATCATGTATAAACTATACTATCAACATATTAAAGAGTATTTTACAAATATTGAATAGAGTTAAATATTACTATAGGATACTATATGTAAGTCTTATAGGAATACTATACAGTATACCATGTGCAATATTCTACTATAAAAATATAGAGTATTATACACATATTACACAACACTACCTAAATATTATAAGATCCTATAAGATTATGATAGTTTATTTTAATAAGGGTTACGCAGCCTTGGTGCTTGGCTCCCTAATAATATTTTAAAAAACCAGCACAAAACCGATAGGGCTCCAGCAGGTTCTTTGCTGCTTGGACCCCTAATAAAAGCTCAAACGGCTTGCCAAACTCCAGTTCCTATGTACGCTTTGTGGGTCTAGTTCAGGGGTGGCCAACCCAGGTCATGGAGAGCCGCAGGGTCTGCTGGCTTTTGTTTTTACTCGGCACTAAATTGATCAATTAAAGCAGTTGATTACACAGTTAACTCACCTCACCTGGTTTATTTTGTCTTAGTGGTTGTTGTATTTAAGGTGAAAACAAAAACCCGCAGACCCTGCGGGTCCCCAGGGTTGAACACCCCTGGTCTAGTTGAAAATATTGAGTTTGTATTCTGCCACATCTACTGCTGCGCACTCCAGTCCATGTGGTGGTGGTAATGCACAATGAAGCTGGTTTCAAAGCCGCCATTCCCCATTGTACCGCAGAAGAAGATGAACGTAGCTCATCCATTTTATTTTAGCGAAAGGAAATTCGTTTTTCAGCGTTAACTACAATGCAAAGGAAATATCAATTATTTTTCACTAACGTTAGCCAGCCTCTGAAGACTAGTTAGAGCCAGGGAACCTATGGCAACCATTGCTGAGTGCTCACTAAAGATCTTATCTCCTTGCATCCGAGCTATGTCACCTAGCTAGCTATAGCAAATATAAGACTAGACTGAATTTTATCGGTGCAACTTCGCTTCATTGCTTATCTAAGCAGCTAGTACTAACGTTAATTAATTAACTGAACCATTTGATTTGGTCATATACGTTCGTCAAAGTTAGATTCCTAACTATATCGTTCGTGTTTTGTTCCTTCACTGCGATTGCTGGCGAGAAAGTTTGATCTAGCTATTTGAAAACGATTCACGATGAAAATCAGTTCATCGGTTTTTGCCTCTTTCTGCCTTATGATTGAAATATCTGGCATTGCATTATTCCTAAGAGGATTTTTCCCTGCTCCCATAAAGTCATCTTTTTCATCCAAGACGAAACTTTCAGATCTTCCGGCTGAACCACTGACAGGTGCGTACCATAATTTACCTCGATAACTTGTCAAGCTAACTAACTGTGTTGCTAGGTAGCATGCTAGAACTGACTCATGACATTTAACATTTTAGTTTTAATATTGACTGACTGAGAGTGCATTTCTAGGGAATGTTTTTGAGTAGTCCAAGACGTTTAGTAGTCTGGGTTTAAAAAGTAGGGGTAAAACCATAGACATGCATTTATTAGACACGAAGCACGCCCTCTGCCCCGGAAGTAAGCTTGTAATACGCATGTCTTCGTTGTTGAAGGAAAAACATTGGAGTTGAATGGGGAATATCCAGGGGACCAGGGATTGCCATTCTGGGTGAAGCTCATAAACTCACTGCATTGGTTAGGCCTACTTAAAGTTACAATCTCGAAGATTTCAGTTTCGTTCTCTTTGGCGGTACCAATGGCGAGAAGCGGTAATTGCAGGTGTGTTTTTGGACCTCACTTCCCATAGATCCAACCGGATCCAACCATTGTCGCCTGTGTGACGTCAGTTGTCATTGTCACGCCAACTATTACACTTATTATTTACTGAGTAAAAATGGTTGTTATACAAGTAACGTTATGTACATTCATTGTCTAACATTAGGCTAACTTAAGCTGTCTTTACACTGCCGAGCCGGGTTAAAATACTGTAGCAGACCTGGGGTAGAATTAGTGATGATCAATTTCCACAAACGTTCTTTATCCACCTTCTGCTCGGTATGAACATCTTTACACTGCAGAGAAGAATTCGCGGGATTCGCTGTGGCTTGTGCAATTATCACCGTGAATGATTGTTGTGTGATATTTTTGAAACAACTGCCTTGTTTCTGGTTTTGCTAGCTAAACTGTTTGAGAATAAAGCTGAGCTGGGTGTTAAATTAGCAATCAGAATAAGAAGAAAAACAAAAACAAAGGAGATTTCATCAAAAAAGGGCATCAAGGCTGAAGGAACATAGGAGGAAGCGTAATAAAATAACAACGCTAATCCATACTGCCGTATTCTTTTATTTAGTTTTCTCCGGCTTGACATCTTTACACAGAAATCAGTTTTCAATTTTGCCCATTTATTTATTATTTCTTGGCTAACTCATAGTTCAGTGCGCTCAGTAAGCGCGAACATTTGCCTGTGTGCTGTGATAAACGACCATCACGTCAGTGGCTACAGCTTTTGTAGAATACCAGTTTTAGAATTCTCTTCGCGGTTCCCTTTTAATTGTAGGCTAATACTCATCGATTTTCTAAGGATACGAATGTTCATTTTTCAGTGGATTTGTCATATCTTAGCGGGGGTTTTTTTTTTTAAAAACACACAAGACACAAAGCAAAAAACGGATTTTAAGTGATGGGGGTTAGTGGTCGACCGATATGGGTTTTTCAATGGCCGATGCAGATATTTAGAGAGCAGGGCGGCCGACGGCCGATATATAATACCGATATCATGTTGTTTTTTTTTTTTTTGCATTTGATAAATACAACAATTTAATAATAATAACAAATGATACACAAAATTGCTGAACTTAAACGAACATTTATTTAACACTAGTTACTGTCTGCATTGTCTCTGTTTGCTTAAAGGAGTACCATGGTGATTTTCACACTTTCTCGGTTTTATGTGCTATTTGCACAAGAGGCATTGAAGAAACACAATGAGCCAAGTATTAAATATGTCCGTTCTGTATTTTTGGAGAAATATGCGTTTTAAATTCATCGTCCTATTTTCAACCGGTTGAGAAAGTTGTCATTTTGCTACGTCACGAATACAGTAACCACTCCCATTTCCACGCCCCCTAAAGAAATCTAATTCTAAATCGTTTGGGGACCCATGGATAACTCGAGACCCATGGTTTGCGCCGCTGGATTATAGGCAAGACAATGCAAATATTTGACTAACATTAGGTTCACTTAAATTAGAGTGCCTTTAGATTATTTCTGGTTATATTCATTTAGCTAGCTAGCTAACGTTAGCTAGCTAGGAGGTTTGCTTTCATAAGGCAGTGTTATCGATAACGTTAGCTTGCTAGTTTGCTTTTATGAGGACGTTATATTGTGCTTTTATCTTAACTTGGCTAGCTAGATAGCAAAAATTATAATTGGATATAAGTCAACGTCCTTACCTTAGTTATCTATCGATACTTGATATACTACTAAGCTAGCTAGGTTGTGAAAATTCAGTCTCCCGAAAAGAGCGCGTATCATGGGGGTAGCTGTGGTAACGGGGCACGGTCTGTCAATCATAGCTAACTGACAGTTCTCATTACCACGCCCAGACGGTTCGGGTGAATTTTTATAGTGGGAAATTTAGGCTTAGAAAAATACGTTTTAAAGTACATTGAAATGACTGAATAATAAAAAAATTATGCACATTTGTTTTGTTGTTGCCTAAAGACAACTGGGAAGTATCACGTTCAACCACCATGGTACTCCTTTAAATAGATCTGCACTCTGTCTGCAGTGCACTTATTTAAAAAAAAAAAAAAAAAAAAAAAAAAAATCAACTAAATAAATGTCCACAGGTAATCAAAAAACTAAACTTTGTAAAAAAAAAAAAAAAATAAATAAAAAAAACTTATGAATGAAAAATAAAGTTTTAGTGCACTTAACAACAGCATTTATCACAGATAGCAGCATCTCCTTGTTTCTGAGGGAGAACGAAATAATAAAAACAAAGAAAAGTCATGTATTATTCCATACACATTACAATCTAATATATATGGTAATCTTAGCCAGTAACATGTTGTTTTAGATGGAATTTTTTATTAATTAATGAAATAGAAAAATACATTGGGTTATGCTGTAGATTTCAGAATGTGACTGGTATATAAGGGAGAGCGGGGTACAGGATGTCAGAAGCGACGTCATTCAGCTGCATTATTCTGTACATTATAACATACTCTCACCGGCCACTTTATTACGTACGCCTGTTCAACTGCTCGTTAATGCAAATATCTAATCAGCCAATCACGTGGCAGCAACTCAATGCATTTAGGCATGTAGATATGGTCAAGATGATCTGCTGAAGTTCAAACCAAGCATCAGAATGGGGGGTGATTTAAGTGACTTTGAATGTGGCATGGTTGTTGGTGCCAGGCGGGGCTGGTTTGAGTATTTCAGAAACTGCTGATCTACTGGGATTTTCACGCAAAACCATCTCTAGGGTTTACAGAGAATGGTCCGAAAAAGAGAAAATATACAGTGAGTTCTCTGGGCGAAAATTCCTTGTTGATGGCAGAGGTCAGAGGAGAATGGCCTGGTTCGAGCTGATAGAAAGGCAACAGTAACTCAAATAACCACTCGTTACAACCGAGGTATGCAGAAGAGCATCTCTGAACGCACAGCACGTCGAACCTCGAAGCAGATGGGCTACAGCAGCAGAAGACCACACGGGTACTAGCAAGGTGTACCTAATAAAGTGGCCAGTGAGTGCATATTTAACCCCTTCAGACCTGAATTATGTTCTAGGGATGGGAAAAATACAACTATACATTTTCCCCATCCCAAATGCATCCAGAAATGAGATTAAAAAATTTTTTTTTTTATTGCACATTTGTTGTTATTTTTTGTATATTCCAGTGGACGCTAGGTCCGAACAGTTGTAAAATGTAACACGTAAGATTCAATGGACTTGTATTGTTTTTTTAAATAGATTAATGTCTTGGAGCATTAACTTTACTTATTTTGCTTAGCATAAGCATTTCATCCCTTTGGTAAAAACAACGAACAACTTAATGTGTTAAATTTCACAAAAGGCAAAAAATCCTTTGAAAAAATGACTTTCTTCAAAATGTTCTCTGATTTTCTGTGCTTTTTTATTGGATAAACATCTTAGAACATGAACTTTACTAGTTCAAGTATTTCTCCTTTTTGTAGAAAAACAATGAACAACTTGGGGGGGGGGGTTACATTTCAGAACCCCACCCCCACCCCCACCCCCATCTTGAGTCAACAGACTTCTTGAGACAACGGACTTCTTGAGTGAAATGGACTTCTTGAGTCAGCTGACTCATTTTCTGTGGGCATTCATGAAGCAGTTTCTCGTTGGAACAAAACAGTAGTGGACCTTGCACTTGTCACAGAAGACGTATTCTTCCAGTGCAGTGAGGCAATTTGCACCTGGTTGCCTCTTTTTTGTTGTCAAAGTTTGGCATATGGTCCATCATGTCCATACGCACTTCTTCAATGGGCAATCTCTCTTTGGCTGCAAAAATTTGGACTGCTTCATCAAGAGATGAAGTGCTTGGTCTGCCTCTTTTTCTCGCTGCCTGAGGCTTCCCAGCACACACAAGGGCCTCAGCCACATTTATCTTAAAGTGAAGCGGATCCAATGTGTACTGGGCAGGGACACCCTGGCGTTCCATGTCTCTGCGGTACTCGAGCCAGCTGTTCACAACAGCAAGATCAATGGCATAAGTTATCATCTGAAGAGGCCATTTTCTGGATCTGATATCTATTCTGTATAGACTGATTAGCTGGTCAAGCTTGTCCACCCCACCCATGGCCTGGTTGTACTTCTGAACAGCCTCAGGACGCTTGATCTTCACATAGGCACTTTGATCCCCCATGGCTCTGGTTTCCCTTTAACATATTGAAGACAGGAGAGCTTCCCTCTGAATGGGACGATTTGTTCATCAATGCTGAGCTCCTCTTCCATAGTGAGCGCAAGACAACGATTTCGTACACAATCGTACAGAGGTCTGACTTTATAAAACACATCTGTGTTTTCAGGAGGCTTCTCATGGTTGTTCACCACGTGTAGGTTGGGGTGGAGCTGAAAAAATCTGTCCCGGGACAAGGTATCGCGGAACAGTCCAATGTTGATATTTGTCTCCCAATACATTCGCACTCTGGGCAAATTCAGCACTCCCATTGCCATGTGTAGACCTATAAGGGCTTCAATCTCATACACTGATGCATTTTTATACCCCCTAACAGCACTTTGCTTGGCATATATGTTAGTCATGGTGGTCATTTGTTCAAACATCTCTTGGGGAATGTACTGCTTGAAGTTGTCATATAAGGAGTCAGGCCATCAGTGACCTCTAGGGCAGGATCCTCCCAGCTAATGACTACAGGGGTATAGGGGGTACGGTGCCACTGAGTGTCCTTCTTTTTTGTCAGATTTGCATAAGGATCTTCTTTGGGTAATGGGTTTATCTCTAAATCCTCACGCTAATTTTCCTGTTTTTCCTCATCCTGACCTTCCACTGCCTCAACCTCAACTTCATATCCTATCATTGGCACATCCCTGTTTTCTCCTTCCTCTATTACTGGCACTGCCTCATCCCTGACGTCTCCTGAAATCATTAACAAAAATGTATCTATCCACATATTCCTTACATGTAATACTCAGTATTCTACACTAAAATATGTAGGGCTGTACCAAATGTCATTTTTTGACATTTGAAGCTTCTATTGAGGTTGTCGAATGAAGCTTTGAATGTCACATTTATGACGTCATTGAAAAAGAAAAGAAAAATCCTCATTGTGAATAAAGTGATTTACCTGATTAAACAAGTTAGTCTTTTTATTAAATCAACATTCTTCAGTTAATTTAACAGTTTCATCAACATAAATAATAAGGGCATGAATAGTGTATCTGAAACTACGCAGAAAAACCCCATTGGTTTCATGAATGAATAGTTTTGAATACGCATGTAAAAAAAAAAAGACCACATGCGCAACATTCGAATGTTGATTTAGAATTTGAATGCCAGTGTTATGAACGAAGCTTCAACACTTAACTATTTGGTACAGCCCTAAAAAAATGTCTATTCATGATAGATTTCTTCTTACTCTCTAGACTCACCAATTCTTGAAAATCTAGCAGTGGTCTCCTCTCCCTCTTCATCATCGCTAGCCAAAATCTCAGTCTCTGAGCTATTCCCTTTGTCTATAAGATCCAGGACCTCAAGTGCTGTATATTCTGCATAAGACACATTTCAGCCTTTTATCCAGTGTTTCTTATGTTCTGATGCACTATTTTTTACAGTAGTAAGTGTTTTCATCAATACTAGACAATCAGGTCCAATAGCATACATTCAGACCTGACGTCCACTGAAATGTACATCAACATTTTTAAAAATCCTATGTTAAAAATTTGAATGAAACATGATATTGAGCTTTTTATTTCACAATACATCTTTCAATATTATATTAAAACAAAACAATCATGGGTGAAATATCACTAAATATGAAAAAAAGTGTGTGGTGCTGCCATGCCTCTCTTCCCTGCAGTGTATTTTTTTCAAAAGAAAGCAGGCAGGACTAAGCTGTTGCCTAATTGGCTGTTGAACATCCAATCAGATGGACTAATACCCTCATGTGGTGAAAAATGTCACAAAACATTTTTAAAAAAAGGTCAAGCAAGTGGTGTACATTGTAAGGTGCACAGGGTCTGAAAGGGCTAACGCTAGCCAGTAACGGCTTGAGATTAGATTTGCTGTCATTTAGGATGGGAGAAACGTGTTAACATTTAAGCCGCGTTTCCACCGCAGGAACTTTACCCCGGAACTAGGAACCTTTTGAGGAACTCAGTGCGTTTGGACCGCAGGAACTAGGGTCTAAATTTAGTTCCGGGGGCTTTATTTTACCCCCAAAAAAGTTCCTGCTCGGGGGGTAGTACTTTCCAAATGTACCAGAACCTTTGGGGTGGGGTGCAAGCGCTGAAAATTTCTGATTGGTCGACTACTTGCAGTGTTTTATTTCAACCGCCATGTTTAAAATTCTGCAGCCGCAAACCGATTTATTTTCATAACTTCAAATCAAACTTGTATGTTATGCGGCGCAGTAGCCTAGTTTTGGTTATAGCCTGCCAACGTCTTGGAATTATAACGTGTGCTCTTCTGTTCTTTTCTTGCTTTAGTATTCGTTTTATAAAATGCTAAGCATTCGTGCTGGGACAGCATATTACGTACCAAAACATTCAAATGGATTAATTCGGTTGCTGAATATTTTCTTCTGGATTTTCTTTGCTAGCCCGTTGTAATTGACGCAAAACGTTTGATACAGTTATGTGAGGTATGCGGTAGTTCTGCGTAATTCACATTGGTGATACAGTAAAAGCAAACTGGAAATCACCTTCCGTACTTTTTGTCAGGGTAAAATAACAGGTTAATTCTAGTAATCCTCCCTTTAGCTTTTTCAGACTGCCGTAATTTTACTCTGCCATTCTTCAATTCCACAAAAAGACCAGGAAGACTATGGACTAATTTATGGTGCATGGTTCGCATCTGGAGGGCACACTTCGCTGCTCGGCTAGCAGTAACTTCGAAGGAAAGCAAACGGTGGCTGTACCACTGCTAATTTAAATTTTCACGCAAGTCAGAGTTTTCGTTCTATTCTTGTCATTTTGCGATTAGCCTATATGGAATTGACGATGAGAAAGTAATCAAACGGCAAATTGTTTACAACGTGTGCATGTTTTCTGCTGTTGTTGCCAGTTATATTGGAAATGTGAATGCATTCTGTTGCCTCGGATGTCAAGACATGAAAGTGAATGTTCGCATAAAAACATAATGAATGTGTTTGAGAGGATATATAAAACAGTTACAATCTGACTATTGGCCTGTTATATCCTATTTGTTGCATAACAACGGTCCAAGTTCAACTACCAACGACAGTTTTGCTTGACAACGGTAAAATATGCCCAAACAGCTGCAGAAGAATATTTCAATTTCAGGTGATTAAATCGATAAAAATCAATAAATACAAAAGTAACCATATATAGTCATTGTTGGTAACCCGTTGTATATAAGTGGAATAAACCCCTCCGGGCTGTCCCGGTTATTATAAGATAATGTAGGCTACTTCGTTGGTAGTATGGGGTTACAGAAGAAACCATAGGACCGATAGACCGACGACAACGTCGCTTTTTCATACGTCAGTGGGCTAATTTGCCTAATCTTCGCGGGACTTTAGACCGTGGTGGAAACGCAGACAACAATGGACTGAAGGAACCTTTTAGTTCCTTGAAAAGTAGTTCCTGGGACTAAAAGTTCCGGGTACTTTTGGTGGAAACGCGGCTATAGAAAGACATGATCCGTCAAAAAAACTATTACACTACTAATAACTAACGCTTACATTACATATGTGAAATATCCTCATTATAAAATATCATTAACCTATTTACAGACACTCAATTTCAAAAATAACATCTATAACCGAAATACTTTGAGTGGTAATACTTACATAGTAATGATGAAATCTATAGAGATAGAGAGAGAGACAGTAAATCAATGATATATTTCTATCCGCTTCTGTCTTACACCAGAAAATGATGTCAGCTAGGTCTATCAGCAAACATATGGCTTAGCTATGCCCAGAAGTCCTCAATAATAATTTTTGGAAGGTACCCATGCATCACAAATGCACATATATTTCACAAACGGATAGTCCAAGACAGAAGAGACTGAGTGGTCATATATTTTCTTCTTCTTCGTCTTCCAACCGGTGCATTCGCGCCACCCACCAAACGTAAAAACGCAAAAAATAAAATAAAAATAAAACACGAAAGGCCCTCTCAAGAGCTGTTTGTCCGTTCTGGGCTTACTGTAGAAACATGGCGGTGCAACATGGCGGCCTCCGTGGAAGAGGACCCGCTCCCTATGTAGATATAAAGGGCTCATTCTAAGGTAACGAAAACACAACGATTCTTATTTTCATGGGATTATACACTAATTAAAATATACTTATGAATATTATATTCCATTTCTGCCAAGTCCGTTCCGTTAGATGCTACTAAATTCTACACACTGCACCTTTAAATAGGGTACCCCCTAAATGGGCAACGATTTGGCGCTAAGCGGTTTTTATTATCTTATTGTTTTTTTAATCCGTTTTATTTTATTCTGGTGGATGGCAGGGGATTGGAGGGGGATTTTCTATACATTATGTATGGGGTATCCCTGTTTTATTTTGTGTTATCATTTTATTTAGTTTTCTGTAAAGCACTTAGTGCTACAGACTTGTATGAAAAAATGCAATATAAATAAGTAAATAAATAAATAAATAAATAAAGGAAACTGATTTTTAGGGAATTGTTGACATTTTTTTCTTGTTTCGCAAGCTATTTGAAATGTGAAAATTTCATAGCCGTTTTGCGGCAAGCTAGCGAACATGAATCTGAGCTTGCACTCAATAACTAGTTACAGAGGTCACTAATGGCCACCATTTGTTACCTTTAAATTTTGTCTTGCTATTGAACCACTTCTCTCCAGTCTGTTTTTCTTACATATACAGTTATGACATGTACAACCCCATTTACACATATAGAATTTTGACTTCTGAAAATGGAGAAATGCTTTCACTGGAATTCATTTGAAATAATTTCCGAATACATGTACTTTATTACTCTGAGTTCCACAGCCTTTGCCAGGCTAAATGGAGATTAGAATTAGGACCACAATGGTATTAGAATAGCATGCAAGACTTGCATCACAGCTCCAGGCCCTGTGCCCTACCTATAAATCCACATATCTATACCAAGTGCAAGGACAAGTTCCACAACCTACCTGTTGAGCCAATGGCTCAGGTCAGGCAGGTGCATCCACTGCACCCCAGTCTGGTTGAGAGAGCGCAGGAGGCGGCAGCAGGCTAGGGTCAGCAGGGGTGTAGATAGTGTCACCCATTTATGGGAGCCAATGCCCTGCTCTGATATGGGAGACAGCAAGGAGGGGAGATCTTGTTTGGAGGCTAAGTAAGAGTCGTCATCACTGGAGTTCCTCCTCTCCCGAAAATACTTGCAGCAGACATCTTGGAAGATGACCAGACAAAGTGTGTTAATCATGAAGTACCAGGTCTGGTGTTCCTCCTCAATGAAGCTGCTGGAGCCCAGGCTGATCACATTACCCAGTGTCCCTATCAGAAGTAGCACATCCAGCTCTGAGAACCCAGAGCGATTCAAGTTCTAAGAGAGAGACAGAGACAAGAGCAATGTTAAATGTATGCCTTTTACTTTGCCAGGGACAAGTCACTCCAGTCAATATTGTAACCTTTCTGACTCACAACTGATAGCACCCTGTTACTGAAGTTCCTAACTAGGTTGGCACAAGTCTTTGGAGGGATTTTAGCCTATTTCTCCATGGAAAATTGCTCCAGCTCATCCATATTTGATAGTTTTCAAGCATGGACCTTAACCGTGAGCTCCCACCACAGATTCCCTGAATGGGCTCTTTCGATTGTTTGCTCAGTAATTTTCAAAAACAAAAGTGCTTTTTCCCCTTTAAAAACGACAACTACTAAAATATTTGATAATATACTAGTTATCACTCACCGATTCTCAAACATTGCGGATTCTCGGTCCTTTACTGAACTCAACCACATCCTGATACAAGAAGCCAAGAAGACCAAGAAGACCGCCATTTTGCCAGCTTATTCCAATGCTTCACATATACATAAGTAAACGTAATCATGCCTGCTTCCCCGTTCTTTCCCTCCTCTTTACCGGCCCTTTGCTGTAAGTGAAATATGTTTAGTTACGTGTTTTCTGCCATTAGTGGTACTTTCACGTGTAATAAATGTATTTATAATGCTAAACTGTTGGAAAAGATTTCTGAATTGGAAGTTTGCATCCAGACTCAAGAAATTAGATGTAGAGAGGAATTCCGAGACTCCTTTTCGGCCCACCCGGATGTCAGCTCTATTTCTGACAAAGCGACATGAGAGTTTTTAAACCAGTGACTATATTAAATTGTATTCCTGGTGCTAGAGTGACCAACAAAAGCAAATCTGAAAGTGCTGGCTAAGGGAAAACATAAATAATAAATTTTCCCAAATAGTTTTTCATGCCGGTACTAACGATGTCCGTTTGAGACAATCGGAGGTCACAAAAAGTTATTTTGAATCTGTGTGTTTATGGCAAAGATGATGTGCCAGTCAGTAACCTGCTCCGGTCCCTACCCTATTCGGTGCAGCAAAAAAAAATATATTGAAAATATATTCACCGACCCCTTTATTAGGTACACCTGTTCCCGCTGCTCGTAATGCAAATATCTAATCAGCCAATCACGTGGCAGCAACTCAATGCATTTAGGCATGTAGACATGGTCAAAACGATCTGCTGAAGTTCAAACCAAGTATCAGAATGGGGAAGAAAAGTGATTTAAGTGACTTTGAACATGGTATGGTTGTTGGTGCCAGACGGGCTGGTTTGAGTATTTCAGAAACTGCTGATCTACTGGGATTTTCACGCACAAGCATCTCTAGGGTTTACAGAGAATGGTCCGAAAGAGAAAATATCCAGTGAGTGGCAGTTCTCTAGGCGAAGATGCCTTGTTGATCTTTCCAGTCTAAGATCAGCGCATGTGTCTATAACCCACGCAAACTGTTCTCCACCTTCTCTTCCGTCCTCATTCCCCCTCCACCCCCATCTCCCTCTTCCCTTTCTGCAGATGACTTTCTGGCCTCCTTTGAGGGGAAAACACCTCTACGAATTGTAGAACAGTGAGGATAAATAATTAAAACCTGTCTGTCCTCACTAGTAGGCACAAAGGAATGCAGGAGATATATTACCTCATGTGATGATCAAATGGTGCAAAAGTATAATCAGTCTCATAATTAATCAGTCTCATAAAATTAATTAACTCATGATTATGAATTTCAATATTAAATATTAAAACAATAACCAATGATATAAATTGTGTAGGTAGGCTGTGACTACCCTCGCTTGGTTTGCTTCCTATATTGCAGATAGGTCCTACCAGGTCACCTGGATGGGGTCTCTGCTCCTCATCCTCTTGTTAAGAGTCCCACAGGGATCTGTACTCGGGCCTCTGCTGTTCTCCATATACACTAAATATCTTGGTTCAGTTATTAATTCACACGGCTTCTCTTATCACTATTATGCAGATGGCACACAACTCTTCTTCTCTTTCCCTCTCTCTGCCTTACAAGTTAATGATAGAATATCTTCCTGCCTCGCTGACATCTCAACTTGGAGGGCCAGCCAACACCTGAACTCAACCTCAACAAGGCTGAGCTGCTGTTTATCCCCTACAAGACCTCCCTACAATGCGAGCCCTCAATCACTGTTGATGGCACCACAATGACTGCATCTCACTCTGCAAAGAGCCTGGGGGAGGTCCTGGATGACCAGCTGGACCTCAAGGAGCACATCAAGGAAACATCACGGTCCTGTAGAATCCTCCTGTACAACATAAAGAAGAGTCAACCACACCTGACAATGCACTCCACCTAACTACTTTTCCAGGCAATGGTGACCTCCCGTCTTGACTACTGCAACTCCGTCCTTGCAAGCCTGCCAGCTTTTTCCATACAACCACTACAGATGACTCAAAATGCTGCTGCCTGACTTGTCTTCAACCTTCCCTCGCCTACACTGCAGCCAACAGGATGGGCCCTGCCTACTTACAGGACATGATTCAACCGTACATGCCAGCTCAACTACTCCACTCTCTGGCAGCAAGGCAACTTGCACCCCCTGCCATCTGGGTAAATGGTTCTCGCTTGTCCCTACCATGGTTCTTCTCCACCCTAGCTCCCCAGTGGAGGAACTCCCTGTTCCTCTATGAATCACTCCCTCACTGCCCATCTTCTGCCGTGGTCTGAAATCTTCAGACTACACCTGGGCTAAATCCCCCTCTTTCATGCTACATCTGTATGGTGGCACTTTATTTCTTCCTAAATTATGAATATAAACTAACTAAGTTAGTATTGTAAATGGTACAAATGTCTTGCTTCATTTAAGCCATTTTTCAAGTCTCTGTGGTGTTCACATCTGGAGTTATAAAGCTTTAAATATGGTACCCCCTAAATGGGCAAGGATTGGCTAAATTTGGCTTGTGCGCTAAGGGGTTAAATGACTAGTCAGTTAACCCTGCCCATCCCTAGTTAAATGTATTAAATGAAGGAAGCTAATGCTGTAGGAAAAAATGTGACAAAATTACCTTTATAGTATTTTACTTTGTATTCATACTTGTATAATACCAGGCATCTCCAAATCAGTAATCTTGCCTGCATCCTGCATGGGTCCACGCACAGGTCTGTCATTAACTAAATAACTTGTTTGAATAAAAATGAAACCGTATGTGAAAGTGCACTATGAGGAGCAAAAATGAAATCAGAATAGTTTATTAATCTTGTTTTTAAGATGTGGTAGATTTAAACATTATGGTAAAATTTGTAGTGGATGTCAGCAGGGATGTCCTGGCAGTTCTTTGTTAGCTAACCACATAAAACCAATGAAACAAAATGTATTGTAGTTTTCCCATCTCTGGACTGGTGAATTTAGCATGATACAAATTTGCAACCCAGACTAACATACAGTACCCACGTTTTGTGCTTAGTATCTTTTCTTGTATCTGACTAATCAATTGCAATCATGGGTATCGATCACTTGACACAAATGCATTTTCATTGATAAGAACTTCTTTCCTCCTGTTGCAAATCGAATGTTGTTGAGATGCAGTGCATATTGAATTTAATAACCTGTTAGAAATTCTGCTCTCCAGAATATTCCAGTGCAATGGTTTCTGTTTTGCAGGTAATAATCCCAACTCCTCAACAATCCTGGTGCCTCTCTTTCATAGAGTGGTGATTATACTGATAGATGCTCTGAGGGAAGATTTTGTGTTTGGGGCTAAAGGGCAGCAGTACATGCCATACACTCAACACCTAGTGGAGTGGGGCTCCTCTCACAGCTTTGTGGCCAAGGCTCGGGCCCCCACCGTCACCATGCCTCGTATCAAGGTAAGACCTGTTCTGAATATACCACATTTCCATAATATTCAAAATTTTGATTTCAGGTTTTAAAATACATTTTTAAAAGCACAAAAAGAGAAGTTAGAATACATTCAAAATGTTTTTTTTTCTTACTTAGACTAGGGGTGTCACTGTGTGAGATTTTCATGATATGATGACCTTCTGTAAAACTCATGATTTTGTGGTATTGTGGCATTTTGCACCCATTTACAAACCACACAGGTGGTGAAAACTGAAATGAAAAAATAATCATAATAAACCATGCGGCTGTTTCATTTTCAGTTACCTCATCTTATACTTGGTTCCTCGTGTTAACAAGTTGTCTGAACACTGGATAGTAAAGACAGAAGACGATATCAGTGTGAATGTGCTAATTGCTATACAGTCCTACATGACTCCTTGAATGTAAAAAAAAAAAAAAAAGTTGTAAAAAATTGAGTTTGAATGTCTTTAGCCTAGGTGTATGTAAACTTTTGGCCTCAACTGTATATCAGGGGTGGGGAACCTTTTGGCCCGCAGCCCGTGTACGGCCCTCCTGTCAATATCACACGACTCGCTGAATGTTTCCTAGATTTGATATAGCCAGTATATTTTTCCTGTTTTAAAAAAAAATGAATTGTCGGTTATAATATAACAGCAATTTGCAACAGTAAGATGTAAGACTGTGCAACAGCAACAGTTTCACCATCCAATTAAAATCTAGCAATGTCACTTGTGCAAGCCAGGAAATAGTCATATAGTCACCAAGTTGCGGCTACGGCTTGGTGGGGTGGCATGTGCCATACCTATACAGCACCGAGAGTTTGAAACTTTTCAGGGTTCCCTACAGAAATAACCATAATAACCACAGACTCAGCCCTTAAAAGCATTCATTTCTGTACCTTTTGACCCCATTTCAACAGACTTCACAGATTCACAAACTGCACTTCAGATTTCACAAACAACACGTCCACACAATAAAGCCCTAAAATTAGGGGATTGTGCGGTTTATCCTTCTTATTCCTGCCTGAAATGATCCTAGGAATACAAAGAATGTCTCCCCATTGGTCTTTTTACGTACATCAAATAATAAAAAACATCAGATACACTTTTTGCACGACTGGTAGACCCTGGTTCAAATCCCCCCTCCGACTGAAGCAGATCTCTAACTCATTATGCTGGCTTGCTGGCTAACTGAAAATACAACATTTAAACTACTGCTTTTGCATCTGTAAAATCTTTGCAGGAAACTTATTTATATTTCCGAAATCCAAATAAAACACACACACTTTACACTGTTCCGCTTTCCGCATTTTCACCATGTTTAACGTTAGCTACGACAGACCGAATGCATAACGTTAGTACACATACAGGCACCTCAGGAAATTGATTTATAACATCTGCGTATTATGATTCGGTCCGGTTGGTAACGTTACCGATCGTACAGAAACTGCTGAAAGATAATGATTCACGCCAGGTATGTCCAGTTTAACTCAAAAACGGTTCACATTCACCACTGCCCCTGTACTACTACTACTTCTTAACTAGGCTACTGCAGCTAGCTTTAACCCTGCAAGGCCACATTTCTAAATTCATGTTAGCTAGTCCTATACATCCTCTACTGATATACAAACAATTAGTAGGTCTTTCATGCGTAATAGCCCATTAAAACACTTCCATTTAAATTATGACGTACAGTTTCATGTATTTGACATTCATGGTTAAGGAAAACGTTAGTATACATACAGACATCTCTGAAATGGATCTCTAACATCTGTGTTGCGATTCGGTCCGGTAGGTAATGTTACCGGTCGTATAGACACTGCTGCAAGATAATGACTTCACGCCTGGTACGTCCACCGTGCTGCTGCCAGATATGCAGTAGATACTACAAGCATTGTTGCTCTTGATTAATTTTCCTGTTGAACTCAATGGAAAAAATATTCAGGAGAAACAATGCTTGTATATTTGTTTTAACAGGTATTGAGCTGAACAGACGTGTCTCTGTGAGTTTTCTCAGCTCCCGCAGCTTTTTCTATTTTATATCTTTTTCTACTTTCTTTCGCAGCTTCTGCTGCAGTTTTATTCATTATTTTGTTTCTTTTTATTTTTATCATTCTATCATTTTATTTCATTTTATTTTAGCAGCTTTTTTAGTCTTTTAATTGTACACAGCCAGCTTTGTCTACGACTATTTCCAACATAAATACAGAATCAAGAATCCTCAGGCTCTAGTAGCAACAGTGACCGGCGCGCTGTTATTTCCTACCGTGACATCCACTCGGAAAACCCGAAGAACGCCTACTGGTTTTATTTTAAGCCTGGTGGCTAAGCTAGCCTCTACCAACTATAATGCCTCCCCTTACCTCCCCTCCTCATTGCTCGGGCTGTCTCCAGTTAACACAATAGATCGCTGAACTTGAAGGCAGGATCTCCACACTATATCAAATAAAGGAGGATGAGCAGCTTCTGGACTTTCTGGCGGCCTCTCATGTTGCAGACAACGACGCCACACTCCCCTGGCTCAGTCCCAACACCACGGGTGAGCCGGCACCATCCACCATCTCGTCTGTTCCTGTGGCGGATCCCTGGCCCTAGCTCGGAGCAAAACCAAAGACCCTGGCCTGCTCCACACCCTCTGGTCAGGGGCCTTGGATCGGCGTCCGGGGAAACAATCAGCGGGGAAGTGGTTGCCCCTACAACCTTCAACCCGATGCCCCTCAGCTGGATAACACAAACTGGTATCAGGCCCTTGCGGAGTTGGACAGCCTTCCCCCGTCCAGACAGCAGGAGCCCTCCACTCAGCCGTCTTCCTTCCCAAGTGGCGCTGCTGAACCGCGTATGCGTCCTTCTCGCCGCCAGGAGCATTGTCGTCCTGCAGCCAACGTTACCTCCCGGGCTACAGAACCTCCACCGGACCGATGTCCCCCTGCCTGCCCCTCAGGACACAACCAACTCGCAGGTCAGAAGCCCCCTGCCTCATTCTCCAGTTTCACTGATAATCGGTGACTCCATTATCGGGAATATCAGGGCTAAAACTGCAGTGACCCCTTGTTTTCCTGGTGCTACCGTCCTAGATATTTTGGAGCATACCCCGAGCCTACTTGAAAAATACCCTCACGTTCGTAATGTTATAGTCCATGTTGGCACAAACGATACCTCGAAACAATAATACTGAAATACTGAAACATGACTTTACTTGTCTTTTTAACTTACTCAATTCCTGTGGCAAACATGTTTTTATCTCTGGTCCAATCCCCACTTTCGGTCGGCTACCAGGTCATTTGAGTAGGATCCTCAGTCTCTCATACATGGCTACAGTCTGTATGCTTGTTGCCCAATATGGTTTTTATTGACAATTTCAATGTTTTATGGGAGCGCCAAGCCTTTTACAAGAACGATGGAATCCACCCAAATGCCCTGGGCGCCAGAAGTCTTTCTGCAAACATTTTTTACTCGGTCTAATCCTCCGGACGCAAGTGACTAATCACTCACCACGCACCTGGACTCAACACCGGTCAATAATCGGCACTCGCTTTCTTCCCCACATCGTCGAACCACTACCTCTTTGAGTAGCTCCCCCAATCACTTAATCCCTGTTCAAATTGGAAACAAAATTTGTGGAAATCCTAATTGCTCAGGGGTTAGTATTAGCAACCTAATCTATGTGCATTGTTCTCCCCTGAATAAGCCTCCACAGACACAGCTCCCATCCAAGTTAAAATTGCTCTGTTCTGCTCCGTTAGGTCGCTTAATAACAAGTCGTTCATCTGCAATGACTTTATTACGTCAAATAATATTGATATTTTCCTCCTCACTGAGACGTGGTTGAAATGTGATGATTTTAGCCTCCTTAATGAGGCTTCCCCCCCACTTTTTCTTACTTACAGAAACTTAGACTCCCTGGCCGTGTTGGTGGAGTAGCTGTCATTTATAATGTTAATTATATATGTACCCCTGTTTCATTTGGGGAATTCTCGTCATTTGAGTATTTTGCCTTTTGTCTAAATAAGCGACAGCCCACTTTGTTTATTTTAGTATACCATCATCCTAAACCAAATGGCTCTTTTATTACTGAATTTCCTGACCTGATATCTTTAGTTATGCCGAAAAATGATGGAGTTATCATTCTTGGTGATTTTAACATTCATGTGTGTTGCCCTAACAATGTGATGGCTGGGGAGTTCTTGAACTTAAGAGAATCCTTCGACTTTGTGTTTCATGCTTCTGGGCCAACGCACAACCAAGGCCACACACTCGATCTTGTGCTGTCCTCTGGTGTGAGCATTGTAAATTTTGAAACTACTGATGTGTGTGTTTCTGATCATCTCATCATTGTTTTTAATATGTTCTCTGCCCCTCCCTCTAGAAAATTGTCTGCCCCCACCCGCTCCCGCGTCATTAACGCTTCAACTGCCAGCAAATTCAGTAATGCTTTTAATTCCACTGCAACTGCCCCAGCTCTTTGTCTTTCCACTGACGATCAGCTCTATTATTTTCACACTATTTGTCAGGATACTCTGGAACTAGTGGCACCATTTAAAAGCCGGACTAACCCGTCCACCAGGGTTTCCCCCTGCCTGAATGATCACACTCGTGCCCTTAAAAGAGAACTTAGGAAAGCTGAATGTAAATGGAAAACCTGCAAATTACTGCTATTCTATGAAATTATGAAAGACCTAATGAGAAACTATAATGCTGCGGTTAAAGATGCAAGAGCGAAATATTTCTCCACCTTGATCTCCAAAAATGATTGAAACTCAAGAACCCTGTTTAATACTATCGAGCGTGTTGTTGGTGCTCCCCATAACTTTGACATGCATGCTCCCCCTGACCTTTGTGAGCAATTTTTAACTTTCTTCACAGGAAAAATCAATTCTATCAGATCTCAGATGGACAGAACCCAACCCCTATTAAACATGGCTAGTTCTAAAGGAGTAGAAGTAGCTCTTAGCTTACCCACTGGCTCCTTCTACTCCTTCGAGCAAATATCCTTGGAAACACTTCTTAAAACTATAGCTCACATGAAAGCCTCCACCTGCAAATTAGATGTTGTTCCTACTAGACTACTGAAGGAGATTTTACCCACTGTTGGTCCTCATATTCTATCTGTTGTTAACAGCTCCCTGTCCTCCGGATCTTTTCCTGCCTACTTTAAAACTGCCCTGGTCCTTCCTCTTCTCAAAAAACCAAACCTAGATCCCTCCTCTCTGAACAACTACAGACCTATCTCTGAACTTCCTTTTCTGTCTAAAAGTTGTTTTTACTCAGCTGGTAACTCATCTGAATAATAACAACCTATTCAAAAAATTTCAGTCTGGCTTCCGTACCCTCCTCAGCACGGAAACTGCCCTCCTGAAGGTGTCCAATGGCCTTCTGTTGTCAGCTGATTCAGGTAATTGCTCTATCCTTGTCCTTCTGGATCTGAGTGACACGTTCGATCATGCAGTCCTCATCAACCACCTGGAGAAATGTGTGGACATCTCCGGTGTTGCACTCAAGTGGTTTGAAACATATTTAAGTGGTAGACTCCTTTCAGTCAGCATAGGCAATTCAATATCATCCCCAGCCCCAATACACTGTGGTGTCCCCCAGGCCTCTTTTTTGGGCCCTATCCTCTTCTCCCTGTATATGCTCCCTTTAGGTGACATACGCAAATATAACATTCATTTTCATTGTTATGCCGACGATACGCAGTTGGATCTACCAATAAGCCCAAATGATCAAGCCACACTTCGCAATTGTCTAGCGGACATCAAAAGTTGGATGTCTGATAATTTCCTCCATCTTAATGATAAAAAATCTGAGGTTATACTGTTTGGCCCACTCCATGCCAGAGCCCAAATTGAAATTGACCTTGGCCCACTCTCATCTAATCTAAAGCCCACTGCTAGGAACCTGGGCGTCATATGACCTCAACCTAGAACAACATGTAAAGAACGTTATCCAATCTTGTTTTTATCATCTGAGAAACATTGCCAAAATTAAAGCTTTTCTGTCCAGCTCCGATCTGAAGAAAGTCGTTCATGCTTTTATTTCTACACATCTTGACTATTGTAACTCTATGTACACCTGTCTTACCCAAAAGTCCCTCCGTCGTCTTCAACTAGTACAGAATGCTGCAGCTCGGCTTTTAAGTGGCTCCAAAAAAATCTCTCCTATCCTAGCATCCCTACACTGGCTACCAGTCTCTTTTAGAATAGATTTAAAAATTTTACTCATCACATTCAAGGTCAGGTCTGGTCTAGCACTGACACACATTTCAGATCTACTCTCCCCCTATGGGCAAACCTGTAGCCTGAGATCCTCGGGCAAAGCACTGTTAGTCATTCCAAAGTCTAGGTTAAAAACAAAAGGAGACTGGGCATTTGCGATTAGAGCTCCTAGACTTTGGAATGCCCTGCCCGAGGAGATCAGGCTCACTGAGTCGGTGCCTCGTTTTAAATCTCTCCTTAAAACACATTTTTGCTTTTAATGTTTTAGCCTCTTAATAGCTTTTCTACTGTTATTTTTATATTTTTAACATCCTGTTATTTACTATATTCTTTTAACCTTGTGTCTGTATCTGTTCCTCTGTTTGGCCCTCTTTCATGCTGCTCCTATTTTGATGTTAATTTATTCATATACTTTGTTTTAATGTGTCCCTTAAGCTGTTGTCTACATCTTGTATTATTTTATTATTTTAATATTTGTGTGTAAAGCACTTTGTAACTTTGTTTTTGAAAAGTGCTGTACAAATAAAGTTTATTATTATTATTATTATTATTATTATTATTATTAGTATCTACTGCATCTGGCAGCAGCACAGTGGTTTGAGGCTCATTTGATACCTTGGACCCTTGATGACTTACAGCCATTTAGCCAACAAATGTGTTCCATACTGTATCAGCATAATTTACAGCTGAATCTAGTCCCACCCCCCAGTTCCCATAGAGATCCATTCAAATGCAAAGAGTTTTTGTATCGCTTGTAGGACAACCTGAAAATTAGATATCCAGACTCTGATAATGTTGATCGGTCACAGACATCAGGAAGTCATGGCATGCAAATGATATGCAACCAAAAACAAAACATGACTCTTTTATTTGACATTATGTTAATTTGTCTACTGTATAAGTGAATTTCCCTGTTTCTAGCTTTTCCATAAACTTCACTGCAGCAAAAGTAAACAAGCAAATGGTGGCACAGGAGGTCTCAGGAGTGCATTTGTTTAATTCTTGCTAATTTTTTGACCAATGATTTGTTAAGACCATTAAAAGATTAATTTTCCATTTTGGGCTTGGCCCATTTTTTTTGCCCAGAAGTGTAGATATTTGTATGTATGCGAGCCAGGCCTTACGCCCAGCATCTGTACCTAACTTCACTAATGCTTTTGTGGCTGAATGGAAGCTAATCCCCGCAGCCATGTTTCAAAATTGACTGGGAAACTTTCCCAGAAGCGTGGAGGCTGTTACAGCAGCAACTAGGGGTCCACATCCACATTAATGCCCATGGTTTTGGAATGAGATGTTCAACAAGTATATATGGGTGTGATGTTCAGATTTACTACATACTTTTGAAAATGCAGAGTATTGGCTAAAGACCTACAGGGAACTCACTTCTAAGGATGCAGGCAGCGAGGGAGCTGCCTTTGTATTGGGACACAGCCAGTGTCCTGTTTACATGCAGTAAGCCACCAACCCACACAGCAGACTAAAAAATGCCTGAGCAGTGTGTATGTCTTTGTCTCACTCCTCCATTTTTCCAGGCACTGACCACTGGCAGCATCCCTGGCTTCATTGATGTGGTTATGAACCTGAACTCACCCGTTTTGTTGGAAGACAATCTTCTCTGGCAGGCCAAGGCTATAGGAAAGAGGATCATCTTCTATGGAGACGACACTTGGATCAGACTATTCCCAAAGCACTTCATGGAGTATGATGGCACAACCTCGTTTTTTGTGTCAGACTACACAGAGGTGAGGGATGGGATGGCAGCTGTGTAGAATGTTGAAAGTGGTAGTGAAGGGTTGGACCATGCACAAAGGTGGGGAGGAATGTGATAAAGGAGGAAATTCTGAAGAAGGGGGAAGTACATAATCCTCAAATATGGGTCCATCGCTGTTTTTTCTACTGCATATACAGTGGCTTCGGAAAGTATTCAGACCCCTTCACTTTTTCCACATTTTGTTACATTACAGCCTTATTCTAAAGTTAATTAAATTCATTTTTATTCTCATCAATCTACACACAATACCCCATAATGACAAAAATGAAAACAGATTTTTTTTGCAATTATTGCAAATTTAGTAAAAAATAAATAAACTGAAATCACATTTACATAATTATTCAGACCCTTTACTCAGTACTTTGTTGCGGCACCTTTGGCAGCGATTACAGCCTCCAGTCTTCTTGGGTATGATGCTACAAGCTGGGAATACCTGTATTTGGGGTATTTCTCCCATTCTTCTCTGCAGAATCTCTCAAGCTCTTTTCAGGTTGGATGGGGAGCGTTGCTGCACAGCTATTTTGAGGTCTCTCCAGAGATGTTCGATCGGTTTCAAGTCCGGGCTCTGGCGGGGCCACTCAAGGACATTCACAGACTTGTCCCAAAGCCACTCATGCGTTGTTTTGGCTGTGTGCTTAGGTTCGTTGTCCTGTTTAAAGGTGAACCTTCACCCCAGTCTGAGGTCCTGAGCGCTCAGGCGCAGGTTTTTATCAAGGATCTCTCAGTACTTTGCTGTTTGCGAATATTTGATAATGTTACATTGTGAGACTGTTTACACCACAACTACTCATCTGCAGGTCCTTGGGTCGCAGTGTCTGCAGGTATTTGCTCAAACCAAATCAAACTGATTTGATTAATTATTGTGTATCCTTGGTTCAGGACCTAAGCTCATTAGTGAAATCAGGTGCTATAGTGCATGGTTGGAGCAAATACCTGTGGCCCACAGGACCTGATTTACAGGAAGAATTATAACAGTTGGACATGACATCACTTGCTTGAAATCAGTAACACATAAAATTTTACGGTCTGCTGATGTTGCAAGTCAACCATTTGGCTTGAAATTCTGCAAAGTTGAAATTCAAGGTTGCAGCCACAGGCAGTGGAGCACAGCACAAAAGCTTTAACTAATGGTATTGCCGCCTGCCTAGCTTTGATTGTTGCCTAGCGTTCATTATTGAATGTTTGAAACAAGTTTTTTGAATATTACTGTCAAATGAACTAAATTAATTGAAATAAAACAAGCTTCTTAAATTCTGTTTGTGGGTCTGTATCATAATATCAAACTATCCAGGTTGACAACAATGTGACACGTCATCTGGACAGCACCTTGAAGAGAGATGACTGGGACATCCTGATCCTGCACTACCTGGGCCTGGACCACATTGGCCACTTGAGTGGCCCACACAGCTCCCTCATTGGCCCCAAACTTCTTGAGATGGATGACATACTTAGGAAGATCCACTCCTCCCTAACCTCCCAGGTAACCAATTTGCTATTTTTGTTTTAGTCTTAGTCATACAAAAGTATTACAGTAATACTGCTATTCTGACTTTGTTGGACACCATCCAAAATACATGTCATACCAGAATATACGTAACATAACATAATGATGAGAACAGGACATTCAGCCTAACAATGCTCGCCATTTTCCTACCCTAAAGTGTACCTAGTGCTTGGTGTCATGGATTTTACCTTCAATGGAGGCAAGTAACTCAGTCAGGTCGCAGAGTAATTCAGCAATATAAGTTTTATTTGACCAAATAGGAGAAACTGTTCAAGCACTCATCACAGAGTTCGAGAAGAGAGTCTCAAACTTCTGTTTACAAGTTCTCCTCCTTATATCTTTCTGTAAGCTATCTTTCTATGAGGTGATTCACATGGCATGACACTTTCTTACTCCCCTGCCCATACCAACTTTCTGCTTTCCTGAGAACCTTTTTGTTTCACTTCTGTTACGACCGGCTTGAAAAGCCGCAACCTAAGGAGGGACACGACACCAGTTTAGATGCAAAAGAATATGGACATCTATTTACAAAAAGACAACAACAGTGAAAACAGGAAAACAAACAGAAAAGCTGTGTCTTGTGTCAGGGAGTGAGAGTGTGAGAACAGAGCAAGGAGCCACTTATATAGGCCCCGCCCACACCTTCACACAGGTGCCCTCAGTCAGCTCATCAGTGAGCTGCACCTAGAACTTAGACATACACACACAAGCAAAACAATAACAGGACACAGTAACACGTAACACCCCCTCCCTTAAGATGACAGCCATACTGGTGTCATTCTAAGGTAGCGCGTGAGAGGGCATTGGCCACAACATTATCAAGCCCCTTTTTGTGATGGATTTCGAAATTGAAGTTCTGGGCCATAAGTGCCCAACGCATAAGCCATTGATTACTGTTATACATACGACTCAGGAACACAAGAGGGTTGTGATCTGTAAAAACTGTATCCGGCTGCGGAGTAGAGCCAACGTAAGCCTCGAAATGCTGGAGGGCCCAGAGCATTGCTAGGGCTTCTTTTTCCATTGTGCTGTAGTTACGCTGGGCTGCAGAGAACTTCTTAGAGAAGTAACAGACAGGGTGATCAATGCAAACTCTTAGTGAGGCTAAGGAGGTCTGTTAAAGGGGACACAATGTAAGCAAAGTTACAGCAAAACCCTCGGTAATAACCAGCTAAGCCAAGAAAACAACGTAGCTCCCGCTTAGTAGTGGGAACAGGGAACTTAGCGATAGTGGGTACCTTAGCATCTATTGGACGCACTTGGCCCGGACCGATCTGCTTGCCTAGGTAGGTGATGGTAGCCTTGGCAAACTCACATTTTGAAAGGTTCAAGGTGAGAGAAGGTTCTTTCAAACACTGAAACACAGTGGACAGGGTTTCCACATGAGATTGCCAATCAGCAGAGTAGACTACCACGTCATCAAGATATGCCTCACAGTTTGCTACTCTAGACAATACCCTCCGCATCCAGCTTTGAAAAGTGTCAGGGGCATTGCACATACCAAATGCCATGACCGTATACTGCAGGAAATTGTCTGGGGTAACAAATGCAGAGATCTCGGAAGCACAGGACATCAAAGGCACTTGCCAGTAGCCCTTGAGCAAGTCTAACTTTGTGACATAGCGAGCAGCTCCAGCCCTGTCTCTACAGTCTTCCATATGAGGAAAAGGGAATGAATCTGGCTTGGTAACACTGTTTACCTTCCTGAAATCAGTACAAAAGCGTGGTGTCCCATCGGACTTTGGCACTAACAAACACGGAGAGCTCCAGGAGATGGAACTAGGAACAGCAAGACCATGCTTTTGTAAATATTCAACCTCTTTCTGCATTTGAGCTCTTTTTGTGGGGTTCACATGGTAAGCATGCTGCTTGATGGTAAGACAATCACCAACACCAATGTCATGTTGCAAGACAGTGGTTTGGGTAGGTACATCTGAAAGTAGTGCAGGGTGATTTTCAAACAACCCGACTCTTGTGGGACCCAGAGAGGTGAGACGGATTAGTCTCAGAATCACTTAACACTTGGGAATTCTGCAATTGAACGCACAGAGCAGGAGCATCTTGCATCACTAAGTCATCTTCCCGGGGAGGGTAAGAAGGCAACACTGAGGTTAAAGCTACAGGCAACACATCAGCTGAAGTGGATGTATCTGTTTCACTAGACCTGGCAACATAAGGCTTCAGCATGTTAACATAAGAGACGCAAGACTCTTGTATGCTATCTGGGGTGCGAATAACATAGTCCATTTCACTCAGTTTCTTTTCAACCACATAGGGACCAGCAAACCTGGCTTGCAGTACTGAACCAGAGATAGAAAGGAAAGCCAGCACAGAGTCTCCGGATTGAAAACTTTGTTCAACAGCATTTTTATCAAAGTAAGCTTTCATCTTAGATTGGGAGATTGTCAATGCCTCTTTCGCTACCTCACAGGCATGGTGAACATGCTCTCTGAAAGAACTGATGTAGTCAAGCACATTTTGGTTAGGAGAAGAATCTCCAATCAACAGCTCACGCAACAATTTCAGTGGGCCTCGAACCGTGTGGGCAAACACCAATTCTGCAGGACTGAAACCCAATGACTCCTGAACAGTTTCTCTGATAGCAAAAAGCAGGAGGGGGTTGCCCTTATCCCATTCCTTACCAGTTTCAAGACAATAGGTATGCAACATAGTCTTAAGGGTTTGGTGGAAGCGCTCTAGCGCCCCCTGGCTCACTGGATGATATGCACTAGAGATCTGATGCTTCACAGCCAACGCTTCTAACACCTGAGCAAACACTTTGGACATAAAATTGGTACCTTAGTCTGTTTGAATGACCTTTGGCAAACCAAACGTGGTACAGAATTTCACCAATATCTTCACTACCACCTTGGCTTTGAGAGAACGTAGTGGAATTGCCTCAGGGTATCGAGTTGCAGCACACATTAAAGTCAGGAGATATTGGTGACCAGATTTTTACTTAAGCAACGGACCAACACAGTCGATAATTAGCCTCTCAAATGGCTCTCCCATCACAGGTATAGGATGGAGCGGAGCTTGAGGAATAACTTGGTTTGGTTTGCCAACCATTTGACATATGCATGACAACAGCGGCAATACTTGGAAACATCACTTTTCAAACCAGGCCAGAAAAAATGCTTCAAGATGCAATAATAGGTTTTAGTTATCCCTGGGTTACCAGACAGTATATTGTTATGAGCTAAACTCAGTATCTGCATAAGGTACCCAGAGGGGACAACAATCTGGTAGGTAGTTTTACACCCACTGTCATCATCGGATGAAGGAGCTAACTTACGCATGAGGATGCCATCCCCCCAGTAGTAAGCAACATGAGAAGCATCAATCTCATTCTTTGGCAACACTGCTGCAATACACTTAGCTAAGGAAAGATCAGCCTTCTGAGCTGCTCCTTGCCAACCTTTTGCTGGGTATCAGACTCAACAGGCAAGGTAACAGGACTGGACAATGCCACCTCAATGACTCAGTTACAGTAGAATCAGTGGAGTGCTTACAATCTACAGTTAACTCAGAAGTTGCAGAAGGATCAGGAGACATAGACTCTACAGTTGCAACAGGTGGAGCCACAGATATTTCTGAAAGGTCCCACCATATCCTCAAACATATGCGACTCGGTACGAGTTACAACACAAGCAGGAAACACTGTAGGAAACTGAGAGGATAGGTCAGACTGGGTATCATCAAATACAGAGCCAGCTGGATTATCCACAACCACAGGCGCAGGAAATACTTTCCCACCAGCCAGATCATTACCCAGAATCAGGTCTACTCCTACAGGTTGCTGAGGGCGAATAGCCACTGACACAGGGCCTGTAACCAAGCCAGACTACAAATACACAACATGCAATGGGGCTTTAAGACAGGTCATTCCACATCCTCGTACTAAAGCACTCTGCCAGTAGAGGTTCTCTCAGAGAGGGGCAAAACCCCCTCCAACAACAAAGACTAAGCGGCTCCTGCATGGCCGGCCCCACAGGGGGGCATGAGAGGACGACGCCCCCTCACCCGAACTGTCTCGCCCCCTCAGTCAAGATGAATGTGAAAAAGGATTTTAATTAAAATTTAATTAATTTTTTTAATTTAAATAAATATATTTTTTAAATAAATTTTTAAAAATCACAACACTCAAGTACGTCGGCTTTCTAGTGACAATATTGCAACATTTTAGTTGTTGCTGAGGAGGTTCCACTCATCGAATAGAAGACTGCAGCTCTATTGAGTAAATTTTCATGCTTAATTATAAAGGAGGTAGAGTGCTGCCAGAGTGATTGACTATAAACTCTATAAACAAGGGAGGGTGCTTATACAGATTTGCAGGGAAATTAGCCAAAAATTCAGCTTACTTGAAACTTCAGGCACTCTTGGCCGGAGGAATTGATATTTTTTTTAAAACCTTTATTGTCGCGGCATATCCAGGAACAGGAGAAATACCACCGACCAGTTTCGACCATGCAGGGCCTTCATCAGTGTGTAACAGAATGGTTAAAGAGGAGATGTTTATAACCTCTGGGTGGGGATGAGCATTCCATGAATCATGTGTGGTAGGTAGGGCTGCATATGTTTTTCTAGCTGGGAATACTTTGCGTTACGTCATCGCCCCCTTTCGGTATTTCAAACGCCCCCTCTTCGGTACTCGGCTGGTACCGGGCCTGGGCTCCTGTATCCCTTAGAATAGGAATTGGGAGAGGCTTCTCTGACTCAGAGATGGCTACTGAACCATCCATAAGGAACAGTGCAAAGGTTTTGTGCTCATGGCTGTCTTTAGTGGACCGACTGGGACCATTTTCTACACTAGGCAACTGACATGGTACTGAAGCTATCAGCCCAACAGGCTTAGCAGCTTTCTGCGTTTTACTGAAAGCATGACAGTCAGCTATGACGTGACCAGGCTTTTTACAATAGAAACAAGTTCTCTCAGAGTTTCCATTGCTAGACCTAGCAGCCTTCGTAGCGAAAGCTGAAGAACCTGGACCATTGCTGCCAGTTTTAAAGAAATAAGGAGTGCAAGGAAAAGCATAGCTCTTAGTCTCACGAGATTTATCACTAAAGACTACCATATGAGCCAAGACATACTCATCAGCAAGACAGCAGCCTCCTCCACCTTAGACACTCTCTGCTTACTCAGATAGGTTGCAACCACCTCAGGGACACAATTTCTGAACTCCTCCAGAAGAATCAACTGTTGAAGTTGCTCTTTAGTCTCAACTTTTTGAGATGTGCACCACCTATTAAACAGGATTTCCTTCTTTCTGGAAAATTCCACAAATTTTGCTTCTCAACCTTTCGACAACCTCTCAAACGCTGTCTGTAGGCCCCTGGGACCAACTCATACTCACACAAGATGGCTGCTTTAACAACCTCATCATAGTTAGAGCTTTGGTTGAGGGCTAATGAGGAATGGGCCTCCTGAGCTTTACCCATCAGTACACACTGCAACAATAATGTCCAGACATCTTTAGGCCATTCCAAAGTGGTGGCTACTAGGGTTGGGCCGATGTAAAAATTTTCAAACTGGTTTGATATTAAGCCAAATACCAGACTGGACCGGTGATACCGAATTTTACCAGTAGGTCACTCAGCCGCTCCCGAGTGGAACTGTCGGCTGCAAAAATGATCCAGGTGAGGTAATGACATTCTAAAACCATTGTGCCGTACTTAAAAGTTTCGTTGCAGCGTCCGTTTCTATGCCAACGCTGCCAGCCTTGCTACATTTTTTGGCGATAAAGATTCCAAGACAACTCTCATCAATTTCTCTGTTTTAATGGGTTATTTTCCAGCCTGAAATGTGATCGTATTTGTACATGGCTACACGTCATCTAACTTGCATGTAATTCGTTATCTCCCTGGATATGAATCAAATGTTTTTAACAGAAAATAATAATAATAAATGCGATTTTGTCCACGGAAATGATTATACAAAAAGGCAAAATAAAAGTTGTGGTCACGATCACCGTCGCACACAGCACTCATATGGCGGTATGCACTTATAGCTAGCTAGCCACCGCTGCAGCACAGGGGCACTACATAACAACGCCTTGACACTTTGAAAGGCGTGCTGACAATCTGGGGTCCATTCAAAATGTTTAGTCACACTGAGGGCACTAGTCAAAGGGGCGACAACCACAGAGAAGTTTCTACAAAAACTTCTATAATAACCTGCCATTCCAAGAAAACGGCGTAGTTCACACCTTGTGGTGGGCGCAGGAAACTCAGCGATGGCAGCAACCTTCGCTTCAACTGGACGGACCTGACCTCGACCCACCTGTTTCCCCAGGTAGGTTACGGTCGCTTTACCAAATTCGCACTTGGCCAGGTTCAGGGTGAGCGTTGCTTTGGCCAACCTGTCGAACACTATTCGCAATACTTGAACGTGATCGGACCAACTGTCCGACTTTACAACCAAATCATCCAAATAAGCATAGCAGTTAGGTACAACAGCTAGGACTGTATTCACCAACCGCTGAAAGGTGGCGGGGGCGTTGCGAAGTCCAAATGCCAAAACATTATATTGCAGAAAGTCATCTGGGGTGACGAAGGCAGAAATTTCAGAGGCATGGGGTGTCAAAGGAACCTGCCAATACCCCTTTAGTAGGTCGAGTTTAGTCACGAATTTTGCGGAACCAATGTTGTCGATGCAGTCCTCCATCCTCGGCAGAGGGTAGGAGTCTGGCACTGTAATCGCATTTACCTTGCGAAAATCTGTACAGAAACGTGCTGTACCGTCGGGCTTTGGAACAAGAAGACAGGGTGAACTCCAGGGACTGGAGCTGGGCTTAGCCAATTCATTGTCTAAGAGATACTGCACTTCCTGTTTCATAGCATCCCGTTTTACAGCATTGATACGGTATGGATGTTGTCTAACGGGAACAGAGCCATTCACATCAATATCATGCTGCAAGACAGTTGTCTGAGAGGGGATGTCACCAAAAAGTTCCGGATACTCACCGATTAACTGAACTATATCACAGCACTGATTATCTGGTAAATGAGCCAGATGGGAAGACAAGTTTAACAAGGACTCAGAATTTGTTAGTCTAGTGCACTGTTGAGGTGCGTTCCGAAGCACAAGACCATCTTCATCTTCATCTTCTGCACAACATAGACGGGAGGTTATAAGGGCAGGACTAACAATAGAAACAGGTAATACCTCTTTCCCGTCCTCCGACGGGGTTGTCTCTCTAACATGATATGTTTTAAGCATATTAATGTGGCAAACACGAGACTGGCGCTTGCGGTCGGGTGTTCGGATTACATAGTCCGTTTCACTAAGTTTCTCTTCCACAGTGTATGGACCAGAAAAGCGAGCAGACAGAGCAGATCCAAGAATAGGCAGCAACACCAGGACCTGATCTCCCGGCTTGAAAGAGCGCACTACAGCCTTCTCGTCATAACGACGCTTCATAGTCCTCTGTGAGGAATAAAGCGCCTCTTTGGCAAGCAAGCAGGCATCGTGTAACCGCTCTTTAAACTGACTGACACAATCCAACACATTAGACTGGGAGGACGAGTCATCAGACATAAACTGTTCTTTTAAAACCTTCAAAGGACCTCTTACAGCATGTCCAAACACCAGTTCAGCTGGACTGAACCCTAACGATTCTTGTACCGCTTCTCTCAAAGCAAACAATGCAAAGGGCACAGCCTGAGTGTTTGGTGCCACCGTTCCAGTGCACCCTGCGACTCAGGATGATACGCACTAGAAACTTGATGCGTAATGGACAGAGAATGTAAGAACTGTTTAAAGTGCTTGGAAAGAAAATTAGTGCCTTGATCTGTCTGAATAATTTTTGGAAAACCAAATATAGAGAAAAATTTGGTCAGTGCTTTAATCACCGTTTTAGCGGTAATTGTACGCAGAGGAATAGCCTCAGGAAATCTGGTCGCTATACACATAATAGTAAGGAGGAATTGTTGACCAGATTTTGCCTTGGGGAGCGGTCCCACACAATCCACAATTACGTGCTGGAAGGGCTCACCTATTACAGGAATCGGACAGAGAGGGGCAGGAGGAATAACCTGATTAGGTTTTCCAGTGATCTGACAAACATGACATGATCTACAGTGTTTCGCTACAGCATTTTTAAGTCCAGGCCAAAAAAAATGCTTTAGCACACAATTATACGTCTTTGTAACTCCCAAATGACCAGACCATGGGTTTTCATGTGCCAATGATAACACTTGCGGTCGGTAAGCAACGGGCACTACAATCTGATAAGTGACGCCCCACTCCATACCAGCAGCAACAGGAGAAGACCACTTCCAGATCAACATTCCATTGTCCACAAAATAAGCTACGGTCATCTTTTTGGCCGCTTCGGGTGTGACAGCCGCGTCAAAACACTGACGCAGTGACTGATCACACTGCTGAGCTGAAACAAGATTTTCACGAGTGACAGGCAGTACAAGAGAGGGCAATTCTGACTGTGGAGTAATCGATTGCCTTTCTTTCGCCTCCTCCAGCTCACTCGGTAAGGTCTCAGTTTTAAGCATCTCGCTATATAAAACTTTAGACTCAGTTTCTGACTCATCAACATCACAAGGGGGTGCTAACACAGATTCTGATAAATTAATATCTTCCCCCTGCTTCCGTGCTTGGGCACGAGTGAGCACACAGGCCAGAAACACCTCAGACATGGCTTGGGACATAAGACATGTTTTGGGCTGTTCTACAACCTCCGGGAGAGGACGCACTTTACCACCAGCAATATCGTTTCCCATAATAAACATCACGCCTACGACAGGCAGAGCAGAACACACAGCAACATCGAAACATCCTGAGGCCAACTCCGTGTCAACATGCACTCTGTGTAATGGAAGAGTTTTATACCCCATCTCAATTCCCTGAACGATCACATTAGCGCCACTGGAAGTTATTTCGGACACGGGCAACACATCAGCCAACATGAACGACTGTGACGCACCGGTATCTCGGAGAAACCGCACAGATTTTTGATCAGCCGGCGCACCAGGAAGAGATATCAGACCCTCGAAAATGAACGGCTCATAGCCAGAGTCAGTTTTCTTTTCAGGGGCAATCAGGGGAGAGGTCTGGGAGACTGTTCTAACAAAACCTGTGGGCTTGAATGCTTGGGATGTTTTATTTTTGCTCTGCCATGCCCTGCAATCAGCAATACGGTGACCAGGTTTTTTACAAAAGAAGCACAATCGCTCCTCTCTTGGATTTACAGATCCGCTGCTAGTCTGGTTCATGACTGGCGAGCTAGAGTATGCCGAGTCTGTAAACTTCTCACTCTGGGTGTGGGGACTATTTACACGGGGCCAAAAACCGCCAAACCCATGCTTATGGGTAAGTGCGTAATTGTCAGCCATCACAGCAGCATCCATGGGCTTAAGTACGCCACGCTCGCTCAAATGAGTAGCGATTTGCTCTGACAGTGTTTTTAAATTGCTCTAGGACTAACAGATCACAAAGTTCCCCATATGAAGTGGCTTTGGAGGATTTCCTCCAGCGATCAAACTGGATTACCAAATCTCGCACGAACTCCACATGAGTCTGCTTGTCACCTCGTCTAAATGTTCTGAATTTTTGCCGGTAGGCTTCGGGGACCAATTCATAAGCCTTCAGAATTGCATCCTTGACTTGCTCATAGGACGCCAGGGTTTCCGTATCAAGGGCGGAAAATACCTCTTGAGCCTTTCCCACTACAACACACTGGAGCAATAGAATTTTATTAGCCTCCGACCATTCTCGGTTTGCTGCTAGCCTTTCAAAAAGTATAAAGAAGGTATCCAAATCACGTTCATTAAATTTAGGAACCAATCTCAGATTGTGCACCGCGCTACTATGGACAGGTGAATGAGAATCCTCCCCTTCAACAGACAATACAGAGGCATCAAGTTTTCCTTCAGTAACCAAACTCAAGCGCTGATTTCGATAGGCCACCGCGTCTTTCTGTTTCTCCTCAGCTAAAGCCAGTTCTCGGTCTTTGAGCTGTGCTGCATCCTTTTGTTTCACCTCAGCTAAAGCCAATTCTCGCTCTTTGAGCTTGGCATTAATTCTAGCAAGTTCAAGCTGCTTGTCATTTTCCATCTGCATTTTCTTAAACTCCAATTCAGCGAGTCTTAATTTAAAATCAACCTCCGTCATCTCTGTGGCCATCGTTTCCACTTTCAAAATCCCTCGCTCCACTGCGAGCTCAGTCAGATGCTGCCGAAGTTCAAAAACACTGTATCGCCCAGTACACAATTCTCTAGGCTCACCCCAATGACGAGCGAGTAGGACCAATTCCTCCCTCAAAAGAGAACGCAAGGTAGAAAAGGACGGACGAAGCAGAAACTCATTAACGCGTGGATTCTTATGCAACTCAGTGAAGCCTTTGCTACGGCTCGAATACATTCAATTTTTCACAAATCGGGCACAAGCCAACACCAAGAACCCATAAACTAAGAGAGAGAGTCATGCACACTAAATCTATAACACAGTAACCAATACAGCTTCCGCCAACAGGTGACAGTAAAACGCCACTACACAACCAATATATCACAAACCGGAGCCAAAACTCCCAGGGAAGAAAATATATATATATACACTTCCCAGTTAATAGTCACAAGGAATTACCCTCACAAGCTGCTTATATCCCGGATGAGCCCCCAATTGTTACAACCCTTCTAGGGGTTAAGAGCGCAATTTTTAAAATGACGTTTGGCACCAGGAGAATGTAACTACATGTAAGCTTTCTTGTGAGAACAATTAAGACACACAAGGCGGACTACAGTGAAAGGGATTTTACTGAGGGTGGTAAGGTTATTTACAAGGGATTAACACACAGGTCCAAACATAAAACACGCCAAGACACACAACCGAGACCAGTAAAAAAAAAGGAGTGGCGCCGAAAATAACAAACAAAATACCCTAACTACTAATTTGTAATATACTCCCGCCAAATAATACAGAAAACAAAAACCCGTCTAATTAACCTAACTTCGACCAGCAGTCATAAATACAGGGGGCGACACCACCACTAAACTAATGTGTTTAGACAGAGCCCTTACCCTACGTGTCAACACGTGTATAGGGGCCCCCGGAACTTACCTACACTGGTCTCGAAAGTGAAACAGGGAGGACGAAAACTTAGCCAACACACAACTCTCTCACATAACACACACAATTGCATTTGCCAACACATACAGCAGAAATGGGGAAACGGAAGGATCCTGCAGGAACGAAATGGTGATATTTAAATTCAGAGCTGGGGCGTGATTGGAGGGGACATGATTGCAGGAGGGAGCTGATTGGCGGATGGGGCGGGATGAGTGGGAGAATTCCGATAGTTGACAGCGGAGATGACCAATGGGAAGCGAAGGGCGGCACGCGGACTCCTGCGGAAATGAGCAACAGAGAGAGAGAGCAGAACGCAAGAGGGGAGAAAACCGTACGCCCGCATCTCACACGCGAACGTAACGGGCGGTATGCACTTATAGCTAGCTAGCCACCGCTGCAGCATTTTCAGGAATATGGGAGCATGCAGCTGAAATCCTCTAAGCCGGAAATCAACCTCACAGCGATCTCATCTACGATCTGTAGGCAGTGTTGTGCTTCACTTCGGGGGTTTATTCCGCTCTTACAGCTCGTTTCCAGCCCAAACCACTACAAAGAGAGCGAAATTTTGAAATTTTTGTCAGTAACATTTCCTTCTGCGTAGACATCGATCGCGACCACAACATTTATTTTGCCTTTTTGTATAGCCATTTCCATGGATAAAATCGCATTTATTATTATTTTCTGTTAAAACATTTAATTCATATCCAGGGAGATAGCTAACTACTTGCAAATTAGATGACGTGTAGCCATTTACTAATACAATCGCATTTCAGGCTGGAAAATAACCCATTAAACCAGAGAAATTGCTGAGTTGTCTTAGAATCTTTATTGTCAAAGAATGTAGCAAGGCTGGCTGCGTCGGCATAGCAACGGACGCTACGGTTTAGCTGCAACAAAACTTTAAGTACGGCACAATGGGTATAACAACTGTTTTAGAATGTCATTGCGTCACCCGGATCAATTTAGCAGCCCGGATCAAAATAGGCATGACAGAACATAATGAGAGCCCATGAATGAGCGTGTAGCGGCGTCCTGAGGTAGTGGAATGGAGGGGTCTGGCTGACATGTAGGGTTTGAAGATCTTGTGGAGGTATGCTGGGGCTGATCCCTTGACTGCCTGGTATGCTAGGACCAATGTTTTAAATTTGATGTGAGCCATAACAGGCAACCAGTGGTGGGTAGTGAGCAGGGGAGTGACGTGGGAGTGTCTGGGGATGTTGAAGACCAGACGAGCTGCAGCATTCTGAATGAGTTGCAGGGGTCTGAAGGCAGATGCCGGTAGTCCAGCCGGAAGAGAGTTGCAGTAGTCCAGACAGGATAGTACCATTGCTTGGACCAGGAGCTGGGTTGAGTAGGTGGTGTGAGAGGGGCGGATTCTCCGGAAGTTGTACAGGAAAAATCTGCACGCCCGGCTTACCACTGCGATATTCTTGGAGAGGGACATCCTGTTGTCCATCACCACACCGAGATTCTTGGCACAGGGTGATGTCACTAAGGTGTCCCCTAGGGAAATGGAAAAATCAAGGAGGGGAGAGGTTAGAGCAGGAATGAAGATTAGCTCCGTTTTACCCAGGTTGAGCTTCAGGTGGTGATTGTCCATCCAGCTCTGGATGTCCCTCAGGCAAGCGGAGATGTGGGCAGGGACCTGTGTGTCCGATGGGGAGAAGGAGAGAAAGAGTTGTGTGTCGTCGGCATAACAGTGATAGGACAAGTCATGGGCAGAGATTACAGGGCCAAGGGATCTGGTGTATAAGGAGAAGAGAAGGGGACCAAGGACTGAGCCCTGGGGAACTCCCGTGGTGAGGGGATGGGGCAGCGATACTTTACCAGCCCAGGCAACCTGGAAGGAACAATGGAGAGGTAGGACTCAATCCAGTCAAGGGCTGTGCTGCAGATCCCTGTTGCTGCCAGGGAGGACAGGAAGATGGAGTGCTCCACAGTGTCGAAAGCAGCGGAGAGGTCTAGCAGAATCAGGACAGAGGAGAGAGAGGCTGCTCGTGCGGCAGGAAGTGACTCACTGACCGAGAGGAGTGCAATCTCGGTCGAGTGGCCAGGCCTGAAGCCGGACTGGTGGGGGTCAAGCAGGTTATTCTGAGAGAAGAAAGCAGAGAGTTGGTTAGATGCAGCTCGTTGAAGCGTTTTGGATAGAAAAGGAAGGAGAGATACCAGGCAGTAGTTTTGGATGACTAAGGGATCTAGTGTGGGCTTCTTCAGCAGCGGGGTGATGTGGGCCCTCTTGAAGGATGAGGGGAAACATCCAGAAGACAGGGAGGAGTTCATGAGGGACGTGACAAATGGGAGGATGTTTGGTATGATTGCCTGGAGGACAGATGAGGGGATAGGGTCGAGAGCACAGGTGGTAGGGCGGTGGAAGCGCAGGAGCTGGGAAACTTCAGGGTCAGTGAGGAGAGAGAATGTAGAGAAACAGGGGGCGGAGGGCGCGGAGGGGGCAAAGGAGCTGCGGATGTCTGCAATCTTCTCATCAAAGAATACTGCAAAGTCATCTGCAGTGAAGGAAGACTGGGGTGGGGGAGGTGGCATGCTGAGGAGAGAGGAGAAAATAGAGAACAGTTGATGAGGGTTAAAAATGGAGTTATGAATTTTAGTTTGATAGAAATTTGCCTTAGCAGCAGTGTCAGCAGAAGAAAACTCTGCCAGGAGAGACTGATAGGCTGAAAGTTCATGTACCAACCGCAACCTCTCACTTTCTGCCTCAATCTCTAGCTTCCTTCATTCTTTTCTTTCCCTTGCTCAAACTGCCTCAATCTCCAGCTGTTTTATCTTGAACTGCAGTTCTATTTCTCTTAAGCGTACAGAATGTTCATCTTGAGCCTGCACCTTTACCTGCTCTTTCTTGCTGCCAAGAAACTTAACAGACTCACTTAAGTCTGGCTCTTCATCAGACTGGCTAGACTCCCTGGGCAATACTCCCTGCTCAACAAGTACAGTGGCTATCTTAGCTCTAAGTTCATCTTTCTTACGAGAACTTGGGGGAATTTCCATGTGGTAATGCTCTGCAATGGACATATGCTGTGCTTTGGTACAACAAAAAAGCTGCTCTGTCGTAGGAGCTTCACTAAACCCCTGCAGATCAAACTCCATAGTGAAATCACAAATTACTTAATGTAGAACAAAAAAACTAATTAAAATTTCAGCAAAACTTACAGAAAAGTACTACTGGAGGCAGCACAGAAATGAGCTCACTTGAGTAAGCTTCCTCACTAAATAGCTACAAACCAGCATAACACAAAGTAACACTACCACACAGAACTAATGTGTTACAAAATAAGGCGCAGCTAACAAGCTACAACAAACCAGCACAACACAAAGTAACACGTAACACTTCAGAAACCTTGACGAAGCACCTAGTTTCCTGGCGTCTCACAGTGGGGGAGGGTGTCCCTTCTTAATCTAACTTATTATTCTCCCTTCGCATACAATCCTGCTTTGTACAGTTTGCCTTCATTTGACATTATACACAAAACAGCAGTTTTCAATAGAATCACACAGGCTATTAATTAGGATATGATATTTTGCAAGCAATAGTCATACATACACCACCTGATTATATGCTTATAGCAAGTGTAATTTTAACTATGAATTAATTTTACTCCATTTACAAAGTATCCCTCAAATCATGTTCGCATATTCGTGACATACATGCTCGTGTTACCCCACTTCTCAAAAAACCCACCTCAGACCCCTCCGATGTAATGAATTATCGACCCGTATCGCTTCTACCCTTTCTGTCCAAAACCCTTGAACAAGCAGTTCTTGAACAACTAACCTCTTTTCTCCATCAGAACAACCTGCTAGACCCTCACCAGTCTGGCTTCCGATCTGGGCACTCAACAGAGACTGCGCTCCTAGCTGTGACGGAGGCACTTGCCACTGCAAGAGCCTCACACCTCTCCTCTGTCCTGATCCTTCTTGACCTGTCTGCAGCTTTCGACACGGTCAACCATAAAATACTCCTCTCCACCTGGGCTGGGATGGGCATCGCCGGGACTGCCCTGTCTTGGTTCACTTCCTATCTGGCAGCTATGTCTTGGCACGTTTCCAAAAAGAGGAAACCCTGAAAAGTGCTAAACTCTCGGTGCTGTAAAGGTATGGGGCATGCTGCCCTGCCAAGCTATAATTTGGCTGGATGACATATCTGCATTCCAGTGATGTCTTTCTGCATCCAGCTCCTCGCAAGCAGGAGAAGCACGATTGTGCATTGTCCAAAGCAGAAACATTTTAGGAAAGTAATCGACAACGCAGTGCTTGGCTGAAGTGCATAGCAGCATGCTGTCAAATGAACTGAAGAAACTTCCTTGTGGCTACATTGTACCTATGTTTCCGTGGCCAGTAGAGGACAGCATTACACCATGTTAACATCACAACATTCTTCACTAATGACACTTTTTCAGATATATGCCTAAGGGAGAGTGGCACAGAAAGCATAGAAGATTAATTTAAACATATATATAAATTTTAAAAAATCTTGGGCTACTGGGTGGCTCATCAGGTTCAAGCACCATTCTCCTTCAAGTGTATGGTTAAGGATCGGATCTTGACTATGCCTGTGCCAACTGCCCGATAACACCAAGTCTGTCCATAAAGCTGCCCTTCTGCTGGCTCATCTTTACGCAGGTCTGCCCATTAAGCAAGAAGTGCTGCTTGACACTGCATGCTTCAACTGAGCGCATATGCTTGTCTGTGCTCTCCTGAATTGATGGATATGATTGGGAAGTTTAATTTGGGGGAAAGGGAGGGGAAAAACAAAACTTCATTTTCATCATGTTTGGCCCACAGGAGACTGAAGGGAGTTTGCCCAACCTGTTGGTACTGTGTGGGGACCATGGGATGTCTGAGACAGGGAGCCACGGGGGGTCATCTGATCCTGAAATAAACACCCCACTTGTGCTGATCAGCTCTGCCTTCAAGAGGAAGGGTAAAGTTCTGTTATTCTGTTTGCTTCTCCACTTTTTCCTTTGTTCACTAGATCCATTAGGAAGCTCATCTGTGCCCCTGTGATGAAAATGACTGGTTTGTCTTGCTGTAGCTTTTTCATCCAAAAACACGAGAAATTAATACATTTCCATCAATCGTAACTGGGGGGTGGGGGTGCAGGCAATACATGTGCAAGGCACCGTATTGTTTTCTTATTTTTCTTGGGCTGACAAATCACTTTTTTTTTCTTTTTTTTTTTAAACAAAACTTGGCACGTTCATAGAAGATGTTGTGAATGTGGTGAAATGAAGTGAATGACTTTAATGAATTCTGAAGATCACCTATCCTTGAACATGTAAGGAAATTTATTTATCATCGCTGGTGAGACAGGGTTGTGCAGCTTTGAGTGGATGCATTGTGTACCCAGTATTTACATAGTACATACACCTTGGTGCTGAGTAGTGTACTAGTGCCTCCGAGCCTGGCTACCTTCCCTTGGACCCTCGTGTCAGAGGTTAGGAACTTGCTTTTAACTTGTGGGAAACTCAAAGGTCTAAAACTTGTACAGAGGTCATGGGCCTGGGGACACAGTTCCTACATTTGAGATTTTCAGACATCCTGTGACATGATACCCTGTGCCAATCTCACAGGTCTAGATTTGAGTTCTACACGTGGCAGATTCCAGATGGTCTCCAGACTAGTTGCAGCCTGTGGCTGTACTCTCAGAGGGCTGGAGACTTGTATCTGCCATGGAACCCATCATCTTACTGACATTACATTGGGCTGGGTATTCAGAGGTCTAGTGACCACTGGTACTGGCCTCAATCTCTTGGACTTATGGCTCCCCGATGACAGATTCCATACAGTCTCAAGATTTGTTGAAGCCTGTGGCTGCACTCTCAGAGGACTTGAGGCTTGCATCTGCTGTGGAACACAGAGATCTGGCGACCTGCACCAGATCCAGTATCAGCAGTCTGAGTCTCTGGTGCTGAAGCCTGAAGTCCTAGGCCATGCATCCGACCCCGTACTCAGAGGTTAAGTGACATCTCCTACTATGAACTCGGAGGTCTGAAACATGTTACTTAGTACTCTAAGGTTTCTGGTAAATTACTTAGATACTACTACTAGAAACTCACAGGTCTGAAACTTGTCACTTAGTACACAGGGGTTTCTTATAAATGACTTGGATCTAGTATTAAAACTGAGAGGTCTCTTCTAACTTGCTGTCATGGTAGATACCCCCTGGCTCTCTGACGTTACTGGGTAGTGTGGGCTGGGGAGAGAGGGGGCGGGTTAAGTTCTTAGGGGAGGGCGTGGCCAAGTCTGAATGGGTATCATGTTTCTGGTATTTTTATGTTTGTTTATTAATGGGTTATTGTATGTGTTTGGAATAAGTGTCAGCTGTATTGGAGGAGGTATTAAGGGTACCCTTATTTTCATTCATTCATTAATTAATTCATTCATTCATTCATCACCCTTATGCAATAAATAGCTATTGGTCATGGCAGTGCATCAGTGATTAGCACCTCATCTTATCCTGTTAAACCCATCCTCCATTGTCAGGTGTTTGTGTTCAGTGTGTGTAGGAGTCCTTGTGTGATTGGTCCTGGTTAGTTTAAATGTGAGTTTGTTTGATGGGGTAGGGAAGGGCCGATGCACACGGTGGCCCTTGCGAAGGCCAGTTGCTACCAGTTTTAATGCACCGCATCTTTTTCTAATAAAGTGAAGTGAAAATTACAGTCAGTCTCCCTGCGCATTTTTGCTGTGGGTCCGGGCTACTGGAGCAGCCCGTGACACTTGCACCCAGCCCAGAGTGAGCAGCAGGGCTCTGACTCCGAGATGCAAGCATACCTATCACAGTAACCGGAGCACTGCACCTCAGTCTGTATGTACTGGCTCCTTAACCAGGAGCTGCAATGGCTTGCGAAGCTGGGGACAAGTTTCAAGGAAGCTTTGGGACATGTTAAAATGGGAATAGTTTATTATTACATTCTATATAAAGATATGGGCATGAATGAAGCAGAAAAGTCCGATTGACTTATGATTGCTATATGTTGGAAAACATGGGAGCCACAGTGTACACCTCTGAGGTGTCTCACATTGTAGTGGGCCAGGTGCAGATAACATTGATTGTTTACCACCAAACCCAGTTAAATTGACCTTTTAATCACACCCTTTGTGCTACATCCTCTACCCCCTTGCCCAGTCAAATTGTCTCCCTTTGATGCGCAGTACCATTATGTGATATCCTCTACCCCCTACTTCAGGCCCCCCACACCTTGTTTCTTCCCCCCAATGTCTCATTACCTCCCCCCCCCCCCCTTCCCTGTGATGTGTATGCATTTAAGATAACCATTTGGCCCTTTGTTTCCTTGAAGGAACAGGGTATAAATATTCACTGTCTCCGTCATTTGTTGGTTCTTTGTTTATCTGTACTTGGGTAACAGACCCACTAGTTCCTTTGCTACATTAAACTACCTATTTTGAAACGAAGACGTGCCTGCATTTATTTTTCTACTTACAAAAGTACGGCGGAATTGAACTAAATTGAATTAAATTGAAATTCCACACTATATAGTATGTAAGGGATAATCCCCGGCGAGATGGTCAGCTATCGGGGGAATAATGACACGGGTTGCCTCCACAAAGGTCATTATTCCCAGATAGCTGACCACCTTGGAGGGGATTATCCTGCTTATTACACAACTAATTACCTTATACAACAGTTACCAACAATGAATATATATTACCTTTACTGTTATTAATTTTTATCAACATAATCAGCTTAAATTTTAATATTCCTTCGTGGCCCTTTGACCATTTGTTATCAAGCAAAAATAGTTCTATTTCGACTGTTAAGCAAAACCCTCTGGTCGTTAATTCTCTAATTCCATGAAAACAATGATTACGTCAGGAAAAATAGTTCCTTCTTGTTATTCAGGGTTCGTACGGTCATGAAAAACCTGGAAAAGTTATTGAAATTTAAAATGCAATTTCCAGGCCCTGGAAAAGTTATGGAAAATAATATTTTTTGAAATGTTTTGGAAAAGTAATGGAAATATAGCTAAAGTTGCATCAAATACAATTTCTAATTAATCCAATCATAAAAATAGCATGTATAGTAATAAAACGTAAATTGGCACGTAACCGCGGTATTTTGGTGGTGTGAAAAGTTAATTCGGTCTGGATCAATCTGTTTACAGGCACGCCCAACAGGCACGCTTCTGCTAATGTAGCAGTTAGTAAACGTAGGCCCTACTGTGCCAACAATATGCCAGGGAAGTGCAGCTTCAATAATATATCAGGGCTCGAAATTAACTTTTTTACTTGGTAGCACTGGTGCTCCCAGTTTCTAAAAGTTAGGAGCACCCACCAAAATGTAAGGAGCACCAACAATATATGCAATAGATTTTTTAATGATAAAAAATGACAATATAACAGTACGGTTTACAAGTAACAGTTCAACTGTCACGCCTAAAATGTGTCGACTCTTCAAGGAATTGCGTGTTATGCATTCAAACGACAAAGCGCTTCTCGTCACATTAATACCGCTAATTAAATCAACCGCCAGTAAACTGCATCGGAGAAATTAGTTTCAACCCGGTCGCTACACAAAACACTACGTGAATGTTTCAAAAAAAAAATGCCGTAATCGTTCGCTTCAACTTTTCAGCTTTCGATAACGCTAATAAATTGAACATAAACTTTTGTCTTCAGGTAATATAAGTAAACACATTAGCTCTCTGTGTCGCGTGACAGTGGAGTGCTGCAAAAGGGAGTGATTGAAGGTTAATATTAACCAATTTAAAATCAGCATTAAAGGTAAGAATGTCAAGCTAACGATTGGTTAGAAGGGTCACCGTCAGCTCACAAGGCACATACTGAGTGTACTAACTAGCGAATGTACAGAGGAAGAGACGTTCGACTGAAAAAAGAAAAAAAAAGGTTGCACCAGAACAATTATTTGCACTCGCACAAATGCTCCCAATTATATTTCGAAGTCGCACAGATTAAATTTCGGGAGTATATTCGACCAAAATGGTCGCAATTTCGAGCCCTGTTTGAGACATTGACAAAAATGTTAAACTATTCAAATTAAAATATGAAAGAATGTATCTAAGTGTGTCTGTCTGGTGTTTATTTGTTTTAGAGAGGCACCATATGTTTCAGATGCAGACCTAATTTTACTTAGTGTTACAGTAAATAATTTTAAATCGTCCCGCTGAGATAAAGTCATTTGTTTTGGTCATGGAAATTCAGTTAAAGGTTGTGGAGAAGTCATGGAAAAGTCATTGAAAATCATTGGTGAAAAAGTGTATGAACCCTGGTTATTGCAATTACCACTCATTTTGGTTATTTGTGTGATTACATTATTTTTAAGAAATTGCCATAATCAGTTTTGCTTTTTAAAATGGGTTGGTCACGCAAAGTAGTGTCGTCTTATCCCTCTCAACTTTGTTAGAATGCAAACTAATGTTTGCTTTATGCTAAGTTCCTCATTACTTTTTACCTAGTTAATATTAAAATTCTTTTTAGGTCAAAAAGGTCTCACTGCATGCTAGCATATTTGGGAGCAACGGGTAATGTGGTATTGATATGAGGCAAGTTAACACTATCAAGTTAACGGACTCTCCGTGATACATATTTATATGAAATTTAATTATGAACTCTTGCTTGACATCGATGGCATAACATTAAGTAGAACAGCTGTAATATATATTATATATACGTATGTATATATATATATATATATATATATATATATATATATATATATATATATATATCGACAGCCGAAAGACAACTTTTTTTTTTTTTTTTTTTTGCTCTGCCTTTTCCTGTATTTATGGTTCACTGTCAATCTCCCGACGCTGTCAGTGTCCTCAACATTAATTTCCTCCCCGGAATCTAATTCAGACTCATACCTCTTGTAACATGGCAAACACTAAATCAGTTTTAGCTTCGCCATTGTAAATCTGACTAAATATACTATATAGCTAGCTAGCATAAGTCAAACAGTAATCATTGTTATACCGATTAGATTTACTAGGCAACACTGTCGTGGTCTAGGAAAACGACAGAATTCTGAGTCCAATCGCCAATCTGTAGAAAACTACTTCACGAGGGAAAAGACACCACGGCAGCAAGCTCTTCAGAAAAGTTAGACTTTATTAGCGCCGGCGCAACACAAAGCCGGATCAATTCCGCCGAATTGAACCTCGACTGTCAGTTTTACAATCCTTTTATACACAAAATGTATTCCACAAACTCCCTCACCCCTTATACATTTACATATTCTCAGCCACCTGTTCTTCTTGGCACCCTCTGATGTTATTTTATCCTGACCTACTTGGCACAAAAATGGCTTACGCTGCTCTTATGTGATAATGCCAGTGTGGGAAGTTACCCCAACTTTCTTTTAAGAAGCAGTGTTCTTTTGTTCTGTATATTTTCCAGTATACATGTAAGTCTCAGCTTTCTGTAATTTTTTCATTTTAGCATACAAGTTACATATGGGTCACTGTAAAATATTAGTTTTCTAGCACTTTTATCTAGCCTTTGCGTTTTTGTTAGTTTTTGATTATAGTTTTCTGCTATAGTTTGGCAGTATATGATTAGTTTTATTGTTAGTGTTCATCTGTTGAAATTTTTAGGAAATTGGGTATGATTCATATTTAATTAGTATTTTCTGCTGAATAAGCAGTTTCTCTTTTCTACTGAGTAAGCAGTAAATTTGTAAATGCACTTCTAATAGTATATGATTAGTTTTATTGTTAGTGTTTTATTGTTAGTGTTCATCTGTTGAAATTTTTAGGAAATTGGGTATGATTAATATTTAATTTAGTATTTTCTGCTGAATAAGCAGTTTCTCTTTTCTACTGAGTAAGCAGTCTTTCTGCTGAGTGAGTAAATATGTAAATTCAACTTCGAAGTCTACTGCATTCTCTTGCTCTTTTTTTCTACAGTGAGTACTGTGGTTTCTTGCATTTCCATAAGCTTATCTACAACTACTTATATAGGATTAAATGGATTATATCTTGATTATGTTAGTATATGATTATACTTGTTATATATTTTATCATGAAGCATGAAGAGTTTTGGAGGAATCCAGTTTGATCAACTTTGATAGGAACACCCTAACTTTAACATGTGACATCATCACAATCATGGGGAGTCTCCAAAAAATTTCCCTACAACACAAGTGTTTATGACAACTGATTTATTGATTTTCTTAAGTTAAAGTAACAACAGTCAAATTGTCTGCTGCGGCACTTCTTTCTATGGATTGATAGTTCTAGGCTGAAGGGTAGCAGTAGCCATTATACAGAAATATCTGACTGCTGAATACCTGAAGAGACCAATAAGAATCGAGCATTCAACAAAGTTGTGTAATAAATTCAGTTGGCTAACGTTGGCTACAACCAAGTCATATAATGTACAAAGACATACAAAGATTTGCAATGACGAAGTGAAAACTGACCTAGTGTAACGATGTTACAAGAGCTGTGAGACTGTATCAGATGTTGGGGTGGAAATGAAAGTTGTTGACACTGACTGTGTGAGGACAGTGACAGTGAGCCTGAAATAGGCCACAGAGGTAGAGCAAAAAAAACGTTGTCTTTCAGCTATCAATACAGTGGTTCCTTGTACAGCTGCTCCAGAAGATTCCGTTACTAGAGTTAACTTGCCTCATATCTTCATCCAGTACCCCCCATCCAGTGCCATTACAATTAATATGCCTACATTATCTATGTGAACACAAAACTTTGTTTCATATCAATTTCAATTTATTGAACTTTAAACTAATAAAATCACTTTAAATCAATATTTTGAGTGAAATTGTTGATCAGTTTCCTTCATAAGGCAATTAGTTGTGTAGTTAGCGAGATAATGCCCTTTGAGGTGGTTGGCTATTGAGAAATAATGACCTCCACTTTGCATCAGAGGGGTTCTTTGCCTTCGTGTCAGTCATTGTTTCTTGATAGCTGACCACCTTGTTGTTGATTATACCTTACATAGATGGCTGCTGTTTTGAGTAAAGCTGCTGTTAGAATGTCAGGATGCTTTATTTTTATTTAAAAAATGGCTTCTAATGAAGAGCCAACGTGGGGTCAAAGCTAAATTGTCTAATCAGCTTTCACTATTATTACATTTTAACATGTCACTGACTACTGGATTGAGAAGTGTGACCAATAAGCAATTCGAAAATGCTGGTGCAAGCTCTTTTTTGTAACAGCAAATTTGATTGGACTAGATCCTGCTCTCACAGTTTTTCTTTCGCTGGTGTAGCCATCTCTGAAATTAGCTAACATTAATAAAATGGCAAAGGCTAAACAGAGCACTTTGTTCAAATTTATTTAATCATGTTCAAATTTATTTAATCATGTTCACATGGTAAGTGAAGACAAGGATTCAGCTCTCACAACAGCTTCCCCCTACTGCTGCTCTACGACACTCAAGCCAGCAAGTCAATGACGAGGGAACATGTAGGCTAGCTCATAAGACAGCAAACATTAGTGAGGCCGCATGTATGTAAACACCTCACAGCTAGACCAATGAGGACTTGTAGCTGGAGGGGAAGGCATTGCGTGTTTTTCCCTTGGCTGGTGTGATTCAAACCGGAGATGTTAGTTATTTTTTAGTTAGTTAGTTATTTTTCCTCTGTTCGTAAGAACAGGGCACAATTATAATTAAGAATGCACTGGTTCCGTTGCCACGGGTCAGATATGAAGGCGTTGCTTCATATCCCGCTTAAAACTGGCCTGAAACGGACCAGTAGCATTCTGGTTACTCTCCGTTCGCAAACGGGGCCATGCTGTCATCAGAGATATATCTGATTTGTCGCCGGACTGTCAATATTCCAATGGGAGCATCAGAATATTCACAAATGTGCGGAAGAACACATCAAATATATCCATGACCACAGCAAGAAAGCGTAACGGTTACTAGGTTTTACCCTCGTGCTAATCTGACTCCAATATTGAATTATAATTTAGAATTTGGTTTTAACTATACGTGGAATTTGGAGTGGTTACACTTGGCTCTACCTTGTGCCATCATTCCTCAATATATGCTCCCGGGTTTAGCACTATTGTTAAATCTCAGTTCGGTGAAGCCCCCAGAGGGTAGGAGGCGGACCACCATAATACATGCCTTCCTTGTATGGATAGTGCATCGATAGTTATGAGCCCAGGACGGTGCGTATCTATCGGGTTCCTTCAGGCGAATTTGACAAGGACCGGCGTATAACGCCCATGGGTCCTCTTAAGCCAAAACACCAGAACCAATACCACCAATCCCGTTAACTGGCAGATCGTGGTCGCCTATCTAACTTGAAGACCTCACTAAAGACTTTTACTGTACTAGACCCCTGATCAGTAGGTCCTAGTCAGAATTGTCCCCCTGAGTATTTAAACGGAATTACGGCTGAAAAGAAGATAAAAGTGATTAGAGTCACAAAGACCACGCAAGTTAAAAATAAGAAGAATTTATTAAACAGGCAGGTAGGTCATTCGCTTAAAATTAACAGTCAATTAAAATTAAAATATGGAAGGTTTTAAAATATAAATACAGAGTAAAAGTTCTTACCAGCCTGGTAACTACACACAAAATCACAGAGTCTGCGCAGTGTGGGAAGTCGATTGCGATCTTCCATGTCTGTCTATAGGCTACACAGAGCACAGAGTATGTGCACTGTGGGAAGTCGATTACGATCTTCCATGGTTCAGCAGCGCACAGAACACAGAATATGTGTCGTGTGGGAAGTCAGTTACGATCTTCCATTGCTATCTATACACAGAGCTAGAGTATGTGCACTGTGGGAAGTCGGTTACGATCTTCCCCGACAGGATTGTCTCCCTTCCTTTTAGGCCAAATCCCGCCTTTGATCGAGGCGGCATTGCCATAAATTAACCTGTCCGAATGAAGTCCGGAATTTCAGCCCCCACCATTTGGAGGCTGTTAAAACAATTGGTGAGGAAATTGGGGAAAGGAGATGACAATAACCTCAGCTTCAATCAGCCATCCGTACTACCTTCATTTTTTACAGATGAAACAGGTTTACTCAATAGATAAGCCCCTCTTGCAACGCATCATTTTCTTCCACAGGGCCTTTGTGGAACTACCAAGTTTAGGCCTGGAAATGATAATGGATTTGCATTTTCACATACTAAAAAAACATTTTCACTTGAGTATATCTCTGTGACATTTGGTGGTGAACTGGATTGGTCTCGGCTGTGCCGGCTGGTGGAGAGGACACGCGTACCTAGGTTGCATTCACTAATCAACCCAGGTGCTCAAAGGTGTGTTCCTCTCCACAGTTTGGGGCCAAGACCTGGAGCACAACCCGAGAGAGCGAGTTTTGATTTTCATTTAGTTTCTTTTAGTTACAGTTTTGTTTGTTTGAGCACAACGGAGAAAGTGAACCACTGCTGAGAAGTAGGAGCAGCTGCTAAGAGCGGTGAACTGAAATAGTTGGAACTCAATTTTGCTTTCTTTTGCCTTTGCTATTTTAGTTGTTGTTTTAGTCAATTGTTTTTACCTGGAATTCTCACCCAGATTTTAGCATTAGGCTCTTTTTTCAACCGATTTCCTCTAGTTTAAAATTTAAAAAAAAAAAAAATTCCAAGTTTTTTTTTGTTGAAAAATATAAACTGAAAACAGTGGGCTATAGCTTAGCTACATATATATCAGGGATAGGCAGGAAGGGCTGTATCTGTTTCTGGATTTCACTCAAAGTTCTGCTCTTAATTATTTGATTAGACCAATAATTTATATCTTCAGACATTTTAGCTAAAATTTTTGATAAACCCATCAATCACGGGTGATAGCTGTTTTTATGTTCCTTCAGCAAACATTTTACTGTGGTTTCTTATACTACGGAACCCATTTTGGTGTGCAGAATTAGCTAATTGAGCCAGGGTAATTGGTGGAAGCAAAAACCTGCATATACACTGGACCTCCAGGAATGGAACCGGCCACTCCTGCTGCATATTGTCTATTGCACACAATGGAATTAACAGACATATTACAAATTGACATGGACAAAAAAAATGGACAAAATATTTTTGAAGCATCTGGCTCCGACGAACAGAATCTCACAGAGAAAGAAGCCCCCCCCCTCTCTTGCCAAATTCAGAGCATGCTGTTCTGAGTGTAACCACTTCTGCGTGGTGAATTGCCTATTATTTCAGCCCTGAATACCCAGATTTTTTATATAGCTACGTAGACGTTAGAAGCTAGCTGTGATGGCTAGCTAGCTGGCTAGACAGCGCAACAATCTGGTTTGCAGGAATAGCATATTTTACGGTAACAGTCTTCAACTTACAACTAAACGTCAAAACAGCCAAGTGCAGAATAAACACCACAATCCATATTTTCCATTCTACTAGACTTCTATTTCAATATAGAAAGATATGAATATGGAAATCAATATTCTCTCTCAGCCTTACTTAGTGGAGGTTCTGTTTCATCATCTCATGTTTGAGATCCACCTATGGGGAATGACATCCGGTCATAACTCCTCAGAGGCATCCAATTGCACCAAGTCTTGCTCTGATAGACAGTAGCACATCCAATGCTACAGGAGGCACCGCCATCCTGGAAAAGCATATAGGACACTACAGTGCTACTACTCCTCATTTGACATTCATGCAGAACAGGACAGCTAGCCACCCACGCTAGCCTGCCAGTGCTTAGCCAGCTGCACACACTGATTTTCTTTGCTTAAAAGCCTGTTAGCCCCCCGCTACATTGCTTCTCCTGGCTGCGTGCGATGCTCTTATCGCCGCCAGAGATACCCACCCTCTCTGTGTCGTGCTTGGGTTTTCAACATGCCCAGGAGGTCGTCAACATTCCGGAGAGCTGCAGCCACTGCCTGGTGCTGCCCAGGAAGCTGCGGTGCCGCAGACTGAGAGCCGCTGCTACCCACTGCAGCGACCTTAGTCTGAAGGACTCTGATAAAGAGGACGACAGCACTACGGCCCCTTGGCCCCCGCAAGGCCCTCCGACCCTGAGCTGGGCTGACCAGTCCAACCCAGACGTGGTGGGCCTTCCCCTTTCCCTCTGGTACCCCTATACTGGAGGATGAGGCACCTGAGTCAGAGCACAACAATGTGCCTGTTGGTGTAATAATTCCGGTGAGGAGGACACCATTCCTTCTACACAAGTAGCACCTGCTATGGGGACAGCTAGCACCGCTGTCCATCTCAATATTGAATGGCCAACTGTCCAAAACCCCACCGATGAGGAGAGGGACGTTTATGATAGGAAATTCCTAGGCCCTCCCCCGGGCTCTAGGAAAAAGCTTTTTCCAGTCCTTCCTGTGAGTGCTATGCACATGAAACACCATGTGCATGCTTCACAGCCTCCATTCACCAGGGTCCATAAAGGTCCTCAGCCCTTGTACTCAGAGCCCTCAATGTCTCCTTTCTCCTCTCAGTTTACCAAGCTGAGCCTATAGAGGAGATGGGGAAACAGCTGGAGAAGGGGAGCCCTTCCCCTATACTGTGGCAGGAGATTTTGACAGTCAATGACCTAGTTGTGCACGTTTCCCGCCAGTGTGTCCAGACAGGGCAGAGCCGAGCCCCAGGGAAAAAACCCCAGGCCAGCAGGGAAACCCCCCTCCTAAGCCTGGGGGCAACATGTCCTTTGCAGCAGCTGCAGCAAAGAAACCATCACCCATCCGTGCTGACCCCAAATGGAAGCGGCCTGCCTGACATGGTCCCCCGCTTGGGGGCTACAGTGCCTTCAGAAAGTATTCAGACCCCTTCACTTTTTCCACATTTTGTTATGTTATGATGAGCGGTGCCTGGTTTCCTCCAGATGTGACGCTTAGCATTGTGGCCAAAGAGTTCAATCTTGGTTTTATCAGACCAGATCTGTACTTAGACAGAATCCTGTCTTGGAGGTCAAAAGTTTACATACACCTAAGCTAAAGATATTCAAACTCAGTTTTTCACAACTCAGCACATTTCATGTTACCATACATTTTTGGGCAAGTTAATTAGGGCATCTAATTTGTTCACATCAGAGGTCATTTTAAAACAATATATTAGAGACATATTTATTTCAGCTTTAATTCACTATATCAGAATTTCAGTGGGTCAAGCTTACATACATCAAGTTGACTGTCTCTTTAAACAGTCTGGAGGATTCCAGAAATTGATGTAATTACTTTTTAGAAGCTTCTTATTGGCTATAATTGACGTAATTAATTGGGAGGTAATTGGGAGTTAATTGGCACCTGTGGCTGTATTTAAGGGCCTACCTTTAGAGCTATGGCCTTTTTGCCCTTGTTACCACGGGAAAATCCAAGCAACTCAGCCAAGACCTCAGAAAAAAATTGTGGAGCTCCCCAAGATTGGTTCCTCCTTAGGAGCAATTTCCAAACAACTGAAGTACCACAAGCATCTGTACAAACAATTGTATGCAAATTGTCTGTGTGGTCCCAAAATCTTGGGACCACACAGTCACTGCATCATTCAGGAAGGAGGCACAAATTAACTCCCAGGGCTGAAAAAACTTTGGTTCGAAAGGTTCAACTGAACCTCAGACAACAACAAAGGAACTAGTGAAGGAGTTGGTGGCATCAGGTACCAAAGTATCTATATCCACCATTAAGAAAACCCAACTAATCTGTGGGCTGTCGCGCAAGGAAGAAGCCCCGACTTCAAGGTGATCACTAGTATGAAAACCTAGCGTTTTGGAGGAGTGTTCTCTGGTCGGATGAAACAAAAATTGAACTGTTTGGCCATAACGATCAGAGCTATGTATCGAGGGAAAAGGGTGAGGCTTTTAATCCGAAGAACACCATCCCAGCTGTGAAGCATGGGGGTGGCAGCATCATGTTGTGCGGGTGTTTTGCTGGAAAAGGGACTGGCGCACTCCAGAAAATAGTTGACATCATGAGGAAGGAGGATTATCTAGAAATACTGAAGCAACCCCACAAGACATCAGCTAGAAAGTTAAAACTTGGTCACAACTGGGTCTTTCAGCAGGAGAATGATCCTAAGAATACCTCCAAAGTTGTAAATGGCTTAAAGACAACAAAGTGAAAATATTGGAGTGGCCATCACAAAGCCGTGACCTGAATCCCATGGAAAATTTGTGGACTGAACTGAAAAGGTGTGTCCAAGCAAGGAGTTACACCAATTATGTCAGGAGGAATGGGCAAATATTCTGGCAAAGTATTGTGAGAAGCTTGTGGAAGGCTACCCCAAGCTTTTGATTCAAGTTAAGCAATTAAAAGGCAATGCACCAAATACTAAACAAAGTGTATGTAAACTTTTGACCCACTGAAAATCTGATATAGTACATAAAAGCTGAAATACATCTGTCTGTTAGCTATTATTTTGAAATGACCTCTTATGGAAATAAAGTAGATACCCTAATTGACTTAACACAGGAAATGTACGGTAACATGAAATGTGTGGAGTTATGAAAAATTGAGTATCAATGTCTTTAGCCTAGGTGTAAACTTTTGGCCTCAACTAAATATAGACAGGTGTGTGCATTTCCAAATCATGTCCAATCAATTGAATTTACCACAGGTGGACTCCAATCAGGGTTGTAGACACATCTCAAGTATGATCAATGGAAACAGGATGCACCTGAGCTCAATTTTGAGTGCCATAGCAAAGGGTCTGAATACTTGTGTAAATGTGATATTCCAGTTTTTTATTTTTAATAAATTTCTAAAAACCGGTTTTCACTTTCTCATTATGGGGTATTGTTTGTAGATTGATGAGAATAAAAATGAATTTAATTAATTTTACAATAAGGCTGTAACGTAACAAAATGTGGGGGCTGAATACTTACTGAAGGCACTGTAAGTCCATGTTCTGGGGCAGCCAGCCCCAAGGACACATGTTCATGTCCCCTCTCTCCACTCGCCAAGAAGAGGAGACTTCTAGTTCAGGTGGACAGCCCCTCCCTCGCCCGGGGTTCCCCCCCTTTGTTCGCTGTGGCCGGGGCACCAGTTTCAGTTCCAGTGTTCCCCAGCCTCAGTCTCCCCTCTCAACTCCCAGGGAGTTTCACCATTGGGAGACACTGTTCTAGCTACACAGGTAGTGTTACCCATGTTCAGTGTGCAGAACACCACCAGGCTATATCTGATAAAGGCTTCTGCCCTGAAAGGCCAGAAAATGAAAAACAGTGTGAAAAGATTCTCTTCACCTGGTTTTGCCACTGGGTGGAGCGCCAGCTCTATTATTCGAAATGGCCTTATTCGGCCATTTTTCCACATGGTCCTCCACACCAGCAGGGGCACTCACAAGCCACATTGTAGCCTGGCAGGCTGCGTCAGCCCCGGAATGGGTGCTGAGCACAATAGCCTAAGAATACAGACTCCAGTTCAGGGGCTCCTAGAGATCAAGCCCAACGCAGCTTTTATTCTCATTACTTCCTGGTTCCAAAGAAAGACAACTCTCTACATCCTGTCTTGGATCTCAGGGTGCTAAACAAACATTTGATGCAATAAAACTTCTAAATGTTAACATACAGCATTCTTTTACGTTCAGTGCGTCAGAACGATTGGTTCACGTCACTCGATCTGAAAGAAGCTTTTTTTCCACGTAGGCATCTATCTCCCCACATGAAATTTCTCCACTTCGCCCATCACGGTCATTGCTATGAATACACAGTTCCACCCTTTGGCCTTTTCCTGAGTCCACGGGTGTTCCATTCAGGACTGGCTCTGTTAAGACTAATGGGAGTCAGAATACTGACTTGGTTTCAGAATAAACCTCCCCAAGAGCAATGTAACATTCTTGGGACAGGACCTAAACTCTGTGTCAATGCAAGCTCGCCTATCAGCAGACCACATGTTATCTCTCAGAGTACGTCTCTCTCAGTTAAAACCGGGCTCGAGAGTACAGTATCGCACATGCCTCAGACTGCTTATACTCACCTACTGAATAAATGGACTGTCAGTCTAGCCAGATTGTACTAAAAAGGGCGACAACGCTGTAAACAACAGTTTACATTTCTATAACGTTTACATTTCTCAACCAATTTCAATGAGTTGTTTTTATATTCAAGGTTTTTTTTCTACTCTACATAGACCATAAACCATTGAATATAAAAACGACTCTGAAATCGGTTGAGAAATGTAAACGTTATAGTGCTTTTTATCCAGAAAAACCGCAGCTCCCCCGTTTACTTGCATTTGTTTTCAGGCTAGTCTTGCCTGGTCCAATATGGCAGCGACGTTGACGTATCGCAGCAACGGGCCGATGCAGTTCCAGTGCGGCCATGGTGTCGATACCAAATTACTCCAAAAAAAATACTGAGTCATTGACTTACAATCACTTGTGTGATTCTGGTTTTTCAGGCTTTCTTTCACACTGAACTGTTGGCAAATTTGCTGCAAGCTTATGAAGTGCAACACACATAGAAGTCAATAACTTCCGGGTCACACAAATCGGACAAATTAAATATCAAAATCAAGTTCGGCCCGTGGCCCGTTTTTTCATTTTCTATTTTTGATCTGAGCATAAAATCGAAAGTACGAAAAACAAACCGTTATTTGTTTCTTGGTATCAGATTCATAAACGGATAATGAAATAACTAATCATCTTTTCATTTCAAACGTGTAACTCTGAATAAACTATTAAACTGTAATTATAATTTTATGATAATTTCTGACAGCAGATTTTTTAAAATCATTGTTTTGACAGTACTTGATCATTTCCAATATTCATATTCATACTGTATATTGATTATTTTCCCTTAGTATTATCTATGTAAATTGAATACAGTCACCACATAATTTAGGGAATTGAAGTTATTTAATTGAGTACATTGATATTGTTAAGAGATTGAATTAAATAAATAGTTATGAGAGGGGAATGAATTGAGGCAACAGCTATGGGCAGAATTTAGTTGTGATATACAATTTAGAATTGATACTAAAAGGATACGAATGGGAAGCAAATTACATTAATTTATCCTGCTATGTGTCTGAATTGATCTGAAAAATCTAAGTGATGCCAGCCGTGAGGTGAATAGTTTACCCCTTTGCACAATGTCCCTAGTGGTTGGCACGCCGGCATGTCGAGATTGCTCAACTGATACATTCATTGCTCCTGCAAGCAAACTATGAGTTGAAAACAGAAACTCTGTGTTCTAGTTTCATTAGTAGACAATACACGACAGATATGCCGAAAACAGAGTTTCGCAGCGCCACCATTGTCGCACTGTTCATTCATTTAACAAGCACCCCCTCTCTGCAGTCTCATCTGCAACTACACCCCCCACCCATGACACACTGGGCAATAACATATGTCTGGGCATTCATAAAAATATTCTTTCATCACTAAAAAATTGTATTCTGTCATAGCAACAAGATAAACCCAACAACAGCCCTAAGATATGCCAATACAGCAGTGAAAACGCTGCTCACTGAATAACAAAATAAACAAGACAAATTTTTCTAAAATTATACCATGTCAATCTATTGTCAATGTCTAGGACTAAATATGGAATAAATATACAACCTTACCATTGGTTTTACGCGTAGAAATGTCCGTTTTGAGGCTGAGTGGTCATGTGTTTTCTTGGACAATCCGTTTTTGAAATACACGCTTATTTGTGATGCCTGGGTACCTTCCAAAATAGCTGCGCGTAATACCACACATGCAGTTTACAGTGTTGTCGCGCTTTGTAGTACAATCTGGCTTGATTGACAATTAATCTGTCCAATAGGTAACAGTATTAGCTTTCTAATGATGTTTAACATGTCTAATTTTACTTTTTGAATAGCGTTTTATAAACGTGCGTAACCAAAAGTTATGAATCATCATCTCCGCCTTAAGCATTGACTCTGTGGTAGCAGTAAAAGACTGCACCAGGCAAAACAATATCGATCAGTTTGGTCTTGTTTTGTAAGATATTATTTTTATTATTGAAGACTTCTGAGCATAGGTAAGCAATATGTTTGCTGATAGACATCGCTGATATGTGTGTTACTGCTCAAAATATTTTGGCTAGGGATGTTATTTTTTAAATTGAGTGTCTTCAAATAGGTTAGTAGAATTTTATAATGAGGATATTTTATAATGGTGCTCATGCACCAGATGTGATGTGGGCTAGAACATCGCCAAAACGTGGTGGACAGTTGAATATTGTTTAAATTTGTCCCATCCCCATACAAGGAAACATTACATACTGTAGAGTACAGAAAACCATACGAGAGTTAAAGATTACACGTTTAGGTACTGTACCACATTGTGTGATAATGTTTTCGCATTATTTTAAAATCTGATTATCTCAATGTTTCATCTTAAACCTTCATAAGGGGCACATTTATATGCTTTATAATGGAAAAAAGTGTTTTATTCATTTTTGGAGAGATTCTGGATATGTTTCTTGACCCCCTAGATATTTTATACCGCTTGTACTGATGGGAAGCTTGTAATTCCCACTTGAATTGATGCAAAAGTAAGTTTCTTGGGTCAAAACAGTTGATTTAAAGTGAAATACATGATTAAGTTATGATTTACAGCAATGCATAATTTAGACATTTTGGATAGATTTGGAGACACTGGGTACACTGCTGACTTTTTGCTTCATAGATCTTTAGTAGTTCTACATATCCACCCTTAGAATTTACCTACTTGTGGTCAAGGAGTTTTTGATCCTGATCCTTTAACATGTCTTATAAATGGGATCTCTCAGTATTTCATTGCAAACTAAAAAAGAGAAAATTCATTTTTGCTTTTTTGCTTAGACAATTTCATTTGTGGCACTTTATTTCTTCCTAAATTATGAATATAAACGAATCTAAGTTAGTAGTTAGTATTGTAAATGGTACAAATGTCTTGCTCCATTTAAGCCCTTTTTCAAGTCTCTGTGATGCTCACATCTGGAGTTATAAAGCTTTGAATAGGGTAAAATGGGAAGGATTGCACAGACTTGGCATGTGCATGAAGGGGTTAAATTGTCAATCTTAATAGAGGGTCAGCTCGTTTATGCACTGCGGTGAAAATCCGCAGTGCAAAGGTAGGTCCACCTGATGCGCCAGTTGTGTGTGCCTGGGTTGAAAATGAACAGACGCAGAGTTTACCCTCCTGTTTTTTAGGGGTCCAAGCAGCGAAGCTGGTGGAACCCTATTGTATCTGTTAGGATTATTATTATTATTATTCTTATTTTTCTCTGCTAAAAGTGTCTGAGGCTCAGCAACCATAAGTCCTAGAGCAACCAAATTTGGCAGGTGGGTTCCTATGGCCCCCCACTACTCAGGCACTAAAAATCACCTATGTCGGCCAGATGGTGGTGCTATAACAAAGGGTTTTGCGTAAAAGGCCATAACTCCCACACCATAAGTCAGATCAACACAAAACTTCATCGACCTATGCATCTGAACGTGCTCTACAACTTTGCCATTGGGAGCACCTATGTCAGCCATACTGTTTGCCCGCCATTTGGACTTTTTTATTAGTTGGGGTGCGGAAGACCTGGAGCTCCAAATCTAGGTGTTACGACATCTAGTAAACTTCTTTACGGCAAGTGACATCCATGGCGACGCAAGTAATCCGACACCGTAGGGTCTAGTTTTTATCAGTGAGGGGAGGGTCTGAACGTCGGGGAAGCAATGGAAGACAGTGCCAGCCAGAGTGCATGCTAGGCTATTAAAGGTTTGTTAGTAAAAGCTTTTTGAGAGGATGAATAATTACTTTTCTTTGGCATGGATCCATTTGAAGACAGTATCACGTGAGTTCGTTCAGTCTTTAAATCTGTCATTATGCTGAGAAATGGCTAAACCATTTTGTTGGTAGGTTTTGAGTTTCTGTGCAAACGCGCGAAAGCACGCTGGTATAATAAAACAATGATGGCAATACATGTATAGTCTGCTTCGTTCCGTTGCTACCATAACATAACAAACTATCTTGTGTCTACAGCTGCAGTTTCTCGCTGCAATTTCTAATATTGAATATAAACAAAAGACGCAATTTATGCTTTGAATCGTATTCTCAATTTAATCTCTAAATTGACTGTAAGCTTAGGGTTGTAACTAGGTAGTTGTTTCGTAGGTGACTTAGTCTTAACTCGTCTTAACTATTGCTTGTATTTTTGCATAGACTGCGTTGTTGCTGTTATTGTTTGTGTTAGTGTTAATCAGTTTAACCTACAGGGTCCAAATTGAACTATGCGGTTGTTCCCTGCATTTGGAACGGTAGGCTACTGCCCTCTAGGGTTTTCGACACACTTGTTCCTGGTTATGGTTATACACTTCATTGTACGTCACTCTGGATAAGAGCGTCTGCCAAATGACTGTAATGTAATGTAATATTCTGTAACAACAAGATAAACCCGACATTTGCCCTAAAATATGCCAATACAGCAGTGAAAACGCTGCTCATTGAATAACGAAATATGCGAGACAAAGTTTTTTAAATTATACCATGTCATTCCACAGTCAATATCTGGGACTAAACATTGAATAAATATACAATCTTACCACTGGTTTTACGCGCAGAGATGTCCCTTTTGAGGCTGAGTGGTCATATATTGTCTTGGACAATCCATTTGTGAAATATACGCACATTTGTGATACCTGGGTAGGCTACCTTCAAAAATAGCTGTGCGTAATACCACACCTGTTGCTTACGGCGTTGTCACCCTTTTTAGTACAATTTGGTTTGATTGACAGTTCATTTATTCAGTAGGTGAGAGTATAAGCTATCTAACAATGTATAACATGTCTGATTTTTCTTTTGGAATAGCGTTTTATAGGTCAGCGTAACCTAAATAAAGACATTGGCAGATAAGCGCAGGTCGCAAGTTAATATTTCGTCTTTTGTTTCGTTTTTTCTCAATGGCGTATTTATTATTTGAAATGTGTATTTATGTGATATTATTCTATTTGTCTCTGTGGTGCTCTGAAATGTGCATTCTCTGCTAAGCTTAGCAATGGATTGGAGTATGTCAAAATTTTGACAACACTAGTGTGACGCATTGCAGCTGTACATACACGCTGGGCCATCTAAGTGTTACGACATAGTAAAGGCCTTTACGGGAAGCGGCCAGGACACATCCATGGCGACGCAACTGTCATCCGACAGCGTCTCTTTGTATTTATTTATTTTTATTTAGTTTATTTAAACAGGGACAGTGTACAAAGAACATTAACCTTATATAAAACAAGGAAAGATGTAATGTACCGGGTTATAGCAATTTGCTAATTTCCACCCGTAGTCCCACACAAACACAAAATTGGCCATACGTCATCAATTTTTTATACAATCATCATGATATTCAGTAGATATGTTGGGTGAAGGTATATGATCATGAGGACAAAGCCATTTTAAAATCGCTCCACAGGGGGCGCGATGGTGCCAATGCTTGGACCCCTCCCAACGCCACTTGCGGCTTTAATATTTTTTTTGTTTTGTTTTTAACCACTACAGCACTGGTAGGCTTATCTTCTTCAAAGTCACTAGACATTAGGTCAGACCTAGTACACTTAAAGTCTGGTTAATTTATTCCAGTTTTAGAGATTATAGTGGGAAGAATATATTTCTGTAGATCGCAGATTCCTTTTGGATCTCCTTATTTCTAGTAGTATCGTGGTACCAAAGAATTAAATAATTGTGTTGTTTCTTTAAATGGGACCAGATTGTGCAAGCATTCGCAGCTCATTATTGTCGTTGCCACCATCATGAGCCTTACCCAGTGTTACAAACTCCTGGGCACCCCATCTGTTCTTTTTAAAATCTTTCGATAAGAAAATGAGAGCACTTTTTCCAAGAGCTGGACATTTTGGGAGTGAATGAACTTTGGTGTTCTGTAGCTGGATATGAATTATCCATAAGACTGGGAAGAATCAACAAAATCAACAAAAATCTGGTGAATTACTTGTCTGATTAACCAAGTTGACTGCTATAACCTATAAATACTAAAATATGGATGAAATATCCAACAGAGGGGTTCTTGCAGTAATGTAAAATTGTAGTAAAACTACTACATTTAGCAATGAGATGTGACTTTGGTGGGTATTAAGGCAAGCTGTTTGCATCAGGTGAATTAGGTTACAGTAGCACTTGGATTATTGTGAACACTCTCATGATTTATTTCATACCATGAGACTTTCAATTTCCAAGGTAAATCGATCAGTGTGCTGGGAAAGTGAACAATAAATGACATTTTGGGCTTTATCTTGTTTTTCAAGTTAAATTCCTTTGGAACAGTGACTAAGATGCACTTTTTTCCTGTAGTGGGCATGGACAATCCTGGGACCGTGGAGCAGGTGGATGTGTTGCCCACATTGGCTCTTGGCCTTGGTCTGCCCATCTCCCAGAACAATGTAGGACGCCTCATCTCGCCTGTGTTCGAACACATCTCACTCCGGGACCAGCTTCGCTTCATGCACCTTAACAGCTTCCAGCTGATCTGCCTTCTGAAGGATAGCACACCCAACTTCCAGAAAGGTTAAACATGCCTGTATTCTAAATATGTCCATAAAAAAACTACCAAAACTAAAATAACATCCACAAACCATTAAGAAGTGAATTCCTGATCTCAATTCATTTTAATTCACACGTCCTGTCATTTTTTGTTTGTCATTACACTTAACCCTCAAATTTAATTGGGTGTTCTCCCAAAAACCTGTTATATTCCCCACACACTTTATTACTCGCATGCACTCACACACACTATTGAGCTGACACTCTGTAGTTTTCTCTATGTTCTCATGCCATCTTGAGCCTTTTTGGAATTTGCAGTGCCCCACTGGAAACCATCAAAGCATACTGTATGTCACTGTGTCTCTCTTCTGCAGAGGAAGGCTATGAACAGTTCCACTTTGCAGAGAAATCGCATGGGAACTGGATTAAACTTTACCTGGAGGGGAACACGTCAGAGGTGCTGAGTAACTTGGGGAGGAAGGTTCTGAGACAGTACGTGGATGCTCTGAAGGCCTTGAGTTCTGCCCTCAGCAAGCAGCTGGGGAAGTATGACATGTACTCCATGATTGTGGGGATGGTCTTGGTCCTGCAGGTGAGTTGAGCATAGATTTGAAGGTTCACTCCTCATGGTGAGCATAGGTGACACCTATCTTTTTTGTGACTTGCTTGCTGTTCCAGAGAAAAGTATTTGTTGTAAATTTATTTTTATTGTTACAAAACCTGTGTTAACTTGACTGACCACAGCTGTTTTAATTAATGAGAAGCTTGGAATGATCCACAGTGCAGTTAAGTTTAACATTCAGGATTTAAATTTAGGGATAATCCAGGTGAGGTTTTGTTTAACAATCCAACTTTTGCCTTATGCTGCTCTTTTTACAGTTTAGTCAGTTGAATTAAGAGCAAAATCTTTATAATGATGGCCTAGGCAAGTGCAAATGGTGCAAGTGCACATTTTAACATTCTTCTTCATTCTTCAGCACACAAAGGATTTCATCATTAACCATATTATTGCATTACTTCTGATCATAGTACTTTGGAAATTACAAGAGTTGGACAAAATAATCGAAACATTGCTTAATATTAAACATTAAATAACTAATAAGGATCATGCTTTGCCTTCAGAGCAGCTAGCTTCAGTCTATCTTGGAATGCTGTCATACAAGTTCTGAACTGTGTTTAGTAGTGTATTGTGTCATTTTTAAGAAGGGATGCTTCCCTTTCTTTCAGCGATGAAGGAGGAAATCTACTTTAGACTTTGCACATTTTTCTCCTCTGGCCACCTGGGCCACCAGGTCATTGAATTTGGTTGCCCCAATCAAATTTTTGTAGCCAAAATAAAAAGTACCTGAAAACAATCATTGGTTTTTTGAAACACAAAACTTATGTTATTAACCTCTTAGCGCACACCCCCTAGTGGTCGGCACGCCCGCGTGCCTACCTTACTAAACTCAAACATTCGGTGCTACTGCAAACAAAGTGTGAGTTAAAAACAGAAACGCGTTGTTTTAGTTTCATTAGTAGACGATACACGACAACTATGCCGAAAACGGAGTTTCGCAGCCCCACCATTGTCGCTCTGGTCGTTCATTTAACACGCACCCCCTCCCTGCAGTCTCATCTAAAAAACACCCCCCACCCTTGGCATAATGGACAATATTGTCTATCTTGGCATTCATAAAAATATTCTTTCACCACTAAAAAATCATATTCCGTCATAGCAACAAGATAAACCCGACAATAGCCCTAAGATATGCCTATACAGCAGTGAAAACGCTGCTCACTGAATAAGGAAATAAACGAGAAAAAGTTTTTAAAAATGATACCATGTCATTCTACAGTCAATATCTGGGACTAAATGTTGAATAAATATAAAACCTTACTGTTGGCTTTACGTGTAGAGATGTCCCTTTTGAGACTGCGTGGTCATATATTGTCTTGGACAATCAGTTTGGGAAATATACGCGCATCTGTGACGCCTGGGTATCTTCCAAAATTGCTGTGCGTAATACCACACCTGTTGTTTACGGCGTCGTCGCCCTTTTTAGTATAGTCTGGCTTGATTGACAATTCATTTATTCAGTAGGTGAGAGTATGAGCTTTCTAACGATGTATAACATGTCTAATTCTGCTTTTGGAATAGCGTTTTATAAGTCAGCGTAACAGAAAATATTCTTAGCATCGCATTCACTTGTGCATTCACTCTATGTTAGCATAAAAATACGTTGCACCTAACGAAAGGTGGTCAACGATATTTCGTAATTTCTTGGAAAATACTATTATTATTGAGGACTTCTGGACATAGCTAAGCCATATGTTTGCTGATAGACCTAGCTAACATCGTTTTCTGGAGCAAAACAGAAGCGAATAGGACAATATCATTGATACTGTCTCTGTCTCCATCTACTGAACACAGAGGAGATTTCATTCATTGCTATGCTCGTATTACTGCTCAAAATATTTCGGTTATATACGTTATTTTTGAAATTGAGTATTTTTAAATAGGTTAGTGGTGTTATATGATGTGAATATTTCACACTGTAAATGTAAGCGTTAGATGGTAGTGTAATAGTTTTTGTGAAGCATACAACAGTGATGACGTCAGAGTTGGAACATTGCCAAAACGTGGTGGACGGTCGAAAATGGTTTTCATGGTGTCCTATCCTCATACAAGAAAACATACGAGAGTACAGAGTATAGAAATACACACGAGTTAATTATTACACATTTAGGTACTGTACTGCATTGTGTGACAATATTTTTGCATTTTTTTTTAATCTGATAGCAATGTTTCATCTTAAACCTTCATAAGGAGCTCATTTATATGCTTTATAATGGAGAAAAAGCATTTTATTCAATTTTGGAGAGATTTTGGATATGTTCCTGGACACCTAGCTATTTTAGACCACTGTACTGACTGAAAGCTTGTAATTTCCATTTGAAAATTATGCAACAGTGATTTTCTTGAGTCAAAACAATTGATTTGTAGTGAAATACGTGAATATGTTGTGATTTACAACAATGCATAATTTAGACATTTTGGATAGATTTGGAGACGCTGGGTACACTGCTTAGTTTTTGCTTCATACATCTATAGTAGTTCTACATATCCATCCTTAGATTTTATGAACTTGTGGTCAAGAAGTTTTTGATCTAGCACAGGTGTAGTTTAACCTCCTGTATATGTGCAATCTCTCAGTATTTCACTGCAAACTTAAAAAGTGCAAATTTATTTTTGATTTTTTGTCAAAACAATTGCATTTGTGGCAGTTTATTTCTTCCAAAATTATGAATATAAACTAATCTGCGTTAGTATTGTAAATTGTACAAATGTCTTGCTTCATTTAAGCCATTTTTCAAGTCTCTGTGGTGTTCACATCTGGCGTTATAAAGCTTTAAATAAGGTACCCCCTAAATGGGCAAGGATTGGCAAGATTTGGCTTGTGCCTTAAGGGGTTAAACATACTACAAAGGTATGTTCATACAAATTTTCACATTGAACTTCAATGACTATTTCATGACAAATTCCCGGATTCCCATGACCATTTTTTTGAAAGTTTAAACAATGGTGTAAAAAGATTTTGCTATGGCGTTAAAGAAGAATTGGAGCTGAAAAATAAATATTCTTCAAAATCAAATGTATTCATATGCAGACATTTAGTCTTTTAAACTTAGGTTCATGTAGATGTAATGTTTAGAACTTGATATATTATACAAACCACATTGTTGGAGTGTATTATTCAAATACAGATTCAGCACATATCAAATGGCTTTAAAAGCAGTGTTACTGTCAAAAAATAGCAAATTACTGAGGCACCGCGCTCAGTTTATGTTTGCATTAGTCAGCTCTCCCATGTAAAACTGTGATTTCTGCACCCCAATATCTCAACTGTTCTAAACCTCTCAATGCCATTTTCGGAGGTGGACTACAATCACCATGGACTCGCCAACTACCAAGTTTGTTATAGTTATTTTATGCCATTACTGTGTTGTGGAAACCCTTATAATTAGCATAAAAATACTGACTTTTTGTGCAAACATAACTCAATTTGGCTGTAGACTTTATTAAATTTAAATAAGACCTAAACATTAGGACACCGAAATGTCCATTAATTAACATGGGGAGACACAATGCAAACTTACAAAATCAGGCTAGATTCTCCAAGTTTGAATAATTAAATTTTTCAGAAGTTCTGAACAGATATTAGATAAGAACAAGGGGAGACTGTTATGTCCAGGGACGGTGTTGCAGGCAGGCAGCAGCAGATAAGCACACCGACAGCAGCAAGTCAAACTGACTGTCCAAAGTGATAGACATTCAATTTATGATTACGTGTCGGATCCAGTAAAGCGAGGGCGGAAAAAGACACCAGCTTGGTCGGTGGAAATCACCGAAAACCTAGCTAGAGCACTCCGGGTTGGCCTATTCTGAGCTGAACTCCATCGTCACTCCATCGTCTGTGGCGTGCACCTTAGCTAATAGTGACAGCAGTCATGCACTGACTGTCTGAAGTGGCAAGCAGGCAATTCATGTCGGATCCATAGTCTAGAACAAAATGGATGAAGTCGCTGTGACATAACCCATTGATTAGCATGGGCTTTGTGAAAAAGATTATGATGACCGGGAAGTGCAGGCACTGACATTTTGTACAAATTGGAGCCAGCAACTGCACTGTAGGAAAAGGGTGATCCTCATATGAGCAGGAAATCCGGTCATCCACTAAGCGCATGAGATACAGCGACTCGGCAGTGATGCTGACTGTCCCTGATTCGTCCACAAAAATATTACCATCTTGTCCGAATAACACAATAACTTAACAGATTAGCACATGGGAAGACATTAGATGAAGAAAAAAACACCTATTGCAACTATTTGCTTGTGGAGAAAAAATAATTGACTTTTGCCCTATTGTTACCTGTGGCAAACTGCGTGCCACCGCTCGGTTCAGAGACGAGAGAGACGGGAGTTAATTTCTGGACGCGAATGCGTCTTTTTATTTAACACTGCCGCCACGCGGCTTTCTGTTCCATACAGTACACACACAGTTGTTGCAGCTGACTCGCTGTCAGCATTTCCTCCGTCTCCAGCTCTCCTTCTGCCTCCGTAGAGCGGCTTTTTAAGCGTCCAGGCTCACTGTCGAGGTAATCAGCACATTGTCCATCAATCAAACAATTAACCAACGGTGCTGATTAATAATCCCCAACAGCTGTGGCGCAGAGTTCCGAGAGCCGCCCCGCCCACTCTCTCTCTGCAGCCAACGCAAAACCACGCCCACCCTACCACATTACCATTGACTTACATTGAAACGGGTGGCTGAAACAGCTATACTGGAGCCACTGCACTGGCGCTAGTCTGCAACGTCAATCAAGAAGACAAGGAAGTGAGCTTCAAAAACGAAGCACAGTTTTGGCCACTTGGTCGGATCCAGTAAAGCAAGGGTGAAACCCTATGGCGAGCCAGTTTTATTAATGTTATGTACCGTATTGTCTTTGCTAGCTAGATTGCTAATCACGGCTGGGTTGATTAATGTTATGTTTTAGTAGCTAGGATTGTTATGACAACTCTCATGTAAAGCTAATTAGACTAGCTAGCTAACTGTCGTACTACTTTGATATGGCTATCTAGCACTAACGTTTCAGATCATATCACTAGTTTGCTGGCTAGCTAGATGTTAATGTATGTAATGTTACAAGTACGTTGTAAATGCACGTTTTGAAGTCTTAGCCTAGAATACTTGATTTGCTAGCTAAATTTGTATGCTTATCATGAGAATAGCTAAGTTGAATCCAGGAATTCCACCCCTTCTGTTGCTAATACTATAGGCTATCCCTGTTTTTACCGATGACGATTATTCATAAAAAACAATGTTTTAAGTAAAATGTTTGTATTTGCCCAAAGCCTCAAAAGACAGGAAATGAAATTGATCAGCCCTAATGCTAACATCAGCCTGCTCTCCCTCAAAGGGTATCAGCACAGATCTTTGACAACTGCTACAGCTCTGTATATGTCTACTATGCTTCAAATAACATGTACTCACCACTGGGCAGATTGCTTAAGATTCAGTATCTACATAAACATGTTTGATTCCATCAATGAATGATTTATGTTATCTGATTTGTCCATTTAAACCAAAACAATTGCTGAAGCACAGCACACAGCAGATGTAGAATGTTGATCTGCAAGATAAGTGCTGTTATCATTTATATTTGCTCTATGTTTTGGGATGGCAAGTATGCCATCCCGCCAATTATGATACCCTAATCTAGGCAGACAATCTATGGGTCTCACCTACTCACCTCCTCAGAAGAGACAAACCAGAAGACACATGACACCAGATCGGGGGTCGGAGACCCTGCATAGCTACATGCCTAACATTTCCCTGTCCCATTTCTTCTTTAAGTTTGATTGCAATCTTTATGTAGGTCAGTCCTTGTCATAAATGAGTCTGACCCCCCTTCCCTTCTCTCCTACACCTTAACTCAGCATCACCCAATCAGGTCAAACATCCTCAAGCCATGCTGGGTATTTAAGAAGGCCACTGGAAAAAGTTAGGGGTTGCGTTTGGTTTCGGAGCCTAGTACATTACATTACATTCATTTGGCAGACGCTTTTATCCAAAGCGACATACAAAAAGTGCATTTCATGGTCATAGACAACTGCTAAACACAGGTTCAGTAAGGTACAATACTTATTTTGTACAGCTATTTCTAGCCAAGAACACAGTTTAGTTCACACAGTGAACACTATTCAGACCTAACCTCTGCAAAGCCAACTAGGCAGAAGAATAAGCTACAGTATTAGGACAAATACAAATTACCAAAAAGTGCTGGGATGGGGCAACATGTAACAAGTGTCATGAAAAAAAGGGGGGGGGGATTTAGAGTGAAATATACAGCGTGGTGGTGGTTAGTCTAGGTATAGTCTGAAGAGATGAGTCTTCAGGCCACGGCGGAAGATGGGTAGTGAGGGGGAGGTTCGGAGAGGGACGGAGTTCGTTCCACCACTGGGGAGCTTGGGTGGAGAAGCTCTGTGATCCCTTTCGGCGGGTGGGAGGGGTTACAAGGCGCCCTGCTGCTGCAGAGCGGAGTGGTCGAGCAGGCACATAGAATCGAGTCATGTCCTGCAAGTAGATGGGGGCTGTCCTGTTGGCAGCAGTGTAGGCAAGGGTCAGGGCTTTGAACCGGATCCTGGCGGCGACCGGTAGCCAGTGGAGTGATCGCAGAAGAGGAGTGATGTGGGAGAATTTGGGAAGGTTGTAGGTGAGTCGGGCAGCGGCATTCTGAATCATCTGTAGTGGCTGTATGGCACAAGCTGGCAGGCTTTCAAAGAGAGAGTTGCAGTAATCAAGGCGAGAGGTCACTGTAGCCTGGACGAGCAGCTGGGTGGAGTGCGTTGTCAGGTACGGTCGAATCCTTCTGATGTTGTACAGAAGGAATCTGCAGGACCGTGATGTTGCCTTGATGTGCTCCTTGAGGTCCAGTTGGTCATCCAGGACCACCCCCAAGCTCTTGGCAGAGTGAGAGGCAGTCACTGTGGTGCCGAGGGGGGGAAGAAAAGAAGAGTTGTGTGTCATCTGAATAACAATGGTAGGAGAAGCCATGTGAATTAATAACTGAACCAAGAGATCTCGTGTATAAGGAGAACAGCAGAGGACCCAGTACAGATCCCTGCGGCACTCCCGTAACAAGGGGATGAGAAGCAGAGGCAGACCCCTTCCAGGTGACCTGGTAGGTCCTATCTGCCAGATAGGAAGCGAACCAAGACAGGGCAGTCTCGGCGATGCCCATCCCAGCCAAGGTGGAGAGGAGTATTTTATGGTTGACCGTGTCAAAAGCTGCAGACAGGTCAAGAAGGATCAGGACAGAGGAGAGGCGTGAGGGAAATGGAGCAGCTTCTGCTGAATACAAGGTCTAGTTGGTTACCAGTCTGTGTGTGGGGGGGGGAAGAGGACAGGGATAGGGCGAAAGACTGGAGGAGTGAGGCAACCCTGGACAGTTGGGAGGTCTCTGGTGGGAGGTTGAAGTCTCCCAGTAGAATAGCAGGAGTGCCATCCTCAGGGAGGGAGCTCAGGAGAGCTCGTCCAGCTCGTCCAGGAAAGAGCCGAGTGGACCTGGAGGACGGTACAGAACAATAATGTGAAATTTTGAGGGATAAGTTACAGTAATGAAATTCAAAGGAGGAGGAAGTAGGGTTAGGACTGGGGAGGACATAGAACTTCCAGGGCAAGGAAATGAGCAAACCGGTACCCCCGCCTCGGCTAGTAGAAGAAGGGTTTTCTATTTTTATTTTGGTGGTGGTTCCTTGGTTGTGTGTGAGTAGCAGTCGGTCCGCTGGAGAGGTGGATTGGTCTCTGCTGCGCTGGCTGGTGGAGAGAGCACACGCACCTGAGCTGCGTTAGCTAATCAGCCCAGGTGCTTAAAGGTGTGCTGCTCTCCACAGTTCGGGGCCGAGACTGGGAGCTAACACCGAGAGCACAGTTATGATTTTTGTTTCGTTTTATTTTGAGCAATAACAAGTCAATTAAAGTAATCCTCAGCTGGGATGCTAGAGGAGCTGGACCTGGCCAGGAAGGCGGGTCAGCTACAGAGCAGGGAACTGAACTTTCTTTCGTCTTTGTTATTTTAGCTTGTTGTTTTTGTTTATTGTTTTTGACCGGAACCCGTGAGGGGGGGAAGGGTGACGGTGTCCGTTTATTTTATTTCATGTTTGTGTGGGTGCGCTCTCTGTCTTCATGGGACAGACAACGGTTTTGCCTGGTATTGCTGCATCTCCTTCCCCGGGATGTCAAGCTTGGCAGGTGACAGTGTGTTTTGTGCTGCTTTCCTTTCATCCTGTGACGCTTAAACTGTGAGTGAGTAACACTTTGGCATGGTCTGGCTTATCCGTCTCTCTCTCTCTTTCCTGGTATTTTATAATTAACTGTTTAAGGTTTTTTGTACATCTTCTGTTTTATAATTTAGAAGTAGTGGGCCTGCATTCAATAAAGAATGTGTGATTTCAATGCATTAATCTAATTGACTGCTTTATAGTAAATTCAATTATTTAATCTTGAAACCTGATATAGAGCTTGTTTTAACTTGTTGGTTGATTCCACCAGTTTTATGTAGACTAACCTATTAATGAATTCGGCGATTTAATTGATAATTTTAATTTTAAACATAAATATTACATTATATCAAATCAAATATATTTTATTTGTAGATTAAGTGAAGGGTTCTAGCACGCAATACCGCTTGTGTTCAATATTCAGAGTGCTGAACATTTTAACAAGGGCATTGACTGTTGGAACCACTGGATTCAGAAAATAAACATACTTTTAATTAATCCTTGCTTGTCCCACAGGTGGTAGTGTAACCAAAAAAATTTTGAAAAACTCCTTGGACAGTGGCTGCACGCAATGTTATTAAGAATGATAAGACAAACTAAGCTGAAGATGTCACATAATGGCTGCTTAATCACATACACATGTCTAGATTTTTATTTAGCAAATCCAACAATTTTATTTATTTAGTAAATCCAACTATCTATTTTTTATGTCTACTTAATAATACTGTACAACCACTAGCCAACATTTTGTGAGTGTGTGTGTGTCTGTGTGTCATACAGTAACTAGCCTACGTTTTCCAGTACCATGTGTGTAGTTCCTATTTCTAAAATCAACTAGTTACAATTTTAGGCTAGCTGTATTGAAATAAAAGTAACTTTGTTAGACCCGCATCATTTGTGGACAAAGAAAATCCCAGTTTAGATTTACAACACCATTGTTCATCGGATATTGAAAGCAAAACCTAAAATGGGCCGGATCGTGTTACCACCATGATTTCCCTGCGCCAATTGCATTGGCAAAGTTTGTTACAATTGCGTAAAATATAAGCCAGATTGTATGGAAACCTGTATTAGCATGAGAGTAAAATCATTACATCAGTATCATATCTGGACACAATCCCAGCTGTTACATTGACACCATTATCGGTCGGATATTTTGAGCGAAATTCCCTGTATAAAATGCTAAAAAGTTATTGTGTTGCTATCACGTAATATTTACAAATCAACGCCCAGCGATACATACTCTATATCTTCCTCTAAAGCTTTTTTATTAATTTTTGGATTTTGGATATGTTTCAGGACCCCTAGATATTTCAGGAAACTGTACTGACGGCATGCTTGTAATTCCCACTTGAAAATGATGCAACAGTGAGTTTCTTGAGTGAAAACAGTTGACTTGTATTAAAATACATGATTATGTTGTGATTCACAGCAATGCATAATTTAGACATCTTGGATAGATTTGGAGACACTGGGTACACTGCTTACTTTTTGATTCATAGAGCTTTTAGTAGTTCTGCGTATCCACCCTTAGATTTGATGCACTTGTGGTCAAGGAGTTTTTGATCCAGGATGTGTAGTTTAACCTGCTGTATATTTGCAATCTCTCAGTATTTCATTGCAAACTAAAAAGAGCAAATTTATTTTTGATTTTTTGCCTAGACAATTGCATTCATGGCACTTCCTAAGCCGTTTTTCAAGTCTGTCCATTCTTTTCAAGAATCTCAGCTGTGGCTGAATCTTGAATAGAGTGTTGTTCTCCAAGTGGTCCCTCCCAACTCTCAATGCATTATCACTAAAGCGCAAGAGTTGCGCATATAGAGGACCAGACAATGATCCTCAATGCAGACAAATTTTATTTTCCACAATTGCAAGTATATACAAATAATAGTTTATCTCTGCTATTATTGCAGGTAGGTTATATGTTAAAGACATGGGGTGTCTTTGTATATCCCACACAAGCGCAAGCAAATCATTTGAAAGCGGTTTTGAAAGAATTTGGTGTTCATGCCTCTTTGTGCCTACTCCAGTCATTTGTGGTGTTGGACTTCAACGGATCAAATTTTCCTTCTCTGCTGTGTTGATAGACTTTCACTATTTCAGTTATGCATGTGGAGCAGTAGCGGAAGCCAGTTCTGACGGACCCCTGTAGAAGATTTTTTTTTTTTTTAGCTCCCTCTCAACCTCAGACACACGCAAGCACTGCACCATTAGGCAGAGATATTTTACAGCAGACAATGTGTTGGGTTATATGCATTAGGCTATTGGGAAAGTAGGTGATGGTACTTTGTAGTTTACAAAAAGCATCTGAAATAGCTAAGTTAGTTTGTGGTGATACTACATGATACTACAACTCCCATGAGCTCTGGGTGCACACCAGAGGAGGCTGGTCCATAAAGCCAGAGGAGGTTGCTCCTCCTCTGTTTTTTAGAGGCATGAGGGAGATCAAAATATAAAAAAGAGTAATTGGTTGAAATAAACCATTACCAAATCTCAGTATCATTTATAAAATATTTTTTATCTCTTCTTTGGAAAAAATCCATTATTGAAATTCTGATTAAAATGCTTCAACAGCGACAGCTGCAGGGCAGGCAAGAGGGGAAAGGGCAGTCTGTGTGAAGTGGTGGTGGGGGGCAGAGTAGGACAGGCTCCTGCTGTCCTCCTTAGGGCGGGATCTCTTATATCAATTTAATGTACTTTATTTTTTTTCATGCTAATCTGTTATTGGCCAAAACACGTAAAATGATGCTCCAAGGGTGGACGTCCTCCCTAACCAATCAACAACCAGAATACAATATTGACATCACGTTGGTCCAATGATAATTTACAAAGTTCATCTTCAGTTCTCTACCACTGTTGTATTATAACGTGCAAATTGCAAACTACTTTTAAAACACATCACTAAAAAATTACATTTTATTTAAGCCTTTTCAACCAGAGGAGGCTGGTCCATAGAGGCAGAGGAGGTTGTCCAAATTTCCTTTTTTCAGATTTACGTTTCCCTTTTTTATCAAGCAGTAGCTAGCTACTTGCGTTAGCCAACGCAACAGTTAGCTTGTTGTAGCAGCCCTGAAGGACTGAGCTAATGACGAGAATGGATTTTGAGGAGAGTGGTGTTGCTATTGCTAACAAGGCAATTAACGGCAGCGTGAGTGAGGGGGTCACAGAGGGGCATGGACGCAGACGCAGAGAGTGGGATGGGGAAGAACACCTTGTGGATTATTTGTTGTCACAGCCATTCCACAGTTTGGATTACGCAGCGGGTGAGGATCAAGACTGCTGGATGACCAGCTCCACAGATAACCATGATCAAAAATTCTAGTGACACATTATGCACACATGAGGTTCATTCCCATCCAGAGCCCGCAGTGATTAGATGTGTCTTTCCCTCTCGTTCACCTGGCCCCTTTTTTATATTCATCCTTTGTGTTGTAATATGATATGTAAGGAATAAACCACGACGGGCTGTCCTGTATTGGAAAATAATGTAGGGTCGCTTAACCAACCCCGAAGTAGGTTACATTATTTTCCAATAATGGGACAGCCCGGAGGGGTTTATTCCACTTATCCAACGGGTTACCAACAATGACTATATGATTACTTTTATATTTATTGATTTTTATCGATTTAATCAGCTGAAAGTGAAATATTCTTCTGTAGGCGTTTGGGCATTATTTTACCGTTGTCAGGCAAAACTGTGGTTGGTAGTTTCATTTGCACCGTTGTTAATCAAAAACCTCTGGTCGTTAATTCTATGAAAACATTGAACCTGTCAAGAAAAAATAGTTCCTTCTCATTTTATAGCCCACCATAGTTTGCACCAATTTTGATCATTTTTGTCATCACATTATTTAATAAAACTGCATGAAACCATAAGTCAATCAAATTCATCTCCCTAGCACTGTCTTACTTTTTAAATGTTTGGGTCGCGCAATGTAGACATAACATTTTTCCAAGACCCTCTGAACCGGTTTTGAATGCCAGCTAGCTTTATGACAGGTTCGCCGTCACTTGTCACCTAGCCAATATTAAAATTCTTGGTTTTAGGTCAGAATGGTCTCACGGCATGCTTGTTATCCCGGCTAGCTAGCCAGCTAACTATTGAATTCTATTCAAAAACAGCTATAAACGCAATCGTTCACAACCATACGGATGAAAATGCATCCCGTAGCCATGAGTTAAATGCGGAACGCCTATTCTACTGTCCAAATAAGGGACGATTCCGATTTGCGCGATGGCTGGCAACCATAAATAAAGCTAGCAACAGTAATTAGAAATGTGATTCAACGTTGCCATCAATTGTGAAATTCGAAAAGGGGAGGGGATGTATCAACAATTCAAAAGCGAAAGAATAATGTTGCTGTTTAAACTGCTTTAGAATGCTGAATTTTGTAGCGCATTGATTTTAGAACTGTTAAATGCCCACCCTTGGACCAATCTGAATCGAGTATTCAGCCAAGCCGTTGTATAAATGACAATATGATTTGTTCCTTATGGAAGATGGGGATAAACTTCGGGTGCATTACTTACCTTAGTTGTATAGTAAGTTTGTATTAGGTTGCTAGTTGGATTATTGCTACATTTGAACATAATAGCATAATTTGAACATAAGATAGTAGAGATAAGTGGTCAACTAGTTTAAAATAACATGACGCCATGGGTTGGTTTTCTATGCACTCATCCCATTGACCACCCACTTTGTCCTCTCACTCTGGCTTCCTCAGTGGGAAATGGCGAACTTGGCCAAAATCGAACAACAGCCAAACACGGCACTGCATACAAACGTGTGTACACATATACTCATTGGGGATTCACACAGAAAACGGTGGTTTGGTAAAGGGGCATTAACTTCAACCACAAAGTTGCTTTGGCCTATTTAGTGCTACAAAAAAGAAAATAAAGTAGGCTTGTCACATTGTTCGGTTTAACTGGTGGCATACAGTGCACGAGCCTACACAGATGTAGTCAGTGTCACACCAGTATTTTACTAGTATTTTGTAATTGCAATTTAAAAATAAAGTAAAAGTAAAGAAATAAATAAAAATGCATTAGCAGAGCTGTAATGTTGACATTATTAAATTAATATAAGCACAGTATATTCACATAGCAAATGCTCATTACCATCAGATATAAACAGTTCTCCTCAGCTGTAGATGAGTAATAAAATATTTTTTATTTGTATCATAAAATTGTGCACGTTATATCAGCATTATTTGAAATTGTGAATACATGACAGAGCTTGACATTCATGCTTGTCCGGGACAAGCAAACTTTGACAAGTGGAATGGCTCTTCCAGTTGACCGATTGGGGGGGGGGGGGGGAAATAATGTAATGTATGAGCAGATTAGCTTAAATTGTTGCCTGTCTTTGTTTGCAATGCAAAGTCTGTTTCCTAGCTGTGTTTATTTGCTACCTAGGCTTAGGTTAGAGAATACAAATTTTTATTTTTATGTTAATTTATTCATATACTTTGTTTTAATGTGTCCCTCAAGCTGTCGTCTACATCTTGTATTATTTTATTTCTTTTTTTTTTTTTAAACATCTTTTTATTGAATTTTAAAAATGTTCTGGTATACATAATCAAGGTCACCATATAATATACAGAATATAAATATAAAACCGCCCTCCTTTTCCCCAACCCCCTGGTCACTCCCACTCCTCCTCCCAATCCCTCCCACCACCCAGTCCCATCTCAGTAGGCTACAACTGTCAACAATTGATTGAAATAATCAATTGTTGACAGTTAATGTTAATGTCGATAATATTTTTTTTTTTAATTACACAGAGATGCATGTCTTAAAAAAAAAAGGGAAGAAAAGGAAGTCATACATACATACAGCTACACAAAGTGATCCACACATTCTTGCATTTCTACATAGAGCACCAAGAGTCATTCCTATTTGTTATCCCAGTAACAGTAGTGAAATAGGATATAAAAGGGGTCCATGTTTTACTGAACTCAGCCTTTTTCCCCCTTAGGGTAAATTTAATCTTTTCTAGTTTTAAATGGAACATGACGTCCTTCAGCCACCTGGCGTGGGAAGGTGGTTTAGGATCTTTCCAGTTAAACAGTAAGTCTGCAAGCTAGCAAGCAAGTAAAGGCAACTACATTATAAATGTCTTGACCAGGTAGCAATCTCTGGTTTCACACTAAAAATGGCGATCAGGGGATCTGGTTCAATTAATATGTTATAGGCTTCACTTAGGGATTTTAAAATTGAGCTCAAAACGCATGTAGACAAGGGCATGACCAAAACATGTGAATTAAAGTGGCCAACACAGATTTACATTTATCACAGGTGGGGTCCAGGGGGAAATAAAATTTTGGCCAAAGCCGAAAACTCTTCAGTTTTAAAGAGGAAGCCCCACTCTACCCAATCGAACGCTTTTTCTGTGTCCAAGAACAGCACAAATTTAGGGACAGGTCGCTGAAGATCAGTGTATATGATGTTAAAAAGCTTGCGAGTATTAAAAAAGGAGTATCTCCCTTGAACAAATCCTGTCTGATCTGGGGATATAATGCGTGGGAGCACTTTTTCTAAGCGTTTAGCAAGACATTTTGCCAAAACTTTATAATCTCCATTAGGGAGTGAAATTGGTCTATATGACTCACGGAGCAACAGGTCCTTGCCTTTTTCAGGTAGAAGACATATTGAGGCCTGTCTCAGAGTGGGGGGTAACTGACCTTCTGATAATGCCTCCAAATACATAGCGAGGAGCAAAGGTGCAAGGTCATTTGAAAACATCTCATAAAATTTCACTACAAATCCATCGAGGCCGGGGGAATTGCTTGACTGCATGCTTCTTATAGTTTTTTGAATCTCCTCAATCGACAAGGGACTATCAAGTTTATCTATTTCAGCTTTGTTTAATTGAGGTAGATTTAGACCTTCAAAAAAGGAATCAGTCGTGCTTAAGTTGTTTTCACATTCTGAGGTGTACAGTTTTGTGTAAAATTCAGAGAATGCATCATTAATCTGTACATGGTCTGAGACTCTGGAACCCGAAGAGGTCCTAATTTGCATTATTTTCCTTGAGACAAAGGACTGACGTGCCTGATGGGCACCATGTTCATATATGACGGGTGCTGGAGGAAAGGTCCGCAAGTCGCAAATCTTGAAATCGCGCTAGGAGGCAAAGAAGGTTTTAATTTTTTTTCCTTTTTTTCATATTACGAAAGTTAAAGTGTTGAAGAAGTCACTCAATAGAATAAACAACATTTTTAGGATCACTAAATACTCATAATTTGTCAGCAAAGTCAGCTTGTTTTAGTGATTCTTACAGCGGGGTTTTGGGGGCGTGATGGGAGTGCAGTTTGATGAACATGTTTGGTTTCGTTGGCTATTGTCACTTAGTTTCGGTCAAGCCACCGCCCATAAATAAAGTCGCATGGTAGTACCCTATGTTTGTTTACTGTGAGGTTGCTACAATGGCGGACGCTCAATCTGTTGCCACTATGGTTGGGTACGGAAAACCGGTACCTTAATGGCACCGGTTCCTATATGGTCAGCACCGACCGGACCGAATCACTACGCAAATTTCTGTGCCTCGTTTCGGTGCCACTTTTTAGTCGCTCCAGGACATCCCGATCTTGCGATCGCAGTAATTAATGCAAATTCAACCAACGTGACAAATTTTTTAAAAACTATACCATGTCATTCTACAGTCAATATCTGGGACTAAATATTGAATACATATACAACCTTAGCATTGGTTTTACGCATAGAGATGTCCCTTTTGAGACTGAGTGGTCATATATTGTCTTGGACAATAAGTTTGTGAAATATACGCACGCTTGTGATGCCTGGGTACCGTCCAAAATAGCTGTGCATAATCTACACATGTTGTTTACGGCGTTGTCGCCCTTTTTAATACAGTCTGGCCGATTAACAATTCATTTATTCAGTAGGTGAGAGTATAAGCTTTCTAACGATGTATAACATGTCTAATTTTGCTTTTGGAATAGCGTTTCATAGTTTCAACAGCGTAACCGAACATTTTCTTATCATGGCATTCACTTACGCATTCACGTGATGGCAGTAAAGCAAAGACACTGCTAACGAAAACTTGTCAATGATTTTTCGAAATTTCTTGGAAAATACTATTATTATTGAGGACTTCTGAGCATAGCTAAGCCATATGTTTGCTGATAGACCTAGCTGACACAGTTTTCTGGTGTAAGACAGGAGCGGATAGAACTATGTCTCCATCTACTGAAAACAGATGAGATTTCATCATTTCTATGTAAGTATTACTTCTCAAAATACTTTGGTTATCTACGTTATTTTTGAAATTGAGTGTCTTTAAATAGTTAGCTATTTTAGACCGCTGTTAATAATTTAGACATTTTGGGTAGATTTGGACGGAGTGTAGCACAGTGGGTAAGGAACTGGGCTTGTAACCAAAAGGTCGCAGGTTCGATTCCCGGGTAAGGACACTGCCGTTGTACCCTTGAGCAAGGTACTTAACCGGAATTGCTTCAGTATATATCCAGCTGTATAAATGGATACAATGTAAAATGCTATGTAAAGGTTGTGTAAGTCGCTCTGGATAAGAGCGTCTGGTAAATACCTGTAATGTAATGAGACGCTGGGTACACTGCTTAGTTTTTGCTTCATGGATCTTTAGTAGTTCTACATATCCACCGTTAGATTTTATGAACTTGCGGTCAAGAAGTTTTTGATCCAGGACATGCATACTTTAACCCGCAACCTCCCAGTATTTCATTGCGAACTAAAAAAGAGCAAATTTATTTTAGATTTTTTGCCTAGACCATTGCATTTGTGGCACTTTATTTCTTACAAAATCATGAATATAAAGTAATCTAAGCTAGTATTGTAGATGGTACAAATGTATTGCTTCATTTAAGCCATTTTTCTAGTCTCTGTGGTGTTCACATCTGGAGTTATAAAGCTTTAAATAAGGTACCCCCTAAATGGGCAAGGATTGACAGGTACTCTAGTGGGGGAGTGGTTGGGGTGGAGTTAACTAGCTATTGTTCCCACCCATTATCTCCCTGTGAGAAGTGCGAAAAGTTCAAGATCTTTCAAGGGGATTTTCTCTACTACTTGATTTTAGGAGTACCAACATTCAAATAAGCATATCTTCTTCAACTATTTTCAGATTTCAATGTATGACACATCATTTGAAAGTTTCTAATCTGCACTTTCATTATCTGTAAAAAACTAAAAAATGACCTTGCTCTACTTGAGGACCAAAACACCAGCACCTGTCACATATATCAGATGCCGGATTAGTTGCTCTGCTTTAGCTGTAGAGGCCAAATCCTATTTTGTTTGAAGGCTAATTTTTTTTTGATAGAACTCAGGGGTTGGGGATGTAGCATACTGTCTGTCTACCTCTGCTATACCATCAGAGAGCTCCTTCAGTTTAGCAGCATTCTCCTTTTTACTATTGGCTCTGTAGCTGATAATATGGCCATGCAAAAATGCTTTTAGAGTTTCCCATAAAACACACTGGGCCTTTTCTGGGCATTAGTCTTAGGAGGAGGCATTAGTCTCAATGAAATGCTTTATCTGACTCTTCATAAATTTAACAAATGTAGGTTCTGAAAGTAAAAGAGGGTTTAAGTGCCATGATCTAAAAGGGGTGGGCTGGTTTGGAAAATCAATTCAAGAGAAAGGGGGACATGATCAGATGTTACTATGCTGTGGTATGTAACCTGATTAATGAGGGGAATAAATCTAATGTCAGTGAGAAAATAATCAATTCGGGAGAACGTGTGGTGTACTGAAGAGAAGAAGGAATAAGCCCTACTCTGTGGATATTTGAACCTCCAGGGATCACACAGGCCAAACTGTGCAGTGGAGCTGTTTAAGGCAGTAGCCATTTTTAACGGATAAGCAGGTCTGGTCGATGAGCGGTCCAGATCAGGATTTAAAGTAGAATTTATATCTCCCCCAATTATAAGCGAGTGGCTGTCCACATTTGGTAGGGTGGAGAACAAGGAATAAATAAAAGCTTTGTCATTCCAGTTGGGAGCATAGATACTTGCCAAAGTCACAGGTTTGTTGAAAAGTTGCCCGGAGGCAATGATATATCTACCATTTGAATCTGCGATAATTTCACTAATTTCAAAGGGAATGTCTTTATGAATAAGTATTGCTGTGCCTCTGGCTCTAGAGTCAAATCTAGAATGGAAGACTTTCCCTACCCAACTCCTATGAATCCTGTTGACGTCTGCATTACGAAAATACATGTCTTGTAAAAACGTTGTCTACATTAAGCTGCGAAAGGTGAGCTAAAATTTGGTGCCGTTTACAAAGAAGGTTTGCCCCTTTCACGCTCCACTATATAAAGATTACTTTTCTATTATTAAACCTATTCTTGAGCAAGAAAAGTGGAATAGTATAAAACAAGTGTCAAGGTTTGCCTCACTGTCTGTTAAAATAAAAAGTGAATGTGAACGTTGTGACTGCAGTAAGCAAAAAACATGGTTAAACAAAAAAAAACACTGACAGATGCACCATAAAAACACTGATGTAGCCATCCCACCCCTCCCTCCCCCGCACTACGCAAACTACAACATAGACCAACCGTTTACAAAAGCGCAAAAGGCACATTAAACCTCAAACTCACACGCCTTGGCGTTCCTCTTTAACTGAAAAGGATAGAGGTATTCATTTAGTAAAGATAATAACAATATTTGCGGAATTACACTCAAAAAAAGTATGCCTAGAGTAAAAAAAAAAAATTTTAATTCAAGTATTTTAAAGGAAACTGAGCATGGCATTATCTGCCCCAAACCATGGGGTTTAAAAGAGTAGAGACAACAGAATATTGCAAAAAAGATGGTATTAATTCACCTTATCAGAAGCAGCTGTAGTCCAAGCATGTGTCTCTCTATTTATGTCCATCCAACAATCGATGGGGAAAAAAGCTAACTTTTAAATTTGGTTAAACCTGGTAAATTCACCTCCCTGAATGCAGAGCAGCTATGCAAGAAATTTCAGTCAGCATGTTGGCAGAGCCAACTAGTAGAGTCTCACTCCTCCAGTGGAGGCATATCTTTAGGCTCGGTATCCGTTGTGGGAACTGCTGCTGCGGGTAGCATGTAGCAAGTAATAAAGGTAGACACATCCTCCGGGGATTTAAATTCGTGCCTGGATTCATTGAAGGAGAAGCGGAGCGTAGCGGGGTGGGCGACAGAAAACTTCTCACCAGCCTTGTGTAGTTGCTTCTTCACTGGGTTGAATGCAGCTCTCCTCCGCAGTAGATCTGTGCTGAGATCAGGGAAGAAACTGACCTTGTTTCCTCTGTAGGTAAGTTGACCCAATCGCTCATAAGACTGCTTTAAAACTAACTCTCTCGTCTTGCAGTGATGCAGGCGGGCTATCATGGCTCTCGGGGGGGCGTTTTGTTATATTAATACGGCCTCGTTTACAATAGCTATTAACTTTTAGACTTGCAACAGGGAATTCCTTAATCGCAATGATTAAGTAGGATGGGCAAACTGGAGCTTTCGAAGTTGACAGCAGTGTGTGCACATGAACTCAACAATACATTTATCACTGAAATTGTGGTTTGTTGAGTGTCTTAACTTCTCTGAAGTGGTAATCAAACTTTACACAGTGTGTGTTGTTACTCTTTATTGATAGCAATTCGAGAATGTATAGTATAGCCTAGCTAGCATATGCCAATAGCAGTAACCCATAAAATTGATCTCTAAAGACATTTGTTCAATTGAACATTATGTTTATTTGTCAGCGGCACCAAGCATTTCTGTTACACCCTCAATGAAGGGCAAGTCCCAGTAGAAGATGGAATTAAATCTTTAGTTTATATTTTAAGAATCTTCATTGGCTGCTGTCAGTGAGGCCTGGCAAGTGATCAGAGTGCACAGTTGCTGCATCAGATATGTCAGAAGTATTCAGCATTGTTATATGCTACCTAAATGTTGTTGCACGCTTGTCACCGTTAACATGAATATAGTCTGAAATGTCAATCTCTAGAATCCATTTAAACCATTAACCAATCAGCTGGGATTTCAGGTGGTATTTCCAGCAAAAATATTGACCAGGTTATCAGTAAGAATTCTGAGAGTTTGAACTTGAACCCACTGCCATAAATGAGCATGTAAAATCAACCAGTAGCCTACGAGCCATGGCATTATGTCACGATTCCAGAACCCCATAAATGTGAAAAATTCATGGAATGATGTTTAAATGCAAGCTTAAAGGGTCACAAAAAAGCTAATATATCACATTAAAATTCAATATATGGATGATTATTGTCCACAATGCATTTATTTAAAGTTAATGATATTTTAATCGCACAATTCATACATTTTGGGTTGTCCTGCCTAGATTAAGTGCAACTGTCCTGATATCCCTTCATGGTTTCAAGCCTGACTTTCCTTGGACGCATCAGGTACCAAAGTATCTACGGGAGCGTATCCCACGGTCCTAAGTTCTACTGCACCTGACAAAATGTTGTGAACAATCTTTCATAATTTCTTGGAAAATATTATTATTGAGGACTTCTGAGCATAGCTAAGCCATTTGTTTGCTGATAGACCTAGCTGACATCATTTTCTGGAGTAAAACAGAAAATCATTGATTTACTGTCGCTGTCCCTATCTACTGAACACAGATAAGATTTCATGTAGAGCTGGGGAACATAGGACCCTGAGAACATAAGACCCTTTGTCATGTTCCCATTATGTGCCATATAAATCTGGGGGACATAGGACCATGGGAACATAGGAATGACCCCGTATCTACATCCACCATTAAGTGAATCCTACAGTTGAAACGAACATTGAACTGTTTGGCCATAATGATCAGTGCTATGTATGGAGAAAAAAAGGTGAGGCTTTTAATCTGAAGAACACCATCCCAACTGTGAAGCATGGGGTGGCAGCATCATGTTGTGGGGGTGTTTTGCTGGAAAAGGGACTGGCGCCCTTCAGAAAATAAATGGCAGGGCTCCAGACTAACTTTTTACATTGGTTGCACTGGTGCACCTAACTTTTTCATTTAGGTGCACCAGCACATAATTTAGGTGCACCCAAAATATATTACCGCGCCTTTTGGCGCCACAATAATACATTTTAAGCGTTACCTTTTTTGTCAGTTCCCATACACATTGGTAATTTTTTAACACATTATGTAAATGATTGTAAACAGGAATAAGGGTGCAGATACATGTTTTTCTTTATTTAAATCACAGCACAAACAAGAAATCGCAATAACCTCAATTTTTAAAAAAATAAACTTAAAAGGTGCTGATGTTTAAAGTGCTTGATAAACTCAAATAAATAAATCAAACTCAAATAACTCAAACAAAAGTGTGCGCTGCTCCTGGAGGAGTACAGGGCGCGGTTTCACACATACATGCCTTATTTTTTTTCCCCCACCCACATTCAGCAAAGAAGAATATCAGGGTCAGAGCCAATCAGAGGCAGAGTAGGGGCGGGTCTTCGCAGAATACGGGTGGGAAAAATAAATAACGCTACACATGTACATACACTGTACTACGACGGAGTATTAGGGCCACATTGAGGGGGGAAAAAATTCTGAGATTTCGAGAATAAGGTCGTAATATTACGAAAATAAAATCGTAATCGTAAAGTCGAGACAGACCTGCTAAATGTCAAGCGCACCGGTTCGACCAATGAAAATGTTTAGTCGCACTTAACAGATTTTTGGTCGCATGTGCGACCAAAATGGTCACACACTGGAGCCTTGAATGGCATCATGAGGAAGGAGGATTATATAGAAATACTGAAGAAACACCTCAAGACATCAGCTAGAAAGTTAAAACTTGGTTGCAACTGGGTCTTCCAGCAGGACAATGATCATAATCATACCTCCAAAGTTGTAACAAAATGGTTTAAAGACAACAAAGTGAAAGTATTGGAGTGGCCATCACAAAGCCCTGACCTGAATCCCATAGACAATTTGTGGACTGAACTGGAAAAGCATGTCTGAGCAAGGAGGCCCACAAACCTGACTAAGTTACACCAGTTCTGTCAGGAGGAATAGGCAAAAATTCTGGCAAAGTATTGTGAGAAGGTTTCTGTTCACATACACTACCAGTCAAAAGTTTTAGAACACCTCCATTTATCTAGTATTTATTTAATTTTACACAGTTGTCTCAATGAAATTAAAGCATAGAACAAATAAACAATTGGAGATTAAAAAAAGAAATCATGTTTAACACAATTTATTCTAATTTTTTGACTCATCAAAGTAGCCACCTTTTGCAGATATAAGAGCTGAACACACTCATGGCATTCGTTCTACAATGGAAATCAAATATTGTTCGGAAAGATCCTCCTAACACTGTTGCAGAAGTTCCCACAAATGTGTTGCAGTCATAGGTTGCTTTGCTTTCACCCTTCTGTCCAGTTCAACTGAAACCAGCTCGATGGGGTTTGGAGACTGTGACTGTGCTGGCCATTCCATGATTTGAAGCCTACCTTGAAGCCTAGATAGTTCTGACATAGCCTGGAGGTATGTTTTGGGTCATTATCTTAGCTGTAGGATGAACCCCTGACCAACTAGGCATTGACCAGAGGGTATTGGATGGCGCTGCAAAATGCTGTGGTAGCCCTTTTGGTTCAGGGTGCCAGTCACTCTCTGGTGTCACACGATGAGCAACTATCTTTTCACCTCCTTGACGGTGTACAAAAACCCTGTGTGATGAACCGAAGATTTAAAATTTTGATTCATTGGTCCATAAGATCTTCTTACAGAGCACTGCCGGTGCTTCATAAGCCAGGCAAGCCTCTTTTTCTTATTTAGTCATTTTAGCAATGGCTTTCGTACTGCCACTCGACCTGTCAAACCTGCAGCTCGAAGTCTTCTCTTCTTGTTGAGACTGAGACTTGCTTACTTCGACCATTGTGCTTGAAAATGTTGTCCTGTGAGCCACCTATCACGCAAGCTGTTGGCTCTCAGAAACTTGTCTTCTGATTCTGTTGTGGCTTTGGGTCTGCCAGGCCTCTTCCTGTCAGAGTTTCTTTCGATGGTGTAGGAAACTGTATTCAGTGACACCTTGGCTTTCTTTGCAATATCTCTAAAGGAAAGACCTACACTTTTAAGGGTAATAATTCGGGCTGTCAAAGTTAACGCGATAACGCGTTAACGCAAATTTGTTTTAACGCCACTAATTTTTTTAACGTACGTTAACGCACGTTCTGTTATGATGAACATTTGCCCGACCCTCATGCTGCGTTCAAGACAACTCGGAACTAGTAAAAAACGAGGTCCAACTTGTGAAAAAAGCAACTGAACGGTCGTAGAACTCGGAATTATAGGTCAGAAATTCGAGCATCATTTCTGAGCTCTGACTTTTCCGACTCCCGGATTGGTAACGTGACATTAAGGTAAATCGCAGCGTTTGTAGTTTGTGGTAAGAAAGAAAAACGGTGTATTTCTAGCATTTTCATTTGGGTGTGCGATTATGTGATATGTGTTAGTATCGTTGATGTTTCCCAGTCATTATAGCAATATGTGAAATTTAAAAGTTACGATATCCATCAGCAACTTTCTTCGCTAGCCAGCTTAGCTAGAAAATGTTATTTTGCTCAGAAATAAATGCTGCAAATGATATAACGAAACACCTGACAGTGATACCATATTTACTATTTTAGTACTACTGCAGCCTAACTAGTTTCGCAGTTTCACTCTATTTACTCATTTAATATACTCCTTAACAATAAAATAAAGCAGTGTTTTCTGTGGGAATCCATGTTTTCCCGAGTAAAACAGCGTGAACGCAGTTTTTCATTGTCTGGGCATATTGTTCAGAAGAAGGGAGCTGCCCTGTCGTCTGACAATAGCCGCGTTTCTACCGCAGGAACTTTACCCCGGAACTAGGAACCTTTTGAGGAACTCAGTGCGTTTCCACCGCAGGAACTAGGGTCTAAATTTAGTTCCGGGGGCTTTATTTTACCCTCCAAAAGTTCCTGCTCGGGGGGTAGTACTTTCCGAAAGTACAGGAACCTTTTGGGTGGAGCTTGCAGCGCTGAACATTTCTGATTGGTCGAGTACTCGCAGCATTTTTTTGTGTTTATTTTCAACCGCCATGTTTAAAAATATGCAGCCGCAAACCGATTTATTTTCATAATAACTTCAAATCAAACTTGTATGTTATGCGGCGCAGTAGCCTAGTTTTGGTTATAGCCTGCCAACGTCTTTGAATTATAACGTGTGCTCTTCTGTTCTTTTCTTGCTTTAGTATTCGTTTTATAAAATGCTAAGCATTCGTGCTGGGACAGCATATTACCTAACAAAACATTCAAACGGATTAATTCGGTTGCTGAATATTTTCTTCCGGATTTTCTTTGTTAGCCCATTGTAATTGACTCAAAACGTTTGATACAGTTATGTGAGGTATGCGGTAATTCACATTGGTGATACAGTAAAAGCAAACTGGAAATCACCTTCCGCACTTTTTGTCATGGTAAAATAACAGGTTAATTCTAGTAGTCGTCCCTTTAGCTTTTTCAGACTGCCGTGATTTTACTCTGCCATTCTTCAATTCCACAAAAAGACCAGGAGGACTATGGGCTAAGTTATGGTGCATGGTTCGCATCTGGAGGGCACACTTCGCTGCTCGGCTAGCAGTAACTTCGAAGGAAAGCAAACGGTGGCTGTACCACTGCTAATTTAAATTTTCACGCAAGTCCGAGTTTTCGTTCTATTCTTGTCATTTTGCGATTAGCCTATATGGAATTGACGATGAGAAGGTAATAAAACAGCAAATTGTTTACAACGTGTGCATGTTTTCTGCTGTTGTTGCCAGTTATACTGGAAATGTGAATGCATTCTGTTGCCTCGGATGTCAAGACATGAAAGTGAATGTTTGCATAAAAACATAATGAATGTGTTTGAGAGGATATATAAAACAGTTACAATCTGACTATCGGCCTGTTATATTTGTTGCATAACGACGGTCCAAGTTCAACTACCAACGACAGTTTTGCTTGACAACGGTAAAATATGCCCAAACGGCTGCAGAAGAATATTTCAATTCCAGGTGATTAAATCGATAAAAATCAATAAATACAAAAGTAACCATATATAGTCATTGTTGCTAACCCGTTGTATATAAGTGGAATAAACCCCTCCGGGCTGTCCCGGTTATTAGAAAATAATGTAGGCTACTTCGGTGGTAGTATGGGGTTACAGAAGAAATCATAGGACAGATGGGCCGACGACAACGTCGCTTTTTCATACGTCAGTGGGCTAATTTGCCTAATCTTCGCGGAACTTTAGACCGCGGTGGAAACGCAGGCAACCATTGTTTGAAGGAACCTTTTAGTTCCTGGAAAAGTAGTTCCTGGGACTAAAAGTTCCGGGTAATTTGGTGGAAACGCGGCTAATGTAAACAGGCTTGTCTGTTTAAGCAACTGGCTCGGTGCAAAGAAATAGAAGTATAGCCGAACTGTTGTATCCAAAGAAATGGAAGTATAGCCTAACTGCAATATCCTAGTTCGAGTCCCACTTCTGTATTATACTCCCTTTCCACTGTTTCCTGCTCACTTTATTTATTGTTTGTTTTATTTTGTATAATCCTGTTTTGATCCCACATAGTAGAAGGGGATGTTTTTGTGAGCTTTTATTTTCCCCATGTGAGGTTGGACACAATTACGTTGTGTGATTTGCTTTAGAAGTGCGAGGGATCCAGGGAATGATCTTTGAGTAATGGAAAATTTAGCTGACCAATGTACCTGTTGTAGCCTACAATGTGTCTGTTGTTGCGATGCATTGAGGTCCATCGTTTTGTGTTAATGCTTAAAAAAACGGGATGTTTTAGTGAACCTTTATAAGCGTAAAGTTGGACACACTACATTGTGTGAGTACTCTTATTACTAAGTAATGTTAAATTTAGCAGGTCAATATGCCCATCTGTTGTTGCCTGTTGGGCTTGAGTTTGCCATGTTATGATCTGAGCATATTTCGTTATGCTAAATGCAGTACCTTTGAGGGTTTCTGGACAATATGTGTCATTGCTTTGGGTTGTTAATTGATTTCCAATAATAAATAAACATACATTTGCATAAAGCAAGCATATTTGTCTGCTCCCATGTTGGTAAGAGTATTGAACACTTGAAAAATATCCCTTTAAGGTACATTTTGAACAGATAAAAAATGTGTGATTAATTTGTGATTAATCGCGATTAACTATGGACAATCATGCGATTAATCGTGATTAAATATTTTAATCGATTGACAGCCCTAGTTATAATGGTCTGTCTGTCTTCCTTTGTTAACTGCATTTTTCTTGCCGTTATGATAGCAATATACTACTTCCTGCAGTGCAATATTATCCAAATAATACTTTAGAGGGTGTAGTAATACATTCTGTTCCAACACTGATTTTATACAGACAAAGGGTTTGTAAGTAATCATCAAAAGTTGGGACACCTATACGAATTGTTTGCATCAACTGCCATTGCTTAATTTATTTCCATTGCTGCAGAAAAGCTGTAAGTTGTTAACATATTTCTTGTTCCCTGAAAAAGGCCGTTTTTTGTAACTCTGAAATTTACATAATTTTTCAGTTTTTGGTAACCTAAACTTTTTATTTTTAACATCTGGCAGTTTACCACTTACCTTTGTACCATTTCAGGTCATTCACTGGACGTGAACTGCTTAATTTTAAATAAAACTGGAAAAATGCGGGTGTTATAAAACTTTTGACCAGTAGTGTACATTGTTATGCCAAAATAAATGCATGTAGTTACATTGTCCAATTACCCATATTTATTCCTTTTTGGGGGTGGAGGAGGGATTTTGACTGGTGAAAATTCTGTCTGGTTAGTGACTTTGGTAAACCACTAGACAAAGTGGCTTGTAAGATAAAACCTTAATATAAAGCCCTGCCTACAATGTGTATGTTATTCATTTACAGATTTCCATGCTGACCTCTGGGCTAGGAGTTCACCTATGGCGATCAAAGTTGCTAGGTAGCCAGTACTTTGACTTCCATAACCTGCACGAAATTTAACCACTCTAGCTAGCTAAAAGTCACCTTACAAGTAATATCCACCTGTTACCACCTTGATACTTTTGCTGTCCTCAAAATTTTATAAGGTACAAGGGGTAAAGCGCGATGAATAGGCCTCTCCACCAATATACAACTCCAGCGCTCATGCAAGCCCATGATATGCTGCATCATTGGATTGCAGGACATTTCAAAATCTGCATTTTTATATAACTTTATATAACCTATATATTTTTGCCTTAATATGCCAACTCACAATAATAATGCAATGAATATGTAGTTATAATAATTGGGATGAAATAGCTGGTTTAGCAGGATGGAATAAGCTAAAAATAATGTTTTGGCATTCTGATCAAAATGAATTTTTGCCACACAGGCAAAATAATAAATGGTAGAAGCAATTTCTTTTAATTTACTTTTTAAATGTATTTTTTTAATTTACTTTTGAGCGAGCTAGCTACTTTTCATTCAAATCATGAACTTAAGAGCTTTCTCTTTGAATCTTGCATTGCTACCAATGGCTGTGTACATAAATAAGCTTTTATGATGATCAATCAAACAACACCAATATCAGACAGAGAAAAATGATTGACTCAAAGAAGCAGGAGTAATTATTTTATTGTGGTTCAAGCCGGGGTCATTTATCCATTGTGATCTTTAAAGAATATATGTGTTTAGAAAACACAGTTTCCCCCACCTGTATTTTGACTTTTTTCTACATCATGTGGCCACTGGGCACAAAGATGAAAAACACATAATCCCCAAGATTTCTATAATACCGGGATCATTTAAAAAATAATTGTACAACTTATTTCTTATCCATAGTAAGTAATTTCCAAGATCAAAACGATTATTTTATGAAAACACCCTCACCCACTGTACTTACAGTTTTGGATCCTGAAAATGATCTGGTATTTTCACTTTAAGAAATGCATGTGGAGTACGGTTATACTTATCCAAAATTTTATGATAATGGTTTACTGTTTAGCCCTGGTTCTTTGTGATAAAAATCATGACGTTATGCTTGGGCATCATCTCATGGTGTATTTAGCTAGCAATAGCATTTTCATTCGATTTATACACATTTTTGTCAGCTAATGTCACCTGAGACTGTAATTATTGCTCAAGGTTAAGGACAAATAATGATTTAATTCAGGCACCTGGCCAAAATCTTTGTTTATCTGACCATATTTTCACATTCTAATCAATTGCCATAGTTCATAACTTATATGACATTGGTCTTACTTTTAATGAGGGCATGATTTGGGAATTGATTGTGTGTGCAGAGTCCCTTTAAGAGAGCTCCCACCTCCATGCTGGTTTTTCAATCCTTGTAAGAATAAGGCAAATCATAATGGGCATAAGTCTGGTTGGCTTGAATTGCATATGCCCTTAAACTGGCTAAGTGAGTTTGATTGAAATTTGTGGATTGAATCTTTCTCATATACATTATTCTAAAAATGAGATATCTGACAGCTCATAACATTTACGAAAGACCCACCGGGGAGCTATTATCAGACACAACCTCCTGAAAGAAAGAAATAATAGTTTATTTGTGGTCCTAGTTCTCCTGCATACATTGCAGTATTAACATTTTCTAGTAATGATTCACTTTGATTACATTAATCATGCTTAAATAAAAATGATCCATTTTGTAATTATAGGTGTAAACTGGTGAATGAAAAGTAAATGTGTGCTTTGCAGGTGCTAATGGTTCTTCTTCTGGCCATGCCAGAAGCCCTGAGTCGTGGGGCAGAGGTGGAGATCCCACTGACCTCCACCCTACTCTCCCTGCCCTTCTACATGCTCTGGCTCCTGTGCTGCTCCATCCATGTGCTGGTGTGCACCTCAGCCGGGAGCTCCTGCTACCTGTGCAATTTGTCCTGGATTCCGGCACTGGCTGCCATCACCACCTTCTCTGCCATGCTGTGTGTGCTTCTGTCAATGGCTGGCAGAAAGCTTGCCTCAGGAGCAAAGACTGGCACCAAGGTAAGTCAGGGCCAAAGCTTCGGGGAAGTGGTTCAGGCTGATATTAGACATCTTTGGAGAGTTGTATGCTGATACTGGCTATAGAGGGATATGTTGATATTGGGGGGCTTCAGGGTGGAAGGACATGGTGAAATAGGGAATTGGGAGGAAATTGAATACGCATGTTGATGTGTTGTGAAGTCTTTGTGACATTGGCCTGATGTGGAGGTGGTATTGATGATGATGAGAGTGCAGCTAGAATGTATCTCCTATAAACCAGTCTAAAGGCTATGCTGAACGTAAAAACCCATTGGTTTGTTCAGATGACCATTATCACATCATAGGTCCACCACAATAGACTTAACATTTCCCTCAGTACTATAGATAGGAACTAAACTTTGAGAACAATACTTGAGCCAAATTAATTTGAAATTCAGTCACAAAATTCCCCTGCTAACTTTTTGAAGGTTCAGGAAACTGAAATCGGTGAATTCTTTGCTGATGTGTTGTTTTAATACTTTTTTGCATTCACAAACGGCCAAGGACTATTTTAAAACTATTCTTATAAAAGAACGTATAAAAGCCTGTGACGAAATTGGCTTGCTTTCCTCCTTGGATACACACCAGGTTTTCAGTGGCTGGGGTTAACTGGGTGTTTGTTATGTAACAAAAACCTTAAGTCCAGGGAAATCTTTTCAACATGTAATTTGTGAATGACGCTCTTGCCACTTTTGTGCGGGTAAGGCAAGTTAAGTTGAAAATGCCTAAGCATTGTCCATTCTCTGAATGTGAAGAAAGCAAAACGCTTTTTTATTTTCACAAAAATGAAGGGACCTACAAGAAATGGGTTTTATTTCTGGAGCCCACGGGCACTGCAATATTACGATTACCCGTACTATTAGTGTTTCAGTGCCCATTTTCATCTGGAACTTGTCACAGAACATGGTGGATCGGTAAGTAGGTCTACCGTTGGTGACAATTAAATAGCTTTCAAGCTTATGTGGAATCAAAGACTTTCTTTATTTGGGTAAAATGTCCAGAGTTTGAGACTGCAATAGAGTCTAATGTTAGTGTACATAGCTTGGTGTTACAACGTTATTACACATTGAATGATCTTCAGGTTTAACTATACGATGGTAAAGCCTAATTTATGTTGCTTTCTTTCGTTTTGTCTGGTAGTGTAAGCTTACTACTCTAACCAACTCTAGCCAAGCTAGCAATGAGGAATGGTTTACATAGGTCTTACGGATATGAATGTTAAGGAGTGCAGGATACACGCCCACCCTGTCCTTGTCTATGTATATATAATGTAATGGTTATAATTGGGTTAAATTCTTGAAAGCATGATTAAGAAGACAAACAGTTGTCACTTCTGGGGAAGATAACCACAGTTTGAATCCAGTTTCCTTGACCTTTAACAATGGGTGCTGTAATTTGTAAGGATTTCGTGATGAGCTTTGGGGAATGCAGTGAAGCTTCAGTTTGGAGATAAAGTAAAAAAAACGGCAGTGTAGTTACCTCTTTCTGAATGGGGGAAGGGGCGTTGTCCATTCCCATCTTGTGGCTTCTAGCTTGGTATTTACTGTTGGCTGTACAAACCCCAATATCCTGAAAAGCCTATTTTTATTCTATGTGAGCATTAGTCCTCTTTATGTTCCTCATTTAAATCAGTAGTCATAATAGTAACTGTAAATTGAAGTAGTCCAAAGCGTATGCAGTAAAACAAAGCCTAAAATGATCAAATACAATCAAATTCAATTTAAGAAACAAACAATATGTGTAAATCAAAACAATGTAGATAAAAATAACTTAAAAATTAAATGAACAAACTTGATCAGAGTTAGTGATGCAGAAAAAACACATTAGTCTCTGATCTGCTGTGGGCTGGAGATCCATAGATTAAAGCCTCTGTTTCCTTTTTGTGCTTCACCTTGACTTGAAACTGGCCAGCTAATCCTAAACTGAGGTCAGAACGAGGGTGATATTGTAGCAAAAGATCAATGATATTTCTATTGTAGTTATTTATATGCCCTTTTCCGATGATCCCGAGTGCACTGTTCCAGTCATGGAGTTTTGAGGTGCACCCCTGGGAAGTTTTCCTGTCATGCCAGCAAGTTCTGTTTGCACGTACGGTGCAAATGCACTGTTAATTTAAAAAACAAATAAAAAATACAAACGAATGATGATGATGTTCCTTTGTGTGGGGAAATCTTACATGTGGCGACAAAGATATGGATGGCTACCTTTGGTAAAATTAGCAGATTTGAAGAGGACAGTGATGTGGAGTGTTATGGGCCACACCCCTCTCTGCATTACAATAACCACAAAAGGTATCACAAGACTGAATATAAAATGCCATATCACAAGTCAGGATCACAAATAAAGCAAGATTTAAAATAACACATCACAACATATAACACATGGGTCATGACATGTACAGTTGAGGCCAAAAGTTTGCATGCACCTAGGCTAAAGATATTCAAACTCAGTTTTTCAGAACTCCGCACATTTCATGTTACCATACATTTCTTTTGGAAAGTCAGTTAGGTCATCTACTTTGTTCACATCAGAGGTCATTTTAAAACGATCGATTAGAGACTGATTTATTTCAGCTTTAATTCACTATATCAGAATTCCAATGGGTCAAAAGTTTATATGCTCCAAGCAGACTGTCTCTTTAAACCATCTGGAGGATTCCAGAAATTGATGTAATGACTTTTTAGAAGCCTCTGATTGGCCAATTGTCATAATTAGGAGTTAATTGGGAGTTAATTGGCACCTGTGGCTATATTTAAGGGCCTACCTTAGGAGTCACTGCATTTTTGCCCTTGATACCATTGGAAAATCCAAGCAACTCAGCCAAGACCTCAGAAAAAATTGTGGACCTCCACAAGTCTGGTTCCTCCTTAGGAGCAATTTCCAACAACTGAAGGTACCACGGGCATCTGTACAAACAACTGTGTGCAAAGGTACCAAAGTATCTACATCTACCCTTAAGAGAATCCTACATCCCATGGCCTGAAAGGCTGTCGTGCAAGGAAGAAGCCCCTACTCCAAGACTGCCATAAACAAGCCAGAGTGAAGTTTGCAGGTGATCACCAGGACAAAGACCTAGCCTTTGGGAGTAGTGTTCTCTGGTCAGATGAAACAAAAATTAAACTGTCTGGCAGTAATGATCAGCGCTATGTATGGAGGAAAAAGGGTGAGGCTGTTAATTCAAAGAACACCATCCCAACTGTGAAGCATGGGGGTGGCAGTATCATGTTGTGGGGGTGTTTTGCTAGAAAATGGATTGGTGCACTTCAGAAAATAGATGGCATCATGAGGAAGGAGGATTATCTATCTAGAAATACTGAACCAGAACCTCAAGACATCAGCTAGAAAGTTAAAACTTGGTCGCAACTGGGTCTTCCAGCATAACAATGATCATAAGCATACCTCCAAAGTTGTAACAAAATGTCTTAAAGACAACGAAGTGAAAGTATTGGAGTGGCCATCGCAAAGCCCTGACCTGAATCCCATACAAAATTTGTGTACTGAACTGAAAAAGCATGTCCGAGCAAGGAGGCCATAAACCTGATTGAGTTACAGCAGTTCTGTCAGGAGGAATTCCGGCAAAGTATTGTGAGAAGCTTGTGGAAGGCTACCACAAGCGTTTGATTCAAGCTAAGCAATTAAAAGGCAATGCCACCAAATACTAACAAAGTGTAAACTTTTGACCCACTAAAAATCTGATATAGTACATAAAAGCTGAAATAAATCTGTCTCTTAGCTATTATTTTGAAATGACTTCTTATGGAAATAAAGTAGATACCATGATTGACTTAACACAGGACATGTATGGTAACATGAAATGTGTGGAGTTGTGAAAAATTGAGTTTGAATGTCTTTAGCCTAGGTGTATATAAACTTTTGGTCTCAACTGTATACGATGTCAGAATGAGTAGCCCCCCCCCCCCCAAGCGAAATTGAGCATTTTCCCAAAATCTTGTCCAATGTTAACATCATTCATAAAACAATATGATACATTCATTAATGTAAAGGCCCTATTTGATACATTTTGGATTTTTTTGTCCTCTAGATTGCCATATATAACATATTTATTGAAAGTTGGGGCTGTCAAAATTATTAGCCTCATGTGAATTCTCCAAGAAAAATAGTAATAAAATGACGTTTTTAGCTTTCAAACCACACCTGAGCCTGCTGGCCTGATTGGCTCAATCAGCTCCTGCTCCATAAATCAACATTAAACTCAACTAGATAGACTGAAATTAACAGTTGGTGGCACTTGAAGGCTAGATTGAGAGGCATTGCTCTTACATTGTGTGTAGCAATAATTTCACAATGACAAAAATCAAAGAACTAAGTCTGGACCTCAAAAAGATGGTAGTGGACGCCCACCTTAGAGGGCATGTGTACACTGCTATTTCCAAGCATTTTTTGGTGTTCAGAACAGCTGTACATTGCATCATTGCAAAGTACAATGAGGCACACTCTGTTAGAAACAAACTTAGACGTGGTCACAAGTGCAAGATTTCAAAGACCTTGGAGAGGCAAATCATCAGAGATGTCAAGAAGAACCCCCAGATCTCTACAAATACATTTTTGCCACAGTTAAACATGGTGGGGATCATAATGCTCTGGGGCTGTTTTTCTGATTCTGGATCTGTGTTTGGGTGCATGGGATAATGAAGAAAGAATATAATGTTCAAATATTGAAGGATAATGTGAAGAAATCTGCTGCCAGGCTGGGTTTCAATTCAATTTTATTTGTATAGCACTTTTTACAGAAAACAGTCATAAAGACACTTTACAGAGTAGAAAGGCAAGAGACAGAGTAAAAAGAGCTAACAGAGGCCTGATCCCCAAATAGCAAGTACATAAGGTAAAAAAAAAAAACTCCCAGTGGGGGGAGAACCTTCAAACGGCAGTGAGAAAGGCTCCCCAATGGGAAGAAATCTCAAGATGAACCCGGCTATAGAGGGGGAGCCCATCATCCACATGCTAGGCTGGTGTAAAGTAGCAGACGGCTAATAAAATGGGTTAAGCAGGTTACAGCTGAGGTGAAAGCTAACAGGAATAATAGAAAACCAAATGGTATAGTTCAGAATGGTGCAGTTTAGACAACGTCAAGGCATGGGCAGGGGAGGAACAGGGCTGACACAGTCCATGATCATGGAATGAAGGACAGGACTGGAGTGATCCCGTGGATTCAGGCTGAGGAAACAGGCTGGAGTGGTCATTGAACTCAGAGTAAGATAAAGGGCGGAAGCCCCATGGAAAGAGAAACGATAAGGTTAAGGCCAGCGTGAGACTTGATGTTAAGCTACCTAGTGTGTCAACTCCTTAGGGCCAACTTGACACTTGAGGCTAAGCTAACAAGCATGTCTACTCCATAAAGGCCAGCTTGGCACTTGAGGCTGAGCTAACTAGCGTGTCCGCACCCTTGATCCAAGCTTGACACTTAACACTAAGCTCTCTACCAAGCCCAGACATTTGTGTTTAATTTCATAGACTCCGTGCTTATACATGACCATTTAACAGGATTATAGGACTATAGGAATGGCTAACTATAGGACTGACTAAAGAGGTAAGTTTTAAGCCTGCACTTACAGAGAGTGTGTCTGAAGCATGCACATAGGTAGGGAGATTGTTCCATAAGACAGGAGCTCAATGAGAGAAGGCTCTACCACTCATTGTAATTTTAGTTACACATGGAATTTTCACATAACATCTTGTGAACAAAGTAATCTTCGAGGAGAGTAAGGAATAAGTAACTCACTAAGATAGTCAGGGGCTAAACCGCTTTGAGCTTTATAAGTTAACAGCAAGATCTTGCTGACTTGGTGCAATCAATCCAAGAGGACATAAATGCATGAACCATCTTCTCAGTATCCTGGGGGGACAACATTTTCTTAATTTAGACATGTTCTTCAGGTGGAAGAAGGCTACTCGTATGATATCATTAATGTGGACCTGAAAGGAGAGATCTGAATCAAAAGTTACTCCAGGGTTTTTAACAACTGCTTTGGAGGAGACAGAGAAGCCATTTATATTTACAGAAAAATAGAAGAATTTATCTCCAAGAGATTTGGGAGCTACTATGAGCATCTCAGTTTTATCAGAATTCAACATGATTTTGGTTCATTCAAAGCCTTTACATCTTTGAGACAGGCCTCTAACTTGGCTAGTGGATCAACTTTGCCTGGTTTAAAAAATATATATAGTTGAATGTCATCTGCATACCAGTGGTAGTTAACACCATGGCTGCTTATAATGCCCCCAGGAGGGAGCATGTACAAGGAAAAAAGCAAAGCCAAAGCAAAACTCAACACAGATCCTTAGGGTATTCCAAAGTTTACCCTGGAATACTCAGAGCACTTATTATTTTCTGTAACAGCCTGGAATCTGTCAGTTAAACCACATAAGGGCTTGCCCAGTGACATTAACTGATTTTTTTTCCAACCTATGGAGGAGGATATGGTGGTCTGTATTATCAAAGGCAGCACTCAGGTCAAGCAGGACAAGAACAGAGATACATCCACAATTAAAGGAGTGAAACAGATTCAATTCTCAGGCAAGGGCTGTCTCAGTACTATGGTGCTTCCTAAAACCAGACTGAAACCTCTCATACACATTATTCTCCTGCAGGAAAGAAGAGAGTTGTTGTGCTACACATTTCTCAAGAACCTTTGATAGAACTGGGAGATTTGAAATATGTCTATATACTTAGCCAGGTCTGTCTGATCCAAATTTTTTCTCTTGGGCAGTGTCTTGATTTCTGCTTTCTTAAAGTATATGGGAGCATAGCCATATAACAGTATAGAGTTAATTATTAGGGATCCACTGCAAAGCAGGGAACCCTATTGTAATTGCTGGAATTCCTATTATTATTATTATGGGTCCTACGAAGTAGGAACCATATTGTTTTCGTTGGTATAATTAAGGGTCCTACGAAGTAGGAACCCTATTGTTTTTGTTGGTATTATTATTATTAGGGGTCCTACAAAGTAGGAACCCTATTGTTTTTGTTAGTATTATTAAGGGTCCTACAAAGTAGGAACCCTATTGTTTTTGTTAGTATTATTATTATTATTATTATTATTATTATTATTATTATTATTATTATTCTTTTCCTGGAAATGGTCAAATAACTCTAAAAGTCCTTGACCAAAAATGATATAAATTACCAGGTTGAAACTAGAGACCATGAGTAACTATGCCAGAAAGAATGACCATGATTCGTCAATAGGTGGCGCTATAGTAACTGATTCAAAGCACAAATTTCAAAATGCTGGCATTTCCACCCCGTTTGATGAAAATTCCTGAAACCAGGTATACTTGTGTCATTCCTCATGAGGAAAAATATGCCTCAAGAACCCATGAAGTCCGCCATGATGGATTTTTCTGCAGATTGAAAATTTGGTAAAATCTATAAAAAGTTTCTTCTAATAAACCGTAAGTCCAATTGGTCCGAAATTGACGATGGACGTATATGGTGCATGTCTCCCTATAGGGTGTTAATCGGTAAGAGATCCATTCCAAGATGGCGGAGATACTGGTATTTTAAAAAAAAAATTTGGCCACAAATTTCAAGTGCTTACAACATTTTTCAACAATAATCTAGGGTCTTAAAACGGACGGTGCATGAAGAGGGCACTACCATGTTGTACCATGTCGAAGCAGTTGTAGATATCTCAAAAAACAAGGATATCACAGGCATTTGAAATTTTGGCGGAAAGCTAATGCTAATGCTAATATAATGCAAATTTCAAGTGCTTATAACTTTTTAAAACAATAATCTAGGGACTTGAAACAGACTGGGCATTAAGAGGACATTACCATGTCGTACAATGTCGGCACAGTTGCAGATATCTCAAAAAACAAGGAAATTACAGGCATTTGAAATTTTGCGGGAAGCTAATGCTAATATAACGCTTTAAAACTCTTCTCATAAATGCTTTATCTGGTTCCGTCACCATCGCACATGTGTACTCTTGGGTATTCTCTCCATCGAGGGTGATAAGGAAAAGTCGTTTCGTTAAAAATTGCGTGATTTGTGGCGTGACAAAGTTAGCACTTTATGCTAATACACATTCATATTTCGAAGTAATGTTTCTCATGAACCGAAAGTTGGATCGGCTCATGCACGGGTATGTAGATTGTCCAAAATCCTGAAATCTATGCCGCTTGGACTCTTATCTCCTTCGCCTTGCATTTACCCGGATTGGACATATTTGTAGGGCCCCACATTGCTGCTTGCAGCTGTATTTCTCCTGTATTTTGTCCAATAACTCGTCCATACATTGGTAACTTTTTGTCCATTTCGGCACACAGATAGTCCAGGCCACAGGGCGCTACAATAAGCATTCTAAGTCAAAGGCTCATTGCTGCCACCACCTTTATCCTAGCAAAGTGAAACTTGATATACATATGCAGCTGGACATTCTGAACAATTTTGCAATAGGAACCTATAATGTCCACCTACAATTCTTTTCCGCCATTTTGAATTTTAAAAAAAACATTCAAAAATCTTCTTCTCATGAACCATAAGTCCGAATGACACAAAATTTTCAGGGCAGGTCCATGGGATATGTATGAACATAGTTTCAGAAAAGCTAAGTGTGATTCATCAAAAATTGGCGAAATAATTAGGCAATGAATTTTTAAAATTTTGCAAAGAAATTCAATTTGCTGTAAAATCATGACACAGTAATACATCCACTTGGAATTTGTCAGGGCGGCCAGAAACATGATGGTAAACATGTCCACCAAGTGCGGTGGTGACATCTTGATATTTGAAGAAAATACGGCCGTTTCAACTTTTGGCCATAGCGAACAATCCATTTCCCATGATGCCTTGCATTTTCTCTCGTATTTTGTCCAATGACTCATCTAAGAATTGGTAACTTTTGTCCATTTTGGCCCACAGATAGTCCAGGCCACGCCTATCTTTGACACCGAAAGTGGCACTGATTGGCCCATAGGGGGCGCTATAATAAGCACAGAAAGTCTAAGGCGGTGTCCTAGAGAGGTGATACTTGGTCCAGATGTATATCTGGACTAATCAAACAATTTAGCCTTTATGATCCATTGTCCATTCCATTTCTTGTCATTCAGTGGAACCCGGTCCATTGCTGCCATGCAGCTACACTCACCGACCACTTTATTAGGTGCACCTGTTCAACTGCAAACTGCACACGTTAACGCAAATATCTAATCAGCCAATCACGTGGCAGCAACTCAATGCATTTAGGCATGTAGACATGGTCAAGACGATCTGCTGAAGTTCAAACCAAGCATCAGAATGAGGAAGAAAGGTGATTTAAGTGACTTTGGACGTGGCATGGTTGTTGGTGCCAGACGGGCTGGTTTGAGTAATTCAGAAACTGCTGATCTACAGGGATTTTCACACACAACCATCTATAGGGTTTACAGAGAATGGTATGAAAAAGAGAAAATATCCAGTGAGTGGCAGTTCTCTGGGTCGAAAATGCCTTGTTGATGGCAGAGGTCAGAGTAGAATGGCCAGACTGGTTTGAGCTGATAGAATGGCAACAGTAACTCAAATAACCACTCGTTACAACAGAGGTATGCAGAAGAGCATCTCTGAATGCACAACATGTCGAACCTTGAAGCAGATGGGCTACAGTCAGCAGAAGACCAACCCGGTGCTGGCAAGGTGTACCTAATAAAGTGGCCAGTGAGTGTATATTATGAAGAATTGGTTTGCTAAGAACAGGCAAAATCTCCTTCAGTCGCTTTGTGGGCATGGGGTGAAGAGTGCAGGTGGTTCATCTGTAAGAAGAAACTAGTTTGACTAGTTCACTTAGAAGTATGGGAGTAAAGGATTCCACTCGTTCTATGTGTCTAGGAGGCAGGTCTGTGATATCGATAAAGCAGTTGTTGACTAGTGTGGAAGCAGATATATTTTCTCTAATTCATATTATCTTACTGCAAAAGAAAGTTAAGAAATCATTACTGCTACAAGCAGCTGGAATTTTTGGTTTAGTTGCTGCATGATTATTCGGTAAATCAGCAACTGTTTTCAATAAGAACTGGGGATTAAGTAAATAGTAAGTAGACCTTGCATTGCAGGGAGAATTCTTATAGGCACCAAGACTCTCTTTCCATGCTAGGTGAAAAATAAAATAAAATGGTAAGACAAAATAGGGTTATGAGGGTGGATTACAACATCACTGACATCAACACCAACACCTAAGACCAAATCTAAAGTATGACTGCAGTTATGTGTGGGACCAGCAACATTTGAGTGAAGCCGATGGATTCTAAGATATTCACAAAAGCAGATGTAAAAGGATCATCTGCATTTTCGTAGTGCACGTTAAAGTCCCCTAACATCACCACTTTGTCATAGTTTATAGCTAAGTGAAAGAGGAATTCTTCAAAGTCATGAACAAGGCCAGAGTATGGGCCAGTAGGTCTGTAGACAGTCACTAAGACAATGGGCTGACAAAAAAGGCAGTGCCTATCATCATTGGGCTGAGAAAGGTTCATTAATAACACTTTAAAGGAATATAATTTATAATCTGGATTTGGAATTGCATGAATAAGGTCATTGTAAATAGTAGCAACACAGTAACTTATTCGATAAAGACTGGGGATTTGCCTCTATATGAAACCAGAAGAAAAATTCTTATCCACTTTCAGCCATGGTTCAGTGAGACATAAAACATTAAGAAAATAAACAGTGATTAGTTCATTCAAAAGAGCTGCTTTAGAATTAATTAACCCCTTTGCGCACATGCCAAATCTGGCCAATCTTGGCCTATTTAGGGGGTACCTTATTTAAAGTTTTATAACTCCAGAGTGAGCATAATAGAGACTTGAAAAATGGCTTAAATGAAGCAAGACATTTGTACCATTTACAATACTAACTTAGTTAGTTTATATTCATAATTTAGGAAGAAATAAAGTGCCACCATACAGATGTAGCATGAAAGAGGGGGATTTAGCCCAGGTGTAGTCTGAAGATTTCAGACCACGGCAGAAGATGGGCAGTGAGGGAGTGATTCATAGAGGAACAGGGAGTTCCTCCACTGGGGAGCTAGGGTGGAGAAGAACCATGGTAGGGACAAGCGAGAACCATTTACCCAGATGGCAGGGGGTGCAAGTTGCCTTGCTGCCAGAGAGTGGAGTAGTTGAGCTGGCATGTACGGTTGAATCATGTCCTGTAAGTAGGCAGGGCCCATCCTGTTGGCTGCAGTGTAGGCGAGGGAAGGTTGAAGACAAGTCAGGCAGCAGCATTTTGAGTCATCTGTAGTGGTTGTATGGAAAAAGCTGGCAGGCTTGCAAGGACGGAGTTGCAGTAGTCAAGACGGGAGGTCACCATTGCCTGGAAAAGTAGTTAGGTGGAGTGCATTGTCAGGTGTGGTTGACTCCTCTTTATGTTGTACAGGAGGATTCTACAGGACCGTGATGTTTCCTTGATGTGCTCCTTGAGGTCCAGCTGGTCATCCAGGACCACCCCCAGGCTCTTTGCAGAGTGAGATGAAGTCACTGTGGTGCCATCAACAGTGATTGAGGGCTCGCATTGTAGGGAGGTCTTGTAGGGGATAAACAGCAGGTCAGCCTTGTTGAGGTTGAGTTCAGGTGTTGGCTGGCCATCCAAGTTGAGATGTCAGCGAGGCAGGAAGATATTCTATCATTAACTTGTAAGGCCGAGAGAGGGAAAGAGAAGAAGAGTTGTGTGCCATCTGCATAATAGTGATAAGAGAAGCCGTGTGAATTAATAACTGAACCAAGATATTTAGTGTATATGGAGAACAGCAGAGGCCCGAGTACAGATCCCTGTGGGACTCTTAACAAGAGGATGAGGAGCAGAGACCCCATCCAGGTGACCTGGTAGGACCTATCTGCAATATAGGAAGCAAACCAAGCGAGGGTAGTCATAGCCTACCACCTCAAAGAACCTACACAATTTATATCATTGGTTATTGTTTTAATATTTAATATTGAAATTCATAATCATGAGTTAATTAATTTTATGAGACTGATTAATTATGAGACTGATTATACTTTTGCACCATTTGATCATCACATGAGGTAATATATCTCCTGCATTCCTTTGTGCCTACTAGTGAGGACAGACAGGTTTTAATTATTTATCCTCACTGTTCTAAAATTCGTAGAGGTGTTTTCCCCTCAAAGGAGGCCAGAAAGTCATCTGCAGAAAGGGAAGAGGGAGATGGGGGTGGAGGGGGAATGAGGACGGAAGAGAAGGTGGAGAACAGTTTGCGTGGGTTATAGACACATGCGCTGATCTTAGACTGGAAAGATCAACAAGGCATTTTCGCCTAGAGAACTGCCACTCACTGGATATTTTCTCTTTCGGACCATTCTCTGTAAACCCTAGAGATGCTTGTGCATGAAAATCCCAGTAGATCAGCAGTTTCTGAAATACTCAAACCAGCCCGTCTGGCACCAACAACCATACCATGTTCAAAGTCACTTAAATCACTTTTCTTCCCCATTCTGATACTTGGTTTGAACTTCAGCAGATCGTTTTGACCATGTCTACATGCTTAAATGCATTGAGTTGCTGCCACGTGATTGGCTGATTAGATATTTGCATTAACGAGCAGCTGGAACAGGTGTACCTAATAAAGTGGTCGGTGAATATATATTTTTTTGTTGCACCGAATAGGGTAGGGACCGGAGCAGGTTACTGACTGGCACATCATCTTTGCCATAAACACACAGATTCAAAATAACTTTTTGTGACCTCCGATTGTCTCAAACGGACGTTGTTAGTACCGGCATGAAAAACTATTTGGGAAAATTTATTATTTATGTTTTCCCTTAGCCAGCACTTTCAGATTTGCTTTTGTTGGTCACTCTAGCACCAGGAATACAATTTAATATAGTCACTGGTTTAAAAACTCTCATGTCGCTTTGTCAGAAATAGAGCTGACATCCGGGTGGGCCGAAAAGGAGTCTCGGAATTCCTCTGTACATCTAATTTCTTGAAGAGTCTGGATGCAAACTTCCAATTCAGAAACAGTTTAGCATTATAAATACATTTATTACAAGTGAAAGTACCACTAATGGCAGAAAACACGTAACTAAACATATTTCACTTACAGCAAAGGACCGGTAAAGAGGAGGGAAAGAACGGGGAAGCAGGCATGAATACGTTTACTTATGTATATGTGAAGCATTGGAATAAGCTGGCAAAATGGCGGTCTTCTTGGTCTTCTTGGCTTCTTGTATCAGGATGTGGTTGAGTTCAGTAAAGGACCGAGAATCCGCAATGTTTGAGAATCGGTGAGTGATAACTAGTATATTATCAAATATTTTAGTAGTTGTCGTTTTTAAAGGGGAAAAAGCAATTTTGTTCGTGAAAATTAGTGAGCAAACAATCGAAAGAGCAACAATCCAAACCACATCTCTGATTTAAAGAGTAAACCGGACTTGGTTTATCTATAATATCTATATCTATCTTGTCTTGCAATGAGCAAATTGCTAATTGGGTTGTCATTGGGTCTTTCAGAAAGATAATGACCCTAAGCATACATCAAAGTCCTGGAATTTTTGAAGGACACCAAAATCAGTCCTGGAGTGGAAAGCCTCAATCCCATTCAGGGAATCTGTGGTGGGAGCTCACGGTTAAGGTCCATGCTTGAAAACTATCAAATATGGATGAGCTGGAGCAATTTTCCATGGAGGAATAGGCTAAAATCCCTCCAAAGACTTGTGCCAACCTAGTTAGGAACTTCAGTAACAGGGTGCTATCAGTTGTGAGTCAGAAAGGTTACAATATTGACTGGAGTTTCTGTCTGTCTTTTTGTACTGTTATTTTTCTTGGCAAAGTAAAAGGCATACATTTAACATTGCTCTTGTCTCTGTCTCTCTCTTAGAACGTGAATGGCTCTGGGTTCTCAGAGCTGGATGTGCTACTTCTGATAGGGACACTGGGTAATGTGATTAGCCTGGGCTCCAGCAGCTTCATTGAGGAGGAACACCAGACCTGGTACTTCATGATTAACACACTTTGTCTGGTCATCTTCCAAGATGTCTGCTGCAAGTATTTTCGGGAGAGGAGGAACTCCAGTGATGACGACTCTTACTTAGCCTCCAAACAAGATCTCCCCTCCTTGCTGTCTCCCATATCAGAGCAGGGCATTGGCTTCCATAAATGGTTGGCACTATCTACACCCCTGCTGACCCTAGCCTGCTGCCGCCTCCTGCGCTCTCTCAACCAGACTGGGGTGCAGTGGATGCACCTGCCTGACCTGAGCCATTGGCTCAACAGGTAGGTTGTGGAACTTGTCCTTGCACTTGGTATAGATATGTGGATTTATAGGTAGGGCACAGGACCTGGAGCTGTGATGCAAGTCTTGCATGCTATTCTAATACCATTGTGATACTAATTCTAATCTCCATTTAGCCTGGCAAAGGCTGCGGAATTCAGAGTAATAAAGTACATGTATTCGGAAATTATTTCAAATGAATTCCAGTGAAAGCATTTCTTCATTTTTAGAAGTCAAAATTCTGTGTGTAAATGGGGTTGTACATGTCTTAACTGTATATGTAAGAAAAACAGACTGGAGAGAAGTGGTTCAATAGCAAGATAAAATTTAAAGGTAACAAATGGTGGCCATTAGTGACCTATGTAACTAGTTATTGAGTGCAAGCTCAGATTCAAGTTCGCTAGCTTGCTGCAAACCGGCTATGAAATTTTCACATTTCAAATAGCTTGCGAAACAAGAAAAAAATGTCAACAATTCCCTAAAAACCAGTTTCCTTTATTTATTAATTAATTAATTTATTTATATTGCATTTTTTCATACAAGTCTGTAGCACTAAGTGCTTTACAGAAATAAGAAAATTAAAATTTTGGTATCGTGACACTAGTGTTGTCACGATACCAAAATTTTGACTTTGATACTGATACCAGGTTTAGTATCACGATACTCAATACTGAAATGATACTTGAAACTTAAACGATGCTAATTCGATACTCGGTACCTAACAATACTGAAATTACCTTAATAGATGAGAAACGTAATGTCCACAAGGGTTGACCTCATTTTCGAATTCATGGTTTATTAACAACCTGGTTCATTAACAACCTTTAAGTTGAAGCCTCTTCAACATATTAATAAGCATAGGCCTATAGTGTTACAACACTGAACAATAGAAAAATATGTTAAATATATTTCAAAAATTAAACAGTTGTAAAGTAAATAATCTTTAAAACAGGTCTTTCACCTTTAAATAGATTTAAAAACAGCATATTTTAATAACAATACAGCATCTATCTATAATAAAATATTTCCAAATTGGAACACCTATTGCTACTGAAGTGAACTGAGTCAAATCTTGCGCTGTATCAAGGAGCTGAGTGCACAAGCGCAAGTCACCTCACTTGGCAACCTTAGTTGCTACTGCCATCTAGCGAAGATTCTGACAAATTACACTTTTCATCCTCTAAATCAGTAATGCGGGAGACAATTTTCCCTGGCTTATACATTTGACTCAAAACTACCGAACGTCGGAATATTCTAATAGCGAACCGTTTCTTTTTCTTTTTTTTCTTTTTTTTTAAGTACTGAGAAAGTGCTGAAGTTTTGGAATACCGTGCAACACTACGTCAGACACATATTCCAATCCATTGCTCAGCTTGCAGAGAATGGACATTTCAGAGCGCCACAGAGACAGATAGAAATAACACATAAATACACATTTCAAATATTAAATACGACATTGAGAAAAAACGAAAAAAAGACAAAATATTAACTCGCGATCTGCGTGCTGCGCACAAAGTAGCCTACCGTTTTATTTATTTAGACATTGGCAGATAAGAAAAATTTTGGTTACGCTGACCTATAAAATGCTATTCCAAAAGCAAAATCAGACATGTTATACATCGTTAGAAAGCTTATACTCTTACCTACTGAATAAATGAATTGTCAATCAAGCCAAATTGTACTAAAAAGGGCGACAACGCCGTAAGCAACAGTACTTACTACTTAGTGCCTGAGTAGTGGGGGGGCCATAGGAACCCACTTGCCAAATTTGGTTGCTCTAGGACTTATGGTTGCTGAGCCTCAGACATTTTAGTGGAGAAAACTTCCACGCCCCAACTAAAAAGTAAAAATGGCGGGCAAACAATATGGCGGACATAGGTGGTCCCAATGGCAAAGTTGTAGAGCACATTCAGATGCATCGGTCGATGAAGTTTTGTGTTGATCTAACTTATGGTGTGGCAGTTATGGCCTTTTACGCATGACCCTTTGTTATAGCGCCACCATCTGGCTGACATAGGTGATTTTTAGTGCCTGAGTAGTGGGGGGCCCTAGGAACCCACCTGCCAAATTTGGTTGCTCTAGGACTTATGGTTGCTGAGCCTCAGACACTTTTAGCGGAGAAAAATAAGAATAATAATAATCCTAACAAAAACAATAGGGTTCCAGCAGCTTCGCTGCTTGGACCCCTAATGATAACACAAAATAAAACAGGGATACACCATACATAATTTATAGAAAAATCCCCCTCCAATCCCCTGCCCTCCACCAGAATAAAATAAAACGGATTAAAAAAACAATAAGATAATAAAAACCGCTTAGCGCCAAATCGTTGCCCATTTAGGGGGTACCCTATTTAAAGGTGCAGTGTGTAGAATTTAGTAGCATCTAACGGAACGGACTTGGCAGAAATGGAATATAATATTCATAAGTATATTTTAATTAGTGTATAATCCCATGAAAATAAGAATCGTTGTGTTTTCGTTACCTTAGAATGAGCCCTTTATATCTACATAGGGAGCGGGTCCTCTTCCACGGAGGCCGCCATGTTGCACCGCCATGTTTCTACAGTAAGCCCAGAACGGACAAACAGCTCTTGAGAGGGCCTTTCGTGTTTTTTTTTTTTTTTTTTTTGCGTTTTTACGTTTGGTGGGTGGCACAAATGCACCAGTTGGAAGACGAAGAAGAAGAAAATATATGACCACTCAGTCTCTTCTGTCTTGGACTATCCGTTTGTGAAATATATGCGCATTTGTGATGCATGGGTACCTTCCAAAAATTATTATTGAGGACTTCTGGGCATAGCTAAGCCATATGTTTCCTGATAGACCTAGCTGACATCATTTTCTGGTGTAAGACAGAAGCGGATAGAAATATATCATTGATTTACTGTCTCTCTCTCTATCTCTATAGATAAGATTTCATCATTACTATGTAAGTATTACCGCTCAAAGTATTTTGGTTATAGATGTTATTTTTGAAATTGAGTGTCTTTAAATAGGTTAATGATATTTTATAATGAGGATATTTCACACATGTAATGTAAGCGTTAGTTATTAGTAGTGTAATAGTTTTTTTGACGGATCATGTCTTTCTATAGCCGCGTTTCCACCAAAAGTACCTGGAACTTTTAGTCCCAGGAACTGCTTTTCAAGGAACTAAAAGGTTCCTTCAGCCCATTGTTGTCTGCGTTTCCATCGCGGTCTAAAGTCCCGCGAAGATGAGGCAAATTAGCCCACTGACGCATGAAAAAGCGACGTTGTCATCGGTCTATCTGTCCTATGATTTCTTCTGTAACCCCATACTACCACCGAAGTAGCCTACATTATTTTCTAATAACTGGGACAGCCCGGAGGGGTTTATTCCACTTACATACAACGGGTTACCAACAATGACTATATATGGTTACTTTTGTATTTATTGATTTTTATCGATTTAATCACCTGAAATTGAAATATTCTTCTGCAGCCGTTTGGGCATATTTTACCGTTGTCAAGCAAAACTTGTTGGTAGTTGAACTTGGACCGTTGTTATGCAGCAAATAGGATATAACAGGCCAATAGTCAGATTGTAACTGTTTATATATCCTCTCAAACACATTCATTATGTTTTTATGCGAACATTCACTTTCATGTCTTGACATCCGAGGTGACAGAATGCATTCACATTTCCAATATCACTGGCAACAACAGCAGAAAACATGCACACGTTGTAAACAATTTGCTGTTGAATTGATTACTTTCTCATCGTCAATTCCATATAGGCTAATCACAAAATGACAAGAATAGAACGAAAACTCGGACTTGCGTGAAAATTTAAATTAGCAGTGGTACAGCCACCGTTTGCTTTCCTTCAGATAACGAGACAGCTGCACACGTTTGGAACACGTTTTACTGGGAACCATAGCGCAATGTACAATCACATAAATCACATCTGTGGTACATTTTTGAGCATGCGCGGTACAACCAACTAGAAGTATGGCAAGTCTATTGGACTAATCATTACTAAACAAGCATTGTGTTAATATACCACATTACTTGTAACCTATGACCTATAGTTTTACAGACTAAATAACTAAATACAATTTATAAATTTATCAAGGAACCTCATCACTTGACACATGGCTACTCGATGCTGTCGTAGATGATGACATCATTCTTGGAACTTACAGGCGAGCATAGCTTCTCCTACGTCGTTGGAAAGGGAGGGGTGAGGGGAGGGTATTCAGTTGGTTGCAATCTGCAACCTCACCGCTAGATGCCATTAAATCCTACACACTGCACCTTTAAAGCTTTATAACTCCAGATGCGAACACCACAGAGACTTGAAAAATTGTTTAAATGAAGCAAGACACTTGCCCCATTTACAATACCAACTTAGATGAGTTTATATTCATAATTTTGGAAGAAATAAAGTGCCACAAATGCAATTGTCTAGGCAAAAAATCTAAAATGAATTTGCTTTTTTAGTTTGCAATGAAATACTGAGAGATTGTATATATACAGCAGGTTAAACTATACATGTCCTGGATCAAAAACTCCTTGACTACAAGTTCATAAAATCTAAAAGTGGATATGTAGGATTATTAAAGCTCTGTGAAGCAAAAACTAAGCAGTGTACCCAGCGTCTCCAAATCTATCCAAAATGTCTACATTATGCATTGCTATAAATAATAATAATAATAATACATTTATTTTATATAGCGCTTTTCAAGGTCTCAAAGACGCTTTACAATAAATGGTACATACATACATACATACATACATACAATGAAACATACAATTCATAAATCACAACATATTCATGTATTTCTCTACAAATCAAATGTTTTGACTCAAGAAACTCACTGTCGCATCATTTTCAAGTAGGAATTACAAGCTTCCCGTCAGTACAGTGGTCTAAAATATCTAGGGGTCCAGAAAAATATCCAAAATCTCTCCAAAAATGAATAAAATGCTTTTTGTCCATTATAAAGCATATAAATGAGCCCCGTATGAAGGTTTCAGATTTGATATCAGATTAAAAAATAATGCAAAAACATTGTCACACAATGCGGTACAGTACCTAAATGTGTAATTATCTCTCGTATGTATTTCTCTAATGTTTTTTTGTATGCGGATGGGACGACATGAAAACAATTTTCAGCCATCCACCACGTTTTGGCAGTGTTCCACCTCTCACGTTATCGCTGTTGCATGCATCACAAAAACTACTAAGCTGCCAACAAATGCTTACATTACAGTGTGAAATATCTTCATTATAAAATACCACTAACCTATTTAAAGACACTCCATTTTAAAAATAACGTATATAACCGAAATATTTTGAGCAGTAATACTTACATAGCGATGATGAAATCTATTCTGCGTTCAGTAGATAGCGACAGAGACAGTAAATCAATGATATATTTCTCTCTGCTTCTGTCTTACTCCAGAAAACAATGTCAGCAAGGTCTGTCAGCAAACATATGCCTTAGCCACGCTCAGAATTTCTCAAGAATAATAGTATTTTCCAAGAAACGATGAAAGTCATCGATAAAATTTTGGCAGGCACAGTGTCTTTTACTGCTACCACAGACTGAATGGGTAATGCAGCTATAATGAGACAAAACTTTCAGTTATGCTGAGCTATAAAATGCTCTTCAAAAAGTAACATTAGACATACATCGTTAGAAAGCTTATTCTGTCACCTGTTGGATTGATTAACTGTTGATCAAGCCAGATTGCAATACAAAGAACGACATCACCGAAAACGTGTGTGGTATTACGCACAGCTATTTTGGAAGGTTACCCAGGTTTCACAAATGAGCATATATTTCACAAATAGATTGTCCAAGACAATATATGACTGCTCTGTCTGGAAAGGAACATCTCTACGTGTAAAAACAATGGTAAGGTTGTATATTTATTCAATATTTAGTCCCCGATATTGACTGTAGAATGACATGGTATAATTTTTGAAAACTTTGTTTTGTTTATTTTGTTATTCAGTTAGCAGCGTTTTCACTGCTGGATTGGCATATCTTAGGGCTGTTGTTGGGTTTATCTTGTTGCTGTGACGGAATACAATTTTTCAGTTGTGAAATAATATTTTTATGAATGCCCAGATAGACAATATTGTCCATTATATCAAGGGTGGGGGGTGTAGTTGCAGATGAGACTGTATCGTTTACTAATGAAACTAAAACAAAGCGTTTCTGTTTTCAACTCATACTTCAGTTGCAGGAGCAATGAATGTCCGAGTTGAATAATCCAGGCATGGTGGCGTGCCGACCACTAGGCAGTGTGCGCTAAGTGGTTAAGGTATCTCAGGATTATTTAAACTAGGAAATTGGGGGCAGGGAGATCAGAAAATGAAAAGGGTAGGGAAGTGCAGACTGCCAGGATGGAAACTGTCAGGGCTTCCTATAATAGTGTGAACACTAATTAAGTCTTGTTAAAGCAAAGTTGTAGTAAGGGTGGCTTGCAACGGTGAGGGGTGAGGGAACAGGAGAGGATGTGTAGATGCAATAATCTAAAATGTCTTTTGCTTAAATGCTAGAAGTATAAAAAATAAAGTTTTGAAACTTGAGGCTGCTACAAATGGGGGGGGGGGGGCGGTTATGACATAGTTGGGATTACAGAGACATGGCTTGGAGATGAGGATGGGTAGGAATATAATATAGAAGGATTCAAACTCATTAGTAAGAGAGGTAGGGGGTGCAGCTCTCTATGTTAAATAAAATTTTACCGTGCAGAAAATTCCAAAAAATTGACCAGCTCGTGCCTAGTGAGGATATGTGGATAAAGCTCATAGGGGAACATGAAAAGGTGGTAGTAGTGTGTTACCAGCCACTAGCTTCAGACAGTAGTGTGAACTCAATGCTTTTTGGAAAAATAAAACAAGCTTGTCAGGATTGTGAGACTATTATTATGGGTGACTCAATTACCCTGCTATTAATTGGGAAATGATGACAGGACAAGAAAAAGCGAGGAAGAATTTTTAGATGTTATAAAATGACCTTTAAAGTAAATTTATTTTAAAGGTAAGGAAGAGTAACCCCAGTGGATGAACAAAGCCATATGGGAGAGTTTGAGAAAAAAAATTGTATAAGGTATATAAAAATGACAGCACTGAGAGTAATAAGGCTGAATATTGTGATATGCGTACTAAGGTTAAAAAAGAACTACACTAAGCCAAGAGGCTCTTTGAAAGGCAAATTGCCCAAAATGCAAAAAGTAATCCTAAACATTTCTTTCAATATTGTAGTAGGAAAAGGAAAGTCAAAGAGGATATCAGGTGCATCAGCAATGAAGAAGGAGCATTGCTTTCTAAGAATAAAGATATTGCTAATGCTTTAAATAGTTATTTTGTTGAGAGTTTTACTAGAGAAGAGGTTACTAATAGACTGGAAGGCATATTCAGTACTCAGAAAGTCTTATCATATTTTGAAATAGAGGATAAAGAAGTACTGCATGAATTACTTGAACTAAAGCCAAACAAGGCAGCAGGTCCTTATGGCATATACCCAAGAGTACTCAGAGTTAGCTGAGATCATTTTTAAACCACTGGCAGGTATTTTTAGACAGTCCTTAGAAACTGGAGAAATACCTGAGGACTGGAAGCGATATAACCAATATATAAGAAAGGGGACCGTACTGATCCAGATGGATGGTGAATGGACTGCATTGATATAGCGCTTTTATCCAAAGCGCATTACAATTGATGCTTCTCATTCACCCATTCACACAAACATTCACACACCAACAGTGAAAGGCTGCCATGCAAGGTACCAATCAGCTCATTAGGAGCAATTAGGGGTTAGGTGTCTTGCTCAGGGACACTTTGACACGCCCAGGGGGATCGAACCGGCAACCCTCCAACTGCCAGACAAACGCTCTTACCTCCTGAGCTATGTCGCCCCCACAGGAAACTATAGGCCTGTAAGTTTAACTTGCATCACATGTAAATTATTGGAATCTATATAGAAACAAGTTGGAAGTATTTTTTGAAAATAGAAACATCCTAAGGGATAGCCAGCATGGTTTTCGTAAGGGAAGGTCATGTCTAATAAACCTTCAGCTATTCTTTGAAGAAGTTACCAAGTGTTTTGATTATAACAAGGTGTATGATATTATCTACTTATCAAATGCCTTTTGGAAATCTAAGGTACCACATGAGAGACTTGTTAGTAAAATGAAGACAGCAGGAATTAGAGGACATATTTCAGAGTGGATTCGGAACTGGCAGAACACAAAGAACAGTAGTAGTAAGAGGGATATTATCTGAGCAGGGGGGTGTTAGAAGTAGAGTCCCTCAAGGATCGATGCTGGGACCACTGCTCTTCTTCATTTATATCATTTATAACTGAGAGGCCCAGCTAATAGTTTGGAAGCTACTAAAATAATCCAAGAAGATTTTAATAAAATCCAGAGGTAGACAGGAAACCGGCAAATTAAATTTAATATAGCCAAATGTAAAGTTCTGCATGTGGGAAATAAAAACATTACGCAGGATTACTTTATGGGAAAAACAAAATTGGAATGTGCTCAGTTTGAAAAATACTTGGGAGTAATGGTTGATCAAAGCCTTTCTGGTTCTAGGCACTGTGCTGTAGCAGTAAAAAACGATGCTGGGCAAAATAGCCAGAAGTACCGAGTATAAATCCAAGGTTATACTTATCTTATACAACACATTTGTTAGACCACACTTGGAGTATTGTGTGCAGTTCTGGGGACCGTACTACAAGAAAGATATAAAGGCTCTGGAAAAAGTTCAAAGAAGAGCAACAAAATTGATTCCTGGTATGAAAGATAAAAGCTATGAGGAAAGACTTAAGATGCTTAACCTCTTCTTGCTTAGGAAAAGGAGACTCAGGGGTGATTTAATTGAGGCTTTGAAATTCATAAAGGGGATCAAAAAAGTGAACTACAAGAGATTCTTCAGGTTATGTTCTGTTAGTAGAAGGAGGGGACATAAATGGAAATAAACAAAAGGTAGTTCCATACAGACATTAGGAAGAATTTTTTCATGCAGAGAGTATTCAATTTGTGGAATAGCCTACCAGGTCCCATAGTAGAGGCAGAAACTCAGGGTTTTCAAGACTAGGCTTGATACAGTATTAGATTATCTAGTCTGTAGGTAATCAGAGCAGTAATTTAGTTTGGAAAATGGCAAGCATTGTTGGGCTGAATGGCCTGTTCTCATCGTTATATTATGTTATGTTATGATAAAAGGCGGTTACAGAAAGCTCAGGCCTAGTCATATTCTCGGAAGACTTGGCTGCAGCTGTGGAGTCCAAGCAATGTTTCTTAACTGTCTAAGTAATATTCTTATGGTATAATAATAATAATAATAATAATAATCCAGTTGAATAACAGGCAATTTGCTTTTTAAAGCTGTATTTAACAAACAATGACCTACAGTGCCTTCGGAAAGCATTCAGACCCCTTCACTTTTTCCACATTTTGTTACATTACAGCCTTATTATAAAATTGATTTAATTCATTTCTATTCTCATCAATCTACACACAATGCCCCATAATCACAAGGCATTGTGTGTGTAGGACTTTTGGCCTCAACTGTATAAACTAATCTAAGTTAGTATTGTAAATGGTACAAATGTCTTGCTTCAATTAAGCCACTTTTCAAGTCTGTGGTGTTCGTAAATGATGTTATAAAGCTTTAAATAAGGTACCCCCTAAATGGGCAACAATTGGAATGCTAGTCCTGCAGACATGGCAACACGTGGATATTGTGAGATTGAGCTGTGAGGACACGCACCCAAGTGAGCTCCCACGGTTTTACTATTTCAACTGTTTTTACTTTTTTTTTGTTTTACTGTTTCATACTTTTATATTGTCTGCTCTCGCTGGATTTATCCATTGCTGGAACTTCAGTGGAAATCTCCATTATAGCCGCTGTGTCTGGATACAACCTTTCAAAGATAAAGAAAAAAGCAGCAGCAGGATCGAGTTACGGAGACCCCAGGATAGCGGTGGGGTGAAGCCGACACCTGTGTAAATCGAGGCCGCCACTGGCTTGCTACCTGAGAGTCACTTGATATATAATATTAATAAGGTAAATAAAGGACTCTAACCCACTATTTCTCCACTCACCTCTCTGCCGGCTTGTGAGGGGTGTCGCCACCTGGATCAGAAAATCACCGAATTGGATGGAAGAATATCAGTGCTTCACCAGATAAAGGATGACGAGCTCCTCCTCGACTCGATTGCCCCGGGCCCTGCAACCGCCGCCACTGCTGGAGAACTGGATAGCACTGTGCCTTGGCTTCCACTTAACTCCACTGCTCCATGTCCTGAGGTTGCTCCTATCCAGTCCCACGACTTGTGGTCCCACCTGGGCGCTAGACCGAAAGTTTCAGCTAGCCCAACTCCCAGCCAAGCGATGCCCTGGTCCGTGGTCTCTGGGGGTAAGCATAGTAGTAAGCGCCTCTCTCACCCATCTTCATCAAAACTCATCCCGCTGGCGAACAGATTTAACATCTTGGACTTGCAGGATTTCCCCTCTTTGGCTGGCCAGACCCAGCGTTCCTTTCCTTCCGCTCCTGGGGCTAATCTGTCTGTAGCCAGGCTATCTCCACCGTCCACAGTTCATCGCACCGAGCTGTCAAAAGGCACTCGGCCCCTAGCCCGGCGTCGCCCACCGCCCATGGTCCGTCGCTCCGAGCCGCTAGCTTGACCTCCTGGGCACAAACCTAGGACTACGGATAGCTCCCCAGGTCCATCCACCACCGGAGACTCTCAGGCGGACTCGAGCCCTCGGTTGCCTCCACCCGTCAGCGGTCCCGGTCCTCGGACTGATCCTATGATGGGGACTCATCATCGGGGACTCCATTACTAGGAATGTAAAAACACAATCCTCCACAACTCTCTGTTACCCCGGCGGCACTGTCTACGATATCTCTGCTAAAATCCGTGACGTACTGAAAGCAAACCCCTCCGTGAACACACTTGTAGTTCATTTGGGTACAAATGATATTCCACGGAAACAGTCAGAAATTTTAAAACATGATTTTATCCAGCTCTTCGACATTTAAAAGAGTTTAGAGTGAGACCCTTCATCTCCGGACCTGTCCCTACCCTCGGCTGCGGGATGGGGCGTTTCTCCAAGCTTTTGAGCCTCCACACATGGCTTTCCATTGTCTGCCGGGAGCACGGTGCTGTTTTTATTGATAATTTTAATCTTTTATGGGAGCGCAATGACTCTTTTAAACACGATGGCATTAATCTTAATTTTCGGGGATCACGGCTGCTCTCTTCGAACATTCACCATACCATTTTACACCTCACGGAAAATCAGCATGCCGCTGACCAGCTTGGGTCAACATCCACCTCCTCACATGATTGACTACTGACCTCTTGTGAGCCAGGTACATTCTCCACTACTTGTCATAGAACTGCTAGCTCCCCCTACAGTAAGCCTAAGCATAGTGACACCCCAAGCTCTTATTCAATAATTGCAGTCATAATCACTACCAGACATAACACCAAACAAACTTATGGCGTGAATTTTAACAATCTCAGATCTCTATGCGCACATAAACCACCAGCTGCTAATCCACCCCTGAAGAGAACTTTTCCAGTGTCCCTGAATATGGCACTTTTGAATGTTAGATGTCTTTTAAACAAGACTTTTCTTATTAATGACCTGATTTTAGATAATAATATTGATTGCATGTTTTTAACTGAGACATGGTTTAGTACAGGTGGATCAGCAACTCTTATTGAAGCCTCGCCATCAAACTACAATTTTTCATACTCCAGGAAAGGTAAAAAAGGTGGGGGTACAGCAACCATCCTCTCAGCGTCTCTTGGTTTAAAAGACATTACATTTGATGAATACACATCTTTTTAATATCATTCAATTTTTTTAGCAGCCCTCCTATACTATGTATGATAGTTTACAGGCTACCCAAACGATGCTCTTCTTTTATTTCTGATTTTTCAGAAGTACTCTCAATTATACACACCAATTATAACAGAATTATTATTTTAGGTGATTTTAACTTGCACATAGACAATCAGACTCCTTTGCTTTGGAATTTTAAAATTTGTTTAACTGCATGAATTTTATCCAACATGTTAATCAGCCTACTCATAACAAAGGCCACATGTTAGATCGTGTAATAACCCATGGCCTGTCTTCTAATATCTCTTCAGTCTCTTCAATATCTCTTTGGATGTAGGCATCTCTGATCATTTCTGTGTCTTTTTTACTGTCAACGGTTTTATACAAAGGGATATTCCAGAACGAACTGTCAAGAAGCGCTTACTACTGAAGTGGCTGCAACTTGTATTGATCTTTAACGTGACACTGCTGCAAACGTTATACCTTCTTCTTGTGATTATATTGTAGATAGTTTTAACAGTAAATGAAGGTCAACCCTTGACACATTGGCCCCACTAAAACTGAAAAAGATCACTTCTAATCTGGCACCTCCCTGGAGAAATGAGGAAAATCTTATCTTACCGACAGAGAATTTTTTGTAAGCATGGATGAATGTTCATCTAGAAGCTATAAAATGAATTGTGGTGTTCCCCAAGGTTCAATTTTAGGTCCTACACTTGTTAAACTTTACATGCTGCCAATGACTTGTGGGAACAAATAGTCTTTGGCCGCCTGTTGTGTGGTCATCTAAATGGTCTTGTGAGGTTACAAATTGCTTTGGTTTGCTTGTGCCTACAGTTGGGGATCACCTCTGTAGCTTGAACCCTGTCATAGCTGCTTGCAGCTCTACTTATTATTTTTCCTGGTCTAAAACTGATTCTGCAGATAAAACCGTACTACATGGGACAAACACCAGATTTGGAGGGTGCTTTGGGGAGGGTGCAGCCACCTCAGCCACAATTAATGTCCCCCATGGGGGGAAGCTATACTGGAGCAGACATAGGATCATAACTTGGGAACCGTATGTATGATTGAAAAAGATCATTATAAATTCCCTCTGATTCCCTGACAGTCCAGCTCTTTCATGGACATTATGATGTCATTTTCTGTTGGGATTTTTTTTTCATAATTTAAATTTTTTCACTACACGTGTACACTACATTACACTGCAAAAAACGAGTCAATCCGTTGTCACTTGGCATGTGAGGTTTAGCAATGACTGATCATGAAACTTGTATGCATGTTGACCTCTAAGTTAGGGAATACATTTTGGGACAGAGACTGAAAATTTTTTGCCATTCATCAAAACAGTGGCCTTGCAGCTTAAAAATTTGTAATTGTCGCATGCTGCTTGGACACCGTTAATTACAGCTTGCAGGTATATACATATATTTCTTCCGTAAAATTGAATGGGCAGCAAAAACCACACATCCAAGAGCTGTGAAACTTGGCAGGTATATGCTTATGCCACCTTGCTACTTAGATAATTGCAATAATGCCTAGTGGCCAAATGGCAGCTCATAATTTCTGAACCATCCTGTCCAATCAAAATTCCTTTTTCCTTAGATTCCACGGCTTTTGCTGAACAAAACATACATTCCCAATTCCATTTGCACTTGCCAAATTTGTCTGTGGCTTAAAATTTTTTCCAAAACTTGGCACAAACAATCTTGGGCATACCTCAATAATGGCTATTCAACAGCTTTTTGATATTCCAAATCGTTCACCAGGAAAAGGCTAATGACTGTTTTTGGTGGTGCCTGGGTGGAACATTTATGAACATTAAGCATCATAACTCCATGACTGGAATGTCTAATTACCACAAGACTTGATCTATGTTATCACAAAACTCTGTACTGTACCAGATTTGGCACAATTTGACCAATGGATGGTGCCATAATAAGCAATTGTGTCATGAACTCTATGGTGTAGTACAAAAATAATTTCACATTATAAATTTTTGGCTCAAGGCACATCAACCTTTGTAACCTGACTCCTCCTATGATGAACCCTCATGCTGCCATTTTGGATTTTTTCTTAAACTTATTTTTTGTAACTCCTCCCACAAATGTTGTTTAATTCAGCTCACAAAATCTCAGGAGTATCTTGATAATGTCTACTGAACTGATTTTCCAGACTGTTAATGCACAACAAGCCAATTAATATTTTAGGCAGGGCCTGGATGGGACATTTCCAAATATTAGGCAGCGTAACTCGTGACTGCAATGTCCATTTGTCACGAAACCTAAGAACTTTCAAGCAAGACACTAATTTGGTGTACTAAATTTGGGGCACTTTCATAGCTTGAACTATAATAAGCAATTTAGTTTTATTTACTTTTTTTGCGATCAAATTTTTTATTGATTTTGATATAATCATCAGTATCAGCAATACATCATCAAAAAGCTCATATCATAAAAAAGGAAAAGAAAAAGTAAAGAAAAGAAAGGCACAACAATAATAATAAGCAAAACAATAATAATAACAAAGCAAAACCCTCCCTGCCATGGTTCCCCTCCCTCCCATCCTCCCCCACCCACCCACCCAAAATCCAGGCCACCCAGCTCGACATGAGGGTACTACAGTAGTGTTTTGAGTTTCTCAGAAATGGAACTCCACAGTTCAGCCATTGATTCCTTGGCCCCATGCATATGGGCTGTCGACAGCTCCAGATATGCTATATCAAGATAAGATCCAAGCTCGAGAAGAAAGAGTAGGGGGAAGTTTCCAGCGGGTAGCCACCAGTTTTTTTGCTGCTGTCAGCCCAGCTAGAAAGGCTAATTTTTGGGGTAGTGTCAGGTTCAAGCTGGATAAATCATTTAACAAAAATATAAAAGTGAATAGGGTACTGTATTCTCAAAAAGCATGGAGAGATTGGATGCAATCATTCGCCAGAATCTAGCCACTGTAGGACACTCCCAAAACATGTGTAAATAAGTCCCTGTCGCCTTAATAGGACACAAAGTGCAAGCTGACTCAGTGGTCACTTTCATTATACAAAGCTTTCTGGGAGTGAGGTATATTCTATGAATAAAATTATAGTGTATTTGTGGATGACCAGGGTTTCTGGAGGCTATTAAAATGTTAGACCAGACTTTGTGCCAATCAAATGTTGGGTCCAGATCTGGGAAGTCAGCTCTCCATAGAGTGTCTAATGCCAGGGGCCTGTGAGCATGCTGAGAGATAAACAGATGAAGTCTAGAAACTAGGCCACTTGTGCCTCTGGTGCAATGTACAATTTTATGAAGTGGATGTGATGGAAGAGGACTTTGCCATTGAACTCCACCGGCCTTGAGAGCCAAACGTAATTGCAAATAAAAGAAAAAAGAGGAGCGTGGTAAATTAAATTTTGAACATAGATCCTGAAAAGAATATAAACCTTCATCTGCATAAATATCGCCGAGTACACTGATGCCTCTCTCCCTCCACTCTGATAACTGGATAGGTTGGTCTCCAATCAGTAGATTAGGGTTATTAAATAATGGGTTTTTTGTGTTCCACACATGAGAGTAGCCACACAGCTTCTCCACCGATCTCCATACAGAAAGCAAATGAGAGATAATAGGGCCAAAGCTACGACGGCACAAGTGATGGGCAGGTTTAAATATAAAAGATCTTGGAGGGAGTAAGGAGACACCAGACTCTCCTCCAGGAAAAGCCACGACACCTGTGCATCGGTGTGAAACCAGGTAAGCAGGGGTCTGAGTGTAAAAGCCCAGTTGTAATCTTAAAAGTTTGGAAGAGACAGACCCCCAGCCTGTCTTTCCCACTGCATAGTTGAGAGTTTAATGAGTGGTTGCTTGCCTCGCCACAAGAATTTGCTTTTATTTGCTGATTGTAAATTGAAATCACGATTAATAAAACAATCAGAACTCCTGTACCGTTTGGCTTAAAGACTTGAATCCAGTATCAGAAGATGTCCCTCCTCGTAAATCTGAAAGCTAATCTGGGGCCGTTAGGCTGAGCTTCACCAAATTTGGCTTGAATCAGAAAAATGTTGAACTTTCAAAACAATATGTCCACCGTATGCTGATAAATGTTGGGGCCATGGCCATTTTTGCTAAAACAGCTATAACTCATGAATGCTTTTTCCAATGATCACAAAATTAGTAAACTAATTTGTAGAACTGAGGCCACCTAGATGCATATTCCTAGTAAAGTGTGCTTCTTAATATATCCAGTAATCGCAAATTAACAACCAACTAACAAGAGCTCCAGTAAAGAATCACAAATTTTGTCTTATATATTTGTGCTAATCACATAATCACACCTTAATTTTTTTTGCAAATGGATCATTTTTCTTAAATTCCTATTTAAATTCTCTCCTATTAGGACGTGAGCCCATTGTTCGCTTATTTTTCACGACATTTTCATATTATATGCATCAATCATCTGGTGGGAAGTCCAGGTTTACAGATGGTGCTACAGCAGATATCAATGGAGTACTTATCTCTTGCTCAGTGAATTCCATGGCTTTTTTGACCCTTTATTCTTTGATAAAGAGAAACTTGCTGTGTGCCACTACCTCTAAGCCTATAAACTTAAAATAAGACAATAAGAGGTCAATCGTGCACCCATATGATAACCTTAAACCCTTAGTGCACAAGCCAAATCTTGCCAATCCTTGCCCATTTAGGGGGCACCCTATTTAAAGCTTTATAACTCCAGATGTGAACACCACAGAGACTTGAAAAATGGCTTAAATGAAGCAAGACATTTGTACAATTTACAATACTAATGCAGATTAGTTTATATTCATAATTTTGGAAGAAATAAAGTGCCACAAATGCAATTGTTTTGACAAAAAATCAAAAATAAATTTGCACTTTTTAAGTTTGCAATGAAATACTGAAAGTTTGCATATATACAGGAGGTTAAACTATACCTGTGCTAGATCAAAAACTTCTTGACCACAAGTTCATAAAATCTAAGGGTGGATATGTAGAACTACTATAGATGTATGAAGCAAAAATTAAGCAGTGTACCCAGCGTCTCCAAATCTATCCAAAATGTCTAAATTATGCATTGCTGTAAATCACAACATATTCACGTATTTCACTACAAATCAACTGTTTTGACTCAAGAAAATCACTGTTGCATAATTTTCAAATGGGAATTACAAGCTTTCAGTCAGTACAGTGGTCTAAAATAGCTAGGTGTCCAGAAACATATCCAAAATCTCCAAAAATGAATAAAATGCTTTTTGTCCATTATAAAGCATATAAATGAGCCCCTTATGAAGGTTTAAGATGAAACATTGCTATCAGATTAAAAAAATAATGCAAAAATATTGTCACACAATGCGGTAAAGTACCTAAATGTGTAATAATTAACTCATGTGTATTTCTATACTCTGTACTCTCGTATGTTTTCTTGTATGGGGATGGGACGACATGAAAACAATTTATCACCGTCCACCACGTTTTGGCAATGTTCCAACTCTCACGTCTTCACTGTTGCATGCTACACAAAAACTATTACACTATCGCCTAATGCTTACATTACAGTGTGAAATATTCACATTATATAACACCACTAACCTATTTAAAGATACTCAATTTCAAAAATAACGTCTATAACCGAAATATTTTGAGCAGTAATACTTACATAGCAATGATGAAATCTCAGTAGATGGAGACAGTATCAATGATACTGTTCTATTCGCTTCTGTTTTGCTCCAGAAAGCGATGTCAGTGTTAAATGAACGACCAGAGCGACAATGGTGGGGCTGCGAAACTCAGTTTTCGGCATAGTTATCGTGTATCATCTACTAATGAAACTAAAACAACGCGTTTCTGTTTTTATCTCACACTTTGGTTGCAGTAGCACCGAATGTTTGAGTTTAGTAATCTCATCACGCCGGCGTGCCGACCACTAGGGGCTGTGCGCTAAGAGGTTAAGCAATGCTCACCATAAAGCAGATAAATGCAGAAATATGCAGTAATGCAAGTTGAGCATATTCAGATATAACACTTAATTCACTGTTTCTAGTATTTTTTTGTCCCTTAACCCTCTGGGGTCTGAGGGTAAAATGAGGCACATTAGTGATTGTACCATGCTCTGACATTTGTGTAAATTTCATCAACTTTTTATGCAGTGATTCCAAAGTGTTTCATATCTGTTTTCAGCACAAACTCAGCTACAATAATATGGCAGCAGTAAGTAGGTCATAATCATATGTGGATTGTAAATTGCTCTAAAATCACACAAACTGTAAACAGTATTTTTGAACATGCACAGGAATGTTGTAATAAAACACACTAAACAATAGTATCTAAGTTTTTGGATCACTGAAATGTGTTCATCAAGGTCTTGGGTATCAAAAGATGACAAAAGATTTTATCAAATCCAATGAGAAATATAAAATAAATTGCTAAAAGTTAGTGTTGTGACTACTATTTTTCAACACCAGGTGAGAATGGGAGGGCAAATGGCCTTTCTGTAATGAATATGCATTGGGTAGGAGGACCGGCCAGCTAAGTAGGCTATTCACACCTGGCGGCATGCCTCCCCACCACTAAGACAAAGACTCAATGAGCCATTTAGAAGATAGAAACAAAGACATCTTTTGATTTTGGAACATTTATTGAAGTAAACTATATGCATGAAAGATGAGATGAGACTGGTGTACTCTTGTGACGCCTGCGTGGCCTCTTAGCTAGTGGTGAACTAGGCCATGTTTCCTGATCAGCATCTCTGTAAATATAATAAAAACAAAATTGTTAGGAAATGTGACATCAAATCAAACTTTATTTATATAGCACATTTTTTTCAACAGGTGAAAATTAAATGCGCTTTACAAAAAAGGGACAAACCACTAACTAATGAAAACAAAACTTAGGAAATGTGACAGTTACGTCATATACAAACAAAGAACCAAACAAACACAACCAGACGCAGAGAGGTAGCCTATAATTTTGAGATGCAATGGTTAGAATTGTTCGTAGTGTGGGAATTTACAAGCGCGCATATTAGTGAATATTCCTACAAACACACAGAGAATGTAATACAGCACACATTTACAGATAATGTAAGTTATCAACGAAACAACATTAGCTAAACTAAATAAACATTGATATTCCAACTCAACTACACGCAACTCATCAGTAACAATGCCTCAATCTGAAGTAGGCTAGGTCTGTTTAGCAAAGTGGTTATTTTATTGCTATTTCCCGAAGTATGCTAATATCGATTGTGCGAGGATACTAAGTTTTAGAATCCTAGCCACGCCACTACACGCCAGGCATGGGCTATTTATAACCAATATGATCGAAAAAAATCTAGTCTACCTGCTACTTCTAACACAACCAGACGCAGAGATCCTATAGCCTATAATTTTGAGATGCAATAGTTTGAATAGTTTGTAGAGTGGGAATTTACAAACGCGCATATTGCTGTATATTCCTACAAACACAGAGATACGTTGCAATACAGTACACATATTTACCAATATGATCATAAGAAATATACTTACTCATGAAGTTGATCCTTAGCTGGATCAGTTCGCTGTTTGAAATGACACCGCTCTTCATCAGTGTCCGGGCGGACCGGACCTGATGAGTTGTTCGCGTCTTCATCATCGCTCTCCAACAAGGCATGAAGCACGTCAAGTCCAGTCATCCGTGCCATTTTCCAAAATTAAACGAAATGTTTACCTCAAAAGCTATATGCTTTGACGTTCTATCCCGCTTTCGCAGGCTTGGCATTTCTCACATGGATCTCGCATCGCCCCTCCCCTAGTCCCCTTCTATGGAGAGTAATTATAATGTCGTTAACATGTGAACGCGATTTGGGCAGACTTCCTGTGAAATTCACATAGTAATGAGTAAGGACTAACGAAGCATACATGGTCTAATTCATCAAATTTAAAACTTTTAAAACAATTCATAGTATTTGCCAATGGGCGCATTGGAAAGCCACGGTTCTAAGGTTTCTGTCAATGTTTTTGTTGCGTGTGTATGATAACAGCTCTTGCAGTTAATCATCCGAATAGAAACATTCATTTCGTCTTGTCGAGCTCCGCTGGTGGAGCTCCCGACCCCAGAGGTTTAAACACACACATCACATCACAAAATTCAGTCTTTAAATGAGAACCCGTCTCTATATTAGAATTCTATACTGTTTTGGTTTTCTGGTTTTGTCATCCACCCCTAGAAAAGCTTTGTACAACATTATTTTTGTTATTTTCTGGTGCTTAGACATGCAGCTGTAAAGAGTAAATGCAGTGGAACAGAAAATTGATTCTCAAAAAATTGATTCTGTCTCTGTCTTTTTCAGGTGGGAACACAAGGCAGAGCTCTCCCTACTTTCTGCTGCCTCATTGCTCCTCATCTTCTTCTTCGTACAGAAATGCTGTTCTCTGGTTTCCAAGATTGCTCTGGCTCTTGGTCTGCTTGGTGTGTACAGCTACCGGGCAGCTGTGGGCAATGTGCTGTTCCCATGGCAACTGGGCAGCCGAGATATCTCAAAGTAAGTTTTCAGATGAGCTGTCATGCACAGGCATTATATTGGTAGTCCTCCTTTGACAACTTTATCCCCATTTCACATGCTTCATGATACAGTTGAAGCCCGGTTTACATACAAAGTTTACATACACCTAGGCTAAAGATACTCAAACTAAGTTTGTCACAACTCCGCACGTTACCATACATTTCTTTCAGCAAGTCAATTAGGGCATCTACTTTGTTCACATGAGAGGTCATTTTAAAACAATCAATTAGACACAGATTTATTTCAGCTTTAATTCATTATATCACAATTCCAGTGAGTCAAAAGTTTACATACACTAAGTTGACTGTCTCTTTAAACAGTCTGGAAGATTCCAGAAATTGATGTAATGAGATTTTAGAAGCTTCTGATTGGCCAATTGTCATAATTAGGAGTTAATTGGGAGTTAATTGGCTGTGGCTGTATTTATGGGCCTACCTTTAGGGCCACTGCCTTTGATACCATGGGAAAATCCAAGCAATTCATCCAAGACCTCAGAAAAAATATTGAGGACCTCCACAAATCCAGTTCCTCCTTAGGAGCAATTTACAAAGAACTTGAAGGTACCATAAGCATCTGTACAAACAAGTGTATACAAATATAAAAATCTTGGGACGAAAGGTTCAACTGAACCCCAGACAACAACAAAGGAACTAGTGAAGGAGTTGGAGGCATCAGGTACCAAAGTATCTACATCCACCATTAAGAGAATCCTACATCGCCATGACCAGAAAGTCTGTTGTGCAAGGAAGAAGCCCCTACACCCAGACCAGCATAAAAAAGCCAGAACGAAGTTTGCAGGTGATCACAAGGACAAAGACCTAGCCTTTTGGGGGAGTGTTCTCTGGTCAGATGAAACAAAAATTGAAGTGTTTGGCCATAATGATCAGTGCTATGTATTGAGAAAAATAGGTGAGTTTTTTAATCCAAAGAACACCATCCCAACTGTGAAGCATGGGGGTGGCAGTATCATGTTGTGGAGGATAATCTAGAAATACTGAAGCAACACCTCAAGACATCAGCTGGAAAGTTAAAATTTGGTCGCAACTGGGTCTTCCAGCAGGACAAAAATTGTCCAAAATTGTAACAGGTGCGTGTGTATACTTAACCAGTAGGCGTGGTCCTACCACCCGAAGGGATCTTCCTGGCAGAGGGTTTGGGTTGTCCGTCCGTCCGTCCCGATTCTCGTGAATGCGATATCTCAGGAACGCCTTGGAATTTATTCACATTTGGCACAAACTTCCACTTGGACTGGATGAACTGATTAGATTTTGGTGGTCAAAGGTCAAGGTCACTGTGAGCTCACATACACGTTTTTGCCTTGAGGGAATACAAAACACGTTTTTGCCTTGAGGGAATTTCTTCACATTTGGCACACACGTCCACTTGGCCTCAAGGACAACTTCACAAAACACGTTTTTTGCCTATAACTCAAGAATTCATACGCTAATTATGACAAAGTTTCACACAAATGTCTAATAGGATAAAATGATGAAGTGATGACATTTTATATACATCACCGCGAAAAACAGAGCACTGACTGCAGGTTGCCGGAGGCATACAACCACGAGGCGGTATTTCTAGTTTTGTTTTTCGGAAAAAAAAAACATATCACAAAACCATATTTGACAGTTAACACTGACTGCGAGACTCAAGAACTAGAACAGTGGCTTGTGGTCAAATTGCCGTTGCTCTTATTTTAATAGGAAAGGAGAGGAAAATACATTTTAGTGACAAACTGTAAATAGGGACATGCTTGTTACCCGTAACATTTTTGTGTGTATTTGAGTGAAATCTATGTTTATAAATGGTTATTCAGCAAACTACATGGTCAGACTGTGAAACCTAATAGTCAGATTGTTTTGAACGCATCTAATTGTAATAGTAAAATTGTTTTTAATGTAGAATTTTTCAAGATAAATTGCTTGTAGTCTCTCCTGTCAGTGTCTAGTTGCTCTCTTATAGAATTGGGGAAATAAACAATTATTGAATTACTGAAATAAACAATTAATATATTAATGTGTATAAAACAGTTTTTTTTGAGGAATTTTTTAGAGAGACCAGCAACAAGCAAGCACGGGAACATGAAACCTGACACCACAATATTTTGAATAAAAATTAGTTGTTACTTTTGTATTCGATGGTTTTTACTGGCAGATGTCAAAAAAAATATGTGTATTCATGCGTTTCTTCACAAAAACCCCCCAAGCAGCAGGTCTTGATACCCAGCCAGGTGTGAATGTGTCACTCTCTCCTCTGGCATGCTATTGAGCAACTGAATGACTGACCCTATTTGCTGAAATTGTTTTACGCATATAATCACACAAAATTAATTCATTGCAATCTTGTGATTAAGTTGATAAAGACTTTAAAGGGGGAATAAATAACTGTGGGCCTTGTAGTTATGGAAATGATTTAGAACTCTGTGGACATACTGTAACACCTCCGACATATTTTCAGGTTTTCACTCAAATTTAGACTTGAAATTAACCGAATAGACTAGAAGACAACTGCTGAAATGTAACCAATTTGTTTGCAGTCCCCGCTTGTTATGACTGAAGAAATTACTTTTAAAAATACTGTACTTAGTATTTCTTTTAACTTTTTTCCATTTTCTGTTCTGTCATGTTTTGCACATTTTAGCGCTTTTCTCAGTGTGTCGGTAATATGCCTTGATACATTTTTTCCCTCAGCCTATTTAACAAAACCACTATAATTTAGAAATACAACTGTTGGAATTGATTCAGTTGTGCCTTTTATTACAAGAAAATAGTTTTCCAACAAATGTTTTCGTAATATTTATGAAATTAGGTCGCTGTAGGCACAGAAATCAATGTTGGACGGTAATAGGAAGTAATAAAAGCTGTTATATGGAACATTCATGTAGAAACCCATTTAAACAATTTTTAATGTTATATTTTCTCCAAAATTTTCAAGAAAGTAAGTTTAATAATCCAAACTAAATTTCATTTAGAGACCTCCATTCACCCTGCACCACGCAGGTTCCTTTTGTTGTGCAAATGAGCAATTGGAGGCATAAATCAAACTGTCTTTCATCAAAGACATTGATGAAGAGTGTTATATCAAGACATCTATTGCTTGAAGAGACACAGACATCAAGTAGTGTAGTGCTCATATCTAATTAAGAAAAACGGATAGCTTGCTAAAATTCTGGGATTCAAAATTCATAACAATATGAATGGAAAATTACAATGTAAACTGTTCTAAATTTTAAGTCATTCTGTTAGACTTAGCCTATATTATTGTTTGTTTGAATAAAAATGTCCAAAAGTTCACATAATTCCTGAAAAGTACACGCAAACATTTTTATTAGTTAACTAGCTGGCAGGCATTCACTATCACAAGGAGCAGTTAATTTGTTTTACGGCCACCTTCATTTCCCTTATGTTTCTCAAACAGTCCCTTATTAGTCTCCGCCTCAGTGTCGCTGGATTAACATTATTGACCAGACACCACTCTTGGGGAAAAAGTGTAGCGCTGCTCTCAAAGCCAAATATCTCTGCAGCTGCAGCAGAACTACCATCAGCACGCCACTGCTGTAACCACTGCTTAAATCCTACAACTGACTTCTCTGTTGAAGCAGCCTGGATAGTGTATCGAAAAGCTTGACTTGTCTTGGTGCTGCTCTGAACCTTTTGGTTTTAAAAAGGTTACAAACTAGATTGCCGTTTTTAACCGAACGTTCTACCGGCAGTGTAATCACAACAGCCATTCCACATACATTACATTACATTACATGCGGTCCAAGTGCAGGGAACAACCGCATAGTTCAACTTGGACCCTGAAGGTTAAACTGATTAACACTAACACAACGAGAACGGGAACAACGCAGTGGAAAAAAATTAATAAATTTTAAAAAATAAATACAAGCAGTAGTTAAGACAGTTAATGCACCTAAGTCACCTACGAAACAGTGTCAGTGTCTCAGCTGTTCTGACCTCCACGGGGAGGTCATTCCACCATTGTGGGGCCAGAACAGACAGGAGACGTGTTCTGGAAGTGCAGGTGTGAAGAGGGGGAGGTGCCAGGCATCCTGAGGTAGCAGAACGGAGGGATCTGGCTGGCATGTAGGGTTTGAATATCTTATGGAGGTATGCTGGGACCAATGTTTTAAATTTGATGCGAGCTATAACAGGCAGCCAGTGGAGGGTAGTGAGCAGGGGAGTGATGTGGGAGTGTCTGGGGAGGTTGAAGACCAGACGAGCTGCAGCATGCTGAATGAGTTGCAGGGGTCTGGTGGCAGATGCCGGTAGTCCAGCCAGAAGAGAGTTGCAGTAGTCCAGGCAGGATAGAACCATTGCTTGGACCAGGAAAACATACAAACATAAAACAAAATTGGTATCTGGGCTCAATTTAACAGGTCAATTAACAAAATTTGAGTAGATACAGCTATTAAATTGTTTCGAAAGAGCATTGACAGTTCAATGATGTTACTTTTTCACTTTTGAAGTCAGAAAATATTATGCTGTTTACGAGCATTTGTGGCTACACTGTATGCTGGCCAATATCAATGGTTATAAAAAATTTAATCACATTGAAGGCTTTATTACACATTTTATAACAAGAAAAACTCACTGTGAAATGTTCTCGATGTTAATCAGTTATTAACTTATTAGCCTAGTTCAAACTACAAGATTTTACATGTAACCTTGATCTTCACCGAGATCTTGCTTACAGTGTGGTAGCTATAAAGCATTTTAGTTATACAAATGGGTGTTCTTTTTATTACGGTGAAATGTCTCCGACATATCACTTTTTAATTGCAATTCCCAACCTGCTGCCAGTGTGCGATGATGCATATCGCTCCAATGAGAGCGATTACAGGGAAGAGGGAAGTATGGGGCGCAGTTTCGGAAGAAAAAAAATCCATAGGCTATAGTGTAAAAATGTATCGGTTACTTGGCATAAATATTTGTTTGATATAGTATGCATTGGTTTGTCATTTATGCATACATCGGTTTGTAAATTTGTGCGTCTATCGGTTTGATTGTCATGCATGCTGGTTTGCTTCACATGCATATTGGTTTAATATAAACATGTATGGATTAATAATTTGCGCACATATTGGTGTGTTGTTTACATATGTATTGGTTTGACATTTAAGCTTGTATATTGATTTGTTATTGATTGATTGTCACGAACATCGGTTTGCTTTGCATATATATTGGTTTGCTATGAGCACGCGCTGGTTAGTCATTCACGCATATATTAATTTTGTATTTACACATCTATTGGTTTCATGTATATTGCTTTACTTCATGTAGATATTGGTTTGATGGACACACATATTGGTTAGTCATTCATGCATATATTGGTTTTCTATTTGCATATCTATTGGTTTGATTGTCATGTAGGCTATATTGGTTTGCTTCACATTTATGTGGTTTGCTATTCGCATGTATTGGTTTGCGCATATATTGGTTTATTTATACACGTGAATAGCAAGCCAATAAAAATGTGAAGCAAAACAATATAAATGACAATCAAACCAATAGATATGCAAATAGAAAACCAATATGTGTGTGAATGACTAACCAATACATGCGAATAGCAAACCAATGTAAATGTGAAGTAAAGCAATATACATGAAACCAATAGATGTGTAAATACAAAATTAATACATGCGTGAATGACAATCAAACCAATAGATGTGTAAATACCAAAACAATATTTGAGCAACAATTACAAATCAATATTTGAGTGAATGACTAACCAATAGGCTATGTGCATCTATCAAACCAATGTCTATGTGAAGTAAACCAATATTGATGACAATCAAACCAATAGATGTGTAAATACAAAACATATATATGTGTGAATGACTAACCAATGCATGCTTATAGCAAACCAATATATATGTGAAGCAAACCAATGTTTATGACAAACCAATAAATGCGTCAATAACAAACCAATAGCTATACAAGCATAAATGTCAAACCAATATATATGTAAACAACAAAGCAATATAAACACAAATTATTAATCCATACATGCGTAGCCTATATCAAACCAATATGCAAGTGAAGCAAACCAGCATGCATGACAATCAAACCAATAGATGCACAAATTACAAACCGATGTATGCATAAATGACAAACCAATAATAGCGCCAGTGACAATAATAGCGTCAATGAAAAATCAATAGCCTACATACCATATCAAACCAATATGCCAAGTAACCAATGCATTTTTACACTGTATGGATTATTTTTTTCCTGAACAGTGCCCCGTACATTTCTGTGGATAAATTTGTATTTTTTTCCTGTTAAAAAGATTTAATTCATATCCAGGGAGATAGCCAACTACTTGCAAGTTAGATGACATGTGTAGCCTTTTACTAGTACGATCGCATTTCAGGCTGGAAGCTGACAGCGTCAGCATAGCGACAGAGCGCAATTAAGTCCCGCCCACACCGGAGGGGAAAACAATTCATCGCTCTCCATTGACTTTGTATTGTGTGAAGGTGCCTCCTTGTCACTTTCATCTGCTGGCAAACAACAGAAAAATGCCTAAAAGCTGTTGTGTGGTGAGATGCACTACCAACTGGGTAAAGAACCCAGAACTAAGTTTTTATAAGCTGCAAAACCGAAAAACCTATCCTAACATTGGAGTCTAGTGGCCTGTCAGATAACAAGCTAACAAGCTAGCTACAGGCTACAGTACGTTACTGTCATTCGAAAAAAGGAGTTAGCTAGCGACGTTGTTTCAACAAGCTTGTAGATGGCTAAGAAGGGGAAGCTAAAATGATATCTACTTAGCTAGCGTAAATACAATTGCAGGTAATAAGTAGCTAACGTTAGCTAAGTTCTAGCTGCCATGTTTAAACTACGGTTAATTTCTGCATCAGTTTCACCAGAAGCCCCCCGAGCCAAAGGCAAATACCGTTTTTCAGAGACCGTTATAACGTTGTCGCTACACTGAAGTAACAAGATAGGGTTAGACTAACGCAGGTAAACATAGGGTGCTAAAATAATCCTTTGACATGCTTAAATCTAATGTTTTTAGCTAGCTACAGGCATTTTGTTAGCGTTTCAGCCCTTGGTTGCATATTGTGATCATCGTGAGCTCCCGCGATTTTAGTATTTGAACTATTTACCGTTTTTATTTTATTTTATATCGTTTTTATTTTATTTTATTTTATATTGTTCTTATAGTTTTCTTGCGTTTTATTGTTTTACTGTTTCATACTTTTATATTGTCTGCTCTTGCTGGATTTATCCATTTCTGGAACTTCAGTGGAAATCTCCATTATAGCCGCCGTGTCTGGATACAACCTTTTAAAGATAAAGAAAAAAAGCAGAAGCAGGGTCGAGTTACGGAGACCCCGGGATAGCGGTGGGGTGAAGCCGACACCTGTGTAAATTGAGGCCGCCGCTGGCTTTGCTACCTGAGAGAGTCACTGGATATATAATATATTCATAAGGTAAATAAAGGACTCTAACCCACTATGTCTCCACTCACCTCTCTGCCGGCTTGTGAGGGGTGTCGCCACCGGGATCAGAAAATCGCCGAATTGGATGGAAGAATATCAGTGCTTCACCAGATAAAGGATGACGAGCTCCTCCTCGACTCGATGATTGCCCCGGGCCCTGCAACCGCCGCCACTGCTGGAGAACTGGATAGCACTGTGCCTTAGCATCCACTTAATTCCACTGCTCCATGTCCTGAGGCTGCTCCTATCCAGTCCCACGACTTGTGGTCTGACGTGGGCGCTAGACTGAAAGTTTCGGCTGGCTCAACTCCCAGCCAAGCGGTGCCCTGGTCCGTGGTCTCTGGGGGAAAGTGTAGTGGTAAGCGCCTCTCTCACCCATCTTCACCAAAACTCATCCCGCTGGCGAACAGATTTAACATCTTGGACTTGCAGGATTTCCCCTCTTTGGCTGGCCAGACCCAACGTTCCTTTCCTTCCGCTTCTGGGGCTAATCTGTCTGTAGCCAGGATATTTCCACCGTCCATAGTTCATCGCACCGAGCTGCTAGCTCAACCTCCTGGGCACAAACCTAGGGCTAAGGATAGCCCCCCGGGTCCATCCACCACCAGAGACTCTCAGGCCGACTCGAGCCCTCAGTTGCCTCCACCCGTCAGCAGTCCCAGTCCTCGGGCTGATCCTACGACGGTCATCATCGGGGACTCCATTATTAGGAATGTAAAAACACAATCCTCCACAGCTCTCTGTTGCCCCGGCGGCACTGTCAACGATATCTCTGCTAAAATCTGTGACGTACTGAAAGCAAATCCCTCCGTGAACACACTAGTAGTTCATGCGGGTATGAATACACATCTTTTGAATATCACTCCATTATTTTTAGCAGCCCTCCTATACTGTGTATGATAGTTTACAGGCCACCCAAAAGATGCTCTTCTTTTATTTCAGATTTTTCAGAAGTACTCTCAATTATACACACCAATTATGACAGAATTATTATTTTAGGCGATTTTAACTTGCACATATACAATCAATCAGACTCTTCTGCTTTGGAATTTTTAAATTTGTTGAACTGTATGAATTTTATCCAACATGTTAATCAACCTACTGATAACAAAGGCCACATGTTAGATCATTTAATAACCCATGGCCTCTGTCTGCTAATATCTCTTCAGTTGTGGATGTAGGCATCTCCGATCATTTCTGTGTCTTTTTTTACTGTCAATGGTTTTATACAACGGGATATTCCAGAACGAACTGTCAGGAAGCGCTATCTTACTACTGAAGTGGCTGCAACTTTTATTGACCTTTTACGTGACACTGCTGCAGACATTTTACCCTCTTCTTGTGATTTTATTATAGATAGTTTTAACAGTAAATTAAGCTCAACCCTTGACACAGTGGCCCCACTAAAACTGAAAAAGATTACTTCTATTCTGGCACCTCCCTGGAGAAATGAGGAAACTAAACAATTGAGTCCTTGTGACGAACAACCATATAAGTCCAAAAAATGATCATGTGATGCCCACTTTGTATATTGGGGCTGTTATATGGATGTTTTCACACGATTGATACTCTATATTTTAAACTTTAAAATAGTCTCACATGGAAAAACCGTATATGTCCAGAAGCCAAAATTATAGTATAGGCTGTATGCATGTCTGCCACAGACCTTAATTGGCGAAATGTAGGAAAGAAAAGAAAAAAGTGAATGAATGGATGGACCGAAAACACAAGACCTTGAGGGATGCGGGGAAACCATATGTAAACAGAAAAGGAGAGGCGAAAGAGGGAAAAAGTCCACCCAAAGAGGTACGTGGAAGAACTGTATATGAAACATTCTAACTAGCTAGTTAACTCGCTAACAACGGTTGTTGCCTGATGAAATTCAGTGGTCATGTTAGCTGTTACGTTGTATCAAATTATGATATAGTTAGCTAGCTAGCAACCTTAATAAAGCTGTAATTCTATCTACAATATGTCAGTGTTACTAGCTATCAGTATCTTGTGTAGCTAACGTTACATTTTTTTCTGTTTGCTGTCAAGGGGAAGGTGTGTGCCAATACGTGTGCGTGTCCAAACTAACGGAGGAAAGGAAACTGCAGCTATTCACTGAGTTTTATGCTGTCTCATATGAGAGGAAATATTAATCTAGAAGTCAGTATTGTATTGCATTTACCCTAGATTTCCTGACAAACATGAAGGCAACAGGAATGTGTTAAACATAATACAGTCTTAATTCAAAGCTGCTATTATGCATTGGACTTACACTGTTCTAATAACTTCCATTTTTTTCATTTAGCAAAATAAAAACAAATCTAACAGTAAGAAAGAAGTGTGTGTTCCATATCTTCAATACAAAACATTAATAATATGATGTACACAGGCCTAAAATAAGAAAGGTTTGATTATCCAGATATTGAAACAATGGACTTATATGGTTCTTCGTCTGTAGGATTCAATTAAAGAGAAACTGTCGAACAGCAGAAAGAAGATGGAGAAAGAATAAATTAATGGTCAACTATCAAATTTTCTGTGAACAGCTGACTATTTATAATAAGGCAATTAAACATGCAAGACAAGCACACTTCTCAAAATTGATAACCGACAACTGGAATAACCCCAAAATCCTCTTTTCAACCATTGACCGTTTTAATTAACCCTGTTTTTAGGAAGTCTAGCAGTATATTTACCAACTCCAAATGTGAAGAATTTGCAGTCCAATTCAGAGATAAAATAGACACTATTAGGTCAAATCTATGTCAATGTCAGCCTATGAATCTTAATACCCCAGAACCCTTGTTTTTACCTGAGGAAACGCTGGAGAGATTTGCCCTGGTTGATCCTGAGATACTTGGCAAAGTTATTTCCCAATTAAAACCCGCAACCTGCTTTTTAGACCTCATTCCCACATCCTTTTTAAAAACAGTTTATAGCTTTTTTGATGAAGATTTGCTTAACATTGTAAATTATTCTCTTCAGATGGGTGTCTTCCCTACTGCTCTAAAGACCGCCATTGTTAAACCTCTCCTGAAGCGAAACAATTTAGATGCCTCACTCCTTAATAACTACAGACCAGTATCAAATCTTTCATTTCTATGTCAAACTTTAGAGAAGCTTGTTTTTAATCAGCTAAATGATTTTATGAACTCCTACAATATTTTTGAAAAATACCAATCTGGTTTTCGGGCCAATCATAGCACTGAGACAGCACTAGTCAAGGTTGTAAATGACCTCAGGTCCAATATGGATATGAAAACACTTTCTATATTAGTACTACTTCACTTAAGCGCTGCCTTCACAGTCTGATTAGCCTCTCTGATATTGTTTTTAACCGGTTCAATCTTATCTTACCGATAGAGAATTTTTTGTAAGCATGGATGAATGTTCATCTAAAAGCTATAAAATGAATTGTGGTGTTCCTCAAGGTTCAATTTTAGGTCCTACACTTTTTAACCTTTACATGCTGCCACTTGGAAGCATCATCAGGAGGCACGGCATAAATTTCCATAGCTATGCTGATGACACACAGCTTTACATTGCCATGTCTCCTGATGACTCAGGGCCAATAGATGCCCTTTTTAACTGCATTTTAGATATCAAGTTATGGATGGCAGAGAAGTTTCTACAGCTCAACCAGGACAAAACTGAAGTCTTGGTTATTTGTACTGAAGCTCAGAGAGGCAAACTCAATGTGAAACTGCAAGCACTGGCATTAAACCCCTGTCAACAAGTAAAAAACCTAGGAGTTATCTTTGATTCAAATCTTAGTTTTGTACCTCACATTAGAAACATAACTAAGAATGCATTCTACCATCTTAAGAACATTGCCAGAGTGCGACCATTTCTCTCTCTCGAGCCAATACATTAATGCACGCCTTTATTACCTGCAGAATTGACTACTGCAATGCTCTACTTTCTAGTCTCCCTAAAAAGAATATAGCTCAATTACAAGTACTGCAAAACTCAGCTGCACGTGTGTTGACTAGGACCAGAAAGAGAGCACACATTACACCAATTTTAAAGTCTCTGCACTGGCTACCAGTTTGCTTCAGAATTGATTTTAAGGTCCTTTTATTGGTTTATAAAGCTCTTAATGGTCTTGGTCCTATCTATTTATCAGATTTGCTTTTAGCTTACGAACCCTCTAGAACCCTCAGGTCTTCTGGTAGTGGCCTTTTAATCATCCCTAAAGTCAGAACAAAAACCCAAGGTGAGGCATCCTTTTATTACTATGGTCCACGCCTCTGGAACAACCTTCCTGATGACCTGAGGGCAGCAGAGAATGTCGATATTTTTAAAAGTAAACTCAAGACCTACCTTTTTAGTCTGGCTTTTAATTGAGTTTTATTCATTTATCTGCTTTTTATGACAGCGTTTCCTCAGTTCCTGTTTTATTGAATGCTGTTATTATTGAGTGTTTTATTAATTTACAAAATCATTGCTTTGAGTATGGAATCGGGGGGGGGGGGGCGGTTGTTGTATTGTGTGAAGCATGTTGTGTTATATTTAACTTGTATGAAAAGTGCTATACAAATAAAGTCTGATTGATTGATTGATTGATTGTTGCACCGATTGTTTTCCCCTCCGGTAGCATGACGTGTTGCGCTCTGTCTCAATAGAGAGTATGCATTGACGTTACTTTCCCACCGGAATACGCCCCCTCAGTCGGACTGAGTGGCAAAACATTCTGTCTTTAGTATAGGAAACAGCAAAACTGGGAGTAAAACAAACGATTATCTGGTTAAATTAAAGGCAGTTGGACTCGACAGTGATCCTTACAACTTACCAAAGAACCAGTGGTCCATGGACATTCAACAAGAAATCGGAGCTATGTTTTTACAGACTGCCAAAAAGCTAAAGAAAAGAGAAGCAAATGGATTGCTGCAATTCGCAGAAACTGGAATCCAGGCACTGAAACGTGGATTTGCGGTTGTTATTTTTTGTCAGGTATGTTGGATTTTTGGGTAAAATCATACCCATAGTGTTAGCTAGCCAAGCATATAAATTATCTAACCATCCCCCCTTTTTTTGTAGAACACAAGGCTCATCATCATGGATGATTTTTTAATAAATGCTGACAAAAACTTTACAGTTACACAGAATATAAATGAAAGATGCTAAATATTTAATTAATGAGTAATCAATACAGTACATAACTTAAGGTATGATTTTACCCATAAATCCAACATACCTGGCACAAAATGACAATCGCAAATCCACGTTTCGGTGCCTGGATTCCAGTTGTTTCTGTGAATTGCAGCGATCCATTTGCTTCTCTTTTCTTTAGCTCTCGGCAGTCTGTAAAAAGATAGCTCCGATTTTTGTTGAATCTATTTGTACAGTCAATCACACAACAGTTTTTCCCATTTTAGATGTGTTTTTTGTGTTTTCGCAGCATTCAAGCTGAACGCTAACACTGCCACTCAGTAGTCTTTCTGCCATTCAGTGGGTGTAACCGCAGTGACTTCCACTTACTGTGACGTCATGTGCATACCCTCTACAGCAACGGACGGTGTAACAAAACTTTAAGTACGTCACAATGGTATATATAACAGCTATTTTATAATGTCATTACATCACCCGGATTGCTTTTGCAGCCCAGCTCAAATTTTTTGTGACAATAGGCTACCCTTTTAATGCAAATAAAAACCCAGTCCCCTACATTTCAAAATAGCAACTTTCTAGCAACTTGCTTTTCAAAAGCACATAACGGCTTAGAACTTAATGGTTGCGATATGAATGGGTGTAATTTAATGGGTGTAGAACAAAACGTGAATCTTTCCTAGGCTTTTGTTGACCACAGATGTTATTTTCGGCAGAAAACTAAATCCCTATGGGAAAAAAGCATTGGAAATATGCCGAGGGAACCCATGGTGGAAGAAATGTCCGGAGTTGGCCTACAAAAAGACTGCAACACTCTATACATATGCACACCAAACAGATTTAAATGGGAATAAAACCTATAAATGTCTAAGCTAAATAAACCAATATATGTGCAAAAGACTAACGAATACATGCCTGTGTCAAACCAACCCCTCTCTGGCGGACCAACCACTGATGGGTGATGGAAAATGCGTCACTAACTATGCGCCGCTTGTGATTTTTTCTCGGGAATGTCACCACAGACACCCAGTTCTTTAATCATAAATAACAATAATATAAATTAATATAATAATAGGCTCAATCACCATTGTGTTACCTAATTCGGCGATAGATAGTGACTTAACAGACATTTATTTTAATGAAAATCTTCAAGATTATTACTTTAAATCGCACATATTTAATTTTGCCTTATTGTTTTGGCCAGTAGCTCAAGTGAGATAGCAAAAAGCATGGGTGTTACTGGGCATCCCTGCCTCGAACCTCGCTCAGTGGTGAACGGAATGGAGTGTAGTCCATTGGTTGAAACCATTGCAGTGGGATTTGCATATAAAGCACAAACTATATTAATAAAATTACCACCAAAGCCAAATTTCTCCAATACCTGCCAAAGGTAGTCCCACTGTAACCTATCAAATGCCTTTTCCGCGCTCCAAATGCATAGCTAGAACTTGGGCGTACAGTTTTAGGTCTTTGCCAAGAAGACTAATTGGACGATGATTAGAGCAATCAGGGTGGTCCTTTCCCTTTTTAGGCACTAGAGAAATTAAGGCAGTGTTGAGTTGATAATGAAAATTCCCCTTCTCCACTACTGAGAGTATAGTTTGTAGAAGTATGCGCCCTAGAATATCAAAATACCGTAGCAGGAGTTCTGCAGGGATTCCATCCACTCTGGGTGTTTTGCCCTTTTTGACCCCTTTTAATGCTTTTAATTTGAGTTCCTCAAGCAAGATTGGTTGACTAATTTCTTCAGCTTCGCTATTATCAAGCTTGGGCAGGTTCATATTCTGTAAAAAGTTGTTACATTTGGTTATATCTAAATTGGAGTTGTATAGCTCAAAAAAGAAAGATTGAAAGGCTGCATTTGTTACAGGTCTCAGACTGTGAGCCTGTATACAGATTAGATTTCCTGTAATACAGGAGAAAGAATGAGACGGGCGACAAGTGCTTCTCTTCTATGTAGCCTCGCTCAGCAGAATTTATTACTTTGCAAAATAGATATTTTCTTTCTGTGTCTGTATTTGTTTTTCTACATTCCCATGTTATCTTCTTAACAACCATACATATATCAAATACAAAATACAGTTACAATCTTTCTTTCAACTAAACACATTTTCCATTAGGTTAACACTTCGTTCAGTCCATGCACCACTGCATTAATTAACCCTCATTCAGTCCATTGATTGAATTAGTATTCCCATTTACTTAACTAACCAAAGGAAACATTAATTTTCGATGCAGGTTTTCTCAGGTTCTTACATATTCCCTTAAATTATAGCCAAATAAAAAACTAGCATATTGCTAACATTACTACCATCGGATGCATAGGATTGCATGAGCTGAAGGCTTATAAGATCGTTAAACTTTTCAAAGTGTATAAAATACTCAATGTACATGTCAACCCTTACTAACAATGTTATTATATTCAGTAAGAACATGGACTTTTAACAAGACAAGTACTAAAAGTATCAAAACCAAAAATTAAATGTTCCGGAGCCAAAAAACGAACATTTTCTTCTATCTAAAATAACAGCTTACCGCGGCGCCGCCATCTTAGACTCATCACGGCACAGGGGAAAACCATATTTTCTTTACTTGGTCACAAAACTACATAAAGGTACTTTTACCCCTACCAAATCGATCTCACTGGGAATTCACGTATTAAACAACATGTATATGTAGTTATATAAGTTTATAATATTTCACAAACCTGTAATACAGGAGAAAGAATGAGATGGGCGACGAGTGCTTCTCTTCAATGTAGCCTCGCTCAGCAGAATGAGGAAGCAACGCGAGTCTGAACACAACAAGAGTTCTTGGGAGAAGCAAAAACGCCACACTGCCCTCTACTGGCAACACTGAAAATACTCACTCAGTATAGACGCTTTCAATGGTAACAACATAAACAAACGTTACTGCGCATGTGCGTTGTTCTGGCCCTAACTTAACTTCCGGCAGACTTCCACAAACAATCAATAACAACAGAGTCCCTCCAGACTATTTCTGATAACAAGCAAAATAAATAACAAGTAAATTACGTTAGCTAGCTAGTTAAAACTATGTCTAGCCAGTATTATTAGAGGTTACCAGTCGAAGAAAAGAACCATTACTTGGCCAAACTCAAATGCGATAACGTTACACTACCAGAAAAACAGATAACTGTTGACAGTATTGCACCTTGCTGAGAATCATACATTCCTTGCATAATCCATAACTGTTCTGGGTTACATGCACATTCCTGTGTAAAAAGTGCACTCTTTCTATGATTTTGCTTAAAAACGATTATTAGAGACACAAACTGGGGCTAGTGGGCAGCATGTGTAGCCAATGCAATTACTGTAGGTCATTTATTTGTATAGCATGCATTGATGAAAAAACATTGTGGCTCTTAATAGTTTGGGTCATCTTGCTATGCTACCACATCAAAAAATGATCAGGCAATGTAACACTCAAGTCACTGGAAACAGGTATCATAACGTTACTTCAAAACGTAGCTAAAGCATATCAACTACTAACATTGATCTAACGTTACTGTGCATAATTTGTACATTGTTAGCTACGTTTAGCTAGCTAGCTACAATCAATTCAGTTAGCTAATTCATAACTATTGCAGGCTAGTTACTGGTCAGCTAGCTATTTGTCATGGTTCTGTTTCTGTCTCTGTTTTTCCTTGTTGGGCCGCCAGATGGCGGCACTTCTGTTTTGTGTCCTGCTCTTTCCCCTGTTAATTGTATTATTGCTTTCAATTATTTTATCATTGTTTCTGATTGTGTCTCGTTGTTCCCACCCTGTCCTGGTTTGATTGTTAATTGTGCCCTCCTGTGTCTTGTTGGTTTTGAGTCTATTTAGGTCCTATGTCTCCCTGACTCGGGTGCTGGTTCCTTGTGTTTTTGACTTTGTTTCTGCCTGCGTTTCGTTTGTGTTTCTGCCTGTGTGTTCCGCCTGCTTGTGTTCCGTCTGTCTGTGTTCCGTCTGCTTGTGTATTGCCCTGCTTGATTTCTGCCTAACTGTTTCGGTTTACTGTTTTCTGCCCTCATTATGTGTTCCCAGTGTTATGACTTTTTGAGTTTCTGTGCTTGTGTTTCTGTTAAGTATTTTTGAGTTTTCATTTGTTATTGCCCCTCGTGGCCTTTTGTTTGTTCCTGTTTGTTTTTGTAATAAGTAAAGTCTTTGTTTCATTTACCTTTGAGTCTCCTTTTTACTCTGCGCTTGGGTCCAACCCGTCAAAACCCTGACACTATTAGCTATCGCTTATCATGAGTTTGTTACTTGAAACGAAGTCAGTGCTAAGAGCACCTATGATTCGACCACCTTTGTTCGACAGACAGGAAAGCGTAAACTGATTTGCAACTACATATGAAGTAGGCGAAATATCAGTAACAACCTGTACCTAGTTATGTGGGAAACTATGTCCTTGTTATCCTCCTGTGGTTATTTTTTCAGTACTTTCACAAAAAAAATTTTCTGTGCCGGCAAATAAGTCAGAGGTGGCCCAGCGCTAGCTTTTGGTTGCTAAGCGGTGTATCGACCACCCCATATAAATGAATGGAACTTGACATAAATTTGCTAGTATCCTGTCATGCGTATTTGAGGTTAATATGAGAAAGGGTGGTCTCTATCAGCACGTCTAGGAATCCGCACATATTCACTGTTGTAACCCAATAGTCATTAGGAAAGCAGTTTGAAATAATGAAGCAGCATCTGCACCATTGGCTTTAATGGGTCGCGATGAGATAATTACGAGCGCGTTGCTTGTCTTAAGTTGATATAGTAAATAAGGCTATATTAGTATTACTAAATGAATGAAGGCGTTTTTTTAAATACAGTTTGTGTATTTTTACAGGACTTACATTTTAATAGGTAACGATGTCCAGTTATTTCTCAAAAATACGAAGTAACAACGGGCAAGCACCAGCTATAATAATCGCAGGGATTCAAGCAATTAGTTTCACAATTTCCTATGGGGTTACAAAGTTAAATTATGCATTTTTTTTTTTTTTTTTTTTTTTACAGATTTTTGAAATGTAGTTTGTTACTGAGGTCAGGTTTCACCCCACAGTACAACAACCTGAGCCCAACATCAGTCTGCTCATCAGTTTAACTTTCACTCCATTTGTAATCGGTGCAGAATCGGTGTCATATTAGCAAGTAAACACAAAACAATAATAAACGAACACGGAGCGGAAGTTAACTTAGGGCCAAGCGCATATCCTTGGCAACGCGTGTGCGTCCGATGAAAGCGTCTATATTATTATAGAGATGTCTTGTTGTTTCACAAGAGACAATAATTGACCATTGTGGCTCATATGACAAAATTTATCTCACAGAGATAACATTACCAAAATAGAAACTAAACAAAATCACAAATGTGATGGATACATTTTGTGGGCATCACACATTAATATCTTTAGGATTAGTTACAACACCCTTTGATATGCGAATATTATTTATCGAAGCCCATGACTGGCTTTAAGTTTAAGGCCAAGTAACTTACTTGGTTTACAACCATTAAAATAATAATTTTGTCTAACTCGATGCATTATAAATTCAGCTCTTCTACTCAATAGGTCATTCAATTCGGTTCTATTTGTCATTAAAAGGTTTTGAGTAGATTCAGAAAAAGAAGTTTTAAGTGCTTGCTCTAAAGATAAACATTGTTTTTCTAGATCATTAATGCTTCCCTCCCTAGATTTCTTCAAATGAGAGGCAAATGTGGGGAATTCGAAATCTTTTTACAAAAAACACAGATACGAAATAAACGGGTGTGGTGAATATGGTTCTCCTAAATGTCTTGTTTCTACGGTGAGTTTCAAATCACTGTGTTTATCATACAATTTGTTGTTGAGGTAAAATTATTACATGGACAGCCAAAATTTTGGTTATTTGAATATAAGGCAATACAAATCTCCATTCAATTTTTTTCACATGCAAAAGCAAAGGAGTCTCATTCTGTAAAAGTTGGGTGGAATCGATTCCTCAGGACATCTCTAATATAATTCACAAGTTTCTGATAATGCATTCACCCTAGGGCTGGGGTTTTTCTACCATACGTCCACCCATATTTGCATTCCAGAGATTTAATCTTGCTATCCAGAGAAGGTAAGAGTATTCGAACTAAAAACCTAAGGTGAAATGCGTTCCTCAGAATCTCTGTGATGTGAATCGGATGAGTTGTGAACGCATTTGCCCTAGGCATTGTGGCTGGGCGTTAACCCCTGCACAATTTTGGTTGAAAGATACCACATTGCCCGATTCTGAGCCAGAACATATCCTGCTTATGTATAACAAAATACAATTTAATAATAAAATCTTATCTGTTTGCAGTGAACTTTCACTTAAAATCAATGAGTTGTTTTGTGAGATCAAAGTGTAATTCTGATATCCCATAGTTTGTATTATGCTTTTTCAGGCTTGCAACCTTTTACAATTACTTGAAACTTAAATGGGAGCTCAAGCTGTAAATAATGACTTTTTATGTTGCAACACGTAGGTATTGTAACTATTTCAGAACATAGTATAGTTGAACTTATTCTCTTTTTCTTTTTTGTTTTCACAAATAGACGAAACAGAGATACTTTTGAAATCAGGCATTTTAAATTGAACTATTCTACAGACATTTTTGAGATGTTGCTTGCAAGCTGTTGAAATTAATGTTGAATTTGAATATATTTTCAGCATATAAATACACATTTTGAATCAAATGGGAATAAATGGAATCTTTATAACATGCATTCATAGAGTATAACCTGGTTGTTTTGATGGAGATGGAGCCATAGTTATTTGGCTAAGCCGATTAAAACTAAAATATGGCGGCTGTTTGGTGCTGGAGGATCTGCTCAGAGATAATGCCATTGTAATAGTGGGGGATAATAAGATTGCGTGATAGACCTGTAATTTCTCATCTGCTACAAGTGCAAGGACATGGATCTCACAGATAAATAGATCACTGTATCTTTTCCTGTTGTCTGCTTTTTCAGAGGGACAGTGGAGGCTCGGTTTGTCTACATCTTCATCCTGGGTATCCTCTTTACCGGCTCCAAGGACCTGCTGAGGTCACAGGTTATCACTGCAGACTCCCAGCTGAAGAGCAGGGGTCTATGGGAGGTGTATAGTGGTATAGTCCTACTGTGCGCCCTCCTGTTTCGACCCCACAATCTGCCAGTGTTGGCTTGCAGCCTCCTCATCCAGACTACAATGGCCCAGTACATTTGGAAAGAGCTGCAGTATGATGCCGCCCAAACTACCATCATGCACTACTGGTTTGGACAAGCATTCTTCTACTTCCAGGTCAGACACAGAGCTTCCTATTGTCATATTCACTTATGAGATTGACACACGTTTTCATGGATTAGTCTATGCCAGAGAGAAGTATGATGTAACTCCTGTCAAAATTTGATTGATTGATAAAATTTGACCTTTTTGACCTTTGCCAGATGGTGAGGTTAAAAAAATAATAATAATAATTAATTTAAAATAATTTTTAAAATAATAAAAATGTTCAGAATGCTGGGTGTAACTAAACTCCTTGTGTGGCAAAGTGCTTGTGCAACTTGAAACATTTATTTATTCTTTAGCAGTAAATTAAGCAATATGAGAGAATATGTAAGTAAATTAGTTTTAAAGCAGTGGCTTGTACGTTAGTTTCAAGTAAAAGTAGCCCATGCAAGCATGCAAAATCTTAAAAAGCCGATAGGGTGAACAGTTATAATAGAAATGTAGTTTACAAGCAAGGATTAGCAAAATGTGGAAAACAAGGAAAAGTTGTTAAATTAGTGAAGAAAAATGTATGAAAAAAGCAAGCAAACAAGGAAACGGGCTATGAAACAATGTTAACTGTTATAAAAGCAATGAGTATTAAATGCAAGGATTTGCAAAACAGCTGAAAACGGGGAAAGGTTGTTAAATTAGTGAAAAAAAATGTATGAAAAGCAAGGAAGCGTGTTATGAAACTACCTAAACTTTTATAATAGCAATGAATTTTAAAAGGAAGGATTTGCAAAAGAGCTGAAAATAAGTCAAAGTTTGTTAAATTAGTGAAGAAAAATGTATGAAAAAAGCAATGAAGCGTGTTATGAAACTATGTAAACTGTTACAATAGCAATGAGTATTAAAAGCAGGATTCAAATCAAATCAAAATCAAAGTTTATTTGTCACCTACTCCATCATACAAGTACAATGTGCAGTAAAATGCTGTTGCTGGCTCCTAAATTTGCTTAATAAAGTAGAATAAAGTAGAAATACAAAATATATTAAATAGAAATACAAAATATATACAAGGATGGCATGAGCTGTCAAATATATACAAAGATATACACAGGTGAATTGTACAGTTCAATTAAATCTATAAGAATGGAATGAGCTGTCCAATATATACAAAGATATACACAGATGAATTGTACAGTTGAGTTAAATAGATAAGTATGATCTAGAAAAAAATATATATATATAGATATGTATATTCACATGTGTATTCACAGAATGTAGATATGTATATTCCCAATGAATAGTCTGTTATAAATATAAGGTGTTGCTGTGCTAAGGTATACTGAGTTAAGTCCCAGGTGTGCGAGGGAAGATGAGCTGCCCACTCTCACCACCTTAGGTGTGCTTGTCAGGAAGTCAAGGATCCACCTACACAGGGAGGTGTTTAGTCCCAGGTCCCTGAGTTTGGTGATGAGTTTGGAGGGGATTATGGTGTTGAAAGCCAAACTATAATCAATGAAGAGCAATCTCATAATTCCCCTTCTTTTTGTCCAGGTAGGATAAGGCAGTGTGGAGGATGTGAGTGATGGCATCCTCTGTGGATCTTTTGGGTTGGTAGGCGAACTGTAGAGGGTCCAGTGTGCTGGGCAGTGAGGAGCAGATGTAGTCCTTGACCAGTCTCTCGAAGCACTTCATCACCACAGAGGTGAGGGCTACTGGACGAGGGTCATTAAGGCAGGCTGGTCTGGGTTTCTTGGGTACGGGGATGATGGTGGACTCCTTGAAACATGTGGGTATGACACACTGGGCCAGAGACAGGTTGAATATCGCTGTGAACACCGGTGCCAGTTGGTCAGCGCATGAATTGAGGACTTGCCCTGCGATACCATCTGGTCCTGCGGCCTTCCTGGTGTTCACTTGCTGAAATGTCCTTCTGACGTTGTGCTCAGAAAGAGTAAATGCTCTCTCTCCCCCGCCGCCCACCTCTGCCTCAGATGCAATGAGTTGTCGACTACTGCTAGCCTCAAAGCATGCATGAAAAGTGTTGAGCTCGTCCGCAAGAGACGCATCAGCACTCACTAAGGGGGGTGGGGGGGTCCCTTTATAATCCGTCATTGATCTTAGTCCTTGCTTTCTAGGATCACACTGTTGGAATTGTGATTCCACCTTCTCCCCGTATGTCCGTTTTGCCTCCCTCACTGCTTTCCTTACATTGTATGAGGCTGCTTTGTAATCATCCATGTTGCCAGTCTCTAGTCCTGAATTGTATGTAGCAGTGTGCATGTTCAGAGCATCGCGGATGGTTTTATTAATCCAAGGTTTCTGGTTTGGGAATGTCTTGACAGTAACTTTGGGAACAGTTTCTTCCATCGTTTTACCAATTAAATCCAGCACAGACTCAGTGAACTCTTTGATGTCGTCAATGGAGGTGCTCTGGAACGTGCCCCAGATTGCGTCATGCAATGCGACCTGACGGTCGGCTTCTGATTGGCCCGTCCAATGCATGACCTCCCTCGTCACTGGAGGCTCACGGCACAGTTTGTTTACATATGCCAGCCACAGCAAGATGGCCGAATGGTCACTTTTGCCGAACGGAGGAAGAGTCTGTGCTTTGTAACCGTCTTTAAACGGGGAATAGCAATGATCCAGTGTTTTAGTTCCTCTCATGGTGCAGCCGACGTGCTGATGAAAGTTTGGCATCACCTTCTTAAGGTTCGCCTGGTTAAAATCACCAGCTACAGTGAGCGCAGCATCCAGGTTGCTAGTCTAGTAGCTGTTCAAAGTTTTGTAAAGCTCTGATAAAGCTGTTTCTGTACTCGCCTGTGGTGGAATGTACACGGCGGTGATGATGACTGAGGAGAACTCCCGTGGTAAAAAGTGTGGCCAACATTTTATTGTCAGAAATTCCAAGTTGGGCGAGCAGAAACGTGTTAAAGTTGTAATATTCCTAGTGTCACACCAGTTGCTGTTCACCATGAAACAAATGCCACCTCCCTTCTTCTTACCGGACTCATCCATCCTGTCCATGTGGTGAACAGAGAGGGACTCCTCGGGTTGAATGGCATTGTATCGAATGGAGGGGGTCAGCCATGTTTCGGTGAAACAAAGGATGTTACAATTCCTCACATCCCGCTGGTATTTGAGTCGCCCACGGAGGTCATCCATTTTATTATCCAATGACTGGACAATGGCAAGCAGTACGCTGGGCAGAGGAGGTCTGTGTGCTCGGGTCCTCAGGTTCTGTTTAACCCTGGCGCGTCTGCCTCGATGTTTCCTCCGTTGTTGTTGTTTGTTGTTGTCGCAATTTCTGACGATATCGGCCAGCCAGGTAGAATGGTCAGCAAATGGAGAGACTGAAATAAGTAAGTTGTCTCTAATCCAATGTTTATCAGTGTCTGGAAGTTGTATGTGGTCAGTGCCAAGGTAGTATTTGCAAAAATAACAAGTAAAAAACCATAAATAACAAATAAAGAGCACAATCTTAGCGGAACTAGCGTGAAGGTGATTGGAGTGGTCCGTGCCATCTTCTGGATTTGCAAAAGAGTTGAAAACAAGGAAAAGTTATATTAAAGCCGCAAGCGGCGTTGGGAGGGGTCCAAGCATTGGCACCGTCGCGCCCCCTATGGGGAGATTTTAAAATGGATTTTTCCTCATGATCATATGCCTTCACCCAACATATCTACTGAATATCATGATGATCGTATAAAATATTGATGACTTATGATCAATTTTGTGCTAAGAGACGCTGTCGGATGACTTAGTTGCGTCGCCATAGATGTGTCCTGCCACTTCCCGTAAAGGCCTTTACTATATCGTAACGCTTAGATGGGATGTCGTAACACATATATGGCCCGGTGTGTATGTACAGCTGCAGCGCTTCTATGCTGTAACTAAAAAAGGCGTCACACTAGTGTTGTCACAATACCAAAATTTTGACTTTCATACCGATACCAGGTTTAGTATCACGATACTCAATACTGAAATGATACTTGAAACTTAAACGATGCTAATTCGATACTCGGTACCTAACGATACTGAAATTACCTTAATAGATCAGAAACGTAATGTCCACAAGGGTTGACCTCATTTTTATTAACAACCTGGTTCATTAACAACCTTTAAGTTGAAGCCTCTGCAACATATTAATATGCATAGGCCTAAAGTGTTACAACACTGAGCAATAGAAAAATATATTAAATATATTTCAAAAATTAAACAGTTGTAAACTAAATAATCTTTAAAACAGGTCTTTCACCTTTAAATAGATTTAAAAACAGCATATTTTAATAACAATACAGCATCTATCTATAATAAAATATTTCCAAATTGGAACACCTATTGCTACTGAAGTGAACTGAGTCTAAGCTTGCCCTGTATCAAGGAGCTGAGTGCACAAGCGCAAGTCATCTCACTTGACAACCTTAGTTGCTACTGCTATCTAGCGATGATTCTGACAAATGACACCTTTCATCCTCTCAATCAGTAATGCGTGAGACACATTTCCCTGGCTTTTACATTTGACACAAAACTACCGAACGTCGGAAAATTCTAATATCGAACAGTTTCTTTTTTAAGGACCGAAAAAGTGCTGAAGTTTCGGTATACGGTGCAACACTACGTCAGACACATATTCCAATCCATTGCTCAGCTTAGCAGAGAATGCACATTTCAGAGCGCCTCAGAGACAGATAGAATAATAACACATAAATACACATTTCAAATAATAAATACGACATTGAGAAAAAACGAAACAAAAGACGAGATATAAAGTCGCGACCTACGCGCAGAGCAGCCTACCGTTTTATTTATGTAGACACTGGCATATAAGAACATTTTCGGTTACGCTGACCTATAAAACGCTATTCCAAAAGCAAAAACAGACATGTTGTACATCGTTAGAAAGCTTATACTCTCACCTACTGAATAAATGAATTGTCAATCAAGCCAAATTGTACTAAAAAGGGCGACAACGCCATAAGCAACAGGTGTGGTATTACGCACAGCTATTATTGAAGATAGCCAACCCAGGCGTGACAGATGCGCGTATATTTCGCAAACGGATTGTCCAAGACAATATATGACCACTCAGTCGCAAAAGGGACATCTCTACGCGTAAAACCAATGGTAAGATTGTATATTTATTCAATGATGAGTCCCAGATATTGACTGTAGAATGACATGGTATAATTTAAAAAGAAACTTTGTCTCGTTTATTTCGTTATTCAGTAAGCAGCGTTTTCACTGCTGTATTGGCATATTTTAGGGCTAATGCCGGGTTTATCTTGTTGCCACGGAATATTGCATTACATCTTAAATTACAGGCATTTGGCAGACGCTCTTATCCAGAGCGACGTACAACAAAGTGTATAACCATAATCAGGAACAATTGTGGCGAAAACCCTAGAGGGCAGTAGCCTACCGTTCCAAGTGCAGAGAACAACCGCATAGTTCAACTTGGACCCTGTAGGTTAAACTGATTAACACTAACACAAACAAGAACAGCAACAACGCAGTGTATGCAGAAATGCAAGCAATAGTTAAGACGAGTGCATTAACTAAGTCACCTACGAAACAGCTAACTAGTTACAACCAAAAGCTACAGTCAAAATGGAGATTAAATTGAGAATACGATTTCTCTCAGCATAATGACGGATTTAAAGAGTAAACGAACTCACCCGATATTGTCTTCAAATGGATCCATGCCAAAGAAAAGTAGGCTAATGATTCATCCTCTCAAAACTCTTACTAACAAACTTGTAGTAGCAAAAATATCAACTCGCCATCCATGATAACTGCTTCATACGCTCAGAGTACCGTATTATTTATGTAGACATTGGTAGAGTACAGCATAAATTGCGTCTTTTGTTTATATTCAATATTAGTAATTGCAGCCAGAAACTGCAGCTGTAGACACAAGATAGTCTGTTATGTTATGGTAGCAACGGAATGAAGCGGACTACATATGTAGGCTATATTTACCGTCATTGTTTTATTATACCAGCGTGCTTTCGCGCGTTTCCAGAGAAACTCAATTACTATCAATAAAAATGTTTTAACTATTTCTCAGCATAATGACGGATGGGGATGGGACGAAAATAATTTTCAACCGTCCACCACGTTTTAGCAACGTTCCAACACTGTCGTCATCACTGTTCCATGGGTCACAAAAACTATTACACTGACGCTTACATTGCAGTGTGAAATATCCACATTATATAATACCACTAACCTAAAGACACTCAATTTCAAAAATAACGTATATAACCGAAATATTTTGAGCAGTAATACTTACATAGCAACATGACATTTTATCTGTGTTTAGTAGTATAGCGACAGAAAATCAATGACAAAGTCCTATCCGCTTCTGTTTTGCGTCAGAAAACGATGTCAGATAGGTCTATCAGCAAAGACATGGCTTAGCTATGCCCCGAAATCCTCAATAATAATAGTACTCTCCAAGAAATTATGAAAATCGTTGACAACGTTTCGTTAGGTGCATCGTCTTTAATGCTACGCCACAGTGAATGCGAGAAGAAAATATTCCATTACGCTGAACTATAAAACGCTATTCCAAATGCAAAATCAGACATGTTATACATCGTTAGAAAGCTTATACTCTCATCTACTGAATAAATGAACTGCCAATCAAGCCAAATTGTACTGAAAACGGCGACAACGCCGTAAGCAACAGGAATCACAAATGGATTGTCCAAGACAATGTATGACCACTCAGTCGCAAAAGGGACATCTCTACGCGTAAAACCAATGGTAAGATTGTATATTTATTCAATGTTTAGTCCCAGATATTGACTGTTATATGAGATGGTATAATTTAAAAAAACTTTGTCTCGTTTATTTCGTTATTCAGTAAGCAGCGTTTTCACTGCTGTATTGGCATATTTTAGGGCAAATGTCGGGTTTATCTTGTTGTTACGGAATATTAGCCTACATTGCATTACAGGCATTTGGCAGACGCTCATATCCAGAGCGAAGTACAACAAAGTGTCTAACCATAACCAGGAACAAGTGTGTCGAAAACCCTAGAGGGCAGTATCCTACCGTTCCAAGTGCCCCAAGACCGTCCCCTCACTGATAAAAAACTAACTGTACGGTGTCGGATTACTTGCGTCGCCATGGATGTCGCTTGCCGTAAAGAAGTTTACTCGATGTCGTAACACTTAGAATTTGGAGCTCCAGCTTTTCCGCACCCCACCTAATAAAAAAGTACAAATGGCGGGCAAACCATATGGCGGACATAGGTGGTCCCAAAAGCAAAGTTGTAGAGCACACTCAGATGCATCGGTCGATGAAGATTTGTGTTGATCGGACTTATAGTGTGACAGTTATAGCCTTTAAAAGAGTGATCCTTTGTTATAGCGCCACCATCTGGGCGACATAGGAGATTTTTCGTGCGTGAGTAGTGGGGGGCCATAGGAACCCACCTACCAAAGTTGGTTGGTCTACAACTTATGGTTGCTGAGCCTCAGACATTTTAGCGGAGAAAACTGCCACGCCCCAACGAAAAAGTCTAAATGGCGGGCAAACAATATGGCGGACATAGGTGGTGCCAATGGCAAAGTTGTAGAGCACATTCAGAGGCATAGGTCGATGAAGTTTTGTGTTGATCTAACTTATGGTGTGGGAGTTATGGCCTTTTACGCAAAACCCTTTGTTATAGCGCCACCATTTGGCCGACATAGGTGATTTTTAGTGCCTGAGTAGTGGGGGGCCATAGGAACCCACCTGCCAAATTTTGTTGCTGTAGAACTTACGGTTGCTGAGCCTCAGACACTTTTAGCGGAGAAAAATAAGAATAATAATCCTAACAAATACAATAGGGTTCCACCAGCTTCGCTGCTTGGACCCCTAATTAAGTTTTGTGAAAAAGCAGGCAAGCGTACAAAAAGCGGAGTTATTGTGAAATGAATCGGGAGTGTTAAAGTGGTATAAGAGAGGTTTTAAAGAAAGCCACAGTAGAATAAGTACACGCGTTAGTTACTTAGCCGATTTCCTACGACAAACAGAAGCAATGCATCTCTAGGTAGATGTTCACAGCTGGGTTGCACATATCAAAATGGTCACAGTGACCCCTGTAAGCAGGACGGAGTTAAGGAGGAGACACCGTTACGTTAGAGCATCGCCCCCAAAGTTTCGAAGAGGCCCATCAACCGTCGGTGACATTAAGGATTTGAGGATAGCCGAAGTGGCACAAAGTGTAGACGGGTAGGATACGTCTGGTAAACGCATTTATGCCGAGAGATGCGTGCAGAATGGCTGTTTTATGGTAGGTTAGCCTCTGTGAATAACACATTTTCAAATACATAATACATGTTTTTACACAATAACGGGGGGGGGGGGGGGGGGGGGGGCACAGAAATAGGTGGGGACAATGAAAGTGTTATTTTATGCATGGTTTATTCAGGAAACAAAAGATTTAAGTGTGAAGTAATCAAAACACAGCCTGTAATCTCCGTTGAATAACTCCTATTTCTGAAAGTAGGAGCGTTTTTGCCCATGTAATAAAATACAAACTACTTGTATGTTGACTATTGGAATATAACCAGGGTTTTACAGGTGATGCAAAACCTGCAGTTATTCTCAATCAGTATTTGATACATGGCACTTTTGTCACATGTATCAGCAGTGTGTAACCTAATCATTCAGGTCATGGCAAAACATACATAATGAGAACGAAAACATTGGTTGTAAGCACATTCTTTAGAGTCTAAAAAAAGAAGGTTTTTAGAATATTACACACATTTATAAGCCTTTAAAAAGGTCTTTAAGTGAACACGTTACACGTTAGGCACCATATAGACTTTTATTGACAGCAAAATGTTTGAATGGTTTTAAAATTGTATTGGCGTATTACACAGATTACTGTGAAATGGTGTATTTAAGCATATTTTTTAGCTATCGCCCACATTGACCCCATCATGTAGGAACAACTGGATGTTTTATGGTAGGTTAACCTTGGTGAATAACATGTTTTCAAATACATAATAAATGTTTACACAATAACAGGGCGCACAGAAATAGTTGGAGACAAAGGTGTTATTTTATGTATGGTTTCTTTACTTCTTCTGGACTCTAAAGAAGTTGCTTGCAACCCATGCTTTCTTTCCTACATGGATGCTGAAAAAACTAGGTTTTTTATCTGTATTTAGTTAAAAACATTTCAATGCAGTTTAACCTTCAGGGTCCAAGTTGAACTATGCGGTTGTTCCCTGCACTTGGACCGGTACTCCTCTCTAGGGTTTTCGTCATACTTGTTCCTGGCTATGGTTATGCACTTTGTTATACGTCGCTCTGGATAAGAGCGTCTGCCAAATGCCTGTAATGTAATGTAATGCATTCTCCCAGTAGTAAATTTGAATGGATGTTTACCATATGCCCCCACTTCACAGGGGGTTCACCTACTGTTAACCTCAGGAACCCATCACCACCATGTGTTAAAACCACAAGTTTTGCAGGGCAAAACTATTGCTTTAAATATACAATTTTACTAAGATCAGTGTAATTATTCAATAAGTTTTAAAAACCATTCAAAAATTTTGCTGTCTATAGATACCAAACATGACTTTATGGCACCTGCCATGTGCAATTTTGACTTAAAACCATTTAAAGGACTAAAAATGCAAGTAATATTATAAATACCTTTTTTTAGACTCTAATGAATGTGCTTACAACCAATGTTTTCATTCTCATTATCTCCGCCAGGTGAGAGCCTGGAGGGGATTATGCGTTTGGTCGCGCGCACATGTTTGTTTGTGTAACTGTCCGCAGCTAATCTCGCATACTACTGGGCCGATCAGCCTAATACTTGTTGTGCATGCTGACAGCAGGCCAATGACCTGAATTCTCGAATATTTTGCAAATCGGTCAATGACAAGTATTTTATTTGAATTAATTACCATCATTGTCCATTGAAATACATTGAGTGCTAACTCCTCACTCCTCCAAACTGGCTGGTAGGGGCCGCAAGTGATTATGGGTAAGCGAAACCGAAAATAGTTTTATTATCACATTCACTTACGCATTCACTCTGTGGTAGCAGTCAAAGACGTTGCTCCGAACGAAACAACGATTTTTTGTCATTTCTTTGGAAATACTATTATTATTGATGACTTCTGGGCATAGCTAAGCCATATGTTTGCTGATAGACCTAGCTGATATCGTTTTCAGAAGCGGTTAGAAATAGATCATTGATTTACTGTCTCTGTCTCTATCTACTGAACACAGATAAAATTTCAGCATTGCTATGTAAGTTTTACTGCTCAAAATATTTCGGTTATATACGTTATTTTTGAAATTGAGTGTCTTTAAATAGGTTAGTGGTATTATATAGTGTGGATATTTCACACTGTAATGTAAGCGTTAGTAGTGTAATAGTTTTTGTGATGCATACAACAGTGATGACGAGAGTGTTGGAACATTGCCAAAACGTGGTGGACGGTTAAATTGTTTTCATATCCTCCCATCCCCATACAAGCCGACCTAGCTAACGATATTTGATTTCTGCATTATTAACGATATTTATCTCTGCCAGGCGAGAGCCTGGAGGGGATTATGCGTTTGGTCGCGTTTGTACGTGTGTTTGTGTATCTGTCTGCAGCTAATCTCGCCAAATACTTTTTGTGCACGTTGGCAGCAGGCCAAGGACCTGAATTCTCGAATATTTTGCAAATCGGTCAACAACAAGTATTTTATTTGAATTAATTTCCATCATTGAATCTGTGGCAATTATTTTGTTGCCATTTTCATGTTGAAATTGATATTTTACATCGCTGGTCTATTGGAATTGTTCTCGTCCAGATTGTTCCTGTCCAGATTTGAAACGAAAGTACCCCAGACTATAACATCAACCTTAGCTCTGTCTAACACATCGTGGCTGATATGAATGACATTAGCTAACATGTCACCACCTTTAGCGTTACTTCTCTGAATCAGCGTTTTTGGGATTTTCAGTTGCATATGGTAAAAACTTGATTGTGTGCACTCTTCTAGTTATATATGTTTTGCCATGACCTGAATGATTAGGTTACAGACTGTTGATACATGTGACAAAAGTGCCATGTATCAAATAGTGATTGAGATTAGCTGTAGGTTTTGCATCGACTGTAAAACCCTGGTTATATTCCAATAGTCAACATATAAGTAGTTCGTATTTTTGGGCAAAAAACGCTCCTACTTTCAGAAATAGTAGTTATTCAACAGAGATTACAGGCTGTGTTTTGATTAATTCACACCAGAATAAACCATGCATAAAATAACACTTTCATTGTCCCCAACTATTTCTGTGGCCCCCTGTTATTATGTAAAAAAAAAATGTATTATGCATTTGAAAACGTGTTAGGCTGCATTCAGACCAGATAAGGCAATGCGGCACCTTCACGCAGGGTTGTGCGGAGGTGTGGGCGTGTCACTCCATGGCCCATTTTTGTGACGTCATGTTGTGAACTTTAACCCCCCCCCCTCCATTTCCCGTCCGCTAACTCAAAAAAAAATCAAAATGGACACAAACGCCAACCGAAGGAAGCTTCTTACTATCGTTATTTTGCAGCGTAGACTGCCAGCTAGATGCAGACGTCGAAGCTGACTACACAAAATAAACCAAGCGAGGACACAACTGGGAGAGTATCATCGTTTGGTCCATGAACTCTATAGTGCTAGGTACAATAAACTAACATGCAAGAACTGCAAAATAGCGAATCTTTTATAATATTATAATTATAATAAGCTTAATTCTGACGTTCGGAATTGATATTTAGCTAGTAATTATTGTTTCGGTACTCGTCCCATTACACGGTACTGTCAAATGAGGATGACGATCATAAAATGAAATCTTAGGAAATTAATCGCGTCAGTAATTCATCTGACAGTTGCTCGGTAAACAGCGTAATGCTACAAGGTAATTTAAACGACTTACGTGATTAGCCATTGCAGCGTGACGTCAGGTTGCGTTCCGGCAAAAGTTGATTCTGGTTCTACTTTCTTGCCGCAGGCCCCTGCGTTTTTTTCCGGCACCCCATGCGGTCCCCACTGCCGCAGCCTAAACGCACTACCCCCATTAAAATGAATGGGAAGACTGCTGTTTTTGCTGCATTGCCTGATCTGGTGTGAATCCAGCCTTATTCACAGAGGCTAACCTACCATAAAACAGCCATTTGTCCCTAACACATGGGTCAATTCATGCGATAGCTAAAAAATAGTTTGAAATACACCATTTTACAGATTACAATAATATGTGTAATTCACCAATACAATTTTAAAACGATTCAAAAATACCGTTAACCATAGCTGTTTCAATACGTCTCTCAAAATACTAAATGTCACGTGCGTCCCTGTGTTTTCCCCCAACCCCGCCTTCTACATGCATCTCCCAGCATAAATGCGTTTACCAGATGTATCCTACCTGTCTACACTTCGTGCCACTTCGGCTACCCCCAAATCTTAAATGTCACCGACTATTGATGGGCCTCTTCGAAACTTTTGGGGCGATGCTCTAACGTAACGATGTCTCGCATTTTCATTCTCGCAACCCAGCTATGAACATCTACATAGAGACGCGCCGCTTCTGTTTGTCACAGGAAATCGGCTAAGTAACTAACGCGCGTGGGCTACTTATTCTACTTTAGCTTTCTTAAAAACCTCTCTTATACCACTTTAACACTCCCAATTCGTTTCACAATAATGCCGCTTTTTACATGCTTGCCTGCTTTTTCACAAAACTTAATATAACATTTCCTTGTTTTCAACTTTAAAAAAAAATTATTTTTTTACTTGAAACCAATGTACAATCCACTGCTTTAAAACTTATTTACTTACATAAGCCGCGTTTCCACCAAAAGTACCCGGAACTTTTAGTCCCAGGAACTACTTTTCAAGGAACTAAAAGGTTCCTTCAGCCCATTGTTGTCTGCGTTTCCACCGCGGTCTAAAGTCCCGCGAAGATTAGGCAAATTAGCCCACTGACGTATGAGAAAGCAACGTTGTCGTCGGTCCGTCTGTCCTATGATTTCTTCTGTAACCCCATACTACCACCGAAGTAGCCTACATTATTTTCTAATAACCGGGACAGCCCGGAGGGGTTTATTCCACTTATATACAATGGGTTACTAACAATGACTACATATGGTTACTTTTGTAGTTATTGATTTTTATCGATTTAATCACCTGGAATTGAAATATTCTTCCGCAGCCGTTTGGGCATATTTTACCGTTGTCAAGCAAAACAAATAGGATATAACAGGCCAATAGTCAGATTGTAACTGTTTTATATATCCTCTCAAACACATTCATTATGTTTTTATGCGAACATTCACTTTCATGTCTTGACATCCGAGGCAACAGAATGCATTCACATTCCACAAATAACTGGCAATAACAGCAGAAAACATGCACACGTTGTAAACAATTTGCTGTTGAATTGATTACTTTCTCGTCGTCAATTCCATATAGGCTCATCGCAAAATGACAAGAATAGAACGAAAACTCGGACTTGCGTGAAAATTTAAATTAGCAGTGGTACAGCCACCGTTTGCTTTCCTTCAAAGTTACTGCTAGCCGAGCAGCGAAGTGTGCCCTCCAGATGTGAACCATGCACCATAAATTAGTCCATAGTCTTCCTGGTCTTTTTGTGGAATTGAAGAGTGGCAGAGTAAAATTACAGCAGTCTGAAAAAAGCAAAAGGGACGATTACTAGAATTAACCTGTTATTTTACCCTGACAAAAAGTGTGGAAGGTGATTTCCAGTTTGCTTTTACTGTATCACCAATGTGAATTACGCAGAACTACCGCATACCTCACATAACTGTATCAAACGTTTTGAGTCAATTACAACGAGTTAACAAAGAAAATCCGGAAGAAAATATTCAGCAACCGAATTAATACGTTTGAATGTTTTGGTACGTAATATGCTGTCCCAGCACGAATGCTTAGCATTTTATAAAACGGATACTAAAGCAAGAAAAGAACAGAAGAGCACACGTTATAATTCCAAGACGTTGGCAGGCTATAACCAAAAGTAGGCTACTGCGCCGCATAACATACAAGTTTGATTTCAGGTTATTATGAAAATACATCAGTTTGTGGCTGCAGATTTTTAAAAATGGCGGTTGAAATAAAACTTAATTTAGACCCTAGTTCCTGCGGTCGAAACGCACTGAGTTCCTCAAAAGGTTCCTAGTTCCGGGGTAAAGTTCCTGCGGTGGAAACGCGGCTATATTCTCTCATATTGCTTAATTTACTGCTAAAGAATAAATAAATACTTCAAGTTGCACAAGCACTTTGCCGCACAATTAGTTTCGTTACACAAAGCATTCTGAACATTTTTATTATTTTTTTTCTTTTTAATTTTTTAATAATTTTTAATTAAAACATTTCTTTTTAATAATTAAAAAAAATTACCCTCACCATCTGGCAAAGATCAAAAAGTTCAAATTTTATCGATCAATCAAATTTTGGTACATCATATTTCTCTCTTATGCCTTTTGACCTCTCTGAGTCTATGTCTTAATACTTTGTGATTTTGCTGGAGTTGTGCTTTTTTGTCGTAAATGCCCAGATTGGCTACCTGCTGCAGGGTGGTCATTCAGTATACTCATTTAAACTGTACCCTAGCCAGGGCTGACCATATGGCATAGTCTGGTAGCAGCTGACTCTCAACCTACAGAATATACAGCCCCTCCCCCCACCCCACCCCTGCAGGACCCCAGTTTCCCCACCTTTCAGTGCTATGAGCTGTATTACCTTCTCTGCTTCTCTTCTTTCCAAATAAAGTACAAAAATGAAAATGTAAAGAACCATTCAAGCCAGCAAGGCCAATTCGTTCATTCGTTCATTCATTTTTTCTGAACACCCTGCAAATTGTAAAATCATCAGAGGCTGAAATAAATTGGAATATCTAGAATATTAATCTGAATTGCAGATAGCTTTCAAGTAAGGAACAACCCATGACAAGGTGGTCAGCTGTCTACTTTAGAGTGGATTATCCTGCTTATTACACAGCTAATTACCTGACAAAAGAAATAGATCAATAATTTCACTCTGAATATTAATTTTAAAAGATTTTATTACTTAAGATAAATTGAAAAGAATATGAAACAAATTTTCCATTGTGTTCTCATAGATAATATAGGCCTAACGAAGGTATTGGAGTGAGATAAGAAGCAAGTAGTAACGCACTTTTCTTGATGTCGATGGCATAACGCTAACTGGAATAGCTGTACTCAGAACCGCTGTATCGATAGGCAAAAGTCAACTATTTTTTATTATTTTGCTCTGCCTTTGTAGCCTGTTTCTGGCTCACTGTCACTCCTCACACTGTCAGCGTCAAAGACATTAATTTCCTGATTGTAGTTAATGTTAGCTAACTGAATATACTTTATAACTAGCTATGTAGTAATATAACTGTAATTAGGATTAGATTTACTAGGCAACACAAACGTGTATGATGGAAGATTACTTGATTTTCTTAAAGTGACAAGGATCAAATTGACCGCTGTGGGACTTTTTTCTGCAGATTGATATGAAACGAGTTCTAAAGTGGTCTGTTACCCATAGCAGCAGTCATTATAAAGAAATATTTGACCACAGACTACTCTGAATCAAGCATTCAAATAAGCCATGTAATAATATACTGATGCTACACTGTTTATCAACTTTGAACAAGAGCAAAGAGAGGCTGGAACTACTGAATGAAAACATGTAAATGATGACGGTTGTGTCCTTAAGGAGAGTGCAAGATGCAGTCTTCTCCTTATTCTTCACCACTCCACACATCCCAAAATAAATGTAATAATTATACAAAAGAGCCAGATAAGGGCGCGGTCACACATGTGCGAATGCAAGCGAATGACCATCGCCTGCAGAGGCAAAATTTGTATCTTGTCGTGCTGAATGTGGGCAGTGCAGGATGTGATGCACATGGAAATGAGTTTGCTGGTTTGTAGTCCATTTGAGTGGTTGTGGTTGTTGGTCACACATGAGCAGTTGTGATATCACATGAGCGGTTGTTGGTTTTGCGACGGGGAAATGTATACTGAAGATCGTACAATACCGGCTGGTTAGACACAGCAACAATCAAAGTCTCCTCCATCCTGGCTCACTAAGAAAACTACAGCCAATTGCAGGCAAGTGGGGTCAGCCACACACACTTCTTTGCTATTGGTTGAGGCTGTGAATTCGCCGGCCGAAGTTCACCTCCAAGTTGAACTCCACGCGAATCGAAGATGCAAATTTTCTTCGCCACCGGAAGCAAATGTTTTATTCACCCCGTCGCTCGCATAGAATGGAAGTGAACGGGAGGCGAATATTGGCCAATGTTAATTTTGCGTATGTGTGACCGCGCCCTTAAACAAATATTATACAGCTGAGATTGTGCATCAGTTTTCTATTCTGTATGAGACACAGGAGGGTTTGGCATTGGTATTTTGGAGACAATGTACGTACCATGGTGTGTCAGTTTTGTTGGTAGCAAAACCAGACACACCCTGTCAGATCTCTAGCTCTCATGTAGACGCACGTTGTCCTGGGAAATTGGGTTTGCGTTTAAGGCATACGCTACCAGTGAAAAACGTGTTTGTCATATTTCCATAAGCAGGACTAAATAAAACAAGGAAAGATATGAATAAATATATAGGGTCCCAAGCTGACAGCTTTAGTGTATTTGGTGTCATTATTAAGGCAAAAGAATGGCATTAATGCTATTAATCGATATCAGAATGCACATATGAATTTTGAATGCAACTTGAACTACACTAGCGAAGGGTCTTTGCCTGTGATCAGTCTGCTGCAAGAACAGCCTCGTGGAATTAATGCTTAACAATTCTTCATTGTATAAACAATTCTTTTTTAACCATCTTGTAATCTGGTGTTTCCAATCCCCCCCGAATTTGGAATATCCAATTTGCAACTATGTAGAGGCATGCTCATATACGGGCCCTGCTGCCCATATATGAGTCAGATTTGATCCTAGTCCATGGTGCTCACTCATGCACCTCAAGCTGTACTTTTTACCAAATGAGCTACCCAGCCTCAAGCTACACTTTTTACCAAGTGAGCCTGGAAAATATTTTGCCTGAAGGTGGAGATTGCTACTGGCTGGGTTTAACTATTATTTGTTTACACATATGTTGTTTGAAGCAGAAGTAAACTTTCATGTTTTTAAAAGTATTCCACAGCTGAGCTGGATGACTTCCTTACATATTCTTGTTTAGTCTCTTTATAAAATGCCTAAAACCATGAATCTTTTGATAAAAAATATCATAGTGCTTAGCCCAGCTTCCAACTTATTTCAGGTCCAGGTCATAGTCCCTTCGCCAACAGTTCCAAAAACTGTTTTACCCCTAAAACCCCACTTAAAATCCAGGGCTTTTTGTAAGAATTCCCCCTGTCTTAAATAAACCCCATTATCTCCAAAATTATATACAATACAGACGTGGTTCAAAGCTTTAAATAAAGAACACATTTGTACCAAAATATTCTTTGTTTTACCTTGCTGTGTTGCTCAGATCTGCGATCAGCTGCAAGACTGCTTGTCAGCAGTAAACCCCTTGATCACAACAGAGTGAGAGCTCACAAGGGGGAAAATGTCATCTAAAATTGAATCATGAACTGTTTATAATAATATAGTGCCCTTTATCACTACTGGAGTGTCTTTTATGCCAAGCATTTGCTGATAAACAAACAAAGCTTCATTTCAAATGCTCACAAAAATGCTTTCAGTTCAGTGGAAATAACACATAATGAATAATGACTTTTGCTAGCCTGTATACAAAGAGCAGAAGGGATCAGAGAGGGATTTTAGTGATATCAATACCACCACTGTAGTATTAGCAGTTGTCTGACTTGTTGCGGACAATTATTGAATTATAAAATACCATAATCATTGACTTGGGGTGTTAGTTTCAGCCCTCCTTTGGGGAAGGGGACTGCTTTGTTATTTATTTTGTTATCTATAGTTGTTTTATGATCGAGACGGGGTTTCTCGCATCTTATGGCGCTTTTCCACTACCTTGCCGTGCCATGCCGGAATCCATGTTTCCCGCTTTGTTTTGCTTTCTCCACTGCCAACTGACCCGTGCCGGGCCGCAAGTACCCGTGCCGACTTTAGCTATTGCTCTGGGGTAGGTACCCAATGTACTATCAGTGCTGAAATTCAATACTGCAAGCCATTGATTGGTCAGTGGAAATCCTCGCAAATACATCATCCCATGTTCATGTTTGTTCACCGGCAGCAACCGCCATTTTTAAATACCACAACAGCAAGAGAGAATAACATTAAGTAGCAAATTCGAATTACTTCCACTCTTACAGCTCGTTTCCAGCCCAAACCACTGCAAAGTGAGCAAACGTTTTACATTTTTTGTCAGTGACATTTCATTCCTGGCGTCTACGACGGCGATTGCAACCACAACATTTATTTTTCCTTTTTGTATAGCCATTTTCGTGGATAAAATCGCATTCATTATTATTTTCTGTTAAAAACATTTAATTCATATCCAGGGAGATAGCCAACTACTTGCAAGTTAGATGACATGTGTAGCCATTTACTAATACGATCGCATTTCAGACTGGAAAATAACCCATTAAACCAGAGAAATTGCTGAGTTGTCTTAAGCCTAGTTCAGACCAAAGATTTGCGATGCAACAAAACAGTTTAGAATGTTGCTCAGAGGAGTTGCAGCAGTGTGAACCACTCGTCTCAGAATGTCTGCTGCCGGCGCTTGCCATTGCAGCCAATTCAAGTTGTCTAATCGCAGTTGGCCAGTTTTAGTATGTTGCAAAGCGTCGCCAGTTGCAAGTCGCCCCACCAAACCTCTCACTCAAACATAAACGTCCAGTTAATGCTCTTCTCACTGAAGAACTCTGTGAGCTCAGATTTTTAAACGTATTTCCATTGTTCTCTCTGATCTTGGTCAGCTTTCTTAAATATCTTTGCATTGCCTGAATAAATACTTTTGCAAAGTTCTCTTGCAATTAATCTCTTTAAAGCTAGGAGAGTTCTCAGTGGTCAGATCTCAGTCTAGTTCTAACTGCCCTAGTGAATGCAAATGTGAAAAGTTAGCCTTCTTGAGTAGGCCGTTTGACTTGACATACAGCATCCCTGCACTACTGCACTAACCTCAAAGTGTAGGGACTCAGATTCTGTCTTTTGGTAAGGCTGCAGTAGCTGAGCTGATTTCACTTTCAGTCTCTTACAAGTGTGATAATGAGCTATAATCTTTTTGACCGGCTGCCTGCCTCGTAAAACCCAACATCTCTGCCTGACCACCGCTACAATATCCCTTACACCAAAATGTGTGACCGTCTCATGACAGTACCAAACTAGTTGCTCTGAAAATCAGACTGCTGAAGCCTTCCTCCTATACTCATAAGGCTATTCTCATCTAAGAATGGTAAAAGGTCTTTTTGAGTCTTGGTTAACACCCAGTCCTGATTTCAGCAGATTAATTTCTTGACTGAAACTATGTTCTTATGTCACTTTTTCCCAGTACATTTCAGCTGTCACGAGCTCCTTTGTAGTGAGCTCTCTTCTGAAACTTTTCTTCTGAGTGGATGTTATTTATAAACCTCTTCACCTATGCAGCTCCTCTGTAGTGAGCTCCCTATCGCCTTGATGCTTGCCCTCGCTTGTGAGTGGCCCTTACGTAAGTGACACTTATAATTAAGTGTAACACAAAACAGAGGGGGTCTAATTAGGAGGTGAATTGGGAACACGTGATAGTGGATGTACTTCCTAATAGTTAAGAGGAATGGGCTTGGTGAGACTCAAAACATGACTCTGCTCACTCAATTCAATTCAATTTTATTTGTTTAGCGCTTTTTAAAGAGAACTGTCACAAAGACACTTTACAGAGTAGCACGACAGAGCAAAAAGAGCAAACACCACACCCAAACCCCCAAAAGCAAGTATGTAAGGTAAAAAATTACCAGTGGGGAGAAAACCCTCAAACAGCAGCAAGAAAAAACTCCCCAATGGGAAGAAATCTCGAGAAGAACCCGGCTATAGAGGGGGAGCCCATCCTCCACTGGCCAGCCTTGTGTAGAGTAGCAGACAGCAAATAAAATGGGTTAAGGAGGTTACAGCTGAGGTGAAAGCTAACAGGAATAATATAAGACCAAATGGTTTAGTTCAGAATAGTGCAGTTTAGAGGAGCCGGATGATGGATCTGGAGCTCCAGACTACGTCAAGGCATGGGCAGGGGATGAACAAGGCTGAAGCAGTCCATGACCATGGGGTAAAGGATAGGGCTGGAGCGATCCCATGGATTCAGGCCGAGGAAACAGGCTCATTCTCATGATGCGCTGTTCATTTTCACATTGTTTAGATGTAGCCGCAGGAACTATTTTTCTGTCATAGCTGTCGGTATGTATATCATTGGAGAAGAAAAAAGAAAGAATTGTGGGTAGGCCATGTTCCAATGTTCAAAATAAAATACTGTATAAACACATTACAAATACAATCCCACTTTCTGCAATATTCAATATGATGTCTTTCAACATCTTATGTCAGTAGTAAATATATTGTAAATAGTTGACATACCAAACATTTTATTAACTTCATTTCAACTGTCAACTATATTAAGCCGCAATAGTCTTACAGCTCATCTGGCATTTTTACATTTTCATCTCTGCTTTTTGGAAAATTCGGCTGTCTTTTGATTTTTGATCTTGTTTTTCTTGGGACTAGCTGTGGTTTTGGTATTTTCTGTCATTTCTTTTGTGATTGTAACTTGTCCATGTCTATAACATTTGCTATTTGTGAAAGTAGTTTGAACTTTCATCTTTAAATTAATGTTTTAAGGGTGAGAGTCTGTGGCTGTTGCAGTTATTTCTGTGGGGAACCCTGAAAAGTGCCAAACTCTCGGTGCTGTATAGGTATGTGGCATGCCCTGCCATGGCGTAACTTGGCTGGATGGCACACCTGCCATCCCAATATTGTACTTCATCCTTACTTCCTTGACACCTGTGAAGCCATTTGTCCCAAACATGATGGTGCCCTGAAATGGAGGGCTATGTGAAAAAACTGCTGTAATTTCTATATGGTGAAACTAGTGTTTAAACGTACACTTAAATAAAAGCTGAGAATCTTGCTCTGTGTGTGATATGTTTAATTATTCCTACTCCACCATTAGTAATTTTTCCTTTGATAAGTATAGATTAAATGCTCACTTGATGGTGAAGATGATAAATTAAATTCAAGATAGTGAGAAGTTTGTAGAATCTTACTTGGTTTCAGATGCAGTTCAACTTTCCCCAACTTTCCCCAGTGCCTTTGCAGCAAGGCAGGTGGATAAAAATTTGGGAATGTAGTTGCAAAAAATAGCCCTCGGTGCACCACCCATTCACTTTTCCAACTTCTCTTCCCTCAGCAATGTACCTGCTGAGAACATTGTTGAAAGAGCTCTGCAAATTGGTGCCCATTTTGGGAAATGTGAAAATAGCGACTCCAAAAACCATAGTCCAACACTATTCCTGGGGCAAGAGTGACAGACAGATAGAGGCTAATTTAAAAGTGGCTAAAACTGGCTAAGCATATTCTTAGCCAGCGTAAATTCTGGTAGTAGTATTCATGTAGGTCCTAATGATGTCCAAATGAAGCAAGAGACTAAAAATAAGTCAGTGCATGAAGTAGCAAAGCAGATTTCTGGTTCTAGCTCCATCCCCTCTCGGCAAGGTGAAAAGATTTGCAGCAGATTAATGACAGTAAAACATTGGCTGTCGAAGTGGTGCCCCTCTAATAATGTGACTACATAGCAGACCTGGGTCAAATACGTACTTGTTTTGGGATGAAATACTTTTTGTGCTCTATTGATCTTTCCTGGTGTAATTGAGCCCGCCAATATGACCAGAAGGTGGGGTTTGCACTTTTTGAGAGTATTTCTTTGGTTTCAATACACCAGACAAGATTTGTAAAGCGTAGAAAAGTATTTGAATCCAAAACAAATACGCATTTGACCCAGGTCTGCTACATAGATAATTGGAATACTTTTTGAGGGAGACCTGATCCTTTGAAAATATTGCTGTTAATTTGGCCTATAGTTTTACAGTGGTTTAGGGTTTTGTTTGATTTGCCTCTACAGCAGAGGTTCTACCAACCAGAGGGAAATACTTGCAGGGCTTTGACAGTAGGGGGCAGCAGAGTGTAATTTTTTCCTCATAAGGACAACTTCCATCATTCTGCATTGAGAAATTGTAGTTGACGTCACCCCACATTCCATTTTGGGGTGACTCACGCTCTTTAGAGGAATGCTGAGCTTTGTGATTTTGGAGATAACATTTGTATTTGTGAAAAATGAAGTCCCAGCTAATATTGGGCTGGTATCGGCAGACAAACTTGTGCATAGTGGTCAGCATAGTTGCTAATAAAATATTTTTATTTAATTGGCAGCTATGCTGACTATCTGCACAATTCTGAACTATACCATTTGGTCTTTGATTATTCCTGTTAGCTTTCACTTCAGCTGTAACCTGCTTAATCCATTTTATTTGCAGTCTGCTACTTTACACCAGGCTGGCCAGTGGAGGATGGGCTCTCCCTTTATAGCCAGGCTCCTCTCGAGATTTCTTCCTATTGGGGAGTTTTTTCTCACCACCGTTCTCCCCACTGGGAGTTTTTTTTACCTTATGTACTTGCTATTTGGGGTTTCAGACCTGGTGTTTCCTCCTTTCGCTCTGTCTCTTGCCTTGCTACTCTGTAACATGTCTGTGACAGTTCTCTGTAAAAAGCGCTATGAAAATAAAATTGAATTGAATTGAATTTTATGGATCCAGTAACTTGATCTTTTGTCATATTGTAATCAGTGGCGGATACAGAAAGTGGCTGTTGGGTAGGCCTGGAAAAATCTGGGTAGGCCTGAGTGAGGCTCATCACCGCACGTTTTCTTCAACAGGCTTAGATATTTACAATGTGGTGACCGCAACAATAATACAGCCACGACTGTCATTGTTGCGGTGTCTTACCTAAAGAACACCACTCACACATTCAGTCGAACTGACCACTGTGCAATAGTTATGTGGAGGGACAGAGTTACAAGACAGCATAATAAAGCGCTTAATGAAGTTTGGTTTATTATACATCTGCTTATACAATTTTTGAGTTGGTAAAAAGTGTTACCAAAATACATCACCTACTAAGAGAGATCACAATAGGCCTATCTATCAGCCGGCCGGAACATAACAGGGCTCGTGATAATAACAAATGTTGCATAACATTCGTTAGAGCACTGACAGGAATACAACCACAAATTAAATAACCAATACAGTATGTCACAATTCAGAACTCCCTCGCTCACAGAGGCTGCAATCATAACCATGCCACGGCAGGCCAGACTAAAAAAGGAAACCGTATTGGCCTACCTTATCGGTTCTACGTGAGGCGGAGTCGTCTGGGTTTTGAATTGAAGAGGCTGATAATGTCATCGTAATCCAAAGTGTCTGTTAGTTCTCTTTCAAAAGACAAAAGCATCAAGTTGTTTAAGCGTCCAGTCAACATTGATGATCTCAGGCGTGTATGGATCCGGTTTGTTGTGGAGAAAAGTCTCTCAGCACTGCAGGACGTTATAGGGAGTGTTATGATGGCCCTTAATATTGGGGAAAATGTCTGCAGGGCAGTTATCGAGTACTTCAATTAGTGAAGGGAAGTTCTCTCTATCAATTTTTTATCTGGTGTGTTGGGTGAAAACAGTGAATTCAGCATCACTGATTGCAGTCTCATACAAATTGCATGGCGCTTTCAACAGTTCTTTCATGCCAAAAGTGGCGGATCCCAGTAAGAAGGAAGCCGAAACTCGCATGATTCCATAAGTGTCCTCTTTAAATCGGCAGTTCAATTTGGCTATCTGTCTGTCTAGAACACAGTTCCACAGTGCCCTTAAATCATCATTACTCTTGATAGCGGACGTTTTCCCCAATGTTGTGGTGACGACAGACTCATGGAACTTTGTAGGCAGCTTGTGCTCACGAGAAGCAATGACGTCCCAGCATGCTCTCTCATACGTTTCCATTAACTCCTCCATCAATCTGAGCACTTTATCAAAGTCACCATCTGAATCATCCCAGAAAGTCGCGTAAGTAGTTTTCAGTGTTTCAATCAAAGAGATACAGTCTGTTACTCACAGTGTTGAACTCTGCAGCCCCTGCGTGGCAAAATCACTGTTCTCAAACAGTTTGCAAAATGTAACAAGCATGAAAAGGAATTTTTTTGTTTGTATCTGTTGTAACAGCTGCTCTGTGTCTATTTTAGTTTGTCCACTTGATTTGGCGTATTCAGCTTGTGTCTCCTTTAATGCATCTAGCAACTCTAATATTTTATGTACCGACCCTGATTTTGAGCTCCATCTAGTCTGGCACGATTGTTCCAGCTCCATACACTGACGGTTTGAATGCATCTTCTTTTGTAGCGCCATTAACTGAGCGTGCCTCTGGGCACCAGTCAAGAATTTGTGTATATGATTCACAATCTCAAAAAAAGTGCTAACATGCCCAGACACTTTTGCGGCAGTGCAAAGAACTAAATTAAGCCGGTGAGAATTGCAGTATACATAAACAGCTTTCGAAAATGTTTCTTTCAGGAGAACCTGAACCCCTCCCTTGTACCCTGACATGACCGAGGCACCATCGAAACAGAACCTGATGCAGAGAGAAGGATCCAACCCGAGTGGTTCAAGGACCTTGAGGGTCCTCTGTGATATTCCTTGAGCAGACAATTCCATGGTTTCAACAAAGCCTACCACTCATTCTTTGATTACCCCCCCATGAATGAATTGGATACAGACAGCAACTAGCTCACATTTTCGATAGATCTTTATACTCCACAATTATGGCAAAATATGCAGATTGTTTGTGCAGTTCAGCCTTTATCTTTCGAAGTTCCAGTGAGCAGCTCGTCCTGAATGTGGTGGCTCATGACCGTGGAATTTCTTGGGAGTTCCTTCAGTCTGTTTTCAATTTCTGGATCATACTTTGACATGAACTTGAATAGCTCCAAGAAATTCCGTTTATTGAGCGCTTCCTCCATTTCTCTGTGCCCTCTAAGTGGAATGTCCAGCTTGGCACACAACATAGCAATGTCCAACTTTAACGTGTTGCCGGTTTCGCTCTACAAATGAAGTGGCATCACCGTGAAGTCGATTTAACACTGTCCCACGGCTTTGCGGTCCATGGCTTTGTCTGTACGCCTCCAACTTAGTAAGTGCAATAGCATGTGGCTTGCTAGACTCGTTTGTCGCAGGCCTGCCGGAGACGTTTCCAATATTTGTAGCCATCTCTTATAAAAGTGAACTCGGTGTGCATCTCGGGGAAATGTCTACACGCTTTACAAAAAATTGAGCCTCTTGCTTGCTTTCAATCCACTTGAACTTGTGATTTGCCATTGAAGGAGTGCAATTTCCCATTTATTAGAGTAGTCGGGAATGTTACCAGCTTTGGCTGAGTGGCTGGTTCCTCTATGGCTGACAGATCCGAAGGTGTACCGGTGGCCGGTAGCAGTGAAGGTCCCTTCAGGAGTGGAGCCTGCATGCTCACGTTAGCATGCAGGCTAGCATGACACTCACGGGATGTCGTTGAGGCTGTAGCCGTTTTTCCTTCATTCCCAGGGCCAGCAAACGTCTCACGACGATCCTGCGATTCCTCTTTGGACAAGGCCTGGTCCAAACTTTTTTCATCCTCCAGACGTGGTTTTTTAAGAAAACGGGTCAATGATAGCTGTTTAGCCATAGTTGCACTTAATAATTGCCAAGCAGCTGCTACGCGAAACTCAGACAGAACTATTGGCGCGAGTTAAGGTTAACATAACGTAATGTATCCGAACGTCACAAACGTGAGAGAGAGGAAGTTCTGAATATTATTGTTATTAATACATAATTCTAATGATTCCCAAGACAAAACAATTCACATTCAAGGTAATTAGTGAAAATTAAACTTTAAAAAAATTGTATTATAATGAAAATATTTATTTTCATGAATCTGAATGGGTGGGCCACCTGTCAATTGACAGGTGGCCCACCCATTGATCCGCCTCTGATTGTAACAGTCTGCAATGTAAAACCCGTGGAAGACCCTAATATGGAGGTCAAACTCATTTTGGTGAATTTTCAGAAAACATATTTTGACAGATTTTTTATGTATGTCATAAAATTATGTCAGCAAATAACAACATATAAATCGCTTACTTGCCTGAAAATAGCGGCTGTTTGGTTTAATATGATTTTAAAAGTGTCAGGGGCGACATAGCTCAGGAGGTAAGACCGATTGTCTGGCAGTCAGAGGGTTGTCGGTTCAAACCCTGCCCTGGGCGTGTCGAAGTGTCCTTGAGCATGGCACCTAACCCCAAAAAAACTGCTCTGGCGAATGAGAGGCATCAATTGTAAAGCACTTTGGATAAAAGCGCTATATAAATGCAGTCCATTTACCATTAAAAATTAGTCTCTCCCCTCTGTGTAATCACTCATTGGAGGGATTTGCATGATCGCACTCTGGGAGCAGGTTGGGAACTCAGAATCGAAAAGGTGCATGTTTCCTTTTCGCCAAAATTTGTTTATTAAACACTCATTTATAAAACTAAAACTTTATACAAAAATCTTGTTGTTCAAACTAGGTTTTTTTTAAACATACGAAAGCATGAATAAATAATAACCAATTAACATCTAAAACATTTTTTTTCTTGGAATAAAAGGTGTAATAATACCTTCAGTGCGGTCACATTTTTTATAATGACCCCATCAATTTCAGTGCAGCATTAAGTGCAGGCACAAGTGCTCGTAAACAGTCAAATTAGCATAATATTTTCTGACTTATAAAATGAAATAGTAACATTGTTGAACTGTATAGCTTTATTTGTTTCCTTGTTAAATGGCGAGTTAAATTGAGCCCAGGTGCAAATTTTGTTTTCTTTTTGTGTGTGGAACTTTGTTTTCACACCACTGTGATTTCACTGCGGTCAGAATGTTCAGTTTAAAATGGCAATCTAGTTTGATGTCCTTTTTAAAACCAAAAGGTTCAGGGAAGTGCCAAGACAGTCAAGAACACTATACACTGCCCAGGCTATTTCAACAGAGTCCATTGCAAGATTTAGTCAGTAGTCGCAGCGGTGGCGTGCTAATGCTTGTTCGTCTGCAGCTGCTGAGATATTTGGGTTTAAATGATGGTGGCGTCTTGTTTGTGAACAATTCGGTTTTTTTTTTTTTTTTTAACAAATTTCTTTGGTGAATGAATCATATTGACTCACCTCCATGTAAAGATTTATTCATTTGGATCAGCTCTCAATAAGTTGCGAACTTACCTTTCGATGAAGCTGCAACTACTCCTATTGAACTATTTTCACCATTGGGCTGTGTACTAGCCATTATCCAACGGCAGCCTTGATTCGCTTGAGCGGGGCATGCTCTCCGACCCCTTCCTGTCTGTGTGATCAAAAGTTAACAGTCCCTAAACTGAAAGCAGCGGCAATGTTGAAGAAAAAATCTGGAGAGACCAGATCCGCAATAGGCAAGCTACTTTTTATGCGACTATACACAGCCGGTACCTCATCAGTCATCACCTCCAATAGCCTTTAATTCAAGTTTTATACTGTATCTACCTGTTAGTACTGCCTACTATTATGAAATATAATGAAGTATGAGCAGAAATAATTCCTAAAAACATAGATGAATTAATCTACTCACAAACAAAGCTTCTCCAAGGATCACACAGGCAGAAGGAACAAGATTAAAGAAGGTCTTGAATCATGCTGTTCTCTAGCTTGTTTTACAGGGAAAATGGGAAAATGGCTGCTCTTATCATGTGACTAGCAATCAATGTGACTTTAAACAACCAATGAGAATGCAAACATCTGAAATAACGGGAATAAGTGACATTCACTTAATGGCCTATAGAAGGTGCTAGAACACTTAAACAGAATGAATGCATGTAACATTACAGTGTCAATGAAATGGTTTATTGTTGATAGTAAAATTGGGATTTCTCCATATTGGTTGACTCAAATACAAAGTTGAATTAAATAAGAGTGATTTTGGGATGTTTTAATATTTTCAGTGATGTTTCAATAGATTGTTGTACTGTAGTTGTAGTGTGCATAGTGAGAACCATTCGATTTTATTATGTGCTGTAGCTAGTTTTGTTTGAATTAATTTTATTTCATTAATTAATGATGTCTCTGGCCTCCTGTAGTTTTTTTTAAAATCAATCAATCAATTTTTATTTGTATAGCGCTTTTAACAAAGGAGCTTTGTCACAAAGCAGCTTTACAGAGAACCGGCCCCCAAAGAGTAAGCCTAGGGCAACAGTGGCAAGGAAAAACTCCCTGACTGATAGCAGGAAGAAACCTTGAGCAGAACCGGACTCAGAGGGGGAACCCATCTGCCGTGGGCAGGCACCGGTTTGTTATGGAAAATCTATAGTGGCAGGAGGCGGGGGTGCCCAGCTGGTCTAGGGCTGGAGCTCCAGGCCAGGGGGGGGTGCTCAGAAAACTTGGGCTAGAACTCCAGGCAGGTGCCCAGAGCCGAGGAAAACGAAAAAAAAAAAACATTGTTAGGGGGTTCAAAAGGTAGATTAACAAGCAGAGCAGAAGAGACAGAGGTGCCTGCGTGTGATAAGGAAAACCCCGGCAGAATAAGGCTATGGCAGCATAGCTAAGGGAAACAGGCAGGAGCCAATGCAGCCATGAGGGCAGGCTTGAGACAGTCATCACCAAACTATGACCGGTTCAGCTTAACACAGCACTACCAATGATGATCCAGTGACAGCACTAACTGCTCAGTCCACCAGAGACTCTATAGTTATGTCCGCCACCCACTCCTGCCCCTCAAATAAAAAGGAGTGACTTAGAAGATATGTTTTGAGCCTAGCTTTAAATAAGGTGATAGTGTCTGCGCCCAAAACATAGGCAGGCAACTTGTTCCACAGGAGGGGAGCACGATAAGAGAAGGCTCTACCACCTATGGTACTTTTAGCTATTCTAGGAATAACAAGGAGACCTCTGAAACAGTAGACTAGTCAGATAGTTTTGAGCACAGTCTAACATCATTCATGTTAGTTTCACTTGTAGGGAAGAGTCTGTATAAATCTTGTTCGAAATTGAATGGTCTGTTGTCAATGAGAAATGCATCCATTGCAGTGCTATAAAACAATGAACACTACTTCATTCACAGGTTAGTACATTGTCTTACAACAGTAGGCTACATAGAAATTTTTATGTAGGCTACAGTAATTTACGGTAATGGTAATAAAAATCCAGCATAAATTGTCCAATGTGATCAAGCTGTGAACAACTGAAATGGGAGATTACTGACATGAAAGCTGTTTGAAGTAAAATTTCACAGTGCTAGGCTAAATATTTTCAGAGAAAATCAGCAAAATCCAATAGCTGTTACATTGTTACCGACTCTCTCCAATATCTGCTCTGCGTCAAGTTGCTATACAGTAAAATTGTTTTAATTTAGAATTTATTCAAGATAAATTGCCCGAATTATTGAAATAAACGATTATTGTTTAGCATTTTGATGTGTGGAAAATTATTTTTTGAGGCATCTTTGAGAGAGACCGGCAAAGATGTGTGCAGAAAAGAGACACCAGCAATAAGCAAGCAAGACGAACGTGACACCTGACATCACGCTATTTTGAATAAAATTTTCAAAAAAGTTGTTAGTCTTCTTTCAGTGGTTTTTACTGGCAGTTGAATTAGCAGAGGTTGGTGGTGCAGGGAGTGCGGGGCCCCTAAATCCAGAGTTTGGACTTCCACATAGATTTTAATAGTGATAACATTAGTCGCCTATGTACTTAACAGATTTGCCCTAGTCTAGCGTATGGCCATTGAGATCAACCTATGGTCTTCTAACAGTCTTGGAAGATTCCTATTCCGCATGGTCATTGGGGAATCAGCGGTAGCCTCTCGCTGGAACCTTGGATTTGGTCGTACAACAGCCAGCACGATATGCCTATGTGATTTCAAAAATGAATTATTCTTTTGATGGCTGCTCAAGTCTTACGTTCCAAAAGCCAATCCAAGTTCCAATAACCAGGGACAACAACGGACAATAACACAACAAATGCCAAAAACAAAACAAGGAGTCAAAATCTACAAACTATAACAAAAATATAAGATTTTCTACAAACAATAAGACAAAAAAAACAGAATACATTACCTTATGTAGGTTAACAGGTTAACTGGCTATAAAACAGACCCGAACTAGGCTAGTCCTCTTCCAAAAGAAAGCACAGTTGTAAACCACACCACCAGGGCAAAATAAAAGGAGTGAGTCTACCGGCAAACTTCTTCCTGCTCTGGCCAAACCATCTAAAAATGTGTTAGAACAAGAAAACTGCCTGACCACTGGCAACCTACAACAGAAAAGTACCAAAACAAGCATAAACTGAAAACAAAATGTGGTAGCTGCAAATTGTAACACACAAATGCAAAGTGAGTCTTAAAAAGGAATCTGAGTCAAAAAGGCATATCTCTTCCCAAAGGAATCTCTCAAAAGCCCCTTCAACTGAGGTGTCTTCGGGCTTTATCCCCTTGGCTGTTAAGTGGACACAGGTGCGCATCGTCAAGCAATCAAGTCCCAATCAGCTCCACCTACAGGATTGAGACATGCACGCAGACTCAGAGCAAGGGAATGTAAGACAAGCTCCAGAAACGTGTTTTAAAAGAACAATATAGAAACTTGACTAACAAACTGCTGACTGAAAACATTAAGTTCATGCTTGTTTTCCGTGGCCTAGAATAACAGTGCAAATTGATGTAGCCTATTTGACCCTAACATTGTAGGCGGTAGGCTACTTCACGTGAAATAACTAAAAACATGTTGAAAACTTCTCATTTTTAATTGGCAGTAGAACTATTAATACTGCAAATTGAATTCTCAGACCCATGTACTTCTGTATTTATTTCATTAGTGACAATTAGAGCAGATTGTGTTTCACTGTTCATGTGTCCTTTAGAAAAGCAGTGAAAAATGACAATGAATTAACCAGAGACAAACTTGATTTTTTTGTTAATTTTTTGAAATGTGGAGAATATCTGTACCAACTCTTCTATGAGGGAATAATTATTTGTTCACTGAGCAAGGCAGGCTTATGAATGAATACTGTTAATGAATAGCTACTGACTAACATTAATGCAATGCAAATAAGCATTGTAATACAGAGAAAAAATCATTGGAAACGGCCTCAGTGGCTCAGAATGGTCAGAATTTCTCAGAACGGATCAAATGACTCCACTGACATAGCTACTTCAGTGACGTGTGTTTCTTATAGTAGGCCAGTTGAGCGGATAGCATTTTATCATCAAAATCAGTATGAATTGTTTGTGAAACAGGTAACTATAACAACTTTGCTGGCGTATTTGCTAGCTGATCGGCTAAGAACATATAGTATTCATAAGAAATTTTTTTGTTGTTGTTTTTTTGTTTTTGTTTAAGTTTATTTGACATGGACATCACAATTACATTGGACAAACCAGATGCATTGCTTAAGTGTTTTAGCATACATGCTAATTGTCAACACTTATCCACAGGAGGCTTTGGAAAAAAAAAAAACAATGGAGTAAAATGTACAATTAAAATACAGGGGGGAGAAAGCATTAATAGTCAGAATTAAATACATACATGAGCTATAGAGCAAAGACAACATGATCAAAACAATAAACCAATCATAATCTATTCATGCGAGCACTGTTGTTTTGATTTTAGCCAGAATTTGAGTCCTCTATTAAAAATATTGCCATCAGTCTCTAGTTTTAGATCAGTGGGTAGAGAGTTCCAGAGTTTTGCCCCATTTACCGTGAAGACAGACTGACCAAATGAGGTCTTGTACATTGGGACAAGACAATCACAATTGGTGGAAGCTTGTGTAGTTGCTCTTATAGAGCTCTCACGTCTAATAACTAATTCAGAAAACGGGTGAAACATGATTATATAAACATTTTAAAAAACAATTTAAGATTGCTGAAAGTCATGAAATTTTCAATGGTAAAGAGGTTGTGTTTTCTTAAAATATCACAATGGTGCCATCTCATTGGTTTCTGGTCCATGATTTTTATTGCCTGCTTGTATACTGAAATGATAGGTTTTAATATGGTTGAAGAGGCTTGTGACCATGATGTGATGCAGTATGACAAGTGCGAGAGAATCACTGCATGCATGTATAGTTGTGCAGTTTGACATGACAAGTCCCTTCTAATAAAACAAAAACAATTTAAATTTGGTCTGACCTTCTTACAAATGTGCATTACCTGTCTATCAAATTTTACATTCTTATCCAAGATAATGCCTAAGTACTTGACTTCATTCACTACATCAATTATTTCATTCTTAATCCGTACATCAAACAATTCATTAACAGGCACATGGAAACTGTTTTTTTGGCATTAAGAGTTAAATGAGATGGCTCAAGCCATTTAGAAACGTTCTGTAATGCCCGTGTCAGGCGCTCAGCTGCCATGCTGGATGTTTTATTGGACACATAGATGACAGTGTCATCAGCGTACATCTGGCAGCTGACGCCCTGACAACAATTTGGTAAGTCATTACTATACATTATAAACAACAGTGGTCCGAGTACAGACCCTTGCGGTACTCCCGTGCTATTAGTATGCAGGTGGGACTTCTCCCCATTTACCCTGACACACTGATACCCCCATGTATGACATAACCACTGCAAAGCTTCTGAGGACATTTTGAAATTATTTAACTTAAACAGTAAGATACTGTGATTAACAGTGTCAAAGGCCTTTTTTAAGTCCAAGAACACTGCCCTGACAACATGTCCTTTATCCAGTAGACCTTTGACCCTTTCAAGCAAATAACAAGTAGCTGTTTCTGTGGAATATTTAGGTCTAAATCCAAACAAATTTAAAATTACTGGCCAATTCTTGTACAGACTCAATAAAAAAAACTGTTAAAGACATATGCAATTGACTCATTACTGTGAATAAGATTATTATCAACTTTAAGAGAGTTTATTTTGGGGTGCTTTTGCCTACTTAAGTTGGTTAGTCTGTTAATATGTTGCCACAGTTTAGAGCTACTGTCATTGGCCTCTTCAATGAGTTTGGAGAATTAGTCTTGGCTTTCCGCAACTCAGACACCGCTCTGTTCCTCAAGCCAGTATAAATAAAGTGGTCATTTTTGGTTTTTGTTATAAAAGACCTTTTAAGGGCAAGATCTCGCTTTTTAATTAGCTGAAGAATATAGTTATTAAACCATGGAAGAGAGTATTTCCTGGGTCTGCTTTTCCAGGTTTTTGTGTATTTACCTATTCGATTGCACAAGGTTGAGGCAAAATTATTTACACTATAATTTAGATCTGGCTCTTTAGTTACTTTTTCCCAGTTGACTTTCATCAAATCATGTTCAAAGTTAGCTATTTTTGACTTAGGTATTCCTGTTCTTAAAATTTGATTTTCTGTTTTTTTTATGGTGAACTAGACGTTTTTTAGTTAGCTTTCTTACAATCAGCGTCATATTATGATCTGAAAGTCCAGTAATAAGATTATATGTTTTTGTTATTTTATCTGGCCTATTTGTAAAGATCAGATCAATAAGGGTTTCACTCTTTCTAGTGATTCGGGTAGGTCTACCAATCAGCTCTTTGTATTTAAATTTCTCCATAATTGATTTTAATTTAAATTTACCACTTTTTTCCATCCAGTTAATTTTAAAGTCCCCAAACATCATACATTCATAACAGTTATCACCAACAGAAATAAGACTCTTCAGATCATTGTAAAAAATGTACAGTATGAGATGGAGGACTATAGAGCATGACTATGTTAAAATTCATGTTTGGGGAGAGAATTACACTCAATCCAAAACACTCCAAGTCCACATTCAATTCAAGCTCTGAACATTTAAAATGCTCCCTAATGTAGATTAAAACTCCCCTTCCTCTACCCATGGTCCTGTCTTTCCTATAGCATGTGTATCCTGGTATGTTAATTAAGTTAGTAGGAACATTGCAATTCAACGAACTCTCAGATATACACAAGAAATCCAAATTAGAATCAATAAGTCAATTCTGTATCTGATCCACTTTTGGTAATATGCTTCTGATATTTGTATGTCCCCCCAATATTCCTTTAGGTTTAGTTTCAGAGTTCCGGATGACTTTGGCATGGTTCACAGTTTGAAAGAATTTTAACTGTCTCTGTTTTACTGTTGCGCGATTAAGTAAAGGTCCTTTGACCCTCGCGGGATTCCGTCCTTGTTGACACTTTTCCACTGTCCCACACAGATCATCGTAGTGATGATTGTCTGTTGCTGGTATGCTGTATGGATAAATGCGAGCCACAGAACTCACCCCAGTGTCAATGCCAGCGGTCCGGGGCTGTTCAAACATTACTGCTGCCGAAGCAGCTACGAGTGCTGGGTGACATAGCACATGTCACTTCATTGATAGCTTTTAAAGTTTACTGATTGCACTGCCCTGCTTCATGCAGTGCATAGCAGTCATGTCACATCCTAAACATGCATTAGAGGGCTCAACCTTAATGGTAACCCAAAGCTACCAATCTATTGCAAATGGGCAGTTTTGGCTGCATGTTTTTGCTATCAGGTTGCCGGCCGGGTCAGACCAACGTTACAAACTCCAGTTTCTTTTTATTGGGCCTATAGAGTTCAATGAGAGACCCCAAATGGCAGGTCAGTTAAAGGACAGCGCAGCACAGATATGAACGCATTTTCACGCTCATGATTAAAATGTTGGGCTTGTGACGCTTTACAATTGTGCGCCTGTCGTTCCCTAACGTAAATGTAGGCATAGCATCTAAAAATGCAGCTAAAAGTGCAGAAGGTGCAATTACTTCAGCAATTAATCACTCTGTCTGTTTTGAGTATGAACATGATAGCTAGGGTGATTAAACAAACAAAGAAACAAAAATGGCTTCACACTTTTCTCATAAAAGAGAAGAAATCTATGCAGTAATGTTGGACAGTAACAGGAAGTAAGAAAAACACATCCTTTCTAATGTTAAACGACCCCATTCATCCAAAAACCCAGAAAAAATGTTTCATGTTCTGTTTGCTCAAAGATTTGCAAGAGGGCAAGTGAAATGATTTTAACTAAGTTTAATTTGGAGATCTCTGTACACTCTGCACCAAGCAGGTTCCTTTTGTTTCACAATGAGTAGATAGAGGCGTAAATCAAAGAAGTTGATGACTAGTGTTACATTAGGCCATCTATTGCTTGAAGAGATAGAGATAATCAGGTATGTAGCATAGTGCTCATTATCTAGACTTCACCAAGATCTTGTCTACAGGGTGGTATAAAGCATTTTAGTTATACAAATGGGCGTTTTTTAATTTTAAAAAAATCTGGTGAAAAGGAGACGTGTCTTCGATTCCCAGGTCCCAACCTGTTGCCAGTGTGTGATGATGCTTATCCCTACGGAAGTCAAACCTGTTTTAGCGATTTTTCAGGAAACATAGTTTGACAGTTCATTTTTCATGCATAATGGCATAAATGGTACAGTATAATCAAATAACAATATATAAATTGCTGACTTTCCTGAAAATAACAGTTGTTTCCTTTAATACGATGTTAAAAATTAACTGCTTCCCTTGGCATGTAATTACTATTATTGGGGGGAAAGGCAGCATTTTTTGTGCGACTTTTAACTTCTGGTTCATGTTTTTTTCAGCAACATGAACCAATATTTAGTGTTATTTGTTCAGTAAAATGTATTCACTGTACGCATTTACTCGTATTGTTATGAGATGTGACATTTAATGAAATATGTAGGCTACAAGTCGCACAACATCTTACTTTTAAATCTAGCAGCCCTGAGGCTTAGAAATTCCATTCCAGTTGGGGTCTCGAACCGACCAGGCTCACGTCTTTTTTTTCATATCTCCTATTTCACCGTAATTTTAAAAAAACATACATTCATAAAACTAAAATTCTTTATTCCTTGTGGTAGCAAGACCCTAGCTCGGGAGACCCTTTCTGCCGCATAACCTCGACCGACTGGAATTGAATAACCAATCAATCAATCAATTTTATTTGTATAGTGCTTTTAACAAAAGAGCTTTGTTACAAAGCAGCTTTACAGAGAACCGGCCCCCAAAGAGTAAGCCTAGGGCAACAGTGGCAAGGAAAAACTCCCTGACTGATAACAGGAAGAAACCTTGAGCAGACTCAGAGGGGGAACCCACCTGTCACGAGCAGGCACTGGTTTGTTATGGAAATGGCTTACATGAAAACAGTTAAATTATAATACATAAACAGCCAATCCAGTATTAATTAAGTCCAAGCAAAGGTGACTCCGATCACGATTTCAGAAACCAGGATGATGACAAGAGAAGTTGGCTACAGTTTGAATTACATTTTGTTTCACCAATAAAAAAATCCCTTTTATTTTTTTTATTTTGAATAAGATAGCAAGTGCCTTTTTTTCCAAGAGACATTTTGTTTCCAAAATTTTTGTAGAATTCTAAGTTCCTCAGAACACTGGCAGTGTAACATTTTAGAATAACATGTAAAACAATTCATACAAGTTTTTATTGTAACAAAAATATGTAGTAATACCTTCAATGAGGTCAGATTTTTCATAATAACCCAATTGATTTCAGTGCAGTGTTAGGGGTGCAGGCAAAAATGCTTGTATACATTGCAGAATGATGGAAACTGTCCTTATGAGGAAAAATTACACTCTGCTGCCACCCACTGTCAGAATCCCATAAGCATTTCCCTCTGGCCAGCAGAACCTCTACCTCAGAGGCAAATGTGTCAGCTGAAACCCTAAACCACTGCATAACTGAAATATTTTGAGCAGTAATACTTACATATCGATGATGAAATATTATCTGTGTTCAGTAGATAGAGACAGAGAATCAATGCTGCCATTCTCCTCTTCTGACTTAGTCCAGAAAATAGTATCAGCTAGGTCTATCATCAAACATATGCCTTAGCCATGCTCAGAAGTTCCCAAAATTAATAATTATTTTCCAAAAAATGATGAAACGCATCAATAATGTTTTGCTGGGTGTAGTGTCTTTGACTGCTACCACAGAGTGAATGCGTAAGGTGGCGATGATGAGACAAAACGTTTGGTTACGCTGGGCTATAAAATGTTATTCTAAAAGTACATGTTAGACATGTTATACATCGTTAGAAAGCTTATACTGTCACCTACTGGATAAATTAATCGCCATTCAAGTCAGATTGTATGAAAAAGGGCGACACCACATATGTTGTTTTCAGTGTTATTACGCACAGCTATTTTTGGAAGGTGCCCAAGCGTCAGAAATGAGCGTATATTTCACAAACTGATTGTCCAAGACAATATTTTATCACTCAGTCTCGAAAGGGACATCTCTATGTGTAAAACCAATGATAAGGTTGCATATTCATTTCATATTTAGTCCCAGATATTTACAGTAGAATGGTATAATTTTTTCTTGTTTATGTCGTTATTCAGTGAGCAGCATTGCTGTATTGGCATATCTTAGGGCTATTGTTGGGTTTATCTTGTTGCTATGACAGAATACAAATACTTAGTGGTGAAATAATATTTTTATGACTGGTCAGATAGACGCTATTGTCCAGTGTGTCATGTGTGGGGGCGTAGTTGCAGGCGAGACTGCAGGGAGGGAGTGCTTTGGAAATGGACTACTAGCCTCGCGAGCCAGTCTCTTTTTTCACTTCCTTCAACAGAGCCTGGCCGATGCCTTGACGTTCTAGGCATAACCAATCAGAGTGCAGAGGGGCGGCACACTGAATGTGGTGACGATTTTGGCCAGGCATAATCTGAAACGTGCACCGGAAAAACATTACCGGAGGCAAACTTTTCCACAGACCCGCATCAGTTCCCAACTATTTGGGGAAAATGGCTAACGTTAACGTCAGAGCACCGACCACACCATCAAAGTTTATCACCGAGATATGCAGAGTCTGCAGTTCGAGTTTCGATAATAAAAGAAACAAACACAATTTATTTTTCGGTGATAAATTTATTTAATTCCTTTTTGGTTCAACAATTCCACTTGCTCCACCATTATTGATTGTAACGGGCAAACAATTAAAACCATTGCTTCTTCTGGCCATTTTTCTGGGTATTTATTTGATAGCAAACTGCATACCGTAGGCCACGCTTGAAAAATTAAACTTTTGCCAAATCCTGTAGGCAAGCCAGCGAGTACATCTCTGTTCGATAACAGCGTATCCAAACGTATGCGCTGAAGGTCCTTCAATGAAGTCACCCCATGTATTTGGCAAGTCTGTGATATAACAGAATTAAAATCTTCTTCGAATTTGTCCATAATTCTGTTTTTAGCAGATAATTTGGGTTAGCTCGATAGCTTTGTCCGTTTCGCTGGTGTGTTTCAGTCGGGACTTAGATTGCAGCACACAACTATGTTTTCAACTCATAGTTTGGTTGTTCAACTCACACTTTCAGTGCTCCTGCAATCTCATGATGCTGGCGTCATGACCACTAGGGGGGACTTGCGCGAAGGGGTTAATGATGTCTTTAATTGTAAAGTTAGTATTTTTATTGAAAAGAACTCCCACTATCTTTGAAGATATGCCTGCTCCATGGGCGCTGCCTACCAGTCTGTTCAGATGTTGAATGGCATCTGGTTTGAGGTGTGTTTCCTGAAGAAATACCATGTGTGGTTTGTATTTATTTAAGAGTGTCACAATCTTCCCGCGCTTCATCTGATTATTGATTCCTTTCCCATTCCAAGACATCACATTTATCTTTTTATCCATCATTCTTTAAAGAAGTTTTAAGATGGCTACATTTCTCATGATCAGCAAGCGGCTCCCCCACCTCTTGCACCAGTTGTGTCCTGTGATCCCGTCAGTTCCACACATATACACACACACATGCACATGCATATATCTACACACTTGGATAAATATATTTATATATAGAGGACAGACTCAAGCTGTGATTGCAGAAAAGATTATTGGACTAAACCTACCCTCACTCCCGGATCTCTACACCACCAGAGCAAGGAAGCGGGCGGGGAAGATCATTGCCGACCCCTCACATCCTGGCCACCACATCTTTGAACTCCTCCCTTCCGGAAAGCGCTTCAGAGCACTGCACACAAGAACCAAAAGACACAGGAACAGCTTCTTCCCACACGCCATCACTCTCATGAACAATTAACCCAGCCAGACCTGTCTATCAAAAAATAGTTGTACATACCCTCACCCATGTTCATAGTGCAATAATTTATTCATACACTTATATTTATTACATATTTATTCTTTGTATATGCACAACACTCTTTCACTACTGCTTAATGTAGGTAAAACCTACTCGAGTTGTTGTTTGTCATTGTCGTTTGTTGTTGACATTGTGAATGGAAGTACAGTGTTACTGTAACAGTGAGTTACTGTGAACCGGAGTCAAATTCCTTACACGTGAAAAAAGCATGTTTGGCCAATAAAACCCGATTCCGATTCCGATATATCTACACACATATAAAGAATAAATACATGTGTATATATATATATATATATATATATATATATATATATATATATATATATATATATATATATATATATATATATATATAAATACATATATATATGGATGTATGAATGTGAGTAGATGCACATTAAATATAAAACCAGAAGCGGGTGTGATATAAAATCCCATTATAATCACTGATACTGCTACTTTTGAGATATTAAAGCATTAAAGTCATAGTATTACAATAACGTCAATAATAATACAGTTTAATGACAGGTAATTTGCTTTTTAAAGCTGTATTTAACAAACAATGACCCATATATTATATAGCCATAACAGGCTTTTATAACACTGAGGTAAACAGTCCAACAAAGGCAAAATGTTTATATAAATCTGAATATTTTTATAAATGTTTTTATACTCTGAACTGCACAGTATGAACAGCATGAATCCCACCACCACCCCTACCCGAGGGACACCGAAGTCAATTATAAACTGAAAAAAGCTTTTATAATTTAAAAAAGAATTCTTCATTTTCATTATGAAGTACTCTATGCTCTGAACTAATGAGAAACCAAACTACAGAATGTAGGGCTAACATGTTTTTTTGGTTTTTTACCCCTTATTGTTGAAGCCCCACTTTACCCGTTTGGTTGAGTTGCATAAGCTTCTCTGGGTGGAATATATCTTCAGCTGTTATGCTCTTACTCAAACTTGTGAAGACAGGCTCCTACAACATGAGCTGGGTGCAGTCTAGATTGATGGGGAGACTCGACTGCTGTACTGAAAAGTTGTTTGAAAGACACACTGGAGAGCAGATTGGATATTTTAGAGTCACGTGAGCCGGTATTGGGTGTGTAATTAGCCAACAACCTGTGTCCGCAATGTTTTAACTCTAGAAAGGCTGCGTTTTTTTACTACCTACTTTCAGCATTACAGCATTGATTATTTCTGCACCAGCAGTGATCTAATTTCATAATGATTACGAAATCAAATATTGCAAAACTATTTTCTTGTAATAAATGGTAAATGGACTGCATTTATATAGCGCTTTTATCCAAAGCGCTTTACAATTGATGCCTCTCATTCACCCATTCACACACACTCACACACCAACGGTGAAAGGCTGCCATGCAAGGTGCCAATAAGCTCATTGGGAGCAATTAGGGGTTAGGTGTCTTGCTCAGGGACACTTGTGTAAGACACCTACGCCCAGGGCAGGGGATCGAACCGGCAACCCCCCGACTGCCAGACAACCACTCTTACCTCCTGAGCTATGTTGCCCCAATAAAGGAATGAATCAATTTCAAAGTTTCTATTTCTAAATTATAGTGGTTTTGTTATATAGGCTAAGGGGAAATGTTTCATGCTAAAAAGTGCGTGAAAAAAACGAAACCACAAAATGGAAAAAGCCATTAAAGAAATAGGAAGTGCAATATTTTAAAAGTAACTTATTTGGTAATAATGAATTCAGCATGTCTCCCTCCCTCCTCCTTGGACTGCGCTTTTACATAGCCTATGCACTGTATAAATACCACAGAGAATGCACAGCTTTGGTGGTTTGCTGGGATTGCATGCCCACAGAGCGATTACATTTCCTGCAGTTGTCATGTTGCTGCTCTATTCAGCGTGAGAACATCGTGGTATGGCGGGCATGGTAACTATGCCGTAGTGCAGCCATTTAGTGTTTTTCCTCATTTGGTATTTAGTTATTCTGAATAGTGGTGGGCATTCCAGTTCCTTTCAAGGACACGAGTCCTTTGATTCTGTTCCGTAAAAGGATTCATTCCCAGATTCATTCACTGGGTCTGTTGTTACTCCGACGCCTGACTCTTCGTTCACTGAGTCTAGTTCCTAGTGAATGAGAGTCATGCAGTGTTTGATTCTGACTTCGGACTCTAGTTCCTAGCGAAAAAAATGTCACCTACTGTCCTTTGTGGGTGAATTTATAGCCTTGTACAAGCTGACACTGTCTTTTTTTTTTTTTTTTTTGCTATTCACTGATATTTTTGAAAGATAAGCTTTCGAAACATCTTATATTAAAAAATGAATAGCCTATATTGGCCTGTTTTCATGCAATTTACTCAAGTAGCCTGTTAGCTTGTAAATAGGTGGTGCAAATTAGCCTGCTAAAATGTTTGCAAATGACGAAAGGGTTGATGATAACAATATAATCTATTGGTAAAGTTATATTATTTAACTTTAAAAAAATACAATATTTGGCAAATACAAATATTCTTATGAATGTGTAACTGGTGCAGAACTGCAGTTATTATATCTATTTACTGGATCAAGGTTTTGATATTGCCAAAATTGTGGTTTGGTGTTTCTGTTTTACACTCTTTATCATCATACTTGGTAGAAAAAATGTTATGTCCCGTAATTCCATACATAATATTATCATATCCGACAATCCCACAACAAAAGCACTGCATTCGGTAGATTCACCTCCAAAGCACCTCAAAGCACTTTTTTTCCATCTTGATCAACTCCTCCTTCAGCTCACAACAGTAAAAATAGAATCAGCAACCCCACCCGCTTCTCTCTTCACCATATTCTTCACGTTTTTCCAGTTCAACTTGCAAACTAGCTTCTTCAGATGCTTCAAAGCATTCATGCAAAGTGAATAAAAATGTTACTCACTCCTTCACTTTCATGTTATTTGCATTATACATGTCTCAATGTTTGTTGAGAGAGGTGGTGAGACAGATTTTTTTCTTTTATTGAAATAAAATGCAAACAAGAAACATTAATTTTAAAATACCAACAAGACAATATTAACACAATTCGCGATGTTAATATAGTATAAAGCCTTCCCAGGAGAGTGGAGGTTGTTATAGCAGCAAAGGCTGGAGCAACTGCATAATAATGCCCACACATAATACTTTGGCCATAAACCGTATATGCACAATTATTTTTTCTGAGGTGGGAAGCATGTTAGAGATGACCTGTGTACCATATTTTCGCCACTGGCTTTTGTATATGTTCAGAAATAAACAGTAGAAGTAAATTACAAGGTGCTTTGTTTTTTATTTCTTTTTATATTTGTAAGTACTGACATATTTCATAGGTTTTGATACTGTAGTCTTGCACTTGAACTTAATACTGGCATCATCCATGTCTCTGGTGTGTTGCCACAAAGTTATAAGGCTTTATTTAAGAGCAGCGCAAACTGGACAAAATTTCCTTTTTATTAAAATTATAGGTGGAAAGGGTTAAAAACATACTGTTTGGAAAAGCCAGAAAAGGGGAGCCACATGGATTTTATAATGACTGATTTATTGATTTTCTTAAAGTGACAATGATCAAATTGATTGCTGTAACGTTCTACGGGTGATATGAAAAGAGTTTAAGCAGTTTGTTAACCATAGCGGTCATTATTCAGAATTATTTGACCATAGATTGCCTGAATTGACCAATCAGAATCCAGTATTCAACAAAGATGTGTAATTAGTCATCAACATCAGGCTGTTTTTATTCAAATAACCTCAGGACTGTATGTGAGCATCCTTCATGTTGTTATAAAACAGCATCATATTTGTATTGTATTTTTTTAACTGCATCCCATTGGCCATTCTTTGTTTTAAAAGGACATCTTCATTTATTTCTGCAGGGGAACTCAAACAACATTGCAACAGTGGACATCTCAGCAGGCTTTGTTGGGCTTGAGAGTTATCTGGCAATTCCTGCTATTTTCCTCACAGCCTTCAGCACTTATTCTGGGCCCCTGCTCTGGGCATGCCACCTAGTCTGCCTCCTCAGCTCTGCACAGGACAGGTTAGTCTCTAGTCGGACTTTGAATGTTTCCTTCACTCTGAATTACAGTTTGCTCTCCACAGCAGTGCTCAGATTTATTTTATGTCTAGCATTTGTTCATGGTAAATAATATAGCAGTTTGCAATTGTGTCATTTTAAGATTTGGATTATCCTGTTTATAGTTTATCTGATTGTATAAGGCATAGAATTTCAATATAATTGAATACTATATTTGATACTTTATATATATATAATGTAATACTATCTAATGCAGTGGTCTCCAAGCCTGGTCCTGGAGAGCTACAGGGTCTGCTGGTTTTTGTTTTCACCTTAAAATCAGCACCCAATTGAGACCCAAGACACCAGGTGACTTGAGTTAACTGTGTAATCAACTGCTCTAATTGATTCATGAAGTGCAGAGTCACTATGAAAACCAGCAGACCCTGTAGCTCTCCAGGACCAGGATTGGAGACCACAGTTCTAATGTAAGTCATGAATCTGGTACAATTTCCAGCAGTCCGTGTTAGGTCATGATTAGGCCTAATATGTAAGCTACAAAAAACTACAGGTAATTTCATACTTTTTGTTATCTCTAATACTACGGAAGTATTTATTTCTTATACTTTGGATAGGAGACCTGAAAAATGTAAGTTTCTGTTCTGTTTTGGTGGGTGGGTCAGTAGGGGGCAGTCTTTCCTCTGAACCATAACCTTCAAAGAACTCCATGAAAAAAAATTATGATCCCATAAAAAATTATGGGACGCGTGTGATGTAGAAGAGAGTCTTTCAGACGAGCCATTAAAATGAGGTCCTGACTCACTGTGGTTATTAAAGGGGAATTACACTTTCTAACACTTCTGTTTCTCATGATTGATATTGTCCATCTAATGAATGTGTTACCCTTCATGTTTTGATTAGTTATTTCATTTTAAATGTCTAACGTTAGAAACAAAGACCTATTTTTTTTAGCGCAAATCCACATAGTAGTACGGTTTCCATTTTTTTCTTCTTCTTCGATTTCGTTTTGCAGCAAAATCGAGAAGAAGCAAAGCAAAACATTTCGTTAACCCCTTAACGCACATGCCAAATCTTGCCAATCCTTGCCAATTTAGGGGGTACCCTATGTAAAGCTTTATAACTCTAGATGTGAACATCAGAGACCTGAAAAATGGCTTAAATGAGGCAAGACATTTGTACAATTTACAATACTAACACAGATTAGTTTACATTCATAATCCTGAAGAAATAAAGTGCCACAAATGCAATTGTCTAGACAAAAAATAAAAAATGAATTTGCACTTTTTTAGTTTGCAATGAAATACTGAGAGATTGCATATATACAGCAGGTTGAAGTATACATGTGCTGGATCAAAAACCTCTTGTCCACAAGTTCATAAAATCTAAGGATGGATATGTAGAACTACTATAGATGTATGAAGCAAAAACTAAGCAGTGTACCCAGCATCTCCAAATCTATCCAAAATGTCTAAATTATGCATTGCTGTAAATCACAACATATTCACGTATTTCACTACAAATCAACTGTTTTCACTCAAGAAACTCACTGTTGCATCATTTTCAAGTGGGAATTACAAGCTTTCCGTCAGTACAGTGGTCTAAAATATCTAGGGGTCTAAAATCTCTCCAACATGAATAAAATGCTTTTGGTCCATTATAAAGCATATAAATGAGCCCCTTATGAAGGTTTAAGATGAAACATTGATTAAACACAGATTAAAAAACAATGCAAAAATATTGTCACACAATGCGGTACAGTACCTAAATGTGTAATAATTAAACTGTGTGTATTTATATGCTCTGTACTCTCATATGTTTTCTTGTATGTGAATGGGACGACATGAAAACAGTTTTAAACCGTCCACCATGTTTTGGCAATGTTCCAACTCTCACATCATCACTGCTGCATGCTTCACTAAAACTATTACTAACTAACGCTTACATTACAGTGTGAAATATTCACATTATATAATCCCACTAACCTATTTAAAGACACTCAATTTCAAAAAATAACATATATAACCCAAATATTTTGAGCAGTAATACTTACATAGCAATGATGAAATTTTATCTGTGTTCAGTAGATAGAGACAGAGACAGTAAATCAATGATACATTCCTATCCGCTTCTGTTTTGCTCCAGAAAACGATGTCAGATCTATCAGCAAACATTTTAGTAATACTTTAGATGTGGAGCTACAGCTCTTCTGCACTGCAACAACTAAGAAGTCAAAATGGCAGGCAAACAATATGGCGGACATAGGTGGTCCCAATAGCAAAGTTGTAGAGCACGTTCAGATGCATAGGTCGATGAAGTTTTGTGTTGATCTGACTTATGGTGCGGGTGTTACGGCCTTTTACGCATGACCCTTTGTTATAGCACCATCATCTGGCCGACATAGGTGATTTGTAGTGCCATAGGAGTGGGGGGCCATAGGAACCCGCCTACCAAATTTGGTTGCTCTAGGACTTATGGTTGCTGAGCCTCAGACACTTTTAGCGGAGAAAAAATTTTAAAAATATAATAATAATAATAATAATAATAATAATCCTGACAGATACAATAGGGTTCCACCAGCTTTGCTGCTTGGACCCATAATAATAATAATCCTAACAGATAGAATAGGGTTCCACCAGCTTCCATGCTTGGACCCCTAATAATAATCCGAACCGATACAATAGGGTTCCACCAGCTTTGCTGCTTGGACCCCTAATAATAATCCTAACAGATACAATAGGGTTCCACCAGCTCTGCTGCTTGGACCCCTAATAATAATAATAATCCTAACAGATACAATAGCGTTCCACCAGCTTTGCTGCTTGGACCCCTAATAATAATAATCCTAACAGATGCAATAGGGTTCCACCAGCTTCACTGCTTAGACTCCTAATAATAATCTTAACAGATACAATAGGGTTCCACCAGCTTCACTACTTGGACACCTAATTATATTATATTTATAATTCAGGTAGAAATAAAGTGTCACAAATGCAATTATCTTGGCGAAAATGCAAAAAAAAAGTTGTTCATCTTAAGTTCAGAATTGAAATACTGAGAAATCGCATATACAGTGCCATCGAAATAGTATTCAGTCCCCTTCACTTTTTACACATTTTGTTACATTACAGCCTTATTATAAAATGGATGAAATTCATTTTTATTCTCATCAATCTACACAAAATTCCCCATGATGACAAAGCGAAAACAGGTTTTTAGAAATTTTATTAAAAATAAAAAACAGAAATATCACATTTACATAAGTATTTAGACCCTTTACTCAGTACATTTTTGAGGCATTTTGGCAGCGATTACAGCCTCAAGTCTTCTTGGGTATCACATTGAAAATAATAATAATAAAACCGTTGTACACATGCCTAAAGTTTAAAGGTGCACCAATCAATCTGCTGTGGATTGCAACCGGACAGTTTGACCTTCATTACATTACATTACAGGCATTTAGCACATGCTCTTACCCAGAGCAACTTACACAACTTTTTACATTGGGATGGCAGGTACGCCTAGGTGGGGCATGCCCTATACCTATACAGCACAGAGAGTTTGGCACTTTTCAGGGTTCCCCACAGAAATAACCACAACAGCCACAGACTCTCAGCCCTTAAAACCATTAATTTCTGGACATTTTTACCACATTTCAACAGAATTCATGAACAACTTCACATGTCCACACAATAAAGCCCCAATCTAAGGGGATTTTGTGTTTTCTCCTTCTACTTTTTCCTGCCAGAAATGCTCCTAGCCCACGAAGAATATGTCTCCCCATTGGTCATTTTATATACATCAACCAATAAAAACATTGGATGCAAACAAAATGATCATATCAAGTTCAAGTTCAAGTTTGTTTATTTGTCATTCATCCACATCCATAGTATACGGGAAGGAAATGTCATTCCTTACGGACCAAGGTACTAACACAAAAATACAGCATAGTCACGAAACATAATAAAAGCAGAATAAAAACAGTGGATAAGCAGTATGATTATCTGACAGTGTAAGGAGTTTTTAGCAGTCAACACTATAAGCGGTGTAACTGTTATTGTGAATATGATGAATGCAGTACAAATTTAATTATAAGAACTATAAGAATATATGTAATATAAATAATGCCTAACCAGTGACCTCAGTGGTAATTATACATAGTATAAATAGGAGGCACAGGGGTGATGATGGTCCGATATAAAGTGTTGGTGCAGGGTAGTCATGAAATGTCCATTGCAGGAGCAGAGAGGTGTTGTCCAGGTGAGTTGTGTGTGTGTAACATGGGGATGTTCCCGTTTGTGTGTGTGTGAGAGGGGCGGATCCAGCATGTGATGTGGGGAGGGGAGGGGGCAGTGTGTGGAGTAGGGGTGGGGTGTGGGGGTGAGGTGCTTATGTGATGGATGGCAGCAGGGTGTTTAGAAGTCTGACGGCCTAGGGGAAGAAGCTGTTGCAGAACTTTGCAGAGCTTCTGATGCTGCAAAATCTTTTGTCTGATGGCAGAGGGGCAAACAGACTGTATGAGGGGTGGGAGGGGTCCTTCACGATGGAAGAGGATCTGCGTGCACAGCGCCTCTGAAAGATGTCCTGGATGGAGGGGAGAGAGACCCCCATGATCTTCTCAGCTGTCCTCACTATGCGTTGCAGGGTCTTGCGTTCCGATGCTTTGCAATTCCCAAAACACACAGTGATGCAGCCGGCCAGGACGCTCTCTACAGTGCCTCAGTAGAAGGTGGTAAGGATGGGCGGTGGTAGACTGGCTATCTTCAGTCTCCGCAGGAAGTGGAGGCGTTGCTGTGCCTTCTTGGCTGCAGAGTTGGTGTTGAGAGACTAGGTGAGGTTGTCAGAGATGTTCACACCAAGAAACTTGGTGCTCCTGACCCTCTCCACTGAGAGTGATCAACCGGCGTCCTCCTGAAGTCAACAACCATCTCTTTTGTTTTTTCTACATTGAGAGATTGTTTTCATTGCACCAGCTCACCAGTTGCTCCACTTCCTCTCTGTATGATGTTTCATCATTGCTGCTGATGAGGCCCACCAATGTCGTGTTCATCAGCAAACTTGATGATGTGATTGGATTCAGACTTGAATCCAAACAGTTGTAGGTGAGCAGCATGAACAGCAGTGGGCTGAGCACGCAGCCTTGGGGGCCCGTGCTTAGCGTGATGGTGCCTGATGTTCTGCTGCCGATGCATACTGTCTGCGGTCTCTCTGTTAGGAAGTCCAGAATCCAATTACAGAGGGAGGTGTCGAGGCCCAGCAGGGAAGGTTTCCCTGCCAGCTTCTGGGGGATGATTGTGTTGAATGCTGAACTGAAGTCGATGAACAGCATTCTAACATAAGTGCCCTTAATGTCCAGGTGAGATAGGGCTGAGTGTAGGGTGTAGGAAATGACGTCATCGGTGGAGCAGTTGGGGCAGTATGCAAACTGGAGAGGGTCCAGTGAGGTGGGGAGGGAAGATTTGATGTGTCTCATGACTAGCCGCTCAAAGCACTTCATCATGATAGGAGTCAGTGCCACAGGGCGGTAGTCATTGTGACGTGTCACAGTTGACTTCTTTGGTACTGGGATGATGGTGGTCTTTTCGAAGCCTGCGGGGACGACAGCCTGGCTCAGGGAGATGTTGAAGATTTCCATGAGGACGTCTGCCAGCTGGTTAGCACAGTCCCTGAGCATGCGCCCAGATATTTTGTCTGGGCCTGCAGCTTTGTGTGGGTTGACTCTGGATAGGGTCCTCCTCATGTCAGCTGAGTCCAGACACAGTACCTGCTCCTCGGGGGTGCATCTATACATATGTACATATACAGGTGTGCACGTATAAAACAGCACAATTTGCATCTCAGATGTGTACTTTATGCGTAGCCTAGTGGGTAGTACCATTTGTCTTTTGGTTGGAACTGTTTACAGGACTGAGAGACCTGGGATCAATTCCCCCCTCCGACTGCAGCTAATCTCTATAAACTCAGTAAACTGGCTAGCTGCCTAATTTAAAATACAACATTTCAACCATTGTGTTTGCATCTGTAAAATCTTTCTGGGACAGTTCCGCTTTTGGCATTTTCAGAGTGATTAACGTTAGCTACCTTGTGTGTGAGTAACTTCCCATTCTTGTACATTGAAAACCATGATTTATTGACATACATATTACTGCAAGAATCTTTTCGTCTCTCTGTTACCCAGTGCGATACCACCTGACGCCAGTAGATGTTAGTGGCCGCCAGTCAGTGTGTGATTCACAGGCACATGACGTCTTGCTTGGTAGCAACAACCTTCGCTGGATTATTAGCAACAAGCTAAGCGAGTGTCTGTCCATGTGGTCAGCTAAAAGCTTTTATATTCAGAGTAGGACAAAATGGAGTGCAAAGTGGTAGAAGGAGGAAATAAGAAAAGGAAAAAAGGAATTGAAAATGAAGATAAGAATGAGAAATATGTAGCTGGAATGAAGGTGGATGTGAAGCCCGGGTCTGGATGGGAAGCAAATGGCATTTTTAATGACATCCATGAAATAGGGAGACTAGTGAAGAAGATTGCAGAAGTCAGAGCAGTGAGGGTATCCAGGGTGGGAATTATAATCATGGAGTGTCAGTCGAAGAGACTGAGGGATAAAGCGCTTAAAACTGAAAGATTTGGTTTGACAAAAGCTGTCAGTTTTTTCACGAGAGACAGAGCGCTACGGAAAGGGGTTATTAGTGGGGTCCTGGTGTCGGTAGATGCTGATTGTTTCTTGGAGGTGGAGAAAGTTTCGGGGCGAGGCGAATGCAAAGGTTATAGGGAGGGGAATGAACAAGAAAGTGGTTCAGTACTGCTAGAATTTGAGGGAGAACTACCTGAGAGGATTTATTTAGATTATGTTAGTTACAGGGTGAGGGCATATGAGAGGGCTCACCGAGGTGTTATTGGTGTCAGGACTATGGACACGTGGCAGCAGTTTGTAGGAAAAGAGATCACAGGTGTAGAAGGTGTGGGAAAGATGGGTGTTCGGATGAGGATTGCACAATGTCTAAAGACCAGGCAATATGTTTTCACTGTGGGGCAAATCATGAAGTGGGGGCAAAGCAGTGTGAAAGAAGGAAGAGGGAAAGTGATGTAGAAAGAACACGAGTGCAGAACAAAATAACATATGCAGAAGCAACGAAGTGAATGAGGGCAGAAATGGGAACTGTGAGGAAGGAACAGAATAGAACTGAAACAGAGGGAAAAGATCAAGGGAGATGTGACAGAGAAATGATGCATATGGATAGAAGAAGGTTCTTGGCATTTATTGAGATGGTGATCAATTGTGCTAGTGAAACAGACAAAATCAGAGAGGATCAAGATGGTGGTGGACGCAGTGAAAGAGATTTTGGGTATAACGGATGTGAAGGGGGACGAAATTCAGGGAATTTCGGCAAAAGGGTTTGGAAGGGAGTCAGGCGCCGGGGATATAGGGAAATGGTGAAGAATCGCGGTTCAGGTATGGTAGGGTTGGGCTGTTGTTTTATTTAATTTATTTTTTTGAGAGAGAGAGAACTAAATCAGATGGCAATGCATACAGTAGGTGGCGGTAATGCACTAATTTTTGTTTGCCAACCACCATTAAAACCAGAGAAGAAGAAAAGCTTTTATACTTTATTTGGAGGTAAGACCATATGAAACACGCATTTTCAGTAGTTTTAGTATGCGTACGAATTCCTGCTGACTTTTACATGCTTATACATGCCGGGGTGGGTAGAGTACTGAAAAATTGTACTTGAGTAAGAGTACATATAATGAAGTTAATGAATGCCTTTTAACAGTGACTAGAACAGCTTCCAATGGGGGGGTAAATATTCTTTGGAGATGTTATTTTATGTAAATATTGTGAAAATACAAATCACAAATCAGACTCTCTCTTAAGCTTGGCAAACATTTAAACTCAAATTATTTAAATGAAATAAATTATATGTGACAATAATAAAATTCACCTAATTAAATGACAAATAAAATAAATAAAATATACACAACCAAGCACAAATCTTTTCCCTTTTTTGGGGCATAAAAGTGATATTTGAACAATTACCTATATGGCATTAATAACTGGACCTGATCATTTCATTTTTATAGTGGCAGTCTTAGCAGGTGTGCAGAAATATTGCCTAAACTAAAGTTTCAGCCTTTAGCGTAGCGGGCTAACGCACAACACACTAGACTGTTTACGAATTTGCCAGGCAATCAGGATTGTGAGGTCGAGCCCCCGTGAAATTGGTACATTTTTAAAATCACCAGTAATTCTATAAATATACTACCATGCTGGTGAATTTATAAAATTACCAGTACATTTATAAATGTATCACCACACTGGTGATTTTGTGTGTGTGTGTGTTGGGACTATTCTAACCTAAACACAGCCCCAGCACGTCTGTGTGTGCGCGCGCTGGGACTATTCTAACTTAAACATAGCTCCAGCACACACGCGCATGCGTGTGTGTCTGTGTGTATAAAATGACCAGTGTGGTGGTAAATTTAAAAATGTACCTGTAATTAAATTTACCAGTGATTTTATAAATGTACCAATTTCACACATTTACCATATACACACAACCAACCAAGCCCCTGGTTCCCTTACGTTACATTAACTAAAGTTTCAGTCCAAATCAGGTCTACTTCATGAATTTTTTATGGAGCTTGAGGAGAAGCTGATTTTCAAAGTTTCTGCTGCCCAGTGTGGCTCTTTTACTTGTAAAAATGAGCCCTGCACAGCTGAAAAGCCTTTCACATGCAGCAGATGCAGGCAGAGGAGTGTTGACCTTCAGTGATAGCTTCTTCAGTGCAGGAAACGAGTGGAGTAGGTCCATCTGGTTAGAGGAACACGCAAGGTAGCCTTCCAGTTCTCCAGGTTGGCTCAGACCTGCCTTCAATGAGGAAAAGAAGTCGTCCTCTGAGGAAGAGCTGACATCTGGAGCCTTCATTTCATCATGCTCGATGTGTCTCTGGATGTAGTCTTTTCCTGTAAAATGGCATTTATGAAACACGATTAAAGTTTTGTGTAACGCTTTACTTGAAGTCCACCTTCATAGCGCCTCTATAATACTGTCATAACATTAACACTCGACAGCTCATGTCACTGGACATACTCTATGATGTCATTACAGTGTCAAAGTCTGATAGATGACTTGGGAATTAGAAAATGTAGCACACGATGCTATGTGTATTTGTCAGGCATTATGGCACTGTTTGATATTGGAAAGCATGTCAGGGCGTTTTCAGACACAATAGTCCATTTAAAGTCCGAACCAGAGTTCACTAAATTGTTACAATGTATTTTGACTGTTGGACCCTTCCTAAGATATCGTTATTTATTTATATAAAATAAATGTTCTGAATGACAGCAGTGTTGTTTGGAATTACAGTCAAATGTTGTCAGTAGTTCAACATCAAAAATTAAATAATCTCAAGTTAGATTTTACACATTGTAGGAAAACTCACCAATTGTTTCGATGTGATCCTTGTCTGTTCACTTAATCTTGAATTTGGGGAGCAGAATGGCCACAGCAATCAGCTCGGGGTCTCTCTTCATCTCACCAAATCTCTTCTGGATGGCGCTTTGCAGATTGTGTAGCAATGGGTAACACACCTTGATTGAGGACTCCAATCGAAGCAGTTTATCTTCCAGGAGGTATATAGTTGGTAATAACCAACCCATGTGGGAGTTGGTCTCTGCCTGGAGAATGTCAAGTGCCTTTGCGATTGGCCTCATCACAGAACACTATTCTTCAAGAAAAGCCAATTCTGCCAGGCTCAGCCTATAATGAAACAGATGAAAGAGAGGAGGCAAAAAGCAACGTTTACCAGTTGTGCAAATTACTGTCAATTAACTCAATTAACAAGTTGCCATTATCTGTGGTAAAGTAAATCACATATATTAGACACGTCTGACATCTTCCGCCACTTCTGCTGCAAGACTTGAACTCCCCATCTTGCACTGCACTTTGCAAACGTAGACCTAAACAGCCTTCACCACTTTGTCACGGATGTGATATTCTGAGTGGACGTCTTCCAAGGCTGCTGCTAACACATCGAACGTATGAGATCCCCTCAGGCATCTGCAGGCCAGTGCCGCAGAGCATCTTTCGAGTGCAACTGGTTCGATCCAATGGCACGTGACCCCGAGAAAGCTGCCCTGACTTGAGGTACAGCAGTCTGTAGTGGTTGCCACATACTGGATAGTGCTCAGAAGCTTATTTGCAGAGGTTTTCATGGCCTCAGCTGCAGTCTCTATTTTAAGACATCGAGTCTTCCTAGTCATCACAGAGCTTTGTGGATTCAGTGTGGTTACCAGCTCTTTGAAGGCAGGTAGGTTGACAATTGAAAAGGGGAGCAAACCCTCACACACCAGATTAATAACGGTGTGGTCAACTTTAGCTTGAGACACTTGATAAACGTTGAGCCCGGCGTTGCTTCTGGGTTTTTTTTGTGGTGAAGCAGTCTTTATAGGCCCGCAGCTGTGTTGGATGTTTTCTCTGCGGAATTAAAGGAAACAGCACACAGTTAGCAATGATTACTGTTATATTCTATTCAACTATACAATTTAATAGTAACATTAAAGCCATGTAAGAGCTGATAATGTAACAACGACGCATAATGTAATAAAAAATGTAATAAATACTCATATTGTACTAAACTGGTCGATAATGTAACAAAATGCTAATGCTTTCTTTGTCTCATTTGCTCTCAATAGAAAACTTTCATCTGGCTTCGACAACCACAAACAAAATACACTGCTTTATGATTTATTGTCATTTCTAAATTACAATTCCATCTTGTTTTAGTCACCCCGCCGAAATCTAGTTAATGTTAGCTTGCAACTAATATGAATTCAAACATGCATTGCATTCATTCATGTTAACATTACTCTCATTACGTTTGGAATTCACATCAGCCAAAATATAAATTGTAAGCGTAGCTGGATTTTGGTGGGGTGCGTTATGTTAGCCTCCCAACTAGCTATAGCTAGCTAGTCACTAACAGTTACCACCCACTGGAAGAAGCTAGATATGCTATCCCGCCAAAATCTAAGCTTGCGACTAGGGTGTGAGAGTACACTTTTTTTGCATTGGTTAATGTTTAATTTATATTACTCAATTTAACTTTGTAATATGTCTCACTTTTGGAATTCACATTACATTAGCCAACATAAATTACAAGCGTAGCTGGCTGTATTTTGATGGGGTGCGTGCGTGACGTTAGCCTCCCAACTAGCTAGCTAGCGCTAGTCACTACCACCAGTCCCTTTCAGACTATTTCTGCTACCACCCACTGGAAGCTAGCCGTAGCTATCCCGCCTAAATCTAGCTAATGTTAGCTTGCAACTAATGCGAATTCCAACGAGTGAGTACACTTTTTTTGCATTGACGTTAGCCTCCCAACTAGCTAGCTAGCGCCAGAGCCATAGAGAATGGCTCTGGCTAGCGCTAACTAAGGTCTAGTCTAGCTAACAAAATACATTTTAGTGGCAGGCCAGAAAAACAGCATCAATTTTATCTTTAGCTAAGTTAGCTAGCAATGTTACACTTACTTCGATATGCTTCCGTAGGTTCGATGTTGAGTTTTTTAAGGTTAAAATGTTGGTGACTTTGAGGAGGCACAAGCAGCATTTAATTAAATTATTATTTCCTTTCCTATGTTTGGGCTTAAAAAGTAGCAGCAGGTGCGGCCACGGATTATCGACTGAGTCAACTTCTTGATCTGCCATCTTTGAATTTGTTTGATTGAAATGGTGGATGGCAGGTGCAGTCAGTGCAGCCCTTTGCTTTGGCCCAAAGCCTTTGGATCACCCCTTGTTCTGCAGCGCAATGCACCGATTGGACAGTTTGGTTATTAATTTTAATGATGCTTCAGGTGATTGCTAGTGGAAGAGCACTGGAGTCGGCTCCCTTGCCTCAACAGAAAACGTCTCTTGCCATCATCACCCATCAATGAAGGGGAAATATTATTTTTAATAGTGGTGGGCAGACCGATTCTTTCACAGTACTGGTTCCTTCAAGTTGATACATGTAAATGTACCGAACTAGTGTTGTGTCGTTAGCGAACGATTCGTTCAAAAGAACTAATCTTTTGGGTGAACGAAGTGTACTGAATCACTTAGTGAAATGATTCATTCACGAACGTGAACTGGTAGTTCACTGACTGACTATGGTTCGCAGTTCAGTGATTCGTTCACTGAACGTACTACGCCCGTCCCGAATCATCGCAAACGACAGTACACTTGCCCGAATCGTTCGCGAACGACACAACAGTACTTTTGCCCGAATCGTTCATGAACAACACAACAGTACACTACACTTGCCCGAACCGTTCGCGAACGACACAACAATAGTCCGTTCTCTTGCTGTAGCGAACGAGGAGACTCTGGTGAGGAAAGTGGGTATGGAAATAAGGATAATAAATGGATAATATTCAAACATCACTGTCAAGTGTGCTGTTTATTTTCAATGAAATAACAAACCTTTTTTTAAAAAAAACATGTCTCAATGTAGGCTAGCCAAGGCTACTATTTTATCGACTACATTTTATGAGAAAACGATAGCCTATATCTATATCTTAGCCAACATATTTCTCTTTCAAGCAGCCGTTAGAACAAGTCACGGTAACGAAATCAGCTTCTAGGGCTAAAACAACACATTTTGGGAGATTTAGTAAAATAAAATGGGCATATCAAACACATTCTTTCAAACTAAATTGTTTAGAATAAAATCGAAACGAAAACAAACTTTTATTAAAAATAGGGAAAGAAAGTGTTTGGTTCTTTGGCTATTAAATGCTCTGTCTATAGCCTACTGTTTAAACTGGAAAACTACATTCAATTAAAATAAAATAATGTGCTAATATATGAACCGCGATTCGCCTGTTTTATTTTTTGGTAGGCTACTAACCGTTAGCTGTTTTCGGTACATTGGGTTGAACCTCCCCCTCATGTCCACATCCGAGTCCCCCCCCGGTCGACAAGTTCTGCATCCTACTTGTTTGTAGCAAGCGGCCAAAACCAGACTTCATTTTTGAAGCTCATTTCCTGGTGTTGTAGTTCCTAGTTGCTCACTAGTGCCACTACGGATGGCTCCAGTATAGGTGTTTTCATATCCAGTTTCCATGTAAGTCTACGGTACAAATGCGATCAAAATACAAAGTCAATAATTTTTTCTCACAAGAACAAATAGTCATAATAGGTGTATTTTATTCGTCTTATGACTGTCCATGGGTCGATTTTATGATTTATTGCGTCATTTGGGCACAGTGCCAATATTTGTTCTGGACCAATGAGGTACAGCTTGCGTCACTTCCGGATTACTGCGGAGGACTGAGCTACAGGAGGGGCTACAGTCTATGGTCACTGGGGTGGGCGGTGGCGCCTCTTGGCCTTGACATTGCGGCTCCGGCCACGGTCCGCCTGTGCTAAGTCGGAAAATGCAGGCATCCCATTTCGTGGTGATTTCATTATGGCGTGTGCTATTTACAGCTGCACTAGACGACCATAAAATAATCCTCCTCTTAAGTTTTTCGGTAGCCTACTTAACCAAATAATTAGTTGGCAGAAAAGCGTAATCAGCTTGCTATATTTGGTAGTCCAGTAGTAGCCTATGCTAAAACAGTTCGCAACTTCGGCTACCAAGCCATTTGACTAGCTAGCTAACCTTAACCGGCAAACATTCAAACTGTGTCAGACGTGTTTGACGGCTTGTCAGTCGTGTACATTCCGTAAGTGTCTACCTGGGCCATGCTTCACGCATGTGACAAAGCTACTATAATCCCGATTTTGGGATAAACACTTTTTCAGTTTCACGAAGCAAATTAAGAGTCTCAAGGTTCATTTGCTGAATAACATACAACACACGATGAAACCACACACACAGAATTTAACGAAATTAACCATCTTGGCATTTAGAAAGGAACATGTTTTTAGCATTTAATATAGCAGACTGACAAGCTAGGCATTTAAGACAGTGGTTCTCAGAATCGGTCCTGGGGGCTCCTTGCGTATATTGGCTTTTCTCCATTGGTTTTGATGATTTACAAGAAAAAAATAATAGCCTAATAATAATTAGAAATTCAATGTAGGCTACATTATTTTTGTCTCCATGCACCAGGTGGAAAACTTGCTGTACAAAGTCCGTTGTCATATTTACACGCCTGCAGATCAGTTATTAAAATACTTGGTAGATTTGTTAATCACCGCTGACAGTGTTAATTTTTATTCGGTAGAAAGTGATTTGCGAACGATCGGTCAGCTAGCGTCACCCAGCAAGTGAACACCACAAACGGCGATGGAGTAGCTAGTAGCAGTTACTTGCTCATTAACTGACTGTGGCGAAAACCTACGACGATAACTTGCTCGGTTAACAGCAGGTCTACCAGACAGTTATACGAAAATTAGCCTAGTCAAATCACCAGTAGCCTACACATCTCTGATTGATTGACCATCAGTGTAGTCGATGTTCTTCCCCTGTGGTTCATATTGCTAATGCGTGAGCTAACCACGGATAGCCTACCTAGCTCACTGGCAAACTGATATGCCAGCTAAGCATATTCATTTTGCTGAGAAACATAAATTGAAGATAACTGAACATAGCCTAATTGTATTTTTAATGTCATACATATAACGTGATTACACGACACAGTACAGTCACGGATAGAAATTAAACTCCGTAAACATCAGATAATATATTGTAAAACATAACGGCAGACAGTCAGCTAGCCTCAAGTTCGTTCTGCAATCGTTCGTTCAGGTTGATGGGCTTTTCCGCACCGGACTGTCAATCAAATTGTAAAAATCACAAGACCGCTTAACTCTATGGTTTTGGCTCCAAATCGACAAAATGGCCGCGCCCGCCATTGAGCTTCAAAACGTTTTAGAGACCCACGGAGAGTCAATGGGTGACGTCACAGTAGCTTTGTCCATATTTTTTACAGTCTCTGGTTTGTAGGCAGGCTATGTAAGCTCAATACGATGTTACAGAAATATGACAGACCAACTATTTCTTTTTGAGGGGCAAGTAGCAGACGTCCTAGTTTTATGAGAACGGTTAATTCTATCTCGTTCAGTGAGTGCAGGTCAAGTTCGATTCAACCCGACGTCCGATAGTTCGACAGAACTGTTCGGACGTCCGCGGTCCGATAGTTCGAGAGAGAACATTCAATCTCATTCTCGTTCAGTGAGTGTGTACTGTGTCAGTGCAGGCTGTCTGTCTCGAGTCAAGTCCGATTCAACTCGCTCATTCACAGAGGTGGGTAGTAACGCGTTATATTTACTCCGTTACATTTACTTAAGTACCTTTTTGAATAAATTGTACTTGTAAGAGTAGTTTTAATGCAACATACTTTTCACTTTTACTCGAGTATATTTGTGAAGAAAAAATGTTACTTTTACTCCGTTATATTCGGCTACATTCCGCTCGTTACTTTTATTTTTTACCCATTTTTTATTCAATGCACGTTCTGTTCGTTTCATTCTCTCAGAGAGACTTCAGCCAAAGAGGCTGACTGGTCTTTGCTTTGGCTCTGTCATAGCCCCACATGACTCCGTTTCACCAATCAAACGTAGCCAGTCACAGCACACAGAAGGATGAGTGGGCGACAACAATGGCTGAAACAACGGCCGGTGATTCGTAGCAGGCAGAACACCCCTGGCCTCACGTTCAAACTACGTTTTGCTTACAGACTACCAAAAACAGTAGTTACATTATGTGCTGCCTTCTTTGTCTGCCTAGAAATGTGGACATTTCAGCCTACAAGAACTCAACTTCGAACTTGAGAAAATATGTGGCGGTAAGGTTAGGTTAGTTTTGGCTGTGGATAGCTAACTATTTGACTGAGTGGTCATTTATTGTCTTGGACAATCCGTTTGTGAAATATACGGGTATTTGTGATGCCTTGGTATCTTCCAAAATAGCTGTGCGTAATACCACACGCGTTGTTTACGGCGTTGTCGCCCTTTTTAGTACAGTCTGGCTTGATTGACAATTCATTTATTCAGTAGGTGAGAGTATAAGTTTTCTAACGATGTATAACATGTCTAATTTTGCTTTTGGAATAGCGTTTTTTAGGTCAGGGTAACCGAAATTTTTTTTCTTATCGTCGCATTCACTTATGCATTTGGTAGCAGTAAAAGACGCAGCACGGAACGTGGTCAACGATTATTCGTAATTTCTTGGGAAATACTATTATTATTGAGGACTTCTGGGCATAGCTAAGCCGTATGTTTGCTGATAGACCTAGACGACATCGTTTTCTGGAGCAAAACAAGCGGATTGAACTGTATTGTTGATTTACGGTCTCTGTCTCCATCTACTGAACACATAAGATTTCATCATTGCCATGTAAGTAGGCTATTATTGCTCAAAATACTTCGGTTATATACGTTATTTTTTAAATTGAGTGTGTTTAAATAGGTTACTGGTATTAATGTGGATATTTCACACTGTAATGTAAGCATTAGTTAGTAGTGTAATAGTTTTTGTGAAGCATGCAATAGTCAAGACGTGAGCGCTGGAACATTGTATAGCATACATAACGTTTGTTTACGCTAAACCGGAAGTTCTGCACATATTCCGCGCAAGGCATCATGGGACTTGGGAATATCGTGGAGAAGTGCCTCATAAGGTACAACAATGGTGCTACAAAGCATTATGTTTCCCACATATAAAGTTTCTGTTTGAATTTGAGCAGGCTCCTCTTTGTTGTGATGATGAGTCTATTTTAATGGATAAATCCCTGTAGCCTCATTGATATTTTTTCTGTCAACGGAGGGTTCACCCCAACAAACTGACGGGGTATACAGACTTAATAGAGTCCAACAGAAAGCAAAAATCCTCCTCTTCTGACGAACCTCCTGTGTATTGTTTTATTGTATTATTGTTTTAAGGGATATGATTTAGGCCATATTTGAATTTGCACATGGCTATTTTATATTTGGTTTATTTCTATTGGACAAGCATTTACAATTTTATATTTTGGACATTTAGATTTTTACGTTCATCTTGCTCTTCTTATTTCAATATTAAATCAGATTATATGAAGTAACTCAGTACTTGAGTAGTCTTTTCACGAGATACTTTCTTACTCTTACTCAAGTAATTATTTGGATGACTACTTTTACTTCTACTTGAGTCATTATTATTTTAAAGTAACAATACTTTTACTTGAGTACAGGTTTTGGCTACTCTACCCACCTCTGCTCATTCATTGGTTGTCCCATTGACAGTTCATTTGATATCGCTCATTCATTGGTTGATCCGCTTGCTATGCTTTGAGCACTGCACCTACCATACGTACGTAGCAGGCAGCAGTTTTGGAGAGTCCGATGAGCACTCGGGCGTTCGACAGGCTGATCCGGTACATATCGGACACTAAAAAAGTCGTTCAAAAAGATTTGTTTGTTCATTTTCGCCCATCACTAATTTGTAATGCAAACGAGTTGAGGCAGAGGACGTAACACGTAACGAAGTAAAGAGTAGGTTACTCATTCAAAAAAAGACTCGAGTAAGAGTTATGAGTACAGCCAATAGAAAATAACGTGAGAAGTGCCTGTTCCTCAAAAAACGAACTAATTTACTCATTGGCGTTACTTGTAACGCGTTACTACCCACCCCTGTATAGACGCTTTCAATGGTAACATAAACAAACGTTACTGTGCATGTGTATTGTTCTGGCCCAAACGTAACTTCCGGCAGACTTCCACAAACAAGCAATAACAACAGAGTCCCTCTAGACTATTTCTGATAACAAGCAAAATAAATAACAAGTAAATTACGTTAGCTAGCTAGTTAAAACTATGTCTAGCCAGTATTATTTGAGGTTACTAGTCAAAGAAAAGAACCGTTACTTGGCCAAACTCAAATGCGATAATGTTACACTACCAGAAAAACAAGTGACAGAAACAGATAACTGTTGACAGTATTGCACGTTGCTGAGCATCCATTGCATAATCCATAACTGTTCTGGGTTACATGTGCATTCCTGTGTAAAAAGTGCACTCTTTCTATGATATTGCTTAAAAACGATGATTAGAGACACAAACTGGGGATAGTGGGCAGCATGTGTAGCCAATGCAATTACAGTAGGTTATTTATTTCTATAGCATGCATTGATGGAAAAACATATTATGTACTTAAAACAAGATGTTCTACTCAGAAAACTCTTAAAAGAAAACTGTCTGTTTCCAGTCACTAGTTACACTTCAGACACATTCAAGAGGACCTCAGGTAGCTGCACAAAAATTTCCAGAACATTTCACTGTGGAATTTCAGAATAAAGGCCCTTCAAGCATATTGTACACTTAAAACAGGATGTTCTACTCAGAGACGTATTAAAAGAAAACTGTCTGTTTCCAATCACTGATTCCACTTCAGACACATTGTGGAACATGTCAGGAGGCTGCATTAAAATTTTCAGACAAATTCAGGGTGTAATTCCAAAATAAAAGCTCTTCAAATGTCATATATACTAACACTAGATGTCATGATCACAATATTATTAAAAGTAAACTGTTTGTATTCAATCACTAATTCCAGTTCAGTTAAATTGCTGAACATGTCAGGTAAGCACACAAAATCATCTTCAAGAGAACACTCAATTGTATTTTAAAATGAAGGCCATTTAATTCAGACATAAAGTAAGTAAAGATGCTTTATTCAGCATGTTTTAACATGAAAAATGTCATTTCCATTTATCGTATAGTGTTAGTATATATGACATTTGAAGGGCTTTTATTTTGAAATTCCACCCTGAATTTGTCTGAAAATTATAATGGAGCCTCCTGACATGTTCCACAATGTGTCTGAAGTGGAATTGGTGATTGGAAACAGACCGTTTCCTTTTAATAATTTTCTGAGTAGAACATCTTGTTTCAGTGTATAATATATTTTCAAAGGGCCTTTATTCTGAAATTACACTGTGAATCGTTCTGGAACTTTTTGTGCAGCTACTTGTGGTGCTCTAGAATGTGTCAGAAGTGGAATTAGTGATTGGAAACAGACAGTTTTCTTTTTTTTTTTTTTACATTATTCTGAGTAGAATATCCTTTGTTAGTGGATAATATATTTGGAGGGCCTTTATTCTGAAATTACACTGTGAATCGTTCTGGAACTTTTTGTGCAGCTACTTGTGGTGCTCTAGAATGTGTCAGAAGTGGAATTAGTGATTGGAAACAGACAGTTTTCTTTTAAGGATTTTTTGAGTAGAACATCTTCTTTTAGTGTATAATATATTTTAAAGCCTTTTATTCTGAAATTCCACAGTGAATTGTCCTGGAAATTCAGAGCCAGTGAAATTGATTTGGCGTTTAGAACGATAAATAGCGTATTTTTTTGAAAGCGATGGCAAACCGCGTTTTGTCAACGCATTTTTCAGTTCTCCCACGTGGAAAAACCTCATTACCGTAATAACGCACGTGTACGCGTAGTAAAAATAACGTGGCGCCTGGCTTAACTGTGATGAATGAATAAAGTTGATTTTTTAAAATCAGTTTATTATGTATATTTTTACAGGACTTACATTTTAATAGGTAACGATGTCCAGTTATTTCTCAAAAATGCGAAGTAACAACGGGCACGCACCAGCTGTAAGAATCGCAGGGATTCAAGCAATTACTTTCACAATTCCCTAGTGTGGTTACAAAGTTAAATTATGTCTTTTTACAAATTTTCGAAATGTAGCTTGTTCCTGAGGTCAGGTACCCCACAGCACGACAACCTGAGCCCAACATGAAAGCTCATTACAAACACAATACAAAAACAAATTAAAGCCGCAAGCGGCGTTAGGAGGGGTCCAAGCATTGGCACCGTCGCGCCCCCTATGGGGCGATTTTAAAATGGCTTTTTCCTCATGATCATATGCCTTCACCCAACATACTGAATATCATGATGATCGTATAAAACATTGATGACTTATGATCAATTTTGTGCTAAGAGACGCTGTCGGATGACTTAGTTGCGTCGCCAGAGATGTGTCCTGCCGCTTCCTGTAAAGGCCATTACTATATCGTAACGCTTAGATGGGATGTCGTAACACATATATGGCCCGGTGTGTATGTACAGCTGCAGCGCTTCTATGCAGTAACTAAAAAAGGCGTCACACTAGTGTTGTCACAATACCAAAATTTTGACTTTCATACCGATACCAGGTTTAGTATCACGATACTCAATACTGAAATGATACTTCAAACTTAAACGATGTTAATTCGATACTCGGTACCTAACGATACTGAAATTACCTTAATAGATCAGAAACGTAATGTCCACAAGGGTTGACCTCATTTTCGAATTCATGGTTTATTAACAACCTGGTTCATTAACAACCTTTAAGTTGAAGCCTCTGCAACATATTAATATGCATAGGCCTAAAGTGTTACAACACTGAGCAATAGAAAAATATATTAAATATATTTCAAAAATTAAACAGTTGTAAACTAAATAATCTTTAAAACAGGTCTTTCACCTTTAAATAGATTTAAAACCAGCATATTTTAATAACAATACAGCATCTATCTATAATAAAATATTTCCAAATTGGAACACCTATTGCTACTGAAGTGAACTGAGTCAAAGCGTGCGCTGTATCAAGGAGCTGAGTGCACAAGCGCAAGTCATCTCACTTGACAACCTTAGTTGCTACTGCTATCTAGCGATGATTCTGACGAATTACACCTTTCATCCTCTCAATCAGTAATGCGTGAGACACATTTCCCTGGCTTTTACATTTGACACAAAACTACCGAACATCGGAAAATTCTAATACCGAACAGTTTCTTTTTTAAGGACCGAAAAAGTGCTGAAGTTTCGGTATACGGTGCAACACTACGTCAGACACATATTCCAATCCATTGCTCAGCTTAGCAGAGAATGCACATTTCAGAGTGCCTCAGAGACAGATAGAATAATAACGCATAAATACACATTTCAAATAATAAATACGACATCGAGAAAAAACGAAACAAAAGACGAGATATCAAGTCGCGACCTAAGCGCAGAGCAGCCTACCGTTTTATTTATGTAGACACTGGCATATAAGAAAATTTTCGGTTAGGCTGACCGATAAAACGCTATTCCAAAAGCAAAATCAGACATGTTATACATCGTTAGAAAGCTTATACTCTCACCGACTGAATAAATTAATTGTCAATCAAGCCAAATTGTACTAAAAAGGGCGACAACGCTTTAAGCAACAGGTGTGGTATTACGCACAGCTATTTTTGAAGGTAGGCGTCACATATGCGCATATATTTCACAAACGGATTGTCCAAGACAATATATGACCACTCACTCGCAAAAGGGACATCTCTACGTGTAAAACCAATGGTAAGATTGTATATTTATTAAATGCTTAGTCCCAGATATTGACTGTATAATGGTATAATTTAAATAAACGTTGTCTCGTTTATTTCGTTATTCAATGAGCAGCGTTTTCACTGCTGTATTGGCATATTTTAGGGCTATTGTCGGGTTTATCTTGTTGCTACGGAATTTCACATTACATTACAGGCATTTGGCAGACGCTCTTATCCAGAGCGACGTACAACAAAGTGTATAACCACAACCAGGAACAAGTGTGTCGAAAACCCTAGAGGGCAGTAGCCTACCGTTTCAAGTGCAGGGAACAACCGCATATTTCAACTTGGACCCTGTAGGTGAAACTGATTAACACTAACACAAACAAGAACAGCAACAACGCAGTCTATGCAAAAATACAAGCAATAGTTAAGACTAGTTAAGTCACCTACGAAACAACTACCTAGTTACAACCCTAAACTTACAGTTAATGTAGAGATAAAATTGAGAATACGATATCTCTCAACATAATGACGGATTCAAAGACTAAACGAACTCACCCGATATTGTCTTCAGAATGGATCCATGCCAAAGAAAAGTAATGAGTCATCCTCTCAAAAAGCTTTTACTAACAAACTTTTAGTAGCAAAAAATGAAATACCAACTCGCCATCGATGCTACCTACGCGCAGAGTACCGTGTTATTTATTCAGACACTGGCAACTACAGCAGAAATTGCGTCTTTTGTTTATATTCAATATTAGTAACTGCAGCGAGAAACAGCAGCTGTAGACACAAGATAGTTTATATTATGGGAGCAACGGAACGAAGCAGACTACATACGTATTACCGTCATTGTTTCATTATACCAGCGTGTTTTCGCGGGTTTACACGAAACTCAAATACTATCAATAAAATGGTTTAGACTAAACGAACTCAGCAGATATTGTCTTCAAATGGATGCATGCTAAAGAAAAGTAATTATTAAACTTTTACTAACAAACTTTTGGTAGCCTAGCATGCACACTGGGTGGCACTGTCTTACAGTGCTTCCCCGACGTTCAGACCCTACCCTCACTGATGAAAACTAACCTTACGGTGTCGGATTACTTGCGTCGCCATGGATGTCGCTTGCCGTAAAGAAGTTTACTCGATGTCGTAACACTTAGAATTTGGAGCTCCAGCTTTTCCGCACCCCACCTAATAAAAAAGTCCAAATGGCGGGCAAACCATATGGCGGACATAGGTGGTCCCAAAAGTAATGTTGTAGAGCACATTCAGATGCATCGGTGGATGAAGTTTTGTGTTGATCGGACTTATGGTGTGGCAGTTATAGCCTTTAAAAGTGTGATCCTTTGTTATAGCGCCACCATCTGGGCGACATAGGTGATTTTTCGTGCCTGAGTAGTGGGGGGCCATAGGAACCCACCTACCAAAGTTGGTTGGTCTACAACTTATGGTTGCTGAGCCTCAGACATTTTAGTGGAGAAAACTGCCACGCCCCAATGAAAAAGTCTAAATGGCGTGCAAACAATATGGCGGACATAGGTGGTGCCAATGGCAAAGTTGTAGAGCACGTTCAGATGCATACGTCGATGAAGTTTTGTGTTGATCTAACTCATGGTGTGGGAGTTATGGCCTTTTACGCATTACCCTTTGTTATAGCGCCACCATCAGGCCGACATACGTGATTTTTAGTGCCTGAGTAGTGGGGGGCCATAGGAACCCACCTGCCAAATTTGGTTGCTCCAGGACTTATGGTTGCTGATCCTCAGACACTTTTAGCGGAGAAAAATAATAAGAATAATAATAATAATCCTAACAGATACAATAGGGTTCCACCAGCTTCGCTGCTTGGACCCCTAATTATGTCTCATTAAAAACACGTTTTCAACCTACGAAAATGCCGGGTTACTCTCACTTGCAAAGCACTGTCTATAAATCATTCATTCAAACTGGCTAAATCTAGGCCTGTCATTAAAAGTATTTATATCAAAATGATGCCAAGTTACACTATAAACAAAACAGGCTATTTTGCCTCACAGAAATTAAAGCTGTATTCCAAAGCAGTGCTACCCAATGTCTCCTCAATTGTTTCAAGTCACTTGGCCCTGTGTTCTTAGTCTTACCATCTCACAATGTCGTTCACTCTTTGTGTCACATCAAAGTGTCAAATAACTACAATGTCCTCATGCAAGACATTTAAATGAACGTACAAAACTGCTGGTGAATACCTACAGAAAAGCATATTCCTACAGAAAACATGTTTATACTTGGTTGTCAACTTAATTTCACGAAATGTACAACTTCTTGGATATTTGCTACTTACAATAAATATTGAATGTTAAATAAATCTAGTACATACATACATACATACAATACTTCATTATCCCCATGGGGAAATTTCCCTCACAGCATTTAACATTCACATTTCCAAACAGGCATTTATACCAAGAAACATACAATCATTCATGCAACAGAAAGGGTGGGCAGCTAAATACTTGCATACAGATAAAAATTGGACATATTGACGCCTATTCAATCAATATTCACTCTTACAAACCTATCCACACATGTTTGGCCTGTTCATCTACTGTATGCTTGTGCACACAGGGCCAAGTGACTAGAAAGAATTTAGAAGACATTGGATAGCATTGCTTTGGAATACAGCTTCTTTAATTTCAGTTAATTTCAAGGTAAGATTTCCTATTTTGTTTGTAGTACAGTATCTTGGCGTGATTTTGATAGCAATACTTTTAATGGCAGGCCTAGATTTAGCCAGTTTGAATGAATTATAGACAGTGCTTTGTAAGAGTGAGTAACTTGGCATTTTTGTACATTGAAAACAGGTTTTTAATGAGATAGCATTTACATTGCATCCATTTATACAGCTGGATATATACTGCAGCAATGCAGGTTAAGTACCTTGCTCTAGGGTACAACGGCAGTGTACCTGTGAATCGAAGCTGTGACCTTTAGGTCAAGATCAGCTCCTTACCGATTATACTATACTGCCGCCAGATTTCAACTGATCTATATTCCGGTTTTATGATGTAAGAAATGTGGGTCCATGCGCAAGCTGCACTGGAACACTGTATGGAGGTATTTTTGTAGCAAAAATGACAAATATGTAAATGGTTTCCCAAATCTGTAAATGGGGTTTCACAAATATGTAAACTATTTCACAAATATGTAGAAAGGAGTCACAAATACGTAAAATGCGAGTCGCAAATGTGTAGAATGGGTTCACAAATATGTAAAATGCGAGTTGCAGTTGTGCTATCAGAAAAGTGTATTCAGGATGACATTTTATAGCTATTCAGTGATGTAGGCTGTGCTGGCTTTTTACTATTTTGCCCCGACCATTTGTTTTTAATAGTATGGCTTAAACTGGTTGAAACTTCTTCCACTGTTGGGCAGCAGCCGACTGTTGCTCTCCAAAATGCTCAACAGCTAGGGCTGTTAGTTAGTCCCCAATACAGAGTTTGCTCACTGACTAAATTGACAGAAAATCTGTGTTATGATTTAGTCCAGTAGGTACCGGTCGTATAGGAACCGGTGCCATAGTGCTGCTGGGTTTTGGTACTTAACTCTATTCATGACTCGGACAGTTACATGACTACAAGGTAGGTCATTAAACTTTGGACTGCTACTGCAGGCTTTGCCCAGCCAGGGGCTTGTTCTGCTGGGCTGCAGCTGTTTACTATTGGAATTATTTCAAGCAGTGATCAAAATAAAGCATACAGGAATGATAAATGATGGTCAGTTTGGACATTTGTGGCCATTTAAGTGAGTGTTTAAAACTTTATTTCCTGATGCAATATTGATACTCAAATTAGATCAGAATGTTCAATACATACATTATATGACCAAAAGTATCTGGACATCCCTTGGTCTGGGGAATTTTTTCATAGTTTGGGCTAGGCCCCTTAGTTCTAGTGAAGGTAAATTTTAATGCTACAGCATACATTCACATTCTCGAAGATTCTGTGTTTCCCCAACAGTTTGGCGAAAGCCGGTTCCTGTTTCAGCATGACAAATGCCTATGGGCACATAGCGAGGTCCATGTAGAAATTGGTTCGTCGAGAATAGTGTGGAAAAACTTTACTGGCCTGCACAGAGCCCTTACCTCAATACCATCCAACACCTTTAGGATCAGTTTGAAAGTTAGCTGTGAGCCAGGCCTAATCGCCTAATCAGTGCCCGACCTAACTGATGCTCTTTCTGGATGAATGGAAACAAATCCATGCAGCAATTCTTCAATATCTAGTATAAAGCCTTCCCAGAAGAGTTGAGGTTGTTATAGCAGCAAAGGGTGGACCAACTCCATATTAATGCCCATAATTTTGGATTAGATGTTGGATTTCAGGTGTCCACATACTTTTGATTATTTAGTGTATGTTTAGAAAAACGGGGGGGGGGTGCGGGCGGTGGGGGTTGTGCTGTTGGATGTTGTCGACCAGGGGGGACTCTATAGACAGCGAATTTTCCCACAGAATATTTAATAGCCAAAGAACCAAACACTTTCTTTCCCGATTTTTAATATAATGTTTTAGTTTCGATTTTATTCTAAACAATTTAGTTTGAAACAATGTGTTTGATAAGGCCATTTTATTTTACTAAATTTCCCAAAATGGGTTGTTTTAGCCCTAGATGCTTTCTTTGCCTAGATTTCTTTACCGTGACTTGTTCTAACGGCTGGTTGAAAGAGAAAGTGCTGATATACGTTGGCTAAGTAGATATCGTTTTCTCATAAAATGTAGTCGATAAAATAGTAGCCTTGGCTAGCCTACTTTGAGACACGTAAAAAAAGTCTTGTTATTTCATTAAAAATAAACAGCACACTTGACAATGATGTTCGATTATTATCCATTTATTATCCATTATTCCATACTGTACCCACCCTCCTCCCCAGAGACTCCTCGCTCCTTGCATTCGCTACAGCAAGAGGAACGAACTAGTGTTGTGTTGTTCGCGAACGATTTGGGCGTACGTCAGTTCAGTGTACCGTCACATCCCTAGTACGTTCAGTGAACGAATCACTGAACTGAATCGTTCACTGAATCTGCGAAAGATAGTCAGTCAGTGAACGACCAGTTTACGTTCGCTCGCAACTAGCCTCGCGAGCCAGTTCAAGGTTCAATAATAAAAGAAACAAACAATTTATTTATCGATGATACATTTATTTATTTAATTCCTTTTGAGTTCAACAATTCCACTTGCTCCTCCATTATTGATTGTAACAGGCAAACAATCAAAACCATTGCTTCTGGCCATTTTTCTCTGTATTTTTTTGATAGCAGACTGCATACCGTAGGCCACGCTTGAAAAATTAAACTTTTGCCAAATCCTGTAGGCAAGCAAGCCAGCACATTTCTGTTCGATAACAGCATATCCAAACATACGTGCTGAAGGTCTTTCAACAAAGTCACACCATGTATTTGGCAAGTCTGTGATATAACAGAATTAAAATCGTCTTCGAATTTGTCCACGATAATTTTGGTTAACTCGAAAGCTTCGTCCGTTTTGCAGGTATGTTTCAGTCGGAACTTGGATTGCAGCACACACGGAACAGAGGGAGTGTCGGGGGGGGGGGGGGGGGGGGGGGGGTAGTGAGAACCGGCACACTGAGACAGACAGTTCGATTAACCAATAGGGAAGCTGCCGCTGGCTCCTAGCAGCAGAGGCTCCTCCCTTTTACCCCAGAAAGTACATGCGTTCGTCCCGACTAGCTCGCAACTGACTGAGAGCTCAACTGAACTGAACGAATCGTTTCAGGAAGTGATTCAGTTCAGTTCGTTCACCCAAAAGATTCGTTCTTTTGAATGAAGCGTTCACGAATGACACAACACTAATAAGACAAATGTAATTTTTTCTAGACATCCTTAGCAGCTCACCCTGATAAAACCAGCCTCAACGGGGCCAAGTTTTTGTCCTGTTCAGGAAAAAACTCAATAGCAATATATCTTTCCAAACATAATGACACTTGCTCACAGGCAGACGGTGTGTATGGTTTCATCAGAATCTACTGTCTACCAAAGTAAGCTGTCCTCACAAAGTCTCAACCAAAGTACACGGGTATCCTGTGGCATTATATTTGGAAAGAGAGGTTTTAGAATTTACATTTTTGGCCACAAATCTTGGTTTGAGCCACAGCGGATACCCTGAAAACTTGTCAAATCTCTGAAACCGTCTGGATTCATAGATAGCACACTGGGAAGTGTAAACAGTGACCTGCCCCTTTAAAAACAAGAGGAGAAGCATGATACTAAAGATTAGAAAGGGGGAAGAATGGATGATTAGAATGGATTGAATGGATGATTAGAATGAGCAGGTGTTAAAGCAGGACCATGTATTGTCTTCTTGAATCGCCTGTTTGCTCATATATTTTGGGAGGTGAAACTAGGATTATTATGTGGGCTCTGCTAATCTTGATATATGATGATATATTACTACATTGGTGATGTTGCTACTCTTTCATTATTTGTTAATTTAGGAGTCTCCTTTTGTTTCCCCTCCAGTTGGAATCCAGCATCTGTGGGCCATGGATGTTACTGTTTTGCCTTGTTGCGTTCCATCCCAACAGTAGTGTACATCATCCTCGTCACTGCCTTGCGCTACCACCTCTTCATCTGGAGTGTCTTCTCCCCAAAGCTGCTGTATGAAGCCATGCATACACTGGTGACCACCGTGGTCTGTATCTTCTTTACTGCTATGGACCAGAACCACATAGGCCAGTCCTAGAACTGGGTTGCTATGAGTTGAGCAATAACTCATCAGGGACAATGCTGATTCCTGTTACTGCAACTGTGTACATGATTCCAGGCTGATTCCAGTGTACATTTTTTGTCTCACTAAATTACCTGTGCATCAGTTTCTATCAGTGGTCTATAATTGTTCCATTAGTAATTACCTTAAAGAAAATTTACGTAGAATATTCTGCCAGGTCAGAATGGTAGTCTTGTTTTCAATGATGTTATCCCTGGTTTTCTTTTTTTCCCTTGAGTAACTGTGGGATGTTGCTCCTGGAGTGGGTTCAGGGTGTGTTCGATGTCATAGCTTTTGAGATTAGGCACAGTAAAATGTTTAGTTTAAATCAACTCTTACAGAGTACATATGGTCCCTATTGGACTTCTATGTATTCTGATAGTTAAATTAAAATGGGACATTTTACTATGGGGGTAGTGCATGGTGTTGGCTCAGAAATTAAACAAGATGTGTTAGGATGGCTAAGATGTGTATTGTTTCCTTTCAATAATCATCATAACTTTACTATTTTATTAGATGTGTTGTGCAATGTACATGTACTGTGAAAGGGCTGAACTGCTAATTATTGTAAAATGTTGCTGTGGTACCATAGGGCACTTTAATGTCCATACAAGTTCACATATTCTCACTGGAATTGGACTGTTTCCCATCTCCAGAATGCCCTATGTTGTATTCCTGGCCAATCATACATGCAAACTATGAATTTATGTACTTCATACAAGGTTCCGCTTGTCAGTAAATTACAACTCATTTTACCCAAATTTGTGTCTGGAATTTTTTGTGCAGGGCCAGATGAGGTAGTGTTGTAGTGCTTTTAAAATGTTTTTGCTTGCTAGAAAGGTGTTGACTTTACAAGCATTTTGAAGTGCAGGTTTTGTGCCGCCATGTTGTACAAATTGAAGTCAGAGACTGCGCATTAGGGAAAAAGGGGGACACTTATATGGTCATGCTGCCAATGCAGTGTGATTGACACTGCGTGACCTTGAGATCTACTTATTCCTCATCACTACCACTTGCTACTTACAGAATCATTTAACTTCATCCATTACAGATACAGTGCCTTCGGAAAGTATTCAGACCCCTTCACTTTTTCCACATTTTGTTACGTTACAACCTTATTATAAAATGGATTAAATTCATTTTTATTTTCATTAATCTACACACAATATCCCATATGACAAAGCGAAAATAGGTTTTAAATTTTTTTGCAAATTTATTAAAAATAAAAAACTGAAACGGCACATTTACATAAGTATTCAGACCCTTTACTCAGTATTTGAGGCACCTTTGGCAGCGAATACAGCCTTGAGTCTCCTTGGATATGATGCTACAAGCTCCTTGGCACTCTATTACAAACAAACAGTTTTTACTGGCTGGAAAAACAACAATAATAGTAGTAGTAGTAGTAGTAGTAGCAGTAGTGTTTTTTATTCAGCCATCACACACAATACAATAAATATAAACAGTCTAGACAGTATAAACAAGTCAACAATCTATGTATTGGGTAGTGACAGAAAAGGCACAGGCAGAAGCATAATGCTTATATATGTCTATCTTACATTGTTATCAATTTAAGCTACCCTCCAAAAATAAAACATAAAATAAAAATCATTCACAGTTGTAACCCTCAAAAATAACTTTATAAACCATTCTTTTGAAAACTAAAAGTGAGTTACACGTTCTTAAATTTATATTAGCATTATTCCATAATTTAACCCCAACAATAGAAATACATCTCCTTTTAATCCCTTTTTTAGCTATTTGTACAGTAAACTTAAAAACATCTCTCAAATCATATTTGCACTCCTGTATTAAAAAAAACCTTTGTACACAATCTGGGAGTGACTTTGTTTTAGCTCTAAACATAATTAGCATTATTTTATAATATACCAAATCATTAAATTTCATAACATGGGATTTTATAAACAGTGGTTTAGTGTGATCATTGTAACCAGCCTTATTAATAATACGTATGGCTCATTTTTGTAGTAATACTATTGAATTTATAGTCGTTTTAAAGGTCGACCCCCACAATTCCACACAGTGAGATATATAAGGAAGTATAAGTGAGCAATAAATTATAAACAAGGCCTTATAATTTAATATATCCCTAGATTTATACAGGATTGCTATTGACTTTGACATTTTTCCTTTAATATAATCAATATGTTGTTTCCATGTTAATTTATGATCAATCACAACCCCTAAGAATTTTGTCTCAAAAACTCTTTCAATTTCTTTTTGATTACCAAAAACCATAAATTTAGTTTTCTTAATAATGAGAGACAATTTATTAACATCACACCAAGTTTTGAGAATTTCCAGCTCCCTTTCAATAGCATACAAAAGTTCCTTTAAATTTTTCCCCGAACAAAATTAATTTGTTTCGTCTGCAAAAATGACAAATTTTAACATTTCAGTAACATTGCAAATATCATTAATATAAAGTAGAAAATGTTTTGGACCAATCACCAATCCCTGGGGTACCCCACAGGTGACCTTCCTAAATCCTGACACAGTGTCATTAATTTGCACACATTGCAGTCTATTTTCCAAGTAGCTTTCTGGCCAAGAGAAAGCTATACCTCTTATCCCATACTTCTCCAATTTTCTCAATAATTGGCTATAGTATCTATAGTATCAAAAGCCTTCTGTAGGTCAATATAAATACCAATAGAACACTCATCATTTTCAACTGCCTTTGTTATTTCTTCTATCATCTCCATTACTGCATATGTAGAAGTTCTATTTTCCCTAAATCCATACTGGTTTTCACTCAATAATTCATTTTTACCAATGAAGAGATCCAATTGTTTCTCAAATATTTTTGAAAATTGAGGAAAAAGGGACACAGGTCTATAATTATCCATGTAGTGCTTATCTCCATTTTTAAATATTGGTGTTACCTTTGCTGATTTCGTATTATTAGGAAAAACACCTCTTGGAAAAGACAGATTACATATATAGATCAGCGGTCTTACAATAAAATCAATTGCTTCTTTAATAATTACTATGTCAATGGATTTTATATCAGTTCATGTTTTGTTTTTGAATTTTCTTATAATTTCAATTATATCAGTTTCATTTACCCCATAAAGGAACGTAGAACTGATATTACCATTAATCAGATTATCAAACAAATCTTTTTTATCATCAGGCACAACAATTTTGCTGGCCAAAGTAGTGCCAACACCCACAAAACAGTCATTGAAATCATCAACGATGCTTTTTATATTGTCCACTGTAGCATCAAAGCTATTTAAAAAAATAACTTGGAAATTCTGATTTATAACATCTATTCCGAAAAATATGATTGATTACTTTCCAAGTCCTTTGAATGTTGTTTTTACTGTCCTCTTAATATTTTATTGTAGTATTCCTTCTTCTGTAATCTCATAATGGAAATCAATTTATTCTTATACAACTTATATTTTTCTTCACTTTCACTGGTTCTCAACTGTACATATTTCTTATAAAGTAAATTTTTCTTTTTGCACACCATTTGCAGACTTTTTGTCATCCATGACTTTCCTTTATATTTATCATTCAACCAGCACTTTCTAATAGGACAATGTTGTTGTATAACTCTATGAATGTGAACAAAAATGCATCATAGGCCTGATTAGGATTATCAACATGTTATAATCATCCCAGTTATAATTTATAAGGTCCATCTTTAAGGCCTCTAATCTTTCTGGTGTCCTTATTCTTACTAATTTACAAGAAGGCTCACTTACACCAACTGAACATTTAACCATATGTTAATAATAATGTAACATGAACAATAACGACAAGAATTTAACATTTATCTATCTTATTTATCTTTTCTCTCTGTTCCTCCTCCCACCATATCTGTCCCTTGAATTTCTTTGAGACTTTGAGACTTCTGCTGCTGTTAACAAAGCTCTTCCTCAGGAATCAACCAATAATTTAAAAGTAAACATATACAGTATTCTTATAGATCTTTCCAATTCAAATATTAAAAATACACATCATGGCATTACATGCATACAGGCCTATAGATATTAGGCTACATCAGAAACAAATACAATAACCTTACAAAGTTAAAATATTAAAACCTGCTTGACCCCCACCAGTCTGGCTTCAGGCCTGGCCACTCGACCGAGACTGCACTCCTCTCGGTCAGTGAGTCACTCCATGCCGTACGAGCAGCCTCCCTCTCCTCTGTCCTGATTCTTCTAGACCTCTCCGCTGCATTTGACACCGTGGAGCACCCTATCCTCCTGTCCTCCCTGGCAGCAACAGGGATCTGCGGCACAGTCCTTGACTGGATTGGGTCTTACCTCTCTGACTGTTCCTTCCAGCTTGCCTGGGCGGGTAAGGTATCACCACCCCGTCCCCTCGCCACCGGAGTTCCCCAGGGCTCAGTCCTCGGTCCCCTTCTCTTCTCCTTATACACCAGATCCCTTGGCCCTGTAATCTCTGCCCATGGCTTGTCCTATCACTCCTATGCCGACGACACGCAACTCTTTCTCTCCTTCTCCCCATCGGACACACAGGTCCCTGCCCGCATCTCCGCTTGCCTGAGGGACATCCAGAGCTGGATGGACAATCACCATCTGAAGCTCAACCCGGGAAAGACGGAGCTAATCTTTATTCCTGCTCTATCCTCTCCCCTCCTCGACTTTTCCATTTCCCTAGGGGACACCTTAGTGACATCATCACCCTGTGCCAAGAATCTCGGAGTGGTGATGGACAACAGGCTGTCCCTCTCCAAGAACATCGCAGCAGTAAGCCGGGCATGCAGATTTTTCCTGTATAACATCCGGAGAATCCGCCCCTTTCTCACCACCTACTCAACCCAGCTCCTGGTCCACGCAATGGTTCTATCCCGCCTGGACTACTACAACTCCCTTCTGGCTGGACTACCGGCATCTGCCATCAGACCCCTGCAAATCATTCAGAATGCTGCAGCTCGTCTGGTCTTCAACCTCCCCAGACACTCCCACGTCACTACCCTCCACTGGCTGCCTGTTATAGCTCGCATCAAATTTAAAACATTGGTCCTAGCATACCAGGCAGTCAAGGGATCAGCCCCAGCATACCTCCACAAGATATTCAAACCCTACATGCCAGCCAGATCCCTCCGTTCTGCTACCTCAGGACGCCTGGCACCTCCCCCTCTTCACACCTGCACTTCCATAACACGTCTCCTGTCTGTTCTGGCCCCACGATGGTGGAATGACCTCCCCGTGGAGGTCAGAACAGCTGAGACTCTGACCCATTTCAAGCGACGACTGAAGACTCACCTCTTCAGGCTGCACCTCTCCCCATCCCTCCCTACCCCCCTGTAAATGACTGTAAGCTTAGGGTTGTAACTAGGCAGCTGTTTCGTTGGTGACTTAGGTGCATTAACTGTCTTAACTACTGCTTGTATTTTTCCCATAGACTGCGTTGTTGCCGTTCTCGTTGTGTTAGTGTTAATCAGTTTAACCTTCAGGGTCCAAGTTGAACTATGCGGTTGTTCCCTGCACTGGACCGGTACTTCTCTCTAGGGTTTTCGTCATACTTGTTCCTGGTTATGGTTATACACTTTGTTGTACGTCGCTCTGGATAAGAGCGTCTGCCAAATGCCTGTAATGTAATGTAATGTAATGTAAAACTACACAACTCTCAATACACTTTTACAATCCACATTACAATCCACTACTGAATTCATATTATATGCGCCTTTTCTCTTGTGACACTCATATACTAGATGTGCAGCTGCCTTGTCATATGGATAATGTCCATATATGGAATATAAACCAGTATTTAAAATAGTGTAGCTATAGATTCTACAATAATAATTAAATAACAGGACTTCTACAAAGGTGGTTACTTAATAAATAAGTTAACATTAAGTGACCTCACTAAGACAGAAGCACTACTTTTAAAGTGTTTTAAAATATTAAATAGAGAACTGAAGATCACTAAAACGAGCCAGCATACATGCTAATGTTATCATTTCCATGGCTCTGGATACTACTCTGGCGCTAACCTAGCTAGCTGTAGTTAGATAACAGGAATTAGGTGAAAGTATAAATATAAAACACATATATTTCAACTCTTAGTTGAACAGTAGGTTGAGCACAAAATGTAATTAACATTAGAACACTGAATATACATGTATAAAATAAAAATAGGTTCAAAGGCAACTAATGATGAACGTTAGCTTACACCCATTCCTGACATACAGCGAGAGAGCAAGCGAGAAAAAGTGATTAAAAGGCATTCGTTTCAATCAGACTATCCTGACCTGCCGCGAGCGACAGCGAGCAGCGATGTCGTTCACCCCTCAAATATTCGTTCACTGCGTCTCTAGTTGAGTGAGTTTTCGCGGCCTTGTCCCACCCCGAACACTTTTTATTGGTCAAGATCCGCAAACCAACTGAGACTATTATAGCATGAGTATTTGGCACATAGTATATAATATGTCTATGATTTGGCCCGCTCCCTAAACAATCTTACTAGTTAGCAATCATGCTATGAATGGGCTTAATCACTGTTTTATAGACATTGCTATATGTAGTCTTGCATAGTGGTTTTGAGACATCATGGCAGCTAACATGCTACAATGCTGTAGACATAGGATGATATTTGCTAGCTACCATTTATTTGAAACGAGAAGGATTATCTACTCACTCATCATGGAGCGCAAAAATAGCGTTTTTTGTCCGAGGAGTTGTTTACGCCCCTAGATAATTTGGTTGGTTTGGGCTAGTCTCGCTACCACAGGTGACATTACATATAAACGTGGACAACCCGGTGAAAAATATTACTTCATTACCAAGGTTGGAATTGAAATAATAAAAAAAGGAATATAGGCTACCAGTCACAAAAGTGAAACAAAATGGTTGTCACATTGAGAATGGTTGCTCACGCTCACCATCCTGTCCACTCATACTTATCGTCATGAATCCCAATTAGTATGATTGTATGAAAATAATTATTAAATTTAATGCAAGATATGCATAAAATGTTAGGCCTACAAATTTGCTACTGTACATAACATCATTCTAAAGTTTCAAACATGTTGAATTAAAAACATCATTTGGCTAAAAACGTCTCATATCCCTTTTTCTTGAAAGACAGACTTCTGTGTTATGGTTAATATGCTGATCATGATCTGCTTATAATCCTATGCATGTAATAGCTTAAGAACCACCACACAACCCAGTCATGTTGATCGTTTGTTTTCGTGAACGGCTGAATGGTGCGTCGCTTTAAATGTTGCTGCTGAAGGAATTGCGGGACGGCATTGTCTCCTTTCCTTTCGTTAAGGACGGTCCAGTTTGCCCTATGCTAAAGGAGATAAGAAAGGAAGCACTGAAGCACCTTTCCTTAGCATTTAGAGAATTCGACCAGCTTTTATCATGGCTGCCACTTTGATACTTCCGGGTCATTTCACTCAGCTAGGAACCTTCCTAAGCAAAAAAGACTATTCGGACGCAGCCCCGGTGTTAGGGCGCGGTCACACAAGTGCGAATGCAAGCGAATGACCACCGCCTGCAGAGGCGAAATTCGTATCTTGTGTGGGCAGTGTGGGCAGTGCAGGATGTGGTGCACACGGAAATCAGTTTGCTGGTTTGTAGTCCGTTTGAGTGGTTGTGGTTGTTGGTCACACATGAGCAGTTGTGATATCACATGAGCGGTTGTTGGTTTTGCGACGGGAAAATGTATACTGAAGATCGTACAATACCGGCTGGTTAGACACAGCAACAATCAAAAGCCCCTTTTCCACCGTAGGGCCGAATGGTTCTGAGCACGGAGAGAAACGGTTCCAATGGTATTTCCACCTGGAAACAGTTTGGCGCGGAAAGCTTACAAAAGCCCCTTTTCCACCGTAGGGCCGAACGGTTCTGAGCACGGAGGGGAACAGTTCCAATGGTATTTCCACCTGGAAACGGTTTGGTGCGGAACACTTACAAACCGTGCCCAACACAATATTTTCGGCACGGTTAGACAACCGTGCTCAGTGCAGCAGAACCGTTCGGGTGGGCGGGTTTAATGAGGTAGGTATTCGCTGATTGGTTTCACATTACAGCAGTTTTGTGACTCCACATCAGAGACTGTCAAAAATATTTATGTCCTCTTCCGTAAGCTAGGTCGGTAGAGAAGCTAATATAAATAAAAATGCCACTTGTATTCTGTCATAGCAACAAGATAAACCCGACAACAGCCCTAAGATATGCCAATACAGTAGTGAAAACGCTGCTCACTGAATAACGAAATAAACGAGACAAAGTTTCTTTTTAAATTATACCATGTCATTCTACAGTCAATATCTGGGACTAAACATTGAATAAATATACAATCTTACCATTGGTTTTACGCGTAGATATGCCCCTTTTGCGACTGAGTGGTCATATATTGTCTTGGACAATCCGTTTGTGTAATATAGGCTACGCGCATTTGTGATGCCTGGGCAGGCTACCTTCAAAAATAGCTGTGCATAATACCACACCTGTTGCTTACGGCGTTGTCGCCCTTTTACGTACAATTTGGCTTGATTAACAATTCATTCATTCAGTAGGTGAGCGTATGAGCATTCTAACGATGTATAACATGTCTGATTTTGCTTTTGGAATAGCTTTTTAAAGGTCAGCGTAGCCGAAGATTTAATTATATGCCAGTGTCTAAATAAATAATACGGTAGGCAACTCGCAGGTCGCGAGTTGATATTTCGTCTTTTGTTTCGTTTTTTCTCAATGTCGTATTTATTATTTGTTATTTGAAATGTGTATTTATGTGTTATTATTCTATCTGTCTCTGAGGTGCTCTGAAATGTGCATTCTCTGCTAAGCTGAGCAATGGATTGGAATATGTGTCTGATGTACTGTAGCACGTATGCCGAAACTTCAGCACTTTTTCGGTACTTAAAAAAAAAAAAAAAACGGTTCGGTACTAGAATTTTCCGACGTTCGGTAGTTTTGTGTCAAATATAAAAGCCAGGGAAATGTGTCTTCCACATTACTGATTGAGAGGATGAAAAGTGTAATTTGTCAGAATCTTCACTACATGGCAGTAGCAACTAAGGTTGCCAAGTGAGGTGACGTTGCGCTTGTGCACTCACTCGTTGATACAGCGTAAGCTTCGACTCAGTTCACTTCAGTAGGTGTTCTAATTTGGAAATATTTTATTGTAGGAAGATGCTGTATTGTTATTAAAATATGCTGTTTTTAGATCTATTTAAAAGTCAAAGACCTTTTTAAAGATTATTTAATTTACAATTGTTTAATTTTTAAAATATATTTAATATATTTTTCTATTTTTTAGTGTTGTAACACTATAGGCCTATGCTTATTAATATGTTGAACAGGCTTCAACTTAAAAGGTTGTTAATAAACCTCGAAATTTGAAAATAAGGTCAACCTTGTGGACATTATGTTTCTGTTCTCTTAAGGTAATTTCAATTTCGTTAGGTACCGAGTATCGAATCAGTATCATTTAAGTTTCAAGTATCATTTCAGTATCGAGTATCGTGATACTAAACTTGGTATCGGTATCAAAGTCAAAATTTTGGTATTGTGACAACAATAGTCTAACGCCCTTTTTCAGTTGCGGTGTGGAAGCTCTGCAGCTGTACATACACGCCAGGCCATCTAAGTGTTACGACATGCCATCTAAGTGCTACGACGTAGTAAAGGCCTTTACGGCAAGCGGCCAGGACACATCCATGGCGAAGCAACTAAGTAATCCGACAGCGTCTCTTAGCACAAAATTGGCCATAAGTCATCAATATTTTACACAATCATCATGATATTTACTAGATAGGTTGGGTGAAGGTATATGACCACGAGAACAAAACCATTTTAAAATCGCTCCATAGGGGGCGCAACAGTGCCAACTGCTTGGACCCCTCCCAACGCCGCTTGCGGCTTTAATTATTACTACGCTTACTTTTTATTCGTTTTCTGTGTTATTTTATTTGTGTGTGTGTGTGTGTAATGTTCCCTGTGCCTATATATGCGTGCGTATGTGTGGATATGTATGCATACATGTGTTTCCTTTTTTTTCGTCTTTGTTGTTTATCATTATTGATATTAGTATTATCATTATTATTACTATCATTATTTTCTAATTCTACTTATTACTATTATATGTATGCATATGTATATGAGTATGTGTATGTATCTATATATATGTGTATGCATGTGGAATGTATGTATGTGTATATTTATTTATTTATTTATTTATTTATTTATTTATTTTTACCTTCCATTTCAACACTACTTATGTGCCACACTGCCCCAACTGTTTTATGAGCCATGTTCTGGGGGCCTTAGTGGGCAGCTAAGTGGTAACCCAACTATATACTTATGTTCGGATTCAGCCTTAAGGTAGGAGAGGCTAGTGTATGGTTTCTCAACAGGGGCAGTACCACCCCCCAGGGGGCGTTCAGAGATTGCAAGGGGGCGCTGGAAGCAAGATGGATGAGAGGGGGGCGTTGTGGCCATTACGGGGGCGTTTGCCCAATATTAACGTTCAAAGAGCATATTGAAGGCTGGAGATCCCAGTGCATCAATGTGTAAGAAAATGATGTAGGAACTAGATTTTCATCAAAAATATGCTTATATATACACTACACTACAGTGACTTCTGGAGTCGTTTTTGTGAGAGAATTTTACTCTCACATCTAAAAATGCCAAACGGGAAGTGACGTAACCGAAGGGAGAGCAGTCAAGTTGAACAATAAAGAAGAATGGATCTCAATGCTAGTTTTTGACACTGAACAGGTTGTAAATGTTTATGCAAACGCATATGACGGACCACAGCTTTATCTGCTTGTTAAGTCTCACGTCACACCATTTCCGGGTCCAAACGCTCCTTCAGATCCCGAACCTGCGAACCTTTTCACGATCACTTCCTTCTTTAGTGAGGCACCATTGAGGGATAAAAAGAATCTAAATTCTTTCAACTCCAATGAAATCAATACGTTACAAAATCCAGCATTCTAAAGCAGTTAAAACAGCAACATTATTCTTTCGATTGTGAATTGTTGTTACGTCCCCTCCCTTTTCAATGTCCAATCTCGCAATAGATGACAACATTGACTCACGGTTCTAGCTACTTCATTTAGGGATGCCAACCATTCCACAAAATCCGGAATCGTCCCTTATTTGGGCAGTAGAGTAGGCGTTCCGTAGGCTATTTAACTCATGGCTACGGGACGCATTTTCATCCGTATCTTTGTGAACGATTCCGTTTTTAGTAACTGCTGTTTTGAATACAATTCAATAGTTGGCTAGCTAGCTAGCTAGCCAACATAACAAGCATGCTGTGAGATCATTCTGACCTAAAACCCAGAATTTTTATATCAGCTAGGTGACAAGTGACGGCGAACCTATAATAAAGCTACTGGCATTCAAACCCGGTTTCAGAGTGTCTTGGAAAAATGCAATGTCTACACTGTTAGACCGCAACATTTTAAAAAAGCAAGACAGAGCTAGGGAGATTAACTTGAGTTATGGTTCATGTAGTTTTCTTAAATAATGTAATGGCAAAAATGACCAAAATTGGTGCTAATTGTATCGTATAAAACAAGAAGGAACTATTTTTTTCTTGATAGAATCGTTGGTTTCATATAATTAACGACCAGAGGCTTTTGCTTAACAACTGTACAAATAGTAGAACTACCATTATTTTCCAATAACGGGACATCCCGTCGTGGTTTATTCCTTACATACAGCCTAATACAGTGGTAAGAATATATGGTAGCAAGTGTACAGTAATGATAAACTGTAATGTAGACAGGTTGTGCACTAATGTATTTGCATAATGAGAACTGATAAGGACAGGTAAGAACAGGATGTAAACAGCTACCTAACGTTGGCGCCAAAGTTTGTTTTTCTTCTTCGTTTAAGAATTGTAACATCAACTGTAGCCATTTCCTCTTCTCTTTCTCATCGCAAGGAAAGCGGTAGAATGACAACTGAATAGTTTTTCTGGACTCGGATCTATTCAAACAACAAGGGACACAGCACTGCGGCGCGTGACGGTGAAGCCACACTATACGCGGCAACGGCCGCCTGTCGCCGCGCCGCGTCCCCACAATCGGCTGTTTGTGGGCGTGTCGCCTATTTTTGACAGACAGTTGTGTTCGTTAAATGTTGACCGGGTTTAATGTCGTGTTTCATATTCATTGTCCTGTCTGAATAAAAATCATTTTTGCAGTAACCTAGATCTGAAAGATGTTAGTCTGCCGCCTAACTAGGCTGTTTAATGTCTAGCTAGTGAGTAGCAACCTACAACAGAAACACTGTCTGGCTAATTAGCCAGATAATGCCTTCAAAGTTATATCTGGTTAGCTAGCTAGGTGGCTGGTAGAAACGAACAACTACAATACATTAGGAAGATTTGTTTTGTTTGTTATTGTTTGTTGTTACTCACTATAGCTAGACATTAGACAGCCTAGCTAGGCAGCTTATTAACATTTTATCAGAGCCAAGTTACTGCAAAAATTAGTTTTATTCAGACTGGACAGTGATAGTAGCTAACGGCGATAACTACATTTCAGAGCCACCGACAATTTCAGAGACTTTTCTCCACGCTGCCTTCCTCTTATCAGTGTCTCTGTAGGAGATTTTATTAAGTTTGGAAACCCGATACGGCAATTACGAGTTAGGTCCTCCATTGTGGAACGATAGAATGTGGAACTAAAATGAGAAAAAAATAGGGACAATTTACTTGACGGATCATCAGATCAAATCAGATTGGTTACCGCGACGCGGCGAGGGGGTCAAAGTTGAATTTTTTCCATCTCCCTCGCCGCCTCGCAGCCTCTCGCCGCGCCGCCGGCAATCCCAACATGCATTGCGGGGTCTGGCCGCCACCCCTCATTGAAAATGGATGGAGGCGGCGCCGCCGCGCGGCGGGGCCGCGTATAGTGTGGCTTCACCGTCACAGTGAAGCCACACAAAACATGGTGACGGCCGCCTGTCACCGCGCCGTGTCCCCACAATCGGCTGTTTGTGGGCGTGTCACCTATGTTTGACAGACGATAGGCCTATTTCACATTTCCGGGTATGTAAACAGGATGTAGGGGTCTCTCATTTCCGGTTATCGTAACAGCCACCAAAACAATGGCAGCAACGAAGAGCTTTTTTTTGTTTTGTAGCGTTCCCCTGTGTACCAATTCGAAAAAGAATTTATTTGCCCTTTCACAGCTTTCCCACAGATTTACTCCAAAATAAGAAAAAAACTTGCTAGGTAGCATGACTGTCATAATGTTGCAAACTAACATAAACTAACTCATTATGATAGCTAGCTAGTTAGCTACTGCTTTGTGAATAAGATTACACTCGATATTAAACTTTTCTCCTCACATACATTTGGGTCTAAATCAAATGTCTGAGTCCCCTACCAACTCCTTTGTTTTTTATTTTTTTATTTTATTTTTTTATCATTCATTGAGAACTAACGCAGTTTCAGTCATGTGGTACTTGTTACTCAAGAATGCCGTAAAATCAGTTAGCTAGCTATATTTTATGTTATGATTAGCAAATTACGTTTTAGCCAGCTAGCTTGTTAGCAAGCACATATTTGGATATTCAACGTTGAAACTGCAGATGCACGTTTATTTTAGTTAATTGTAGTTACAAAATGTATTGACGGACATCGCCACAAGCCTACTTAAGATATATCAGCTGATTTAAAAATGTGTGGGTAGTTTTTATCAGCGATGAAAACAAACAGCTCGGTAGTGAACTGAACACCGGCATTACACAGGCGATTTGACAAGCAATATAAATCTTTATTAGAACAAGTACAGCACAAACAACATGTCACAAATAGTAACGGTAGTACAAAACTTAGTTCAGAGATATTTCACTTCGGTATAACATAAGTAATTGTGTGGAGCCTAACACATTGTACTTACATAGCGCCTCCCCTGCTGACCGTCAACGTTAACAGAATCGCTTTTCCTCACAGTTGTCAGGCTCCCTAATAATTCATTTTCGGGACAACCGAGAGGAACAGATACGCTGTTAACGGACAGCAGATGTTGCTTCACGCTACGAAAACACAATGGAGTCGCCACCAGAAAATAATTTATGTTATGTCGAAGTGAAATATCTCTTTAATCGGCTAACTTGCTGTGGTTAGCAAGCTAGCTATTTAGCTTTCTGGCGAACCAGAGCTAACGTTATACTTACCTTCATAACCGAATATAAACTTCTCAAAAAAGAATTTATAGCCCTTGCCTAGTTTAGACCGCTTAACATTCACTGGCAATGCTTCGACAATGCGGATAACATCGGACATAGTGACCTTTGGCAGAGCTATTAGGGACTGTGAGAACACGTCGCTGTTTAGGCTCAATTTTTCGCTGTCAGAAATGGACTTGCGTCCGTAGCAATGGCAACCGGAAACAAAGTATCCCTACATTCTCGAAGATTTCAGTTTCGTTCTCTTTGGCGGTACCAATGGCGAGAAGCGGTAATTGCAGGTGTGTTTTTGGACCTCACTTCCCATAGATCCAACCGGATCCAACCAGTGTCGCCTGTGTGACGTCAGTTGTCATTGTCACGCCAACTATTACACTTATTATTTACTGAGTAAAAATGGTTGTTATACAAGTAACGTTATGTACATTCATTGTCTAACATTAGGCTAACTTAAGCTGTCTTTACACTGCCGAGCCGGGTTAAAATACTGTAGCAGACCTGGGGTAGAATTAGTGATGATCAATTTCCACAAACGTTCTTTATCCACCTTCTGCTCGGTATGAACATCTTTTTTTTAAGTTAAATAAGTGTATTTTGCATGCATCATATGCTAGCAAAATCAAATCAAAGCTAGTATGTCAAGCTACCTTGAAGTTTTTCACAAAATACTGTAGAAATGTCATTTCCACCACAGTCATTTCCACCACACTTCCCTCTTTGGTGGAAAAGACAAGAGTGTGGTGGAAATGAGAAAGGCATTGTGTTAACACATAAACCCGAGCTATCTATGTTGATAGGGCACAAATATGGATTGTAAAAATAGATATGTGTAATACTATGTTTATATATTAATTAAATCCATAAACCGCAATGTTTCAGCCATGGGAGGAAGCTTGCCCCTCAACCAGCACATCACATCCTAACACATCCCACAATTTAGGTCTGCAGCACATTCCGGACTTACACGAGGGGCTTATAGGTCAGTGGTGTGCCGTCAATTATGACGGAGATGTGTACCTGGGCATCATTCAAGATATTGATGGTTACAGCGGTGCTCTTGTTAAAACAATGAGCCGCATAGGTAACAATTGGTCCATAGGTAACAATCGATTCTATTGGCCAGAGAGAGATGATATCATCTGGTATCAATCCGTGAAAGTAATAGGACTTATCCCTGAGCCTGTACCAGTGACCAAACGGCACAAGGAGATTGCAGTGTCAGTCTGGAAAGAAATTTGTCAAACCCTTGATTAGATTTGGCCTTTAATCACATTCAGACATTCACACACACATGTGCCGCACGTACATACACGCACACGCACACACACATTATGTGCAGCCACACAACTGTTTATAATGGGCCAGACTAGAGTGCTCAGAATGCTTAAGTCCAAAGATGTACTATCATTTTGAATCATCTTCTGCATAATGGAAGACTGGGATACATGCACACACACACACACACACACACACACACATTTTACGCACACTATGCATTGAAAGTATGAGGTACATTTCCACTGGATGTTGTTAAAGTTCTACACAGTAACTCATACACAACTGTTCATCTAAGAGACCAATTCAAATTTTTAAAATATACATCCAACTCTCACAATTATTTGATGTAATTTTGATGTATCATTGCTTATGTACATTTTTGCCTTGCCATTATTTTGCATTGTAAAAGCAGTTTTGTCTCACGACAGTTCAACAAAAATGTTTCAAATAAATGTTTCTACTGTTTTAAATTTAATATTTTCTACATCCGTGTTCATTAATTGTCATTTCCGCAACACAATGTCATTTCCACAGCACCCTGTCATTTCCATCACCGCATACATTTTTTGAAAATATTCAAAAAGTTACAACCATACATTAAAAATTTCTCCACAATTTTGGAGATCATACTCTACTTAATGCAATAATACAATTTATTTATTTCAAAACAGTATCTACCCAAGCCAACATTATATTTCAGATTGTGGTGGATGTACGTTAAGCCATTTGGTCCTTGTGACATTTAATAAATTTAATTCGCAAATGTATAATAATTGTAAAAAGGTATCAACTGGCAAAACTAGTTATGAAAATAGTCATATATTATTATGGGGTGACATATGTCATACTATTTTTAAATAATAGTCATATATTTAGTTGTGGTGGAAATGACATTTGTTCATTACGGGTCAGAAAAAATGTCAAAAATTACCAAATTATCTTGTGATGGCAGCGCGTCCTCTCTTGGACCTTAAAACTAGACAAATTAGATAAACTTATGAGACTGTGGTAAGTGTGATTTGAACAAGTTTTTTTAGTAAGTTCACAAGGACAAAAGTGCTCCTAGTTGAAGAAACCCCCACATAGCAATGATGAAATATTATGTTTTCGGTAGATAGAGACAGAGACAGTAAATCAATGATAAAGTTCTATCCACTTCTGTCTTCCTCCAGAAAACGATGTCAGCTAGGTCTATCAGCAAACAAATGGCTTAGCTATGCCCAGAAGTCCTCAATAATAATAGTATTTTCCAAGAAATTATGAAGAATTGTTGACAACGTTTCGTTAGGTGCAGCCTCTTTTACTGCTACCACAGAGTAAGTGAATGCGATGATGAGAAAATTTTTTGTTATGCTGACCTATAAAATGCTATTACAAAGCAAAATTAGACATGTTATACATCGTTAGAAAGCTTATACTCTCACCTACTGAATAAATGAATTGTCAATCAAGCCATACCGTACTAAAAAGGGCAACAACGTCGTAATCAACACGTCTGGTATTACGCACAGCTATTTTGGAAGGTACCCAGTCGTCACAAATGCGTGTATATTTCACAAACGGATTGTCCAAGACAATATATGACCACTCAGTCTCAAAAGGGACATCTCTATTCTGTAAAACATTTTAAAATAGTTTATTTCATTATTCAGTGAGCAGCATTTTCACTGCTGTATTGGCATATCTTAGGGCTATTGTCGGGTTTATCTTGTTGCTATAACGGAATATGATTTTTGAGTGGTGAAAGAATATTTTTATGAATGCCCAGATAGACAATATTGTCCATTATGTCATGGGTGGGGGGTCCAAAATGAGTGCCTCACACGACCGCGTTTTTGGTAATAGATGCAGCAGTGAAGTCCGGTCTCTTCACCTGCACAAAACGCACCCAGGCAGGAAAGCTACAACCATTCCGTTCCCTGTTAAGGAAATTGTGTACTCGATATCCTGACAGGCTGGAGTTTGTGCAACCTGCACAAACACAATAATTTACCATGATGATACACGGTGAAATGCAATATAAAACTACTGAAAAAAGACCGACTCACTATATCACGACCGCTCATACTCACTACCACCTACTACTGCACATTGGGGAATGTTGAAAAAAAGGCGTTTTTAGGAGCTTTGCTCAAAGCGGTCACTAGTTTGTGCCCTCATGTGTTGTAAAAATGATAAAATCCTGCATTAACTTTTCAAAGGGTCATTTTCAGACAAGGTTAAGTACACATTTCGTAAAAAATTTAACCTGCAAGATGCTCTTTAATATTTGAGCCGTCCTCTTACTGTTGCTCTTTCCGTTGTGAAACACATTTGACTGGTCTGTATCATTTTTCTGTGTCATTGTCTGTAGCGGTAGGCTAATTCATAGGCCTATTTATGAGGAAATAATTGCTGGGCTATAGGCTGCCGCTATTGTGGCCAAAACATTTTTTCCTGTACAATCACCTAGGCTTGTTTGATCCAAGAAAAACACGGCATATGCCCCAAAATAAAAAGAGCATGCCAAATTGTTACGAGATGTAGGCTACTGAGGTGAACAGAGAAACAAAAGGTAGGAAACAGGATAAACAAGGAAGAGTTATTTAATAAGCTATAATAAAATAAGCACGATTACAACGATCACAGCCAGGAAATGTAAGGCACTGAATACGAAAGATTAGACAAGACATAAGTCACCTGGGGGGTTATGACACAGCTAAAATGAAGTTCTTGCCTAAAAATTAAACAGCATAGGTAGGCTTGTTTGATGAAAAGAAAAAATAACATATTAAAGCCGCAAGCGGCGTTGGGAGGGGTCCAAGCATTGGCACTATCGCGCCCCCTATGGAGCAATTTTAAAATGGCTTTGTCTTCATGAGCATATACCTTCACCCAAACATATCTTCTGAATATCATGATGATTGTATAAAATATTGATGACTTATGGCCAATTTTCTGCTAAGAGACGCTGGCGGATGACTTAGTTGCGTCGCTATGGATGTGTCCTGGCCGCTTCCCGTAAAGGCATTTACTATGTTGTAACACTTAGATGGCATGTCGTAACAGTTAAATGGCCCGGTGTGTGTGTACAGCTGCAGCGGTTCCATGCTGCAACTAAAAAAGGTGTCACACTAGTGTTGTCACGATACGAAAATTTTGACTTTGATACCAATACCAGGTTTAGTATCACGATAATTGATACTGAAACGATACTGATTCAATACTCGGTACCTAACGATACTGAAATTACCTTAATAGATCAGAAACGTAATGTCCACAAGGGATGACCTCATTTTCGAATTCACGGTTTATTAAAAACCTGGTTTATTAACAACCTTTAAGTTGAAGCCTGTTCAACATATCAATAAGCATAGGACTATAGTGTTACAACACTAAACCATAGAAAACTATTAAATATATTTCAAAAATTAAACAATTGTAAAGTAAATTATCTTTAAACAGGTCTTTCACTTTAAAATAGATCTAAAAACAGCATATTTCAATAACAATACAGCATCTTCCTATAATAAAATATTTACAAATTAGAACACCTATTGCTACTGAAGTGAACTGAGTCTAAGCTTGCACTGTATCAACCACGAAGAATACACAAGCGCAGGTCATCTCACTTGCCAACCTTAGTTGCTACTGCCATCTAGCGAAAATTCTGACAAATTACACTTTTCATCCTCTCAATCGGTAATGCGGGAGACACATTTCCCCGGCTTTTACATTTGACGCAAAACTACCGAACGTCGGAAAATTCTAATACGGAACCGTTTTTTTTTTTTTTTAAGTACCGAAAAAGTGCTGAAGTTTCGGTATACCATGCAACATTACGTCAGACACATATTCCAATCCATTGCTCAGCTTAGCAGAGAATGCACATTTCAGAGCGCCTCAGAGACAGATAGAATAATAATACACATTTCAAATAATAGATAGGACATTGAGAAAAAACGAAACAAAAGACGAAATATCAACTCGTGACCTGCGTGCTGCTCGCAGAATAGCCTACCGTATTATTTATTTAGACACTGGCATATAAGAAAATTTTCGGTTACGCTGACCGACAAAACGCTATTCCAAAAGCAAAATCAGGCATGTTATACATTGTTAGAAAGCTTATACTCTCACCTACTGAATAAATGAATTGTCAATCAAGCCAAATTGTACTGAAAAGGGCGACAATGCCGGAAGCAACAGGTGTGGTATTACGTGCAGCTATTTTTGAAGGTAGCCGACCCAGGCGTCACATATGCACGTATATTTCACAGGCGGATTGTCCAAGACAATATATGACCACTCATTCGCAAAAGGGACATCTCTACGCGTAAAACCGATGGTAAGAGTGTTTATTTATTAAATGCTTAGTCCCAGATATTGACTGTATAATGACATGGTATAATTTAAAAAAAACGTTGTCTCGTTTATTTCGTTGTTCAATGAGCAGCGTTTTCACTGCTGTATTGGCATATTTTAGGGCAAATGTCGGGTTTATCTTGTTGTTACGGAATATTACATTACATTACATTACAGGCATTTGGCAGACGCTCTTATCCAGAGCGACGTACAACAAAGTGTATAACCATAACCAGGAACAAGTGTGTCGAAAACCCTAGAGGGCAGTAGCCTACCGTTCCAAGTGCAGGGAACAACCGCATAGTTCAACTTGGACCCTGTAGGTTAAACTGATTAACACTAACACAAACAAGAACAGCAACAACGCAGTCTATGCAAAAATACAAGCAATAGTTAAGACTAGTTAAGTCACCTACGAAACAGCTACCTAGTTACAATCCTAAGCTTACAGTCAATTTAGAGATTAAATTGAGAATACGATTTTTCTCAGCATAATGACAGATTTAAAGACTAAACGAACTCACCCGACATTGTCTTCAAATGAATCCATGCCAAAGAAAAGTAATGATTCATCCTCTCAAAAAGCTTTTACTAACAAACTTTTAGTAACAAAAAACTAAATATCAACTCGCCACCCCTGCTACCTGCGCTCAGAGTACCGTATTATTTATTTAGACACTGGCAGACTACAGCATAAATTGCGTCTTTCGTTTATATTCACTATTAGAAATTGCAGTGAGAAACTGCAGCTGTAGACACAAGATAGTTTGTTATGTTATGGTAGCAACGGAACGAAGCGGACTATACATGTATTGCCATCATTGTTTTATTATACCAGCGTGTTTTCGCGCGTTTGCACAGAAACTCAAAACCTACCAATAAAATGGTTTAGCTATTTCTCACCATAATGACAGATTTAAAGACTGAACGAGCTCACCCAATACTGTCATCAAATGGATCCATGCCAAAGAAAAGTAATTATTCATCCTCTCAAAAAGCTTTTACTAACAAACCTTTAATAGCCTAGCATGCACTCTGGCTGGCACTGTCTTCCATTGCTCCCCCGACGTTCAGACCCTCACCTCACTGATAAAAACTAGACCCTATGGTGTCGGATTACTTGCATCGCCATGGATGTCGCTTGCCGTAAAGAAGTTTACTAGATGTCGTAACACCTAGATTTGGAGCTCCAGCTCTTCCGCACCCCAACTAATAAAAACGTCCAAATGGTGGGCAAACAATATGGCGGACATAGGTGGTCCCAATAGCAAAGTTGTAGAGCACATTCAGATGCATCGGTCGATGAAGTTTTGTGTTGACCTGACTTACGGTGTGGGAGTTATGACCTTTTATGCAAAACCCTTTGTTATAGCGCCACCATCTGGCCGACATAGGTGATTTTTAGTGCCTGAGTAGTGGGGGGCCATAGGAGCCGACCTGCCAAATTTGGTTGCTCTAGGGCTTATGGTTGCTGAGCCTCAGACACTTTTAGCGGAGAAGAATAATAATAATAATTAAAGCCGCAAACGGCGTTGGGAGGGGTCCAAGCATTGGCACCATCGCGCCCCCTATGGAGCGATTTTAAAATGGCTTTTTCCTCATGATCATACGCCTTCACCCAACATATCTACTGAATATCATGATGATTGTATAAAATGTTGACTTATGGCCAATTTTGTGCTAAGAGACGCTGTCGGATGACTTAGTTGCGTGGCCATGGATGTGTCCTGGCCGCTTCCCGTAAAGGCCTTTACTTTGTCGTAACACTTAGATGGGATGTCGTAACACTTAGATGGGATGTCGTAACACACATATGGCCCGGTGTGTATGTACAGCTGCAGCGCTTCCATGCCGCAACTAAAAAAGGTGTCACACTAGTGTTCTCATGATACCAAAATTTTGACTTTGATACTGATACCAGGTTTAGTATCACGATAATTGATACTGAAACGATACTGATTCAATACTCGGTACCTAACGATACTGAAATTACCTTAATAGATCAGAAGCGTAATGTCCACAAGGGTTGAACTCATTTTCGAATTCACGGTTTATTAAAAACCTGGTTTATTAACAACCTTTAAGTTGAAGCCTGTTCAACATATCAATCAGCATAGATCTATAGTTTTACAACACTAAACCGTAGAAAACTATATTAAATATATTTCAAAAATTAAACAATTGTGAAGTAAATTATCTTTAAACAGATCTTTCACTTTAAAATACATCTAAAAACAGCATATTTCAATAGCAATACAGCATCTTCCTATAATAAAATATTTACAGATTAGAACAGCTATTGCTACTGAAGTGAACTGAGTACTACCTAAAACTACCGAACGTCGGAATATTCTAATACCGAACCGTTTCTTTTTTTCTTTTTTTAAGTACCGAAAAAGTGCTGAAGTTTTGGTATACCGTGCAACACTACGTCAGACACATATTCCAATCCATTGCTCATCTTAGCAGAGAATGCACACTTCAGAGCGCCTCAGAGACAGATAGAATAATAACACATAAATACACATTTCAAATAATAAATAGATTTTTTAAAAAAACAAAACAAAAAACGAAATACCTGCCTTATCATTTATTTCGACAGTGGCAGACTACAGCATAAATTGCGTCTTGTGTTTATATTCAATAATAGTAGTTGCAGCGAGAAACTGCAGCTACACAAGAAAGTTTGTTATATTATGGTAGCAACGGAACGAAGCGGACTATATATATAGGATATATTGACCGTCATTGTTTTATTATACCAGCGTGTTTTCACGCGTTTGTACAGAAACTCAAATACTATCAATAAAAATGGTTTAGCTGTATCTCAGCATAATGGCGGATGGACATGGGACTATATGAAAACAATTTTCAACCATCAACCACGTTTTGGCAATGTTCCACACTCTCATCATCACTGCTGCATCACAAAAACACTACAGTGTGCAATATCCACATTATATAATACCACTAACCTATTTAAAGATACTCAATTTCAAAAAACGCTTATAACGTATAACCAAAATATTTTGAGCAGTAATACTTACATAGCAATATGACATTTTATCTGTGTTCAGTAGTATAGGGACAGAGACAGTAAATCTGTCATGTTCTGTGGTTTGTCTGTGTTTCCCTTTTTGGGCCGCCAGGTGGTGGCACTTCAGTTTTCAGTTCTGTCCTTTTACCCTGTTTAATTGTATTATTGTTTTCAATTATTCTATTATTGTTTTGGGTTGTCTCGTTTCCCCTTTCCTCTCTGTGGCCTGATTGTTCATTGTGCCCTCCTGTGTCTCGTCAGTGTTGTGTCTATTTAAGTTCCCTTCTCCCTGACTCAGGTGCTGGATCCTTGTTTGGTTGTGCGTGATTCTGGTTATGTTTCTGCCTTGCGTGTTTCCTCCTGAGAGTAGTTCCCTGTGTGTTTCTGCCCATGTCCTGTTTTCCACGCATTTTTGGATTTTTGGATTTTATTTGTTTCCTGAGTTTTCAAGATTTACTTTGTGTTTCTTAAGTGTTGCCCTGCGAGGCCTTTTGTTCCCTTCTTTTGTTCCGGATTTGTTAGTAAAGTCGTTGTTTCAATACCGTTTGGAGTTTTGAGTTTTTCCCCCTCACTCTGCGTTTGGGTCCTAACCCCCTGTTCTCGTGACAAAATCAATGACAAAGTCCTATCCGCTTCTGTTTTGCGTCAGAAAACGATATCAGATAGGTCTATAAGCAAAGATATGGCTTCGCCATGCCCCGAAGTCCTCAATAATAACAGTACTCTCCAAGAAATTATGAAAATCATTGACAACGTTTCTTTAGGTGCAGCGTCTTTTAATGCTGCCCCAGATGTGCAAGTGAATGCGATGATAAGAACATTTTCCGTTACGCTGACTGATAAAACGCTATTCCGAAAGCAAAATCAGACATGTTATACACCGTTAGGAAGCTTATACTCTCACCTACTAAATAAATAAATTGTCAATCAAGCCAGGCTGTTTTAAAAAGGGCCGTAAACAACAGGTGTGGTGTTAGGCACAGCTATTTTTGAAGGTAGCCTACGCAGGCATCACAGATGCGCGTATATTTCACAAACGGATTGTCCAAAACAATATATGACCACTCAGTCTCAAAAGGGACACCACTACGCGTAAAACCAACGGTGAGGTTGTATATTTATTCAATACTTAGTCCCAGATATTGACTGTAGAATGACATGGTATCATTATTTAAAACGTTGTCTCGTTTATTTCGTGACTCAGTGAGCAGCATTTTCACTGCCGTATTGGCATATCTTAGGGCTCATGTCGGGTTTATCTTGTTGCTACGGAATACGATTTCTCTCAGCATAATGACGGATTCAAAGACTAAACGAACTCACCCGATATTGTCTTCAAATGGATCCATGCCAAAAAAAAGTAATGCTTCATCCTCTCAAAAATCTTTTACTAACAAACTTTTAGTAGCAAAAAATGAAATACCAACTCGCCATCCATGCTACCTACGCGCAGAATACCGTATTATTTATTCAGACACTGGCAGACTACAGCATAAATTGCGTCTTTCGTTTATATTCAATATTAGTAATTGCAGCGAGAAACTGTAGCTGTAGATACAAGATAGTTTATATTATGGTAGCAACGGAACGAAGCGGACTACATATGTATGACCGTCATTGTTTCATTATACCAGCGTGTTTTTGTGCGTTTACACAAAACTCAAATACTATCAATAAAATGGTTTAGCTATTTCTCAGCATAATGACAGATTTAAAGACTAAACGAACTCACTCGATACTGTCTTCAAAAGGACCCATGCCAAAGAAAAGTAATTATTCATCCTGTCAAAAAGCTTTTACTAACACACCTTTAGTAGCCTAGCATGCACTCTGGCTGGTCTTCCATTGCTTCCCCGACATTCAGACCCTCCCCTCACTGATAAAAACGAGACCCTACGGTGTCGGATTACATGCGTCTCCATGGATGTCTTCTAGCCGCTTGCTGTAAAGTAGTTTACTAGTTGTCGTAACACTTTAGATTTGGAGCTACAGCTCTTCCGCACCCCAACTAATACAAAAGTCCAAATGGCGGGCAAACAATATGGCGGACATAGGTGGTCCCAATAGCAAAGTTGTAGAGCACATTCAGATGCATCGGTCGATGAAGTTTTGTGTTGATCTGACTTATGGTGTGGGAGTTATGGCCTTTTAAAGTATGACCCTTTGTTATAGCGCCACCATCTGGCCGACATAGGTGATTGGTAGTGCCTGAGTAGTGGGGGGCCATAAGAACCCATCTACCAAATTTGGTTGGTCTACAACTTATGGTTGCTGAGCCTCAGACATTTTAGTGGAGAAAACTTCCACGCCCCAACTAAAAAGTCAAAATGGCGGGCAAACAATATGGCGGACATAGGTGTTCCCAATGGCAAAGTTGTAGAGCACTTTCAGCTGCATAGGTCGATGAAGTTCTGTGTTGATCTAACTTATGGTGTGGGAGTTATGGCCTTTTACGCATGACCCTTTGTTATAGCGCCACCATCTGGCCGACATAGGTGATTTTTAGTGCCTGAGTAGTGGGGGCCATAGGAACCCACCTGCCAAATTTGGTTGCTCTAGGACTTATGGTTGCTGAGCCTCAGACACTTTTAGTGGAGAAAAATAAGAATAATAATAATCCTAACAAATACAATAGGGTTCCACCAGCTTCGCTGCTTGGACCCCTAATAATAATAATCCTAACAGATACAATAGGGTTCCACCAGCTTCACTGCTTGGACCCCTAATAATCCTAACAGATACAATAGGGTTCCACCAGCTTCGCTACTTGGACCCCTAATAATCCTAACAGATACAATAGGGTTCCACCAGCTTCACTGCTTGGACCCCTAATAATCCTAACAGATACAATAGGGTTCCACCAGCTTCGCTACTTGGACCCCTAATAATAATAATAATAATCCTAACAGATACAATAGGGTTCCACCAGCTTCGCTGCTTGGACCCCTAATAATCCTAACTGATACAATAGGGTTCCACCAGCTTCGCTGCTTGGACCCCTAATAATCCTAACTGATACAATAGGGTTCCACCAGCTTCGCTGCTTGGACCCCTAATAATCCTAACAGATACAATAGGGTTCCACCAGCTTCGATGCTTGGACCCCTAATAATAATAATCCTAACAGATACAATAGGGTTCCACCAGCTTCGCTGCTTGGACCCCTAATTAAAGTCGCAAGTGACGTTGGGAGTGGTCCAAGCATTGGCAGTATTGCGCCCCCTATGGAGCAATTTTAAAATGGTTTTGTCCTCATGATCATATACTGTTACGATTGCCCTCAAGCACCCACAAACATAACGAAGCCGACACCAAAGTTTCCCAAAAATAAAAATAAAAATACGTTCCCAATAACTTATTTTTCCACACATATGAAATAACAAAATAGCTGCAAAACATAAGGTAAAATCAAGACACGGCCGTGGTCGAGAGGTGAGGAGAAAAAACCCCCTCCTGAGAAGCCGACTCCAGGCTTCTTAAAAGGGCACCGCCACAGGTGCTCTCAATTACCTGTAATGAGACAAAAGCACATGTCCAAACGGCGAGCGCCCCCACCTGAGGTGGAGGGACGCAACACCCCCACCACCAGCTGGGGACAACAATCCCCAAAACAAAACAAAAGAGAACAAGGGGAGACAAACCAGGGGAGATAGACAGAGAGAAACGCCGCAGGAACTCTGCGCGCGTCGCATGCAGCGACGCCACAGGAACTCTGCACACGTCGCACCTAGCTGACATCGTTTTCTGGATTAAGACAGAAAATCATTGATTTACTGTCTCTGTCTGTATCTACTGAACACAGATAAGATTTCATGTAGAGCTGGAGAGAACATAGGACCCTTTGCCATGTTGCCATTATGTGCCATATAAATCGGTGGAACATAGGACCCTGGGAACATAGGAATGACCCCCTCCCGGATGACAGATGCTGGTCCTTTCCATGTCTTGTCCTCATCCATCTTTAACAGAACTTGATCTCCTGGTTGTAATGGTGGCAAGTCCTTTACTCCATGTCTCCTGTTGAAGTAAAATGCCTGTTGTTGCTTAGCCTCTGCATCTCTGCGTCTGATGAGGACTTTATCAGGCCACTTAGTGACCAGATTCCTTTTGAGTGAAGGGAGTGTGGTTCTGATTTTCCGTGCCATGAGCAGTTCAGCTGGGCTTACACCAAGTAGAGGTCGTTGGCGTAGCTCTGTAGCACATTAATGCTAGTAGTAGGTCTTCTTGTTTAAGGATGCCTTTTGCGGTTTGAACAGCACGCTCCGCATGTCCGTTACCCTGAGGGTTATGGGGACTGGATGTGACATGTACAATGTCGTACTGTCTGCAAAAGTCTTTCCAGGCCTCACTTGTGTATTGTGGACCATTATCACTGACTATCTGGTCAGGAATGCCAAATCTTGCAAATGTGGATGTCAGTAACTTCACAACTTGGTCTGTTGTGGTAGTTGGCAAGTGCAAGATTCCAAGTAACGTGAGTAATAGTTGGATATCACAATGTAGTGCTTGCTTTTATACTCACATATGTCTGTGGCTATCTTTTGCCATAGTCGTTCAGGCAGAGATGTGGGTTGTAGTGGCTCTTTGCGCTGTGTACACTTGTTTTTCTGGCAGAAGTGACATGTTCCCACACTGTTTTTAATATCATTTTAGGCCACCACACAGTTTTCTTTGCACGTTCTCTACATTTTGACAGGCTTTGATGTCCGTCATGTATGCGCTCCAGTATTTCCTCTCTCATTGACTGTGGAATTACAATGCGACAGCCTAGTGGGATAAGGCCCTCACATGTTGACAATGAATCCCATGTGGCTGATCCTATGTCCAGGTGGTTTCTCCCTTCAGCAGATTATATAGGGGACCTGCTGCTGTTGCCAAGTCTGGAATATATATTTACTCATGTAATTAATCATGCCCAGTGCTCGCTTTAGCTCGTGAACATTTGTGGGCTCCTGTCGCTCGCTGATGACGTTCACTTTACCTGGGTCTGCTCTCACTCCACTGGCATCCACTATGTGGCCCAGGAACCACAGCTCCGGCTATCTGAACACATACTTCTCCTTGTTGAGTTTGAGACCGGCCTGCTCCATTCTCACCAATGTGCTCTGCAGGTATGTGTCATGTGCAGTCATGTCCTTCCCATGGACAATGACATTGTCCATATACACGGCTACTCCTTCTAGTCCCTCCAGCAGTTCATTTTGCCCTTGAATATCTCTGGAGCGATATTTATCCCAAAAAGCAGGCGCTTGAAACAGTACCTCCCAAAAGGTGTGATGAAGGTGGTTAGGAGGCTACTGTCTTCATGTCGTGGTATCTGCCAAATGCCTGAAGCTACATCCAGAGATGTGAAGACTGTGGAACCTGACAGCTTAGCCAGTGTCTCCTCTGTCGTTGTCATGACCGGCACCATAGGTGCATACCAGTCTGTCGGTTGCGTGACTCTCTCTATCACACCCTGCTTCTCCATTCGCTGCAACTCAATTCAGACTTTAGGAAGAAGTGGTATAGGGACTCTTCTAGCTGTATGTACAGCGTATGGTACAGCTTCCTCTTTTAGGTGGATCTTGACTGGGTCTGTTTTAAGTGTCCCCTGATGTCCTGCCACTGTACTAACCTGCTCTACTCTTTTTACCAGCCCCATCTCTACTGCTGTCTCTCTACCTAACAGGATGCTGACTGTAGGTCCTCTTGCTATGTATGTGTTAAAGATGTACTTCCTCTGTTTATGAAGTGTACTAGCAGTGAACTGTCCCACGATGTTTAGTGCTCCTCCCGGGCTGTCTAGTGGTCCGCTAGATCTAACTAGCTTTCTCTTTGGCCTAAGTGCTTTGAATGTCTTCAGGTTCATTACGGTAACGTCAGCTCCTGTATCGATTCTAAATCTAACTGGAGTGTGTCCTACGTTTATTTGTTCTGTCCACTGCTCAACGATGCCCAGATTTCCTTTACTTACTGCTCCAAGATAAAAGTTTTCCTCAGTGTCTTTATTATAAGTGACTTACGGACTTGGAGAAACATTTTCTCTCCCAATGACCCTTTTTAGCACATTTTCCACACTCAGATTCTAATGCTGGGCATTTGGCTGGGGCTTTGTGCTTCTCTTTCCCGCATCGCCGGCACCTGGAGTCCTCCGAGTGTGCTTGCTCCCGTCCGTCACTTCTCTTTTTAACAGGCTGTTTCCCACCTCTCTTTGATGGTTGCCGATGTGTCACCTCCTGCACGTTGAGTGCTGCCTGTTGCTCCTGCTGGCTTATCTGCTGTGCTACGTCCTTGGCTCGCCTTACCATCTGCACTGCAGTTTACAAGGTGAGGTCGGACATAAGCTGTAGACGCCTAGAGAGCTCTTTGTCGCGGATGCTGACAACCAGTCTGTTTCTGATATGTTCACTTTTTTTCTCTCTAAAATCACAGTTCTCACTCGGTTCATAGACCGCTCTGATAAATGACTCGGCTTTTTCCCCCGGCTTTTGCACTCGCTGGTGAAAGCACGCTCTTGTGTATAGTGTTCGTCTTTGGTATGAAGTATCCATCAAATTTAGCTAGCACCATTACGTAGTCGTCCTCTTTCTCCCCTCTTCCAAAGGTGAACAACTTGAAAATATTTTCGGCTTCGCAGCCCATGGCGTAAATAAATGTGCTAAACTGGACCTCGCCATCTTCGTTACCCAACTTAGCAGCCAACCTGTACCGTGTGAATCTCTGTCTCCAGGCAGGCCAGTCTCCGGGTCGCTCAAAGTCGAAGTTTTTAGGCAGGTTATACGTTGCCATAGCGTCGGGTGCCTCTCGCAGAACGCGTCTGACACCATGTCAAACAAACCGCTGGCTGATACAGCTTATTTGTACTCAGAATGAGGTGCAGTCCACCAACCTTGCTGTCTCACTTCCTGTTTATCACAGCGTAGCTGCTTATTCTAGCTCTATGATTGGTTATACAGTATGTCCGTCTACTTGTATTACCCAATACCTTGACAGCATGCACTCTGGCGCTGTCTTCCATTGCTTCCCCGACCCTCCCCTAAAACCTAGTATATGGCTGGACCTAACACACGTTGGCCGGCCAACGATGTAACTTCATAACTCGGCCGACTAATGGTGTAACTTCATCACTCACTCAGTCAGTCAGTCAGTCAGTCAGTCAGTCACAGACATTCGCGTTTGTAGGGCTAGCCCCGCATTGCAGTCCAGCCAAAAATACATGTCATAATGGTTAGTCATAATATTTATCAGAAATTCTTTCCTACTACGTGGCAAATCTGCCGTTATGATAGCAATCCGCCAAGGTGCAAGCGCACCTGGCTTTTAAAGGAAATGGTAGATGACACTCTGGTTTATTTCATGTTACGCCCAAAACACACCCATGATTAATTAAGAGACTAAGTACAACCCCTTTGAACCATGCGCCTTACTTTGCGCTCAGATTATCCGCCGTTAAACTAGCAAAAGTGGATTTGGACATGCCCTAAATGCACTTGCGCCATGCGTTTTAGACAATGCGCTTAGATCATTAAAATATAGCCCTACGTACAACCCCTTTGAACCATGCGCCTTACTTTGCGCTCAGATTATCCGCCGTTAAACTAGCAAAAGTGGATTTGGACATGCCCTAAATGCACTTGCACTATGTGCTTTAGACTGTGTGCTTAGATCGTTAAAATATAGCCCTATATGCGCCAACACACCTCATTTTAAGACCAACACGCCCATGGGTGCTCAGATGGGCGCAAGTGCATTTTATATTTAAACAACGTGGGTGCTGGACGGGAAAATGTCAAATGCGTCGGTCTGAAACTAGCAAAGACACTTGCGTTGCGGTTAGTGCCGCTTTGCACCGGGTGTAAGATAGAACCTATAGTCTGTGATAAACATCCACTTTCTACACAGATTGAATGCAAATGGTACTGTGGACTTGAGTGGGTATTCTTTCATCTGCTCATTATGAACAAATTTTTTACTGCTCCAAGAGTTCAGTGGCATCCCGTGATGGGAGTATTTATGAAATTGCTACTTTTGAATCAAAATCTGAGATGTAGTTGTGTATGATGGGGAAGTGGTCACCTCTCAGCTCTCAAAAGTTTGTGTCCTTGATAACTATAATCCAGAAATATTTCCTTCTTGAATAATGTAGAGATGACAGCATTTAACCCCTTCTTTCTTTTCCAACATCTTAGGGAAGACACACAGGTTCACATATTTTCACATCATTTAATCCAGTAGGCTATGTGGCATAGGTTTAACTGTGGTGAAACATAGTTTGCCAGCATGAGTATTGTGCTATGAAAAAATGAAATGTGTATATCAATCATGTGTTGTCTGAAAAGACTATGACTACAGAAAACTGCAATCTGATTACCTAAGACCTTCTATCACAAAGAAATTTATTGAAAACATGGGTATTTTGTGCAAGTACAAGTGAATGCATGACTTGCTTTCATGCTCTACTGCCTCCACTTGACATAGTATCCCTATGATATGGGGCTATTTTGAAAATTTACAACCCTTCACTGCATTGATATTTCATAACCGATATCAAACAGGCATTAAGAAAATGTTGCTGGTGTCCAACAGTGCTGTGTATAGGTGAATTATAGTGTATTCCTATATGGGAGCCATGTTTTCAAAACACCCCCATACAATTGAGACACTATGTCCAGGAGAGGTAGCAGAGCTTGATATATGTGATGCTTTCACCTGTATAAGCAATATACACTAATTATCCTTGCCATAGCACAGTAATACCTAGCCACATTTTCTTTCATGGTGTTTAATCAATTTAAGTTGCTTACTTGATATTACAAGGTTTTCACAGAATGTTTTCTCCCATTCAGTTAATGTCATGTACTGTATTTTAATGGTGTACTGGATGTAGTAATAATACTTAAAAGTAATGGCAGTATTTTCCTTTTATGCCAATTAAAACACAGGGAAAAAAGGAAGACATTATTTACTTCTAATTTTTGTTTATCTTGTTCTAATAGAAAATTACAATGTTTTACAATGTCTATGTTTTAAAATTAAGTTAAAGCAGAAAATGAATAGTTAATATTTTTTTAGGAAAACTGTCGTTTGATTATAGCTTTATTTCATTATATTGAAAGTACAGTAATACTGGTTTTATCTTTGGGACTTTTATTTAGAAAATTTTCTAAAGTCCTATTGTTGCTAGCTTCACACTTAATAACTTTATGCTGGATTAAATTGATATTGTCATCTCCAAATTTTATCTGCATACCTGGGCATAATTAAATAGGTGCACCCCAATCAATGTTAATTAACAGCAGAAGCATGTGGGGTGTAATTACATCAACTTAGCAACGTATGTAGTGCGCATTCACTGAGCATGCAACTGTGCATTAGCAAAACATTAAATTTGTTGGATTAAATTGATATCGTCACCTCCAAATCTATACACCATTGCATAATTAAACAGTACCACAATCAACATTAATAGCAACAGAAGCATACAGCACTTTAATTAATCAAATTTGCACCAACTTTGCAAACTGAACAAACTGCTAGTGCTAGCAAAAAGCAGACGGTCTTCAGTCATCCATTTCCTATGTCTGCTTCTAACATGGACAAGCTGCTAACGAAAACAAAACCATGAACTATAGCTAGCTTGCTACCCTTTGTGACTGCGATTTCATGTTCATGCTCGCTTTTGTCAGCTTCTGGATTAAATCCATGACCCCCCCCCCCCCCCCAATGTTCACACCCCCCTGTCTCCTAACATCCCCACCCCCATTACACTGTCAGGGCCATACAACATACATAGGAACTGGAGATGGTAGGAGGGGCCAGGTGGTGAAACCTAGGAAGTAACAGGAAACAGCCTCTACTGTGAAAAAGTGCTTGCTGCCCATTGAATTCATTGTAGAAATCCAAGGTGATTTAACAACCAAAAAAAGCCTAATTGGGCCATTTTTTGTGATCATAAATTTCATTATGTGCAGTAGTTTCTGAAACAATGTTGTTTTGGTCCAGAAATCTTGGGAAAATATTCACTAAAATGTGCATATTTTATTACATGATGCATATTATCCGCTTTTCATATGAAGTGTAACTCAGAACAACCTGCTTGACCCCCACCAGTCTGGCTTCAGGCCTGGCCACTCGACCGAGACTGCACTCCTCTCGGTCAGTGAGTCACTCCATGCCGCACGAGCAGCCTCCCTCTCCTCTGTCCTGATTCTTCTAGACCTCTCCGCTGCATTTGACACCGTGGAGCACTCTATCCTCCTGTCCTCCCTGGCAGCATTAGGGATCTACGGCACAGTCCTTGACTGGATTGAGTCTTACCTCTCTGACCGTTCCTTCCAGGTTGCTTGGGCGGGTAAGGTATCACCACCCCGTCCACTCGCCACCGGAGTTCCCCAGGGCTCAGTCCTCGGTCCCCTTCTCTTCTCCTTATACACCAGATCCCTTGGCCCTGTAATCTCTGCTCATGGCATGTCCTATCGCTCCTATGCCAACGACACGCAACTCTTTCTCTCCTTCTCCCCAACGGACACACAGGTCCCTGCCCACATCTCCGCTTGCCTGAGGGACATCCAGAGCTGGATGGACAATCACCACCTGAAGCTCAACCTGGGAAAGACGGAGCTAATCTTTATTCCTGCTCTATCCTCTCCCCTCCTCGATTTTTCCATTTCCCTAGGGGACACCTTAGTGACATCATCACCCTGTGCCAAGAATCTCGGAGTGGTGATGGACAACAGGTTGTCCCTCTCCAAGAACATTGCAGCAGTAAGCCGGGCATGCAGATTTTTCCTGTCTAACATCCGGAGAATCCGCCCCTTTCTCACCACCTACTCAACCCAGCTCCTGGTCCAAGCAATGGTTCTATCCCGCCTGGACTACTGCAACTCTCTTCTGGCTGGACTACCAGCATCTCTCACCAGACCCCTGCAACTCATTCAGAATGCTGCAGCTCGTCTGGTCTTCAACCTCCCCAGACACTCCCACGTCACTCCCCTGCTCACTACCCTCCACTGGCTGCCTGTTATAGCTCGCATCAAATTTAAAACATTGGTCCTAGCATACCAGGCAGTCAAGGGATCAGCCCCAGCATACCTCCACAAGATATTCAAACCATACATGCCAGCCAGATCCCTCCGTTCTGCTACCGCAGGACGCCTGGCACCTCCCCCTCTTCGCACCTGCACTTCCAGAACACGTCTCCTGTCTGTTCTGGTCCCACGATGGTGGAATGACCTCCCCGTGGAGGTCAGAACAGCTGAGACACTGACCTATTTCAAGCGACGACTGAAGACTCACCTCTTCAGGCTGCACCTCTCCCCATCCCTCCCTACCTCCCTGTAATCTCTTAAATGACTGTAAGCTTAGGGTTGTAACTAGGTAGCTGTTTCGTAGGTGACTTAGTTAATGCACCTGTCTTAACTACTAACTTGTATTTTTTCCATGGACTGCGTTGTTGCTGTTCTCGTTGTGTTAGTGTTAATCAGTTTAACCTTCAGGGTCCAAGTTGAACTATGCGGGTGTTCCCTGCCCTTGGACCGGTACTTCTCTCTAGGGTTTTCATCATACTTATTCCTGTTTATGGTTATACACTTTGTTGTACGTCGCTCTGGATAAGAGCGTCTGCCAAATGCCTGTAATGTAATGTAATGTAATGGGGAACAATTGAGTTTCAAAATACCATTGAGGACATCTTATTTTGCCATCAGAAGTCCCCATTAACTTTAATGGGAGCTCCAATGTTTTGCGCTCAACATGTGCAGGCTTACAGATTTCACAAGCTTATCTGAAGGCATGTTGGCCTGTCTAGTTAAATATGCATGTCTATAGTCAGGGCACTGGTGGAGTACTTCTGCTCTCCCATCCTAGGTCAGGGCACTGGTGGAGTACTTCTGCTCTCCCATCCTAGGTCTGCCCATGTTTTCCCATTTGTGATGGTGTCAATACATTACGGCATTTAGCAGACGCACTTAATGCGCTTAAAATGAGTTATAGTGCTTTGTATGTTTGAGTAACTTAGCATTTTTGTATGTTGAAAACGTGTTTTTCTTCAGATGGAATAAATATGTGGAGCATATAAACACAAAATGCAGGAAGGTATTAAATCTAATGAGGGCAGTAGCAGGTTATGATTAGGGTATGAACAGACACACCCTGTTATGCATGTATCAGGCATTGATAAGATCAACTTTAGACTATGGGTGCTTTCTTTTGATTTAGCTGACTCATAATAATCTCGTACAGCTAGATAGAATACTTTTAGAGCTTTATACTGGGGCCTTCAGGTCAACACTTGTTGAGGCACTACAGACTGAAACTGGGGAATGGCCATTGCAGCTTAGGTGGGATAAACTTTCAGTAGTATATTGGGCAAGGTTGAAAGGGAGCTCTGAAAGGCCCTGTTCAGAACTGTACTTTGTATCCAGATATATCCAGATTGTGTCTAGATTCAGTCGAGACGGATGTCAGTTCACACCTGGCATCAGATTACGTCTCCACATGCGTCTCGAGTGACCACTTGTGATCGAATCTCACTTCCCCGCTGTGGAAGTATGGTTTTTCTTCATTCTTTTAATGTTTTTACATTTCTTCTTATTAAAGATTGTACTGATCAAAAATATATTTACATGTATATGATTATGGGATGATCTTTGAAGAACAATATGTATTTTGTGTTATGTAAGAATTTGTAACTAAGGAAAGACAGTGGTCTCCTTGTACACTGAGACCTACTACCTAGAGAATCTTTGAACCCCAGTTGCAGGAGGGAAAATTGTAAACATTTACTTGGTGGAATTTTGTAAGTAACTTCTGTTGGGAAACAGTCTTGTGCAGAAGACCTTTGAGTTGTAAGAGAAGAGAAAGGATCCTGACTTAGAAAGAACTGATTTGCTATATCTAGTAAATGTATAGATTATATTCTATTAAAATGAATGAATGAAAATCAAAGTAATCACAGTAATGGTAATGATATAAACATAGTTTGTTAGAACATGGTGGTGTGTGTGAGTCAATATTTCAGTTGGATTTCAGCATGTAGTGAATGCATATAAAGTGCTTGTACTTTGGAACTGGAAGATGGAACAATTGTTAACCATAAGGACAAATACTTATTATTCAGGTCATGCATATACCTTCCTCTGTAAGTGTGTGTAGTGAAATATTTGTTATTGATTAAAATGGAAGATTATACAATAGTTATTGTTAAACTAACTTATGAAACATATGTTTGACCTAGGCTGGGATTGGTTGTTTTAAAGGGAAGATACATCAGGGTAGGAGGAGATCTGATTGTATAAAAAGGATGTAAAAACATAATACGAGGAAGCTCTCTATGTATCTTTATGGTACTGGAGACCTCCCGTAGGCCTACGTATATGAAAAGGATTATTGATTGAAGAGAATAAAAAGGTTATTAGAAGAAATCATAAGTTCTAGTCTTTATTCTTGCATCACCAACTCACCCACCGAACCTAAGAAGGGAGTTTCCTCCACACCGCTCAATATGCAAATAAACACGTACATCATTTCCGTTTGCAAAGACCAAATGCGTTGTTGTTTTTAACTGGTGGAAGGCAGCAATGCACTACCTATTCCTAGTCTGCTGGAAATTAAAAGAAGAAGAAGTTTGCAAAGACCTTGGCACACGGACAAAATCAAAACAAAAACAGACTGGGTCTATTCCTTGGCGTGTTCCAGGCAAACTGCAAGATGTTTGACGCACTCGTAATATGTCTCTATGCGCTTTTCAAAATTTTCAAACCTTGTGAACAAAGCCAGCTTATGCAATTTGAGAACCAACCAAAATGATACAGTTCCATCCGCTTCTATTTTGCTCAAGAAAACGATGTCAGATAGGTCTATCAGCAAACATATGGCTTATCTATGCCCAGAAGTCCTCAATAATAATAGTATTTTCCAAGAAATTACGAAAAGTCATTGACAACGTTTCTTTAGCTCCAGCGTCTTTTACTGCTACTACATAGTGAATGCATAAGATAAGAACATTTTCAGTTACGCTGACTCTATTCCAAAAGCAAAATTAGACACGTTATACATTGTTAGTAAGCTTATACTCTCACCTACTGAATAAATGAATTGTCAATCAAGCCAGACTGTATTAAAAAGGGCAACAACGCCGTAAACAACACGTGTGGTGTTACGCACAGCTATTTTGGAAGGTACCCAGTTATTCAGTGTGGCTTCTTGTTGTTTCGCACTTTAATATGACGCCGTTGGTGTGCGAATGAGTACGTACTTCTGCTTACGCAGAGGACGTCAGTTGAGTAGGCGGTCCTTCAATGTGGCCCAGGACACATTTGTGTACACACTGCTAAAAGAATGTGGCCATATGCGACCCAGACCACCTTCGAATGTGGTCTGAGTGATCGGATCTCAATGCATCCTGAATGTGTCTTGGGTGCATTGACACCTGTAGTTAGAGCTGTCTACTTGTGATCGGATCACCCAAGACGCATTTTAATGCCAGGTCTGAAGAGGGCCAAAGTCATCCTGCAGTGATAGCAACTAGGGAGCGTTGGGGAGGAGAGTAGGCAAGCAGAGGGCATTTCTTTGGACAGTTGAAAATTGAGTTTCTGAACATGGACTTGGAAAGATAGAGATAGGGCCTGTGAATGCATTAGGAAATGCTCCATCGTGGTTTTTTCCAAGACCTAGAGTACATCTAGATTTGATTGATGCCAGGAGAGAATGGGATGAGAAAAAAGGTGTGTAGGGAGGTGTATTGATGGTAAATTCTACTCATTTCTTAGGATATTCACAGATGGATCTAAGGACCCAGTCAGTGGCAGGGGTATACATTCCTGAATTTGACATCAGGCTGTATGCTAGGGTATGACTGTGTGTCAGTGTACGGCATGAGATGATGGCAATGATCATAGGATTAAGATGGGTAAAGGAGGTCAAACCACTCAGTAATAAGCTCTGCGTCTGCTTCAGTGTTGAATAGTATGAGGTCTGTTAGGTCGGATAGGGAGGATTTGCTTATGGAAATAATGGTGTTGCTGTTGGGGTTGGAGAGGGTGGGAGTGGTGGTTTGTTTTTGCTGGGTACCTGCTCATGTTGGGGTGGAAGGCAAAGAGAATGCAGATGTTGTGGCTAGGACTGCTGGAAAAAGAGAAAGGGTTGATATACAGGTAGCACTGGGACATAGGGAAGTCAAGTCCTTCAGGGATCAATATTTGGCTAAATCAATGAGACAATAGTTACAAAGGAAAGATTTTTTATAATGTATATACAGTGGGCTCCAGAATTATTGGCACCCTTAATAAAAATGAAGAAAAAAGGCTGCATATAATAAATGACACAGATAATTTATATGTTATGTTCAAACGTATGGGAAAACTATATACTTTTGTTTCAATACATTTACTCTCATGCTTCAATGTTTTTTTATTAAGTAATCAAATTTGTTTCTGAAAACCATAGGTGCCTGTCAGGGTCCGGGGTGGGACTCAAACGCGGACAAGAGGCTCAGGTGAAGAAGTGGCGATTTATTGACACCAAAAACAGGGTAAACAGGAAAAACAGTCTCGAGGTGGCAAAACCAGGCACAGGTGGAAAAAACTGAACTCCAAAACCCAAAAAGCAAAAGGTACTGAAAACGGGGCAAAAATCAGGTCGAGGGCACAGGCGAGGGTCAAAAAATACCGAAAGCTAAGAATAGAGCAGGCAGGCTAACGAACGTGGTAACAAACAGGCAAGGAAGTAAAAAACCGGGAGTACACGAGAGAACAGGGCAAAAGCTCGAACGGCAACTGAGAAAGTACAGAGGCACGATCTGGCACAGGTTAAAGGGCTAACAGAAATATATAGTAACAGAAAATGAGTAACAGATGAGTTGCAGGTGGGGACGGCGGCAGAGGCTTGATTGAATGATGAGGCGCAGGCAGGACTGGGGCGGAGTGTGGGCGGGGACCAGGGACCTAAAACGAAACCCCAAGCACCCCCCCCATGCACTCGCACACACAAGCAGAAAAAGAAAACACGCAAAAAAAATAAATGGAAACAACTAATAAAAGGGAAACAAATTAAAGAAACAGGAACACAACAGAAACTCAGGCAGAGGTCCTGACAGTACCCCCCCCCCGACGGACACCTCCCGGTGTCCCCCCTTGGGGGTGCCGACGCTGGAACTCCTGGATAAGGGACTGGTCCAGGATGTCGCGGGTAGGGACCCAGCTCCTCTCCTCCGGACCGTACCCCTCCCAGTCCACAAGGTACTGGAAGCCACGCCCCCGGCGACGAACCTGGAGCAGTCGCTTGACCGTGTAGGTGGGCGTGCCATCGATGAGCCGTGGGGGGGGTGGAACTGGGGTGGGGGGTACGCGAGGATCTTGGAGTGCGGGCTTGATCCGAGAGACGTGGAAGGAGGGGTGGACGCGGCGAAGGGAACCCGGTAGCTTGAGGCGAACCACCGAAGGGTTGATGACCCGGGAGATCAGGTAAGGGCCGAAGAACCGGGGTGCTAGCTTCCGGGAGCTCTCCCTCAGCGGAAGGTCCCTCGTAGATAACCATACCCTCTGCCCACGCCGGTAACGGGGAGCCGTGGTTCTATGCCGGTCTGCTGCTCTCCTTACCCGTTCACCGGACCGGAGCAAGGCTGCCCGAGCCTGCCTCCAGGTACGCCGACACCGTCGGATAAACGCCTGGACAGAAGGGACACTGGCCTCCCCTTCCTGAGAGGGGAACAGAGGGGGTTGGTAACCGAGACAGCATTGGAATGGGGACAAACCAGTGGAGGCCGCAGGAAGGGAGTTGTGGGCATACTCTGCCCAGGCCAGCTTCTCACTCCAAGAGGACGGGTTGTGGGAGGCCAGGCAGCGCAACATGCGCTCCAGGTCCTGATTGGCCCGCTCCGTCTGGCCATTGGTTTGGGGATGGTAGCCGGAGGATAAGCTGACAGACGCCCCGATGAGTCTGCAGAACTCCCTCCAAAAGTTAGAGATGAATTGGGGGCCTCTGTCAGAGACAATGTTAGTAGGTAAACCGTGAATTCGAAAGACGTGGTTAGTGACGAGTTCGGCCGTTTCCTTGGCAGAAGGGAGTTTGGTTAACGGAATAAAATGTACTGACTTAGAAAACCGATCAATCACTGTGAGGATGGTAGTGTTACCATTGGAGGGGGGAAGCCCCGTCACGAAATCCAAGGCGAGGTGGGACCATGGGCGCTTGGGGACCGGCAGGGGGCGAAGCAGCCCAGCGGGAGGGGTGTTGGCGGACTTGTTGCGCGCGCAGACCTGGCAGGCAGCGACAAAGCGCCTAATCTCCTCCCCCATGGCAGGCCACCAGAACCGCTGTTGGATGAAGGCCAGGGTTCTCCTAACCCCGGGGTGGCAGGTCAGCTGAGAGGAATGCCCCCACTGAAACACCTGGGAACGAACAGACTTGGGGACAAACAACAAGTTAGTGGGCACGTTACTCGGAGAGGGCTCCGTCTGCTGGGCGCTGCGCACTGCGCTCTCCACCTCCCACCCTACTGCGGCCACAAGGCAGTTAGCGGGCAAGATGGTCTCCTGCTCCGGGTTCTCCTCAGCAGTGCAGAACAGGCGGGAGAGGGCATCAGGCTTGGTGTTCTTGGAGCCGGGCCTGTACGACAGGGTGAAGTTGAAGCGGGCAAAAAATAAGGCCCAGCGGGCCTGGCGCGAGTTGAGGCGCTTAGCCCTCCTGATGTATTCCAAGTTTTTATGATCCGTCCAGACCAGAAAGGGAATCTGGGCGCCCTCCAGCCAGTGGCGCCACTCCTCTAGGGCCAGCTTAACTGCCAGCAGCTCGCGGTCTCCAATGCTGTAATTTTGTTCTGCAGGAGTGAGACGGTGGGAGAAGAAAGCACAGGGGTGAAGCTTGTTATCCTGGCTAGAGCGTTGTGACAGAACCGCCCCTACTCCCACATCAGAGGCATCTACCTCAACAATGAACTGGCGGGTGGGGTCCGCGGAGGTCAGAATGGGTGCTTCAGTAAACCGCCTCTTGAGCGTGTCAAAGGCCTGGCTAGCGATCTCGGTCCAATGAAACCTTACCGCAGTAGAAGTGAGCGCAGTGAGGGGGGCAGCGACCTTGCTGTAATCGCGCACGAATCTTCGGTAAAAGTTGGCGAACCCCAGGAACCTCTGGAGGTCTTTACGCGTCTTGGGAACGGGCCACTCCGACACCGCCCGGACCTTGCCCTCGTCCATCTGGACGCCGCTGGCGGAAACGATGAACCCCAGGAAGGAGACCGACACCTGGTGGAAGGCACACTTCTCGGCCTTAACAAACAGCTGGTTCTCTAACAGCCGTTGTAGCACCCGCCGGACGTGCTGCACGTGCTCCTGGATAGACTTGGAAAAAATCAAAATGTCATCAATGTAAACAAACACAAAATGGTTTACCATGTCCCGCAAGATGTCGTTCACCAGCGCTTGGAACACGGCAGGAGCGTTGGTGAGGCCAAATGGCATGACCAGGTATTCATAGTGCCCGGTAGGGGTATTAAAAGCGGTCTTCCATTCGTCTCCCTCCCGAATACGGACCAGATGGTAGGCGCTGCGGAGGTCCAGCTTAGAAAAAATGGTCGCCCCCTGCAGGAGCTCAAACGCAGATGACATGAGGGGCAACGGGTAGCGGTTCTTGATGGTAATTTCATTGAGCCCCCGGTAGTCAATGCAGGGTCGCAGGGAGCAGTCCCTCTTGCCCACAAAAAAAAAAACCCCGCGCCAGCGGGGGAGGAGGAGGGGCGAATGATTCCAGCAGCCAGAGACTCACCGATGTACTTGTTCATCGCCTTGACCTCTAGGGGAGACAGTGAGTAGAGACGGCCCCGGGGCGGAGAAGTGCCCGGCAGCAGCTCGATGGAGCAGTCGTACGGGCGATGCGGAGGCAGCGCGGTCGCTCGGGCCTTGCTGAACACGGCCCGTAGATCCTGATATTCGGGGGGGAACAGTAGACAGGTCAAGGTGCTCCTCCAGGGGCGCTGGAGCAGGGGGCAGGAAACACTGAGCAGACCGGAGACAGTGGGTGTGGCAGTAGGTGCTCCATCCCATGACAGCATTTTCAGACCAATTAATGTGCGGGTTGTGCTTTACCAACCAGGGGTGGCCCAGCACCACCGGGACCTGGGGTGAGTCAAACAAGTACAGAACGATCTCCTCGCCATGGTTGCCAGAAAGGAGAAGACTCACCGGGGCTGTGACGTGGGTAATGGTGGCTAACCTCTCTCCGTTGAGGGCGCTGGCCTTTAACGGGGTAGGCATGGCGACGACAGGCAGTCTCCACTGGGCAGCTAGAGAAGCGTCGATGAAGCTCTCATCCGCGCCAGAATCGATCAGAACGGTGACGGGCCGCCGCTGCCCCTCCCAGGAGAGAGTGGCGGGTAACAGGGTACGTAGGGCTGGGGAGCTCGGGACAGAGGTCACGCTCACCAGTACTCCCCGTTCTACTGGTGAGCGTTGCCTTTTAACTCACACGTGGCGATGAAGTGCCCAGCCCAGCCACAGTAGAGGCACAGCCTGTTGTTCATTCTCCTCTGCTTCTCTGCCGGGGTCAGATGAGCGCGGTCAACCTGCATGGACTCCGACTCATGCCGAGGAGGGGACCTAGACACCGGAGAGACATGTGAACGAACTTCTGTGGACGGCCACAAGGGGGCACTCACGGTTCTCTCCCGCCGCCACTGGGATAGCCGGTTGTCCACTCGGATAGCCAGGTCCACCAGGTCATCAAAGCCGGAGGGGAGCTCACGGGTAACGATCTCGTCCTTGATGTGGTCGGCTAGACCATGAAGGAAGGCGTCGTACCGCGCAACCCCATCCCACTCACTAGTGGTGGCGAGAGTGCGGAACTCGATAGCATAGTCCGACACCGACCGTCCCCCCTGGCGTATCCGGAGCATTAGGCTACCAGCCTCTCTCCCATGCACGGAGCGGTCGAACACCTTGCGCATCTCCTCCGCAAACGAACTGTAATTATTGCAGAAGTTAGCACCAGCCTCCCAAACCGCCGTTCCCCACTCCCTGGCCCGACCTGATAGCAGGGTGATCACGTACGCGACTTTAGCGCGTTCGGTAGGAAAAATGGACGGTTGTTGGTCGAAAATAAGGGTGCACTGAATTAGAAACGACCGGCATGTACCTGGTTCCCCAGCATAGCGCTCCGGCGGCGACAGGCGAGGTTCTCGGTCTGGGAGGGCAAACGAACCCCGATCAGGGGAGGTACTTGGTGGGGACGGGGCGCTGGCTGGCGTCTGCTGGAGTCGCTGTAGTTGAGTGGTAACCTCCGTCATGGTATGGGCGAAGGAATCCAGCGCCTGCTTCACCGCCTCCAACTGGTGCTGGTGTTCGCCCAGCAAGGCTCCCTGCCTTCCCAGCGCGGATTGTAGCTGACCCAAGTCCGCTGAGTCCATCCTGGCCAGATCGTACTGTCAGGGTCCGGGGTGGGACTCAAACGCGGACAAGAGGCTCAGGTGAAGAAGTGGCGATTTATTGACACCAAAAACAGGGTAAACAGGAAAAACAGTCTCGAGGTGGCAAAACCAGGCACAGGTGGAAAAAACTGAACTCCAAAACCCAAAAAGCAAAAGGTACTGAAAACGGGGCAAAAATCAGGTCGAGGGCACAGGCGAGGGTCAAAAAATACCGAAAGCTAAGAATAGAGCAGGCAGGCTAACGAACGTGGTAACAAACAGGCAAGGAAGTAAAAAACCGGGAGTACACGAGAGAACAGGGCAAAAGCTCGAACGGCAACTGAGAAAGTACAGAGGCACGATCTGGCACAGGTTAAAGGGCTAACAGAAATATATAGTAACAGAAAATGAGTAACAGATGAGTTGCAGGTGGGGACGGCGGCAGAGGCTTGATTGAATGATGAGGCGCAGGCAGGACTGGGGCGGAGTGTGGGCGGGGACCAGGGACCTAAAACGAAACCCCAAGCACCCCCCCCATGCACTCGCACACACAAGCAGAAAAAGAAAACACGCAAAAAAAATAAATGGAAACAACTAATAAAAGGGAAACAAATTAAAGAAACAGGAACACAACAGAAACTCAGGCAGAGGTCCTGACAGGTGCCATAATTATTGGCAACCCTAACAATTATTGTAAGTAAAATCAAACAAAATGAAATTGGCTATACAATTTCACTTAATTTAGTTCATCTCAGTCTAAAGGAACTATATTCTGTCATTCCATCACTTCCAGTTTCACTAGAGAATAAAAATGAGGTGACAAGCATACAAAATCCCTTTGTCATCCATCAGCATGGGAAAAGCCAAATAACTTTCAATTCAGAAGAGACCAATGGTAATTTACCATCATAAGTCTGGTAAGGTAATGGATACAAAAAAAGACATAAACGGTTAAACATACTACTTAGCACTGTAAGGGCAATAATAAAAAGGTATAAAACATATAGAATGGTTGCAAATTTGCCAGGAAGAGGAAGCAAGTGCATGTTGTCCCCACAGGCAGTGAGGAAGATGGTGAGGGAGGCCATTAATAACCTAAGGATCACTGTTGCAGAGATTGCACTGTTGAATTGCAGAGATTGGTTTGTTTCTTGCGGTCAACAAGTCTTAAAAACAAACATAAAATGGCACCTCTGTTCCAACTAACTCTTTGGAAGGGTGGTACGAAGACAGCCTTTACTGAGCACAATAAAGAAAACCAAGAATCTGGAGCTTGCCAAACCTCATTGGAATTATGACTGGAAGAGAGTGCTATTGTCAGATGAGACCAAAATTGCCCATACACACCATCAACATGTTTGGCGGAAAAAGAGGAATGCATACAAGAGAAGCACCTCATACCTACTGTCAAATATGGAGGTGGGTCATTGATATTTTGGAGGTGTTTTGCTGGCAGTGATCCCGGGGCACTATTTTAGATCAATGGCACAATGAATTCAACAAAGTGAGAGGTCACATAATCGTCGCGAGGGATGTAGAAGGTTTCGATCATCGCTCCACAGAATCCCCCCAAAGTTTATTAATATTTTCATACTTTATGCTACTTTCTTAAGTTTTCGGTCAATTTTTTTGTTTTCTAAAAAGCTTTTTACACACTGTGATGGCAGCGAGCTCAAGAAAGGTGGCTGGCAAACAGATAACTTCTCGTTCAGTTGAGAATGAGGAGCTCGCTGAGCTAGTTAAGCTAGCAGATGCAGAAGCTATCAATAGGCTATCCCTACACTCGTCGAGGACGTGGTGGCTCAGCTAATAAGCAAGACATAGGCTCTGGTGGATGCTCAAGCTGCTGTATTTTGTGGCGAGATGGTTGCCATGCAGGCCGATATTTCAAAGTGTATGGATTGTATCGAGAAAGGCGAGAATCGTTTGGCGGAGGTGGACAGTTGGCTCTCTGCATCTGCGAATAGGCTTGCTACATATCATACCCAGTTAGAGGACAAGATGGCTGACATGGAGGACAGATCGCGCAGAGACAACATACATGTGCACGGGGGCCCCTGAAAACGCAGAGACATCGCATGCTCTTGCTTACCTGTCGGATGCCATTCCACGGTGGTTTCCAGGGCTGGGTTCAGTTGAAATTATGTGCGCTGTCGGACAAGCAAGGATTAATTAAGAATATGTTTATTTTCTGAATCCAGCAGTTCCAACAGTCAATGTCCATGTTAAAATGTTCAGCACTCTGAATACTGAACCAAGCGATATTTCCTGCTAGAACCCCTCACTTAGCCTACATGTAAAATATATTTAATTTGATTTAATTTAATAATTATGTTTAAAATTAAAATTATCAATTAAATCACCGAATTCATCGATAGGTCAGTCTACAATAAACTGGTGGAATCAACCAACGAGTCAAAACAAGCTCTATATCAGGTTTTAAGATTAAATAATTGAATTCAATAAGAAGCAGTCAATTATATTAATGAACTGAAAACATACATTCTTTATTGAATGCAGGCACTCTACTTTTAAATTACCCAACAGAAGACATAGTACAAAACATTAAACAACTAATCTAGAAATACCAGAAAAGAGAGAGAGAGAGACAGAGAGGGAGAGAGAGGAAAGAGGAAAACTGTTCTTCTTCCAGGCTCCGAAACCAAACGCAACCCCACACTTTTTCTTGTGGCAATCTTAAATACCTTACCCAGCATGGCTTGAGGATGTTTGCCCTAATTGGGTGATGCCAGGTTAAGGTTTAGGAGAGGAGGGAAGGGGGGTCAGACTAATTTATGGCGAGGACTGGCCTACCTAAGGATTGCATTCAAACTAAAAGTAATGGGAAATGTTAGGCATGCAGGGTCTCCGACCTCCGATATGGTGTCCTGTGTCATATGGATTGTCTCTTCTGAGGAGGTGAGACCCATAGATTGTCAGCCTAGATTAGGGTATCAGTGGAATTTAAAATTGCCCCAATCACATTTGCTTTGATGCTCCTGATGGGGAAGCCAGTCCACATTCTTATTTACTGTTTCCCTCTCTAAGGCCAAAATCTAAACACTACATATCCTACAGTGCGCACCGCGTAGGTGCTCCCAAGGAAGAAGCTGCTGTGTTTCACCCGACAGAGACAAGATCCTCAAAGCTGCGCGGAGTGCTGCCGTGAAAATGGGAGTAAAGACCATCCCTGACTATAGCCCGCAAACCTTCAAGCGCAGGCTGGCCTTCTTCGATGCGATGGATACTCTGCAAAAACTAGACGTTCGTACTTTTCTGCTTTTATCCTGCAAAGCTAAAGGTGACACGTGGAGGAGTGAGCCATCTTTTCAACACCCCACAAGAGGCAAAGTATTTCACAGATTCCCTCAATGAATAGAGCCTCCATTTATTCAGGTAACCTGGCTAGCGGGCTTGCTTAACGTTAAATGTTTTGCATTAGCATACAATTCCGACACAGTGCCTGATGCGGACTGTAATCATAGCCTGCTTGTTGTTTGTTTTTATAAGTTTTGTTTTCAATAAGAAGGGCTGGCTTTAAACTTTTGTATTAGCTAACGGGCCTGGCACGGTACCAATTGTACTGTAACCTACAAGTTCTTATCAACCATTTTTCTTTCTTTTTGTTTTCAATAATTAGTTATATATACCTGTATAAAACACTTGTATATTTTGTGTAGCTCATCTTTAATCTGTCATTATCACTACGATGGTATGATACAATTGTGTCTATAATGGGGAGGGGGGACCTGCGCATGTTGGGGAACGAACATGCCGCTCGAGGATCACGGGTCCAACTTGTGGGGGAAAATTAGAGTCAAGAATCTTTGTTGTTGTTCTTACCATGTTTTTGTGTTCATGTGGGTGTGGCAAGGTGAGTGCCACCGCTCGAATGACAGAGAAGAGAGAGACGAGCTTTTGAAGAATGACAATGCGTCTTTTTATTTTACGGCCGCCACACGGCCTTCAGTTTACAAAAACATACAATATTCAATGGTTTCGTTGTACAGCAGTTCCTCCATCTCCAGCTTGCCCCCGTCTGCCTCCGGAGACCGCCTTTTAAGTGCCCAGGCTCACTGTCAAGGTAATCAGCACATTGTTAATCAGTCAAACAAATTAAACATCGGTGCTGATTAGCAATCCCCAACAGCTGTGGCGCGGAGTCTGAGAACCAGCCCGCCCACTCTCTCTCTCTGCAGCCAATGCAAAACCACGCCCACCCTACCACAGTGGGGGTTTTATTTTGATGCTCTCTCCCGTTCCTTTCGAGAGTGGTGGGTTTATGGCGACTGGAATTTTTGAGGTGGGATGGATCTATCTTGTTATTCTAATTCCATATTGTGGTCGGATCGCTGCACTGCCTACAGTGTATGTTATGTCTCCTCCTCTGATTCCGAATGTACTGCAACACACATTAGTTATTGTTAGTCAACATGAGTAGTATACATGTGATCAGCTGGAATGTAAATGGGCTGAATGGTCAAATTAAGCATACAGCCTGCTTAGACCTCTTGCGCAGACAACGTGTGGACCTTGCCTTTATATAAGAATCTCATTTAAGAACTGTAGACGTTCGTCGCTTTTCGAACAAGCGCTAATTTCATTTTCATCTCATCTTAATAAAAGTAAACTTATCAGGATAACTGAGCTGGAGAATACTCTTACCCAGCTTGAGGCGCAACACAAAATCCAAGGCTTTACAAGGGAGAATAGCTGTGACAAGAACTGAATTAAACTCTCTGTTAAGATGTAGAGCGGAGTTCTTGGTGCACAGAACCAGAAGAACATATTATTTTAATGGAGCCGGACCAAGCCATCTTTTAGCTTTAAGACTGAAAAATCACGAAAAATACTCAAATATCATGGCCATTAAAACACCTCTTCGTATTCTGAGTGACCCTTGTGATATCAACACCGAATTTAAAACTGTTTTACTCTCTATAAGTCTGAAATCTCACTCGATACAAGTACATGTACACATTTTCTTCAAGGACTCGATCTCCCCTCTCTGTCTGACAATGAATCTGAGTCGCTCAATACCCCCATTTTCCTATAAGAGTTAAGGGTGGCTCTTGTTAACATGAAGAAAGGCAAGTCCCTAGGGTGGGACGGTATTCCGCCAGAGCTATATCTTGCTTTTTGGGATGAACTGGGACCACCACTGCTGGATATGATTAATACAGCTGTAGACAAGGGTGGATTCAACGTAAGTGCTAACACAGCCATAATCACATTACTTCCCAAACCAAATAAAGATCTGACTCAATGCGGTAATTATAGACCTCTCTCCCTTCTGAATGGGGATGTTAAACTATACGCTAAAGTACTTGCCCGATTAGAGGTACATCTGACGAAATTGATACACAGTGATCAAACTGGTTTCATTAAAACTCGCCTAGCATCTGATAATGTGTGTCGCCTGTGCACATCATTCATGCGGCGGGTAGTATTGACTCTCCCTGCTCGGTTTTATCATTGGATGCTGAGAAAGCATTCGATAGGTTGGAACGGGATTATCTCTGGATTACTTTGGAGAAATTTGGGCTAGGTAAACAATTCATCAGTATGATCAAAGTCTTACACGCAAATTCCTCTGAAATAGTCTGCACGGGCAATATTTGCTCCGCCCAGTTTCCGGTATCTAGGGGAACTTGCCAAGGTTGTCCCCTTTTGCCGCTACTATTCGTCCTCTCCCTCGAACCATTAGCTCAGAAAATCAGACAGCAGCCATCAGTGCATCCCATCACTTTTTTCAATACAGATCACCGGATATCATTGTATGCTGATAATATCCTTCTTTACGTAGGTAACGCAGGTTCTTCAATGTCACATTTGCTCTCTACTTTTGATTCGTTCAGCTCGCTATCTGGATATAAAATTAACTGGACAAAGTCAGCGCAAATGCATTTGAACTCAGCTGCATTTCAAATTCCGCTGCCCTCCCATATAGCAATAGTTAAGAGCTTCATGTCTTCCATTGCAATACAAAATTTTCAAGGTATATACAGTCATATAGAGAAGGACTTTCAATGCTGGTCAAATCTCCTAAATTCACTCCAAGCCCCTATAACAATAGTTAAAATGTACGTACTCCCTCGTGTTAACTTCTACACTTCTATGATCCCTCTTGCTCCTCCTATGGGCTACTGGGAAAAACTTCACTGGTTAATCTCCAAATTCATATGGAAAGGAAAGAAGCCTTGTATAAAACTCACTACTCTCCAGCGAAACAGGATGCAGGGAGGGTTGGCCCTGCCAAATTTTAAGATGTACTTCTGGTCCTTCGTACTGCGTCCTCTCTCCACATGGTTCAATCCTAGTTCCTCTGTCTCTTGGAGACCAATTGAGAAGAATCTTTTGCGGCCTCACAGATTGCAGGACCTAGTGTATTCTAACATACCATTGAAAAAAGGCAAATTACGTTTAGGCCCTGTAATTTAATTTCTACTCACAACCTGCCATACTGTAATGAAGCATGTGCGAGTAGATCATAATTGGCACAACTGTTCGCCAATTTTCAACAATTTTTCACTTCTTACTAGCAATATACCTTTCTCATTCCCACATTGGAAGAATAGGGGAGTTAATGTTTTAAAAAATCTGTATGGTGGCAGTGGTTTACGAGCCTTTAATGATTTACAAGCTGAATATGATCTACCAGGATCATCTTTTTTCTTCTATCTGCAGTTAAGATCAGCCATGCAGGCATATGGTGTACCATGGGGATCAGCACTCCCTACACACCCTCTTCATAAATGATTAGCCTCAGTAGGACCTACATGAGGGATGGTCTCTAAACTTTACGAATTTATCTCTGAACCTTATAAACCATTACCAGTGCAAACTACATGGTGTAGAAACGTATCTGCTATAAATGATGAAGAGATCTGTTGGGACACGGTGTGGAAAAATTTGTGTGGTAGGCTACATCTAAAAACCCCAATCATCAATTAATGCATTACAAATTCTCTCATAGGATGTATCTCACTCCTAGAAGGCGTCATTCTATGAAGATCATTACATCTCTCAATTGTGGCCCATGTCCACTCAGCACCCTTGGATCATTTATGAATGTGTACTGGGAATGCCCTGATGCAGTCAGATTCTGGAAGCAAATATCTCTCACTTTAAGTGACATGCTTGAAGTTAGGATCCCATTTTCACCGACTTTGCTTCTACTTAATGACGACTCGTCTTTAAATTTGTCTCTGCGGCAGAGATGCATTTTATGGGCTGGTCTCACTGCAGCCAAGAGAATGTTGGCCTTGAGGTGGCAACCGCCACATTCCCTAGCTTGGCAACAATGGGCCAATTGTCCTGATGGAGTGGTCCGTGGCCCGAATGCATGGGGTCAGCCTCTCCAAGCATGGGATGTGGCTTACAACTTAGTTAAAGAGAGGGTGCTGCATGATTGACTTTAATCTTTTGTTAGGGGTCCAAGCAGCGAAGCTGGTGGAACCCTATTGTATCTGTTAGGATTATTCTTATTATTTTTCTCCGCTAAAAGTGTCTGAGGCTCAGCAACCATAAGTCCTAGAGCAACCAAATTTGGCAGGTGGGTTCCTATGGCCCCCCACTACTCAGGCACTAAAAATCACCTATGTCGGCCATATGGTGGCGCTATAACAAAGGGTTTTGCGTAAAAGGCCATAACTCCCACACCATAAGTTAGATCAACACAAAACTTCATCGACATATGCATCTGAACGTGCTCTATCACTTTGCCATTGGCACCACCTATGTCCGCCATATTGTTTGCCCGCCATTTAGACTTTTTTGTTGGGGCGTGGCAGTTCTCTCCGCTAAAATGTCTGAAGCTCAGCAACCATAAGTTGTAGACCAACCAACTTTGGTAGGTGGGTTCCTATGGCCCCCCACTACTCACGCACGAAAAATCACCTATGTCGCCCAGATGGTGGCGCTATAACAAAGGATCACTCTTTTAAAGGCTATAACTGTCACACTATAAGTCTGATCAACACAAAACTTCATCGACCGATGCATCTGAATGTGCTCTACAACTTTGCTTTTGGGACCACCTATGTCCGCCATATGGTTTGCCCGCCATTTGGACTTTTTTATTAGGTGGGGTGCGGAAAAGCTGGAGCTCCAAATTCTAAGTGTTACGACATCGAGTAAACTTCTTTACGGCAAGCGACATCCTTGGCGACGCAAGTAATCCGACACCGTAGGGTCTAGTTTTTATCACTGGGGGTAGGGTCTGAACGTCGGGGTAGCACTGGAAGAGGCTACCAAAAGTTTGTTAGTAAAAGCTTTTTCAGAGGATGAATAATTACTTTTCTTGAGCATGCATCCATTTGAAGAAAATATCTGGTGAGTTCGTTCAGTCTTTGAATCTGTCATTATGCTGAGAAATAGCTAAACCATTTTATTGATAGTATTTGAGTTTCGTGTAAACCCGCGAAAACACGCTGGTCTAATTAAACAATGACGGTAATACATATGTAGTCCGCTTCGTTCCGTTGCTACCATAATATAAACTATCTTGTGTCTACAGCTGCTGTTTCTCGCTGCAATTTCTAATATTGAATATAAACAAAAGGCGCAATTTATGCTGTAGTTGCCAGTGTCTGAATAAATACACGGTACTCTGCGCGTAGGTAGCATCGATGGCGAGTTGGTATTTCATTTTTTGCTCCTAAAAGTTTGTTAGTAAAAGCTATTTGAGAGGATGAATCATTACTTTTCTTTGGCATGGATCCATTTGAAGACAATATCGGGTGAGTTCGTTTATTCTTTAAATCCGTCATTATGCTGAGAGAAATCGTATTCTCAATTTAATCTCCATTTTGACTGTAAGCTTTTGGTTGTAACTAGTTAGCTGTTTTGTAGGTGACTTAGTGAATGCACTCGTCTTAACTATTGCTTGCATTTCTGCATAGACTGCGTTGTTGCTGTTCTTGTTTGTGTTAGTGTTAATCAGTTTAACCTACAGGGTCCAAGTTGAACTATGCGGTTGCCAATACAGCGGTGAAAACGCTGCTCATTGAATTACGAAATAAACGAGACAAATTTTTTAAAAATTATACCATGTCATTCCACAGTCAATATCTGGGACTAAACATTGAATAAATATACAATCTTACCATTGGTTTTACGCGTAGAGATGTCCCTTTTGCGACTGAGTGGTCATACATTGTCTTGGACAATCCGTTTGTGATTCCTGTTGCTTACGGCGTTGTCGCCGTTTTTAGTACAATTTGGCTTGATTGACAGTTCATTTATTCAGTAGATGAGAGCTTTCTAACGATGTATAACATGTCTGATTTTGCATTTGGAATAGCGTTTTATAGTTCAGCGTAATGGAATATTTTCTTATCGCATTCACTGTGGCGTAGCATTAAAGACGATGCACCTAACGAAACGTTGTCAACGATTTTCATAATTTCTTGGAGAGTACTATTATTATTGAGGACTTCGGGGCATAGCTAAGCCATTTCTTTGCTGATAGACCTATCTGACATCGTTTTCTGACGCAAAACAGAAGCGGATAGGACTTTGTCATTGATTTTCTGTCTCTATAGAACACAGATAAAATGTCATGTTGCTATGTAAGTATTACTGCTCAAAATATTTCGGTTATATACGTTATTTTTGAAATTGAGTGTCTTTAAATAGGTTAGTGGCATTATATAATGTGGATATTTCACACTGCAATGTAAGCGTCAGTGTAATAGTTTTTGTGACCCATGGAACAGTGATGACGACAGTGTTGGAACGTTGCTAAAACGTGGTGGACGGTTGAAAATTATTTTCGTCCCATCCCCATCCGTCATTATGCTGAGAAATACCTAATACATTTTCATTGATAGTAATTGAGTTTCTCTGGAAACGCGCGAAAACACGCTGGTATAATAAAACAATGACGGTAAATATAGCCTACATAGGTAGTCCGCTTCATTCCGTTGCTACCATAACATAACAGACTATCTTGTGTCTACAGCTGCAGTTTCTCGCTGCAATTACTAATATTGAATATAAACAAAAGACGCAATTTATGCTGTACTCTACCAATGTCTACGTAAATAATACGGTACTCTGAGCGTATGAAGCAGTTATCATGGATGGCGAGTTGATATTTTTTGCTACTACAAGTTTGTTAGTAAAAGCTTTGAGAGGATGAATCATTACTTTTCTTTGGCATGGATCCATTTGAAGACTATCGGATGAGTTCGTTTACTCTTTAAATCCGTCATTATGCTGAGAGAAATCGTATTCTCAATTTAATCTCCATTTTGACTGTAAGCTTTTGGTTGTAACTAGTTAGCTGTTTTGTAGGTGACTTAGTGAATGCACTCGTCTTAACTATTGCTTGCATTTCTGCATAGACTGCGTTGTTGCTGTTCTTGTTTGTGTTAGTGTTAATCAGTTTAACCTACAGGGTCCAAGTTGAACTATGCGGTTGTTCCCTGCACTTGGAACGGTAGGCTACTGCCCTCTAGGGTTTTCGCCACAATTGTTCCTGATTATGGTTATACACTTTGTTGTACGTCGCTCTGGATAAGAGCGTCTACCAAATGCCTGTAATTTAAGATGTAATGTAATATTCCGTAGCAACAAGATAAACCAGACATTAGCCTTAGAATATGCCAATACAGCAGTGAAAACTCTGCTCACTGAAGAACGAAATAAACGAGACAACGTTTTTTTAAAAAAATTATTCCATGTCATTCTACAGTCACTATCTGGGACTAAACATTGAATAAATGTACAATCTTACCATTGGTTTTACGCGTAGAGATGTCCCTTTTGCGAATGAGTGGTTATATATTGTCTTGGACAATCCGTTTGCGAAATATACGCGCATCTGTCACGCCTGGGTCGGCTATCTTCAATAATAGCTGTGCGTAATACCACACCTGTTGCTTACGACGTTGTCGCCCTTTTTAGTGCAATTTGGCTTGATTGACAATTCATTTATTCTGTAGGTGAGAGTATAAGCTTTCTAACGATGTAGGTTTTGCTTTTGGAATAATGTTTTATAGGTCAGCGTAACCGAAAATTTTCTGATCTACCAATGTCTAAATGAATAAAACGGTAGGCTGCTCTGCGCGTAGGTCGCGACTTGATATCTCGTCTTTTGTTTCGTTTTTTCTCAGTGTCGTAATTATTATTTGAAATTTGTATTCATGTGTTATTATTCTATCTGTCTCTGAGGCGCTCTGAAATGTGCATTCTCTGCTAAGCTGAGTAATGGATTGGAATAGGTATGTGTTTGACGTAATGTTGCACGGTATACAGAAACTTCAGCACCTTTTCGGTACTTACGTTCCGTAGTTTTGCGTCAAATGTAAAAGCTAGGGAAATGTGTCTCCCGCATTACTGGATCGAGAGGATGAAAAGTGTAATTTGTCAGAATCTTCGCTAGATGACAGTAGCAACTAAGGTTGGCAAGTGAGGTGACGCGGGCTTGTGCACTACTCGTTGGTACAGCGCAAGCTTGGACTCAGTTCACTTCAGTAGCAATAGCTGGTCTAATTTGTAAATATTTTATTATAGGAAGATGCTGTATTGTTATTGAAATATGCTGTTTTTAGATCTCTTTTAAAGTGAAAGACCTGTTTAAAGATAATTTACTTTACAACTGCTTAATTTTTGAAGTATATTTAATATAGTTTTCTATGGTTTTGTGTTGTAACACTATTGGCCTATGCTTATTGATATGTTGAACAGGCTTCAACTTAAAGGTTGTTAATAAACAAGGTTTTTAATGCACCGTGAATTCGAAAATGAGGTCAACCCTTGTGGTCATTATGTTTCTGATCTATTAAGGTACTTTCTGTATTGTTAGGTACCGAGTATTGAATCAGTATCGTTTCAGTTTCAATTATTGTGATACTAAACCTGATATTGGTATCAAAGTCAAATTTTTGGTATGAAGACAACGCTAGTGTGATACCTTTTTCAGTTGCGGCATGTAAGCGCTGCAGCTGTACATACACGCCAGGCCATATAAGTGTTACGACATGCCATCTAAGTGTTACAATATAGTAAAGACCTTTACGGGAAGTGGCCAGCACACATCCATGGCGACGCAACTAAGTCATCCGACAGCGTCTCTTCCCACAAAATTGGCCATTACTCATCAACATTTCATACAATCATCATGATATTCAGTAGATATGTTGGGTGAAGGCATATGATCATGAGAAAAAAGCCATTTTAAAATCACTCCATAGGGGGCGCGATGGTGCCAATGCTTGGACCCCTCCCAACGCCGCTTGCGGCTTTAATTTTATTTGTTTTCGGTGGGAGAGATCCGGGGTGAGGTTGTGTATGGGGTTGCCGTGGGGGGGGGGGGGGGGGGAGGGGGGGGGGGGCTAATACAGGGGTTTGACGATTGTTAGTTCTCCACAATCGCACAGGATTATTTTGTTTATGTACAATACTGTGCAAAAGTCTTAGGCACCTGTAAAAACAAATGCTGTACAGCTATGATGCTTTCAAAAATAATGAAACAAAAGGTTAGAAATATCAAAAAAATAGTATAAAGAGCAGTGAATAGTTAAAAACTAAATAAAACCAATATTTGGTGTGACCACCGTTCACCTTTAAAACTACATCAATTCTCTTAGGTACACTGTCCTGCAGTTTTATAAGAAAATCGGCTGGTAGGTTGTTCCAAGCATTTTGGAGAACTTGCCACAGTTCTTCTGCAGATTTTGGCTGTTTTGCTTGCTTCTGGCTCTCCAGGTAATCCCAGAGACCCTTGATCAAGTTTTTATCTGAAAAGTCGTCTATTACTTAAAATATTAATTTATTTAACTAAATACAAAAATGTATCAGTAAAATTTCATTTTTTGGAAAATTCATGTTTGGAAATCTTAAATTTGCTCTTTTCTACTGACACTAATGCAGAAAACAAAAAATAAACATCTAAGACCAAATATATACTATATATATTATACTATATATTATATTTACAAATCCAGGGTGCCTAAGACTTTTGCACAGTACTGTATGTGTGTGCTATAGGGGGCGGGGAGATGGAAAAGAAAAAAAAATGATGTATAATGTCCATAAGCGCAAACCCAAAGATATCAATGATTCTGAGAAGTTCTACATGGAGCAATGGTAAAAAATCCCTTCAAATGTGTTCTCTAACCTTATCACAAATTATAGGAAAAGACTCATGGCTGTCATCTTTGCCAGGGGTGTTTTCACAAATTATTAAACCAGGGGTGCCAATAATTGTGGAACCTGTTTTTTGGGGAAATATTTTTTTATTAAAAAATGTAAGACTTTGGTTGATTCCAATGAATCATTAATCAAGCACAGTAGTTTACACACGTTGGAAAATAAAGCCTATGTCAAGGAGGAAACTACATGGAGTAGATTATGAATCTGACATACAGGACTAAATTCATAATTGAGATTTATTGGTAGACATGAAACAGGGATATGTGAGACATGCTTAGTGGATGAAATGGTAGCACGTGCTGATATTTTATAGATTGTATGATCTAGACAGAGAGAGAATGTTTGAGAGGGTCAGAGAAACTGGGCGAGGATGGGTTATAAGTGGAATATTAGGGGGGAGGATATGGGAAAGAGGTGGTGGGCAAGGCTCTTTTTAGTTTTCGTAGAATTACAGGATTAGACGGAAGAATGTAATGAAGGTAGACTGAGACCAGTTTCACACTCCAGCACAGTAGATGGCGGTGTTTGCACCTTGACGTTTATGTATCCGCCAACCAAATCCAAAGGAGAAGAAGAAGTACTTCCTCGTCCGCATTCTTTGCCTAATTAAAATCGGTGTTTTAATATATTGCTCTGTGGATATCAACTCAAGACAAGGGAAGAGAATTTGCCAATTTGAGAGGTAAGATTGTAAATATTTCGATAAATGTTACTGAACGTAGCCTACTTTGACAGTCCTACCGATGTTTGATAAGCGATCGGAGACAGCACAATTGAAGCCATTACTTTCCTTAAAACTGTAATTCCTGACAACTAGCATCCGGTTGAATGACAACGGCAATGTCAGACCTGGTCTAAACTAGATAACGTTAGGGAAGTATGTAGCTCCGGATATTTTCGTATGCCTAGAAAATCTCCCGTTAGAGATTTTTTCCGAAAATCAGTGGATGATTACGTTATGAAACTATATACGAAACCAAGAAATGGCTGCCACGGATGCATTTTGCTAGCCTTACAATAAAGTTAAATTTAAGCAACGTTTTTTAAAACTGAACAAAGACAGGCCTGGAATGGTAAAACTTTTTTTTTTTTTTTTAAAGTTTTTTTTAATGCTCAAGTGCACATTTTCTTTTGCCAGCCATTCTCTGTGACAGCCAGTTAATTGTTAGCCAGCTAATTTCCGTTTGCTTTGTCATAAAATTTTTCCCGACCGTGAAAACTGCCTGACTTATTTACATTTTGGACAGATGTGGCTAGTAGCTGGTAAATCTATCGCTGTTTCCGTCGCAGCACTTTCGACACAAGCAATATCGGAAGCGCTATCCTAAAATTTCTTCTTAACGTGAAGAGTGGCGGCACAATTATATCGAGAAATACCGTCTTTAGGGAAAAAAATGCTATATTCTGTATGCATTTAGATCAAATCTACCATGCATAAAACGCTCGTCAATCACCCACTTCTATGTATAATGCCATCATAGCGCAGTGTTTAAAACCAACCACCCCTTACCAAAAAATTAAATTAAACTAGAACTGTAGGCTACACGTTAACGTTAAATATAGACCAACTAGTCTGACTTTGACAACTACTAAACTGGCTCTCGTTTTAGTTAATAACACTAAAAGTAACTTAAACATCCACGGAGCACTAGTGACTTACTAGGCTACCAGTAAGTATTTTAGTATTATTTCTGAAGCCTACTTGGGAAATACACTGTGGTCAAGCCAGCCGCCACTTCGGAAATCACAGTCAAGCCAGCCACCACGTTATTTCCTCCTCAGCGTAGCCTACACGTGCGTTATTACGGTAATGAGGTTTTTCCACTTGGAAGAGCTGGAAAATGCGTCGACACAAAGCAGTTTGCCATTGCTTTCAAAAAATACGCTATTTATCGTTCTAACCGCCAAATCAATTTCACTGGCTCACCAAGGAGGTTATGACTCGGGAGAATTCACTGTGGAACTCGAATATGCAGAGCCTTGACGTCTCTTATGCAGATTAACAAGGTATTATATTCAGCACATTATGGAAAGGAAATCGTCTGTTTCCAATCACAAATTCCACTTCAGAAAGATTCTAGAAGACCCCATGGAGCTGCTCAAAAACTTCCAGAACCTTTCACGGTGGTATTTCAGAATAAAGGCCCTCCAAATATGTTATACACCAAAACAAGATATTCTATTTAAAAAATTACTAAAAGAAAACTGTCTGTTTCCGATCATTAATTCCATTTCAGACACATTCTACAAGGCCCAAGGTAACTGCACAAAAAGTTACAGAACTTTCACTGGAATTTCAGAATAAAGCCCCTTTGAAAATATGAAGCAGTAAAACAAGATGTTCTATTGTAAATAGTACTTAATGAAAACTGACTGTTTCCAATCACTAATTTCACATAGCCCATATTGTTTGTAGTACTAAATACTATCTTGCCTCACCAAAATGAAATAAGCCGTACAGTCTGATGAGCGTGTACTGTTTAGCACTTTCGCTTTGCTATATATGTAAAACAGTGGCTGTGACAAAGGGTGCGGTGTACAAGCATACAGTAGATGAACAGGCCAAACATATGTGTCGACAGGTTTGTAAGAGTCAAGATTGATTGAATAGGCCTCAATATGTCAAATTTTTATCTGTATGGGCTATGTATTTATTCATCCCGCCTTTCTGTTGCGTGAATGATTGTATGTTGCTTGGTATAAATGTCAGTTTGGTATAACCTAAATGTCAGTTTGTAAAAAAAGTTTTCCCCCTGCTTGGGAATTGCTCCCATGGGGATAAAGAAGTATTTTATGTATGTGTATGTATGTATGTACGTTCAGTATTTATTTTAAGTAGCAAATATAAGAACTTGTATATTTAGTAAAATGAACTTGACAACAAAGTATAAATATATATTTTCTGGAGGAATATGCTTTCTGTAGGTATGACAGCAGTTATATACATTCATTTAAATGTCTTGCATGAGGCAATTTTTGTTATTAGGCAATTTGATGTGACATGAAGTTTGAATGACAACATTGTGAGAGGTAAGATTAAAAAACACAGGGCCAAGTGACTTAAAACAATTTAGGAAACATTGGGTAGCACTGATTTGGAATACAGCTTGTTTAATTTGTGTGAGGTAAGATAGCCAATATTGTATGTTGTACATTAACTTGCTGTAATTTTGATATCAAACAATACTTTTAATGGCAGGCCTAGATTTTGACAGGTTTGAATGAATGACTTATAGACAGTGCTTTGACTTTGCATTTGCATTTTTGTATGTTGAAAACGTATTTTTCATCAGATATTTCTTTTTGCACTCTGTTTGTAATGAGTAATTGATGATAGTAATTCATATAAAAATGTAGGGTATGACAGACATGCATACACATGTATGCATGAAAACACACATTCTTAAAGAAACATACAGGCATGGATTCAGTCCTTTACCATGAATGCCAAATAAATTAAAGTGTATATCATAATTAGAAATTGAAGTGTTTTTAATGGCCTATTGCACACGACAGACCTACAAATTGTTTGTGTGTTGGTGGAGGATATACAGTTGAGGCCACAAGTTAACATTCACGCAAAAAGAAGTGGATGACATAAAAAAAGAACTCTCAAAGCAGTCAGAGGACAGCAAAACAGCGAGAGCGGATATTCTTACGATAAGTGAATGTTTGCAGGCTGCAACACTAAGAGCATAATATTTTGAAGGCCAGTCCAGAAGGAATAACCTGGTGTTCGATGGAATTATGGAGTCAGCGAACGAGGGATGGTCTGAATCGGAGGAAAAGTTACGGGCGCTGCTATTTGACAAGCTGCAACTCCCGAGAGAAATCGAGGTGGAGCGGGCACACAGAACGGGGAGACCTGCCGCAAACTCGGATGGATCCAGGCCTAACGGGGGCAGGCCGAGGCCTATTGTCGCTAGGTTTCTGAGATTCAAAGACAAAGTTGCTGTATTAGAGAGAGCAAAGAATCTGAAAGGTACAAACATTTTTATAAACGAGGATTTTACTGAGGCTGTCCGACAGAAAAGAAGGGACCTGTTGCCAGCATTGAGGGCAGCACGCGAGAAAGGGAAAATTGCATATCTAAGGTATGACAAACTTATCACTCGACCTGCTACCCAAAGGGCAAGGAGGGGAGAGGAATTTTGAGGATCTCAGCGGATACTTGAGGCAAAGTCTGACGCCACGCGTGACGTTTTGCCAAATGCTCCTTCAAATCCTGAACCTGTGAACCTTTTCACGATCACTTCCTTCTTTAGTGAGGCACCATTGAGGGTTAAAGAGGGTCTAAATTCCTTTAACTCCAATAAAATCAATACGCTACAAAATCCAGCATTCTAAAGCAGTTAAAACAGCAACATTATTCTTTTTTGAACTGTTGTTACGTCCCCTCCCCTTTTCAGTGTCCATTTTCCAGATGGCAACGTTGAATCACGGTCAGTTACTTCATTTAGGGATGCCAGCCATCCCATAAAATACGGAATCGTCCTTTATTTGGACAGTAGAATAGGCGTTGCATATTTAACTCATGGCTACGGGACGCATTTTCATCCGTATCTTTGTAAACGATTCCGTTTGTAGTAAGCGCTGTTTTGAATACAATTCAATAGTTAGCTAGCTAGCTAGCTAGCTGGCATAACGAGCATGCTGTGAGATCATTCTGACCTAAAACCCAGAATTTTAATATCAGCTAGGTGACAAGTGACGGCGAACCTATAATAAAACTAACTGGCATTCAAACCCGGTTTCAGAGTGTCTTGGAAAAACACAATGTCCACACTGCTAGACCTTAACATTTTAAAAAGCAAGACAGAGCTAGGGAGATTAATGAGTTATGGTTTCATGTAGTTTTCTTAAATAATGTAATGGCAAAAATGACCAAAATTGGTGCTAATTGTATGGTATAAAACAAGAAGGAACTATTTTTTTCTTGATAGAATCGTTGGTTTCATATAATTAACGACCAGAGGTTTTTGCTTAACAACGGTACAAATAGTAGAACTACCATTATTTTCCAATAATGGGACATCCTGTCGTGGTTTATTCCTTACATATAATACAGTGGTGAGAATATATGGTAGCAGGTATACAGTAATGATAAACTGTAATGTAGTCAGGTTGTGCATTAATGTATATGCATAATGAGAACTGATAAGGACAGGTAAGAACAGGATGTAAACAGCTACCTAACGTTAGCACCCCACTGGCGCCAAACTTTGCTTTTCTTCATTCGTTTAAGAATTGTAACTTAATTATCAACTGCAGCCATTTCCTCTTCTCTTTCTCATCGCAAGACAAGCGGTAGAATGACAGTTGAATAGTTTTTTTGGAATCAGATCTAGTCAAATAACAAGGGACACAGCACTGCGGCACGTTGACAAGACGAGAACCTCAGCCAACGCAGCAGAGGCTTGGACCCAGAAACAGTACATTACATTACATTACATTTATTTGGCAGACGCTTTTATCCAAAGCGACGTACAAAAAGTGCATTTCATGGTCATAGACAACTGCTAAACACAGGTTCAGTAATGTACAATACTTATTTTGTACAGCTATTTCTAGCCAATAACACAGTTTAGTTCACACAGTGAACACTATTCTGACCTAACCTCTGCAAAGCCAACTAGGCAGAAGAATAAGCTACAGTATTAGGACAAATACAAATTACCAAAAAGTGCTGGGATGGGGCAACATGTAACAAGTGTCATGAAAAAAAGGGGGGGGGGGGTGGGGGGGAGATTGAGAGTGAAATATACAGCGTGGTGGTGGTTAGTCTAGGTATAGTCTGAAGAGATGAGTCTTCAGGCCACGGCGGAAGATGGGTAGTGAGGGGGAGGTTTGGAGAGGGACGGGGAGTTCATTCCACCACTGGGGAGCTAGGGTGGAGAAGCTCTGTGATCCCTTTGGGCAGGCGGGAGGAGTTACAAGGCGCCCTGCTGCCGCAGACCGGAGTGGTCAAGCAGGCACATAGAATCGAGTCATGTCCTGCAAGTAGATGGGGGCTGTCCTGTTGGCAGCAGTGTAGGCAAGGGTCAGGGCTTTGAACCGGATCCTGGCGGCAACCGGTAGCCAGTGGAGTGATTGCAGCAGAGGAGTGACGTGGGAGAATTTTGGAAGGTTGTAGTATTATCGGAAGGTCTATACGTCACGGCTTAACAAGCGGATTGAACTAATTTGGGCGATCTGGACAATGACTTTTTATGGTGGACATTCAAATAGATAATTTAGAGTTGCTCAGCCTTCCAAGGAAGGGACTAAAGATAGTTAATATTAATATTTGCAGCCTTAGAAATAAAGTGCATGAAATAAGTAATCTGTTGCTCTCTAACAATATACATATAATGGCAATTTCAGAGACACGTTTAGATCCATCCTTTGATACTGAAGTAGCGATACAAGGCTATAACATCTATAGAAGAGACAGGAATGTATATGGAGGTGGAGTGGCTTTTTACATTCAGAGCCATATTGCTGTAAAGCAGAGGGGTGACCTTATGCTGTATGACATTAGCCGCGTTTCCACCAAATTACCCGGAACTTTTAGTCCCAGGAACTACTTTTCCAGGAACTAAAAGGTTCCTTCAAACAATGGTTGCCTGCGTTTCCACCGCGGTCTAAAGTTCCGCGAAGATTAGGCAAATTAGCCCACTGACGTATGAAAAAGCGAAGTTGTCGTCGGCCCATCTGTCCTATGATTTCTTCTGTAACCCCATACTACCACCCAAGTAGCCTACATTATTTTCTAATAACCGGGACAGCCCAGGGGGGTTTATTCCACGTATATACAACGGGTTACCAACAATGACTATATATGGTTACTTTTGTATTTATTGATTTTTATCAATTTAATCACCTGGAATTGAAATATTCTTCTGCAGCCGTTTGGGCATATTTTACCGTTGTCAAGCAAAACTGTCGTTGGTAGTTGAACTTGGACCGTCGTTATGCAACAAATAGGATACAACAGGCCGATAGTCAGATTGTAACTGTTTTATATATCCTCTCAAACACATTCATTATGTTTTTATGCGAACATTCACTTTCATGTCTTGACATCCGAGGCGACAGAATGCATTCACATTTCCAGTATAACTGAACACATTTCCCGTATATACAACGGGTTACCAACAATGACTATATATGGTTACTTTTGTATTTATTGATTTTTATCGATTTAATCACCTGGAATTGAAATATTCTTCTGCAGCCGTTTGGGCATATTTTACCGTTGTCAAGCAAAACTGTCGTTGGTAGTTGAACTTGGACCGTCGTTATGCAACAAATAGGATACAACAGGCCGATAGTCAGATTGTAACTGTTTTATATATCCTCTCAAACACATTCATTATGTTTTTATGCGAACATTCACTTTCATGTCTTGACATCTGAGGCGACAGAATGCATTCACATTTCCAGTATAACTGGCAACAACAGCAGAAAACATGCACACGTTGTAAACAATTTGCTGTTTTATTACCTTCTCATCGTCAATTCCATATAGGCTAATCGCAAAATGACAAGAATAGAACGAAAACTCGGACTTGCGTGAAAATTTTAATTAGCAGTGGTACAGCCACCGTTTGCTTTCCTTCGAAGTTACTGCTAGCCGAGCAGCGAAGTGTGCCCTCCAGATGCGATCCATGCACCATAAATTAGCCCATAGTCTTCCTGGTCTTTTTGTGGAATTGAAGAATGGCAGAGTAAAATCACGGCAGTCTGAAAAAGCTAAAGGGACGACTACTAGAATTAACCTGTTATTTTACCATGACAAAAAGTGTGGAAGGTGATTTCCAGTTTGCTTTACTGTATCACCAATGTGAATTACGCAGAACTACCACATACCTCACATAACTGTATCAAACGTTTTGAGTCAATTAGAACGGGCTAACAAAGAAAATCCGGAAGAAAATATTCAGCAACCGAATTAATCCGTTTGAATGTTTTGGTGCGTAATATGCTGTCCCAGCACGAATGCTTAGCATTTTATAAAACGAATACTAAAGCAAGAAAAGAACAGAAGAGCACACGTTATAATTCAAAGACGTTGGCAGGCTATAACCAAAACTAGGCTACTGCGCCGCATAACATACAAGTTTGATTTGAAGTTATTATGAAAATAAATCGGTTTGCGGCTGCATATTTTTAAACATGGCGGTTGAAAATAAACACAAAAAAATGCTGCGAGTACTCGACCAATCAGAAATGTTCAGCGCTGCAAGCTCCACCCAAAAGGTTCCTGTACTTTCGGAAAGTACTACCCCCCGAGCAGGAACTTTTTGAGGGTAAAGTAAAGCCCCCGGAACTAAATTTAGACCCTAGTTCCTGCGGTGGAAACGCTCTGAGTTCCTCAAAAGGTTCCTAGTTCCGGGGTAAAGTTCCTGCGGTGGAAACGCGGCTATTGAAGCTTTATGGCCTACAAGTCCATTTGCCTCATTTAAAGCCTATTCTAATAGGATGCTGCTACATACCACCTAGTGCCAACTCCCAGTACCTGAATAATTTGTGATATTCTAGATAAGGTATCAGATAGTGACAGTGAAATGTATTTATTGAGTGATCTTAACATTGACTGGTTATCAACTACTTGCTCCCTAAAGAGAACACTTTAAGCTGTAACTAATGCATGTAATCTTTCCCAGTTAGTCAAACAGCCAACTAGTGTCTGTACCAACAAAAAAGGAAACTTTTCCTCTACTTGTATCGATCATATTTTTACCAATGCAGTTGACTTATGTTCAAAAGCTATATCAGTTCCTGTCGGGTGCAGTGACCATAACATTGTAGGTTTTTCAAGAAAGGCTAAGGTCCCAAAAGCAGGACCTAAGGTAATTTACAAAAGATCATAGAAGACCTTCTGTAAAGATGCTTTTGTAGAAGAGCTGAAAAATATAACCTAGGTCAATGTTTGTAAAGAGGAGAATCCTGAATTGGCACTTGATTTGTTTATGCAGTTGTTCTTCTCAATAGCAGACAGGTATGCACCTGTTAAACAAACTGACGGTAAGAATAGTTAAGGCACCCTGGATTGCTGATGAACTGAGGAATTGTATGTTGCAAAGAAATATTGCTAAAAAGAAGGCACATGAATCTGGTTGTTTGGTTGACTGGCAGAGCTACTGTAAGTTCTACTGGAAGAATCACGTGACAAAGATGAACAGAAAAAAAAGAATTTGTATTATCAAACTAGAATAAATGAAGTTAAGAATGACAGTAAACAATTATGGAAAACAATAAGTAATGCTTTAGGTAGAGGGTCTAACACTGCTACATCTTTCATTGAAGTTGATGGGACATTTATTACTAAGCCGTTTGACATTGCTCAGTCCTTTCATGTTTATTTCACTAGTAAGATTGACAATATAAGAAAAGATATGACATGCGATATGTTATCTGTCTCAAACATACAGAACTATATTGTGAAGGATAGAGGCTATAGTTTTGAGTTTGGTCCAGTTAACACTGCAAAGGTGGAGCAGCTATTACTGTCCATACAAAATGAGAAACCGTTAGGGATGGACAACCTAGATGGTAAACTATTGAAAATTTCAACACATCTTGTCGCTAGTTCAATCTTATATTTTTAATCAATGTCTGAAATGGGTTGTATGTCCACAGGCTTGGAAGGATGCTAAGGTTATCCCGCTACCCAAAAATGGTAAAGCTAACTTCACAGGTGCAAACAGTCGGCCAATAAGTATTCTGCCAGTACTTGGAAAGCTCATGGAGAAAATTATCTTTGATCAAATACAGTTCTATTTCTCTGGGAATGAATTAAGTTCAGACTTTCAGCATGCTTATAGGGAAAGGTATTCCACATGTACAGCACTTTCACAAATGACTGATGACTGCTTACAGGAAATGGACAATTAGAGACTTGTTGGGGCAGTTTTATTAGACTTCAGTGCTGCTTTTGATGTAATTGACCACAGCTTACTACTACAGAAACTTAACTGTTACGGCTTCTCATCCTCTGCTGTGTCATGGATAAAAAGCTACTTATCAAATAGGTCACAGAGTTTTTTTCAATGGTAGTTTTTTGGACAGAATACATGTACAGTATGGTGTTCCACAGGGAAGCTGCCTAGGGGCATTATTATTCCCAATATTTACAAATGACTTACCATTGGTCTTAGACAGGGCTAATGTGTCTATGTATGCGGATGATACCACGCTGTACATGTCAGCTTCCACTGAGAATGAACTTTCTACAGCTCTTAACAAAGAGCTTCAATTAGTATCAGACTGGGTGGTGAATAACAGGCTAGTCCTAAATGTCTCAAAGACAAAGAGTATTGTATTTGGCTCTTCTGATATGTTAAAAGCAAACTTAAACATACATCTGTCCAGAGGTGGGTAGAGTAGCCAAAAACTGTACTCAAGTAAAAGTATTGTTACTTTAAAATAATAATGACTCAAGTAGAAGTAAAAGTAGTCATCCAAATAATTACTTGAGTAAGAGTAAGACATTATCTCGTGAAAAGACTACTCAAGTACTGAGTTACTTCATATAATCTGATTTAATGTAATAAGCAGAGCAATGTAAATGAACATAAAAATCCAAATGTCCATAATATAAAATTGTAAATGCTTGTCCAATAGAAATAAACAAAATATAAAATAGCCATGTGCAAATTCAAATATGGCCTAAATCATATCCCTTTAAATAAAACAATACACAGGAGGTTCGTCAGAAGAGGAGGATTTTCGCTTTCTGTTGGACTCTATTAAGTCTGTATACCCCGTAAGTTTGTTGGGGAGAACCCTCCATTGACAGAAAAAATATCAATGAGGCTATAGGGATTTATCCATTAAAATAGACTCATCATCACAACAAAGAGGAGCCTGCTCAAATTCAAACAGAAACTTTATATGTGGGAAACATAATGCTTTGTAGCACCATTATTGTACCTTATGATGCACTTCTTTACGATATTCCAAAGTCCCATGATGCTTTGCGCGAAATATGTGCAGAACTTCCGGTTTAGCGTAAACAAACGTTATGTATGCTATGCAATGTTCCAGCGCTCACGTCATGACTGTTGCATGCTTCACAAAAACTATTACACTACTAACTAACGCTTACATTACAGTGTGAAATATCCACATTAATACCAGTAACCTATTTAAACACCCTCAATTTCAAAAATAACGTATATAACCGAAGTATTTTGAGCAATAATAGCCTACCTACATAGCAATGATGAAATCTTATCTGTGTTCAGTAGATGGAGACAGAGACCGTAAATCAACAATACAGTTCAGTCCGCTTCTGTTTTGCTCCAGAAAACGATGTCAGCTAGGTCTATCAGCAAACATACGGCTTAGCTATGCCCAGAAGTCCTCAATAATAATAGTATTTCCCAAGAAATTACGAATAATCGTTGACCACGTTCCGTGCTGCCTCTTTTACTGCTACCACAGAGTGAATGCATAAGTGAATGCGATGATAAGAAAAATTTCGGTTACGCTGACCTAAACAAGGCTATTCCAAAAGCAAAATTAGACATGTTATACATCGTTAGAAAGCTTATACTCTCACCTACTGAATAAATGAATTGTCAATCAAGCCAGACTGTACTAAAAAGGGCGACAACGCCGTAAACAACGCCTGTGGTATTACGCACAGCTATTTTGGAAGGTACCCAGGCATCACAAATGCGCGTATATTTCACGGATTGTCCAAGACAATAAATGACCACTCAGTCAAATAGTTATCTATCCACAGCCAAAACTAACATACAACTTATCGCCACATATTTTCTCAAGTTCGAAGTTGAGTTCTTGTAGGCTGAAATGTCCACATTTCTAGGCAGACAAAGAAGGCAGCGCATAATGTAACTACGGTTTTTGGTAGTCTGTAAGTAAAACGTAGTTTGAATGTGAGGCCAGGGGTGTTCTGCCTCCTACAAATCACCCGCCGTTGTTTCAGCCATTGTTGTCGCTCACTCATCCTTCTGTGTGCTGTGACTAGCTATGTCTGATTGGTGAAACAGAGTCATGCGGGGCTATGACAGCGCCAAAGCAAAGACCAGTCAGCCTCTTTGGCTGAAGTCTCTCTGAGAGAAAGAAACAAACAGAACGTGCATTGAATAAAAAATGAGTAAAAAATAAAAGTAACGAGCGGAATGTAGCCGAATATAACGGAGTAAAAGTAACATTTTTTCTTCACAAATATACTCGAGTAAAAGTGAAAAGTATGTTGCATTAAAACTACTCTTACAAGTACAATTTATTCAAAAATTTACTTAAGTAAATGTAACGGAGTAAATATAATGCGTTACTACCCACCTCTGCATCTGTCTCTAAGAGGGCTCGAAATTGAGCAGGTCGAAGAAGCAAAACTGCTTGGCGTCACACTAGACAGTCATCTGTCATGGTCAAATCATATTGATAAGATGATAAAGAAAATGGGGAGAGGACTATCTGTGATTAGGAGATGTTCAGAATTCTTAACATCAAGCTCAGCTGTCCAGGTTATCCAGGCTCTTGTGTTATCACATCTTGACTATTGTCCTGCTGTGTGGTCTAATGCGTCTAAGAAGGACTTAAGTAAACTACAACTGGCCCAAAATAGAGAAGCACGCCTGGCCCTTCAGTGCACAAACTGCATCAATGTCTCTTGCATGCATAAAAGCCTATCCTGGTTAATGGTAGAACAGAGATTGACAGGAAGTCTTGTTATTTTTCAGAAGTATAGGCTATGTGTAGCAAAGAAACCTAAATATTTATACAGAATGATACATTACACTAGTAACAGGCATAACTATACTACCAGACAGATGGGCCGTTTCACAGTCCCTAGGCCTAGGTCAAATTTCATGAAAAAGACATTTATGTATAGAGCAATGTCGATATGGAACTCCTTGCCTTCACAGATTACAGAGATGATAAGCAAAAGACAATTTAAAAAACAGTTAAAAAACTTACTGTAGCAGGGTGAATGCTACCGCTCGCGTATCGAGAGAGAGAGAGAGAGAGAGAGAGAGAGAGATGAATTCGAAGTAATCACTTCTTTTTATTTGTAGCCGAACACACAGCTTTTTTGTTCAACTGGTTACATCGGTTTCTCTGTACTTTCGCCATAGCGCCGTACTTCCTCCAGTCTCCCGTCTGCCTCCCGAACGCCTTTTAAAACACCCAGGCTCACTGTCAAGGTAATCAGCACATCGTTAAACAATTAAACATTTAAAGAGCGGTGCTGATTAGCAACCTCTAACAGCTGTGGCGCAGAGTCCGAGAGCCGCCCCGCCCACTCTCTCTGCAGCCAACGCACAAACCACGCTCCCCTTACCACTTACCTAAAGCAACTTTTCTGAATTTGATTGAAGAGTTCACTGTGTTTGAATGTAAGAGTCTCAAGGTATTAATTAATTATTCGTTTTTGTCTTGATGCCTCATGTTTTTCTAGCACTTGTGTAACTGCTAGCTTCTCTTTTTGTTTCAACTAGACTTAGCACCTTTTGGAGGTTGTTGATCATGCAACCTCTGTCTTTGTGATTTGTCCATTGTTGTTTTTCTTTGCTGTTGTGTTACTTGAATTTTTTCTTTCTTTTATCGATTGTTTATAGTTTTGTTGTTGTTGTTTTACTTTGTCCCTTTTTATATATTTGTATGTATTTTGACCCCAGGAAGAGTAGCTGTTGCGATGTTAACAGCTAATGGGGATCCTAATAAACTAAACTAAACTAAACACCTAGGCTACTGACGTTCAAACTCAATTTTTCACAACTCTACACATTTCATGTTACCATACATTTCCTGTGTTAAGTCAATTAGGGTATCTACTTTATATCCGTAAGAGGTCATTTCAAAATAATAGCTAAGAGACAGATTTATTTCAGCTTTTATGTACTATATCAGATTTTCAGGTCGAGGGTTTACATACACTTTGTTAGTATTTGGTGGCATTGCCTGGCAATTAATTAACTTGAATCAAATGCTTGGGGTAGCCTTCCACAAGCTTCTTACAATACTTTGCCAGATTTTTTGCCCATTCCTCCTGACAGAACTGGTGTAACTCAGTCAAGTTTCTGGGCCTCCTTGCTCGGACACGCTTTTTCAGTTCAGTCCACAAATTTTCTATGGGATTCAGGTAAGGGCTTTGTGATGGCCACTCCAATACTTTCACTTAGTTGTCTTTAAGCCATTTTGTTTGGTGCTATGCTTAGGATCCTGCTGGAAGACCCAGTTGCAACCTAGTTTTAACCTTCTGGCTGATGTCTTGAAGTGTTGCTTCAGTATTTCTAGATAATCCTTCCTCATGATGCCATCTATTTTCTGAAGTGCCCCAGTCCCTTTCCCAGCAAAACACCCCCACAACATGATGCTGCCACCCCCATGCTTCACAGTTTGGATGGTGTTCTTCGGATTAAAATCCTTACCCTTTTTCCTGCATTCATAGCGCTGATCATTATGTCCAAATGATCCTCCCCTCTGCTAGCCACTGACAAATTTCACCCCTTCATATCGGTCGCTGGACTGAAACTTCTGCGTATCCCTGAGAAAGTGAGTGAAGGAAGTGAGCCACCTTGACAACCTCCATATCCACTTCTCAAGATTCAGGATCATTGCCATCTATAGCCTACTCATTTGTTTTGTATACATTGTGATGAGAGTATTTCAGACAAAATCTCTCGATAACATTGTTGAGTAGAGCGCTGCCTGTCATAATTTACTTAATCTGTAACATCTCTATGAGCCCCAGGAAATAGGGGACAATAGAATCCATTTTAAAAATACTATTTTCTTTTCCTCTGAAGAAATATTGTGATGCATATGTAGCCCACTGCTAACTACATACCAAAACATTACAGTATCATCAATATAAAGTGGAATTCCATGTTAAAGATCAGGCATACAGCATTATACATGGCTACTCAGACCTGCTGCTCACTCATCTCACCCATTAAGACCAGATGCAGCATGTATAACCGTTTAAGAGCGGGTGCGACGTTTGCATGCTTCTCCCTTTAGAGCCGGATGTGACGCGAACGCGTTTTAGACGCTGTCATCATTTTCAAGACACGTGACCGATGAAATGCATCGTGATTCGCTTTAGTACACGTTGGGAAGGCGATTATAAATCAATGCAGCGAGAGCGTGGAGTATTTTTTAAAAGCTTACTCCCTCTGTGGTGAAGAACGGAATCATCCAAGTACTGACACTACAGACGGAAAATGCAGTGTGCAAGTTAACAGTGCACACAACAGTGAGCCCGTGTCTGTTACAAGAGTGTGAACAAACTGCAGGGTTTCCCCCAGAAAAGTTGTTAGGCCCGGTGGCAAGTATCTATTGACGGGGGCTGACGGCCCGGCGCGGGCCGAGGGCCAAGTGTCTGTTTTGACAGGGGCCCGGCGCGGGCCAGCGACAGACTGATGGCAGCATTAAGGTAGGGCCCTATAGTTTCTGTGATAACAAAATCACGGATGGAATCGCAGAATTGAGAATTTAAAAAAGCTATAACACAGATTCCATGGGGCCCTACATTAAGTCAATGCTAAAAGCTGACTGGAGATTTGAAAATATGACTACGTAATGTGAATGTTGTTATAAATAAGTAATTTATTCAACACGTTTTAAAAAATCAACAACTATTTACAGCATAGCAGAGTCTTACAAAGAAACTGACAACAATGTACAGTCTTGGACTGCTGTGTTTTCAACAACAACAAAAGAAATTAAATAAATAATATCAACGTTTTTGCACTCTACAAAAAACTTGTATTCAAGTCCTGATTGGCTACTGAATCTTACAACAAGCCTTGGAATGCTGGGCACATTTAAACGTTTAAAAAACTGTCTAAGGTTTTTTGGCTTTTACCTTTCCTCCTTGAAATTATCCCTGAATTTCACAAAGGAAGTATCTGGGTTACTGACTGTTTGGCTAGCTAGCTAAGTTAGCCAAATGACCACGTTGTCATAAAATTTTTCCCGACCGTGAAAACTGCCTGACTTGTTTACATTTTGGACAGATGTGGCTCCTGAGTAAATCTATCCTTGTTTCAGTCGCAGTACTTTCGACACAAGCAATAGCCCATCGAAAAAATCCTGAAATTTCTTCTTACCATGAACAGACCTGCAAAATCATCAGGGGTGAAAAAGGTGACAAAGATGCGAACCCCCTAGGGGGGTCCGGGGGCATAAATATCAGCTTTAAAATGTGGATTTACAGTAGATTTTATCATGATGATATAGGGAAAAACTCACCCTAGAATTAATGTAATCTTACTGCTAATGCCCCCCTTGCATTACAAAAGTAAGGGGGGCATTAGTTTAATGTTACCTACACACTGCTTAAGTTAATATAAAAAGAATGTATGCCTACTTACCAACGATGTTAAGTGATAACGCGGAAGTTTGTAACCAGGTTAGTTTGCCTACTAAATAAGAAATGGTGGCATGCTAGGTAACATTAGCTTGTGATAGTTGGAAGCGTCAAGTGTTGAATGTCACTCTACGCACAATGAGGGTAAAGAACACTGATCTCAGACCTGCTGTTTTCCTATATTACGTTCACGTTTTAACCAACAGATGTCGCTGGTGAGCTTTCCAACCAAGCTGCCCCATTGTAACAGTAGTTTAAAAAACATCCTTAAAATACTTTTAATTCCCCGATGCTTAGGCCCAGCGAGGGGTCAACTTAGGCCCGGCGGACCGCCAGACTTGCAATACACTGGCGGAAACCGTGACCTGTGATATAGTTATTGCACTACCACTGCCAGTTTGTTTGTTTTATTGAAAATTTGACTGGAAACAACAAGCACATTTGTCAACATTTTCAGTTTTATTGATTTTTTAAAAAAAATGTTCATGAACATTAGGGCAAAGCCAAAATGTACAATTAAAGCCAAAGGTTTAAGCTCTCAAATGGTTTTCATTTCATCTTTCTATCTGCTACAGAGGCGAAGGAATAAAGGTTTTAGTGAACATTTTGACAATTCTGTTTTTCAGAAAACCCTCAGGTTTTAGGAGGTTGTTTACACCAATGCCTTAGGTTTTAGAATGTTTTTTTAGAGGGTGCCTTAGGTCTAAATGGGTTAATTGATGAAACAAACATGTGAATGTGCATAGTGACGCCTAGTCTGGTAACATTACAACAGACAGATTTGGAAATGATTGTTCTTGATATTGAAATTGAATGGGATAAACAGCATCATCGTGATAAAGTTAACTACAAGAACTTAAAGTGAGCCATAGCTTAGCCTAATATTTTGGTTTGTGTGCTTACACAAACTATTCGGCTGGGAACAGCAACAGCCAAAAAGCTATTCTACTCGCTCTAAACTGGATAGAATAAGTCAAACCAATCAAAGTACATTTAACATTTTTGATGTATTTTGGCAAACTAAGAGGGCCCCATTTAACTCCAGGATTTTAAATTTTAGGGGTGCCAACTTTAAAAAGATGCGATCAGAATTAAATAAGGTAGACTGGATGCAACTTCTTTATTGCAGGACTGTGAATGAAAAGTGGGGCAGGTTCAAAAGGATTATATTTGACACAGTGTACACAGTGTAAATTCATCCCAAAGGTGCGGAAAAGTAAGTTGAAAAAGCAGTCTCCACAGTGGATGAATAGAGCTATACGGAAGAGTTTGAGGAAAAAGAATAAACTGTTTAAGATACATAAAATGACTACTGAGAGTAATAAGGCTGAATATTGTAGTATGTAGTATTGTAGTATGCATGCTAAGGTTAAAAAAGAACTAAGGTAGCCAAAAAGCTCTATGAAAGGCAAATTGCAGAAGATGCTAAAAGTAATCCTTAGCGTTTCTTTCAATACTGTAGCAGGAAAAGGAAAGTTAAAGAGGAGGTTCGGGGCATTAAAAATAATGACAGAGCACTGCTTTGTGAGAATAAGGATTTTGCTGATGCCCTAAATGGCTACTTTGTTGAGAGTTTTACCAGAGAAGGTTACTAATAGGCTGGAAGGCATATTCAATACCCAGAATGTCTTGGCAGATATTGAGATAGGGGATATAGAAGTATTAGATAAATTACATAAACTAAAGACAAATAAAGCAGCAGGACCTGATGGCATATAAGGGTACTGAAGGAGTTAATACACTGGCAAGTATTTTTAGACAGTCTTTAGAAACTGGAGAAATACCGAATGACTGGAAACAGGGTATTGTAATACCAATATATAAGAAAGGGGACCGTACTGATCCAGGAAACTACAGGCTTGCATCACTTGTAAAATACTTGAATCTATCATTAGAAACAAACTAGAATTATTTCTTGAAAACAATAACATCCTAAAGGATAGCCAACATGGTTTTTGCAAGGGAAGGTCATGCCCGACAAACCTTTTGACATTCTTTGAGGAAGCTACCAAGTGTCTGGATGGGAGCAGGGCTTATGATATTATATACTTAGATTTCCAAAAAGTATTTGATAAGGTACCACATGACAAACTCATCAAAATGAGGACAGTAGGTACTACTGGAGGCATTTTAGTGTGGGTTCGGAACTGGTTACGGGATAGAACACAAAGGGTAGTAGTAGGAGGGATCTTATCTGAGCAGGGTATTGTGGGAAGTGTAGTTCCACAGGGATCGGTGCTGGGTCCATTGCTCTTCCTCATTTACATAAATGATCTTGACACGGACATTGAAAGTACACTAGTTAAATTTGCAGATGATACAATACTGGAAGATTTAGCCAACAGTTTGGAATCTACTAAAGTAATCCAAGAAGATTTAAATGGATTCCAGAAGTGGGCAGAAACCTGGCAAATGAAATTCAGTATAACTAAATGTAAAGTTCAACATGTGGGGAATAAAAACATAGGGCAGGATTACTTTATGGGTGGTACAAAATTAGAATGTGCACATGTAGAAAAATACTTGGGAGTAATAGTTGATCAAAGCCTGTCAGGGTCTGGTCAATGTGCTGTAGCAGTAAAAAAAAAAAAGCCAGCAGTATGCTGGGATACATAGCCAGCAGTATCGAGTGTAAATCTAAGGAGATCATACTCACCCTATACAATACCCTTGTCAGACCACACTTAGAGTATTGTTTGCAGTTCTGGGGACCATACTATAAGAAAGATATAGAGGCACTGGAAAAGGTCCAAAGACGGGCAGCCAAATTGATTCCAGGTACAAAATATACGTGTTATGAGGAAAGGTTTGAGATGCTTGGACTTTTCAAGCTTAGTAAAAGGAGACTTAGGGGAGATTTGATTGAGGCTTTTAAATTTATTAAAGTGATTAATAAAGTGAACTACAGGAAATTATTCAAGTTGAGTTCGGTTAGCAAAATGAGGGGGCGTGAATGGAAACTGGAAAAGGGTAAATTTCACACAGACATTAGGAAATATTTTTTCACACAGAGAGTGGTCAATGTGTGGAATAGCTTGCCTGGACATGTAGTGGAGGCAGAAACACTGAGGGTGTTCAAGGCCCGGCTTGATACAGTGTTAGATACTAACTAGGTTTTAGGTAAACTAAGCATTAAGTAAAGTTTAGTGGTAGGAATAGAAGAGCAGTGTTGGGCTGAATGGCCTGTTCTCGTCTTACGTTATGTTATGTAAACATAAAGAATAAGCATGCTACGGGTAGATGTGAACATTGCGGACTACAGGAAACGGTGGAGCATGTATTTTTATACTGTCCTAGATATCAACAAGAGAGGCAGACACTTAAAATTACACTTCAAAGGAATCACATGACACTAGGTATTAGAGAAATGTTGCAGAAGAGTTCAGGTGATGTAGGGTACAGGGCTATTTTCAGATTTTCAGAAAACACTGGAATTAATAGGATAATTTAATTTAATAGTATAGTAACCGTTCTGATCCACACTCTAACACCCCTATTAGACAAGAATGGAACAACCTGTTGGCTGTGACAGGTATTTGCATGTTAACATGCCAAAATAAGACGTCTTAAGGTGTAGAAAATGTACCTGACCTGTTAACATGTCTATTTATATTGTGTTAACACATAAAAATATTACGCGTTAACACGCATTTTAATGTCCTGTAAACACAAGATTTCTAAGACGTTATTTGCTCAAATGGCCTTCCATAGGAGGATGCCTGTAACAAGTGTGTAGCATGTGCGTAGATGCCTGCATCAGTAATTTATACACAACGTCAGTAATTTATGCACAGTGTGCTCCCTTGCATTATTGTTCGACATCATTGATGCAACCCTCCTCATGAATATGTATGACTGCCTTGATTCAAGGTCCCTCATTGACCACAACCAGAAAATGCACGTTTACAATTTTTGTTATGTTAATGCCTAAAAATATTACGTGTTAACACGACCAAACTCTGTGTTAATACGCATTTTAATATCCTGTAAAACACGAAATTTCTAAGACATTATTTGCTCAAATGGCCTTCCATACCTCCCTGCAGTCTCATCTGTTACTACACGCCCCACGCATGACACACTGGACAATAGTGTCGATGTGGGCATACATGAAAACATTCTTTTACCACTAAAAATTTGTATTCCGCTGTAGCATCAAGATGAAGCCACGTTGAAAACGTGTTTTTGGCTGGACCGCAACAGCAGGGCCAGCCCTACAACACGAATGTCTGTGGCTGACTGAGTGACTGAGTGAGTGATGAAGTTACACCATTGGTCGGCCAAGTTATGAAGTCACACCATTGGTCGGCCGAATCATGTGTGTTAGGTCCAGCCACATACTAGGTTTTAACCTGGTCTTGTTTATAAGATAAAAAGAAACTGGAACTGGTAAAGTTGGACTGACCCGGACGGCAACCAGATAGCAAAAAGATGTCGCCAAAACTGCCCATTCGCGTTGGATTGGTAGCTTGGGGTTACCATTAATGCCGAGCCCTGTAATGCATGTTTATGATGTGATATGACTGCTATGAATTGCATGAAGTAGGGTTGTACAATCAGTAAACTTTAAAAGCTAGCAATGAAGCAATTTGCTTATGAATACTATATGTTCTTAGCCGATCAGCTAGCAAATATGCAAGCAAAGTTGTTATAGTAACCTGTTTCACAAACAATTCATATTGAGTTTGATGATAAAATGCTATCTGTTCAACTTCCGCTTTGATGCGACAACACACCCCATCACAGAGGTAGCTATGTCAGTGGAGTCATTTGATCAGTTCTGAGAACTTCTGACCATTCTGAGCCACTGAAGCTGTTTCTAATTATTTTTCTCTGTATTATGAAATGTTCAGCACTTAGTTGCATTGCATTAACATCAGTAACTATGCGATGGTATTCATTCATAAGCCTGGCTTCCTCAGTGAACAAATAACAATTCTCTCATAGAAGAGTTTGACAAGGATATTCTCCACATTTCAAAAAATTGACAAAAATATAAAGTTGGTCTCTGGATAATTCATTGCCATTTTTCATTGCTTTTCTGAAGGACACATCAACAGCAAAACATGATCTTCTCTACTTGTCACTTTAATTAATAAAAAAATGCATAAGAATGTGGGTCTGAGATATACATGTGCAGTATTACTAGTTCTACGACCAGTTAAAAATGATAAAATGTTTTACTGTGAAATTTTACTTCAAACAGCTCTGGCATGTCAGTAATCTCCCATTTCATTTGTTCATAATTTAATCGTGTCTGATTAGGCTATTTATGATGGATTTTAATTACTATTACTGTAAATTACTGTAGCCTAGATCAAAACTTCCATGTAGCCTACTGTTGTAAGACAATGTACTGACCTATGAATGAAATTCATTGTTTTACTGCATTGCAAAGGGATACATTTATCTCATTGACAACAGATCATTCCATTTCGACCAAGATTAGGTTATCTTACATGAAATAAATGAAAAGTTTCATTAATTTGTCCATAGCCTATTTGTCCATGCACTAAAACAAACACAAAACTAAATAGCAAAAACAAATAATCTACTATACTGACTAATCTGGTGTGTGCTTATAAATCAGTGCATGTGACCAGTTTCTCTTCCATTAATTGTTTAGTATAGGACTGAATTGCACGTATACAGTCTTCAAATAGCAGCAGTGTACAAAAAGTTATTGACTCTTTATGATGCGTTAAATTTATACCAACTATCCTCTATATCCTAATGAAACTAGCATGGATTGACATTCCTATCATTGGGGAGAAAATTGTACTCACCTGTTTGCAGTACAGTCAAACATGATGCAACTCTGTCAGCCCAGGTGTGTCTTTAACTTGTGAAACTTCTTTAGTGTGATAACAGATGGACTATCGAGTTCAGTGCAATTGACCCCCTGTGCTACCTCTGATGTTATCCACTTACCGACGTATAGGTCATGTCTTACAATAAATGTGGTACACTGACAATTTACTGTAGCTTAGTCCCCATTTTTATACGAATAAAAATTAGTTTAATTCATTTTATATTAAGACTGTAACGTAACAAAATGTGGAAAAAGTGAAGGGGTCTGAATACTTTCTGAAGGCACTGTACCATAGCTATAAATCAGCAAATTCAGAGAGAAGTGCTGTGTTTGATTTAGGAGGGTGATAAATGGTAACAATTATTGACTTAATGAGGAGAATGTCACTATTAAAGTAAACTACATGGCTTAGAATTGTGTTTGTAAATACTTGATGAATATTATAAAATGGTGTGTTTGTGCATTTTTGCAGGTGGTTTTGAGACAGTCATGCAGAGCACAGCAAACTACCTGTGGCTGATCTCAGATCTTCTGGGACAGGGAGCAACAGCAAATGTGTTCCGTGGAAGACACAAGGTTGGTCATGCAAGAACATGTTCATTGGTGTGAGTGAGGCTAACTGGTTTCCTAAAAGAAACCATGAAACTTGTACTGGGATCATGGGTATTTTTTCTTTTTTCGTGACAAAACTAATTCACATTGTGACAATAGACAAAGTGTTGACATCCAGCCACATGAATAGTTTCACAGTATTTTCTCAGTACTCTTTTTCAGCTCAGACATTTCATGTTCTTTTTTTTGGTAGAAAACAGGTGACTTATATGCTGTGAAGGTGTTCAACAACCTGAGTTTCCTGCGCCCCCTAGATGTTCAGATGAGGGAATTTGAGGTCCTGAAGAAACTGAACCACAAGAACATCGTCAAGCTGTTTGCCGTAGAGGAGGAGGTGTGTTGTCACTGTCCTGTACTAGGGTTTGCTATCTTGGTCAGATCAGTGAGGAGGTGGGCCTTATCACCATCTCATGGGGTTGGGGAGTGTGTTATTACTGTTTCCTACCAGGGGGGTGTTTGTTCTCAGCATCTGGTGAGGGTGGGCAAGATGTGTTTCCCCCAAATTGTGGGAGGTGTATTACCAGCATCTTTTGGGGAAGAAGGCAATGCATAATCACCATCTCATTGGGTAGAAGACGTGTTATCACCATCTCTTCAGAGTTTGAGAGGCATGTTATGAATGTCTTCAGTTAAAATCTGGAACAGATGGGATACCTGATGGCACAGTATGCAATAGTGCATATGATATGTTCCAAGCCCCATTGCCCTGTTTGACAGAAACTTACAAATTTTACTGTATGGGTCCCGCTCCTTATGAGCATTACAAGGATTTTTCCTTATAACGCTCATAAGGAGTGGGACCTATACAGTAAAATAAAATTGTTTTTAAATTTCTTAGACATTATTTTAACAATCTTAGTGCATGGTCAATAGCGCATGGTACAAGTGCAATTAGGGTGTGTCCAAGTCCACTGCTGGTTTAACGGCAGTTAGTTTGAGTGCAAAGTAAGTCAGGTTCAAATCAGTGGACCTTAGGGTAAAGCCATACATCCTCCGATTTAATTAGCTGGCATTGCTCGTGACTCCCACAATCTGCTGCTTGTGGGCGTGTTTTTATATTTTCGGGCTGTCCATCCGTCCATCCGTCCCCATTCTTGTGAACGGAATATCTCAGGAACGCCTTGAGGGAATTTCTTCAAATTTGGCACAAACCTCCACTTGGACTCAAGGATGAACTGATTAGATTTTGGTGGTCAAAGGTCAAGGTCACTGTGACCTCACAAAACACGTTTTTGGCCATAACTCAAGAATTCATATGCTAATTATGAAAAAGTTTCACACAAATATCTAATAGGATAAAATTATGAAGTGATGACATTTTATATTCAAACTGGCTACTGGTTGGCGGAGGCATACAACCGCGAGGCAGTATTTCTAGTCTATTTTTAAGACAATGTTCTTTAAATGCAGCCTATATTGGTCATATATTTTGGAAATCCCTACGCAGCAATAATTAAGGAGTCCTCCTTAACATAACTATGTGGAATGGGGAAATAAAATTTTTAACTGGAGACAGTTTGCCTGATGGATCTTTAATCAGATTGGTTATCACACCATGTTCCCTGTTCTTCCGGTTGCTCTACCGGCTTGACTCGCGCCGTCAGCTATCCCAGCATGTCTCTGCTTGAAAAAATGTTTTCAACGTACAAACATGCCAAGTTACTTTCACTTACAAAGCACTGTCTATAAATCATTACTTCGAATCTAGGCCTGCCATTAAAAGTATTGACATCAAAATTGTGCCTCATTGCATGAAACAATATTGGCTATATCTTAGCTCACACAAATTTAACAAGCTGTATTCCAAAGCAGTGCTACCCAATATTTCCTAAATACTTTTAGAACGATATCAAGACAAGATCACCGGGTATAATAACTGGCATTTATTGTAAAGGGATATTAAAAACCACACAACTAAATAGCATAAAATAAGACCGTTTGTAATATGCATAGTGACAAAAGAGAAAGAAGGGGGTGAAGAAAGCTTTGACAAAGGAATGTGTGCGTGGTTGAACTCACGTGGCAGAGCGCACGAAGGAGTTAAGAATGAGATGCGTTCATGTGAATACACGCAGCACAGACCACAATGGAAACGGAATACGTGGCAGAGTGACCAAAGGAGGTGAATGTGTACACAAGTGCACGTATCCAGAAATGGCGACAAGCGCATATGTGAACACGTGCAAAAAATAGGAGAGGGAATAGAATAATGGCTAGCCCATTGGCAAGCCCACATGTAGTAGCCCACTATTACCAAATGAGAATCAGCAGGTAATATTAGTTATTCTAACGCGGAAGACTTTAAATAGCTATATAAGGAATTTGAGCTCGGGAGAGTGTATTAGAGGTCACGTTTCAGGGTTTGGCGAATTATAATTAGAAGCTATTTATAGATATAGTGCAATGATTATGTATAGATATAGTAATAGGCAATGGCTAGGAAGCTGGAAGCCCTGGAATTAATGGGAGGACGGAGGCAGGCTAAACACACGTAAAATAATCGTTGTACAGTATGAAAAGTAACATTCAATAATAATCAATAAAAATTAAATCAACCTAAACACATTCCTTTGGCTACAATGATTTTCTATGGTTAAAGTATGGTTAAAGTCCAAAGGACTAAATCAATGCCTAAATGTAGGCTATAGCCTTACTTGAGATTTAATATCAATGGATATTAAACATCGCAGTTTGTGCAAGGAGGTACTGTTGATCCAAGGGTTCATCCAACCGTCGTTGGGAAAGGGAGTTTCTAAATTGGAAGCCCAGAATGCAGGTCCAGTGGAAACAACGCATCGCGATAATGCAGGATTCTGAATGTTTTAAGCAAAATAAAGGAGACAAAATGCTGGGGGGAAAATACTTTCTATAAACCCATGTGACCTAGACTTAAACCACAACAAATTATTTTTTGTTTCTTTGAGACAATTTTCTTTCGGTGCCTGACAACTGTCATAATTTGGGCCACCACTTTGTCTCCACCATGTGACCTGCAGGGATTTAAACTTGTATTTCACTGGTTATCCTCCACGGGTCCCCAACAGGCACTCCAACGGCAAAGTCACTAATTGTACAATTGAGTCTATAATTGAGAAATTTATTACAACAAATGAAGTGGTCTAATATGGGGAGAGTCGGGAAGTAAAATGAACATGGGTGGAAGTCGGGAAGTAAAATGAACATTTAAATGCTATGAAAAGCATGTCTTTGAGCCACAGGGCCTGCTGGCATTTGTTGTTACTCTGAATTTGAGTAGCTCAGATGTTCATCAGTTAAAGCAGTTAATTACATTGTTAATTCAGTTAATTACATTGTTAATTCACCTGGTTACTGGTCATGAAGAAAAAACAAACATCAGCAGACTCTATGGTTCTCCGGAACCAGGTTTGAGTATCACTGCAGTAAAAAGAAAAATGCATCCATATAAAACATGGGTGTCCAATCTTACGTGAAAAGGGCCAATGTGGCAGCAGGTTTTTGTTTTAGCCCAGCACTGATACACCTTATTCTACTTAAAGTCTTGATTGAAGACCACAATTAGTTAATTAGTTGAATCATGAATTTATCTATTTTTATTTAACTATTTTGTGCAAGTTAAATGTTGAATAACTGCTCTTATTTTTATTGTCGGCATTTCTCACAGCTTCTAACATTGCATTACATTACACTACATTTATTTAGCATACACATTTATCCAACGCAACGTACAATAAGTGCATACCGAAGGCTATTGGAACAACTACAAAACACAGCTCCAATAAGGTACAATACTCATTAGCAGTTCACATAGTAAGCATAGGCTAGGTCAGAGAGTAATGTTAAGTCAAACTAGGAGGCAAGACAGCAAGCTAAAATATCAGGATAAGGATACAAGTGCAATATACAGTGAGTGCTGGATGGAGGTATGTGTAACATGGAAGTGTTACAGGGACAAAGTTGAAGGAAACAAGTGATAAGAGTGGTCCGAGATTGGGAGAGCCATGCAAGAGTAGTGATATTTGATCCATATATAGCCTGAAGAGATGCATCTTTAGACAACAGCAGAAGGTGGGCAATGACTGAGTGGTTCGAAGAGGAACAGTGGGTTCATTCCACCACTGGGGAGCAAGGGTGGAGAAGCTCCGTGGTGCAGAAGAGCAAAAACCATTCACCTGTATGGCGGGGAGTGTGAGTCGCCCAGCTGCTGCGGAGCGGAGTGGTCGAGCTGGCGTGTAGGATTGAATCTTGTCCTCTTGGTAGGTGGGGGCTAGGGGTGTAAGAAAATATCGATACACTTGAGTATTATGTTTTGCGATACTGTATCGATTCTCAAAAACACTGTATCGATTTTTAATTAATAGTTCACATGCAAAAATTTGTGGCAGACGGTGGTTCATTTTGTGTTGTGTTTAAACCCCCGACCGCTAGATAGCAGTGTTGTAATCTATCTTCAGCCATTTGACTCTTCGACTCCAATGTAACAACGTAAACTGAGACAGGGGTCTCAGCAACTGCGCCTAGCAACCAAGCTTGAGCTAGCGTCAGTCAGAGCCTGAGGTAAACAGAAATTCTGCTAGCGTGTTGCGATTATACAGTGGAGGGCAACGTTTTTGAAGCCCGCTGCACCTTATGAAAGAAAAGTTAAACTAGGAACATTGGGGGTAAAGGCTTTAGAATCGCATGATCAGTCAGAGAAACACAAGACCCAAGTGAAAAACCAACAACAAACGCCTTCCGTGTTCGCCCCTGCTTCGGAAGCATCAAGTGTGTCCAATGTAGCGGTGTCATAAAATTATCCCAACCTTGAAGAATGCCTTACTTGTCTACATTTTGAACAGATGTGATTCCTGGGTAAATCTTCTATCGTTGTTTTCATCGCAGCACTTTCGACACAAGCAATATCGGAAAAAATTTCTTACCGTGAAAAGTGCCTGACCCGCTCCCATAGGAATGTATTAACACGGCGACACAATTACATTGAGAAATAATATTTTAGGAAAAAAGCACTATATTCTGGAACTGAATTTAGATCAAACCTACCATGCACAAAAATATAAAAATGCTCGTCAATCTGTGTATAATGTCACCGCAGCGCGGAGTCTTTAAAACCACCCCCTTAATAAAATAAAATGGGAACTGTAGGCTAATCGTTAACTTTAAATATAGGCCAGCTAGTCTGATTTTGACAACTTTGATTTAACTGGTTCACGTTTTAGTTTATAAAACTCAGAAGTAACTTAAACATCCACTGAGCACTAATGTCTTACTACTAGTTAAGCATTTTAGCATAAATTCTGCAGCCTGCTTGAGAATACTTGGTGTACTAAATGTTGCAAAGAAGTATAATCTGAAGTATATTTTCCTGATGTGTAGGCCTATACTTGTTCAAAAGTGAACGAAGTAGGCTTTCTTATTTTAAGAGCTCCAGTCCTGTAGAAAAATTCCACAATGCATTATGCTGCATCCTCAGCGTGATTAGACTTTAGTGGATATGCTTCGACCCACATCGTTTTGTGGGTTTTCTTCTTTCATAGTAATTTTCCTTCATACTTTTTTGCCAGTATGGCTGTGAAATTGGTATTAAATTCTATTCAAAGTGGTCTTAAAAAGGTCATAAACAGTCTTAAATTTAACTTGTTGAAATCTGCAGGAACCCTGCTCAGACAGGAAGTACCGTAAGGGGGCACCGCTAATGTTAGCATTAGAAAAAAATGGCAATATATCACCTTGCTTACAGTATCGCAATATATCGCAATATATTGAATCGTAACCCCTGTATCGTGATACGCATTGTATCACCAGATTCTTGCCAATACACAGCCCTAGTGGGAACTGTCCTGTTGGCAGTGTAGGCGAGGGTCAGGACTTTGTACCTGATCCTGGCGGCGACCGGGAGCCAATGCTGTGACCTCAGCAGAGAAGTGATAGTGATAGTCACTTGTAAATATCACTGTCAGTCATCATTTGTGCTTAATTAGTGGCAATTACTTAATCAACTTAGATTACTGAATTGGTGCAAATGAGAGTTTGAGAAGGGGCTTGACAAAGATGTTATTCCTTTTGATTGGCGGAGGACTGAAATGCAATGCAAGAGAACAAGGAGAGACAAACTGCCTTCATGTGCTCCTTGTTAGCTCCCACTTCCAAGTTCGGAAGTTGTAATTACGACATGACCCGCATTCAAGTGCTCTTGGTCGGAAATAAATAAAAAAAATGGATGTACAATGGAAGCAAGTTTTTTTTGTGGGTTGTATTTTATTTTACGAAAGCAAGCAGCTTTCACGCATTTGGGCTTGCTGAAATGCAAGAACTGCATAGTATTCTCACATATACACTGCTTTGGCTATAGCCACTGGCTTCATAGTAAAATTTAGCTTGCAAGAGATAACAGGTATAACAGGTGCATGCACAAAAGCATATGGTAGCTAAAAATAAATGAAAAAGACTAACATACTAAAATACTAATACTAGATACTAAGAAAATAAACAAAATATTAACATAAAATAAGGATACATATGATTCTTACCCTTCTAACTTGACACGACTTAACCGCTTTGTGCCATTTTCCCCTGACAACACGCCTCCAAAATTTCACAACTCGGCAACTCTGGTATAGAAAAAAAGAGTTTCCCACTGGTTATTATGACTTTGTTGGGTCATTCATGTGCACACAGCTCGTAAATATGATATTTCCGACAGCACATGAAGGCAGCATAGGGGCCCAAATCATAACATTCACACAGCTGTTGGTAGCATTATGAGTTTCATAGAGAAAATGCTTTGAAAAAGAAGTCAAAAACGAGATGTCACGCCGTAGCTATCTTACTCAACATAAGTAAATTAAAACAGAAATTTCTCCTAGGGTTTTTATTTATTCATATTGTTAGATATTGTTGATCAGAATGCTAAAATATTATTTGTATTTTATTTCATCCTACATCTTCATCATTCATCTATTTCATCCCGCTTCTGTTACAGGTAGTAGGCAAAATACTGGGGTGTTTGGGGACCTGACACCGGCTGAAAGCCTGGTGTCGTGTGTCATTTTTAAAAATGCATCAGTTAAAATTCAAATTCTTAACATTTTCATTTCTCTTTCCGAGAACTTCTGCCTGACAGACAGATACACTTGATGGACATGAAGTGCTGCTGTTGAACTTAATCATACCCATTCGTGGTATGTACACAATTGTACACTAAATCTTTTTGTATGGTCACATACATTTCCAATATTATGTATTGGTAATACAGTGTGCATTTTATATGGGGCAGAGCAGTCATGGCGGTGACATGACTGGTCCATTTTAGGCAGGGAATTTTGCTTTCAATATCCGGCAGATAATGGCATAAATCTAAAGCTGGTCCAGATATGATACAGGTCTAATGATGTTGCTTTTCTGTCAATACAGGTTTCTATACAATTTGGTTTATAATTTTACGTGATAGTAATTACTAAAATATTGCCAATGCATTTAACGGTGCAGGGCAATTGTGGTGGTGACGCAATAAATAGTCTATAGTAAATTTTAAGCAGGGAATTTCAATATCCGATGAATAGTGCCTTTTTAAATCTAAAGCTGGGATTTTTCTTTGTCCAGATATGATAGCCTACTGGTCTGATGATTTTACTTTCATGCCAATCCAGGTCCGATTTTACTTGATTTTTGAAATAGTTACACACACTACTGGGAAAAAAACGAGTAGCTAGCTCTGCCCAACTGGCCTACTATATATAGAACATTACTGCTCTTCAAAAAATGTTGAATAGTAGTTGTGCACAATATTATTAAGCAGACTCAATACAAATGTTACATTTATTTAATTAAGTTATGGACAGTATGTAGGTACCATGGACTACAAAAGACACAAAACTCCAAAGCCTATATGTCCCCCTCAAGAGACTTATTTATCCTTGCTTCCTACCACAGCTTTCCTTTTACAGTATTGGCTTACTGTAAATTTGAAACGCGCAACCTTCAATAAAGGTTGCCGTTGTTTCATTCTCTCTGTTCCATTTTCCTCTCCCTCGAGTGGCCACCCTTCTCCCATTTCCCTCTCGCGTGGATCCACATGCCAGGAAGAGTTTGCAAGGCCTGCAATGAGCAAGGCGCGCATACCCTCGGCTACCGGCTGCGAGAGGAACAAGGCGCTCCGAAGCGCTCCTATGATTAGCGGTGGCCAAAGAACCAGGAGAGCCATGCATGACCGATGTATGCTGCAGAGCAAGTCCCACGAGGCAAGTGACCTGTGACAAGGATCAGACTGTGTGTTTTGGAATCAGAAAAGGGCAAACGGCTTCCCCTTTTCGCCACAACTCCCATAGACTTCGGACTGGAAACCAGGAAACACTATAACACCCAACCCAAAGCGAAGGACGGTAACTCTGGGCATAGCATAATTAGGAACGGGCTGAATATAGTAATTTATGACTAAATGTCATGCTAATTCTGTCATGCTGACTATGCTAATTGTTATTGTGTTTAAATGATTAATGTAAACGTCCTGTATGTTGGGTTGGCTCTAAGCCATCCACCGTGCTGCGTTAGTTTTAATATATATCACGCACAGAACATATCTTGCATGTGATCTACTTTAATTACTAAATGGTCTTAACACAGCATGTTGATCTCATAAAACATACACACATAGCCATATAGCCAATATCCTTCATGTATTTGGCACGCTCCATGTGCCATCACTACTTCCAGCTAGTTTCAAACCCTGCTCCATCTTAGATCCTTTGTTCTCCTGGAACACATGTCTGCAGTATGCAACTCCACATGTAGGAGAACATCCAAAACTCCTCGTGCACATACACACACACACACACAACGCCCATATACAAAATGCCCACACGCCTACACTCACATTGTTTATTATCATCTCATTGTAGTGAATTGTGCTTTGCCCTTTTCTGTACTTTGTATTTAAAGGGGAATTTCACTTTATAACACTTCTGGGGTCATTTTCACACCTACCGGGCTTTTGTGTGCACCCCAGACAGTTTTTAGGTTGCTTGCTTCAATATTTAGATATTTGTAGATATTTGATACCCGTGTAAGCAAACCCTCCCCCCCCCAATCCAACAGAAACCCATTCACCATCAAACTCCATGTTAGATTCATTGTAAACACACAGCCCTGCTTCTCATGACTGATATTGTCCTTCTAATGAGTGTGTCGCCCTTCATTAGTTATTTCATTTTTAATGTCTAACTTAAGAAACAAAGACCTATTTTTTGCGCAAGTCCACATAGTAGTACGGTTTCAGTTTTTTTCTTCTTCTCTGATTTTGTTTCGCAGCAAAATCGAGAAGAAGCGAAGCAAAACATTGCGTTAAGGCTCATGCAGATATTGGCAGACAATGTCATAAAAGTTCTAAGCATAAGTTCGATTGTCACTCTTGCTAACTTCATTCATGTGTCAGAGATGTAACGTTACAGTCTTGTAGTTTAGCTGATGCGTCAAGCCCTATACCTCTGTGTTCAAAACAGGATTTTACGGTAACGTTACTCTCAGCGAGACACATGCAGAGACTACCACACATGAACACCAGTCGTCAAAACTAGGATTTCCATTAGCTAATGATAACGTTATGCTATCCACTGACATTACTACGGTATATAGCCAACACTTTTACATTTCAGAGAGAGTCCTGTTTGGACCATTTGGTGTGGAATGTCGTTTTTAATTGATCCTTGGCATTCGGAACAAAGTCTCCAAGACTCCGGGGTTGGTGACAGCCAAGAAATCAGAGTGCCCTGTTGCACATGCCGGCGCGGTACTTCATTTTCTTCCTCCATCTGTGGCTGTGCTCGCTAAAGTTTGTCCAAAATGGGAATGAGCAGGTCCCACTCTTGACTCCTCCTTACTTGGCATAGGTATGCATTTCGCACATCCACACCACCAGTTGCCGTTTGTCCTGGGAATCGCCTGTGGTTCCTCAATCTTGGCCCGCTCCTGACTTGCTCTCACTCTCGCACGATCAGCCTGCAAACTGTGTATTCCGGCTCAAATCGATAGGGCACAACAATCCCATGATCAATAACAAAATACCCTTCGTCCTCAGACATTTTCAGTTTCTCTAGCTAGTAGTAATACAACACTAGTCTATTTCTACGACCAACCTAATGTTATTGTCTGCAGGTACGCCCACATCAGAAGTTGCGCAATGATATGCATCCTCAAGTTCGACACTAAACTGCCTGGGTCTACTTCCTGCATTTGCAAAGGAAAGCAAGTCATGAGAAGCAGGGACGTGTGTTTACATGGAGTTTGATGTTGAATGGGCTTCTACTGGATGGGGGGGGTTTGCTTACATGGGTATCAAATATCTACAAATATCTAAATATTGAAGCAAGCAACCTAAAAACTATCTGGGGTGCACACAAAAACCCCCGGTAGGTGTATAAATGACCCCAGAAGTGTTATAAAGTGAAATTCCCCTTTAATAAACTTAATTATATTTACAAGGTTGTCTGCATTGATATTTCTCTTGTTTTGAATTGAGTCAGCCGCTGCTAATCAAAAGAACTTTAATACCTTCACTTTGTAGCTAAATCATGTATATTAATTTAGTTTAGCTGAATGTATATTATGATTTGGTTAAGATTGACTATTATGGTGTACTTTTCAGTGTTTCCCATTAATTACATAGACTGTGGCGGCCCGCCATGGTCTAATTTGTCCCGCCACAGTTTCATAATGAACCGAAAATATTTTTACACTTTTTTGCATTTGTGATGCCTGGGTACCTTCCAGAATAGTTGCGCGTAATGCAACACCTGTTGTTTACGGCGTTGTCGCCCTTTTTAGAATTGGCTTGATTGACAATTCATTTATTCAGTAGGTGAGAGTATAAGCTTTCTAACGATGTATAACATGTCAAATTTTGCTTTTGGAATAGGGTTTTTTAGGTCAGCGTAACCGAAATTTTTTCTTATCATCGCATTCACTTGCGCATCCACTCTGTGGTAGCAGTAAAAGACGCTGCCCCTAATGAAACGTGGTCAACGATTCTTTGTAATTTCTTGGAAAATACTATTATTATTATTGAGGACTTCTGGGCATAGCTAAGCTATATGTTTGCTGATAGATCTAGCTGACATCGTTTTCTGGAGCAAAATAGAAGCGAATAGAACAGTATCATTGCTTTACTGTCTCTGTCTCCATCTACTGAACATAGATAAGTTTTCATCATTGCTATGTAAGAATTACTGCTGAAAATATTTTGGTTATATACGTTATTTTTGAAATTGAGTGTCTTTAAATAGTGGTATTATATAATGTGGGTATTTCACACTGTAATGTAAGCGTTAGTTAGTAGTGTAATAGTTTTTGTGAAGCATGCAACAGTGATGATGTGAAAGCTGGAACATTGCCAAAACGTGGTGGACGGTTGAAAATTGTTTTCATGTCGTCCCATCCCCATACAAGAAAACATACGCGAGTACAGAGTATAGTAATACATACAAGAGTTAATTATTACACATTTGTGTACTGTACCGATTTGTGTGACAACATTTTTGCATTATTTTTAAATCTGATAGCAATGTTTCATCTTAAACCTTCATAAGGGGCTTGTGTATATGCTTTATAATGGACAAAAAGCATTTTATTCATTTCTGGAGAGGTACAATACAAATGTCAGCTACCAAAGGAAATAAGAGTTGATGAATACCATGTCCTCTACCTATAAGATAAATCATAAATCTGTATTAAAGGCCCCCACGCATGAAATATGGACTTTTGTGTTTATGTGTTGACCAATGTGTTTATGATTAAATTGTTTACTAGAGCACAAAATTGTTTACAAGAGCACAAAGTTCTTCATAGATCTAGCCTCTTAATTTTGCTCTCAAAGTGCACCAGATTGATGCATTTAACTTTAAAATGTACAAAATGTTCTTCCGGGGGAGCATGCCCCCGGACCCCCCTAGAGGGTCCCAGGTCCACCCACCATAGTCTCACCAAATCCTGTGGGAAACACTGCTTTTAATAATAATTAATTTAATTATTAATTTAAATTGCCAATTTATAGTTTCTATACTTAATTTATGAGACTAATTAATATATGCTGTCGCCACCTGTGAGGATATAGGTGTATCTTCTACATGTTTTTGCCCACCCCTATGAGAAGTAGCGGCATGTCCCCTACATCTTCAACTTACAGTGATCATTTTATCGCAGCTTGCAACCACTGACCAGTGATTAATTGCAGATACCATGTGGTGAAAAGCTGTGTTCACAGTTTGCTATTTATCTGTGCTATTTTAGTTAGCAAGCTATGTGCTTTTAATGTCCAGTCTGATTAATCAATGGGAAAAATATATCGGTATATGTAATGAATTCGCTTGACAATGACTCCCCGCCGCGGTTTGACGTCGGTTACGTGGGGGACCCCTACAGTCAATTCTATGAACCAATATCACCATTGTAGCTACTGGTTGGTAGATCACATTGAACTGGCCATTGGTTAAATAGATGGCGAGCAAAAAAGTATGGGCTGCCCTGGCCTAGAGGCATTCTCCGCTGTTTGGGCAGCTTGATCTGGTCTGATAACCAGATCTTTTGCTGAATGAAGAAGTGTGGTTGTTATCCCAGACCATTCTCATTTATGAATTCTATCAATTGTTACAGTTTTCATTGGTGTTAACTTAACAGCAGTATAAATACGTTTGTGGGTCTGTGTGTAGGCTATTTGTAGCCTACCTTCTTTTTTTTTTTTTTTTTTTTTTTTTTTTTTAGAGTGGTGGGAGAGTTGCCTGGGGACCAACCGATTGCCATGGCAGGGTTTCCGCCAGTGTATTGCAAGCCCGGCGGCCCGCCGGGCCTAAGTTGACCCCCCGCCGGGCCTAAGCATTGGGGAATTAAAAATTTTTTAAAAAATGTATTCTTAAGATGTTTTTTAAACTGCAGTTACAGTGGGGCGACTCGGTTGAAAAGCTCACCAGCAACATCTGTTGGTTAAAACGTGAACACACTGTAGGAAAGCAGGTCTGAGATCAGTGTTCTTTACCCTCATTGTGCGTAGAGTGATGTTCAACACTTGGTTGTGTCTCCCAATCGCACTAGACTGCTCCAAGCTCATGTGCAAGAGCTTGTCTTTACAAAATACAACTTAGGGAAGTTTTAGTAAAAGTATAATAGCTGAAGATGTATTCCACCCAGGAAAGCTTTTTTTTGATTTTTTTCTTTAATTTACCCAAGCTTATGCAAATCAAACAAACAGGTAAAATGGGGCTTCAACAAATAGGGAGGAACAAGTATTCACAACCAAAGTCAACAAAACATTTAGCCTCGCATTCTGTAGTTTTTTATTTCATTAGGGGTTCACTGCCTAGAGTAGTTCATAATGAAGATGATGAACTATTTTTTTAAAGTATAAAAGCATTTTTTCAGTTTATAATTGACTTCAGTGTCACTCAGATAGGGGTGGTGGTAGGGTTCATACAGTTCTTGCAGCCCTGAAAATTACATTCCAATGATCGCAGATTGCATTAGAATTTCAGATCACAAGGAATATTTTTGTGCGGCATATAGCCACACAGGGTCTCTTACTGTTTAAGCCACAGAACATTCAAATGAGAGAAAACTTTAAGAAATCCCAGTTAGAAGACTTCTAGAGTGACCCTATTTGCCTCCTACAGTACTGTGCAAAAGTCTTAGGCACCTGTAAAAAAATGCTGTACAGCTAAGATGCTTTCAAAAATAATGCTATGAAAGGTTATAAATATCGAAAAAATAATATAAAGAGCAGTAAATAGTTAAAAACTAAATAAAATCAATGTTTGGTGTGACCACCCTTCGCCTTTAAAACTACATCAATTCTCTTAGGTACACTGTCCTGCAGTTTTATAAGAAAATCAGCTGGTAGGTTGTTCCAAGCATTTTGGAGAACTTGCCACAGTTATTCTGCAGATTTTGGCTGTTTTGCTTGCTTCTGGCTCTCCAGGTAATCCCAGAGATCCTTGATCAAGTTCTTATCTGAAAAGTAGTCTATTACTTAAAATATTACTTTATTTAACAAAATACAAAAATGTATCTGTAAAATTTCATTTTTTGGAAAATTCATGTTTGGAAATCTTAAATTTGCTCTTTTCTACTGACACATTAATGCAGAAAACAAAAAATAAATATTTGAGACCAAATATATACTATATATTATATGTAAAAATCTAGGGTGCTTAAGACTTTTGCACAGTACTGTACTTGCCCAAGGATGTTTACTTGGATGTTTGTGGAGTGAGGAGGGGGACAGAGAATAAACGGTTTCATTCCTATGGTCACACAAGTTATATTGTCTCAAAAGTTATCATCTAAAAACTACATATTCATTGTAACTGAAATGTTTTTTCCCCACTTCATTGTTTTGGTTTTGACTTGTGTTGATAAAAGAGGTGACAGAGGAAAAAATATAGAAATAAATACATTATTTTTTAAACAAAAGTATATTTAAAGGTGAAAAATGATACTATTTTGATATTTATATTATATTTCTATTATCCCACAAGGTCTATCAAAACATCAGTCTGTCTGATGTCTGAAAAAGTTTATTTAGGGGGTAAAAATCTTACAATATTGCTAGCAAGTGAGAGAAATAGAAATATCATGCCTTGAACCAATAGATTTTAGGGAGGAACTCCAATCCAGTGTGCCACTTTTTCCAATAGGCCTATATTATTGTATTGGTTTACACAGAGTATTTGGAGTGGGATTATCTTCACCAAGATTAGGTTAGAGAGTCTGTAGGACATGATCTGTCATAAACAATTGTCAACATTTTGAGACGTATTCATTTTGAGGAGAAATTCCAATTCGTTTTTCAATAGGCCTTTATTGATTAATAAAATTTGGTCAGAGAACCTGGTCTGTCAGAAACATGTATCAAAAGTTTGATAAATTTTCATTTTGGGGAAAAATCTAAAATCTAAAATGTCACTTTTTTCAAATGGTAAATGGACTGCATTTATATAGCGCTTTTATCCAAAGCGCTTTCCAATTGATGCCTCTCATTCACCCATTCACACACACTCACACACCAACGGTGAAAGGCTGCCATGCAAGGTACCAATCAGCTCGTTGGGAGCCATTAGGGGTTTGGTGTCTTGCTCAGGGACACTTCGACACTCTGACTGCCTGACAACCACTCCTGAGCTATGTCGCCCCGATATAGGCTTATTATTTTCAATAAGCTTATATTACTTTACATATAAAGTTTATAAAGTTTAGGGCTGGGTTATTTAAAAAAGCTACCGTAATATTTTAAGTTAGTTCTTCAGGATCTGGTTTGTCATCAACAAATCTAAAAAGGAACTGCAAAAAGAGAAACTGCAATCCAAAATGTCATTTTTTTCAATGGGCCTCTCTATGCCTTTACATAGAAAGTGGGATTAGTTCAAAGTTTTTTCAACCTGTCTTATTTTCATAGTATTTTCCATCATTCCTATCAGCTCTGATGACATTTTATGCCGCTGCTTAATTGTTTCGGGTTTTTTAGAGGTTTCCTTTCCATGTCTGTAGCTTTACAACTGTGTCTATGCGGCATATTAAGATACAAGTCCAATTAATCTAAACCTTTTCTTTGGATGTGAAAACAAATGTATAGGTTTGCCAAAAAGTCAAAGTATAAAGTAAAAATAATATTAAATATTAATTCAAGGGCCGTCTGGGTAGTGTAGAGGTATAAGCACTCGCCTACCACCACAGACACCCGGGTTCAATCCCCGGCAGCGGTACTTCCGACTTGGTCAGACGTTCCTACGAACACAATTGGCAGTGTTCGCGGGTGGGAAGTCGGTGAGGTTATTGTTGCATTAGCAACTCCTATTGGTTGGCCGGGGCGCCTATTCAGCAGGGAAGGGATCTGGGGGATCACGTTACGCTCTCCCAGTGAAACTCCTCGCTGTCAGGTGAAAAGAAGCGGCTGGCGACTCCACATGTATTGGAGGAGGCATGTGGTAGTCTACACCTTCCTCAGACCAACCAGTCGCATCGACCAGGACTGTGATACACACGGGGAATTGGTATAACGACTAAAATTGGGGAGAAAATGGCAAAAATATATATATATATATTAATTCAAAATATTGCTGATAATAATTGTGTATCTGCTTTGTGGTTATTTCCCCAGACAAACACAAGACACAAGGTGCTGGTGATGGAGTACTGCCCATGTGGCAGTTTGTACACAGTGCTGGAAGAGTCTTCAAATGCTTATGGGCTTCCTGAGGATGAGTTTCTCATTGTGCTACAGGACGTAGGTGAGGGTATCCAATATTCTCCAAAGAGCACAAGGTTGGCCATACAAGACATTCTTGTTTACAATTCATACAACCCCCATGTCATACTATACAAAGTTTGCATGTACATCACGTTTACATTCAAACCATGTCCCAAATAATGGTCCTTATTCTGGTTAGGGTCATATTCCAAATTTGTGGTTTACATGCATCATGAAAGAAATTATACAGTTGTATTCCTGTATTCAGAGTGAGCTGAATATTCCATTTATGTTCTTTGGTTAGTGCTAAAGGTCAGCACCCTAGTAATTATTTCATGTGCATGAAGTGTTGAACATGTTCTGGTGTGAACCACAAACACTGACTTTGCCTTAAAATTAGGGCTGTCCACATGTATTTCTAATTATGGTGGATCGGAGCAAAAGATTTTAAGCTGTGACAGATGTATTGGAAGCTTGAAAAAACGGATCTTAATTAGAGGCTTTATTTTCATGTTCATAAAGTGGTTTGCTCATTTCTTCTTCCACATGAACATTCTGTACTCCAGTTGTCCTACAACTTTTCAGCAAAGAACTTTGAGTTTGGTTTAGTTGCTTATGCAAATAGTGCCAGTATTTTTTAGACATTTACGATTACACACCGGATAATTTCTCATTGATTAACATGTTCAAAATGTGAACACTACAATCGGTCGCTGCCATTGCCATAGGTACAGTCTCTTTGTCTCTCTTTTGCAAAGCTTCTAATGGACACATTCTCTGGCAATAGGTGGGTGATGTTCACAGCAGCAACGTTAGCAGCAGTAAAGTGCATTCAAGTAATATTAATTTTCAGCTATAATTCATGCCAGCTAACGCATGTATTTCAGTCGTGACCATAATGTTAATTACTATCAGATATTGACACTTAAAACGTGTTAAAATTGATTCTCCTGTTATCTGTTCAACATATGCGATTTTGAGTGAAGAAAATTTGTTTTTGGGGCATAGATTATGTGTTCAGAACATCAAAAATGTCCAATTTGAGAGGTTTTTTAACATCTTGGAAAATCCCTTGTAAAATTTTACTGTTTTTAGATGTCTACACACTTATTTGTAGTGGTGGGAAAGAGGTTGGGGGTGAATTTTGTGTAATGAATACCACAGGGGCATGGCTATGGGTGGGCCTGGCTAGGCCTAGGCCCACCCACTTCTTGCTTAGGCCCATCCTAGGGTGCAACTCGCATGTTATCTTTTAGCAATAACAGCAAAAAAAAAAACAAACAAAAAAAAAACACGCGGAGTTGTTACTTTGAGAGCGTAATTTCCCTGCTGATATGATACCCCTCCCCCTACTTAGCCTAATGAAAGCATTTTCATCTATTCAGCATCTATTCAATCAAGCTCATCCAAATTCAGTGTGCGGATTCCACGAATACAATACTAGGCCCGCCCTCCCAAACTTTGATGGGTGAAAGTGACGGTTTTAATTTCAAGCCTTATTTCATGTCGCACACGTAGCGTCATTGAAATAAATAAATAAATAAATACACACATTTTGTGCCACATTTAATTATGTAAGCTCACATTTTATGATGTATTTATTCATTTATTTTTGTCCAAAATATTCCTCCATACTATGGAGTCCATAGCCGAAAGACTAAGTGAAAGGGACGAAAATGCCAACAAGCTTTGATTAATTCTCCTGGCTTTAAACGTTCTTTTATCTTATCCAAGAAAAAAAACTTTCAAGTCAGGAATTCTGGTAACAATTTCGGTAGCCTATATAACCTATCAAATAGCAACATGTTCTTTTATATTTCGACTCAAATTTTCATTCATTTTCAGCAGCTGATTTATGAGACTTTCTCAAGCCGATATGTTTTGAGGATATCAATTAGTTTACGTTACCTGTAATGTTAGTTGTTTAACACGATCTTTAAGTCTAATAATAATGACAAATCAGTATTACTGCAAATAAACCTGGCGAAAAAACATCCACATAAGTAGGCAAAACTAAATAGATAAACACAGGGGCGTTTCTAGGATTCAAAGACATCAGGGGCTTAGCCCGAAGGGGATATTTCAACAAGTTTTTGAGGTCCGCAAATTTTTTGGGGCCATTTATTATATTATTACACATACAAACATTACTGTAGATTACAAAAAATATTATACTAATCTGGCTAGTATAGGGATATAATGTTGAATGAATGTAATATGTATGTATGTGGCTATATTGCAAAGCAGAATGAAGACAGCTAGATGGAGTTACGTAATTAATGTAACTGGTTATGTTACAGTAGAGAAACAGACTAACAGAGTAAATAGCTACGTGATTCAATAAATGTGGCTATACAAACACACTTAGTTACCCGAAGTTGTATAAGATATACTGTAACTAAATTAATAAACAAATACTAGCCATAAATATCTAGCTAACTACCTAGCTGCTTATCCTATGCAGCTGTGAGTGATGACATGTAATGGCTTTTTTAAATCTTTCATACTAGCATGTAAACTGGCAAGGCACTGGGCAGGCAAGCTAAAAAGAATACATAGCTAACAACGTTAGCTGGCTTAATCAGCCGGTTACATTAGCTAGCTAGCTAACGCTGTTAGCTAACGTTAGGCGTACTAACGTTACTGAGCTGGCATCACGAATAATTATTTTGCTGACATTACACTTCTAAATCTGATTTTAGCTCGCTAATAGCCTAATTTTAGTAAATCACAATTAGCTACATTTATAGCCAGTATCATCAACCCTGTGCTGCCCTGCACAAACCTGAAGCTGGCTGCGCTGCACTATCTGGCTGAGCTGCTGACTGGCTCTCAACATCCGCTGTAACGTTAGTTACATTCTCAATCTCATCATCATTCTCCTGAATCTCCTACACAGCCTCGATATTTTCTTTAAAAATCCGCAGATATCCATCGTTTCAGACAGTTCACTGATGCTAACGTTACTGAACAACAAATGTTCGGACTCGTCTACAAAACTCTGCGTAATGCATAGTCTGCCTACGTTTGTCAAACAAGCTGAACTGTCAGTCTGTCACTCAGAACTCTGTGACTGAACTTTGTTTACGTTAGGGCTCCATTAAATGGAATGATATTTGGTGCTGTATCTCTTTTTTTTGGGTGTCAAAAAAAAAGATAATTATTATTTTTTATTTATTTTTTTATTTTTTATTTTTTTGGTGTCAAAAGGTACGTGGCTGGACGAAAAACATCCGGGGCTTCAGCCCCAGAAGCCCACCCCTAGCGATGCCACTGGATAGGCAACAGCAGTGTAACACAGAAGGCCAACGCATAGCAGAACACGTTCATGCTTATAATGTACTGTAAATGCTATTGAGCTATTTATGGAATGAATTGTGTGGCCAACCCACTTTCATGCAGGCCCAGCTGCAATTTCATTTCTGGCTATGCCGCTGGAATACCAGTGTATATATTCTGTGTTGGAGCCAATGACGTAGGTCAGAGAAGGAGCAAAACCTCCATGGTAAATCTATTCTGGAATTGTACAAGTACCACATACAAGCATAGGGAAGCAAAACCTTTTTTTGGAGGTTTAAGATGTGGCTACAAACCTGATGTAGGAAAGAGAGGTACATGTTTATGGTGCACTTGGACTCCTTTTGGGACAGGGGTTTCCTGTAAAAGTGTGGTGAAGTGCACTTGAACTGGAGAGGTACTGCTGCATTGGGCCAGTGTATGCCTTAGCTCAGGATTGTTTAACCTCTTAGCGCAAAGCCCCTAAAACGCTTTGTTTTAGTTTCGTTAGTAGACGATACACGACAACTATGCTGAATACGGAGTTTCGCAGTGCCACCATTGTCGCTCTGGTCGTTCACCCACTCCCTGCAGTCTTATCTGCAACTACACCCCCCACCCATGACATAATGGACAATATTGTCTATCTTGGCATTCATAAAAATATTCTTTCACCACTCAAAAATCGTATTTCGTCATAGTAACAAGATAAACCCAACAGTAGCCCTAAGATATGTCAATACAGCAGTGAAAACGTTGCTCACTGAATAACGAAATAAACAAGACAAATTTACTTGTTTAACGTGACTTTCGAAGGCTTAGCTAGCATTGCCGTAAAATGTAGTGTTAACACATTACTACAGTTGCGGGTCAGGCACTGTTCACGGTAAGAAGAAATTTAAGATAGCGCTTCCAATATTGCTTGTGTCGAAAGTGCTGCGATGGAAACAGCGATAGATTTACCCACGAGCCACATCTGTCCAAAATGTAAACAAGTAAGACAGTCTTCGAGGTCGGGGAAAATGTTTATGACAGCGTCACCCAGCGAGTGCACACCACAAACGGCGGTGGTGTAACAGTTATTGGCTCATTACTGATTGGCTAACTGATTGTGGCGAAAACCTGCGGTGAAAACATGCTAGGTTAACCACCCTCAGAATGGCTGACCCTCAATTGTAGCATTTTTTCCCCAAAGATGGTATTTCTAGATATAGCCTATTTTTGCCACTGTGTTAACACATTTCTACATTTGCCGGTCAGGCACTCTTCACCGTAAGGAGAAATTTTAGAATTTTCCGGAGTTGTACTCAGGTGCCACATCTGTCCAAAATGTAAACAAATCCGGCAGTTTTTACGGTCGGGAAAAAAATTGACAACTTTGTCGTGCACATCAATGTCATCAAGCTAACGTTATTAATAAACGTGAAGTCATTATTTCGATGCTGATTAATAAGTCATGTAATGTTACAATGTATCGAACGTTACACGCATGCTACTAGTTTAACGTTACCTACACACTGCTTAAATTAACATAAAAAGAATGTATGCCTACTTACCAACAAGATTAAGTGACAACGCGGAAGTTTGTAACAAGTTTAGTTAGCCTACTGAATAAGAAATGGTGGCTTGCTAGGTAACATTAGCTTGTGATAGTTGGAAGCGTCAAGTGTTGAATGTCACTCTACGCACAATGAGGGTAAAGAACACTGATCTCAGACCTGCTGTTTTCCTATATTGCATTCACGTTTTAACCAACAGATGTCACTGGTGAGCTTTCCAACCGAGCTGCCCCACTGTAACTGTAGTTTAAAAAACATCTTTAAAATACTTTTTTTTTTAAAATTCCCCGATGCTTAGGCCCGGCGGGGGGTCAACTTAGGCCCGGCGGGCCGCCGGACCTGCAATACACTGGCGGAAACCATGCTCCTAATATGACACCCGACAGCCCGTGGTGGTTCCTGATAGTCTCGGCGAGTGGCTCGAGCGCAAGCGCGATTATTCACAGGGGACAGCCTTGACGTGTACCTCTACTCAAGGGGAAAATGTCAGACATTGAGCCATTTACTAGGACCCTCGTAACTGGAGACCTGTATAGAAGTTTAACCCACTCAATAAAACCAGAGCCCAACCCAAACCTATCAAGTACATCAAATTCCCACTCCACCTGATTGAATGCTTTTTCAGCAAGGACCTTTTTCTTTGTACTTTGTGAGAATTGTATTAGGTTAAGGAGCCGTATTTTTTATAAATACTGTCTGATTTGGTCTAACTAAAATGGGCTACACCTCCTCCAATCTTCTAGCGAGGAGCTTTGATAGTAATTTGCAATTGACCCCAAGCAAGCTTATTGGCCTATAAGATGCACACTAATCAGTTATCTTTCTTTAAAATCAGAGAAATGGGGCTAGATTTAAAGTTGGCAGAAGTGTGCCCCTTTCAAATTACTTGATAAACATGTTGGTTAGAGGTCCTACCACCAGCTTACCCATCTTGTTTATAAAATTCAGGCCCAAACCCATCAGGGCCTGGAGCTTTCCCACTTTGTAGGGATTTAATGGTCCCTAGGACTTCCTGTGCTGTGATTGGTCTGCACAATCATTTCTGCATTCTTCAGATAAAGTGGGAAGATTTATTCCATCAAAAAAACCTTTCTTAGCACTGAAGTATTTTGGCACTCAGAAGAGTACAGTTCCTGATAGAAGTACTTCATTATTTTACTCATGATTTTAGTTTCAAAGAGGAAGAGGTTTTAAAATCTGTATCCAGGGTTATAATTCGCTGTTCAAGCTCTAGTTGGTTTGCTAATGTAATTTTTCTCTTTGCGGCTATATAGGAGATTATGGCCCCCCTCAGGAAGGCCTTGCCCATTTCCCATAGGGTAGAGGCAGAAACATCAGGTGTATCATTTGTGGAAATACAAAGTTCCCATTGTTTCTCTAAGTATGTTAAAAATGTAGGATTGCTAAGAAGAGATGGGTTCAAGCACCAGTGTCTAGGTAGGGGGTCATAGTAGGGTGGTAGGAGTTCAATAAGGAATGGTCTGAGACGACACGTGTTAATAGAACAGGCTTTGGTCCTGTCTAGAATTAATCTTGAGACAAACCGGACTTGTGGAGGGCCACAATTTTTTTCTGATGTCTTGGCTGAGTTGCTTGGATTTTCTCATGGTATCAAGGGCAAAAAGACAGTGGCTCTAAAGGTAGGCCCGTAAATACAGCCATAGGTGCCAATGAGCTCCCAATTAACTCCTAATTATGACAATTGGCCAATCAGAAGCTTCTAAAAAGTCATTACATCAATTTCTGGAAACTTTCAGACTGTTTAAAGAGACAGTCAACTTGGTGTATGTAAACTTTTGACCTACTGGAATTCTGATATAGTGAATTAAAGCTGAAATAAATCTGTCTCTGATCGATTGTTTTAAAATTACCTCTGATGTGAACAAAGTAGCTGCCCTAATTGATTGTATGTATGGTAACATGAAATGTGCGTGAAATGAGTTGTGAAAAACTGAGTTTGAATATCTTTATCCTAGGTGTATGTAAACTTTTGGCCTCAACTGTATTTATTTATACATTTATTGAATTTTGGTATATTTAGTCCTTCATAGTTGTCCCAGGAAATCAATAAACCAAACTTGGTTTCATGAAATCCATAGCCTATGGCTTCTCCTTTGTGAAGATATGCATTGAACATTGTGATATCATTTGAATGGCAATATTGCATAAGAAACCAAAGTTATAAACCCTCACTTAAATGGCCATGAATGGTGGAATTGATCATCATTTAACTTCCTTGTATGTTTTTGATGATGTAGCCAGATTGCTGCGTGTATAAACGTTGCTGGAGCCCCGCAGAACAAACCCCTGGCTGGGCAAAGCCTGCAATAGTAGTCTGAGGTTTTAGGGCCTACCTTGTAGTCATGTAGCTATCTGAGTCATGAATAGGATTTGGTACTAAAACCCGGTAGCATATGCCGGTTTCCATACAAGCGGTAACATTACCCACTGGACCAAATCGTAACACAGATCCCGGTGCTTCATTTTTGTGCCGTCTGTACTAACGTTCTGCACTTAATTGACTCGTTAGCAATCTAGCTAATGTTAAACTTGGTCAAAATGCCGAAAGTGAAACTGACTAAAGTGTGGCTTTATTTTACCCAGAAGGATTCAAATAATGGGATGTACCTTTGCAATATAAAAGACATTCTTTCATGTTGTAGTTTAGCCATTCTTTTAAGGAAGGTAGACTACTGCTTCAGGTTTGAAAAGTGTTGTTTTATCAGGGGTATTTTCAAAATGTAATGATACCCATCCTTTGTCATGAAGCAATATGATCTGGGATTTGCATGTGAAATGATGATGAATGGATATCAGAAATATTAATGAGGTATGAAAAAAGATCATACAGCTGTGAAAGCAATAGTTTCAATTTTTTTTTTCCAATACAATTTTACTGAATTTTAATACAATTACATTAACAGTAGAATCCCCATCACCCTTTCCCCCACTCCCTCCCTCCCTCCCCCTCAAGCATATAGAACATCACCCCCCACCCACCCCAAACAACCCTTGGGAAAATAATAATAATTGAAATACATTGAAAATAATAATAATAATAATAATAATAATAATAATAATAATAAATCGAACTAAATGCAAGTAGCTTACAGGGCATACATAGGATCAAATAGCCATTGGTAAAATGGACTAGTATTAATATAACAAATACAGAATGATAGATAAGAGATGTGAAAAATAAAGAGATAAGTTGAAGCACATACACAGGCTCCTTAAGTTGCATACATGTAGGACACATCCACATTTAGCACACATACATATGCCACGGATCTTTATGACTTAAAGTGAAGATCTTGAAGATTTCAGTTTCGTTCTCTATGGCAGTGCCAATGGCAAGAAGCGGTAATTGCAGGTGTGTTTTTGGACCTCTCTTCCCATAGATCCAACCGGATCCAACCAGTGTCGCCTGTGTGACGTCAGTCAGTTGGCACGCCAACTGTAACGCTTACTATTTACTAAATAAAAAACGGTTGTTATAAAAGTAACGTTATGTACATACTCATTCGTTGTCTAACATTAGGCTAACTCAAGATGTCTTTACACTGCCGAGCCGGGTTAAAATGCCGAAGCAAACCTGGAGTAGAATTAGTGATGATCAATTTCTGCAAACGTTCTTTATCCACCTTTTGCCCGGTATGAACATCTTTACACTGCAGAGAAGAATTTGCGGGTTTCGCTGTGGCTCGTGCAATTATGTATCTCGTGCACAATAAGCAGTCTTTTTCGTGAATGATTGTTGTGTGGTATTTTTGAAACAACTGCCTTACAAAATGTTACCCCTGGTGTTTCTGGTTTTGCTAGCTAAACTGTTCGAGAATAAAGCTGAGCTGGGTGTTAAATTAGCAATCAGAACAAGAAGAATAAAACAAAAACAAAGGAGATTTCATCAAAAAGGGTATAAAGGCTGAAGGAACATATGAGGAAGCGTAATAAAATAATAACAATGCTAATCCATACTGCTGTATTCTTTTATTTAGTTTTCTCATGCATGACGTCTTCAGAAATCAGACCCGGCTCTGCTCCACATACCCCGGCTTTATTCCGATCATTATAATATATTAATGAACTCGATGGCAATGTAAATAACGGTAACGTTAAGGCCAGTTCAGATCAATGATTCGCAACGAGGCGGAACGGTTTTAGAATGTTGCAGAGAAAATTGCAGCGGTGTAAACTGCCTGCCCTATGGTTTTAAAAGACCGTCCTTGTCAAATCGCCAAGTGCAATTTTAGAACGTTTACAATCAGACGTCTTGGAATTTTGCAAGTTGCACCCAGTCTCGTTGCGAATCATTGATCTGAACTGGCCTTAAGTTAGCTACACTGCAATGTTGCAACAAGGTAGCATTGCATTCGAGAGACGGTTTGCGAGGTCGGTACCAGTCGGTAGCGTTAGCTAGTGTTTTTTTCTAATTGTTAGCCGACATTAGATTGTGTTAATTACATTAGCTAGCTAGCTAACGCAATGTTACCTGATATGAGAGATGGATACTGTGCGCAACGTTGTCTAAACTAATGTTGTCTTTCTTGACATGGTCCGGTAGCTAGCGTTAGCTGTGCAAATAGCTATGTAATTTAGTAAAGGTACATTGTCATTAAATGTAATACGAAATCTACATCAACAAATATGATCTCTCATGTTACACAAAAACTTTTTAGGGTTCCATAACTCCCCCAACCCCCCCTTTCTCTGTTATTGTAATGCATGCAGACACCGGAAAAAACAGTACGCCGCTCACACACAAGTGAGTTGAAGAGCGAGCCTTGCGTTAGTTCCGCCTACCCTCTCTGGCGGACCAACCACTGATGGGTGATGAAAAACACGTCACTAACTGTGTGCCGCTTGTGATTTTTTCCCGGGAATGTCGCCACAGACACAGTTTTTTAATCATGAATTATGATAATAATAATAGTATAAATTAATATAAAAATAGGCTCAATCACCATTGTGTTACCCAATGCAGCGATAGATAGTGACTTAAAAGACATTTATTTTAATGAAAATCTTCGAGATTATTACTTTAATAGATGTGCAAAAAAGCCATTATGGGGACAACAAACTAGCGGTAAATAAGTGAACAAAATGACAAGGACTAAAAAGAGACTAAATAAATAAATAAATAAACAAATAAAATAGTAATAATAAAATAAATAAGTAAATAAAATAAATACATTTAAAAACATTTTTTTTTTACTTGGGATTAAAAGTAATCCTTAGGACATTATACTAGTAAGAGAAGTAAGATAAGTAAGATAGGATCAATCGGAAGCCTTTTTAGCTTGCTGAAATGTGATATTAAGGGTTGCCACCTGGCATTAAATTTCTCAACTGAACCTCTAAATGAAAACTTGATTTTCTCAAGTTTGAGAAAAGAGATCATGTCCCCCAACCAGGAAGACGCTAATGGAGGGCTCGATGATTTTCACGAGAGTAAAATCCTCCTTCCTGCCAGGAGGGAAGAAAATGCAATTACATCTGCCTGTTTGGCAAGTACGTTTGGCATGTCTACAGGGACCCCAAAGATGTCAATCAAGGGACATGGCTGCAGATCCATTTTTAGAACGTCAGATAAAGTTTTAAAAATGATGGCCCAAAATTTTTCTAATTTTGGACAAAAATAAAACGTGGATAAGGTCGGCAGGGGCATAGCTACACCGGTCCCATCTGCTATTCACATTTGGGTATATTTCTGCTAATTTGGCTATGGAATAGTGGATCCTATGAAGGGCCTTAAACTGTATGAGACCCAGTTGTGCACATGAAGTCGTAGAGCTTACCCTCTCAATTGCCTCACCCCACCAGTCGTCTGAAAGCTCAACATTCATTTCTTTCTCTCAAGCAGCTTTAGCTTTGACAACAGATTTATTGTTGAATGACATAAGGAAACAATAAATCTGAGCAGGGTATTTTGGGAAGTGGTGTTCCACAGGGATTGGTGCTGGGTCCACTGCTCTTCCTCATTTACATAAATGACCTTGACACGGACATTGAAAGTACACTAGTTAAATTTGCAGATGATACAAAACTGAGAGGTTTAGCCAACAGTTTGGAATCTACTAAAGTAATCCAAGAAGATTTAAACAGAATCCAGAAGTGGGCAGAAACCTGACAACTGAAATTCAATATAACTAAATGTAAAGTTCTACATGTGGGGAATAAAAACATAGGGCAGGATTACTTTATGGGTGGTACAAAATTAGAATATGCACGTGTAGAAAAAGACTTGGGAGTAATAGTTGATCAAAGCCTATCAGGGTCTGGTCAATGTGCTGTAGCAGTAAAAAAAAGCCAACAGGATGCTGGGATTCATAGCCAGGAGTATTGAGTATAAATCTAAGGAGATCATACTCACCCTATACAATACCCTTGTCAGACCACACTTAGAGTATTGTTTGCAGTTCTGGGGACCATACTACAAGAAAGATATAGAGGCACTGGAAAAGGTCAAAAGACGGGCAACCAGATTGATTCCGGGTATAAAAGATAAGTATTATGAGGAAAGGCTTGAGATGCTTAGACTTCTCAAGCTTAGTAAAAGGAGACTTAGGGGAGATTTGATTGAGGCTTTTAAATTTATTACAGGGATTAACAAAGTGAACTACAGGAAATTATTGAAGTTGAGTTCGGTTAGCAAAACGAGGGGGCATGAATGGAAACTGGCAAAGGGTAAATTTCACACAGACATTAGGAAATATTTTTTCACACAGAGAGTGGTCAATGTGTGGAATAGCTTGCCTGGACATGTAGTGGAGGCAGAAACACTGGGGGTATTCAAGGCCCGGCTTGATACAGTGTTAGATACTATCTAGCTTTTAGGTAAACTAAGCATTAAAGGTGCTGTGTGTAGGATTTAGTGGCATCTAGCGGTGAGGTTACAGATTGCAACCAACTGAATACCCCCCCCCCCCCTTTTCCAACGACGTAGGAGAAGCTATGGTGGCCTGTAAGTTCCAAAAATTATGTCATCGTCTACAACAGCATTGAGTAGCCAAGTGTCAAGTGATGAGGTTCCTTGATACATTTGTAAATTGTATTTAGTTATTTAGTCTGTAAAACTATATGTCATAGCTTACAAGTAAGATAGCGATTATGAATGTTAATCGTTTCGCATTGTGGTAGTGTTTTATTGCTAACGTTAGCTGCTTTGCATGATAAATCATAGAAAGACATGATGCGTCACAAAAACTATTATCACTACTAACGCTTACATTACAGTGTGACATATCCTCATTATAAAATACCACTAACCTATTTAAAGACACTCAATTTCAAAAATAACGTATATAACCGAAATATTTTGAGCAGTAATACTTACATAGCAATGATTTTAAATAGACAGAGACAGTAAATCACTGATACATTTCTGTATCACACCAGAAATCGATGGCAGCTAGGTCTATCAGCAAACATATGGCTTAGCTATGCCCAGAAGTCCTCAATAATAATAGTATTTTCCAAGAAATTATGAAAAATCATTGACAACGTTACGTCAGGTGCAGCGTCTTTTACAGCTACCACAGAATGTATGCGTAAGTGAATGCGATGATAACAAAGCTTTTGATTACGCTGACCAATAAAACGCTATTCCAAAAGCAAAATTAGACGTTATACATTGTTAGAAACATTATACTTTCACTTACTGAATAAATGGATTGTCAATCAAGCCAGACTGTACTAAAAAGGGCAACAACACCGTAAACAACACGTGGTATTACGCACAGCTATTTTGGAAAGTACAGGCACAAATGCGCGTATATTTCACATACGGATTGTCCAAGACAATATATGACCGCTCAGTCTCTTCTTTCTTCTTCTTTGTCTTCCAACCGGTGCATTCGAGCCACCCACCAAAATTAAAAACGCAACAAAAAAAACGCGAAAGGCCCTCTCTAGAGCCGTTTGTCCATTCTGGGCTATTGTAGAAACATGGCGGTGCAACATAGCAGCCTCCGTGGAAGAGTACCCGCTCCCTATGTAGATATAGAGGGCTCATTCTAAGGTAAAGAAAACACAAGGATTGTTATTTTCATGGGATTATACACTAATTAAAACATAATTATGAATACTATATTCCATTTATGCCAAGTCCATTCCACTAGATGCCACTAAATTCTACACACTACACCTTTAAGTACAGTTTAGCAGTAGGAATAGACGAGCAGTGTTGGGCTGAATGGCCTGTTCTCGTCTTACGTTATCTTATGTTAAATCTGAGCGATGTATGATTTCTGATTGGGCCTAAATTTAATTGGTTCCTCCCAAAGCAACAGAGTTGGTGGTGAAGGAAACGAAGGAAACTGAGTTGATACATAATGCCGTATCTGAAAATAATGGAAGAGATGTGGCAAGTCATGTTTGCTCAGCAGGTAATTCACTTTCTTTTCCACAAGGAAAAAAAGGAGTCCAAAACAGAAGGGGGGAATAGGTGATTATTAGTAATGGGACCTAAAGTCGAAGCAGAAGTGAATTTGAAGTGACGCCGGAACTGCTACCAGATTTTTAGGGAAGCCAACATAACTGGATTTCTTGTGTACTAGGATAGAGAAATTGGGTATGAGGAGCATAGTAGGGCAGGGAGAGATGTTGACATGCATGACTTGGCCTCGATTGAACACCAGGGGGTGTCAGCTGCATGGAACCAGAATAATAACTTTTGGATATTAGCTGCCCAGTAATAGTACAAGAAATTTGGTAGGGCAAGGCCTCCCCCAGTTTACTTTCCTGTAGTACACTTCTATTAATTCTAGGATGTTTCCCCGCCCAAATAAATTATGTGATCAATTTGTTTAAAGAATGAAAAAAAGGTAAACATTGTGGGATGGATTGAAATAAATAGAGAAATTTTGATAAAATAGTCATTTTTATGACATTAATTCTGCCATCTAGAGTCAAAGGGAGGTTATTCCATCTCTGAAAGGCAGATTTTGTTTGAGAAAGTTGGGGAGTGAAGTTTGCAGAAAAAAGATCTGCCTGAGAGCGAGTAATATTAACCCCAAGATATTTGAACCCTGATTGGCTTATGTGGAAAGACAAGTTTGACTGCTGGAGCTGCAAAGGAGTTATATTAATGGGAAAACATTCGCTTTTCTGAAGATTCAATCTGTAACCAGAAAAAGAGCCAAATTCGTCTAAAATTGAAAGTTTCGTGGGAATAGTAGCTGCAGGGTTCGTAACATAAAGTAACAGGTTGTCTGCATATAAAGATACCCGATGTTCTATACCCTCCCGGCGAACTCCATGGAATGGGGGGAGGAACGCACGGCTACGGAAAGGGGCTCTATCGCTAAAGCAAATAAAAGGGGACTTAAAGGGCAACCTTGATGAGTCCCACGTGACAGTGCAAAATAATCAGATTGCATATCATTAGTGCAGACACTTGCCTGGGGGTTAGTATATAGAAGATGGATCCATGAGGTGAAACGGTCACCAAAGCCAAATTTTTTAAGAGCAGCAAACACATATTCCCACTCAATTCTATCGAACGCCTTTTCTGCGTCTAATGATTTAAAAACTTCAGGGAGTTTTGAGGGTTGCCCAGAGTAAAGGATATTCATAAGGGTGCGTATGTTAAAGAAAGAGTAGCGGCCTCTAATAAATCCTGTCTGTTCCTCCGAGACAATGTCAGGGAGAATCGTGTCCAGATGACCTGCCAACACCTTTGCTAACACCTTGACAACCACATTTAGAAGGGACATTCAGAAGTTACGTCCCCAGTCTCTGCATGCCTGGGTAGTGCAGGTGGAGGTAATACCTAATTGTTTAATTGTTGATTGCCTCCACCTGCCTATGGCCCAATATAAGCCCTGCAGTATGAGGCTGGGGAGATCTTCTTTGGGGCTTCTTTTGTGTGGTTTGCGTTTTGTGTGAAGCTCATTTTGGTTTTGTGGGTTTTTGTTTGTTGTAGTTGGCGTGTTAGTTTGTAATTTATAATAAATGTATGGGTTTTGTTTTTAAATCACTTTCTGGATTGTTTTTGGATACACGTGAACTTGTTTGTTGCGGCCCATCGAGCCGGCCGTAACACAAGGGTCTATAGGATCTACAGGAAGTGGGGTCCTTTTACTTTTTAAGTAGCAGAGAGATTGATGCTTGATTGAAGGTGAACAAAGTGAGAGAGAAAGTTTGAAAAATACGGGCAGGATAATGGTGATAAAAATGGTGACATTTTTATGGTCCAACCCTGATTTAGCAGACCGGGACAATTGCCAATGTTGAGCAACACACCTTGTGGCAGTTGGGAGAAAGTCAGATGGATGGAGCTATCCTGGCATAGATTATAAATGTGGCTAGCCTAGCAATTAAGCTTCCGGGAGTGAAGCCATGTAGGCTGCAGTCCTGAGATGGGGTAGCGTGGTGGAGCCCCGTGCATAACACAAGCCATGCCATACACACAGTCCTGTCCCGGCTAAACTCTGAAGTGGGTGATGGGCCTGAGTTAGAAAGCTACGGTCCGGTCTGGCAGAAGGCTGCGGCCCGAGTTAAGTCCCGATTTGCCAGCCAGAGAAATGGAGGTCGTAGAACTTCTGGGCTTCCTTCGGGCAGTCAAAAACCCTCCTCACCCCACTGTGGTCCACACGCAGACGGGCGGGGAACAGGAGAGAAAACTTGACTTGCTTCTCATACAGGCTGTGTTTCACGTCCGCAAAGGAAACTCGTTTTTTTGCGACACTGGCAGTCATATCGGGGAAGATGTTGTGCCCGCAGTACTGGAGCTGGTGTTGTTCCCTCTCTCATCTCAGAACATGCTCTTTTTCACGAAAATAGTGAAATCTGACAATGAACACCCTTGGCCTGGCATCGGTGTCTCCACCCGCAGCACGAGGCGGGCCAATGCGGTGCGCTCTGTCGAGGGTCGGGGGAGAGGCGAAAAAGTTAGAGCCCAGGACCTTCGTGAAAAAGTCAGCCATGAACGTGACTGGGTCTGCCCCTTCCGTTTTTTCCAGGATTCCTACCATGCAGATTGTTGCGCCTAGAACGCGATTCCAAATCCTTCGCCTTGGCCTTGAGCTGTGTGTTGTCTGACTGCAGGCAAGAGCAAATATCCTCCAGGGCTACAGTCCGGCCACTGTGATCTGCCAGCTTTTTGGTGTGGGACTCAATGGTGGACTTAATCTCCTCCAATGTGGCGGAAAGAGGTTTCAGCACCTCGTCAATAGTTGTTTTAAGTGTCGAAGTTAGAGTACTAGTCAGGTTGGCGATCAACACTGAGCGGAGTTTGTCCAGGTCCGGCGGTAGATCGGCGCCATGGCAGTCCGGTAGTGTGGTTGCTGCTTCACCAGAAAAACGTTTTGTAGATTTGTGTTTGATCCGGTTCGCAATGATGGTCAAAGACACGAACATAGGCCTACATCCAGATGTAATGTTCAGAATAGTAGGTGCTATTTAAAATAAAGGTTTGATTTAGTCAAAATAGTAGTAAAAACCTTGGGAGCCTCTCAGGCTGCGTCTTACCCGCTCACATGCTAACCGGTAGTGTTTTAGTACTCAAGACCGGTCTTGGTCTTGAGACTGGTCTCCAGACCATATTTTTATGGTCTCGGTCTCGTCTCGGTCTCGACTGCATTTTTACTCTGTCTTGTCTTGGTCTCAGAGAGAGAAGACTCGGAATTTTAGGTCGAGAGCGGCCGAGACCACAACTACAGTGACACTTTATTTCTGTGATTGGATGTAAAACTTCCCTCTTCAGTTGCAACCAATAACTTGGCTTATTTTAAGTACCGCAGGCACCCGCCCCTCTTCCCTGCACGCAGGAGACAGCGAGAGCTGTGAGTGTTACCATCCAAGGACGTGCACAAGGCCGGCTAAAGTTGTCCGAGCAACAGCCCATTTGCCCTCTTTGGCTGAGCTGCCCCTCTGGAGGAAAAAAAAAATAATAATAATTTTATTTTTGCTGTTGTGGCTGTGTCAAGCCAATTTTTATCTGGGCTGCAAAAATGGTCCGGGTGACGCAATGACATTCTAAAACGGCTGTTATATCCATTGTGACGTAGTTAACGTTTCATTACAGCATCCGTTTCTGTTGCGATAAAGATTCTAAGACAACTCGGGAATTTCTCTCGTTCAACGGGTTATTTTCCAGCCTGAAATGCAATCGTATTAGTAAACGGCTACACATGGATTCTAAGTTTCAAGTAGTTGGCTACCTCCCTGGATATGAAGTAAATGTTTTTACCAATAAATAATAATAATAAATGCAATTTTATCCACGGAAATAGCTATACAAAAAAGGCAAAATAAATGTTGTGGTCGCGATTGCCATCATAGACGTCAGAAGGAAATGTCTCTGACTAAAAAAAAAACGTTGGTTCTCTCTCTTTTCCAGTGGAATAAACATCCTGAAGTGAAGCACAACATTACCTACTGATCGTAGCTAAGATCGCTGTGGGGTTGCTTTCCATAGAGGTGCATACTCCCGTATGAATGCTGTAGAGGTGGCTAGCTATAAGTGCATATCGGCGTATGAGTGCTGTGTGCGTTGTGATGATGGTAGCATAGCGCTGGCTAGCGCTAGAAGCTAGCTAATTGTTAAATAGTCTACTTAGCTACACCACTATATCAATACATATAATATGTATTGATATAGTGGTGTAGATTTCGGGGGGGGGGGGACGTCCCCTCAATATTTAGAACACGTGCATTTGTCCCCCCCCCCCAATAAAAAATATGAAAGAAGCATTTTTCAGTGGCCCATGAGGTCATTTATCAATATCACTTAACATTTCCAAAACCATATTTGATTTGAACCCTCTGAAGACGAGTGTATTGCCGTTTTCTGAAGGGTCTAACGAGCTCAGTTTTAACGCTAGAGCAAAGATATGGGTATCATATGAAACTAGAGTCCTAGAGAAGTCTGGACATACCAGCCATTTCATGCTAAGTTACTGGGAAAGTGAAACTGCGCTCCAAAGTCGCGACATTTTGACGAGGAAAAAAATCTGCAATTTAAATATCGTCATTTATATACTGAACCACAGAATCACCATAAAGTCACATTCTACAAATATGCAGCACAAAAACAAGCACGCATACAGACCCCTGTCACTATACTCTGGCCCCCGACATAAAATACATTTTTCAAAGTGGCCTTCCTGCCAATAAAGTTGAGTATCCTGTTATACATTATGATTAAGATTGCTCTTTTGATGTGATTGATGTTCATATTACCAACAATCATATAGATTCTTCCTCCTGTATTTCAGGTTCTTGGAGTAGAAAGCAGGGCAACGGACAGATGATGTCACACAGCCAACTGAAAAACATTTAATCTAGTAAAATCTGTATTTTGGTTGATTAGAGACTCACCTTTCAACAGTGTTGAGGAAACTACTCTAAAACTAGTTTGCCAAACTACAATGGAAAAAATAGTTAAACTAAATCTCAACTTTTCACTTAGGCAAGCACCATTACAGACATTGTGCTAAAATATTTTTGTTAAATTGTTGTTATATTCTGTTCTATTGTTAAATTATTTATTATTTTTTACTGCAGGCCAACAGTAAACAAATTTAAATTTAAACTTGTTTCAAAATTTTGTTGAAAATTTAAATTTCAAATAAATATATATGTTTAATATAACTACTATGAATTAATGTTTCTGTTTATTAACAGCATACTCTCACATACAGGTCCAGGGTTCCTCGGTCCCCCTCGGTCTTGGTCTTGGTCTTGGTCTCGCCCCCCCTCGGTCTTGGTCTTGACTCGGTCTCGGATTAGGTGGTCTCGACTACAACACTAATAACCGGAAGTCCGTAGTTTCAGTTTTTCTGGCAATTATTAGTAATCAAGCAGGCTAGCTTCCACACAAAGCAAAGATGGTTACTGCAAAGTTTTTTTTAAAATGTGTGCACTTCCTTAAATGTCCATTTTGTGTGTGCATCTGGTGTTATTGGCTGATACAGCAAAATATCCAAAGGGGGGGATTAATTAATTGTGGTACTGGAGCATTTGTAATGATGTGATCAGCAGAAGGAGGAGGAAAAAACACAAAATCCCGTAAGTTTGGGGTTTTCTTGTGTGGAGAAGTGAAGTTGTTTGTGAATTCTGTCTGTTTACATGTTAATGTATTTAAAGCTGAGATTTTGTAGTCATTTGTGATTATTTCTGTAGGAAACCCAGAAGTGCATAACTCTCACTGCTGTATAGGTATATGGCATGCCTGCCATCCCAATGTCTCTATCATCATCTATCTATTGATGATGTTTATTGAACTCGATCAGAAATGTGCATGGTGCAGTTTCACTTCAAACAAAACACTTATAAACACTCATAAAAATGGACACTGCCCACAGTCCATCCTGAATGCTCGGCCATGCTTTGCCGGATCATGATAGCTTGAGACAACAGCTTTGATAATGAATAGTAATATCAACTGATTGTACACAGATTGTAGTTTAAATGTAATGTTTTTTGGGGGTGCTTTTTCAGCTTTATTTGACAGATCAGTGTAGAGAGACAGGAAGAACTAGGAGGAGAGAGAGGGAGAGACATGCAACAAAGGTAGGTGGTCGGACTCGAACCGCCGATGTCGCAGCTCGCAATGAGCATATGGAAAGCGCTCTACGGGCTCCTTCACAGCTAAACACATGACAGTGCCTGAAAAATAAACATAATGTTAAAAATAAACATGAGGTTTTTTTTACCTTCTTAAATTTGGCGTTTGGTGAACAGAATGCAAAATCTTCCGGCAAGAACATTGTTTAACAACTGACCCCATGTCACAACGGACCCTACCCTCCCCGAGATATACTGTATAGATGGCTCAAATAATGACAAAGAAGGCAAAGGCTTCCAACATGTAATCTCCATGGACTTAGACATGAACATTAATCAACAAAATGTAAACAAAACCCAAAATGTTTGGGTAAAAAATTTTTCTATCATAACCAGCAGTGAGCATGAATAAAGTTTGGATTAGTGGCCACACAAATATCCATGAAAGCCAAAACAAGACCAAAATAATGAGCGTACCTTCATGTGCTAACAACAGCAGATGACTTTGTATTACGAAATTGTCATCATACTCCACAGACCGCACCTGTGCAGTGTGAAATATGTTTTGTCTTGATAGCCAGTTTTTATTAATTGATTCTTTACAGCTACCACAGATAAATTAGTGACATGTTATACAAAAAACAGCCTCCCTGGGTGTACAGTATGACAGCCACTGACACCAGGTGTATCACTGGGAAATCATACCACGGGGAAAAGGAGCTGTTGATTTTTAGTGGTGGTGGCTGGCCATAACTAGTCATGTCAGGGCTGGGTTGGCAATTTGACGGGTCAATTAACATTCGTATCCACCTGACTAGTGGTACAGCTAGCAGTTTCAAGGTTAAATGCAGCACTTGTTGTCTCACTAATGTGAGCTGTCTTGTTAGCTAGCGTACTTGTCTGCTTGTCATTTAATTGTAGCTTGAAGGTCTTTGAGCAACTGTAGGGGTAAGCTGTTGTGGCGGCTGAATCCTCCTCTTTGCCTAGCATGTGAATGCAATTCGGAAATTTGAATAAAGTACCCTGTTGAGCCTTCACCATTTTATTAAGGTTAGCTAATTTCAGAGATGGATACACCAGAATGGAATCTAGCTCAAATTCACTCTTACATAAAAGAGCTTGCACCTGCATTTTCATATTTTTTATTGGTCACAATTGTCAATCCAGTTGTCAATGGCAGGTTAATATGTAATGATAGTGAAAGAAAATTTGACAATTCAACTTGAACCCAAGTTGGCTCCTCCTGGCATTTTTTAACCCCTTTGCGCACATGTCAAATCGAGCCAATCCTTGCCCATTTAGAGGGTACCTTATTTAAAGCTTTATAACTCCAGATGTGAGCATCACAGAGGCTTTTAAAATGGCTTAAATGAAGCAAGACATTTGTACCATTTGCAATACTAACTAACTTAGATTTGGTTATATCATAATTTACGAAGAAATAAATTGCCACAAATGCAATTGTCTAGGCAAAAAAATCAAAAATGAATTTGCTCTATTTTAGTTTTCAATGAAATACTAAGAGATTGCGTATATACAGCAGGTTAAACTATACATGTACTGGATCAAAAATTCCTTGACCACAAGTGTGTAAAATCTAACGGTGGATATGCAGAACTTCTAAAGGTTTATGAAGCAAGAAGTAATCAGTGCATCCAGTGTCTCCAAATCTATCCAAAGTGCTGCTCTCCGCAGTTCGGGCGCTCTCTCTCTCCATGCAACAGAAACGGTGTTCCCCGGTACTGTCGCATCTCTCTGGTGTATCACGCTTGGTGTGTGACAAACTTGTATAACCAAATATTTTCAGCAGTAACACTTACATTTGGACTATGAAACCTTATCTGTGTTCAGTAGATAAAGACAGAGAAAGTAAATCAGTGCTTTCGTTCCCAAGTTCTAACTTAGTCCAGAAAACAGTACATTAGCCAGGTCTATCAGCAAACATATGCCTTAGCCATGCTCAGAATTTTTCAGGCATAACAATATTTTCCAAGAAATGACAAAAGCCATTGATAAAATTTTTCCAGATGCAGTGTATGCAGCTATAATGAGACAAAACTTTCGGTTACGCTGAGCTATAAAACGCAATTCCAAAAGTAAGCTTATACATATTATACATTGTTAGAAAGCTTATTCTATCACCTATTGGATCGATTAAATGTCGATCAAGACAGATTGCACTATGAAGGGCGACAACACCGTAAACAACCTGTGGTAATACACACAGCTATTTTGGAAGGTACCCAGGCATCACAATTGAGAATATATTTCACAAACGGATTGTCCAAGTCAATATATGACCACTCAGTCTTGAAAGGGTCATCTCTACGCATAAAACCAATGGTAAGGAAGGTTGTATATTTATTCCATATTTTGTCGCAGATATTGACAGTAGAATTTTTAAAGAATTCCTTGTGTTTATTTCAGTTTTCAGTGAGCAGCATTTTTCACTGCTGTACTGGCATACCTTCGGCTATTGTTGGCTTTATCTTGTTGCTACCACAGAATGCAAATTTTTTGTGGTAAAAGAATGCTTTGATGTCTGCCCTGATAAACATTATTGTCCAGTGTGTCATGCATGGGGGGTGTAGTTACAGATGAGCCTGCAGGGATGGGGTGCTTGGTAAATGTATGACCAACATGACAATGGTGGCGCTTAGAATCAAAAATCATATCTTAATCTTAATATGCTTGGCTAGCTGACACTATCTAACCATCCCCCCTTTGTTTGTAGAACACAATAAGGCTCATCATCATGGATGTTTTTTAATAAATGCTGACAAAAACTTTACAGTTACACAGAATATAAATGAAAGATGCTAAATATTTAATTGATGAGTAGTCAATACAGTACTTAACTTGCTATAAGCTATGATTTTACCCAAAAATCCAACATACCTGGCACAAAATGACAACCGCAAATCCATGTTTCGGTGCCTGGATTCCAGTTGTTTCTGCGAATTGCAGCGATCCATTTGCTTTTCTTTTCTTTAGCTTTCGGCAGTCTGTAAAAAGATAGCTCCGATTGCTTGTTGAATCTATTTGTACAGTCAATCGCACAACAGCTCTTTCCCATTTTAGATGTGTTTTTTTGTGTTTTCGTGGCATTCAAGCTGAACGCTAACACTGCCACTCAGTAGTCTTTCTGCCTCTCAGTGGGTGTTACCGCAGTGATTTCCCCTTACTGTGACGTCACATGCATACCCTCTATTGAGAAATCTAGGCACGCCGGCATGCCGACCACCAGGAGGATTGCGCGAAGTGGTTAATAAAGTAAAGCATACAGACATTTTTGCAACAATGGCCTAACTCAAAATAGTGGCCATCTATTCAGAAATGATTGCCTGCAGAATATCTCCAATCAGAATATGGTGTATAGCATAATAACTACAAATTCAGAACATGAACAAATACTCATGAACAAATTCAGAGATCATGGAACATCATAAGTCTATGTTATATAAAAGTCAGGGGGGTGGGGAGGATTCCAGTGCCTATGGTACTTAATAGTTGCTGACCCAGACACCACATTGTGATGGCTCCTTCCTTGGCTTCTCAGTGAATAAGACTGTCCTTTACACTGTGGGTAGAAGAGAATGCACACAAAGTTTGGCAAAGAGTATTAATGTTGCCATCTGATTTGTGTCATATCTGATGAGCGTCATGATGCAAACCAACATATGAAAATGATATCATACCTTTGACCAGAAGGGCCCTTCTTTTGAGAAGTTGAAGTACCTCTATAATGTAAAGAATGTAAATATTTCACAGTCAAATGTCATGCAAAACAAATGGTCAACATGGGATCCCAAAATTCCAATTGCTTTCCTTGACTGCTCTTTGTCTCTGAAAATCCTTTACAAAAGAATTGATTGCTTTGAATGAAGCATACTACTTAATAAACGTATTGTAATTATTATAAACATCAGACTTTTTCTGGCATCTGTTTTTGTCTTTCAGTTGCTGGCATGAACCACCTGCGAGAGTATGGCATTGTTCATCGTGACATAAAGCCAGGGAACATCATGCGTGTGATTGGCGAGGACGGGCGGTCTGTGTACAAGCTGACTGATTTTGGTGCTGCCCGCGAGCTGGAGGACGACGAGCAATTTGTTTCCCTCTATGGAACAGAGGAGTACCTGGTAACAGAAAAACCGTCTGGGCAGTATGGTCATCTGCATTTCACTCTCCTCATCCCTGTATATATATATATACACATTTGAAACTTAAATCTGTACCTTTACGTTGCTGATCTCTTGGATTGCCACTATTTTTGAAAGGGCTCCGGCCGGTTCGCTAGTGAAGCAAAGTGAGGTGTGGTAAAGCGAAGGTCTCGTAGCAAATTGCTGCGACATCTCTCTCTGACAACAAAACCGACAAATTAAAAAATAATGATATTTCCCTTGGCTGGGGGCGATTTCACCTTTAACTGTCTGGTAAAGCATTTGCCTACATAATCTGTCGGTGAGTGAGAGGCCCAGGCTCAAATCCCACCTTGTTCGTGGGTAAAATGTCTGATTCATTACCCAGGGCACCTCCCCGTGGCCACGGAGTGATCTTGACACTGATACATCACTTGTTAATATTGGCTGTGTGTGCTTGGACCCTGTGCATTGCTGCCAGCTATATTTATTAGGGTTTTGAGCAGCTGCTGGAACCTTATTGTCTTTGTTCTGATTATTATTATTATTATTATTATTATTATTATTATTATTATTATTATTATTAGTATTATTAGTATTATTATTAGTATTATTAGTATTATTATTATTCTCCCTGGTTTTGGCCTAAAGCTTAAAATTTCTGTTTGGACTGGTGAAAACTCACAAAAACTGGTAGGACCGTTAAGGCTGAGGTTCGCTATGATTGCTATGAAAATTACACCGATTGGCCAGCTGATGGCGCTATAGCGATGAACAATGTCATAACTTTTGAACTTTTTGAAATTGTTGTAGGAAGACAGGGCTAGCGTCCCTTAATTCTATTCCTCATGCCGAACAACAAAGTCTCTTGGACCATTTCTGCTCGTTATAATTTTCTGAAACTTAACAACTCCTCTGAAGGAAACTGGCCAATTTGAAAGAAACTTGCAATAATAGGGTAAGAGGACACTTCTTTTTTAGTTATATTGTGAAAAAATCTGACTGCAGTGTTAAATAAAAAGTTTTTTTGTTTTAATGCCACATTATGCTAATTTTGTTAACTAATTCTAGACTTGGTTTATAGGATAGCAACTTTTGACATGTAGGGCACATAGGGTCTGAACAAAACAAAATTTGAACTGTGTCAATTGGTTAAAAAATATAGGAACTACAGCTAATTTTGTGTCCATACAGGAAAGCTAATTGAATACTACTGTTTTGATTGGGCTTAATTGCTATTATACTGTGTCATGATGTTTTCCTCATTTTTGGGATTTTGGGCTGTTCAAAATCAACAGTACTTGGAAGATAGATATTTCCTGTAGTGCAGGAGTATTTTTGGTACTGATTCAGCATTTGGTTGTGCTATAATTCTCAGTTGAAATTGCAGTTATTTATTAATCATAACTCTTGCCCTGGTCAACCTAGAGACTTGAAAACAATGTTAGTCAGTCCTCATAAACTTGCCTCAAGGAACAAGAAAGGAATTCTATTTCCCACCATTTAGTATTTTGTGGAAGCACTTAAAATGCTTCTCCTCCTACAAAAATTAACTGATTTTGACAAAATTGGGTATTTTGCCTCATCTCCCAGGCATTTAGGCAGCTATTACTTCTGGGGGAATGACAAGCTAATGAATTTGCAGTGGGCGTGGTTTTCACACAAAGGTTTTCACACAAATGCTAATATTTCCAAAACTATGGCATAAAGTTAGAAAACTTGGTATGTGTATTACAATTTAGATCAAGACAACAAGTCTAAAGTAATATCCAAATCAAACCACATGGTGGTGCTATAGAGATAAACATATAAAAACATTGAAAAAGTAAAAAAAATCACTGTTGCATAGACAGGTCCCTAAGTTCATGGCAAGGTCCATATGTAAAATTTGTGTCCGCCTTCATTGACACTCTGTGCTTGTCAACTGCTGTTATGCTACTTGGACCTCGGTAATCAGTACTTGCAGCTATATTTATTATTATTGATATTATTTCCTTCCTTTTCTCACTGGATTTTCACCCCTTCAAAAACTCATGTAACTTGGCAGGCATGTTTGGTATGGTCGCAAATTTATTATGCATGACACGCATGCAACTGTCACTCCAGGTGGTGTTGCAGCGCCACCTGCAAAACTGCAACATTAAAAAAAGTATTATGCCCATCCTGTTTGACATACATCCACTAAATTTTTTCCACACCTCATTTTGAACAAATAATCTCATAGAACCCCTAGTGCCTGCCTGATTTATTTTCTGTCATTTTTTATTTTTTGTACTTCTCCTGCACTGTTTACTCGATTCTCACCAAATTTGGAAATGTGTGATCTCAAATTTGGAAATATGTCTTAAATTACGAAGGAAATTTTAATATCTCGAAAGATGTCCACAGGACTGTATGGACTGCATTTATATAGCGCTTTTATCCAAAGCGCTTTACAATTGATGCCTCACATTCGCCAGAGCGGTTAGGGGTTAGGTGTCTTGCTCAAGGACACTTCGACACGCCCAGGGTGGGGTTTGAACCGGCAACCCTCCGACTGCCAGACAATCGGTCTTACCTCCTGAGCTATGTCGCCCCTGTAGTTTTAATTTAGACAAAATGGCTGACCATGCCCCATATGTGTATGACCACAAATGTATGCCAATTGTGATGATACTTCAGGGGATGATAGATAATCATATTGTGGACGAACTTTTGCAGGTTCGCCATGTTATACTGCAATAACAGCTATCACACTGCGACACAACCCTTTCTGAACAGAAGAGTTGGACACAGGGAGATATATGAATCCGGAAATATTCTGGTCTTTATTTACGTACTTGGACAGAGAGAGAGAATCCTGTCTAATACAAAACAATAAAACAGCTTCGCCCTTCACCCTCAGGGGATCGGGATAAAAATAATAAAGAAACACAACAAACTACAATAACAAAGACAAAATAACGAAACTATGACACTTTCCAGCCTTTTTCCGTGCTGGCACGTTCGTCTCTCTCTCTCGGCTTGCGTCTTCCTCGGTCACAGACTCCTACTGGGAAGAAAGCACACTTTAAATGCCTGGATAAAGATAATCAAATATGAATATGCAAAAATTGTGAAAAACAATATTTCACCACACCTCCTTTAAATCCAGCCACTGTTCAAATTGTGGAAATGTAAAAATTGGAAAGGGACCGATGTAGATAATTTGTTTCTTATTTTTGAAACTACCACCCAAGGTGGCATTACAGCACCAGTTCAAAATTGGCAATATCCATCCATCTATCCATTATCTATTCCCGCTTATCCTGGTCAGGGTTGCGTGGGATGCTTGAGCCTATGTTAGCGTGCATTGGGCTCAGGAATACTCCCTGGACAGTTTGCCAATCTATCACAGAGCACACACACCATTCACTCGCACACACATACCTATGGGCAATGTACAGTATACAGCATAAATGAGTACACCCCCTCTGAACATAAATATATATTTCTGTTAAATGATCACCATTACAATTCATGGAAAGATGACAAAATTGAAATTTATTAAACATATACTTAATAACAACATTGAAAAATATGTCATCAATAGCTGTAAAATAAGTAAATTAAGCAACTTTGCTGAAATCGAGGGTTGCAAAAATGAGTACATCCTTGATTAAGTTCTACAAATATGTAATATTATAGTACTTAGTATGTCTTCCATTACTTTTAAGTACTGACCCTTCTTGGCATTGAGTGTACAAGTTCACAACGTACTGTCATGTCTATCCTGTTCCACTTCTGGAGGATGACCTCCTTGAGTGCCTTGAAATTTGATGGGGAGTGTTGCTCAACTTGTCTTCTCATAATTCCCCACAGGTTCTCAATAGGGTTGAGGTCGGGTGACATACTTGGGCACTGCAGCAATTTCACCTTGTTCTTCCTTAAGAATGCAGCAGTGGCTTTGGAAGAATGTTTAGGTTCATTGTCATGTTGAAAAAGTGCCCCAACGACCCAGGGCGTGGAGAGAGGGTAGCATCTTCTCTTTCAAGATTTTGAAGTACATCTGGAAATTCATGATGCTATTGAAGAAGTACAATTCCCCCACACCTTCAGCACTCATACATCATCATATTAGAACTTTACCACCGCCGTAATTCACTGTGGGGACATGCACTTCTCACTGTACTCCTCCCCTAGCGACCCCATACATTTTGGATGCCATCAGATCCAAAAAGATTGACTTTGGTCTCATCAGACCAGAGTATGAATTCCCAAAATCTTCACCTTTGTCAATATGGGCCTTGGCAAAGGCTAAACAGGCTTTCTTGTGCTTTGGCTTCAGCAGTGGCTTCCTGCTTGGAAGACAACCATGTATTCCACTTCAGTTCAGTCTTACTGTGTGAGATGAAACAGTCGCTACAGTTTGGCTTTCCACAGCTTTCGCCAGCTCTGAGTCACTTGCTTTGCAATGCTCCTGCACTTTTCTCAGCAAAAATCGCTCATCACTAGGTGAAAGCTTATGGTGACAGCCTGAACGTTCTGGACAGGGAGCTTGTCTCAAGTCCATCCTTTTTGAAGTTCTGTATCACTTTTGCTGCTGTACTGACTTAATAATAGTAATTTTCTAATCCACTTGTACTATTGTCCTCTTTTGTGCAATGAAATAGTTTTGTTTCTCAAGTCTCTAGACAATTCTCTCATGTGGTGCCAATGTTGTCAGAGTGATTCAGTGGGTTAAATACCACTCTTAATTGTCAACTAATTACACTTGTTTGAATGTGATGGTTCAACAGACTAATCTGCTGATCAGTTGCCTTTAACTAGCACCAGAAAACATTTTATTAAGTTTTATTTATAAGAAAATCATATTTTCCTCTTTAGTATTGACATGTTTCATTGGTAACTGATAAACTAGAGTTGCTGGAACATTACATCATATAGGAACCCCAAATATTTCTTATTTGTAAAGAGAGCTAGCTGGATTTGTTAGGTTTCAGAGAGGGTGTACTCATTTATGCCGTGTACTGTAGAGTATTATATTATGTCATTGGACTGTGGGAGGAAACCGGAGTACCCAGTGGATAGCCACACAAACACAGGGAGAACATGCTTTCTCCACGCAGAAAGGCCCAGGCCAGGATTTGAATCCAGGACCTTCTTGCTGTGAGACACCCAAAATTGGTAATATTCAAATCATTATTGCAGATGTGCCTTTGCATCCAATAAATGCCAAATTTGGAACAGATGATATTTGGATAAGGTTTGCAGTCCTTGACAAAGTATACATTACTACAGTTCAAACTCACTGAGTTTCTGATACAGTTTGATTTGAATACACAGACTGAATTCTGTATCTGTCATTCCCCCTCCCTTCCCCCAAATTCACACTTTGACTAGAGCTGCAAGCAGGCCATAGAACCCACCTCCACCCCCACCCTCCATCACTCACACTCTATTTTTACAATCACTTTTTTAAAAGACATTACATGGTTTTTCTGAAGCTAACTTTAAGCAGGTTACCTGTGAAACAATTTAATTCCCATGAAATGCCTGTTTCATATGGTGCAACTGCACAAATTACTGCAATAACTGTAAGATTACTTGTTGTTATTTTCTATACAGTAGAGATGGTGCCGAATACAAATTCCATATTCGGCAACACTCATATAATGTGTTCTCTCTGAATGTTTTCTCCAGAATTTACCTAATATTATTTGGGTTCTGATCTCTTTGATGTGATTTGCTCAGAAGTCAGTACCAAGTTTTTGAATTAGACACATACACATACGTGCAGAGAGACAGCAAGTGAGAGTTTCCCTTAACACTAGATAAGCCATCGCACTTTGGGGACTTTATAAGTAAGAGTACTCCAACGCCATCGGAGTACATCCTCCTCCTTCCATGACTTTCCTAAATATTTTGGCTTAAACTAACTGAATAAACTGAATAGAGCAGGTGCATGACAACTGCATGAAATATAACCCTTTTCTGCATGTGCGGTCACAGAAAACCACCAAACTTATGCATTGTCTGTGGAGCTGATAAGAGGTGAACGACTGTGTGCGGGCTATGTAAAAGTGCACTCCAAGGAGAAAGGAGGGAGAAATGTGCTGAATTCGTTATGACCAAGGAAATTACTAAAAATATTTCACTTTTTATTTCTTTAACTAATTTCTGTTCTATTTCCATTTTCTGTTTTGTCATGCACATTTTAGTGTTTCTGTAATATGCCTTGATACATTTTCCCTTAGCCTATATTACAAAATTGGTATTATTTATACATACAAACATTTTTTCAGCCATCTAAAATGAGGTCCATAGTAAGTTTTGAAACCTGAGTTGTGTCCTTTATTTCAAGAAAATAGTTTTGCAATATAGGATTTCATAATCTTTATCAAATTACTCATCACATTAGGATGAGTAACTATGTTTTGATTTCTAAAAACATTTTAAAACTATGTTTGAAATTGATTTGACTGTTTATTTACCTCAGTGTTATGAAAGCCTGTTATGCCTACATAACATATAGTTAATTGTTTGTTAAACAGTTTTTTGGCAATTGGTGCTCCGATGATTCCCAATGAACTGGTGCTTTGTGATTCCCTTAAATGAAGATTAATTTCAATTTAACAAATCCATTCCCTTTGCTTTACTTCATTTTAAACTTGCGATGGACCATGTGATGGAGATAGTGGTGGTGCAAAGCAGGTGTAAACCACAGAGGTGGTGTAAACACACACACGGCCCCCACAAGGGGTGTTGGTTACCCACGCAGCGTGCCCCGCAGAAGTGTCCTCCTTTCTGAGATCATGCTGGTGGCCACCCTGTATACCCAAAATACATATAAGAATAAGAAACTGTGATTTGTGTGGCAAGATGAGTGCCACCCCTCCTACCTTCCAACACACACTCACGTGATACAGGCAGTTTGTTTCAGCACGTACATGCTCTTTTATTACAGCCGACCGGCTCTTTTGATTAAATAAACAAATGCGGGTTTTTATTTCCTCTTAACAAACATATATAGGCTCTTTCTCCAGCGTCAGCTCACTCCCGAAGACTCCCGGTCTCGGCTTTTAAAAATCCCAGGCTCACTGTTGAAAACAATTAGAGGCAATCAGCGCAATCAAACAATTAACAATTATCGGCGCTGATTACCTCCGCGTGACAGTTGTGACGATGGATCCCAGAGCCGCTCCTGTCATTCTCTCTGCAGCCGACGCCCACCCTACCACAATTTTACTTGACATTCTTCGATCACAAAGTTGTACAGCTAGTGGAGTTATTTTACTCATCGTACACTCCTGGGCAAAAAATTGGCCAAAATATTAAGCTTTTAATGGTTTTAACAACAAATCATTGGTCAGAAAATTATCAAGAATTAAACAAATGCACTCCATGGCACATGCCATGACTTCCTGATGTCTGTGACCTATACACATCATCAGAGTCTGGATGTCTTATTTTCAGGTTGTCCTATAAGCAATACAAAACTCTTTGCATTTGAATGGATCTCTATGGGAATTGGGGGGTGGGACTAGATTCAGCTGTAAATTATGCTGATACAGTATGGACATTTGCCTAAATGGCTTTAAGTCATCAAGGGTCCAAGTATCAAATGAGCCTCAAACCACCATGCTGCTGCCAGATATGCAGTAGATACTACAAGCATTGTTTCTCCTGATTAATTTTCCTGTTGAACTCAATGGAAAAAATATTCAGGAGAAACAATGCTTATAGTATCTACTGTATATCTGGCAGCAGCACGGTGGTTTGAGGCTCATTTGATACCTTGGACCCTCAACTATCTTCATTCAAACGTTATGTGTTACATCAAAGGACTCTATTTTTACGGAATCAATGTTGCATGGTGCATAGGCGCAGTCAATGGTATGGTGTGTGGGTGCACTGGGTGTGCCCAGTGAAGTTTGGTATTTTTGTGACCAGAGGCAAGCAGTGCTTAGCTTAAAACATGCAGCGCAGGTGAAAACTGGGCTGGATTAGCCTGAATATATTATGGACCAGTTTTAATTTTGCATTAAACATGTATCTAAATAGCTTAAATTCACTGTACTATAACTAAGAAATAATGACAATAATAATGACATAAAATATACAATAAATTATACAAGCCAAAAAATAATTGCTTTTCTTTGCACAAATATTATTATTTCATGTAGAAAAATATGAGACAGGTTAACACATTTTCAAGCTGATGATAAAATTTCTACCAGTAAGATACATTAGACTGCTCAGTTATGTTTGTATGAATTTGTAATGATTATTACTTAAAATGCAAGTTATTGCATGCAATTATTATTAAAATGCAAATTATTTCTGAATTTTTGTTTAATGTTGATATTACACACACACACACACACACACACACACACACACACATATATATATATATGTATGTATAACTTGGGCCAGTACTGTAGCTATAATTTTAACTGAAGTTAATTAAAATGAAAATATAAGTTGCATTATTGTCATTCTTCTCACAAAAAGAATGAACTGTACCCCACAGACCACAATGCAGTGTAAGAACAGCCATAAACAATTAAAATAGAAATAAATACAAGAATAAAAATGATAAAAGAAAAAGAAGACCATGAACAATAATAATGAATAAGTATGCATTTTTCCTGCTTCTGGAATTTATATCAAAGTCAAATAAGACAACATATGATCCCAGAAAACCGTTGATTGGCTTTTTAATAGGCTGTGATCATGTGGCGCATTGTTAGGGAAAGTCCCAAAATTAGCAGTTGGCCTGCTCCTTACACCGTAGATGTGGCCTGACCAGGCAGGCAGTGAAGGGTGCAAATGGCAGACTTGACTGAGCAGAAAATTCCGATGAGCTGCACTCAAAACATATAAATAATAGAATTGAATAATTGAATAAATAAATAGATTACATTACATTTATTTAGAAGACGTTTTTATCTAAAGTGACGTACAAAAGTGCATATCATGGTCATTGGAACAACTACAAAACACAGGTTCGGTAAGGTACAATACTCATTTCGTACAGTTATTTATAGCCAAGAACACAGTTGAGTTCACGCAGTGAACATTATTCTGACCTAACTTATGCCAAGTCAAACTAGGGGGAAGAACAAGCTACAATATTAGAATGAAAATACAAATTACAATAAGTGCTGGAATCAAGGTACATGTAACACAAGTGTCATGAAAGAGGGGATTATAAGTAAAATGATTTACGGAGTGGTGGCAGCTAGTCCAGGTATAGTCTGAAGAGATGCGTTTTCAGACCACGGCAGAGGATGGGTAGTGAGGGAGAGGTTCGAAGAGGGACAGGGAGTTCATTCCACCACTGGGGAGCTAGGGTGGAGACGCTCTGTGATAGGGGTGAGCGAGAACCCTTTACTCTGATGGGAGGGGGTGCAAGGCGCCCTGCTGCTGCAGAGCGGAGTGGTAGAGCAGGCGTATAGAATTGAATCATGTCCTGTTAGTAGACAGGGGCCATACTGTTGGCTGCAGTGTAGGCGAGGGTGAGGACTTTGAACCTGACCCTGGCAGCGACTGGTAGCCAGTGGAGTGACCTCAGTAGTGGAGTGACATGGGAGAACTTGGGAAGGTTGAAGATGATTCGGGCAGCAACATTTTGAATCATATGTAGTGGCTGTATGGCACAAGCTGGCAGCCTTGCAAGGAGAGAGTTGCAGTAATCAAGACGCAGGGTTTCCGCCACTGTATTGCAAGCCTGGCAGCCCGGCTGGCCTAAGTTGACCCCACGCCGGGCCTAAGCATCGGGGAATTTTATTTCATTTTTTAAATATATTTTTAAAATGTTTTTTAAATTACAGTTACAGTGGGTTGAAAAGCTCACCAGTGACATTTGTTGGTTAAAACGTGAACGCACTATAGGAAAACAGCAGGTCTGACATCAGTGTTCTTTCCCCTCATTGTGTGTAGAGTGATGTTCAACACTTGACGCTTCCAACTATCACAAGCTAACGTTACCTAGCAAGCCACCATTTCTTATTTAGTAGGCTAAGTAACCTCGTTACAAACTGCGTTATCACTTCATCTTGTCAGTAAGTACATTCTTTTTATATTAACTTAAGCAGTGTGTAGGTAACGTTAAACTAGTAGCATGAATGTAACGTTCGATATATTGTAACATTACATGACTTATTAATCGCCATCGAAATAACGACTTCACTTGTTTATTAGTAACGTTAGCTTGATGACATTGATGTGCACAACAGTGTTGTCATAAATTTTTTTCCGACCGTGAAAACTGCCTTACAGATGTGGCTACAGGGTAAATCCATCGTTGTTTCTGTCGCAGCACTTTTGACACAAGTAATATCGGAAAAATCCTAAAAAATTTCTTCTTATGGTGAAGAGTGCCTGACCGGCAACCACAGAAATGTGTTAACACAGCGGCAAAATTAGGCTATATCTAGAAATAACATCTTTGGGGAAAAAACGCTACAGTTGAGGATCAGGCTCTCTTCACGGTAAGAAGAACTCTCATAAAAAACATGTTTTCAACGTACAAAAATGCCGAGTTACTCACACATACAAGACATACACCGTCTATAACTCATTCATTCAGACTGCCAAAATCCAGGCCTGCCATTGAAAGTATTGATATCCAAATGACGCCAAGTTACGGTACTACAAACAATATAGGCTATCTTGCCTCACCAAAATTAAATAAGATGTATTCCAAAGCAATGCTACCCAATATTTCCGCAATTCTTTCAAGTCACTTGGCCCTGTGTGTATAAGCATGCAGTACATGGACAGGCCAAACATATGTGTGGATGGCTTTCTCAAAGTCAAGATTGATTGAATAGGCGTCTATATGTCCAATTTGTATTGGTATGTATGTATTTCGCTGCCCAGCCTTTCTGTTGCGTGAATGATTGTATGTTTCTTGGTATAAATGTCTGTTCGTAAATGTGAATGTAACATGCTGCGAGGGAAATGTCCCCATGGGGATAAAGAAGTTCTCTATGTATGTATGTACAATATGTATTTTACATGCAGTATTTATTGTACGTAGCAAATATACAATCACTTGTACATTTACTGAAATTCAGTTCAGAAGCAAGTGTAAACATACGTTTTCCGGAGAAATATGCTTCCTGTAGTTACTGACCAGCAGTTTTCTACATTAATTTCAATGTGTTCCATGAGGCAATTCGAAATATTCGACACTTTGATCTGACACAAAGTGTGCATGACATTGTGAAATGGTAAGATTACAAAACACAGGACCAAGTGACTTGAAAGAATTGCGGAAATATTGGGTAGCATTGCTTTGGAATACATCTTATTTAATTTCGGTGAGGCAAGATAGCCTATATTGTTTGTAGTACCGTAACTTGGCGTCATTTGGATATCAATACTTTCAATGGCAGGCCTGGATTTTTGCAATCTGAATGAATGAGTTATAGACGGTGTATGTCTTGTATGTGTGAGTAACTTGGCATTTTTGTACGTTGAAAACGTGTTTTTTATGAGATATCATTTCTTTTTGCAAAGTGTTTTCTTATGAGAGTGAGAAATGCGAAGTGACCCTGTAAGAAACGGTTGTGGATTATGGCTATCCTTGTGTGAATTTGTACAGTCTGATGAGCGTGTACCGTTTAGCAGTTTCGGTTTGCTATATATGTAAAACAGTGGCTGTGACAAAGGGTGCGGTGGCGTAAGCGTAAATGCATGAGAAACGCAGGTGAAATATGGCCAGTGTATGTACTCACGGCCATCCAACGAGCCTTGATTGACAAAAGAATCAGCAAGCTCGTAAAATTAGAGCTCCCTAGGTCGCAACTTGTGTAGCCTTCTGTCCTGCTCCGTTGTCTGTTATTTTGTGGAGATGCACTTTTAGTGTTTGTAAGGTTTATAAGGCATTTTAATGGGCTTATCTGCAGGTAGGAATCCTCTTCGCTGTTTTGCTAAGCTAGAACCGGAAAACTTGATAGTGGAGAATATGAGCAGACGCATATGTCCCAACAGGTTTTGCATATGAGACAATAACAACAGTGTGAGATAAATTAGGAGAAATTATGAAATTGCATAGTTGAAACAATATGTTTTTAGCAGAATGGGCATGTAGGTGAAGGTTGACATGATCACAGACTATAGTGCGAAGTAAATGAAGTGACCATGAGCGAGCTTAGATTCCTTATCAAACGGTATATATAACAGTCTGTATAAAACATTAGTCGTTAAAGTGGAGGGTTAAGTAACGTGTAATCTATTGCACTGATGTGCTTTTGTCATGTTCAGTAGTAGTTATAATTATGAGTGAGTCATGATTTCAAATGTAATGTTTTAATGCGGAGTTGCAGAACGTACACACGTAGTAATTGTTTGTATGTGGCTAGATAGAGAACAGGGCGAGGTAACATGAATGTAGACACGTGGCGTTTGCTGATAAGAAGGTTTTGTACGGTAGCCAAGTGAAGAAATATAGTTAGTAGAAATGGCACAGTAGTGAACTGGTGTAACTTTCTAATGAAAGGAATACATTTGCCGCCATGAAATGCATATGGGTGGCCGTGAGTGAGTTTTGGTAAAGCAAATATAAGCGTAAGAAAACGTTAGTGTAAAAGAGGAAATGATCTGCCTGAGGGCGAGGCGGGATTCAATCCTTCAACCGGAGGTTTACCAGTCTGTGACTTTGTTAGTGCAGCACCGTGACATAGCTATGCAATGCTTGAAATATCATTGGCAAACCTGTCTATGGTTTTAAAGAAGAACACAGGCCAGTAAGCACAGAAGAGCTCCCGTTGAATCCATATGGCTTTGCAATATTGTAGCCGGTTAATAACTGAACGTGCAGACGGTACGTCATAATGCAGTTCAGTTCGGTATACGTTCGGTGAACGGCGGGTAGATATGGTGCAAAAGCAATAATTGAGAAGTAGTAGACAATTATTAGTGAGGGTAAAAGCAGGTTAAAGAAATGTGTTCCTAGCTGGGCTTGAACCTACGACCCCATGTTCCCAAGACTGTAACCTTGCCCACTAGGCCACAGGCAGACTAGCTGTTTAAACCGGAAATGCTTCAGAGTAAAAAGGTATGGGTATTTTGCGTGTGTATGCGAGTTTTTGATTGGGTCGTGTAGGTGAAGATTTGGCTGGTGTAGGTAAAATGTCCAATGGGGAGACATGTTGTTAGTGGGATAGGCGGCAGGAAAAATAAGAACGAGAAGAAGAAGAAGAAGAAGAAAGAGAAGAAGAAGGAGAAAACGCAAAATCCCCTTAGTTTGGGGCTTTATTGTATGGACATGTGAAGTTGTTTATGAAATCTGTCTGTTGAAATGGGGTCAGAATGTACAGAATTTAATGTTTTTAAGGGCTGAGTGTCTGTGGCTGTTGTGGTTATTTCTGTGGGGAACCCTGAAAAGTGCCAAACTCTCGGTACTGTATAGGTATGGGGCATGCCCCCGCCAAGGCGTAACTTGGCGAGATGGCATACCTGCCATCTCAATTTCAGGATTTTTTAGATATTGCTTGTGTCTAAAGTGCTGCGACGGAAACAAAGATAGATTTACTCAGGAGCCACATCTGTCCAAAATGTAAACAAGTCAGGCAGTTTTCATGGTCGGGAAAATTTTATGCCAACGTGGTCATGTAGCTAACTTAGCTAGCTAGCCAAACAGTCAGTAACACAGATACTTCCTTTGTGCCATTTAGGGATAATGTCAAGGAGGAAAGGTAGCCTACTGTAAAAGCCAAAAAACCTTAGACAGTTTTTTAAATGTTTAAATGTGCCCAGCATTCCAAGGCTGTAAGAATCAGTAGCCAATCAGGACTTTTTTCAAGTTTTTTGTAGAGTGCAAAAACTTTGATATTGTTTATTTTAATTTAATTTAATTTAATTTATTTTGTTGCTGTTGAAAACACAGCATTCCAAGACTGTACATTGTTGTCAGATTCTTTGTAAGACTCTGCTATGCTGTTGTTGAGTTTTTTAAATGTGTGTTGAATAAATGACTTATTTATAACAACATTCACATTAGATAGTCATATTTTAAAATCTCCAGTCAACTTTTAGCACTGATTTAATGTAGGGCCCTATGGAATCTGTGTTATAGCTTTTTAAAATTCTGAATTGCGCAATTCTGTCCGTGATTCTCTTATCACAGAAACTATAGGGCCCTACCTTAATACTGCCATCAGTCTGTTGCTGGCCCGCACCGGGCCCTGTCAAAAGATACTTGCCACCGGGCCTAACAACTTTTCTGGGGGAAACCCTGAAGGCGGGAGGTCACCATAGCCTAGACAAGCAGCTGGGTGGAGTGCGTAATCAGGTATGGTCAAAATATGATAGAACATAAAAATTAAAAATATTTAGGCATTGAAACTTACAGACCTATTTAGACGTTCACTTGCCCCATTAATGTATGTTGTTGGGTCAGATAAAGTTTAGCCAAATAAGTAAATTAGTTTAATTTATTTTTAAATTTATAATAATCATTTTTTTATTTGTGAACACAGTTTTCTGGAGAAAAAATAAATAATGATTATTATTATTATTATTATTATTATTATTATTATTATTATTAATATTAATATTAATATTAATATTAGTATTAATATTATTAATGTTATACATTTTATTAATGACGTGCTTATCATACACCCAGAACACCGCATGCAGACAATTGTTCAAACATCCAGTAAAAAGTATTTGCCGGCTTTCTAATTTCCTCTATTATTGCATATTTGTCACACTGAATGGTTTCAGATCTTTGGACAAAATATAATATTAGTCAAAGTGAAACTGAGTAAAAGCAAAATGCTTTTGGAATTATAGTTAAATTTACTTAATGACAAACATTTTCAAATACCCATATGAAAAAGTAATTTTCCCCCTTAGTCACTCAATCAACCAAATAACCAAAATAATTTAATAATTATATTCAGCTGATTGAACACAACCAGGCTTGATTGTAGGGCTGCCACTAATGACTATTTTTCTATCGGTTAATCTATCGACTATTTTACCAATTAGTCAATTAATCTAAACAATTAATTTTCCTCCAAAGAAATCTAATTGAACATTTCATTTAAGTTCATTTTATTTTGACAACAGCAAACTGTATATGCCATTGTATAATGCAATACAAAACAAAATGTAAACAAAGGTTTACATATTAAAGTGCAAAACTGTAGGTTTAAACTGGCAACTCCAACATGCTAAAAATAAATTAAAAAGAGGGCTTATTATTTAAGTCAGTAGAGCAAAATAAGGGGTTTAATAGAAACTTGAATTTATCAAAGTAAAAAAAGTTAGGTCTGCATATTAAACAAAGTGCAACATGTTTAGAGTGTAAGAGACAATGGTGTCCAGCTCAAAGTCCAACTAAAATATTGGAATCAAACATCTGTTAGACAGGTGTTGTAATGTAAGAATGTCAACATGTCCACATGTTCTGGACTTAGGCTCTCTTTTCTTGGAAACTTTTCACTACTAACTAACGCTAACATTACAGTGTGAAATATCCACATTATATAATACCACAAACCTATTTAAAGACACTCAAAATAACGTATATTACTGAAATATTTTGAGCAGTAATACTTACATAGAAATGATGAAATTTTATCTGTGTTCAGTAGAGACAGAGACAGTAAATCAATGACAGTTCTATCCGCTTCTGTTTTGCTCCAGAAAACGATGTCAGATAGGTCTGTCAGCAAACATATGGCTTACCTATGCCCAGAAGTCCTCAATAATAATAGTATTTTCCAAGAAATTACGAAAAATCGTTGACAACATTTTGTTAGGTGCAGCGTCTTTTACTGCTACCACAGAGTGAATGCGTAAGTGAATGCGATGATAAGAAAATCTGCGGTTACGCTGACCTATAAAATGCTATTCCAAAAGCAAGATTAAACATGTACATCGTTGGAAACCTTATACTTTCACCTACTGAATAAATGAATTGTCAATCAAGCCAGACTGTACTAAAAAAGGCAACAACGCCGTAAACAACACGTGTGGTATTACGCACAGCTATTTTGGAAGGTACCCAGGCATCACAAATGCACCTATATTTCACAAACGGATTGTCCAAGACAATATATGACCACTCAGTCTCAAAAGGGACATCTCTACGCATAAAACCAATGTTAAGGTTGTATATTTATTCAGTATTCAACTCCGTATAACTTTGCACAGTGTACAAACCACCTTTTTGTTTCGTGATAATTTTAAGTACTCCCATACTTTCGAAGCCTTGGTTCTTCGGAAACTTTTACTCTGAACCTCTTTCGCAACTGTGTCGGACTCTGCTGCAGCCGCCATAATTTTTTGAATACTGTAGCGTTGACTGGAGCCGACCAATGACTGGAGCCAAAAACGACTGACGTCATGCACGCAGCAATTAAGTAGTGATATTGAAGAAAAACATTTGTCATAATAATGAAGTGAAGCGTTTTAGAAATCAAAAAGGTAAATTCATGAAAATTGAGGAAAAAATGAGAAAAAAATGAGCCTGCCAGAATGTCTCCAAGGGTGCAGTGATAACTCATCCAGGATGAGTCACAAAAGATCCCAGAAGAACATCCAATGAACTGCAGACCTCTTTAGCCTCAGCTATGGTCAGTGTTCATAACTCCACAATAAGAAAGAGACTGGACAAAAATGGGATTCATGGGAGAGTAGAAAAGTGGAAACCACTGCTAACCAAGAGAAACATCAATGCTCATCTCACATTTGCACCTGGGTATTTCCAAGCCTTTTTTTGGATAATATTCTATGGACAGATGCATCAAAAGGGGACTTTTTGGGACTTCCGGTTATGGCGTGGTGCTGGTGAGAGGTATCTTTGTGAGGCTCCAAGGCTAATTTATTGAATCGATTATTTAGAAGACCACAAATAGCTTAAACTCCACATATATTTGAACAGTAGCCTACTAGTCAACACCATGGTGGGGCAATCTCAGAAAACAGCTCAGCAAAACCCAGCAACATCAAAAATACCAGTGCCTACTTCGCAAGCTAATGCAGCTAGCGCAACTTCTGCTAGCAAAGACGCCATGACGGAGGCAACGGCTGAGGTTGAGCCGAGTGTTGAAGTCCTCAGCGCCACATGCTCGATGTAAAGCCACTAATGTGCTGGCGGGAATAAGCGGACTCGGGTGATTTACAAAACTAAGCAAACAGGATTACAGAAGCAGAAGAAAGAATTGGAAGGGCTGAGGACAATTTAAACTCCATGCACAGCGCTATTAAAAAGCTACAGGAGAAATGCGCCACATTGGAAATGAAAGTAGAAGACCAGGAAAACAGGGGGCGTTGCAACAACTTAAGGCTCATCGGCCTCCCTGAAAAAGCTGAGGGTCAAGACTTGTGTGCATTTTTGGAAAGTTGGCTACCAAGAGCCCTTGGCACCGACACCTCCCCCACCCCACCCATCATTGAGAAAGCGCATTGGATAGGACGACATATCGCTGGCCAGGATCCAAAATCAAGAGTGGTGACTATAAGGTTCCTTAACTACAAAGCAAATGAAAACGCTATGTGAGCAGCCCGGAGACAGAGAACAGTGCAGTTTGAAAACCACAACATTAGATTCTACTCAAACCATTCAGCGGAGACTCACCGACAGCAGAAGCTCTTCGACGCAGTGAAAAGGCAACTTCAATCCATGGGGCTCCGCTACGGATTGTTCTACCCGGATATCTTGGTAATCTCACACAAAGGACAGCGACATTCATTCAAGATGGTCCCCGATGCAGAGAAGTTTGTCCAAAGAATACAGGAAGAGACCAGGCCCACACCAACGCCAAACGATAAGTAGGCTAAACAGAAGCTTCTGTATCATGGCTATGTCTTTGCTGTAACAAGGTAAATCTATGTCATAATGACTGACAGTCTAAACGCTATGCCCACTAATGTCAACAACTGAGGGGCAATGCTGTTTGTATATTTGAAATGGTTCGTTCCTGAAAGGGTGTTTAAAGATGATTTATGTTACTCTAACGTACAAACAAGAACTCATTCGGTTCATTATAATGGTAACATGATCTTAGTTTGTTTTAATCTGGATTCTTTTTATTTTTCACTATAGTTAGGCTATTCTGTGTTGTCTATGTCTTTCTTCTTCCTTTCACAACAGCCTATTTTTCTATTGTCTTCCTAAAGTTGTACCTAAGCGGTAAGATAAGATACATGACATATACTCAGAGAATCGTTCAAACGGTCTGAATATTTAATATTTTGGTGGAGCCCGCAAAAGAATGGGACTCTTCGCTACACTGCTCCTCACTATGAGGATCAGGCATGTAGAATAACCGAAGTCTATAGTTACCTAGGGGATTACATTCATGTATTTCATTTGGGGAAGGACATGGGGGATTTCAAGGTTTTTTGTTTATTGTATATATGGGATTATTGCCCCTTTGTTTTTTTTTTTGTTTGTTTCTCTCCTTGATAAAAAGAGCAGTAGTGCTGATTTTCGTATGGTGTTCTGCTATATAATTGACTTTATACTAAACAGCAGGTAAATCAGAGATTAAGATCACTTCCTGGAATGTCAGAGGATTGAATAAGCTTGTGAAGCTAAAAGAGGTACTAGGCAGAATTAGACTACTTAAATCCCAAATTATTTTCCTGCAGGAATCGCATTTGACTGATATTATCAAAGTTAAAAAAGATGGCCTGGGCAAGTTTTTGCAGCTCCATTTAACTCCCAGGCCAGAGGGGTTATTATTTTGATTCACAAATCAATCCCATTCAGGCTTAGCCATGAAATAATTAACCCGGCAGGCAGATACATTATTTTGCAAGGAACAATATTGGCGGCCCAAATTACTCTGGTCAATGTTTATGGACCTAATGAGGACAGACACACATTAGGAATTTATTTCTTACTGTATCCTCCATTTCTGGACAATATATAATAGGCGGTGACTATAACTGTGTGTTGGACCCACTATATGACCGCTCCTCAGGCATTGACGTTTCTCATCCGTAAGCTAGAAAGGTTTTGCTTCAGTCCATAAATGATCTCAATTTAATTGAAGTCTGGAGAAAGCTTCATCCTAACAAAAAGGAGTTTTCATGTTATTCAAGTACTTATAAAACATTGTCACGTATTGATTACTTTCTAATCTCCATGAGTTTATTATCCCATGTGAATGAATGTGGTTATGACAGTATAGTATTATCTGACCATGCTCCCATCTCATTAACCCTCGTTTAGTGCCCCCCTAGATGGCGCCTCCAAACAAAATGGCTTCAAGACCCAAAATTTGTTGAATTTCTTGGTGGTAATATTGACAACTGTTTTCATATGAACACAAATCAGATTAGTGCAGGCAGAAGATGGGTAGCATTTAAAGCTTATATTAGGGGTGTGATGATAAGCTATACAAGCTTTAAGTCAAAGACTCACTATAAAGAGCTGATCAATCTCGAGGTTCAATTTGAAGCTTTGGAGCTAGACCTATACCAAAATGATAGCCCAGAGAAAACTTTTGTTGAGAGCCAGGTATAATGAGCTCTCCACTAGTAAAATTGCCGCAAATCTCCTTTGGTTGAAGCAATCTTATTATGACCAAGGTGACAAAGCTGGCAAACTTCTTGCATGGAGGATTTAAAAAATGCTGTCAGACAGAGCTATAAATTCAATCAAATTAGAAAATGGAAATAACACAGTAGATCCAGTTGAAATAAACTCCACCTTTAGAACATTCTATGAGTTCCTTTATCGATCAGAATATCCAGATAACACACAGTTAGAGTCTGAATTCCTAGACCAGTTAGACATCCTAACTATGATGGACCAAGATAAGACTGTACTGGATAAACAATTAAGGGTTGAGGAAATGTTAGAAGCTGTGCGGAGCATGAGAAGTGGAAAGACCCCAGGACCAAATGGGATTCCTATAGAAATTCAGAAATTGTTTCCGGATAAATTGCTCCCCCCTCTACTAGAAATGTTTGAAGAGGCGTATGAGTCAGGAATCCTGCCCCCATCCTTACGGTCTGCCCTAATCACCTTGGTCCCAAAGCCTGGCAAGCCACCTACAGAAAGAGGGTCCTATCGTCCCCTATCCTTAATGTGCTGTGACACGAAAATTCTTTGTAAGGCTTTAGCAAGGAGGCTAGAGACATATGTTCCGTCCCTAATTTCTAACGATCAGAATGGTTTTGTTCTAGGGCATCAAGCATTTCATAATATATGCGGAGTATTGAATATACTATATGAAAGACATAATGCTAAAGATAACGCAATCCTGTCATTGGATGCCGAAAAGGCCTGAATTGAATGGAAATACCTGATGGAGATCTTGGCAAGATTTGGGATGGGTGAAAAATATCTCAAATGGTTGAAGCTCCTGTATACAGATCCGACAGCCGAGATATTAACAAATAACCTGATATCCCAACCTTTTAGTCTATACAGAGGCACCTATCCCCTCTCTTATTTTTGTTTGCTATTGAACCACTGGCTTTGGCTATCCGGCAGCATCCAAGAATCTTGGGTGTGAAAATAGAAGAATCGGAGCATATTATTTCGCTCTTTGCGGATGATATTATTATTTAACTGTCCAATTTGACAACATCTATCCCAACACTTGTTAGCCTAATCAAATCTTTTGGGGAATTCTCTGGATACAAGGTTAATAATTCCAAATCCGCCATACTATTTTTGCATAAAAATGAGAGACAAAACCCAGAGATACTCACCCCCTTTTCAGCTACTCAGGAGGGTTTTATATACTTAGGAGTCAAAATTATCCCGGAAATTGAGAATATTGTCCCCCTCAGTTATGACCCCATAGTACAGTCCATAACTGAATCTCTGAATAGATGGATGCCAATGCCTATCTTCATGTTAGGCCGTATTAATATTCTTAAAATGTCAATTCTGCCCAAATTTCTTTATCTATTTCAATCTATTCCCCTCCCACTTTCACAAACATTTTTTTGCAAACTTAAAAAGTTGTTCTCAAATTTCATATGGAACAACAGATGTCCAAGACTACGGCTCTCCCTATTGCATCTGCCTTATGATAGAGGGGGGCTTCAAGTATCTAACCTACAATGGTATTACTGGGCAGCACAGCTGCGCGCAGCCATGTTTTACTTTTCCCCCCCAGACCCTCCAGTATGGCTAGCTATTGAACGCACTACAACATCGGGTCTATCTCTCCAGTCATATCTCTACTCTGTTCATGTTAAAAAACTCAAGAAACAGACAAAAAACCCATTTGTTAAAAATACCCTTTCTGTTTGGCATGAAGCACATGCCTATACAGCGGATGCACCCAAACTCTCCTAGTTTTCCCCAATATGGGGAAATGATAACTTTTCCCCTGGTAGCGCTAATGGTGGATTTAAACAATGGGCTGGCAAAGGTTTGAGTAAAGTAACTGACTTGTATATAGAGGGAAAACTAATGACCTTTGATCAGCTGGTTAGTAGATACGCCATCCCTAGAAACCACTTCTTTAAATACTTACAGTTAAGGAGCTTCATAATATCACAGACCCACTCCTTAGAGGAGCCATCCATGTCAGCTATAGAGAGGACCACTCTAAGTAGTATGGATATTCGAGGCCAATTGTCAGTATTTTATGATATGCTGAGGTCCGAATCAAAGGACAATTCACACTCAAGACTCAATGCTTGGAGAGATGATCTAAAAGTAGATATTACTGAGAATGAGTGGGAAAATGCTTGTTTAAAAGCACAAAAACAGACTATCAACACAGCACTGAAACTGATACAATACAAATGGCTATTCAGAACCTATGTGACACCTGTAAAACTTCATCAGTATAATCCTAACATTCCTGACAACTGTACCAAATGCAATGATAATGTTGGTACTCTGCTGCACTGTATGTGGGAATGCCAAAAATCCAATTGTTCTGGAAAGACATAGTCAACCCGGTCTCACAAATGTCTGCTATAGAGATCCCTCTTGAGGCGAAGCTCTGTATATTAGGTATCTATCCTGATCACTTTGCACCGGGCCGCAAGGCAGCACCCTTGATTAATATGTGCCTGCTCCAGGCTAGGAGAGTGATTGCGTTGAGGTGGAAAAATATGGACAGCCCTACACCTGCAGTGTGGTTACAGGAAATGGCGTCCTGCCTTGCTTGAAGTTAGCCCATGTGGTCAGAGGGAAATTAAATAAATTCAGGGAAATATGGGACACTTTTATGCAATTCCTGGAAAGTGATCAGACTGAAATTAATGAGTGAATTTGATTAATAAAACAACAGCACCTATAAAGAAGTACTATAACTCTTATTAATATATTATTATTATTATTATTATTATTATTATTATTATAATAAAACATTTTTTTCCTTTTCTCTTTTTCCCTGAATATTTGATGTTGAGGGTGGAGGTGGGTAGGGGGGTGTTCACAAATGTCAATGTATGCATGACTGTATGTTCTTTCAATGCAAAAAACCGTGAAGCAAATACAGCATTTCACAATAAGAACATACCAACAGTTGAACATGGTGGTGGCAGTGTGATGGTGTGGGGATACTTTGCTGCCTGGGACCTAGACGATATTGCCTATATTGAAGGAACCATCAATTCTGCTTTGTACCAGAAAATTTTTAAAGGGAACCATGCCTGTTAAGACTTGTAGGCCTTAGGTGTAAATGCCTTCAGTTATGTAAATTTGTCATAAAAACCGCATGAAAGATTTTAGTTATTAAAATATTTTTTTAAAATCCTTTGAATCGTATTTTGTGATTGTTATTACCGCCTCAATACACTCAGGGTAGTGACGTCAAATGGTTGCACGGGTCTCAATCCATTGCTTTTGTCCGTTGAACGGCATTGAAAATGTTTTCTCTTCAGCCTGTTTGATTCATTCCAGAGCAGGACATTACTAAGCAGGAAAGCACCAAAGACAGCCCTCATCAAATAAATCAAAATGATGCCAATCGGGGGGCAGAGGAGATGAGAGTAGGGCATAAGAGATGGTCTGTGCAGCAAGTGCTTGCCTATGCCAATAGAGACGGAAAGGTTGTCTGTTGTAAAGAGCTCCACTTTCTAGCAGCAGCCATTCAAAGTCACCTTGACCATATGGACATATGGACCATTACAACATATTAAGCCCTACAAGTCTTAACAGGCGGGGTTCCCTTTCAGGAGAAGTCTGGTCATCTGTCCATGAGCTGAAGCTGAAACGCAGTGGGTTATGCAGCAAGCAAGACAAAACAACAAAAGCAAGTCTACATCTGAATGACTGATAAGAAAAACAATTAAAGTTTTGGATTGGCCTAGTCAAAGTCCTGACCTGAACCCAATAGAGATGCTCTGGCAGGACCTGAAACAAGCAGTTCATGCTCAAAAACGTACCAATTATAGCAATTCTGAATTATAGCAATTCTGCAAAGAGTGGGCTAAAATTTCACCACAGTGATGTAAAAGACTGATATCAAGTTATCAACCAGTTATCAAATTTAAGTTGGCAATTACTTTTTCACATGGGTGATATGGGTGTTTGATAACTTTTTCATTAAATAAATGAAATAATAATTTAGAAATGTGTTTTGTGCTTAATCAGGTTTCCTTCATCTAATATTACATTTTGTCTAAAGATATGAAACCATTCAGTGTGACAAATATGCAGTAATAGAGGAAATCAAGAAGGGGGCAAATACTGTTTCACGGCACTGTATACCAGCTGACAACTACTGTATGATGCATTGATTTTTAAAATAAAAATACACTATTTGTGAAGGAATTCCAGCTTCGTTTGACCGATGAAGTGTTTTTTCCTTTATACAGATAAAATTTGATAATCATTAATGACCTCATGGTGCCTGCGAGTGAGAGTGCTGAGGTGAAATTTGGGTTGGGTATCGAGACCCAGTTCCCAATTGGAACCGGTTCCAAATTTCCAAGAACCTGGAATTCATCCAAAAATGTGATTTTGGAATCAGCTTATTGAATCCTGAAAATGTATTTTTAATGGCATTTGCGATGAGTAAAATGCAAAGAATTTTAACTGTCAGGACCTGCTGTGCAGGTTACATAATATGTATGCATCAATTAGGGGTGTAAGAAAATATCGATACACTTGAGTATCGCAATATTATGTTTTGCGATACTGTATCGATTCTCAAAAACACTATCGATTTTTAATTAATAGTTTACATGCAAAAATTTGTGGCAGACAGTGGTTCATTTTGTGTTGTGTTTAAACCCCCGACCGCTAGATAGCAGTGTTGTAATCTATCTTCAGCCATTTGACTCTTCCACTCCAACGTAACAACGTAAACTGAGACAGGGGTCTCAGCAACTGCGCCTAGCAACCAAGCTTGAGCTAGCGTCAGTCAGAGCCTGAGGTAAACAGAAATTCTGCTAGCGTGTCGCGATTATACAGTGGAGGGCAACGTTTTTGAAGCCCGCTGCACCTTATGAAAGAAAAGTTAAACTAGGAACATTGGGGGTAAAGGCTTTAGAATCGCATGATCAGTCAGAGAAACACAAGACCCAAGTGAAAAACCAACAACAAACGCCTGCCGTCTCTTTCGTGTTCGCCCCTGCTTCGGAAACATCAAGTGTGTCCAATGTAGCGTTGTCATAAAATTTTCCCGACCTTGAAGAATGCCTTGCATGTTTACATTTTCAACAGATGTGGCTCCTGGGTAAATCTTCTATCGTTGTTTTCGTCGCAGCACTTTCGACACAAGCAATATCGGAAAAAAATTCTTCTTACCGTGAAAAGTGCCTGACCCGCACCCATAGAAATGTATTAACCTCTTAGCGCACACCCCCTAGTGGTCGGCACACCCGCGTGCCTACCTTACTAAACTCAAACATTCGGTGCTACTGCAAACAAAGTGTGAGTTAAAAACAGAAACGCGTTGTTTTAGTTTCATTAGTAGACGATACACGACAACTATGCCGAAAACGGAGTTTCGCAGCCCCACCATTGTCGCTCTGGTCGTTCATTTAACACGCACCCCCTCCCTGCAGTCTCATCTAAAAAACACCCCCCACCCTTGGCATAATGGACAATATTGTCTATCTTGGCATTCATAAAAATATTCTTTCGCCACTAAAAAATCATATTCCGTCATAGCAACAAGATAAACCCGACAATAGCCCTAAGATATGCCTATACAGCAGTGAAAACGCTGCTCACTGAATAAGGAAATAAACGAGAAAAAGTTTTGAAAAATGATACCATGTCATTCTACAGTCAATATCTGGGACTAAATGTTGAATAAATATAAAACCTTACTGTTGGTTTTACGTGTATAGATGTCCCTTTTGAGACTGCGTGGTCATATATTGTCTTGGACAATCAGTTTGGGAAATATACGCGCATCTGTGACGCCTGGGTATCTTCCAAAATAGCTGTGCGTAATACCACACCTGTTGTTTACGGGGTCGTCGCCCTTTTTAGTACAGTCTGGCTTGATTGACAATTCATTTATTCAGTAGGTGAGAGTATGAGCTTTCTAACGATGTATAACATGTCTAATTCTGCTTTTGGAATAGCATTTTATAGGTCAGCGTAACAGAAAATATTCTTAGCATCGCATTCACTTGTGCATTCACTCTATGTTAGCATAAAAATACGTTGCACCTAACGAAAGGTGGTCAACGATATTTCGTAATTTCTTGGAAAATACTATTATTATTGAGGACTTCTGGACATAGCTAAGCCATATGTTTGCTGATAGACCTAGCTAACATCGTTTTCTGGAGCAAAACAGAAGCGAATAGGACAATATCATTGATACTGTCTCTGTCTCCATCTACTGAACACAGAGGAGATTTCATCATTGCTATGCTCGTATTACTGCTCAAAATATGTCGGTTATATACGTTATTTTTGAAATTGAGTATTTTTAAATAGGTTAGTGGTGTTATATGATGCGAATATTTCACACTGTAAATGTAAGCGTTAGATGGTAGTGTAATAGTCTTTGTGAAGCATACAACAGTGATGACGTCAGAGTTGGAACATTGCCAAAATGTGGTGGACGGTCGAAAATTGTTTTCATGTTGTCTCATCCCCATACAAGAAAACATACGAGAGTACAGAGTAAAGAAATACACACGAGTTAATTATTACACATTTAGGTACTGTACTGCATTGTGTGACAATATTTTTGCATTATCTTTTTAAATCTGATAGCAATGTTTCATCTTAAACCTTCATAAGGAGCTCATTTATATGCTTTATAATGGAGAAAAAGCATTTTATTCAATTTTGGAGAGATTTTGGATATGTTCCTGGACACCTAGCTATTTTAGACCACTGTACTGACTGAAAGCTTGTAATTTCCATTTGAAAATTATGCAACAGTGATTTTCTTGAGTCAAAACAATTGATTTGTAGTGAAATACGTGAATATGTTGTGATTTACAAAGCTTTAAATAAGGTACCCCCTAAATGGGCAAGGATTGGCAAGATTTGGCTTGTGCCTTAAGGGGTTAACACGGCGACACAATTACATCGAGAAATACTATTTTAGGAAAATATAAAAATGCTCATCAATCTGTGTATAATGTCATCATAGCGTGGAGTCTTTAAAACCACCCCCTTAATAAAATAAAATAAAAACTGTAGGCTAATCGTTAACTTTAAATATAGGCCAGCTAGTCTGATTTTGACAACTTTGTGATTTAACTGGTTCACGTTTTAGTTTATAAAACTCAGAAGTAACTTAAACATCCACTGAGCACTAATGTCTTACTACTAGTTAAGCATTTTAGTATAAATTCTGCAGCCTGCTTGAGAATACTTGGTGTACTAAATGTTGCAAAGAAGTATAATCTTAAGTATATTTTCCTGGTGTGTAGGCCTATACTTGTTCAAAAGTGAACGAAGTAGGCTTTCTTATTTTAAAAAGAATGCTATATTAGTGTGCTTATAAAACTTCACGGGGTCCAACTTTTCAAAGTTTCTTTATTCAAGTAGTAGGATGATAGGACAGCGCCTTATTCCCAAATTCCCCTCCTAAGTCGGTGAGAATTCTTTTAAGAGCTCCAATCCTGTAGAAAAATTCCTCAATGCATTATGCTACGTCCTCAGCGTGATTAGACTTTAGTGGATATGCCTTGACCCACATCGTTTTGTGGGTTTTCTTCTTTCATAGTAATGTTCCTTCATACTTTTTGCCAGTATGGCTGTGAAATAGGTATTAAATTCTATTCAAAGTGGTCTTAAAAAGGTCTTAAAAAGTCTTAAATTTAACTTGTTGAAATCTGCAGGAACCCTGCTCAGACAGGAAGTACCGTAAGGGCGCACCCCTAATGTTAGCATTAGAAAAAAAATGGCTATATATTGCCTTGCTTACAGTATCGCAATATATCGCAATATATTGAATAACCCTTGTATCGTGATACGTATCGTATCGCCAGATTCTTGCCAATACACAGCCGTAGCTCCTGTAACACCCAAGAACCCTGATTTAAAATTTTATGTCCTCCCGTGCAGGAAGACCGAGCCAATGAGGAGAAACAAGTGAATTCAGGCTATTGCAGTGCCTTCGGAAAGTATTCAGACCCCTTCACTTTTTTTACATTCTGTTACGTTACAGCCTTTTTATAAAATGGATTAAATTCATTTTTATTCTCATCGATCTACACACAATACCCCATAGTGGCAAAGCGAAAACAGGCTTTTAAATTTTTTTGCAAATTTATTAAAAATAAAAAACTGAAATATCACATTTACAAAAGTATTCGGACCCTTTGCTCAGTACTTTGTTGAGGCATCTTTGGCAGTGGTTACAGCCTCGAGTCTTCTTGAGTATGACACTACAAGCTTGGTACACCTGTATTTGGGGTATTTCTCCCATTCTTCTCTGCAGATCCTCTCAAGCTCTGTCAGGTTGGATGTGGAGCGTTGCTGCACAGCCATTTTCAGATCTCTCCAGAGATGTTTGATCGGGTTCACATCCGGAATCTTGGTGGGTTACTCAAGGACATTCACAGACTTGTCCCAAAGCCACTCCTGGGTTGTCATGGCTGTGTGCTTAGGGTTGTTGTCCTGTTGGAAGGTGAACCTTCGCCCCAGTCTGAGGTCCTGAGCGATCTGGATCTTCTCCCATCTCCACAGTAGAACTCTGGAGCTCTGTCAGAGTGGCTGTCGGGTTCTTATTCACCTCTCTGACCAAGGCCCTTCTCCCCCAATTCCTCAGTTTGGCTGGGCTGCCAGCTATAGGAAGAGTCATGGTGGTTCTAAACTTCTTACATTTAAGAATTATGGAGGCCACTGTGTTCTTTGGGATCTTCAATGCTGCAGAAATATTTTTGTACCCTTCCCCAGATCTGTACCTCAACACAATCCTGTCTCAGAGGCCTACGGACAATTCCTTCAACTTCCCGGCTTTGTTTTTGCTCTGACATGCACTGTCAACTGTGGGCCCTTATTTAGATAGGTGTGCGCCTTTCCAAATCAAGTCCAATCAATTGAATTTACCACAGGTGGTCTCCAATCAAATTGTAGAAACATTTCAAGTATGATCAATGGAAACAGGGTGCACCTGAGCTCAATTTTGAGTGTCATTGCAAAGGGTCTGAATACTTATGTAAATGTCACATTTCTGTTTTTTATTTTTAATATATTTGCAAAAATTTCTAAAAACCTGTTTTTGCTTTGTCGTTATGAGATATCGTGTGCAGACTGATGAGAATAAAAATTAATTTAATCAATTTTAGAATAAGGCTGTAATGTAACAAAATGTGGAAGAAGCGAAGGGGTCTGAATACTTTCCGAAGGCACTGAGACGTGCAAGGAAAGCTAGGACTAGTATACTGGTACGGGTAAAACCAGGAAACTCTAGGATCTTGAATCAAGCCACATTTATATTTGTAGTAAATTAGCCACTTTGACCCAGTAAGTACTTATAACTTTCATTAGCTGTAGCTAAGAGGCTACGTCAGAAACGGTAATTTGTATGTGTGTTTCATTATCTCTGCCAGGCGAGAGCCTGGAGGGGATTATGCGTTTAGTCGTGTGTGTGCGTGTGTATGTTTGTGTAACTGTCCGCAGCTAATACTACTGGGCCGATCAGCCTAATACTTGTTGTGCATGCTGATAGCAGGCCAAGGACCTGAATTCTCGAATATTTTGCAAATCAGTCAACAAGTATTTTATTTGAATTAATTTCCATCATTGTCCATTGAAATATATTGTGTGCTAACTCCTCACTCCTTCTAACCGGCCAGTAGGGGCCGCAAGTGATCAACAACTGCTTCCATTTCGAATGAAGGACCAGCGATGTAAAATGTCAATGTCAACGTTAAAATGCCAACAAATTAATCCGCCAACTAGTGGGGTATATTAATGTTTGAATCTTTGACAATTATTTTGTTGGCATTTTCCCATTGAAATTGATATTTTACATCGCTGGTTTTTTGGAATTGTTCCTGTCCAGATTGTTCCTGTCTAGATTTGAAACGAAAGTGCCAGACTGTAACGTCAACATTAGCTCTGTCTAACACATCGTGGCTGATATGAAATTAGCTAACATGTCACCATCGTTAGTGTTACTTCACTGAATCGGTGTTTTTGGAATTTTCAGTGGCATGGTAAAAACTTGTAATATTGTTTTTGTCTGGTTGCATTGATTGTGTAGCCCTTACTGTTGCATCAGCAAAGCTAACACACCTGGCGGAGATCTGCACTCTACTGAGTGCGCTACTCTAGTTAGTTTTTTTTTTTAGAATGAGATGTGACATGTAACTGCATAGCTAACAATGTTAAATATCACACCAGATCCTAGGGAAACAGCTACCTAGCTAACGTTATTATGATAACTTACCTGCTTTTAACAAAGATGCTTTTATGATAGATCTAGCTGCTTTTAACTAACGATAATGTTAGCTAAAAGCAGCTATCATAATAACATTAGTTAAAAGCAGCTTTTTGCACAGGAGCACAGAAACTTCAGATCTGGGTTCAGACCAGCCCACAATGACATTTCAGCATTTTTATAGTCTTGATAATTCATCGACTGTCAGATGTGTGGCCTTCATTGTGTGACGCATTATGCACGGTCTCTATTTAACTTTTTTTAAACCAAAATATCAATTTACTTTTTATGGCAGGCTAAATCTGCTGAAAATAAAGGTGGTTTTGCATGCAACACATTTTGGGTTTTTTCGTACTCAAAAAATATGTCAAGAATCAGGATTCGATAAGAACCAGATTTGATAAGCAGAATCAGAATGGTGACCGAAATTTATCAAATCTAAATGGTACCCAACCCTAGGTGGAATGGGCTTTTATACAGTATTCACGCCATAGAAATTTAAACATTTTTTTTTTGGCACGGGAACTTTTATTTCAGGGTAAAAAAGAGTCCTACAACAAGCCTTAATGCAAAGCATACTATCTTGTTAAAAAATCCTAGAGATAAAATGCAAGTCAGTGCTTTGGGCCAACAAATGTATCCTTATAATTATCTGTTTGTTGGTTTGATAACACAACATGGCAAAAAAAAGTATTTTTTTTCTTTTATTTCAGTAAAATTACATTGTATTACCGGCATTTTTGTAGGGTCATTTAAAACACACAGCATTCTTTCAAAGCCGGTTAACATTTTTTTCACACACTTATCCAAGTATATTTTATCAACATATTTTTAATTTCCAACCCCTGATTATGACCCAAATGTCTTCAGATGCAGCTAAATTGCTCTCATCAGCCATTTACCCTTTTCTTTTCAATCAAATCAGTCAATCAAATTTTATTTGTATAGTGTATTTTACAGAAGTTGTCACAATACGCTTTACAGACAACCCTGGCCTAAATCCCCACAGGAGCAAGCCTAAGGCAACAGTGGCAAGGAAAAACTCCCTGTGGCAGATGGGAAGAAACCTCGGAAGGAACCAGGCTCAAGGGGGAAACCCATCCTCCTCTGGTCGGCTCAGGGTGCCGACTGGTGACCAACATGTCAGTCAGTTTTACAGAGTTTATGATGTGGCTCAGATGATGGGTGGGGCCGGGTGGCGGTGGTGGGGAGCAGTAGGTGGCAACAGATGTGGGCAGGGTGGAGGCAATGACGAAAGAGGGGCTGGACCGCAGTGGTGGGGCATACCAGACGACTCTCGAAGCACTCTGGAAGATTGGGGCAAGAGCCCCGCCGGCAGCGAGGGGAAGACTTTACTCCAAGGCAACTGATCAAGATCTCGGTTTTTTTTTCCAGTGTATACATTTAACTTTTGAATAGCTATTGTTTCATGAATAGCTATTGTATCATGAGAACAGGTCTTGAAGTTTGTCATTTTTAGGGTATGGCTACTTTGGCCATCTGAAGGCATTGAGGCCAAAATCAAATTCATTACATGGATATCAAGGCTAAAAAGCGTTTTTCTAAAGGTGTTATTCCATTCATACAATCAAAAGTCACAAAAGAAAGAAGCATATGTTATTTTCAACCCTATCGTACCCACAACCCCTGACATACTTGAACAGGCCTACCCTGAGGTATTTCCCACATGTGCCATGACTTAAGCAACGGCTAAAATATTTCAGTTGGACAACAAGGAAATTGTCGATCGAAATGAAACATTTATGTGTGGATCCGTAAAAGATGCCACTTCCACGCTCGATGTGAGTAATCTGAAGTCATCTCTAGATGTATTGTTCCCACGGGAACAACTGATTCCAGAGCAGAGGAAGGATTTATGCTCTCTTCTAGATCAGGTTGTTGACAAAAATGAAGTTCATGATTTTTCAGCAGGTTATTTCATGAGGGCTGGTGTTTAAATGTAAAAATGGAGCCTAATCACTGCCTCTTCCCTGGATGATTGGACTACCTTTTAAATACTGATATAAAATATTCACTTTGGCATACACCAATCCTATTGCTGGTCATTTGGTCATTACCAAAACCTACAATTGGATTTTAAGACATTTCTTTTGGCCTGGTTTAAAATGTGATGTGGTAAACTACTGTAAAACTTGCCATGAATGTCAACTACCAGACAAACATCAAAATCAAAATCAAACAATTCCACCCGCTCCTTTGCATCTAATTCCTGTGATAAACTAACCATTCAATAGAATAATTCTAGACTTCTAGAGTCACTAACTGCAAAATAAGAAGGGGAACCAGTATCTTTTAACAGGGCCCAAACTTCATATCATGAACATTTTTCCAAGTTTTACAGTGGTTTGGTATTCAATGCTGTTCATCAAGTGCTTATCATAGCAATGAAATGATTTCACCAAACTCTGAAATCTATGTTGCGCACTTACTGTCTCTCTGAGGCAAGGGGGATTTGACTGTTGCTTTTTGCCATCAGCGAGGTCATTCAAGTGTTGCTTTGTTTCAGTCCTTTTGATTTGGTATTTGGACATACAGTATGTGGACCACTTAAGCAGTTAACGTTCACATTGTTGGGGTCTGACAAACCTCAAAACCTGCTTAATTATGTTTCAAATTTTAGCCTGCGGTTGCAAACAGCCTGTGATCTGCCAGAAAAGTCACTGGAAATGTTGTCAGGGCCCTCTAGATGTGTGGTGGAGGGGCAGTTAAAGAACTTTTAGACCTGAAAGTGCGCACATTTTTGGTCTTATGCATTCTCATAAAGCCATGTTTACGGACGTGCCAAGCCAGATATCGCTTATTTAGCATGACATTGACATGGGTGATGCAGTCCCCATCAAAACTACATGTGTACTGTGTAAGTCCTGTGAAACGTGGCCACATGTAAAAAGAGGTTGAGTATATGTTGGAGCCCAGTGGTTGCATTTGCCCAGTAAAACTGCAGAGAGTTCTCTGTGTATATTAGTTGAGAAACCTGATGTTTCCTACTGTTTCTGCATGTGTTATTGTCGATTAACCCCCTTGTGCGGATGCCAAATCTGCCCAATCCTTGCCCATTTGGGGAGTACCTTATTCAAGAACATATTTTCATTCATAATTTTTTTGCATACCTGCATATGTTCATGGCTGTTTCCTTATGCAAATCACATGAACAGGATTGGGAATAAAATTTACGAACAGCCAGAATTCATCTCATACACCTGGGATATGCACAAAAACAAAGGTCTGCACGTATGTCATGAATCTTATGTTGTTTTTTGTTGGAACATTTTTAAGAACAAAGGTAAAATACTAGAAGAAAAGTTTTGTGAATGAGGTCCATTGTTTCCTGTATTTTGGTCATTCAAGAAGTGGCCATAACAGGGACTGCCACAGCCTCCCCCTGTCCATGAATGATGTGCAGTTTGCCTGTTCCTGCAGACTGTTCCTCAATGCAGATGACTCTGCACTGTTGATATCTTTCAAGAACAATTCTACAGTTGAAGAGAATCCCAGTGTAGAGTTGTCAAATTAGTCAGTGGCTTAAAAATCTCCATACGCCTTGGCAAATTGGAGTCCAGTTTATCTGGACCAAAAATTAAATTTTCAAAGACTTCCGATGTTAGTATGAAGGCCAGTGACTCAACAGTACCATCCTAATCATCAATGAACCCACTGATGCCTAGGTTGTGAATTGAATAAATGTGGTGTCTGGTGAACCCATAGCCATAAAGGTTTTAGCAAAAATCAATCAAAAGGTCAAGCTTGTTGCTTGAAAATCCCAGTTTCTAGATAGGTGGGGTTTCTAGCAGGGGTACTGGTCCAATGCCATTTTGATTTTTTGTGTACCTCCTGGCTCTCAAGTATTTCTCAACATCTGAAGAAAAAATGACGAACTTCTCAAAACAAATCAGTGAGAGTAGTACTAAAACCCTCACACTCATCTTGACCCAGAACATTTAGGACATTAGGATGGCTTACAGTTGAGAAAAAGGTTGTTCAAACTAAATTCAATATGGTATTCAGAATTGTTAACAGCGCAGCCCCCCAGAATACAAAGTCAAGTTACTTTGTATTTCATCAGAGATGTCCATAATTCTAACACAAAAGCAGTATAATCTAACTGGGAGATACGGAAGTAATTCTGGTAAAAACGCATTTTTATATACAGGTTGTTATGCTTCCCTGCTTTGCTTACTCTCTTGTTGTTTCTATCACTCATAGGTGCCAGTGGTTATTCCTGATCAATATGCCTATTTAAGGTTCCTAGATGCTTGGGAGAAAAGAACAGCAACCGTACCTGTTGAAATTGTGTTAGCTGCTGTTGAGTTTTATTTAGTTTCCTTTTCTGGGGGTGGGGGATCCAGTAGCCCAGTTTTCGTGGTTTTATTTAGTGTTCATATTTTTTGCTGTGGCTAATTTTAAGGTTAGCCCTGGGTTTGATGACCCATTGCATTGTTATCCTAGGAGCTTACCTTCCTTTTTTCTTTTTGGCTTGATCCGTTGACTCTTATCATTTATGTTAACGTCTTTTTTGCATTTTTGTAAGACAAATGTATGTCTTTTTAACTAGAGTCTGGTTGAGTTATGTGCCTCATTAGTAAATGAGTCAGGTTTGAGGTTGTAACAACACACACACACTCTAAAATAAGGAAGCAGACAGGCAGACCGGACAGCAGAGCATCTTCATGAATGTTCACAATAATTGGAATTTGGAACATTTCAGCTTCAATGGTAGGGAGAACTTTAAAACAAAGGAATACAAAGCTGTCCAATTTGTCTATTCAGTCTGTGCTTATTTGACCTGAATCATTGGCTTTTGATCTTTTGTGCAAGTGTTCATTTTTATGGTCTGTGACTGTTTGTCCTCATATCCTTGATATCCTGGAATGGCATTTTAAACCCTGCAGTTACTCTGTATGTATGACAGCACCCAGACATGTATGAGCGGGCTGTCCTCCGGAAGGACCACCAGAAGAAATATGGAGCCACTGTTGACCTGTGGAGCATTGGTGTGACCTTCTACCATGCAGCCACTGGCAGCCTACCTTTCCGACCCTTCGAAGGCCCCCGTCGAAACAAAGAAGTCATGTGAGTCCTCCCCCTATTAAATGCCCTAGCTCAGCCAGTTCTACTTTAGCAACATCCTATGGTGTTCTTATCGAGAACAACTCCACAATCCATATGAACTCTTACAAAAAGGATATAATACTCATATGATTATAAGAATTATTTTGCAGCGTAATTATCCCAATGCTGACATGTTTCAACAATGACTGCCTCAAAGCATTCTCTTCTTATTATGATCTCTGAAAGTTAAACTCAGTTCTAACACCAGTGCATGGTCTTTTTCATCATTTTCATCAGTACACAGTTATGTCCTTTAATTTATTCTTTAGTATATAATTATAGTGCCTTCGGAAAGTATTCAGACCCCTTCACTTTTTCCACATTTTGTTATGTTACTGCCTTATTATAAAATGTATTAAATTCATTTTTATTCTCATCAATCTACACGCAATACCTCACAATGACAAAGCAAAAACAGGTTTTTAGAAATTTTTGAATTTTTTTTTTGAATTTATTATCACCGTAGTGCACATGCCAAATCTGGCCAGTCCTTGCCCATTTAGGGGGTACCCTATTTAAAGCTTCATAACTCCAGATGTGAGCATCACAGAGACTTGAAAAATGGCTTAAATGAAGCAATACATTTGTACCATTTACAATGCTAACTTAGATTATTTCTTCCTAAATTATGAATATAAACTAAAGTGCCACAAATGCAATTGTCTAGGCCAAAAATCAATTTGCTCGTTTTTAGTTTGCCAATGAAATACTGAGAGATTGCAAATTTACAGCAGGTTAAGCTATACATGTCCTGGATCAAAAACCCATTGACCACAAGTACGTCAAATCTAAGGGTGGTTAAGCAGAACTACTAAAGATCTATGAATCAAAAAGTAAGCAGTGTCCCCAGTGTCTCCAAATCTATCCAAAATGTCTAAATTATGCATTACTGTAAATCACAACATATTTCACTACAAATCAACTGTTTGACTGACAAAACGCACTGTTGCATCATTTCAAGTGGGAATTACAAGCTTTCCATCAGTACAGTGGCTTAAAATATCTAAGGGTCCGGAAACATATCCAAAATCTCTCCAAAAATGAATAAAGTGCTTTTTGTCCATTATAAAGCATATATATGTGGCCCTTATGAAGGTTTAAGGTGAAACATTGATATCAAATTTAAAAAATAACGCAAAAACAGTATCACTCTGCGGTACAGTACCTAAATGTGTAATCCTTAACTCTCGTATGTTTTTCTGTATTCTACAGTATGTGATGTTTCCTTGTATGGGGATGGGACGACATTAAAACAATATTCAACCGTCTACCATGTTTTGCCAATGTTCCAGTGTAGGTCATATCCGGTACATACATTAAACACAAACTACAAGCAAACCAACAAACGCTTACTTTACATTGTGAAATATCTTCATTCTAAAATACCACTAACCTACTTAAGGACACTCAATTTCAGTAAAACATACATTTTGATGATGAAATCTTATCTGTTCAGTAGATAGAGACTGAATTAATCCTGTCGCTCCCCAGTTCTAACTTGGCCCAGAAAATAGTATATCAGCTAGGTCTAGCTGCAAACATATGCCTTAGCCATACTCATAATTTCTTAAGAATAATAGTATTATCCAAGAAATAACTAAAGTCATCAATAACATTTCGCTAGGTGCAGTGTTTTTTACTGCTACCACAGACTGAATGCGTAATGCAGCTATAATGAGACAAAACCTTTGGTTACGCTGAGCGATAAAACGCTATTCCAAAAGTTAAATTAGACATATTATACTTTGTTAGAAAGCTTATTCTGTCACCTATTGGATCGAGTAATTGCTGATCAAGCCAGATTGTACCACAAAGGGCGACAACACCAAAAACAGCATGTGTGCTATTACACACAGCTATTTTGGAAGGTACCCAGGCATCACAAATGAGCGTATATTTCACAAACGGATTGTCCAAGACAATGTATGACCACTCTGTCTGGAAAAGGACATCTCTACGTGTAAAACCAATGACAAGGTTGTATATTTATTCCATATTTAGTCACAGATATTGACAGCAGAATGACATAGTATAATTTTTGAAAAATTCATCTTGTTTATTTCAGTGTTCACTCCGCAGCGTTTTTCACAGTTGTACTAGCATACCTTCGGCTATTGTTGGATTTATCCCTTTGCTACGACGGAATATGAATTATTATTGGTAAAAGAATGTTTTCATGTATGCCCAGATCGACACTATTGTCCAGTGTGTCATGCGTCGGGGGTGTAGCTACAGATGAGACTGCAGGGAGGGGGTGCTTTGTAAATGGATGACCAGCGGACAGTGGTGGCGCTGCGTAACTCCGTATTAGGCATAGTTGTCCTGAATCGTCCACTAATAAAGCTATTTGTTTGCAGGAGCACAGAATGTCTGAGCAATCTAGGCACCACTAGTGCTGACCAGTAGTGGCTTTGTGCTAAGAAGTTAAAAATAAAAAACTGAAATATCACATTTACATATGTATTCATGACCCTTTGCTATGACACTTAAAATTAAGTTCAGGTGCATCCTGTTTTCATTGATCATCCTGAAGATATTTCTACAATTTGATTGGAGTCCACCTGTGGTAAATTCAATTGATTGGACATGATTTGGAAAGGCACACATCTGTCTATATAAGGTCTCACATTTGAATGTCAGAGCAAGCCATGAGACAGGATTGTGTCGAGGTACAGATCTGGGGAAGGGTACAAAAATATTTCTTCAGCATTGAAGATCCCAAAGAACACAGTGGCCTCCATAATTCTTAAATGTAAGAAGTTTAGAACCACCATGGCTCTTCCTATAGCTGGCTGCCCAGCCAAACTGAGCAATTGGGGGAGAAGGGCCTTGGTCAGGGAGGTGACCAAGAACCCGGTGGCCACTCTGACAGAGCTCCAGAGTTCCTCTGTGGAGATGGGAGAACCTTCCAGAAGGACAACCATCTCCGCAGCACTTCACCAATCAGGCCTTTATGGTAGAGTGGCCAGATGGAAGCCACTCCTCAGTAAAAGGCACGTGACAACCCGCTTGGAGTTTGCCAAAAGGCACCTAAAGGACTCTCAAACTATGAGAGACAGCATTCTCTGGTCTGATGAAACCAAGATTGAACTCTTTGGCCACAATGCCAAGCGTCATGTCTGGAGGAAACCAGGCACCACTCATCACCTGGCCAACACCATCCCAACACTGAAGCATGGTGGTGGCGGCATCAGGCTGTGGGCATGTTTTTCAGCAGCAGGAACTGGGAGCCTAGTCAGGATCCAGGGAAAGATGAATGAAGCATAGTATAGAGAGATCCTTGATGAAAACCTGCGCCAGAGCGCTCAGGACCTCAGACTGGAGCGAAGGTTCCTCTTCCAACAGGAAAATGACCCTAAGCACACAGCCATGACAATGCAAGAGTGGCTTCGGGACAAGTCTGTGAATGTCCTTGAGTGGCCCAGCCAGAGCCTGGATTTGAACCCAGTCGAACATCTCTGGAAAGACCTGAAAATAGCTATGCAGCAACGCTCCCCGTCCAAACTTACAGAGCTTGAGAGGATCTGCACAGAAGAATGGGAGAAATACCCCAAATACAGGTGTGCCAAGCTTGTAGCGTCGTACCCAAGAAGACTTGAGGTTGTAATCACTGCCAAAGGTGCCTCAACAAAGAACTGAGTTGAAGGTCTGAAATATCTGTAAATGTGATATTTCAGTTTTTTATTTTTAATAAATTTGCAAAAAATTTCTAAAAACCTGTTCTTGCTTTGTCGTTATGGGGTATTGTGTGTAGATTGATGACAGTAAAAACGAATTTAATCAATTTTATAATGAGGCTGTAACGTAAAAAACTGTGGAAAAAGTGAAGGGGTCTGAATACTTTCCAAAGGCAGTGTATGTATGAATTCATAATGATTGGCTTAACTCATGTTCACTTTTTCAGAAGTTCTTTAGAAGGCATTCTAAAGATGTTTTGGTAGATCTCCTGTACGTGCAAGCCAGTGAAAGTTTGTGGCAGTGAAGAAGGTGATGGTGACCATTCTGGTATTTTGCAGGTACAAAATAATCACAGAGAAGCCTTCAGGAGCCATTTCTGGAGTGCAGAAGTTTGAGAACGGCAAGATTGAGTGGAGTACCGACTTGCCTATCTCCTGCAGCCTTTCCAAGTGAGGTCTTGGTGTTCAAGTTATGGTGCATAAGATTTGTACAAAGTAGTATTTTAGGGTGCTTTCACACCTACCTTGTTTTGTGGGAACCAATCAAACTTTTTTCTAAGTTCAGTTCATTTTGGCAGGTGTGAAACCTCCACCTGCATTCGGTTGAGCACCAAACAAGTAAACCATAGTTTCAAAAAAATGGGGCAGTCGGTCTTCTTTCGAGTGAAGCCTGGTGCAGCTTGTTGCTGGGGAGAACACAGTGCCACGATGATCTGGAAAATGTTATCTGGACCAATTACAGAAAATGTAGGCTGTGAATTGTGGGTAAGGTGAATATTGTAAATGGAAGGGAAACATACAAAGCACCAATATCTCACAAACTGGAGCAACAAGCTGTGCTCGCAGGTGTACTTGGAGTAAAGAGGAGGTCAAGTCCCTTTAGGAATATGGGCTGATGTTTACATAAGGGAACATTTGGAGAAAACCCCTAAAAATACAAATACATTTACAACGTATAATATTTAGTCACAAGCTGAGTGAAAGGGGATTTGATAGCACCAGCAAACAAGTTAAAACTTGGTTAGCACATCATTATTACAGTGTTGCCTGCCTCTTCTTGGCTTTTAGCATATGTCATGACTGATAAAACAGAGGATGTTTACCGGACTGATCAGATTTGGAACAAATCCAGAGTCCCAATTCTGAATGAAGGCAACATCAGAGTTTTGCCTTCTTAGTATCTATAGCAGAACATTGGTGAATATGACTGTTCAAATCCATGTGGACAGCCACTCATACTGTTGGTGTTATACCAATATGTGATGCTGGCAATGATGCCAGATTAAAAGCAATAAAACAGCAACACACTGCATTTGATACTCCAAAGTTTTTCCTGTAAAGTTACAGTGAGCACCATAATTCATAGGACAGTGACACATTTTTTGTTTTTTTGGTTCTGTACTCTAGCACTTCGAGTTTGAAAGGATACAATGACAATGAAGTTGAAGTGCAGACCGTCAGCTTTAATTTGAGGGTATTTTCATCCATATCGGATGAACCGTTTAGAAAAGACAGCACCTTTTGTACATGGTCCCCCCATTTTAAGGTACTAGTAGTATTTGTTGAATTGGCTTCACAGATGTGTTGCATTAGGCAGGTATATTCATTTGTGTCGTTAGTGAATGCAGAAGAGAGCTGTTGATGTCTAGTCTTGATTCTAGACTTCGCAATTGCCTTTGGAGATTGTTGTTGGAGTGTGACAACATGAGGAAGACAGCAGTGTTGATGCAAATTAAGCTGCCCATCATGAAGCTCAGAAATGAAAATCAATCAATCAGGAACATTGCAAAAACCCTGGGCATGCCCAAGTCAACAGTTTGGTTCATTATTAATAAGAAAAAAACAACTGGTGAACTCAATTATGTCAAAAGACCCGGTAGCCCGAGGAAGACCACTGTAGGAGATGACCGGAGAATACTCTCTATGGTGAAGAAAACCCCCCTGACAACAGCCCAATAGATCAAAAAAAACACTCCTGGATGCAGGTGTAGATGTGTCAAAGTCTACCATACATAGAAGACTACACCAGCAGGACCACAGAGGGTACACTACAAGATGCAAACCACTGATAAGCCTGAAGAACAGAAAGGCGAAATTACAGTTGGCTAAAAAGCACCTAAAAGAGCCCCAAGAGTTCTGGAACAAAGTCTTGAGGACAGATGAGACAAAGATTAACATGTACCAGAGTGATGGAAAGAGGAAAGTGTGGAGAAAAAAAACGAAATGCCCATGATCCAAAGCATACCACCTCATCCGTGAAACATGGTGGAGGGTGTGTTATGGCTTGGGCCGGTATGGCTGCCAGTGGAACAGGCTCACTTGTCTTCGTCGATGATGTGACTGCAGACAGAAGTAGAACAATGAATTCTGAAGTCTACAGAAATATTTTATCTGCTCAGATAAAACCAACTGCCTCCAAACTCATTGGACGACACTTCTTCATGCAACAAGACAATGACCCGAAACATACTGCTAGACCAAGGGGTTTTTGACGGCCAAAAAGTGGAAAATCCTTGACTGGCCGAGTCAATCACCGAATCTGAATCCAATTGAACATGCATATTACATGCTGAGGAGGAGACTGAAGGCAAAAAGTCCCCGAAACAAGCAGGAACTGAAGATGGCTGAGGTACAGGCCTGGCAGAGCATCATCGGGGAAGACACCCAGCGTCTAGTGATGTCTATGCTTTGCAGTCTTCAAGCAGTCGTTGCATGCAATGGATATGCGACCAAATATTAAAAACGATTATTATATTATACATTATGTTAAACTGTCCAATATTTTTTCATGCCTGAAAATGGGGGGAAAATGTACAAACGGTTCATCTGATATGTATGAAAATACCCTCAAATTAAAGCTGACAGTCTGCACTTCAACCTCATTGTCATTGTATCCTTTCAAACTGAAAGTACTAGAGTACAGAACCAAAATAACAAAAAATGTGTCACTGTCCAATGAATTATGGTGCATGTAGGTGAATGTATGACTGAAAAGTTGAATCCCCACCAAAATTCTGACAAATCAACAAACACCTGCTTGTACACATACAAATTGGTGTCCTTGAATCGTTGCAATGTGAATCAAATTGGACTAAATGAAAAATATGCAATGTGTTATGTCCCAAATCTGCCCACAACACAGTAACAAGCACAACAAAAATGGGAATGCCACCTGAAGTCCCTTGTTCCAGGTAAGGTCAAAGCAGGACATACAGAAGACTACTAATCCTAGTCTGCAACAAATAGTCATCTTTTTTACGAAGAAAAGAAATGGTGAGTCTTCCGCAGGTTTCCTACTCTGACCTAAAACCTAACCAAAACATGCACAAAAGAAAAAGAACATTCACCATCCAAACAACACACAGAAAGACAAAGAAGGAGACCACTAAACAAAGGCACAAGTTTGCGGGTCCAGCCACAAAGCTGTTTCTCTTCTTTGGATTTGGTTGGCGGATCGTAATCAACTTCAAGGTGCATACACCACCACCTGCTGTGCTGGAGTGTGAGGCCGGTCAAAATCTACCTACATTAGATTCTTCTGCCTAGTCCTGTTATTCTAAGAAAATTATAAAGGTGGTGGGCCTTACCCACCACCTCTTTCCCCCCTCCCTCTAATATCCCACGTAAACCCATCCGCGCCAAGTTTCTCTGACTCTCTCAAACATTCTCTTCGTCTAGATCATACAATTCGCAAAACATCAGCACGTTTGACCGTTTCGTCCACTAAGCACTAATCACATAACCCTGTTTCATGTTTTAATGTACCAATTAATTTCAGTGATGAATTTAATCTTGTATGCCCAAACCGTAATTTACTCCATATAATTTCCTCTCTCCTACAGTTCCAACTCCCCACCTCTTCCTTAACTGACTTATGTATATTATAAACATTCCTCCTTTTATTTCTGTTGTCCCATTGCATTTTACAGGGATCTCCACTCCCATCCTCTCCAACCCCAACAGCAACACCATTATTTCCATAAATAAATCCCCCTGTCGGACAAGCAAGGATTAATTAAGAATATGTATCTTTTCTGAATCCAGCGGTTCCAACAGTCAATGTCCTTGTTAAAATGTTCAGCACTCTGAATACTGAACCAAGTGATATTGCATGCTAGAACCCCTCACTTAACCTACATGTAAAATATATTTTATTTGATTTAATTTAATAATTATGTTTAAAATTCGGTGAATTATCAATTAAATCACCGAATTCATTGATAGGTCAGTCTACAGTGCACTGGTGGAATCAACTAACAAGTCAAAACAAGCTCTATGCCAGGTTTTAAGATTAAATAATTGAATTCAATAAGAAGCAGTCAATTATATTAATGAATTGAAAACATGCATTCTTTATTGAATGCAGGCACTCTACTTCTAAATTACCCAACAGAAGACATAATACAAAACATTAAACAACTAATCTAGAAATAGCAGAAAAGAGAGAGAGAGAGAGACGGATTAGAGAGAGAGAGAGAGAGAGAGAGAAACTGATTGGCCAGACCATGCCAAAGCATCACCCGCTTCCAGTGTAAGTGGCACAAGGAAACCAGCTGAAAACACACAACCAAGGAACCACCACCAAAATAAAAAGAGGAGAACTCTTCTCCTTCCAGGATCTGAAACCAAACGCAACACAAACTTTTTCCTGTGGCAATCTTAAATGATGAAATCTTATCTGTTTTCTATCTGCTTCTGCCTTACTCCAGAAAACGATGTGAGCTATGTCTATCAGCAAACATGGCTGGGCATAGCCAAGCCATGTTTGCTGATAGACATAGCTCACATCGTTTTCTGGAGTAAGGCAGAAATTAATTTCTGCCTTACTCCAGAAAAAAAAATCGTTGACAACGTTTCATTAGGTGCAGCGTCTTTTACTGCTACCGCAGAGTGAATGCATAAGTGAATGCGATGATGAGAAAACTTTTGGTTATGCTGACCTATAAAACGCTATTCCAAAAGCAAAATTATACATGTTATACATTGTTAGAAAGCTTATACTCTCACCTACTGAATAAATGAATCGTCAATCAAGCCAGACTGTACTAAAAAGGGTGACAATGCCGTAAACTACGTGTGGTATGACACACAGCTATTTTGGAAGGTACCCAGGCGTCAGAAATGTGCATGTATTTCACAAACGGATTGTCCAAGACAATATATGACCACTCAGTCTCAAAAGGGACATCTCTATGAGTAAAACCAATGGTAAGGTTGTATATTTATTCAATATTTAGTCCCAGATATTGACTGTAGAATGACATGGTATCATTTTTTAAAACTTAGTCTCGTTTATTTCATTATTCAGTGAGCAGCGTTTTCACTGCTGTATTGGCATATCTTAGGGCTATTCTCGGGTTTATCTTGTTGCTATGACGGAGTACGATTTTTGAGTGGTGAAATAATATTTTTATGAATGCCCAGAGAGACAATATTGTCCATTGTATCATGGGTAGGGGGTGTAGTTGCAGATAAGACTGCAGGGAGGGGGTGCTTGTTAAATGAACGACCAGAGCGACAATGGTGGCGCTGCAAAACTCCGTATTTGGCATAGTTGTCGTGTATCGTCTACTAATGAAACTAAAAGAAGGCATTTCTGTTTTCATCTCATGGTTGCAGGAGCAATGAATGTCTGAGTTGAACAATCTAGGCACGCCAGCATGCTGACCATTAGGTGGTGTGTGCTAAGAGGTTAAAAATGTAATTCATGAAACTGTGACTGAAATATGCTCCTGCTTTTAACCTCTGCTTTTTAATTGCTGTTACACTGCTGTCTCATTCCCTATTTGATTTTTGTAACTCATTTGTCTACTGTCTTGTGTAACTTTGTGTTTTATGTCAATTGACCTCGGTTTTGGGTTAAGGCTGCAAGAGGAAAAGATATAAGTGGCTTTGAAAGAGGGTTCATTATTAGGCCACAGATGGCAGGAACTTCAGTCACGAAGACTGCCCCACTGGCTAGTGTTTCAGGTGACTGAGAATGTTAATGCAGGATGTGATCAGACAGTGTCAGTAAGAACAGTTCGTTGACAACTACATTGAGAGGGATATTATTGTAGGGTTGCAGAGCATGATGAATGCACATTTGAGAGTATGGCAGTGCAAAAACCATAGGCACTGGTCTACAGTGATGTGGAAAAAAATGATAAGGTCAGATGACTCATCCTTCACCATATTCCTGACAAGTGGGCAAGTGCATTTGTGGCGTACAACAAGAGAACAGTACGGGCCTGAATGCATGTCCACTACAGTGAGGAGGGGCTCTGTTATGCTGTGGGGGGCATTTCCTGGCGTGGTTTAGGTCCACTTGTCCCCTTAGAGCAGGGGTGGGGAACCTCTGGCCCACGGGCCATATACGGCCCTCCAGTCAATATCACACGGCCCGCTGAATGTTTCCTAGATTTCATATAGCCCGTATATTTTTCCTGATTTGAAAAAAGAAAAAAAAGAAGTTGGTTATAACCAGGTGTTAAATCGGAATTTGGAAGGTGGTGCAACTCTTGACTGTGACCAGGGGAGGAGAACCAGGGCAGAGTAAATAGGCAGTAGATAGGCCAGAGCGATGGCAAACTCGTGATAGAAGGTGACTCTGTGACCATGCCTTCATGGTGGACATTAACAGCCATCTGTCAGAGCTCAATGTTAAACTACAAGGGGCAAAACAGCTCCTGGTCTCACTCCTTTACCATGTGAAGTCATTTGAAGCTAAACTAAAGCTGTGGCAGGTGCAACTTGAAAGGGGAAACATGGTGCATTTCCCTACTCTCTGTGATGAAAATCCTGAGCATGAAAAGACAATGGAATATGCGAAGGAATGTGCTCATTTGTTAGAGAAATTTAGTGAAAGATTTCAAGATGCGAAGGTAAAAGAACTGCATCTCAACATCTTTGCCACTCCATTTAATGTCAGTGTTGCTGATGTGCTGGAGTGCATGCAGCTAGAGATCACTGAACTACAGAACAACTGTCAGCTAAGGGGCCTGACACATGGATCTGCTATATTTCTAAAAGCAAAACATAAGCGTTGACGAATTTGAGGAAACATGCACTTAAGATGGCATCACTGTGCGGGACCACATACCGCTGTGAACAGTTCTTTTTCAAGCTCTCACTTGCCAAGGACAGACTTTGTTCCAGACTTACACATCAACTTGGAGAGCCTGCTTCGTGTGGCAACAGGCATTCAACAACTGGTTGAGACAGTGTAGTCAGCCATCACGTTGACATTAAGGTTTTTTCAGTTTTAGTCAGCATAACATGGAAAAAATGTGTCCATAATAAACAGGAGAGTTCATAAAACTCTAAGGCCCTCTGTCGTATATGCAAATATTAATCTGGCCCCAGACAGGAAAAAGGTTCCCCACCCCCGCCTTAGAGGGAAGGGTCACTGCAAATACTGTTGAGGCCAAAAGTGTACATACACCTAGTCCTACCTTTAGAGCCACTAACTTTTTGCCCTTGGTACCATGGGAAAATCCAAGAAACTCATCCAAGACCTCAGAAAAAAAACATTGTGGACCTCCGCAAGTCCGGTTCCTCCTTAGGAGCAATTTCCAAACAAATGAAGGTACCACGAGCATCTGTACAAACAAACCCCAAGACCACAACAACGGAACTGGTGAAGAAGTTGGAGGCATCATGTACCAAAGTATCTACATCCACCATTAAGAGAATCCTACATCGCCATAGCCTGAAAGGCTGTTGCGCATGGAAGAAGCCACTGTAGGATATGCAGTGTTTAGATTTCGGCCTTAGAGAGGGAAACAGTGAATAATAATGTGGCCTGGTCTCCCCATCACAAGCATCAAAGCAAATGTGACTGGGGAAATTTTAAATTCCACTGATACCCTAATCTAGGCTGACAATCTATGGGTCTCACCTCCTCAGAAGAGACAAACCAGATGACACAGGACACCATGTCGGGGGTTGGAGACCCTGCATACCTAACATTTGCCATTACTTTTAGTTTGAATGCAATCTTTAGGTAGGCCAGTCCTTGCCATAAATTAGTCTGACCCCCCTTCCCTTCTCTCATAAACGTTAACCCTGCATTACCTAATTAGGGCAGACATCCTCAAGCCATGCTGGGTAAGGTATTTAAGATTGCCACAGGAAAAAGTTTAGGTGTTGCATTTGGTTTTGGAGCCTGGAAGAAGAAGAGTTTTCCTCTTTTTTATTTTGGTGGTGGTTCCTTGGTTGTGTGTTTTTAGCTGGTTTCTTTGTGGCGCTTATACTGGAAGTGGGTGATACTTTGGCAAGGTCTGGCTGATCCGTTTCTCTCTCTCTCTCTCTCTCTTATCCATCTCTTTCTCTCTATTTCCTGGTATTTCTAGATTAGTTGTTTAATGTTTTGCTGTATGTCTTCTGTTGGGTAATTTAGAAGTAGAGTGCCTGCATTCAATAAAGAATGTATGTTTTCAATTCATTAATATAATTGACTGCTTCTTATTGAATTCAATTATTTAATGTGAAAACCTGATATACAGCTTGTTTTGACTTGTTGGTTGATTCCACCAGTTTTCTGTAGACTGACCTATCAAAGAATTTGGCGATTTAATTGATAATTCTAATTTTAAACATAATTATTAAATTAAATCAAATAAAATATATTTTACATGTTGGTTAAGTGAGGGGTTCTAGCATGCAATATCACTTGGTTCAGTATTCAGAGTGCTGAACATCATGCTCATTTTTTTGAACATTGACTGTTGGAACCGCTGGATTCAGAAAATAAACATATTTTTAATTAATCCTTGCTTGTCCGACACCCCTATCCCAAAATCGGCATAAAAAAGCCAGAATGAAGTTTGCAAGTGATCACCAGGATGAAGACCTGGTCAGATGAAACAAAAATTGAACTGTTTGGCCATAATCAGCACTATGTATGGAGGAAAAAGGGTGAGGCTTTTAAAATGAAGAACACCATCCCCACTGTGGATCATTGGAGTGGCAGCATCATGTTGTGGGGGTGTTTTGCTGGAAAAGGGACAGGCGGACTTCAGAAAATAGATGGCATCACGAGGAAGGAGGATTATCTAGAAATACTGAAGCAACACCTCAAGACATCAGCTAGAAAGTTAAAACTTGGTCGCAACTGGGTCTTCCATCAAGACAATGATCCTAAGCATACCTCCAAAGTTGGAACAAAATGGCTTAAAGAAAACAAAGTGAAAGTATTGGAGTGCCCATCACAAAGCCCTGCCCTGAATCCCATAGAAAATTTGTGGACTGAACTGAAAAAGCATGTCCGAGCAAGGAGCCCAACAAACTTGACTGAGTTACACCATTCCTATCCAGCAAAATATTGTGAGAAGCTTGTGGAAGGCTACCCCAAGCATTTGATTCAAGTTAAGCAATTTAAAAGGCAATGCCACCAAATAATAAGAAAGTGTATGTCAACTTTTGACCCACTGAAAATATGATATAGTACATAGGGTTCAAAGGGGTTGTACATAGTGCGCAAAGTGAAAGCGCGCGAGCAGACCATTTACGGCAACAGCAGGATTCCACCAAATATTATATTATGAATATTATGTTTATATATAATATAACATTAATATTACATTACCAATATTATGACTAACCATTATGACATGTATTTTTATTTTTATTTTTTTAAATATCGCACGTTGTGCACCCGTCTATGTAGGCGCATATTACTATCTTAACAATGCGCCCTTAAAATAACAGTAAAATACTGCGCCATTGACTTAAGGCCAGGTTTTTGTTGGTCATTCGCGCAATTGCTTTCCGCTGCCTCAAGATAGCAATGCGCCAACAATGCACCTGACCACACCTCATTTTAAGACCAACACGCCCATGGACACTCAGATGGGCGCAAGTACATTTGCTATTTAAACAATGTGGGCGCTGGACCGGAAAATGACAACTGCGTCGGTCTGAAACTACACTTGCGTTACACTTGGTGCCGCTTTGCGCCGGGTGTAAGATAGAGCCCAATATCTCAATCCAATTGAACACCTATGGGAGATTTCGGACCAACATGTTAGACAGTGCTTAAAGCCATCTTCTGGAAGAATGGTGTTCCATCCCTTCAGTAGATTTCCAGAGACTTGCAGAATCTATGCCAAGGTGCATTGAAGCTGTTCTGGCAGCTTGTGGTGGCCCAACACCTTACTAAGTCACTTTTTGTTGGTTTTTCTTTTAATTTGTCACCCGTCTGTACATTGCATACACAGGATAATGAAACGGTTCTCCATCTTGTGGTCTGGGTCATGTACAACCATATAAATAAATTCAACTTGCCATGGACCTCAGAGACTAATTCATCTGAACATGGTGAATTAATTAATTACCAAATTCACTGGAATTACATTACACAGCTTCATACGTCGTATCCAACGTGGAGAACTGACATTCTATACTGTCCATGAGGTTGGAACTGTTTTCAGTTTCAGGGGGTCCACAGGTGAATTATGACAATTTATTTGGATTCCCCCTGACTGAAAAATAATCAAGATGAAATTTGGTCTAAATCAATTGTTGGGAACTATGTTTAATGAATATTATATATATCCTATGAAATGAAAGTGTATTATTATTATTTATTTACATTTGTATAATAACAATAGTACTTATTGCAGGTGCTGTTGTACAAATTAACTAATGATCTGTCCTACTTGGGGTCCAGGGGCTTGCAGAGTCTGCTGTCCCCAGTGCTAGCCAACATTTTAGAGGCCGACCAGGAGAAGTGCTGGGGCTTCGACCAGTTCTTTGCAGAAACCAGTGATATACTGCATCGTATGGTGGTGTATGTCTTCAGCCTTCAGCAGGCCACTCTGCACCATGTCTATATCCACCAATACAATACGTGAGTCATGGTACTCTGTAGGACTGCATGTCCCAGAGTGCCCTTTTCTATGTCTACATTATTCTGGACCACATCCACCAAACAGCACATGAGCTGTGGTGTCCTCAACACGCAAATAGCTATAGGCATGCAGAAATCCATGGAGCAGAAAACTGGAGTAACCCTTCTTCTCCGCAGGGTAACGCTGTTCCAGGAGCTGCTATTCCGTTGGACCAACATTGCACCACCCAACCAGGAGCTGCTGTTTGAGGGGCGTCGGCTGGTGTTGGACCCAAATCAGCAGGCACAGAGCTTCCCCCATACTTCTCAAGATAACCCCATTATGCTGGTCAGCCGGGAGCTCGTGGGCACTGTTGGCCTTCTCTTTGAGGACCGTAAGTCACTGCTATCCCTCATCTGAAATGGTTTAACCTCTTTAGGTATCAAGTATACACACAGACTATAGCAACATGAAGTCATTTTCAGCAAGTCATCATCAGGTTTTTACCCCATAAATATATACATTCTCATTGTATTTCCCAGCAAGCCCTCCCAAGGTGCAGCCACGCTATGACCTGGATTTGGATGCCAGCTATGCAAAGGTACTAATGCTGTGTTGTTTAGAGTGAACCGATGTGTGTTCTAATTGCACATTACTTGATAAGACAATGTTGTTCAGTTGCTTTTTATATGCCTGAGCATATTTTTGTATTAATATGCAGATCAGGAGGGGCCTAGGCCTCCAGGTTGTTTCATGTATGGGATGTATGGGGTTGAGTAAGAATTGTCAGGGCTAGAATAGTCTGCAAGTCAGGGTGCGGATGTTGTTGAAAGTTGTGAAAAATTGAGTTTTATGTCTTTAGCATAAGTGTATGTAAACTTTTGGCCTCAAATGTGTGTGTGTGTGTGTGTGTATATATATATATATATATATATATATATATATATATATATATATATATATATATACATACACAGTGAGCACCATAATTCATTGGACAGTGACACATAAGGTACTACAAGTATTTGTTGAATTGGCTTCACAGATGTGTTTCGTTAGGCAGGTGTATTCATTTGTGTTGTTAGTGAATGCAGAAGAGAGCTGTTGATGTCTAGTCTTGATTCTAGACTTTGCAATTGTCTTTGGAGATTGTTGTTGGGGTGTGACAACATGAGGAAGACAGCAGTGTCAATGCAAATTAAGCTGGCTGTCATAAGGCTCAGAAATGAAAATCAATCAATCAGGAGCATTGCAAAAACCCTTGGCATGCCCATGTCAACAGTCTGGTTCATCATTAACCCTCTGGGGTCTGAGGGTAAAATGAGGCACACTGGTCATTGTGCCATGCTCTGGCATTTGTGTAAATTTCATCAACTGTATATGCACTGATTCCAAAGTGTTTCATATCTCTGTTTTCAGCACAAACTCAGCTACAATAATATGGCAGCAGTAAGTAGACCATAATCATATGTGGATTGTAAATTGCTCTAAAAACACACAAACTGTAAACAGTAGTTTTGAACATGCACAGGAATGTTGTAATAAAACACACTAAACAATAGTATCTAAGTTTTTGGATCACTGAAATGTGTTCATCAAGGTCTTGGGTTTCAAAATATGACAAAATATTCTATCAAATCCAATGAGAAATATAAAATAAATTGCTAAAAGTTAGTGTTGTGACTACTATTTTTCAACACCAGGTGAGAATGGCCTTTCTGTAATGAATATGCATTGGGTAGGAGGACCTGCCAGCTAAGCAGGCTATTCACACCTGGCGGCATGCCTCCCCACCACTAAGACAAAGACTCAATGAGCCATTTAGAAGATAGAAACAAAGACATCTTTTGATTTTGGAACATTTATTGAAGTAAACTATATGCATGAAAGATGAGATGAGACTGGTGTACTCTTGTGACGCCTGCGTGGCCTCTTAGCTAGTGGTGAACTAGGCCATGTTTCCTGATCAGCATCTCTGTAAATATAATAAAAACAAAATTGTTAGGAAATGTGACATCAAATCAAACTTTATTTATATAGCACATTTTTTTCAACAGGTGAAAATTAAATGTGCTTTACAAAAAAGGGACAAACCACTAACTAATGAAAACAAAACTTAGGAAATGTGACAGTTACGTCATATACAAACAAAGAACCAAACAAACACAACCAGACGCAGAGAGGTAGCCTATAATTTTGAGATGCAATGGTTAGAATTGTTCGTAGTGTGGGAATTTACAAGCGCGCATATTAGTGAATATTCCTACAAACACACAGAGAATGTAATACAGCACACATTTACAGATAATGTAAGTTATCAACGAAACAACATTAGCTAAACTAAATAAACATTGATATTCCAACTCAACTACACGCAACTCATCAATAACAATGCCTCAATCTGAAGTAGGCTAGGTCTGTTTAGCTAAGTGGTTATTTTATTGCTATTTCCCGAACTTACATACAGTATGCTAATATCGATTGTGCGAGGACACTAAGTTCTAGAATCCTAGCCACGCCACTACACGCCAGGCATGGGCTATTTATTACCAATATGATCGAAAAAAAAATACAGTCTACCTGCTACTTCTAACATAACCAGATGCAGAGCCTAGCTGATAATTTTGAGATGCAATAGTTTGAATAGTTCATAGTGTGAATAGTTCGTAATTTACAAACGCGCATATTGCTGGATATTCCTACAACCACAGAGATACGTTGCAATACAGTACACATATTTACCAATATGATCATAATAAATATAGGCTACTTACTCATGAAGTTGTTCCTCAGCTGGATCAGTTCGCTGTTCGAAATGACACCGCTCTTCATCAGTGTCCGGGCGGACCGGACCTGATGAGTTGTTTGTGTCTTCATCATCGCTCTCCAACAAGGCATGAAGCACGTCAAGTCCAGTCATCTGTGCCATTTTCCAAAATTAAATGAAATGTTTACCTCAAAAGCAGTGACTTAGGCTGTATGCTTTGACATTCTATCCCGCTTTCGCAGGCTTGGCATTTCTCACAAGGATCTCGCATCGCCCTTCCCCTAGTCCCCTTCTATGGAGAGTAATTATAATGTCGTTAACATGTGAATGCGATTTGGGCAGACTTCCTGCTGAGCGAAATTCACATAGTAATGAGTAAGGACTAACAAAGCATACATGGTCTAATTAATCAAATTTAAAACTTTTAAAACCATTCATATTATTTGCCAATGGGCGCATTGGAAAGTTGCGTCTGTATGATAACAGCTTGTGAAGTTAATCATCCAAATAGAAACGAAAGTTGATTTCATCTTGTTGAGCTCCGCCGGCGGAGCTCCCGACCTCAGAGGGTTAACAAGAAAAAAACAGCTGGTGAACTCAATTATGTCAAAAGACCCGGTAGACCGAGGAAGACCACTGTATTGGGTGACCAGAGAATACTCTCTATGGTGAAGAAAACCCCCCTGACAACAGCCTAACAGATCAAAAACACTCTCCTGGATGCAGGTGTAAATGTGTTAAAGTCTACCATACGTAGAAGACTACACCAGCAGGATTACAGAGGGTACACTACAAGATGCAAACCACTGATAATCCTGAAGAACAGAAAGGCGAGATTACAGTTTTCTAAAAAAAACACCTAAAAGAGCCCCAAGAGTTCTGGAACAAAGTCTTCTGGACAGATGAGACAAAGATTAACATGTACCAGAGTGATGGAAAGAGGAAAGTGTGGAGATAAAAAGGAAAAGCACACCACCTCATCCGTGAAACATGGTGGAGGGGGTGTTATGGCTTGGGTCTGTATGGCTGCCAGTGGAACGGGCTCACTTGTCTTCATCGATGATGTGACTGCAGACAGAAGTAGAACAATGAATTCTGAAGTCTACAGAAATATTTTATCTGCTCAGATAAAACCAAATGCCTCCAAACTCATTGGACGGCACTTCATCATGCAACAAGATAATGACCCGAAACATACTGCTAGAGCAACAAAGGGGTTTTGGCGGCAAAAAGTAGAAAATCCTTGACTGACCAAGTCAATCACCAGATATGAATCCAATTGAACATGCATTTTACATGCTGAAGAGAAGACTGAAGGCAAAAAGTCCCCAAAACAAGCAGGAACTGAAGATTGCTGCAGTACAGGCCTGGCAGAGCATCATCAGGGAAGATACCCAGCGTCTGGTGATGTCTATGCGTTGCAGTCTTCAAGCAGTCATTGCATGCAAAGGATATGCAACCAAATATTAAAAATGATTACTTTATTCTACATTATGTTAAACTGTCCAATATTTTTTCATGCCCGAAAATGGGGGGGACTATGTACAAAAGGTTCTATAATTTCTAAACGGTTCATCCGATATGTATGAAAATACCCTGAAATTAAAGCTGACAGTCTGCACTTCAACCTCATTGTCATTGTATCCTTTCAAACTCAAAGTGCTAGAGTACAGAACCAAAATAACAAAAAATGTGTTACTGTCCAATGAATTATGGTGCTCACTATATAAATAAATATATATATATATATATATATTATGAGGGGCCAAACTGGAAATATATAAATATAAGCCTGAATATAGAAATATAACTGAATATATAAATACAATTCCTGAATATGTAAATGTAAGTCTGAATATATAAATAGAATCCAGAATATATAAATAGAACTCTGAATATATAAATATAATTCCTGAATATATTAATGTAATTCTGGATATATAAATACAATTTCTGAATACATAAATGTAACTCTGAATATATAAATTCAATTTCCAAATATATAAATGTAATTCTGAATATATAAATACAATTCTTGAATATATAAATGTAACTCTGAATATATAAATTAAATTCCCAAATATGTAAATATAATTCGTGAATATATAAATGTAAGTCAGTTTATACTCAGGCGTATCACAAGACAGTCGTTTTTATTTTTTGAATAATTTCTTTTTTTTTTCTTCATAGGCTACTGAGTGAGCAAAACAAGTTTCACATTAGCATCAGCAAAATTTTACAGTACAATCAAAGATAATAAAAAAAAAACGTTAAATAATTAAAATTCGAATGAGGCAATAATTTGGACTTCATTAAGGGGGTCCTTATTTTCTTGGTATTAGGACCTTTCAAGCAGGGGCACCAAATTTCACAGGGAATGGCCTAAAGAGCTAGAGAAATAGTAAATAATCTCTTAACCAGCGAGGGTTTCATAGAAACCCTTGCTGCAGCATGCGACAGGAGCGTCAGAAGACCGTGTTATGGCTCAATGGCAAGTTCCAGCGCACACCAAACTACGGAGGAAGAGGTCTGCACGCTATTTCGCTGAGGCTCTCAATCAGGCGAACGTTTCCCGGGTCCTGTTTACAACCTGAGGCAATTCTCCAAACCATGCAAAGAGTACAGGTGAGCTGCTTAATCTCTTTGAATAACTTGTGATGTTGGTGTTTGAGGTGCTTGGCTAAGTTAGCTTTATACTGTTAAAGATATAAAATAATAAAAATATTAAATATACAAAAATATAAAATTCACTGTCAAACCAAAATGAAATTATGATTGTAAGTAACAGTTCTAGTTTTTCCATTTTCGTACCGCACTCTATTCAGAGTTGGCCTGCTTGGGAACGGCTAAAAACACGAAAACAATTCATAACACGTAAAGATGGCTAGCGGTACTGCGCCTGCCATGACAGTTCCACCAAACATAGGCCCTACCACTCTTTGAGAAAAAAAAATCATTCATGTGTGTGAATACTTTGCCTTGGTGATATAATCATAGTCAAAAACATGTTTGAAAACACTCATCGCTTATTTTAACCTGAAAGAGGAAATGCATCTAGCTAGCTAACTTAACCAAGCACCTCAAACACAGACATTGCAAGTTATGCAAAGAGTTTAAGCAGCTCACCTGTACTCTTTGTGCGGTTTGGAGAAGTGCATCAGGTTGTAAACAGAAGCAGGGAAACGTTCGCCTGGTTGAGAGCCTCGGCAAAATGGCGTGCAGACCTCTTCCTCCGTAGTTTGGTGTGCGCTGGAACTTGTCATTGAGCCATAACATGGTCTTCTGTCGCATGCTGCAGCAATCATTTATTATTCCACCCATTTTTTGGACCGCTACTCCTCCCAGAGTTTTCGTACCACATACACGTGCAATATGTCAAATTGAGCGGCTTCATCGGGAATGGTGTGCTATGACCTTGTGGAAAGTTTTGCTGCACGGTTTTTGAGAAATTTGACTTTTTTTGGGCAATTTTTCCCCATAGAGAATGAATGGGGAATGTGACGTCATACATATGTGAGTGATGAAGTTACAACATTGGTCGGCTTTACACACGTGATGCAGTCGCCAGCAGGTTTTCACCTGGTTTACCTACTGGGAATTCAGAATCCAGAGACTGCACATATCTCCCTTTTTGTCGTAATTACAGAAAACACACATTCGTAAACCTCAAATGCTTTATACCACAATGTAGATAAGACCTAGACGAAGACATACATGGATATATCCAAAAAGGATACATCACAGGCAACAGGTCATAGCTGAATGTGGAAGTGAATGCGATGAAAACCCTATTCCAAAAGCAAAATTACAAATGAAAGCGCTGTCAGCCAGGTATATCAACAAACATATGGCTTAGGCATACCCAGAAGTCCTTGATACTAATAGTATTTCCCAAGAAATTACGAAAAATCCTTGGCAACGTTTTGTCAGGTGCAGCGTCTTTGACTGCTAACCTTTTATACGGTCTATGCTGCTAACACGGAGTGAATGCATAAGTGAATGCGATGATGAGAAAACTTTCGGTTGACCTATAAAACGATATTCCAAAACCAAAATTAGACGTGTTATACATGGTTAGAAAGCTTATACTCTCACCTACTGAATAAATGAATTCTCAATCAAGCCAGACTACTAAAAATGGCAACAACGCCGTCAACAACACGTGTGCAGCAGCTTCTGGTCCGGTCTTAATCCAGGAAACAATGTCAGCTTGTAATACCACACATGTTGCTTTCCATGTTGTCGTCCTTTGTAGTACAATCTGGCTTGATCTACACTTCACCGATCCAATAGGTGACAGAATAAGCTTTTAAACTATGTATAATATGTCAAATTTTACTGTTGTAATACCGTTTTATATCCCAGCATATTCGAAAGTTTGGTCTCATTATAGCTGCATTACGCATTCAGTCTGTGGTAGCAGTGAAAGCAACAATTTCTCACCCCAGCTCGTAGGTAAAAGACACTGCATCTGGCGAAATTTTATCAATGACTTTCGTTGTTTCTTGGAAAATACTTTTATTCTTGAGAAATTCTGACCATGGCTGAGGCATATGTTTGCTGATAGACCAAGCTGATACTGTTTCCTGGGCTAAGTTACTTAGAACTGGGGAGCGACAGCATTTATTCTGCCTCTGTCTGTATATCTACTGAACACAGATAAGATTTCATTGTCCAAAAGTGTTACTGCTCAAAATAAGAGATTATTTACTATTTCTCTAGCTCTTTGGGCCATTCCCTGTGAAATTTGGTGCCCCTCCTGGAAAGGTCCTAATACCAAGAATATAAGGACCCCCTTAATGAAGTCCGAATTATTGCCTCATTCAAATTTTAATTATTTAATGTTTTTGTTTGATTATCTTTGATTGTACTGTAAAATTTTTACTGATGTTAATGTTAAACTTGTTTTGCTCACTCAGTAGCCTATGAAGAAAAAAAAAAGAAATTATTCAAAAAATAAAAACAACTGTCTTGTGATATGCCTGAGTATAAACTGAGTTACATTTATATATTCAGGCATTATATTTATATATTCAGAATTACATTTATATATTCAGGAATTGTATTTATATATTCAGAATTACATTTATATATTCAGGAATTGTATTTATATATTCAGTTATATTTATATATTCGGGATTATATTTATATATTCAGAGTTATATTTATATATACAGACTCATGTATATACTCAGGCTTATATTTATATATTCAGGAATTATATTTATATATTCAGACTTACATTTATGTATTCTGGAATTGTATTTATATATTCAGAGTTATATTTATATATTCAGGAATTGTATTTATATATTCAGAGTTATATTTATATATTTGGGCTTATATTTATATATTCAGGAATTATATATATATATATATATATATATATATATATATATATATATATTAAACAAACATTATTATATTACTTTGTAAAGGTTGCTGATTGTAAGTCCAAACTTTCTGGTTGCAGACATTTGCTGGAGATGTGGGCCATCTGTGGAAGACATCCCAGTCACTGCTGACTTATGAAGAGCTGGTCAGAAAGGGAGTCCGTGGCCTCATGTAAGTTTATCATATATACAGTGGGAATGATGCTGAATACAAATACAATATTCAGCAATACTCAAATTATGTGTTCTCTCTGAATGTTTTCTCCTCCTGAATTTGGCCAATATTATTTGGATTCAGATCTTTTTCCCACCTCTAGAAGATGCAATTCGCTTAGAAGTCAGCACCAAGTTTCTCTATTAGACACACACACACATCTGCAGAGAGGCAGCGAGTGAGTTTTCCTTAACACTAGATAGGACAGAGCAACGCCATCAGGCTTTGGGGACTTTAAGATTAAAATTACCCCAATGTTGTGATTGCTATATTGCATTACATGTATTTGGTACATGCTTTTATCCAAATTGACGTACAATAAGTGCAAACCAAAGGTCATTGGAACAACAAAACACAGGTTTGATAAGGCATGATATTCTTTGTGGGTGTCTGAAGGGGGGGTGGGGGGGTGTAGCAAAGGCGAAAAAGTTTAAGACTATGAAAACATAACCTCTTGAGACTTCTTAAAGGTTTTTTTTAAATATCTAAATCTATATTTTAGCTCTGACGAGTTCTTGATACAAGGAATAGCAGTTTGCAAGAGCTAAAAAGTAGTTTTAGATGTACTTTAAAACCATAAAAGATTTGTTAACCCTTGTATTGTTTGTAAATATTGAAGCAAAATAGGCCTGTATTTTGAGTTATGGTGGGGTGAGAACAATTAAAAGAGCACATTGTCCATCTAGAAGTTCTATCTTCAAGAATAGAGGACTATATAACCAAAATTGATACTCAAGAAAAATTACATATTGCACTTTAAAAGGGACATTCTTCTGCTAAATTAACTCAATTACCATGACAAAACAGTACTTAGTTCGAATGTTATATCTTTTTATTTAACAATATAATCTGAGCTGGGTCCAGAGTTTACATGCATTGTCCATGCAAAAAAAAGGAAAAAGTGAGAAAAATAGCTTTAAAGATTCTGTTCTGTTACATTCTAATTCTACTGAGAAGCATGATACAAAAAATTCCTAACTAACTTAGATGCTTGATTAATGTATTTTTTATTAGCTAGTGTTATCTGTATTTATTTCTGGACACTGCAGCAGCTTGTGAGACTGCTCCTCTCGTTATAATCATAATCGTCATTAGAATGCAGCCCTCTTTGTCAGCTGTAGCAACTGTAGCCTAACTCTCAGTTTCGCTAGCTCACTACATTCACAAAACCTTAAAAATAAACACTTTCCCTTTCGTTTCATAGAAAAAAAAATCACCATGTTGTGGTATGGAAATGGAAGTAGTTGAATCACTCAAACATTTTAAATGCCCTAAAAAAAACCAATTGCGCTGTTTTGGCGATTTGCCAACAATTTGTGGCCGCAACATCCGATGGGTTTCTCCAGGTCACCATTTTAATTAGATGTATTGTACCATTATAACAGCAGCTCTAGATAATAATAAAAAAGGGTAGGCACGTACGTAGCTCAATTGGAACAGGTTCCACTTCGGTTCAAACAAACACTGTTTATTTTTAGATAACGTTACATATTTATCACATTTATTTTTTACTTGTCCGATCAAACAACTGCATGAGGCATTCCACTTGCCCGAACAGAGTTAGGATCCACCAGTTGTCATCACCAAATGATAGTTAACGCCAGTGCTTGAAATGGGCAGGAGCTGTCGGGACTTGTATATGAGTACCGACTCTTCTTTTGGTTACCAACATTAATTTATTTTACACGGTATGTATTTTGAGGAATAGGTACCGCCACGTATTTTGGTCCAATTCAAACACTGGTTAACACTATGGTATTTTTGTAATATTTGAAGCGTCGCTACCTACCGTTGTCTTTCGGTCGCTGAAGAAAAAAAAGTGACGCTTTGACAGACAGTGTAGTGATGGGCAAAACAGTTCTTTTTAGTGTACTGAATCAGTAGAATCAGTTCACTAAAAAGATTTGTTCAAAAGATTCGTTCATCGAATCAGTAGTGTAGCTATGCTTGGCGTCGGTCGGTCACCCCGTGTGGGGGTGCACTTGTCAGGCGGGGGGGGGGGGGGGGGCTGGGGGGTTTGACCCAGTGTACTGAAAACAGCTGACGGTTAGTAGCCTACCAAAAATGAAAACAGGCGAACCGCAATTCATATATTAGCACATTATTTTAATTGAATGCAGTTTTCCAGTTTAAAAAGTAGGCTATAGAAGAGCATTTTCCCACATAATATTTAATAGCCAAAGAGCCAAGCACTTTCTTTCCCTATTTTTAATAAAATTTTGTTTTCGTTTTGATTTTATTCTAAATTTAACAATTTAGCAATTTAAAAATAAATTTAACAATTTAGTTTGAAAGAATGTGTTTGATATAGCCATTTTATTTTACTATATTTCCCAAAATGTGTTGTTGTAGCCCTAGATGCTGATTTCTTTACCGTGACTTGTTCTAACGGCTGCTTGAAAGGGAAAGTGCTGATATACGTTGGCTAAGTGGATATAGGCTATCATTTTATCATAAAATGTAGTCGATAAAATAGTAGCCTTGGCTAGCCTACTTTGAGACGTTTTTAAAAAAGGCTTGTTATTTAATTGAAAATAAACAGCACACTTGACAGTGATGTTTGATTATTATCCATTTATTATCCATATTTCCACACCCACTTTCCTCACCAGAGACTCCTCATTCGCTACAGCAAGAGGTATGAACTATTGTTGTCGTTCGCGAACGATTCGGGCAAGTGTACTGTCGTTCGCGAACGATTCGGGAAGTATACTGTCGTTCACGAACGATTCGGGGCGGGCGTAGTACATTCAGTGAACGAATCACTGAACTGCGAACGATAGTCAGTCAGTGAACTACCAGTTCACGTTCGCAAACTAATCGTTTCATGAAGTGATTCAGTACACTTTGTTCACCCAAAAGATTCATTCTTTTGAACAAATCGTTCGCGAACGACACAACACTAAGACAGTGCGACCTTCGCGCGCTGTAAGTCTTCCGACCACCTCAGAAAGGAGCAAGCACGGAGCACGTGGCCTCGGCTCTTTTTGAAAATAAATATGTGGACGCGACAGTATGGTTTTGAAAGCGCATTTAGGCAGAAATATTTAGAAGGTTTAACATTTTTAATTTATGAATTAAATATATAGGTTATATACAGTATATATAGGCCTATAATTTTCTATTTTATTTTAATTATTATTTTGTTATTATGGTGTGGCGGCAAGGATTTTGCCATGGTGCCACGCCACGGCAAAACCTTACCAGCGGAAACGTTGCATGTATTGACTGGGGTGTGCTGAAATATTGGGTGGCAAGACTTGTACCCTGGAGAGCAAGACTATCTACTGCTGCCAGGCATTTATCTAATTGTTCTCTGACACTAAAACCTTTTATCTTGGCTGGTAAAGGTGCTACTCATCCGGGAAGCTTGCTAGCAATGTTTTCACGCCATGAATAAGTGAGTTTAACCTGGAAAATCTGTTTGTCTAGGTATCAAAACTAACATCTATTCCAGGGAGCCCTAACTATGGTTACTCTATCTGGTTAGTGAAACTATCTAAATATCACAAACAATGACCCAGTTCATATGTTCACTGTTCATATGAAATAATACTAGGATCCAGCTGGACCCTGAAACTAACATCTGTCCGAGAGCAGCTGCTCTTCCAGTCAGTGAAACTATCACTATGCCCAGTGGGTAACTTATATTACAGTGTTACCCCTAAACCATATATAAGGCTGACTGACTGGTTCTCGCAGAGATGCACACCCGGGTCAGCATATATGTAAACCACGTATGTTAGATGCACTGAAAAGGGAAAACGGTTTATAATGAATATGACAGTTGTCGATACCTAAGGATAGTTAAAGCTAAACATTGTATTTTGCTAAGCAAGACCAATAATCACAGCTATTCATTAGGAGAAAAGAACAAACTAAGACAAAGAAAAGGAACACAAGCAGATGATTGATGCATGGCCAAATTACAAAATGCTTTTACGAGAATACTATGGTATCAGGAGAACTGTTAAGCAGGTTCTCCCCAACTATTGTACCAGGAGTACTGTTAACCAGATCCTCCCCAACTATTGTACCAGGAGAACGGTTAAGCAGATTCTCCTTGAATGTTTCTATGGACTTCCCTTAAATGCAATCCTGAGCAAGCCTTCCACTTTACACACTTCCCTTTGTATGCCCAAATAAGGTCTGGACAGGAACACCAACCCCACCACCAAGAGACCCCCCCACTATTCTCTTCCAGGGAGCATACTCCCACTCCCCTGTAGACACAGGGGAACCATTAAAAATCTAGTGACAGTAATAAGATACTTTGTACGATGGAACATGACCTTATGCTTTTATCTGTCTCTAAGATACTTTTCTATGAAGGCGCAAGGTGGTGGTCTTTCTAGAATCCAAAAACATACATAGGCAATACGTACTTGGGATAAACCTCAGATGATATTGTTCACAGTCCGCCACTTTTATCATATCATTCCCAGGTATTTACATGCACATACATATAATGCTTTCATCAGTCCATAATGTGGGTAATGGTCAACCAAGTTCCCATCTGACCCAACGGTGTCTGTGGGCTGTGGGTGCTTTTGTGATCTGAAAGCATACACTGTCCTGGTCATCTGTTTATCCTTGTTCCTGCAGGCCACAAGTGCTGGTGGGCTAAAAAGGTTGTGAGACTGTTGACTGTGAGACTGTTAGAGCCGGTAGACATTTACGACCCCCTGTACATCAGTGGAATTTGGCTAGAACAGCCAAAATTTATCCTTACGTATCCATAGCCATGAACACATTTAGTCCAGTTCACACAGTAAACATAGGCAATAACATTTAAGCCACACCGTATGCATTAATGCTGCCTGACACCGCTCCCGTCTCCCACAATCTGCCATTGTGATAGTTCATTGTTGACCGGGTGCTGCATGCTTGGGGGAGTTGCTCAAATAACCGAGTCAGTAAGTATCTGCAGGCTGGAGTACAGGACGTGTCAAAAGAAAGTGCCGTGTCGAAATCATGTTCCTGTTGGTCGATAATTCCATCACTTACAAGCATTTTCCAGTCAAAGGCATCCTCCAAAGTGCGTGCATAGTGCCTGTGAATTGTAGAAAACTTTCAGCATCAAGGTGAATTTCCCGTGCCTGATGAGCTGATTTTACAGAAATACACTGTGGAATTGGTCATATTTGCACAATATCACCACAGAACCATAGTCATAGACTATATATTTGATTAAAAAAAAACTTATACTCATGTCTTTAACCTCTTAGCGCACAGCCCCTAGTGGTCGGCACGCCCGCGTGCCGAGATTACTAAACTCAAACATTCCGTGCTACTGCAACCAAAGTTTGAGTTAAAAACAGAAACGCGTTGTTTTAGTTTCATTAGTAGACGATACACGACAACTATGCCGAAAACGGAGTTTTGCAGCCCCACCATTGTCGCTCTGGTCGTTCATTTAACACGCACCCCCTCCCTGCAGTCTCATCTAAAAAACACCCCCCACCCTTGACATAATGAACAATATTGTCTATCTTGGCATTCATAAAAATATTCTTTCACCACTAAAAAATAATATTCCGTCATAGCAACAAGATAAACCTGACAATAGCCCTAAGATATGCCTATACAGCAGTGCACTTAATAACGAAATAAACGAGAAAAAGTTTTTAAAAATGATACCATGTCATTCTACAGTCAATATCTGGGACTAAATATTGAATAAATATAAAACCTTACTGTTGGTTTTACGTGTAGAGATGTCCCTTTTGAGACTGCGTGGTCATATATTGTCTTGGACAATCCGTTGAAAATCAGGGAAATATACGCGCATCTGTGACGCCTGGGTATCTTCCAAAATAGCTGTGCGTAATACCACACCTGTGGTTTACGGCGTCCTCGCCCTTTTTAGTACAGTCAGGCTTGATTGACAATTCATTTATTCAGTAGGCGAGAGTATAAGCTTTCTAACGATGTATAACATGTCTAATTCTGCTTTTGGAATAGCGTTTTATAGGTCAGCGTAACAGGAAATATTCTTAGCATCTCATTCACTTACGCATTCACTCTTAGCAACAAATACGCTGCACCTAACGAAACGTGGTAAAGGATATTTCGTAATTTATTGGAAAATACTATTATTATCGAGGAGTTCTGAACATAGCTAAGCCATATGTTTGCTGATAGACCTAGCTGACATCGTTTTCTGGAGCAAAACAGAAGCGAATAGAACAGTATCATTGATACTCTCTGTCTCCATCTACTGAACATAGAGGAGATTTCATCATTGCTACGTAAGTATTACTGCTCAAAATATTTCGGTTATAGACGTTATTTTTGAAATTGAGTATCTTTAAATAGGTTAGTGGTGTTATATAATGTGAATATTTCACACTGTAATGTAAGCGTTAGATGGAAGTGTAATAGTTTTTATGAAGCATGCAACAGTGATGACGTCAGAGTTGGAACATTGCCAAAACGTGGTGGACGGTTGAAAATTGTTTTCATGTTGTCTCATCCCCATACAAGAAAACATACGAGAGTACAGAGTATAGAAATACACACAAGTTAATTATTACACATTTAGGTACTGTACCGCATTGTGTGACAATGTTTTTGCATTATTTTTTTAATCTGATGGCAATGTTTCATCTTAAACCTTCATAAGGGGCTCATTTATATGCTTTATAATGGACAAAAAGCATTTAATTCAATTTTGGAGAGATTTTGGATATGTTTCTGGACACCTAGCTATTTTAGACCACTGTACTAACTGAAAGCTTGTAATTCCCATTTGAAAATTATGCAACAGTGATTTTCTTGAGTCAAAACAATTGATTTGTAGTGAAATACGTGAATATGTTGTGATTTACAACAATGCATAATTTAGACATTTTGGATAGATTTGGAGACGCTGGGTACACTGCTTAGTTTTTGCTTCATACATCTATAGTAGTTCTACATATCCACCCTTAGATTTTATGAACTTGTGGTCAAGAAGTTTTTGATCTAGCACATGTATAGTTTAACCTCCTGTATATATGCAATCTCTCAGTATTTCATTGCGAACTTAAAGTGCAAATTTATTTTTGATTTTTTGTCAAAACAATTGCATATGTGGCACTTTAATTCTTCCAAAATTATGAATATAAACTAATCTGCGTTAATATCGTAAATTGTACAAATGTCTTGCTTCATTTAAGCCATTTTTCAAGGCTCTGTGGTGTTCACATCTGGAGTTATAAAGCTTTAAATAGGGTACCCCCTAAATGAACAAGGATTGGCAAGATTTGGCTTGTGCCTTAACGGGTTAATGCTGTTGACATTTATTAGTAGGGTACATGCGCACCAACGTAAATTTTAAAAATAACACTCATCCCAGAGATGATAAATGTATCTGCTTTTGAAATATACTGTCACATGCCAGCATGACACCCCTGGGAGGAAGATGCGGCAGTGCCAGGGAACACCATTGCTTGCCACATGGAGAGAGAGAGAAAGCGTACACACACAAACCTGAAATCAAATAAACCACCATCTTCACCCTTCCCCCTCACGGGTTCCAGGCAGAAACAATCAACTAAAACAACAAGCTAAAATAACAGAGACAAAAGAAAGTAAAACGTGCCCGCCTGTAGCTGGCCCACCTTCCCAGCCAGCTCCTGCTCCTCCAACATCCCAGTTGAAGATTACTTTCTTTTTCTTATTTCCTCGAACACAATTCCAAAATAAAATGAAACGAAAATGATAACTGCGCTCTTGGTGTGAACTCCCGGTCTCGGCCTCGAACTGTGGAGAGCAGCACATTCTTAAGCACCTGGGCTGATTAGCCAACGCAACCCAGCTGCATGTGCTCTCTCCATCAACCGGCGCAACTGAGGCCAATCCGCCTCTCTGGCGAACCGAAAACAACAAACTAAACTAAATACGAAACAAACAAACAGCCTCACAGCAGCTTCTCCATTGGTGCATATCTCTCTCTCTATCTCTCTCTCTCTCTCTCTCTCTCCTTGAAATAGAATCCTAATTTTGTCCTCAGTGTTTAAATTAATTTATCTATATGCAATTTAAAACTAAGCTTATCTTTGAGCCAGATCCCAAGGCATTTATAGCAAGATACTCTTTAAATGCATTTACCATCTAGAGTGGTGATTTTCAATTCATCTTTGGACTGAGAATGAGACCTGGAAAACACTAGGCAGTTTGTTTTTGCCTGCATTAAGGACCAGCTGTAGATCAAAAAGAGCTGACTGAATATAATTAAAAGCATTCTGAAGTATTTGAAAGGCTTGGTAAAGGATGGGGCATGGCAATACAGAATTGTATCATCAGCATATAAATGGATATTATAATTTGAGTTGATTAAAGCATGTGAAAGATTATTAACTTGGTGCAACCCTCCAGTGGCCATGACACCGGTATCCTGCAATTGGTGAACTCATACTTTCAGTGTTCCTGTAACCAAACTGAGTTGAAAACACGAACTGTGTTCTAGCTTTATCAGTAGACAATTCAGGACAACTACGCCAAAGACAGAGTTTCGTTGTCGTGCCGGTAGTCCATTTACCAAGCACCCTACAGTTTCATCTGCAACTACACCCCCCCAGGCATGACACACTGGACAATGGTGTCTATTTGGGCATTCATAATAATATTTTTTCACCACTAAAAAATTGTATTCTCTCATAGCAACAAGATAAGTCCAACAGTAGCCCTAAGATATGCCAATACAGCAGTGAAAATGCTTCTCATTTATTAACTAAATAAACAAGAGGAATATTTCTAAAATTATAACATGTGATTCTACTGTCAATATCTGGGACTAAATATAGAATAAATATACAGCCTTACCATTGGTTTTACCCATGAACAATAGTTGATTTGTAGTGAAATACATGATTATGTTGTGATTTACAGCAATTCATAATTTAGACATTTTGGATTGATTTGGAGACACTGGGTGCACTGCTTACTTTCTGCTTCATAGACGTTTAGTAGTTCTGCCTGTCCACCCTTAGAGTTTACGCACTTGTGGTCAAGGATTTTTTGATCCAGGACATGTATAGTTTAACCTGCTGTATATATGCAATCTCTCAAAAGAGAAAATTAATTTTAGATTTTTTGCCTAAACAATTGCATTTGTGGCACTTTATTTCTTCCTAAATTATGAATATAAACTGATTTAAGTTAGTATTGTAAATGGTACAAATGTCTTGCTTCATTTAAGCCATTTTTCGAATCCCTGTGATGCCGACATTTGGAGTTTCTGCGGGGTTAAATAGGGTACCCCCTAAATGGGCAAGGATTGGCCAGATTTTGCATGTGCGCAAAGGGGTTAAGAGCCCGTGTATGGTCAGTATACCAAAGTGCAAGTCTCTTCTCAATAACTTTTTTACTTTTTATTCGTGCAACTACATCAAGGGTTTTACATAGCACAATGGCTAATCCTTCTGCCAAATCATTGATAGACAAGCTGAAACGTCTAAATGTAGTAAGACGGCGGCGCGCACAGATGCAGCGGCCACTCCAGGTCCGCAAAATACAGTGCTGAGTGTAGTTAATGTGGTAAATGGTGTTTCTCGCACAAATTTCCTGAATCATGTGTGCATCCGGAACACTCATGTACACGTCTACGACCATCAAACCTTGCTGGAAATTGGAAAACAACGCTCGTTCCATCCACCAACTACAACAATGGAAATGCTGCGGAGCTTTAGCCTGTTGCTAGGACAAGGCCCCAAGACCACGGCGCCGCCTGTCGCAGCTGCCCAACCGAGGAGGCGCCGCAGGTGGTGCGAGAGAAAACAGAAGCGCGGCAAGCGGGCCGGGATCCGTGCTAGGCTAAAGGCTAACCCCAGCAGACCGGCTCTTCCAACCATTTTTCTTTCCAATGTCCGCTCCTTGGACAATAAACTGGATTACCTCAGACTAAAACTGGCTTCCCAGCGTGAGATGAGGGACTGCTGCACTTTTATTTTTACTGAAACGTGGCTTCATAACAACATTCCCGACACAGCCATCCAGCTAAACGGGCTAACCTCCTTCCGTGCGGACAGGGAAGTCTTAGTGTCCGGTAAAGACCTGCGGTGGTGGTTTGTGTGCTTATATCAACAAAGACTGGTGTGCAAACGCTGCAGGAGTTTCGAGCTACTGTTCTTCGCTGGTGGAGTTCATGACTGTTAAGTGCAGACCCTACTATCTGCCAAGAGAATTCACTGCCATTGTCATAGTGGCTGTGTATATCCCTCCCAGCGCCAACATTAAGGAGGCACTGAGCTTACTCTATGGGGCTATCAGCGAACTGCAAACCGCTTACCCCGGCGGTTTTTCAGCCACGCAAATCTCAAATCAGTTCTGCCCAAATTCTATCAACATGTGAACTTTGCATCCAGAGAGGCGAACATTTTGGACCTTGTTTACACAAACATTCACGATGCTTACAGGGCTGCCCCCCGCCCCCACCTCGGCTCCTCAGACCACATCTCTGTTATGCTAATCTCAGCATACAGACCGCTGCTAAAATGAGCCAAACCGGTTCTGAAGCAGATTGTGCAGAGTGTGGCCAGAAGGAGCCACCTCAGCACTGCAGGACTGTTTTGATCACACAGACTGGAACATGTTCAAGGAAGCTGCTACCTGTGACAAACACATTAACTTGGAGGAGTATGCAGCATCTGTGACTGGCTACATCAGCAAATGCATAGATGATGTTACGGTCTCCAAGTCCATCACCACACGAGCTAACCAGAAGCCATGGCTGACCACTGAGGTGCGGGCGCTGCTGAAAACCTGTGATGCTGCCTTCAAATCGGATAACAAGGCAGCCCTCAAGACAGCGAGGGCCAACCTGTCCAGAGCCATTAGGGAAGCAAAGCGCGCGTACTTACGGAAAATCCATGGCCACTTTCTGGACACCAGAGACACACGGCGCATGTGGCAGAGCATTCAGGCCATCACTGACTACAAGATTGCACCTTGTGCCTGTGACAGCGATGCCTCCCTCCCAGATGTGCTGAATGATCTCTATGCACAGTTTGAAGCACTGAACAATGTGCCTGCAAGGAAGACCACCCCTCCTCTCGATGATCAGGTACTACGCCTGTCCACAGCTGACGTCAGGAAGACTCTGTCCAGAGTCGACCCACACAAGGCTGCTGGACCTGACAACACACCTGGTCGAGTGCTTAGGGAATGTGCAGACCAACTAGCAGGGGTCCTCACTGATATCTACAACATCTCCCTGAGCCTGGGCTGTCCCAGCACTCTTCGAGCAATGCATCGATCAAGAAATTGACCGTGTCCTGCCTCAATGACTATTGCTCTGTAGCACTCACTCCAATCACAATGAAGTGCTTCAAGAGGCTAGTCATGAGCCATATGAAAACCAGGCTCCCCACCTCACTAGACCCCTGCCAGTTTGCATACTGCGCCAACCGGTCCACTGAGGATGCCATATCCTCCGCCCTCCATCTGGCCCTTTCCCACCTGGGCAATACAAACACCTATGTGAGAATGCTGTTCATAGACTTCAGTTCAGCTTTCAACACAATCATCCCCCAGAAGCTGATAGGGAAGCTGGGACTGCTGGGCTTGAACACCTCCCTCTTCAACTGGATCTTGGACTTTCTGACGGAGAGACCTCAGACAGTCCGGCTTGGAAACAACACCTCCAGCAGCACCTGGCGCCCCCCAGGGCTGTGTGCTCAGTCCACTGCTGTTCACATTGCTAACCCATGACTGTTCTGCCAAGTACAGCTCAAACCACATCATCAAGTTCGCTGATGACACGACGGTGGTAGGTCTCATCAGCAACAATGACGAGTCAGCATACAGAGAGGTTGAGCGGCTAGAAATATGGTGTACCGCCAACAACCTATCCCTTAATGTTGACAAAACAAAAGAGATGGTTGTTGACTTCAGGAGGGCCCGCACTGACCACTCCCTGTTGCACATCAACAACTCCACCGTAGAGAAGATCAAAAGCATCAAGTTTCTTAGTGTGCACATCGCGGATGACCTCAAATGGACTCTCAACGCCACGTCTCTAGCCAAAAGAGCACAACAGCGTCTCCACTTCCTACGCAGACTAAGGAAAGCAAGCCTCCCCCCCATCCTCACCGCGTTCTACAGGGGCACCATCGAGAGCGTCCTGACCAGCTGTCTCACTACCTGGTATAGGAACTGCAGCGTCTCAGACCGCAAGTCCCTGCAGCGGATAATGAGTACAGCCGAAAGGATGATTGGGGTCCCTCTCCCTTCTATTCAAGACATTTACACAAACGCTGCACGCGCAAGGCCCGTAGCATAGCTGAGGATCCCTCCCACCCCTCCCATGGTCACTTTTCCCCCCTGCCGTCTGTCAAAAGGTACCGCAGCATACGGGCCAGATCTGCCAGACTCTGCAACAGCTTCTTCCCCCAAGCTGTCAGGCTCCTTAACTCACTGTTGCCTCCTCTGACCCACACCACCCCAACTTAACCGAATACGGCCAAGCCACTCCCCGCCCCCCCCCCACCCCACTAGCCACTTATCTTCTTATTTTTATACACCCTGTTGCACTACATTTCCTCTGGACTATTTTCTCAGAGACTACCTCCACCACTATTCTATGCTGCTACACAATACTTTACACACTATTTATTTAGGGGTCCAAGCAGCGAAGCTGGTGGAACCCTATTGTATCTGTTCGGATTGTTGTTATTATTATTATTATTATTATTTATTTGTTTATTTTTTTTCTCCGCTAAATGTGTCTGAGGCTCAGCAACCATAAGTTGCAGACCAACCAAATCTGGTAGGTGGGTTCCTATGGCTCCCCACTACTCAGTCACTACAAATCACCTATGTCGGCCAGATGGTGGTGCTATAACAAAGGGTCATACTTTGAAAGGCCATAACTCCTTCACCATAAGTCAGATCAACACAAAACTTCATCGACCGATGCATCTGAATGTGCTCTACAACTTTGCGTTTGAGAGCACCTATATCCGCCATATTGTTTGCCCGCCATTTGGACTTTTTATGAGTTGGGGTGCGGAAGAGCTGGAGCTCCAAATCTAAGTGTTACGACATCTAGTAAACTTCTTTATGGCAAGCGACATCTATGGCGAAGCAAGTAATCCAACACCGTAGGGTCTAGTTTTTATCAGTGAGGGGAGGGTCTGAACGTCGGGGAAGCAATGGAAGACAGTGTCACCCAGAGTGCATGCTAGGCTACCAAAAGTTTGTTAGTAACAGCTTTTTGAGAGGATGAATAATTACTTTTCGTTGGAATGGATCCATTTGAAGACAGTATCGGGTGAGTTCGTTTAGTCTTTGCATCTGTCATTATGCTGAGAAATAGCTAAACCATTTTATTGATAGGTTCTGAGTTTCTGTGCAAACACGCTAAAACACCCTGGTATAATGAAACAATGACGGTAATACATATATAGTCCGCTTCGTTCCGTTGCTACCCTAACATAATAGACTATCTTGTGTCTACAGCTGCAGTTTCTCGCTGCAATTACTAATATTGAATATAAACAAAAGACGTAATTTATGCTGTACTCTGCCAATGTCTAAATTAATAATACGGTACTCTGAGCGTAGGAAGCAGTTAGCATGGATGGCGAGTTGATATTTCGTTTTTTGCTACTAAAAGTTTGTTAGTAAAAGCTTTGAGAGGATGAATCATTACTTTTCTTTGGCATGGATCCATTTGAAGACAATATCGGGTGAGTTTGTTTAGTCTTTAAATCCATCATTATGCTGAGAGATATCGCATTCTCAATTTAATCTCTAAATTGACTGTAAGCTTAGGGTTGTAACTAGTTAGCTGTTTCGTAGGTGACTTAGTTAATATACTCGTCTTAACTATTGCTTGTATTTTTGCATAAACTGCGTTGATGCTGTTCTTGTTTGTGTTAGTGTTAATCAGTTTAACCTTCAGGGTGCAAGTTGAACTATGCGGTTGTTCCCTGCACTTGGACCGGTACTTCTCTCTAGGGTTTTCGTCATACTTGTTCCTGGTTATGGTTATACACTTTGTTGTACGTCGCTCTGGATAAGAGCGTCTGCCAAATGCCTGTAATGTAATGTAATGTAATTAGTGTTAATCAGTTTAACCTACAGGGTCCAAGTTGAACTATGCGGTTGTTCCCTGCACTTGGAACGATACTTCTCTCTAGGGTTTTCGACACACTTGTTCCTGATTATGATTATACACTTTGTTGTACGTCGCTCTGGATAAGAGCGTCTGCCTGTGATGTAATGTAATATTCCGTAGCAACAAGATAAACGTTTTTTTAAATTATACCATGTCATTATACAGTCAATATCTGGGACTAAACATTTAATAAATATACAATCTTACCATTGATTTTACGCATAGAGATGTCCCTTTCGCGACTGAGTGGTCATATATTGTCTTGGACATGAAATATACACGTATATGTGACGCCTGGGTCGGCTAACTTCAAAAATAGCTGTGCGTAATACCACACCTGTTGCTCACGGCGTCGTCGCCCTTTTTAGTACAATTTGGCTTTCTAGTAAAACAAGCTTTCTAACGATGTATAACATGTCTGATTTTGCTTTTGGAATAGCATTTTTTAGGTCAGCGTAACCAAACATTGGCATTCGCTCTATATATTGTAGCATTAAAAGACGTTGCACCTAACGAAACGTTGTCAACGATTTTTCGTAATTCCTTGGAAAATACCATTATTATTGAGGACTTCTGGGCATAGCTAAGCTATATGTTTGCTGATAGACCTATCTGACATCATTTCTGGAGCTAAACAGAAGCGGATAGAACTGTCAGTGATTTACTGTCTCTGTCTCCATCTACTAAACATAGATAAGATTTCATCATTACTATGTAAGTATTACTGCTCAAAATATTTCGGTTATATACGTTATTTTAGAAATTGGGTGTCTTTAAATAGGTTAGTGGTATTATGTAATGTGGATATTTCACACTGTAATGTAAGCGTTAGTTAGTAGTGTAATAGTTTTTGTGACGCATACAACAGTGATGAGGAGAGTGTTGAAACATTGCCAAAACGTGGTGGACGGCTGAAAATTGTTTTCATATCGTCCCATTCCCATACGAGAAAACATAGGAGTGTACAGAGTATAGAAATACATACAAGAGTTAATTATTACACATTTAGGTACTGTGCAGCATTGTGTGACTATATTTTTGCATTATGTTTAAATTATATCTATGTTTCATCTTAAACCTTCATAAGGGGCTCATATGCTTTACAATGGACAAAAAGCATTATTTTCCTTTTTGGAGAGATTTTGGATTTGTTTCTGGACCCTTAGCTATTTTAGACCAGTGTTAATAATTTAGACATTTTGGGTAGATTTGGAGATGCTGGGTACACTGCTTAGTTTTTGCTTCATAGATCTTTAGTAGTTCTATATATCCACCCTTAGATTTTATGAACTTGTGGTCCAGAAGTTTTTGATCCAGGACATGTATACTTTAACCTGCAATCTCACAATATTTCACTGCGAACTAAAAAAGGAGCAAATTCATTTTAGATTTTTTGCCTTGACCATTGCATTTGTGGCACTTTATTTCTTACAAAATTATGAATATAAAGTAATCTAAGCTAGTATTATAAATGGTACAAATGTATTGCTTCATTTAAGACATTTTTCTAGTCTCTGTGGTGTTCACATCTGGAGTTATAAAGCTTTAAATAGGGTAGCCCCTAAATGGGCAAGGATTGACAGGTACTCTAGTGGAGGAGTGGTTGGGGTGGAGTTAACTAGCTATTGTTCCCACCCATTATCTCCCTGTGAGAAGTGTGAAAAGTTCAAGATCTTTCAAGGGGATTTTCTCTGCTACTTGATTTTAGGAGTACCAACATTCAAATAAGCATATCTTCTTCAACTATTTTCAGATTTTAATGTATGACGCATCATTTGAAAGTTTATAATCTGCACTTTCATAATCTGTAAAAAACTGAAAAATGACCTTGCCCTACTTGAGGACCAAAACACCAGCACCTGTCACATATCTGTGTGAACACGTTGCGACGTCTTTAAAAATACCGCATCGTAAACGCCTCTCCCGGTGTTTTCGAGGCGCCTCAACTACCGCATTTCTCCTGTGGGAACGGAAAGCAGCATCAAGGACTGCTTTCTGGGTGGCGTTCGAATTACGTTACAGATCTGCGTTCACGCGCACCTATCTCTCAACTGAAAAAAATGGCATGCAGAGGAATTACCTGGACCCACATTGTAAATGCATTGAGAACGCGAAAACTAATAACATAAGAAATGCGACCACTTGCACTTCAAAATGTAACATGTTTGTTTGTTTGTTTGTTTGATTATTTTACCAGTAGTTACAAGAAGATTGCAACGAAAATAAAACAAGTAACGTTATAGCTTTGGGCCTACATTAAGTGTGTTACTATGGTAACGGAATGTCAACAATTCATTCACGAGAGTTGACTTCTACTGTGTGTGAAAGGTAAAGACGGCTCGAATACCGCATTACAAATTATGTGGGAAAGGGAGCCTGTTACCAAATCAGAGGCGGCTCATATGCGGTATTAGCTGTGGGAAAAGGGCTTAAGTGTTATAGAAATACAGTAATGTAATTAATAAGGAATGAAACTTGTCAGAGTTCATAATAATTACTAATAATGAATAAGTACTAGTAATTACTTATATTAACTAACTACATAAACAACCCAATAGTAAATAACTTTATTGATCACTACTTAAAATATGTGTAGTTTTGCTGTAGTGTTGTGACTACATATTCACTATACAAGCAAGTAGCAAAACTCTGCTTGATTACTACGGCATACCTTCAAATTAGTTGCTTTTCGGCGAAATTCGCCGTTTTGAATCTAAAATAGGTAATTTGTGTGATTCGTGTAGATCCGATGAGTTTTTGAAATTTGGGGGGGTCTGGGTCTACGAGGACAGAGCATAGACTGTAAAAAAAAAAAAAAAAAAGATTAAAAAATATGGACAAAGCTACTGTGACGTCACCCATTGACTCTCCGTGGGTCTGGAAAAAACATTTTGGCGCCGTTTGTAGTCGTCCATTTCTATGGTCCATATGGAGCCAAAACCATAGAGTTCATGGTCCAAACCATAGACTTCAACGAATACAATGTGATTGACAGTCCGGAGCGGAAAAGCCATTGACCTTTGGGCTACTTTCACTTACCCATCATCTAAATAGATTTCTGAACGAGCTCGAGGTAAGCTGGCTGTCTGCCGTTATGCTTTATAATTTATTATCAAATGTTTACGGAGCTTAATTTCCATCTGTGACTGTACTCTGTTATTTCATGGCGTTATATGTATGAAATTAATAATGTAATTATGTTCAGGTATCTTCAATTTATGTTTCTCAGCTAAACATCAGCGAATATGCTAGCTAACTTGCCAGAGCTAGGTAGGCTAGCCGTGGTTAGCTCACGCATTAGCAATAAATGTCCCGTATAACTGCTGCTAACCTAGCAAGTTTTCACCGAAGGTTTTTGCCACAATCAGTTAGTAATGAGCCAATAACCGTTACACCCCCGCCGTCTGTGGTGTTCACTCGCTGGGTGACGCTAGCTGACCTTTCGCAAGTCACGTTAAACAAGTAGAAATTAACGCCATCAGCGGTGATTAACAAATATGCCAAGTATTTTAATAATGGATTTGCAGGCGTGAATTTCGAATTATTTGTTTTTTCTTGTAGACCATTAAAAGCAATGGAGAAAAGCCAACGTCCTAATTGTCAAATTGTCTGTACCCACTGTTTACAGCAAAGTGCAAGTTATTTTTGGCTGGGCCGCAACAGCGGGGCCAGCCCTATAAACACAAATGTCTCTGACTGAGTGATGATGTTACACCATTGGTCAGCCGGTCCAGCCATATAGCTACTAGGTTTGACCTGGTCTTGTTTTTAATGTGAAAGAAAACCACTGGGTGCCGTAGTGATGGATGCTGAGCTGAAAGATGAGCGGGCAGAAATCCCTTAAACTGATTAACGTTATTATTGGTGTCAACTTGTTTTTAATTATTGTGCCTGATTAGAAATGACAGATGACTAAATATGATAGAGACAGTTCTCCTTAATTCGTTTAGACGAGATAAACATTCTATTTGCGTCGCAAAATTGTGCACATTTCAGTCGATATTAGCATATTAAAAACTGGATAAACGTATACACTCCGAAAATGTTCATGCCAAAGATCTGGAATACGCAGATTTTGTCATTCGAACGACCACAGGTTAGATGGCATTTTTGAGTTCAGAATTTATTTTGAATTTATGTGATCTTCATAGCATGGCGTGACGAAGGAAATTGTGTTTATCTACAGTTGAATTATTCAGATTGTGGGCAGACTCACATTCGCTTCCTGTTCCTGTGCTTCCTGGTAGAGTAACAGCTGTTTCCTACGAGCTCCCGCGGTTTTTATCACTTTTATCTGTTACCTATTCTATCCATTTTCTATCCATTTTGTTTTGCTATTTTATTATAATTTTACTATAATTTTATTTTGTTTTATCAGCCTTCTTAGCCTTTTACTTTTCACTTTTAATTTTTGAAATAACCAACATAGTTAAACATGCCCGATGAGGTTGATCCACTACTTAAAAAAGCGAATAAACAGATTGCTGACCTGAAAGAGGATATTCGTCGGCTTTCGGATGAACTACAGAAGAAAAATTCGCTTTTATCCAGCTACATGGACCTTGCTTCCGAACAGTCCAAGCAGATCTCCTCCCTTGGTTTAGCCGTGCAGGACACAGCTCTGTGGGACCCCCCCACTTGTCCTCGGCCTTCATCCTGCTCGACACCGAACCATCGGTCGTCCTGGGCTGAGGTGGTGGTCCGTGATCCCAGGGGGGTTACAAATGGGACCGCCTTATCCCCTCGCCTAAACCGCTCCACCCGCTATGCGGCCCTATCTGAAGATGCTCCGATCTACCCAACTGACGCTCAGGTACGCCCAGCTGATGTTCATGTCCACTCAGCTGATGCTCCGGTCCAACCAGCGGTGGCGCCTGCGACTCCGATCCGTCCCGATCTGGACCCCTCTCCAGAAATGGCGCCTGCCGTCTCTGCAGCTTTCCCACCGCTGGTGGCTGGCAGCGTTCGGGTGGGTCACCGCTCCACTGTGTCGCCACTTCAACGGCCCCCATCCCGGGAAACGACCTCCGCCTCCCGGCGTAGGATCCTAAAGGAGGCTGTGCTCAGACGCTCTGGAAGCCTCCCGTACCCTATGCCGGTAGGGAATCCTACTCTCAGGTCTGATGTTGCCGCCTCGCCACAACACTCGCCTGCCCGGTCACAGATTCCTCGTCCCCTCTTTCCCCCGACCACTCTAATAGTGGGGGATTCCATAATCAGAAACATCAGTTTCTCCAACGTAGCCACGCACTGCTTCCCTGGAGCCACGGTCCCGGTCATCCTGGGAAAGCTCCCGGGGCTACTGCACTCACTCCCGTCCTCTATTAAGCGAGTGATAGTGCATGTGGGGACAAACGATACAGCTCGTCAGGAGTCTGAGCTGACCAAGAAGGATTTTAGCGAACTTTTAAACTTATTAAACAGCTGTGGAAAGTCTGTTTTTATCTCCGGTCCCCTCCCTACGCTGGCCCGTGGATCAGCGCGCTTCAGCCGAATCCTCAGCCTCAACACTTGGCTCCTCTCCGCTTGCAGAACGAACAATATAGGTTTTATTGACAATTTTAATTTGTTTTGGAACGCTTTTCCTTTTATAGGTCGGACGGAGTCCACCCAAACAGGCAGGGTAGCCGAATGCTAGCGGCTAACTTGCAGCACGCTGTACAGTCCTCTCCACGTGACTGACTGTTTACCTCTCCTACACACACCCCCGAACTCCCCTCTTCTTCTCAGGTTTTACCCCAGGCCACTGTTTCCAGTACTAGCACCCCCTATCTGTTAGGAGTGCAATTTTTTCCTTCGTCCTCAGTGGCCTTTCGTTCTCCTCCGGTCTGTACCACTGGCTCTCCCTACTCTCGTATCCTTAAACTTAATGTTCATCAGTATATCTCTCCTCCCATCATTCCTACCCGAATCTCTGTTAGATATCCCACTCATTATCCAATCCGTGCTGTTACTGTTTCCAATTTAATTACAATTCCCCTTCAGCCTCCTATCACCAGCTCTGTTCCCACTCTATTTAATCCAACTACCTTTAGAAACAGAAAAGGATTAGGAATTATTCACTTAAATATTAGAAGTTTACTTCAGAAATTAGATCATGTAAATATACTAGCCATGCAGACTGACCTGGATATACTGGTTTTAAGTGAAACTTGGCTTAAAAATAGCATCAGTGACTCAGATGTAGCTCTAACGGGTTACAACTTATACAGAGTGGATAGAACTGGTAGGGGAGGAGGGGTGAGTATATATGTTAAAACAGGTTTCTCTGTAACAATCTTAAAAGCTGTCACAATTCCAAGAAATTTTGAATTCCTTGCACTGAAGGTTCAGCTGGGGCCTAACTCAGTAATTGTGGTTGGGGTATATAGACCCCCATCTGCTGAGTTAGGCTCCATTGATGCAATAGCGGATCTACTGTCCCATTATTCCGATGCTGAATTGATTGTTATGGGTGATTTCAACTTGAACTGGCTGAATGATACTTCCAATCATTTCAAGGAGGTTAGTGCTGGCCTTAACTTATTCCAACTAATAACAGAACCCACTAGGCCAAATCTGAAAGACAGCTCAAAATCTACCCTAATTGACCATATTTTTTCTAATAGGGTTGATAATATCACTGCCTGTGGTGTTTTTGAGCTTGGAATCAGTGATCATTGCCCTGTTGGCTGCATTAGAAGTACTCGGCTAATGAAAACAAAATCTCACAAGGTTATAAGGAGAAATCTAAGACATTTTAATGAGCAAGCCTTTTTATCTGACATTTCCCATAGTAATATACAATACACATCTGAGATTACTGATGTCGACCTGGCTCTGGATTTCTTCACAAAGACTCTTCTTTCTGTCATTGACAGACATGCTCCACTGAAAAAACTTAGGATTAAAGATAGAGTCACCCCCTGGTTTTCACCTGAGCTAGCAGCCTTATTCAAAGAAAGGAATAGAGCCTGGTCTCTTGCCAGACACTCCGGTGACCCTTCACATTGGGCAGCTTTCAGGCAAATCAGGAATAGATTCACATCTTCGGTAAGAGTAGCCAAATCCAAATATTACCTAGATCTAATTACCTGCTCCTATGCTAACCCGGCTAAATTCTGGAAGGCAGTGAACTCCATCAAAAACAGACCCACTACTTCCCTACCTTCACACATTGATTCTGGTGACTGTTTGATCTCTGATCTTAATGAGGTTTGCCTAGCTTTCAACAAGCACTTTGCCGAGGCTGGGCATTTATTCGAAAAGGAATATACAGCACCCTGTCTTATCAGTGATGATTGTGTATATACTACGAACCAGGCCTTTCAGTTTTCCTTTCAGCCCTTCTCTGCTAGTGTTGTTTTTGAGACCTTGCAAACCATTGATCCCAGGAGCGCTACTGGAGAGGATAAATTAGATCCTTTTTTTCTAAAAATGGCTGCTCCATTCATTGCAGAGCAGTTATCACACATATTCAATCTTTCTATTTCAACTGGCATATTCCCTAGTCTCTGGAAATTGGCACATGTATTTCCACTGCACAAAGGAGGTGATAGAAATAATCTAAACAATTATAGACCAATCTCCAAATTACCATGCCTAGCTAAAATTCTGGAATCTCTGGCAAATAATCAACTCAAAGTATTTCTTTCTAGTCATTCAGTTCTAAGCCCACATCAATCCGGATTTAGAGCCAAGCATAGCACTATCTCAGCTGTTACGCTAGTTACAAACAATATTATGTCTGCTCTAGACAGTAAGAAACACTGTGCTACCCTTTTTGTAGATCTGTCTAAAGCCTTCGACACAGTCGATCACGCTTTGCTTTTACAGAAGCTGTGCAGCATTGGTTTAGATGGTAAAGCTTGTGATTGGTTTCATAATTATTTGTATGGGAGATTTCAGTGTGTGAAGTCTGGGAGCACCCAGTCTGGGTTCCTGCCGGTGTCGAAGGGGGTTCCGCAGGGATCAGTTCTGGGCCCTATCCTTTTCACCATTTACATTAATAATATTGTTTCCTCACTAAATGATTGTCAAGTCCATCTATACGCAGACGATACTATTGTATATTGTATTGCTGATTCTGCTCAGCTTGCCATTGAGAAACTGCAGCATGCTTTTAATGCCCTTCAGGAGGCTCTTGTTAAGCTTAAGCTAGTTCTTAATGCAAGCAAAACAAAATTCATGTTGTTTACTAGGGCCAGAAGCACTGATTATGATAGTATATTTATATCCACTGCAAATAGTTCTAAAATTGAGAGAGTTTCTGAATATAAATATCTTGGCATCTGGCTTGACGAGAAATTCTCATTTAAATTCCATATAGATGATCTTGTCAGCAAACTGAGACAAAAAATTGGCTTCCTTTATAGAAACAGATCTTGCTTCCCTATGATCAGTAGGAAAAGAATTGTTGAAGCAGTTTTCCTTTCAGTGTTAGACTATGGTGACATTATTTATAGAATTGCTGCTCCTTCTTCTCTTAAGCGCTTGGACACAGTCTATCACTCTGCCCTCAGATTTATCACTGGCGATAGTTACGGTACCCACCACTGTGTCCTCTATGCCAAGGTGGGTCTGTCTTCTCTGGCAGTGAGGCGTGATAAACACTGGTTTTTGTTTATCTTTAAGGCCATTGTCGGAATGCTTCCACCTTATATTACACGGTTGTTAGAGTGGCGCTCTGGACCCTATCAAACCCGATCAAATGGCTTGCTTATGCTTAAGGTCCCTAGGGCTCGATCAGAAATTGGGAAGTCAGCATTCCATTTTAGTGCCCCATCCTCCTGGAATGAGCTCCAACAGTTGCTGAAAATCAGCTCTCTACCAACTTATGGGCAGTTTAGATCGCTGGTTTTGAACATTCCTGTCTCTGAGTGTATCTGTTTTTGATCTTATCTGTGCTGATTTTATTTATTTTATTATTTTATTTTTATTTTATTTTATTTTATTATTTTTTATTTTTTATATTTTACTGTATTTTATTCTAGTTATTTTATTATTTACTATGTTAGTTACTGTTGCTATATTCTATGATCTTTTATTACACTTATTGTGTTTTAATTGTGTTTGTAATCTCGGCTACATTGAAAATGAGGGCCTGGCCCTCAATTGTACCTCCGAGAATTTAAATAAAGGTTCTGACTGACTTGTTAATCAAGGAAAATGATTGAAAGTCAAGACTAATAATCAGGGGAAGTTTTCTGCCTCCTCGATTGTCAGCTCAGCAGCCACCACTGTGCCTTAAGTTAAACTAGTCAGTACAATAATGTGTGTAATAGAACACACCTTGCCACACCATATTGCCACTATAAAATCTCTCTCTCTCTCTCTCTCTCTCTACCAAAATATAACATAAGCTGTGTTTTCCATTTGATTTCTCAGTTGTTGTGCATATTGCGTTTTTGTTTTGTTTGATCATCTTTATTAGATGCAATGCATTTTAATACAATTTTGGAGCTGGATTCTCTTGACTTTTTTTTTTTTTTAAGTGCCCTGAACTGATGTCCACCTTACATTACTTTTGTAGCAGTACAATTACATTAAATCTAGGGTGAGTTTTTCCCTATATCCTCATGCTAAAATCAACTGTAAATCCACATTTTAAAGCTGATATTTAGAAACATTTTCTTCCCAGGGGGGGCATGCCCCAGGACCCCCCTAGGGGGTTCACATCTTTGTCACCTTTTTCACCCCTGCTGAGTTTGCAGGTCTGTGCTGGAAACACTACTGTTTTGCTACCTAACTCTACAAAACTCTACTGGTGTATCATGAGTAGTACATAAACTACACATTCACTGCACAATTCCTACATGTCACTACATAGCCACTACCACACAAATAGGTTTTGTGTAGTGATTCAGTAGTACTTTTTAATGAGGGGAAGAATGCAATGCAGATGCAAATGAGTGTTTGCTGAAGTAGTACATGGGGATTTCTTTTTTTTACTGTGGTAGCTAATAAGGCATTGAGAATTGTGAAATTCCACTGGTATTGGTATTAACTACCAATATGCTGATATCGTGACAGCGCTACATTGTCATCCATAAAATTATGGATTGGCAGGGTATACCACATAACTATACACTACAGAACACTTTTTAGAATACAAAATACTGTTGTGATAAATATACTGTATATTACATTGTTACATAACTGTGAATTTGGTAAACGGTAAATGGACTGCATTTATATAGCGATTTTATCCAAAGCACTTTACAATTGAGGCCTCTCATTCACCAGAGCAGTTAGGGGTTAGGTGTCTTGCTCAAGGACACTTCGACACGCCCAGGGCAGGGTTTGAACCAGCAACCCCCCGACTGCCAGACAATCAGTCTTACCTCCTGAGCTTACCTCCTGAGCTATGGAATGCTAAAACCCACAGCATAGTACAAATTGATGGAAGTTAAACTCTAGCAGAAAGTTATGTAAGAAAGCCAAGAAAACATGCTTCTTCTTCTGAATTTCAGTCTTCCCCAACCCTCTCTCTGTACCCTTCTCTTTTCCTTTCTGTCCTTTTGTCTTATCTCCATTTCTGTAACTGTGTATGTGTTCCTTTTTCGTATTATCCATTTTTCACTAACCTTTATATATTTTCTTCTCTAATTAGTTTAATTCTTTCTCTCCCTCCCTTTTTTCCATACCCCCCTCCCTCCCTCCTATTTTTTAGTGAGCTTATGAAAGAGGACTACAATGAGACAGTGCATAAAAAGGCAGAGGTCATTCACATGAGTTCCAACTGCACTCAGACTGTGGAGAAGATGGAGCAGCTGTGAGTATTGCATACATTTTGTGTACTGAATATACATTAGGATTATTCATTTCTAATGAAAATACATATAACAGAAATATTGATATTACAGTGATCTCATTGTATAACTGCATTACATGTACCACAGATGTACTCTTTAGCACATATCTGAGGTACGCATAAGATATACATTTGCCTTCACTGGCAAGCATAGAATACATACCAGCAGCGCATAAAGCATTTGTTGTACTGAATATTTATTATCTTGACGTACATATAAATTTGAATATACTGTGTGTGACCTGCTACTAAAAATACAATTTCAAATGCAGTTCCCATTCTTACAAGTGGTATATTCATAGAGCCCTGGGATGAGCCCTGCAGGTGCTGGAACCCTATATTTCATTAGGCGTCCAAGCAGAGGTGCCGCTGGAACCCTATTGTTTTTGTTCTGATTTTTATTCATCCATCCATTATCTATACCCGCTCATTCCTGGTCAGCGGCATGGGAGCCTATTCCAGCATGCATTGGGCAAGAGGCAGGAATACACTCTGGACAGTTTGCCAGTCCATTGCAGGGCACACACGCCATTCACTCACACACTCATACCTAGGAGCAATTTAGACTCTACAATCAGCCTAACCTGCATGTCATTGGATTGTGGGAGGAAACCCATGTGGACACGTGAAGAACACGCAAGCTCCACAGAAAAAGGTCCAGCCAGGATTCGAAGCAAGGACCATCTTCCTGTGAGACAACAGTGCTAACCACCGCCTTTATTATTATTATTATTATTATTATTATTAGGGGTCAAAGCAGCGAAGCTGCTGGAACCCTATTGTATCTGTTCGGATTATTCTTATTTTTCTCCACTGAAAGTGCCCGAGGCTCAGCAACCATAAGTCCTAGACCAACAAAATTTGGTAGGTGGGTTCCTATGGCCCCCCCACTACTCAGGCACTAAAAATCACCTATGTCGGCCAGATGGTGGCGCTAGAACAAAGGGTCATGCTTAAAAGGCCATAACTCTCACACGATAAGTCAGATCAACTCAAAACCTCATCGACCTATGCATCTGAACGTGCTCTACAACTACAACTGCTATTGGGACCACCTATGTCCGCCATATTGTTTGCCTGCCATTTTGACTTTTTTATTAGTTGCGGCGTGGAGGCCACCATAATATAACAAACTTTCTTGTTTCTACAGCTTCAGTTTCTCGCTTCAATTACTAATATTGAATATAAACAAAGACGCAATTTATGCTGTAGTCTGTCAATGTCTAAATAAAGAATACGGTACTCTGCAGGTAGCAGGGATGGTGAGTTGATATTTCGTTTTTTTTTCGTTTTTTCTCAATGTCGTATTTATTATTTGAAATATGTATTATTACTCTATCTGTCCTTGAGGCGCTCTGAAATGTGCATTCCTCTGCTAAGCTGATCAATGGATTGGAATATGTGTCTGATGCCTTTTTTAATTGCAGCACGGAAGCGCTGCAGCTCTACATACGCGTTGGGCCATCTAAGTGCTACACCATAGTAAAGGCCTTTATAGCAAGCGGCTAGGAGACATCCATGGCGACACAACTAAGTAATCCGACACCATCTTTTTTTTTTCACCTGTCGTTTCTTTTCTTTTTTTTGCTCAAGGTCATCTGCTTCTCCATCTTCTTGGGCCTCTTGAAGAGATTAAGCATAGTTTTAGATTAAATCATTCTCATAGCTGTATTTGTCATACCAGGAATCAATTTGGTTGCTCATCTTTAAACCTTTTCTAGAGCCTCTGTTTCTGGCTCCCCTACAGACGGACATAATGACGTCACGGTCTCGTGGCTGAAATGCGGATCCAAAAATGCGCCTGTGAGTCAGCGCACGCCGTCACTTAGCAACCAGGCTAATGGATGCCTGTTGTGAGGACGCCGGGACTGTCGCAGAGCAGCGATATTAGAAAGATGCAGGACTATATATTTATGATGTACATCTTTCTGGTAGTCTTGGTCTTTGTTAGTCTTAGTTAGCCTACTGCCTACAATCCACATTGTCTATTTTCTACAGCTTGTTAAAGACATTTTCTATAACGTGTTAGGTTGCCAATATTAACCTTCTTAGTTGTAGAAAGTGCCGATTGCATCGATAGTCAGCGGTACCCCAGTTTTACACTCGAAACATCTGTAAAGAGCTGGAGGACGGACCTTTAGGCCAGGGGACCATCGTGCTAGGTTACATCTCTCTGCTCGGTGAGATCCTGCTACCTAAGAAATATCTGTACTTATCTGCTTATAACGCTTTTAGGACTAATAGCTCTTATCACTCTGCTTCGCTGTAAATAAACGCCTTCTTGCATTTTAGTATAACACTTTATGCTTGACTGGGTCTTCTTTTGGGTTGTGGTTAATATTGAGATGGCTTAGTGTTACGCCCGGTAGTGTACACCTGGTTATTTAACACGGGTGAGTTACGGGAGGTAACAGATTGGGGGCTCATCCAGGATAGAACCGTAGATTTGCTCTACTTTGATGCTATTTTGCTACTTGAGGGACTACATAGTGCCAGAGCGTTGTGATTTGTAGCAGGGTTACTTTGTTGCTAGGTACTGCTTTGTGCAAAGTTTGTAGTAATAGCTTTGGAAATGTTACTTTGCTTGGTACGATTTTTCATCCTGTCTGTAGTAATAGCTTGGAGTGGCACTTTGAGGTAGGGCTGCTGCGATTAGTCGACGTAATCGATGACGTCGACGCTGAAAATGCGTCAACATCAATATTTTAAACGACAGATCGTTTTTTTTATTTTTATGAATTTACCTTTCTGATTTCTAAAACGCTTCAATTCATTATAACAAATGTTTTTCTTCAATATCACTACGTAATTGCTATGTAACATCAGTCATTTTTGGCTCCAGCCATTGGTCGGCTCTAGTCAACGCTACAGTTTTTTTTTAAATCATGGTGGCTGCAGCAGAGTTCGACTCGGTTGCGAAAGAGGTTCAGAGGTTACAAAAATCGCTGTGCGCAATACCACACGTGTTGTTTACGGCGTTGTCGCCCTTTTTAGTACGGTCTGGCTTGATTGACAATGCCTTTATTCAGTAGGTGAGAGTATAAGCTTTCTAACAATGTATAACATGTCTAATTTTGCTTTTGGAATAGCGTTTTTTAGGTCAGCGTAACCAAACATTTTCTTATCATCGCATCCACTTACACATTCACTCTGTGGTAGCAGTAAAAGACGATGCACCTAACGAAACATTGTCAACGATTTCTCATAATTTCTTGGAAAATACTATTATTATTGAGGACTTCTGGGCATAGCTAAGCCATATGTTTGCTGATAGACCTATCTGACATCGTTTTCTGGAGCAAAACAGAAGCCCCCCAGCCTTGCCATGCAAGACTCCTTGTTGCATGAACAGACTATGCTGTCTACCCCCTAATATCCGAGTCCCCCACTATCACCAACTCCCTCTTCTTGGAGGATATAGCTATCTGAGTGAAGCTCATCAGTTCTCCCACTGTCAGGGTCAAGAACCAGGTCCAAAACGGTTGGTCACCACAACCGCTGGAGATGCCGCTCCTGTGTGGTATGCACACTACAACTACTAGTTAACGTTAGTGTTACAACCCCAGTCGTAAGTTTGTGCTCACATTTGTCACTGTTACTGAAATGTGTTTCTTCTTTCCGGTAGTCATTTTAGTCGTCTCAATATCTAGTTGCTCGACTTGAAAAAGCCACCATTTGCCGTCTACCAGCGGAGACTAGCTCTTCAAATTTGTGGTTGGTATGTTGTGTTTAGTGATTGATTTTTTGTATTCGATCTTTGTTTTACTCCAATTCCCGCCTAGCCCTTCTGGTTTGTTTGCTCATTAGATCTCGTGTATGGCCACTGACTCATTCCCATCGACTCCAATTCTTGCCTTAGCCCTTCTAGTTTGTTTGCCCCATGATTTTGTGTTTCTGATTCACTCTCGTATTCGATTCCGATTCTCACCTAACACCTCTGCATTGTTTGCTGATTGGATTTCGGGTTTGACCGTACGTTTATTTTTGACCTCGACTCACACTTTGCCCTCTGCTCACTGTATAGTGCTCCAGTTAGTGTGTTCCCAACTGGACTAAAAATCCTTCTATCAGGACACAACTTTGTTATTTTGCTTTGTTATTTTTCTGTAATTATTTTTGAAGCTACTCTGGGTGGAGATTTAACACCCCATACAGGGTGCTGTAGGACAACCAAAAAAGAAAAAAAAGAATTCCCTTCCTTTTTCTGCTCTCCTTTCTTGTTTTCTCTCTCTCTCTGAGGACATAAAACACCATATCCCTTTGTAAACTCCCAAATGAGCCTGTATCTGTTAATTCTAACATTCCAACCTTATCTACTACTTCCCCTCTTGATCTCCAGATCTCCCATGCCAGACGCCCGTAACTAAAGAATCAAAGGTTATTGATGCCACTGGGGGCTTACAATCTATCTACATATAGTAGAGACATAGGAACAGATGTTTGTGCCTGGCGAACCATGCATGAGGTGCGAACTCTCTCACAGCCTGATAGCTTCAGACCGCAACAGCTTAGCGCCTGGATAATTGCGCTGCGCTGCACTCCCACAGAACGCTACTGACGACTAGCAGGCACCCTAGGTATTTCAAGGCCGCTCCATCTTCGTAAACGAACAGACAAAAGTAGGTTCAGATTAAACAATTACTAAATACAATTCTTAAACAAACTGGTCCGAAACAAAATGCGAAGTGAGTGCAGGCTCTTAGAATTAGACGGCCCCACAGTTCTGAATCCCCTAGCTGGCACCACTAAGGAAGCATTAATCATCTCGTTGTAACCAATTCCTAAAATGATCATGTTTGGTATGGTTATTGTCCAAAATTCCCGACGAAGGTCGGGGAACGAAGCATATTCCATAGCTAGTACAGTTAAAATATTATACCACCTCATCAAATTCGTCATAAAATATGACAAATTCGTAATAAAAATTATCAAACCCTACCCCCAAGGGGAAGGCGATAGTGATAGGAGGATGTGCCTCTAAACGACCAATGGTAGCCCGAACCGCCAACCCCCACTCTGGCAGGTATTTTTAGGCGAGAGACACTCGGGCCGTTACATTTTCTTTCTTTTATCTTTCGTTTCGTCTTACTTTTGTTGTTCTTCATCTGCTACCTAAGCCCTGGAGTACGATGCTTTCTGAAAGTGCCATGGCCTTTGTATCCCCGCCTAGTAAGCCTGGACCGTTATACTGTTGGACCTCCGGGTGTCCTCTCCGCTCTAGAACCATAGCCGCCTACGTCTTGGTACACCAACGCATCCGTACTTGCTGTGACGTCCGTGGAAGGGGTCCCTGTACCGCCTATTACGGCGCAAGTTCGTCAGGTCCGAGCTACATTTGGTAACTTTTAAAATCGGCACGTCCCGCCTGGGCTGGGGTCTCGGAGATCTGCCTTCCTTTTCTTTCTTCCCTTCTACTCTCATAAGTATCCCAACAGATTGACCTTCCGTTTGCTGTTTGCTGTCCAAGTGCGCCTCTAGTGAGACTAATAGCTAAGTGGTTGGTTAACGACGGTGCGATCAAGCACAGTACATCCCGGAAAGCCTCCATTCTATTGTACATTAATTTTACTCCGTAGCCAAGTTTGTATTTCTGTATTCTCTATCCTCTTGCATGTGCGCCTCTCCGTCACCTACTAACTCCCCGTGCTTAGATCCCATTGTGTTTAAGTATATTATGTGTCTTGTCCGCACAGTCTTAGCTTTTAATATTTTAATACTTTCAGTAGGTGGTGTTATATTATCTTAACCGCTTATGTGTGTGAATCATCTATAGTCATATCGTGGTTAAACTTAGAATAGTACTGTCTGTCTTCCTTTTGTTACCCTAGTTATATGCTTTTGTATATTGTGTGTCGTATTAGGTTTTTGTTTTATTGGGTAAACTCCCTGCTTTGATTGCGGCTGCGTCACTTCATATTAACTTACTGTATTGATATAATCATATCGTTGTTAAACCTAGAATAGTACTGTCTGTCTTCCTTTTGTTACCCTAGTTATATGCCTTTATATATTGTGTGTCGTATTAGGTTTTTGTTTTTATTGTGTAAGCTTCACTGCTTTGATTGCGGCTGCGTCACTGCATATTAAATTACTGTATTAATAAACATTGAGTTGTGGTTTCTCTCTCACGTTGACGGAATGATCCACTAGCGAAGTCGAACAGGGGTATGTGAATTCAGATTATAAATATATATATATATATATATATATATATATATTGGGAGAAAATCCCACTCGCATATAAATTAAGTGTTAAGGTTTATAAGGGTCAACCGCGGCTGCTCTGGGTTCAGTATTCAGAGTGCTGAGCCGCCCACAGGGCAACCGGAAGTGATACCTAAAGGGTTATATTCACGATTATTAAATCAAGAGGAGGCATAAATTAATTCATAAACAAATTGCAATTAATGATCGACCCCACCTAATCTATCGATCTGACAGTGCCCTATTCGGGATTTAAATTTATCAGCTAACTGTCCGAAGTTTAGCGTTCAAAGCCACCCTGTGCCCAGTACACTTCAATGACTAGTCAGCATTCAGTTAGATTTGGATAGGCAGATAGGGACCGGAGTTACTGGTCGGTTTGCAGTACATTTCCCTACCCATTTCCCTTATCATTCACCATGTTAGTGTGATCCCAGACCAGGTTGTAACAGTTAGTAATGTAACAATGGAGGCAAATTATCTAATGACAGCTAGATTTTCTCCTGAGAAGGCAAAAAACCATCAAATCCTCCTGTCAGCAGGAGGGCAGCCAGATTAGCTAACCAGCTGTTAGCTCTTAATGGAGGAAAAAAGTAGAAAATTCCCTCTCTGTCCCCTAATGACAACAAAATTTCACCCAAGGAGCAAAACTGGCTTACTTTGCGTATAATATGGATTTTAAAAACCTGGCCATAGCTTATCATAAAAATGCTAATAACTTTTGAAAACATTGTCTGGTTTTCAGAAGACTTGATATATATCATCGTGAACATGGTACAAGGAGGTTTCTCAAATGTGCTTATGCTTAGCCAAGGGAAAAGGTGAAAATAGCTATTACTTCTAAATGAAATGATCAATTTGCTTGAAATTTGGTACAACAGTACTACCTCCATTGTTGTATCAGCTTGCAAGATTTGCAGATTTTCGGCCAGTAGGAGGTACTAAAGTAAAAAAATGTCTTGCTTCAAAACACTCTGCTGCGGTAAGCTAATCAACTTGAATATCAGCCTTGCTTATAGCAAAAATGCTTGTAATTCCTGAAGAATTTCACATAATCCTATGCAATGAATGTGTTGACATGATATGATGACAACATATTTAACCAAACTTTTAAGGAAATCAATTATGGTTGTCCCTGAGGGAAGTTTTTTCTATGTGATAATCAGACATGGGTCAATACACATTTCATGTTTTTTGTGGCAAACTGTTTCAGAATATTCAGTGTATTTAAAATTGAGAGAAGGTTCAGGTTTATGAGTTTAATTTTACACTAGTAATCATGTTTACAGTAACATTAGCGTTTAATTGGGAAAGTGTTCATGTTACACTTCAAAAGCATAAGAGTTTCAAAGAGCTTGTCTGATAGGGAACAACGATCTGGCCTGAAGACCCTGCCTCTGATGCTGAATAGACACTTCACTGCTGCTGAAGTTGCAGGGATATGAAAGTAATTGGGTGCAGCTTTGTCAATTGTTGGATGGCAAAATTGATACTCCTCAATCTCCTTTGTTGTGGAATCTCCAATTTGCAGAGAAAGGGTTTGGTTCATGAACCCAAAGAGCATGTGGGGAGGGGTAGCATCCTTTATGTTGGAAACATTTGCAGCAAGCTCATGGATCTCTGTAGTAGGGGTTTCCTTCTCATTGGTATTGCATCAAGCACGTTTGAACTGGGGATTCATTACTGAGCTATTTGATACATCTTCCTGCGCTGGTAAACGGATAGGCACCTGAATTGCTTCCTTCAGCCTTTTCACAAGTCACAATTGTACTTGGCTGGAATTCATTTGGTTCAGAAGAGCTTGAATGCATGGAATGATATAGCTAGCAGCAATGAAATCTGATCCTTGCATGTAATCTGTAGCCAACTGAAAGGGGGTGAGGATTTTTGTGCAAAATCCCTTGCTGTGCACGTGATGTATCTCTCCACTAGCCTACTGTCTCACTGGGCATGCACCAATTTATTCATTCATAGCGAGCGAAGTTGTGAGAGCAGACACTCCTCCTTGCAAGTTTGGCCTGCACGATTCGTTGTGTTATGGTGTGCGTCGGTGAAATCGTAAGTGTACCGGGAAAATGCGTGTTATTACATTACTGTCAATAGTAGCATAATTGCAGTTATTGTTGCAACTAGATAAACGTTTCTTTGCGCTGGTATTTTGCAGCCACGTTCCCTTCTGGGTGTGCCTCGTGTTATAAGCATTGATATTTGCGTTCTGGTGTATTATACTTACGTTCTGTGGTAGGTTACATTCCTCATATTTTACAGTCCTATGCTTGTATTAACCCTAATGCACATTTGCAAGCGATGTAATATTCTATTTGTATTACCTCAATGCAATTTTCATTTTTATTATATTGCCTTCATATTTTTATTTGCAGGTACCATGCCTAATCACAATTTTATTATTAAACATTTGAAAGGAACTCTGGAGTTGCATTTGTTCTGACCAACAAATTAGGCCAGTTAGGGTACCACCAGTTATCACGCACGTAAATCATCTACCACAATTTGCATGGCCTCATAATATTCCTCTCATGAGTGGATATTGCTGGAATAGGCAGGGATTCCAATCTGCTCTCGTGACCACTCAGCAGAACATTTCCAGCTGGGAGTTCCATAGTTTGACAGTAGCAGGTTGTAGATGTTTTGATTCTTTTGCTCTGGCTTTGTTCCGGTTGTGTGTGCAAAGCATCTTTTATTCTGGGAAACATTACCATCATCAAGCTCATCAAGAAAAATAGGATGTAGAAGCCCCTTCTATGTCATCAGCATCTTCATTATTGGCATCACCCTCTTCATCAGGCTATGAGTCAATCTCAAAATGGGCAAAAGCAGCAATCATGTTGCTAGCATTGTCAGTAACCACAGCATTGGACCTTGGTGGAAATCTGCTAGTGATCCACAGTTTCATTGTACATAGAGGAAATGTGTTATCCGATTTGCCAGAGAATTAGTAATTTATTTGGAATATATTTATTAGTAATATATTTATTAAATAAATATTTATTTAATTTTAAAATATTCAGATTAAGAGGGAGTAGCATTTTCAAATAAAAAAATTAAATTATCAAATAATAAATTCTCGTGTGATTGACCCAGAGCTGGTGAGAAGGGGGCCTTCTGGCATTAGTTTCAAATGAAACAGGATCATTAGGCGCTTTTCCACCGTAGGGCCGAACCGTTACCAGGGCCACTCTGTGCCATTCGGCACTGCTCAGGACTCGTGGGAACGGTTACCGTTTCTGTTTCCGTCTGTCGGGCTGCTAAAACCAGGACTAGGAAGTATCTAAGAAAAACTAGTGACAACAGCAAGTGACATGGTGGATCAGCGACTGCGTCCCGTTGTGTATATAATAAATATGCGCCAGTTATTGTCGTCGCTCCCCATTCTGTTTTGTTTTTGTTATGTTATGTTTCTTTGGCTGACGATGTGGATGAGGATTCTGTGTATTTTGGTCCGTTCTTGTTTTTTTCTTTTTAGCATATCCTCTACTGACCATCACTGTTGCATGCATCACAAAAACTATTACACTACTAACTAACGCTTACATTACAGTGTGAAATATCCACATTATATAATACCACTAACCTATTTAAAGACACTCAATTTCAAAAATAACGTGTAGCCTATAACCGAAAAATTTTGAGCAGTTACTTACATAGCAATGATGAAATTTTATCTGTGTTCAGTAGATGGAGACAGAGACAGTAAATCAACGATGCAGTTCAATTTGCTTCTGTTTTGCTCCAGAAAACGATGTCAGATAGGTCTATCAGCAAATATAAGGCTTAGCTATGCCCAGAAGTCCTCAATAATAATAATATTTTCCAAGAAATTATGAAAAATCGTTAACGTTTTGTTAGGTGCAGAGTCTTTTACTGCTACCACAGAGTGAATGCGATGATAAGAAAATTTTCGGTTACGCTGACCTATAAAATGCTATTCCAAAAGCAAAATTACACATGTTATACATCGTTAGAAAGCTTATACTCTCACCTATTGAATAAATGAATTGGCGACAACGCCGTAAACGACACGTGTGGTGTTACGCAGAGCTATAAATGCGCGTATATTTCACAAACGGATTGTCCAAGACATATATGACCACTCAGTCTCGAAAGGGACATCTCTATGCATTTAACCAATGGTAAGGTTGTGTATTTATTCAATATTTAGTCCCAGATATTGACTGTAGAATGACATGGTATAAATTTTTAAAACTGTCGTTTATTTCGTTATTCAGTGAGCAGCATTTTCACTGCTGTATTGGCATATCTTAGGGCTGTTGTCAGGTTTATCTTGTTGCTGTGACGGAATATGATTTTTGACTGGCATTTTTATTTATATTAGCTTCTCTACCGACCTAGCTTATGGAAGAGGACGTGAAGAGACCGTATGCGGAGTCACAAAACTGCCGTAATGTGAAACCAATCAGTGAATACCTACGTCATTAAGCCCGCCCACCCAAACGGTTCTGCTGCACTGAGCACGGTTGTCTAACCGTGCCGAAAATATTGTGCTGGGTATAGTTTGTAAGCGTTCCGTGCCAAACCGTTTCCAGGTGGAAATACCATTGGAACCGTTCCTCTCTGTGCTCAGAACCGTTCGGCCCTACGGTGGAAAAGGGGCTATTGTTTAATTCTTGGAAATTCAGCTCACTCCTATAGTGCCACTATGGCAGGCATGGTTGGGAGGCACCACATTTGGTCAGTCTTGGTTGGGAGGCTGTAGTGCCGCCTGTGACCAGCTGGCAGAAAATTTAATCCGTCATGGTCTGTAGGTACCGTCAATCAGTGTGCCAAGTTTCATATGAATCAACCAGGTGAAAGTGTAAAAAGTGGCATATGAAAAAACAAAATCCACAATTGCCAAAAATGTAAGATTGCAGAAGCCAAAACATACATATTACGTATTCCTAATGAGATGATTTGTCACTGTAGAAATTTTTAAATGTCCACAAAAAAAAACAGATTTTTGTGATTTCTTCCATTTTCATACAACATTGAGCTCTATAGCACCACCTTATTGTTTTATTTGGCCAATTCTTTAGGGCTGTCCTCAGGATGGAGTTATCAACAGACCGTTTCATCTCTATGTCAAATGATTTGGGTTTTATTTGCTTTTTGGCAAAAAGTCAAACCCACATACCATTTCAATGACTTACCACGTTAGATATAGATATTTAAAGATACTTACAAGTACATGCTACATTCTAGGTTTTATGCAAATTGGTCAAACCATCTAGAGGTGAATATTTTTAAGGGTTTTCAAAAAATTCAAAATCATAAAAAAATGTTGTTCTATGAGAAGAGAGGAATACAGGAAAAATAATGTCAATTCTAGGTCAAAGGGCACAGGAATTATGGCATGTCATACAGTTGAGGCCAATAGTTTACATACTGTAAACACCTCACAGCTAGACCAATGAGGGTTTGTAGCTGGAGGGGAAGGCGCCGCGTGTTTTCCCTTGGCTGGTGTGATTCAAACCGGAGATGTTAGTTATTTTTCCTCTGTTTGTAAGAACAGGGCACAATTATACTTAAGAATGCACTGGTTCCGTTGCCACGGGTCAGATATGAAGGCGTTGCTTCATATCCCGCTTAAAACTGGCCTGAAACGGACCAGTAGCATTCTGGTTACTCTCCGTTCGCAAACGGGGCCATGCTGTCATCAGAGATATATCTGATTTGTCGCCGGACTGTCAATATTCCAATGGGAGCATCAGAATATTCACAAATGCGCGGAACAACACATCAAATATATCCATGACCACAGCAAGAAAGCGTAACAGTTACTAGGTTTTACCCTCGTGATAATCTGACTCCATATTAAATTATAATTTAAAATTTGGGTTTAACTATACGTGGAACTTGGGAGTGGTTACACTCGACTCTATCTTGTGCCATCATTCCTCAATATATGCTCCCGGGTTTAGCACTATTGTTAAATCTCAGTTCGGTGAAGAATCCAGAGGGTAGGAGGCGGATCACCATAATACATGCCTTCCTTTGTGCATAGATAGTTATGAGCCCAGGACGGTGTGTATCTATCGGGCTCCTTCAGGCGAATTTGACAAGAACTGGCGTATAACGCCCATGGGTCCTCTTAAGCCAAAACACCAGAACCAATACCACCAATCCCGTTAGCAGGCAGATCGTGGTCGCCTATCTAACTTGAAAACCCCACTAAAGACGTTCGCTGTACTAGACCCCTGATCATTAGGTCCTTGTCATAATTGTCCCCCTGAGTATTTAAGCGGAATTTCGGCTGAAAAGAAGATAAAATGGATTAGAGTCATGAAGACCACGCAAGTTAAAAATAAGAAGAATTTATTGAACAGGCAGGTAGGTCATTAGCTTCAAATTAACAGTCAATTTAAAATATGGAAAGTTTTAAAACAGAAATACAGAGTAAATAGTTCTTACCCAGCCTGTTTAGCTACACACGAAATCACAGAGTCTGCGCAGTGTGGGAAGTCAATTGCGATCTTCCTTGTCTAGCTACACACAGAGCACAGAGTATGTGCAATGTGGGAAGTCGATTACGATCTTCCTTGTTCAGCAGCGCACAGAACACAGAATATGTGTCGTGTGGGAAGTCGGTTACGATCTTCCCCGATTGCTTTGTCTCCCTTCCTTTTAAGCCAAATCCCGCGTTTGGTCTAGGCGGCATTGCCATAAATTAACCTGTCCGAATAAAATCTGGAATTCCGGCCCCCACCATTCGGAGGCTGTTGTTAAAACAATTATTGGGGAAATTGGGAAAAGGAGAGGATTATCAGAGAGGACATTCCATTGTGACAATTTTTCCCTGAGTTTCTGAAACTGTGTTTTATTAAATTTTATTTGGTATGAAACATATTCCATTCAATTTCTTGAATTTCCCTGAATATGTCCATACCAAACATGTCCAGAGGATGTAATATTATGGTGCAGTTGTCATGAAAATACCCTTTTGGTGAACCGTTTTACATGTAATCCATGTTATTATTACATAAGGTATAATACAGTAATACAATGAACACATGTGCATGGTTTGTACGGTTTTCCGGGGTTTGTAAATATGATAAACAGATGGTTTATAGTCCAGATCCAGAAAAGAAATAAAAAGTGTAATGGCGGAGGGGCCCACATAAGGGCACTGTGGTACTGTCACGTGCAGTTGCCCCACCATTTGGCCAGAGGCCTGATGATCTTTTTGCCCTTAATGGCCCCAACACACACACACCCACAACCCTAGACAAAGAGACTAGTTCCCCTTATCTTAGTCGTGTCCAGATGGCAACATTCCAGAGAGCCAACGGCTTGCTCCCACAACCATAAACAGCTAGTCCAGTTCCCCTAATCTCAGTCTTGTCCAGAGGGTAACAGTCCAGAGAGTCAAATGGCCTGCCCATCCAGAGGAAGTCCGAGCAACTTATTGTTTTATCACACGGCTCTGGGTTCTTTGAAGTCCAGGATGAGACTCAGCCTGCAGGCTCGTTCAAATGCCAGCCTTTCCTGGATCCCAGTTTGACTCCCCTCTTACAATACACCTCGGCTAAAGACACTGAAACTCAGTTTTTCACAACTCCACACATTTCATGTTACCATACAATTCCTGCATTAAGTCAATTAGGGTATCTACTTTATGTCCATAGGAGGTCATTTCAAAATAATTGCAAAGAGACTAATTTATTTCAGCTTTTATGTACTATATCACATTTTCAGTGGGTCAAAAGTTTACATACACTTTCTTATTATATGGTGGCATTGCCTTTTAAATTGCTTAACTTGAATCAAACACTTGGGGTAGCCTTCCACAAGCTTCTCACAATACTTTGCTGGAATTTTTGCCCATTCCTCCTGATAGAAACACAGACTGGCAGTTCAGTCCACCAATTTTATATGGGTCAGGGCTTGATTCAGGTCAGGGCTTTTTGATGGGCACTCCAATACTTTCACTTTGTTGTCTTTAAACCATTTTGTTCCAACTTTGGAGGTATGCTTAGGATCATTGTCCTGCTGGAAGACCCAGTTGCAACCAAGTTAAAACTTTCTAGCTGATGTCTTGAGGTGTTGCTTCAGTATTTCAGGATAATCCTCCTTCCTCATGATGCCGTCTATTTTCTGAAGTGCACCAATCCCTTTTCCAGCAAAACACCCCCACAATATGATGCTATGTTGGGATCGTGTTCTTCGGATTAAAAGCCTCACCCTTTCTCCTCCATACATAGCACTGATCATTATGGCCGAACAGTTCCATTTTTGTTTTATCTGTCGAGAGAACACTTCTCAAAAAGGCTCGGTCTTCATCCTGGTGATCGCCTCCAAACTTCATTCTGGCTCTTGTATGCCGATTTTGGAGTAGGGGCTTCTTCCTTGCACAACAGCCTTTCAGGCCATGGCGATGTAGGATTCTCTTAATGGTGGATGTAGATACTTTGGTACCTAACGTACTGTGGCCGAGACGTGTCAAACGATTTGCATATCCAAAATGCTTTGCTAATTCGAAAAACACAAGTGCATTAACGGAAAACACAAATGCAAAAATCACAACACAAATGCAAAAGCCACAACATAACGGAAGTGAGCCACAACATAACGGAAGTGAGCAACAACGGATGTTGACAATTAAATAGGCAGACTATTATTGCTGGCGGACTATTATTGCCTACACATGTGGAAGAGAAAAGTTCTTGCCCATTTGAGAAGTAAGTGAAACGTTGTTCGCTAGCTTACTATGATCGCTGTGTGATTGTCACCAATGAGCAGTGTTGTTCAATGTCTTTATATTTTCATATTTATATACTCTGCCATCTAAAGTTAGGCTATTATGAAGCTAGCTATGCAGTAACGTACACAACATTTGCACAGAACAATCTTTACACATGGTGTCCGCAGGTCCTTAAAAAGTATATTTATTTAAAAAAGGCCTTAAAAGGTATTAAATTCATTTTTGAAAGGTTGAATATATTTTTAGGCAATGTATTCCCAATCTGACTACGGTGCGGCTGAGTTTTGCCAAATGATAAACTTAAAGAAAACCAAATACGATAGAAACAGATTTTTTTTTTTAATGCGCAAGGATCCTTATTATGTGAAGTCACGTGACCGCAAGAGTTCGTGGGTGCTTCTATGTTACCAGGAAACATTGAAGGCAACCTAAACGGTTCTACAGTAGTACTGTCTGTAGGAGCGATTACGGATTCAGTCAAGCGAGGTAACAATCTGCGTTCTGTGTAAGATAGCCAAGCTAGCAACCTAATGGCTTCATGGGTAAATGCAAGTTTAACTATAAATGGCTTGAGAAAAGCAAATACTCCCGTGGTTAAAACCCGTGCTTGTAAATGTTTCCGAAGCCCGATGCAGTATATGTCACAAAAGTTTTAAGCTTGGTAAAATGGGATTCAGGGCGGTAGAATCCCATATGCAAAGCGAGAAGCACAAATGGTATTCAAGAGCACGCCAGCAGACACCAATTGCTTCGTTCTGCACGGTTTCCACAGCTAACGTTACTAGCGATGTTTCAACACATTCGCAGGCAACACCATCACCGTTAGCTAAATCGACATCTGCACCTGGCCGTTGAACTCGCTGTGGCTCTACGCCTACACTGAGAGCTGAGGTGATTTTGGTGTTGAGGACGGTGACAAGCCACCACTCTTGGCGATCCAATGAGGGAATTGACGATGTGTTTAAAGCAATGTTTCCAGGCTCTGAGCTTGTGCAGACATTTACTTGTGGGAAAGACAAGACCGGATACATAGCTAGATTTGGATTGGCTCCTTATATAAAAAAAGAACTTACTGCCGAAGTCAATGAGGGCACGTTTGTGATAATGTTTGACGAGAGCCTAAACCAAACAACAAAAAACAAGCAACTGGAACTTCACGTACGTTACTGGGTGAATGACCATGTTCAGTCAAGGTACTACAGATCACAGTTTTTGGGCCATTCAACTGCGCAGGACCTACTTCAACATTTCAAGGTAAGTTGGCTCATCAGTAACCTTCAATATTAGTGTTTAGCTTCCTCAATGATGTTTATGTTATAGGCAAGCTTTACTGGTTGGCCTGGCCAATATTAGACAGAAAATAATGGCTTACAAGCTAATAATCAAAACTATGATTTATGGGCTAGCTAGATGGTGGTCTATCAACAGAAATGTCTTATCTTGCTTAACATAATAAATACAATTTGTTATTATATTCTACCTAATCTCTAGCCACAAATTGCGATCTTGTTTTGAATCTGTATTTCAATTGGTATTTTCCAATGTAAATAATTTATATATGGTTGTAGGCTATATGTTTCCATAATGGAAGTGAGGCAAAAAGACAAGTAGGCCTACCTAATTTAAAACAGCGTAAGACAAAAATCAAGTACATATTCCGTCTTTGAAGGTATATATGATTTAGAATGTGTCTGCAGTGGATCCAACCTGTTAAAATGTTTATCAGCAGTCAAATAAATGATTAAATCCAACATTTCAATAGCTTCTGTATATAATTGCTAAGGCCATGGACGTCAACAAGCAGGTCTCCCAAAGCGGAAATACACTCTTCTTTGTGGTCTCTGTGCATTACTTTTCAAATGTCTGTGCACTACTTTTCAAAAGTAATGCACAGAGACCACAAAGAAGATTGTATTTCCGCTGAAGTCCATGCTTGTTGAAGTCCAGGGCCATAGCAATTCTATGCAGAAGCTGTGATGTCTAAATATTGGATTAAAAATTGTATTTTACAGTGGATAAACACTTTCAACAGGTCAGCTCCACTGCAGGCACATTGTGGATTATGGGCATACATTCAGAGATGGAATATGCCAAACTAGGTACTTGATTTTGCCTCACTTTCCCATTATGAATGTGACCTTGGTTCAGGTTGAAAACTACAGGCTGAAGTAAAGATTGAACTGAGGTCCACAATTATAGCGCTAAGACACTATAGAAGAGAACTTTCATAGTCTGACTCAGTCTATATGTACACATCTTGCATGCCGTTTTTTTTCTCTTTGTCTTCATAAGCATGTACAGTCTATTTAGATATCATTGTTTTTTGTCTATTGTTTGCTGAATGTATATGTATGTATGTATGTTGATCTTGGAAGGGATGGGGGATTGGAATGTGGAGGGGGGTTTAGAATGGGAGATGTCACCTGTAACTATGTACCTATTCCTCTGAATGGAAAAATCAAAATAAAGTTTATAAAAAAATTTTAAAAGATTGAACCGAGGTTGCAAATTTTGACTACCAAATCTCATGTCAAGGTGATGTAGAGTGCTGGAGATAAGATATGTTGATAATTGTTTGGTAGTGAACCCATGGAATAGGCCTGTTTCTTAGTGTTTCTCTTTTTTCATTCCTAGGAGTGTGTGCAACATCTTGACCTGAGAAACATGATCTCTGTCTCATGGATGGACCCAGTGTTAACTGGAAATTTTTTTTGACCTTCTTCAGAAGGAACAGGCAGAACAGCGTGGAGGTGCCCAGCTGACTATGGTTGGGAGCTGCGGGCTCCACACTCTCCACAATTCCTTTAAAAGTGGTTTCAGTGTCTGGCATTTGGAGAAAGGGCTCAGGGCATTGCATACAGTCTTCCACAATGTCCCTGCTAGAAGAGAAGACTTCTGCACTTTGACCAAGACATCTGTGTTTCCCCTACCGTTCTGTGGACATCGCTGGGTAGAGAACTTACCCGTTGTCAAGAGGGCCATTGAAATATGGCCAATGATTTTGATGTACCTGGATGCAGTGACGAGCAAGAAGCTTCCCAACCCTGGAACGTCATCATATGACACTCTTGCAGAGGCACGGAAGGATCTCTTCATCATGGCAAAGTTCCACTTCTTCATGGCTCTCTCCATGGCCTTCAGCACCTTTCATCAAGGGAGAGGTTCTGGATGCCATCACAACACTGCAGATGGTCAGACTGGATGTGACTGACAAGCAGTTGAGGGTCCGTGCAAAGGATGTGGACATTGGCTTAGGAGCGGAAGCAGTCCTAAAGGTATTGTGGAAAATACCAAATAATGGCCAGGCTACAGGTAATGGGAAAAAAAGAAAGGTGTATAAAATAATATTTAGTCAGTCTTTTACACCTCCTTCCTGACAGGAACTCCAGGGTAGGCCCAGCAGCAGCATAGGGGAGCTCAGTATCTTGGGGTTTAGAAGGGACTGTATGGAGAGCTTGACTAACATTGTCAAGAAAATGCAGGAGAAAACCCCCCTGAAGTACAGCACAGTGAGACAGATGGCATGTTTGGACCCAACCAACATTTTCTCAAAACCCGACTTGTGCCAGGAAAGAATGAAAGGACTTGTTCATAGGTTTCTGCTAGACAACTAGTTGACAGGAGGAGTCTCTGCTGGTACTTCCTTGACCTCTCACCATCACTGATAGGTGTAGCAGTACTTAGTGTTGATAAGTCATGTTGATAGTACTGACATTTTTTTTGAAGTACTGAAGATAGTACTGAAGTAATAAGTCATTTATTTCGAAAGTCTAGAATGTACAGGCACAAGTACCTGCAGTCTTTTCAGTCGCCACAAAATACAGAAGTGATAGATGTTCTCATACGATACAATTTTTCATTAAATGAATACTATTTTTTTTATTCTGTAATTCTGTTTTACTACAGGTGACATGATTATCCAGCAGTTTGGAAACTTCTTGTCCCTGGAGGCGAAAGCTGAATCCTTCCTGTCCTTCCAGCCCATGCAGAAAAGACTGGATGTTTTCCTGCATGGATTTGTGTGTCAGTCCTACCCGGAGCTGTGGGCTTCCTGCAAGAAACTATTGCTCCTCTCCCATGGCCAAGCAACGGTTGAAAGGGGTTTTTCTGGAAATAAGGAAGTAGAGACGGACAACATGCAGGAAGACACAGTTGTTGTGCAGAGAATGATATGCAACTATGTCTCTGTCAATGGGAGGCCTCTCAAGGTTCCACTGACGAAGGAGCTACTGGCAGCTGCAGCTTCAGCAAGATCTCAGTATCGGCTTCACCTGGACCAGGAAAGAAGAAAGAAGGAAAGCAATGCACAAAGAGAAAAGTTGCAGAGGACCATGTTGAGCAGCTCAAAAAGAAGAAGACAATGCTGCTGCAGGTTGCCAACAGCCTTGAACAAGACGCAGACAAGATGGCTGAGCAAGCTGAGGGTGAATTAGGCACCCTCATGGCCCAGCTGATCACTAAGTCAAACATTCTCAGGAAGAGGTGCAAAGAAAAACGCACTGAGGTGAAAGAGGTTGAAGCAGAGTTGGAGAAAAAGTCAGTTGAACTCAGGCACATGCCATAATGTCTCTTACCTTCCAACCCTCCCTGTTAAGTTTACCTCTACCTTATGTTCAGGGCCCTATCATTGGCCCTAATGCAAACATTTACAGTGCTAAAGGGTCTGGAGAGATACAAGCTGTATAGTGGTGTTTCCACCATTAGACAACCTTTGTTTTGGTTTGGTTTGGCACATACAGTCCTGGCTTATTGGCCACAGAATTTGTGCATACTGTTCACAGGCAAATGTATGTATTTCTTATTTCACTGTAATAAATCTTTCAATTTTTATGTTTATTTTGGTCTTAAATTTCATTCTAGGTGGCATTAAAATGTCTTAAAAAGTCTTAAATTTAACTTCCTGATACCTGCAGACACCCTGCTACAGTTAATCTACTTTCGTTGTAACGTTAGCCTAATATCGCTATGTCTCCATACACGGGTACAGCTTAGGTTACATTCATCTGATTGACTAACTTTAGCTAAATGACGTAATGCTAATGTTACTACATAGTTAGCTTCATAATAGCCTAACGTTAGATGGCTGAGTACGTAAATATGAAAATACAAAGACATTGAATAACATTGCTCATAGTTAGCTAGCGAACAGTGTTTCACTTAGCCTACCTTAAGGTGACCAGATTTCTGAAATTGAAACCGGGGACATTTCCAGTTCGGCAGTCAATATATCATTAAAATATCCAATGTTATCTACGGAATAAAAGGGGGACAATTCCGGTTTCATGTATTTTGACCATGGTAACTGTTGTACTGTAATAAACTACGGTGCAAACAAGTACAACGCGATTGAGACGTCAACTGGTAGGCTGTGCTGCCTGGTCTTTCTTGCCACGTAAAATATTATTTCACTTTGCGGTCTGTTTTTAACGCACAGTTAAAAATGGGGACATTTCTGGAGACAGCTCCAGGCGGGGACAGGCCACCAAAAACGGGGGCTGTCCCTGGAAAACAAGGACATCTGGTCACCCTAAAAGAACTTTCCTCTTCCACATGTGTAGGCAATAATAGTCCGCCGGCAATAATAGTCGGCCCGTTTCATTGTCAACATCTGTTGTTGCTCACTTCCATTATGTTGTAGCTTTTGCATTTGTGTTGTGATTTTTGCATTTGTGTTTTTCATTAATGCGCTTTTGTTTTTCAACGCAAAGCGTTGACACACCTCAGCCACCATACTAATGCCTCTAACTTCTTCACCAGTTCCTTTGTTGTTGTCTTGGGGTTCAGTTGAACCTTTTGGACCAAAGTTTGTTCAGACCTGGGAGTTAATTTGTGTCTTCTTCCTGAACGATGCAGGGTCCGTGCGATTTTTTTTAAATATTTGCATACAATTGTTTGTACAGATGCTTAGGGTACCTTAAGTTGTTTTGATATTGCTCCTAAGGAGGAACCGGACTTGTGGAAGTCCACAATGTTTTTTTTTCTGAAGTCTTGGCTGTGTTGCTTGGATTATCCCAAGGGCAAAAAGGTAGTGGTTGTAAAGGTAGGCCATTAAATACAGCCATAGGTGCCAATTAACTCCCAATTAACTCCTATTAAAAGTTAAGTTAAGTTAACTCATAAATTAAAGCTGAAATAAATCTGTCTCTAATTGATTGTTTTAAAATTACCTCTGGTGTGAACAAAGTAGATGCCCTAATTGACTTGCAAAAATGAATATATGGTAACATGAAATGTGCAGAGTTGTGAAAAACTGAGTTTGAATATCTTTAGCCTAGGTGTATGTAAACTCTTGGCCTCAACTGCAGTTTGCATTTTCAACTGTTTGCTGTATGGCCAATTTGCTCATTAGGCATTTGGAGGAACCCTCTATGAATGTGCCAGATTTTGTCTACAGCAACTAGGCTGTTTTACCAGAATTATTTTTTAAAAACTGGGAGAAAACAAAATAGTAACACCAAGAAATAATCATTAATAATAATAATAATAATAATAATAATAATAATAATAATAATTATTATTATTATTATTATTATTATTATTATTATTATTAATTAATTAATTAATTAATTAATTAATTAATAATCCATTCAAATTTTTAAGTGGAACGTCATAAAAAAAATCAATATCACCAACATCAAATTCAATACCTTTGTGTTAGCCTATTTGGCAGCCGAATGGACAGCTCTGCTATATCTTTAACCAAATGTCAGACCCTACACATCAACCAGATGTCTCCATCCTGTTAGCTCTAGGCACCTGAATCCATATAAACTGGTTTAAATGTTCCTTTGATTTGAGTCATCATCACATAGCGAATAGTACTAACCTCACAACCACTAAATAAGCATTACACCACTAATAGTTAACATGCAGCTGACTATAATGCTTCCTGCTAGAATGGAACAAACAATACTCAACCTTAGTTCTAATGTATGCAGTATATTCCAGCATGTCACTATATGTTCCCTGTATTAGTTTTGTGCAGCATAAAATATACTGTGTTCCATGTTTCTAAATATATCTGCATTTTCAAAATATATCACAGATGATGAAGTACAGTGCTATAAATGAAAATGACAAAATGCCACAAATTACATAGGAGTGAAATGGAACATAATAAATGTTGGTGGTCTCATATCAGTTCTTCTTGATTTTTAGCACACTGAAGCTCAATGCTGTTTTTTCAGGTGTGATGTTTTGATCCAGGCGAATGTGCTGTCGTCGGAATTCAACGAAATCTCTGAGATGCGGAAAAAAGTTGTCAGAGTGAGTATACAGTCACTAAGAGGCATTGCATATAGACACTTTCTTATAGAGTACTCATGTAGGTAGTTCTCTGGTATGATTTATATGCATGGTTAATTTAAAGAAACAGTACGTATAGGTTGCTGTCTGTAGTATTTTTACATTGTCTGTGTTGAGCCAGGTAAAGCATGTCATATTGTTGTCAGTGATATCTGATGAAAAACATGTTTTCAACATACAAAAATGCCACGTTACTCACAGGGACAACTTACTTTAAATAATTTAGGAGACATTGGACAGCAGCATTGCTTTGGAATATGGCATGTTTAATTTGTGTCAGGTAAAATAGCCAATATTCCTTGTAACTTGGCCGAATTTTGATATTAGTACTTTCAGTGGCAGGTCTAGATTTAGCCAGTTTTAATGACTTATAGACAGTATTTTGTATGTTTGAGTAACTTGGTATGTTTTTACATTGAAAACGTGTTTTTAATCAGATAGCATTTCTTTTTGTAAATACTGTTATCAGTTTTTGTTATGAGTAACTGATAAAAGTAATGCATATAAAAATATTGGTTACGAGAGGCATGCATACACATACATACATGCAAACACACATACATTTTAACCAGTCCCGGATCTAAACTGCTGCAATTGGGGGGGTAGATTCGGGAGGGGGGCAACTTTTTGAATGACAGTTCTTTGTAAGTGTGAGTAACTTGGCATTTTTGTTTGTTGTTTTTAATGATAATATTTACACTGCCGTTGTTCAATATCAATATTATTTGGCCAACAAATCTAACAGCCAGAAGAGTTAGGCGTGAATATAAGAGTTGGGAGAGTATGAGCCCCCAATTTACCCCAATCACATAATTTGTGATGACTAGCTGAGCGGACCTGGGTCTGAAAATGTGAACTGTTTAAGAAATGCCTGTGGATTATGGTTATCCTTATCTGAAATTTTACAGTATGATCAAGGTTTACCGCTTACCACTGATGTTTTGCTGTATAAATGAAAAAACAACTGCTAAGACAAATGGGCATGGTGGCCCATTTCAAACTATAAGAGGCTGGCACCATCAGAAACCCAACACAAATTCCCTTGAATGGCATTTTATGTACTTACTCATTTGACAGGCATCCGATGAGCCTTCATTTACAAAATGATCAGCAATATCCTTCAATTTCAGTTCACGAGCTCTGATGCTCTTGACAGAAAGTAGCCTATAGCAAGTCCATTCAATCTCTCAATTCAATTAAATTAAAATTTATTTGTATAGAGCTTTTTACAGAGAACTGTCACAAAGACACTTTATACAGTAGCAAGACAAAAGACAGAGCAAACAGAGCAAACACCAGTTCTGAACCCCCAAACTCAAGTACATAAAATAAAAAACTCCCAGTCGGGAGAAAACCCTCGAACGGCAGTGAGAAAAAACTCCCCAATTGGAAGAAATCTCAAGAGGAACCCAGCTATAAAGGGGGAGCACATCCTCCACTGGGCAGCCTGGCGTAGACTAGCAGACAGCAAATAAGATGGGTTAAGCAGGTTACAGCTGAGGTGAAAGCTCAGGAATAATAAAAGACCAAATGGTGTAGTTTGGAATAGTGCAGTTTAGATGAGCTGGATGATGGATCTGAAGCTCCAGACAGTGTCTCGCATAACTTGTCGGGATGGCATACCAGTCTGAAAAAAACATTCTGAAGCCAAATCGGAAACATTCAAAATTAGCCATGGATATTGAAGTTGACATGTTGTTCACTTTAAGGCTACGTTTACACCACCTGGTAAAAGTGACCGAATTTAGATTTTTTGCTCACCTGTGGCACAGATCAGATATGTACTATGAACATGTAAACAGGAAAAAGCAAATTGAATCGGATGTTTTTGGATCCGTTTTGGGCCACATTCATATGAGAAAATAAATCCGATAGGAATCAGATATCTGCCAATGCGACCATCATCAAAACGTAAAGATCGGAATTTCCCGGTCATTCGCATTCACACGTGATTCAAAATATGGTATTCTCATACTTTTTCGCATTTTAATAAAAATTGGATATAAGCTAAAATCAGAACTGGGCATCAAGACCTGTGGTGTAAACGTAGCCTAAGTGTAGTATTTTTGGACAAATACACTTCAGTGACATTCAGTGACAGTGCCAAACATGAATCTTCTTTGAAGGGATTCCACTTACCTTGTCATTACTTGTCATTGACAGAATTTGTCATCAGTCATGTTTTTTTTTTTTTGTAATTTGGCATCTCCATTCCCACCTGAATTTGGAATATCCAATTTGAAAACTATGTACAAGCATGTTCATGTACATCCCCTGCTGCCTACTCAGGAGAGTGCAGACAACACGTGGTTCTCTTCCGAAACATACAGTGCCAGCCAGCTGCTTGTTTTCACATGGCAGCCACAGGCCAGTAGGGGTGGACAGAGATGGAACTTTTTTATTTATGTGTATTTGTTCAACTAACAAAATTATTTGTATTTCTATTTGTATTCAGATAAAAATTGAAGTGGGCGAGATGTAAACCAGAAGTGGGTGGAGTTTAGTTCAGAAACTGTATAAAATGCTCCGAATTCTAGATTTTTACATAATATAATCACTGGTACTGATATTGTTGCAATATTAAAGCATTAAAGTCATTGTCTTACAATAACATCAATAATAGTCCAGTTTAACAACAGGTAATATGCTTTTCAAAGCTGTATTTAACAAACAATGACCTATATGTTATATAGCTATAACAGGCTTGTATGACACTGAGGTCAAATCAAGCAAACAGTCAAATCAAGTTTCAAACATAGGCAAGATGTTTTTAGAAATCAAAACATAGTTTCTCCTCCTTACTCGAACAGCATAGTACAAACTGCATGAACACCGTCACCACCCATACCTGAGGGACACTGAAGTCAATTATAAACTGAAAAAAATGTTTTTATAATTCAAAAAGTAATTCCTCATCTTCATTAGGAACTACTGAGTGCAATGAAGTCCTAATGAAATTTTTTAAAAACTACAGATTGTAAAGCCAACATGTTTTGTTGTTTTTGTTTGTTACCTTTCATCTACGCTTGATTTGCATAAGCTTGGATAAATTAAAGAAAAAATCAAAAGTCTTCCCAGGATGGAATACATGTTCTGCTATTATGCTTTTACTCAAACGTCCCCTTACCCTAACTGAATCAATTTCAATGTTTGTATTTCTAAATGATGGGGGGTTGTTACATACACTACCAGTAGAACACCCCCATTTTTTTATTTTATTGAAATTTAAGCAGTTCAAGTCCAGCAAATGACCTGAAATGGCACAAAGGTAAGTGGTAAACTACCAGAGGTTAAAAAAAAGGTTTTGGTTACCATAAACTGACAAATAATGTAAATTTCAGTGTTATAAAAAAGGCCTTTTACAGGGAACAAGTAATCTGTTAACAACTTACATCTTTTCTGCAGCAATGGAAGTAAATTAAGCCTTGAAATTTGATGCAAATGATTCTTACAGGTGTCTCAACTTTTGTTGATTACTTACAAACCCTCTGTTTGTATAAAATCAGTGTTGGAACAGACTGTATTGCTACACCCTCTGAAGCATTATTTGGACAATATTGCACTGCAGGAAATAAAATATTGCTATCATAATGGTGAGAAAAAGGCAATTAATAAAGGAAGACAGACAGACCATTATAACCCTTAAAAGTGTAGGTCTTTCCTTTAGAGAAATTGCAAAGAAAGCCAAGGTGTCAGTGAGTACAGTTTCCTGCACTATCGAAAGGCACTTGGAAACTTGAGGAAACTTTGACAGGAAGAGGTCCGGCAGACCCAAATCCACAACAGAATCAGAAGAGAAGTTTCTGAGAGTCAACCGCTTGCATGATAGGCAGCTCACAGGACAACAGCTTCAAGCACAGCTTAACAGTGGTCAAAGTAACCAAGTCTCAGTTTCAACAAGAAGAGAAGACTTCGAGCTGCAGGTTTGACAGGTTATCAATAGGTTATTGAAAAATAACCTATTTTTCTTATCAAGCCATTGCTAAAATGGCTAAATAAGAAAAAGAGGTTTACCTGGGCCATGAAGCACCGGCAGTGGACTACTGAATACTGTAAGAAGGTCTTATGGACCGATGAATCAAAATTTGAAATCTTCGGTTCATCACGCAGAGTTTTTGTATGGCGTCAAGTAGGTGAAAGCATGGTTCCTCAGTGTGTGACACCAACTGTCAAACATGGAGGAGGAAGTGTGATGGTTTGGGGCTCTTTTGCTGGATCCAGATTTGGCGACATGCACAGAGTGACTGGCACCCTGAACCAGAAGGGCTACCACAGCATTTTGCAGTGACATGCAGTACCCTCTGGTCAATGCCTAGTTGGTCAGGGGTTCATCCTACAGCAAGATAATGACCCAGAACATACGTCCAGGGTATGTCAGAACTATCTTGGAAGAAAAGAACAAGACGGTAGGCTTCAAATCATGGAATGGCCAGCACAGTCTCTGGACTTAAACCCCATCGAGCTGGCTTGGGTTGAACTGGACAGAAGGGTGAAAGCAAAGCAAACTACATGTGCAACACATTTGTGGGAACTTCTGCAACAGTGCTGGGAAGATCTTTCTGAACAATATTTGATTTCCATTGTAGAACGAATGCCACGATTGTGTTCAGTCGTTATATTTGCAAAAGGTGGCGCTGAGTTTTCGCATCCACAAGGCATGCTGAGATTTCTGGCGATATGAGACAAGAAGGCAAAGCTACCAGAAAGACGGGGAACGGGGTGCAATAACCAAGCAGAATAAAGATCCAACATGTGTACTGTCTCCGATTTCATTTTTTTCCCCGTTCTGTTTAGGAGGATTTGTTAATTATTGCTGTGTGGGGATTTACAAAATATACGACCAATATACGTTTAAGAAACACTGTTTTAAAAATAGAAAACACACCAATTATGGGAAGTGAGAGCAATGCCAGGTGATTTTATTGGAGGATGTGTGGCTTTAGGGTCACTGTAAAGCTGCACGTCCCCCAGCGAAATCACCTGGCATCACTCTCGCCTCCCACAGTCAGTCCCTTGTGGGTGTTTTCTGTTTTTAAAACAGCGTTCCTTAAATAAGTGTTCTTTAAAGATCCTAATCCAAATAATATTTGACAAATTTGGGGGGGGGGGCTAAAACATTCAGAGAGAATGCATTATTTGAGTTTTGTCAAGTGTGGTATTATATTCGGCACCATCCCTACAAGCCACACATGCAGATAGTGGGGATGGTGAAGACCCATAAATCCCTTGGGAGCCATGAAGCCAACTGTGCACCAGCCCTGCAGGGCTACCATACACACTGTGGCACAGGCCGGATTTGATCTGAGACCGTGGTGCTCACTTATGCACCACAAGTGGCTCTTTTACCAAGTAAACTACCCAGCTACCCCGTCATCTGTTATTTTGACCGACAAGAAAGTAAACAGGTTTGTCAACACTAAAACACAGCTGAAGTTGACTTAATAGTGTTAGCCATACAAAGGCAGGGCGCAAAAATACAGAAAATGGGTGTGAATAATTGTAACACCTTTTTGAAAAGGAAAATATAAACAAAATTGTGTAAATCACTATGGAAAGTACTGTATGTTTGACGTAGGACAGGATTTAACAAACAGTGCTAGAAAGACCATATAAAGCTTGAAAGTGCTAGAAAGACCATATAAAGCTTTTACCAGTGATGACCGCAGTGTGGCTCTGTTCAGCCATAGACCACAGCCATAGCCTTTCCACAGTGTGGAAAGGCTATGGCTGTGGTCTAATCTGCTAAATATTCTGCCTTTTCAAAATTTAATCACAAACTTAATTCAGAAGGATGTGAAAAAGCACCAAAGTGCACACTTCTTAGGAGGAGACAATGAGGGAGAAGAATGAGAAATGAGTCAAGAGCTACAAATAATGGAGGTGTCTGTTGCAATTTTGTGTGTTTGGCAATGCAGCTTTTTCAGTCTTCATATCACCATATTGGGCAGGAGAAGACATTGCCGTAAGATAATTTTTGCTATCAGACATTACGTTTGTAGTAACTATCTGAGTACGTATCAGGCTTGATACATAACATTTGTACCATTATTATTTAAAATAACATAATAGTAATAATATGCAGCGAGACAGTTTTTTCTGGCTCTGTACCTTACAATTTTAGATTTGTAGACTTCTGCAGTTGTTGACTGAAGAATTTTCACCATAATGAAGAAAAACCAAACACCTGCCCAACTGTTCAGGAGGCAGGCGTGGATGTGTCTGTGACTACTGTCTGCAGAAGACTTCATGAACAGAACTACTGAGGGAGGCTACACTGCAAAATGCAAACCACTAGTTAGCTGCAAAAACAGGATGGCCAGGTGGCAGTTTGCTAAGAATAATTTAAAAGAGGCAGCAGAGCTCTGGAGAAAGGTGCTGTGGACAGGTGAGACCAATATTCACTTGTATCAGAGTGATGGTAAGGGAAAAATTAGGCAGCCAAAAGGAACTGTCCAGGATCCAAAGAACCCTGCCTCATCTGTGAAACATGGTGGTGGGGTTGTTATGGTTTGGACATGTACGGCTGCAAGTGAAGATACTCAGCACTTGATGCCTATGGATCACAGACTTCAAGCAGTCAATTTATGCAATGGACCTGCGACAAAGTGTTAGTTAGTTAGTTTGAGTCTTCATTATCCCCATGGGGCAATTGTAAAATAACAATATGCATACCCTTGACAAAAGCTAAACATGAGAAACATAAAAATAATTACATATTAATAACTTATTACTATAACTTATGAAGAAAGCCAATGACAGTTGGGATTAAAAAAAAGTGTTTAGTCCTGTTTGTTTTTAATATTCAGAGCCTATATCTGCACTCTGAGGGACAGTAATACAAAACACGGAATGCTGGGGATCGTCAGAATGGGCTGGACCTTCCTTATTCTACTTTTATTTATATAGCATTAATATGTCCAAACATTATGGTGCCCTGAAATGGGGGCACTATGTTTAAAAGTGCTCTAATTCCTACATGGTGAAACCAAAATGTATAAAATACCCTTAAATAAAAGCTGGGCATGTGCTCTTTAACCACATGTGACTTGTTTGATTACAAGTCTAAAATTTGTATTGTACAGAGCCAAATTAAGAAAAAAAGTGTCTATGTCCCAAGCATTATGGAGCTAACAGTAAATAACTGCCACAAACAGTGATTTGAAAATATACACCCTTTTTCAATTATGTTTTACCACCTCTCTATCATGTTCGTATGAAAATGTGGTCACAAGTTATGACTGTTTAAATATTGAAAATTCTGCTGTAGCTTCACCAAGTTGCCAATAAGAAGAATATGATTCAAGTAGGTTTTCGGGTTGGACACAAAATTAGCCGTAGTTTCAACATTTTTTAACTGATAATTTGTAATACTGTTCAATTTTTTGTTTTATTTAGACTGATGTGCCAAACAAATGAATAAAAGTTGCAATTGTATAAAAAGTCAAAATTAGCATAATTTATGCAGAAAAATGAAATTTCATACTGCCACCAGAATTTTTCACATGGAAACTTTCTTTATATAACCTTTAAAGAGAAGTTCTCCCTGACCATATCAGTGCAAGTTTCATGCAAACTACAACTATAAACTATACTATAAACAAAGTTTAAATGGTAAATGGACTGCATTTATATAGCGCTTTTATCCAAAGCGCTTTACTATTGATGCCTCGCATTCACCAGAGCAATTAGGGGTTAGGTGTCTTGCTCAGGGACACTTCGACATGCCCAGGGTGGTGGATCAACCCTCCGACTGCCAGACAACCGCTCTTACCTCCTGAGCTATGTTTACCAACAATTTAGAACTTGTTCATGACAGTTGTGTTGCTGGGGTGCACTACATGATTCAATGGGAGAGGGAGACAAGCAATGTCAGTTATTTCTTCTTCCCAACCTGGCACATGTTGGTGGAGCACCAGATCATTTGCCGTCTGCAGCAGAAATACCCATTTGAGTTGTTGATTTTTCCCCCATTTTCTGATGCACATCCCTGCCTTTCTTCCTGTCCTATTCTCATTCACAAGTGGTCATGTAATGTAAAATGCAAGTTAAGTACACTACCCTAAAATGGGAAATATAAGCTAACTGTTATGTTCCCTGGGTTTAACCAAAGTTGGTTATGCATACACACTGAGTCACTAGTGTAGAATCCTACATGCACTTGATTACAGTCTTTTTACAAATCCTTTTTTTTTCTTCAATCAATTTTGTCAAACAATTTGGGAGTTATTAGCATTTTTGTGATAAGCCATGCCCCATGTTTTTTGTAGTATCAACTTTCTTTATATAACTTTTAAAGAGAACTGACCCCTGACCATATTATTGCAAGTTTCATGCAAATCGCCTTTGGAGGAGCATTTATGTGTTTTTCAGAAAATTCAAAATAGGAAATTTCCTATTTCCACTTTTTTTGTGGAATCTTATTAATCTTAGGTTATGATAATTTATATATTGAATACCTGATTGATTGCGATAGCACCGCCACTGGCCAATTGGTGCAATTTTAATACAGATCAAAAAGGCCATCAATTTTCATGAGTTTTCACCAGTCCAAACAGATGTTTTAGGACTTTAAGCCTAGAGTACTGAGTATAAATCCAAGTTATACTTACCTTATGCAATACAATTGTTCAAACACACTTTTGTGTGAAAGATTTTGTGCAGGTCTGGGGACCGTGCTACAGGAGGCTGTAGAAAAGGTTCAGAGAAGAATAACCAAATGGATTTGTGGCATGAAAGATAAAAGCTATGAGGAAAGACTTAAGATGTTTAATCTCTTTAAGCTTAGTAAAAGGAGGCTTAAGGGTGATTAGATTGCAGCTTTTCATTTCCCAATTTATTTATTATCTTAAGCTCCCAATTGGACGCAGGTGTCTAAAAATAGCATTCATTAATTATTGCTTTCATCGATCACTGATTCAAGGTCCACTCCTGTAACACCTACACTGTTGTAAAGCATAGACTCTTTGAACTTTGATGCAAAAACTCAGTCTCAATCAGTAAAAACACTAGAGATAACAAAAGAAATAACAAGACAGTCCTCTTTCCCAAAGGAGGGGTGAAATTGACAACCTAAGTTAACCTCTTAGCGCACAGCCCCTAGTGGTCGGCACGCCGGCGTGCTGAGATTGCTAAACTCAAACATTCGGTGCTACTGCAACCAAAGTGTGAGTTAAAAACAGAAACGCGTTGTTTTAGTTTCATTAGTAGACGATACATGACAACTATGCCGAAAACGGAGTTTCGCAGCCCCACCATTGTCGCTCTGGTCGTTCATTTAACCCGCACCCCCTCCCTGCAGTCTCATCTAAAAAAACACCCCCCACCCTTGACATAATGGACAATATTGTCTATCTTGGCATTCATGAAAATATTCTTTCACCACTAAAAAATCATATTCCGTCATAGCAACAAGATAAACTCGACAATAGCCCTGCCTATACAACAGTGAAAACGCTGCTCACTGAATAACGAAATAAACGAGAAAAAGTTTTTTTAAATGATACCATGTCATTCTACAGTCAATATCTGGGACTAAATATTGAATAAATATAAAACCTTACTGTTGGTTTTATGTGTAGAGATGTCCCTTTTGAGACTGCGTGGTCATATATTGTCTTGGAGAATCCGATTGGATACGCGCATCTGTGACGCCTGGGTATCTTCCAAAATAGCTGTGCGTAATACCACACCTGTTGTTTACGGCGTCGTCGCCCTTTTTAGTACAGTCTGGCTTGATTGACAATTCATTTATTCAGTAGGCGAGAGTATAAGCTTTCTAACGATGTATAACATGTCTAATACTGCTTTTGGAATAGCGTTTTATAGGTCAGCGTAACAGAAAATATTCTTAGCATCGCATTCACTTACGCATTCACTCTGTTAGCAGACAAATACGCTGCACCTAACGAAACGTGGTCAAGGATATTTCGTAATTTCTTGGAAAATACTATTATTATTGAGGACTTCTGAACATAGCTTAGCCATATGTTTGCTGATAGACCTAGCTGACATCGTTTTCTGGAGCAAAACAGAAGCGAATAGAACAGTATCATTGATACTGTCTCTGTCTCCATCTACTGAACATAGAGGAGATTTCATCATTGCTATGTAAGTATTACCGCTCAAAATATTTCGGTTATAGGCCTATACGTTATTTTTGAAATTGAGTATCTTTAAATAGGTTAGTGGTGTTATATAATGTGAATATTTCACACTGTAATGTAAGCGTTAGATGGTAGATGGTGTAATAGTTTTTGTGAAGCATGCAACAGTGATGACGTCAGAGTTGGAACATTGCCAAAACGTTGCATTTGTGGCACTTTATTTCTTCCAAAATTATGAATATAAACTAATCTGCGTTAGTATTGTAAATTGTACGAATGTCTTGCTTCATGAAAGCCATTTTTCAAGTCTCTGTGGTGTTCACATCTGGAGTTATAAGGCTTTAAATAGGGTACCCCCTAAATGGGCAAGGATTGGCAAGATTTGGCTTGTGCGCTAAGGGGTTAATTATTTTGTGTTTTATAATCCAATAACTGTTTGCAACAAGTGAAACAACTGCTAATACTACAGTGATGACATTGATATCACTAAAATTCCCCTGTGATACCTAAGCAATCACTCTGCTCTGTGTATACAAGCTAGCAAAATCATCATTCATAATGCGTTATTTCCATTGAACTGAAAGCTTTTTCATGAGCATTTGAAAACAAGCATTTCTATGCAGGTAAATAGAATGTCAAATGCAAAAATTGTGCATTTTCGAAAAAAGCTACTTCTTACAAACAGGAAAAAAAATGATTTCAGTTAGACATTCCTGGCCTACCTTTGCCGAGTAAAAGCATTGTGACTTTTGCCCTTGCTTGGAAACCCCATATACATTACAGTAATCATACAGTATCGAGTTCATCAAACTCATTAACATAGCTTTCAAACTTAGTTATGTCTTTCTTCTAGCTCAGCATTTCCCAGAGTGAGGGTTGTCTGAAGGTATTGCAGGGGCGAAAAGCATTTTAAAAAGATTAAGTGATATCAGATAGTATTGTGGTATGATAACAGATGCATACACTTCATTTTTTATCAACTTAAAATTACAATTAATAATACTAGAAAAGTTATACGTGTATAAAGCTATGTGACTTGAGCCAAAATACCAAATGTCAAGCAAATTGATACATTTCTTTTGAAGAAGTATTTTTAGTGTTTTTCAAAAAGTTCAAAATGGTGGCAAATACAAAATAAGGTCTGTAGGTGGAACACAGCAGGAGTTATATGCTAATTGACCCAGCGTCATCTTGATTTGGTCATCATTTTGTATTATATTTACTAATCTATTTCAGAGTTATTCCTTAACCCTACACCAAATTTGGTGGCGAATTGTTGACTTGGTGGCACTATAATAGTTGCAATTATGAAACAATTATAACTATGTTCATAATGAGGGCTTTTGTCATTGTAGCAAATTAGAAATCTCTGCAATGGAATAGTGATTTTTTTAATGAATTTTTGAATATTTTGGATCAGGATCTTTATCATGCAACCATGTGGTTGGGTTGGGCTATAACTTTATGGCTGGAGTCTGAAGGTTTTCAAGACCAGGCCTGATATGGTTGCTAAATGCTATGTAGTTTGTAGGGAAACGAGCACTAGGTACCCTTTAGTGGTATAAAAATGGTGAGCATTGTTGGACTGAATGTCATCATTATGTTGTGTTGTGTTATGTACACAGTAAATATTCTGCACCCATAAAATGCTTTAGAATCTTCATTGCCTTAACTACAAGTGATCATTCTAAAATGACATTTGAGATATAACAGCACTCTGGAGATAGCTGGAGATTAAGGTAAATATAACCAATCACAAAACCATGTAATTCACTAAATCAATATCGTATTTAATTCAGTCAACTTTACACCAGCACAATTACAAACGTATTTTATAGCAGAATTTCATTTGGAAATTCCATTTTCCCATACAAATACTATATTATAATATTCACATGTGAAAACAAAATGTGACATGAAATCATGTGAAATTCCACATTTTCACATGTGACTGACATTTTCAAATGAATTACAATTATCACATGAAAGCAAACATGAAATACCATAGTCACCTTTTCTGGCTCTCATCTTATGAATCATTTTTTAATACAAACAACCTATATCCCATGGCTGTGATTACACACCACAATTAAATTTCTGGGTCATACCTTTAACTAGCACTCTGACTGAAAGTACCGAGAGTGAAATGTTGCATTTAATCTCGAGGTTGGGGTAAAAAGTACACCTTACGAGGGGTAAACCTTAGTCTTAATAGCTTTAAAAGTTGATACAAAGTAAGGCAATTCAATACAATTCCATGTTGTATGATATGAACAGTTTGTTTGTAACATTACATTTATATGTTTTTTGTGGCCTACCTATATCGGTGAAAACCTCAAAACTACATTATTCTCCGGTTCCCATCTAATGTCTGTTTGATACAAACAGCTGTATTAGTCTATTTCACGTGTCATCACATTGCCTAAAGTTAAATTTGAGTTAAATAAATGTATGTATATCCAGTTACAGTTGAGTAAATCCAGTCAATTGGTTAATTAATTAATAGGTCTATCTCACAATATGGCGACCAAAACCGGATGTAGGGATACTTTGTTTCCGGTTACTGTTGCTACGGAGACAAGTCCATTTCTGACAGCGAAAAATTGAGCCTGAACAGCGACGTGTTCTCACAGTCCCTAATAGCTCTGCCAAAGTTCACTGTGTCCGATGTTATCCGTTAATGTAATGGTGTTCAGTTCACTGAACACCATTACATTACCGAGCTGTTTGTTTTCACCGCTGATAAAAACTACCCACACATTTTTAAATCAGCTGATATATCTTAAGTAGGCTTGTCGCGATGTTCGTCAATACATTTTGTAATTACAATTAACAACTAAAATAAACGTGCATCTACAGTTTCAACATTGAATATCCAAATATGTGCTTGCTAACAAGCCAGCTGGCTAAAACGTAATTTGCTAATCATAATATAAAATATAGTTAGCTAACTGATTTTATGACATTCTTGAGTAACAAGTACCACATGACTGAAACTGCGTTAGTTCTCAATGAATGATAAAAAAATAAAAACAAAGGAGTTGGTAGTGGACTCAGACATTTAGACCCAAATGTATGTGAGGAGAAAAGTTTAATATCGAGTGTAATCTTATTTAGAAAGCAGTAGCTAACTAGCTAGCTATCGTAATGAGTTTATGTTAGTTTGCAACATTATGACAGTCATGCTACCTAGCAAGTTTTTTTCTTATTTTGGAGTACATCTGTGGGAAAGCTGTGAAAGGGCAAATAAATTATTTTCCGAATTGGTACACAGGGGAACGCTACAAAACTGGTTGCTCTTCGTCGCTGCCATTGTTTTGGTGGCTGTTAAGATAACTGGAAATGAGAGACCCCTACATCTGGTTTACATACCCGGAAATGTGAAATAGGCCTATGGTCTCCTGACAGCTAAAAACCTTGGTTTAACAATGCAGGGTGTGTGTCTGCACTTTTGCCTGGCTAGCAATCCCAGCAAGCTAAGCAGTAAGTTAAGACACGAGTGCATTAACTAAGTCAACAACGAAACAGGTACCTAGTTACAACCCTAAGCTTACAGTCAATTTAGAGATTACAGGGAGGTAGGGAGGGATGGGGAGAGGTGCAGCCTGAAGAGGTGAGCCTTCAGTTGTCGCTTGAAGTGGGTCAGGGTCTCAGCTGTTCTGACTTCCACGGGGAGGACATTCCACCATTGCGGGGCCAGAACAGACAGGAGACGTAATCGGGAAGCACAAGTGCGAAGAGGGAGAGGTGCCAGGCGTCCTGAGGTAGCAGAACGGAAGGGTCTGGCTGGCATGTAGGGTTTGAAGATCTTGTGCAGGTATGCTGGGGCTGATCCCTTGACTGCCTGGTATGTAGGACCAATGTTTTAAATTTGATGCGAGCCATAACAGGCAACCAGTGGAGGGTAGTGAGCAGGGGAGTGACATGGGAGTGTCTGGGGAGGTTGAAGACCAGACGATCTGCAGCATTCTGAATGAGTTGCAGGGGTCTGATGACAGATGCCGGTAGTCCAGCCAGAAGAGAGTTGCAGTAGTCCAGGCGGGATAGAACCATTGCTTGGACCAGGAGCTGGGTTGAGTAGGTGGTGAGAAAGGGACGGATTCTCCAGATGTTGTACAGGAAAAATCTGCACGCCCGGCTTACCGCTGCAATGTTCTTGGAGAGGGACAACCTGTTGTCCATCACCACTCTGAGATTCTTAGCACAGGGTGATGATGTCACTAAGGTGTCCCCTTGGGAAATGGAAAAAACACGGAGGGGAGAGGTTAGAGCAGGAATGAAGATTAGCTCCGTCTTTCCCGGGTTGAGCTTCAGATGGTGATTACCCATCCAGCTCTGGATGTCCCTCAGGCAAGCGGAGATGCGGGCAGGGACCTGTGTGTCCGATGGGGAGAAGGAGAGAGAGTTGTGTGTCGTCGGCATAACAGTGATAGGACTAGCCATGGGCAGAGATTACAGGGCCAAGGGATCTGGTGTATAAGGAGAAGAGAAGGGGACCGAGGACTGAGCCCTGGGGAACTTCCGTGGCGAGGGGACGGGGCGGCAAGCAGTGGCGAGGTCTAGCAGAATCAGGACAGAGGAGAGGGAGGCTGCTCATGCGGCATGAAGTGACTCACTGACCGAGAGGAGTGCAGTCTCTGTCGAGTGGCCAGGCCTGAAGTCGGGCTGGTGGGGGTCAAGCAGGTTATTCTGAGAAGAAAGCAGAGAATTGGTTAGATTCAGCTTGTTCAAGCGTTTTGGATAGAAAAGGAAGGAGAGATACCGGGCGGTAGTTCTGGATGACTGAGGGGTCTAGTGGGGGCTTCTTCAGCAGCGAAGTGATGTGGGCCCTCTTGAAGGATGAGGGGAAACATCCAGAACACAGGGAGGAGTTCATGAGGGAGGTGACAAATGGGAGGATGTCTGGTGTGATTGCCTGGAGGAGAAATGAGGGGATAGGGTCTAACCAACCAAGCTTTAGATGAGAGCACAGGTGGTAGGGCGGTGGGAGAGAAGGCGCTGGGAAACTTCAGAGTCTGTGAGGAGAGAAAATGAGAAACGGGGCGGAGGGCGCAGAGGGCGCAGAGGGGGCGGAGGGCGCGGGGGGGCGCAGGGGGGGCGGAGGGCGCGGGGGGGTGGAGGGCACAGAGGGTGCGGAGGGGGCAAACAAAGTCTGTAATGGTGTGGGCTGAAAATTTCTCAAGGTAAATGGAGGGTGGAGGGGCTCATTTTGAGTTAGACTACACCCGAGTGAACAAACCACTTCTGGATTCAGAAGTGGAAGTGTTAAGAGTATTTGTGCAAGGGTATATTATTAGACAGATATGTTCCTGCAGCCATTTTCTGTCCACTAGTGTGTGATGTTTCTGTCTGACATTTTTATTCTCTGCAGTTGTCCAGTTCTCTGGGGCCAGTTGAACAGACGCTGCAGGATATTAAGAACAAATTCCTGTCAGGGGGGCTGCTGACCGATACATGGACACAGCAAGTGGGCAACCACCCTGAAGACCGGAAGTAAGTAAAAATTGAGGACCACAAAATGTATAAAATAATTGTTTTTCACCAAAAAATATGTATTTTACTATTGTGCACATGCTATTTGAAGAAATTGATTTAAGGAAAAGAGTTTGATCCCCTACCTGCACAGCGTACTTTCTGCGCTGTAATCTCACTTCTATCTCTAAACCTCTGCTTTCCCCCGTCTGAATAAAGCATAATGCATATTAACCCCTTAGAGCACAAGCCAAATCTTGCCAATCCTTGCCCATTTAGGGGGTACCCTATTTAAAGCTTTACAACTCCAGATGCGAACACCACAGAGACTTGACAAATGGCTTAAATGAAGCAAGACATTTGTACAATTTACAATACTAACGCAGATTAGTTTATATTCATAATTTTGGAAGAAATAAAGTGCCACAAATGCAATTGTTTTGACAAAAAATCAAAAATAAATTTGCACTTTTTAATTTTGCAATGAAATACTGAGAGATACAGGTTAAACTATACATGTGCTAGATCAAAAACTTTTTGACCACAAGTTCATAAAATCTAAGGGTGGATATGTAGAACTACTATAGATGTATGAAGCAAAAACTAAGCAGTGTACCCAGCGTCTCCAAATCTATCCAAAATGTCTAAATTATGCATTGCTGTAAATCACAACATATTCACGTATTTCACTACAAATCAACTGTTTTGACTCAAGAAAATCACTGTTGCATAATTTTCAAATGGGAATTACAAGCTTTCAGTCAGTACAGTGGTCTAAAATAGCTAGGGGTCCAGAAACATATCCAAAATCTCTCTAAAATTGAATAAAATTATTTTTGTTCATTATAAAGCATATAAATTAGCCCCTAGGTTTAAAATGAAACATTGCTATCAGATTAAAAAATAATGCAAAAATATTGTCTCACAATGCGGTACAGTACTTAAATGTGCAATAATGAACCCTTGTATGTATTTCTATACTCTGTGCTCTCGTATGTTTTCTTGTATGGGGATGGGACAACATGAAAACAATTTTCAACCGTCCACCATGTTTTGGCAATGTTCCAACTCTGACCTCATCACTGCTGCATGCTTCAAAAATACTACAGCCCTAACTAACGCTTACACTACAGTGTGAAATGTCCACATTATATAAGACATACCTTTTTAAAGACTCTCTATTTCAAAAATAACGTATATAACCGAAGTATTTTGAGAAGTAATACTTACATAGCAATGAATTAAATCTTATCTATGTTCAGTAGATGGAGACAGAGACAGTAAATAAATGATACTGTTCTATTTGCTTCTGTTTTGCTCCAGAAAACGATGTCAGCTAGGTCAATCAGCAAACATATGGCTTAGCTATGCTCAGAAGTCCTCAATAATAATAGTATTTTCCAAGAATTTGCGAAAAATCGTTCACAACGTTTTGTTAGCAGCGTCTTTGTTTTACTGCTACCACAGAGAATGCGTAATTGAATGTGATGATAAGTACATTTTCGGTTACGCTGACCTATAAAATGCTATTCCAAAAGCAGAACTAGACATGTTATACATCGTTAGAAAGCTTATACTCTCACCTACCGAATAAATGAATTGTCAGTCAAGCCAGACTGTACTAAAGAGGGCGACGACGCCGTAAACAACAGGTGTGGTATTACGCACAGCTATTTTGGAAGATACCCAGGCATCACAAACGCACCTGTATTTCCCGAACGGATTGTCCAAGACAATATATGACCACGCAGTCTCAAAAGGGACATCTCTACACGTAAAACCAACAGTAAGGTTGTGTATTTATTCAATATTTAGTCCCAGATATTGACTGTAGAATGACATGGTATCATTTTTAAAAACTTTTTCTCGTTTATTTCGTTATAGTGAGCAGTGTTTTCACTGCTGTACAGGCATATCTTTTTCATATTGTCGGGTTTATCTTGTTGCTATGACAGAATATGATTTTTTAGTGGTGAAAGAATATTTTTATGAATGCCAAGATAGACAACATTGTCCATTATGTCAAGGGTGGAGGGTGTTTTTTAGATGAGACTGCAGGGAGGGGGTGCGTGTTAAATGAACGACCAGAGCGACAATGGTGGGGCTGCGAAACTCCGTTTTCGGCATAGTTGTCGTGTATCGTCTACTAATGAAACTAAAACAACGCGTTTCTGTTTTTATCTCACACTTTGGTTGCAGTAGCACCAAATGTTTGAGTTTAGTAATCTCTGTGCTGTGCGCTAAGAGGTTAAAGTACCAGAAAAGACTGAATTAAGCTTGTTGAGAGCAACTTCTGATTGTTTTAATATGTATGAAGGAATAATATAATTATGATGCTCCAATTACAATTCTTATTCAAGAATTCATTATTGAGAACAGTTACAAATTAAAATTTCTACATGTTTCTGAAATGCTCAGATGAAATAGATTTCTGCATTAATTACTTATTAAATGTGGACTCTGATGTAGACTAACACAATCTGCTTAAACTAATAACAAACAAATAATTGCATGCATCATTTAAACATTCACAGTCTAAGTTGGAAAAAGTATGTGAACATCTACACTCGTGATTTCTGCAAAAGCTAAGTGGAGTCAGGTGTTTCAGTCAATTTGAGGAGATGTTTGGCTCTTCTCAAGAAACATCATGTGAACCATGCCCTGAACAAAACCATTTTCAGAGTACCTTAGAATAAGAATTGTAGACATGCATAAAGCTGGAAAAGGCTACAAAACCATTTCTAAAGGCCTGGGTGTTCACCAATCTGCAATAAGACAAGTTGTAGTGAGCATCATGCAAAGGTCACAGCAAGTGTGTAGCATGCAATGCTAAAAGAGGTCAGAAAGAACCAGAGGATTACAGTATAGGACCTGAAAAAATCTCATGAACTAGCTAAAGTCTGTTCATGTACCCACTATAAGAAAAACGCTAAACAAGAATGGTATTCATGGGAGGATACCATGGAGGAAACCACTGCTCTCCAAAAGCAATCTATGTTTGAAGGGAAAAAGCACTGCTCACCAACACCAAAACCTCATCCCAACTATGAAGCATGGTGGAGGAAGAATCATGTTTGGGTCTGCTTTGCTGACTGAGGGCCTGAATAGTTTGCAATCTTTCAGGGAACAAAGAATTCAAATTTGTATTAAGAAACTTTACAGGAGAATATCAGGGGAGCAGTCCATCATCTTAATAGAAGCTTATTAGAAATTGGGTGATGCCACAAGACTGTTATCCAAAACACAAGTAAATCAATAGAATAGTTTAAACAGAAGAAAATTAATGCTTTGGAATGGCCACGTTAGAGTCCAGACCTTAACCCAATTGAGATGTTGTGGCATGACCTGAAGATGACCTAGCACTATGGAGTTCATGGACCAAACGATGATACTCTCCCAGTTGTGTCCTTGCTTGGTTTATTTCGTGTACCGAGCTTCGACGTCTGCGTCTGGCTGGCAGTCTACGCTGCAAAATAACGTTAGCTTCCTTCGGTTTGCGATTTTATCCATTTCTTTTTTTTTTTGAGTTCGTGACAGGAAATGGAGGGGGGGGGTTAAATTTCACAACATGACGTCATACAAATGGGCCATGTAGTGACACGCCCACACCACTGCACAATCCTGCGGCAAGGTGCCGCATTGCCTGATCTGGTCTGAATGTAGCCTTAGGCCGGGGAGCCGTCTGGCCACCAGCCAACACTGCCCCCTCCCCCTTCCCCCAAGCGGGAGAGAAAGTCATCCACCACCATCTGAGCCCCCGGCCTAAGGATCACCTTGAACATACGGTTGTAATGCCAGATACCAATGAGTAATCCAAGTGTTGGCATCTTTTATGCGGTGGAGCCACTGAAGGGGCATGTGGTCCGAACAGAGGGTGAAAGGGCATCCCAGGAAATAATAGCGGAGAGCACCAACTGTCCACTTGATGACCCGACACTCCTTCTCCACAGTGCTGTACTTTGCCTCCCACTGTGACAGCTTCCGGTTAATGTACAGCACGGGCGGTCGACCCCCTCAACCTCCTGGGACAAAACGACCCCCAGCCCACTTTTCGATGTGTCCGTCTGCAGACAAAACGGAAGAGCAAAGTTAGGTGTATAAAGGAGCGGTTTACCACAGAGAACCTGTTTTACCCTCTCAAACGCCTGCTGGCATCGCTTCGTCTACTGGACCGGATCAGAGGCACCTATTCGGGTCAGATCAGTCAGGGGACTGGTCAGCTCAGAGAACGCTGGAATAAACTATCTAATTTGTTTTTTTGTCTTGGGCCACAGGCAGGCCACAATTACAGCTGTCTTAAGCCGCGTTTCCACTGCAGGAACTTTCCCCAGGAACTAGGAACCTTTTGAGGAACTTAGTGCGTTTCCACTGCAGGAACCAGGGTCTAAATTAAGTTCCAGGGACTTCATTTTACCCCCAAAAAAGTCCCTGCTCGGGGGGTAGTACTTTCGAAAAGTACAGGAACTTTTGGGGTGGGGCACAAGCGCTGAACATTTCTGATTGGTCGAGTACTTGCAGCATTTTATTTCAACCGCCATTTTTAAAAATCTGCAGCCGCAAATAACTTGAATTCAGACATTATGTTATGCGGCGCAGTAGCCTACTTTTGGTTATAGCCTGCCAACGTCTACCGATGAGAAATTAAGATTGAGGATTATTTTGTGTGCTCTTCTGTTCTTTTCTTTCTTTAGCATTAAGTCTGTTTTATAAAATATTAAGCATTCGTGCTGGGACAGCATATTATGTACCTAAACATTCAAACAATTTAATTTGGTTGCTGAATATTTTCATCCGGATTTTCTTTGTTAGCCCATTATAACTGACTCAAAACGCTTGACACAGTTATGTGAGGTATGCGGTAGTTCTGCGTAATTTACGTTGGGGATACAGTAAAAGCAAACTGGAAAAAATCACCTTCCGCTCTTTTTGTCAGGGTAAAATAACAGGTTAATTCTAGTAATCATCCCTTTGCTTTTTTCAAACTGCCACAATTTCACTCTGCGATTCTTCAATTCCACAAAAAGACCAGGAAGACTAGACATACGGACTCTAATATTTATTGGTTCGCATCTGGAGGGCACGCTTCTAGTATTTAGCTGCTCTGCTAGCAGTAACTTTAAAAGATGAAAGCAAACGGTGGCTGTACCACTTACAGCCACCACAATATTAATTCAAATTTTCATGTGAGTCCGAGTTTTCATTCTATTTATTTTTGTCATTTTGCGATTATATGGAAATGACGATGACAGTCGAATTAATTCAACAGCCAATCGTTTACGATGTGTGCATGTTTTCTGCTATGTTGTTACCAGTTATTTGTGGAACGTGAATGCATTCTGTGGGCTCGGATGTCAAGACATGACAGTTAATGTTCGCATAAAAACATAATGGATGTGTTTGAGAGGATATATAAAACAGTTACAATCTGTATATTGGTCTGTTATATCTTGTTTGTTGCATAACAACGGTCCAAGTCCAACTACCAACGAGAGTTTTGCTTGACAACAGTAAAATAATATGCAATATGCAACGGCCGCGGAAAAATATTTCAATTTCAGGTGATTAAGTCGATAAAAATCAATAAATAGCCTACTAAAGTAACCATATATAGTCATTATTGGTAACCCGTTGTATACGTGGAATAAACCCCTCCGGGCTGTCCCGTTATTGGAAAATAACATACTTCGGTGGCAGTATGGAGTTACAGAAGAAATCATAGGACAGATGGACCGACGACGACGTCGCTTTTTCATAGGTCAGTGGACTAATTTGCCTAATCGTCGCGGGTCTTTAGACCGCTGTGGAAACGGAGACAACAGTGGGCTGAAGGAACCTTTTAGTTCCTTGAAAAGTAGTTCCTGGGACTAAAAGTTCTGGGTACTTTGGGTGGAAATGCGGCTTTATAAACCTGTGGATGCACCTGCCCCCACCGCCCAAGTGGTACCCCAGATACCATACCTCCCTCCATCCAACTGCACCCTTCTTCGGGTTGGCTGTAAGCCCTGCACACCTCAGAGACCCAAGCACCGCCCCCACATGCTCCTTCTGGGTGTCTCTATAAATGATTACATCATCAAAGTAGGCTGCAGCATATGGACAGTGGGGACGCAGCACCCGGTCCATGAGGCGTTGGAACATAGCAGGGGCCCCAAACAGCCTGAAAGGGTGACAGATTGATACAACCCATACAGAGTGGAGAAGGCTCTTTTCCTAACACTCTGGAGACAATCTGCCAGTAGCCCTTGGTTAAATCCAGCGTTGTGAAAAAACGAGCAGTGCCCAGCCGGTACAAGAGGTTGTCAACCCTAGGCATAGGATAAGCATTGAAACATGAGACATCATTTACCTTGCGATAATCAACACGGAAGTGCACAGACCCATCCTGCTTAAGCACAAGCAAAATGGGGCTGCTCCACACACTGTTTGATTCTTCTATTTGAAAGTATCGTAGAAGACAAAAGACACTCCACAAAACTACAAAGCCCATATGTTCACCTCAAAAGGTGACTCATTTAACCATGCCTCCTGCTACAGCTTTCCAGCTACAGTATTAGCTTACTGTAAATATGAAACACGCAACATTCAATAAAACAGAGGTTGCCTTTGTTTCACGCTCTCTGTTCCATTTCCTCTCTCTGGGCTTGCCACCATTCTCCCGTCTCTCTCTCTTGCATGAGTCCGCATGCCAGGAAGAGTTTGCAAGGCCTGCAAGCAAGCAAGGCGCGTATACCCTCAGCTACCGGCTGTGGGAGGAATGGGGGGCTCCGAAACACTCCTATATGATTACCGGTGGTCGAAGAAGAACCAGGAGAGCCACACACAATCATATCCGGCAGAGCAATTCCCACGAGGCAAGCGACCTGCGACAACGATCAAGCTGCATGTCTTCGAACTGAGGAAAAGGGCGAACAGCTTCTCCTTTTGCATGACAACTCTTACGTATTTCACACTGGAAACCAGGAAGCATTCCAGCAATTAATTCAAAGCAAAAGACTCAAGTAAGGCTGTAACTCTGGGCATATAGCATAATTAGCAACGGATTGAATGTAGCAACATTTATGATTGAATGTACATGACTGTGCTAATGGTTATTGTGTTTTAATGGTTAATGTATGCAGTCCATTGGTTACCATTCTCTTGTGGTTGGCTCTAAGCAATCCACCTCGCTGCGTTAGTTTCAATATATATCGCGCACAGAACAAATCTTGCATGTGATCTATTTTAAATAATAACTAATCATACAGTTGACGCCAAAAGTTTACAATGGATTCTGTACCAGTAATGCTCCCACTCTCCCTCAGGCAAATGTCTTTGTATTGCAATGATGAACAGTTGCCTGAGTAAAAGGCAGAATGGGAAAAGCTCCTTACAGTTGAAGCCAAAAGTTTATGTTATACCTAGGCTAAAGACATTCAAACTCAATTTTTCATGACCCCACACATTTCGTGTTACCATACATTTCCTGTGTTAAGTCAATTAGGTTATCTACTTTATTTCCATATGAGGTCATTTCAAAATAATTGCTAAAAGACAGATTTATTTCAGCTTTTATGTACTACATCAGATTTTCAGTGGGTCAAAACTTTGCATACACTTTTTTAGTATTTGTTGGCATTGCCTTTTAATTGCTTAACTTGAATCAAAGGCTTGGGGTAGCTTTCCACAAGCTTCTCACAATATTTTGGCGGAATTTTTGCCCATTGCTCCTGACAGAACTGGTGTAACTCAGTCAGGTTTGTGGGCCTCCTTGTTCGGACACGAAGTTTCAGTTCAGTCCACAAATTGTCTGTGGGATTCAGGTCAGGGCTTTGTGATGGCCACTCCAATACTTTCACTTTGTTGCCTTTAAGCCATTTTGTCACAACTTTAGAGGTATGCTTAGGATCATTGTCCTGCTGGAAGACCCAGCTGCGACTAAGTTTGAACTTTCTAGCTTAACTTTCCATTCTTGAGGTGCTGCTTCAGTATTTCTAGATAATCCTTCTTCCTCATGATGCCATCTATTTTCTCACCCCTTTTCCTTCATACATAGCACTGATCATTATGGCCAATAGTTCAATCTTTGTTTCATCTGACCAGAGAACACTCCTCCAAAAGGCTAGGTCTATATCCTGCTGATCACCTGCAAACTTTATTCTGGATTTTTTATGCCGGTCTTGGAGTAGGGGCTTCGTCCTTGCACGACAGCCATTCAGGCCATGGTGATGTAGGATTCTCTTAATGGTGGATGTAGATAATTTGGTACTTGATGCCTCCAACTCCTTTGCCAGTTTCTTTGTTATTGTCTTGGGGTTCAGTTGAACCTTTCGGACTAAAGGTTGTTCAGACCTGGGAGTTAATTTGTGCCTCCTTCCTAAACGATGCAGTGTCTGTGTGGTCCCACGATTTTTACATTTGCGTACAATTGTTTGTACAGATGCTTGTGGTACCTTCAGTTGTTAGGAAATTGCTCCTAGGAGGAAACGGACTTGTGGAGGTCCACAATTTTTTTCTGATGTCTTTTCTTGAGTTGCTTGAATTTTCCCATGGTATCAAGGGCAAAAAGGCACTGCTGTAAAGGTAGGCCCTTGAATACAGCCACAGGTGCCAATTAACTCCAAATTAACTCATAATTGTGACAATTGGCCAATCAGAAGCTTCTAAAAAGTCATTGCATCAATTTCTGGAATCTTCAAGACTGTTGAAAGAGGCAGTCAACTTGGTGTATGTAAACGTTTGACCCATTGGAATTCTGATAGTGAATTAAAGCTGAAATAAATCTGTCTCTAATCACTTGTTTTAAAATTACCTCTGATATGAACAAAAGTAGATGCCCCAATTGACTTGCCTAAAGAAATTTATGGTAACATAAAATGTGAAAATTTGAGTTGTGAAAAATGTGAGTTTGAATATCTTTAGCCTAGGTGTATGTAAACTTTTGGCTTCAATTGTAACATGGCATGTTGATCTCTACAAATGCACACCAATAGCCATATAGGCGATATCCTTTATCTGTTTGGCGTGCTCCAAGACTTCCTAGAATACCTTCACCTCTTAGCTGAATCATTTATATTAATTTGGTATTAGTTGAATATGATATTATTATTTGGTTAAGATGAACTATTAATGTGTAATTTTAATAATAATTAATTTAATTATTAATTGAAATTTCCAATTTATAGTATATAATTTATATTGCCCTTATGATACTGATTATTACATGCTGGCACCACCTGTGAGGATATAGATGTATATCTTATACATTTTGGTGTCTCACTATGAGAAGTAGCAGCATATCCCCTACATATTATTCCAATCTCTAACAGCCTGCAATTCAGCCTGCACAGTTTTCTCCTGGAGATGTTTCAGTGTGGTGATGGATGAAATTTGTGTGCGGGGAGAACACATTCGCAAAGCGCTTCTGCAACTGGGCCACACCTGCTCTCTGACTCAGCGAGAGATGGTCATCATAAAAGGCCGGGGTAGAATTGACTGGTTTTCTCACCTCCGGACCCAGCTCATCTCTCTCACTCACTGTAGTAACCAGAGAAACATGAGCCGCCTAGGAGCTTTTAGGAGATTGATGTGGTATATCTGTGTTGCCCCACCCCTGTCAGACCGTACAACTTCATAATCAACATCTCCCACTTTCTGTGTGACCACAAAGGACCATTGCCACCTGGAAACTAGCCTGGAGGTAGAAGAAGAAGGGAGTAATACAAGTACTTTATCTCCCAGTGAAAATTGCCTCAGCTGAAGTCCTTTCTTATATGTGCGCTGTTGTCATTCTTGTGTCAGTGAGATAAAGGCATCCATTTGCAATGCTGTAAAACAATGGACTTAATTCACAGGTCACAACATTGTCTGACAACAGTAGGCTACATAGAAGTTTTGATGTGTAGATGTACAATAATTTACGGCAATGGTAAGAAAAATCCAGCATAAATTATTTGACATGATTAAGTTATGAACGTAACTGAAACAGGTGACTCCTGACATGTCAGAGCTGTTTGAAGTAAAATTACACAGTGCTAGGCTAAATATGGGCAAAATCCAAAAACTTTACATTGACAATGGTATGTGTGGTAGGGGTACTCTCACAAGGGGCCCCTCTCACTGGAACGTTTATCATAGAATGCAGTGAGTTGGTTATGTAACAGCAAGCATGCTATGCCTATGCGATTTCAAAAATGATTTATTCTTTTGTAGGCTACATAGCCTAATTCCTGACTACAATAAACGTTGGGCTATTTATAGGCTTTTTAGGGGTGGCTGCTCAAGCTCCAGATGTGTTTTAAGAGAACAACACAGACTTGACTAACAGTGTGTTAACTGAAAACAGAAAGTTCATGCTGGCTTTACTGTAGCCTAGAATTGATGTAGCCTAATTGACCCTAACATTGTAGATGGTAGGCTACTACACGTGAAATAAGTAAAAAACAGATTTAAAATGTCTCATTTTTAACTGGCAGTAGAACTAGTAATACTGCAAAAATAATTACTCAGTCCCACATACTTCTGTATTTATTTAAGTGATCAGTAGAGCATATCATATTTCACTGTTGATGTGTCCTTTAGAAAAGCACTGAAAATAGCAATGAATTAACCAGAGATAAACCTGATATTTTTGTAAATTTATTTAAATGTGTAGAATATCCAGTTATTTGTTATTTGTTCACTGAAGAAAGCAGGCTAATGAATGAATACCACTGCATAGATACTGGCTAATGTTAATGCAATGCAACTAAGTGCTGAAAGTTTCGTAATACAGAGAAAAATTATTAGAAACAGCCTCAGCCTATAATGTTAGGCACTTTTTAACATTAGGCTACTGTAGCTACCCTGCAATGCCACATTTATAAATTAATGTTAGTTAGTCATTTCGATCCTCTACCAAAATACAAACAATTAGCAGGTCCGTCGTGTACACAATACCCCATTAAAAACACTTCCATTTAAAAATATGACACTTTAATTTATTTGTCGTTCATGGTAGGCCTGCCTTTAAAAGCACTGATATCAACATTAGACCAAGTCACAAGTAACCATATTGGCTATCTTAGCTCACACAAAAATTAATCAAGCTGTATTCCTAAGCAGTGCTACCCATTGTTTCCTAAATTATTTCTAGTAAGTTGGCCCTGTGTTTGTTTCATCTTATTTTAGTGAGGTTTGGTCAGGTTTATTTAGAACAATCAAAATTCAGTCTTTAGAGCCCAACTTAGTGAAATAACATAGACACGACATTGGTTTGGAAATAAAGAATATGAATTTATTAGTTGTGATAATGAATGCATGGATAAGCTAATTGAAAGCAATCATTTGCATAATATGAGGAATACTATTATACGATTTTTAATCAGAGGAAATGATAATTATGCGACTGCTAAATATAGAAATTTACAGTACTACCACTTAACAAATGTTAATTTGTGTTATGGGTTAGCTACTCTATATTATGTGGTTAGTTTGTTTAATCAGTCTCATAAAATGAAGTTTTATCTATGTGAAACAATAAGGTCAGGGAATTTGCTATTCCAGACCAACATACACATAGCAAAACAAACACAACAACAAACAGCAGTAAAATGACTTAATCAGGTAATACTAATGGGTAATAACTTTTACGCTATCCTCTGGTTTGATGTGTTAAATAAAATGCTTTTCAATACTTAAAGGCAATAAGAGGGGAGGCCAATCCTTAATTCCTTTAGGTGACGCATCAGCTGGCTCAAGGTCCGTGCCAGGTGCGCAAGGACTCTTGAGAAACTTCTTCTTTGAAGTCGGGGTCGCGACAGGTTCCAGTCATGCTGACTTGGGATGTGCACAAATCTTCCACTTGGGTTCGGCCGCAGGGTAGGTACGGAGGAAAATTATTTGGGTACTTGTTCCTCAAAACAGGAAATCAACCAGCTGGGTTTATTTTGCGGATGGTAGCAGGCCATCTCTTTCTTGTTAATCAGGCAAGGTGCTTTGGGGCACGCAGCAAAGTGTCGGTTTCCTTAGTGTCTTAACCGTCAGAGCCCCTCAGACACCCCTTCAGAGCACCCACTTGTTAAGCTTTTTGGTGTTCACATACTTTTGGCCATATAATGTATATTGTCGTTGGTCTGCAAGATAGTTATTAAAGAAGTTGGGGGCAGTTAAGACTCCATGATATTTCTTTGTTTGTAATATAGCCAATTTTATGTGAGCCGGTTTATTTTTCAGGTAAAATTTATTGATTATTGTATTTAAAGCTGAAAACCAGTGATGAGGTCATTAAACTGGGATCATTCAAGATAAATAATTGATTTTTGCAGAATATATTATTGCTGCTACAATATGTGTCCATAAGTGAAAGTGGAGCATTGGAAAGATTTGACCATTGGTATAAATCATCTTCTGAAGTTTTAAGTAAGCAAGTGAAGTCAAGGTGAAAACTCTGACGGGTAGAGATTTTAATGCCTAAAAAATTGAATGAAATTATTCTATTCAATTTTATTTTTTTTCTGTGCTTTTTACAGAAAACTCTCACAAAGACCCTGTAACAATGTAATCATACATAGGAACGTGGCCTCTGGCTTCTTGACAACAGGACTGACCCTCTGCTGAGTTATGTTCACCTTTTCTGGTCAGCCAAGGCATAATTAAGTGCCTGTCCCCTACCTCTTGTAACTCTACGATAAACTCACTGCTTGATCAATTAGCCACCTGCTTGAGGCAGGAACACCCCTTTTAGGGAAAGGAAATGCGGAGCTTGATTTATTTATTTGACACTTAAACATTAAAGCAGTAATCAATGGTTTATCTATCAGTGTTTGATTGACAGCTCCAATTACCATGAGCCAATCAATTGTTTGTGTGCCCAAATTAACCAACCAGATTAGAGGGAGCGCACATTGTGTTTGTTTATGTTGGTCTGGAAAAGCAAATTCCCTGACCTTGTTGTTTCACATTGTTAAAACTTTATTTTATGAGACTGTTTGAACTAACCACATAATATAGAGTAGCGTGTCACTAACCCATAACATGAATTAACCTTTGGTAAATGTTAGTACTGTTAACCTCTATGTTTAGCTGTCGCAAAATTATAATTTCCTCTGATTAAGAATCATATAATATTAGTCTTCATATTATTCAAATTATTATTTTCCATTAGCCTATTCATGTATTCATTATCATAACCAATCAAATATATACAGTGTTTCCAATCCATTGGCAATTACATTCTTCAAAGTAGTGCTTAACAACATTATGTTATGCTTCAAAAGGAACATGAGGCAGTATAATCACAATGGGTCTCATTCACGAAACATGCGTACGATCATATTTGATCATAAACTGTGTGTAAGAACCTTTCCACTAACAATTCAGCATTCTTTTTTTTCTTATCTGTACTTATTCATTTTCTTATGCTAATCACATGAACAGAATTGGGCATAAAATTTACAAATAAAACAGTCGGCATTCATCATCTCATGTGTCATTACTTCCATATTGGTTTTCACAGGAACATTTTTAAGAACAAACATAAGAATAATTTAAGAAAGGTTTTGTGAAATGACCTATGGGCAATTTACATATTTACCCAAACAATGATGGATATCAAATATGGACATCTAAAATCAAAATAAATTAAGCATTGACACATTGTAGCAGCCAATAATGTAATAACTACCGTTAATGTAATAACTGCCAATAACGTAATAATTTTTCCGTTCTTAGTGTAATAAAAGTCGATAATGACTGACCAATAATGTAATACATTTTCTGAACCAATAACGTAATAACTTTTTGCTTATAATGTAATAAGTTATTACATTATTGGCTGGTTACTACATTATTAGCTGGGTTTTTAAAAAATCATTAAAAAAAGAAATAACAGGAGCCGATAATGTAATAATATACTTATATCGCTTTAAGTTTTATTTATTGGCTATAAAGTGTCACACTTCCATGACACTTACCCTTGTTTCCTCTTTCAAATAGCTGCTCAAAAACCTGACCACACGCGCACACACACACACACCTACTCTCTCTCTAGGAATTATGACTATTTGTTTGTGGTGCTTGGTTAGACTTGGTTATCTCCAGCCCTGCCTTCTACTCCTTAACCATTTGAGTACCAAATGAAGTGCGAGCACATATGTTTGCAAACACAGACAATTACTCTTATGTCATATAATATGAAATCTATACCTCTTTGAAGATGCTTTGTCCACGAATACAAAGACCACCATTTCTTTTCATGAAAAATGTCATCTTTAATTAAATGTATTTAAAAAACTTTTTCAAGCAAACTGTTTCAACCACACTATTATAGCTATTCAGCACTCTCTCTCTCTATGTATATATACCAAACCTGACTCCTGAAAGGTTACATGAAAATGTATTACCAAATCAGAATCCTTGCCCTATTGACATCCCTGGCTTTTTGAATACAGTCATGACAAGCTTAACAAAGAGTCTAAAACCGAAGCAAATGATATCTATAGTTCATTCTTTTTTATTTTTGCCATTTTCTCCAATTTTAGTTGTTATACCAATTCTCTGTGTGTATCACGGTCCTGGTCGATGCGCTATCCTCTGTTGGTCTGGGGAGAGTGTAGACTACCACACGCCTCTGATACATGTAGAGTCACCAACTGCTTCTTTTCACCTGACAGTGAGGCAGAGGTGGGAGTAAGTCACACTTGTGCAAGTCACAAGCAAGTCTCAAGTCTTAACCTTCAAGTCTCAAGCAAGTCCCATGTCACTGTGTTTAGACTCAAGCAAGTCAAGTTGAGTCACTAGTAAACGTCAAGCAAGACAAGTCAAGTCTCATTGCTCAGGTCAAGCAAGTCACAAGTCAAGTCACCATGAAAGAAGTGCTTAAAACAAGAGAGAAAAGGGCACAATGGCAAGCCATGTCATGAGAAAACTGCACCTGTTAGTGAGTTAGTTAGTTTCTACAACTAGGGATGGGCATGGTTAGGATTTTATCAATACCAATACCACTATTGATACTGCTTATCAATACCAATACTTATCAATACTCTTATCGATACTTCCTAATTTGGAGTGCAAAATACATGTTGTTAAAAGAATTATCAGTACTACTTTTATATTAGTTTGGGCAAAAAATATTTAACAAAATAGTTCTGTTGAAAAAATGAAACATTGTTTTCTGAGACAAAACATGATGCTGGGACCAATTGGTATAGACACTGTAAATGTAATGTGTGTCAAGAGAATGTTTATTTCTTTAAAAAAGGGACGGTAAACCATCCTTTATTATTATGGTAAAACTGAAAGATGTGTTACCAAAGTTATCTTTGTAGGTCATGTTATATACTATATTTTACAGTTTAGATTTTTGCATTAAGAGGTTGAAAGTTGAGCACAAGGCATAATAGTGCCAGTTTGGTTGAAGAAGTTATTTAAATACACTTGATTAAAGATTATATTTTTCATGGAAAGAAGTGTTGGTCTTTTTTATTTGAGAACACAGCATCTTCAAAGAGGTATAGATTTCATATTATACAACATATGAGTAATTGTCTGTGTTTGCAAACATGTGTGCTCCCACTTAATTTGGTACTCAAATGGCAAAGGAGTATAAGGCAGGGCTGGAGATAAGTCTAACCATCAAGTTACACAAACAATTAATTCCTAGGGAGAGATAGAGAGTAGGTGTGTGTGTGTGTGTGTGTTTTCTCAGAATTAGAAGATTCAGGGGTCAGGATTGGCCTGGTTTTTGAGCAGCTATTTGAAAGAAGCAACAGTAAGGGTAGGCCTAAGTGTTATGGAAGTCTGACACTTGATAATAAATAAAACTTATACATAGTGATACAAGTATATTATTACATTATCGGCTCCTATTATTACATTTTTAATGATTTTTTTTTTTAACCCAGCTAATAATGTAATAACCAGTCAATAATCTAATAACTTAGTACATTATGTGCAAAAAGTTATTACGTTATTGGTTCAGAAATTTTATTACATTATTGGTAAGTTATTACGTTATCGACTTTTATTACATTAAGAACAGAAAAATTATTACGTTATTGGCAGTTATTACATTAACGGTAGTTATCACATTATTGGCTGCTACACACATTATAGCACTGGAAGTTGGGAATTTGTGGCTATGAGCCCTCTTAATTGCTGTTTACAGCTATATTATTTCTGTACACTGTTTTGTCCAATAACTTGGCCAAACTTTGGTAACTTTTTGTCACGGATAGTACAGGCCACACGTAACCTGGACAAAAATGGATATTAATACCATTTGAACAAGTATGTGCCATTGCTTAGAGATTAATAGCTCATATAAAATATAATCCATCCATCCATCCATTATCTATCCCTGCTTATTCCTGGTAATGGTCACAGGGGGTGCTGGAGCCTATCCCAGCATGCACTGGGTGAGAGGCAGGAATACATCTTGGACAGATCGCCAATCTATCATAGGGCACACAAAACACTCACACACTCATACCAATGGGCAATTTACAGTCTCCAGTTAGCCTACCTGCATGTCTTTGGACTGTGGGAGGAAACCAGAGTACCCAGAAGAAAATTAAATATAATGTTAATAAAAAACTTTATTACCTTTCATACAACCAGCTGTTTTAAATCCAGAATTACTATAAAGTCTTTACATTAATTTTAATGAAAACAAATTAACGTAAAGAAGGGAAACTACTCACTGATTTCTCTTTTATAGTGTTGAGAAAATCAAAGTGCTGCTGGATGCCATCACAACTATCTACCAACAGTTCAAAAAGGACAAAGCTGAACGACGTAAGTACAAATGTACATGTGTATATCATATGCCACATGCATACCTTTATCTTATATTCTAATTCTAGTATATCTGTATTGAAATTGTGGTTTCAAAACTTTAAACAAAATGTAATATTAAACAAAAGGAACTTGAGTAAACACAAAATACATATTTTGATCATTATTTCATTTATTTAATGAAAAGTTATTGAACAGCCATATAGTCCAAGTGAAAAAGTAAGTAAAACTTAATAACTGGTTGCCCCACCTTTAGCAGCAATAACTGCAACCAAATGCTTCCCATAATTTGTTATGTCTTTCACATCGCTGTGGAGGAATTTTAGCCCACTCTTCTCTGTAGAACTGCTTTAATTCAGAAAAACTGGCAGGTTTTTGAGCATGAGCTGCTAATTTCAGGTCCTGTCACAGCATCTCAACTGGGTTCAAGGCAGGACTTTGACTAGGCCACTCCAAAACAAATTTAGTTTCTTTTAAGCCATTCAGATGTGGACTTGCGTTGTGTTTTGACTCATCTTGTGGCATAACCCAATTAAACTTCAGCTTCAGCTCAAGGACAAATGACCGGACATTCTCCTTAAGAATGTTCTAGTACAGAGCAGAATTCATGGTTCCTTCAATAATGCCAAGTCATCCAGAGTGATGACCTCACTCTGATGGCAAGGTTCTATATGTGTGAGACTGATTCTTTTCAGTTTTTTCCACCAAAAAATATCCAGATTTTTTAAAAGGAGCTGATCGGATTAAAACGATTTTCAACTGGATTTTATGAAATTGACCCTTTGTCAAGCTCCACCCAAGTTTTGCTTTCCTTAGTTACTGTTGCAAATTCTGTCAGGCACACATTCCCATAGAAAATCCATTGAGAGGACACATCAGTTATATTCACTTGTATTTGTAAGGACTTTATCAGACTGAAAACAGGCTACGCTTGTTAATTAAGTGACTCCCAGGTACGTTACAGTGCACTGCCTTTGATTCATTTTGCGATAATCTTGAAAAAACAGCTTTATTTTCCTGACATATTTGATAGGAAGGTCATAAGTGTACTCCAGAGTTTTAAAGAGAGAACTTTAAAAATGTTATATTAAAAAATAAATATAAATTAAAGCCGCAAGCGGCGTTGGGAGGGGTCCAAGCATTGGCACCGTCGCGCCCCCTATGGAGCGATTTTAAAATGGCTTTGTCCTCGTGATCATATGCCTTCACCCAACATATCTACTGAATATCATGATGATCGTATGAAATATTGATGACTTATGGCCAATTTTGTGCTAAGAGACGCTGTCGGATGACTTAGTCGCCATGGATATGTCCTGGCCGCTTCCCGTAAAGGCCTTTACTATGTCGTAACACTTAGATGGTCCGGCGTGTATGCACAGCTGCAGTGTTTCTGCGCCGCAACTAAAAAAGGCGTCACACTAGTGTTGTCACGATACCAAAATTTTGACTTTGATACTGATACCAGGTTTAGTATTACAATACTCAATACTGAAATGATACTTGAAACTTAAACGATGCTAATTCGATACTCGGTACCTAACGATACTGAAATTAATAGATGAGAAACGTAATGTCCACAAGGGTTGACCTCATTTTCGAATTCATGGTTTATTAACAACCTGGTTCATTAACAACCCTTAAGTTGAAGCCTCTTCAACATATTAATATGCATAGGCCTATAGTGTTACAACACTGAACAATAGAAAAATATGTTAAATATATTTCAAAAATTAAACAGTTGTAAAGTAAATAATCTTTAAAACAGGACTTTCACCTTTAAATAGATTTAAAAACAGCATATTTTAATAACAATACAGCATCTATCTATAATAAAATATTTCCAAATTGGAACACCTATTGCTCCTGAAGTGAACTGATTCTGACAAATTACACTTTTCATCCTCTCAATCAGTAATGCGGGACACAATTTTCCCTGGCTTTTACATTTGACTCAAAACTACCGAACGTCGGAATATTGTAATACCGAACCGTTTCTTTTTTTTTTTTTTTTTTTTAAGTACCGAGAAAGTGCTGAAGTTTTGGTATACCGTGCAACACTACGTCAGACACATATTCCAATCCATTGCTCAGCTTAGCAGAGAATGCACATTTCAGAGCGCCACAGAGACAGATAGAATAACAACACATGAATGCACATTTCAAATAATAAATACGACATTGAGAAAAAATGGGAAAAAAGACGTAATATCAACTCACGATCTGCGTGCTGCGCGCAAAGTAGCCTACCGTTTTATTTATTTACACATTGGCAGATAGGAAAAATTTTCGGTTACGCTGACCTATAAAACGCTATTCCAAAAGCAAAATCAGACATGTTATACATCATTAGAAAGCTTATACTCTCACCTACTGAATAAATGAATTGTCAATCAAGCCAAATTGTACTGAAAAGGGCGACAACGCCGTAAGCAACAGGTGTGGTATTACGCACAGCTATTATTGAAGATAGCCGACCCAGGCGTGACAGATGCGCGTATATTTCGCAAACGGATTGTCCAAGACAATATATGACCACTCAGTCGCAAAAGGGACATCTGTACGCGTAAAACCAATGGTACGATTGTATATTTATTCAATGTTTAGTCCCAGATATTGACTGTAGAATGACATGGTATAATTTAAAAAAACTTTGTCTCGTTTATTTCGTTATTCGGTAAGCAGCTTTTCCACTGCTGTATTGGCATATCTTAGGGCAAATGTCGGGTTTATCTTGTTGTTAGGGAATATTACATGACATTACATTGCAGGCATTTGGCAGACGCTCTTATCCAGAGTGACGTACAACAAAGTGTATAACCATAACCAGGAACAAGTGTGTCGAAAACCCTAGAGGGCAGTAGCCTACCGTTACAAGTGCAGGGAACAACCGCATAGTTCAACTTGGACCCTGTAGGTTAAACTGATAAACACTAATACAAACAAGAACAGCAACAACGCAGTCTATGCAAAAATACTAGCAATAGTTAAGACTAGTTAAGTCACCTACGAAACAACTACCCAGTTACAACCCTAAGCTTGCAGTCAATTTAGAGATTAAATTGAGAATACGATTTCTCTCAGCATAATGACGGATTCAAAGACTAAACGAACTCACCCGATATTGTCTTCAAATGGATCCATGCCAAAGAAAAGTAATGATTCATCCTCTCAAAAAGCTTTTACTAACAAACTTTTAGTAACAAAAAACTAAATATCAACTCGCCACCCCTTCTACCTGCGCTCGGAGTACCGTATTATTTATTTAGACATTGGCAGACTACAGCATTAATTGCGTCTTTTGTTTATATGCAGTATTAGAAATTGCAGCAAGAAACTGTAGCTGTAGACACAAGATAGTTTGTTATGTTATGGTAGCAACGGAACGAAGCGGACTATACATGTATTGCCATCATTGTTTTATTATACCAGCGTGTTTTCGCGCGTTTGCACAGAAACTCAAAACCTACCAATAAAATGATTTAGCTATTTCTCACCATAATGACAGATTTAAAGACTGAACGAACTCACCCGATACTGTCTTCAAATGGATCCATGCCAAAGAAAAGTAATTATTCATCCTCTCAAAAAGCTTTTACTAACAAACCTTTAATAGCCTAGAATGCACTCTGGTACTGTCTCTCATTGCTTCCCCGACGTTCAGACCCTCGCCTCACTGATAAAAACTAGGTGTCGGATTACTTGCGTTGCCATGGATGTCGCTTGCCGTAAAGAAGTTTACTAGATGTCGTAACACTTAGAATTTGCAGCAACAGCTCTTCCGCACCCCAACTAATACAAAAGTCCAAATGGCGGGCAAACAATATGGCGGACATAGGTGGTCCCAAAGGCAAAGTTGTAGAGCACATTCAGATGCATCGGTTGATGAAGTTTTGTGTTGATTCTTCCTTATGGTGTGGGAGTTATGGTCTTTTAAAGTATGACCCTTTGTTATAGCGCCACTATCTGGCCTACATAGGTGATTTTTAGTGCCTGAGTAGTGGGGGGCCATAGGAACCCACCTGCCAAATGTGATTGCTCTAGGACTTATGGTTGCTGAGCCTCAGACATTTTAGTGGAGAAAACTTCCACGCCCCAAGTAAAAAGTCAAAATGGCAGGCAAACAATATGGCGGACATCGGTGGTCCCAATGGCAAAGTTGTAGAGCACGTTCAGATGCATAGGTCCATGAAGTTTTGTGTTGATCTAACTTATGGTGTGGGAGTTGTGGCCTTTTACGCATAACCCTTTGTTATAGCACCACCATCTGGCCGACATACGTGATTTTTAGTGCCTGAGTAGTGGGGGGCCATAGGAACCCACCTGCCAAATTTGGTTGCTCTAGGACTTATGGTTGCTGAGCCTCAGACACTTTTAGCGGAGAAAAATAATAAGAATAATAATCCTAACAAAAACAAGAGGGTTCCAACAGCTTCGCTGCTTGGACCCCTAATAATTAAAAAATCGATTCTTAAAGCAACCGCTAACCCAGTGTAAATATTTTTAAATGAGGGCAATATGTGCACTTTTCTTGGTTTTGTTTAGCACCCTAGAAGCAGTGTTTTTACTAAATGAAGCTGGCCAATCATTTTTTCTTGGAGTTCAGAGAGTCATGCATTACAGTAATCGAGACGACTGGAAATAAAGGCATGCATTAAGCATCTTCCTGAGAGAGGAAGGATCTTGCCTTCGCAACATTCTGTGGATGATAAAAAGCAGTTGTAATGTTTGTAATGTAAGTCTCAAAGTTCAAGCCTCTATCAAGAATAACACCCAGGTTTTTTGCCTGGGATCTAACTTTAAAAGAGTGTGAGCTTAAATGGGGGATTACTTTCTCTCTATTTGTCTTTTCCCAGCATACCAGGATCTCTGTCTTCCCTTTGTTTAATTATAAGCCATCCATGTGTTTGTAAGCCATCTATGTCATTGACAGTCTACAAAGGTGTCAACGGGGCAAAGGTAATCTGGACTAACAGACAATTACAGTTGGGTATCATCTGCAGAAGTTATTGCTATGTTTGTGGATGATGCTGCCAAGTAGAAGCATGTACAAAAATGTACATGAATAGTACTGAATAGTATGGAACCAAGGATTGACCCTTGGGTCTCACCACATTAAAGGTAACTTTCTGTGAAGAACAGGAGACCAGCATATAAGACCTAAAATGTGATTGAGAATGCCCCTGTTTGTGAGTAGGTCCAGTAACTTGCTGAATAAAATCCATCACTGTGGAGTCTGAAGGGATATCTACATGTAAGTTAAATTCACCTGCCATAATTATTCTGTTATAGTCTTAGCTGAATGATGGATAGCAACTCTGAGAATTCATTTAAAACAATGAGTTCAATTTAGGGGGTCTATAAGTTGTAACATTGAGAATAAATGGTTTAAATTTCAGTACATGATATTCAAAGGATGAGAAATTTCCAAAGGCAAGGGGCTTGTAGCAAGAAAAAGAAGAGGCAATGCTGGATGTACCCCCCCCCCCTATTTATAACTGAGAAAAAGAAATAGTAGTTGGCAGGAGTGGCTTCAATAAAAATAGCCTGACCATTGGCTCCAAGCCAGATTTCTGTTAAACTCGGCCCAATTGGCAGGTTGGGGGTAGAGCAGGAGGTAGGGTGTGAACAGGGACAAATGTTGTATTTCAACAAGTAAATGCATCAATCTGGTGCACTTTGACATGATCAATGAAAGCTTACATCAAATAAGATTTTTGTAAAGAAAATACAAAACAAAATAATTATCTCTGTGACAAATCCAGACAAGATCTGAAAAGGGTCCCTTAAATGGCAGTACAGTATGACTATTTGCCACACAAGGTATTACCAACCCCTTTATCAGTAAGAAATGCCTATTATGGGACACATAAGCCACATCTGCATTGTATTACCAAATGGTCTACAGAGCACCAATCAACATCTAAAAAAATGGACTCAAAGCTGTTTAATGAGCCACATTCATACCAGCACGACTTCAAGTCTCTTACTCTGAATCTCATACAGTGCCTTTAGAGAGTTTTCAAAAATTCCACCTTGCTTCCTTACAGCCTGATATCAAGACAGATAAAATGAGGATGTTTATCACTTATCTGTACAACCTATTCCACACTTTGAAAGTGAAAGAAAATTTAGCATAAATTGAATTAATTAATGAAAAATAAAAAAAAGCCATGTCTTGATTATATGAGTATATAACACCCTTTGTTACAACAGCTCTTAAATTGCTCTGGTGCAGCAGTGCGTCTTAAACGTATCTAACAGCAGGCTAACGTTAAGTTAGTTAACTTAGCTGGATCAACGTTAAGCATTTTTCAGTCAGTTAATAACATATTGGCTATCCATGCGTCCAACTCTCCAGCAAGATGTCTTATTTTGGTAATGTGAAAAACTGAAGATGTTGTTTTCACTCTAAATCTTTTATGAATACATTAAGCATGCAAATTGGTCCTTAACGTAATGAACTCAATGGTGATTTTGATGTTTTTTCACAACACTGTTTGTTACGCTGCTATGCTAAACCAGGCTTGTAAATCCTAAATCTCTACGGCTAGCAAGCCCGTAACCTAGTGCCTCTCCCTACGTGTTGCATTAGACGCGAAAGATGTTACCTGGACTTTCCTGGGTGAATGTAACCTTTCCTATCTGGGGAGGATGTTTGAGGTTGACTCACCGCCATGCCACCGTTCTGGCTTCCCGCGACCAGCTCACTTGGACCGGGCGACTCCGCTTCCGTTGGTCCAGTCGGCCAGCCCGCTCTTTCATGTGGATATTCAGTTTAAAAGGTGTATATACAGTGACAGTTCGTGGTGGTGTGTGACACACTCCGCTTTCTCAGTGTCCTTTCCTCCAAAATGCCTTGCTTTCGGCGTCTTCCTTGCGGCGTCTCCGATCCAGCTCAAACCCCCCAAAAAACCTCTCCACAGGTGCGACTGATTTCAGCTAATGAGTCAATGCCACCACCCCCCAAGTGTGATGTCAGTTCTGACCCTGCCTCCTACCGCCTGCCTAAACCACACCTACATCTAAAAACCTTCTCCAAAATAAACCGCTAAAACTTTATCATAACATCCCTTCCCCCATAGGGAGAAACATCTAAAAAATATGTGACACCCACATCATATTTTGTATGTTTTTTTTTCCTTTGTTTTTTTTTTTCATAAAATTTTATTTAATTCCCACACTACCTTATTTAGACATAGACTTCTCTGCACAATTTTGGAACATCTGCTACTGTAACAGAGCTATCAAAAATTTCCCATCTTCCTCTTAGGAAGGAAAACACTACAAGAGTGTACAAACCAAACCTGGAAACTGACTAGATGGTCGCTCAGGTAGGCTCCCCAACTGGCATATGGGACAGCGCATATGCCAAGATTTTATCCTTTCCCGCCAAGTGGTGTACAACCAGACTATAGGGCTGTAAAACTAGTGCCCACCTGAACACTCTTTGGTTCGACGTTTTGAACTTGGCTAAGAAGGCCAGCAGATTGTGGTCCATGTACACCACAACGGCCAAGAAAATACCCAAAGCTTCCTTCTCAATGGCTGAATAAGTCTTCTGATGTTTGTTTAGCTTCTTAGAGAAATGAGCTACTGGTCTATCTAGTCCAGCTGCATATACTTGCAAGAGTACCGCACCCACTCCAATGTCCCATGCATCCACCGCCAGCTTGAAAGGTGCATCAAAATTGGGAGCAAGCAACACAGGTTCACACGCCAATATGGCTTTCACCCCTCCAAAAGCACGCTCACAGGCTTCTGTCCAAACAAACTTAGCATCTTTCTTAAGGAGGTTAGTCAATGGTTTAGTAACCACAGAAAAGTTAGGTACAAATCTCCTATAGAATTCACACATACCCAACACTCTCATAACTTCCCGTCGGCTCTTTGGTGGGGTAAGATCGAGGATGGCTTCCACTTTTGCAGGACGAGGCATCACCTTTCCTTGTCCCACCTGATGCCCAAGGTAGGTTACTTGCCCTTTTCCAAAATCACACTTAGGTAAATTCACAACAAGACACGTCTGGCGTAACCTCTCAAAGAGCTGCCGTAGGTGTCTAATATGCTCTTCCCATGAGCTACTGTACACGACCACATCATCAATATAGGTAACTACTGAACCCGTTAGTGATGGTATTCATTAGCCACTGAAATGTAGCGGGGGCATTCTTCATGCCAAATGGAAGAACATTGCAAACATACAGACCATCGGGTGTCACAAAGGGTGAAATCTCCTTGGGGTCAGAGGCACCTGCCAATACCCCTTCAATAAATCCAACTTTGACACAACCTCTCCCGATCCTGTCTATGCAATCTTCCAATCTGGGAATTGGGAAAGCATCAGCCTTAGTCACCTGATTCACTTTCCTGTAGTCAATACAAGGTCTTGATGTGTTGTCTGGTTTCGGGACAAGCACCACTGGAGAACTCTACTCACTTTGCCCATGTTCTATTGCCCCAATATCCAACATATAAGACACCTCCTCCCTCAAACTCTGCAATTTAGAGGGTGCTAGCCTATATGGGTGTTGTTTGATTGGAGTCGAACTGCCTACATCCACATCATGGACAGCTAGAGAGGTGCGCGCCCTGGGACATCCTGGAGAAGGGGGAATAACTCTGCTGTCAGAGCCTTAAACTCAGACTGCCACTCTGCCGGTAAATGGCTCAGCTGATCATCAAACGAATCCAGAGCCTCAGAGTTCCTCAGGCTGAACCCAACAGTTTCCACTTCTCCACTAACATCCTCTTCAAATATCTGCCCCATAGCTGCACAGGCAACAGACGACCCACGTGAACGACCCTGGTCATTGCTTTAACAGATTAACATAGCACAATCTGGTCTTTCTCCTGCCCTCAGGAGTGCTGATTGCATCATTTTTGTCCCCTATTTTTTTCAAAACAGTGTAGGGACCACAAAAAGAGGCACTCAGACTAGATGACCACTGTGGCACTAAGGCAAGGACATGGTCCCCAACTGCAAAATGGCGATCAACGGCCTTCTGATCAAACTGAGCTTTCATATGTTTCTGAGCTTGGTGAAGATTATCCCTGGCAACCTGACAAGCAGACCGCAAACGATCTTTAAACTCAGAAACATACTGCAGCATAGTTGCACCTGGCTTGTTTTGAAGCAACTGTTCCTTGAACAGCTTCAGGGGACCCCTAACCTCATGACCGAATACAAGTTCAAAAGGGGTGAATCCCGTAGATTCACTCACAGAATCTCTCATAGCAAAAAGCAAAAATGGGAGTGTGACATCCCAATCTCCAGGAAACTGAATGCTGTAGGTTTTTAACATAGTTTTTAGAGTCTGATGAGCCCATTCAAGAGCTCCTTGGGACTGGGGATGATAAGCGGATGAAACTGCTTGTGAAATGCCAAGCTCACACATGACCTCCTGAAAGACTCCAGACACAAAATTGGTTCCCTGGTCATGCTGCACTTGCTTTGGCAACCCAAACCAAGAAAAGAAACCTACTAGCGCCTCTATGATGGTTCTAGCCTTAATGTTTCTTAAAGGGACAGCCTTGGGGAAACGAGTAGTAACATCCATTATAGTCAACAAAAACTCATTACCTTTCCTAGTTTTAGGCAAAGGGCCAACAAAATCCATGACCACTTTAGAAAAAGGCTCTTCCACCACAGGCACGGGTCAGCAGAGCTACAGGGCCTTTCTGATTAGGTTTTCCTACCAACTGACAAGAGTGACAGGAGCGACAACAAGCTACCACATCCTAATGGAGTTTAGGCCAATAAAAGTGTCTCATGACCTTAGCCTGAGTCTTCGTAATGCCTAAGTGGCCAGCTAACTGTGTCTCATGGGCCAAATGTAACACCTCTTCACGATAACCCTGAGGCAGAACTATCTGCTCATACACACTCCACTCATCAGTGGCAGGTCGATCTTTGGGTCTCCACTTTCTCATAAGCACATCATCTTTGAGGTAAAATCACTCAGCCAAACTTACAATCTCCTCACAAGTAGCCGCTGTCTCCCTAAGAGGGCTCAGAGTGGGGTCCTGTTTCTGCTCTGCAATCAATGTGTCTCGACTCAACACTGGCAGCTTATCCACACCACACCATTTGGCAAAAACTGTGTCTGCTAGGGGGAGGGTCCTCCAATCTAGACACCTCTACAACAGGTGTTTTTGCTACCGCATCATCCTCAACATTAACAGTGAGATCTGTAAGGGCTTTAGTCTGAGAACAGGTAACTACGCAGACTGGGAAGGCTTCTGGATATTCCTCCTCCAAGACCTTACGGTGAAGCCACACTATACGCGACCCCGCCGCCTCCATTCATTTTGAATGAGGGGTGGCGGCCAAACCCCGCAAGGCATGTTGGGATTGCCAGCGGCGCGGCGAGAGGCGGTGAGGCCGTGGGGGAGATGGCAAAAATTCTACTTTGACCCCCTCGCCGCATCGCGGTAACCAATCTGATTTGATCTAATGATCCGTCAAGTAAATTGTCCCTATTTTTTTCTAATTTTAGTTCCACATTCTATCGTTCCACAATGGAGGACCTAACTCGTAATTTCCGTATCGGGCTTCCCAACTTAATAAAATCTCCTACAGAGACATTGATAAGAGGAACTAGCGTGGAGAAAAGTCTCTGAAATTGTCGGTGGCTCTGCAATGTAATTATTGTCGTTAGCTACTATCACTGTCCAGTCTGAATAAAAATAAAATTTTTTTGCAGTAACCTAGCTCTGAAAAATGTTAATAAGCTGCCTAGCTAGGCTGTCTAATGTCTAGCTGTAGTGAGTAACAACAAACAGTAACAAACAAAAAAAAATCTTCCTAATGTATGAGTTGCTAGTTGTTTGTTTCTACCAACCACCTAGCTAGCTAACCAGATATAACTTTGAAGGCATTATCTGGCTAATTAGTTAGTAATTCAGACACCACTCCCACCTGAGCATATCCAACAAAAATGTTAGTTCTTACAAACACCTTGTATAAGGGAACAGCACTGTAAGCACCTCTGTTACGATCAACCCCTGGCCACTCGCAACATAAACGAGATCACACAAAATAGTTGCAATTCAAAAATATTTTTAATTACAAAAGAAAATGCATGAGCAATGTAGCCAGACTGCAGGTTGGCCTCTGAATGGAGAGAGAGAGCATCAGCCAGAGGGCCCCTTAAGTAGGTGACACCAATTTCCTATTAGGAAGACAATCAAAACAAATGTTGCAACACCACAAGCAGCCACTAGGGCACAAGGGCAGGGAACCATACCAACCTCCAAAACCTTCCATAGGCACAAATGTCCCCAAGGCAGCCATTTCAGGCAGGTTAATAGTACCAGATACCATGACAGATTGACCTGATGCTGTGTCTCTGAGAACTGTAACAGGAATCTCAGCTACCCCTTCCTCAACCGCAACCAGCTCATCAGACAGGAAACCATCAAACATTTCCAAGCCTGCTTTACCAACAGTTTCCACATATCCTTAAACTGGGTTCAAACCAATGAGATTACAAGCAACAGAGCGACCAGCTTCTGCTCTAGATGTCTCTTTTCTCTGTAGGGCTGGACAACAAGATTTAATGTGATCAGGTCTACGGCAATAATGACAGATGATGTCTCCTGGGAAAGGAGAAGGCTTGTGCTGTCGCCCACCATTCTGGGAGTTCACAGGTGGATGCCAACCACCACTATTCTTATCACTGTGACTATTCTCAATATCCCCTGTCCTTTTAACCTGACCACTGGGTTTGTCACGCCATTAATCTTTATGAATGAGGACATAGTTCTGCCTCACCAGCCTTAAACACGGTTTTAGCATCCAGGTCATTCAAATATGTCTGCATGACCTTTGGCAGGCTCTGCTTGGACTGCTCCAACACAATCAACACACGCAGCTCCTTAAAATCATACACCTCACTAGCTCTTAGCCACTTATCAAAAGCTGCTTCCTGTTGTCATGCAAAGTCCAAATAAGTCTGTCCCAGTTGTATTCTCTCTGTCCTAAACCGCTGTCTGTACGCCTCTGGAACTAACTCATATGCTTTTAGCACTGCCTGTCGAACCACATCATAGTCATCAATCTGACTCAGGTCTAGAGCAACATAAGCTTCCTGGGTCTTCCCTGTTAGGGAACCCTGTATGAGGGTCACCCACTCCTCTTTAGGCCAGTCTCGCTGCACACCAATCTTCTCAAACATCTCAAAGAATAGCTCAACCTTCCCAGGATCAAACCTTGGCACCAAAGAAAAACATTTATTTACATCAAAGGTTTCTCGCTGTTCCTGTCGTCTGCGATCTAAAGCAAGCTTAGATTTTTCAAAATGAAGTTTCATTTTCTCATGCTCCCTCTCTTTCTCTCTCTCTCGTCGCTCATGCTCCCTCTCTTGATCTTCAGGGTCACAGCTAACCGATATACTCTGCATAAGTTCTGGCTTCTTAGCATCCTCAGGGGCCTCTAACTCCAAATACTCTATCAGTTTCCATAATTTAGGTTTATCAAGCTTAGCTAACCGTACACGTGTTACATCGGTTCCAAAAAACTCCTCTGGCTCAAACTGTGATATTTTCACTACCAATATTTGGCACACAAAAGGGAGATAAGACAAGGTACACACAGGCTAGAGGTGAACAAAGTTACCAAATGGCAACAATGATGCAGATCAACTGGAATGCACCAAACACAAACCGATACTCATCCGAACCAGGATATTCTACAGCATTCAAACCACCATGCCCAGCACCTGCAAGCTAATTATCAAAACCCAATCATACAAAGCCAAATACCATAACCAGACAAACGCGGCACACAATATCTCAAGCATAATGTAGGTTGCGCTTAACCCAATAACGCGCCATGGCCAAAACACAAGCCACTAAAGGACGCCACACTACTGAAAAACTCCAGCACAAAACCTAAACTTCAACACTACTATGCACCGCCAAAGTGAAATACACACAAACGTAATGTTAGCCTATTCCCCGCTAGCTGCCGTAACAGCCACCTGCACGCTTAACTTAGCCGAGCTAACAACCAACAGAACTAGCTACATGCGACTAGAACCGGAACACACATACACCACGCGATGCAAAAACTACGACTTCTGAACAACACCCGCTGTTTCACATCCTGGACGAGCCCCCAATTGTTATGCTGCTATGCTAAACCAGGCTCGTAAATCCTAAATCTCTATCTCTATCTCTAACTTTATCATGAATTATTATAACAATATAAATGAATATAATAATAGGCTCAATCACCATTGTGTTACCTAATTTGGCGATAGATAGTGACTTAACAGACATTTATTTTAATGAAAATCTTCGAGATTATTACTCTAACCTCTTAGTGCAAAGCCCCAAGTGGCTGGCACGCCGGCGTGCCGTGATTACTGAACTCAGACATTCGGTGCTACTGCAACCAAAGTATGAGTTAAAAACAGAAACGCGTTATTTTAGTTTCATTAGTAGACGATATACGACAACTGTGCTGAATATTATGCTGAGTTTCACAGCGCCACCATTGTCGCTCTGGTTGTTCATTTAACACGCACCCCCTCCCTGCAGTCTCATCTACAGCTACACCGCCCACCCATGACATAATGGACAATATTGTCTATCTTGGCATTCATAAAAATATTCTTTCACCACTAAAAACTCGTATGCTGTCATAGCAACAAGACAATAGCCCTAAGATATGCCAATACAGCAGTGAAAACGCTGCTCACTGAATAACAAAATAAACGAGAAAAAGTTTTTAAAATTTACCATGTCATTCTACAGTCAATATCTGGGACTATTGAATAAATATACAACCTTACCGTTGGTTTTACGTGTCAAGAAGTCCCTTTAAATAGGTTAGTGGTATTACATAATGTGGATATTTCACACTGTAATGTAAGCGTTAGTAGTGTAATAGTTTTTTGTGAAGCATGCATTGTTGGCAATCTAATAGTTTTTATGATGCATGCAAACAGTGATGACGTGAGAGTTGGAACATGCCAAAATATGGTGGACGGTTGAAAATTGTTTTCATGTCGTCCCATCCCCATACAAGAAAGCATACAAGAGTACAGAGTATAGAAATACATACAAGAGTTAATTATTACACATTTAGGTACTGTACTGCATTGTGTGACTATTTTTGCATTCTTTTTTAATCTGATAGCAATGTTTCATCTTAAACCTTCATAAGGGGCTCATTTATATGCTTTATAATGGACAAAAAGCATTTTATTCAATTTTGGAGAGATTTTGGATATGTTTCTGGACCCCTAGATATTTTAGACCACTGTACCGACTGAAAGCTTGTAATTCCCACTTGAAAATGATGCAACAGTGAGTTTCTTGAGTCAAAACAGTTGATTTGTAGTGAAATACATGAATATGTTGTGATTTACAGCAATCCATAATTTAGACATTTTGGATAGATTTGGAGATGCTGGGTACACTGCTTAGTTTTTGCTTCATACATCTATAGTAGTTCTACATATCCACACTTAGATTTTATGAACTTGTGGTCAAGAAGTTTTTGAACCAGCACATGTATAGTTTAACCTGCTGTATATATGCAATCTCTCAGTATTTCATTGCAAACTAAAAAAGGTGCCAATTCATTTTTGATTTTTTGTCTGGACAATTGCATTTGTGGCACTTTATTTCTTCCAAAATTATGAATATAAATTAATCTGTGTTAGTATTGTAAATTGTAAATGTCTTGCTTCATTTAAGCCATTTTTCAAGTCTCTGTGGTGTTCATATCTGGAGTTATAAAGTTTTAAATAGGGTACCCCCTAAATGGGCAAGGATTGGCAAGATTTGGCTTGTGCGCCAAGGGGTTAAGCACTCTGCTAGCAAACTAGCCGGTTAGAGAATTCGGCCTCCTTCTTGCTGAACGCAGGTTTTTGGTGTGGTTTTTGTACTCCCCAGGAGCAAAATGTTATTGTAGTTAGATAGTTTGCCCTTATTGTTACATGCTAACATTAGCTATAGTTTATTATTATATTATAATCTGATTCCGGGTAAATTTTGTTTGTACGCTGTTCTGAGATAAACAAAATATTTTCTGGTACCAGGACATTGCTAGTTAGTAAAAAGCTAGTCAAGTTAGTTGATTATAACCAGAGGGATTCCACTCTGGGTAGTTCTTTTCAGTGTTACTTATTCAACACTTAACGTTAGATAGTTAAAAGTGCCTTATTTTAATGTATTTTAAAAGTGTGCAGGAGCCACCAGTACACTTAAGTTGAGGGCTTGGTGTCTCCATCTCAGCATTTTTATGTACTAACATTAGCTGGGTGATTCTCACAAAATCTTGGTTTCAAAGAATTCAAACATGAAATCTTTAAAAAGACTTGCATCAGCCATCTCTTTGGTCCTCTCCAGAAGCTTCTCTTCTGTGTAGCGCAGCTTTGACCTCAATTTTTTTGAAGTGTTTTCTTTCTTCTGTTCCTCTTTTTGGGTGATTCCTTTGGGGTAGATGTCTTTATTAGTCCTGCTGTCTGTAGAGATGTCTCTCTTCTTTTAGGAGTTGAGTTGATGGCAGGGATATTTACCTGCTGAGGTGAGAATGGCTGTTCTCTTGGGGAGGCTGTTTCTTCTTGAAGATTTTGAGTAACTTCTTCATTTGCTTCTTGAACATGTTGAAGTGTATCATCTTCCTCGCTTGATGGTGTTATGTCCAGCTTTTAGCTGTTTCTTTTTCTGTAATACCTTTTTGAGTTTTCCCACCACTGTTTTTTCTTTTTTTCATGTTGCTTCTTTGTTAGATCTTGAGTTTTCTTGATTTTACAATTTTGCTTTCGTTTTTGATATCTGGAAATGGAAAGGAAGCATGACATGAAATGAGCATGTCTCAAAACATGGGAAAAATCTTACTGTTATGGACACGTCATCCTATAGCAGAGACAGAATGGCTTACTGACTGTGTGTGTGTGTGTGTGTGCGCGTGTGCATGTGTGTGCATCCTACAGTAGGGACTGTGTGTGTGTGTGTGTGTGCGTGTGTGCATGTGTGTGTATGTGTGTGTGTGTACACATCCTATAGTAGGTACCGAATGGCTTACAGACTATGTGGACATCCTTTAGTACAAACTAAATGGCTTATTGATTGTGTGTGTGTGTGTGCGAGCATGTGTGCGTGTGTGTGTGGTGGACGTGTGCGTGCGCATGTGTAGACTTCCTAACACTGTAGGGTATTGACTTCCTATAGACACTGTATGAGGGTATAGGCTTCCTATAGACTATATATATATGCTAATTACTCTTGCTGTAACCTCTCCAGCCCCTACCCTCTCTCTCTCTCCTTCCTTCTGTACTCTTCCAGCAGTTCTGGGTTGGTGTAAACTTTTTCTCTGAATTTTGTCAGCCTAGCCTTCGCTAAAGCTTTCTTATTGTCACTTGCTGACTGTCTGCAATGAAACAGGACATAAAGCAAAATATCAACAGTTAGTAATAATATTTTAATTAATAGTTCATAATATATATTTAAAAATATAGTCTGTATGATTAAATTCTCATTACCGAAACAGAAGTTCTCTCTACCGCAACTGGCCTTAAATTGCAGCGGTAAGTGAGAATGGTGTTGCGGAGGATGAGGAACCTTAGCATGTTTTGCTAACAATAGAGAAGCCATGATGACTAAGCAGATTTTTACTCAATGTACATAATTAGACATTAATGAAGTATATTTTCATAGAAAATTTTAAATCTAACATTTTTCTAAATGTGGAAAACTACCTGTATCGGTAATGATAATCAATACTGTCGTGTACACAGTCTGACAAGAGAATGTTTAACTTTTAACTGGAGAAATATAAAGAGATCTGCTTACCTGGTAGCCATCTTGAAGGTACTGGCAGATGTGTTGCTTCATTCAAAATCAAACTTTATTTAAAATTCTGTGCGTGTGTAAAAAGTCCTTCAAAAATGTTGCAGAGGATGAGAACATCAGTCATGGACAATTTTTTCGTTATTATTATACATGAATATTCAGTTAATAATTTTTCTGTCATTTGAAAACATCTAGTAGAACATTCATTTATTTTTTTCAGAATATTTTCATTTTACTCTATTTAAATTACAACATAACATACATTCAGACAGAGCTGGACGTGTTGCGGTAATGAGAATTTCAGCAGAAAATGCAATAAAATACAAAAATAATTCATTCTTATGTTGAAATTACTCTTTGTGCAAGGTAGAGAACACTATCTTTATTATGATATTTTGTTATATTACTAAATTACATGTATTATATTTAAAATCATTAGTAGTTACGGGCTAAAATGTGGCCAAAGCTGTGTGGGGTTGCAGGATGATTGCACTTCTGGTAAGCGATTTCCAGGGCAAGTTTGTCTGCCACCGTTGCCAACTGATTGAGCACCTTGAGAGCAAGATTCTTGATCTTGAGGGCCAGCTTGCTGGACTCTACAGTTCACAATTATCAGAGTTCCAGGAACTGAGTAGTGTGTCCTATCACAATTTAGTGTGCACGCCACAGCTGGGAAGAGGGGCGAAGCCAGAGCAGGCAGGGAGAGATAGATGGGTGATAGTGGAGCCCTTGCAGGAATTGGATCTGGCTCTTGACCCTGAGAGTGGGAGGATGGAGGAGCCACTAGGCACCCAGGTGGCCACATCCTCTTAGTAAAGGGAGTTAGTGGTAGTGGGGGATTCAATTATTAGTGGGGTAGACAGCATAGTCTGTTTGCATGAAAAGGAGTCTTGTACGGTACGTTGCCTGCCTGGTGCCTAGGTAGTAGATGTCCTGGAGCATGTGGACAAGCTCCTGGCCAGAGCGGGGAAAGATCAAGTGGTCATGGTTCACGTAGGAAGCAATGACATAGGTAAATGTAGGTTTGTGGTTCTGCAGGAAAAATTTGTGGAGGTAGCAGGAAACATTAGGAGCAGAACCTCCAAGGGAGTTTTTTCTGGAATACTACCGGGACCATGTGCTAGTAGAGGAAAGCAACATTTTATTTGTATTTATTTATTTGTAATGTGCAGAAAATTCCAGAAATTGACCAGCTTGTGCCTAGTGAGGATATTTGGATAAAGCTCATAGGGGAACCTGAAAAGGGCCTTATGGTAGGAGTGTGTTCAGTACTGTAGTAGGAAAAGGAAAGTCAAAGAGGATATCAGGTGCTTCAGAAATGAAGAAGGAGCATTGCTTTCTAAGAATAAAGAAGTTGCTGATGTCTTAAAGAGTCATTTTGTTGAGAGATTTACTAGAGAAGAGGTTACTAATAGACTGGAAGGCATATTGTGTGCTCAGAAAGTCTTATCAGACGTTGAAATAGAGGATAAAGAAGTACTGCAGGAATTACTTAAACTAAAGACAAACAAAGCATCAGGTCCTGATGGCATATACCCAAGAGTACTCAAAGAGTTAGCAGAGATCATTATTAAATCACTTGCAGGTATTATTAGACAGTTCTTAGAAACTGGAGAAATACCTGAGGACTGGAAGCGTGGTAATATAATACCAATATAAGAAAGGGGGAACGTACTGATCCAGGAAACTACAGGCATGTCAGTTTAAATTACGTAATATGTACAATATTGGAATCTATCATTAGAGACACATTGGAAGTATTTCTGGGAAAATAGCAATATCCTAAGGGATAGCCAGCATGGTTTTCGTAAGGGAAGGTCATGTCTGACAAACCTTCTGGTATTCTTTGAAGAAGCTGCAAAGTGTTTTGATTATAACAAGGTGTATGGTATTATCTACTTAGATTTCTAAAAGGCATTTGATAAGGTACCACATGAGAGACTTGTTAGTAAAATGAAGACAGTAGGAATTAGAGGACGTATTTCAGAGTGGATTCGGAACTGGCTACAGGGTAGAACACAAAGAGTAGTAGTAGGAGAGATATTATCTGAGCAGGGAGCTGTTAGAAGTCCAACAAGGATCAGTGCTGGGATCACTAGCCACTAGACTAATCCAAGAGGATTTAAATAAAATCCAGAAGTGGGTGGAAACCTGGCAAATGAAATTTAATATAGCCAAACATAAAGTTCTGCATGAGGGAAATAAAAACATTAGGCAGGATTACTTTATGGGAGGAACAAAATTGGAATGTGCTCAGTTTTGAAAGACTTGGGAGTAATGGTTGATCAAAGCCTTTCTGCCTCTTAGCACTGAGCTGTAGCAGTAAAAAAAAAGGCCAACAGCATGCTGGAAATATAGCCAAAAGTATTGAGTATATATCCAAGGAAGTTATACTTATCTTATACAACACATTTGTTAGACTACACTTGGAGTATTGTGTGCAGTTCTGGGGACCGTACTACAAGAAAGATATAAAAGCTCTGGAAAAAGTTCAAAGAAGAGCAACAAAATTGATTCCTGCTATGAAAGATAAAAGCTATGAGGAAAGACTTAAGGTGCCTAACCCAGGGCTCGAAATTGCGACCATTTTGGTTGCATATGCTCCCAAAATTTAATCTGTGTGACCTCGAAATATAATTGGGAGCATTTGTGCAAGTGCAAATAATTGTTCTGGTGCAACCTTTTTTTTTATTTCTTTTTCCAGTCGAACGTCTCTTTCTCTGTACATTCGCTAGTTAGTACACTCAGTATGTGCCTTGTGAGCTGACAGTGACCCTTCTAACCAATCGTGAGCTTGACATTCTTACCTTTAATGCTGATTTTAAATTGGTTAATATTAGCCTTCAATCACTCCCTTTCACTGCACTCCACTGTCAGGTGACACAGAGAGCTAATGCGTTAACTAATGTTACCTGAAGACAAAAGTTTATGTTCAATTTATTAGCGTTATCGAAAGCTGAAAAGTTGAAGCGAACGATTACGGCATTTTTTTTTAGAAACGTTAACGTAGTGTTTTGTGTAGCGACCCGGTTGAAACAGCTAATTTCTTCGATGCAGTTTACTGGCGGTTGATTTAATTAGCGGTATTAATGTGACGAGAAGCGCTTTGTCGTTTGAATGCATAACACGCAATTCCTTGAAGAGTCCACACATTTTAAGCATGACAGTTTAACTGTTACTTGTAAACCGTACTGTTATATTGTCGTTTTTTATCAATAAAAAATCTATTGCATATATTGTTGGTGCTTCTTACATTTTGGTGGGTGCTCCTAACTTTTTGAAGTTGGGAGCATCAGTGCTACCAAGTAAAAAAGTTAATTTCGAGCCCTGCTAACCTCTTCAAGCTTAGTAAAAGGAGACTCAGAGGTGATTTGGAGACTCAGAGGTGATTTGATAAAGGGGATCAACAAAGTGAACTACAAGAGATTCTTCAAGTTGAGACCTGTTTGTAGAACAAGGGGACATAAGTGGAAATTAACAAAACGTAGATTCCATACAGGCATTAGGACAAATTTTTTCACACAGAGAGTAGTCAATGTGTGGAATAGCCTGCCAGGTCACGTAGTAGAGGCAGAAACTCTGCCTCTTGTCAAGACTAGGCCTGATACAGTGTTAGGTACCATCTAGTCTGTAGGCAATCAGAGCACTAATTTAGTTAGGAAAATGGGGAGCATTGTTGGGCTGATTGGCCTGTTCTCATCATTATATTATGTTACGTATGCTATGTTATGAAATGTAGTCATGGTTTTCAAATGTAAATCTGGTTTCATTGTCAGTCAATTTGACGTAGCATCTCAAGTCTCCACTTCATAACAAAAAAAAGAAAATAATCCTGCATTCAGAAATGAAAAGTTATTCAACAGCGGTGAAAGGGAGTGTTTTATGATGCTAATTGTGTAATCTAGGTTGAAGGAGTTAAACTAACATTAACTTTTGATTAGTAAATGGACAGTGTATAGACTAAAGTTAGCTTGCTAGCTTGCTTTCTGGCTAGCTGATTTGAAACATTCTATCCAAAACAAATGCTGCTATTTAACATAGTCTTATTCCTTTACTTTATGTCCCGTGGATTAGTGACTTTGCAATTCATTATGGAAAACATGAATTGTACAGGTACAACCCTGGGCTGCCATCCCTCCCTGGGTCCACACAAACATGACATACTGTAGCTAGCAACTCTGCTGCTGCAGTACTCTCATTCTGAAGTAAACACTTCACTGGCTTTTCTTTGTAGCAGCTTTCTAGAAAAACCCTGTATATACACATTATATTGCAAACTAATGAAACACAACAACTTCTTTATCAATAGTCTTAATAATAGTGAACAAGTGCCTGTGTCATCACTCACATAAAGCTCACTCACACTTATGTGTGCACAGGAGAGCTGAAAAGGAGTGCACTGATTTGTGCGAGCAGCGGACTGTTATCGGACATTGAGTGGTAAACAAATACATATTGATGAGGCTGGGCAAAATATTTGGGCTAGCCTCAAAACATTTGGGGCTTAAGCTCTGAAGGCCCAGGCCTAATGACGCCACAGGGAAGGAATGCAGATGGTCCCACAAAATGGTTGAATTTGCAATAGCTGAATTTAGTGCTGCTATCTTATTTTCTTGAACTGAGCTGGTGTTAATAAAACCTTTGAGAAGTCACTCCTTTGTTCTGAGGTCATCTGACAGCTGCCTGATATCCTCCTTGAGATTCCCCATTTCATTGGCTTTGGCCAGTTGTTGTGTCTGCATTGGTTATTCATGCATGGATCTTGTGTACTCTTGTTGCTTGCAATGCCACTGAATGTCCTAATGTTGTCGCTGGTAGAAAAGCCAGTATAAAGACATGCGTAGTAGACGACAGAGGAAGTGGGGATGACCGGTGTAAGTGCATATGGCTAGATAAACCCAAGTTCTGTTCTACGTTGTCACTGTCATTCTTCTACCCATGTGCCTAAACAGAAGGCTTGTACCTCAACTACGAATGCTACAATAGTGTACAGACGACACTACACCAGTAAACAACAGTCTAGACATCTAAGCTAGCCAGCAGCAGCTGGTTGGCTATGAATCTCGTCTTTAGGTGTTTCTGAGGTTTAATTCAGTTTTGTTTATTAAATGGTGAAAAATGCAAATAATCCATAAAAGTGTAATTAAAATTGACTAAAAACAGGAGGTAAAAACAGCAAACAAAAATGAGAATTGAAAACAAATAAAATGTGATTAAACGTGACTGAAACAAACTAAAATGATAAATGTGTAATTAAAATGTGACTGCAAAACAGAAGATAAAAACAGCACTAAAATGAATGGAAAAGGCAAAGTTAAAAGGGGTCTAAAATATAAGTATTAATAGGACAAAAAATATAAAGATTAATAGAATAAATATAGATAAATGAGATAAATAAAATAAAAAAATATACAGTGAGCCCCATAATGTTTTGGACAGAGACATACTTTTTATTGATTTGGCTCTGTACTCCACAAACATTTCATGTGTGGTTGTAGATGGCAATCCTTTCCTTACTGCCACTTGTCAATCAGCTGTGACCCGACTTTACATGGGCTGGCTCTTGATAGGCGGGTATGGTTGTCTACCCCTCATGACTGCATGGGCTCTCCATCCCTGTCCTAGTAGCTATGCAGCCATGTACTACTCCTGGCAGGTTCCGCCCAATACATACTACTGCCACTTTACCCACTGTCTGTTATATTGCAAATTCCCTAATTGCCGTTTCTACCCTCTTCCTCACGCTGCCGGTGGGGCTCTTGCCCCAACCCTCGAGAGTGCTCCGAGAGTCGTCTGGTCTCTCCCACCTCTGCGGTCCACCCCCTCTTTGTCATTGCCTCCACCCTGCCCACATCTGTCGCCACCTGCTGTTCCCCATCACCGCCACCCGGCCCCACCCATCATCTGAGCCACATCATAAACCTTATAAAACTGACTGACATGTTGGTCACCAGTCGGCACCCTGAGCCGACCAGAGGAGGAGGGGTTTCCCCCTTGAGCCTGGTTCCTTCCAAGGTTTCTTCCCATCTGCCACAGGGAGTTTTGGCACTCTTGCCACTGTTGCCTTAGGCTTGCTCCTGTGGGGGTTTAGGCCAGGGTTGTCTATAAAGCATATTGTGACAACTGCTGTAAAATACGTTATACAAATAATGAATTTGATTGAGTGTGGTTGAAGTTCACATTCTTAGCTTTTATTTAAGGGTATTTTTATACATTTTGGTTTCATCATGTAGAAATTACAGTGCTTTACAGCCACAGCCATTGTGATGACTATAAATCACAGCTGTGGCCATACCTGTGCATAGGGTCAGTGCTGCCCCCCGGGGGATATCACCCAGATTCTCTTCCTGGCATCACATGCCCCTCCTAGCTTCGAGCTCTGGGAGGAAGCATAAGGAGCCAGAAAGGTATACCTGACAGACTAAAACCACCCCCAGGATCGAATACCAGGTTTAATGGCACTGGTGGCCCAGGAAAACACATTTGATTAGCCATGACAGGTTCCTAGCCCACAATTGCAGTTGGTGAAGGACTGTTATGGCCCATGTTAACAAGCAGTAGTGAGGGACCCACTGCAGGGCTGGTTTTTGCTGGTGAAAATAGAGCTTCTGGAGGGCCCACTGTGGTTGGCAGCAAGGGTTCCTCTAGAGGGCCCGCTGTGGTTGGTAGCAACGGCTCCTCTGAGGGCCTGTTGTGGTGAGGGCTCCTCTTCCGGAAGGCTTGTGGCCTCAGGCATGGCTTCTGCTGCACATGGCCAGGGGACAGCTTCTGCCCAAGTCACTAGATAGGCCAGTAGACACAGAACCTCAGAAGACAAGACAGGACAGCAGGGCTGTAGCCTATGGCAGATCCTCTGGACCAGCTGGCAGAGCTGTGGATTCTGATGGGCCCTCTGAGCAGGGCTGCAGGGAGGCTGCTTCTGGTAGGCCCTCTGGTGCAGGGCAGTCCCCAGGGTGATGAAGTTTCCCACAGCACTCACACCTTAAGGACCCATCCAGCTTGTACTAGGCTTCACCCTCCTATGACTCATCAAGGGCATTCCATTCCTAGCCCAGGAAGGTGTCCAGGTCCTCTGTGGGTCACCCATCCAGGTCCATTCTGTGGCTGGGGTAGGCTTCAGCGACCAAGCAGAGGAGATCCTCCAGGAACTCCAGAGGGCAGGCCTCTATGTCCTCCCACATAAAGGGCCCAGTAAATGGCTGGCTGGGAGTAAGGCTAGCCACCTGATAATTCTTCTGCTTGTGGTGCCTCTTACGTAGCATGATTTTTTTCTTCTTTTTTTATCAAACTTTTTAAAAATTCTGAAACAATAAATTACAAAAAGAAAAATCTGTCCACCATGAGGTGCTATGCATGCATTCTCCTCCACTGTGATGCAGGGCTGGAGGGTGGCCACAGCCATAAGTTTGTTTACATTTTTTTCGGTTTTTGATTGATTTTTATTCCCTTCTAGCCATTCTGGTTAGTTTGCTGATTAGATCTTGTGTATGACCACTGACTTGTTTCCTTCAACTGATTCTTGTCTTAGTCCTTCTAGTTTGTTTTCCCCGTGATTTTGTGTGTCTGACTATGCGCTCTCTTATTCAATTCCGATTCTTGCCTAGCCCCTTTGCTTTGTTTGCTGATGGGATTTCATGTTTGACCATTTGCTCATTCTTGACCTGGACTCTTGTGTTGGTCTCTGCTTCCATATAGTGCTTCACTTAGTTAGTGTGTTCCCAGCTAGGCTACCAATCCTTCCATAGGGACACAACTTCTTTTTTTCTTTGTTATTTTTGAAGGTACTCTGGGTGGCGTTTGAACCCTCAGTTGGATGTATGCCATTCAGACTTTTAACGGACTAATTGTCCGATGCTCAGCATTCAAAGCCACCCCATGCCCAGTACCCTTTGAAGACTAGCCAGTTAACAGTTAACACATTTTCAGGGTATTCCAGTAAAAAGTAGAAAACAAGGCAACTCTGTCTAATTCCTCTTTTTAGATTAAATCTAGGAGACGTACCACATTTTAGCTTGACTGAACTGTTGGCATTGAAAGTTTTAATCTCATTACAAAAGAAGTTTCCAGAACCAAATTTAGTTAGAGGTCAAAAAATAAAATTGTGCTTAGTGCCAAAGGCTTTGTAAAAGTCTAAGAAGAAAATTAAATTATTTTCTACAATCAAATCAGAATAATCAAGAATATCTAACACCAATCTTATATTATTCGAAATATGTCTATTTTTCATAAAAAGTATGAAACAGTATGAAGTATTTTTCTAAGCATTTTGTAAAAATTAATAAGATGACTGATCTTTGCTTTAATAGTTTCAGTTTTTAATAACAAATTGTTTCCAGTTTCCAGTAAGACGATTTGGCATCATTATGACAAGTAGAAAATTGGATATTAATGTAAATGTGGTCGGTTAGTGGAGTGGGAAGAATATTTTTTAAAATGTCAGCGACATTAATATTTTTATATATAAGCCATAAGTCAATTATGGACTGTCTGGAAAAATCTTTGTTACATGAAGTATAAAGTTTATTATAAGAACTTTTGCTTCCAAATGTCATTAACATTGAACTTCTTGGAATTCAAGTGTGTACATCTGTTTGTTAGTATGCGGGCTATGTTATCTGGAGTAATATTAAAGTCGCCTCCCAAAAGTAGAATGGCAGAAGGTACTTATTAAACCAAAATAACATTCTTTCTCCAACCATATAGAAATATAATATGATTTCCATATGGGGTATTATATCCCTTAATGCTGGCCAAAATGTTGATGATATTATTGATAGAGATACTGAAGGTCTGTGAAGAGGATGCGTATCAGCTCTTTCAGAGACAGAAGATCAGGAAGGCACCAGGCCCAGACAGCGTGTCACCCTCCTGTCTGAAAGTTTGCGCTGACCAGCTGGCCCCTGTCTTCACAGGGATCTTCAACAGAACTGTGTGAAGTCCCCTCCTGCTTCAAACACTCCACTATCATCCCGGTCCCCAAGAAACCCTCCATCACTGGACTGAATGACTACAGGCCTGTTGCCCTGACGTCTGTGGTCATGAAGTCCTTCGAGAGACTGGTGTTGACCCACCTGAAGGACATCACAGGCCTCCTGCTGGACCCCCTGCAGTTTGCCTATCGGGCAAACAGGTCAGTAGATAATGCAGTCAACATGGGACTGCACCACATCCTGCAACACCTCAATTCACCAGGGACATACGCATGGATCCTGTTTGTGGACCTCAGCTCGGCATTCAACACCATCATCCCAGAACTCCTCCTCACCAAACTCACCCAGCTCACTGTCCCTGCCTCCACCTGCCAGTGGATCACAAACTTCCTGACAGACTGGAAGCAGCAGGTGAGCCTGGGAAAAATCACATCCAGCACCCGAACAGTCAGCACTGGCGCCCCTCAGGGATGTGTGCTCTCCCCGCTCCTCTTCTCCCTCTACACTAACGACTGCACCTCAGGAGACCCATCTGTTCAACTCCTGAAATCTGCAGATGACACAACAGTCATCAGCCTCATCTGAGATGGAGAAGAGTCAGCATACAGACGGGAGGCTGAACAGCTGGCCCTGTGGTGCGGTCACAGCAACCTGGGGCTGAACGCGCTCAAAACTGTGGAGATGTCAGTGGACTTCAGGAGGAGCCCCCCATTGCTGCCCCCTTCACCATACTGAACAGCACTCTGTCGGCTGTGGAATCCTTCAGGTTTCTGGGATCTACAATCTCCCAGGACCTGAAGTGGGAGTCCAACATCAACACAATCATCAAAAAGGCCCAGCAGAGGATGTACTTACTGCGCCAGCTCAGGAAATATAACCTGCCTCAGGAGCTGCTGATCCAGTTTTACACTGCAGTCATTGAGTCTGTTCTCTGCACATCCATAACTGTCTGGTTTGGACCGGCCACTAAACAGGACAGGAACGGACAATCAGGTGTGCAGAAAAGATTATGGGTGCCGAACTGCCCACTATCCATCATAACAACTTATGCTTTTCAGGGACTGCAAACCTTATCCAGATATCATACATACCAAATTAGGTTTTTATTGGATGTGAGGCCGCATGTGCAATAATGATTTGAGTATTGCAATTTTAAAGTGGTGCTGTAGCACCACCTTGGGTAGTAGCTGCACAAAATGTGACATGCATGATCTACATTGGATCCTTTGCAAGTTACACAATTTGAAAAGTGGCTGGATTTAAATGAGGTGTGGTCAAATATCTTTTGTACAGTTTTTGCATATTCATATTGATTATCTAGAAGAAATTTGCATTGAGGTGGACATATTATTTAGAACTGTTTAAGGGAACCTTTCTGAAGGTTCCGGTAAAATTTCATACATGACATATGGCCTCAACATTTGTCATTGTTGCAATTTAATTTTCATTCCATATTCATTTTCTATGGGAATGTCTTCCCAAAAACCTTAAATATTTGGAATTTTTAAAATCTTTGAACAAGCACACTGCTCTGAACCAAGCTGAATATTATGAAGTTGGAATGGCATGTCTAGCTTTAAAGTTTTAGGAGTAGAATACATAAATTTAGGCAGAAAGAAAATAAGAATAAGAAGAATAATAAGTATGGAAGAGAACAGCCAAATAATTAGTGTGAAGAAATCACACTAATTATTTGAAAACAGCAACATTGAAGTGGTGCTATAGCACCACCTAGGGTGATACAAATTTGATGTGACCTATGGGTCCCTCTTCAATTAGTACATTGCAAAAATTTTGAATTGAGGCTGGATTCAAAGAAGGTGTGGTTTAAGTATCTTTTGAACAGTTAATGAATTTTCATATTTAATTATCTTTATGAATGTTGGACTGGGGGGTCAAGCTTCCCAGGACTTCTTGGAGGGACACATTAAGGGTTCCTGTCGAATTTTATATAATTTGACCCAGTGGAGCCTATGCAAATGAGTATTTTGTAAAAACATGCCCCCTACAGGACGTATTCCATTATTACACTGCAAGTTTATGCATGCTTGTCCACAATACAGATTTCTATCATCCTCTGAATTATTGTTGCAATTGACATACATTTCTGGGCAGTCATTTTGTGGCCATCTTTGTATGTTTAAAACTTTCCTTTGCAATTTAATGTCCCAACGTGCAATAAATTACACGTGCCGAATGTGGTGAGAATCAGGCAAACATTGTAGGAGATGGTTTGTTTTTCCAAAAATTCTAAATGGTGGAAAATTCAATATAGTGGATTTTATGGGTTCTATGATGTTATTTGTTTAGAATGAGAAGGTCGACACATGGACAAATACGTCATCGCTGTCATTGCTGGTAAATGTTTTGACTTGAATATCTAAATTACATTTCAGCAATTTAATTATATTTGACACCTTTTAATTTTTCACGAAGATGCTTTCCATGAAATAGAAATATTAGGTCTCCCAATTTTTCCCTACTGATGCCTGACTTACAATTGTGCTCCATTTTCTTTCCAGGCCTGCCTTATAATGAAGAACAGATCCACAAATTTGACAAGTAGGTTGCATACAGTATATGCCAGATCATATGTTCTGTATTATTGTCATGTCTGTGTTTCGGCAATGTTATTTGAGACATTCCTTTACACTGACATTATTTGACCACTCACTGTTATGTGTGTTGCAGACAGAAGCTGGTACTCCACGCCACAAAAGCTCGCACCCTGTTCACAGACGAGTGCGGCATGAAGCACCGCCTCTTCATTTCTAAAACTGAAGAGTGGATGAGGTGAGCACTGAACAATACATTTTCTTGAAAATGAGCCAAGATCAGCTACACTCACCAAGATATTTTACTTATCTGAAGCTGTGCTGTAGAGTTTCACAGAGCCATACATTAAAGGAACTGTAATAATCTTCACTAATGGCGGTCCTAAAAATTCTTGAGCTGCTAAGTGAGAAAATGTGCAATTTTATGGTAATGAATTCCAACTAAATTTGAATCAGTTATCACCTATTTATAAAAACATAAACTTAAATGTAACATTTATAAGGCTGTTAATTATTGTGTGCCACTGTATTTAGGCAGAACCAAGATAAGCTACAATTTTAGGTGAAATGCCTGTATGGATATTCTACATATTGGCATTTTCAGCCATTATCATGTAAACATTTAAGAGTAGCTGTATGGCTTTACAATCCATGTAAATGGATTTAATTTTTTAATCCATATTAAGCTATTCTAAATTAAAGTAATCCATCATGAACACTGGTTTAGCAAAGACCAAGACTTCCATGATTGTCTGACAAAGATTTAATTTGAACTGGTATGAAATTAAATGTTTTTCCACTGAATGCGAGAACATCAAAAACATGCGTATCAATTGCAATTCAGTTCAGATTTTCTTGATGTAACCTGTGTGTCGGTCCTCAGGTCTTTGTAGATGAGGAGACAAGGCTTTTTTTTTTTGGCGCTCTATGTCAGTCTCCTTGCAAAATGCTGATTTGACAACATATAACATTTTCTCGTCTTTTGGTGCTCTGTAAAAACAATACCTGAGAAGGAAGAATTTAATTTGCACTGGCCAGTGAAGTCACATTAAAATTTCACATTGTAAGGGATGTGTTTGTGCAAGTTAATCAGATAACTTACTACAATGAAAGTATTTTTCTGAAAATATGGGAAAGCATAACTAAAATGGCACTGCCCACTAAATTGTCCAGCAGTAAGAAAATGTAAATGTTACTGCTCATTTTGCACATGCTTGGTGTTTCAGAGTGCGAAGTGTGCAGTGTGCAGGGCCATGTGCAGCGCTGTGACAAATTTTCCCCTTCCTTATTTCCTCTTTTATTGCACATTTGTGGATTTGTGGTTTCAGATCTTAAGAGAAAGCACAAAGTTAGACAAAGGGAATCCAAATCAACACAAAACACTCATATCACCCAAATGAAAAAGCTTTATAATTGGTTGCACCATCATTAGGTGTAATAACTGCAACCATACACTTCCTATAATTTGATATCAGCTGTGGAGGAATTTTAGCCCACTTGTCTTTGCAGAACTGCTTTAATGACAAATTGGTTGGTATTTGAGCATGAACTACTTGGTTCAGGTCCTGCCACAGCATCTCTATTGGGTTCAAGTCAGTGCTTTGATTAGGCCACTCCAAAACTCTAATTTTGTTTCTTTTCTGTCATTCAGATGTGGATTTGTTTTTATGTTTTGGATCATTGTCTTGCTGCATAACCCAATTATTCCCAGAACCTTAGAAATGGCTTTGTAACCCTTTCCATACTGAGATATTTCAACAACTCTTTTTTTCTCTGGAATTTCCTTTGATCATAGTGTGCTTGGGGAAATTCTGTGGTCACAACTTCCCTCTGATGATAATTTTCAATATGTGTGAGGTTAAGATTCAACACAGCGAGCTGCAATCAAGCCTGGTTTTGTTCAATCAGCTGAATTTAATTATCAATTACATTTGTTTGATTGAGTAACTAAGGGGATACATATGTGAGGAAAGTAACCACCGGAATCCTGTGAATGTTGTGCACATTTGCCTCACAATGTTTGAACTTTGAAGAGAAAAGCCACAGGCTTTAAAGGATCCAATTAATAATGGTCATCTGAAATTAATATTTGCGCATTTCAGACGTTTCTGCAGTGTTTTAGTAGCGGAACTAAAATTTAGTTCACATGAAGACTTTGCTTGACCCCATGTTAGCAGAAGGTAGATCGTGACCTCATTGGTCCAGTTGCTGTTTTTACAGCCTTCTCGTCCTGTCATCTGTACACATATATCAGTTAAATTTGGTTAATTGGTTGATTGGGGACAATTACTTTTCACATGAATGATATGGGTGTTTGATAACTTTTTTTCATTCAATAAATTAAATAATAATTTGAAAAATGTGTTTTGTGTTTAACTCAGGTTCCCTTTGTCTAATATTACATTTTTTCTAAAGATCTGAAACCATCCAGTGTGACAAATACGTACTAATGGAGGAAATCAGGAGGGGGCATATACTTTCTCACAACACTGCATGGTCTTAAAATTTGCAATAAATGTGTTTGTCAACCACCCCCTTAAACCATGATCCATTCTGATAGCACACATCCCTCCCCCCACCCTTTTGCAAAAGAGACAGCCAATGAGACAGTGGACTGAATAACTTTGCACAGTTTTTGAGCATTTCAGTTTGAATAAAATTGTAGTGAACTTATCTGGGCTTGGTATTGTTGATTTTTATGAGCTACCTTGAAGCTACAGTCCTCTGGCCTATTTGGCAACATAATAGCATACATAGTCAGAAGTAATATACGTATGTAAATGTTGGATTTTGAAATAATTTATATCCATAATAAATATCTAACTATTAGTATTCTGACAAGTCAAATATGGTATCAAGAAGTCATAAAATGTGAGTCTGGAAAAGTCTGGAATTTTTCATGGGAAATATGTAGGAACGCTGAATAGGGGATGTGCCAATAAAAAAACATTGGCCACTGAGAAAGTTTGGTTTTGAACAATGTGTTTGTGTTTTGCCAGCTCAGTCCACATTTTAATACTGGTGCACTGTGTTATCTTGCTGTTGAACATACAGATGTGACAAGTGATCACAAAATACCTTTTGATGGATGTTGTAGGAGAGACCATCACACTTGTTAAATAGTTAGATGGTTGAATTGTTAAAATATTAGATATGTGTGCCCATTATAACATGTGCCCTACTTTTCAAAAATGCTTATTTTGTCCCTCCCACTGTTGGTGTTTGTTTTCAAAAGTCACCTTTCATCATGCACCGACAGACACAATGTGGTTTTTAGGTAGGCAGGTACAGTGGTTGTAGGAAGATTCAGTTGTTTACAGGTGTAGGAAAGCCCACGACAGGTCAGAGACACTGTCAATAAGTCAGCCCTGCAAGGTTTATGCTGCAAAGAAAGTAAACCTTTAGCAAATGAATGATTAACCAGTTCGTGCAATGCCCCTAGTGGTTGGCATGCCGGCATGCCTAGATTGCTCTATTCAGACATTCTGTGCTCTTGCAACCAAATTATGAGTTGAAAACTCAAACTCTGTGTTGTAGCTTTATTAGTAAACATTTCAGCACAACTATACAGAAGACAGAGTTTCTAAGTGCCACCATTGTCGTGCTGGTCGTGCAATAGTGTCTATCTGGGCGTAAATGAAAATATTCTTTTACCACTAAAAATGAGTATTCTGCCGTAGCAACAAGATAAAGCCAACAATAGCCAAAGGTACGCCATTACAGCTGTGAAAAATGCTGCTCACTGAACTGAAATAAACAAGAGGATTTTTTCAAAAACTATACCATGTCATTCTACTGTCAATATCTATGACTAAATATGGAACAAGTATACAACCTTACCATTGGTTTTGCCAGTCCCTTTCGAGACTGAATGGTCATATATTGTCTTGGATAATCTGTTTGCAAAATATACGCTCATTTGTGGTGCCTGGGTACTTTCCAAAATAGCTGTGTGTAATACCACACATGTTGTTTACAGTGTTGTTGTCCTTTGTAGTACAATCTGACTTGATCAAAAATTAATTGACCCAATAGGTGACAGAATAAGCTTTCTAACAATGTATAATATGTCTCATTTGACTTTTGGAATAGCGTTTTATAGCTCAGCGTACCTGAAAGTTTTTTCTCATTATAGCTGCATTACACATTCAGTCTGTGGTAGCAATAAAAGACACTGCACATGGTGAAATTTTATCGATGACTTTAGTAATTTCTTGGAATATTATTATTCATATGTTTGCAGATAGACCTAGCTGATATACTGTCCTGTTTTCTGGACTAAGTTAGAACTGGGGAACGATGCCATTGATTCTGTCTCTGTCTCTATCTACTGAACACAGATAAGATTTAATTGTCCAAATATAAGCGTTACTGCTGACAATATTTTGGTTATATACTTTATTTTTGAAATTGAGTGTCTTTAGATAGGTTAGTGGTATTTTATAATGAGGATATTTCACACTGTAACCTAAGCGTTCGTTGGTTTGCTAAGCAGTGTTTGTGTTTAATGCACCAGATGTGACCTGATCTGCAAAATTGCCAAAACGTGGTGGATGGTTGAATATATGTCGTCCCGTCCCCATACAAGAAAACATCACATACGGTAGAGTGCAGAAAAACATACAAAAGTTAATGATTACACATTTAAGTACTGTACAACATTGTATGATAATGTTTTAGCATTCTTTTTTAAAAATCTGATATCAGTGTTTCATCTTAAACCTTCATAAGGGGCACATGTGTACGCTCTATAATGGACAAAAAGCATTTTTGTTGTTGTTGTTGTTGTTTTCTGGAGAGATTTTGGATATGTTTCAGGACCCCTAGATATTTTATACCACTTTACTGATGGAAAGCTTATAATTTCCACTTGAAAATTGTGCAACAGCGAGTTTCTTGAGTCAAAACAGTTGATTTGTAGTGAAATACATGATTATGTTGTGATTTCCAGTAGAGCCCGACCGATATATTGGCCAGGCCGATATATCGGCCATTATTTATTGGCCATCGTAGCAAGCTAACCAGACAGTAAAAACGCCGATAAAACACTTCTAACGTGGATCATTTTAAGCCATGTTATCTAGCTTTGTCGTGATAACATGAGAGAAGGATTGCTGTTGGAGAAGTGAATCAACCAACAGTTAGCGCGGGTGACCTGCACGAAAGCGCATTGTAGTTTTTTTCACATATTTCATCTAGTCAATTTAATTTCATCTAACGTTACACTTGATTCACTCTTTGGCTCCGCTAGATAATGTCTTACTCTTTGAGATCATGTAGTAGAAATAAAATAAGAAAATATAATTCATTTAACTTACTGAGAATATATAATAATAAATAATGAGGCTGTGTCAATAGCTAATGCGTTATTGCGAGCGAGTGTGTCATCTAGTCACGCATCAGAGCGCATTGTAGTTATTTTCACCACCGAATTCTTACAGACAGGGAAGCTCGCTAGATAGTCTTACTCTTTGAGATCACGTAATAGGAATAACAAATTAATAACAAAAACAACAATAATAATATTCATAAAAATACATGTTTGAAACGGGAAAACGGCCTTTTTTTAATTCATTTTTTATAGATGGCTGGAAAAGAAAGGAGTAAAAGCAAGGTGTGGAGTTATTTTGATTTCACACACTTAAAGATGGTGTTAATACATATATTTAGGGGTCCAAGCAGCGAAGCTGGTGGAACCCTATTGTATCTGTTAGGATTATTATTAGGGGAACAAGCAGCGAAGCTGATGGAACCCTATTGTATCTGTTTGGATTATTATTATTATTATTATTATTATTATTATTATTATTATTATTATTATTATTATTATTATTTTTCTCCGCTAAAAGTGTCTGAGGCTCAGCAACCATAGGTCCTAGAGCAACCAAATTTGGCAGGTGGGTTTCTATGGCCCCCCACTACTCAGGCACTAAAAATCACCTATGTCGGCCAGATGGTGGCGCTATAACAAAGGGTTTTGCGTAAAAGGCCATAACTCCCACACCATGTGTTAGATCAACACAAAACTTCATCAACCTATGCATCTGAACGTGCTCTACAACTTTGCCATTGGCACCACCTATGTCCGCCATATTGTTTGGCCGCCATTTTAACTTTTTCCTTGGGGCGTGGAAGCTTTCTCTGCTAATATGTCTGAGGCTCAGCAACCATAAGCTGTAGACTAACCAAATTTGGTAGGTGGGTTCCTATGGCCCCCCACTTCTCAGGCACAATCACCTATGTCAGCCAGATGGTGGCACTATAACAAAGGGTCATACTTTAAAAGGTCATAACTCCCACACCGTAAGTCAGATCAACACAAAACTTCATCGACCAATGCATCTGAATGTGCTCTACAACTTTGCCATCGGGACCACGTATGTCTGCCATATTGTTTTCCCGCCATTTGGACTTCATTATTAGTTGGGGTGCGGAAGAGCTGGAGCTCCAAATCTAAACGGTTACGACATCTAGTAAACTTCTTTACGGCAAGCGACATCCATAGCGACGCAAGTAATCCGACACCGTAGGGTCTAGTTTTTATCAGCGAGGGGACAGTCTGAACGTCGGGGAAGGAATGGAAGACAGTGCCACCCAGAGTGCGTGCTAGGATACCAAAAGTTTGTTAGTAAAAGCGTTTTGAGAGGATGAATAATTACTTTTTTTTGGCATGGATCCATTTGAAGACCGTATCGGGTGAGTTCATTAAGTCTTTAAATCTGTCATTATGGTGAGAAATAGCGAAACCATTTATTGGTAGGTTTTGAGTTTCTGTGCAAACGCGCGAAAACACGCTGGTATAATATAACAATGACGGTAATACATATGTAGTCCGCTTCGTTCCGTTGCTACCATAACATAAACTATATTGTGTCTACAGCTGCAGTTTCTCGCTGCAATTTCTAATATTGAATATAAACAAAAGACGCAATTTATGCTGTAAATCGTATTCTCAATTTAATCTCTAAGTTGACTGTAAGCTTAGGGTTGTAACTAGGTAGTTGTTTCGTAGGTGACTTAACTCGTCTTAACTATTGCTTGTATTTTTGCATAGACTGCGTTGTTGCTGTTCTTGTTTGTGTTAGTGTTAATCAGTTTAACCTACAGGGTCCAAGTTGAACTATGCGGTTGTTCCCTGCACTTAGAACGGTAGGCTACTGCCCTCTAGGGTTTTCGACACACTTGTTCCTGGTTATGGTTATACATTTTGTTGTAGCCTACGTCGCTCTGGATAAGAGCGTCTGCCAAATGCCTGTAATGTAATGTAATGCAATATTCCGTAGCAACAAGACAAACCCGATATTAGCCCTAAAATATGCCAATACAGCAGTGAAAACGCTGCTCACTGAATAACGAAATAAGCTAGACTAACTTTTTTTTTTAATTATACCATGTCATTCTACAGTCAATATCTGGGACTAAACATTGAATAAATATACAATCTTACCATTGGTTTTACGCGTAGAGATGTCCCTTTTGCGAATGAGTGGTCATATATTGTCTTGGACAATCCGTTTGCGAAATATACGCTCATCTGTCACGCCTGGGTCGGCTATCTTCAAAAATAGCTGTGCGTAATACCACACCTGTTGCTTACGGCGTTGTCGCCCTTTTTAGTACAATTTGGCTTGATTGACAATTCATTTATTCAGTAGGTAAGCATTCTAACGATGTATAACATGTCTGATTTTGCTTTTGGAATAGCGTTTTATAGGTCAGTGTAACCAAAATTTTTCTTATCTGCCAATGTCTAAATAAATAAAATGGTAGGCTACTTTGTGCGCAGCACGCAGATCGCAAGTTGATAACATCTTCTTTTCCGTTTTTTCTCAATGTCGTATTTATTATTTGAAATGTGCATTCATGTGTTATTATTCTATCTGTCTCTGTGGCGCTCTGAAATGTGCATTCTCTGCTAAGCTGAGCAATGGATTGGAATATGTGTCTGACGTAGTGTTGCACGGTATACCAAAACTTCAGCACTTTCTCGGTACTTAAAAAACTTTTTCAAGCAATGGTCCTGTCCCGCCTGGACTACTGCAACTCACTGCTGGCTGGTCTGCCAGCATCCGCCATCAGACCCCTGCAGCTCATCCAGAATGCTGCAGCGCGTCTGGTCTACAACCTCCCCAGACATTCCCATGTCACCCCCCTGCTCACTGACCTCCACTGGCTGCCTGTTATGGCTCGCATCAAATTTAAGACCTTGGTGCTTGCATACCAGGCAGCTAAGGGGTCAGCACCTGGATACATCCAGAGGATCATCAGACCTTACACACCAGCCAGACCTCTCCGTTCTGCCACTTCTGGACGCTTGGCACCTCCCCCTCTTCGTGTCTGTACTTCCCGCTCCCGTCTGCTGTCAGTCCTGGCCCCGCGCTGGTGGAATGACCTCCCCGTGGCGGTCAGAACAGCAGAGAATCTAACCACCTTCAAACGCAGACTAAAGACTCATCCCTTCAGGCTGCACCTCTCCCCACCCCTCCCTAGCCTATAGTTTAGCTCAATGTACCTAGTTAGGCTAATTCGAGCATGTTAGTTTTTATTTGGCAGGATTGTTTGTCTGATTCTGATCAGGAAATTGTGATTTCAGTGCTAGTTTGTATTTGGCAGGGTTGTTTGCTGAACAGGTTACTCTACAGGGTTGGAGTCCTGATCTGTGGTCACTTCTGGCACTACAATCTTTATTTCGCTCTAGTATGTTTCTTTTGTACCTCTGCACCTGGAACTAATGCACTTGTTGTACGTCGCTCTGGATAAGAGCGTCTGCTAAATGCCTGTAATGTAATGTAAAAGAAAAAAAAGAAACAGTTCGGTATTAGAATATTCCGACGTTCGGTAGTTTTGAGTCAAATGTAAAAGCCAGGGAAAATTGTCTCCCGCATTACTGATTGAGAGGATGAATAGTGTAATTTGTCAGAATCTTCGCTAGAAGGCAGTAGCAACTAAGGTTGTCAAGTGAGGTGACTTGCACTTGTGCACTCAGCTCCTTGATACAGCGCAAGCTTTGACTCAGTTCACTTCAGTAGCAATAGGTGTTCCAATTTGGAAATATTTTATTATAGATAGATGCTGTATTGTTATTAAAATATGCTGTTTTTAAATCTATTTAAAGGTGAAAGACCTGTTTTAAAGATTATTTAGTTTACAACTGTTTAATTTTGAAATATATTTAACATATTTTTCTATTGTTTAGTGTTGTAACACTATAGGCCTATGCATATTAATATGTTGAAGAGGCTTCAATCTAAAGGTTGTTAATGAACCAGGTTGTTAATAAACTATGAATTCGAAAATGAGGTCAACCCTTGTGGACAATACGTTTCTCATCTATTAAGGTAATTTCAGTATCGTTAGGTACCGAGTATCGAATTAGCATCGTTTAAAGTTTCAAGTATCATTTCAGTATTGAGTATCGTAATACTAAACCTGGTATCAGTATCAAAGTCAAAATTTTGGTATTGTGACAACACTAGTGTGACGCCTTTTCTAGTTGCGGCGCAGAAACACTGCAGCTGTGCATACACGCCGGGCCATCTAAGTGCTACGACATGCCATCTAAGTGTTACGACAAAGTAAAGGCCTTGACGGGAAGCGGCCAGGACATATCCATGGCGACCTAACTAAGTCATCCGACAGCGTCTCTTAGCACAAAATTTGCCATAAGTCATCAATATTTCATACGATCATCATCATCATCATCCATAGGGGGCGCGATGGTGCCAATGCTTGGACCCCTCCCAACGCCACTTGCGGATTTAATTTATGATTATATTAGTTTGTCCAATTACTTTTGAGCCCCTAAAATTGGTGGGGGGGGGGGGGGGGGGGGGGGGCTATATATAAAAATGTAATGTAATTCCTACATTGTTCATACAATATTTTTGACAAAACCCTTAAATTGAAGCTGAAAGTCTACACTTAAATCACATCTTGATTGTTTAATTTCAAATCCATTGTGGTAGCGTACAGAGCCAAAATGATGAAAATTGTGTCACTGTCCAAATACTTATGGACCTGACTGTATATGAGTGTTTGCAGTCAGTGCATGGCTTGACTTAAAATAATGCAGCAAGTGAAAGGAAAGGCCCAGACATTTGGCATTTCTTATAAAAACAAGTCCAGATAAACACATAATCGAACCAGCTATAATTGACAATATTTATTTCAACATCAAGCTTTAAGAATATACTCTTTTCCAGTGACTAGCTATCTTTGGATTCCTGTGTGAACTGTGTGTTCTTATTTTGGTCTTTCTTTATATACAGTAGGAAAACAATTCAGTTTATTGAAAATTCCTGGTGTTCAATCGATCAATCATTGCATTTATATAGCACTTTTCTGAACTTCCAAACGCTCAAAGTACTTTACAGTGATGAAGGGGAACTCACCTCACCCACCACCAATGTGTAGCACACACCTGGGTGATGCATGGCAGCCATTTTGCGCCAGAACGCTCACCACATATTAGCGACAGTGTTAAGGACCGAACAAGATTACACAGTAATGCACTCAAATGTGAGCAATAGAAAAACATAAATAAATAATACCAACATATGTATAAATGCATAAAACAGATTAAATGCAACAGATTTTGACTTTTGCAGGTTAAAAAATGCTATTGCTTATTTGTCATCTAAGAGTTGATTTTCATTAACCTGTCAGATACACAAGAACTGCATTTTTTTTCCATATTCAGTGTATAAAACCTGCAAAGTAATGCCAGGTATGTCCCTACTTTTTCTTCCAATAGCAAAGCTTCAGAAATATATGACCCCAACAACTCCCTAGCACTTCAATTTAATCTAATGCAAATTAATTTTACTTAATATATTTTATAGAATAAAATCTTCTTTTTCACTTACGTTTGTAACATTGTTAAAGGTGCTTTGTTGCTTAGGTAACTCTGTTGCATTACTTTAACATTGTGTAATTAAAACAGCATTTTTTAGAATGGTAAAATTTTGAATAGTAGATAATAAAATGCATGGAAGCAGAACCACCAAACAATTGGTATTTGTTTCGATTTTGGCCAATGTTTTCCCTAAATAATCGGAATAGGTATCGGCCAGAAATTTTCATATTGGTGCAGTTAAAATACATTTCCTCTACTCAATGTTATCTGTTGGTAAGTATCTGGATAATTGTTTATTTGTATGTTTTTTTTTCTGTTGCATACATTTGAACATGTTTATTGTCAGAGGTGTCACGCAGGGGTTGCAGACCGCACTGGGTAAAATGACTGGCAATAAATTTTTGCTGCAGTGTCTTGTGTAGCGACGGGTTCAAACAGCTAATCCCCCCCCCGCCCCCGTGACAACTTCCAACAGCCTTCCCCCCTACCCTACCCTTCACCGACCCTAGTGACACCACTGTTTTAAATTTAAGATTTAAAAAATGCTAATCCATTTGGTAACAATGGAACTAAACCTCCACCACATCTAGAGGGATATTGCTCACAACTTCACTACTAATTCTTCAGTGCTTTTAAGTACCGCTATTGTTTGAAAAATATACCTTGACCAATAAAATAGGCTCCTAAATGTTACTAAAATGTAACCATTTTGACACACCCACTAAGCTTACCTGAAAAGGAGAACATTCTGTGTAGCCAGGGCCACTTGTTGGGTCACTAGAGAAAATAATTGCAGCTTTCTCAGGACAACGGAAATAAATTTATTCTGAAGATGATGATTTATTGTATAATGTGGTTTTGGAAAGTGTTCAAGATAAACTTGGGGTAACACACATTTAAAGACAGGACTGTGCATGCTGACATATGGTTTGTTTGTTTTGTTTCAGAAAAGCACATCATGTCAGAAAACAGCTCCTCAACTTAACCAACCAGTTAATTAACATTGAACAGGAAGTGACCACATCCCTCCAACATGTTTGCAAGGTAATTTTGTGTACATCTGTTCCAACAATTTTTCATTTGGAAGTGTTCTTGAGATGGAGTCCTCCCTGCCTCAGAACTTTTGTTGCTTTTGAAATTGCATTAATATCACAATGCAAGTATGACTCTCATTACTCTTTTCACTGGAAACAACACACAAAACATGATGTGTTTTAGTTTCGGTTTCTGCCAACATGTCAACAGCTCCACTCGCAACTGTGGCTACACTCATCACAGATCATCAGGTGAAATATTGTGAAAACACACAGAAAATGGACCTTGGCATTTCTAATCACAATATTGTGGCCTGTGATCTGCCTTTTCCTGCTCCAACCACCTGCTCTCACCTGATCATAATCAGAAATCTGAAATCCATCTGCTATGACTCTGAAGACATCACCATGTCTCTTTCAGCCATGCTTAGTGAGTTTCCCTTCCTGGATAAAACAGCATTTACCTACAATGTTCTGATTAATGTGTAGGGGAAATGACTCCATTGCCTTTTACGGGGCACCACTTGTGTAGGGAATATATTCTCACATTGGGCGCCACTTATGTCGGTGTAGCGGTGTAACCACGCAATTAAAAATCAGTCTCATAAAATTGCAGTTATCTAGAATATCTAACCATAAATTTGTAACTTCAATTAATAAACAGAATTACAAATATTAAAGATCAAATAATTAAATCAAATATTTAATAGATAACCTGAAGGATATAGTTTTTGGATAGACTATTTTGACTCAGATTCTCTTGTTTTGTTCAACATCAGCACAGACACGAGTTTAATTAAATAATTTATTTTGAAAAACGTACAAAATCGCATTCACAAACTAATCTAACTGAGGAGAACTATGCAAAAATGGGAAGGTAAGAGGGTGTGTGTGTGTGGGCGAAAGGGGAAAGGGCAAACAGCATGCTGGCCAAGTGCGTTGGTGTAGTGTATAGTGGGATCAGCGTGGCTGAATAACTTAGCAGCGTAGTGTTGGGCAGAGAAAATTCCCTCCGTTGAATAACCAGGCACGACAAGGTATATCATATAAGAAATAGGATTTATTTCTGCAGAAAGAGTCCGGGAACTACACACAACAAGGTGGATAAGGCCGAACTGAAGAAAGCAGGGGCAGTCCCTGCTTTTATAAGCAAAGAGTGTCTTAACAGTAAAACATAAAGTAAGGTTTAACAAAGGAAATGATTGGCTGTGTCCATTCTTATATCAAAATAAACGATTGGCTATGTCTAGTCTAACATGAGATACTACATAGGCACCTGGTGACCCAGTGGCCGCTTAGTCTAAACAGGCATTTAAATCAGAAATAAATGTATAGTCTTTGATCTATCAGTTGCTTTCAGAGTCCTGGGCAGCCTGGTGTCATAGCCGGTTCCTCCTTTATCAGGATGAGGTGGAAGGCTCCCAGTTCAGGATGGAGGGGGGAGAATGAGGTGAAAGGCCAGTTTAGGTTTCTAGAAAGGCATAAAAAGACAGAGAAGAACAGGCACATGCATAGGTATACTTAGAGGCTATATGCTTGTAGTCTATATTGCAAACTTGTTGTTGTCCTTGGGAGGTTCGTGGCCTGGAAACAGAGGGGCCCTGCTGCAAGGCTTAGGAATTTGGAGTGACATTTAAGGTGGTACCATAATTTTAGTTATGCTAGAGAACACTTTCCTCCCTTCAGTAGCTATGAAGGAGTATCACTCCCGGTAGTGCTAGAGGGGGAAGCATAGCTTCAGCTCTTAAGCAATATGGTGGTTTAAGGTTTCATTTGGCGCTGGCGGAGGCAAAGGCCTTGCATTTGAACTACACAGGAACTACTTTTTGTTCCCAAAACCAGCACCAGGTGGCAAATGTGAGCATTGAAAACCATTTCTGACAGTTAACGCTTCACCAGTGGGACTCACAAGCAAACTAGAGCAGTGGCTTGTGTCAAATTACTGCTGCTCTTATTTTAATGGGAAAGGAGGGGAAAATGCATTTTAGTGACAAGCTCATGTACTCATGCTTGTTACCCTTAACATTTTTGTGTGTATTTGAGTGATATGTACGTGTATAAGTGGTTATTCAATTAACTTTGTGGTCTGACTGTGAAACTTAACAATTGCCTTCTCAGATAGTTTTGAGCACAGTCTAATGTCATCCATGTTAGTTTCACTCAGGCTATGGGCAGTCGGTATAAATGTAACGCGTCATAAATGTAACGGTCAAAAACTTTTTGTACACCACTGCTACAGTTGCCATTTAAAAATTGTATTTGTGTAATTTTTGTGTAAACTAGTTGTGTGACATATGACGTTAAGGGTCATGCCGGGGTTAAAGGCAAGGAAGTTACGGAGATCCATGTAAAAGACATGTGAGTTCAGTAAAGCGTAAGAACTTTATTAATCTTTGTAGCCGTGTTATCATTCCTTAGCTAACTTAACATGGAGTCAGAAGTGGGATCAATACCACGCGAGTGAGTGCAGTCATCGGGAGTTTTTTTTGGTGGAGAGAGCAAACGTGAGAAGTGCCATTTTTCAAAGTGTGACCTGCTAACACATAGCCAGCCAGCTAGTCCCAAGCGCCATGATGAGCACAGCAGGGAGAGGATCTGAGCAAGGCAATGAGCGGGCACCTGCAGCACCACAACCTCAACCTAGCGTACCACCGACCGCCACTTTCACTATCCAACCACCCGAACCGTTTAACTTTGTAAAACCGCTGGAGTGGGAGAAATGGCTAAGACGTTTTGAAAGATTCCGACTGGCTAGCAACCTCCATCTCTCGTCTGAAGCTAATCAGGTAAACACCCTCATCTACTGTATGGGAGACGAGGCAGATGACATTTTGTGAGGACAAAATCTAACTGACGCCCTGAGACAGGAGTACAACTCTGTTAAAAGAGGCTTTTGATAAATACTTTGTCTCGAAGAAGAATTTTATTTATGAAAGGGCGAAATTTAAAAGAAGAGTTCAGTTAGGAAACTGTGGATTCATTCATTACTGCTTTGTATGCACTAGCCCAAAACTGTGACTATGGTCCACATCATGATGAACTGATTCGTGACAGATTGGTTGTAGGTCTGAGAGACACAGCTTTATCAGAGAAGGTGCAATTGGACAAAGACCTAACTCTGCAGAAAGCTGTGACTATGGCAAGGCAATCGGAAGCTGTTAAGAGGCAGCAGTCAGACTTGGATGGATGCTCGAAGTGTCAAAAGCACCATGGAAGTTACGTTACATTACAGGCATTCGGCAGACGCTACTATCCAGAGCGACGTACAACAAAGTGTATAACCATAACCAGGAACAAGTGTGTCGAAAACCCTAGAGAGAAGTACCGTTCCAAGTGCAGGGAACAACCGCATAGTTCAACTTGGACCCTGTAGGTTAAACTGATTAACACTAACACAAACAAGAACAGCAACAACGCAGTCCACGCAAAAATACAAGCAGTAGTTACGACGAGTGCATTAACATGAAACAGCTACCTAGTTACAACCCTAAGCTTACAGTCAATTTAGAGATTACAGGGAGGTAGGGAGTGATGGGGAGAGGTGCAGCCTGAAGAGGTGAGTCAAGAAATGGGTCAGGGTCTCAGCTGTTCTGACCTCCACGGGGAGGTCATTCCACCATCGTGGGGCCAGAACAGACAGGAGACGTGATCAGGATCAGGAAGCACAGGTGCGAAGAGGGGGAGGTGCCAGGCGTCCTGAGGTAGTGGAAAGGAGGGGTCTGGCTGGCATGTAGGGTTTGAAGATCTTGTGGAGGTATGCTGGGGCTCATCCCGTGCCTGCCTGGTATGCTAGGACCAATGTTTTAAATTTGATGCAAGCCATAACAGGCAACCAGTGGAGGGTAGTGAGCAGGGGAGTGACGTGGGAGTGTCTGGGGAGATTGAAGACCAGACGAGCTGCAGCATTCTGAATGAGTTGCAGGGGTCTGATGGCAGATGCCTGTAGTCCTGCCAGAAGAGAGTTGCAGTAGTCCAGGCGGGATAGTACCATTGCTTGGACCAGAAGCTGGGTTGAGTAGGTGGTGAGAAAGGGGCGGATTCTCCGGATGTTATACAGGAAAAATCTGCCCGCCCAGCTTACCGCTACGATGTTCTTGGAGAGGGACAACCTGTTGTCCATCACCACTCCAAGATTCTTGGCACAGGGTGATGATGTCACTAAGGTGTCCCCTAGGGAAATGGAAAAATCAAGAAGGGGAGAGGTTAGAGCAGGAATAAAGATTAGCTCCGTCTTTTCCCGGGTTGAGCTTCAGGTGGTGATTGTCCATCCAGCTCTGGATGTCGTTCAGGCAAGCGGAGATGCGGGCAGGGACCTGTGTGTCCGATGGGGAAAAGGAGAGAAAGAGTTGTGTGTCGTCAGCATAACAGTGATAGGACAAGCCATAGGCAGAGATTACAGGGCCAATGGCTCTGGTGTATAAGGAGAAGAGAAGGGGACCGAGGACTGAGCCCTGGGGAACTCCAGTGGCGAGGTAACGGGGCGGCGATAGTTTACCAACCCAGGCAACCTGGAAGGAATGATCGGAGAGGTAGGACTCAATCCAGCCAAGGACTGTGCCGCAGATCCCTATTGCCTCCAGGGAGGACAGGAGGATGGAGTGCTCCACAGTGTCGAAAGGTCTAGTAGAATCAGGACAGAGGAGAGGGAGGCTGCTCGTGCGGCATAGAGTGACTCACTGACCAGGAGGAGTGTAGTCTCTGTCGAGTTGCCAGGCCTAAAGCCGGACTGGTAGGGGTCAAGCAGGTTATTCTGAGAGAAGAAAGCAGAGAGTTGATTAGATTCAGCTCGTTCAAGCGTTTTGGATAGAAAAGGAAGGAGAGATAACAGGCGGTAGTTCTGGATGACTGAGGGGCCTAGTGTGGGCTTCTTCAGCAGCGGGGTGATGTGGGCCCTCTTGAAGGATGAGGGGAAACATCCAGATGATAGGGAGGAGTTTACGAGGGAGGTGACAAATGGGAGGATGTCTGGTGTGATTGCCTGGAGGAGCGATGAGGGGATAGGGTCGAGAGCGCAGGTGGTAGGGCGGTGGGAGAGAAGGCGCTGGGAAACTTCAGAGTCTGTGAGGAGAGAAAATGTGGAGAAACGGGGTGGAGGGGGGCGGAGGGCGCGGGGGGGGCAAAGGAGCTGCGGATGTCTGCGATCTCGTCAAAGAATACTGCAAATTCATCTGCAGTGAAGGAAGACTGGGGTGGGGGAGGCGGCATGCTGAGGAGAGAGGAGAAAATACAGAACAATTGATGAGAGTTCGAGATGGAGTTATGAATTTTAGTTTGATAGAAATTTGCCTTAGTGGCAGTGACAGCAGAAGAAAACTGTGTGGAGAGACTGATAGGCTGAAAGGTTGGATGGGTCCCTGGATTTTCCCTACTTCCTCTCAGCAGCGCGGAGGCTGGCCCTAGAGGTGCGTAGGATGTCAGACATCCATGGACTGGGAGGGGATGCGCGTGCTGGCCTAGGGACAAGAGGGCAGAGGGAGTCGAGTGCTGAGGAGACAGATGAAGGTAGGGTGGAGGATGCAGATTTAGTGGGGAGCTTGGAGAATGATTGAAGAGGGGGGAGGGAAGCAGTAACTCTGGGAGCGAGAGAAGAGGGAAGAAGTTGATGCTGTAACTTTCAAAAAGTTGATGCTGTAACTTTCAAAAATAAAAAACAAAAGCTCAGAAAGCCAACGCCACGCGCACAGACCAAGCATGGGGGGCCAGAGGCAAAACCAGATCAGCCAGATCCATCAGCATGCTGTGAGTGTGGAAACACAGCTCATCCCAAATGGCAGCGTCCTGCCAAGAATGTAGTATCACACATGTGGGAAGGGTCACTTCCAAAAAGTCTGCAGGTTAGCAAAAGTAGTTAATACAGTAGTCGATGCATACACTGAAGGTCTCTTCCTGGGGTCTATAGAGGCTGGGGCAGATCCATGGTCAGTGGATATAGTGATCCGGAACCAAAAAGTCAGGTTCAAGATTGATACTGGGGCGATGTGTCAGTCATTCCACATCAGACCTATAAAAACATTATAAAATCAGACACTGTGTGTTCACTGACTCAGACTGAAAAACCACTATTCGGTCCAGGCGGAAGTCCCCTCACTGTCATTGGTGTGGCTAAAGAATCGCTTAAGAAGGGCGACCGCACAGTTCAGGAAGACTTATATGTTGTCCATGATCTGTATACTCCTCTGCTGGGCAGGCCAGCTATAACTAAACTGGAGCTTGTAGCAAGACTGGATAGTATCGATACGCAAACGCTGAAAGAGACTTACCCCTCATTATGTACTGGTCTAGGTAGGGTGCAGCAACCATACACCATAAAACTCAAGCCAGAGGCAACACTATACTCCCTGTCAACGCCCAGAAGAGTCCCTGTACCCCTGCTAGGAAAAGTTAGAGAAGAGCTGGAGCGCATGGAAGGTCTTGGTGTAATATCCAGAGTGGAAGAGCCTACTGACTGGTGCGCGGGTATGGTGCCAGTGCCCAAGAAGAACAATGCAGTACGAATCTGCGTAGACCTCACTAAACTGAATGAGGTGGTGTGTAGAGAGAAATTCATTCTACCTTCGGTGGAGCAGACGTTAGGAATGTTAGCAGGAGCACAGGTGTTCAGCAAGCTCGATGCCAAATGGGCTTCTGACAGGTGCCTCTGTCAGAGGAATCTGCTAAATACACTACCTATATTACACCATTTGGACGCTATTACTTCAATAGGCTACCATTTGGGATTACGTCTGCGCCTGAGCATTTCCAGCAGCGTATGTCACTCGTCCTTGATGATGTGCTCATATGTGGCATGTCACAGGAAGAGCACGACAAAAGACTTCACTCTGTGCTGGCGAGACTCCAGAAAGCAGGCATCACACTGAATCTGGAAAAGTGTGAGCTTAACCGAACTGAGGTGAACTCCTTAGGTCATCGGATATCTGCCAGTGGTGTGAAACCTGATCCAGAGAAGACAAGCGCTGTGCTGGATATGAGAGAGCCGTCCAATGTCAGTGAATTGCGTAGCTTCCTGGGTATGGTAACTCAGCTAGGGAAGTTTATCCCTCATTTAGCAGAGAAGGACAAGCAATTAAGAGACCTGCTCTCAAAGAAAAATGACTGATTCTAATAAGCAGCTGACACTGTCTGCTGATGCGTCATCATATGGTCTGGGGGCAGTCCTCCTGCAACGGGAAGAGAATGAATGGGGGCCAGTTGTGGACGCCTCTAGATCGTTGACAGAGACTAAGCATCGATATGCACAAGTCGAAAAAGGAGCCCTTGGCTTGACATGGGGATGTGAAAGGTTTAAAGACCTCATTGGACAGAATTTTAAGCTCGAGACGGACCACAAACCTCTGGTGAGTCTGTTGGGGGTTCAAGCTCTGTCTGAACTACCTCCACGGATCCAGAGATTCCGTATGAGACTTATGACATACTCCTACACAATCCACCATGTTCCCGTTAAGGCATTGCTTACAGCTGATACACTGACACGTGTACCTGTAAACAATAGTGACACAGCCAGCAGGGTAGCCAAAAACCTAATGGAAGATACAAATATCTATGTAGATAATATCATGAGTAACTTACCTGCCAGTCCAGCTTACCTTGCAGAACTCAGAGAACAGCTCAAAGCCAACATTACCTGCTCACAACTCATGACTATGTGCCAAACTGGATGGCCAGATTACAGTACTTTGAGTGGAGTTCTCAGACAGTACTGGCGAGAGAGAGCAGTACTTACGGTGCAGGATGGACTCCTACTCAAAGGCTCCAAACTGGTCATACCCTCAGCAATGCGAAACAGTGTCCTGGAAAAAGTGCACAAGGGACATCAGGGGGTAGTGAAATGTAGGGAGTGTGCCAGAGAAACAGTTTGGTGGCCAGGGTTGAGTGGACAGTTGAATGAGCTTGTTTTGCACTGCAGAACCTGTATCAAAGAACGAACCAATCCTGCGCACTCATGCCATGTGAGATGCCCGAAAGGCCTTGGCGAAAACTTGGTGCTGACATTTTCACATTAGACCATAGTAACTATCTGCTAGTTGTAGACTATTACTCACGGTTTGTGGAAATAGCAAAACTCACCCCCACACGATCGGAAGATGTAGTGGTGCACCTCAAATCAATTTTGGCCTGACATGGCATTCCAGAAATCCTTGTTTTGGATAACAGACCTTAGTTTTCATCAAGTAGCTTTACTCAGTTTGCAGAGGACTATGGATTTAAGCGTGTGTCATTACATTACATTACATTTATTTGGCAGACGCTTTTATCCAAAGCGACGTACAAAAAGTGCATTTCATGGTCATAGACAACTGCTAAACAAAGGTTCAGTAAGGTACAAAAGCTCTGTGATCCCTTTGGGCGGGTGGGAGGGGTTACAAGGCGCCCTGCTGCCACAGAGCAGAGTGGTTGAGCAGGCACATAGAATCGAGTCATGTCCTGCAAGTAGACGGGGGCTGTCCTGTTGGCAGCAGTGTAGGCAAGGGTCAGGGCTTTGAACCGGATCCTGGCGGCGACCGGTAGCCAGTGGAATGATCGCAGCAGAGGAGTGACGTGGGAGAATTTGGGAAGGTTGTAGATGATTCGGGCAGCGGCATTCTGAATCATCTGTAGTGGCTGTATGGCACAAGCTGGCAGGCTTGCAAGGAGAGAGTTGCAGTTATCAAGGCGAGAGGTCACCGTAGCCTGGACAAGCAGCTGGGTGGAGTGCGTCGTCAGGTATGGTCGAATCCTTCTGATGTTGTACAGAAGGAATCTGCAGGACCGTGATGTTGCCTTGATGTGCTCCTTGAGGTCCAGTTAGTCATCCAGGACCACCCCCAAGCTCTTGGCAGAGTGAGAGGCAGTCACTGTGGTGCCATCAACCGTGATTGAGAGCTCACAAAGTAAGGAGGTCTTGCACGGGAAGAAGAGCATCTCAGTTTTGTTGAGGTTGAGCTTCAGATGGTGGCTGGCCATCCAGGTGGAGATGTCAGCCAGGCAGGAAGAGATCTTATCATTGGCCTGTGTGGCCGAGGGGGGAAAAGAAAAGAAGAGTTGTGTGTCATCTGCATAACAATGATAGGAGAAGCCATGTGAATTAATAACTGAACCAAGAGATCTGGTGTATAAGGAGAACAGCAGAGGACCCAGTACAGATCCCTGCGGCACTCCTGTAACAAGTGGATGAGAAGCAGAGGCAGACCCCTTCCAGGTGACCTGCTAGGTCCTATCTGCAAGATAGGAAGCGAACCAAGACAGGGCAGTGTCACTGAGGCATCATGTCCAAACAGTGAAAAATATGCTCAAGAAAGCAAAAGACCCTTACCTGTCATTGCTTGCCTATAGAGCAACACCACTAGCCAATGGCTCAGCCCTGCACAGCTACTGATGGGACGTAGACTCAGGACAACGGTTCCTCAGCTTCCTTCAATGCTGCTTCCAGAGCTCCCCAACAGTGGAGAGATAGCTTCAAAGGAAAGGGAAAAGAAGCAAAAGGATGCTGCAGTGTTCAACGAAAGACACCGCGCGCGTGACCTGAGCCCACTCCCACCAGGAACAGACGTGTGGATGGCCAATGCAAAAGCAGAAGGGACTGTTCTGTCATCCCATGCTGCTCCAAGTTCTTATTTAGTGGAAAGACCACATGGAGTAGTGCGTAGGAACAGAAAACACCTCATACCTATGCAAAACAATGGAGACGACACGTCAACAGTCATTCAGACAGGTGCAACTTCAGAGGTTCCTGTACAACAACACCCACCCCTGCAGCAGGCTCCTCCAAAGCCACACTTGTCGTCTGATTATCACTCACTGTCTCCCACCAGAACCAGGAGTGGCAGAGAAACAGTCAAACCCCAGAGACTGGACTTATAGAGCTGAAAGAAGAGCTTGACAGTTGTAATGTAATAGTCAGAAACATGGTTTAGTGAACAGAAACTGAAAGAGTAATTTGGAGTTGTGTGGGTTTCCTGATTTTAAGTACATGTAGGTTACAGTATTTTGTTAATTATATCTTTCGCATATTTCTGACAAAGGGGGATGTTGTGTAAACTAGTTGTGTGACGTATGACGTTAAGGGTCATGCCGGGGTTAAAGTGTGAGGCACAAGGAAGTTACGGAGATCCATGTAAAAGTAAAATGTGTGAAGTAAAGCGTAAAAACTTTATTATTCTTTGTAGCTGTGTTATCATTCCTTCACCAACTTAACACAATTCAGTCCTATACCAAATGATTAATGGAAAAGAAACTGGTTACATGCATTAATTTATAAGCACACCAAGATTGGACAGTCTAGTAGACAATTTGCTTTTTGCTATTTACTGTAGTTTTGTGTTTGTTTTTAAAGCATAAATAGGATATAGACAAATTAATTTAACTTTTCATTTATTTCATGTAAGATAACCTAATCTTAGTTGAAACAGAATGGTCTGTTGTCAATGAAATAAATGCATCCCTTCGCAATGCTGTAAAACAGTAAACATAACTTGAAAACGTCCCATTTTTAACAGGCAGTAGAACTAGTAATACTGCAAATTTATTTCTCAGACCCACATACATATGTATTTATTTAATTAAAGTGGCAAGTAGAGCAGATGTGTTTAGCTGTTGATGTGTCCTTTAGAAAATCAATGAAAAATGGCAAAGACTTAACCAGAGACAAAGTTTGTATTTTTGTGATTTTTTTTTAAATTTGGAGAATATCCATATGAGGGAATAGTTAGTTGTTCACTGAGCAAGGCAGGCTTATGAATGAATACCATCACATAGCTCCTGGGTAACATTAATGCAGTGCAACTAAGCGCTAAACCTTTTGTAATACAGAGGAAATAGAAACAGCCTCAGTGACTCAATGGTCAGAATCAGTTTATTTTTCAAAGAGACTGATATTAAGTTGTTCAGGTATTCACCTGGTCAGCAACATTGGAAGGGAGGTCCTGAATTGGCAGTGTGGAGGCGAACAGTGCTGAGGGGTGAGGGCCTGGCCCAGCTGCACCAGTTAAAACAGTGGCATTAAAAATGTCCTGCATATTGGAGCGTACTTTTAGACAAGCGTTGCGTTCAGACAGCGCCTTTATTTGTTCATGAAGCTCGATTACTTTAGCTTGCAGTTCACCAAGCTTAGTACACTTGACACAAATAAAAACGTTGATAGTTCGCTCCTCGATGACTACTAAAAACATGTCGCAAAGCTCACATTTCCATATTTGCTTCTGCCTCCCCGATCCACCCGGAGAGGCTAGGGAGCCCATAACGCTGCTGGGCGAACAGTCCGACATTTGCAAGCTAAAGACAACTAGCAACAAATGGTTGGATAGCTAGTTAGTTAGTGCGAGATTGCACAGTGCCTAGTTAGGCTAGTTAGTTATATAGCGCGTTAGCTACCTGCTTTCAGCAGTCCATCCATTGCTAAAACAGCAGTGTAGTCCGTAAACGCTTATTTGTAATCCACTTTTCAGAAGATAAATTGCATCCTGCAAGTTGTATGCGGTTCCCAATTCACATTTATCAAAGATTTGCGTTTTCTGACTGAATCTTTGATTGTAGTTCTCTGCTGCTGCTGCTGCTGCTGCTGCTGCTGTGTTTGTCGCACTCGCTCAGGGAGGCTTTGGTTTTCTGTTCGGCAGCCTTTTTCTGAGCAGCTTCCTTCTTTTTCTTTTCTTCTTGCTTTTTATTTTTCTTTTCTTCCATCAAATGGTTCTCTTCCTGTGACTCATACTTAAACTCCCGGCTTTATTTCAAACTTTGGAGCTTTTGGCAGATATCAGTACAGTATTGTAGCATGGTAGAAAGTGACACTTATCTTCTCTTATAGTACCCGTAATGACAGATCAGGCATTCAGTCGTAGTGAACAGCCAGCAGTCGACAGCTTCCTAACACTGAATAAATTATATTCTGGAGCCGACGGTGAATAGACAGGGCAGCAATTAAACTGGAGTTGGCTCCAATAGCTACAGGATTCGTGTTGTCAAATGCAATAGTATTTCCAAAGAACAAAAAGTGAAAACATCAGCGCAGACGAGTAGCAATTATTCCCAAGAAATGTTCGACAAAGCATAACACAATAGCTGGCTAACTAGCAAAATACTGAAAACAGGCCGTTTTAAGCTTGTTGCTAACGAGTTCACATCGAGTAGCCGACGATGCTAACATTATTTTAAAGTGCAAAATAGAAACATTGACCTGCGCATAGCTAGTTAGAGCGAAATCAAATAAATCCAAAATGGTGAATTCTTGAAATATCCGATTCTGGGAGCAGAAATTATTACATTACATTACATTACAGGCATTTGGCAGACGCTCTTATCCAGAGCGACGTACATCAAAGTGTATAACCATAACCAGGAACAAGTATGACGAAAACCCTAGAGCGAAGTACCGGTCCAAGTACAGGGAACAACCGCATAGATCAACTTGGACCCTGAAGGTTAAACTGATTAACACTAATACAACGAGAACGGCAACAATTACTGTTTGTATTTTTTTTTTTTTTTTTTGAATTAACTCCACTGCATTAAGACAGTTAATGCACCTAAGTCACCTACAAAACAGCTACCTAGTTACAACCCTAAGCTTACAGTCATTTACAGGGGGGTAGGGAGGGAAGGGGAGAGGTGCAGCCTGAAGAGGTGAGTCTTCAGTTGTCGTTTGAAATGGGTCAGTGTCTCAGCTGTTCTGACCTCCACGGGGAGGTCATTCCACCATCGTGGGGCCAGAACAGACAGGAGACGTGATCTGGAAGTGCAGGTGCGAAGAGGGGGAGGTGCCAGGCGTCCTGAGGTAGCAGAACGGAGGGATCTGGCTGGCATGTAGGGTTTGAATATCTTGTGGAGGTATGCTGGGGCTGATCCCTTGACTGCCTGGTATGCTAGGACCAATGTTTTAAATTTGATGCGAGCTATAACAGGCAGCCAGTGGAGGGTAGTGAGCAGGGGCGTGACGTGGGAGTGTCTGGGGAGGTTGAAGACCAGACGAGCTGCAGCATTCTGGATGAGTTGCAGAGGTCTGGTGGCAGATGCCGGTAGTCCAGCCAGAAGGGAGTTGCAGTAGTCCAGGCGGGATAGAACCATTGCTTGGACCAGGAGCTGGGTTGAGTAGGTGGTGAGAAAGGGGCGGATTCTCCGGATGTTATACAGGAAAAATCTGCATGCCCGGCTTACTGCTGCGATGTTCTTGGAGAGGGACAGCTTGTTGTCCATCACCACCCCGAGATTCTTGGCACAGGGTGATGATGTCACTAAGGTGTCCCCTAGGGAAATGGAAAAGTCAAGGAGGGGAGAGGATAGGGCAGGAATAAAGATTAGCTCCGTCTTTCCTGGGTTGAGCTTCAGGTGGTGATTGTCCATCCAGCTCTGGATGTCCCTCAGGCAAGCGGAGATGCGGGCAGGGACCTGTGTGTCTGATGGGGGGAAGGAGAGAAAGAGTTGCGTGTCGTCGGCATATGAGTGATAGGACAAGCCATGGGCAGATATTACAGGGCCAAGGGATCTGGTGTAAAATGAAAAGAGAAGGGGACCGAGGACTGAGCCCTGGGGAACTCCGGTGGCGAGGGGACGGGGTGGTGATACCTTACCCGCCCAGGCAACCTGGAAGGAACGGTCAGAGAGGTAAGACTCAATCCAGTCAAGGACTGAGCCGCAGATTCCTGTTGCTGCCAGAGAGGACAGGAGGATAGAGTGCTCCACAGTGTCAAATGCAGCGGAGAGGTCTAGAAGAATCAGGACAGAGGAGAGGGAGGCTGCGCGTGCGGCATGGAGTGACTCACTGACCGAGAGGAGTGCAGTCTCGGTCGAGTGGCCAGGCCTGAAGCCAGACTGGTGGGGGTCAAGCAGGTTGTTCTGAGAGAAGAAAGCAGAGAGTTGATTAGAAGCAGCACGTTCAAGTGTTTTGGATAGGAAAGGGAGGAGAGATACCGGGCGGTAGTTCTGAATGGCTGAAGGATCTAGTGTGGGTTTCTTCAGCAGCGGGGTGATGTGGGCCCTCTTGAAGGATGAGGGGAAACATCCAGAAGATAGGGAGGAGTTCACGAGGGAGGTGACAAAAGGGAGGATGTCTGGTGTGATTGCCTGGAGGAGAGATGAGGGGATAGGGTCGAGGGCGCAGGTGGTAGGGCGGTGACTGAGCAGAAGCTGGGAAACTTCAGAGTCTGAGAGGAGAGAAAAAGTGGAGAGACAGGGGGCGGAGGGCGCAGTGGGGGCGGAGGGTGCGGAGGGCGCGGAGGGGGAAAAGGAGCTGCGGATGTCTGCGATCTTTCCATCAAAGAATGCTGCAAAGTCATCTGCAGTGAAGGAAGACTGGGGTGGAGGAGGTGGCACGCTGAGGAGAGAGGAGAAAATAGAGAAAAGTTGATGAGGGTTAGAAATGGAGTTATGGATTTTAGTTTGGTAGAATTTTGCCTTGGCGGCAGTGACAGCAGAAGAAAACTCTGTCAGGAGAGACTGATAGGCTGAGAGGACAGATGGGTCCCTGGATTTGGCCCACTTCCTCTCAGCAGCGCGGAGGCTGGCCCTGGAGGTGCGTAGGATGTCAGACATCCATGGACTGGGAGGGGATGAACGTGCTGGCCTCGGGACAAGGGGGCATAGTGAGTCGAGTGCTGAGGAGAGAGATGAAGTTAGGGTGGAGGATGCAGAGTTGGTGGGGAGCTTGGAAAATGATTGAAGAGGAGGGAGGGAAGCATTCACTCGGGAAGCAAAAGAAGAGGGTGATAGGGAGCGGAGGTTACGGCGGACAGTGACCATGGGGGTGGGAGGAGGAGAGGGAGGATGTGGAGAGAGGGGGAGGGAAAAGGAGATGAAGTGATGGTCAGACGTATGCAGGGGGGTAACCGTAAGATTGGAACTGGAGCAGGTCCTCAGGAAGATCAGGTCTAGGAGGTTGCCTGCCTTGTGGGTTGGGGGAGAGTGTTGTAGGGAGAGGTCGAAGGAGTGGAGTAGTGGTAGGAAGGCAGCAGACTGGGAGGCCTCCAGGTGGATGTTAAAGTCTCCCAGGAGGATCAGCGGGGTGCCATCCTCAGGGAAGGAGCGGAGGAGGGTGTCTAGCTCATCCAGGAAGCTTCCCAGGGGCCCCGGGGGACGATAAATAACAATAATGTAGAGGTTAGCAGGGTAGGTGATAGAGACAGGATGGAATTCAAAAGTGGATATAGACAGGTCAGGGAGGGGGAGAACGGAGAATTTCCAGGTTGGGGAGATCAGTAGGCCAGTACCACCACCACGGCCAGATCGCCGGGGGGTGTGGGAGAAGGAGTAGGAGGACGAGAGGGCAGCAGGAGTGGCAGAGTTGTCTGGTGTGATCCAGGTCTCTGTGAGGGCAAGGAACTGCAGGGACAGGAGGGAGGCATAGGCGGAGATGAAGTCTGCCTTGCGCGTAGCAGACTGGCAGTTCCATAGCCCCCCTGTGACCGTGAAGTTCTCACAGGGGGTCAGTGGGGGGTAGCAGAGGTTCGAGGTGTTCCGTTGTCGAGGGGGGCCGCGTCGCTGGAAGCGCCTTCTGAAGGGGAGAGCACAGACTGGAATGGGGAGCGGGCTCATAAACTAGGAGGGAGCGACGCTAGCGTCGCTCCGAGTGTAATTATATCCCAGGAGTCCATGAAAACCATCAGTTGTTGTAAAAGGATTATTTGAATGCAGTTCCGTGAGCTCGCGATAGTGTTGCTCCAGCAGCCATTTTGTTGTAGCTATGACAAGAGTTAGGATCAACAACATTTACCAGATCCATAAAAATATTTGAATGGCTTCTATCCTGATACCAGCCCAATATTAGCTGGCATTTGAGCTTTATTTTTTCCCAAATACTAATATTATCTTCAAATCAAAGAGCTAAGCATTCATCTTAAGGTAGCGAATCACCCTGAAATGCAATGTGCTGTGACGTCAAGTGCAATGCAGAATGTTGGAAGCTGTCCTTACGAGGAAAAAGTAGACTCTCCTGCCCCCTACTGTCAGAATCCCACAGGCATTTCCCTCTGGCCAGCAGAACCTCTACCGCAGAGGCAAATGTGTTAACTGATACCCTAGTCTACTGTCACTACCAAATATACTATGCATGTGGAATAGGCCTATTTCACAAGATGGCGACCAAAACCGGATGTAGGAATACTTTGTTTCCGGTTACCGTTGCTACGGATGCAAGTCCATTTCTGACAGCGATAAATTGAGCCTAAACAGCGACGTGTTCTCACAGTCCCTAATAGCTCTGCCAGAGTTCACTATGTCTGATGTTATCTGCATTGTCGAAGCATTGCCAGTGAACATTAAGCAGTCTAAACTAGACAAGGGCTATAAATTCTTTTTTCAGAAGTTTATATTCGGTTATGAAGGTAAGTATAACGTTAGCTCTGGTTCGCCAGAAAGCTAAATAGCTAGCTTGCTAACCACAGCAAGTTAGCCGATTAAAGAGATATTTCACTTCGACATAACAAATTATTTTCTGGAGGTGACTCCATTGTGTTTTCGTAGCGTGAAGCAACATCTGCTGTCCGTTAACAGCGTCTCTGTTTCTCTCGCTTGTCCCGAAAATGAATGAATAGGGAGCCTGATAGCTGTGAGGAAAAGCGATTATGTTAACGTTGACGGTCAGCAGGGGAGGCAAAGCTATGTAAGTACAATGTGTTAGGCTCCACAAAATTACTTATGTTATACCGAAGTGAAATATCCCTGAACTAAGTTTTGTACTACCGTTACTATTTTGTGACTTGTTTGTGCTGTACTTGTTCTAATAAAGATTTATATTGCTTGTCAAATCGCCTGTGTAATGCCGGTGTTCAGTTCACTACCGAGCTGTTTGTTTTCATCGCTGATAAAAACTACCCACACATTTTTAAATCAGCTGATATATCTTAAGTAGGCTTGTGGCGATGTCCGTCAATACATTTTGTAATTACAATTAACTAAAATAAACGTGCATCTGCAGTTTCAACGTTGAATATCCAAATATGTGCTTGCTAACAAGCTAGCTGGCTAAAACGTAATTTGCTAATCATAACATAAAATATAGCTAGCTAACTGATTTTACGGCATTCTTGAGTAACAAGTACCACATGACTGAAACTGCGTTAGTTCTCAATGAATGATAAAAAAATAAAATAAAAAAATAAAAAACAAAGGAGTTGGTAGGGGACTCAGACATTTGATTTAGACCCAAATGTATGTGAGGAGAAAAGTTTAATATCGAGTGTAATCTTATTCACAAAGCAGTAGCTAACTAGCTAGCTATCGTAATGGGTTAGTTTATGTTAGTTTGCAACATTATGACAGTCATGCTACCTAGCAAGTTTTTTTCTTATTTTGGAGTACATCTGTGGGAAAGCTGTGAAAGGGCAAATAAATTGTTTTTCGAATTGGTACACAGGGGAACGCTACAAAACAAAAAAGCTCTTCGTCGCTGCCATTGTTTTGGTGGCTGTTAAGATAACCAGAAATGAGAGACCCCTACATCCGGTTTACATACCCGGAAATGTGAAATAGGCCTATCATTAGAGTTAGGAAGTTAGCCAGATGAAGAGAGAGAGAGACCAGTGTGTGGTTGTACTCTATGGTTACTTCACCAGCGCAACTCAAATGAGAACACACAATTTCTCATTAATCTCAGTAAAGACTAAGCTAAATGGATGCTACTGCCTGGGATGCTACTGTCAGTCTTACTGAGATCCTTCCAAGTGTGTTGTTGTCGGTTGCAGTTGTGTCCTGGAGAGAGAACAGTCTTGGCATGGTGAATTTGTGGTGGTTTCCTGGCACGAGGCACACCAGCTGGATTATTTTCCTTAGCAGCAGCAATGTTGTCCGCTCCAGTCGGTCGTTAGAAAGGTTCTTCTTCCTGTAGTTCCTTGTGGTTAGTGGATGCAGCACCGGGCATACGTTGATTTCCACACTGAATTAGGCTCTTGTTGGATTAGGCTTAGTCATCACAGGCGAGCTAGGTTGGCAGAACCTGGTTACTGCATACAGTGACTTCATCTGTGCATTCAGATAAGTTGGTGACAGCAGCAAACTTACCCTCCGTTCACACAGCGAGCAATTCAGTTGATGGGTTGCTCAAGTTTACTAGGTTGAGGGAGGGGCAGGGGCTTCCTGTTGTATCCTCGTAGTGGTCTTGTACAACTACATATTATTGAAGAAAAATAATCATCAAAGATGTATATTTGCCATGTACAGTTGAGGCCAACATTTACATACACCCAGGATAAAGGTATTCAAACTCAGTTTTTCACAACTCTGCACATTTCCAAGCTTCTGATTGGCTAATTGTGATAATTAGGAGTTAACTGCCGATATAAAAGAGTTAACTGTGGCTGTATTTAAGGGCCTACATTTAGAACGACTGCTTTTTTTTGCCCTTGATACCATGCAAAAATCCAAGCAACTCAGCCAAGACCTCAGAAAAAAAAAATTGTGGACCTCCACAAGTTTGGTTCAACTTAGCAGCAATTTCAGAACAACTGAAGGTACCACAAGCATTTGTAAAAACAAACAATTGTATGCAAAAATAAAAATCTTGAGACCACACAGACACTGCATCATTCAGGAAGGAGGCACAAATTTACTCCCAGGGCTGAACGAACTTTCGTCCGAAAGGTTCAACTGAACCCCAAGACAACAACAAAGGAACTGTTGAAGGAGTTGGAGGCATCAGGTACCAAAGTATCTACATTCACCATTAAGAGAATCCTACATCGCCATGGCCTGAAAGGCTGTCGCACAAGGAAGAAGTCCCTACTCCAAGCCAGAATTAAGTTTGTAGGTGATCACCAGGATGAAGACCTAGCCTTTTGGAGGAGTGGTCTCTGGTCATATTAAACAAAAACTGAACTCTTTGGCCATAATGATCAGTGTTATGTATGGAGGAAAAAGGGTGAGGCTGTTAATCCGAAGAACACCATCCCAACTGTGAAGCATGGAGGTGGCAGCATCATGTTGTGAGGGTATTTTGCTGGAAAAGAGACTGGTGTACTTCAGAAAATAGATGGCATCATGAGGAAGGAGGATTATCTAGAAATAGTGAAACAACAACTCAAGACATGAGCCTGGGTCTTCCAGCAGGACAATGAGAAAGGTCCTAAGAAAAGTCTACATCAGATTCACGACGTGTTCTTAAACTGCAGAATTGTTTGCACATGTGTTCTTAAAATTATTAATCCCATTGTCCTCATAAATGGAAAGCATGTGCCAGTTGTTCCTGATTCGCATAGGTAAACGCCCCGCCAATCCCCATAAAAGGGCATGAGACTGCAGGGCCGTGTGCGCACACAGAAATCGAAAAGAAATGTTGAGAGCGAAGTCAATAATGCCCAAATGTAAAGACGGTGGAGCACTGGACTCCAAACGTAAGAAAAACTTCAGTAGTTCTGAAGTGGAGGTATCGCTGCAGGAAGTGAGCAGCAAACGACCTGTCATATTTAGTAGCATCAGTAGTGGATCAAATCAAATCAAATTTATTTATAAAGCACGTTTAAATACAACCCACGTTGCTCAAAGTGCTGTACATGCAGGTAAAATCACAGAGTAAGAACAAATCACAGAATAAAAACATCAAAACACACGTATAGGCACAAATCTACAAATCACAGGCATAGGCACACTGAAATCACATCAGGAAGATCCAAACGCTACAGAATAAAAGTATGTTTTGAGCCTGGACTTGAAGGAATAAATGGAGGGGGCAGATCTAATTGAGTGGGGGATGCTGTTCCATAGTCTAGGGGCAGCAACAGCAAAGGCGCGTTAAAAGTAAGGGGTTAGAAGATCTGAGATGTACGAGGGAGCCTGCCCATTTAGGGCTTTAAAAACAAACAGGAGAACCTTAAAATCAACTCTAAACTGGACTGGTATCCAGTGGAGAGAGGCCAGAATAGGGCTAATATGGTCCCTCTTCCGGGTACCCGTCAGGAGCCTGGCTGCGGCGTTCTGGACCAGTTGCAAGCGGGACAGGAACGACTGACTAATCCCAGTATACAGGGAATTACAGTAATCTAAGCGGGAGGATATGAAGGCATGGATGACTTTCTCAAGATCTTTGAATGACAGAAAAGACTTGATTTTGGCAATGGACCGAAGCTGAAAGAAACTGGCTTTAAATACTGCATTGACCTGCTTGTCAAATTTAAAGGCGGAGTCAAATATCACGCCAAGGTTTTTGGCATAGGGTTTGACAAGGGTGGACAGGTTGCCTAGGCTGCTAGTAATCAATTTTATGGAGTCAGGGGGGCCAAATAGGATCATTTTGGTCTTGCTCTCATTCAGCTGCAGGAAGTTTTGAGCCATCCAGCACTTAATGTCCTCAAGGCAGTCTATGAGACTGTTGAGTCTGCACTAGTCGTTTGGTTTCAGGGGGAGATAAAGCTGTGTGTCATCTGCATAAAGATGAAAGGAAATGTTGTACTTTTAAAAAATTTGACCAAGGGGAAGCATGTAAATAGAGAATAGAATGGGACCTAGGATGGAACCCTGTGGGACCCCGCAGGAGGGGCAGACTGGAGGAGAGGAATAATTTCTTATGTTGACGGAGAAAATTCTATTGCTGAAGTAGGATATGAACCAGTTCAGGGCATTGCCACCAACACCAACCCCACATTGGAGACGGTCAATTAAAATGTCATCCGCTGTATCGAACACTGCGCTGAGGTCAAGAAGAATCAGGACAGCACAGTCACCGGAGTCAACAGAGAGGAGCTGGTCATTAGACACTTTCAGTAAGGCAGACTCTGCTATGGTGAGCCCTAAAACCTGACTGAAGTCTTTCCAGGATGTTTTTGGTGTGAGTGGGGCAGCAATTGACCGAGAATGACCTTCTCAAGGACCTTTGACAGGAACGGAAGTTTAGAAATCGGTCTGTAGTTACTCGACAAGGTGGGGTCTAAATTAGGTTTTTTCAGGAGGGGCTGGACCACTGCGTGCTTGAAGTAGGTTAGAACGTATCTGTGGCTAGAGAGCTGTTGATTATAGATAGGATGCTGGGACCAGCTATGGCAAAGACCTCTTTCAAAAGAGCAGTGGGGACAATATCAAGGGGGCAGGTTGCAGAATTCATGGAAGAAACAATCTCTGTAAGGGAGGGTAGCGTAATGGGTTGGAACCAGTTCAATTCAGATGAACAGGCCAGAGAGACAGCTAGGTCACGAGTGGAGGGGGAAATGTTAATTTTGATGTCCTCAACTTTGCTAATGAAAATTTTTAAAAATTCTTCGCACTTAATTGGAGGCACATCTAAGCTGGTACTGGGGGCGGGACAGATAACAGAGTTAATGGTACTGAATAGGACTTTGGGATTATGAGAGTTATTAGAGATGAGGTCAGAAAAGTATTTTGTTCTCGCAGCCTTAACTGCTTCCTGATATTTGAGAAGATTGTCCCTCAAAATTTCAAAGGAAATTTGAAGTTTATCACGCTTCCACTTCTGCTCTGCTTTTCTGCACTCCCTCCTTAGGGCTCTGGTGGTGTCATTAAGCCAAGGGAAACCTTTAGGCTTGGGCTTTTTCAATTAAGGGGGGCAAGAGGATCCAGAATAGAAAAGCAGGTGGTGTTAAATAAGGAAATAAGTTCCTCAGTGCTGAGATGGGGAGGAGAAGCCTCAATAGTGTAGGTACTGGGGGCAGTTATGAGGGCCTCTGAGAACTCATTGGCAGTCAAAGAGTTAATGTAGCGAGAGTAACGTACAGGGAGATTAGATTTAGTGGGTGAGAGAGGCAAAAATGAATCAAATACAACAGCACTGTGATCCGAAAGACAAACATCAATTATATCCAAATTGCAAATCGGAAAACCAGACGATAAGACTAAGTCTAGTGTATGGCCTAGCTTGTGCATAGGACCAGTGGTAAACAGAGCCAGATTAAAAGATTCAACCAGATGCATAAATTCAATCACAGCAAACATGAATATTAAAATCACCAAGAACCAGGACTCTATCAAAGTTAGGCATGGTATTTGAAAGAAAGTCCGCAAATTGTGGAATAAAGTCTTTATGTATTCTTGGCGGACGATACAAAAGAGCAATTTAAAGGGGTTTGAGCAGGCCTACTTTAATTAATTGCACCTCAAAGCTGGAGAAATGATCAGAGTTAAAAAGGCGGAAATTAAAATAGTTCTTAAATACAACGGCTAGACCCCTGCCACGTCCGAAAGGTCTAGGCGTGCTAAAAAAGTTACAGTCATTAGGACAGAGTTCGACAAGTGGGGCAAACTCACCAACGTTAAGCCAGGTTTCCGTCACCAGCAGGAAATCCAAATCATGGGCGGTGAAAAAATCATTAAGAATAAAAGTCTTATTGGATAGGGATCTCGTGTTTATCAGAGCCAGTTTGACTGGGGCAGCAGCTGATTCATAATCCGACAACGGCATCCACGTCAGAGGGCGGAGATTCTGGACAACTACCCCACCGCACTTCACAGATAGCCTAGCGGGGTATCTAGTTTCTTATCTGCCAGTGATTCTGACTGGGATGTCCGTAGGTGTGGGAGTGGGAGGTTTAGACCTAGTAGTAAAAACAGAGAGATGACTGTGAACAGATGGGGGATTGAATGACAGGAGGGACCAGGGGGGGGGAGCTCTCGTGGGAAGGAGTATGCTGATGTTGTACCGTAGAGGAAGAGGGAGGATCTGGGGCGTGTGTGTGGGACATAAACAGTCAGTTGCATGGGAAGGACTGCACCGCATGCCACAAGTTCGCCGATAGCATTTGGATACCCCGCTTGCTGGGTTGAATCCCGTCTCTTTGATAAAGAGAGAAACGGTCCCAGAACAAATTAAAGTTATCAATAAAACCCATGTTTTGAGTCCTGCTGACAGAGTGGAGCGAAGTGTGAAGGCTGAGGATTCTACTAAAACGGCCAGCTCCACGACCGGAGTGGGGATGGGGCCTGATATAAAAACAGACTTTCCATAGCTCTTTAAAACGTTAAAAAGGAGGTTAAAATCGTTTTTGGCGCACTCAGACTCCTGATGGGTTGTGTCATTTGTCCCCACATGAACTATTTTTTTTTTTTTAATGGAGGACGGGAGTGAGGGCAGCAGATCCTGGAGCTTATCCAGGATATCAGGGACTGTGGCTCTAGGGAGGCAGTGCGTGATTGCGTTTAAGAAGCGAATGTTCCTGGTTATGGAATCTCCAATAATTAATGAAGTGGGGGGGAGGAGTGGACGAGGAGACTGTGCGAGTGGGCTGCCCGAACAGGACAGCGGACACTTAGCCATCTCCGTCCGCACCGAGCCCGGCAAGCTAGGCTGGAGGGTCCGCGCAGGCAGATGGGTGTGAGGAGACCGCAAATATTTCTTTCCCATGGTGGAGTGACGAGCCGCCCGATCAACGCTGGTCACAGGTGGGGAGGACGCAGCGGTGACAGGAGGCGCCATAGCCAGAGAGGGGTCCGGGTCGGGCGGAGCTGGGACCGACCAGCAGACCACGGGGTGATGTGAAAACCGCGACCGCGTGCAGCAGCTAAATACGAGCTGCTCCGCGACGGCACGGCCGGCACCGCAGGTGGAGACGACGGGACAACCACAGCGGAAGCCCCCGTCTCACCCAGAACAAGAAACTTATTGCTCAGCTGGATATATTTTGGTGGAGGGGAAATGGAGGAGTGCTTGCGACCACCTTTTGACCCACGGGCTACAGTCCAAGGATCAAATGCTTGCTATGCTTGCGATCAAATGCTTACAGTCCAAGGATCAAATGCTAGACGAACTCCCGCTGAGGCAACCATCCTCTGAGGCGGAAACTGGCAGCTTAATGCTTTGTAAAATAATGAAAATAATTATTTAAAAAATATTATAAATGATAAAAATATTATTGTAATTTATTATCCTATAATATTATGCAGCTGTAGAATCGAAGAAAACGCAATAACCAATTATTTTGCACAAACTTACAGCACTCAAATGTGCGTAGATTCTGTTCATACCTAAGAACAAATCCCAAATAAGAAAACATTAGTGAATCTTCGTGAAAACTGCATAAGTGGGTTTTAAGAAGAAAATTCTTCTTAAGCATGGTTGGTGAATGAGGCCCAATGATCCTCAGCATACCTCCAAAGTAACAGAATGGCTTAAAGACAACAAACTGAAAGTATTGGAGTGGCCATCACAAAGCCCTGACCTGAATCCCATAGAAAATTTGTGGACTGAACTGAAAAAGCATGCCCAGGTAAGGAGGCCCACAAACTTGACTGAGGTACACCAGTTCTGTCAGGAGGACTGGGCAAAAATTCCGCCAAAATATTGTGAGAAGCTTGTGGAAGGCTTCACCAAGTGTTTAATTCAAGTTAAGCAATGAAAAGGCAATGCCACCAAATACTAACAAAGTGTATGTAAACTTTTGACCCACTGAAAATCTGATATATTGCATAAAAGCTAAAATAAATCTGTCTCTTCGCTATTATTTTGAAATGACCTCTTATGGAAATAAAGTAGAGACCCTAATTGACATAACACAGGAAATGTGTGGTAACATGAAATGTGTGGAGTTGTGAAAAATTGAGTTTGAATGTCTTTAGCCTAGGTGTACACATTTGGCCTCAACTGTAGCCATGTATCATCTCCTTTTGTTTCTATAGTTATGTCAGCATGCTGATAAATATTTGTTATTGCTATCTTGTTAGCCATATATCTCTCTATATATCTCACTAGTTAGGCACCTAGCTAGTGATCTCTCAATCTCCCTCACTAGCTAGCTAGCAAGCAAGTTGAAACTGCCATACAAGCATCATTTTCAGACGCTTATCCATGTACTCTTTTAACCTCTTTGCACAAAGCCCCTAGTGGTCGGCACGCTGGCGTGCCGAGATTACTGAACTCAGACATTCAGTGCTACTGCAACCAAAGTATGAATTAAAAACAGAAACGTGTTGTTTTAGTTTCATTAGTACACCATACACAACAACTACGACGAATACGGAGTTTCGCAGCACCAACATTGTCGCTCTGGTCGTTCATTTAACATGCACCCCCTTCTGCAATCTCATCTACAACTACATCCCCCACCCATGACATAATGGACAATATTGTCTATCTTGTCATTCAAAAAAATATTCTTTCACCACTAAAAAATCGTATTCTGTCATACCAATAAGATAAACCCGGCAATAGTCCTAAGATATGCTAATACAGCAGTGAAAACGCTGCTCACTGAATAATGAAATAAGCAAGAAAAAGTTTTTAAAAATGATACCATGTCATTCTACAGTCAATATCTGGGTCTACATATTGAATAAATATTCAACCTTACCATTGGTTTTACACGTAGAGATGTCCCTTTTGAGGCTGAGTGGTGACATATTGTCTTGGACAATCCGTTTATGAAATATACGCGCATTTGTGATGCTTGGGTACCTTCCAAAATAGCTGCGCGTAATACCACACGTGTTGTTTACGGCGTTGTCGCCCTTTTTAGTACAGTCTGGCTTGATTGACACTTCATTTCAGTAGGTGAGAGTATAAGCTTTCTAACGATGTATGCAGGATTTAATCATAATCAGCATTGTGCAGGTGAAGAGACGGGACTTCACTGCTGCATCTCTCTCCCCCTTCTCTCTCTCTCTCCTCCCTCTATTTCATCTGAATTTGTGCCCTTATGTCTTGTAAAAATGATTAAATCCTGCATTAACTTTTCAAATGGTCATTTTCAGACAAGGTTATGTGTAGGCCTACATTTCGGAAAAATTATTAAACTACTAACGCTTACATTACAGTGTCAAATATCCACAATATATAATACCACTAACCTATTTAAAGACACTCAATTTCAAAAATAACGTAGGCTATATAACATAGCAATGATGAAATTTTACCTGTGTTCAGTAGATGGAGACAGAGACAGTAAATCAATGATAGTGTTCTATTCGCTTGTTTTTTTTTTTTTTTACATTTTTTGCTCCAAAAAACGATGTCAGATAGGTCTATCAGCAAACATATGGCTTAGCTATGCCCAGAAGTCCTCAATAATAATAGTATTTTCCAAGAAATTACAAAATATTGTTGACAACGTTTTCGTCAGACTGCTCTACACCAACAGCCAACTCCTCCATCATACTTCAGCCTTCCACAGAAACTGAAAACTGAAATACAATGCAACAATTTATCAGCGTTCTTCAAAAGAAAACTTGTGGACATTCTCTCTCGTTCAGTTTTCTCTCACATCTTCTACCCCACACCCTCCATAGCTCCATCTAATCTTTCCTCCAGCAACCTGCACAAAGCCTTCCAGTCAATTATTTTCTACCAAACCATTGCACAGTAATGGCCCTGATCAAGGTCACAGAAGAACTGTTGACACAGCTGACCACTCCATCCTCTTCCACCAGTTCTGAGACACTGCTAGTCTCACAAACACATCCCTGACATTGTTCCAGGGACCCCCCTGACATTGTACCTCACTGACCTTGAGGACTGTCATCATGAGTGAGTGCAGGTCTGGACCACAGCAGATCATATTATGTCTCTTCAAATCTCAGTCCTTGGCCTCATCCACTTCCACGTCTGCTTCCTCCCACATACATCACCACAAAATCTTTTTTTACACTTACTTCACCATATTTCCTTTAATATCACAATCAATATCTTTATACAGTGCTAATGTCTTTGTTTGTTTATATACTCGGTCCATTTCTCCACGTGTCTATTGAATTAATCTTCTTTTACTCTTAGGTCATTTTCTCCATAACCAGTATTTCCTGTATGATATCCATCCATAGCCCTTGTTTAGGTGGGTCTTAAGCCAGTTTCTAGTAATGGCCTTCCTGCTTGCTGTAAGCAAGATCTTGACCAGATATCGGTCTTCCTTCAGTACCACCTTTGTAATGTTATTCAAATATAAAATTGTTCTCTTCTTAGGTACTGTATATTCCATAACATCCTTCAAAACTAGGTTCACTGCATTCCAAAATGGCCTTATCCTCTCACAGTTCCAAAAGGTATGTGGATGACTTGCATCCATCGAACCACATTGCCTCCAACATAATTACTGTTTTAATAATTGTTGGCTTTTTATTTTTGGTGTAATAAAGTTTCTAATTCAATTTTTCCAATTGCCTTCTCTCCATTTATGGGGGTTAGTAGATTTCTGGAGTGTCGTGCACATATCATACCATTCTTCTGATATCTGGACATTCAAGTCTTTTTCCCATTTTAGTTTTACATATAGTGTAGATTTACCTTGGAATTCCATTAAACTATAATACAGTCCAAGGTAGATATAGGTCTTGAAACCTTACATTGCTATGCGTTAATCATTATTTCAATTACTGAACTTGCATCATTTGGATTCTCCCTTCTAATCTCCTTATTATAATACTCTCTCAGTTGGAAATATCTAAACAAATCTTGGTTCCTAAGCGCCGATCTGTCCTTCAAATCTTGAAAACTTCTTAATTGGCCATTTTCAGTGATGGTACAGAACGCAGTCATTCCTTTTTTCATCCATTATTTAAATGTTGAGTCATAGATTCCCGGCTTGAACTCACTGTCATGAGCAATCAATCTCAGTACTCTCTGTGCTCTTTCTAATTTAAATTGCCAAACAAGTTTGTGCCATGTTTCCAATGTAAATACTGTAATTGAATCAATGTTTCTTTTGATGTATTCAGGTATTGATTTTTCTCCTAGAAGTGTCTGAATATGATAGCCGGGAATACATGTCTCAATACCTTTCCTTCTGGCCATGTAGTTAATGTCACACCAATAAACTAGTGGCTGGATTTGTGCTGCATAGAAGTATGTTTTAAGGTTTGGAAGTGCCATTCCGCCCTTATTTCTTGGTAGCCGAAGAGTAGTATATCGGACTCATAGATTTCTTTCATCACAGATAAATCTGGATATCATTTTATCCCATTCTATGAATTGTTGTAATGCCACATCTATTGGTAGAGACTGAAATAAATACAATAGTCTTGGTAAAATATTCATTTTCACAGCATTTATCCTGTCACTGTTATCCATTGTGTTCATGGACCATCTTTCTATATTCCTTCTTAAATTTAGATTTATTTGATCATAATTAGCCCTATATAGTTTAGAGAGCTTTTTTGTTATATTAACTCCTAAATAAAAAAACGGCATATCAGAATGAATGTAAAGACAACGGTGATGCGCTGACAAAAAACAAAAAAACAGAGAGGTGGCTTTATGGTTTTAAACACTCTGCACTATGATGACATTATAAATAGAAGTGGGTGACTGACGAGCGTTTTTATGTTTTTATGCATGGTACGTTAAATGCATTTACAGAATATAGCGTTTTTTCCCAAAGATTGTATTTCTCGATATAATTGTGCCGCCGTGTTAACACATTACTACAGTTGCGGGTCAGGCGCTCTTCATGGTAAGAATAAATTTTAGGATAGCACTTCCAATTTTGCTTGTGTCGAAAGTGCTGCGACCGAAACGTCGATAGATTTACCCTAGCCACATCTGTCAAAAATGTAAACAAGTAATCCAGTTTTCACGGTCGGGAAAAAATTCATGACAACGTTAGCCAGCGAAGCCAGTTGACGTTACATAAAGATACCTCCATTGAACTAACGTTAGTATCTAACGTGGCTTGGTAGCTAAACAAAGTTAGGCTGTTTTCACACAATGATTTTTTTTCTGATGAAAACCGCTGGTCAAAGCATTTTTTCATATATTAAAAGATAAAATAAAAAATGCTATTCCAAAATATAGTTGAGAGCACCTAAGGCGTCTGAAAACCTAGCGAAAACCCTGGATAGGTAAAGCTAAATGAGTTGTCATATTGCACAAAGTCAACAAATCTCCGTAGCTAGCTAGATATATAATAATCGGCTTTCTTGAATTGTTGCTTTATATTTTGTGTGATAATTATGTTGATGCTAAGATTGCTTTTCAGCTATGTCAGCTAACGTTAGCGAATGTAGCTGTTAGCTATCCTCCTTGTAAGCCAGGCGAAGGTAATTCATACACTCAGTAATTATACATCCAAAATTTAATAATATAAGAAACTTATTTCGCGGATATCCTCCATACTGCTCCGTAGCCTACTGTGCTTGATCGAATTGTGGGGACTGCTCCAGGGTTCAGTCACAGTTCTTTGAAAAATCCACTCTGTTTTTGCGCCCAATTCAAAAAGTTGTGGATGTCAGGATGTCATGTTCCTGATGTCAGGAAGCGGAAATTTTAAAAATGTGGGAAAAAAAGTAGAGTAGGTGGCGCAGTGATTTTTAAAACACCAATTTTTATAATTCAGAACAAAAATTATAAATTGTAAATGATTTGATAAATCAGCTGACACTGCCTATTTTACCACCAAGGGTAGTACAAAATATAAGCGAAGTACTTTCAGTCCGACTAAGTTCTTGGGAGGGTTCGTAGTTAAATGAAAGAATTCGGGTTTTTGTGACATTCAACTTGTAACCTGCTAAGTAATTAAAGTTTTCCAACATCGCCATCAATTTTGGGAAGGTAACTTCAGGTTCCACTAAGTATATAATAACATCATCAGCGAAATGGCCAATTTTATGTTCCTCATCCTCTATGAGTAACCCCCGTAATTCCATATTTTGTTGAATAGCTTGCGCAAGAGGTTCTATGTATACGGCAAACAGAGTAGGTGAGGCGGCACCCCTGTCTTGTTCCTCTAGTCAGTTCAAATCTTTTAGTTAGGGATCCATTTACTTTGACCCTTGCAGTAGGTTGTCGATAAATTGCATTAATACATTTAATTGGCTTCATTAAATCCAAATCTCTCCAGGGTTTGATATAAAAATTCCCAATTAACCCTATCGAAGGCCTTTTCTGCATCAAGGCTAATCAAGGCTGCAGACCTACCTTCCTTTTGAATCTTTTCTACTATATGTAGGGTTCTTCTAATGTTATCTCTTGTTTGCCGTCCTATAACAAATCCAGTCTGGTCTTCATCAATTAAATCTGATATGAATTTCTCAAAGCTTTTATTAATAATTGAGGTGTATATTTTGTAGTCCACATTTAATATTGATATGGGTCTATAACTACTACTACTACTACTATTCTTCCTTATCTTTGTTTGTTTATCTCTGAATAACTGATATTATTGCCTCATTCCATGATGGGGGAATTTGGCCTTCCTTTTTTATCCAGTTAGAAGTTCATAACAGTAGCGGGCTAAGCTTTTCCACAAATAATTTATACCACTCTGCAGGAAATCCGTCACTGCCTGGTGCTTTATGTGTTTTTAGTCTTCCAATCGCCTTTTTGAGTTCCTCAGGGGTTATTTCTGCTGTAATTGCCTCATTTTCACTCTCTCCGATCCGTGGTAAATCTAATGAGTCAAGAAAGTTTTGCATTGATTGTATCTCTGCCGAATTGGTTTGCTCGTAAAGTTCTTTATAATATTCCTGAAAGATACATTCTATTTCTTCTGGTTTATATTTCAGTTGTTGCATATGAGTATCTTTTATTTTATGAATTATATTTTCAGCTTGTTGTTTACATAGCCACCAGGCAAGTAATTTATTTGATTTGGGTCCCAGCTCATAATATGCCTGTTTTGTAAATCTTGCCTTTTTCTCAATTTCTTGTCCTAATATATCATCTATCCATCTCCTCACACTTTTCGTTTGTTTTTGTAGCTTCTTAGATTTATTATGTTTATGCTGCTGTTCTAAGTCCTTTAAATCTAACCTTAACTTATTATACGTTTCCAGTCTGGTGTTTTTGGCAAATGCTGTCTTTGCTATTAGTTTGCCACAGATCACCACTTTTAAGGTATCCGACAGTATCGATGGATTTATCTCACCATTGTCATTTTCTTCTAGATACCTTTTGATTTCAAATTTGATCTCTTCGACCGTCTTTTTATTGTTCAGAATACCCAAATTCAACTGCCATACCGTGTCCTTTTTTCTGCTGTCCATTTTAATAGTTAAGTATATTGCATTGTGATCTGACACGTCTGCTACACCAATGTTACATTCTAGTACTCTATAATTATCTTCTTTCTGTATTAAAAAATAATTAGAATGGACCATATGTGGGGCAGACTAGTGGGTGTAATCCCTTTCGTATGGATGAAGATACCTCCAGACATCTATTAAACCCATTTCATCCCATGCAGTGTTGAGCATTTTTGTTAAATGGTTTTTGCTGGTTGACTGGTTGTATCTAAATCATGATTCAAGACCACATTCAGATCACCGCCGCATATACATATTCCCTCTGCTTGTTGTGCTATTTCATTGAATAGAGTTCATTATTAGAATTATTATAAAAAAATAATTTTTCACTTTCCGGGAGGGCATAGATATTAACTAGAATTATCATGTTTTCAATTCTCCCTTTTACAATAATATACCTTCCTTCTTTATCCTTTATTTCTTTGTAGTTTTCAAATTTAATTGAGTTTGATATCAGAATTGCAACTCCGCTTTTGCGACTGTTAGCATGTGAGCTATAATAGATATTTTTATAACCAAATTTTTTCAATTTTTCATATTCTTGCTGTGATAAATGCGTTTCTTGCAGAAAAAAATATGTATCTTTTGTTTTTTCAGTTTGGCCATTGTTTTAGCCCTTTTTATCGGAATCCCCAACCCATTGACATTTAAAGACATTAGCTTAAGTCCCTGATATATCATTTGTGCCTAGAGAAGATGTTTTTGTTACCCCACATGTTAACACTAGAACTCTGTTGAGGTGTTCTTCAGCCAGATCACTTTGGCTAACAGATAAAGGTCCTTGTCAAATAAAATAAAGAAAATAGACTTGGACTTCTGATAGATGGTCTTCATTGTACACTTTAACTTCTCAATCACTTTAAAAGTTGAGGGGGAAAGCAGAAGCAGAAGGCCCCCTCCTAGATATGAGCAATGACCCACGGGAGATCCTTCTACTCATACTAGTAACAAAAATAAATAAAATGAGCTTGTTGTCTATTAGTCGGAGTTATTTTACAATTAAATTGAAGGCTATTCAATTATTTTACAGAGTTTCTGTACGTGAAACTTAATAAGCAACAGAATACTATTTGCCTCAGTTTTTATATATACCTCGCCTTCACTACGTGCAAACAAAAATCAAATACCTGGTGTTTATAATTCCACTGTCCATTTGGTGTATTGTCCATGTTTACCTTTATATCAGTTCACTCCCGGTACGGACTGTCGTTCCTCACTGTGTCGGTGTTTCCGCGTCTCCCCACCTGTTGCCATGGCATGGTTTGTCGGAGTTGTTCAATGAGGAAAAATCCATCATCCACTCGTCGTGGCTCTTCAATATTGTAACCCCTCTTTTGTAGTTCCTGTATCGCTTTGTTGTAAGTTTGCAGTCCACTGTCCCAGTAGATACGTATCTTTGTGAAGGGCGTCTGGAAGTGAACGCCTTTATCTTTGAGAGCCCTTTTCACGTTTATATAAGCCTTATGTTGTTGTACTACTGCCGCAATGTAGTCGTGGTCAAAAAACAGCGCTTTGTCTCCGATGTGGATCTTTTCCTGCCATGCCTTTTTGAGTACCATCTCCTTGGTACTATACTGGAGAAAGTTAACAATTACTGATCTCGGAGGTGAGTTGGGGTCCGGTTTCTTGGCCAGGGCTCTATGGGCTCGTTGAATTTGTAAATCCATATCTTCGGGGATTGTGAGTTAGTTTCTGAATAGTTTCTCAACAAACTGTAATGGCGAGCTGCCCTCTGTACCCTCCAGCACGCCGAATATTCTTGGGTTATTTTGTCTCGATCTAGACTCCAAGTCGTTCACTTTATCGACCAGTTTCATCTGTTGTTTCAGTGTTTGTTGAAGCGCCTGGTTTGCCGCTGTGCTCCAAGTTTCCAACTCTTCGATTCTGCCCCTTTTCCACTAAGGCATTTCGAGGGCCGGTTCGGAGCCGGTGCCTAATCGCGAACCGTTTTCGACAGCAAAAGAACGGGCTCTCGGCCGGGAAAACTGGTTCCAAAGCGGCACCAACTCTTAGCTGGTCTAGAACCAAGAACCGCTTACGTCAGGGGCTGGGGGCGGGATTATCGTGACCAACCGAGACCAACTAAAACTTTGTGACCGCCAGGTAGAGTGAGACCACCTTCGTTCGACAGACAGGAAAACGTAAACTGATTTGCAACTATATATGAAATAGGCGAAACATCGGTAACAACCTGTACCTATTTATGTAGGAAAAAATGTCCTTGTTATCCTCCAGTGATTATTTTTTCAGTACTTTCGTGATTTTTTTCTGTGCCGGCAAATAAGTCAGAGGTGGTCCTGAGCTATAGCTTCTGGTTGCTAAGGGGACGTTTATCGACCTCCCCATATAAATAAATGGAACTTTACATAAATTTGCTAGCATACAGTTTAAGTGTCCTGTCTTGCGATGTGGTCGCTATCAGTACATCTAGGAATCTGATATTCACTGTTGTAATCCCAAGACGCAAAATAGCCATTAGGAAAGCAGTTTGAAATTATGAAGCACCGTTTGTGCCATTGGATTTAATGGGTCGCGATGAGATAATTCGAGCGTGTTGCTTGTGTTAAAGTTGATATAGTAAATAAGAGGTCCCTCCAGTTTTTCGCGATTCAGAATTTTCGGAATTCAACACAACTTAAACAAAATGCCGCATTTTTCCCAACACTGCATAATTCGGCTAATTATTTTTACGAATTATGCAGCGTTGGGGAAAATGTGGCATTTTGATGTTGTGTTGAATTCCGAAAATTCCAAATCGCGAAAAACTGGAGCAACTAAATAAGGCTGTAATAATAAAATGTATATGTATGAAGTTTTTAAATTTTTTTTATTTTTTTATTTTTTTATTTTTTAACATTCAGGCAGTTTATTATGTGTATTTTTACAGGACACATTTTAATAGGTAACGATGTTGCTGGGAAAGTGGAGACGTATACAGTGACGTAATGACGTGGCTCTCTATCCCGTGGAAAAGCAAACCGGTTCTTAGAAGGTTCGCAAGTTGAACCAACTGCGAACTGGCACTAGCACCAGCCCAGAACCAGAACTAGGTTCGCATTGGTGGAATAGAGGTATTCGTGCAGTTGCTTCACCTAGCCTCACTTCTTGTATCTTCATTTCCTGTGTATTTGCTTTGATCGATCTCCTGTCGAAAATCAGCAAGTTCTCTTATGTCTCGTTTAATTTCTTCTTTAAAGGCTGAGAATTCCGCTTTCAGATCTGTTTTGAGATTATTGATTTGATTGCTTATGTTTGCCAGGCCCGCTTGAAGCGTTTCTGTTGTATCATCTCCCTTTTTCTTCAAGTTGCACATTTTCCATGACCATTTCTTTTCCAGGTGAATCATCTTTCCCTTGCTTTTCCTGCATCCTTATAGTTTTGGTTTTAGTCCCCCTGCTCATATTTCAAGCTTCTTGCGACTGAATCTGTGTTAATAGTGAATTTAGTTAGGGAGGTTATTTTCCGCAACTTCTCAGGAGCTCAAGGGCTAGTCAGCCATCTTGCATGCTTGCCTACTGGAAGTTTTCAGCACAAGATTTTGTTGGTCATGAGCCAAAGAAGAGGTCGCGGTTTGTGTGAGGGTGTGTGCATGGATGCATTCACACATGGATGCTTTTGCGGATTTGCGCTTGTTACTTGAAGGCATGCATCAATTTCTGTGCTTACACGTATGTATGTGTAGTTTCAGGAACAGCTGCCACAGAAGATCATTCCAGTGGTGTCCGGCACAATCAAGCCCCAGGCCTACCTCAGTCAGAACACTCTTGTAGAAATGACTCTGGGGTGAGTTCTATTTCCACAGTGTATCAGTTTTAGCTCCTGCCACATTGTACCAAGTTTATCTCTTCCCTCAATGCACCAGCTTTAAACTGATCTGAACCTTATCTTAATTGTCTTTCCTATTCTTTGTTCTGTCAACATATTAGTATATAGAGATCTGTATATATTATATATATATAGTATATATTCCTCCTGAAAAGTGACGAAATTAAAACCAAATTGTCTCATGTATACCTGCATGCCTTTGGTATGTCATAGAGTAAAGCATAGAAAGTATGAAAAGAGATAAATTATTGCTTATTCTACAAAGATATTCTAAAATGGCCTGGACAGTTTTGTTGGTACCCCTAGAAAAGATTATAAATAATTGGATTATAGTGATATTTCAAACTAACTGTTTTCTTTAATTAGTATCACACGTCTTCAATCTTGTAAGCAGTCATTCAGCCTATTTAAATGGAGAAAAGTAGTCCCACTGCTGTTTGGTATCATCATGTGCACCACACTGAATATGGACCAGGGAAAGCAAAGGAGAGAGATGTCTGAGGAGATCAGAAATAAAATTATAGACAAGTATGTTAAAGGTAAAGACTGTAAGACTATCTCCAAGCAGCTTGATGTTCCTGTGACTACAGTTGCAATTATTATTAAGTAGTTTAAGGTCCATGGGACTGTAGCCAACCTGCCTGGACACGGCCACAAGAGGAAAATCGACCCCAGATTGAACAGAAGGATAGTGCGAATGGTAGACAAAGAGCCAAGGAAAACTTCCAAAGAGATACAAGCTGAACTCCAAGGTCAATGTACATCAGTGTCTGATCGCACCATCCGTCGCTTTTTGAGTGACAGTGGGCTCAATGGAAGAAGACCCAGGAGGACTCCACTGTTGAAAGAAAAACATTTTAAAAATGCCGGACTAGAATTTGCTAAAATGCATATTGACAAGCCACAATACTTCTGGGAAGATGTCCTTTGGACAGATGAGACAAAGCTGGAGCTTTTTGGTAAGTCACATCAGCTCTTTGTTCACAAAATGAAGCTTTCAAAGAAAAGAACACCATACCTACTGTGAAACATGGAGGAGGCTCGGTTATGTTTTGGGGCTACTTTGCTGCATCTGGCACGGGGTGCATTGAATCTGTGCTGAGCACAATGAAATCTCAAGACTATCAAGGCATTCTGGAGCGAAACATCAGAAAGCTCTGTCTCAGTCACAGGTCATGGGTCCTCCAACAGGATTATGACCCAAAGCACCCAAGAATGGCTAAGAACAAAACATTGGACTATTCTGAAGTGGCCCTGATCTGAATCCTATCGAACAACTATAGAAAGGTGCTGAAACATGCAGTCTGGAGAAGGCACCCTTCAAACCTGAGACAGCTGGAGCAGTTTGCTCAGGCCAAACTACCTGTTGACAGGTGCAGAAGTCTCATTGAGAGCTACAGAAATTGCTTGTTTGCAGTGATTGCCTCTAAAGGTTGTGCAACAAAATATTTGGTTAAAGGTCCCATCATTTTTGTCCATGCCATTTTCATTTGTTTTGTTATTTAAAATATTCTGTTGAATCAAAAATCAAAAGCAAAGTCTGATTTTTATTAAATATGGAATAAACAATGATGGATGCCAATTACATTTGTCAGTTTCAAGTTATTTCAGAGAAAATTGTGGGTTCTTCTTTTTTCGTGGAAGGGTACCAACAAATTTTTCCACGTCTGTATATTTATACTATTTATATTATTTTATATAAAAATGTATCAAGTTTGGAATTTGAAATAGTATCAAATTTGCCATTACTGAGACTGAGAATCAAGATGAAATTAACAATGTAAACATGCTGTTACCTGCCCCAGAGGATTAGGTGCATTATAGGAACATGCTGCTAACTGATCCTGCAGATGAAGATGAGGTTCATGCCACTGAAACACTTATCTGACACCCAGGATGAAAAAACTGAAGGAAGAGATGGAGGGGGTGGTGAAGGAACTGGCAGAGAATAACCATTTCCTGGAGAGGTAATGATCTACATTTATTTAATTAATCTGTGTTTACCTATTGTTTTGAGGGAATGTCCTTGACATGGATCTCAGTCATCTTCTGAATGCCAAAGGCAATTTTGTGCTGTGGGTGTTTACTACATTACATTAATTTATCTGGCAGACGCTTTTATCCAAAGCAATGTACAATACGTGCATACCGAAGGTCATTGGAATAACTATAAAACACAGGTCCAATAAGGCACAATACTCATTTTGTTACACTTATTCATAGCCATGAACACATTTAAGTGATTTCAAACATTGCTCTCTGACCTAATCTATGCCAAGTCAAATTAGGAGGCATGAAAAGGTACAACATCAAGATAATGATACAAAGTACAATAGGTGCCTAATGTAACACTCTTCATCAGTTTCTTTGATGACAGATTTGACCTCCAATTACTCATTTGCGAAACAAAAGGAACCTGCTTGGTGGGTTTTGTGACAAAAAAAGGCACAAACTGCTTGTAATTCTTTACTGATTCAAAAAAAGAAAACTAAGTGATTTATTACCATTTTTAAATTATTGTACAAGTGAAAACACATGTTGTCTTTGACCACAGTGGCAGAGCTTGGGTATTAGGACAGGGGCTATGGAGCCAGTTTAGGGGGCCCCTACGGCCCAATTATTTTAGAAATATCGCTGTGACCCAAAGATGCACGTCTGTATCGGCGTTATACACTTTGTTACAGAAATCTAGCTCATAGACTATGACCACAGCAATCGCGCAATTGGATATATCACAAACACGGTTAGGCTAACAGAAAAAGTTTCTGATGCACCAGATTATAGGTAGGCCTATCACCTATAGTCCTTTAATGGTTGAAGCTGCAGAACCCTGTCAAGACGGCCACAGACCAAAACATGGCTGGTGACAAGAGCCCAATGTGAGTTTGGGCTCTTGAGCCCAAGAGCCTTTGTGAGTCGCTTTTGTTTGTTGAATCACCCTAGCTACCGAGTTCATACTCAAAACAGAACAGGATGATTAATAGCTGAAGTAATTATGCCTTTTGCGCTTTTAGCTGCATTTATTTGATGCTATGACTACATTTCGGCACACAACTGTAAAGCATCACATGTCCAGTATTTTCAGCACAAGCGTGAAAATGCATTCATATCTGCGGTGTGCTGTCCTCTAACTGACTTGCCACTTTGGGGTCTCTCCATTGAACTCTATAGGCCTAATAAAAAAGAAATTGGAACTGCTCATTTGCGATGGATTAGTAGCAGGGGATTAATGTCGAGCCCTGCAATGCATGTTTATGATGTGATGCATAGCTGCTATGCATAGCATGAAGCAGGGTTGTACAACCAGTAAATTTTAAAAGCTAGCAATGAAGTGATTTGCTTATGAATAGGCCACTACATGTGCTTAGCCGATCAGATAGCAAATATACAAGCAAAGTTGTTGTAGTAGTTACCTGTTTCAAAAACAATAGTAAGTGAGATTATAAAATGCTATCCGTTCAACTGGCCTATCACAAGAAACACACTTCACTAAGGTGTCAGTGGAGTCACTTGATTAGTTCAGAGAACTTCTGACCATTCTGAGCCACTGAGGCTGTTTCTAAATTTTTTTCTCTGTATAATGAAATGTTCAGTGTAGATTGCTGCGGGACCTAACACAAATGTTGCAGGAGAGGGCGGTTTTTTATGAAGGTATTATTGGAGCAAAACAACTGAGCACCTGTGACAGTGGAATTTGTAGTCAGAGTAAATTGCTTTAGGAGTTGCAAATTTGTAGAATTTTTTTTCTCTCCCACAAACACAACACAACAGTTACACCTCAGTTTCTTCATTGCAGGTGCACAATCCTATTCTATGAATCTCAAATTAAGAAACTCATATGCTCACATTTTTGCTATAGTTGCTGCAGTGAATATGGTGCGCACACACTCGTATGAAAAAATGTGAAGTCATGGACAAAATTTGCACATCCGCAAATCAGTATGTGAATTCATGCAATGAGAGTTGCACACCTACAGAATATTTTCTCACAAATACATTTTTTTCCTTGGATATTCTTCTAGCAAAAACACATCAATAACTACAGCTGCTTAATCTGCCGCTACGAGTCTCAGATGCTGTTTTTTCGCTCACAAATGACAAGTTCTTCGCGCTCTCACGTTTGCACCGCATAACTCAGTGAAATGTGGAGCAAAAGTGATTTATGCACCTACAGAGCCAGGTGCGGGCACTGTTCAGAGATCAGAGATCCCTTTTGGCCAATCAAAGGAGCTCGTTTGGGCGCTGTCACGCCAATTTTGATCTGGGCTGCAAAAATCATCCGGGTGAGGTAATGACATTCTAAAACCATTGTTTTGTTGCAGCATCCGTTGCTATGCAGACACTGCCAGCCTCAACTACATTCTTTGGCGATAAAGATTCAAAGACAACTCAGCAAATTGCTCTGGTTTAAATGGGTTATTTTCCAGCCTGAAATGCGATCGTATTAGAAAATGGCTACACATGTCGTCTAACTTGCAAGTAGTTGGCTATCTCCCTGGATATGATTCAATGTTTTTAACAAAAAATAATGATAATAAATGTGATTTTATCCATGGAAATGGCTGTACAAAAAGGCAAAATAAATGTCGTGTTCGCGATTGCCGTCGTAGACGTCAGAAGGAAATGTCACACAAAATTTTGAAAGTTCGCTCTCTTTGCAGAGGTTTGGGCAGGAAATGAGCTGTAAAATAAGCCCCCGAAGTTAAGCACAACACTACCTACTGATCGTAGATAAGATCGCTGTGAGGTTGCGTTCAGTAGATGATTTCAGCTGCATGCTCCCATATTCCTGAAAATGCTGTAGCGGTGGCTAGCTATAAGTGCATACCGGCGTATTAGTGACTGTGTGCGTTGAGTTGACCATAGTGTGGCGCTGAACTTCGGCTTACATTTTCTAAACCTTGGTAATACAGTGGTGTAAGTAGACTATTTAACAATTAGTGTAAGGCCGTGGGTAAAGTGCTTCGTTTCTGCTGTGTTCCTGCAGCATCTGCAAATTTCTGGAGAAAGCCAGCCGACACAAGGATTCAGCCTTTAACTTGTTTATTCCTTGGAAGAATACGGTTGGTGTTTACTCCCATTTGCAATACAGCATTGGTTATCTGTTGCTTTTAAACCTGCTGGGACAGCTTGCGATCTTCCATCCAACCCAAAATATCTATACCACTCCTCTCTCTGACTCCTGCACCTTTTTTCTTTTTTCTTCTCCTCTCACACTTTGCACCACCCCGTCTCTCTACACCTACTGAAGCCTTCCCAGTCAAAAAGTATATCAATGGTTACAGCAGTTCAATCTCACGTCTCACAAATTAGTTTCTCCGCTAGCCAGCTACGCTACTATCAACACAACGCACACAGCACCCGTGCACTTATAACTCCTTCCATCCCTCACTCACTCATTCCCTCCATCACGCACTCCCCCAGCCCTGCACAAAGTTGACATCGCTTCACATCACTGCAAAAGCCCGAATGTCTTCGGACTAAAAGGCCTGCAACTCCCCCCTTCTTCCTCTTCAATATAGCCTGTAGAGATGATAAAACCAAAAGCATACTCTTGATTTGTTGTCATACATTTAATGTACATTGCTTTTTTATTGCAGACAGTAAACCCTTTCAATGCTTAATGCACAATGTGCATATTACTTTTTATTTTTTATTAGCAATAAGTGACTACTGAAACAAGCCACCACGTTTCCAAGCACAGTATGCATACCCAGTATGCAGTTCTTGTAGACCTCTTCGCACTGCCTGCAGGTCTCCAGCACGTACATCCTCCTGAAGTCCTGCGGATATGTGCTCGAGAATCTCCTCCACGTTGATGTCACTGGCATTCATTACAGTAGAGATACCCAAGATAGTTGCAAGCTAGTCCATCATCATCGCTAAATATATAACGTTACGAGCGCACACTAAGCAATACGCCATTCTGGTATAAATATTACAATTTAGGCATATAAATTGTAAGTTTTAAAAACATTTACTAGCTTGTTATATTACAACATTACACTCCATAATAATGATGTTCATAATTATAATGTTACTCCATAACTTAGTCTTTCTCAATGCTATGTTCGGATTAAAACTGCGCGTGCGTCGTCCAGAACTGCTTTGTCTAAACTGCGCATGCGTCATCCAGAACTGCTTCGTTAGAACAAATGGCCAAGACCAGACTTTGTTTTTCAAGTTCACTTCCTGGTCTTGTTGAGATGTTGTAGCACCACTGCGGTTGGCTGCAGTATAGGTGTTTCCATGTCTGGTTTCCATGTAAGTCTATGGTACAAATGCGGTCAAAATACAAAGGCAATAATTTTTTCTCACAAGAACAGTCACAAAAGGTGTATTTTATTTGTCTTATTCGACTGTCCACAGGCCGATTTCATGATTTATTGTGTCATTTGGGCAATGTTGTAATATTTTATGTGGACCAATGAGGTACACTTCCTGATTACTACGGAGGACTGAGCTACATATGGACTACAGTCTATGGTCATTGCGGTGGGAGGTGGCGCTTCTTATCCTTGACATTGCAGCTCCGACTCATCGTCCACTTATCTGTGCGAAGTCAAAAAATGCAGACATCCCATTTCGTATAGTGATTTCATTATACAAATATACAGCTGCACTGATCGACCATAAAATAATACGCCTCTGAAGTTTTTTTCAGTAGACAAGTCATTTTTACTATTTAGCCTACTTCACTGAGATGTGTACTGCATTTGAGACTCATAGCGGCAGACTCAAGCAGTTGTAGTTATTGACTTGTGTTTGTGCTAGAAAAATATCCATGAAAAAAAAATTGTATTTGTATATTCTACGGGTGTGCAACTCTCATTGCATGAAATTCACATACTGATTTGCAGATATGCCAATTTTGTCCATGACTTCACATTTTTTCATACAAGTGTGTGTGAATGTGTTCATCATATTCACTGCATCAACTGTAGCAAAAATGTGTGTATGAGTTTCTTAATTTGTGATTTGTAGAATATGATTTGTGCACCTGCAATTAAGAATTTGAGAAGGTGTAACTGTTGTTGTGGTTGTGGGAGAGAGAAAAAATTCTACAAGATTGCAACTCCTAAAGCATTTTTCTCTGTGACTACAAATTCCACAGTCACAGGAGCTCAGTTGTTTTGCTCCAATACTACCATCATACATACTCGTTCATGTATGAGGCGAGGGGGTGCTAGTCTAAGCAGTTACGAGCACTGTGGCGTAAAACTGTGTGGACCAAATTGGAATGAAACGTAAAATCTTCTGTGGGGCTCAGAACAAAAAGCAGTGCCTGGGTCATAATTAGATCAGTTGTGAAGAAATTTTAGAGATAAAAAGTTCTGTATAAAATAATTTAATTTGGCCAGGGCAGATTTGTAGTTTTGAATGGACTTCAATGGGGAAATTTGCTTTTTGGCACCAGAGGCTTACTAAACTGCAATACCTTGAGTTTATGAGCTGGAGTTTATGAGCTTCACCGAGAATGGCAATTCCTGGTCCCCTGGTTAGAAAGCTTTATTAGCAAAAAGTGTCTTAACAGTAAAGCATAAAGTAAGATTTAACAAATGATTGGCTGTGTCCATTCATATAACAAGGTTATATGATTTTTTACTCGTGATTGTCTTGTCTAACATGAGATACTACATAGGCACCTGGTGGCCATTTAGTCTAAACAGGCTTTTAAATCATAAATAATTGTTTAGTCTTTGATCTATCAGTTGCTTTCAGAGTCCTGGGCAGTATGGCGTCATAGTTGGTTCTTCCTTTATCAGGATGGCAGAGGGAGAACAGTGTGGGAGGTCAAGACTCCCAGTTCTGGATGGAGGTGGGGGATGAGGTGAAAGGCAAAGCCTCCCAGTTTGGGTTTCTAGAAAGGCATAAAAAGACAGAGAAGAGCATGCACATGCAAAGGCTATATTTCAAACCTTTTGTTGTCCTTGGGACACAGTCGTGGCCTGGAGACAGAGCGGCCCTGCTGCAAGTCTTAGCAATTTATAGTGGTTCTTATAAGGTGGTATCATAATTTTAGTTGTAACAAGCTTGTCCCTATTTACAGCTTGTCACTAAAATGTATTTTCCTCTCCTTTCCCGTTAAAATAAGAGCAGCGGTAATTTGATGCAAGCCACTGTTCTAGTTACCTCGAAAGTCACGCAGTTGAAGTGTTAACTGTTAGATATGGTTTTTAGTGCTCACATTTGCCACCAGTTGTTCTGTGGAAAACCAAAAATAAATAAAAATGCCCGGGAAGATTTCAAGCAACAGCGCCAACTGAAACCCTAAACCACAGTAATGGTGTGTGTACTTAGGCATAGTGTTAATATCAACTGTGAAGACCACTCAAATTACCATGCTCGATTTACTGTAAATATACTAATTACTGTCCATTTTCAGATTTGGGTCTTTAACCTTGGATGGTGGCCTGCGAAATACTGACCGTATTAATAATTTACAATGAACTGAACATAATAGACCCACACAACCCCAGACTGATGGTTCTGTAATGAAGACATCTGAAGACATCTGAAGAATATTATATTATTTTTGTATATATAACTTCTGTTAGGTTAAAAATTTCCTTGTTAGTTCAGTTCATTTTGTATTTCCTAACTTCTTTCTTACTCTTTGATTTTTTTCAAAATATGACATAAAAATTCCTTTGAATGTAGACCATATGTGGTAAAATGTTTTTCTTTTCTCCAGAAATCGATGTAAAGTAGCTAAAGTTCCTACTGCACTGTGCTTGTTCTGAGTCTTGAGATGTAATGGACTTAAAGGGGGATTTCACATTTGCATCTGTGTAAACACTATCTGCAGTATAAATGACTGTAATTATAATTACTGTTAAATAATGATGTCCATTTTCATATGGATCTGTCATTCATTTATTTTTTGTCTTCCTTTTGTGAGTCTTCCTTTTTACTTGATAATTTTGCAAGAGCTTAATGGTCTCAAAATATGACCTGTATATGTGCACCATTTTCATGTCATAATTTGTATTCTAATTATCAGTAACATTCCTCACTGTAATCTAATACTTTCTTCCCTTTTATTTATGTTTATTGAAGTTATATAACAGTGGTGAATTCACTGCCCCAACTCCAAAGAAGATTAAGAAAGTCTAACAATGAATGAAATGAACATGGTACTCTCCCCTATTAAAAAAAAACCCAACACCCGACCCCCCATCCTTCCCTCCTCCCATCTTTGGAGTACTGTTATTTTTTTTATTTATTCTAGTAATGATGGTGGGTGTAGATCGTGTTGTTTTGATTTTGGATTTGAGGATGCATTTTAATTGGTGGTATTGATCTCTCTCAATGCCAAACCTCTGGTTAAGAGTGTGTTGATCAGACAGACATGGTTGTGATGTGTGATGCCTCTTTGTTTTCATGTGACCAAATTTAGTGAAGATTTATAAATCTGAAAGTCAGTGTTTGAGGTGACCAGTGAGGAGTTTGTAATTTTGATTATTTTCCACCAGGCTAGTTGTGTAAATGCTTGTGTTCGCAATGTCGTGTTCTATGGTAGTTTTGAGGAATGGGGCTAATATAGAAATGTCCTTGCTCATTCAACATTTATTTCATTTTGGTGAATCCATTTATTGATGCATTGTAATTGGTAAGATAGTATTTAAGGAAATCTGGTGCATCAAGTACTCCTTGATTCTAATTCTGTCATCTCTGATTCTTATTTCTGTAGGGTGGCCAGCAGAATTTTTTTTTCCAGACCATTAATTTAAGTACCTTTGGACACTTAAGTTCTGTAAAATATAAGAGCATTCACATAACCAAAACACTGATATTCAAGTATTTCATGAAACTAAATACGTGCAACCCACAGAATGGCAACTGAATTGACCATAGATGTTCAAAGTTTAAAGAGGAGTTTCCAAAGTCTTTTTTGTGTGTATATATTGTGTGTAAACTGCTTAGCATATAGCTGATTGAAATTATACAGCAAAGCTCACTGTCACATCTCAAGAAAGCAATTATCATCCTCCTCACAATATCGGATCGTGCGGGACTGAAACTGAACATTAATGATCATCTGTTGGAGCCTGCTTTGTATTATCCCCCCCACAAAATCCAATGGGGAGTGAGCCTGTGTCTGAGGGGGACACCATTATAGATAACACCGCATTCCAAGTCTACGACAGGACTGGTGAGAAGCTGTAAAAGAATGCCTTAAGAATAAGCCTTATTAATCCCCTTTTCTGCGCACTTCTTCCGAATCAGAAAGAAATAGAACATCCAACGGGTGAAAACTTTTTATCGCACCAAACTCATGAAAATCGGCTATGCTCATTTTCAGTTGCCAGGTAAAATGACATTCAGAGTAATATGTTCTCTATTGTTCTGTAGCCGGCGGGAACAGTATGAAGGTGTCGACACTGCAAAAATAACCCAATCAATGTCTGGTTAATCCTCCGTATAAAAATAGTCCTAAAGAAGCTTGATTTGTCAGAGCAGGCAGTGACAGAAACGAAAGAAATGGCTATTATTATAGATAATGGGCCTCATTCACCAATATCTACAGTTTTTTCTTAAATTTGTTCTTAAGAAAGATCCTAAGAAATGTCTACGTCAGATTCACGACGTGTTCTTCAACCGCAGAATTGTTCGCACGTGTTCTTAAAATGATGAATCCCATTGTCCTCGTAAATGTAACGCGCGTGCCAGTTGTTCTTAATTAACATAGGTTAACGCCCCGCCAATCCCCATTGTTACGTTCGCGTGTGAGATGCGGGCGTACGGTTTTCTCCCCTCTTGCGTTCTGCTCTCTCTCTCTCTGTTGCTCATTTCCGCAGGAGTCCGTGTGCCGCCCTTCGCTTCCCATTGGTCATCTCCGCTGTCAACTATCGGAATTCTCCCACTCATCCCGCCCCATCCGCCAATCAACTCCCTCCTGCAATCATGTCCCCTCCAATCACGCCCCAGCTCTGAATTTAAATATCACCATTTCGTTCCTGCAGGATCCTTCCGTTTCCCCATTTCTGCTGTATGTGTTGGCAAATGCAATTGTGTGTGTTATGTGAGAGAGTTGTGTGTTGGTTAAGTTTTCGTCCTCCCTGTTTCACTTTCGAGACCAGTGTAGGTAAGTTCCGGGGGCCCCTATACACGTGTTGACACGTAGGGTAAGGGCTCTGTCTAAACACATTAGTTTAGTGGTGGTGTCGCCCCCTGTATTTATGACTGCTGGTCGAAGTTAGATTAATTAGACGGGTTTTTGTTTTCTGTATTACTTGGCGGGAGTTATATTACAAATTAGTAGTTAGGGTATTTTGTTTGTTATTTTCGGCGCCACTCCTTTTTTTTTTTTACTGGTCTCGGTTGTGTGTCTTGGCGTGTTTTATGTTTGGACCTGTGTGTTAATCCCTTGTAAATAACCCTACCACCCTCAGTAAAATCCCTTTCACTGTAGTCTGCCTTGTGTGTCTTAATTGTTCTCACAAGAAAGCTTATATGTAGTTACATTCTCCTGGTGCCAAACGTCATTTTAAAAATTGCGCTCTTAACCCCTAGAAGGGTCGTAACACCCATAAAAGGGCCGTGTGCACAAACAGAAATCGAAAAGTTGAGAGCGAACGAAGTGAATAATGCCCAAACGAAAATCTAAAGACGGTGGAGCACCGGACTGCAAACGTAAGAAAAACGTTAGTAGTTCTTAAGAGGAGATACTGCTGTGGGAATAGAACAGCAAACGACCTGTCATATTTAGTTGTGTCAGAAGTGGATATAAAATAACACAAAATAGATGCATGGGATGCAATTATTCGTTCAGTGAACGCTGTATTGAGAAGGGTGCACAACTGATGAAGTTAAAAAAAATGGGTTGACGTCTAATCTGAGACAAAAATAAAAAATAATAAAAATGCTGGTGGGCGTGGGCGAAAAGAATTGCGTGTTGTGCATTCACAAAGCCCATCTCGTCATATTAATACCCCTAATCAACTGGCAGTTAACTGCATCGGAGTTAACGTCGCTGCACAAAACGCTGCACAAGAAATCTATTGCCAGTCATTTTTGTGTCACCCCGTTAGTGACGACCCTGAATGTGTTCTCTTCATCAACATGTCCATGTGTTTAAAGTGTTAACTATGTGCTTAGTCTGAATTCCAAATTTGAACATTTGCTTGTCTAGTATAGACCAAACATTGCGTATCTGAAACCCTCAAAAATAAAAGGTCACTACAATGGTTTGATTTTGATGATTTATTTAAAGATGAACTCCCGCTGAGGCAACCACCCTGTGAGGTGGAACCTAGCACCTTAATGCTTTGTTAAATAAGGAATAAATTCATTAAAAAATTATTATAAATGATAAAAATATTATTGTAAAATGTTATAATGTTTATATATATAATAATAATATAATAATGTATATAATGTTTTACAACTGTAGAATGTCGTGAGAGTGTATATGTATTGAATGTTTAGTCCCATTGACTGTAGAATGACATGGTATAATTGTTAATACCATTGTCTCGCTTATTTCATTATTCAGTGAGCAGCATTATCACTGCTGTATTGACATATTTTAGGGCTAATGTAGAATACGATCTCTCATCATAATGACGGGTTCAATAACTAAACGACTCACCCGATATTGTCTTCAAATGGATCCATGCCAAAGAAAAGTAATGATTCATCCTCTCAAAAAGCATGTATCAATCAACTTTTGGTAGCAAAAAACGAAATCTCAAACCTGCTACCTGCCTACTGAGAAATTGCAGCTGTACACACAAGACTTTGTGTTGTCTTACGGTAGCAACGGCACGAAGCGGACTATATATGCATTGCCATCATTGTTTAATTATACCAGCGTGATATCGCGCGATTGCACAGAAACTCAAAACCTACCAATAAAATGGTTTAGCTATTTCTCAGCATAATGACAGATTTAAAGAGAAAACGAACTTACACGATACTGTCTTCAAATGGATCCATGCTCAAGAAAAGTAATTATTCATCCTCTCAAAAAGCTTTTACTAACAAACTTTCAGTAGCCTAGCATGCACTCTGGCTGGCACTGTCTTCCATTGCTTCCCCGATGTTCAGACCGTCGCCTCACTGATAAAAACTAGATTTGACGGTGTCAGATTACTTGCGTTGCCATGGATGTTGCTTGCCGTAAAGAACTTTACTAGATGTCGTACCACTTAGATTTGGAGCTCCAGCTCTTCCGCACCCCAACTAATAAAAAAGTCCAAATGGCGGGCAAACACTATGGCGGACATAGGTGGTCCCAATAGTTAAGTTGTAGAGCACATTCAGATGCACTGGTCGATGAAGTTTTGTGTTGATCCGACTTACGGTGTGGGAGTTATGACCTTTAAAACATGACCCTTTGTTATAGCGCCACCATCTGGCCGACATAGGTGATTTGTAGTGCCTGAGTAGTGGGGGCAGGAACCCACCTACCAAATTTGGTTGGTCTACAACTTATGTTTGCTGAGCCTCAGACATTTTAGAGGAGATAGTCAAAATGGCGGGCAAACAATATGGCGACCATAGGTGGTCCCAATGGCAACGTTGTAGAGCACGTTCAGATGCATTGGTCGATGAAGCTTTGTGTTGATCTAACTCATAGTGTGCTAGTTATGGCCTTGTACCCATGAAACTTTTTTATAGCGCCACCATTTGTCCGATATAGGTGATTTTTAGTGCCTGAGTAGTGGGGGGCAATAGGAACCCACCTGCCAAATTTGGTTGCTCTAGGACATATGGTAGCTGAACCTCAGACATATATAATAGGGTTCCACCAGCTATGCTGCTTGGACCACTAGTATAAAACAACAAAACAATATGAAGTTGCCCGATTCCCACCATCTACGCCCCCATCGCCCACCTAATCCAAACCCACCCAACATACGAAACATCAAACATTGACAGAAATCATACCCGAAGAAAATAACATGACAATGACAAACACGGACACACATACACTACCAGAAAAACAACCTCTAGAGCAAAGAACAAACAAAAACAATCAAATCATAATTAACAACAATAGTAAGAATTACGAAGCGGAAAGATTTCGTATTGAGCACTTAAAAACAACACTTGTTATAAGCCTACTATATGACTGGACCTTACACATGTGGTCCGGCCGACCAATGGCGTATCTTAATAACTTGGCCGACCAATGGTGTAACTTCATCACTCAGTAACTTGGTCACAGACATTCGGAAATAATGCATTATGTATTGGATGCACATTCTTGAGTAGCCTGCTGGAAACCCAATTTTGATTTAGATACAATTTTTGCACTAAATCAGCTTTCAATGAAAGATTCAGTGCCCTCAAAAGTTTCAGACCCTCATGTTCATACTCATTATATAAAAATACTCGTTTTACCTTAACTAGCTTCTCTTACCTTACCATATTATTCCATAAAAAATTTAAATATTTTCTGTTCCTATGTTTTTAAAGAAATGCAAATGGAAATGGTAATAAAGTACATTTTATCGTAATGATGTTTTAAAGCTCTAAACCTTTGAATTGAACTCGGTCAGTTGTTATATTTACATCTTATTTGCCAATCATTCAATAGCTGGTAGTACTATAATCAAGACGGACAAAAGTTTTCTCAAAGTCTGTAATAAGTATCAGTCCCGCATTGTTGATAATCTCATAATATTCAATAATTTCTATTGATTGTCGTCTATTAGCTCCTATTCTGTACAAAACCCAGACTGGTCGTTGTGGACAAATAAACTTTATTCGGTGTGCAATAAATATTGATATTAAAGCCGCAAGCGGCGTTGGGAGGGGTCCAAGCATTGGCACCATCGCGCCCCCTATGGGGCGATTTTAAAATGGCTTTTTCCTCATGATCATATGCCTTCACCCAACATATCTACTGAATATCATGATGATCGTATAAAATATTGATGACTTATGGCCAATTTTGTGCTAAGAGACGCTGTCGGATGACTTAGTTGCGTCGCCATAGATGTGTCCTGGCTGCTTCCCGTGAAGACCGTTACTACGTCGCAACGTTTAGATGGGATGTCGTAACACATATATGGCCCGGCGGGTATGTACAGCTGCAGCGCTTCCATGCTGTAACTGAAAAAGGAGTCACACTAGTGTTGTCACGATTCCAAAATGTTGACTTTCATACCGATACCAGGTTTAGTATCACGATACTCGATACTGAAACAATATTGATTCAATATTCGGTACCTAACAATACTGAAAATACCTTCATAGATCAGAAACCTAATGTCCAAAAGGGTTAACCTCATTATCAAATTCACAGTTTTAGAAACCTGGTTTATTAACAAGCTTTAAGTTGAACCCTGTTCAACATATTAATAAGCATAGGCCTATAGTGTTACAACACTAAACAATAGAAAAATATATTAAATATATTTCAAAAATTCAACAATTGTAAACTAAATAATCTTTAAACAGGTCTTTCACTTTTAAATAGATCTAAAAACAGCATATTTTAATAACAATACAGCATCTTCCTATAATAAAATATTTCCAAATTAGAACACCTATTGCTACTGAAGTGAACTGAGTCGAAGCTTGCGCTGTATCAATGAGTGAGTGCACAAGCGCAAGTCACCTCACTTGACAACCTTAGTTGCTACTGCCATCTAGCGAAGATTCTGACAAATTACACCTTTCATCCTCTCAATCAGTAATGCGGGAGACACATTTCCCTAGCTTTTACATTTGACACAAAACTACCGAATGTCAGAAAATTCAAAACCGAACAGTTTATTTTTTTAAATACCGAAAAAGTGCTGAAGTTTCGGAATACCGTGCAACACTACGTCAGACACATTCCAATCCATTGCTCAGTTTAGCAGAGAATGCACATTTCAGAGCGCCTCAGAGACAAATAGGATAATAATACATATTTAATATAGCCTAATAAATACGTCATTAAAGAAAACGAAACAAAAAACGAAATATCAACTCGACAACCCTGCTAGCATGCGTGCTGTGCGAAGAATACCTTATTATTTATTTAGACATTGGCAGACTACAGCATTTGCGTCTTTTGTTTATATTCAAGAGTAATTGCAGGGAGAAACTGCAGCTGTAGACACAAGACAGTTTGTTATATTATGGTAGCAACGGAATGAAGCGGACTACATATATAGGCTATATTTACCGTCATTGTTTTATTATACCAGCGTGCTTTCGCGCGTTTGCAGAGAAACTCAATTACTATCAATAAAAATGGTTTAGCTATTTCTCAGCATAATGACGAATATAATTTTCAACCGTCCACCTCGTTTTAGCAACGTTCCAACACTGTCGTCGTCACTGTTCCATGGGTCACAAAAACTTTTACACTAACGCTTGCATTGCAGTGTGAAATATCCGCATTATATAATGCCACTAACCTATTTAAGGACACTCAATTTCAAAAATAACGTATATAACCGAAATATTTTGAGCAGTAATACTTACATAGCAACATGACATTTTATCTGTGTTTAGTAGTATAGAGACAGAAAATCAATGACAAAGTCCTATCCGCTTCTGTTTTGCGTCAGAAAACGATGTCAGATAGGTCTATCAGCAAAGAAATGGCTTAGCTATGCCCCGAAGTCCTCAATAATAATAGTACTCTCCAAGAAATTATGAAAATCGTTGACAACGTTTCGTTAGGTGCATCGTCTTTAATGCTACGCCACAGTGAATGCGCAAGTGAATGAGAGAAGAAAATATTCCGTTACGCTGAACTATAAAACGCTATTCCAAATGCAAAATCAGACATGTTATACATCGTTATAAAGCTTATTCTCTCAGCTACTGAATAAATGAACTGTCAATCAAGCCAAATTGTACTAAAAACGGCGACAACGCCGTAAGCAACAGGAATCACAAACGGATTGTCCAAGACAATATATGACCACTCATCCGCAAAGGGACATCTCTACGCGTAAAACCAATGGTAAGACTGTATATTAATTCAATGTTTAGTCCCAGATATTGACTGTAGAATGACATGGTATAATTTAAAAAATAAACATTTGTCTCGTTTATTTCGTAATTCAGTGAGCAGCGTTTTCACCGCTGTATTGGCATATTTTAGGGCTAATGTCGGGTTTATCTTGTTGCTACGGAATATTGCATTACATTACATTACAGGCATTTGGCAGACGCTCCTATCCAGAGCGACGTACAACAAAGTGTTTAACCATAACCAGGAACAAGTGTGTCGAAAACCCTAGAGGGCAGTAGCCTACCGTTCCAAGTGCAGGGAACAACCGCATAGTTCAACTTGGATCCTGTAGGTTAAACTGATTAACACTAACACAAACAAGAACAGCAACAATGCAGTCTATGCAAAAATACAAGCAATAGTTAAGACGAGTTAAATCACCTACGAAACAACTACTTAGTTACAACCCTAAGCTTACAGTCAATTTAGAGATTACATTGAGAATACGATTTATCTCAGCATAATGACGGATTTAAACACTAAACGAACTCACCCGATATTGTCTTCAAATGGATCCATGCCAAAGAAAAGTAATGATTCATCTTCTCAAAGCTTTTACTAACAAACTTTTAATAGCAAAACATGAAAGACCAACTCGCCATCCATGCTGCCTACGCGCAGAGTATCGTATTATTTATTCAGACATTGGCAGAGTACAGCATAAATTGCGTCTTTTGTTTACATTCAATATTAGAAATTGCAGCGAGAAACTGCAGCTGTAGACACAAGATAGTTTATGTTATGGTAACAACGGAACGAAGCGGACTATACATGTATTGCCATCATTGTTTTATTATACCAGCGTGTTTTCGCGCGGTTGCACAGAAACTCAAAACCTACCAATAAAATGGTTTAGCTATTTCTCACCATAATGACAGATTTAAAGACTGAATGAACTCACCCGATACTGTCTTCAAATGGATCCATGCCAAAGAAAAGTAATTATTCATCCTCTCAAAAAGCTTTTACTAACAAACTTAGCCTAGCATGCACTCTGGCTGGTACTGTCTTCCATTGCTTCCGCGACGCTCAGACCCTCCCCTCACTGCTAAAAACTAGACCCTACAGTGTCGGATTACTTGCGTCGCCATGGATGTCGCCTGCCGTAAAGAAGTTTACTCGATGTCGTAACACTTAGAATTTGCAGGTCCAGCTCTTCCGCACCCTACCTAATGAAAAAGTCCAAATGGCGGGCAAACCATATGGCGGACATAGGTGGTCCCAAAAGCAAAGTTGTAGAGCACATTCAGATGTATCAGTCGATGAAGTTTTGTGTTGATCTGACTTACGGTGTGGAAGTTATGACCTTTTAAAGTATGACCCTTTGTTATAGCGCCACCACCTGGCCGACATAGGTGATTTTTAGTGACTGAGTAGTGGGGGGCCATAGGAACCCACCTACCAAAGTTGGTTGGTCTACAACTTATGGTTGCTGAGCTTCAGACATTTTAGCGGAGAAAACTGCCACGCCCCAACGAAAAAGTCTAAATGGCGGGCAAACAATATGGCGGACATAGGTGGTGCCAATGGCAAAGTTGTAGAGCACGTTCAGAGGCATAGGTCGATGAAGTTTTGTGTTGATCTAACTTATGGTGTGGGAGTTATGGCCTTTTACGCAAAACCCTTTGTTATAGCGCCACCATTTGGCCGACATAGGTGATGTTTAGTGCCTGAGTAGTGGGGGGCCATAGGAACCCACCTGCCAAATTTGGTTGCTGTAGGCCTTATGGTTGCTGAGCCTCAGACACTTTTAGCGGAGAAAAATAAGAATAATTAAAGCCGCAAGCGGCGTTGGGAGGGGTCCAAGCATTGGCACCATCGCGCCCCCTATGGAGCGATTTTAAAATGGCTTTTTCCTCATGATCATATACCTTCACCCAACATATCTACTGAATATCATGAAGAACAATGGATTGGAATATGTGTCTGACGTAGTAAAATATTGATGACTTATGGCCAAATTTGTGCTAAGACATGCTGTCTGATGACTTAGTTGCGTCACCATGGATGTGTCCTGGCCGCTTCCCGTAAAGGCCTTTACTATGTCGTAACACTTAGATGGCCCGGCGTGCATGTACAGCTGCAGTGTTTCTACGCCGCAACTAAAAAAGGCGTCACACTAGTGTTGTCACGATACCAAAATTTTGACTTTGATACTGATACCAGGTTTAGTATCCCGATACTCAATACTGAAATGATACTCGATACTGAAACGATATTGATTCAATACTTGGTACCTAACGATACTGAAATTATCTTAATAGATCAGAAACGTAATGTCCACAAGGGTTGACCTCATTTTCGAATTCACGGTTTATTAAAAACCTGGTTCATTAACAACCCTTAAGTTGAAGCCTGTTCAACATATCAATAAGCATAGGCCTATAGTGTTACAACACTAAACCATATAAAACTATATTAAATATATTTCAAAAATGAAACAACTGTAAAGTAAATTATTTTAAAGCAGATCTTTCACTTTAAAATAGATCTAAAAACAGCATATTTCAAAACAAAACAGCATCTTCCTATAATAAAATATTTACAAATTAGAACAGCTATTGCTACTGAAGTGAACTGAGTCTAAGCTTGCGCTGTATCAACCACGAAGAATGCACAAGCGCAGGTCACCTCAGTTGCCAACCTTAGGTTCTACTGCCATCTAGCAAAGATTCTGACAAATTATACTTTTCATCCTCTCAATCGGCAATGCGGGGGACACATTTCCCTGGCTTTTACATTTGACGCAAAACTACCGAACGTCGGAATACTCTAATAGCGAACCGTTTCTTTTTTATTCTTTTTTTTTTTAAGTACCGAGAAAGTGCTGAAGTTTTGGAATACCGTGCAACACTACGTCAGACACATATTCCTATCCATTGCTCAGCTTAGCAGAGAATGGACATTTCAGAGCGCCACAGAGACAGACAGAATAATAACGCATAAATACGCATTTCAAATAATAAATACGACATTGAGAAAAAACGAAACAAAAGACGAGATATCAAGTCGCGACCTACGCGCAGAGCAGCCTACTGTTTTATTTATGTAGACACTGGCATATAAGAAAATGTTCGGTTACGCTGACCTATAAAACGCTATTCCAAAAGCAAAAACAGACATGTTATACATCGTTAGAAAGCTTATACTCTCACCTACTGAATAAATTAATTGTCAATCAAGCCAAATTGCACTAAAAAGGGCGACAACGCCGTAAGCAACAGGTGTGGTATTACGCACAGCTATTTTTGAAGATAGCCCAGGCGTGACAAATGCGCGTAGCCTATATTTCTCAAACGGATTGTCCAAGACAATATACGACCACTCATTCGCAAAAGGGACATCTCAACGCGTAAAACCAGTGGTAAGATTGTATATTTATTCGATGTTTAGTCCCAGATATTGAATGTAGAATGACATGGCATAATTTTAAAAAACTTTGTCTCGTTTATTTCCTTATTCAGTGAGCAGCGTTTTCACTGCTATATTGGCATATTTTAGGGCTAACGTCGGGTTTATCTTGTTGCTACGGAATATTACATTACATTCCATTACAATACAGGCATTTGGCAGACGCTCTTATACAGAGTGACGTACAACAAAGTGTATAACCATAACCAGGAACAAGTGTGTCGAAAACCCTAGAGAGGAATACCGTTCCAAGTGCAGGGAACAACCGTTAGTTCAACTTGGACTCTGTAGGTTAAACTGATTAACACTAACACAAACAAGAACAGCAACAACGCAGTCTATGCAAAAATACAAGCAATAGTTAAGACGAGGGCATTAACTAAGTCACCAACGAAACAGCTAACTAGTTACAACCGTAAGCTTACAGTCAATTTAGAGATTAAATTGAGAAAACAATTTCTCTCAGCATAATGACGGATTTAAAGACTAAACGAACTCACTCGATATTGTCTTCAAATGGACCGTATTATTTTAGACATTGGCAGACTACAGCATAAATTGCGTATTTTGTTTATATTCAATATTAGAAATTGCAGCGAGAAACTGCAGCTGTAGACACAAGATAGTTTGTTATGTTATGGTAGCAACGGCACGAAGCGGACTATACGCATTACCGTCATTGTTCCATTAGACCAGCGTGTTTTCGCGCGTTTGCACAGAAACTCAGAACCTATCAATAAAATGGTTTAGCTATTTCTCAGCATAATGACAGATTCAAAGACTAAACGAACTCACCCGATACTGTCTTCAAATAATGTCTGGCACTGTCTTCCACTGCTTCCCCGACGTTCAGACCTTCCCCTCACTGATAAAAACTAGACCCTACGGTGTCGGATTACTTGGATGTCGCTTGCCGTAAAGAAGTTTACTCGATGTCGTAACACTTAGAATTTGCAGCAGCAGCTCTTCTGCACCCCACCTAATAAAAAAGTCCAAATGGCGGGCAAACCATATGGCGGACATAGGTGGTCCCAATAGCAAAGTTGTAGAGCACATTCAGATGCATCGGTCGATGAAGTTTTGTGTTGATCTGACTTATGGTGTGGGAGTTATGGCCTTTTAAAGTATGACCCTTTGTTATAGTGCCACCATCTGGCCGACATAGGTGATTTGTAGTGCCTGAGTAGTGGGCGGCCATAGGAACCCACTTCCCAAATTTGGTTGGTGTACAACTTATGGTTTCTGAGCCTCAGACATTTTAGTGGAGAAAACTGCCACACCCCAACTAAAAAGTTAAAATGGCGGGCAAACAATATGGCAGACATAGGTAGTGCCAATGGCAAAGTGATAGAGGAGGTTCAGCTGCACAAGTTGATGAAGTTTTGTGTTGATCTAACGTATGGTGTTGGAGTTATGGCCTTAAACGCAAAACCCTCTGTTATAGCGCCACCATCTGGCCGACATAGGTGATTTTTAGTGCCTGAGTAGTGGGGGGCCATAGGAACCCACCTGCCAAATTTGGTTGCTCTAGGACTTATGGTTGCTGAGCCTCAGACACTTTTAGCGGAGAAAAATAAGAATAATAATTAAAGCCGCAAGCGGCGTTGGGAGGGGTCCAAGCATTGGCACCATCGCGCCCCCTATGGAGCAATTTTAAAATGGCTTTTTCCTTGTGATCATATGCCTTCACCCAACATATCTACTGAATATCATGATGATTGTATAAAATGTTGATGACTTATGGCCAATTTTGTGCGAAGAGACGCTGTCGGACGACTTAGTGGCGTCGCCATAGATGTGTCCTGGCCGCTTCCCGTAAAGGCCTTTACTATGTCGTAATGCTTAGATGGGATGTCATAATACTTAGATGGGATGTCGTAACGCACATATGACCTGGCGTGTTTGAACAGCTGCAGCGCTTCCATGCTGTAACTAAAAAAGGCATCACACTAGTGTTGTCACGATACCAAAATTTTGACTTTGATACTGAGACCAAGTTTAGTATCACGATAATTAATACTGAAACGATACTGATTCAATACCCGGTACCTAACAATACTGAAATTACCCTAATAGATCAGAAACGTAATGTCCACAAGGGTTGACCTCATTTTCGAATTCACGGATTATTAAAAACCTGGTTTATTAACAACCTTTAAGTTGAAGCCTGTTCAACATATCAATAAGCATAGGCCTATAGTGTTACAACACTAAACCATAGAAAATTATATTAAATATATTTCAAAAATTAAACAGTTGTAAAGTAAATTATCTTTAAACAGGTCTTTCACTTTAAAATAGAGCTAAAAACTGCATGTTTCAATAAAATTCTAATAGCGAACCGTTTCTTTTTTCTTTTTATTTTAAGTACCGAATAAGTGCTGAAGTTTCGGTATACGTTGCAACACTACGTCAGACACATATTCCAATCCATTGGTCAGCTTAGCAGAGAATGCACATTTCAGAGCGCCTCAGAGACAGATAGGATAATACATATTTCATATAGCCTAATAAATACGACATAAAAAAACGAAACAAAAAACGAAAAATCAACTCGACATCACTGCTAGCATGCGTGCTGCGCGAATACCTTATTATTTATTTAGACATTGGCAGACTACAGCATTTGCGTCTTTTGTTTAATATTCAATATTAGTAATTGCAGCGAGAAACTCCAGCTGTAGACACAAGATAGTCTGTTATGTTATGGTAGCAACGGAATGAAGCAGACTACATATGTAGGCTATATTTACCGTCATTGTTTTATTATACCAGCGTGTTTTCGCGCGTTTCCAGAGAAACTCAATTACTATCAATAAAAATGGTTTAGCTATTTCTCAGCATAATGACAGATGGGGATGGGACGAAAATAATTTTCAACCGTCCACCACGTTTTAGCAACGTTCCAACACTCTCGTCATCACTGTTCCACTGCTTCGCTGCTTGGACCCCTAATAATCCTAACAGATACAATAGGGTTCCACCAGCTTCGCTGCTTGGACCCCTAATAATCCTAACAAATAGGGTTCCACCAGCTTCGCTGCTTGGACCCCTAATAATCCTAACAGATACAATAGGGTTCCACCAGCTTCGCTGCTTGGACCCCTAAATATTGTTGCATCACAAGCATTGAAGGAAGCCTTCTCTTTTTTGAGTCACTTTGATCGTGACCATTTCCATCGTTTTAATGGGGAATTTAGACTTTATAATCCTTCGGCTTGTCCGGACTGACATTATATCATTAATTAAATATTTTACCCAGTTTTGTTGTTTTCCATTGCAAATGCAAGAATTCGACTCAGGCAGTTTAGTGTCGAGCTCGAGGATGCATATAATTACGTGACATCTGATGTGGTCGTACCTGCAGACAACATATAATAAGGTTGGTATATAATAGTGTTGACTACTAGCCAGCGAAACCGAAAATGTCTGAGGAGTCAGGACCCAGGAGATTTTGTTTTTGATCATAAGATTCTTGTACCGATACGAGCCGGAATACATAGATGAAGAGCCGGCTAATTTGCAGGCTGATTGTGCGAGAGCGAGCCAGGAGCAGTTCAACAAACAATGGGAAAATTGTGCTCCAGGCTACAGGCGGTCACCTTGGTAGTTGGTGCGTTCAAAGAAGTCGCTGCATACCCTTAGTCCTCGTTTAGGAGCTTTTTCGGTTATGTCATGTCTTATTACATTATGTCTCGCACAAAGTTGAATCGAGTGACAAACTATGTTAGTGTGCTTTCTAGTGAAGTTTAATGGGGGCATTATAACAACCGGGCACAACACCTCATTAATACACCGATATAGCATTTAACAAAAGCTAGCAGACAATAGTTTGTTCGATTTCAAGTTTGCCGAGAAACAAAGTCGAAGAATAAAATAATGGAAAGCGTGTGGACTAGCACTTAAAAATATTTGATACTAACATAGACATTCAAGATGATATAACAGACAAATGAAAAAATATAAACATTCATTAGATGGACAATATCTCGAGAAGCAGAAGTGTTATAAAGTGGAAATTAAACCTACATTCTGATTATCTAAAAATTCTCCTGTTGCGTAAGCATATTTAAAACATGCAAGATCTTTAATTGGTAAAAAATCTTATTAAACTGTTGGGATTCCATTCAGACCTCTGGTTTTACTAAGTTGCAATGAGTTAATTGCTCTTTTGTAATTGCTTCACACAGACTTCTTTTGTATAGTGGTGTCTAATTTGGTTGTTTGATAAAACACAAAAAGAATTAAAAGTCACCGTCAGGTGAGGCAGGTGTAAATTGAAATGAAAAATATTTTTTGAAACAATTTAATGACTTCTGTCTCTTTAGTTGAAGTAAATATTGCCCCATTATTTGTGATCAATTCCTGTTCTTTTTGTATGAATTCATATTCAGATTTTAAAAAACGTGTGCATTTTCCAGTCAATCCATTTCGCTTTATTTTAGTCTTTCCAGTTCTCTCTGTTTTCCATCCAATTATCCAACATATAAACATGGATAATAGGTAGAGTTGTCAATTTGTTGTGTTAGTATTTCAATTTCTCTCATCAATTCTTGAACTAAAACTGCATGTACTTGTGGGATACATTTTTTACTTTTTCTCCCAATTTTCGCCAATATACTATTGTCCAATTTATACCAGTTCTCCATGTGGAACAGCCACAGACCTGGTCGATGCGGTAGCCGCTGTCGGTTTGGGGAGGGTGTAGAATACCACTTCCCGTGTGCAATAAACCACTTCCAACTCGGACCACTGCCTGACAGATACAAAGCGTCAGACGCTCGAATAGGAGGAGGAAGTATAAAGTCTAGGATACATTCCCAAGATGTAGCTATTACTGCTTGTAACATTATATCACAATTTTTAATATCTGCATTGGCCTTGTGAGTAAACTGTTAGCCTTTGCTAATAATTCTCTGAACTTTTACATTGGTTACTAACAGGCCTAGCTGTTTGTATAGGGACATTGTTAGTATAGCGTACCCTTGTTAGTGCAGTGTTGTGGCATGTAGTGGTCAATACCATGCCACTCAAAATGAATCGGAGGTTTGCATTCCATTCCCATGCAACAAAAGATTACATATTTGTAGTGCAGCAGTCTGGGTAGATATTTAATTAGGTAATGAAATCATTATTTTCCCTAGATTTACACCACAGTATTCCCTCGGTGCTCTCATTCGAATTTATTAATTTGATGGAGAGATAGGCGACCCATGTAATTCCAGACTTTATAGTTTTACATAGCCTTTATATTAAATCCATGCATACAGCTGGATATATGCAGGAATGCAACTTGCACCAATGCTGGTTTGTACCTTTCTCAAGGATCCACTTATTAACCTTTCGGTCACAAGCCCGGTTAAACGTCCTTGATGCTTTTGATGTGCTAGGAAGAAGGCTACTTGCAGTGCAATTAGGCCTGTCTGAAAATGCTGTTAATATTCATTAATGTTATTCTGTGTTTGTACAAATAAATTTAAATAAAAAAACAGGTTAATTCGCATTTGACCAGTGCCAGTGCATTTGACATATAATCATGAAAATGCCAGCTTTATTGTGTTATTGCATTCCATGAGAATGTTCCAATTCTATCTATTAGCATTAGCTAATCATTGCAATCTAGCCAAATAATAGTATTGTCAAGTTATTTGAGCTATTGACTGTATTCATACAGCATAGCGCGCACCACACAGGTGGCAGGGATGGCAAGTTGATATTTCGTAATGAACACAAACTTTATGTATTTTGTTTATAGTCACTTGTTTTCACACACACAACACGCAACTTAAGTCTGAGATCCTATGTTATTCAGTCATCAATGTTGGCCATTGCAGCTCAGAATTGATTATCTTATTCTAAATCTTCTGCTGCCTTCCCATCTTACCATCATAATTGTCTTTCTCATTCCGTTGTTATGCACCACCAATAATCATGATGCACTAGCTATCAGACACTATGAAGCCATGCTACTACTGGCACAAGTTGTATACTCATATGCATGACATTGATATTGCACAGTAATTATTAATTTACCATCTACATAATTCACTACACATTTTAAGTGATCGTCAGTTCTAAAATAGAACATAACTTTCCCGAACAAGGCTTCGTAAATTAATAACAGGCGGTGAGGGACGTCTGCCAAATATTATGATACAAGTCGTAATTATGGGTCATTTATCTCTAGGAATGAATCTTAAGGCCCTATGATATCCTGTATCTAGTGGCTTCAGTGTAAAAGCTCCTCTATGCATGTAAATATTATAACCATAATCCAAAACCAATATGAAAGTAGACTGAACAATTTGCATTCTATTAGTCCATTGAAAATATGTCTTGTTTCTATATATGAAGCCAAGCTTAAATTTCTATTTTTTTGTAAGCTCTTCATTATTCAATTTGAATGATCGTTTATCATCCAACAGACAAAAGGTACTTATGAGGATTTACTTACAATCTGAGACCCAAATAATGAATGCCTGAATATATAGTTAGGTTCATGATTCTGGTGAATAGCATATAGTTTAGACAAAATAGTCTCGACAATTAGTACTAATTTACGATTGAGAGAGCCAACTGTAAGGCCTGTAAAACTCATTACAGATGGGATCGGGGGCTTGCAATACTCATATACTCAATTAAGCACAATTTACGAGTGCTTAATTGCTGAACGGATATTATTCATATAAATGGAAAACAGGCCAAGCCAAATACTGCCTCTTGTGGAACTCCATTATAGGAAAAGGACATCCACTGCTTGCAATCTACCAGAAACATAATTCATGAACAATCTCAACGCAGAGCAATCAAGACCAATTAACATCAGAATATTCCGCGTATCAAAAGGAAGAATAGCAAAGGCTTTAGTCAAGTCAATAAGTAAAACTGCATGAAATTGTTCGTGGCAGTAGTTGAGCTATGCCCAGGAATGAAATGAGCAATATGAAAGAAACGACCAATATGAAAGAAAATCTCCATAATGAAACGAAAGAAAATCATACTAAAAAAAAAAGAAATGTCCAGACCAAGCACTAGAACTCAAATTCTATCATTTCCATTTATGTCTCCCTCTTTCTTCTAATAAGAACTCAGCCTTTTTACTAAGCTTCAAGAGTTTGAGCATCTTAAGTCAAATCCGTATTGCTTTTATCTTTCATAACAGGAATCAATCTTTCTTTGAACTTTATATCCAGAATCTCTATGTATTTCTAGTAGTGGGTGTAAACCTTTTGCTACACAATGACTAGTGCCTTCCAATAGAGTTGCAGCAATCTAGATAGGAGATTACGATGGCCTGAGCAGGAAGCTGGTTGGAATATGTAGTCAGGTATAGATTAATAATTATGTTTGTACAGTAGTACATTGCAGGACTGTGATTTTGCAGAGACGTACTCCTTGAAGTCCAGCTGGTTATCCAGGATCACCCCAAGGTGCCATCGACAGGGATGGTGAGCATTCATAGTAGGGAGGGATGATGAGAAACTCCGCCTTGTCGAGGCTGGGCTTCAGGTGATGCCTGGCCATCCATGTTAAGGTCAGCGAGACAATACATTCATACATGTATTCGCTTAATTGGGATGGCAGGTATGCCATCCCGCCAAGTTACGCCTTGGCGGGGGCATGCCCCATACCTATACAGCACCGAGAGTTTGGCACTTTTCAGGGTTCCCCACAGAAATAACCACAACAGCCACAGACACTCAGCCCTTAAAAACATTAAATTCTGTACATTCTGACCCCATTTCAACAGACAGATTTCATAAACAACTTCACATGTCCACACAATAAAGCCCCAAACTAAGGGGATTTTGCGTTTTCTCCTTCTTCTTCTTCTTCTCTTTCTTCTTCTTCTTCTTCTTCTCATTCTTATTTTTCCTGCCGCCTATCCCACTAATAACATGTCTGCCCATTGGACATTTTACCGACACCCGCCAAATCTTCACGTACACCACCCAATCAAAAATTCGCAGTATAAACAGCTAGTCCGTTGGTGGCCTAGTGGGTAAGGTTACAGTCTTGGGAACACAGGATCCTAGGTTCAAGCCCAGCTAGGAACGCGTTTCTTTAACCTGCTTTTACCCTCCCTAATACACACGCAAAATACCCATATCTTTTTATTCTGAAACTTTCTCAGTACAGACAGCTAGTCCGCCGGTGGTCTAGTGGATAAGGTTATAGTCTTGGGAACACAGGGTCGTAGGTTCAAGCCCAGCTAGGAACGCGTTTTTTTAACCTGCTTTTACCATCACTAATAATTGTCTACTACTTCTCAATTATTGCTTTTGCACCATATCTACCAGCCGTTCCCCGACGTACCGTCTGCACGTTCAATTGTTAGCCGGCTACAATATTGCAAAGCCATATGGATTCAACGGGAGCTCTTCTGTGCTTACTCGCCTGTGTTCTTCTTTAAAACCACGGACAGGTTTGCTAATGATATTTCACACATTGCACAGCTATGTCATGGTGCTGCCCTAACAAAGTGACAGACTAGTAAACCTCCGTTTGAAGGATCGAATCCCGCCTCGCCCTCAGGCAGATAATTCCCTCTTTTACACTAACGTTCTCTTAGGCTTATATTTGCTTTACCAAAACTCACTCATGGCCACCCATATGCATTTCATGACGGCAAATGTATTCCTTTTATTAAAAAGTTACACCACTTCACCGCTGTGCCATTTCTTCTAACTACATTTCTTCACTTGGCTACCGTACAAAACCTTCTTATCAGCACACGCCACGTTTCTACATTCATGTTACCTCGCCCCCTTCTCTATCTAGCCACATACAAACAATTACTACGTATGTACGTTCTGCAACTACCCATTAAAATATTACATTTAAAATCATGATTCACTCTCAATTATAACTACTAGTACGGAACATGAAAAGAACACAGCAGTGCAATAGATTTCATGTTACTTAACCCACCACTTTAACAGCTAACGCTTTATAGCGACTGTTATATATACCATTCGATAAGGAATATAAGCTCGCTCATGGTCACTCCATTTACTTCGCACTATACTCCGTGATCATGTCAACCGTCACCTACAGGCCCATTCTGCTAAATACATATTGTTTCAACTACGCAATTTCATAATTTCATCCTCATTTCTCTCAAACTGTTGTTATTTTCTCATATGCAAAGCCTGTTGGGACATATGCGTCTGCTCCTATTCTCCACTATCATGTTTTCCGGTTCTAGTTTAGCAAAACAGCGAAGAGGATTCCTACCTGCAGATAAGCCTATCAAAATTCCTTATAAACCTTACAAACACTAAAAGTGCGTCTCCACGAAATAACAGACAACGGAGCAGGACAGAAGGCTACACAAGTTGCGACCTAGGGAGTTATAATTCTACGGGCTTGCTGATTCTTTTGTCAGTCAAGGCTCGTTGGATGGATGTCAAATCCGTGAGTACATACACTGGCCATATTTCATCTGCGTTTCTCATGCGTTTATGCTTACGCCACCGCACGCTTTCTGACAGCCACTGTTTTACATATATAGCAAACCCAAACTGCTGAACGGTACACGCTCATCAGACTGTACAAATTCACACAACGATAGCCATAATCCACAATCGTTTCTTACAGGGTCACTTCGCATTTCTCACTCTCATAATAAAACGCTTTGCAAAAAGAAATGATATCTCATAAAAAACACGTTTTCAACGTACAAAAATGCCAAGTTACTCAAAAGTACTGATATCAAAATGACGCCAAGTTACGGTACTACAAACAATATAGGCTATCTTGCCTTACCGAAATGACATAAGATGTATTTCAAAGCAATGCTACCCAATGTTTCCTCAATTCTTTCAAGTCACTTGGCCCTGTGTGTATAAGCATGCACTACATGGACAGGCCAAACATATGTGTGGATTGCTCTCTCACAGTCAAGATTGATTGAATAGGCGTGTATATGTCCAATTTGTATTGGTATGTATGTATTTCGCTGCCCAGCCTTTCTGTTCCGTGAATGATAGTATGTTTCTTGGTATAAGTGTGTGTTCGTAAATGTGAATGTAACATGCTGGGAGGGAAATGTCCCCATGGGGATAAAGAAGTTCTCTATGTATGTATGTATGTACAATATGTATTGTACATGCAGTATTTATTGTACGTAGCAAATATACAATAACTTGCACATGTACTCAAATTCAGTTTAGAAGCAAGTATAAACATGTTTTCTGGAGAAAGATGCTTCCTGTAGTTACTCAGCAGCAGTTTTGTACATTAATTTCAATGTGTTCTATGAGGCAATTCGAAATATTTGACTCTTTGATCTGACACAGTTTGCATGACATTGTGAAATGGTAAGATTACAAAACACAGGGCCAAGTGACTTGAAAGAATTGAGGAAACATTGGGTAGCATTGCTTTGAAATACATCTTATGTCATTTCGGTAAGGCAAGATAGCCTATATTGTTTGTAGTACCGTAACTTGGCGTCATTTTGATATCAGTACTTTTGAGTAACTTGGCATTTTTGTACGTTGAAAACGTTTTTTTTATGAGATAACCTGTACAGCAGAGGGAGAGAAAGAGAAGAAGAGTTGTGTGTCACCAGCATAGCAGTGATAAGAGAAGTCTTGACAAGTAATGACAATTCACGAACGGATTGTCCAAGATAATATATGACCACTCAGTCTCAAATGGGACATCTCTACACGTAAAACCAATGGTAAGGTTGTGTATTTATTCAAAATTAAGTCCCAGATATTGACTGTAGAATGACATTATAATTGTTTAAAAAGTTGTATCTTTAATTCGTTACTCGGTGAGCAGCGTTTTCACTGCTGTATTGGCATATTTTAGGGCTGTTGTCAGGTTTATCTTGTGGGTATGACAGAATACGAATTATTAGTGGTGAATGTTTATATGAATGCCAAGATAACCAATATTGTCCATTATGTCATGGTTGGGGTGTGTAGTTGTAGACTGGGAGCTGCTAAACTCCTTATTCAGTATAGTTGTGGTATATCGTCGACTAATGAAACTAAACAAATGCGTTTCTGTTTTAAATTCATACTTTGGTTGCAGTAGCACTGAATGTCTGAGTTCAGTAATCTCAACTAGGAGATTTGCGCTAAGAGATTAATAACGGTGAATGGACATAGTTTTAAAGGTAAATCCATTGTTTCTATAGGTGGACATAATTTTGGAAAATTGAAGATCGATTAAGTATACAAGATATTTATTTTAAGTGACGTAAAATCTCATGTTACACTTGATATGATCTACAATTAACAGTATATTGTTGTACACCTGATTACCATTTTTACAATATTTTTTACATTTTTAAAAAAGGTAAATCAAATGTGTCTGGAATATCAATATATTACATTAAATTACAAGATTTTTTACATAAAATAATATAAAACCCAAACTGTAGGTAGTTATATTCCGATATTTTACACTATTTTTCTGGCGCCCATTCTGCCTGAAAATAGCCGTTTTTATACACTTTTTTTACTGTGTAATTTAGACAATTTGGATAGTTTTGGACACGCTGGTTACACTGCTTAGTTTTTGCTTCATAAAACTATAGTAGTTCTAGATATCCACCCTTAGATTTTATGAACTTGTGGTCAATGTTATCGAACCAGCACATGTATAGTGCGACCTGCTGTATATATGCAATCTCTCGGTATTTCATTGCAAACAAAAATACTGCAAATGAATGTTATATTTTTTGTCTAAACAATTGCATTTGTGGCACTGTATCTTTTCCAATATTATGAATGTAAACTAATCTGCATAAGTATTGTAAATTGTACAAATGTCTTGCTTCATTTAAGCCATTTTCAAGTCTCTTTTGTGTTCACATCTGGGAGTTATAAGGATTTAACAAGGGTACCCCCTAAATGGGCAAGGATTGAAAAGATTTGCCATGTGTGCTAAGGGGTTAAAACTGCAAGCGGCATTGATAGTGTTGCAGCATTGGCACAATGCCCCTCCAATGGATCGATTCGTAAATGGTTTTGTCCTCATGTTCATATACCTTCACCCAAGATATCTAATGAATATCATGATGATTGCATAAAATATTGATGACATGGTTAAGCTTGTGCTAAGAGACCATGGATGTGTCCTGGCCGCTTGCCGTAAACTTTACTATGTCGTAACACTTAGATGGCTTGTGGTAACACTTGGATGTTGTATGTAGAGCTGCAGCACTTCTGCGCCACAACTGAAATAACCGTCTGTATCGATTTTCTGTTTGCAAATTCAATTTAAGCCACGTAAGACGCCTTCGGGACAGTTCTACTGTTCTACTTCACTTTCCATTTGACTTGGATGACAGTGACGCAACATTTTTATATGTTTCCAAAGAGAGTTTCAAGTGCAATGTTTGCTTGTTTATCAATGAAGTCTATTAACTGTTTATACTTGGCTCTTCGAGTGGTGTGCTCACAGTAAGCATAAGCAATACCGCTCCATTTCTCTCAAAGTTTGATGGAAAGTTAAAGGAGTACCATGGTGGTTGAACGTGACACTTCCCAGTTGTCTTTAGGCAACAACAAAACAAATGTGCATAATTTTTTTATTATTTAGTCATTTCAATGTACTTTAAAACGTATTTTTCTAAGCCTAAATTTCCCACTATAAAAATTCACCCGAACCGTCTGGGCGTGGTAATGAGAACTGTCAATTAGCTATGATTGACAGACCATGCCCCGTTACCATAGCTACCCCCATGATACGCGCTCTTTTTGGGAGACTGAATTTTCACAAGCTAGCTAGCTTAGTAGTGTATCAAGTATCGATAGATAGCTAAGGTAAGGACGTTGACTTATATCCAATTATAATTTTTGCTGTCTAGCTAGCCAAGTTAAGATAAAAGCACAACTATAACGTCCTCATAAAAGCAAACTAGCAAGCTAACGTTATCGATAACATTGCCTTATGAAAGCAAACCTCCTAGCTAGCTAACGTTACCGAGCTAGCTAAATGAATATAACCAGAAATAATCTAAAGGCACTCTAATTTAAGTAAACCTAACATTAGTCAAATATTTGCATTGTCTTGCCTGTAAGCCAGCGGCGCAAACTATGGGTTTCGAGTTATCCATGGGTCCCCAAACGATTTAGAATTAGCTATCACAGCAATCTGACTGACATAAAAACTCACCTCAAATTTGCGAACACGCCATTGTTTTCATAAGTGTTTTCAACGTGTAAATCGACAGTAAATATCATTAGATTAGCGTTGTTTTAGTAGGCAATCAGGTACTTACTTTGAATGACACTGTATATGCTCCAATATGTAGTCCCTTCAGGAAATCGCGATCTTGCAATAATTAATGCAAATTCAACCAAACTCCGCAATATAGGGACCAAATATGCTCCCACAGGATAAATGAACATCAACTCGGAGGTAGCTACAAATTGCTGGTTGATTTTAAAAGTTAATTAGATTGAATGTAACATTATATAGAGTAGAACCTGGAAGGTAACAGACATGGAGATAACTGACCTGCTTCAACTATTCAAGAGATAGCTGAATGGTGTAGTCATTGAATCAAGTGTTAGTTCTGGATTGGAACAAAAACAATCTATGAGGGGGTATTCTAGGACTGGAGCTGAATACCACTTCAGTAATTGATTTAAATATTTTTATTACATCATAGCAAATTAATTAAACAACTTTCCCATGTCTGAATATTTAGCATTATTTGGTGTTGGAAAAACCCCCAATAAATGTTACAATACACTCTGGTTTGTTTGATAACTTTAATAAATAACATTCTTTATTTCAAATGTGTAATAATGAGGTTCAAATTTAATTCACATTACATGTCAAGTCAAAGCACAGTAGAAAGAGAATAGACCTTAAATGGACATTTACATTTTAGTCATTTAGCTGACGCTTTTAAGCGACTTCCAAGTAGGTGCAACCAAGATAATATCAAGTCTAGTCAACAATCTTAGACATTATTTACAGAGTGCTACAGTCAAGTGGGTAACTTGAGAGCATAGCTAAATGTGCTGCACAGTAGGCTCAGCACTGGCAGACAACTTTAGCTGTGTCACATTGAGGCTGTACTGCGCAGTGGGCTCAGCACTGGCAGACAACTTTAGCTGTGTCACATTGAGGCTGTACTGCACAGTGGGCTCAGCACTGGCAGACAACTGTAGCTGTGTCACATTGAGGCTGTACTGCACAGTGGGCTCAGCACTGGCAGACAACTGTAGCTGTGTCACATTGAGGCTGCACTGCACAGTGGGCTCAGCACTGGCAGACAACTGTAGCTGTGTCACATTGAGGCTGTACTGCACAGTGGGCTCAGCACTGGCAGACAACTGTAGCTGTGTCACATTGAGGCTGTACTGCACAGTGGGCCCAGCACTGGCAGACAACTGTAGCTGTGTCACATTGAGGCTGTACTGCAGAGTGGGCTCAGCACTGGCAGACAACTTTAGCTGTGTCACATTGAGGCTGTACTGCACAGTGGGCTCAGCACTGGCAGACAACTTTAGCTGTGTCACATTGAGGCTGTACTGCACAGTGGGCTCAGCACTGGCAGACAACTGTAGCTGTGTCACATTGAGGCTGCACTGCACAGTGGGCTCAGCACTGGCAGACAACTGTAGCTGTGTCACATTGAGGCTGTACTGCACAGTGGGCTCAGCACTGGCAGACAACTGTAGCTGTGTCACATTGAGGCTGTACTGTACAGTGGGCCCAGCACTGGCAGACAACTGTAGCTGTGTCACATTGAGGCTGTACTGCACAGTGGGCTCAGCACTGGCAGACAACTTTAGCTGTGTCACATTGAGGCTGTACTGCACAGTGGGCTCAGCACTGGCAGACAACTTTAGCTGTGTCACATTGAGGCTGTACTGCACAGTGGGCCCAGCACTGGCAGACAACTGTAGCTGTGTCACATTGAGGCTGTACTGCACAGTGGGCTCAGCACTGGCAGACAACTGTAGCTGTGTCACATTGAGGCTGTACTGCACAGTGGGCTCAGCACTGGCAGACAACTGTAGCTGTGTCACATTGAGGCTGTACTGCACAGTGGGCTCAGCACTGGCAGACAACTTTAGCTGTGTCACATTGAGGCTGTACTGCACAGTGGGCCCAGCACTGGCAGACAACTGTAGCTGTGTCACATTGAGGCTGTACTGCACAGTGGGCTCCGCACTGGCAGACAACTGTAGCTGTGTCACATTGAGGCTGTACTGCACAGTGGGCCCAGCACTGGCAGACAACTGTAGCTGTGTCACATTGAGGCTGTACTGCACAGTGGGCTCAGCACTGGCAGACAACTTTAGCTGTGTCACATTGAGGCTGTACTGCACAGTGGGCTCAGCACTGGCAGACAACTTTAGCTGTGTCACATTGAGGCTGTACTGCACAGTGGGCTCAGCACTGGCAGACAACTGTAGCTGTGTCACATTGAGGCTGCACTGCACAGTGGGCTCAGCACTGGCAGACAACTGTAGCTGTGTCACATTGAGGCTGTACTGCACAGTGGGCTCAGCACTGGCAGACAACTGTAGCTGTGTCACATTGAGGCTGTACTGTACAGTGGGCCCAGCACTGGCAGACAACTGTAGCTGTGTCACATTGAGGCTGTACTGCACAGTGGGCTCAGCACTGGCAGACAACTTTAGCTGTGTCACATTGAGGCTGTACTGCACAGTGGGCTCAGCACTGGCAGACAACTTTAGCTGTGTCACATTGACGCTGTACTGCACAGTGGGCCCAGCACTGGCAGACAACTGTAGCTGTGTCACATTGAGGCTGTACTGCACAGTGGGCTCAGCACTGGCAGACAACTGTAGCTGTGTCACATTGAGGCTGTACTGCACAGTGGGCTCAGCACTGGCAGACAACTGTAGCTGTGTCACATTGAGGCTGTACTGCACAGTGGGCTCAGCACTGGCAGACAACTTTAGCTGTGTCACATTGAGGCTGTACTGCACAGTGGGCCCAGCACTGGCAGACAACTGTAGCTGTGTCACATTGAGGCTGTACTGCACAGTGGGCTCCGCACTGGCAGACAACTGTAGCTGTGTCACATTGAGGCTGTACTGCACAGTGGGCCCAGCACTGGCAGACAACTGTAGCTGTGTCACATTGAGGCTGTACTGCACAGTGGGCTCAGTACTGGCAGACAACTTTAGCTGTGTCACATTGAGGCTGTACTGCACAGTGGGCTCAGCACTGGCAGACAACTTTAGCTGTGTCACATTGAGGCTGTACTGCACAGTGGGCCCAGCACTGGCAGACAACGTTACAGTGGACCTCACTGACTGAATCGTGACACATAGGTAGCTATAGCATCAGCCTTTACTGGTCTTTCATACTTTGCATTCAGGTTCTCTGGAACTGGCATCTGGCTCATCTTGGCTGTGTGCAGCCCAGGATTTTGGAATACCTCAACGAATAGCAGTGTCATCAGTGCGTCCCGATAGTCTGAAAGGCACAATGACATGAAAGGAAAAACAAAAATTTTTGTTGGTTTAACTATTGCTTCAAACATGTCCAGAGTGTGATGTGTGTATGTTCGTTCTACAAGTTAAGTTTAATGTAGACAATACATACAGATCAATAAATGAATGAGAATTTATTACTCACTGTATGTTGGCTTGGTCTTGAGGGCTTGAATGGAGTATTGTCCCTTCTTGGACTTTGGGTACTTTATCATGTAGGCCAGTTGTCCTGTGGAGCTTATTGCCTGGCTCCGGTCGGCGTTCTCATTGAAATGCATCCCGGCCAAGTAATGCCTGAAACCATAATGATATATAATAAGGTCTCAAAATAATAAGAAGAAAAACCTTTCTTAAACCTCTGTTAAGTTGGCTTCAAAAAGTAAAAATGAATATATCAGTTCAGCATCATCCTAAACGTCCACAAAAATAAATAAATAAATAGCTATTACAAAATACCCTACTACCTAGTTATATTTCTTGATATCCGTTAATGCGTTTCAGACTCTAGCGACAGTTGCATTCCCATTGAAAACAAACAGCATGCAAGACTGCTAAACGGTTTCAGTGTGTAGGGGAGTGCGGGGAACAAAGTAAATGTGTTAGCTTGTTCCCCGCTCTCTCCTATAGCTCTGTGAAGTTATGGCGCAAGCAGGAGATGTAGGGCTGGTACAACCGTATCAATATGAGCCAACAGACTCAGATTTTGAAGATGAAGTCCCACCGCCACCACCCACAGAAAATAGGCGGTCGAACCAAGCGTTCACGGAATGGTGAGTTAAAAATTATGTGAGTTGCTGTCATTCCTTTACATGGGATCATTTTAAACTCTCATAGCTATATTTATATAAAAACAGGTGCTCATGTGGAGAGTGCCAAACCATGCCCTCTGAGGCAGAAAACATCTGCTGCAGAGAACTTACACCGGTATGTATTATTCATATTAACAAGGCCACCGCAAAGCGTGGCATATGCCCCCTTCTTCCTTAAAATAAGTGCATGTCTGCTGTACTGGTACATGGTCCTCAATGTAAAACTGTTTCAATAGGTAATGACCAGGTGTGGAGAGCTACCGCAGGACCCAGGATGCATGACATTGCATCCTGGCCTGGAACCGGTCTGCCTCAACCCCTACTCCCTTCAGAATGCCCTGAATGTGTTTAGAGCAGAACATGGGCCCCTAGATGTTAGGCAGAGAGCAGCGTGAGTATTTTCCAAACTAAAGGGCTAAGCCATGTTGATTGTTTCAAAAGATGCTATTAAATATTTTAGTGTTTATAAAAGTTCTAGAAAATCTATTCTACCTGTATCTAAACCTTAAAACATTTTAAAAAATGTAAATGGAAAACAATAATCTCTTTCTTCTACATCTAAAATGCAGTTTTGAGATACACTGAAATCACATATCGCCTACACTTAATTAGGTATTTTTATTACAGGCGTGCTCGCTACCTAGCGTATAGGCAGTTTGTCAGCTGGTGCTGGGGCTACTTGGGCAGGAGAATCAGAGTAGTGAATCCGTCGTGCATGGTCCTGCGAATCCACCGCGAGTATCCCGACGAAGAGGATCACTATACTGGCTTCAGACCCCCCTTAGACGACTGAACCAGAACTCCACCCCCTCTAGACCTGACCTGACCTGAACTCTTATGGAGATCATATGTAAATAAATATTTTCAACTCTAGATGCTGGGATCTTAACTGACTCGAGGGAAGTGGACTTTGACATCCTAACTCACACATGCAACCTCTACGCAAAACCTGTAGCTGGTTGCAGCTCATCACAAATTACATGCTTTTTAAAAAAAATTTTGTTATAAGGCAATCACAGAATTAACTTTCCTGGCACTTTAACATACCTGCACAGCATCCCAACAAAAGGGAAATGCACATTTTTGGGTGCGAACCTCAGAATGACAGAATGGAACGCCTCCAGTGCTGACGTCTGGTGCTGTGGACTTAGTTTCTCCACATCTTTCAGGATCCTCTTGTTCAACAGGGCATTTTCTACTTTGTAGACAGTTGCATTACCTTAAATAGAATTGGAAAATGTAAGATCCTTACAGTATAATATGCCTATGAGTAACATATCCCTATTACAAAGTACAATTCATGCAAGTGCAGTACTTACCAGGCTGGAACCACTTGTTGCCATGTGTTTCTGAAAGATCAGGGTGAACACACTTCGGGAACAAGGGATCTTCGTGGGTGTGGATATTGTGCATGTGGTTTATAAGGGAACTCCACTTGGCCACGGTTTCCTTTCCAGATGCAGCTGTTGTTGCGGACCAGTACATGTGGTTTGTTATACTGCGTTGCCACTTCTTCACCTTCTTACACTTTTTGGCAATTACCTCCAACTTTCGTGACACACCTGTTAATATGAGCGTAAAAATAGCAAATCATAGGGTACATTATGACATCTGCATGGCATACATAAGGTTTAATGCTACATTTGGGTGGTAAACTGGAAACATCTACATTTCCGACTTGGAAATAGAATGCAAAAGCTTGACCAAGCCGTAATTACAAGTGCGATTCTCAAAGAAAATATATATATTTTTTAAAGAGATAATTGGTCATACTTTTTGCCACGTGCCAAACGTCATAGTAGTGAATGACTGCAGGCTTCTCTTCTCTGACGTATTTCTGGATTTGAGGGTGTCTGTCCGTGACAAGGCATCCCACAGTCAGACCAGACTCCTCAAGAAACTGCAGGCTTCTTTTCAGACCCTCCTTCTCCATCCTGCCACTGCCGCCCACCTCGTTGCTCTATTGAGGAAAAAACAATTAGACAAAAATAAATGTAAACAAGATGTCCCCCACGATGCTGCTAGAACATTAGCCCTATAACCTTAGGACAAACCTTATCAGGTGTTGTAAAGACTTAATGTTTTACTTGTTTACAGCAGCCATGATACAGCTGAGATTTTTTGATCTAATGTCACACTTACAAGATTTCACCAATTCAAGTCTAGGAATATATTATTTATTAATAAGATTACCATTGTGTAATATTTTAAATGACAGATCTCCGTGCCAAGTTGGAGCATAAACCAAAGTTTTGTCAAAATCAGACCAGTGGTGTCTGAGATACTGCACGTGACTAAAAACAAACAATAAAATTAACTAACAGAGACAGGTCCATTGTCCCCCTCTGATTTTATTCAGACATACCTGGACCATCTGAATGTCTACAATGACATTGCTGACATTCCAGCTCCATCATGGAGTAGCATCCATACTTGGCTGAATGCCCAGGAGAGTCTGCCCTCATGTGCCCAGCAAAAGAAACCGTCTCCTTCTGCCTCAGTGACTGCAGCAGCTCCTCCTGGTCTGTCTTCCATTTGTAGAAAATGGTTGGCTGCAGGTATGAGCGGGCATGGACATGGAAGGTGGCACTGCTGATCGTCTTCACTCGCATTGTGTTCAGTACCTAGTATATAGAAATTATTGATGAACGCAGGGTATCAGATATGCGATTAAATTGAACATATTCTAAGATATCACAAAAGACAACTTAGAAATAAGTTAGTTTTTTTAATGGATGTGTCCCTGAGTTGATACCGTTCTGTTACCAAACAAGGATCAAATTCCATTTGTGGTTGCATTTTGATACTAAACATACTATGTGGGTTATTAGATTACCTTATTTGTTTGAATGAATGATGATCCTGAGAAGAGGATGGCTGCAGACAGCTGCAGATTGCCAGCAGGGGTGCTTCCAAGAAGCGGCTGGCTCATCCACTTTCTGTTGTAGAGGCAGTGTAGGCAACTCTGGTCAACAGACAAGAAGGTCCCCCGCACAATCTTCTGGACCTGGCACCTCATGCGGCATATCGGGCATGTCTCAAATAACGTCATGAGACAGTCCTCGAAGACTATATATTTGGGTGTCTCATGAATTGATGCTGGGGATTGACTGTGGAAACAACACACAAAATGACTGAAAGAAATGAAAATGTTGATGAAAATACCATCCTCCCCAGTCAATGATTAAAAAAAAAAAAAAAAAGTAGCCCTATCTTGCATTTTTTTTTTTAAACTCACGATAGAATTGTGGACTCGGTCACAACAGAGTCTCCAGGATTGTAGGTAGAGTCGTCATCTTCTGGGACTTCGATGGAGTCATCACAATATACACGGGGCCGTTTGGAGGGAGGAGAGTCTGCTGTGCCATGCTTTTCTGGTGTTGAGGTCAGGATGGGTAGGACCGGGGGAGAAATCGCATTGCTCCCAACACCAATGCTTGCAGTGGCAACACTGACCTGTGTAGCTGTAAATCAAACAGTTTATTTAGTACGTAGACATACAAGCACATTTAAAAAGACTACTAGCCAAATGTAGTTGTCTTGTGTCTATTCCAAAAACAGAAAATCACCTTCAAATTTTGTTTTTAAAAACATACAGTACATTCAGTCCTAAAAATCTAGCTTACAAAGTGCTAATCACACATCTTGACTTTTGACACGGTTGTGCAGCAGAGTGAGAGTTCCAAGCTGTGTGGAAACAGTTCTCCTTGTCGGGGGATCAGTCTGGAAACCCACCTCGCGAGTGAGCGTGGGCAGCTTCTGGGAAACAGAACAAAAAGCTAAGGTTATTACACGTAATAATGGATTAACTAGCTAGCTTCATCCATCTGTCTGCTGTGTATGTTTGAGGCTAGTCCTATCCTATGTGGACATCTCTTGTCTGTACACACTTATGACCACATAGTAATAATCATCAGAATGGCATATTTTCAGACAGAAAGAACACTTGTGAACACACTTATTACTGAACCTTTATTACCTGGAGGCCTTGCCTCCTTAACAGTATTTGTAACGTTATCAGCTTACCTGTTGAATATCTGAAGCTGGGTTCAACAAGGCAGGAACAGCTCCTGGTGTAAGAAACAACTTCGAAGCAAACCCAGCGTTGTACATGGCTTGATTCTCGATGCAGTCGCGCGAGAAATGGGCAGTGCAGAGACGCAGGTGTTGGTTGACATTCTCTGGTACTTCATTAGCAAAAATAAAGTTGACCCACTCCTGGCGCAAAGCTTTGTCCCGTGGAAGGGTGTGCATGGACACATTAGCTGCAGTGCAGCCAGCCACTGCACAGGTGACATAAGCTTTGCTCATAATGAGAGGGAGACAGAAAGAGAAAGAGACTAAGGGAGAGAGTGAGGAAGAGAGAGAGACAGCGATGGACAGAGACTAAGGTAGAGCGAAAGACAGAGACGCAGAGAGAATGGCTCTTAAAAGTGCCTTTGTGTTGGGCTCTATAAAGTGCCTTTGAGTGTGTGAGTGAGTGAGTGAGTGAGTGAGTGAATGAATGATGGACGGATTGATAAAGAGTGTGACAGCTAAGTATGAGTATTGGAAATGTGTATTGACCTGCAAAAAAGAAGATAAAAATATTTTTAGTAAAAGCATAGCTCTTTTTTCATCAATCTAGAAAATACACCACTCTAACACATAAATGACACAACATTAGCGGTAACTTGACCTATCTAGTACTAACCTAGCTAACGTTGTCATAACATTTTACCGCACAGGTAAAATGGGTTTTGAGCGGGAGAGAAATTGCGGGAGGACAGGACACTGACTTCTGTCAAGCTAGTCTAGCTTGCTGGATTAAGTTAATTATCCAAACAGCTAGTGTTAGCTTTTTTAAATTGTTGGTCATTTTAGCTAGCTAACTAGTTAATGTTAGTGCTATATAAACTAAAAATAAATCGAGTTGTTAAAAATAAAGTGAACTATTGAGAGCTAGCTAGCTAACCTAACTCTACAATATATATCTAGCTAGCTGCGCTAGCTAGCTAGATATATAATGTTGATAAAGATAGTTAGCTAACGTTATCCAGACAGCCAGCTTTTTAAAAATTGTTGGTAATTTTAGCCATGTCGTTAGTTTATCTAGATAGCTAGCGTTTGATAAACGAACAATAAATCCGGTAACGTCAACTATGACAGTAAGTTAGTTTGCTTGCTAGCTAAGGTTAGCTAACTTATAAGGCATGGAGATCATGATAAAAACCTTCCAATATGTATGACAACTACAAGTATACTTAGAAAACGTATGTAACTATATATTACAATGATAATGTAAATGGGTTGTTATACGTTATCATTGGTGAGACAGTAATCAATCATGTTCAAGATTAGAAAGTAGCGGGGTTGCTTACCGTGCTCGATAGATGGAATGGCGCAAAAACAGCAAGACGGTGTGTCCTGTCAGATTTCCTTACGGGGCGTGGAAATGGGAGTGGTTATTATATTCGTGACGTAGAAAAACGACAACTTTCTCAACCGGTTGAAAATAGGACGATGAATTTAAAACGCATATTTCTCCAAAAATACAGAACGGACATATTTAATACTTTGCTCATTGTGTTTCTTCGATGCCTCTTGTGCAAATAGCACATAAAACCGAGAAAGTGTGAAAATCACCATGGTACTCCTTTAAGAAATTACCATTTTCATGCGTAACGGATTGTTTATGTCTTCAAGTGCATCAACATCAAACATTGCATTATGAAAACCCCTCAAAAAAAGTTCATACTCTTGAAGTGCTTTTCTGTCTTCCTTCCTGAGAATGGCCAGGTTGCATTATCTTGATATGGTAAAGCGATATGTACACTGTTGCTATAGTGTTTGTGCAGCAATTTCTTTGCTTCTTTGTATCCCATCTTAGGGTCCATATGCTTCTGACAAGTGCTTTAGGTTGAGCATCAGTAAACTGTTCAAGAAAGACCAACGTGTCGTGATCATTGCTAGTTTTATCTTCAATGCAGTGTTCAATGGTACAGATAAAAATCATGTAATCCATTGGGTTACCTTTAACGACAGGAATTTCTCCAGATGGAAGTGTTGAGAGTCTCTGTCCTTTAATTTTGCCTTTGCATGATTGTTAGCACATCAACCTTTTTGTATGAGGCTCTTATTGAATGTAGCTGATTTTAAAAGCCATTTCTTGGTTGTGTCTTGAAACTCTTCAATTGTGCAGTTTGGGTAAATCCCAATTATTATGATCTGTCTCTTTAAGATCTGGAGACATCAGATCATACACAGAGCACTGTATTTCTGAGATGTCCTTCATGAGATCAATGAGAATGACGATATTGGTGAATGATTTCCATATTATTGTAATCGAGCATGAGTGATTCTATTTTATTTCATTTGACTTCAAGTTGTTTCAGTTTGGCTTTTCTTGCCTTCATTTGATATTGCAGTATAGCTGCCAAAGCCTGTTGTAGTCAGCTTGATTTCTCTTATTGATCTTCCATATGCTTTTATGGACAGATTGTCGTCATTTACATTTCCCTTTAACAGGTGCTTTAGTGGCTACGTTAATGTTAAGTCCAATTCCATTTTTGACAGACATATTTTCAAAGAACGATTCATGGAAATTACAGACACAAAGCTCATCATGTCAGCACATAACAAACCCGCAAATTTTTACAACGAATAGAAGAGAATCACCCCCAACAACGGTGATAAATATCCACAACAATATTCGGCGATTTATAGGATCAACAATGATCAAGAAGTATAAACAACCACTTCAACAATGCACAAGTTCAACACAAAACAAATCATATCCGCACAGATATTCAACTGTGACATCCACAAAGCATACGAAAACCTTCATTCCACAATAAATTATCACAGTTTTAAAATGAGTCGCGCGCAGTCCATGTAATGTTCGCAGGAATTCAAACAAGTCCGCCAAGGCAAGGGCCACCAAACAATGATTCATCCATTCCAGTCGAAACCATGTCCGTAGATCCAATAGTTTTCTACTTCTTGTAATGGCTTTCTGTTTGTAAATTCAAGTAAGTACAGTTCTACACGCATCACCACAAAAACACCTTTTTTGCATTGTACTCACGCGATGGTCTTGATTAGTTGATTATAGGTAGTTGATTTGGGAAGTTCCATGAAGCAGGTGTTTATTGTTATTGTTTGTATGTATTGTTTGTTTGTATGTATGAGTGTGCATGCGGTGCGTAGTGCAATGGCCTTCAATTAACACTCAAACAAAACGCATGCATGCATCAAGAAATGAAACGTATCGAAGGCAAATAGTAATTCCTCAAATCAAAAATAGCCGAAATAAAAAGTAAAACACAATCAAACAATTCAGGCTAGAATGTCTTTAAATGTATTATATTCAAAGGCAGTGCGTAGACCAATGCGAAGCTTTGTATAATGGTAGAAAACTATGTCGGCAGCGTCTACTCAGCTCAAATGCACACCAACTGTAATTATTCGCATCACAGGCCAACATAACTATTCAGGTAGCCACTAGGGCAAAATATACATATTGACATTAACGCATAAGAAATTTGGCTCCAACAGCGTCTGACTAGTGTTGTCATGATACCAAAATTTTTGGTTTGATACGGATACCAGATTTAGTGTCATGATACTCGATACTGAAACGATACTTGAAATTAAAACAATACTAATTTGATACTCGGTACCTAACGATACAGAAATTACCTCAATAGATCAGAAACGTAATATCCACAAGACCTCATTTTCGAATTCACGGTTTACTAACAACCTGGTTTATTAACAACCTTTAAGTTGAAGCCTGTTCAACATATTAATAAGCATAGACCTATAGTGTTTTACACACGAAACAGTAAAAAAATTAAAGATTAAATATATTTCCAAAATTAAGTAATTGTCAACTAAATAATCTTTAAACAGGTCTTTCACTTTTAAATAGATCTAAAAACAGCATCTTCCTATAATAAAATATTTCCAAATTAGAACATCTATTGCTACTGAAGTTAACTAAGTCAAAGCTTGTGCTGAATCAACGATGTTGAATGCACAAGCGCATGTCACCTGTCTTGGCTACCTTAGTTGCTACTGCCATCTAGCAAAGATTCTGACAAATTACACCTTTCATCCTCTCAATCAGTAAAACGGGAGCCACATTTCCCTGGCTTTTACATTTCACCAAAAAGTACAGAACGTCGGAACATTCTAATACTGAACCTTTTTTTTTAAGTACCGACAAAGTGCTGAAGTTTTGGTATACCTATGTCAGACACATATTGCTCACATTGCTCAGCTTAGCAGAGAATGCACATTCGAGAGTGCCTCAGAGACAGATAGAATAATAATACATATTTCAAATAATAAATACGACATTGAAAAAACGAAGCAAAAAGTGAAATATCAACTCGCCATCCCTGCCACTTGCGTGGTGCGCGCTGGGTACCGTATTATTGATTTCGACATTGCCAGACTACAGCATAAAATGTGTCTTTTTTTTATATTCAGTATTAGTAATTGCAGTGAGAAACTGCAGCTGTAGACACAAGGAAGTTTGTTATAGTTTGGTAACAACGGAACGAAGCGGACTATATGCTATATACCTTCATTGTTTTATTTAACCAGCGTATTATTGTGCGTTTTGCAGAGAAACTCAAATACTACAGTAATAATCCATTTACTATGTAAATACCTGGGGTATTATATAGTGTAGCTAACACTGCCACCACCTTTTGTGAACCGGTATGGTCAGGTGTCAGAGGCCTTAGAACGTCCACCACACAACAACAGACAGTTTCAAAAAATATACAATCTTTATTAAATATTCTCATTTAAAATACATATGTATTGGGCTTGGTCCCATGGGTTGCTGCACTTGGGACAAAAAGCATGGAATCCCTATCTTATGCACCACGTGCACCCCACTCCAAACAGGCTATAGCTCCCCACAGGGTACTTCACCTAGAGGACTAAGTACACTGGTCAAATCCACTCCACTCCAGCTAGGCAATTGATCCACACAGCACACGTGAAATAGATGGCCGAGAAGTACACTAGTCAAATACTCTTCACTCGCCTTTAAACACTTTTACATGCCTACAATGCAGCAGCGTAGCCAGAAATGAAATTGCAGGTGGGCCTGAATAAAAGTGGGTAGGCCACACAATTCATTCCATAAATAGCTCAATAGCATTTACAGTACATTACAATCGCGAAAGTGTTCTGCTATGCGACAGCCTGCTGTGTTACACTGCGATTATTTATCTATTTTGTTTTGCCTACTTATGTGGATGTTTCTTCGCGAGGTTTATTTGCGGTAATCATAGGCGGTTTTACCATAGGTCATAGGTAGGCAATTGCTTGGGGCCTCGTCCGCCAAAAAGGCCTCGTGAATTTGTGTTTCCTTTCTTTTTTTAATTTATAAAACATTTATCCTTTCTTGTCATATAAAAGAATAAAAGAATCGGGAAAGTAGCCTACTTTAAAAAAATAACCACTGGAGGATAGCAAGGACATTTTTCCTACATAACTAGGTACAGGTTGTTACCGATATTTCGCCGATTTTTTCATATATAGTTGCAAATCAGTTGACGTTTACCTGTCTGTCGAACGACGTCAGTTGATAATAGGTGCTCTCACTCTAGCTGACGTTACAACAGGTGTAACGTTAGTTGAAGAAGCTGAGCTAGCTAACGTTAGCCTTACTGCTGCCTCAGCCTCAGCCCACCCACCGACTACAACATCTAGCGCTGTGTCTGCTGGTTGCGGTGATCTACAGTGCGGGAGGAAAGTGTCAGAGGCGACACTGACAGACAGCAGCAGCCCACACACCCGCTTGGACCGGGACTTTTAAATGCTTTTTTTTTTTAATCAAAAAGCACGTACTATACTTTTGTCTTGAAAGAATTAAAGACTATATTATAATCTTTAACTTCCCATATTGTCTTCTTCTAACTGACTGAAGGTCATTTGTTCTACAAGTTCTACAGTTAGAATTCTCATAAGGGTCTGTCCTTTAGTTCTGTGGCTTAGTAAACTGAAAAGAGCTGTCTCCAAATAGTTTTTGTTCACTAGCTATGAGTGTGTTAAGCAAAATGGAGAAGAGCCTTACATTGGTCATTGCCTGGGGCCTCCAAATCACTAACACCGCCCCTGACAATAATACTGATTTGTCATTTCTATTAGACTTAAAAATCGTGGTGAACAACACGTAATGTAAACTCATCGATGTCCTCAAAACATAGGCTACCGGCTTGAGAAAATCTCATTAATCAGCTGCTGAAAATGAATGAAAATATGAGTACCTAAAAAAAAGTACGTTGCTTCTTGATAATCGCCCTGGTCATTCATTTAACCCCCTCCCTATAGCCTCATTGACATCTACGCCCCCCACCCATGACATGAAGGACAATATTGTCTATCTTGATATTCATAAAAATATTCTTTCACCACAAAAAAATCTCATTCCGTCATAGTAACAGGATGAACCCGACAATAGCCCTAAGATATTCTAATACAGCAGTGAAAATGCTGCTAACACCACGAAATAAACGAGAAAAAGTTTCTACAGTCTATATCTGGAACTAAATATTGAATAAATATACAACCTTGTATACAACAGCTGGTTTTACGCGTAGAGATGTCCCTTTTGAGACTGAGTGGTCATATATTCTTGGACAATCCGTTTGTGAAATATATGTGGATTTGTGATGCCTTGGTACTTTCCAAAATAGCTGTGCATAATACTACACGTGTTGTTTACGGCGTTGTCACCCTTTTTAGTACAGTCGGGCTTGATTGACCATTCATTTATTCAGTAGATAAGAGTATAAGCTTTCAAACGATGTCTAATTTTGCTTTTGGAATAGCATTTTTTAGGTCAGCGTAGTCAAAAAATTTTTTATCATCGCATTCACTTACGTATTCACTCTGTGGTAGCAGCAAAAGACGCTGCTCCTAACAAAACGGGGTCAACGGTTTTTCATAATTTCTTTGAAAATGCTATTATTGTTGTGGACTTCCGGGCATAGCTAAGCCATATGTTTGCTGATAGACTTATCACACATCGTTTTCTGGAGCAAAACAGAAGCCGATAGGATTGTATCCTTGATTTATTGCCTCCATCTAGTAAACATAGAATTCATCATCGCTATGCAAGTAGGCTATTACTGCTCAAAATACTTCGGTTATTTACAAAATTTTTTTTTTGAAATTTAGTTTTTAAATTGGTTAGTGGTATTATAAAATGTGGATATTTCACGCTGTAATGTAAGCGTTACTTAATAGTTTTTGTGAGGCATGCAACAGTGATGACGTGAGAACTGGAACATTGCCAAAACGTGGTGGACAGTTGAAAATTGTTTTCACGTTGTCCCATCCCCATACAAGAAATCATACGAGAGTACAGAGTTTTAGTGGTCTTTGTATGTTCCCAAATTTCCGTCATGTTTTGACGTGAATGACAAGACAATGAATGACGTGAATGACAAGACAACATGGGAATTCCCCATGGTTGATTACGGATTATTTATTATTATTATGATCATTACATATTCTTCATAAAATTGGCACGCTTGTTAACCAAGCAAATAAATTAATACAGTTTGAGATCGATTATTATGCAGCCTATGTTGCAATTTAAACTTATGGTAAATCTTTAAAGCGTTTACTTTATCAAGTATTTACATGAGTTAACAAAATATTACCAAATTAACAAACTGAAAAAGGTCTCTCACCAAGTATTCACTTAACCCATAATCAAGTCGTGAACAAACGTGAAATACACGATGTAATCCCACTGCAGACTGTGAGAGCTACTAGGAATATAGAGCTTTAAGCAAGCCTTTGCGCGACACAAACGGAACCTGTGTAGACACGCTACGCGCCGCGCTGCTTCGCCGTGCTGCTTACGCGCCGCTTACACTACGCGTGCAGTGGGTGCCCGGCCTTAGTTCCTTTCCACGGAACCTCCCCACTCCGCCCTATTACAAACCTTAACACTATACACAAAAGGACTAGGACAGCAAATGAAACAAGACTATTCACAATAATAAACATTAAACATAGAGTAATAAAACTTAACTAGACAATTCCTGCAGAAATTGTGAAGTGTGGTTGCCGCCAACGCAAAGTCGACTTTCTGCTGAACAGAGTGAACAGTGGTAGGTAGTTCTATGATGTTCTGGTGGTGACTATGGTGTTTTAGGTGGTGTCTAGGGTGTTGCTAGGTGGTTGCTATGGAGTTCTAGGTGGTTGCTATGGAATTCTAGGCGGTTGCCAGGGTGATCTAGGTGGTTGCTATGGAGTTCTAGGCAGTTGCTAGGATGTTGCTAGGTGGTTGATACGGTATTCCAGGTGGTTGCTACGGTGGTGCTAGGTGGTTGCTATGGAGTTTCAGGTGGTTGCTAGGGCATTGCTAGGTGATTGCTAGGGTTTTCTATGTGGTTGCGAGGATGTTGCTAGGTGGTTGCTATGGAGTTATAGGCAGTTGCTAGGGTGTTGCTTGGCAGTTATGGTGTTCCAGGTGGTTGCTAGGGTGTTGCTAGGTGGTTGCTATTGAGTTGTTGGCGGTTGCTAGGGTGCTGCTAGGTGGTTGCTAGGGTATTCTAGGTGGTTGCTAGGAGGTTGCTATGGAGTTTTAGGCGGTTGCTAGGGTGTTGCTATATGGTTGCTAGGGTATTCTAGGTGGATGCTGTGGAGTTCTAGCTGGTTGCTATGGTGTTGCTAGGTGGTTGCTATGGAGTTATAGCCAGTTGCTAGGGGGTTGCTAGGCATTTGTTGTGGAGTTATTGGCGGCTGCTAGAGTGTTGCTAGGGTATTCTAGATGTTTGCCAGGATGTTGCTAGGTGGTTGCTAAGGATGTTTCTAGGCAGTTGTTATGGTGTTCCAGGTGGTTGCTAGGGTGTTGCTAGGTGGTTGCTAGGGTATTCTAGGTGGTTGCTAGGGTGTTGCAAAGTGGTTGCTATGGTGTTGCTAGGTGGTTGCTATGGAGTTATAGCCGGTTGCTAGGGTGTTGCTATGCATTTTCTATGGTGTTCCAGGTGGTTGCTAGGGTGTTGCTAGGTGGTTGCTATGATGTTGCGAGTTGGTTGCTATGGAGTTATAGGCGGTTGCTAGGGTGTTGCTAGGTGGTTGCTCAGGTTTTCTAGGTGGTTGCTAGGATGTTGCTAGGTGGTTACTATGGAGTAATAGGCGGTTGCTAGGGTGTTGCTAGGCAGTTGTTATGGTGTTCCAGGTGGTTGCTAAGTTGTTGCTAGGTGGTTGCTATGGTGTTGCTAGGTGGTTGCGATGGAGTTATAGTTAGTTGCTAGGGTGTTGCTAGGCAGTTGCTATGGTGTTCCAGGTGGTTACTAGGGTGTTGCAAGGTGGTTGCTATGCAGTTCTAGGTGGTTGCTATGGTGTTGCTAGGTGCTTGCTATGGAGTTATAGCCGGTTGCTAGGGTGTTGCTAGGCATTTGCTATGGAGTTATAGATGGTTACTAGGGTGTTGCTAGGGTATTCTAGGCGGTTACTAGGCTGTTGCTAGGCAGTTGTAATGGTGTTCCAGGTGGTTGCTAGGTTGTTGCTAGGTGGTTGCTATGGTGTTCCAGGTGGTTGCTAGGGTGTTACTAGGTGGTTGTTATGGTGTTCCAGGTGGTTGCTATGGTGTTGCTAGGTGGTTGTTATGGTGTTCCAGGTGGTTGCTATGCAGTTCTAGGTGGTTGCTTCGGTGTTGCTAGGAAGTTGCTATGGAGTTCTAGGCTGTTGCAATGGTGTTCTATGTGGTTGCTAGTGTGTTGCTAGGTGGTTGCTATGGCCTGGTAGGCGGTTGCTAGGGTGTTGCTATGGGGTTGCTATGGAGTTCTAGGCGGTTGCTAGGTCTTTACTGAGTCCAATGATGTGACCCATAAATCTCTATGACAAACGGTTCAAAAGTTATGAAATATGAAACATCGGCCAATCAGGAATGGGGGCGAGGCTGATCTACACCAATGGACAAAGGACTCTCTACCATGTCCAATGAGGCATTGCACAATTTGTGGGCAATTTTTCCCCATAGAGATGAATGGCAGAATGTTCAAATCTAGAGAGAGACCAGAGTACTGCTGCTAGAAGACAGAGCATTGTGACATCATAAGGGTGTGAAGACAGCATTGTGACATCACAAGGGTGAACATTCCACCATTCATTCTCTATGGGAAAAATTTCCCAAAAAAAGTGGAATTTCTCAAAAACCGTACACCGAAACTTTCCACAAAGTAATAGCACACCATTCCCGATCAAGCCGCTCGATTTGACATATTGCACATGTATGTGGTGCGAAAACTCTGGGAGGAGTAGCGGTCCAAAAAATGGGTGGAATAATAATAATAACTAGACAATTCCTGCAGAAATTGTGAAGTGTGGTTGCTGCCAATGCAAAGTTGACTTTCTGCTGAACAGAGTGAACAGTGGTCGGTAGTTGCTATGATGTTCTGGTGGTGACTATGGTGTTTTAGGTGGTGTCTAGGGTGTTGCTAGGTGGTAGCTATGGAGTTTGAGGGGGTTACTAGGGTGTTGCTAGGAGGTTCTATGGAGTTCTAGGCGGTTGCTATGGAATTCTAGGCGGTTGCTAGGGTGTTCTAGGTGGTTGCTATGGAGTTCTCGGCAGTTGCTAGGATGTTGCTAGGTGGTTGATATGGTGTTCCAGGTGGTTGCTAGGGTGGTGCTAGGTGGTTGCTATGGAGTTCTAGGTGGTTGCTAAGGCATTGCTAGTTGGTTGCTAGGGAATTCTATGTGGTTGCTAGGATGTTGCTAGGTGGTAGCTATGGAGTTATATGCGGGTGCTAGGGTGTTGCTAGGCAGTTGTTATGGTGTTCCAGGTGGTTGCTAGGGTGTTGCTAGGATGTTGCTAGGTGGTTGCTATAGAGTTATAGGCGGTTGCTAGGGTGTTGCTAGGTGGTTGCTAGGGTATTCTAGGTGGTTGCTAGGAGGTTGCTATGGAGTTATTGATGGTTGCTAGGGTGTTGCTAGGCAGTTATTTTGGTGTTCCAGGTGGTTGCTAGGGTATTCTAGGTGGTTGCTAGGGTGTTGCTAGGTGGTTAGTAGGGTTTTCTAGGTGGTTGCTAGGATGTTGCTAGGTGGTTGCTATGGAGTTATAGGTGGTTGCTAGGGTGTTGCTAGGCAGTTGTTATGGTTTTCCAGGTGGTTGCTAGGGTATTCTAGGTGGTTGCTAGGGTGTTGCAAGGTGGTTGCTATGGAGTTATAGCCGGTTGCTAGGGTGTTGCTAGCCATTTGCAATGGTGTTCCAGGTGGTTGCTAGGGTGTTGCAAGGTGGTTGCTATGCAGTTCTAGTTGGTTGCTAGGGTGTTGCTAGGTGGTTGCTATGGAGTTTTAGGTAGTTGCTATGGTGTTACAGTTGGTTGCTAGTGCGTTGTTAGGTGGTTGTTATGGCGTTCTAGGTGGTTGCTAGGGTGTTCCAGGTGGTGCTAGGGTGTTGCTAGGTCATTGCTATGGAGTTATAGGCAGTTGCTAGGATGTTGCAAGGGGGTTACTATGGAGTTCTAGGCGGTTGCTAGGGTGTTGCTAGGTCGTTGCTATCGAATTCTAGTCAGTTGCTAGGGTGGTCTAGGTGGTTACTAGTGTGTTGTTAGGTGGTTGCTATGAAGTTCTAGGGGGTTGCTAGGGTGTTCTAGTTGGTTGCTAGGGTGTTGCTATGTGGATGCCATATAGTTCTAGGTGGTTGCTAGCATGTTGTAGGTGGTTGCTATGGCGTTCTAGGCAGTTGCCTGGGTGTTGCTAGGTGGTTGCTATGGCATTCTAGGCGGTTGCTAGTGTGTTGCTAAGTGGTTGCTATGGAGATCTAGGCTGTTGCAAAGCTGTTCTAGGTGGTTGCTAGGGTGTTGCTAGGTGGTTCCCATAAAGTTCTAAGCGGTTGCTAAGGTGTTGCTAGGTGGTTGCTATGGAGTTCTAAGCAGTTGCTAGGGTGTTCTAGGTGGTTGCTAGGGTGTTGCTAGATGGTTGCTATGGAGTTCCAGGCGGTTGCTAGGGTTTTCTAGGTATTTGTTATAGAGTTCTAGGCAGTTGCTATGCTGTTGCTAGGTGGTTGCTATGGAGTTCCAGGCTGTTGCTAGACTGTTCTAGGTGGTTGCTAGGGTGTTGCTATGTGGTTGCTCTTTCTTTACTGAGTCCAATGACGCGATCCATAATTCTCTATGACAAACGGTTGAAAAGTTATGAAATATCAAATGTCGGCCAATCAGGAAAGGGGGCAAGGTTAATTTACACCAATGGACAAAGGACTCACTAACACGTCCAATGAGGCATCCCACAATTTGAGGGCAATTTTGCCCCATAGAGATGAATGCTGAATGTCCATAGCCAGAGAGAGACCAGAGCACTGCTGCTGGAAGACAGACCATTGTGACATCACAAGGCTGAGAAGACAGCATTGTGACATCACAATGGTGAACATTCCACCATTCATTCTCTATGGGAAAAATTCCCCAAAAAAAGTCAAATTTCTTAAAAACCGTCCACCCAAACTTTCCACAAAGTAATAGCACTTCATTCCCGATCAAGCCGCTCGATTTGACACATTGCACATGTATGTGGTGTGAAAACTCTGGGAGGAGTAGCGGTCCAAAAAATGGGTGGAAAGAATAATAATAATAACTAGACAATTCCTGCAGAAATTGTGAAGTGTGGTTGCCGCCAACGCAAAGTCGACTTTGTGCTGAACGGAGTGAACAGTTTCTGTAGTATAAGCAGAGACAGGGCATTGTGTACCTGCTATAACATCACTACAACGAGTTGATTTGCGACACATATATTCAGAGCTAAATTATCCTTTCATCAAAATTTGAGATCTCAGTGTTTTACTTGCGGTATGCGGTGACGAGTGACGACGAATCACAAAGCTAGCTGGCATGTTCAGATGGTCTTGGAAAAACCCTACGTATAAACTGCGTGATCGCACCATTTAAAAAGCAAGACAGGAGAGATTAATTTGATCGACGTATGGTTTAGCGTGAATTTCAGCTCATTTAACCATACAACTGTAAATCTGTTAGCTTAGAGACCAACTCATAGACAGAGTAGCCTATTACGTGTTAGCCGAGCCGAATTTCCAAGAACGAAAATGACGCGAGAAATATGTGTTAAAATAGTCGCATTTTAACTAATTTTAAATACAGCTTCTGTGAATAAGGTTCGGCTGGTAGCCAGCACTACTAGCTTCTGTTGCAGCAAGGGGTGCATCAACAGCATGCAAGAGGAGTTCTGTACTTTAGCAAACGCGTTGGGGTGAGAGCGCGTTGCTGTCCCTGCTACGACGGACTGAATGTGTAATGCAGCTCTAATGAGACCAAAGTTTCCAATACGATGGGATATTACACAGTGTTACAAAAGCAAAATTTTACATATTACACATAGTTAGAAAGCTTATTCTGTCACCTACTGAATAAATGAATTATCAATCGAGCCAGTTTGTACTAGAAAGTTCGACAACACCCAAAGCAACGTGTGGTATTACAAGCCCACATGGTTTTCTGAAGTAAGACCGGACCAGAAGCTGTTGCACAGGTGTTGTTGACGGCGTTGTTGCACTCTTTAGTACAGTCTGGCTTGTTTGAGAATTCGTTTATTCAGTAGGTGAGAGCATAAGCTTTCTAACCAGGTATAACAGCACGTCTAATTTTGGTTTTGGAATATCGTTTTTTTAGGTCAACCGAAAGTTTTTTAATCGTCGCATACAATGCATGTAGTCTGTTAGCATTAGCATTCAAAGACGCTGGACCTGACGAAACGTCGTCAAAGAATTTGCGTAATATCTTGTGAAATACTGTTATTATTGAGGACTTCTGGGTATGCCTAAGCCATATGTTTTGTTGATATACCTAGCTGACAGCGTTTTCATTTGAAATTTTGCATTTAGAATACTGTTTTATCCGTACACTTCCGCGTTCAGCTATATCCGTTCTGGTGGCTGGTAAGGACGAACAGCCAACCGCATCACGTGTGCAAAGCCGACCAATGCTGTAACTTCATAATTCACATTTTTATGACGTCACCGCCCCATTCATTTTCAATGGGAAAAATTGGCCATAAAAAGTCATATTTCTCAAAAACCGTGCAGCGAAAATTTCCACAAAGTAATAGCCATCGATTCCCAAAGAAGCCGGTCAATTTGACATATGGCATGTGTATGTGGTGCGAAAACTCTGGGAGGAGTAGCGGTCCAAAAAATGGGTGGAATAATAATAATAATAATAATAATATGTGCGATAATAATAGTGTGATTGCCTAAGGCAACCACACTAACTAGACAATTCCTGCAGAAATTGTGAAGTGTGGTTGCCGCCAACGCAAAGTTAACTTTCTGCTGAACAGAGTGAACAGTGGTAGGTAGTTGCTGTGATGTTTGAGGCGGTTGCTAGGGTGTTGCTAGTTGGTATCCATGGAATTCTAGGCGGTTGCTAGGGTGTTCTAGGTGGTTGCTATGAAGTTCTAGGCAGTTGCTAGGATGTTGCTAGGTGGTTGATATGGTGTTCCAAGTGGTTGCTAGGGTGGTGCTAAGTGGTTGCTATGGAGTTCCATGTGGTTGCTATGGAGCTCCAGGTGGTTACTAGGGCATTGCTAGGTGGTTGCTAGGATAATCTAAGTGGTTGCTAGGATGTTGCTAGATGGTTGCTATGGAGTTATAGGCGATTTCTAGGGTGTTGCTAGGCAGTTGTTATGGTGTTCCAGGTGGTTGCTAGGATGTTGCTAGGTGGTTGCTATGGAGTTATAGGTGGTTGCTAGGGTGTTGCTAGGTGGTTGCTAGGCGGTTGCTATGGAGTTATAGGCGGTTGTTAGGGTGTTGCTACGCAGTTGTTATGGTGCTCCAGGGGGTTGCTAGGGTGTCGCTAGGTGGTTGCTAGGGTAGTCTAGGTGGTTGCTATGGAGTTCTAGGTGGTTACTATGGTGTTGCTAGGTGGTTGCTATGGAGTTATAGCCGGTTGCTAGGGTGTTACTAGGCATTTGCTATGGAGTTATAGGTGGTTGTTAGGGTGTTGCTAGGCAGTTGTTATGGTGTTCCAGGTGGTTGCTAGGGTGTTGCTAGGTGGTTGCTATGTACTTATAGCCGGTTGCTAAGGTGTTGCTAGGCAGTTGTTATGGTGTTCCAGGTGGTTGCTAGGGTGTTGCTAAGTGGTTGCTAGGATGTTGCTAGGTGGTTGCTACGGAGTTATAGGCGGTTGCTAGGGTGTTACTAGGTGGATGCTAGGAGGTTACTATGGAGTTATAGGCGGTTGCTTGGGTGTTGATAGGGTATTCTAGGTGGTTGCTAGGATGTTGCTAGGTGGTTGCTATGGATATATAAGCGGTTGCTAGGGTGTTGCTAGGCGGTTGCTAGGGTGTTGCTAGGTGGTTGCTATGGTGTTCCAGGTGGTTGCTAGGGTGTCGCTAGGTGGTTCTATGGAGATCTAGGTGGTTGCTATGGAGTTGCTAGGTGGTTGCTATAGAGTTATAGCCGGTTGCTAGGGAGTTCTAGGTGGTTGCTAGGTTGTTGCCAGGTGGTTGCTATGGTGCTCCAGGTGGTTGCTAGGGTGTTGCTAGGTGGTTGCTATGGAGATCTAGGTGGTTGCTATGGTGTTGCTAGGTGGTTGCTATGGAGTTATAGCCGGTTGCTAGGGTGTTCTAGGTGGTTGCTATCGTGTTCCAGGTGGTTGCTAGTGTGTTGTTAGGTGGTTGCCATGGAGTTATAGGCGGTTGCTAGGGTGTTGCTAGGGTATTCTAGGTGGTTGCTAGGATGTTGCTAGGTGGTTGCTATGGAGATATAAGCGGTTGCTAGGGTGTTGCTAGGCAGTTGTTATGGTGTTCCAGGTGGTTGCTAGGGTGTTGCTAGGTGGTTGCTATGGTGTTCCAGGTGGTTGCTAGGGTGTTGCTAGGTGGTTGGTATGGAGTTCTAGGTGGTTGCTATGGAGTTGCTAGGTGGTTGCTATGGAGTTATAGTTGGTTGCTAGGGTGTTCTAGGTGGTTGCTAGGGTGTTGCTAGGTGGTTGCTATGATGTTCCAGGTGGTTGCTAGGGTGTTGCAAGGTGGTTGCTATGTAGATATAGGCGGTTGCTAGGGTGTTGCTAGGCGGTTGTTATGGTGTTCCAGGTGGTTGCTAGGGTGTTGCTAGGTGGTTGCTATGGAGTTATAGGCGGTTGCTAGGGTGTTGCTAGGTGGTTGCTATGGAGTTATAGGCGGTTGCTAGGGTGTTGCTAGGGTATTCTAGGTGGTTGCTAGGATGTTGCTAGGTGGTTGCTATGGAGATATAAGCGGTTGCTAGGGTGTTGCTAGGCAGTTGTTATGGTGTTCCAGGTGGTTGCTATGGTGTTGCTAGGTGGTTGCTATGGAGTTCTAGGTGGTTGCTATGGAGTTGCTAGGTGGTTGCTATGGAGGTATAGCCGGTTGCTAGGGTGTTCTAGGTGGTTGCTATCGTGTTCCAGGTGGGTGCTAGTGTGTTGTTAGGTGGTTGCTATGGAGTTATAGGCAGTTGCTAGGGTGTTGCTAGGGTATTCTAGGTGGTTGCTAGGGTGTTGCTAGGTGGTTGCTATGGAGATATAAGCAGTTGCTAGGGTGTTGCTAGGCAGTTGTTATGGTGTTCCAGGTGGTTGCTAGGGTGTTGCTAGGCAGTTGTTAAGGTGTTCCAGGTGGTTGCTATGGTGTTGCTAGGTGGTTGCTATGGAGTTCAAGGTGGTTGCTATGGAGTTGCTAGGTGGGTGCTATGGAGTTATAGCCGGTTGCTAGGGTGTTCTAGGTGGTTGCTAGGGTGTTGCTAGGTGGTTGCTATGGTGTTCCAGGTGGTTGCTAGTGTGTTGCAAGGTGGTTGCTATGGAGTTATAGGCGGTTGCTAGGGTGTTGCTAGGTGGTTGCTATGGTGTTCCCGGTGGTTGCTAGGGTGTTGCAAGGTGGTTGCTATGGAGTCATAGGCGGTTGCTAGGGTGTTGCTAGGCGGTTGTTATGGTGTTCCAGGTGGTTGCTAGGGTGTTGCTAAGTGGTTGCCATGGTGTTCCAGGTGGTTGCTAGGGTGTTGGTAGGTGGTTCAATGGACTTCTAGGTGGTTACTATGGAGTTGCTAGGTGGTTGCTATGGAGTTATAGCCGGTTCCTAGGGTGTTCTAGGTGGTTGCTAGGGTGTTGCTAGGTGGTTGCTATGGTGTTCCAGGTGGTTGCTAGGGTGTTGCTAGGTGGTTGCTATGGAGATTTAGGTGGTTGCTATGGTGTTGCTAGGTGGTTGCTATGGAGTTATAGCCGGTTGCTAGGGTGTTGCTAGGGTATTCTAGGCGGTTGCTAGGGTGTTGCTAGGCAGTTGTATTGGTGTTCCAGGTGGTTGCTAGGGTGTTGCTAGGTGGTTGCTATGGTGTTCCAGGTGGTTGCTAGGGTGTTGCTAGGTTGTTGCTATAGAGTTATAGGCGGTTGCTAGGATGTTGCTAGAGGGTTGCTATTGAGTTCTAGGCGGTTGCTAGGTCTTTACTGAGTCCAATGACGCAACCCATAGTTCTCTATGACAAACGGTTCAAAAGTTATGAAATATCAAACATTGGCCAATCAGGAAGGGGGGCGAGGCTGATCTACACCAATGGACAAAGGACTCTCTACCAAGTCCAATGAGGCATTGCACAATATGTGGGCAATTTTTCCCCACAGAGATATATGGCAGAATGTTCAAATCTAGAGAGAGACCAGAGTACTGCTGCTGGAAGACAGAGCATTGTGACATCACAATGGTGAGAAAACAGCATTGTGACATCACAAGGGTGAACATTCCACCATTCATTCTCTATGGGAAAAATTTCCCAAAAAAAGTGGAATTTCTCAAAAACCGTGCACCGAAACTTTCCACAAAGTAATAGCACACCATTCCCGATCAAGCCGGTCGATTTGACATATTGCACATGTATGTGGTGCGAAAACTCTGGGAGGAGTAGCGGTCCAAAAAACTGGCGGAATAATAATAATAATAATAATAATAAATATGTGCAATAATAATAGTGTGTTTGCCTAAGGCAACCACACTAACTAGACAATTCCTGCAGAAATTGTGAAGTGTGGTTGCCGCCAATGCAAAGTCGACTTTGTGCTGAACGGAGTGAACAGTTTCTGTAGTATAAGCAGAGACAGGGCATTGTGTACCTGCTATAACATCACTGCAACGAGTTGATTTGCGACACATATATTCAGAGCTAAATTATCCTTTCATCAAAATTTGAGATCTCAGTGTTTTACTTGCAGTATGCGGTGACGAGTGACGGCGAATCACAAAGCTAGCTGGCATGTTCAGAGGGTCTTGGAAAAACCCTAAGTCTGATGTGTAATGCAGACTGATGTGTAATGCAGTTATAACGAGACCAAAGTTTCCAACTCGCTGGAATATAAAACGGTATTACAAAAGCAAAATTTGACATATTATACATAGTTAGAAAGCTTATTGTGTCACCTACTGAATAAATGAATTCTCAATCAAGCCAGTTTGTACTACAAAGTTCGACAACACCCAAAGCAACATGTGTGGTATTACAAGCCCACATCGTTTTCTGAAGTAAGACCGGACCAGAAGCTGCTGCACACGTGTTGTTGATGGCGTTGTTGCACTCTTTAATACAGTCTGGCTTGTTTGAGAATTCGTTTATTCAGTAGGTGAGAGCATAAGCTTTCTAACCAGGTATAACAGCACGTCTAATTTTGGTTTTGGAATATCGTTTTTTTAGGTCAACCGAAAGTTTTTTAATCGTCGCATACAATGCATGTAGTCTTTGTTAGCATTAGCATTCAAAGACGCTGCATTTGACGAAACGTTGTCAACGATTTTGCGTAATATCTTGTGAAATACTATTATTTTTGAGGAAATCTGGGTATGCCTAAGTCATATGTTTGTTGATATACCTAGCTGACAGCGTTTTCATTTGTAATTTTGCATTTGGAATACTGTTTTATCCGTTCACTTCCGCGTTCAGCTATATCCTTTCTGTTGGCTGGTGAGGACGTACAGCGGACCGCATCACGTGTGCAAAGCCGACCAATGCTGTAACTTCATAATTCACATTTTTATGACGTCACCGCCCCATTCATTTTCAATGGGAAAAATTGGCCATAAAAAGTCATATTTCTCAAAAACCGTGCAGCGAAAATTTCCACAAAGTAATAGCCATCGATTCCCAAAGAAGCCGGTCGATTTGACATATGGCATGTGTATGTGGTGCGAAAACTCTGGGAGGAGTAGCGGTCCAAAAAACTGGCGGAATAATAATAATAACTAGACAATTCCTGCAGAAATTGTGAAGTGTGGTTGCCCTCAATGCAAAGTCGACTTTCTGCTGAACAGAGTGAACAGTGGTAGGTAGTTGCTATGATGTTCTGGTGGTGACTATGGAGTTATAGGCGGTTGCTAGGGTGTTGATAGGCAGTTGTTATGGTGTTCCAGGAGGTTGCTAGGGTGTTGCTAGGTGGTTGCAATGGAGTTATAGGCAGTTGCTAGGGTGTTGCTAGGTAGTTATGGTGTTCCAGCTGGTTGCTAGGTGGTTGCTATGGAGTTATAAGCGGTTGCTATGGTGTTCCAGGTGGTTGCTAGGGTGTTGCTAGGTGGTTGCTATGGAGTTATAGGCGGTTGCTACGGTGTTGCTATGTGGTTGGTAGGGTTTTCTAGATGGTTGCTAGGATGTTGCTAGGTGGTTGCTATGGAGTTATAGGCGGTTGCTAGGGTGTTGCTAGGCAGTTGTTATGGTGTTCCAGGTGGTTGCTAGGGTGTTGCTAGGTGGTTGCTAAGGTATTCTAGGTGGTTGCTAGGGTGTTGCAAGGTGGTTGCTATGGTGTTGCTAGGTGGTTGCTATGGAGATAAAGCTGGTTGCTAGGGTGTTGCTAGGCATTTGCTATGGAGTTATAGGCGGTTGCTAGGGTGTTGCTAGAGTATTCAAGGTAGTTGCTAGGATGTTGGTAGGTGGTTGCTATGCAGTTATAGGCGGTTGCTAGGCAGTTGTTATGGTGTTCCAGGTGTTTGATAGGGTGTTGCTAGGTGGTTGCTAGGGTATTCAAGGTAGTTGCTAGGATGTTGCTAGGTGGTTGCTATGCAGTTATAGGCGGTTGCTAGGCAGTTGATATGGTTTTCTAGGTGGTTGATAGGGTGTTGCTAGGTGGTTGCTATGGAGTTATAGCCGGTTGCTAGGGTGTTGCTAGGCATTTGCTATGGTGTTCCATGTGGTTGCTAGGATGTTGCTAGGTGGTTGCTATGGAGTTCTATTCAGTTGCTATGGTGTTACAGGTGGTTGCTAGTGTGTTGTTAGGTGTTTGCTATGGAGTTCTAGGCTGTTGCTAGGGTGTTATCGGTGGTTGCTAGGGTATTCTAGGTGGTCGCTAGGCTGTTGTAAGGTGGTTGCTATGGTGTTGCTAGGTGGTTGCTATGGAGTTATAGTCGGTTGCTAGGGTGTTGCTATGCATTTGCTTTGGTGTTCCAGGTGGTTGCTAGGGTGTTGCTAAGTTGTTGCTATGGAGTTATAGGCGGTTGCTAGGGTGTTGCTAGGTGGTTGCTAGGGTTTTCTAGGTGGTTGCTATGGGTTTCTAGGCAGTTGCTATGGTGATAAAGGTGGTTGCTATGGTGTTGCTAGGTGGTTGCTATGGAGTCCTAGGTTGTTGCTAGGGTGTTGCTAGGTGGTTGCTATGCAGTTCCAGGTGGTTGCTAGGGTGTTGCTAGGTGGTTGCTAGGGTATTCTAGGTGGTTGCTATGGTGTTGCTAGGTGGATGCTATGGAGTTATAGCTGGTTGCTAGGGTGTTGCTATGCATTTGCCATGGTGTTCCAGGTGGTTGCTAGGATGTTGCAAGGTGGTTGCTATGCAGTTCTAGGTGGTTGCTAGGGTGTTGCTATGTGGTTGCTATGGCGTTCTAGGCAGTTGCTATGGCGTTACAGGTGGTTGCTAGTGTGTTGTTAGGTGTTTGCTTTGAAGTTCTAGGCGGTTGCTAGGGTGTTCTAGGAGGTTGCTAGGGTGTTGCTAGGTCGTTGCTATGGAGTTACAGGCGGTTGCTAGGATGTTGCTAGGGGGTTGCTATGGAGTCCTAGGCGGTTGCTAGGTCTTTACTGAGTCCAATGACGCGACCCATAGTTCTCTATGAAAAACCGTTCAAATGTTACGAAATATCAAACATCGGCCAATCAGGAAGGGGGTTAAGGCTGATCTCCACCAATGGACAAAGGACTCCCTACCATGTCCAATGAGGCATTGCACAATTTGTGGGCAATTTTTCCCCATAGAGATGAATGGCAGAATGTTCAAATCTAGAGAGAGACCAGGGTACTGCTGCTAGAAGACAGAGCATTGTGACATCACAATGGTGAGAAGACAGCATTATGACATCACAAGGGTGAACATTCCGCCATTCATTCTCTATGGGAAAAATTTCCCAAAAAAATTCAAATTTATCAAAAACCGTGCAACGAAACTTTCCACAAAGTAATAGCACACCATTCCCGATCAAGCCGCTCGATTTGACATATTGCACATGCATGTGGTGCGAAAACTCTGGGAGGAGTAGCGGTCCAAAAAATGGGTGGAATAATAATAATAATAATAATAATAATAATAATAATATGTGGGATAATAATAGTGTGTTTGCCTAAGGCAACCACACTAATAATAATATGTGGGATAATAGTAGTGTGATTGCCTAAGGCAACCACACTAACTAGACAATTCCTGCAGAAATTGTGAAGTGTGGTTGCCGCCAATGCAAAGTCGACTTTGTGCTGAACGGAGTGAACAGTTTCTGTAGTATAAGCAGAGACAGGGCATTGTGTACCTGCTATAACATCACTACAACGAGTTGATTTGCGACACATATATTCAGAGCTAAATTATCCTTTCATCAAAATTTGAGATCTCAGTGTTTTACTTGCGGTATGCGGTGACGAGTGACGGCGAATCACAAAGCTAGCTGGCATGTTCAGAGGGTCTTGGAAAAACCCTAAGTCTGACGTGTAATGCAGACTGATGTGTAATGCAGTTATAACGAGACCAAAGTTTCCAACTCGCTGGAATATAAAACGGTATTACAAAAGTAAAATTTGACATATTATACATTGTTAGAAAGCTTATTCTGTCACCTATTAGATCGATGATGTGTAGATCAAGCCAGATTGTACTATAAAGTTCGACAACACCCAAAGCAACATGTGTGGTATTACAAGCCCACATGGTTTTCTGAAGAAAGACCGGACCAGAAGCTGCTGCACACGTGTTGTTGACGGCGTTGTTGCACTCTTTAGTACAGTCTGGCTTGTTTGAGAATTCGTTTATTCAGTAGGTGAGAGCATAAGCTTTCTAACCAGGTATAACAGCACGTCTAATTTTGGTTTTGGAATATCGTTTTTTTAAGTCAACCGAAAGTTTTTTAATCGTCGCATACAATGCATGTAGTCTTTGTTAGCATTAGCATTCAAAGACGCTGGACCTGACGAAACGTCGTCAAAGAATTTGCGTAATATCTTGTGAAATACTGTTATTATTGAGGACTTCTGGGTATGCCTAAGCCATATGTTTTGTTGATATACCTAGCTGACAGCGTTTTCATTTGTAATTTTGCGTTGGAATACTGTTTTATCCGTTCACTTCCGCGTTCAGATATATCCTTTCTGGTGGCTGGTGAGGACACGTACAGCGGACCGCATCACGTGTGCAAAGCCGACCAATGCTGTAACTTCATAATTCACATTTTTTATGACGTCACCGCCCCATTCATTTTCAATGGGAAAAATTGGCCATAAAAAGTCATATTTCTCAAAAACCGTGCAGTGAAACTTTCCACAAAGTAATAGCCATCGATTCCCAAAGAAGCCGGTCAATTTGACATATGGCATGTGTATGTGGTGCGAAAACTCTGGGAGGAGTAGCGGTCCAAAAAATGGGTGGAATAATAATAATAAATAAATAATATGTGCGATAATAATAGTGTGATTGCCTAAGGCAACCACACTAATAACTAGACAATTCCTGCAGAAATTGTGAAGTGTGGTTGCCGCCAATGCAAAGTCGACTTTGTGCTGAACGGAGTGAACAGTTTCTGTAGTATAAGCAGAGACAGGGCATTGTGTACCTGCTATAACATCACTACAACGAGTTGATTTGCGACACATATATTCAGAGCTAAATTATCCTTTCATCATAATTTGAGATCTCAGTGTTTTACTTGCGGTATGCGGTGACGAGTGACGGCGAATCGCAAAGCTAGCTGGCATGTTCAGAGGGTCTTGGAAAAACCCTAAGTCTGATGTGTAATGCAGACTGATGTGTAATGCAGTTATAACGAGACCAAAGTTTCCAACTCGCTGGAATATAAAACGGTATTACAAAAGTAAAATTTGACATATTATACATTGTTAGAAAGCTTATTCTGTCACCTATTAGATCGATGATGTGTAGATGAAGGCAGATTGTACTGCAAAGTTCGACAACACCCAAAGCAACATGTGTGGTATTACAAGCCCACTGAAGACCGGATCAGAAGCTGCTGCACACGTGTTGTTGACGGCGTTGTTGCACTCTTTAGTACAGTCTGGCTTGTTTGAGAATTCGTTTATTCAGTAGGTGAGAGCATAAGCTTTCTAACCAGGTATAACAGCACGTCTAATTTTGGTTTTGGAATATCGTTTTTTTAGGTCAACCGAAAGTTTTTTAATCGTCGCATACAATGCATGTAGTCTTTGTTAGCATTAGCATTCAAAGACGCTGGACCTGATGAAACGTCGTCAAAGAATTTGCGTAATATCTTGTGAAATACTGTTATTATTGAGGACTTCTGGGTATGCCTAAGCCATATGTGTTGTTGATATACCTAGCTGACAGCGTTTTCATTTGTAATTTTGCATTTGGAATACTGTTTTATCCGTTCACTTCCGCGTTCAGCTATATCCTTTCTGGTGGCTGGTGAGGACGTGCAGCGGACCGCATCACGTGTGCAAAGCCGACCAATGCTGTAACTTCATAATTCACATTTTTATGACGTTACCGCCCCATTCATTTTCAATGGGAAAAATTGGCCATAAAAAGTCATATTTCTCAAAAACCGTGCAGCGAAAATTTCCACAAAGTAATAGCCATCGATTCCCAAAGAAGCCGGTCAATTTGACATATTGCACGTGTATGTAGTACGAAAACTCTGGGAGGAGTAGCGGTCCAAAAAATGGGTGGAATAAATAATAAATAATAACTAGACAATTCCTGCAGAAATTGTGAAGTGTGGTTGCCCTCAATGCAAAGTCGACTTTCTGCTGAACAGAATGAACAGTGGTAGGTAGTTGCTATGATGTTATGGTGGTGACTATGGAGTTATGGGCGGTTGCTAGGGTGTTGATAGGCAGTTGTTATGGTGTTCCAGGAGGTTGCTAGGGTGTTGCTAGGTGGTTGCTATGGAGTTATAGGCAGTTGCTAGGGTGTTGCTAGGCAGTTATGGTGTTCCAGCTGGTTGCTAGGTGGTTGCTATGGAGTTATAAGCGGTTGCTATGGTGTTCCAGGTGGTTGCTAGGGTGTTGCTAGGTGGTTGCTATGGAGTTATAGGCGGTTGCTACGGTGTTGCTATGTGGTTGGTAGGGTTTTCTAGATGGTTGCTAGGATGTTGCTAGGTGGTTGCTATGGAGTTATAGGCAGTTGCTAGGGTGTTGCTAGGCAGTTGTTATGGTGTTCCAGGTGGTTGCTAGGGTGTTGCTAGGTGGTTGCTAAGGTATTCTAGGTGGTTGCTAGGGTGTTGCAAGGTGGTTGCTATGGTGTTGCTAGGTGGTTGCTATGGAGTTATAGCTGGTTGCTAGGGTGTTGCTAGGCATTTGCTATGGATTTATAGGCGGTTGCTAGGGTGTTGCTAGGGTATTCAAGGTAGTTGCTAGGATGTTGCTAGGTGGTTGCTATGCAGTTATAGGCGGTTGCTAGGCAGTTGTTATGGTGTTCCAGGTGTTTGATAGGGTGTTGCTAGGTGGTTGCTAGGGTATTCAAGGTAGTTGCTAGGATGTTGCTAGGTGGTTGCTATGCAGTTATAGGCGGTTGCTAAGGTGTGGCTAGGCATTTGCTATGGTGTTCCATGTGGTTGCTAGGGTGTTGCTAGGTGGTTGCTATGGAGTTCTAGGCAGTTGCTATGGTGTTACAGGTGGTTGCTAGTGTGTTGTTAGGTGTTTGCTATGGAGTTCTAGGCTGTTGCTAGGGTGTTCTAGGTGGTTGCTAGGGTTTTCTAGGTGGTTGCTAGGATGTTGCTAGGTGGTTGCTATGGAGTTATAAGAGGTTGCTAGGGTGTTGCTAGGCAGTTGTTATGGTGTTCCAGGTGGTTTCTAGGTTGTTGCTTGGTGGTTGCTATGGTGTCCAGGTGGTTGCTAGGGTGTTGCTAGGTGGTTGCTATGGAGTTCTAGGTGGTTGCTATGGTGTTGCTAGGTGGTTGCTGTGGAGTTATAGCCGGTTGCTAGGGTGTTGCTAGGCAGTTATGGTGTTCCAGCTGGTTGCTAGGTGGTTGCTATGGAGTTATAAGCAGTTGCTATGGTGTTCCAGGTGGTTGCTAGGGTGTTGCTAGGTGGTTGCTATGGAGTTATAGGCGGTTGCTACGGTGTTGCTATGTGGTTGGTAGGGTATTCTAGATGGTTGCTAAGATGTTGCTAGGTGGTTGCTATGGAGTTATAGGCAGTTGCTAGGGTGTTGCTAGGCAGTTGGTATGGTGTTCCAGGTGGTTGCTAGGGTGTTGCTAGGTGGTTGCTATGGTGTTCCAGGTGGTTGCTAGGGTGTTGCTAGGTGGTTGCTATGGAGTTCTAGGTGGTTGCTATGGTGTTGCTAGGTGGTTGCTATGGAGATCTAGGCTGTTGCAAGACTGTTCTAAGTGGTTGCTAGGGTGTTGCTAGGTCGTTCCCATAGAGTTCTAAGCGGTTGCTAAGGTGTTGCTAGGTGGTTGCTATGGAGTTCTAAGCAGTTGCTAGGGTGTTTTAGGTGGTTGCTAGAGTGTTGCTAGATGGTTGTTATGGAGTTCCAGGTCGTTGCTAGGGTTTTCTAGCTATTTGCTATAGAGTTCTAGGCAGTTGCTATGCTGTTGCTAGGTGGTTGCTATGGAGTTCCAGGCTGTTGCTAGGCTGTTCTAGGTGGTTGCTAGGGTGTTTCTAGGTGGTTGCTCCGTCTTTACTGAGTCCAATGACGCGATCCACAATTCTCTATGACAAACGGTTGAAAAGTTATTAAATATCAAATGTCGGCCAATCAGGAAAGGGGGCGAGGTTAATTTACACCAATAGACAATAGACTCTCTAACACGTCCAATGAGGCATCCCACAATTTGAGGGCAATTTTGCCCCATAGAGATGAATGTTGAATGTCCAAAGCCAGAGAGAGACCAGAGCACTGCTGCTAGAAGACAGACCATTGTGACATCATAAAGGTGAGAAGACAGCATTGTGACATCACAATGGTGAACATTCCACCATTCATTCTCTATGGGAAAAATTCCCCAAAAAAAGTCTAATTTCTCAAAAGCCGTCCACCCAAACTTTCCACAAAGTAATAGCACTTCATTCCCGATCAAGCCGCTCGATTTGACACATTGCACATGTATGTGGTGCGAAAACTCTGGGAGGAGTAACGGTCCAAAAAATGGGTGGAATAATAATAATAATAACTAGACAATTCCTGCAGAAATTGTGAAGTGTGGTTGCCGCCAATGCAAAGTCGACTTTCTGCTGAACAGAGTGAACAGTGGTAGGTAGTTGCTATGATGTTCTGGTGGTGACTATGGTGTTTTAAGTGGTGTCTAGGGTGTTGGTAGGTGGTTGCTATGGAGTTTGAGGCGGTTGCTAGGGTGTTGCTAGGTGGTTCTATGGAGTTCCAGGCGGTTGCTATGGAATTCTAGGCGGTTGCTAGGGTGTTGTAGGTGGTTGCTGTGGAGTTCTAGGCAGTTGCTAGGATGTTGCTAGGTGGTTGATATGGTGTTCCAGGTGGTTGCTAGGGTGTTCTAGGTAGTTCCTATGGAGTTCTAGTTGGATGCTAGGGTGATGCTAGGTGCTTGCTATGGGAATCTAGGCAGTTGCTAGGTTGTTGTTAGGTGGTTGCTATGGAGTTCAGGGCGGTTGCTAAGTCATTCTAGGTGGTTGCTTGGATGTTGCTAGGTGGTCGCTATGGTGTTCCAGGTGGTTGCTATGGTGTTGCAAGGTGGTTGCTATGGAGTTCTTGGTGGTTGCTAGGGTGTTGCTAGGTGGTTGCTATGGAGTTATGGCTGGTTGCTAGGGTTTTGCTATGCTTTTGTTATGGTGTTACAGGTGGTTGCTAGAGTGTTGCTAGGTGGTTGCTATGGAGTTCTAGGTGGTTGCTAGGGTGTTGCTAGGTGGTTGCTATGGAGTTATAGCTGGTTGCTAGGGTGTTGCTAGGCATTTGCTATGGTGTTCTAGGTGGTTGCTAGGGTTTTGCTGGATGGTTGCTATGGAGTTCAAGGTGGTTGCTAGGGTGTTGCTAGGTGGTTGTTATGAAGTTATAGCTGGTTGCTAGGGTGTTGCTAGGCATTTGCTATGGTGTTCCAGGTGGTTGCTAGGGTGTTGCTAGGTGGTTGCTAGGATGTTGGTAGGTGGTTGCTATTGAGTTATAGGCAGTTGCTAGGGTGTTGCTATGTGTTTGCTAGGAGGTTGCTATGGAGTTATAGGCGGTTGCTAGGGTGTTGCTAGGAAGTTATGCTGTTTCAGGTGGTTGCTATGGTGTTGCTAGGTGGTTGCTAGGGTATTCTAGGTGGTTGCTAGGGTGTTGCTAGGTGGATGCTATGGAGTTCTGGGTGGTTACTATGGTGTTGCTAGGTGGTTGCTATGGAGTTATAGCCGGTTGCTAGGGTGTTGCTAGGCATTTGCTATGGAGCTATAGACGGTTGCTAGGGTGTTGCTAGGGTATTCTAGGTGGTTGCTAGGATTTTGCTAGGTGGTTGCTTTGGAGTTATAGGCGGTTGCTAGGGTGTTGCTAGGCATTTGCTATGGAGCTATAGATGGTTGCTAGGGTGTTGCTAGGGTATTCTAGGTGGTTGCTAGGATGTTACTAGGTGGTTGCTATGGAGTTATAGGCGGTTGCTAGGGTGTTGCTACGCAGTTGCTATGGTGTTCCAGGTGGTTGCTAGGGGGTTGCTAGGTGGTTGCTATGGTGTTCCAGGTGGTTGCTAGGGTGTTGCTAGGTGGTTGCTATGGAGTTCTAGATGGTTGCTATGGTGTTGCTAGGTGGTTGCTATGGAGTTAAAGCTGGTTGCTAGGGTGTTCTAGGTGGTTGCTAGGGTGTTGCTAGGTGGTTGCCATGGTGTTCCAGGTGGTTGCTAGGGTGTTGCTAGGTGGTTGCTATGGAGTTCTAGGTGGTTTCTATGGTGTTGCTAGGTGGTTGCTATGGAGTTATAGCCGGTTGCTAGGGTGTTCTAGGTGGTTGCTAGGGTGTTGCTAGGTGGTTGCTATGGAGTTCCAGGTGGTTGCTAGGGTGTTGCTAGGTGGTTGCTATGGAGTTCTAGGTGGTTGCTATGGTGTTGCTAGGTGGTTGCTATGGTGTTCCAGGTGGTTGCTAGTGTGTTGTTAGGTGGTTGCTATGGAGTTCTAGGCGGTTGCGAGGTTATTCTAGGTGGTTGCTAGGGTGTTGCTAGGTCGTTGCTTTGGAGTTATAGGCGGTTGCTGGGGTGTTGCTAGGAGGTTGCTATGGAGTTCTAGGCGGTTGCTAGGCCTTTACTGAGTCCAATGACGTGACCCATAATTTTCTATGACAAACGGTTCAAAAGTTATGAAATATCAAACATCGGCCAATCAGGAATGGGGGCGAGGCTGATCTACACCAATGGACAAAGGACTCTCTACCATGTCCAATGAGGCATTGCACAATTTGTGGGCAATTTTTCCCCATAGAGATGAATGGCAGAATGTTCAAATCTAGAGAGAGACCAGAGTACTGCTGCTAGAAAACAGAGCATTGTGACATCATAAAGGTGTGAAGACAGCATTGTGACATCACAAGGGTGAACATTCCACCATTCATTCTCTATGGGAAAAATTTCCCAAAAAACGTGGAATTTCTCAAAAACCGTGCACCGAAACTTTCCACAAAGTAATAGCACACCATTCCCGATCAAGCCGCTCGATTTGACATATTGCACGTGTATGTGGTGCGAAAACTCTGGGAGGAGTAGCGGTCCAAAAAACTGGCGGAATAATAATAATAATAATAAATAAATATGTGCAATAATAATAGTGTGTTTGCCTAAGGCAACCACACTAATAATAATAAATAAATAAATAATATGTGCAATAATAATAGTGTGTTTGCCTAAGGCAACCACACTAACTAGACAATTCCTGCAGAAATTGTGAAGTGTGGTTGCCGCCAATGCAAAGTCGACTTTGTGCTGAACAGAGTGAACAGTTTCTGTAGTATAAGCAGAGACAGGGCATTGTGTACCTGCTATAACATCACTACAACGAGTTGATTTGCGACACATATATTCAGAGCTAAATTATCCTTTCATCAAAATTTGAGATCTCAGTGTTTTACTTGCGGTATGCGGTGACGAGTGACGGCGAATCACAAAGCTAGCTGGCATGTTCAGAGGGTCTTGGAAAAACCCTAAGTCTGACGTGTAATGCAGACTGATGTGTAATGCAGTTATAACGAGACCAAAGTTTCCAACTGGCTGGAATATAAAACGGTATTACAAAAGTAAAATTTGACATATTATACATTGTTAGAAAGCTTATTCTGTCACCTATTAGATCGATGATGTGTAGATGAAGGCAGATTGTACTACAAAGTTCGACAACACCCAAAGCAACATGTGTGGTATTACAAGCCCACTGAAGACCGGATCAGAAGCTGCTGCACACGTGTTGTTGACGGCGTTGTTGCACTCTTTAGTACAGTCTGGCTTGTTTGAGAATTCGTTTATTCAGTAGGTGAGAGCATAAGCTTTCTAACCAGGTATAACAGCACGTCTAATTTTGGTTTTGGAATATCGTTTTTTTAGGTCAACCGAAAGTTTTTTAATCGTCGCATACAATGCATGTAGTCTGTTAATATTAGCATTCAAAGACGCTGGACCTGACGAAGCGTCGTCAAAGAATTTGCGTAATATCTTGTGAAATACTGTTATTATTGAGGACTTCTGGGTATGCCTAAGCCATATGTTTTGTTGATATACCTAGCTGACAGCGTTTTCATTTGTAATTTTGCATTTGGAATACTGTTTTATCCGTTCACTTCCGCGTTCAGCTATATCCTTTCTGGTGGCTGGTGAGGACACGTACAGCGGACCGCATCACGTGTGCAAAGCCGACCAATGCTGTAACTTCATAATTCACATTTTTATGACGTCACCGCCTCCATTCATTTTCAATGGGAAAAATTGGCCATAAAAAGTCATATTTCTCAAAAACCGTGCAGCGAAAATTTCCACAAAGTAATAGCCATCGATTCCCAAAGAAGCCGGTCAATTTGACATATGGCATGTGTATGTGGTGCAAAAACTCTGGGAGGAGTAGCGGTCCAAAAAACTGGCGGAATAATAATAATAAATAAATATGTGCAATAATAATAGTGTGTTTGCCTAAGGCAACCACACTAATAATAACAAGACAATTCCTGCAGAAATTGTGAAGTGTGGTTGCCGCCAATGCAAAGTTGACTTTCTGCTGAACAGAATGAACAGTGGTAGGTAGTTGCTATGATGTTCTGGTGGTGACTATGGCGTTATAGGTTGTTGCTAGAGTGTTGATAGGCAATTGTTATGGTGTTCCAGGTGGATGCTAGAGTAATGGTAAATGGTAAATGGACTGCATTTATATAGCGCTTATATCCAAAGCGCTTTACAATTGATGCCTCTCATTCGCCAGAGCAGTTAGGTGTCTTGCTCAAGGACACTTCGACACGCCCAGGGCGGGGTTTGAACCGGCAACCCTCCGACTGCCAGACAATCGGTCTTACCTCCTGAGCTATATCGCCCCCTATGTAGAGTGTTGCTAGGTGGTTGCTATGGTGTTATAGGCGGTTGCTAGGGTGTTATTAGGCAGTTATGGTGTTCCAGGTGGTTGCTAGGTGGTTGCTAGGATGTTGCTAGGTGGTTGCTATGGAGTTATAAGCGGTTGCTATGGTGTTCCAGGTGGTTGCTAGGGTGTTGCTAGGTGGTTGCTATGGAGTTATAGGCGGTTGCTAGGGTGTTGCTTTGTGGTTGTTAGGGCTTTCTAGGTGGTTGCTAGGATGTTGCTAGGTGGTTGCTATGGCGTTATAGGCAGTTGCTAGGATGTTGCTAGGCAGTTGTTATGGTGTTCCAGGTGGTTGCTAGGTGGTCGCTATGGTGTTCCAGGTGGTTGCTAGGGTGTTGCAAGGTGGTTGCTATGCAGTTCTAGGTGGTTGCTAGGGTGTTGCTAGGTGGTTGCTATGAAGTTCTAGGCGGTTGCTAGGGCGTTCTAGGTGGTTGCTAGGGTGTTGCTAGGTCTTTGCTATGGAGTTCTAGGCAGTTGCTAGGATGTTGCTAGGTGGTTGTATGGAGTTCTAGGTAGTTACTAGGATGTTGCTAGGTGGTTGCTATGGAGTTCTAGGCAGTTGCTAGGATGTTGCTATGGAGTTTTAGGTGGTTGCTAGGGTGTTGCTAGGCATTTGCTATGGTGTTCCAGGTGGTTGCTAGGGTGTTGCTAGGTGGTTGCTATGGAGTTCTAGGTGGTTGCTATGGTGTTGCTAGGTGGTTGCTAAGGCATTCTAGGCAGTTAGGGTGCTCTAGGTGGTTGCTAGTGTGTTGTTAGGTGGTTGCTATGGAGTTCTAGGTGGTTGTTAGGGTGTTGCTAGATGGTTGATATGGAGTTCAGTACGGTTGCTAAGGCATACTGGGTGGTTGCTATGGTGTTCCAGGTGGTTGCTAGGGTGTTGCTAAGTGGTTGCTATGGAGTTCTAGGTGGTTGCTAGGGTGTTGCTAGGTGGTTGCTATGGAGTTATAGCTGGTTGCTAGGGTGTTGCTAGGCATTTGCTATAGTGTTCCAGGTGGTTGCTAGGGTGTTGTTAGGTTGTTGCTATGAAGTTCTAAGTGGTTGCTTGGGTGCTGCTAAGTCGTTGCTATGGAGTTCTAGGTGGTTGCTAGGGTGTTGCTAGGTCGTTGCTATGGAGTTCTAGGTGGTTGCTAGGGTGTTGCTAGGTAGATGCTATGGAGTTATAGCTGGTTGCTAGGGTGTTGCTAGGCGTTTGCTATGGTGTTCTTGGTAGTTGCTAGGGTGCTGCTAGATGGTTGCTAGGGAGTTCTAGGCGGTTGCTAGGGCATTGCTAGGTGGTTGCTATGCTGTTTTAGGCAGTTGCTAGGGTGTTAGAGGTGGTTACTAGGGTGTTGATAGTTGGTTGGTATGGAGTTCTAGGTGGTTGCTAGGGAGTTGCTAGGTGGTTGCTAGGGTGTTCTAGGAGGTTGGTAGGGTGTTGCTAGGTGGTTGCTATGGAGTTCTTGGTGGTTGCTATGGAGTTCTAGGTGGATGCTAGGGTGTTCTAGGTGGTTGCTATGGTGCTGCTAGGTGGTCGCTATCGAGTGCTAGGTGGTTGCTAGGGTGATGCTAGGTGGTTGCTATGGCTTTCCAGGTGGTTGTTAGGCTGTTTTAGGTTGTTGCTAGGGTGTTGCTAGGTCTTTACTGAGTCCAATGACGCAACCCATAGTTCTCTATGAAAAACGGGTCAATAGTTACGAAATATCAAACATCGGCCAATCAGGACGGGGCGCAAGGCTGATCTACACCAATGGATAAAGGACTCTCAACCATGTCCAATGAGGCATTGCACAGTTTGTGGGCAATTTTTCCCCATAGAGATGAATGGCAGAATGGTCAAAGCTTGAGAGAAACCAGAGTACAGCTGCTAGAAGACAGACCATTGTGACATCACAAGGCTGAGAAGACAGCATTGTGACATCACAATGGTGAACATTCCGCCATTCATTCTCTATGGGAAAAATTTCCTAAAAAACGTTAAATTTCTCAAAAATCGTCCACCCAAACTTTCCACAAAGTAATAGCACACCATTCCCGATCAAGCCGCTCGATTTGACATATTGCACGTGTATGTGGTGCGAAAACTCTGGGAGGAGTAGCGGTCCAAAAAATGGGTGGAATAATAATAATAATAATAATAATAACTAGACAATTCCTGCAGAAATTGTGAAGTGTGGTTGCCGCCAACGCAAAGTCGACTTTCTGCTGAACAGAGTGAACAGTGGTAGGTAGTTGCTCTGATGTTTGAGGCGGTTGCTAGGGTGTTACTAGGTGGTTTCCATGGAATTCAAGTCAGTTGCTAGGGTGTTCTAGGTGGTTCCTATGGAGTTCTAGGCAGTTGCTAGGATGTTGCTAGGTGGTTGATATGGTGTTCCAGGTGGTTGCTGGGGTGGTGCTAGGTGGTTGCTATGGAGTTCCAGGTGGTTGCTATGGAGCTCCAGGTGGTTGCCAGGGCATTACTAGGTGGTTGCTAGGGTAATTTAAGTGGTTGCTAGGATGTTGCTAGGTGGTTGCTATGGAGTTATAGGCGGTTGCTAGGGTGTTGCTAGGCAGTTATTATGGTGTTCTAGGTGGTTGCTAGGGTGTTGCTAGGTGGTTGCTAGGGTATTCTAGGTGGTTGCTAGGGTGTTGCTAAGTGGATGCTAGGGAGTTCTAGGTGGTAACTATGGTGTTGCTAGGTGGTTGCTATGGAGTTATATGCGGTTGCTAGGGTGTTGCTAGGCAGTTATTATGGTGTTCTAGGTGGTTTCTAGGGTGTTGCTAGGTGGTTGCTAGGGTATTCTAGGTGGTTGCTAGGGTGTTGCTAGGCATTTGCTATGGAGTTATAGGCGGTTGCTAAGGTGTTGCTAGGGAATTCTAGGTGGTTGCTAGGATGTTGCTAGGTGGTTGCTATGGAGTTATAGGCGGTTGCTAGGGTGATGCTAGGCAGTTGTTATGGTGTTCCAGGTGGTTGCTAGGGTGTTGCTAGGTGGTTGCTATGGTGTTCCAGGTGGTTGCTAGGTGGTTGCTATGGTGTTTTATTTGGTTGCTAAGGTGTTGCTAGGGTATTCTAGGTGGTTGCTAGGATGTTGCTAGGTGGTTGCTATGCAGTTATAGGTGGTTGCTAGCAGTTGTTATGGTGTTCCAGGTGGTTGATAGGGTGTTGCTAGGTGGTTGCTAGGGTTTTCTAGGTGGTTGCTAGGATGTTGCTAGGTGGTTGCTATGGAGTTATAGGCGGTTGCCAGGGTGTTGCTAGGCAGTTGTTATGGTGTTCCAGGTGGTTGCTAGGGTGTTGCTAGGTGGTTGCTATGGAGTTCTAGGTGGTTGCTATGGTGTTGCTAGGTGGTTGCTATGTAGTTATAGGCGGTTGCTAGGGTGTTGCTAGGCATTTAATATGGAGTTATATGTGGTTGCTAGGGTGTTGCAAGGTGGTTGCTATGGAGTTCTAGGCGGTTGCTATGGTGATCTTGGTGATTGCTAGGGGGTTGCTAGGTCGTTGCTATGAAGTTATAGGCGGTTGCTAGGGTGTTGCTAGGCAGTTGTTATGGTGTTCCAGGTGTTTGCTAGGGTGTTGCTAGGTGGTTGCTAGGATGTTGCTAGGTCGTTGCTATTGAGTTATAGGCGGTTGCTAGGATGTTGCTAGGTGGTTGCTAGGAGGTTGCTATGGAGTTATAGGTGGTTGCTAGGGTGTTGCTATGCAGTTATTATGGTGTTCTAGGTGGTTGCTAGGGTATTCTAGGTGGTTGTTAGGGTGTTGCTAGGTGGATGCTATGGAGTTTTAGGAGGTTGCTAGGGTGTTCCTAGGGTATTCTAGGTGGTGGCTAGGATGTTGCTAGGTGGTTGCTATGGAGTTATAAGCAGTTGCTAGGGTGTTGCTAGGCAGTTATTATGGTGTTCCAGGTGGTTGCTAGGGTGTTGCTAGGCAGTTGCTATGGTATTCCAGGTGGTTGCTAGGGTGTTCCTAGGTGTTTGTTATGGAGTTCTAGCTGGTTGCTATGGTGTTGCTAGGTGGTTGCTATGGAGTTATAGCCGGTTGCTAAGGTGTTGCTAGGCATTTGCTATGGTGTTCCAGGTGGTTGCTAGTGTGTTGTTAGGTGGTAGCTATGGAGTTCTAGGTGGTTGCTAGGGTGTTGCTAGGTCATTGCTATGGAGTTATAGGCGGTTGCTAGGGTGCTGCTAGGCAGTTGTTATGGTGTTCCAGGTGGTTGCTAGGATGTTGCTGGGTGGTTGCTATGGAGTTATAGGCGGTTGCTATGGAGTTCTAGGTGGTTGCTAGGGCATTGCTAGGCGGTTGCTAGGGTATTCTGAGTGGTTGCTTGGATGTTGCTAGGTGGTTGCTATGGAGTTATAGGCGGTTGCTAGGGTGTTGCTAGGCACTGTTATGGTGTTCCAGGTGGTTGCTAGGTTGTTGCTAGGTGGTTGCTATGGTGTGTTCCAGGTGGTTGCTAGGGTGTGGCTAGGTGGTTGCTATGGAGTTCTAGGTGGTTGCTATGGTGTTGCTAGGTGGTTGCTATGGAGTTATAGGCGGTTGCTAGGGTGTTGCTAGGCATTTGCTATGGTGTTCCACGTGGTTGCTAGGGTGTTGCAAGGTGGTTGCTATGCAGTTCTAGGTGGTTGCTAGGGTGTTGCTAGGTGGTTGCTATGGAGTTCTAGGCAGTTGCTATGGTGTTCCAGGTGGATGCTAGTGTGTTGTTAGGTGGTTGCTACGGAGTTCTAGGCGGTTGCTAGGTTGTTCTAGGTGGTTGCTAGGGTGTTGCTAGGTCTTTGCTATGGAGTCATAGGCGGTTGCTAGGATGTTACTAGGGGGTTGCTATGGAGTTCTAGGCAGTTGCTAGGTCTTTACTGAGTCCAATGACGCGACCCATAGTTCTCTAGGACAAACGGTTCAAAAGTTATGAAATATCAAACATCGGCCAATCAGGAAGGGGGGCAAGGCTGATCTCCACCAATGGACAAAGGACTCTCTACCATGTCCAATGAGGCATTGCACAATTTGTGGGCAATTTTTCCCCATAGAGATGAATGGCAGAATGTTCAAATCTAGAGAGAGACCAGAGTACTGCTGCTAGAAGACAGACCATTGTGACATCACAGGGGTGAGAAGACAGAGCATTGTGACATCACAAGGCTGAACATTCCGCCATTCATTCTCTATGGGGCAAAACTGCACACAAAAATTCAAATTTTTCAAAAACCGTGCAACGAAACTTTCCACAAAGTAATAGCACACCATTCCCGATCAAGCCGCTCGATTTGACACATTGCACGTGCGTGTGGTGTGAAAACTCTGGGAGGAGTAGCGGTCCAAAAAATTGGCGGAATAATAATAATAATAACTAGACAATTCCTGCAGAAATTGTGAAGTGTGGTTGCCGCCAATGCAAAGTCGACTTTGTGCTGAACGGAGTGAACAGTTTCTGTAGTATAAGCAGAGACAGGGCATTGTGTACCTGCTATAACATCACTGCAACGAGTTGATTTGCGACACATATATTCAGAGCTAAATTATCCTTTCATCAAAATTTGAGATCTCAGTGTTTTACTTGCGGTATGCGGTGACGAGTGACGGCGAATCACAAAGCTAGCTGGCATGTTCAGAGGGTCTTGGAAAAACCCTAAGTCTGACGTGTAATGCAGACTGATGTGTAATGCAGTTATAACGAGACCAAAGTTTCCAACTCGCTGGAATATAAAACGGTATTACAAAAGTAAAATTTGACATATTATACATTGTTAGAAAGCTTATTCTGTCACCTATTAGATCGATGATGTGTAGATCAAGCCAGATTGTACTACAAAGTTCGACAACACCCAAAGCAACATGTGTGGTATTACAAGCCCACTGAAGACCGGATCAGAAGCTGGTGCACACGTGTTGTTGACGGCGTTGTTGCACTCTTTAGTACAGTCTGGCTTGTTTGAGAATTCGTTTATTCAGTAGGTGAGAGCATAAGCTTTCTAACCAGGTATAACAGCACGTCTAATTTTGGTTTTGGAATATGGTTTTTTTAGGTCAACCGAAAGTGTTTTAATCGTCGCATTCAATGCATGCACTCTTTGTTAGCACTAGTAGCATTCAAAGACGCTGCATTTGACGAAACGTTGTCAACGATTTTGCGTGATATCTTGTGAAATACTATTATTTTTGAGGAAATCTGGGTATGCCTAAGTCATATGTTTGTTGATATACCTAGCTGACAGCGTTTTCATTTGTAATTTTGCATTTGGAATACCGTTTTTATCGCGTGCACTTCCGCATTAAGCTATATCCACTGTGGTGGCTAAGTCGCCAGGAAACCTCGTTTGAACAACACAATCCGTGCATGTACGTCTTCGTCAAGGTTTTATCTACATTGTGGTATGAATCATTTGAAGTTTACGAATGTGTGTTTTCTGTAATTACGACGAAAATGGAGATATGCACCGCATCTGGATTCTAAATTTCCTGTAGATGAAACAGGTTAAAAGTGCATCACGTGTGCTAAGCCGACCAATGCTGTGACTTCACCGCTCACATATGTATGACGTCACGTTTTACATTCATCCCTATGGGGAAAAATTGGCCATAAAAAGTCATATTTCTCAAAAACCGTGCAGCGAAACTTTCCACAAAGTAATAGCACACGATTCCTAAAGAAGCCGGTCAATTTGACATATGGCACGTGTATGTGGTGCAAAAACCCTGGGAGGAGTAGCGGTCCAAAAAATGGGTGGAATAATAATAATAATAATAATAATAATATGTGCGATAATAATAGTGTGATTGCCTAAGGCAACCACACTAATAAATAATATGTGCGATAATAATAGTGTGATTGCCTAAGGCAACCACACTAAATATGTGCAATAATAATAGTGTGTTTGCCTAAGGCAACCACACTAATAATATGTGCGATAATAGTAGTGTGGTTGCCTGAGGCAACCACACTAATAATATGTGGGATAATAGTAGTGTGGTTGCCTGAGGCAACCACACTAATAATAATAAATATGTGCAATAATAATAGTGTGTTTGCCTAAGGCAACCACACTAATAAATAAATAATATGTGCAATAATAATAGTGTGTTTGCCTAAGGCAACCACACTAACTAGACAATTCCTGCAGAAATTGTGAAGTGTGGTTGCCGCCAATGCAAAGTCGACTTTGTGCTGAACGGAGTGAACAGTTTCTGTAGTATAAGCAGAGACAGGGCATTGTGTACCTGCTATAACATCACTACAACGAGTTGATTTGCGACACATATATTCAGAGCTAAATTATCCTTTCATCAAAATTTGAGATCTCAGTGTTTTACTTGCGGTATGCGGTGACGAGTGACGGCGAATCACAAAGCTAGCTGGCATGTTCAGAGGGTCTTGGAAAAACCCTAAGTCTGACGTGTAATGCAGACTGATGTGTAATGCAGTTATAACGAGACCAAAGTTTCCAACTCGCTGGAATATAAAACGGTATTACAAAAGTAAAATTTGACATATTATACATTGTTAGAAAGCTTATTCTGTCACCTATTAGATCGATGATGTGTAGATCAAGCCAGATTGTACTACAAAGTTCGACAACACCCAAAGCAACATGTGTGGTATTACAAGCCCACTGAAGACCGGATCAGAAGCTGCTGCACACGTGTTGTTGACGGCGTTGTTGCACTCTTTAGTACAGTCTGGCTTGTTTGAGAATTCATTTATTCAGTAGGTGAGAGCATAAGCTTTCTAACCAGGTATAACAGCACGTCTAATTTTGGTTTTGGAATATGGTTTTTTTAGGTCAACCGAAAGTGTTTTAATCGTCGCATTCAATGCATGCACTCTTTGTTAGCACTAGTAGCATTCAAAGACGCTGCATTTGACGAAACGTTGTCAACGATTTTGCGTAATATCTTGTGAAATACTATTATTTTTGAGGAAATCTGGGTATGCCTAAGTCATATGTTTGTTGATATACCTAGCTGACAGCGTTTTCATTTGTAATTTTGCATTTGGAATACCGTTTTTATCGCGTGCACTTCCGCATTAAGCTATATCCACTGTGGTGGCTAAGTCGCCAGGAAACCTCGTTTGAACAACACAATCCGTGCATGTACGTGTTCGTCAAGGTTTTATCTACATTGTGGTATGAATCATTTGAAGTTTACGAATGTGTGTTTTCTGTAATTACGACGAAAATGGAGATATGCACCGCATCTGGATTCTAAATTTCCTGTAGATGAAGCAGGTTAAAAGTGCATCACGTGTGCTAAGCCGACCAATGCTGTGACTTCACCGCTCACATATGTATGACGTCACGTTTTACATTCATCCCTATGGGGAAAAATTGGCCATAAAAAGTCATATTTCTCAAAAACCGTGCAGCGAAACTTTCCACAAAGTAATAGCACACGATTCCCAAAGAAGCCGGTCAATTTGACATATGGCACGTGTATGTGGTGCAAAAACTCTGGGAGGAGTAGCGGTCCAAAAAATGGGTGGAATAATAATAATAATAATAATATGTGCGATAATAATAGTGTGTTTGCCTAAGGCAACCACACTAACTAGACAATTCCAGCAGAAATTGTGAAGTGTGGTTGCCGCCAATGCAAAGTCAACTTTGCGCTGAACGGAGTGAACAGTTTCTGTAGTATAAGCAGAGACAGGGCATTGTGTACCTGCTATAACATCACTACAACGAGTTGATTTGCGACATATATTCAGAGCTAAATTATCCTTTCATCAAAATTTGAGATCTCAGTGTTTTACTTGCGGTATGCGGTGACGAGTGACGGCGAATCACAAAGCTAGCTGGCATGTTCAGAGGGTCTTGGAAAAACCCTAAGTCTGACGTGTAATGCAGACTGATGTGTAATGCAGTTATAACGAGACCAAAGTTTCCAACTCGCTGGAATATAAAACGGTATTACAAAAGTAAAATTTGACATATTATACATTGTTAGAAAGCTTATTCTGTCACCTATTAGATCGATGATGTGTAGATCAAGCCAGATTGTACTACAAAGTTCGACAACACCCAAAGCAACATGTGTGGTATTACAAGCCCACTGAAGACCGGATCAGAAGCTGCTGCACACGTGTTGTTGACGGCGTTGTTGCACTCTTTAGTACAGTCTGGCTTGTTTGAGAATTCGTTTATTCAGTAGGTGAGAGCATAAGCTTTCTAACCAGGTATAACAGCACGTCTAATTTTGGTTTTGGAATATCGTTTTTTTAGGTCAACCGAAAGTTTTTTAATCGTCGCATACAATGCATGTAGTCTGTTAGCATTAGCATTCAAAGACGCTGGACCTGACGAAACGTCGTCAAAGAATTTGCGTAATATCTTGTGAAATACTGTTATTATTGAGGACTTCTGGGTATGCCTAAGCCATATGTTTTGTTGATATACCTAGCTGACAGCGTTTTCATTTGAAATTTTGCATTTGGAATACTGTTTTATCCGTTCACTTCCGCGTTCAGCTATATCCTTTCTGGTGGCTGGTGAGGACGAACAGCCAACCGCATCACGTGTGCAAAGCCGACCAATGCTGTAACTTCATAATTCACATTTTTATGACGTCACCGCCCCATTCATTTTCAATGGGAAAAATTGGCCATAAAAAGTCATATTTCTCAAAAACCGTGCAGCGAAACTTTCCACAAAGTAATAGCCATCGATTCCCAAAGAAGCCGGTCAATTTGACATATGGCATGTGTATGTGGTGCAAAAACTTTGGGAGGAGTAGCGGTCCAAAAAACTGGCGGAATAATAATAATAATAATAAAGAAATAAATATGTGCAATAATAATAGTGTGTTTGCCTAAGGCAACCACACTAATAATAATAATAATATGTGGGATAATAGTAGTGTGGTTGCCTGAGGCAACCACACTAATAATATGTGGGATAATAGTAGTGTGGTTGCCTGAGGCAACCACACTAACTAGACAATTCCTGCAGAAATTGTGAAGTGTGGTTGCCGCCAATGCAAAGTCGACTTTGTGCTGAACGGAGTGAACAGTTTCTGTAGTATAAGCAGAGACAGGGCATTGTGTACCTGCTATAACATCACTGCAACGAGTTGATTTGCGACACATATATTCAGAGCTAAATTATCCTTTCATCAAAATTTGAGATCTCAGTGTTTTACTTGCGGTATGCGGTGACGAGTGACGGCGAATCACAAAGCTAGCTGGCATGTTTAGAGGGTCTTGGAAAAACCCTAAGTCTGACGTGTAATGCAGACTGATGTGTAATGCAGTTATAACGAGACCAAAGTTTCCAACTCGCTGGAATATAAAACGGTATTACAAAAGTAAAATTTGACATATTATACATTGTTAGAAAGCTTATTCTGTCACCTATTAGATCAATGATGTGTAGATCAAGCCAGATTGTACTACAAACTTCGACAACACCCAAAGCAACATGTGTGGTATTACAAGCCCACTGAAGACCGGATCAGAAGCTGCTGCACACGTGTTGTTGACGGCGTTGTTGCACTCTTTAGTACAGTCTGGCTTGTTTGAGAATTCGTTTATTCAGTAGGTGAGAGCATAAGCTTTCCAACCAGGTATAACAGCACGTCTAATTTTGGTTTTGGAATATCGTTTTTTTAGGTCAACCGAAAGTTTTTTAATCGTCGCATACAATGCATGTAGTCTGTTAGCATTAGCATTCAAAGACGCTGGACCTGACGAAACGTCGTCAAAGAATTTGCGTAATATCTTGTGAAATACTGTTATTATTGAGGACTTCTGGGTATGCCTAAGCCATATGTTTTGTTGATATACCTAGCTGACAGCGTTTTCATTTGTAATTTTGCATTTGGAATACCGTTTTTATCGCGTGCACTTCCGCATTAAGCTATATCCACTGTGGTGGCTAAGTCGCCAGGAAACCTCGTTTGAACAACACAATCCGTGCATGTACGTCTTCGTCAAGGTTTTATCTACATTGTGGTATGAATCATTTGAAGTTTACGAATGTGTGTTATCTGTAATTACGACGAAAATGGAGATATGCACGGCATCTGGATTCTAAATTTCCTGTAGATGAAGCAGGTTAAAAGTGCATCACGTGTGCTAAGCCGACCAATGCTGTAACTTCATAATTCACATTTTTATGACGTCACCGCCCCATTCATTTTCAATGGGAAAAATTGGCCATAAAAAGTCATATTTCTCAAAAACCGTGCAGCGAAACTTTCCACAAAGTAATAGCGCACGATTCCCAAAGAAGCCGGTCAATTTGACATATGGCATGTGTATGTGGTGCGAAAACTCTGGGAGGAGTAGCGGTCCAAAAAATGGGTGGAATAATAATAATAATAATAATAATAATATGTGGGATAATAGTAGTGTGGTTGCCTGAGGCAACCACACTAACTAGACAATTCCTGCAGAAATTGTGAAGTGTGGTTGCCGCCAACGCAAAGTCGACTTCCTGCTGAACAGAGTGAACAGTGGTAGGTAGTTGCTATGATGTTCTGGTGGTGACTATGGTGTTTTAGGTGGTGTCTAGGCTGTTGCTAGGAGGTTGCTATAGAGTTTGAGGTGGTTGCTATGGGATTCTAGGTGGTTGCTAGGGTGTTCTAGTTGGTTGCTATGGAGTTCTAGACAGTTGCTAGGATGTTGCTAGGTGGTTGATATGGTGTTCCAGGTGGTTGCTAGGGTGGTGCTAGGTGGTTGCTATGGAGTTCCAGGTGGTTGCTATGAAGCTTCAGGTGGATGCTAGGGCATTGCTAGGTGGTTGCTAGAGTATTCTAATTGGTTGCTAGGATGTTGCTAGGTGGTTGCTATGGAGTTATAAGCGGTTACTAGGGTGTTGCTAGGCAGTTGTTATGATGTTCCAGGTGGTTGCTAGGTTGTTGCTAGGTGGTTGCTATTGTGTTCCAGGTGGTTGCTAGGGTGTTGCTAGGTGGTTGTTATGGTGTTCCAGGTGGTTGCTAGGGTGTTGCTAGGTGGTTGCTAGGATGTTATTAGGTGTTGCTAGGTGGATGCTATGGTGTACTAGGTGGTTGCTAAGGTGTTGCTAGGTGGTTGCTATGGAGTTATAGCCGGTTGCTAGGGTGTTGCTAGGCATTTGCTATGGAGTTATAGGCGGTTGCTAGTGTATTCTGAGTGGTTGCTAGGAGGTTGCTATGGAGTTATAGGCGGTTGCTAGGGTGTTGCTAGGCATTTTCTATGGAGTTATAGGCGGTTGCTAAGGTGTTGCTAGAGTATTCTAAGTGGTTGCGAGGATGTTGCTAGGTGGTTGCTATGGAGTTATAAGCAGTTGCTAGGGTGTTGCTAGGCAGTTGTTATGGTGTTCCAGGTGGTTGCTAGGGTGTTGCTAGGTGGTTGCTATGGTGTTCCAGGTGGTTGCTAGGGTGTTGCTAGGTGGTTGCTATGGAGTTCTAGGTGGTTGCTATGGTGTTTCTAGGTGGTTGCTATGGAGATCTAGGCTGTTGCAAGACTGTTCTAAGTGGTTGCTAGGGTGTTGCTAGGTCGTTCCCATAGAGTTCTAAGCGGATGCTAAGGTGTTGCTAGGTGGTTGCTATGGAGTTCTAAGCAGTTGCTAGGGTGTTTTAGGTGGTTGCAAGGGTGTTGCTAGATGGTTGTTATGGAGTTCCAGGTCGTTGCTAGGGTTTTCTAGGTATTTGCTATAGAGTTCTAGGCAGTTGCTATGCTGTTGCTAGGTGGTTGCTATGGAGTTCCAGGCTGTTGCTAAGCTGTTCTAGGTGGTTGCTAGGGTGTTGCTAGGTGGTTGCTCCGTCTTTACTGAGTCCAATGACGCGATCCACAATTCTCTATGACAAAAGGTTGAAAAGTTATTAAATATCAAATGTCGGCCAATCAGGAAAGGGGGCGAGGTTAATTTACACCAATGGACAATCGACTCTCTAACACGTCCAATGAGGCATCCCACAATTTGAGGGCAATTTTGCCCCATAGAGATGAATGCTGAATGTCCAAAGCCAGAGAGAGACCAGAGCACTGCTGCTAGAAGACAGACCATTGTGACATCATAAAGGTGAGAAGACAGCATTGTGACATCTCAAGGGTGAACATTCCACCATTCATTCTCTATGGGAAAAATTCCCCCAAAAAAGTCAAATTTCTCAAAAACCGTCCACCCAAACTTTCCACAAAGTAATAGCACTTCATTCCCGATCAAGCCGCTCGATTTGACACATTGCACATGTATGTGGTGCGAAAACTCTGGGAGGAGTAGCGGTCCAAAAAATGGGTGGAATAATAATAATAATAATAACTAGACAATTCCTGCAGAAATTGTGAAGTGTGGTTGCCGCCAGTGCAAAGTCGACTTTCTGCTGAACAGAGTGAACAGTGGTAGGTAGTTGCTATGATGTTCTGGTGGTGACTATGGTGTTTTAGGTGGTGTCTAGGGTGTTGCTAGGTGGTTGTTATGGAGTTTGAGGCGGTTACTAGGGTGTTACTAGGTGGTTGCTAGGGTATTCTAGGTGGTCACTAGGCTGTTGTAAGGTGGTTGCTATGGTGTTGCTAGGTGGTTGCTATGGAGTTATAGTCGGTTGCTAGGGTGTTGCTATGCATTTGCTTTGGTGTTCCAGGTGGTTGCTAGGGTGTTGCTAAGTTGTTGCTATGGAGTTATAGGCGGTTGCTAGGGTGTTGCTTGGTGGTTGCTAGGGTTTTCTAGGTGGTTGCTATGGGTTTCTAGGCAGTTGCTATGGTGATAAAGGTGGTTGCTATGGTGTTGCTAGGTGGTTGCTATGGAGTCCTAGGTTGTTGCTAGGGTGTTGCTAGGTGGTTGCTATGCAGTTCCAGGTGGTTGCTAGGGTGTTGCTAGGTGGTTGCTAGGGTATTCTAGGTGGTTGCTATGGTGTTGCTAGGTGGATGCTATGGAGTTATAGCTGGTTGCTAGGGTGTTGCTATGCATTTGCTATGGTGTTCCAGGTGGTTGCTAGGATGTTGCAAGGTGGTTGCTATGCAGTTCTAGGTGGTTGCTAGGGTGTTGCTATGTGGTTGCTATGTTGTTTAAGGTGGTGTCTAGGGTGTTGCTAGGTGGTTGTTATGGAGTTTGAGGCGGTTACTAGGGTGTTGCTAGGTGGTTGCTAGGGTATTCTAGGTGGTCGCTAGGCTGTTGTAAGGTGGTTGCTATGGTGTTGCTAGGTGGTTGCTATGGAGTTATAGTCGGTTGCTAGGGTGTTGCTATGCATTTGCTTTGGTGTTCCAGGTGGTTGCTAGGGTGTTGCTAAGTTGTTGCTATGGAGTTATAGGCGGTTGCTAGGGTGTTGCTTGGTGGTTGCTAGGGTTTTCTAGGTGGTTGCTATGGGTTCCTAGGCAGTTGCTATGGTGATAAAGGTGGTTGCTATGGTGTTGCTAGGTGGTTGCTATGGAGTCCTAGGTTGTTGCTAGGGTGTTGCTAGGTCGTTGCTATGCAGTTCCAGGTGGTTGCTAGGTGGTTGCTAGGGTATTCTAGGTGGTTGCTAGGGTGTTGCTATGTGGTTGCTATGGAGTTCTAGGCAGTTGCTATGGCGTTACAGGTGGTTGCTAGTGTGTTGTTAGGTGTTTGCTATGAAGTTCTAGGCGGTTGCTAGGATGTTGCTAGGGGGTTGCTAGGTCGTTGCTATGGAGTTACAGGCGGTTGCTAGGGTGTTGCTAGGTCGTTGCTATGGAGTTACAGGCGGTTGCTAGGATGTTGCTAGGGGGTTGCTATGGAGTCCTAGGCGGTTGCTAGGTCTTTACTGAGTCCAATGACGCGACCCATAGTTCTCTATGAAAAACCGTTCAAATGTTACGAAATATCAAACATCGGCCAATCAGGAAGGGGGTTAAGGCTGATCTCCACCAATGGACAAAGGACTCCCTACCATGTCCAATGAGGCATTGCACAATTTGTGGGCAATTTTTCCCCATAGAGATGAATGGCAGAATGTTCAAATCTAGAGAGAGACCAGGGTACTGCTGCTAGAAGACACAGCATTGTGACATCACAATGGTGAGAAGACAGCATTATGACATCACAAGGGTGAACATTCCGCCATTCATTCTCTATGGGAAAAATTTCCCAAAAAAATTCAAATTTATCAAAAACCGTGCAACGAAACTTTCCACAAAGTAATAGCACACCATTCCCGATCAAGCCGCTCGATTTGACATATTGCACATGCATGTAGTGCGAAAACTCTGTGAGGAGTAGCGGTCCAAAAAATGGGTGGAATAATAATAATAATAACTAGACAATTCCTGCAGAAATTGTGAAGTGTGGTTGCCGCCAATGCAAAGTCGACTTTCTGCTGAACAGAGTGAACAGTGGTAGGAAGTTGCTATGACGTTCTGGTGGTGACTATGGTGTTTTAAGTGGTGTCTAGGGTGTTGGTAGGTGGTTGCTATGGAGTTTGAGGCGGTTGCTAGGGTGTTGCTAGGTGGTTCTATGGAGTTCCAGGCGGTTGCTATGGAATTCTAGGCGGTTGCTAGGGTGTTGTAGGTGGTTGCTGTGGAGTTCTAGGCAGTTGCTAGGATGTTGCTAGGTGGTTGATATGGTGTTCCGGGTGGTTGCTAGGGTGTTCTAGGTAGTTCCTATGGAGTTCTAGTTGGTTGCTAGGGTGATGCTAGGTGCTTGCTATGGGAATCTAGGCAGTTGCTAGGTTGTTGCTAGGTGGTTGCTATGGTGTTCATGGCGGTTGCTAAGGCATTCTAGGTGGTTGCTTGGATGTTGCTAGGTGGTTGCTATGGTGTTCCAGGTGGTTGCTATGGTGTTGCTAGGTGGTTGCTATGGAGTTCTTGGTGGTTGCTAGGGTGTTGCTAGGTGGTTGCTATGGAGTTATGGCTGGTTGCTAGGGTTTTGCTAGGCTTTTGTTATGGTGTTACAGGTGGTTGCTAGAGTGTTGCTAGGTGGTTGCTATGGAGTTCTAGGTGGTTGCTAGAGTGTTGCTAGGTGGTTGCTATGGAGTTATAGCTGGTTGCTAGGGTGTTGCTAGGCATTTGCTATGGTGTTCTAGGTGGTTGCTAGGGTTTTGCTGGATGGTTGCTATGGAATTCAAGGTGGTTGCTAGGGTGTTGCTAGGTGGTTGTTATGAAGTTATAGCTGGTTGCTAGGGTGTTGCTAGGCATTTGCTATGGTGTTCCAGGTGGTTGCTAGGGTGTTGCTAGGTGGTTGCTAGGATGTTGGTAGGTGGTTGCCATTGAGTTATAGGCAGTTGCTAGGGTGTTGCTATGTGTTTGCTAGGAGGTTGCTATGGAGTTATAGCTGGTTGCTAGGGTGTTGCTAGGCATTTGCTATGGAGCTATAGACGGTTGCTAGGGTGTTGCTAGGGTATTCTAGGTGGTTGCTAGGATGTTGCTAGGTGGTTGCTATGGAGTTATAGGCGGTTGCTAGGGTGTTGCTAGGCATTTGCTATGGAGCTATAGACGGTTGCTAGGGTGTTGCTAGGGTATTCTAGGTGGTGTCTAGGATGTTGCTAGGTGGTTGCTATGGAGTTATAGGCGGTTGCTAGGGTGTTGCTACGCTGTTGCTATGGTGTTCCAGGTGGTTGCTAGGGGGTTGCTAGGTGGTTGCTATGGTGTTCCAGGTGGTTGCTAGGGTGTTGCTAGGTGGTTGCTATGGAGTTCTAGGTGGTTGCTATGGTGTTGCTAGGTGGTTGCTATGGAGTTAAAGCTGGTTGCTAGGGTGTTCTAGGTGGTTGCTAGGGTGTTGCTAGGGGGTTGCTATCGTGTTCCAGGTGGTTGCTAGGATGTTGCAAGGTGGTTGCTATGGAGTTCTAGGTGGTTGCTATGGTGTTGCTAGGTGGTTGCTATGGAGTTATAGCCGGTTGCTAGGGTGTTTTAGGTGGTTGCTAGGGTGTTGCTAGGTGGTTGCTATGGAGTTCCAGGTGGTTGCTAGGGTGTTGCTAGGTGGTTGCTATGGAGTTCTAGGTGGTTGCTATGGTGTTGCTAGGTTGTTGCTATGGTGTTCCAGGTGGTTGCTAGTGTGTTGTTAGGTGGTTGCTATGGAGTTCTAGGCGGTTGCTAGGTTATTCTAGGTGGTTGCTAGGGTGTTGCTAGGTCGTTGCTTTGGAGTTTTAGGCGGTTGCTAGGGTGTTGCTAGGAGGTTGCTATGGAGTTCTAGGCGGTTGCTAGGTCTTTACTGAGTCCAATGACGTGACCCATAATTTTCTATGACAAACGGTTCAAAAGTTATGAAATATCAAACATCGGCCAATCAGGAATGGGGGCGAGGCTGATCTACACCAATGGACAAAGGACTCTCTACCATGTCCAATGAGGCATTGCACAATTTGTGGGCAATTTTTCCCCATAGAGATGAATGGCAGAATGTTCAAATCTAGAGAGAGACCAGAGTACTGCTGCTAGAAAACAGAGCATTGTGACATCATAAAGGTGTGAAGACAGCATTGTGACATCACAAGCGTGAACATTCCACCATTCATTCCCTATGGGAAAAATTTCCCAAAAAACGTGGAATTTCTCAAAAACTGTGCACCGAAACTTTCCACAAAGTAATAGCACACCATTCCCGATCAAGCCGCTCGATTTGACATATTGCACGTGTATGTGGTGCGAAAACTCTGGGAGGAGTAGCGGTCCAAAAAACTGGCGGAATAATAATAATAATAACTAGACAATTCCTGCAGAAATTGTGAAGTGTGGTTGCCGCCAATGCAAAGTCGACTTTGTGCTGAACGGAGTGAACAGTTTCTGTAGTATAAGCAGAGACAGGGCATTGTGTACCTGCTATAACATCACTACAACGAGTTGATTTGCGACACATATATTCAGAGCTAAATTATCCTTTCATCAAAATTTGAGATCTCAGTCTTTTACTTGCGGTATGCGGTGACGAGTGACGGCGAATCACAAAGCTAGCTGGCATGTTCAGAGGGTCTTGGAAAAACCCTAAGTCTGACGTGTAATGCAGACTGATGTGTAATGCAGTCATAACGAGACCAAAGTTTCCAACTCGCTGGAATATAAAACGGTATTACAAAAGTAAAATTTGACATATTATACATTGTTAGAAAGCTTATTCTGTCACCTATTAGATCGATGATGTGTACATCAAGCCAGATTGTACTACAAAGTTCGACAACACCCAAAGCAACATGTGTGGTATTACAAGCCCACTGAAGACCGGATCAGAAGCTGCTGCACACGTGTTGTTGACGGCGTTGTTGCACTCTTTAGTACAGTCTGGCTTGTTTGAGAATTCGTTTATTCAGTAGGTGAGAGCATAAGCTTTCTAACCAGGTATAACAACACGTCTAATTTTGGTTTTGGAATATCGTTTTTTTAGGTCAACCGAAAGTTTTTTAATCGTCGCATACAATGCATGTAGTCTGTTAGCATTAGCATTCAAAGACGCTGGACCTGACGAAACGTCGTCAAAGAATTTGCGTAATATCTTGTGAAATACTGTTATTATTGAGGACTTCTGGGTATGCCTAAGCCATATGTTTTGTTGATATACCTAGCTGACAGCGTTTTCATTTGAAATTTTGCATTTGGAATACTGTTTTATCCGTTCACTTCCGCGTTCAGCTATATCCTTTCTGGTGGCTGGTGAGGACGAACAGCCAACCGCATCACGTGTGCAAAGCCGACCAATGCTGTAACTTCATAATTCACATTTTTTATGACGTCACCGCCCCATTCATTTTCAATGGGAAAAATTGGCCATAAAGTCATATTTCTCAAAAACCGTGCAGCGAAAATTTCCACAAAGTAATAGCCATCGATTCCCAAAGAAGCCGGTCAATTTGACATATGGCATGTGTATGTGGTGCGAAAACTCTGGGAGGAGTAGCGGTCCAAAAAATGGGTGGAATAAATAATAAATAATAATAATAATAACTAGACAATTCCTGCAGAAATTGTGAAGTGTGGTTGCCGCCAACGCAAAGTCGATTTTCTGCTGAACAGAGTGAACAGTGGTAGCTAGTTGCAATTATGTTTGAGGCGGTTGCTAGGGTGTTGCTAGGTGGTATCCATGGAATTCTAGGCGGTTGCTAGGGTGTTCTAGGTGGTTGCTATGGAGTTCTAGGCAGTTGCTAGAATGTTGCTAGGTGGTTGATATGGTGTTCAAGGTGGTTGCTAGGGTGGTTCTAGGTGGTTGCTATGGAGCTCCAGGTGGTTGCTAGGTGGTTGCTAGGGTAATCTAAGAGGTTGCTAGGATGTTGCTAGGTGGTTGCTATGGAGTTATAGGCAGTTCCTAGGGTGTTGCTATGCAGTTGTTATGGTGTTCCAGGTGGTTGCTAGGTTGTTGATATGGCGTTATAGGCGGTTGTTAGGGTGTTGCTAGGTGGTTGCTAGGAGGTTACCATGGAGTTATAGGCGGTGGCTAGAGTGTTGCTAGGCAGTTGTTATGGTGTTCCAGGTGGTTGCTAGGGTGTTGCTAGGTGTGTGCGAGGGTATTCTAGGTGGTGGCTGTGGAGTTCTAGGTGGTTACTATGGTGTTGCTAGGTGGTTGCTATGGAGGTATAGCTGGTTGCTAGGGTGTTGCTCGGCATTTGCTATGGAGGTATAGGCGGTTGCTAGGGTGTTGCTAGTGTATTCTAGGCTGTTGCTAGGATGTTGCTAGGTGGTTGCTATGGAGTTATAGGTGGTTGCTAGGGTGTTACTAGGCAGTTGTTATGGTGTTCCAGGTGGTTGCTAGGGTGTTGCTAGGTGGTTGCTATGGAGTTCTAGGTGGTTGCTATGGTGTTGCTAGGTGGTTGCTATGGAGTTATAGCCGGTTGCTAGGGTGTTGCTAGGCATTTGCTATGGTGTTCCAGGTGGTTGCTAGCGTGTTGCTAGGTCATTGCTATGGAGTAATAGGCGGTTGCTAGGATGTTGCTAGGGGGTTGCTATGGAGTTCTAGGCGGTTGCTAGGTCTTTACTGAGTCCAATGACGCGACCTATAGTTCTCTATGACAAACGGTCCAAAGGTTATGAAATATCAAACATCGGCCAATCAGGAAGGGGGGCGAGGCTGATCTACACCAATGGACAAAGGACTCTCTACCATGTCCATGAGGCATTGCACAATTTTTGGGCAATTTTTCCCCATAGAGATGAATGGCAGAATGTTCAAATCAAGAGACCAGAGTACTGCTGCTAGAAGACAGAGCATTGTGACATCACAATGGTGAGAAGACATAGCATTGTGACATCACAAGGGTGAACATTCCGCCATTCAATCTCTATGGGAAAAATTTCCCAAATAAAGTCAAATTTCTGAAACACCGTCCACCCAAACTTTCCACAAAGTAATAGCACACCATTCCCGATCAAGCCGCTCGATTTGACATATTGCACGTGTATGTGGTGCGAAAACTCTGGGAGGAGTAGCGGTCCAAAAAACTGGCAGAATAATAATAATAATAATAACTAGACAATTCCTGCAGAAATTGTGAATTGTGGTTGCCGCCAATGCAAAGTCGACTTTGTGCTGAACGGAGTGAACAGTTTCTGTAGTATAAGCAGAGACAGGGCATTGTGTACCTGCTATAACATCACTACAACGAGTTGATTTGCGACACATATATTCAGAGCTAAATTATCCTTTCATCAAAATTTGAGATCTCAGTGTTTTACTTGCGGTATGCGGTGACGAGTGACGGCGAATCACAAAGCTAGCTGGCATGTTCAGAGGGTCTTGGAAAAACCCTAAGTCTGACGTGTAATGCAGACTGATGTGTAATGCAGTTATAACGAGACCAAAGTTTCCAACTCGCTGGAATATAAAACGGTATTACAAAAGTAAAATTTGACATATTATACATTGTTAGAAAGCTTATTCTGTCACCTATTAGATCGATGATGTGTAGATGAAGGCAGATTGTACTACAAAGTTCGACAACACCCAAAGCACCATGTGTGGTATTACAAGCCCACATCGTTTTCTGAAGACCGGATCAGAAGCTGCTGCACACGTGTTGTTGACGGCGTTGTTGCACTCTTTAGTACAGTCTGGCTTGTTTGAGAATTCGTTTATTCAGTAGGTGAGAGCATAAGCTTTCTAACCAGGTATAACAGCACGTCTAATTTTGGTTTTGGAATATGGTTTTTTTAGGTCAACCGAAAGTGTTTTAATCGTCGCATTCAATGCATGCACTCTTTGTTAGCACTAGTAGCATTCAAAGACGCTGCATTTGACGAAACGTTGTCAACGATTTTGCGTGATATCTTGTGAAATACTATTATTTTTGAGGAAATCTGGGTATGCCTAAGTCATATGTTTGTTGATATACCTAGCTGACAGCGTTTTCATTTGTAATTTTGCATTTGGAATACCGTTTTTATCGCGTGCACTTCCGCATTAAGCTATATCCACTGTGGTGGCTAAGTCGCCAGGAAACCTCGTTTGAACAACACAATCCGTGCATGTACGTCTTCGTCAAGGTTTTATCTACATTGTGGTATGAATCATTTGAAGTTTACGAATGTGTGTTTTCTGTAATTACGACGAAAATGGAGATATGCACCGCATCTGGATTCTAAATTTCCTGTAGATGAAACAGGTTAAAAGTGCATCACGTGTGCTAAGCCAACCAATGCTGTGACTTCACCGCTCACATATGTATGACGTCACGTTTTACATTCATCCCTATGGGGAAAAATTGGCCATAAAAAGTCATATTTCTCAAAAACCGTGCAGCGAAACTTTCCACAAAGTAATAGCACACGATTCCTAAAGAAGCCGGTCAATTTGACATATGGCACGTGTATGTGGTGCAAAAACCCTGGGAGGAGTAGCGGTCCAAAAAATGGGTGGAAAGAAAGAATAATAATAACTAGACAATTCCTGCAGAAATTGTGAAGTGTGGTTGCCGCCAATGCAAAGTCGACTTTGTGCTGAACGGAGTGAACAGTTTCTGTAGTATAAGCAGAGACAGGGCATTGTGTACCTGCTATAACATCACTACAACGAGTTGATTTGCGACACATATATTCAGAGCTAAATTATCCTTTCATCAAAATTTGAGATCTCAGTGTTTTACTTGCGGTATGCGGTGACGAGTGACGGCGAATCACAAAGCTAGCTGGCATGTTCAGAGGGTCTTGGAAAAACCCTAAGTCTGACGTGTAATGCAGACTGATGTGTAATGCAGTTATAACGAGACCAAAGTTTCCAACTCGCTGGAATATAAAACGGTATTACAAAAGTAAAATTTGACATATTATACATTGTTAGAAAGCTTATTCTGTCACCTATTAGATCGATGATGTGTAGATCAAGCCAGATTGTACTACAAAGTTCGACAACACCCAAAGCAACATGTGTGGTATTACAAGCCCAGTGAAGACCGGATCAGAAGCTGTTGCACACGTGTTGTTGACGGCGTTGTTGCACTCTTTAGTACAGTCTGGCTTGTTTGAGAATTCGTTTATTCAGTAGGTGAGAGCATAAGCTTTCTAACCAGGTATAACAGCACGTCTAATTTTGGTTTTGGAATATCGTTTTTTTAGGTCAACCGAAAGTTTTTTAATCGTCGCATACAATGCATGTAGTCTGTTAGCATTAGCATTCAAAGACGCTGGACCTGACGAAACGTCGTCAAAGAATTTGCGTAATATCTTGTGAAATACTGTTATTATTGAGGACTTCTGGGTATGCCTAAGTCATATGTTTGTTGATATAACTAGCTGACAGCGTTTTCATTTGTAATTTTGCATTTGGAATACCGTTTTTATCGCGTGCACTTCCGCATTAAGCTATATCCACTGTGGTGGCTAAGTCGCCAGGAAACCTCGTTTGAACAACACAATCCGTGCATGTACGTCTTCGTCAAGGTTTTATCTACATTGTGGTATGAATCATTTGAAGTTTACGAATGTGTGTTTTCTGTAATTACGACGAAAATGGAGATATGCACCGCATCTGGATTCTAAATTTCCTGTAGATGAAGCAGGTTAAAAGTGCATCACGTGTGCTAAGCCGACCAATGCTGTGACTTCACCGCTCACATATGTATGACGTCACGTTTTACATTCATCCCTATGGGGAAAAATTGGCCATAAAAAGTCATATTTCTCAAAAACCATGCAGCGAAAATTTCCACAAAGTAATAGCCATCGATTCCCAAAGAAGCCGGTCAATTTGACATATGGCATGTGTATGTGGTGCGAAAACTCTGGGAGGAGTAGCGGTCCAAAAAACTGGCGGAATAATAATAATAATAATAATAATAATAATAATAATAATAATAATAAATATGTGCAATAATAATAGTGTGTTTGCCTAAGGCAACCACACTAATAATAATATGTGGGATAATAGTAGTGTGGTTGCCTGAGGCAACCACACTAACTAGACAATTCCTGCAGAAATTGTGAAGTGTGGTTGCCGCCAACACAAAGTCGACTTTGTGCTGAACAGAGCGAACAGTTTCTGTAGTATAAGCAGAGACAGAGTATTGTGTACATGCTATAACATCACGGCAACGAGTTTATTTGCGACACATATATTCAGAGCTAAATTATCCTTTCATAAAAACTTGAGATCTCAGTGTTTTACTCGCGGTATGCGGTGACGAGTGACGGCGAATCATAATGCTAGCTGGCATGTTCAGAGGCTCATGGAAAAACCCTACGTCTACACTGCGTGATCGCACCATTTAAAAAAAGCAAGACGGGGCTAGGGAGATTAATTTGATTGACGTATGATGTTGCGTGAATATCAGCTCATTTTAACCACACAACTAAAAACATTTCATTTGGCTGTAATTCAGAGTGTAATCTGTTATCTCTGAGACCAACTCATAGACAGAGTAGCCTATTACGTGTTAGCCGAGCCGAATTTCCAAGAACGAAAATGAGGCGAGAAATATGTGTTAAAATAGTTGCATTTTAACTAATTTTAAATACAGCTTCTGTGAATAAGGTTCGGCTGGTAGCCAGTACTACTAGCTTCTGTTGCAGCAAGGGGTGCATCAACAACATGCAAGTGGAGTTGTGTACTTCAGCAAACGCGTTGGGTGAGAAAGCGTTGCTTTCCCTGCTACAACAGAATAAATACGTAATGCAGCTCTAATGAGATCAAAGTTTCCAATACGCTGGGATTTTAAACGGTGTTACAAAAGAGAAATTTGACATATTATACATAGTTAGAAAGCTTATTGTGTCACCTACTGAATAAATGAATTCTCAATCAAGCCAGTTTGTACTACAAAGTTCGACAACACCCAAAGCAACGTGTGGTATTACAAGATGACACCGTTTTCTGGAGTAAGACCGGACCAGAAGCTGCTGCACACATGTTGTTGACGGCGTTGTTGCCCTTTTTAGGTCCGTCTGGCTTGATTGAGAATTCGTTTATTCAGTAGGTGAGAGCATAAGCTTTCTAACCAGGTATAACAGCACGTGTAATTTTGGTTTTGGAATATCGTTTTTTAGGTCAACCGAAAGTTTTTTAATCGTCGCATACAATGCATGTAGTCTTTGTTAGCATTAGCATTCAAAGACGCTGGACCTGACGAAACGTCGTCAAAGAATTTGCGTAATATCTTGTGAAATACTGTTATTATTGAGGACTTCTGCGTATGCCTAAGCCATATGTTTTGTTGATATACCTAGCTGACAGCGTTTTCATTTGTAATTTTGCATTTGGAATACTGTTTTATCCGTTCACTTCCGCGTTCAGCTATATCCTTTCTGTTGGCTGCTGAGGACGTACAGCGGACCGCATCACGTGTGCAAAGCCGACCAATGCTGTAACTTCATAATTCACATTTTTATGACGTCACCGCCCCATTCATTTTCAATGGGAAAAATTGGCCATAAAAAGTAATATTTCTCAAAAACCGTGCAGCGAAAATTTCCACAAAGTAATAGCCATCGATTCCCAAAGAAGCCGGTCAATTTGACATATGGCATGTGTATGTGGTGCGAAAACTCTGGGAGGAGTAGCGGTCCAAAAAACTGGCGGAATAATAATAATAATAACTAGACAATTCCTGCAGAAATTGTGAAGTGTGGTTGCCGCCAACGCAAAGTCGACTTTGTGCTGAACGGAGTGAACAGTTTCTGTAGTATAAGCAGAGACAGGGCATTGTGTACCTGCTATAACATCACTACAACGAGTTGATTTGCGACACATATATTCAGAGCTAAATTATCCTTTCATCAAAATTTGAGATCTCAGTGTTTTACTTGCGGTATGCGGTGACGAGTGACGACGAATCACAAAGCTAGCTGGCATGTTCAGAGGGTCTTGGAAAAACCCTACGTATAAACTGCGTGATCGCACCATTTAAAAAGCAAGACAGGAGAGATTAATTTGATCGACGTATGGTTTAGCGTGAATTTCAGCTCATTTAACCATACAACTGTAAATCTGTTAGCTTAGAGACCAACTCATAGACAGAGTAGCCTATTACGTGTTAGCCGAGCCGAATTTCCAAGAACGAAAATGACGCGAGAAATATGTGTTAAAATAGTCGCATTTTAACTAATTTTAAATACAGCTTCTGTGAATAAGGTTCGGCTGGTAGCCAGCACTACTAGCTTCTGTTGCAGCAAGGGGTGCATCAACAGCATGCAAGAGGAGTTCTGTACTTTAGCAAACGCGTTGGGGTGAGAGCGCGTTGCTGTCCCTGCTACGACGGACTGAATGTGTAATGCAGCTCTAATGAGACCAAAGTTTCCAATACGATGGGATATTACACAGTGTTACAAAAGCAAAATTTTACATATTACACATAGTTAGAAAGCTTATTCTGTCACCTACTGAATAAATGAATTATCAATCGAGCCAGTTTGTACTAGAAAGTTCGACAACACCCAAAGCAACGTGTGGTATTACAAGCCCACATGGTTTTCTGAAGTAAGACCGGACCAGAAGCTGTTGCACAGGTGTTGTTGACGGCGTTGTTGCACTCTTTAGTACAGTCTGGCTTGTTTGAGAATTCGTTTATTCAGTAGGTGAGAGCATAAGCTTTCTAACCAGGTATAACAGCACGTCTAATTTTGGTTTTGGAATATCGTTTTTTTAGGTCAACCGAAAGTTTTTTAATCGTCGCATACAATGCATGTAGTCTGTTAGCATTAGCATTCAAAGACGCTGGACCTGACGAAACGTCGTCAAAGAATTTGCGTAATATCTTGTGAAATACTGTTATTATTGAGGACTTCTGGGTATGCCTAAGCCATATGTTTTGTTGATATACCTAGCTGACAGCGTTTTCATTTGAAATTTTGCATTTAGAATACTGTTTTATCCGTACACTTCCGCGTTCAGCTATATCCGTTCTGGTGGCTGGTAAGGACGAACAGCCAACCGCATCACGTGTGCAAAGCCGACCAATGCTGTAACTTCATAATTCACATTTTTATGACGTCACCGCCCCATTCATTTTCAATGGGAAAAATTGGCCATAAAAAGTCATATTTCTCAAAAACCGTGCAGCGAAAATTTCCACAAAGTAATAGCCATCGATTCCCAAAGAAGCCGGTCAATTTGACATATGGCATGTGTATGTGGTGCGAAAACTCTGGGAGGAGTAGCGGTCCAAAAAATGGGTGGAATAATAATAATAATAATAATAATAATATGTGCGATAATAATAGTGTGATTGCCTAAGGCAACCACACTAACTAGACAATTCCTGCAGAAACTGTGAAGTGTGGTTGCCGCCAATGCAAAGTCGACTTTGTGCTGAACGGAGTGAACAGTTTCTGTAGTATAAGCAGAGACAGGGCATTGTGTACCTGCTATAACATCACTGCAACGAGTTGATTTGCGACACATATATTCAGAGCTAAATTATCCTTTCATCAAAATTTGAGATCTCAGTGTTTTACTTGCGGTATGCGGTGACGAGTGACGGCGAATCACAAAGCTAGCTGGCATGTTCAGAGGGTCTTGGAAAAACCCTAAGTCTGACGTGTAATGCAGACTGATGTGTAATGCAGTTATAACGAGACCAAAGTTTCCAACTCGCTGGAATATAAAACGGTATTACAAAAGTAAAATTTGACATATTATACATTGTTAGAAAGCTTATTCTGTCACCTATTAGATCGATGATGTGTAGATGAAGGCAGATTGTACTACAAAGTTCGACAACACCCAAAGCAACATGTGTGGTATTACAAGCCCACATCGTTTTCTGAAGACCGGATCAGAAGCTGCTGCACACGTGTTGTTGACGGCGTTGTTGCACTCTTTAGTACAGTCTGGCTTGTTTGAGAATTCGTTTATTCAGTAGGTGAGAGCATAAGCTTTCTAACCAGGTATAACAGCACGTCTAATTTTGGTTTTGGAATATCGTTTTTTTAGGTCAACCGAAAGTTTTTTAATCGTCGCATACAATGCATGTAGTCTTTGTTAGCATTAGCATTCAAAGACGCTGGACCTGACGAAACGTCGTCAAAGAATTTGCGTAATATCTTGTGAAATACTGTTATTATTGAGGACTTCTGGGTATGCCTAAGCCATATGTTTTGTTGATATACCTAGCTGACAGCGTTTTCATTTGAAATTTTGCATTTGGAATACTGTTTTATCCGTTCACTTCCGCGTTCAGCTATATCCTTTCTGGCTGGTGAGGACGAACAGCGGACCGCATCACGTGTGCAAAGCCGACCAATGCTGTAACTTCATAATTCACATTTTTTATGACGTCACCGCCCCATTCATTTTCAATGGGAAAAATTGGTCATAAAAAGTCATATTTCTCAAAAACCGTGCGGCGAAAATTTCCACAAAGTAATAGCCATCGATTCCCAAAGAAGCCGGTCAATTTGACATATGGCATGTGTATGTGGTGCAAAAACTCTGGGAGGAGTAGCGGTCCAAAAAACTGGCGGAATAGGCCTATTTCACAAGATGGCGACCAAAACCGGATGTAGGGATACTTTGTTTCCGGTTGCCGTTGCTACGGACGCAAGTCCATTTCTGACAGCGAAAAATTGAGCCTAAACAGCGACGTGTTCTCACAGTCCCTAATAGCTCTGCCAAGGGTCACTATGTCCGATGTTATCCGCATTGTCGAAGCATTGCCAGTGAATGTTAAGCGGTCTAAACTAGACAAGGGCTATAAATTCTTTTTTGAGAAGTTTATTTTCGGTTATGAAGGTAAGTATAACGTTAGCTCTGGTTCGCCAGAAAGCTAAATAGCTAGCTTGCTAACCACAGCAAGTTAGCCGATTAATGAGATATTTCACTTCGACATAACATAAATTATTTTCTGGTGGCGACTCCATTGTGTTTTCGTAGCGTGAAGTAACATCTGCTGTCCGTTAACAGCGTATCTGTTCCTCTCGGTTGTCCCGAAAATGAATTATTAGGGAGCCTGACAACTGTGAGGAAAAGCGATTCTGTTAACGTTGACGGTCAGCAGGGGAGGCGCTATGTAAGTAGTGTGTTAGGCTCCACACAATTACTTATGTTATACCGAAGTGAAATATCTCTGAACTAAGTTTTGTACTACCGTTACTATTTTGTGACATGTTGTTTGTGCTGTACTTGTTCTAATAAAGATTTATATTGCTTGTCAAATCGCCTGTGTAATGCAGTGTTCAGTTCACTACCGAGCTGTTTGTTTTTATCGCTGATAAAAACTACGCACACATTTTTAAATCAGCTGATATATCTTAAGTAGGCTTGTCGCAATGTCCGTCAATACATTTTGTAATTACAATTAACAACTAAAATAAACGTGAATCTGCAGTTTCAACATTGAATATCCAAATATGTGCTTGCTAACAAGCTAGCTGGCTAAAACGTAATTTGCTAATCATAACATAAAATATAGCTAGCTAACTGATTTTATGACATTCTTCAGTAACGAGTACGACATGACTGAAACCGCGTTAGTGGGGAATGATAAAAAAACAAAAATAAAAAAAGAAGGAGTTGGTAGGGGACTCAGACATTTAGATAAATGTATGTGAGGAGAAAAGTTCAGTATCGAGTGTAATCTTATTCACAAAGCAGTAGCTAACTAGCTAGCTATCGTAATGAGTTCGTTTATGTTAGTTTGCAACATTATGACAGTCATGCTACCTAGCAAGTTTTTTTCTTAGTTTGGAGTAAATCTGTGGGAAAGCTGTGAAAGGGCAAATAAATTCTTTTTCGAATTGGTACACAGGGGAACGCTACGAAACAAAAAAAGCTCTTCGTCGCTGCCATTGTTTTGGTGGCTGTTAAGATAACCGGAAATGAGAGACCCCTACATCCGGTTTACATACCCGGAAATGTGAAATAGGCCTATAATAATAATAATAATAACTAGACAATTCCTGCAGAAATTGTGAAGTGTGGTTGCCGCCAATGCAAAGTCGACTTTGTGCTGAACGGAGTGAACAGTTTCTGTAGTATAAGCAGAGACAGGGCATTGTGTACCTGCTATAACATCACTACAACGAGTTGATTTGCGACACATATATTCAGAGCTAAATTATCCTTTCATCAAAATTTGAGATCTCAGTGTTTTACTTGCGGTATGCGGTGACGAGTGACGGCGAATCACAAAGCCAGCTGGCATGTTCAGAGTGTCTTGGAAAAACCCTAAGTCTGACGTGTAATGCAGACTGATGTGTAATGCAGTTATAACGAGACCAAAGTTTCCAACTCGCTGGAATATAAAACGGTATTACAAAAGTAAAATTTGACATATTATACATTGTTAGAAAGCTTATTCTGTCACCTATTAGATCGATGATGTGTAGATCAAGCCAGATTGTACTACAAAGTTCGACAACACCCAAAGCAACATGTGTGGTATTACAAGCCCACTGAAGACCGGATCAGAAGCTGCTGCACACGTGTTGTTGACGGCGTTGTTGCACTCTTTAGTACAGTCTGGCTTGTTTGAGAATTCATTTATTCAGTAGGTGAGAGCATAAGCTTTCTAACCAGGTATAACAGCACGTCTAATTTTGGTTTTGGAATATGGTTTTTTTAGGTCAACCGAAAGTGTTTTAATCGTCGCATTCAATGCATGCACTCTTTGTTAGCACTAGTAGCATTCAAAGACGCTGCATTTGACGAAACGTTGTCAACGATTTTGCGTAATATCTTGTGAAATACTATTATTTTTGAGGAAATCTGGGTATGCCTAAGTCATATGTTTGTTGATATACCTAGCTGACAGCGTTTTCATTTGTAATTTTGCATTTGGAATACCGTTTTTATCGCGTGCACTTCCGCATTAAGCTATATCCACTGTGGTGGCTAAGTCGCCAGGAAACCTCGTTTGAACAACACAATCCGTGCATGTACGTCTTCGTCAAGGTTTTATCTACATTGTGGTATGAATCATTTGAAGTTTACGAATGTGTGTTTTCTGTAATTACGACGAAAATGGAGATATGCACCGCATCTGGATTCTAAATTTCCTGTAGATGAAGCAGGTTAAAAGTGCATCACGTGTGCTAAGCCGACCAATGCTGTGACTTCACCGCTCACATATGTATGACGTCACGTTTTACATTCATCCCTATGGGGAAAAATTGGCCATAAAAAGTCATATTTCTCAAAAACCGTGCAGCGAAACTTTCCACAAAGTAATAGCACACGATTCCCAAAGAAGCCGGTCAATTTGACATATGGCACGTGTATGTGGTGCGAAAACTCTGGGAGGAGTAGCGGTCCAAAAAATGGGTGGAATAATAATAATAATAAATAAATAATATGTGCGATAATAATAGTGTGATTGCCTAAGGCAACCACACTAATAATAAATATGTGCAATAATAATAGTGTGTTTGCCTAAGGCAACCACACTAACTAGACAATTCCTGCAGAAATTGTGAAGTGTGGTTGCCGCCAATGCAAAGTCGACTTTGTGCTGAACGGAGTGAACAGTTTCTGTAGTATAAGCAGAGACAGGGCATTGTGTACCTGCTATAACATCACTACAACGAGTTGATTTGCGACACATATATTCAGAGCTAAATTATCCTTTCATCAAAATTTGAGATCTCAGTGTTTTACTTGCGGTATGCGGTGACGAGTGACGGCGAATCACAAAGCTAGCTGGCATGTTCAGAGGGTCTTGGAAAAACCCTAAGTCTGACGTGTAATGCAGACTGATGTGTAATGCAGTTATAACGAGACCAAAGTTTCCAACTCGCTGGAATATAAAACGGTATTACAAAAGTAAAATTTGACATATTATACATTGTTAGAAAGCTTATTCTGTCACCTATTAGATCGATGATGTGTAGGTCAAGCCAGATTGTACTACAAAGTTCGACAACACCCAAAGCAACATGTGTGGTATTACAAGATGACACCGTTTTCTGGAGTAAGACTGGACCAGAAGCTGCTGCACACATGTTGTTGACGGCGTTGTTGCCCTTTTTAGGTCCGTCTGGCTTGATTGAGAATTCGTTTATTCAGTAGGTGAGAGCATAAGCTTTCTAACCAGGTATAACACGTGTAGTTTTGGTTTTGGAATATCGTTTTTTAGGTCAACCGAAAGTGTTTTAATCGTCGCATTCAATGCATGCACTCTTTGTTAGCACTAGTAGCATTCAAAGACGCTGCATTTGACGAAACGTTGTCAACGATTTTGCGTAATATCTTGTGAAATACTATTATTTTTTGAGGAAATCTGGGTATGCCTAAGTCATATGTTTGTTGATATACCTAGCTGACAGCGTTTTCATTTGTAATTTTGCATTTGGAATACCGTTTTTATCGCGTGCACTTCCGCATTAAGCTATATCCACTGTGGTGGCTAAGTCGCCAGGAAACCTCGTTTGAACAACACAATCCGTGCATGTACGTCTTCGTCAAGGTTTTATCTACATTGTGGTATGAATCATTTGAAGTTTACGAATGTGTGTTTTCTGTAATTACGACGAAAATGGAGATATGCACCGCATCTGGATTCTAAATTTCCTGTAGATGAAGCAGGTTAAAAGTGCATCACGTGTGCTAAGCCGACCAATGCTGTGACTTCACCGCTCACATATGTATGACGTCACGTTTTACATTCATCCCTATGGGGAAAAATTGGCCATAAAAAGTCATATTTCTCAAAAACCGTGCAGCGAAACTTTCCACAAAGTAATAGCACACGATTCCCAAAGAAGCCGGTCAATTTGACATATGGAACGTGTATGTGGTGCGAAAACTCTGGGAGGAGTAGCGGTCCAAAAAATGGGTGGAAAGAAAGAAATAATAATAATAATAATAACTAGACAATTCCTGCAGAAATTGTGAAGTGTGGTTGCCGCCAATGCAAAGTCGACTTTGTGCTGAACGGAGTGAACAGTTTCTGTAGTATAAGCAGAGACAGGGCATTGTGTACCTGCTATAACATCACTACAACGAGTTGATTTGCGACACATATATTCAGAGCTAAATTATCCTTTCATCAAAATTTGAGATCTCAGTGTTTTACTTGCGGTATGCGGTGACGAGTGACGGCGAATCACAAAGCCAGCTGGCATGTTCAGAGTGTCTTGGAAAAACCCTAAGTCTGACGTGTAATGCAGACTGATGTGTAATGCAGTTATAACGAGACCAAAGTTTCCAACTCGCTGGAATATAAAACGGTATTACAAAAGTAAAATTTGACATATTATACATTGTTAGAAAGCTTATTCTGTCACCTATTAGATCGATGATGTGTAGATCAAGCCAGATTGTACTACAAAGTTCGACAACACCCAAAGCAACATGTGTGGTATTACAAGCCCACTGAAGACCGGATCAGAAGCTGCTGCACACGTGTTGTTGACGGCGTTGTTGCACTCTTTAGTACAGTCTGGCTTGTTTGAGAATTCATTTATTCAGTAGGTGAGAGCATAAGCTTTCTAACCAGGTATAACAGCACGTCTAATTTTGGTTTTGGAATATGGTTTTTTTAGGTCAACCGAAAGTGTTTTAATCGTCGCATTCAATGCATGCACTCTTTGTTAGCACTAGTAGCATTCAAAGACGCTGCATTTGACGAAACGTTGTCAACGATTTTGCGTAATATCTTGTGAAATACTATTATTTTTGAGGAAATCTGGGTATGCCTAAGTCATATGTTTGTTGATATACCTAGCTGACAGCGTTTTCATTTGTAATTTTGCATTTGGAATACCGTTTTTATCGCGTGCACTTCCGCATTAAGCTATATCCACTGTGGTGGCTAAGTCGCCAGGAAACCTCGTTTGAACAACACAATCCGTGCATGTACGTCTTCGTCAAGGTTTTATCTACATTGTGGTATGAATCATTTGAAGTTTACGAATGTGTGTTTTCTGTAATTACGACGAAAATGGAGATATGCACCGCATCTGGATTCTAAATTTCCTGTAGATGAAGCAGGTTAAAAGTGCATCACGTGTGCTAAGCCGACCAATGCTGTGACTTCACCGCTCACATATGTATGACGTCACGTTTTACATTCATCCCTATGGGGAAAAATTGGCCATAAAAAGTCATATTTCTCAAAAACCGTGCAGCGAAACTTTCCACAAAGTAATAGCACACGATTCCCAAAGAAGCCGGTCAATTTGACATATGGCACGTGTATGTGGTGCGAAAACTCTGGGAGGAGTAGCGGTCCAAAAAATGGGTGGAAAGAAAGAAACAATAATAATAATAATAATAATAATATGTGGGATAATAGTAGTGTGTTTGCCTGAGGCAACCACACTAATTAGACAATTCCTGCTGAAATTGTGAAGTGTGGTTGCCGCCAACGCAAAGTCGACTTTCTGCTGAACAGAGTGAACAGTGGTAGGTAGTTGCTATGATGTTTGAGGCGGTTGCTAGGGTGTTGCTAGGTGGTCTCCATGGAATTTTAGGAGGTTGCTAGGGTGTTCTAGGTGGTTGCTATGGAGTTCTAGGCAGTTGCTAGGATGTTGCTAGGTGGTTGATATGGTGTTCCAGGTTAGGCTAGGGTGTTGCTAGGCAGTTGTTATGGTGTTCCAGGTGGTTGCTAGGGTGTTGCTAGGTGGTTGCTATAGTGTTCCAGGTGGTTGCTAGGGTGTTGCTAGGTGGTTGCTATGGCGTTCTAGGTGGTTGCTATGGTGTTGTTAGGTGGTTGCTATGGAGTTATAGCCAGTTGCTAGGGTGTTGCTAGGCATTGTTATGGTGCTCCAGGTGGTTGCTAGTGTGTTGTTAGGTGGTTGCTATGGTGTTCCAGGTGGTTGCTAGGGTATTCAAGGTGGTTGCTAGGGTGTTGCTAGGTGGATGCTATGAAGTTCTAGGTGGTTACAATGGTGTTTGCTAGGGTGTTGCTAGGTGGTTGCTAGAGTGTTCTAGATGGTTGGTAGGAGGTTGCTATAGAGTTATAGGCGGTTGCTAGGGTGTTGCTAGGCAGTTGTTATGGTGTTCCAGGTGGTTGCTAAGGTATTCTAGGTGGTTGCTGGGGTGTTGCTAGGTGGATGCTATGAGGTTCTAGGTGGTTGCTATGGTGTTGCTAGGTGGTTGCTATGGAGTTACAGCCGGTTGCTAGGGTGTTGCTAAGAATTTGCTATGGAGTTATAGGCGGTTGCTCGGGTGTTGCTAGGGTATTCTAGGTGGTTGCTGGGATGTTGCTAGGTGGTTGCTATGGAGTTATAGGCGGTTGCTAGGGTGTTGATAGACATTTGCTCTGGTGTTCCAGGTCGTTGCTAGGCTGTTGCTAGGTGGTTGCTATGGAGTTATAGGCGGTTGCTAGGTGGTTGCTATGGAGTTCTAGGCGGTTGCTAGGGTGTTGCTACGTGGTTGCTAGGGAATTCAACGTGGTTGATATGGTGTTATAGGTGGTTTCTAGGGTGTTGCTGTGTTGTTGCTATGGAGTTCTAGGCGGTTGCTAGGGTGTTCTTGGTGGTTGCTAGGGTGCTGCAAGGTGGTTGCTAGGGTATTCTAGGTGGTTGTTAGGGTGTTGCTAGGTGGTTGCTATGGAGTTCTAGGTGGTGGCTAGGGCGTTACAAGGTGGTTGCTATGGAGTTCCAGGCGGTTGCTAGAGTGTTGATAGACATTTGCTCTGGTGTTCCAGGTGGTTGTTGGGGTGTTGCTAGGTGGTTGCTATGGTGTTCCAGATGGTTGCTAGGACGTTGCTAGGCAGTTGCTAGGCTATTCTAGGTGGTTGCTAGGTGGTTGCTATGGAGTTCTAGGTGGTTGCTATGGTGTTGCTAGGTGGTTGCTAAGGCGTTCTAGGCAGTTGTTAGGGTGCTCTAGGTAGTTGCTAGTATATTGTTAGGTGGTTGCTATGGAGTTCTAGGCGGTTGTTAGGGTGTTGCTAGATGGTTGCTATGGAGTTCAGGGCGATTGCTACGGCATTCTAGGCGGTTGCTTGGGTGTTGCTAGGTGGTTGCTATGGTGTTCCAGGTGGTTGCTAGGGTGTTGCTAGGTGGTTGCTATGGAGTTCTAGGTGGTTGCTAGGGTGTTGCTAGGTGGTTGCTATGGAGTTCTAGGTGGTGGCTACAGTGTTACAAGGTGGTTGCTATGGAGTTCTAGGTGGTTGCTAGGGTGTTCTTGATGGTTGCTAAGGTGCTGCTAGGTGGTTGCTAGGGTGTTGCTAGGTGGTTTCTATGGAGTTCTAGGTAGTTGCTAGGGTGTTCTTGATGGTTGCTAAGGTGCTGCTAGGTGGTTGCGAGGGTGTTGCTAGGTGGTTTCTATGGAGTTCTAGGTAGTTGCTAGGGTGTTACAAGGTGGTTGCTATGGAATTCCAGGCGGTTGCTAGGTGGTTCTTGGTGGTTGCTAGGGTGTTCTCGGTGGTTGCTAGGGTGTTGCTAGGTAGTTGCTATGGTGTTTTGCGCGGTTATTAGGGTGTTGCTAAGTAGTTGCTATGGTGTTTTACATGGTTGCTAGGGTGTTACTAGGAAGTTGATATGGTGTTGCTAGGGTGTTACTATACTGTTCTAGGTGGTTGCTAGGGTGTTCTAGGTGGTTGATATGGCGTTCTAGGCAGTTGCTAGGCTATTCTAGGTGGTTGCTAGGTAGTTGCTATAGAGTTATAGGCGGTTGCTAGGGTGTTGCTAGGGTATTCTAGGTGGTTGCTAGGATGTTTCTAGGTGGTTGCTATGGAGTTATAGGTGGTTGCTAGGGTGTTGCTAGGCAGTTGTTATGGTGTTCCAGGTGGTTGCTAGGGTGTTGCTAGGTGGTTGCTATGGATTTCTAGGTGGTTGCTATGGTGTTGCTAGGTGGTTGCTATGGAGTTATAGCCGGTTGCTAGGGTGTTGCTAGGCATTTGCTATGGTGTTCCAGGTGGTTGCTAGGGTGTTGCTATGCATTTGCTATGGTGTTCCAGGTGGTTGCTAGGGTGTTGCTAGGTGGTTGCTAGGGTATTCTAGGTGGTTGCTAGGATGTTGCTAGGTGGTTGCTATGGAGTTATAGGCGGTTGCTAGGGTGTTGCTAGGCAGTTGTTATGGTGTTCCAGGTGGTTGCTAGGGTGTTGCTAGGTGGTTGCTATGGTGTTCCAGGTGGTGGCTAGGGTGATGCTAGGTGGTTGCTATGGAGTTCTAGGTGGTTGCCATGGAGTTATAGCCGGTTGCTAGGGTGTTATAGGTGGTTGCTAGGGTGTTGTTAGGTCGTTGCTATGGAAGTTATAGCCGGTTGCTAGGGTGTTGCTAGGCATTTGCTATGGTGTTCTATGTGGTTGCTAGGGTGTTGCAAGGTGGTTGCTATGCAGTTCTAGGTGGTTGCTAGGGTGTTGCTAGGTGGTTGCCATGGAGTTCTAGGCAGTTGCGATGGTGTTACAGGTGGTTGCTAGTGTGTTGTTAGGTGTTTGCTATGGAGTTCTAGGATGTTGCTAGGGGGTTGCTAGGTCTTTACTGAGTCCAATGACGCAACCCATAGTTCTCTATGAAAAACGGTTCAAAAGTTATGAGATATCAAACATCGGCCAATCAGGACAGGGGGCAAGGCTGATCTCCACCAATGGACAAAGGACTCTCTACCATGTCCAATGAGGCATTGCACAATTTGTGGGCAATTTTTCCCCATAAAGATGAATGGCAGAATGTTCAAAACTAGAGAGAGACCAGAGTACTGCTGCTAGAAGACAGAGCATTGTGACATCACAGGTGTGAGAAGACAGAGCATTGTGACATCACAAGGCTGAACATTCCGCCATTCATTCTCTATGGGGAAAAATTGCCCACAAAAATTCAAATTTTTCAAAAACCGTGCAGCGAAACTTTCCACAAAGTAATAGCACACCATTCCCGATGAAGCCGCTCGATTTGACACATTGCACGTGTATGTGGTGCGAAAACTCTGGGAGGAGTAGCGGTCCAAAAAACTGGCGGAATAATAATAATAATAATAATAATAATAACTAGACAATTCCTGCTGAAATTGTGAAGTGTGGTTGCCGCCAACGCAAAGTCGACTTTCTGCTGAACAGAGTGAACAGTGGTAGGTAGTTGCTATGAAGTTTGAGGCGGTTGCTAGGGTGTTGCTAGGTGGTCTCCATGGAATTTTAGGAGGTTGCTAGGGTGTTCTAGGTGGTTGCTATGGAGTTCTAGGCAGTTGCTAGGATGTTGCTAGGTGGTTGATATGGTGTTCCAGGATAGGCTAGGGTGTTGCTAGGCAGTTGTTATGGTGTTCCAGGTGGTTGCTAGGGTGTTGCTAGGTGGTTGCTATAGTGTTCCAGGTGGTTGCTAGGGTGTTGCTAGGTGGTTGCTATGGTGTTGTTAGGTGGTTGCTATGGAGTTATAGTTGGTTGCTAGGGTGTTGCTAGGCATTTGCTATGGTGTTCCAGGTGGTTGCTAGTGTGCTGTTAGGTGGTTGCTATGGTGTTCCAGGTGGTTGCTAGGGTATTCAAGGTGGTTGCTAGGGTGTTGCTAGGTGGATGCTATGAAGTTCTAGGTGGTTACAATGGTGTTGCTAGGTCGTTGCTATGGAGTTATAGGTGGTTGCTAGGGTGTTGCTAGGTGGTTGCTAGAGTGTTCTAGATGGTTGGTAGGAGGTTGCTATAGAGTTATAGGCGGTTGCTAGGGTGTTGCTAGGCAGTTGTTATGGTGTTCCAGGTGGTTGCTAAGGTATTCTAGGTGGTTGCTGGGGTGTTGCTAGGTGGATGCTATGAAGTTCTAGGTGGTTGCTATGGTGTTGCTAGGTGGTTGCTATGGAGTTACAGCCGGTTGCTAGGGTGTTGCTAGGAATTTGCTATGGAGTTATAGGCGGTTGCTCGGGTGTTGCTAGGGTATTCTAGGTGGTTGCTGGGATGTTGCTAGGTGGTTGCTATGGAGTTATAGGCGGTTGCTAGGGTGTTGCTAGGCAATTGTTTGGTGTTCCAGGTCGTTGCTAGGCTGTTGCTAGGTGGTTGCTATGGAGTTATAGGCGGTTGCTAGGTGGTTGCTATGGAGTTCTAGGCGGTTGCTAGGGTGTTGCTATGTGGTTGCTAGGGTGCTGCAAGGTGGTTGCTAGGGTATTCTAGGTGGTTGTTAGGGTGTTGCTAGGTGGTTGCTATGGAGTTCTAGGTGGTGGCTAGGGCGTTACAAGGTGGTTGCTATGGAGTTCCAGGCGGTTGCTAGGGTGTTGATAGACATTTGCTATGGTGTTCCAGGTGGTTGCTAGGGTGTTGCTAGGTGGTTGCTATGGTGTTCCAGATGGTTGCTAGGACGTTGCTAGGCAGTTGCTAGGCTATTCTAGGTGGTTGCTAGGGTGTTGCTTGGTGGTTGCTATGGAGTTCTAGGTGGTTGCTATGGTGTTGCTAGGTGGTTGCTAAGGCGTTCTAGGCAGTTGTTAGGGTGCTCTTGGTGGTTGCTAGTATATTGTTAGGTGGTTGCTATGGAGTTCTAGGCGGTTGTTAGGGTGTTGCTAGATGGTTGCTATGGAGTTCAGGGCGATTGCTACGGCATTCTAGGCGGTTGCTTGGGTGTTGCTAGGTGGTTGCTATGGTGTTCCAGGTGGTTGCTAGGGTGTTGCTAGGTGGTTGCTATGGAGTTCTAGGTGGTTGCTAGGGTGTTGCTAGGTGGTTTCTATGGAGTTCTAGGTGGTGGCTACAGTGTTACAAGGTGGTTGCTATGGAGTTCTAGGTGGTTGCTAGGGTGTTCTTGATGGTTGCTAAGGTGCTGCTAGGTGGTTGCTAGGGTGTTGCTAGGTGGTTTCTATGGAGTTCTAGGTAGTTGCTAGGGTGTTACAAGGTGGTTACTATGGAATTCCAGGCGGTTGCTAGGGTGTTCTTGGTGGTTGCTAGGGTGTTCTCGATGGTTGCTAGGGTGTTGCTAGGTAGTTGCTATGGTGTTTTGCGCGGTTATTAGGGTGTTGCTAAGTAGTTGCTATGGTGTTTTACATGGTTGCTAGGGTGTTACTAGGAAGTTGATATGGTGTTGCTAGGGTGTTACTATACTGTTCTAGGTGGTTGCTAGGGTGTTCTAGGTGGTTGATATGGCGTTCTAGGCAGTTGCTAGGCTATTCTAGGTGGTTGCTAGGTGGTTGCTATAGAGTTATAGGCGGTTGCTAGGGTGTTGCTAGGGTATTCTAGGTGGTTGCTAGGATGTTTCTAGGTGGTTGCTACGGAGTTATAGGTGGTTGCTAGGGTGTTGCTAGGCAGTTGTTATGGTGTTCCAGGTGGTTGCTAGGGTGTTGCTAGGTGGTTGCTATGGAGTTATAGCCGGTTGCTAGGGTGTTGCTAGGCAGTTGTTATGGTGTTCCAGGTGGTTGCTATGGTGTTGCTAGGTGGTTGCTATGGAGTTATAGCCGGTTGCTAGGGTGTTGCTAGGCATTTGCTATGGTGTTCCAGGTGGTTGCTAGGGTGTTGCTATGCATTTGCTATGGTGTTCCAGGTGGTTGCTAGGGTGTTGCTAGGTGGTTGCTAGGGTATTCTAGGTGGTTGCTAGGATGTTGCTAGGTGGTTGCTATGGTGTTATAGGCGGTTGCTAAGGTGTTGCTAGGCAGTTATGGTGTTCCAGGTGGTTGCTAGGGTGTTGCTAGGTGGTTGCTATGGTGTTCCAGGTGGTTGCTAGAGTGTCGCTAGGTGGTTGCTATGGAGTTCTAGGTGGTTGCTATGGTGTTGCTAGGTGGTTGCTATGTAGTTAAATTTGGTTACTAAGGTGTTGCTAGGCATTTGCTGTGGTGTTCCAAGTGGTTGCTAGGGTGTTGCAAGGTGGTTGCTATGCTGTTCTAGGTGGTTGCCAGGGTGTTGCTAGGTGGTTGCTATACTGTTCCAGGTGGTTGCTAGGGTGTTGCTAGGTGGTTGCTATGGCGTTCTAGGTGGTTGCTATGGTGTTGTTAGGTGGTTGCTATGGAGTTATAGCCGGTTGCTAGGGTGTTGCTAGGCATTTGCTATGGTGTTCCAGGTGGTTGCTAGTGTGTTGTTAGGTGGTTGCTATGGTGTTCCAGGTGGTTGCTAGGGTATTCAAGGTGGTTGCTAGGGTGTTGCTAGGTGGATGCTATGAAGTTCTAGGTGGTTACAATGGTGTTGCTAGGTCGTTGCTATGGAGTTATAGGTGGTTGCTAGGGTGTTGCTAGGCAGTTGTTATGGTGTTCCAGGTGGTTGCTAAGGTATTCTAGGTGGTTGCTGGGGTGTTGCTCGGTGGATGCTATGAAGTTCTAGGTGGTTGCTATGGTGTTGCTAGGTGGTTGCTATGGAGTTACAGCCGGTTGCTAGGGTGTTGCAAGGAATTTACTATGGAGTTATAGGCGGTTGCTCGGGTGTTGCTAGGGTATTCTAGGTGGTTGCTGGGATGTTGCTAGGTGGTTGCTATGGAGTTATAGGCGGTTGCTAGGGTGTTGCTAGGCAATTGTTTGGTGTTCCAGGTCGTTGCTAGGCTGTTGCTAGGTGGTTGCTATGGAGTTATAGGCGGTTGCTAGGTGGTTGCTATGGAGTTCTAGGCGGTTGCTAGGGTGTTGCTACGTGGTTGCTAGGGAATTCAACGTGGTTGATATGGTGTTATAGGTGGTTTCTAGGGTGTTGCTGTGTTGTTGCTATGGAGTTCTAGGCGGTTGCTAGGGTGTTCTTGGTGGTTGCTAGGGTGCTGCAAGGTGGTTGCTAGGGTATTCTAGGTGGTTCTTAGGGTGTTGCTAGGTGGTTGCTATGGAGTTCCAGGCGGTTGCTAGGGTGTTGATAGACATTTGCTATGGTGTTCCAGGTGGTTGCTAGGCTGTTGCTAGGTGGTTGCTATGGTGTTCCAGATGGTTGCTAGGACGTTGCTAGGCAGTTGCTAGGCTATTCTAGGTGGTTGCTAGGGTGTTGCTAGGTGGTTGCTATGGAGTACTAGGTGGTTGCTATGGTGTTGCTAGGTGGTTGCTAAGGCGTTCTAGGCAGTTGTTAGGGTGCTCTAGGTGGTTGCTAGTATATTGTTAGGTGGTTGCTATGGAGTTCTAGGCGGTTGTTAGGGTGCTGCTAGATGGTTGCTATGGAGTTCAGGGCGATTGCTATGGCATTCTAGGCGGTTGCTTGGGTGTTGCTAGGTGGTTGCTATGGTGTTCCAGGTGGTTGCTAGGGTGTTGCAAGGTGGTTGCTATGGAGTTCTAGGTGGTTGCTAGGGTGTTGCTAGGTGGTTGCTATGGAGTTCTAGGTGGTGGCTACAGTGTTACAAGGTGGTTGCTATGGAGTTCTAGGTGGTTGCTAGGGTGTTCTTGATGGTTGCTAAGGTGCTGCTAGGTGGTTGCTAGGGTGTTGCTAGGTGGTTTCTATGGAGTTCTAGGTAGTTGCTAGGGTGTTACAAGGTGGTTGCTATGGAATTCCAGGCGGTTGCTAGGGTGTTCTTGGTGGTTGCTAGGGTGTTCTCTGTGGTTGCTAGGGTGTTGCTAGGTAGTTGCTATGGTGTTTTGCGCGGTTATTAGGGTGTTACTAGGAAGTTGATATGGTGTTGCTAGGGTGTTACTATACTGTTCTAGGTGGTTGCTAGGGTGTTCTAGGTGGTTGAAATGGCATTCTAGGCAGTTGCTAGGCTATTCTAGGTGGTTGCTAGGTGGTTGCTATAGAGTTATAGGCGGTTGCTAGGGTGTTGCTAGGGTATTCTAGGTGGTTGCTATGGAGTTATAGGTGGTTGCTAGGGTGTTGCTAGGCAGTTGTTATGGTGTTCCAGGTGGTTGCTAGGGTGTTGCTAGGTGGTTGCTATGGATTTCTAGGTGGTTGCTATGGTGTTGCTAGGTGGTTGCTATGGAGTTATAGCCGGTTGCTAGGGTGTTGCTAGGCATTTGCTATGGTGTTCCAGGTGGTTGCTAGGGTGTTGCTATGCATTTGCTATGGTGTTCCAGGTGGTTGCTAGGGTGTTGCTAGGTGGTTGCTAGGATGTTGCTAGGTGGTTGCTATGGAGTTATAGGCGGTTGCTAGGGTGTTGCTAGGCAGTTGTTATGGTGTTCCAGGTGGTTGCTAGGGTGTTGCTAGGTGGTTGCTATGGTGTTCCAGGTGGTTGCGAGAGTGTCGCTAGGTGGTTGCTATGGAGTTCTAGGTGGTTGCTATTGTGTTGCTAGGTGGTTGCTATGTAGTTAAATTTGGTTGCTAAGGTGTTGCTAGGCATTTGCTGTGGTGTTCCAAGTGGTTGCTAGGGTGTTGCAAGGTGGTTGCTATGCTGTTCTAGGTGGTTGCCAGGGTGTTGCTAGGTGGTTGCTATGGAGTTCTAAGCAGTTGCTATGGTGTTCCAGGTGGTTGCTAGTGTGTTGTTAGGTGGTTGCTATGGAGTTCTAGGCGGTTGCTAGGGTGTTCTAGGTGGTTGCTAGGGTGTTGCTAGGTTGTTGCTATGGAGTTACAGGCGGTTGCTAGGATGTTGCTAGGGGGTTGCTATGGAGTTCTAGGCGGTTGCTAGGTCTTTACTGAGTCCAATGACGCAACACATAGTTCTCTATGACAAACGGTTCAAAGGTTATGAAATATAAAACATCAGCCAATCAGGAAGGGGGGCAAGGCTGATCTCCACCAATGGACAAAGGACTCTCTAACAAGTCCAATGAGGCATCCCAGAATTTGTGGGCAATTTTGCCCCATAGAGATGAATGTTAAATGTCCGAAGCCAGAGAGAGACCAGAGCACTGCTGCTAGAAGACAGACCATTGTGACATCACAGAGGTGAGAAGACAGAGCATTGTGACATCACAAGGGTGAACATTCCGCCATTCATTCTCTATGGGAAAAATTTCCCAAAAAAAGTCAAATTTCTCAAACACCGTCCACCCAAACTTTCCACAAAGTAATAGCACACCATTCCCGATCAAGCCGCTCGATTTGACATATTGCACGTGTATGTGGTGCAAAAACTCTGGGAGGAGTAGCGGTCCAAAAAATGGGTGGAAAGAAATAAAAATAATAATAATAATATGTGAGATAATAGTAGTGTGATTGCCTAAGGCAACCACACTAACTAGACAATTCCTGCAGAAATTGTGAAGTGTGGTTGCCGCCAATGCAAAGTCGACTTTGTGCTGAACGGAGTGAACAGTTTCTGTAGTATAAGCAGAGACAGGGCATTGTGTACCTGCTATAACATCACTACAACGAGTTGATTTGCGACACATATATTCAGAGCTAAATTATCCTTTCATCAAAATTTGAGATCTCAGTGTTTTACTTGCGGTATGCGGTGACGAGTGACGGCGAATCACAAAGCTAGCTGGCATGTTCAGAGGGTCTTGGAAAAACCCTAAGTCTGACGTGTAATGCAGACTGATGTGTAATGCAGTTATAACGAGACCAAAGTTTCCAACTCGCTGGAATATAAAACGGTATTACAAAAGTAAAATTTGACATATTATACATTGTTAGAAAGCTTATTCTGTCACCTATTAGATCGATGATGTGTAGATCAAGCCAGATTGTACTACAAAGTTCGACAACACCCAAAGCAACATGTGTGGTATTACAAGCCCAGTGAAGACCGGATCAGAAGCTGTTGCACACGTGTTGTTGACGGCGTTGTTGCACTCTTTAGTACAGTCTGGCTTGTTTGAGAATTCGTTTATTCAGTAGGTGAGAGCATAAGCTTTCTAACCAGGTATAACAGCACGTCTAATTTTGGTTTTGGAATATCGTTTTTTTAGGTCAACCGAAAGTTTTTTAATCGTCGCATACAATGCATGTAGTCTGTTAGCATTAGCATTCAAAGACGCTGGACCTGACGAAACGTCGTCAAAGAATTTGCGTAATATCTTGTGAAATACTGTTATTATTGAGGACTTCTGGGTATGCCTAAGTCATATGTTTGTTGATATAACTAGCTGACAGCGTTTTCATTTGTAATTTTGCATTTGGAATACCGTTTTTATCGCGTGCACTTCCGCATTAAGCTATATCCACTGTGGTGGCTAAGTCGCCAGGAAACCTCGTTTGAACAACACAATCCGTGCATGTACGTCTTCGTCAAGGTTTTATCTACATTGTGGTATGAATCATTTGAAGTTTACGAATGTGTGTTTTCTGTAATTACGACGAAAATGGAGATATGCACCGCATCTGGATTCTAAATTTCCTGTAGATGAAGCAGGTTAAAAGTGCATCACGTGTGCTAAGCCGACCAATGCTGTGACTTCACCGCTCACATATGTATGACGTCACGTTTTACATTCATCCCTATGGGGAAAAATTGGCCATAAAAAGTCATATTTCTCAAAAACCATGCAGCGAAAATTTCCACAAAGTAATAGCCATCGATTCCCAAAGAAGCCGGTCAATTTGACATATGGCATGTGTATGTGGTGCGAAAACTCTGGGAGGAGTAGCGGTCCAAAAAACTGGCGGAATAATAATAATAATAATAATAATAATAATAATAATAATAATAATAATAATAAATATGTGCAATAATAATAGTGTGTTTGCCTAAGGCAACCACACTAATAATAATATGTGGGATAATAGTAGTGTGGTTGCCTGAGGCAACCACACTAACTAGACAATTCCTGCAGAAATTGTGAAGTGTGGTTGCCGCCAACACAAAGTCGACTTTGTGCTGAACAGAGCGAACAGTTTCTGTAGTATAAGCAGAGACAGAGTATTGTGTACATGCTATAACATCACGGCAACGAGTTTATTTGCGACACATATATTCAGAGCTAAATTATCCTTTCATAAAAACTTGAGATCTCAGTGTTTTACTCGCGGTATGCGGTGACGAGTGACGGCGAATCATAATGCTAGCTGGCATGTTCAGAGGCTCATGGAAAAACCCTACGTCTACACTGCGTGATCGCACCATTTAAAAAAGCAAGACGGGGCTAGGGAGATTAATTTGATTGACGTATGATGTTGCGTGAATATCAGCTCATTTTAACCACACAACTAAAAACATTTCATTTGGCTGTAATTCAGAGTGTAATCTGTTATCTCTGAGACCAACTCATAGACAGAGTAGCCTATTACGTGTTAGCCGAGCCGAATTTCCAAGAACGAAAATGAGGCGAGAAATATGTGTTAAAATAGTTGCATTTTAACTAATTTTAAATACAGCTTCTGTGAATAAGGTTCGGCTGGTAGCCAGTACTACTAGCTTCTGTTGCAGCAAGGGGTGCATCAACAACATGCAAGTGGAGTTGTGTACTTCAGCAAACGCGTTGGGTGAGAAAGCGTTGCTTTCCCTGCTACAACAGAATAAATACGTAATGCAGCTCTAATGAGATCAAAGTTTCCAATACGCTGGGATTTTAAACGGTGTTACAAAAGAGAAATTTGACATATTATACATAGTTAGAAAGCTTATTGTGTCACCTACTGAATAAATGAATTCTCAATCAAGCCAGTTTGTACTACAAAGTTCGACAACACCCAAAGCAACGTGTGGTATTACAAGATGACACCGTTTTCTGGAGTAAGACCGGACCAGAAGCTGCTGCACACATGTTGTTGACGGCGTTGTTGCCCTTTTTAGGTCCGTCTGGCTTGATTGAGAATTCGTTTATTCAGTAGGTGAGAGCATAAGCTTTCTAACCAGGTATAACAGCACGTGTAATTTTGGTTTTGGAATATCGTTTTTTAGGTCAACCGAAAGTTTTTTAATCGTCGCATACAATGCATGTAGTCTTTGTTAGCATTAGCATTCAAAGACGCTGGACCTGACGAAACGTCGTCAAAGAATTTGCGTAATATCTTGTGAAATACTGTTATTATTGAGGACTTCTGCGTATGCCTAAGCCATATGTTTTGTTGATATACCTAGCTGACAGCGTTTTCATTTGTAATTTTGCATTTGGAATACTGTTTTATCCGTTCACTTCCGCGTTCAGCTATATCCTTTCTGTTGGCTGCTGAGGACGTACAGCGGACCGCATCACGTGTGCAAAGCCGACCAATGCTGTAACTTCATAATTCACATTTTTATGACGTCACCGCCCCATTCATTTTCAATGGGAAAAATTGGCCATAAAAAGTAATATTTCTCAAAAACCGTGCAGCGAAAATTTCCACAAAGTAATAGCCATCGATTCCCAAAGAAGCCGGTCAATTTGACATATGGCATGTGTATGTGGTGCGAAAACTCTGGGAGGAGTAGCGGTCCAAAAAACTGGCGGAATAATAATAATAATAACTAGACAATTCCTGCAGAAATTGTGAAGTGTGGTTGCCGCCAACGCAAAGTCGACTTTGTGCTGAACGGAGTGAACAGTTTCTGTAGTATAAGCAGAGACAGGGCATTGTGTACCTGCTATAACATCACTACAACGAGTTGATTTGCGACACATATATTCAGAGCTAAATTATCCTTTCATCAAAATTTGAGATCTCAGTGTTTTACTTGCGGTATGCGGTGACGAGTGACGACGAATCACAAAGCTAGCTGGCATGTTCAGAGGGTCTTGGAAAAACCCTACGTATAAACTGCGTGATCGCACCATTTAAAAAGCAAGACAGGAGAGATTAATTTGATCGACGTATGGTTTAGCGTGAATTTCAGCTCATTTAACCATACAACTGTAAATCTGTTAGCTTAGAGACCAACTCATAGACAGAGTAGCCTATTACGTGTTAGCCGAGCCGAATTTCCAAGAACGAAAATGACGCGAGAAATATGTGTTAAAATAGTCGCATTTTAACTAATTTTAAATACAGCTTCTGTGAATAAGGTTCGGCTGGTAGCCAGCACTACTAGCTTCTGTTGCAGCAAGGGGTGCATCAACAGCATGCAAGAGGAGTTCTGTACTTTAGCAAACGCGTTGGGGTGAGAGCGCGTTGCTGTCCCTGCTACGACGGACTGAATGTGTAATGCAGCTCTAATGAGACCAAAGTTTCCAATACGATGGGATATTACACAGTGTTACAAAAGCAAAATTTTACATATTACACATAGTTAGAAAGCTTATTCTGTCACCTACTGAATAAATGAATTATCAATCGAGCCAGTTTGTACTAGAAAGTTCGACAACACCCAAAGCAACGTGTGGTATTACAAGCCCACATGGTTTTCTGAAGTAAGACCGGACCAGAAGCTGTTGCACAGGTGTTGTTGACGGCGTTGTTGCACTCTTTAGTACAGTCTGGCTTGTTTGAGAATTCGTTTATTCAGTAGGTGAGAGCATAAGCTTTCTAACCAGGTATAACAGCACGTCTAATTTTGGTTTTGGAATATCGTTTTTTTAGGTCAACCGAAAGTTTTTTAATCGTCGCATACAATGCATGTAGTCTGTTAGCATTAGCATTCAAAGACGCTGGACCTGACGAAACGTCGTCAAAGAATTTGCGTAATATCTTGTGAAATACTGTTATTATTGAGGACTTCTGGGTATGCCTAAGCCATATGTTTTGTTGATATACCTAGCTGACAGCGTTTTCATTTGAAATTTTGCATTTAGAATACTGTTTTATCCGTACACTTCCGCGTTCAGCTATATCCGTTCTGGTGGCTGGTAAGGACGAACAGCCAACCGCATCACGTGTGCAAAGCCGACCAATGCTGTAACTTCATAATTCACATTTTTATGACGTCACCGCCCCATTCATTTTCAATGGGAAAAATTGGCCATAAAAAGTCATATTTCTCAAAAACCGTGCAGCGAAAATTTCCACAAAGTAATAGCCATCGATTCCCAAAGAAGCCGGTCAATTTGACATATGGCATGTGTATGTGGTGCGAAAACTCTGGGAGGAGTAGCGGTCCAAAAAATGGGTGGAATAATAATAATAATAACTAGACAATTCCTGCAGAAATTGTGAAGTGTGGTTGCCGCCAATGCAAAGTCGACTTTGTGCTGAACGGAGTGAACAGTTTCTGTAGTATAAGCAGAGACAGGGCATTGTGTACCTGCTATAACATCACTACAACGAGTTGATTTGCGACACATATATTCAGAGCTAAATTATCCTTTCATCAAAATTTGAGATCTCAGTGTTTTACTTGCGGTATGCGGTGACGAGTGACGGCGAATCACAAAGCTAGCTGGCATGTTCAGAGGGTCTTGGAAAAACCCTAAGTCTGACGTGTAATGCAGACTGATGTGTAATGCAGTTATAACGAGACCAAAGTTTCCAACTCGCTGGAATATAAAACGGTATTACAAAAGTAAAATTTGACATATTATACATTGTTAGAAAGCTTATTCTGTCACCTATTAGATCGATGATGTGTAGATGAAGGCAGATTGTACTACAAAGTTCGACAACACCCAAAGCAACATGTGTGGTATTACAAGCCCACATCGTTTTCTGAAGACCGGATCAGAAGCTGCTGCACACGTGTTGTTGACGGCGTTGTTGCACTCTTTAGTACAGTCTGGCTTGTTTGAGAATTCGTTTATTCAGTAGGTGAGAGCATAAGCTTTCTAACCAGGTATAACAGCACGTCTAATTTTGGTTTTGGAATATCGTTTTTTTAGGTCAACCGAAAGTTTTTTAATCGTCGCATACAATGCATGTAGTCTTTGTTAGCATTAGCATTCAAAGACGCTGGACCTGACGAAACGTCGTCAAAGAATTTGCGTAATATCTTGTGAAATACTGTTATTATTGAGGACTTCTGGGTATGCCTAAGCCATATGTTTTGTTGATATACCTAGCTGACAGCGTTTTCATTTGAAATTTTGCATTTGGAATACTGTTTTATCCGTTCACTTCCGCGTTCAGCTATATCCTTTCTGGCTGGTGAGGACGAACAGCGGACCGCATCACGTGTGCAAAGCCGACCAATGCTGTAACTTCATAATTCACATTTTTTATGACGTCACCGCCCCATTCATTTTCAATGGGAAAAATTGGTCTTAAAAAGTCATATTTCTCAAAAACCGTGCGGCGAAAATTTCCACAAAGTAATAGCCATCGATTCCCAAAGAAGCCGGTCAATTTGACATATGGCATGTGTATGTGGTGCAAAAACTCTGGGAGGAGTAGCGGTCCAAAAAACTGGCGGAATAATAATAATAACTAGACAATTCCTGCAGAAATTGTGAAGTGTGGTTGCCGCCAATGCAAAGTCGACTTTGTGCTGAACGGAGTGAACAGTTTCTGTAGTATAAGCAGAGACAGGGCATTGTGTACCTGCTATAACATCACTACAACGAGTTGATTTGCGACACATATATTCAGAGCTAAATTATCCTTTCATCAAAATTTGAGATCTCAGTGTTTTACTTGCGGTATGCGGTGACGAGTGACGGCGAATCACAAAGCTAGCTGGCATGTTCAGAGGGTCTTGGAAAAACCCTAAGTCTGACGTGTAATGCAGACTGATGTGTAATGCAGTTATAACGAGACCAAAGTTTCCAACTCGCTGGAATATAAAACGGTATTACAAAAGTAAAATTTGACATATTATACATTGTTAGAAAGCTTATTCTGTCACCTATTAGATCGATGATGTGTAGATGAAGGCAGATTGTACTACAAAGTTCGACAACACCCAAAGCAACATGTGTGGTATTACAAGCCCACATCGTTTTCTGAAGACCGGATCAGAAGCTGCTGCACACGTGTTGTTGACGGCGTTGTTGCACTCTTTAGTACAGTCTGGCTTGTTTGAGAATTCGTTTATTCAGTAGGTGAGAGCATAAGCTTTCTAACCAGGTATAACAGCACGTCTAATTTTGGTTTTGGAATATCGTTTTTTTAGGTCAACCGAAAGTTTTTTAATCGTCGCATACAATGCATGTAGTCTTTGTTAGCATTAGCATTCAAAGACGCTGGACCTGACGAAACGTCGTCAAAGAATTTGCGTAATATCTTGTGAAATACTGTTATTATTGAGGACTTCTGGGTATGCCTAAGCCATATGTTTTGTTGATATACCTAGCTGACAGCGTTTTCATTTGAAATTTTGCATTTGGAATACTGTTTTATCCGTTCACTTCCGCGTTCAGCTATATCCTTTCTGGCTGGTGAGGACGAACAGCGGACCGCATCACGTGTGCAAAGCCGACCAATGCTGTAACTTCATAATTCACATTTTTTATGACGTCACCGCCCCATTCATTTTCAATGGGAAAAATTGGTCTTAAAAAGTCATATTTCTCAAAAACCGTGCGGCGAAAATTTCCACAAAGTAATAGCCATCGATTCCCAAAGAAGCCGGTCAATTTGACATATGGCATGTGTATGTGGTGCAAAAACTCTGGGAGGAGTAGCGGTCCAAAAAACTGGCGGAATAATAATAATAACTAGACAATTCCTGCAGAAATTGTGAAGTGTGGTTGCCGCCAATGCAAAGTCGACTTTGTGCTGAACGGAGTGAACAGTTTCTGTAGTATAAGCAGAGACAGGGCATTGTGTACCTGCTATAACATCACTACAACGAGTTGATTTGCGACACATATATTCAGAGCTAAATTATCCTTTCATCAAAATTTGAGATCTCAGTGTTTTACTTGCGGTATGCGGTGACGAGTGACGGCGAATCACAAAGCTAGCTGGCATGTTCAGAGGGTCTTGGAAAAACCCTAAGTCTGACGTGTAATGCAGACTGATGTGTAATGCAGTTATAACGAGACCAAAGTTTCCAACTCGCTGGAATATAAAACGGTATTACAAAAGTAAAATTTGACATATTATACATTGTTAGAAAGCTTATTCTGTCACCTATTAGATCGATGATGTGTAGATGAAGGCAGATTGTACTACAAAGTTCGACAACACCCAAAGCAACATGTGTGGTATTACAAGCCCACATCGTTTTCTGAAGACCGGATCAGAAGCTGCTGCACACGTGTTGTTGACGGCGTTGTTGCACTCTTTAGTACAGTCTGGCTTGTTTGAGAATTCGTTTATTCAGTAGGTGAGAGCATAAGCTTTCTAACCAGGTATAACAGCACGTCTAATTTTGGTTTTGGAATATCGTTTTTTTATGTCAACCGAAAGTTTTTTAATCGTCGCATACAATGCATGTAGTCTTTGTTAGCATTAGCATTCAAAGACGCTGGACCTGACGAAACGTCGTCAAAGAATTTGCGTAATATCTTGTGAAATACTGTTATTATTGAGGACTTCTGGGTATGCCTAAGCCATATGTTTTGTTGATATACCTAGCTGACAGCGTTTTCATTTGAAATTTTGCATTTGGAATACTGTTTTATCCGTTCACTTCCGCGTTCAGCTATATCCTTTCTGGCTGGTGAGGACGAACAGCGGACCGCATCACGTGTGCAAAGCCGACCAATGCTGTAACTTCATAATTCACATTTTTTTATGACGTCACCGCCCCATTCATTTTCAATGGGAAAAATTGGTCATAAAAAGTCATATTTCTCAAAAACCGTGCGGCGAAAATTTCCACAAAGTAATAGCCATCGATTCCCAAAGAAGCCGGTCAATTTGACATATGGCATGTGTATGTGGTGCAAAAACTCTGGGAGGAGTAGCGGTCAAAAAAACTGGCGGAATAATAATAATAATAACTAGACAATTCCTGCAGAAATTGTGAAGTGTGGTTGCCGCCAATGCAAAGTCGACTTTGTGCTGAACGGAGTGAACAGTTTCTGTAGTATAAGCAGAGACAGGGCATTGTGTACCTGCTATAACATCACTACAACGAGTTGATTTGCGACACATATATTCAGAGCTAAATTATCCTTTCATCAAAATTTGAGATCTCAGTGTTTTACTTGCGGTATGCGGTGACGAGTGACGGCGAATCACAAAGCTAGCTGGCATGTTCAGAGGGTCTTGGAAAAACCCTAAGTCTGACGTGTAATGCAGACTGATGTGTAATGCAGTTATAACGAGACCAAAGTTTCCAACTCGCTGGAATATAAAACGGTATTACAAAAGTAAAATTTGACATATTATACATTGTTAGAAAGCTTATTCTGTCACCTATTAGATCGATGATGTGTAGATCAAGCCAGATTGTACTACAAAGTTCGACAACACCCAAAGCAACATGTGTGGTATTACAAGATGACACCGTCTTCTGGAGTAAGACCGGACCAGAAGCTGCTGGACACATGTTGTTGACGGCGTTGTTGCCCTTTTTAGGTCCGTCTGGCTTGATTGAGAATTCGTTTATTCAGTAGGTGAGAGCATAAGCTTTCTAACCAGGTATAACACGTGTAGTTTTGGTTTTGGAATATCGTTTTTTAGGTCAACCGAAAGTGTTTTAATCGTCGCATTCAATGCATGCACTCTTTGTTAGCACTAGTAGCATTCAAAGACGCTGCATTTGACGAAACGTTGTCAACGATTTTGCGTAATATCTTGTGAAATACTATTATTTTTGAGGAAATCTGGGTATGCCTAAGTCATATGTTTGTTGATATACCTAGCTGACAGCGTTTTCATTTGTAATTTTGCATTTGGAATACCGTTTTTATCGCGTGCACTTCCGCATTAAGCTATATCCACTGTGGTGGCTAAGTCGCCAGGAAACCTCGTTTGAACAACACAATCCGTGCATGTACGTGTTCGTCAAGGTTTTATCTACATTGTGGTATGAATCATTTGAAGTTTACGAATGTGTGTTTTCTGTAATTACGACGAAAATGGAGATATGCACCGCATCTGGATTCTAAATTTCCTGTAGATGAAGCAGGTTAAAAGTGCATCACGTGTGCTAAGCCGACCAATGCTGTGACTTCACCGCTCACATATGTATGACGTCACGTTTTACATTCATCCTATGGGGAAAAATTGGCCATAAAAAGTCATATTTCTCAAAAACCGTGCAGCGAAACTTTCCACAAAGTAATAGCACACGATTCCCAAAGAAGCCGGTCAATTTGACATATGGCACGTGTATGTGGTGCAAAAACTCTGGGAGGAGTAGCGGTCCAAAAAATGGGTGGAATAATAATAATAATAATAATAATAATAATATGTGCGATAATAATAGTGTGATTGCCTAAGGCAACCACACTAACTAGACAATTCCTGCAGAAATTGTGAAGTGTGGTTGCCGCCAATGCAAAGTCGACTTTGTGCTGAACGGAGTGAACAGTTTCTGTAGTATAAGCAGAGACAGGGCATTGTGTACCTGCTATAACATCACTACAACGAGTTGATTTGCGACACATATATTCAGAGCTAAATTATCCTTTCATCAAAATTTGAGATCTCAGTGTTTTACTTGCGGTATGCGGTGACGAGTGACGGCGAATCACAAAGCTAGCTGGCATGTTCAGAGGGTCTTGGAAAAACCCTAAGTCTGACGTGTAATGCAGTTATAACGAGACCAAAGTTTCCAACTCGCTGGAATATAAAACGGTATTACAAAAGTAAAATTTGACATATTATACATTGTTAGAAAGCTTATTCTGTCACCTATTAGATCGATGATGTGTAGATGAAGGCAGATTGTACTACAAAGTTCGACAACACCCAAAGCAACATGTGTGGTATTACAAGCCCACATCGTTTTCTGAAGACCGGATCAGAAGCTGCTGCACACGTGTTGTTGACGGCGTTGTTGCACTCTTTAGTACAGTCTGGCTTGTTTGAGAATTCGTTTATTCAGTAGGTGAGAGCATAAGCTTTCTAACCAGGTATAACAGCACGTCTAATTTTGGTTTTGGAATATCGTTTTTTTAGGTCAACCGAAAGTTTTTTAATCGTCGCATACAATGCATGTAGTCTGTTAGCATTAGCATTCAAAGACGCTGGACCTGACGAAACGTCGTCAAAGAATTTGCGTAATATCTTGTGAAATACTGTTATTATTGAGGACTTGTGGGTATGCCTAAGCCATATGTTTTGTTGATATACCTAGCTGACAGCGTTTTCATTTGAAATTTTGCATTTGGAATACTGTTTTATCCGTTCACTTCCGCGTTCAGCTATATCCTTTCTGGTGGCTGGTGAGGACGAACAGCCAACCGCATCACGTGTGCAAAGCCGACCAATGCTGTAACTTCATAATTCACATTTTTTATGACGTCACCGCCCCATTCATTTTCAATGGGAAAAATTGGCCATAAAAAGTCATATTTCTCAAAAACCGTGCAGCGAATCTTTCCACAAAGTAATAGCACGCGATTCCCAAAGAAGCCGGTCAATTTGACATATGGCACGTGTATGTGGTGCGAAAACTCTGGGAGGAGTAGCGGTCCAAAAAATGGGTGGAAAGAAATAAAAATAATAATAATAATATGTGAGATAATAGTAGTGTGATTGCCTAAGGCAACCACACTAATAACTAGACAATTCCTGCAGAAATTGTGAAGTGTGGTTGCCGCCAATGCAAAGTCGACTTTGTGCTGAACGGAGTGAACAGTTTCTGTAGTATAAGCAGAGACAGGGCATTGTGTACCTGCTATAACATCACTACAACGAGTTGATTTGCGACACATATATTCAGAGCTAAATTATCCTTTCATCAAAATTTGAGATCTCAGTGTTTTACTTGCGGTATGCGGTGACGAGTGACGGCGAATCACAAAGCTAGCTGGCATGTTCAGAGGGTCTTGGAAAAACCCTAAGTCTGACGTGTAATGCAGTTATAACGAGACCAAAGTTTCCAACTCGCTGGAATATAAAACGGTATTACAAAAGTAAAATTTGACATATTATACATTGTTAGAAAGCTTATTCTGTCACCTATTAGATCGATGATGTGTAGATGAAGGCAGATTGTACTACAAAGTTCGACAACACCCAAAGCAACATGTGTGGTATTACAAGCCCACATCGTTTTCTGAAGACCGGATCAGAAGCTGCTGCACACGTGTTGTTGACGGCGTTGTTGCACTCTTTAGTACAGTCTGGCTTGTTTGAGAATTCGTTTATTCAGTAGGTGAGAGCATAAGCTTTCTAACCAGGTATAACAGCACGTCTAATTTTGGTTTTGGAATATCGTTTTTTTAGGTCAACCGAAAGTTTTTTAATCGTCGCATACAATGCATGTAGTCTGTTAGCATTAGCATTCAAAGACGCTGGACCTGACGAAACGTCGTCAAAGAATTTGCGTAATATCTTGTGAAATACTGTTATTATTGAGGACTTGTGGGTATGCCTAAGCCATATGTTTTGTTGATATACCTAGCTGACAGCGTTTTCATTTGAAATTTTGCATTTGGAATACTGTTTTATCCGTTCACTTCCGCGTTCAGCTATATCCTTTCTGGTGGCTGGTGAGGACGAACAGCCAACCGCATCACGTGTGCAAAGCCGACCAATGCTGTAACTTCATAATTCACATTTTTTATGACGTCACCGCCCCATTCATTTTCAATGGGAAAAATTGGCCATAAAAAGTCATATTTCTCAAAAACCGTGCAGCGAATCTTTCCACAAAGTAATAGCACGCGATTCCCAAAGAAGCCGGTCAATTTGACATATGGCACGTGTATGTGGTGCGAAAACTCTGGGAGGAGTAGCGGTCCAAAAAATGGGTGGAAAGAAATAAAAATAATAATAATAATATGTGAGATAATAGTAGTGTGATTGCCTAAGGCAACCACACTAATAATAATAATAATATGTGCGATAATAATAGTGTGATTGCCTAAGGCAACCACACTAACTAGACAATTCCTGCAGAAATTGTGAAGTGTGGTTGCCGCCAATGCAAAGTCGACTTTGTGCTGAACGGAGTGAACAGTTTCTGTAGTATAAGCAGAGACAGGGCATTGTGTACCTGCTATAACATCACTGCAACGAGTTGATTTGCGACACATATATTCAGAGCTAAATTATCCTTTCATCAAAATTTGAGATCTCAGTGTTTTACTTGCGGTATGCGGTGACGAGTGACGGCGAATCACAAAGCTAGCTGGCATGTTCAGAGGGTCTTGGAAAAACCCTAAGTCTGACGTGTAATGCAGACTGATGTGTAATGCAGTTATAACGAGACCAAAGTTTCCAACTCGCTGGAATATAAAACGGTATTACAAAAGTAAAATTTGACATATTATACATTGTTAGAAAGCTTATTCTGTCACCTATTAGATCGATGATGTGTAGATGAAGGCAGATTGTACTACAAAGTTCGACAACACCCAAAGCAACATGTGTGGTATTACAAGCCCACATCGTTTTCTGAAGACCGGATCAGAAGCTGCTGCACACGTGTTGTTGACGGCGTTGTTGCACTCTTTAGTACAGTCTGGCTTGTTTGAGAATTCGTTTATTCAGTAGGTGAGAGCATAAGCTTTCTAACCAGGTATAACAGCACGTCTAATTTTGGTTTTGGAATATCGTTTTTTTAGGTCAACCGAAAGTTTTTTAATCGTCGCATACAATGCATGTAGTCTTTGTTAGCATTAGCATTCAAAGACGCTGGACCTGACGAAACGTCGTCAAAGAATTTGCGTAATATCTTGTGAAATACTGTTATTATTGAGGACTTCTGGGTATGCCTAAGCCATATGTTTTGTTGATATACCTAGCTGACAGCGTTTTCATTTGAAATTTTGCATTTGGAATACTGTTTTATCCGTTCACTTCCGCGTTCAGCTATATCCTTTCTGGCTGGTGAGGACGAACAGCGGACCGCATCACGTGTGCAAAGCCGACCAATGCTGTAACTTCATAATTCACATTTTTTATGACGTCACCGCCCCATTCATTTTCAATGGGAAAAATTGGTCATAAAAAGTCATATTTCTCAAAAACCGTGCGGCGAAAATTTCCACAAAGTAATAGCCATCGATTCCCAAAGAAGCCGGTCAATTTGACATATGGCATGTGTATGTGGTGCAAAAACTCTGGGAGGAGTAGCGGTCCAAAAAACTGGCGGAATAGGCCTATTTCACAAGATGGCGACCAAAACCGGATGTAGGGATACTTTGTTTCCGGTTGCCGTTGCTACGGACGCAAGTCCATTTCTGACAGCGAAAAATTGAGCCTAAACAGCGACGTGTTCTCACAGTCCCTAATAGCTCTGCCAAGGGTCACTATGTCCGATGTTATCCGCATTGTCGAAGCATTGCCAGTGAATGTTAAGCGGTCTAAACTAGACAAGGGCTATAAATTCTTTTTTGAGAAGTTTATATTCGGTTATGAAGGTAAGTATAACGTTAGCTCTGGTTCGCCAGAAAGCTAAATAGCTAGCTTGCTAACCACAGCAAGTTAGCCGATTAATGAGATATTTCACTTCGACATAACATAAATTATTTTCTGGTGGCGACTCCATTGTGTTTTCGTAGCGTGAAGTAACATCTGCTGTCCGTTAACAGCGTATCTGTTCCTCTCGGTTGTCCCGAAAATGAATTATTAGGGAGCCTGACAACTGTGAGGAAAAGCGATTCTGTTAACGTTGACGGTCAGCAGGGGAGGCGCTATGTAAGTAGTGTGTTAGGCTCCACACAATTACTTATGTTATACCGAAGTGAAATATCTCTGAACTAAGTTTTGTACTACCGTTACTATTTTGTGACATGTTGTTTGTGCTGTACTTGTTCTAATAAAGATTTATATTGCTTGTCAAATCGCCTGTGTAATGCAGTGTTCAGTTCACTACCGAGCTGTTTGTTTTTATCGCTGATAAAAACTACGCACACATTTTTAAATCAGCTGATATATCTTAAGTAGGCTTGTCGCAATGTCCGTCAATACATTTTGTAATTACAATTAACAACTAAAATAAACGTGAATCTGCAGTTTCAACATTGAATATCCAAATATGTGCTTGCTAACAAGCTAGCTGGCTAAAACGTAATTTGCTAATCATAACATAAAATATAGCTAGCTAACTGATTTTATGACATTCTTCAGTAACGAGTACGACATGACTGAAACCGCGTTAGTGGGGAATGATAAAAAAACAAAAATAAAAAAAGAAGGAGTTGGTAGGGGACTCAGACATTTAGATAAATGTATGTGAGGAGAAAAGTTCAGTATCGAGTGTAATCTTATTCACAAAGCAGTAGCTAACTAGCTAGCTATCGTAATGAGTTCGTTTATGTTAGTTTGCAACATTATGACAGTCATGCTACCTAGCAAGTTTTTTTCTTAGTTTGGAGTAAAACTGTGGGAAAGCTGTGAAAGGGCAAATAAATTCTTTTTCGAATTGGTACACAGGGGAACGCTACGAAACAAAAAAAGCTCTTCGTCGCTGCCATTGTTTTGGTGGCTGTTAAGATAACCGGAAATGAGAGACCCCTACATCCGGTTTACATACCCGGAAATGTGAAATAGGCCTATAATAATAATAATAATAACTAGACAATTCCTGCAGAAATTGTGAAGTGTGGTTGCCGCCAATGCAAAGTCGACTTTGTGCTGAACGGAGTGAACAGTTTCTGTAGTATAAGCAGAGACAGGGCATTGTGTACCTGCTATAACATCACTACAACGAGTTGATTTGCGACACATATATTCAGAGCTAAATTATCCTTTCATCAAAATTTGAGATCTCAGTGTTTTACTTGCGGTATGCGGTGACGAGTGACGGCGAATCACAAAGCCAGCTGGCATGTTCAGAGTGTCTTGGAAAAACCCTAAGTCTGACGTGTAATGCAGACTGATGTGTAATGCAGTTATAACGAGACCAAAGTTTCCAACTCGCTGGAATATAAAACGGTATTACAAAAGTAAAATTTGACATATTATACATTGTTAGAAAGCTTATTCTGTCACCTATTAGATCGATGATGTGTAGATCAAGCCAGATTGTACTACAAAGTTCGACAACACCCAAAGCAACATGTGTGGTATTACAAGATGACACCGTTTTCTGGAGTAAGACAGGACCAGAAGCTTCTGCACACATGTTGTTGACGGCGTTGTTGCCCTTTTTAGGTCCGTCTGGCTTGATTGAGAATTCGTTTATTCAGTAGGTGAGAGCATAAGCTTTCTAACCAGGTATAACACGTGTAGTTTTGGTTTTGGAATATCGTTTTTTAGGTCAACCGAAAGTGTTTTAATCGTCGCATTCAATGCATGCACTCTTTGTTAGCACTAGTAGCATTCAAAGACGCTGCATTTGACGAAACGTTGTCAACGATTTTGCGTAATATCTTGTGAAATACTATTATTTTTGAGGAAATCTGGGTATGCCTAAGTCATATGTTTGTTGATATACCTAGCTGACAGCGTTTTCATTTGTAATTTTGCATTTGGAATACCGTTTTTATCGCGTGCACTTCCGCATTAAGCTATATCCACTGTGGTGGCTAAGTCGCCAGGAAACCTCGTTTGAACAACACAATCCGTGCATGTACGTCTTCGTCAAGGTTTTATCTACATTGTGGTATGAATCATTTGAAGTTTACGAATGTGTGTTTTCTGTAATTACGACGAAAATGGAGATATGCACCGCATCTGGATTCTAAATTTCCTGTAGATGAAGCAGGTTAAAAGTGCATCACGTGTGCTAAGCCGACCAATGCTGTGACTTCACCGCTCACATATGTATGACGTCACGTTTTACATTCATCCCTATGGGGAAAAATTGGCCATAAAAAGTCATATTTCTCAAAAACCGTGCAGCGAAACTTTCCACAAAGTAATAGCACACGATTCCCAAAGAAGCCGGTCAATTTGACATATGGCACGTGTATGTGGTGCGAAAACTCTGGGAGGAGTAGCGGTCCAAAAAATGGGTGGAATAATAATAATAACTAGACAATTCCTGCAGAAATTGTGAAGTGTGGTTGCCGCCAACGCAAAGTCGACTTTGTGCTGAACGGAGTGAACAGTTTCTGTAGTATAAGCAGAGACAGGGCATTGTGTACCTGCTATAACATCACTACAACGAGTTGATTTGCGACACATATATTCAGAGCTAAATTATCCTTTCATCAAAATTTGAGATCTCAGTGTTTTACTTGCGGTATGCGGTGACGAGTGACGACGAATCACAAAGCTAGCTGGCATGTTCAGAGGGTCTTGGAAAAACCCTACGTATAAACTGCGTGATCGCACCATTTAAAAAGCAAGACAGGAGAGATTAATTTGATCGACGTATGGTTTAGCGTGAATTTCAGCTCATTTAACCATACAACTGTAAATCTGTTAGCTTAGAGACCAACTCATAGACAGAGTAGCCTATTACGTGTTAGCCGAGCCGAATTTCCAAGAACGAAAATGACGCGAGAAATATGTGTTAAAATAGTCGCATTTTAACTAATTTTAAATACAGCTTCTGTGAATAAGGTTCGGCTGGTAGCCAGCACTACTAGCTTCTGTTGCAGCAAGGGGTGCATCAACAGCATGCAAGAGGAGTTCTGTACTTTAGCAAACGCGTTGGGGTGAGAGCGCGTTGCTGTCCCTGCTACGACGGACTGAATGTGTAATGCAGCTCTAATGAGACCAAAGTTTCCAATACGATGGGATATTACACAGTGTTACAAAAGCAAAATTTTACATATTACACATAGTTAGAAAGCTTATTCTGTCACCTACTGAATAAATGAATTATCAATCGAGCCAGTTTGTACTAGAAAGTTCGACAACACCCAAAGCAACGTGTGGTATTACAAGCCCACATGGTTTTCTGAAGTAAGACCGGACCAGAAGCTGTTGCACAGGTGTTGTTGACGGCGTTGTTGCACTCTTTAGTACAGTCTGGCTTGTTTGAGAATTCGTTTATTCAGTAGGTGAGAGCATAAGCTTTCTAACCAGGTATAACAGCACGTCTAATTTTGGTTTTGGAATATCGTTTTTTTAGGTCAACCGAAAGTTTTTTAATCGTCGCATACAATGCATGTAGTCTGTTAGCATTAGCATTCAAAGACGCTGGACCTGACGAAACGTCGTCAAAGAATTTGCGTAATATCTTGTGAAATACTGTTATTATTGAGGACTTCTGGGTATGCCTAAGCCATATGTTTTGTTGATATACCTAGCTGACAGCGTTTTCATTTGAAATTTTGCATTTAGAATACTGTTTTATCCGTACACTTCCGCGTTCAGCTATATCCGTTCTGGTGGCTGGTAAGGACGAACAGCCAACCGCATCACGTGTGCAAAGCCGACCAATGCTGTAACTTCATAATTCACATTTTTATGACGTCACCGCCCCATTCATTTTCAATGGGAAAAATTGGCCATAAAAAGTCATATTTCTCAAAAACCGTGCAGCGAAAATTTCCACAAAGTAATAGCCATCGATTCCCAAAGAAGCCGGTCAATTTGACATATGGCATGTGTATGTGGTGCGAAAACTCTGGGAGGAGTAGCGGTCCAAAAAATGGGTGGAATAATAATAATAATAATAATAATAATATGTGCGATAATAATAGTGTGATTGCCTAAGGCAACCACACTAATAAATAAATAATATGTGCGATAATAATAGTGTGATTGCCTAAGGCAACCACACTAATAATAAATATGTGCAATAATAATAGTGTGTTTGCCTAAGGCAACCACACTAACTAGACAATTCCTGCAGAAATTGTGAAGTGTGGTTGCCGCCAATGCAAAGTCGACTTTGTGCTGAACGGAGTGAACAGTTTCTGTAGTATAAGCAGAGACAGGGCATTGTGTACCTGCTATAACATCACTACAACGAGTTGATTTGCGACACATATATTCAGAGCTAAATTATCCTTTCATCAAAATTTGAGATCTCAGTGTTTTACTTGCGGTATGCGGTGACGAGTGACGGCGAATCACAAAGCTAGCTGGCATGTTCAGAGGGTCTTGGAAAAACCCTAAGTCTGACGTGTAATGCAGACTGATGTGTAATGCAGTTATAACGAGACCAAAGTTTCCAACTCGCTGGAATATAAAACGGTATTACAAAAGTAAAATTTGACATATTATACATTGTTAGAAAGCTTATTCTGTCACCTATTAGATCGATGATGTGTAGATCAAGCCAGATTGTACTACAAAGTTCGACAACACCCAAAGCAACATGTGTGGTATTACAAGATGACACCGTTTTCTGGAGTAAGACTGGACCAGAAGCTGCTGCACACATGTTGTTGACGGCGTTGTTGCCCTTTTTAGGTCCGTCTGGCTTGATTGAGAATTCGTTTATTCAGTAGGTGAGAGCATAAGCTTTCTAACCAGGTATAACACGTGTAGTTTTGGTTTTGGAATATCGTTTTTTAGGTCAACCGAAAGTGTTTTAATCGTCGCATTCAATGCATGCACTCTTTGTTAGCACTAGTAGCATTCAAAGACGCTGCATTTGACGAAACGTTGTCAACGATTTTGCGTAATATCTTGTGAAATACTATTATTTTTTGAGGAAATCTGGGTATGCCTAAGTCATATGTTTGTTGATATACCTAGCTGACAGCGTTTTCATTTGTAATTTTGCATTTGGAATACCGTTTTTATCGCGTGCACTTCCGCATTAAGCTATATCCACTGTGGTGGCTAAGTCGCCAGGAAACCTCGTTTGAACAACACAATCCGTGCATGTACGTCTTCGTCAAGGTTTTATCTACATTGTGGTATGAATCATTTGAAGTTTACGAATGTGTGTTTTCTGTAATTACGACGAAAATGGAGATATGCACCGCATCTGGATTCTAAATTTCCTGTAGATGAAGCAGGTTAAAAGTGCATCACGTGTGCTAAGCCGACCAATGCTGTGACTTCACCGCTCACATATGTATGACGTCACGTTTTACATTCATCCCTATGGGGAAAAATTGGCCATAAAAAGTCATATTTCTCAAAAACCGTGCAGCGAAACTTTCCACAAAGTAATAGCACACGATTCCCAAAGAAGCCGGTCAATTTGACATATGGAACGTGTATGTGGTGCGAAAACTCTGGGAGGAGTAGCGGTCCAAAAAATGGGTGGAAAGAAAGAAATAATAATAATAATAATAACTAGACAATTCCTGCAGAAATTGTGAAGTGTGGTTGCCGCCAATGCAAAGCCGACTTTCTGCTGAACAGAGTGAAGAGTGGTCGGAAGTTGCTATGATGTTCTAGTGATGACTATGGTGTTTTAGGTGGTGTCTAGGGTGTTGCTAGGTGGTTGCTATGGAGTTTGAGGCGGTTGCTAGGGTGTTGCTAGGTGGTTCTATGGAGTTCTAGGCGGTTGCTATGGATTTCTATGCGGTTGCTAGGGTGTTCTAGATGGTTGCTATGTAGTTCTAGGCAGTTGCTAGGATGTTGCTAGGTGGTTTATATGGTGTTCCTAGTGGTTCTTAGGGTGTTGCTAGGTGGTTGCTATGGAGTTATAGGCGGTTGCTAGGGTGTTTCTAGGCAGTTATGGTGTTCCAGGTGGTTGCTAGGGTGTTGCTAGGTGCTTCCTAGAATGTTGCTAGGTGGTTGCTATGGAGTTATAGGCGGTTGCTAAGGTTTTCTAGGTGGTTGCTAGGGTGTTGCTAGGTGGTTGCTATGGAGTTTGAGGCGGTTGCTAGGGTGTTGCTAGGTGGTTCTATGGAGTTCTAGGTGGTTGCTATGGAATTCTAGGCGGTTGCTATGGTGTTATAGGTGGTTGCTATGGAGTTCTAGGCAGTTGCTAGGATGTTGCTAGGTGGTTGATATGGTGTTCCAGGTGGTTGCTGGGGTGGTGCTAGGTGTTTGCTATGGAGCTCCATGTCGTTGCTACGGCATTGCTAGGTGGTTGCTAGGGTATTCTAAGTGGTTGCTAGGATGTTGCTCGGTGGTTGCTATGGAGTTATAGGAGGTTGCTAGGGTGTTGCTAGGAGGTTGCCTGGGTATTCTAGGTGGTTGCTAGGCAATTGTTATGGTGTTCCAGGTGGTTGCTAGGGTGTTGCTAGGTGATTGCTAGGGAATTCTAGGTGGTTGCTAGGGTGTTGTAAGGTGGTTTCTATGGTGTTGCTAGGTGATTGCTATGGAGTTATAGCCGGTTGCTAAGGTGTTGCTATGCATTTGCTATGGTGTTCCAGGTGGTTGCTAGGGTGTTGCTAGGTGGTTGCTAGGATGTTGCTAGGTGGTTGCAATGGAGTTATAGGCGGTTGCTAGGGTGTTGCTAGGCAGTTTCTAGGGTTTTGTAGGTGGTTGCTAGGATGTTGCTAGGTGGTTGCTATGGGGTTATAGGCGGTTGCTAGGGTGTTGCTAGGCAGTTGTTATGGTGTTCCAGGTGGTTGCTATGGTGTTCCAGGTGGTTGCTAGGGTGTTGCTAGGTGCTTGCTATGGAGTTATAGCCGGTTGCTAGTGTGTTGCTAGGCATTTGCTATGGTGTTCCAGCTGGTTGCTAGGGTGTTGCAAGGTGGTTGCTATGCAGTTCTAGGTGGTTGCTAGGGTGTTGCTAGGTTGTTGCTATGGAGTTCTAGGCAGTTGCTATGGTGTTACAGGTGGTTGCTATTGTGTTGTTAGGTGGTTGTTATGGCGTTCTAGGCGGTTGCTAGGATGTTCTAGGTGGTTGCTAGGGTGTTGCTAGGTCATTGCTATGGAGTTACAGGCGGTTGCTAGGATGTTGCTAGGTGGTTGCTATGGAGTTCTAGGCAATTGCTAGGTCTTTACTGAGTCCAATGACGCGACCCGTAGTTCTCTATGACAAACGGTTCAAAAGTTATGAAATATCAAACATCGGCCAATCAGGAAGGGGGGCGAGGCTGATCTACACCAATGGACAAAGGACACTCTACCATGTCCAATGAGGCATTGCACAATTTGTGGGCAATTTTTCCCCATAGAGATGAATGGCAGAATGTTCAAATCTAGAGAGAGACCAGAGTACTGCTGCTAGAAGACAGAGCATTGTGACATCACAATGGTGAGAAGACAGAGCATTGTGACATCACAAGGCTGAACATTCCGCCATTCATTCCCTATGGGGAAAAATTGCCCACAAAAATTCAAATTTTTCAAAAACCGTGCAACGAATCTTTCCACAAAGTAATAGCACACCATTCCCAATGAAGCCGCTCGATTTGACATATTGCACGTCCATGTGGTGTGAAATCTCTGGGAGGAGTAGCGGTCCAAAAAATGGGTGGAAAGAAAGAATAATAATAATAATATGTGCAATAATAATAGTGTGTTTGCCTAAGGCAACCACACTAACTAGACAATTCCTGCAGAAATTGTGAAGTGTGGTTGCCGCCAATGCAAAGTCGACTTTGTGCTGAACGGAGTGAACAGTTTCTGTAGTATAAGCAGAGACAGGGCATTGTGTACCTGCTATAACATCACGACAACGAGTTGATTTGCGACACATATATTCAGAGCTAAATTATCCTTTCATCAAAATTTGAGATCTCAGTGTTTTACTTGCGGTATGCGGTGACGAGTGACGGCGAATCACAAAGCTAGCTGGCATGTTCAGAGGGTCTTGGAAAAACCCTAAGTCTGACGTGTAATGCAGACTGATGTGTAATGCAGTTATAACGAGACCAAAGTTTCCAACTCGCTGGAATATAAAACGGTATTACAAAAGTAAAATTTGACATATTATACATTGTTAGAAAGCTTATTCTGTCACCTATTAGATCGATGATGTGTAGATCAAGCCAGATTGTACTACAAAGTTCGACAACACCCAAAGCAACATGTGTGGTATTACAAGCCCACTGAAGACCGGATCAGAAGCTGCTGCACACGTGTTGTTGACGGCGTTGTTGCACTCTTTAGTACAGTCTGGCTTGTTTGAGAATTCGTTTATTCAGTAGGTGAGAGCATAAGCTTTCTAACCAGGTATAACAGCACGTCTAATTTTGGTTTTGGAATATGGTTTTTTTAGGTCAACCGAAAGTGTTTTAATCGTCGCATTCAATGCATGCACTCTTTGTTAGCACTAGTAGCATTCAAAGACGCTGCATTTGACGAAACGTTGTCAACGATTTTGCGTAATATCTTGTGAAATACTATTATTTTTGAGGAAATCTGGGTATGCCTAAGTCATATGTTTGTTGATATACCTAGCTGACAGCGTTTTCATTTGTAATTTTGCATTTGGAATACCGTTTTTATCGCGTGCACTTCCGCATTAAGCTATATCCACTGTGGTGGCTAAGTCGCCAGGAAACCTCGTTTGAACAACACAATCCGTGCATGTACGTCTTCGTCAAGGTTTTATCTACATTGTGGTATGAATCATTTGAAGTTTACGAATGTGTGTTTTCTGTAATTACGACGAAAATGGAGATATGCACCGCATCTGGATTCTAAATTTCCTGTAGATGAAGCAGGTTAAAAGTGCATCACGTGTGCTAAGCCGACCAATGCTGTGACTTCACCGCTCACATATGTATGACGTCACGTTTTACATTCATCCCTATGGGGAAAAATTGGCCATAAAAAGTCATATTTCTCAAAAACCGTGCAGCGAAACTTTCCACAAAGTAATAGCACACGATTCCCAAAGAAGCCGGTCAATTTGACATATGGCACGTGTATGTGGTGCGAAAACTCTGGGAGGAGTAGCGGTCCAAAAAATGGGTGGAAAGAAAGAAACAATAATAATAATAATAATAATAATATGTGGGATAATAGTAGTGTGTTTGCCTGAGGCAACCACACTAATTAGACAATTCCTGCTGAAATTGTGAAGTGTGGTTGCCGCCAACGCAAAGTCGACTTTCTGCTGAACAGAGTGAACAGTGGTAGGTAGTTGCTATGAAGTTTGAGGCGGTTGCTAGGGTGTTGCTAGGTGGTCTCCATGGAATTTTAGGAGGTTGCTAGGGTGTTCTAGGTGGTTGCTATGGAGTTCTAGGCAGTTGCTAGGATGTTGCTAGGTGGTTGATATGGTGTTCCAGGATAGGCTAGGGTGTTGCTAGGCAGTTGTTATGGTGTTCCAGGTGGTTGCTAGGGTGTTGCTAGGTGGTTGCTATAGTGTTCCAGGTGGTTGCTAGGGTGTTGCTAGGTGGTTGCTATGGTGTTGTTAGGTGGTTGCTATGGAGTTATAGTTGGTTGCTAGGGTGTTGCTAGGCATTTGCTATGGTGTTCCAGGTGGTTGCTAGTGTGCTGTTAGGTGGTTGCTATGGTGTTCCAGGTGGTTGCTAGGGTATTCAAGGTGGTTGCTAGGGTGTTGCTAGGTGGATGCTATGAAGTTCTAGGTGGTTACAATGGTGTTGCTAGGTCGTTGCTATGGAGTTATAGGTGGTTGCTAGGGTGTTGCTAGGTGGTTGCTAGAGTGTTCTAGATGGTTGGTAGGAGGTTGCTATAGAGTTATAGGCGGTTGCTAGGGTGTTGCTAGGCAGTTGTTATGGTGTTCCAGGTGGTTGCTAAGGTATTCTAGGTGGTTGCTGGGGTGTTGCTAGGTGGATGCTATGAAGTTCTAGGTGGTTGCTATGGTGTTGCTAGGTGGTTGCTATGGAGTTACAGCCGGTTGCTAGGGTGTTGCTAGGAATTTGCTATGGAGTTATAGGCGGTTGCTCGGGTGTTGCTAGGGTATTCTAGGTGGTTGCTGGGATGTTGCTAGGTGGTTGCTATGGAGTTATAGGCGGTTGCTAGGGTGTTGCTAGGCAATTGTTTGGTGTTCCAGGTCGTTGCTAGGCTGTTGCTAGGTGGTTGCTATGGAGTTATAGGCGGTTGCTAGGTGGTTGCTATGGAGTTCTAGGCGGTTGCTAGGGTGTTGCTATGTGGTTGCTAGGGTGCTGCAAGGTGGTTGCTAGGGTATTCTAGGTGGTTGTTAGGGTGTTGCTAGGTGGTTGCTATGGAGTTCTAGGTGGTGGCTAGGGCGTTACAAGGTGGTTGCTATGGAGTTCCAGGCGGTTGCTAGGGTGTTGATAGACATTTGCTATGGTGTTCCAGGTGGTTGCTAGGGTGTTGCTAGGTGGTTGCTATGGTGTTCCAGATGGTTGCTAGGACGTTGCTAGGCAGTTGCTAGGCTATTCTAGGTGGTTGCTAGGGTGTTGCTTGGTGGTTGCTATGGAGTTCTAGGTGGTTGCTATGGTGTTGCTAGGTGGTTGCTAAGGCGTTCTAGGCAGTTGTTAGGGTGCTCTTGGTGGTTGCTAGTATATTGTTAGGTGGTTGCTATGGAGTTCTAGGCGGTTGTTAGGGTGTTGCTAGATGGTTGCTATGGAGTTCAGGGCGATTGCTACGGCATTCTAGGCGGTTGCTTGGGTGTTGCTAGGTGGTTGCTATGGTGTTCCAGGTGGTTGCTAGGGTGTTGCTAGGTGGTTGCTATGGAGTTCTAGGTGGTTGCTAGGGTGTTGCTAGGTGGTTTCTATGGAGTTCTAGGTGGTGGCTACAGTGTTACAAGGTGGTTGCTATGGAGTTCTAGGTGGTTGCTAGGGTGTTCTTGATGGTTGCTAAGGTGCTGCTAGGTGGTTGCTAGGGTGTTGCTAGGTGGTTTCTATGGAGTTCTAGGTAGTTGCTAGGGTGTTACAAGGTGGTTGCTATGGAATTCCAGGCGGTTGCTAGGGTGTTCTTGGTGGTTGCTAGGGTGTTCTCGGTGGTTGCTAGGGTGTTGCTAGGTAGTTGCTATGGTGTTTTGCGCGGTTATTAGGGTGTTGCTAAGTAGTTGCTATGGTGTTTTACATGGTTGCTAGGGTGTTACTAGGAAGTTGATATGGTGTTGCTAGGGTGTTACTATACTGTTCTAGGTGGTTGCTAGGGTGTTCTAGGTGGTTGATATGGCGTTCTAGGCAGTTGCTAGGCTATTCTAGGTGGTTGCTAGGTGGTTGCTATAGAGTTATAGGCGGTTGCTAGGGTGTTGCTAGGGTATTCTAGGTGGTTGCTAGGATGTTTCTAGGTGGTTGCTACGGAGTTATAGGTGGTTGCTAGGGTGTTGCTAGGCAGTTGTTATGGTGTTCCAGGTGGTTGCTAGGGTGTTGCTAGGTGGTTGCTATGGAGTTATAGCCGGTTGCTAGGGTGTTGCTAGGCAGTTGTTATGGTGTTCCAGGTGGTTGCTATGGTGTTGCTAGGTGGTTGCTATGGAGTTATAGCCGGTTGCTAGGGTGTTGCTAGGCATTTGCTATGGTGTTCCAGGTGGTTGCTAGGGTGTTGCTATGCATTTGCTATGGTGTTCCAGGTGGTTGCTAGGGTGTTGCTAGGTGGTTGCTAGGGTATTCTAGGTGGTTGCTAGGATGTTGCTAGGTGGTTGCTATGGTGTTATAGGCGGTTGCTAAGGTGTTGCTAGGCAGTTATGGTGTTCCAGGTGGTTGCTAGGGTGTTGCTAGGTGGTTGCTATGGTGTTCCAGGTGGTTGCTAGAGTGTCGCTAGGTGGTTGCTATGGAGTTCTAGGTGGTTGCTATGGTGTTGCTAGGTGGTTGCTATGTAGTTAAATTTGGTTACTAAGGTGTTGCTAGGCATTTGCTGTGGTGTTCCAAGTGGTTGCTAGGGTGTTGCAAGGTGGTTGCTATGCTGTTCTAGGTGGTTGCCAGGGTGTTGCTAGGTGGTTGCTATACTGTTCCAGGTGGTTGCTAGGGTGTTGCTAGGTGGTTGCTATGGCGTTCTAGGTGGTTGCTATGGTGTTGTTAGGTGGTTGCTATGGAGTTATAGCCGGTTGCTAGGGTGTTGCTAGGCATTTGCTATGGTGTTCCAGGTGGTTGCTAGTGTGTTGTTAGGTGGTTGCTATGGTGTTCCAGGTGGTTGCTAGGGTATTCAAGGTGGTTGCTAGGGTGTTGCTAGGTGGATGCTATGAAGTTCTAGGTGGTTACAATGGTGTTGCTAGGTCGTTGCTATGGAGTTATAGGTGGTTGCTAGGGTGTTGCTAGGCAGTTGTTATGGTGTTCCAGGTGGTTGCTAAGGTATTCTAGGTGGTTGCTGGGGTGTTGCTCGGTGGATGCTATGAAGTTCTAGGTGGTTGCTATGGTGTTGCTAGGTGGTTGCTATGGAGTTACAGCCGGTTGCTAGGGTGTTGCTAGGAATTTACTATGGAGTTATAGGCGGTTGCTCGGGTGTTGCTAGGGTATTCTAGGTGGTTGCTGGGATGTTGCTAGGTGGTTGCTATGGAGTTATAGGCGGTTGCTAGGGTGTTGCTAGGCAATTGTTTGGTGTTCCAGGTCGTTGCTAGGCTGTTGCTAGGTGGTTGCTATGGAGTTATAGGCGGTTGCTAGGTGGTTGCTATGGAGTTCTAGGCGGTTGCTAGGGTGTTGCTACGTGGTTGCTAGGGAATTCAACGTGGTTGATATGGTGTTATAGGTGGTTTCTAGGGTGTTGCTGTGTTGTTGCTATGGAGTTCTAGGCGGTTGCTAGGGTGTTCTTGGTGGTTGCTAGGGTGCTGCAAGGTGGTTGCTAGGGTATTCTAGGTGGTTCTTAGGGTGTTGCTAGGTGGTTGCTATGGAGTTCCAGGCGGTTGCTAGGGTGTTGATAGACATTTGCTATGGTGTTCCAGGTGGTTGCTAGGCTGTTGCTAGGTGGTTGCTATGGTGTTCCAGATGGTTGCTAGGACGTTGCTAGGCAGTTGCTAGGCTATTCTAGGTGGTTGCTAGGGTGTTGCTAGGTGGTTGCTATGGAGTACTAGGTGGTTGCTAGGATGTTGCTAGGTGGTTGCTATGGTGTTATAGGCGGTTGCTAAGGTGTTGCTAGGCAGTTATGGTGTTCCAGGTGGTTGCTAGGGTGTTGCTAGGTGGTTGCTATGGTGTTCCAGGTGGTTGCTAGAGTGTCGCTAGGTGGTTGCTATGGAGTTCTAGGTGGTTGCTATGGTGTTGCTAGGTGGTTGCTATGTAGTTAAATTTGGTTACTAAGGTGTTGCTAGGCATTTGCTGTGGTGTTCCAAGTGGTTGCTAGGGTGTTGCAAGGTGGTTGCTATGCTGTTCTAGGTGGTTGCCAGGGTGTTGCTAGGTGGTTGCTATACTGTTCCAGGTGGTTGCTAGGGTGTTGCTAGGTGGTTGCTATGGCGTTCTAGGTGGTTGCTATGGTGTTGTTAGGTGGTTGCTATGGAGTTATAGCCGGTTGCTAGGGTGTTGCTAGGCATTTGCTATGGTGTTCCAGGTGGTTGCTAGTGTGTTGTTAGGTGGTTGCTATGGTGTTCCAGGTGGTTGCTAGGGTATTCAAGGTGGTTGCTAGGGTGTTGCTAGGTGGATGCTATGAAGTTCTAGGTGGTTACAATGGTGTTGCTAGGTCGTTGCTATGGAGTTATAGGTGGTTGCTAGGGTGTTGCTAGGCAGTTGTTATGGTGTTCCAGGTGGTTGCTAAGGTATTCTAGGTGGTTGCTGGGGTGTTGCTCGGTGGATGCTATGAAGTTCTAGGTGGTTGCTATGGTGTTGCTAGGTGGTTGCTATGGAGTTACAGCCGGTTGCTAGGGTGTTGCTAGGAATTTACTATGGAGTTATAGGCGGTTGCTCGGGTGTTGCTAGGGTATTCTAGGTGGTTGCTGGGATGTTGCTAGGTGGTTGCTATGGAGTTATAGGCGGTTGCTAGGGTGTTGCTAGGCAATTGTTTGGTGTTCCAGGTCGTTGCTAGGCTGTTGCTAGGTGGTTGCTATGGAGTTATAGGCGGTTGCTAGGTGGTTGCTATGGAGTTCTAGGCGGTTGCTAGGGTGTTGCTACGTGGTTGCTAGGGAATTCAACGTGGTTGATATGGTGTTATAGGTGGTTTCTAGGGTGTTGCTGTGTTGTTGCTATGGAGTTCTAGGCGGTTGCTAGGGTGTTCTTGGTGGTTGCTAGGGTGCTGCAAGGTGGTTGCTAGGGTATTCTAGGTGGTTCTTAGGGTGTTGCTAGGTGGTTGCTATGGAGTTCCAGGCGGTTGCTAGGGTGTTGATAGACATTTGCTATGGTGTTCCAGGTGGTTGCTAGGCTGTTGCTAGGTGGTTGCTATGGTGTTCCAGATGGTTGCTAGGACGTTGCTAGGCAGTTGCTAGGCTATTCTAGGTGGTTGCTAGGGTGTTGCTAGGTGGTTGCTATGGAGTACTAGGTGGTTGCTATGGTGTTGCTAGGTGGTTGCTAAGGCGTTCTAGGCAGTTGTTAGGGTGCTCTAGGTGGTTGCTAGTATATTGTTAGGTGGTTGCTATGGAGTTCTAGGCGGTTGTTAGGGTGCTGCTAGATGGTTGCTATGGAGTTCAGGGCGATTGCTATGGCATTCTAGGCGGTTGCTTGGGTGTTGCTAGGTGGTTGCTATGGTGTTCCAGGTGGTTGCTAGGGTGTTGCAAGGTGGTTGCTATGGAGTTCTAGGTGGTTGCTAGGGTGTTGCTAGGTGGTTGCTATGGAGTTCTAGGTGGTGGCTACAGTGTTACAAGGTGGTTGCTATGGAGTTCTAGGTGGTTGCTAGGGTGTTCTTGATGGTTGCTAAGGTGCTGCTAGGTGGTTGCTAGGGTGTTGCTAGGTGGTTTCTATGGAGTTCTAGGTAGTTGCTAGGGTGTTACAAGGTGGTTGCTATGGAATTCCAGGCGGTTGCTAGGGTGTTCTTGGTGGTTGCTAGGGTGTTCTCTGTGGTTGCTAGGGTGTTGCTAGGTAGTTGCTATGGTGTTTTGCGCGGTTATTAGGGTGTTACTAGGAAGTTGATATGGTGTTGCTAGGGTGTTACTATACTGTTCTAGGTGGTTGCTAGGGTGTTCTAGGTGGTTGAAATGGCATTCTAGGCAGTTGCTAGGCTATTCTAGGTGGTTGCTAGGTGGTTGCTATAGAGTTATAGGCGGTTGCTAGGGTGTTGCTAGGGTATTCTAGGTGGTTGCTATGGAGTTATAGGTGGTTGCTAGGGTGTTGCTAGGCAGTTGTTATGGTGTTCCAGGTGGTTGCTAGGGTGTTGCTAGGTGGTTGCTATGGATTTCTAGGTGGTTGCTATGGTGTTGCTAGGTGGTTGCTATGGAGTTATAGCCGGTTGCTAGGGTGTTGCTAGGCATTTGCTATGGTGTTCCAGGTGGTTGCTAGGGTGTTGCTATGCATTTGCTATGGTGTTCCAGGTGGTTGCTAGGGTGTTGCTAGGTGGTTGCTAGGATGTTGCTAGGTGGTTGCTATGGAGTTATAGGCGGTTGCTAGGGTGTTGCTAGGCAGTTGTTATGGTGTTCCAGGTGGTTGCTAGGGTGTTGCTAGGTGGTTGCTATGGTGTTCCAGGTGGTTGCGAGAGTGTCGCTAGGTGGTTGCTATGGAGTTCTAGGTGGTTGCTATTGTGTTGCTAGGTGGTTGCTATGTAGTTAAATTTGGTTGCTAAGGTGTTGCTAGGCATTTGCTGTGGTGTTCCAAGTGGTTGCTAGGGTGTTGCAAGGTGGTTGCTATGCTGTTCTAGGTGGTTGCCAGGGTGTTGCTAGGTGGTTGCTATGGAGTTCTAAGCAGTTGCTATGGTGTTCCAGGTGGTTGCTAGTGTGTTGTTAGGTGGTTGCTATGGAGTTCTAGGCGGTTGCTAGGGTGTTCTAGGTGGTTGCTAGGGTGTTGCTAGGTTGTTGCTATGGAGTTACAGGCGGTTGCTAGGATGTTGCTAGGGGGTTGCTATGGAGTTCTAGGCGGTTGCTAGGTCTTTACTGAGTCCAATGACGCAACACATAGTTCTCTATGACAAACGGTTCAAAGGTTATGAAATATAAAACATCAGCCAATCAGGAAGGGGGGCAAGGCTGATCTCCACCAATGGACAAAGGACTCTCTAACAAGTCCAATGAGGCATCCCAGAATTTGTGGGCAATTTTGCCCCATAGAGATGAATGTTAAATGTCCGAAGCCAGAGAGAGACCAGAGCACTGCTGCTAGAAGACAGACCATTGTGACATCACAGAGGTGAGAAGACAGAGCATTGTGACATCACAAGGGTGAACATTCCGCCATTCATTCTCTATGGGAAAAATTTCCCAAAAAAAGTCAAATTTCTCAAACACCGTCCACCCAAACTTTCCACAAAGTAATAGCACACCATTCCCGATCAAGCCGCTCGATTTGACATATTGCACGTGTATGTGGTGCAAAAACTCTGGGAGGAGTAGCGGTCCAAAAAATGGGTGGAAAGAAATAAAAATAATAACTAGACAATTCCTGCAGAAATTGTGAAGTGTGGTTGCCGCCAATGCAAAGTCGACTTTGTGCTGAACGGAGTGAACAGTTTCTGTAGTATAAGCAGAGACAGGGCATTGTGTACCTGCTATAACATCACTACAACGAGTTGATTTGCGACACATATATTCAGAGCTAAATTATCCTTTCATCAAAATTTGAGATCTCAGTGTTTTACTTGCGGTATGCGGTGACGAGTGACGGCGAATCACAAAGCTAGCTGGCATGTTCAGAGGGTCTTGGAAAAACCCTAAGTCTGACGTGTAATGCAGACTGATGTGTAATGCAGTTATAACGAGACCAAAGTTTCCAACTCGCTGGAATATAAAACGGTATTACAAAAGTAAAATTTGACATATTATACATTGTTAGAAAGCTTATTCTGTCACCTATTAGATCGATGATGTGTACATCAAGCCAGATTGTACTACAAAGTTCGACAACACCCAAAGCAACATGTGTGGTATTACAAGCCCACTGAAGACCGGATCAGAAGCTGCTGCACACGTGTTGTTGACGGCGTTGTTGCACTCTTTAGTACAGTCTGGCTTGTTTGAGAATTCGTTTATTCAGTAGGTGAGAGCATAAGCTTTCTAACCAGGTATAACAGCACGTCTAATTTTGGTTTTGGAATATCGTTTTTTTAGGTCAACCGAAAGTTTTTTAATCGTCGCATACAATGCATGTAGTCTGTTAGCATTAGCATTCAAAGACGCTGGACCTGACGAAACGTCGTCAAAGAATTTGCGTAATATCTTGTGAAATACTGTTATTATTGAGGACTTCTGGGTATGCCTAAGCCATATGTTTTGTTGATATACCTAGCTGACAGCGTTTTCATTTGTAATTTTGCATTTGGAATACCGTTTTTATCGCGTGCACTTCCGCATTAAGCTATATCCACTGTGGTGGCTAAGTCGCCAGGAAACCTCGTTTGAACAACACAATCCGTGCATGTACGTCTTCGTCAAGGTTTTATCTACATTGTGGTATGAATCATTTGAAGTTTACGAATGTGTGTTTTCTGTAATTACGACGAAAATGGAGATATGCACCGCATCTGGATTCTAAATTTCCTGTAGATGAAGCAGGTTAAAAGTGCATCACGTGTGCTAAGCCGACCAATGCTGTGACTTCATAATTCACATTTTTATGACGTCACCGCCCCATTCATTTTCAATGGGAAAAATTGGCCATAAAAAGTCATATTTCTCAAAAACCGTGCAGCGAAAATTTCCACAAAGTAATAGCCATCGATTCCCAAAGAAGCCGGTCAATTTGACATATGGCATGTGTATGTGGTGCGAAAACTCTGGGAGGAGTAGCGGTCCAAAAAATGGGTGGAAAGAATAATAATAATAATAATAATAATATGTGGGATAATAGTAGTGTGATTGCCTAAGGCAACCACACTAATAATAATATGTGAGATAATAGTAGTGTGATTGCCTAAGGCAACCACACTAATAATATGTGAGATAATAGTAGTGTGATTGCCTAAGGCAACCACACTAATAATAATAATAATAATAATAATAATAATAATAATAATAATAATGTGCAATAATAATAGTGTGTTTGCCTAAGGCAACCACACTAATAATAATAATAAATATGTGCAATAATAATAGTGTGTTTGCCTAAGGCAACCACACTAATAATAATAATATGTGAGATAATAGTAGTGTGATTGCCTAAGGCAACCACACTAATAATAATAAATAAATATGTGCAATAATAATAGTGTGTTTGCCTAAGGCAACCACACTAATAAATAATATGTGCGATAATAATAGTGTGATTGCCTAAGGCAACCACACTAATAATATGTGGGATAATAATAGTGTGATTGCCTAAGGTAACCACACTAATAATAATAATATGTGAGATAATAGTAGTGTGATTGCCTAAGGCAACCACACTAATAATATGTGCAATAATAATAGTGTGATTGCCTAAGGCAACCACACTAATCATAATAGTGTGTTTGCCTAAGGCAACCACACTAATAATAATAATAATAATATGTGGGATAATAATAGTGTGTTTGCCTAAGGCAACCACACTAATAATAATAATATGTGCAATAATAGTAGTGTGATTGCCTAAGGCAACCACACTAAAAACTTAACTCGTCCGGCTGGCGAGACCCTCCCCTGGTCTGTGTTTTTGGCACCGTCCGACTCCTCGGTGCAAGCGTTCGTTGAGGTTGGCAGTGCGGACAGCACGCGGCAGCGGCCGTGCGCTGATACACAATACTGGAGAACCAGAAAGGAGGCATACACTCCTAAATCCCCAGCCCTTGCTACCTAAAGGAGGCAACTAACCTCCCCTTCTGGTGCTGGAACAGCTTCCCTGTCTGACTGTCTTCACGCCGGCAGCAATAAAAACTGCGAACCGCACCCTCCCCGCTAAGAGTGCACGAACCCACAAGACACGGCTCCTCAGCTCACCTGACCAGAGTTTCTCTCCTGTTTATTACCTCCATCCTTCACACCTGTTGTCAATTTCTCCCATCAATCTACCCAAGCACGCACAATGCGCTCCCAGTTCCGCCTCTCATATGTGTGGTCATTCACACCACACTATCAATAATAATGGTTTAGCTATTTCTCAGCATAATGACGGATGGGGATTGAACGATATGAGAACAATCGTCAACAGTCCACCACGTTTTGGCAATGTTTCCAACACTCTTTTTCCATCACTGTTGCATGCATCAGAAAAAACTATTACACTGCTAACGCTTGCATTAGTGTGAAATATCCACTAACCTATTAAAAGTCACTCAATTTACAAAATAACGTATATAACCGAAATATTTTGAGCAGTAATACATGGACATAAGCACTTTCTGAACAGGCAGGCAGCAAGCTGTAAATCTATGGGTCCTCACAATCCTACACCGGTTAAAGGGTTGTGAGTGGAAAGGTTTCGGGCAGATTGGATAAATGGTAAGCCTGTTTCTTGTGTTTCTCCAGCATTGGTTAGTAGATTTGTTTTTAAAGACACCAACTGTCAGTGGGGTCCTAAAAAACCTCATTTTAACCTTCCAATCAAATTTTTTCCATAGCTGGCTCCCAGCCCCCCTGTGACAGCCAGAACAGGTTTTCCCAGTCGTCATCGTCCACTATTGTATTCAGCTCCAGTTCCCATTGTCCTTTGATATGTAGTGTTATCTGACGTGTCTAGCATTAGCTTTTTGTACATATGGGATATTTGTTTTTTTGTTGATGCAGGGTGTTCAAACAGATGTATAAAATGGGTTTCTATATTAGTTGGTTCTCTTTTAATATTATCCCAATCTATATTTTTTATGATTCGGTGTCTAATTTGTAAATATCTACATAGGTCACTTGAGGGTAAGGCAAACTTATCTTGAAGTTGTGAAAAAGATATATATATTCCCATCAAACAATTGGCTTATTGTATTCAGCCCACTCTCAGCCCATCTTTTATAAGCATTATCACATATGAATGGGACACACTCTACATTTCCTACTATGGGCATGGCCTGTGACAGAGCTCCCTTTAGTTGTTTTTGGACTGAAGTCCAGACCTTCAGTGTGTTTATATATAAATAATATATAATTTATTTTAATTTTTTTCCGAGCCTGTTGACTAAGAAATGGAAAAGTAGATATTCCTGGTACGGAATTTTGTTCAGTAGAAACCCATCCAATCTCTAAATCCTTGACACTCCAGGCCACCACTGCTCGAAGCTGGGCCGTCCAGTAGTAAAATTTTAAGTTGGGTAAACCCAGACCTCCTTTCTCTTTTGATGACATCAATAATTTTTGGTCTCCTGTTTTTCCAGATAAATTTTGATATTTGTTTTTCTAACAACTTAAATTTGGATTGTGGTACTAGGACAGGAAGGGATTGAAATAAGAAAAGTATTCCTGGTAGAATATTCATCCTCACTGACTCTATCCTGCCAAAAAGTGACAGGGGCAGCACACCCCATCTGTTTGGGTCCTTTTTAATTTCTTTAATCAATTTGTCATAATTTGAGGAGAATAACTCTGTAATTTTAGGTGTAAGAACAACACCAAGATATCTGAATCCCTCCTTGGGTCTTCTGAAACAGACCAGGTCATCTAATTGGGAAGGCCAATCCCCAACTATCATCATGGTTTCGGATTTGTATTATTTGACCTTATATCCGACACTCATTAAGACTATGTAGGAGGGCGGGGACAGAGGTAACGGGGTTTTCTAAGAATAATAATATATCATCTGCGGATAGTGCTAATTTATGTTGATCCTTTCCTTCATCAGCTATTCCTTGTATGCGGGGATTAGTTATTAATTCAGCCAGTGGTTCAATGGCTGAGTGCGAACAAGGAGGGTGATAAAGCGTCTCCCTGGCGTGTACCATGTCCCAGTGGGAAAAATTCAGAGCAATGTCCATTTACCCTAACTCTAGATGTAGGGTTTTTATAAAACATTTTAGTCCACTTAACGAACATATATATTAAACGAACTATATTAAAGCCCATATAGCTGACAGTGTTCTAAGAAGGTCCAATCGACCCTATCAAATGCCTTCTCAGCATCTAAACTGAGAAGCATTGACGGGGTGTCCCTCCTGGCTACAATTGATTGTGAGTTCAAGGCTCTACTGACATTGTCAGCTCCCTGTCGGTTATTACTAAACCCTGTCTGATCTGGCTTTACAAGTTTATTGGTATGTTTTTGTATTCTATTTGCTACAATGGAGGTCAAGATTTTAAGGTCTACACAGAGGAGGCTGGTTGGGCGATAAGACATGCATTGAATCGGGTCTTTATTGTCTTTATGAATAACACTTATTACTGCTTCTGACCATGACCCAGGCGGATTCCCCTCTGCTAGGGCATAGAACTGGGGTTAACTCTTACAAATATTTTATAATATTCTCCAGGGAAGCCATCCCTGGAGATTTATTATTTTTAAGTTTGAGAATACTTTTTTTGATTACTTTTTCTTTAATAGGAGATGTCATTATATTGGCCTCATCTGATGTTAATCTAGTCAGATTAATTGAATTAAAAAAGGATTCAATCATTTCTATTTTATGAGGCTCATCTTCCTCTTTATACAACTTTCTGTAATAAGTAGCAAGTGCCTCTGCTATATCTTTTGGTTGGGTTAACATCTGGTCATTATTTGGGCATTTTATCTTGTGTACTACTCTGTTGGATTGGGCTTTACGCAGCTGGAAAGCCAGCAAGCAGCTTGCTCTGTTACCCATTTCATAGTACGTCCTATTTATGAATCGCAGTGCTCCCTCTGCTTTGTAAGTTAACAGATCATCCAATTTTTGTCTATTTTCTTTTAATAGGCCCACTATTTTCTAATTTTTTGATTGTTGATGCTCTGTCTCTAATCTCTTCATTTCCCCCTCTAATTCAACTTGTTGGGCTAGCCTTTGCTTTTTTTAATCTTGAAGAAATAGTAATAATATTACCCCTCATCACTACTTTGGCCCCCTCTCAGAGAATAGAGGGGGAAACGGTGTCATTAACATTAGAGGTAATATATTCTGTTAAATCTTTACTCATTTCTTTTTGGATTGCTCCGTCATTTAACAATGAGACATTAAGTCTCCAATATTTAAACTGTTCACTTGGTCCTATTTTTATCTTTAAGGTGACAGGGGTGTGGTCTGATATGGTAATTGGTTCCATATTACACTCTCTAGTCTGTAGATGTCTGTTCCAGATAACAAAAACATATCCAACATAGAGAAACTGCCATGCATCTGCGACATGAAAGTAAAGTCCATTTCATTGAGGTGTAAAAGTGGCGCCAGATATCCACCAAGCCCAGTTCACCCATCGTTGCCAAAAGGGTAGCAAATTTTGGACAGAGAGCCTACTGGGAGCCTATCGATAGTTTATCACAACTGAAGTCTCCAAATAGGAGTCTCTTCAAAATAGTACCCTCTGCTTTGTCTGCTAATAAAGATGCTATGTTCTTAAAGAAATCTGAATAGTCTTCGTTTGGGGCGTACAGATTGAGCATTTTTAATTTAATACCTCCAATAGTCTCTATTACCATCACATATCTACCCTCTTTATCATCAGTTGTTTTTTCAAGGTTGAAGTAGACTGATTTATTAAACAGGATGGCGACTCCCCTTTTCCTCCCATTTCCAAAAGAAGCACTGTATACCTGATCCACCCATTCTCTTTTTAGTTTTAAATGTTCCTTTTCTGACAAATGGGTCTCCTGGATCATTGCTATGGAGCAATGTATTTTTTTAAGTTGACTAAATATTTCTTTTCTAATAATTGGACTGCTTATACCCCTAAAATTATAACTAATACAATTTAGACTGTCCATGTATTATTATTTTAAACTTGTTAGTATACTCCCATCTCAGTTTTTTCCAAATGCACATTAAGTCAATTAAGGTAAAAGTACAACGGAATGAAAATGGCCCAACGCTAATTTCAAGTATTATTTAAAATAAACAAAACAAATAACATAGAATAAAGTAAGTAAAGTAAAACAAGCAAGGTAAAGTGAACATCCACATACCCAGCTGGTTTTTCAGTGTAAATTTGTTGTTCAATTACTTCTAACCTAAACAAACCAGATCCCGGTGTAACCTGGGCAGAGGAGAGTGACTGTTCCTCCGTGGGAATCACACACAGTGTCGGTGCTGCTGTCGTCCAGCTCATGGATCAGTCGCTGCTCGGTGTGCGGCAGAGGAGGCTGGTCCATAGAGGCAGAGAAGGTTGCTCCTCCTCTATTTTTGAGAGGCAAGAGGGAGATCAAAATACAAAAAAGAGTATTTGGTTGAAATAAACCATTACCAAATCTCAGTATCATTTATAAAATATTTTTCTCTCTTCTTTGGAAAAAATCCATTATTGAAATTCTGATTAAAATGCTTCAACAGCGACACCTGCAGGGCAGGCAAGAGGGGAAAGGGCAGTCTGTGTGAAGTGGTGGTGGGGGGGCAGAGGAGGACGGGCTCCTGCTGTCCTCCTTAGGGCGGGATCTCATATCAATTCAATGTACTTCATTTTTTTTCATGCTAATCTGTTATTGGCCAAAACACATAAAATGATGCTCCAAGGGAGGACGTCCTCCCTAACCAATCAACAACCAGAATACAATATTGACATCGCTTTGGTCCAATGATAATTTCCAAATTTCATCTTCAATTCTCTACCACTGTATTGTATTATAACATGCAAATAGCGAACTACTTTTAAAACACATCACTAAAAAAAATACATTTTATTTAAGCCTTTTCAACCAGAGGAGGCTGGTCCATAGAGGCAGAGGAAGTTGAAAAAAGGAAATTTGGACAACTTCCTCTGCCTCTATGGACCAGATCCCTTTTTTTATCGAGCAGTAGCTAGCTACTTACGTTAGCCAACGCAACAGTTAGCTTGTTGTAGCAGCCCTGAAGGACTGAGCTAACGGCGAGAATGGATTTTGAGGAGAGTGGTGCTGCTATTGCTAAGGAGGCAATTAACGGCAGCGTGAGTGAGGGGGTCACAGAGGCGTGGATGCAGACGCAGAGAGTGGGATGGGGAAGAACATTTTGTGGATTATTTGTTGTCATTGCCATTCCACGGTTTGGATTATGCAGCAGGTGAGGATCAAGACTGCTGGACGACCAGCTCCACAGATAACCATGATCAAAAATGCTATTTCTAATGACACATTATGCACACACGAGGGTCATTCCCATCCAGAGCCCGCAGTGATTAGATGTGTCTTTCCCTCTTGTTCACCAGGCCCCTTTTTTATATTCATCCTTTATGTTGTAATCTGATACGTAAGGAATAAACCACGACGGGCTGTCCCATTATTGGAAAATAATGTAGGGTCGCTTAACCAGCCCCGAAGTAGGCTACATTATTTTCCAGAAACGGGACAGCCCGGAGGGGTTTATTCCACTTATACAATGGGTTACCAACAATGAATATATATGGTTACTTTTATATTTATTGCTTTTTATCAATTTAATCAGCTGAAAGTGAAGTATTCTTCAGCGGGCGTTTGGGCAAAACTCTGGTTGGTAGTTCCATTTGCACCGTTGTTAAAGGAGTACCATGGTGATTTTCACACTTTCTCGGTTTTATGTGCTATTTGCACAAGAGGCATTGAAGAAACACAATGAGTAAAGTATTAAATATGTCCGTTCTGTATTTTTGGAGAAATATGCGTTTTAAATTTATCGTCCTATTTTCAACCGGTTGAGAAAGTTGTCAACTTGGTGCATCACGAACACAGTAACCACTCCCCTTTCCACGCCCTGTAAACCCATGGATAACTCGAGACCCAAGCCGCTGGCTTACAGGCAAGACAATGCAAATATTTGACTAACGTTAGGTTCACTTAAATTAGAGTGCCTTTTAAGGACTATTAGATTATTTCTGGTTATATTCATTTAGCTAGCTAGCTAACATTAGCTAGCTAGGTAGTTTGCTTTCATAAAGCAATGTTATTGATAACGTTAGCTAGCTAGTTTGCTTTTATGAGGACGTTATAGTTGTGCTTTTATCTTAACTTGGCTAGCTAGATAGCAAAAATTATAATTGGATATAAGTCAACGTCCTTACCTTAGCTATCTATCGATACTTGATATACTACTAAGCTAGCTAGCTTGTGAGAAGTCTCCCAAAAAGAGCGCGTATCATGGGGGTAGCTATGGTAACGGGGCACGGTCTGTCTAGTCACTCTAGCCCGAACCAATCAAATTAACTAGGGGCGTAAACAACTCCTCGGGCGGCAAACAATGCTATTTTTGGACATTTTTCCATTCGCGCTGCATGATGACTGAGTCATGAGAAATCCTTCTCATTTCAAATAAATGGTAGCTAGCAACTACATACGTAATGCAAATTGGTGTTAAAGGCGAACTCCTTAATATGAACATAAACATTGTTGCCCTGATCCTTAGCCTTGTATTTTGAGTTATTGATAAAGCTGCAGATAAAGAACACTTTTTCTATTAAATTATTTTAAATCAGCAGCTTACAGGAAATGTCAATGAAAAAAGTAAAGCAAACATGGGAAAGTTAAAAACACAATTATACACGTTTTATCCACTATCCTGTTATTTGTGGAAAAAATCTTACCTTCTTGGCTGCACTGAAGGCAGCAGGAAGCTCAGTATTTGGTGGTATTTGTGCTCCTTCGGTGTGGCTCCTCCTCCTGATCCACTTGGAACAGTTGCTCTGATGCGGGTGTTCCGGACATGTGTGTCTTTGATGTTCTTCAACTTCCCCTTTGCCGCTTCCACATCTGAAAAGATTTTAAAAAAACATTTTTACTTTTTACTGACAATTAAGTGTTTTTCCTTATGTACAGATACATGGCATCAGGGGACTCAATGTGCAGCTTGTCATACAGTTATCGTCTTGGATTAGAGACAATCTCTTCCTGTATTGAGGAAACCTGTTGGGCAAGAGAGAAAAGAATGGAGTCTGTCCACCTGCCGAAACCCACAGCAGAAAATTGGAAGAGGATCAGTAGGCGGTTTGAAGAGAAATAGGATTTCCCAAACTGTTTAGGAGCGATTGATGGAAAACACATCAATATCACTGCACCAGCAAGATCAAAGAGTCTCTTTTTCAATTATAAAGGGACATTCTCGATTGTGCTTCTTGCCCTTGTCGATGCAGAGTACCGCTTTACTGCTGTACAGGTGGGGGAATTCGGAAGAGCTAGTGATGGTGGGGTTTACGCCTGCTCTGCACTGGGAAAAAGGATGGCTGCAAAACCCCTGAATGTCCCAGAAGATGCCTTCCTACCTGGTGCGGAGGATTTGGGGAGAATGCCATACACCATGATCAGAGATGCCGCATTTCCCCTCAAGCCATACCTAATGCGACCCTATGCCAGAAGACAGCTCCCAACTACACTGTGTACGTAATTATTATGCAAATGTATTTTTGGCGGATTCTTTAAATATTTTAATAGACCCAACATTATAAGTGATCCCAATTCATTCATTGCAGGAAAAGTAAATGTTACAGGGGGAAAATATGATTTTTCCAAAAAGTAGGTGTGCACATTTATTATGCAACTGGGAAATACATTATGTTTTTCAATTTATTTCATACACAAACAACAAAAGTCTTTTTACAGGATTTACAAAGCAACGTGCAGCAAGCTTGCAAGCAGGAGGAGCATCCGAATGAGTAGAGGGAGGCTGTTTAAGTAGACCGCCCTGTTATGTGAATGTACTGTAATAGGTAAACATCACTCAGCTGAGCATCAGCTGATTCTGCCGGAGCAGCTTGATTCTCGTGGCCTGCCAAAACTAACGCAATGCCCCATTTTTGTCAGGACCACAGTCACCAAAGTGATCTTTATTAACAATAAAGGCAATACAGTTAAGTTTGGCGGTATGGCTCTGTTCTGGGAGCTCTCCCGCAAACCACGCGCCCTGCATGGATAAGGCTGGGAGGCCAGCAGTCAAACCCCAAACAACCATATGCTGACATGCTATTAATGGGTGTCTCCAGCTGCTGTGATGACTATGTGTATGACCACCTGGAAGAAGCCCTTCATCCAGTCAGCTTGAGGCCGTCTAGTGTTACGTGGATCAGTAGTTATGTGTACCAACAAGCATGTTGGACTTTACCCTGAGGCCAATAATTAGATGAATTATTAATTAATAAACCAGGGGACACACTGTGTGTGATAATGAAAGCTAATGCCTGTCTTCATGACCTTGGCTTAGCAACTCATAAGCCAGGCCATTCTAAATAGTGAACGAATGTTATTAGGCTATGTGTACCAACAAGCTTGTTGGTATTTCCCCTCGAGTGCCGAGATTTAAACTAAACCGGGGGAAATATACTACTACCTGCATCAGTTTAAATGAATCCTCACCCATTGCCATCCATACAAGCACGCATGAATAAGACCGGGAGGGGGCCGCAGCAAACCCCCCAAACAACCATACACCGACACATTGTTAGTAGTTAGTCTCCGGCTGAAATGATGACTGAAACGCCATTCGTCTACCGGAAGAAGCCAGTAGTAGCAGCAGCAGGGGCAGCAGTAGCAGTAACGGTATCAGAGTAGGAGCAGTAGCAGTAGGAGCAGCGAAGCACATGCCCAATGCCCCGCAGCCTCACTGAGGATGCCGGCAACCGTCACTGCTGTAATTGCCGCACTGAAGCAGGGGTGGCGGTGTATAACGCCGGAAAGGGACCGCATTGCCAATGAAACGGAGGCAGACAGCAACCAGATTTCGTCATGGCATTTCCCGATAAAGGCTTGTCAGGGCTCACATGGGGGCGCCACCACAGCTGCCGGGTCATAGAGGAAAGGACCAAAAAAAAAAAAGTGCTAGTATGCAATAATGACACAAGTTCCTTCATTTTCTCAGATTTAAAGCCTTGAGGAGTATACAAAATATAGCTAACTTAAGCATATTCGCCATGGTGAGATCACATAAGGAACCATGAAAGCATAAGGAAATGCACCTTCCAACAGTGGGTACTTAGGGGGTGAAGCCCTTGCTTTAAAAGAGAGACCAGTTTGTGAACAGAGTTATATGAGGCTGAAGAGTCTACGCATCTTTTTATGAACTGGGGGGAAATGCATTCTGCAGTGATTGGATGAACATATTATTGCTTCTGCCCGTCAGGCGTCACAATGAGGCTAATCTTGTGTTGCGCTCTTGGAAGCGACTCCTGCCATATGGATACGTTTGAAGATGATGTATAGCCTGGTTCCGAGACGATCGCTTTGTTTTTGAGTTTCACTTAGTTCACTGACATAAGGGCCACTCACGAGCGAGGGCAGGCATCAAAGCGATATGGTCCGAAGAATTATTTATCAATACGTCACAATTTAAATATTATTTAACAGTTGGGCACAGTGGGCTCCTTTAAAGCACCACATTGCATTACTAATATCCATCCATCCAAATTTATTTATAAAACACATTTAAAAACAACAACAGTTGACCAAAGTGCTGTACAATCAAAAATAGCAAAACCATAAAACAACACAAAAACACAAAGACCAGTTTAGAAGACAAAAGGAAAATAAAATAATAACAATAAGATCATAAGAAAAAGAATGGAAAGTCTCATACTGAGTTAAAAGCCAAGGAATAAAGATGTGTTCTTAGACGGGATTTAAAAACAGGCAGTGTAGGGGCCAGCCTAATATGCAGCGGCAACTCGTTCCAGAGTTTGTGGGCTACCACTGCAAAAGCGCGATCTCCCCTGTGCTTCAACCTTGATCCTGGGACAACCAGAAGCAACTGGTGAGTGGATCTGAGTGACCTTGATGGCACGTGTGGTTGTAAAAGGTCAGAGAGATAAGTTGGAGCTAGCCCATTTAATGATTTGTAGGCAAACAATAAAATCTAAAAATCAATCCTAAAACATACAGGGAGGCCAGTACGGGGAAATGTGCTCTCACTTACGTTTTCCTGTTAAAAGACGAGCTGCAGCATTCTGGACCAACTGCAAGCGTGAGAGGGAGGCCTGGCTAACACCAACATAAAGGGCATTACAGTAGTCAAGTCGTGCAACACCATTCGCGTAGAGCATGCAATTGTAGAGACAGCGAGGCCAATATAACTAGGCTACGCGGAGTATGTCCAAACAGGAGGTATTATTATGGAGAGCCATTTTAGCTTGAATTCATTTCTAGAGGATATGGCAAATTGAAATTCTAACTAGTTGGAATGCAAATTCTTGATATCAGAAATTAAGTTGTAACTAGTTATAATGTGTATTTCTGATATCAGAAATTCGATTTTAACTAGTTAAAATGCATATTATTGATATCGGAAATTAAATTTTAACTAGGTAAAATGCCAATTCTTGATATCGGATATTATATTTTAACTAGTCAGACTGAAAACGTGTTTCTCATTAATTACAATGGGAGTTGGAATTTCACGTAGTTAAAATACCTATTTCTGATATCATGAATTCAATTGTAACTAGGTAAAATTGGAATTCTTGATATCAAGAATTCCTATTTTAACTAGTTAAATTTTAATTATTGATATCAAAAATGAAAGGTCCCATTGAAATGAATGGGGAAAACGCTTGAATTATAACTAGTTACAATTGAATTTCTGATATCAAGAATTTGCATTCAACTAGTTAGAACTGTGTTTATGATATCCTCTAGAAAAGAATTAAAGCTAAAACGCCTTGCCATATATTTTACCTCAACATACATGCTCAGTTGTGTGGTCACATGCCTGATCACATGCACAGTGAAGGCAGAGCAGTGACCTGGAAAAGGCTACATCGAATCCCATCTCCTCCACTGTGATAAACCTAAACGCCCGATTGTGTCGTGGAATACAACAAGCTTATGAATGCGGAACGCGCACATTCGCATCTTGCAAACAGAACAATTTTGAGAGAACTAGTTGGACCGAGTCAACATTAAGCCTAATTTGTCTCATTAAAAGAACATTTCAATCCCTAAACATGTCAGCATTGTGATCTGACAGCTAAATTAGTAGCCAACCAAATTGTATCCTCGCAGATTTAACACCAATATGAATTAAATGTTTTCATTTTTGCTGTCACGATGATTGGGTCCCGATAGGGAACGGGCTTTTTAAGCGCAAATCGTGAATCAGTGGAGAAAACTTCCTGGTTCTGAAGTTGAAAGCCGAAAGCTGGTTTGCATTTTACAACATTTGCTATAGCTTACTTGCCGGTAACAGTCTGAACACTCCTCGTAGTGTAGCGATTCAGCGACGGGTAGAATGCAGCTGTGGGAAATAAATATAGATGTACTCAGAAAACACAAGCCCATTGTATTGGAAAAGATATGTAGTTAGAGAGCACAGGCCCAGTGTATATGGGAAAGAAATGTATTAATGAGCACCAGCCGTCTCCTCCCTAACGTATCATCCGGCTAGCAAAGGAGGAAGGTTACAGGTGGACCAAGGACGACCTTGGTCATAAGATAAAAACTGGCAGCAGGGAAGCGCCTCATATTAAAATAAGTGCGATTAGAACAAACACATAATACACACATAATTTCTGCCCTGCTGAGTAAGCTGTATAAAAGCACATTTGTGGAACTAACGGGAGCTTCTGCCTTTTTTGGAAAATGTGTTGACAGAAATGTGATAGAAGGGGGAGGGAGATTCGAGCGGGAGACGAGCACTACTATTTTTAAAAATTAAGGAGGAAAGGGGCTGATAAATAATGATGTCTGGGAATTGGGAAATAAGGGTGTCAAAACAGGACGTAATCAACATGTTTATGTGGGAAGCACTAAAGTTAACCTATACAATGGAACCATAGAGAAAAATGGTTATAAGAAGCTGTTGGCCCAGAAGGGGGGAGAGAGTGTGTTTTGGGAATGCTTGGAGAGTGATCGGATGTATTGTCTTTACTTATGAGTGACTGTTAATAGTATTGAACTGCGCAGATCAGCCCGGGTTCTTGTATGTAATCTTTGATTCACTTACAATAAACCTAGTTGCATCAGACTCTGAGAAGTGTGCATCTTTTGAAGAAGCATTCAACAGTGTGGAGGAGAGCGACCCCGGCATTCCTGGCCCAGGCCAGGGCCCGTTTTTCCTGCCCACACAGCTTGAACAATTTAGAACTCTGCATCTCTGCTCTTTGCAACACGACCTGCTGCCCATATTCAATCTGCCAAAACTATAACAACCAGATCTTAACTGGCCATCTCGCAGTCCAATCTTCCCAGAATAACTGCACACAGCAGGAAGTAGGCCATTAGCCCACAGAAGCACAAACTATAGCCTAGGTCTGTGCGAGACGTGGGGGCTATCTAGTAGCTGCGTAGTAGCAACTGTCCATAATTCACAATGAACGAAGATTTACCAATTATTGCTAGCCATAGTTAATTAATTAATGTCATCATTTATTTGAAAATCTGTTTCCATCACCCATTATTGCATAACTTTATCGAAACGCGTTGGCTGGCCCAGATTCTTCTCTATCAAAAACTTTTTTTAAAACGTAGGCTACTTCTAGCTACTTCTAAATAGACTGTTTCCATGCATTTTTTTTTTTTTTTTTTTGCATGCGAGAGCTACGCATTGCTTAAATAATGTGAAAATTGGAAGGAGGGGTTTTGATTTGATTTACCATATAATCTGCACATATTCCAACCACTCGAATGTCTCAAACCAAAATGAGCGTAATATCAGATACCTACTACCATTATTACTTACATGATGGAAAATCCTCAAAACCCATAATACAATGGCAATTTCACGAATGTGCAAAGTACGTTAGCTGAGCTCTGCTCATATCATGTTCACGTAACTTGGAACTCATATGAACACTTAGACACCTTGTTTTCCTGGCTCAGCATGAGATAATGTTTGTGCTTCAGCTTCAACACTTTTACCGGTAAATCTGCGTAGCCTATATCCATTTTCGTCCTCCTCACACTGACTGACTGTGTGAGGTAGCGGTTGACATAGTAACCCCGACAGAGACCTGCCAATAAGACACGAGTATTTCCACGTATTTTCCTGTAAACCCTCTCTGATTCTGATATTCATTGAATATAAAATATATACTCTGTTCATTGAAGATACAAAATTACAACACTGCAGTCTTCTTTTACTGAGGTTCAGTTACGTAGTGACAAACCGCTCAAAGCGGAGAATTATTCGGGGCTAAAGATAATCTCAGGGGCTACAGCCTCGAATGCCCAGGCCAGGCGACGCCACTGGCGTAGGCCTACGCCTACTTTCCCATCTCAGCCAAGCGTGAGAACTTCGGCGTTTCCCAATTCGGACATTTCCGCTTAGGTTTACTTGCACAAATCCCGAAATCGCGTAAAACGATTGATTGGAAACCGGCTCTGGCCGCATTGGCCGATCGTACGTCAACGTCGCCGCCATATTGGCAAGACTGGCCTGTAAACAAATACAAGTAAACGGGGGAGCTGCGGTTTTTCTGGATAAAAACCACCATAACGTTTACATTTCTCAACCGATTTCAATGAGTCGTTTTTATGTTCAAGGCTTTATGGTCTACGTGGAGTAGTACAAAAAAAGTTTTATCTCCAGTTACTTAGATTTAGAATCTCGATAGTTAGGCTATAATCGCTGCTAGAGGCTCAAGTATCAACGTGTGTATCAACGTTAGGTTTACATGAACTGAATTACTTACGTGGTGGAAACGGGGTCCTCCCCCATGAAATTTTGAGTGTCAAGCACTTCATTTCCTCTGGTGAATTTTTATGCTCCAATTTGTGCCTTTTCTGCATCAATTTATGGGGGAAATGTAAAGGAAAACACAAAATTCAGGCGGACAAATGCACATGTTCTAAATATTGAGGGGGAGCTCACGTTAAAAAGAGGTATCCATAGCTAAAACAAACTTGTAATTTTACAAGACGTGTCCATAACGTTACACAAAACATTGGCCAAAATACTGCACTGCACTGCAACATGGGGAGTCACGTTAATTTCCCTGCTTAGCAACCGAGTACAACTGCCGCCAGGTAGTTTTATAAGTCAAGTGAACATCACATTCAGACAGTGTACCGACAGCTATTAACTAGCAAGCTACTTATCGTAGGCCTACTATCAGATATCATAGTTCATTCACTGACAACTAGCTAGCTAACAATGGCGTTAGCAGGCATATTGATAGGTAACGTCGCAAATATAAGATTACCGTTCTTTCCAACCGCTGTGAGTCACTGATTTTAGCTTACATTGTCATAAAAGTTTTCCCGACCGTGAAAACTGCCTGGCTTGTTTACATTTTGGACAGATGATAGTGGGTAAATCTATCGCTGTTTCCGTCGCAGAACTTTCGACACAAGCAAATTCGGAAGCGCTATCCTAAAATTTCTTTTTACCATTTTTATTTCTATAAGGGTTATGGGAAGTGAAGTCCATAGTATGATCGGCTTGAGCATTCACCTCTAATTGTTGACTACATATCACACGTGTGCTTTCCGAAGCTCAAACTTTTTGTGGCCATGGGGGTAAACCACTGCTACTGTGTGAAGAGGGGAGTCAATAATTCACGTTATGTTTACAGGCGTTACAGTCCTTTCCGCATAATTTTGAAGTCATCCTTTATTGCTGTTGCAGCCTTTATTGAAAGCTTTACATGGGAGAGGGATCAGTTATGATGGGGGGGGGGGGGGGGGGGGGGGGGGGGGGGACAATTAGATTCTTTACAAACATTGGGGGGGACACGTCCCACCCGTCCCCCCCGGTTCCTAGGCCAATGGTCATAAGGAATTGCCACAGTTAATTTTAACCTGGCAAGCTGGCTAGAAAGTAATAAATGCATTGCTAGCTAAGGAGTAGGTTTGTTAGCATCAAACCTTGATTGTAAGGCTAGCTTTGCTTGTTAGCTACCTGCCAAGTCGTGTTTTGATTTTGAACGAATTAAACTGAACATAACCACAATAATTTTAACCTGAAAAGCTGGCTAGAAAGAAATTAGTACCGTGAAATGAGCGATCGTGAGCGACAGTAAGACGGCAGATTCGTCGGAAATCGTTCAAAATAAAAGTATGCCTGCGCGAAAGCGAGAAACACGTATCTCAAAGCTTATTTTCAAAACTAGCGACGTTTTGACATGTAAAAATACTCCTTCGTTATAATTACAATGCCAATAACGTTTCTGGAGTAAAGTTTACATGTAAAGGCAATGTATTTTTATAAAGCTTTTAAAAAAATATTTCTGCCATGTTGATTCTTGGAAGTGCAGTCTAAATGCCCCTGCCAAGGCATAGCTTGGTGGGATGGCATACCTGCTATTCCATTATGAAATACCATGATCTTGCTTTTTTTAGGAGAATATAAAACTGATTCCAGCACATCTGTCATAATTAATAGGTCATGTTACCACTCTGGTGTTCTAACAACCCTAGATGATAGTTTATCCGATAACAATTAGCCAGCAAGCTATGTGGAATGGGTTTGTAAGTAGGCCTACACAATAAAATGTGCTAATTCAACTCTAAATAGATAACATTTGGACCCACATTCCAGAGTCAGACGAAAAGTTATCTGTAAGACTTAAATTAACAATGGATATTTACTGCATACAACCCTTCACTAAATTGATATGATGTCAAAGATATCAAATAAACATGATAGAACATTTGATAGAAAATGTTGTGGTTCAACTAAACAGTGTATTCGTCTCTACTGCTAGTATAGGTCAATTGATAGTGTATATCAGGCTCTGCTAGCTCCCCTGGACATGTTGTCTCAATGATTTTGGGGTGTTTTGAAAACCTTGGACCCTCCACTCTTCAGATATGGTGTCACTTATATCAAATAAGCGTCATAGAAAATGTGGCTGGGGTTTGAACATGCAGTACATATGCGAATTTCATTCAATAAGTCCCAATTGCTTTCTGATAGCTCTGATGGCATAACATATATCATGCTCTGCTGCCCGCCCTGGACATGTTGTCTCAATAATTTGGGGGTGTTTTGAAAACCTTGGACCCTCCACTCTTCAGATATGGTGCCACTTATATTAAATAAGCATCATAGAAAATGTGGCTGGGATTTGAACATGCAGTACACAAGCGAATTTCATTCAATTAAGTCCGGCTAGAATCTGCAGCTAGCAGACATGGACGTGGCAGCAGTTTCCAGGCTTGAACATGGTGTCCTCCATGGAGGAGCGACGGCCGCCGCAAAGCAGCGCTGCTCGAATGAAGCTCCCTGGCCAGGTAGCAGTGAAGACAGCGCATCGATATCCTCAATATCTGGAACATTGTCGTTTAAAACAACACTTTTCATGGCTGGCCCCAAATGGATCGCCTGCATGCTGCAGCTATAGAGCTTAGAGGTAAGGAACAATGCAAATAAATAGCAAGACTTTCCTCATAGTGCGTAGACTGAGCTCAGACTAGCAGCGAGCATGTTGCGAGCAGACATGGTTTAGACTGGCAGCGTGCAGTAGCTGGATTGCAGGAAGAAGCATTGATTTACAAAGCAACGTGCAGCAAGCTTGCATGCAGAAGGGGCAGCCGAATGAGTAGAGGGAGGCTGTTTAAGTAGACCGCCCTGTTATGTGAATGTACTGTGATAGGTGAACATCACTCAGCTGAGCATCAGCTGATTCTGCCAGAGTGGCTTGACTCTCGTGGCCTGCCAGAACTAATACGATGCTCATTTATGAAATAAAGCAACAAATTCAGTAGTTTAACAGCTAACAAAAACATTTTTACTCTTGGATATACGTTTATTTGCCAATATAGCCACCTTTCTTTTCTAACATTACATTACATTACATTACAGGCATTTGGCAGACGCTCTTATCCAGAGCGGCATACAACTAACACTTGTATTAATCCCATATCCACTGATTTTATCATTTTTTAATGGGATTGTGCCCAATTTTAGCTGAAGCAGCCAAGAGAGGTGCCCACAGGCTGTTCAGAGATGAGTGCTGCTTTCCTTGGCTGTAAATATCCCTCTTAAAGAGGGCCCACAGGTTTTCAATTGGGTTCATATCAGGTGAGCAAGGCGGCCAAGTCATCATTTTACCATCTTTGAACCCTTTGGCCAGCCAATCTCTGGTGTACTGGGATGCATGGAATGGAGCATAATCTTGCATTACTATCATGGACCTTTTGAATGATGCTGGCTTCTTCTGGTACCACTGCTTGAGGAAGGTGGCCTCCAGAAACTGGCAGTAGTTTTTGGAGTTCATTTTCAATCCATCTTCCACTCGAAATGGTCCAACCAATTCACTGTTGATAATACCAGCCCATATCAGTATCCCTCCCCCACCTTGCTGGCGTTTCAGTCGAACTGGTGTGTGATGTCGGTCAGCAATCCAGCCATGGGCCCACCCATCAGGTCCATCCAGTGTCACTCTCATCTCATCCGTCCACAACACCTCTGAAAAATCTGTCTTCATGTATTGTTTTGCCCATTCTTGATGCTTTTGCTTGTGTTTATTATTTAAGGGAGGCTGGTGTTTTGCCTTTCTGACCTTGCCAATCACGTGAAGCACTTTGCACCTTGTGCTTCTGCAGAGTTCAAGAAGGTTGCAGTTCTGGAAGATGATGGGACTTGAGGCCAAAGGGTTCCTGTTTAATTCTTCTCAAGTCTCTTGTGGTAAATTTGCGTATTTTCTTCTCAACGCGTTTTTGGCGTCCCTGTGGACTCACACTCACAAATCTCTTGATTGTGTGATGATCGTGACTCAACATCTTTGCAATTTCAAGTGTTTTGTATCCCTCTGAAAGCCAGTTAACTATTTTTGCCTTTTCATCATCTGTCAGGTCTCTTTTTCGCCCCATTTTCCCAGCAGCAAAAAGCTGGCTAATAATTATGCACACCTGAATTTAAGGCATTTCTCACTTTAAGCCACACCCTCTCTCAATAAAGCAATTAAGTCACCTGAAAATGTTTACACTAAGTGAATAATGAGGTTAATATGGTTTTCAGTTGAATAAAATGCTCTTGAAGATGCTATTTCATTAGAATATGGACTTGCATAATAATTATGTACACAGTGTATAGGCTTTCCAGGGCCTGCATGTCGGCAGAGAAGGCTTTTGGAATTCTTGCCTCCAGATGGAGGATCTTCTACCGTTCCATACAAATGAAACCAGCGAAGGTTGATGCCAGCATACATACTGCACAACATGCTCACCAGGCCCATGGATGATGAGCACTGGTTGAGGGAAGCTGCAGAGCCCCAGCGTGGTATGAGGGGGATTGAAGATTGCCCCAACATTGCTGGTGGGGGCCATGGCAGCGCGTGAGAGATTTGTGTACTACTTTGTCTCTGAAGCAGGCCAGCTAGACTTCCAGGACAGGATGGTGCCGTAAAAAGCTTAAATCAGGGGGTGTCAAGCTCATTCCATCAAGGGCCGAGTGTACGCAGGTTTTTGTTTTAACCAATGCCATATACTAGCTGATTTCACTAATTAGTGTGAACCAATTAGTGAAATCAGCTGGTGTATGGCATTGGTTGAAACAAAAACCTGCATATACTCGGCCCTCGATGAGTGACACCCCTGGCCTAAACTAATCATTCTTTGGCTACTGTTGATTGAAATCCTACAAGAATTACATCATCATAAAACATTTATTTTAATATTACAATGTTGTTCTGTGTTATGATTTATTCAAGTGTTTGTCTCAAATAATGTGGAACATATTTTTGTTAATATTGTGCATTGTAGCTTAATACTACTACCTTTCAAAAGTTTGGAATCACTAAGACATTTTTATGTTTTCATCATTCATTGAAAACTAACAAAATGGATTAAATTACATTTTTGCCATCAATCTACACACAATACCCCATAATGACAAAGTGAAAACACATTTTTAGAAAATGTTGGCGTGAATGGGGTGAAACTGATGTTTTATACTCAGGAACGGCTGATTTTATTCTGAAATAATCAGAATCTCTACAGTTTAACACAGGTGATCACACATTTAAGCTTTCGTGTGATCTCTCAGAGAAATTGGATGCATCTGAGCTTATTTTAAGGCGTTACAGCAAAGGTGGTGAATAGTTATGTAAATCAGATATCAGTTTTTTTATTTTCAATAAATTTGCTAAATTTTCTAAAAATGTGTTTTCGCTTTGTAATTATGGGGTATTGTGTAGATCAGTGGTTCTCAACTCGGGACAGAAAGGGACGGTGTGGGTGTAGGCTTTTGTTCCAACCAAGCAGTTACACACCTGATTCTAACCTTTCATAATTCATAACCTGAATTATGAAAACATAAAAATGTCTTAGTGAACTTTTGAACGGTAGTGTATGTGGGAAGGGGAACCTTGTGTGAAGTGTGGGTGTAAATTTGACGAACTGAACTCGAAACAGCTACGCTAGATGATGATGAGACAAATATGGGAAAGAACCAAGTGATTTTTGCATGTGCTACGGCAGGTAGCAAGCTAGCTACACAACTAGTAGATGAAAATATGACATCAAATTTCACAAGGTTCACTCACCCATATTTGTCATTATAGCTAGCTATAGCATAGGTCTGGTAGCTATACCCAAACGTAGTAAATCCACATGTTAACAATAAGGCTGTCAAAAGTGCCATGAAATTGAGTTCGAATATTAGCTTTTGTAATTAGTTAGCGTTCGAATATATTCAAATATCATTTGCCTATAATTAACAAAAATAAGCTGCATATAGTCGGGCGCAATATGCATGTGACGCTCCCTCTAAATTGGCCTGCGCGTTATTTTCCACAAGCGGGCAGTAGAATAGAGGATATCGGTGAACTTTCAAACTAGGATACTACATCTGGGGCCTCATTTATAAAACGTATTTTAGATCAACTGTGTGGCGCGTACGTAGAAAATCACATCAAAGTAGTGATTTATAAAATTTAAACATGACTCGATTTGACCATGGAAACGGATGTGACTCTACGTCAGAACTTCACTTGACGTATGCACGCAAGTTCATTTTATAAATGAGCCTCCTGCAGTTTCTATAGCCTAATGTGGAAATGAATGTGAAAAATGAAGCACTTTCTCGTGGATGCAATTTGCCACAACTCGGCATTTATTAATCACAATAATAGGGAAATGATTGTTTATAGGAAATCCCTGTTTATTTCTTAACACATAAACTATTCAAACGGCTAATACCTGTAGCCTAAAACAACATAAATTACTTACTTGGTTTAGTTTGTTAAACTTCTTTTATCATCCAATTTTATCAAAATTTTCAGAACAGAAAGAAAACAGCCTGCCATGGGAACATTATTTAGCTAAATTGTTAGCTGACCAGTAACGTTAGCACAGGAAATCAACTTTGCCTGCATGAACATGATTCACAGCATGAAATTAAAGCCTGTATATTTATGTTAATTACAAAACGTGGAATCAGAAATGCGGGATCCAGAACTAATATTTGAATGCTCAAATTTAGGTTCGAACTTAAAAATAAAAAAGATTTTCGAGTAGTTTTCGAACTACAAAACTTTCGAACTACAAAACTTGCCGTAAAGGAGTTTACTAGATGTCGTAACACTTAGATATAGAGCTGCAGCGCTTCTGTGCCGCAACAAATAAAAAAGTCCAAATGGCGGGCAAACCATATGGCGGACATAGGTGGTCCCAATGGCAAAGTTGTAGAGCGCGTTCAGATGCATAGGTTGATGAAGTTTTGTGTTGATCTGACTTACGGTGTGGGAGTTATGGCCTTTTTACGCATGACCCTTGTCCCTAGATTATTGTTGTAAAATGTTATAAGCAAGTGAAATTCATGGCCAAATTTTGTTTATTTTTAATACCAGTGTCTCCGCCATTTTGGAATGGATCTCTTAGCTGTTAACACCCTATAGGGAGACATGCACCATACATGTGCCTGGGCAATTTCTGACCAATCGGACTTATGGTTTATTAGAAGAAACTTTTTATAGCTTTTGCCAAATTTTCAATCTGCAGAAAAATCCATCATGGCGGACTTTATGGGTTCTTGATGCATATTTGTTCCTCATGAGGAATGACACAAGCACACCTGGTTTCATGAATTTTCATCAAACGGGGTGGAAACGCCAGCATTTTGAAATTTGCTTTTTGAATCGGTTACTATAGCGCCACCTATGGATGAATCATGGTCATTCAAGTCAAAGTCAAAGTGTTTTTATTTGTCAAGCGCACAGTATAACACAAGGTCATTCTGAGCAAAGAAATTCTTATGACATGGCAGGCAGCAACTACGTAGAAGCAGAGCAAAAATATAAAAAAATATCTAAAATATACATAATATTAAACATAATATTAAATATTAGCAGCAGTACCAGCCTGTACAGATGGGGGATATGGACAGTGAGAATTGGAGTATTAAATATTTAAATATTAAACATATAAAGTGCAGGAGTGCTGATGAATATGTGCATAAGATTGTGATAATGTACATTGAACGAACATAGGAAGTGAAGGAGCATACATAGGAGGTCATGTGATCAATAGCCGCGTTTCCACCAAATTACCCGGAACTTTTAGTCCCAGGAACTACTTTTCCAGGAACTAAAAGGTTCCTTCAAACAATGGTTGCCTGCGTTTCCACCGGGGTCTAAAGTTCCGCGAAGATTAGGCAAATTAGCCCACTGACGTATGAAAAAGCGAAGTTGTCGTCGGCCCATCTGTCCTATGATTTCTTCTGTAACCCCATACTACCACCGAAGTAGCCTACATTATTTTCTAATAACCAGGACAGCCCGGAGGGGTTTATTCCACTTATATACAACGGGTTACCAACAATGACTATATATGGTTACGTTTGTATTTATTGATTTTTATCGATTTAATCACCTGGAATTTAAATATTCTTCTGCAGCCGTTTGGACATATTTTACCGTTGTCAAGCAAAACTGTCGTTGGTAGTTGAACTTGGACCGTTGTTATGCAACAAATAGGATATAACAGGCCGATAGTCAGATTGTAACTGTTTTATATATCCTCTCAAACACATTCATTATGTTTTTATGCGAACATTCACTTTCATGTCTTGACATCCGAGGCGACAGAATGCATTCACATTTCCAGTATAACTGGCAACAACAGCAGAAAACATGCACACGTTGTAAACAATTTGCTGTTTGATTATTTTCTCATCGTCAATTCCATATAGGCTAATCGCAAAATGACAAGAATAGAACGAAATCTCGGACTTGCGTGAAAATTTTAATTAGCAGTGGTACAGCCACCGTTTGCTTTCCTTCGAAGTTACTGCTAGCGGAGCAGCGAAGTGTGCCCTCCAGATGCGAACCATGCACCATAAATTAGTCCATAGTCTTCCTGGTCTTTTTGTGGAATTGAAGAATGGCAGAGTAAAATCACGGCAGTCTGAAAAAGCTAAAGGGACGACTACTTGAATTAACCTGTTATTTTACCATGACAAAAAGTGCGGAAGGTGATTTCCAGTTTGCTTTTACTGTATCACCAATGTGAATTACGCAGAACTACCGCATACCTCACAGAACTGTATCAAACGTTTTGAGTCAATTACAACGGGCTAACAAAGAAAATCCGGAAGAAAATATTCAGCAACCGAATTAATCCGTTTGAATGTTTTGGTACGTAATATGCTGTCCCAGCACGAATGCTTAGCATTTTATAAAACGAATACTAAAGCAAGAAAAGAACAGAAGAGCAAATGTTATAATTCCAAGACGTTGGCAGCCTATAACCAAAACTAGGCTACTGCGCCGCATAACATACAAGTTTGATTTGAAGTTATTATGAAAATAAATCGGTTCGCGGCTGCATATTTTTAAACATGGCGGTTGAAAATAAACACAAAAAAATGCTGCGAGTACTCGACCAATCAGAAATGTTCAGCGCTGCAAGCTCCACCCAAAAGGTTCCTGTACTTTCGGAAAGTACTACCCCCCGAGCAGGAACTTTTTTGGGGGTAAAAGAAAGTCCCCGGAACTAAATTTAGACCCTAGTTCCTGCGGTGGAAACGCACTGAGTTCCTCAAAAGGTTCCTAGTTCCGGGGTAAAGTTCCTGCGGTGGAAACGCGGCTAATGTGATCCCTGAGATTAATGTTGCTGGTTGAGAAGCCTGATGGCCTGGGGGAAAAAACTGTTTGTGAGTCTGGTCGTCCGGCCCGGATGCTCCGGTAGCGTCTACCAGACGGCAGCAGCGAGAACAGACCACAGCCTGGGTGGCTGAAGTCTTTTATGATTTTCTGTGCTTTCCTAAGGCATCGCGTGTGGTAGATGCCTTGCACAGAGGGGAGGTGGCAGCCAATGATGCGCTCCGCTGTCTTCACCACCCTCTGGAGGGCTTTGTGGTCAGCAGCGGAGCAGCTGCCGTACCAGGCAGTAATGCAGCCAGTGAGGATGCTCTCAATGGTGCACCTGTAGAAATTGATGAGGGTTTTGGCAGACATGCCAGACTTCCTGAGTCTCCTCAGGAAATATAGGCGCTTTTGGGCAGTTTTCACTGCTGCGTGTGATTGTGTGTCATTTATGACCACACCGAGGAACTTGAAGCAGGAGACTCTCTCCACTTCAGCGCCCCCCCCCCCCCACCCCCACCCCGTCGCTTCCTGAAGTCCACGATCATCTCCTTAGTCTTGCAGACATTGAGAGAGAGGTTATTGTCCTGGCACCATGTTGCCAAGACGCTGACCTCCTCTCTGTAGGCGGTCTCATCGTTGTTGGAGATGAGACCCAGGATGGTGGTTTCTTTCTGGCATAGTTACTCATGGTTTCTAGTTTCGACCTGGTAATTTATATCATTTTTGGTCAAGGACTTGTTGAGTTATTTGACCATTTCCAGGAAAATAATAATAATAATAATAATAATAATAATGATAATAATAATAATAATAATAATAATAATTAATACTAACAAAAACAATAGGGTTCCCCTAAATATAGCTGCGTAGGACCCCTAAATATAGCAGCAATGAAGGGGCCAAGCACGACAGGGGCACCAGGCGGACAAGCAACCGGAACAACCACTGAACAAGGCACCAGTCCATCGCAGGGTGAACGGCATAACCCTCTACCATTCTGCAAAGTTTTGAAAAAACCGACCGGTCGGTCAGTTATAGGGGCTGCCATAGACTTCCATGGCAGAAAGCATTTGAAGCATTTTTCAAAAATGTCTAATTTGCAGAAGATCCCATGGGCGGGGCTTATGGGTCCTTGTTACCCTTGACGAGTTGCACATATGTGCAAAATGTCATGACTGTAGCTCAAATGGCGCCGGAGATATGCTTGTTAAAAATTATCGAAGAAAAACACCTTTTTGCTCACAATAGCGCCACCTTATGGCCTGTCAGCTTCATATTTGCTCCCTGTCCATCTGGAGTGCCCCAATACCAATATGCCGAGTTTCGAAAAACTCGGCTTAGCGGTTATGCTAAAACAGAAAATGCGCTCTCTAGCGCCACCATTTTGTTTGATCGGGCCAAAAATAGAAGGTTATCCTCCACATATGGCTGCTGATATGTCTACGACGATTTGTGGTGTTAGGTCAAACCGATCAGAATTTACACACCTTTATGTTAAAGGCCACGCCCTGCTCAATTTTCATTGGCTAATAGTGGCCATATCATTTGATCAATCAAAATTCTGTGAATAACTTGTAGTCAGCACCATCTGTAGATGATACCTACCAAATTTGGTGGTGATCGGATCAATGCCCTAGGACTAGTTCGCAAAGTATGTTTTTCGAATAATTCAAATTGGCGGAAAATCCATTATGATGCGTTTTAACAACAAGCATTGGAATCGGCATGACCCAAGGATTCAGGGGAAACAATCCGCACAACCCTAGTACAAACAGTTCAAAAGTTCTAAGCAAAAATGTACCTTGAAGTTTGGCCTGATGGTGGCGCTACAGAGTTGGATGGATTGACCCCAAATTCGATGCATGGATACATTGGACTGTCCGCTATCAATGTGCCAAATTTCATAAAAAACCACCAATGGGTTCTATGGGCTGCCATAGACTCCCATTGCGGAAAGTATAATAATAATACTAACGATTACAATAAGTGCCCTGCTCCTTCGGTGCTTGGCCCCTAATAATAATAATAATAATAATAATAATAATAGGGTTCCTACTTCGTAGGACCCCTAATAATAATACTAACAAAAACAATAGGGTTCCTACTCCGTAGGACCCCTAATAATAATAATAATAATACTAACAAAACAATAGGGTTCCTACTTCGTAGGACCCCTAATAATACCAACGAAAACAATAGGGTTCCTATTTCGTAGGACCCCTAAATATGTGCAATAATAATAGTGTGTTTGCCTAAGGCAACCACACTAATAAAAAAGAATATGTGAGATAATAGTAGTGTGATTGCCTAAGGCAACCAGACTAAATATGTGCAATAATAGTAGTGTGATTGCCAAAGGCAACCACACTAATAATAATCCTAACAGATACAATAGGGTTCAACCAGCTTCACTGCTTGGACCCTTAATAATCCTAACAGATACAATAGGGTTCCACCAGCTTCGCTGCTTGGACCCCTAATAAAAATCCTAACAGATACAATAGGGTTCCACCAGCTTTGCTGCTTGAACCCCTAATAATCCCAATAGATACAATAGGGTTCCACCAGCTTCACTGCTTGGATGCATAATAATAATCCTAACAGATACAATAGGGTTCCACCAGCTTCACTGCTTGAACCCCTAATAATAATCCTAACAGATAGAATAGGGTTCCACCAGCTTCGCTGCTTGGAACCCTAATAATCCTAACAGATACAATAGGGTTCCACTAGCTTCGCTGCTTGGACCCCTAATAATCCTAACAGATACAATAGGGTTCCACCACCTTCGCTGCTTGGACCCCTAATAATAATAATCCTAACAGATACAAGAGAGTTCCACCAGCTTCGCTGCTTGGACCCCGAATAATCATAATAGATACAATAGGGTTCCACCAGCTTCGCTGCTTGGACCCCCAAAAATTCGTATTCCAAATGGTTGAGTAGCTTAGCGGGGTGTAACGATTGGATGAAACGTGATGCGCAGCGAAGGTCGTCGTCACATGGTGGAAAATTCCACTGTAATTCACTGCGTTAAATGGGAAGCGTAAGTTCGTCGCTTCTAGTCCGAGCCCCGTCTGCACGCCCTGCTTGCCTCGCGCCCTGTCGATTTAAAGTTCTAAGGTGGGTCACTATGTAAGCTTCTTCTGTGAAATCTGCTTTGTGCTGTGATAGCGAACGCTAGTTGAAAATCCTTCTGAATAAAGAAAATCCGCCTTAAGTAGACAATAAATGTGTTCTCCCACGGCGTGTTCACAAGATCAATGACAAAACGGCAACTGTGCTTACAGTAGCCGACATTCGCTGACCTGCCGTTTGTTGAAGACTTTGCTTCATATTTGAGATTGTATGTTAACATTTAATTAATATATTTACAGGGGGAAAAAGTAGTAATGATACCGCCTGAAATTGTACAATTCAGCTTTCTATTAGACAGTTTGCATACAAATATTATTTGGACATAACCAGCTTGTTGAACGGAGTTCAAACTTAAGCAGATGTAGACTTCCTTATTATTATTTAAAAAATATTGTATGTTAATATTTGCATATTTAGGCAGACGGTTGAACTGTTAAGGTGTAGCTAACCAGATTATCATCGTTAGACATAATGGGAACTTTTTGAAAAGGTTTTAACCATTCGAAAACAGACCACAATGTAACTAAGAAAATAGATTAGCCGTAGGTGTGTGTTACTACGAACAAATTTCAGACACTACAACTAAAAATAATTTTGGTATGGATTCAGATCGAACACACATTTCATATACTCATAACAATTGTGTAAAAGGAAAACTTAAACCACAACATATCGTGGAGGTCGCATACATGTTTCCTACCTATTTTCTCAGCAGAAGTAGCTGGCCTGACGCCATGTTCTGGGCATTTGCTGTAAGGCTAGGGGTTGAAAGAGTCTTCGAGGGTGAGCTCTGTTTTTGTTGATTATGGGCGACATTTCGCGGGTTTTACTTGGTAAAACTAATTTGTCGGTTGAGAATTCCAAATGTACATAGTTAAATGTCGCCATAGCCAGTACAATGGAAAGTATGGCAGTGATAATTGCATGGGGTGTAAACCTTGTTCTCCGAAAACAAGGGAGAAGTTATGCGAAGGATAAATAAATCAATCTTTTCTTACGTATTTATTTTTAGAGTAGTCGCACAGTTACGAATAATATACGTTATGAGTTTAAACCTTTCGAACGGGCAAATACAAAAATAGTTGCTAATGCAAAGAATGTCCTTGGCTATAAAAATAGGGCTACGCAAGTCATTGCTTACATGGTGCTATATGGACGTTTGTGTCTGTTTGAACAGCCACCGGGAAAAATACTAATGAAATCACCAACCAATAATTTGTGGCGTGTGTTCTTTGTGGTGTGAAAAGTAATCATAATTCAGTACAAGTACATATATCTTACAGGAAAATTGCTCGAGTAAAAGTTAAAAATCACCCATCACAATACTACTTAAGTAAAAGTCTTGAATTTCCTCAAAGAAATAAAATACAATAAAATAAACTGGTGAGCAACCCCAAAAGATTTAAATGAAGACCAACCAAAAAAAAAACAAAAACAATAACAACAACAGTGTTTTATAAAGCTGATAAAATGCTCTTTGCTTGTGGTGTTTTGCAAATATTTCAGTCCCTTAATACAAGTTTCAAGTCAAACAAATGCAAAATTTAAATGATTTTTATTTTAAAGAATGCATGCATCTTCAACACTTGTTTGCAACATGGTCCTCGATGAAATATAAAAAAATCCTTGATAACATTCATCAAAAACATTGTGATAGCATTCATCAAAAATATATCCTCAACACATATACATAAGTCAGCAGAGCAAAAATGAAAACCATAAATACTGTACAGATACTTGTCACAACCAATAATTAAATAAAACCAATGGTAAAGGTTGGGTATCTATTCAATATTTAGTCCCAGATACTTACTGTAGAATGACATGGTATAATTTTTGAAAAATTTGTCTTGTTTATTTCGTTATTAACCCTCTGGGGTCTAAGGGTAAAATGAGGCACACTGGTGATTGTGCGATGCTCTGACATTTGTGTAAATTTCATCAACTTTATATACAGTGATTCCAAAGTGTTTCACATCTTTGTTTTCAGCACAAACTCAGCTGCAATAATATGGCAGCAGTAAGTAGGTCATAATCATGTGTCGATTGTAAACTGCTCTAAAAACACACAAACTGTAAACAGTAGTTTTGAACATGCACAGGAATGTTGTAATAAAACACACTAAACAATTGTGACTAAGACTTTTGGTCACTGAAATGTGTTCATCAAGGTCTTGGGTATCAAAAGATGACTAGATATTTTAGCAAATCCAATGACAAATATAAAATAAATTGCTAAAAGTTAGTGTTGTGACAACTATTTTTCAACACCAGGTGAGAATGGGAGGGCAAATGGCCTTTCTGTAATGAATATGCATTGGGTAGGGCGAACTGTCAGCTAAGTAGGCTATTCACACCTGGCCGCATGCCTCCCCACCACTAAGACAAAGACTCAGTGAGCCATTTAGAAGACAGAAACAAAGACATCTTTTGATTTTCAGAACATTTATTGAAGCAAACTATACGCATGGAAGATGAGGTGAGACTGGTGTACTCTTGCAACGCTTGCATGGCCTCTTAGCTAGTGGTGAACTAGGCTGTGTTTCCAGATCAGCATCTCTGTAAATATGATAAAAACAAAATTGTTAGGAAATGTGACATCAAATCAAACTTTATTTATATAGCACATTCCCTTCAACAGGTGAAAATTATGTGTGCTTTACAAAAAAGGGGCAAACCACTAACTAATGAAAACAAAACTTGAAATGTGACATGGTTACATCATATACAAACAAAGAATTATTCGTGAATATTCCTACAAACACACAGAGAATTTAATACAGCACACATTTACAAATTATGCAAGCTATCAACGAAACAACATTAGCTAAACTAAATAAACATTGATATTCCAGCTCAACTACATGCAACTCATCAATAACAATGTATCAATCTGAAGTAGACTAGGTCTGTTTAGCTAAGTGGTTATTATATTGCTATTTCCCAAATTTACTTACAGTATGCTAATATCGATTGTGCGAGGACATCAGTTTTAGAATCCTAGCCACGCCATGGGCTATTTACTACCAATATGATCGAAAAACATACAGTCTACCTGATACTTCTAACACAACCAGACGCAGAGAGCCTAGCCTATAATTTTGAGATGCAATAGTTCGAATCGTTCGTAGTGTGGGAATTTACAAACGCGCATATTGCTGGATATTCCTACAAACACACAGATACGTTGCAATACAGTACACATATTTACCAATATGATCATAAGAAATATACTTACGCATGAAGTTGATCCTCAGTTGGATCAGTTCGCTGTTCGAAATGACACCGCTCTTCATCAGTGTCGGCTTCCGGACGGACCATTTTCCAAAATTAAACGAAATGTTCACCTCAAAAGAAGTGAATTAGGCGACACTTTGACATTCTATCCCGCTCTCCCAGACTTGGAATTTCTCACATGGATCTCGCATCGCCCCTCCTTTAGTCTCCTTCTATGGAGAGTAATTATAATGTTGTTAACATGTGAATGCGATTTGGGCGGACTTCCTGCTGAGCGAAATTCACATAGTAATGAGTAAAGTTTAACGAAGCATACATGGTCTAATTAATCAAATTTAAACATTTTAAAACAATTCATATTATTTGCCAATGGGCGCATTGGAAAGTCGCGATTCTAAGGTTTCTGTCAATGTTTTTGTTGCGTCTGTATGATAACAGCACGTGACGTTAATCATCCAAATAGAAAGGGAAGTTAATTTCATCTTGTCGAGCTCCGCCGGCGGAGCTCTCGACCCCAGAGGGTTAACTGAGCAGCATTTTCACTGCTGTATTGACATATCTTAGGGCTATTGTTAGGTTTCTCTTGTTGCTATGATTTTTGAGTGGTGAAAGAATATTTTTATGAATGCCCAGATAGACAATATTGTCCATTATGTCATTATGAGAGAATACACATTATGAAACGTGTATTCTCTGCTAAGCTGAGCAATGGATTGGAATATGTGTCTGACGTAGTGTTGCACGGTATACCGAAACTTCAGCACCTTCTCGGTACTTAAAAAAAAACGGTTCGGTATTAGAATTTTCCGACGTTCGATACTTTTAGGTCAAATGTAAAAGCCAGGGAAATGTGTCTCCCGCGCATGGGTGGTTTTACCATAGGTCATAGGTAGGCAATTGCTTGGGTCCTCATCCGCCAAAGGGGCCTTGTGAATTTGTTTCCTTTTTCTAAATTTATAAAACATTTTTCCTTTCTTGTCACTCCAAACGAATGATAATCTGTAATAGATAAAAATAAATCTATCTACATGTAAATGTGGGCCTGTCCAATTAAATATCTATATTTGCCAATATTTATTATCACCCACATTTCACATTTAATGGACTATTCCACCTTGACCTTCCTACATTTGCGCCTAATCAATGATGTAGAAATTTGAGTTGCCATCAGAGGCAGAGAGTCACTATCTTTGTTACCATGAAGCGTTTTCAAAGTGGATTTGAGAAGAGAAAGAGAAAGAAGGAAGATGCCCACTTTAAGGAAAGTTTGCCTAAACTGACGAAATTCTTCAATAAAACAGCTAGAGACTCCACGACGGAGGAGCAACAAGTAGAGTGAGAGCACCTATTATTGACCACCCTAACCGCTAGTGTATTTACTTTGTATTTATTAGAGAGAACTGGACATCGTTACCCATTTAAATGTAAGTCCCGTAAAAATACACATAATAAATTGTCTAAATGTAAAAAAACTGACTTCATACAAATACATTTAGTTATATTAATACAGCCTTATTTACTATATCAACTTTAAGATAAGCAACACTCTCGGAATTATCTCATTGCGACCCATTAAAGCCAATGGCACAGACGTTGCTTCATAATTTCAAACTGCTTTCCTAACAGCTATTTTGCGTCCTGCGACTTGAGTTACAACAGTGAATATGTACGGATTCCAGGACATGCTGATAGCAACCACCCTTTCTCATATTAACCTCAAATTTGCAAGACAGGACACTTATACAGTATACTAGCAAATTTAAGTTCCATTCATTTACACTCACCAGCCACTTCATTAGGTCATTAGGTTCAACTCCAAACTGCACCCATTAACGCAAATATCTAATCAGCCAATCACGTGGCAGCAACTCAATGCATTTAGGCACGTAGACATGGTCAAGACGATCTGCTGAAGTTCAAACCAATCATCAGAATGGGGAAGAAAGGTGATTTAACCTCTTAGTGCACACCCCCTAGTGGTCGGCACGCCGGCGTGCCTACATTACTAAACTCAAACATTCGGTGCTACTGCAACCAAAGTGTGAGTTAAAAACAGAAACGCGTTGTTTTAGTTTCATTAGTAGACGATACACGACAACTATGCCGAAGACGGAGTTTCGCAGCCCCACCATTGTCGCTCTGGTCGCTCATTTAACACGCACCCCCTCCCTGCAGTCTCATCTAAAAAACACCCCCCACCCTTGACATAATGGACAATATTGTCTATCTTGGCATTCATAAAAATATTCTTTCACCACTAAAAAATCATATTCCGTCATAGCAACAAGATAAACCCGACAACAGCCCTAAGATATGCCTATACAGCAGTGAAAACGCTGCTCACTGAACAACGACATAAACGAGAAAAAGTTTTTAAAAATGATACCATGTCATTCTACAGTCAATATCTGGGACTAAATATTAAATAAATATAAATCCTTACTGTTGGTTTTACGTGTAGAGATGTCCCTTTTGAGACTGCGTGGTCATATATTGTCTTGGACAATCAGTTTGGGAAATATAGGCGCATCTGTGACGCCTGGGTATCTTCCAAAATAGCTGTGCGTAATACCACACCTGTTGTTTACGGCGTCATCGCCCTTTTTAGTACAGTCTGGCTTGATTGACAATTCATTTATTCAGTAGGTGAGAGTACGAGCTTTCTAACGATGTATAACATGTCTAATTCTGCTTTTGGAATAGCGTTTTATAGGTCAGCGTAACAGAAAATATTCTTAGCATCGCATTCACTTGCGCATTCACTCTATGTTAGCATAAAAATACGTTGCAGCTAACGAAAGGTGGTCAACGATATTTCGTAATTTCTTGGAAAATACTATTATTATTGAGGACTTCTGGACATAGCTAAGCCATATGTTTGCTGATAGACCTAGCTAACATCGTTTTCTGGAGCAAAACAGAAGCGAATAGGACAGCGTCATTGATACTGTCTCTGTCTCTATCTACTGAACATAGAGGAGATTTCATCATTGCTATGCTCGTATTACTGCTCAAAATATTTCGGTTATATACGTTATTTTTGAAATAAAGTATCTTTAAATAGGTTAGTGGTGTTATATAATGTGAATATTTCACACTGTAAATGATAGCGTTAGATGGTAGTGTAATAGTTTTTGTGAAGCATGCCACAGTGATGACGTCAGAGTTGGACCATTGCCAAAACGTGGTGGGCGGTCGAAAATTGTTTTCATGTTGTCCTACCCTCATACAAGAAAACATACGAGAGTACAGAGTATAGAAATACACACGAGTTAATTATTACACATTTAGGTACTGTACTGCATTGTGAGACAATATTTTTGCATTATTTTTTAAATCTGATAGCAATGTTTCATCTTAAACCTTCATAAGGGGCTCATTTATATGCTTTATAATGGACAAAAAGCATTTTATTCAATTTTGGAGAGATTTTGGATATGTTTCTGGACACCTAGCTATTTTAGACCACTGTACTGACTGAAAGCTTGTAATTCCCATTTGAAAATTATGCAACAGTGATTTTCTTGAGTCAAAACAATTGATTTGTATTGAAATATGTGAATATGTTGTGATTTACAACAATGCATAATTTAGACATTTTGGATAGATTTGGAGACGCTGGGTACACTGCTTAGTTTTTGCTTCATACATCTATAGTAGTTCTACATATCCACCCTTAGATTTTATGAACTTGTGGTCAAGAAGTTTTTGATCCAGCACAGGTGTAGTTTAACCTCCTGTATATCTCATATCTCTCAGTATTTCACTGCAAACTTAAAAAGTGCAAATTTATTTTTGATTTTTTGTCAAAACAATTGCATTTGTGGCAGTTTATTTCTTTCAAAATTATGAATATAAACTAATCTGCGTTAGTATTGTAAATTGTACAAATGTCTTGCTTCATTTAAGCCATTTTTCAAGTCTCTGTGGTGTTTACATCTGGAGTTATAAAGCTTTAAATAGGGTACCCCCTAAATGGGCAAGGATTGGCAAAATTTGGCTTGTGCCTTAAGAGGTTAAGTGACTTTGAACGTGGCATGGTTGTTGGTGCCAGACAGGCTGGTTTGAGTATTTCAGAAACTACTGATCTACTGGGATTTTCACACACAACCATCTCTAGGGTTTACAGAGAATGGTCCGAAAAAGAGAATATTCAGTAAGCGGCAGTTCTCTGGGCGAAAATGCCTTGTTGATGCCAGAGGTCAGAGAATAGCCAGACTGGTTCGAGCTGATAGAAAGGCAACAGTAACTCAAATAACCACTCGTTACAACCGAGGTATGCAGAAGAGCATCTCTGAATGCACACTATGTCAAACCTTGAAGCAGATGGGCTACAGAAGCAGAAGACCACACCATTCCTGTCACCTAATGAAATGGCCAGTGAGTGTATATGGGGTGGTCGATACACGTCCCCTTAGCAACCAAAAGCTAGCGCTGGACCACCTCTGAGTTATTTGCCGGCACATTGAAAAATCACGAAAGTACTTATAAAAAAAAAATAACCACTGGAGGATAACGAGGACATTTTTCCTACATAACTAGGTCCAAGTTGTTACTGATATTTCGCCTATTTTTTTATATATAGTTGCAAATCAGTTTACGTTTCCTGTCTGTCGAACGAAGTTGGTTGATACGCACACATCCATGGTGACGCAACTAAGTAATCCGACAGCGTTTCTTAGCACAAAATTGGTCATAAGTCATCAATATTTCATACAATCATCATGATATTCAGTGGATATGTTGGGTGAAGGTATATGATCATGAGGACAAAACCATTTTAAAATCGCTCCATAGAGGGCACAATACTGCCAATGCTTGGACCCCTCCCAACGCCGCTTGCAGCTTTAATTATTCTTATTTTTCTCCGCTAAAAGTATCTGAGGCTCAGCAACCATAAGTCCTAGACCAACCAAATTTGGTAGGTGGGTTCCTATGGCCCCCCACTACTCAGGCACTACAAATCACCTATGTCGGCCAGATGATCGGCCAGATGGTGGCGCTATAACACATGGTCATGCTTAAAAGGCTATAACTCCCACACCATAAGTCAAAGCATACCAAAACTTAGACCTATGCACCTGAATGTGCTGTACAACTTTGTTATTGTGACCACCTATGTCCGGCATACTGTTTGCCCGCCATGTGGACTTTTTAGCTCTACATCTAAGTGTTATGACATGCCATCTAAGTTCCTTTATGGCAAGTGGCGAGGAGACATCCATGGCGACGCAACTAAGTAATCCAACACTGTCGGGTCTACTTTTTATCAGTGAGGGGAGGGTCTGAACATCGGGGAATCAATGGAAGACAGTGCCAGCCAGAGTGTATGCTACTAAAAGTTTGTTAGTAAAATATTTTTGACAGGATGAATAATTACTTTTCTTTGGCATGGATCCATTTGAAGACAATATCGGGTGAGCATGTTTAGTCTTCGAATCCGTCATTATGCTGAGAAACAGCTAAACCATTTTATTGATAGTATTTGAGTTTCTCTGCAAATACGCGAAAACACGCTGGTATAATAAAACAATGACGGTAATTATATATATAGTCTGCTTCGTTCCGTTGCTACCATAATATAACAAACTTTCTTGTGTTTACAGCTGCAGTTTCTCGCTTCAATTACCAATATTGAATATAGACATAAGACGCAATTTATACCGTAGTCTGCCAATGTCTAAATAAATAATACGGTAAGCTACTCTGCGCGCAGCATGCAGGTAGCAGGGATAATGAGTTCATATTTCGTTTTTTTGCTACTAAAAGATTGTTAGTGAAAGCTTTTTGAGAGGATGAATCATTACTTTTCTTTGGCATGGTTCGTATTCTGTCATAGCAATGAGATAAACCCGACATTAGCCCTAAGATATGCCAATACAGCACTGAAAACGCTGGTCATTAAATAACGAAATAAACGGAGACAAAGTTTTTAAAAATTATTCCATGTCATTCTACAGTCAATATTTGGGACTAAATATTGAATAAATATACAACTTTACCATTGGTTTTACGCATAGAGATTTCCCTTTTGAGACTGAGTGGTCATATATTGTCTTGGACAATTCATTTGTGAAATATACGCACATTTGTGATGCCTGGGTACCTTCCAAAATAGCCATACGTTTACCACACCAGTTGTTCACGGCATTGTTGCCCTTTTTAATACAATCTGGCTTGATTGAAAATTCATTTATTCAGTAGGTGAGAGTATCAGCTTTCTAATGATGTATAACATGTCTGATTTTGCTTTTGGAATAACATTTTATAGGTCAGCGTAACCAAAAATTTTCTTATCGCATTCACTTACGCATTCACTCTGTCGTAGCAGTAAAACACGCTGCACCTAACGAAACGTTATCAACGATTTTTCGTAATTTCTTGGAGAGTACTGTTATTAATGAGGACTTCTGGGCATACCAAAGCCATATGTTTGCTGATAGACCTATTACCAGATTACATTTAATCATTGTATTCATTCAGTAAGTATTACTGCTCAAAATATTTCGGTTATATACGTTATTTTTGAAATTGAGTGTCTTTAAATAGGTTAGTGGTATATAATGTGGATATTTCACATTGTAATGTAAGCGCTAGTTAGTAGTGTAATTGTATTTGTGATGCATGCAACAGTGATGAGGAGAGTGTTGGAACATTGCCAAAATGTGGTGGACCGTTGAAAATTGTTTTTATATCATCCTATCCCCATACAAGAAAACATACGAGAGTACAGAGTATAGAAATACATACAAGAGTTAATTACTAAGCATTTAGGTACTGTGCAGCATTGTGTGACAATATTTTTGCATTATGTTTAAGTCTGATATCAATGTTTCATCTTAAACCTTCATAAGGGGCTCATTTATTTGCTTTACAATGGACAAAAAACCTTTTTGGAGAGATTTGGATATGTTTCTGGACCCCTAGCTATTTTAGACCACTGTACTGACAGAAAGCTTGTAATTACCACTTGAAAATGATGCAACAGTGAGTTTCTTGAGAAAAAACATTTGATTTGTTGTGAAATACTTGAATTTGTTGTGATTTACAGCAATGCATAATTTAGACATTTTGGGTAGATCTGGAGACACTGGGTACAGTGCTTTGTTTTTGCTTCATAGATCTTTAGTAGTTCTACATATCCACCCTTAGATTTTATGAACTTGTGCTCAAGAAGTTTTTGATCCTAGACATGTATACTTTAACCTTCTGTATATATGCAATCTCCCAGTATTTCACTACAAACTAAAAAAGAGCACATTCATTTTAGATATTTTGCCTACACAATTGCATTTGTGGCACTTTAATTTATATTCATAATTTTGGAAGAAATAATCTAAACTAGTATTGTAAATGGTACAAATGTCTTGGTTAATTTAAGCCATTGTTCAAGTCTCTGTGGTGTTCACATCTGGGGTTATAAAGCTTTAAATAGGGTACCCCCTAAATGGGCAAGGATCGGCTAGATTTGGCATGTCCGCTAAGTGGTTCAAATCGCTCCATCATCAATCATCATCATATTCAGTAGATATGTTGGGTGAAGGTATATAATTATGAGGACAAAACCATTTTTTCAATCGCTCTGTAGAAGGCGCAATAGTGCCAATGCTTGGACCCCTCCCAACGCCGCTTGTGGCTTTAATTTCTTTTTTGGTTTGGCTTGAGGTGTCGGATCTGGCAGTACTGCTTTTGTCTCTCTACGACAAATTGTTAAAATGTTATAGCCTCTGAAAATTTTGAATCTTAATGCTTCTTGCAGCGCCCCCTTCAGGATTTTTTCATTAAACTGGCCAGGAGGGTGTGGTTTTGTGTTGATATACAATGCCAAATGTTTGAAAAGACATCCGGCCATTTTTCTGGAAAAGGGAAGAAGGCTGAATACTAATAGAAAGAACAACAAACAATACGGTTCCAGTTTCCTTCTGGAGCTTGCATTCTAATAACAATAACAATATGGTTCCAGCCTGGAAGAAACTGATACCAGGCCATATTAACAAACATTTTGGCTCCCATAGCCTTCAATACTTAACTCACCCAAGAACCTGCTCCTTGAGTATTCTTCAGCTGTGAGGAAGAGACCATTTTAAACTTACGCAATTTCAGTAGATTAACTCTTAAATGTTTTTCCTTTCAGTACTTGCCCTGAGTATGAGTAGCCAACAGCTGTTTCCATATTGTTATTTTTTGTACTTAAATAGTTGTAAATGTAGAGTGTTTACACTGTGTAAGTATTTTTCCTTCTTGCTGTCAGAGGAAGCCTTTAGGACACATGGTATAATTGATGGGGATAACTAGATCAGGCTATGTTCAGGAAGATTTGTAATGACTTGCCTCCCATAGGGTCAGTTAAAATGAAATGCCTGATAACAACCTGAGTAATGAAGTACATGCACACTGGTTACAATTGTAATGTAAGTTGCTGCCTGAACCTAGCATATTTGAAAAATGAAGCAGTAAACAAATGGCATTTACAGTCCAATGCAAGAAAATTGGATTTAAGTCAATGGACTACTGTTGAACTTACCACAACCATCTACTGTGCTGCAGTATTCAAAGGGTGCAGAGTTTTGTCTTCATTGTTCAGGACTACCTGGGTCAATTAGTAAATATCGCAGTTTGACTGAGTACTCATCCAGTGCATTTTATTGGCTTGGGGGTGCTCGCATTTGATTTTTTTCAGCTCATTGGCTGATTGCACAGCACCTTGTATGTCAAACACACCTGCACACATCACCCTGCCCCCATCCCACGCCAGCCAGCCCCACATCTGGCCCCTACCTCTAACTATCACCCACTTTCACTGTCAAGGCCAAAGTCTTTATTTTCCTTGACTGTCCTCATCAGATATGATTCCCTGTAACCCTCTCAGCTTCCATCAGCTAAGTGTGGGAACAACAAGCTCACAGATCAATACCTGCTGATAAGACTGGGGGAGCAAGGGGCCCAGGGGATTAGCTCACACATGGCCACAGCAACCCTTGACCCCTCACTGTGCTGCTGTTATAAGGAGACATGTCCACCCCCGCCTGCCCACAGGGCAGAAGTAGGCTTTTAGAAAAGAAATGTGTCATCCTTGCCACTTATGACAAAACACAACCATTTCCAGAAGTTGCATAATAGTTACGGTCAGTCATGTTTGCGATCATTATGAGAGGAGAGGAAAAACCTGTTCAGAGCAAATGCTTGATATTGTGCATCTTTCTGCATATTGTGCATCTTTCTGCACACAGAGTTTAGCTTTTTAAAATTGTAGTACTAACCTGAGTTTGGATTGTGTTGATTAATAAACAGGTTCTAAAAACGGGTTCCTGACAGTGAACAACTTTGCCACTTTAAGGGTGCGTCAGGTTTAACAAAGAGGTGAAAATTGGTGGATCTATTAATAGCTTAATCCTGAGGACAGCAACAAAGAATTGGCCCGATTAAAGAGCTTGATCTTTTTTAAATAAATAAATTCACAAAAAATCACAGTTTTTCGTAGATATTTCAAACCTGCCAACCTGAATAATCATTTCAGTATTGTTATGTCCTTGTATGATTTGGTCACCACCACCTTGATTAGGCAGCCATTTTGAATTATTTATTATTTTCTCCCCCCACTTTATGACTTTCACGGTTGATTCACATGCATTGATAGACTGTACCTCCAGTCCAGTACTACTCAAATTTGGTGCTGAGTTGGCCCCATGGTGGCGCTATCACAGTCAACTGAATTTCCACTAATTAAACTAGAATAAGTCCTGCTACATTTGACTTAAGGACCAGCAACTAATGTCACAAGATCTCTCTTTACATACAGAATAAATTTGCCTCAAGGACCTGTTAGCCTAGGATTATGGATTTACCACAATTTTGAGTAAATTAAAAAACACTAAACAACATCTAGATGGTTTGATGTGCACAAAATTTGAAATGTTGCATGTACTCGCAAATCTCTTCAAAATTTATGTAAACAAGGTTGGTATGCTTCAAAAAGTGCTCTCAGTAATCCAGTGAATTTGCATGGTGGGTGTGGCTATTTAAAAAGAAGCTAATAAAGACAGTTAAACACAAAGTAATGAAACTTGGTAAGCCTATTCTGAGGACAGCCCTAAAGAAGTGGTCCAGTCAAGCCACAAGGTGGCATTATGGAGCTCAATAAATTTGAAAATGGAAAAATTCACAAATCACATTTTCCTTTTAGATAGTTGAAACCTGCATGGCTGACAAAGCACCTCATTACGAATATAGCAAATGTGCAGGTTTTCAAAGAGTGAATCTTTGGCTGTAGTTAATGGCAAATCATATGATTTACATCCTTACATTGTACTCAATCAGATGAACAATTTTGCCTCAAGAACAAGAACAACAACACCAACCATTTAAAATTTTCCAGCATTTAGGATTTTTGACAAAACCATCTTCTGTGAACTAATCCTAGGCAGTGACCGCAATATGGCAGGGCGGGCAAATGCTACAAGGGTCACCTGACTAATGGAGTATTACTTTGATGTAAAACGGAAAATAAAATACAAATATTAAGTAATTGTGTCTTATTATTTGTATTCAAAAACCTTATTTCAACCACCAAAAACATTGTATATTGTACTTTTTAATAAGAAACATTAGGTAACCTGTGGTAGGGACAGGTTTGCAGGAGGAATTCAGAGCAATTAGAGGACCACACCTATTGGTTAATTAGGCACACACCGGGATGATGTTACGAATCAGTCCGGGATTTAAAAGTGTGTTCCTTTCCACGGTAGGCATCTGAGACTGGGGATCCCCTACGACGGTGAGAGAGAGCATGTACCACGAAGGAAGCTGAAAAGCAAACATATAATTTCATTTATTTTTCTTTGTTGTTTTAGTTTATTGTCTTGCCCAGATCCAGGTGAGGGTGACGAGCGAAGGTTTTTCATTTGTGTTTGTTCGGATTGCTCTCTCTCGCTACCCGCAATAAAACGCTGGAGATATTTCCGCATCTCCCTGTGTCCAGCTCTTCTGTCCCTTCCAGGGTAGTCATGACGTGTGACACAACCATTATCCCCCTCATCGCTAAACCCCTCTTCCGAGCGGTGATAGTCCAGTCCTAATCTAGCAACCATTACTAGGCAGTGGCCCTCTGTCGAGCTTTTTTAGTAGCAGGCCAGCGGTTAGCTTATGATAATGATCAAATGGTAGACTTGGGGAACTCGCAAAATACTCGTTATCCAAAGACTTGGAGGATGTGATTTTTCCATTTCCAAAACCAGAACTAAATGAGGAAAAGTGTAGGCTGTTAATAAAACGTAAAACAATTCATTCACAAATGAACACCACAACGAGTATGAAGCAATAGCATTATTTTGCATAAACCCAACCAACAACCAGACTGTCTCTGATACCAGACCTGAAAGACACTATAAATGAAAAAACCACTGAAAAGTTATTCAAATATTACCCTTCAACTCAAAGAGCTGAATTTAATATAACTCACAAAATCCGAGCCACAGATTAGTAGCAAATATACACTTTTTCATTCCAGCAAATGTCAGCCGCAAAAGAAAATAATAAAAAATTTGTTCAAACATACTTGCATGGAAGCCTGACTGCCTTGGAGAGTAAGACCAAGTGTGGTGACTTGGCTGGAAAATGCAGGAGACCGTTGTTGTAGTAGAGGAAATATAGCTGCTCCAAGGTGCTGTATCTGCGCTCAATATTGCCACTTCGGAACTTCTACCTTTAAAAATAAAAGAGTGCAAAGGCACAGATAGAATCACTATGTCCAGTTTTGAAATGTCTTTGATGACCAAAATTGACTTTCTGTATTTGCTCTTTGTATATTTAAACTGACGCCAGGTTATTCTGTTGCCGATTTGTTTACGTTTTTGCTGTTAATCTCCCCATTCCATAAGCCCAAACTCGGCACGTAATTCATAAAACAAAAATGCACCACTGCAAAGTCTGGATGGGAATTTCTCTGCATAGTCAAAGCAAAGTGTTTGTTTGAAATACCTTTGAATACGTATAACCACGTGAAAAGATTCTGTAATAGGCTACAACAAACTGATGGAAAAAACGTTCCCATCTGTTTGTTGTACGAGAGGAAATGTGGCTTTCACTTTAAATGATATCAGCACAAACCTTTTACTGAAGTGACTGTGAGTTTGATAATAATGTTAATCCACCGACACTGAATCAGATTTATTTAGCACATATATAAAGATTCCTGTGGCTAATATGCAATAGCTACAATTAAGGGCAAAAGTGTACATACACCTAGGCTAAATATATTCAAACTCAGTTTTTCACAACTCTGCACAATTCATGTTACCATACATTTCATTTGGCAAGTCAGTTAGGGCATCTACTTTGTTGACATCAGAGGTCATTTTAAAACAATTGACTACAGACAGATTTATTTCAGTATATCAGATTTCTAGTCGGTAAAAAGTTCCAAGTTGACTGTCTCTTTAAACAGCATGGAAGATTCCAGAAATTGATGTAATGACTTTTTAGAACCTTCTGATTGGCAAATTGTCATAATTAGGAGTTAATTGAGAGTTACTGTAATTGGTACCTGTGGCTGTATTGTATTTAAGCGCCTACCTTTAGAGCCACTGCCTTTTTGCACTTAATACCATGGGAAAATCCAAGCAATTCAGCCAAGAAAAAAATAACTGTGGACCTTCACAAGTCCGGTTCCTCCTTAGGAGCGATTTCCAAACAACTGAAGGTACCACGAGCATCGGTACAAACAATAAAAATCTTGGGACCATACAGACACACAGTTCAGGAAGGAGGCACAAATTAACTCCCGGGGCTGAATGAACTTTTGGTCTGAAAGGTTCAACTGAACCCAAAGACAGCAACAAAGGAACTGGTGAAGGAGTAGGAGGCATTAGGTACCAAAGTATCTAACATTCACCATTAAGAGAATCCTACATCGCCATGACCTGAAAGGCTGTCGCAAGGAAGAAGCCCCTACTCCAAGACTGGCATGAAAGAGCCAGAATGAAGTTGGCAGGTGATCACCAGGACAAAGACCTAGCCTTTTGGAGGAGTGTTCTCTGGTCAGATTAAACAGAAATTGAACTGTTTGGCCATAATGATCAGTGCTATGTATGGAGGAGAAACGGGTGAGGTTTGTAATCCGAAGAACTCCATCCCAACTGTGAAGCATGGGGGTGGCAGCATCATGTTGTGGGGGTGTTTTGCTGAAAAGGGGACTGGTGCACTTCAGAAAATAGATGGCATCATGAGGAAGGAGGATTATCTGGAAATACTGAAGCAACACCTCAAGACATCAGCTAGAAAGTTAAAACTTGGTTGCAACCGGGTCTTCCTGCAGGACAGTGATCCTAAGCATACCTCCAAAGTTGTAACAAAATGGCTTAAAGACAACAAAGTGAAAGTATTGGAGTGGCCATCAGAAAGCCTTGACCTGGATCCCATATAAAATTTGTGGACTGAACTGAAAAATGTGTCCAAGCAAGGAGGCCCACAAACCTGACTGAGTTACACCAGTTCTGTCAGGAGGAATGGACAAAAATTCCGGCAAAGTATCGTGAGAAGCTTGTGGAAGGCTACCCCAAGCATTTGATTGAAGCTAAGAAATTAAAAGGCAATGCCAACAAATACTAACAAAGTGTATGTAAACGTTTGACCCACTGAAAATGTAGTATAATGGCTAAGGAGTCGGTCTTGTAACCTAAAGGTCGCAGGTTCGATTTCCTGGTAGGACACTGCCATTGTACTCTTGAGCAAGGTACTTAACCTGCATTGCTCCAGTATATATATATGCTTAAAAATTCATAATTGCCGCATGTTGCTTGGACCCCATTAATTACTGCTGTCTGTTATATATTTAAATGAAATTGCTACTAGATTGCTAGCATATCTATCTATGGTGAGCTTCATAATGTTTGGGATAAAGACATATTTTTTCTTGGTTTGGCTCTGCACTCCACAATTTTAGATTTGTGATTAAACAATTCATACATGGTAAAAGTGCAGAATATCTTATTCTTTCAGATCTTTATGCATCTTTATGTTTCACCGTTACAGAAATGGGGGGACTATGTGTAAAAAGTGCTGTAATTTCTACATGTTGAAACCAAAATATATTTTTAAAAATCCCTGTAATAAAATCTGAGAATCTGCACTTTAACTGTGTGTGCATTGCTTGATTTCAAATCTAATATTGAGGAGTACAGAGCCAAATAAAGAAAAAGATGTGTATTTGTGCTATGGAGCTCACTCTAGTTCAGCTGTAGTTAGGAGTTAATACACAGCGGCAACCAAAATAATTACAATTTCTTGTTTTTGCATAGGATTGGTGAGACAATTGAATGTCACCTATTTTTTTCCAGTGGGTGATGTTTCATGCTTTTCAACCATCCAGTAGATTTTTACACAATTGTTTGCTTTTTAACAGGCAGTGAATTTAACAGCTGAAATCCCATCTCCATGCATACCTTCTTTGGAGGGTGAAATTTGGAGAGTTGTATAATGCACAGTGTCATATGGATTAACCTGGGCTCACAGGTTGGAAATTAGTCAGAACAAAGATATTTTGTATTATTGAATACAATTTTGTTGAATACAATCTTACTCATTTATAAAATCTGTGTGTCATAACTTGTTGCCGGGCCATGAATTCTGTGACTGGTCAGTAATTTGAACGCAAAAGCCTTAACATCATGGTTCCACCTGCAGAGCAAATGGGTGGTCTGCATGTGCAGGATGAGCACACACAAGTGTCACTTGGTAGAAATGTTTGCTCATTGATGATCCAGGAGTGAGATCACATGCAGAGACAGAAAGGAATGTGCTACTCAGGGTTCACCTTCCTGCTACAATCACCCCAGACACGGTTGGACCTTCCATGCTGACGCTGCAGCCACACTGACCAAACATGGCATGCCACATTTGTGCCAAAAACATTGTGGATGCAACAGATCTATGGGAAATGGCTGTGAGAGCAGAGGCATGTGGAATGTCTCACTTCTGTGGGACATGGTTGCAAAACAGTCTATATTCTGGGACATTCCCTCTCCTGTGTACCCAAGAGCACCTCACAAATTTTTCCCACAGGTTTGGCTATCCAGGCAAGCTTTATTTAACATGTATCAGACTAGCTTAAACATCACAGCTAGTCTCGCAATCCAAGCCACAGTTGCTATGTGGCAGCTGGTTGTTTTTATTTTTCCTCTACTACAACAACGGTCTCCTGCATTTTCCAGCCAAGTCACCACACTTGGTCTTACTCTCCAAGGCAGTCAGGCTTCCATGCAAGTATGTTTGAACAAATTTTTTATTATTTTCTTTTGCGGCTGACATTTGCTGGAATGAAAAAGTGTATATTTGCTACTAATCTATGGCTCAGATTTTGTGAGTTATATTAAATTCAGCTCTTTGAGTTGAAGGGTAATATTTAAATAACTTTTCAGTGGTTTGTTCACTTATAGTGTCTTTCTGGTCTGGTATCAGAGACAGTCTGGTTGTTGGTTGGGTTTATGCAAAATAATGCTATAATAATGTGGCTCTCACTTTCTTAATGTCTTGTAAAACTCTTGGACTGAGATTAGAGTATTTTACCACCAAAGAGAAATGCTCCATTTTGTAGATGTACGTAAATGTTTTGAGTGGTGGCTAAGTAGTGTCTACATAGTGAGCTAACAATTGTTTATGCATTAGGGAGTTCTGGAGCATGTTTCGTCCTGTCACAGTCAGCTTTAGGAGAATTGGCTATGGCCTCAGATCAGAAACACTGCATTTCAGTGTGAAGTCAGCATGCTTCAGACAGAAATCTTCCCACCATGACAGTAACTCTACTGTCCACAGACAAAAGTCTCTCCACTTCAGCCAAATTTTTTACTTCTGTTGGATGTAATAAGGTACAGCAGTTGGAAATAAAATCCATTAAAAGGTGATATGAAATGCACTGGCCTGCTTGATATAGTATTTTGTCTCCAAGATGAGCAATTCTACACTCGTGTATGAGGGTAGGGTTCCTTTCTTTGATGTCCTGGGTGGATTTTTGACCTTGGCCTGGTTCTCAAGTGTGGTTTGTGATTGCGTGCTGAGAACTAGATGATGTTCAGTCTTAAGGAGACACATGAAAGAGAGATGCTTGTCGACAGCTGGTTTTACTGGGAGCCTAAATTATATGGTCAATAGAATGTATTATTTTAGAGGAAATAACTGAAAAGAACTTTTTCTCATGTCTGACATTGTAATCTCTTTATGTCCGTATTCTGGGGGTAGTCAAGGATTTACTTTTGTATTTATAGATACTTTGCAGGGATTTACTTTTCATACAGTGAGCCACGTGGTTTGATAAATGCCACATTGTGGTTTGATGTTTCAGATTTGTATTTCCTTGTACTGTGGTTATTTATGTCAGTTTCTATTATTTGAATGATATAATTTTTGCCGCCGAGTTCAACTGTTGTTTTAGGTGCAGGGAATTAGTTTCAGCCATTTCTTTTTTTCTAAACTGATCAAGTCATAGGGTGTTTTTTTTAAGTGTGAATTGCACTGAGATAAGGTGGCAGGTGAATTTGCACGTCCCCATAATGTCACAACCTTTCTTGTTAAAGCAGGGCTATGCTGTCATTGGTATCATGGTCTTGTTTGGTGACAAACAATTGAGTGGAGGAAGAGCATCATCGAGAGAGGTGATTGGCCCCTACCGTCACAGCCCTCACTGACATGGGCCAGTTGTAATTGGCAGAACACGGTGTACACAGGAACATTTAAAAGGGCCAGGCCAAGTCACCCTGGGCTGGGCCAGCCAATGGCATTGACGTTGTTGCCTGTGACCCCAGGTCCAGCACAGAACAAACAGGCCATGATGCAACGGCGTTTGCGATGTGTGCGCACTGTTGGCAGAATTTCAAAAATCACTGTGCTCCTCCTTTCTTGCATAATGCAATAGGATATGGTAGATGGCAGCCAACACTGCAATTGGCTGAGAGGTTGCCCTCCCCTCTGACCCCTCCCCCTTGACCTAAAATCTATTCCACCTCATCTGTCAGAGTGTCAGTGGAAAAGAAGCAGCCATCCCTCCCTCTCAATCACTTCCACTTCTGTCCTCGTTCAGCACCCATCACCACCACAGGAGGTAATACCATTTCTCTATTATTCAGAACAATTGGTTAACTTAAGGGCAGGTGGAAGCATTGGCAAATCAAGAGCACTGCATTCTGGATCAAGGGGTTGGGTGCTTCTTTTCTGATACTTTGTCATGTGTGGAATGGAAAATGACTGGCTGATCTTTTTTGTACACAATGATCGTTTGGGCCGTCATGCACTCTGATGCATGCATATTGTGTTTTAGGGTAAAGTCCTGTGCAGGTTGCTGAACTAATTGTGTTTCCTGAGAAACAAATGTGCTGTATAAATCTGTTACAGGAAATCAGTTTTGTACCGCTTTTTGGATGTTGTGCATATTTTGTATTCAGGACTATTTAAGCTTTACAACCTTCTTGGAAGATTGCATCCTATCCCTATCAGAATATACACATGATGTTTGGTAAATTGTGCTTCAGATTTTAGGGTCTCTTTGTCAAAGTATTGTCTTTACAGCACAATATTTTTATTACAAAAACCATCTAAATATAATACACATCTAGTTTATTTATTATGTCATTTAGATAAAAAATGCAGTTTAACTGAATTAAACAGTTTCATTGCTCACGGAGGTTAGATATGTTTGTGCACAGCTAATGAAGGTTTTGGCAATTTATACAGAGTCTTAGTAGCACTTATACAGAGTATTCCTTGGTGTTGTAAAACTGTAGACTATTATTCTGTCTGTAGACAGTGTTGATACACTGGGTTACACATGCTGCCTGGTTCTGCTGGTTCATCCTCACTGTGTTCAAGTTTCCAGCAGTCGCATACAACTCAAACACAGTTGTCAGATGTGCTATCAAGGAGATAATCTTGAAAGACAGACCATCATGAAGCAGTCACACAGTGCAAAACCTGCAAAGTGATTTACCGTTTTACTGTGAAATTATTAACCAGTCAAAGTGAAAACCTATGAAGAAACATGATCATTTCTCCTCTTTAGACCAGGTTGAGACTGTGGGGATTTGTAGTAATTTTTTCCAGGATGCAGTGGTCTGTACAGTGCTCTTTGGGTGTTATTTGGGACTTAAAGAAAGCAAAAAGGACAGGAAGAATAATTTCTGAATGCACGTTCATTTTCAATGTATGACATAGTTTTTAATCAAAATTATTATTTGTGATTTAACACAAAAAGTCAAAATAGTCACATTTATTCAATGATCTTTTTCTAATTTAATGTAAAGCATTCAAGTGACCATTTTAAATTTCAAATGAAAATAAGTTCTGTTGTACACAAGTGCCTTGCACTTAAAGGTAGCTTTTCGTCCCAGTGACCATGCTAACATTTTAACAAAAAGTTTAATAGTACATGCTTCATCAAAATGAGATTTTTAAATCAAGGGAACAGTCTGCTGTGTTTAATTATTGTGTATGAATATATGTTCTCTATTGAAATAAATATTCAACAAAACTGGAAACATAGTAACTTAAATTATACGAGAAGACCACATGCCCAGTCTACAGCTTCTCACTTGATATTTCTGACATTTCATTCATAGTATAGATTTTATTTCTGATGTATGTCTTCATTTTAAGACTTATTCATTTGGTTTCAACATAGGATGGTTAAAAAATAGTTATTACATTTACTTCAGATAACCCACTACCTGTTGTCCTGCATACTTACTAGGGGGCCCAGCAGTGAGCGTGTAGGACCTCTGTTGTTTTTTCTAGATTTCTTCTTCTTTTTCTTCCCCATTTGACATACATGCACCTGATTTTGTCCACATGTCTACCTCCTCATTCTGAACAAATAATACCATAAAACTCATAGGGCTCTATTTTGCCAAATCCATGTTGCATGGTGCAGGGGCGCAGTCAATGGCATGGCGTGTGGCACACTGGACGTGGCTTGTGATTATTGGTATTTTCAGGACCACAGACAAGCAGTGCACAGCGTAAAGCATGTGACGCACCTGCTAACAGGGCAGTGTTATACTGAATATACTATCAGTGGGTGTGGTCTGGTTTTACAGGTTATTTTCCAGCCTAAAATGCTATCGTATTAGTAAATGGCTACACGTGTCATTTAACTTGTAAGTAGTTGGCTATCTCCTTGGATATGAATTAAATGTTTTTAGCAGAAAATTATAATAATAATAATAATAATAATAATAATAATAATAATAATAATAATAATAATGATAATAAAAAATTGCGTTGTGGTCGCGATCGCCATCATACACGTCAGAAAGAAATGTCACTGACAAAAAAAGTAAATAAATAATAAGTTGGCTCTCTTTGTAGTGGTTTGGTGTCACAGAAGTACGGGACCAGGACCCAAACGCGGAGTGAAAAACTCAAACTCCAAAATGGCGAATCCAAACGAAGTCTTTAATAACAAAAAGCAGGGAACAAAAGAGGCCACGCAGGGCAACTTTCAAGAACACAAAAATTCTCCAAAAAGAAAACAGTGGAACTTACAAAATCAAAAAAAACAAAAACACGCAGGACAGAACTCGCACAGGGCAGAACACAGGAAGGCAAAAACAAGCAGGCAGAACATGGGTAGAACAGACTAGCAGAAACGTACACAGGCGGAAACACACAGGCAGAAACACAATCAGAAACACAAGGAACCAGCACCCGAGTCGGGGAAACAAAGGACTTAAATAAACCAGACACAGGTGAACTCAATACATAAACAAGAGAGGGATGGGATAACGAGACATGAACAGAAACAATGATTGAATAATAGAAAATAATACAATTAACACAGGGGAAACCAATGAGGGAACGAACAGAAATACAAAACAAAAAGTGCCGCCATCTGGCAGTGCAGAAAGGAAAAACAGAAACACCGAACCATGACAGTTTGGGCTGGAAACGATCTGTAAGAGCCGACATAAGCACCTCGAAGTGAAGCACAACACTGCCTACTGATTGTAGATAAGATCGCTGTGAGGCTGCATTCCATAGAGGATTTCAGCTGCATGCTCCCATATTACTGAAAACGCTACAGTGGTGGCTAGCTATAAGTGCATATCAGCATATGAGTGTTGTGTGCATTGTGTTGATAGTAGAGCAGCGCTGGCTAGCGGAGCAGCTAACTCATTGTTAAATCGTCTACTTACACCACTTAAGTTAATTAGTTAATTCAGTTAATCAAGTTAATTTTACCTAGTCCAGCATAGCTACGGACGCTGTAACAAAGATTGTAAGTACGTCACAATGGATATAACAGCTGTTTTAGAATGTCATTACTTCACCCAGATCATTTTTGCAGCCCGGATCAAATTTGTTGTGACAATACTGTTAAAATTATAAGACAAAAGTCCATCATTCAAAACAATGGCATGGCTTGACCCCTTTGCGCTAGCCCTTGAATGGTCTGCACACCCAGCAACCCCTCCCTGCAGTCTCATCTGCAACTACACCCTCCACCCATGACACACTGGACAATAATGTCTGTCTGGGCATTCATAAAAATATTCTTTCACCACTAAAACATTGTATTCTGTCATAGCAACAAGATAAACTCAACAATAACCCTAAGATATACCAAAACAGCATTGAAAACGCTGCTCACTAAATAACGAAATAAACACGACAAATCTTTCTAAAGTAAATAGATAAAATAAATAAATATACAAGCTTACCATTGGTTTTACGCATAGATATGTCTCTTTTGAGACTGAGTAGTCATATATTGTCTTGGACAATCCGTTTGTCAAGTATATGTTCATTTGTGATGCATTGGTACCTTCCAGAATAGCTGCGCGTAATACCACGCATGCAGTTTACGGTGTTGTCACCCTTTGTAGTACAGTCTGGCTTGATTCATGGCTTGATTTGTGTATCAATAGGTGACAGAATAAGCTTTCTAAAGATCTATAACGTCTAATTTTTTGGAATAGCATTTTATAGCTCAACATAACCGAATGCTTTCTCTCATCATCCCCACCTTACGCATTCTCTCTCTGGTAGCTGTAAAAGACACTGGACCCAGCGAAATGTTATCGATGATTTTCATCATTTCTTGGAAAATATTATCTCATAAAAAACACGTTTTCAACGTACAAAAATGCCAAGTTACTCACTCATAAAAAAGTACTGTCTATAACTCATTCATTCAAAGTGGCAAAATCTAGGCCTGCTGTTAAAAGTATTGATATAAAAATGATGCCAAGTTACTGTACTACAAACAATATAGGCTATGTTGCCTCATGGAAATTAAAGAAGCTGTATTCCAAAGCAGTTCTACCCAATGTTTTCTAAATTGTGTCAAGTCACTTGGCCCTGTGTGTATAAGCATATAGTACATGGAAAGGCCAAACATATGTGTGGGATGGGTTTTTAAGAGTCAAGATTGATTGAATAGGCATCAATATGTCCAATTTGTGTTGGTATGTATGTATTTAGCCGGTCAACCTTTCTGTTGCGTGAATGATTGTATGTTTTTTGGTATAAATGTCTGTTTGTAAGTGTGAATGTTACATGCTGCAAGGGAAATGTCTCCATGGGGATAATGAAGTATTTTATGTATGTATGTACAGTATTTATTTTACATGCAGTATTTATTGTAAGCAGCAAATATACAAGAACTTGTACATTTAGTGAAATGAACTTGACAACCAAGTATAAACATATGTTTTCTGGAGGAATATGCTTTCTGTAGGTATTCACCAGCAGTTTTGTACATTAGTTTAAATGTCTTGCATGAGACAATTTGAGGTGTTTGACACTTTGATTTGTGAATTTTGATATCAATACTTTCAATGACAGGACTAGATTTAGCCAGTTTGAATGAATGAGTTATAGACAGTGCTTTGTATGTGAGAATAACTTGGCATTTTTGTACGTTGAAAACGTGTTTTTTATGAGATTTCTTTTTGCAAAGTTTTTGTTATGAGAATGTGAGAACAGTAATGCATATAAATGTAGATTATGAGAAGTATGTGTACACGCATACAGCCTTAGGCAGTGCCAGATGTAGACTGGTTTGATTGGGAGGCAGAGCAAGATTTTGGGGGGGCCAAGTTGAGGACATGATTCGTGATGCGGAGCGGACCTGGGTGTAAAAATGTGACGTAACCCTTTAAGAAACGGTTGTGGATTACGGCATTGTGTGAATTTGTACAGTCTGATGAACGTGTACTGTTTAGCACTTTCGCTTTGCTATATGTAAAACCATATAGATGTTACATTACATTACATTACATTACAGGCATTTGGCAGACGCTCTTATCCAGAGCGACGTACATCAAAGTGTATAACCATAACCAGGAACAAGTATGACGAAAACCCTAGAGAGAAGTACCGGTCCAAGTACAGGGAACAACCGCATAGATCAACTTGGACCCTGAAGGTTAAACTGATTAACACTAATACAACGAGAACGGCGACAATTACTGTTTGTATTTATTTATTTATTTTTTTTAAAATTAACTCCACTGCATTCAGACAGTTAATGCACCTAACTCACCTACAAAACAGCTGCCTAGTTACAACCCTAAGCTTACAGTCATTTACAGGGGGGTAGGGAGGGAAGGGGAGAGGTGCAGCCTGAAGAGGTGAGTCTTCAGTTGTCGTTTGAAATGGGTCAGTGTCTCAGCTGTTCTGACCTCCACGGGGAGGTCATTCCACCATCGTGGGGCCAGAACAGACAGGAGACGTGATCTGGAAGTGCAGGTGCGAAGAGGGGGAGGTGCCAGGCGTCCTGAGGTAGCAGAACGGAGGGATCTGGCTGGCATGTAGGGTTTGAATATCTTGTGGAGGTATGCTGGGGCTGATCCCTTGACTGCCTGGTATGCTAGGACCAATGTTTTAAATTTGATGCGAGCTATAACAGGCAGCCAGTGGAGGGTAGTGAGCAGGGGCGTGACGTGGGAGTGTCTGGGGAGGACCTGCAGCATTCTGGATGAGTTGCAGAGGTCTGGTGGCAGATGCCGGTAGTCCAGCCAGAAGGGAGTTGCAGTAGTCCAGGCGGGATAGAACCATTGCTTGGACCAGGAGCTGGGTTGAGTAGGTGGTGAGAAAGGGGCGGATTCTCCGGATGTTATACAGGAAAAATCTGCATGCCCGGCTTACTGCTGCGATGTTCTTGGAGAGGGACAGCTTGTTGTCCATCACCACCCCGAGATTCTTGGCACAGGGTGATGATGTCACTAAGGTGTCCCCTAGGGAAATGGAAAAGTCAAGGAGGGGAGAGGATAGGGCAGGAATGAAGATTAGCTCCGTCTTTCCTGGGTTGAGCTTCAGGTGGTGATTGTCCATCCAGCTCTGGATGTCCCTCAGGCAAGCGGAGATGCGGGCAGGGACCTGTGTGTCTGATGGGGGGAAGGAGAGAAAGAGTTGCGTGTCGTCGGCATATGAGTGATAGGACAAGCCATGGGCAGATATTACAGGGCCAAGGGATCTGGTGTATAATGAAAAGAGAAGGGGACCGAGGACTGAGCCCTGGGGAACTCCGGTGGCGAGGGGACGGGGTGGTGATACCTTACCCGCCCAGGCAACCTGGAAGGAACGGTCAGAGAGGTAAGACTCAATCCAGTCAAGGACTGAGCCGCAGATCCCTGTTGCTGCCAGAGAGGACAGGAGGATAGAGTGCTCCACAGTGTCAAATGCAGCGGAGAGGTCTAGAAGAATCAGGACAGAGGAGAGGGAGGCTGCGCGTGCGGCATGGAGTGACTCACTGACCGAGAGGAGTGCAGTCTCGGTCGAGTGGCCAGGCCTGAAGCCAGACTGGTGGGGGTCAAGCAGGTTGTTCTGAGAGAAGAAAGCAGAGAGTTGGTTAGATGCAGCACGTTCAAGTGTTTTGGATAGGAAAGGGAGGAGAGATACCGGGCGGTAGTTCTGAATGGCTGAAGGATCTAGTGTGGGTTTCTTCAGCAGCGGGGTGATGTGGGCCCTCTTGAAGGATGAGGGGAAGCATCCAGAAGATAGGGAGGAGTTCACGAGGGAGGTGACAAAAGGGAGGATGTCTGGTGTGATTGCCTGGAGGAGAGATGAGGGGATAGGGTCGAGGGCGCAGGTGGTAGGGCGGTGACTGAGCAGAAGCTGGGAAACTTCAGAGTCTGAGAGGAGAGAAAAAGTGGAGAGACAGGGGGCGGAGGGCGCAGTGGGGGCGGAGGGTGCGGAGGGCGCGGAGGGGGAAAAGGAGCTGCGGATGTCTGCGATCTTTCCATCAAAGAATGCTGCAAAGTCATCTGCAGTGAAGGAAGACTGGGGTGGAGGAGGTGGCACGCTGAGGAGAGAGGAGAAAATAGAGAAAAGTTGATGAGGGTTAGAAATGGAGTTATGAATTTTAGTTTGGTAGAATTTTGCCTTGGCGGCAGTGACAGCAGAAGAAAACTCTGTCAGGAGAGACTGATAGGCTGAGAGGTCAGATGGGTCCCTGGATTTGGCCCACTTCCTCTCAGCAGCGCGGAGGCTGGCCCTGGAGGTGCGTAGGATGTCAGACATCCATGGACTGGGAGGGGATGAACGTGCTGGCCTCGGGACAAGGGGGCATAGGGAGTCGAGTGCTGAGGAGAGAGATGAAGTTAGGGTGGAGGATGCAGAGTTGGTGGGGAGCTTGGAAAATGATTGAAGAGGAGGGAGGGAAGCATTCACTCGGGAAGCAAAAGAAGAGGGTGATAGGGAGCGGAGGTTACGGCGGACAGTGACCATGGGGGTGGGAGGAGGAGAGGGAGGATGTGGAGAGAGGGGGAGGGAGAAGGAGATGAAGTGATGGTCAGACGTATGCAGGGGGGTAACCGTAAGATTGGAACTGGAGCAGGTCCTCAGGAAGATCAGGTCTAGGAGGTTGCCTGCCTTGTGGGTTGGGGGAGAGTGTTGTAGGGAGAGGTCGAAGGAGTGGAGTAGTGGTAGGAAGGCAGCAGACTGGGAGGCCTCCAGGTGGATGTTAAAGTCTCCCAGCAGGATCAGCGGGGTGCCATCCTCAGGGAAGGAGCTGAGGAGGGTGTCTAGCTCATCCAGGAAGCTTCCCAGGGGCCCCGGGGGACGATAAATAACAATAATGTAGAGGTTAGCAGGGTAGGTGATAGAGACAGGATGGAATTCAAAAGTGGATATAGACAGGTCAGGGAGGGGGAGAACGGAGAATTTCCAGGTTGGGGAGATCAGTAGGCCAGTACCACCACCACGGCCAGATCGCCGGGGTGTGTGGGAGAAGGAGTAGGAGGACGAGAGGGCAGCAGGAGTGGCAGAGTTGTCTGGTGTGATCCAGGTCTCTGTGAGGGCAAGGAACTGCAGGGACAGGAGGGAGGCATAGGCGGAGATGAAGTCTGCCTTGCGCGTAGCAGACTGGCAGTTCCATAGCCCCCCTGTGACCGTGAAGTTCTCACAGGGGGTCAGCGGGGGGTAGCAGAGGTTCGAGGTGTTCCGTTGTCGAGGGGGGCCGCGTCGCTGGAAGCGCCTTCTGAAGGGGAGAGCACAGACTGGAATGGGGAGCGAGCTCATAAACTAGGAGGGAGCGACGCTAGCGTCGCGCCGAGTCGCGCTGATTACACAGGTTCACAGTGTGTAATAGTGCAATAATCGCAATCTACCAATTCTAAGAATCAAAGTGGTAGATAGAAACCTAACACAACCTAAAAACAAAGAAACCTAACAACCTAAAAACAAAGAATAGTTACCACACAGGGAAAAAAGTTTAAATCTAACGCGGTATGCAATTAGTAGATGAACGCAGATACTTATCTAACTCTAGCAGGACGGATTTCGGCAATTCTACGCACCTGGACGAATTATACACTTACTAACTAAACTGCGAGTTAGCAGGACTAATAAAGCGTCGCTCCGAGTGTACCTAATTAGCAACTGAAAAACCTGAGTCGAATAACGCGCTGATTACACAGGTTCACAGTGTGTAATAGTGCAATAATCGCAATCTACCAATTCTAAGAATCAAAGTGGTAGATAGAAACCTAACACAACCTAAAAACAAAGAAACCTAACAACCTAAAAACAAAGAATAGTTACCACACAGGGAAAAAAGTTTAAATCTAACGCGGTATGCAATTAGTAGATGAACGCAGATACTTATCTAACTCTAGCAGGACGGATTTCGGCAATTCTACGCACCTGGACGAATTATACACTTACTAACTAAACTGCGAGTTAGCAGGACTAATAAAGCGTCGCTCCGAGTGTACCTAATTAGCAACTGAAAAACCTGAGTTGAATAACGCGCTGATTACACAGGTTCACAGTGTGTAATAGTGCAATAATCGCAATCTACCAATTCTAAGAATCAAAGTGGTAGATAGAAACCTAACACAACCTAAAAACAAAGAAACCTAACAACCTAAAAACAAAGAATAGTTACCACACAGGGAAAAAGTTTAAATCTAACGCGGTATGCAATTAGTAGATGAACGCAGATACTTATCTAACTCTAGCAGGACGGATTTCGGCAATTCTACGCACCTGGACGAATTATACACTTACTGTGTATTAGATGTGTGTTCAGAGAACTGAATCTCAATGTACCAAACACAGGTTGAGAATAAATGCAGGTTTTGCATTGCCTGTAAAACAATGGTTATATATTCCAATACATGTAACAGTAAATAGCTGAATATATAAGTAACTAGTATTATAATGCTATTACATAACAAGATGGCGTGCATGCAAGAGCTGTGTGAAGCTGTGTGAAGTTGCTGTCTGTTTGTTAATCCCAGAGTGAATCTTTACTTTTGCAGCTTGTCCTTTTTAATTACATTGAAAACCTGGTCTGTCAGCTTCTCTATTGCCGTTTTTAAAAATCGACTTTCACTGATTTTTTAACCAAGTTTAAAGTAATCTACTTTGTCCTTACGGCTTGAATCATACCTGACAGCTCCCAGGCCGTCATTTTTGCGGGTGGTCTTCGCGCCGCAATTTGACGGGCCTGCCATCTAGCCCTACTATCAACATCTAATCCACTGGGAAAATTGAGCAGGATAGCTCTGTATGCTGACCTGGGCAGCGACTACCTGCCCGGCCTGCACTGGATGTGCGTGCGATCGGATCTACTATAATCATCTGTCCCCCTGGGATCCCAGTGCACAATTGAACTGTATGCAGTCCTGGGCGGCAGCTACCTTGTAGATGAGTCCCTGCAGTCTCATCTACAACTACACCCCCCACCCATGACATAATAGACAATCTTGTCTATCTTGGCATTCATAAACAAAATATTCTTTCACCACTAAAAAATCATATTCCGTCATAGCAACAAGATAAACCCGACAATAGCCCTAGGATATGCCAATGCAGCAGTAAAAACGGTCCTTACCGTTGGTTTCCCTTTTGAGACTGAGTGGCCATATATTGTCTTGCACAATCCGTTCGGGAAATATACGCACATTTGTGATGCCTGGGTACCTTGCAAAATAGCTGTGCGTAATACCACACTTGTTGTTTACGGCGTTGTCGCCCTTTTTGTACAGTCTGGCTTGATTGACAATTCTCATTTATTCAGTAGGTGAGAGTATAAGCTTTCTAACGATGTATAACATATCTAATTTTGCTTTTGGAATAACGTTTTATAGGTCAGCGTATCCGAAAATTTTCTTATCATTGCATTCACTTACGCATTTACTCTATGGTAGCAGTAAAAGACGCTGCACCTAACGAAACGTGGTCAAAGATTTTTCGTAATTTCTTGGGGAGTACTATTATTATTGAGGACTTCTGGGCATAGCTAAGCCATACATTTGCTGATAGACCTAGCTGACATCATTTTCTGTCTCTGTCTCCATCTACTGAACATACATAAGATTTCATCATTGCTATGTAAGTATTACTGCTCAAAATATTTTGGTTATATACGTTATTTTTGAAATTGAGTGTCTTTAAGTAGGTTAGTGGTGTTATATAATGTGGATATTTCACACTGTAATGTAAGCATTAGTTAGTAGTGTAATAGTTTTTGTGAAGCATGCCACAGTGATGATGTGAGAGTTGGAACATTGCCAAAACGTATTTTTGAATTATTTTTTTAATCTGATAGCAATGTTTCATCTTAAACCTTCATAAGGGGTTCTTTTATATGCTCTACAATGGACAAAAAGCATTTTATTCAATTTTGGAGAGATTTTGGATATGTTTCTGTACCCCTAAGCCGCGTTTCCACCAAATTACCCGGAACTTTTAGTCCCAGGAACTACTTTTCCAGGAACTAAAAGGTTCCTTCAAACAATGGTTGCCTGCGTTTCCACCGCGGTCTAAAGTTCCGCGAAGATTAGGCAAATTAGCCCACTGACGTATGAAAAAGCGAAGTTGTCGTCGGCCCATCTGTCCTATGATTTCTTCTGTAACCCCATACTACCACCGAAGTAGCCTACATTATTTTCTAATAACCGGGACAGCCCGGAGGGGTTTATTCCACGTATATACAACGGGTTACCAACAATAACTACATGGTTACTTTTGTATTTATTGATTTTTATCGATTTAATCACCTGGAATTGAAATATTCTTCTGCAGCCGTTTGCATATTTTACCGTTGTCAAGCAAAACTGTCGTTGGTAGTTGAACTTGGACCGTCGTTATGCAACAAATAGGATATAACAGGCCGATAGTCAGATTGTAACTGTTTTATATATCCTCTCAAACACATTCATTATGTTTTTATGCGAACATTCACTTTCATGTCTTGACATCCGAGGCGACAGAATGCATTCACATTTCCAGTATAACTGGCAACAACAGCAGAAAACATGCACACGTTGTAAACAATTTGCTGTTTTATTACCTTCTCATCGTCAATTCCATATAGGCTAATCGCAAAATGACAAGAATAGAACGAAAACTCGGACTTGCGTGAAAATTTTAATTAGCAGTGGTACAGCCACCGTTTGCTTTCCTTCGAAGTTACTGCTAGCCGAGCAGCGAAGTGTGCCCTCCAGATGCGAACCATGCACCATAAATTAGCCCATAGTCTTCCTGGTCTTTTTGTGGAATTGAAGAATGGCAGAGTAAAATCACGGCAGTCTGAAAAAGCTAAAGGGACGACTACTAGAATTAACCAAAAAGTGTGGAAGGTGATTTCCAGTTTGCTTTTACTGTATCACCAATGTGAATTACGCAGAACTACCGCATACCTCACATAGCTGTATCAAACGTTTTGAGTCAATTACAACGGGCTAACAAAGAAAATCCGTAAGAAAATATTCAGCAACCGAATTAATCCGTTTGAATGTTTTGGTAGGTAATATGCTGTCCCAGCACGAATGCTTAGCATTTTATAAAACGAATACTAAAGCAAGAAAAGAACAGAAGAGCACACGTTATAATTCAAAGACGTTGGCAGGCTATAACCAAAACTAGGCTACTGCGCCGCATAACATACAAGTTTGATTTGAAGTTATTATGAAAATAAATCGGTTTGCGGCTGCATATTTTTAAACATGGTGGTTGAAAATAAACACAAAAAAATGCTGCGAGTACTCGACCAATCAGAAATGTTCAGCGCTGCAAGCTCCACCCAAAAGGTTCCTGTACTTTCGGAAAGTACTACCCCCTGAGCAGGAACTTTTTGAGGGTAAAATAAAGCCCCCGGAACTAAATTTAGACCCTAGTTCCTGCGGTGGAAACGCACTGAGTTCCTCAAAAGGTTCCTAGTTCCGGGGTAAAGTTCCTGCGGTGGAAACGCGGCTCTAGATATTTTAGACCACTGTACTGACTGAAAGCTTGTAATTCCCACTTGAAAATGATGCAACAGTGAGTTTCTTGAGTCAAAACAGTTGATTTGTAGTGAAATACGTGAATATGTTGTGATTTACAGCAATGCATAATTTAGACATTTTGGATAGATTTGGAGACGCTAGGTACACTGCTTAGTTTTTGCTTCTATAGTAGTTCTACATATCCACCTTTAGATTTTATGAACTTGTGATCAAGAAGTTTTTGATCCAGCACATGTATAGTTTAACCTGCTGTATACATGCAATCTCTCAGTATTTCATTGCAAACTAAAAAAGTGCAAATTCATTTTAGATTTTTTGTCTAGACAATTGCATTTGTGGCACTTTATTTCTTCCAAAATTATGAATATAGACTAATCAGCGTTAGTATTGTACATTGTACAAATGGCTTGCTTCCTTTAAGCCATTTTTCAAGTCTCAAGAGTGGTGTTCACATCTGGAGTTATAAAGCTTTAAATAGGGTACCCCCTAAATGGGTAAGAATTGGCAAGATTTGGCTTGTGCGCTAAGGGGTTAAGAGAGACCACCCCCATCAGGATAGAAATGTTTCTTCATAGGATAAAGGTGATCCCTGAGAATAACTTTGTATTGATTTGCTGTGACCCTTCCCACTAAGGGGACCAGTGGACCCAAACCATGCCAGGAAAATGCCCCCCACAGCATAACAGATCAGTGAACCCCCTCACCGTAGGGGTCATGCATTTGGGCTTGGTGTACACCACTCATGCACTCACCCACTTGTGTATGCCACATATGCACTCCCCCACTTGTGAGAATATGGTGAAGGATGACTCATCTGACCATATCACGTTTCCAGATCTCTGCAGACCAATGCCTATTGTTTTTGCACCACTGAACTCTCAAATGTGCATTTGTCACATGGTTAAATATGCTCTACATGCAATTGTGGAGTCTTAATTTTATTGTGGCAGAGGTTACACTGGTTATTTTTATGCAGTGAGTGCAGTGTATTAATTTGTCCTTTCCTTATAATCATTTTAAGTCTTGAATATACAGAGCAAACAGAAATTTGAAAACAAATATAAATTGGAGACTGCCTGCTGCACCGTTCGACCTCATCAATATGCCACCCTGTGTGCCATGTCTCTTTAGGGGTTTTTTCAGTGTGTATCACCCGGCCTGAAAAAAATTCTAGGGGAAACACTGATATTTCAGGAATGCACTTCAGTTGGAAGAATGCATTTTAAGTTGGATGAATGTGAATAAATGTCATAAAAAAATAAATGTTTGCATTACTTTAAAGTTGTGTAATTAAACTGTTTATTAGAATGGCAAGATTTTAAATTGTTCATAAAACGTATGGAAGCAGAACCACCAAACAATCGGTATTGGCATCGGCCGATGTTTCCCCCAAATAATCAGTAGTGTTCAGAAATGTTCATATCAGTGCATCCATAATATTTTTTTAATTCACATAAAATGCATTGAGTTTGTTATTATAACAGATTGGGTCCTTACGGTCCTTTTAAAGATAGAGGAAAAGAGAGTTATAAGAATTGTTAAATGCACCAGGATAGCTGCAGTAATAATAAAAATGGCAGCTGAATATTTGTTATGTTCACATTAGAAATGAACTAACATGAAATGTGGCATGTTGCTTACAGAGCCTGGCTAGGAACCAGAATATTGCTAGTTCAATACATATTTTAGGCAAAGCCATTGTGTACTGTAACAAGATAGTAAACTGCTTCAGCAAATGTAAATCAGTATTAATGTCAGCAGTGCATGTCAAATGTGAACTAGATATGTCGACCCTAGGTATTATCTTCTATGTGATTAACTAATGTGCCGCTGGAGTAAAGGGGGAATGGACAATAGGGTCTTTTAGAGCCACATGCCCAAGGCTGGGCACCTTTGATGGAGCATCCCAGAGGGCATTATAATCACTTGTTTAGTGTGTCTACCATCAGCTATCCAGCTAGGGTAATCTATGAGATAGTAAGTCTTTACTATTCTCTGTTTACAGAACTTTTGTCCCTGAGGAATAATACAAGAACAAGGTGTCAGAAATTGCAGCCATTGTCCCCACAACAAACACACACACACATAGAAATGGATCACATGGAGCTTCAGAGGGTCAGCACTCAGGCAGATGATGACAGCACTGACAGCCTGGATGAACAGTTCACTGAGCCCATCGACTCAGAAAAGGCCACAATCAACAGGTGAGAACAGGGAATGGCTTGTTGATCTGGGTGTTATTCCACCAGCCTTGGCCTCGTAACAGAATGCGAAGCCATTGTGCCTGACTGTTCCCTCTGTTCAACATGCATAAGGCTTGGATTCAAACAGCATTTATCCATATATTTGATTTATAATTAAGTGACAGTGATATGTGTTTCTTCAAAAACACGTTTACTGAAATATAATGATTAAACAAACAATGTGTTTGGATTGAAAAAGTAACACTGAGCAAGTAAGTCAGATGGACTAATGCCAATTGAATACAGACTAAAGTGTCTCACAAATACCCAGTCACTCATACAAGTTCTTTCACAATCTCATTAACAACTATAAACAGAGACATTGTAAATGTTTTTCTGTGAATATTTGATACTTAATTTGTTGCCTTGTTTCAGTCAATTCTGTGATGAAGATGACGCTGAGAGTCAGAAATTTCTCACGAATGGAATTCTGAAAAAGAAAAAGTTTGAAGAATATGCAGAATACGTAAGTTTCATTAATAATGTCATATTGTAAAGGAAGGATTTTGTGGAAAATAATTAATGATGTTAACTGTCATTCAGCACCCAGCTATTGGTTTTTTGCTTGAGCACTGCAATTTTCAGGAAGTTTGTCTATATTCAGGGGTGTGTAGAAATTTTTGAGCACCAGGCACTGCTTGATCTGCGCAACACCTCAATGCATATTCCACCACCCAAACCACTTTTAAGTCAAACATCACAGTGTCTCCATAGAATTTTAGGACCAAATCCTATTTTGAAATATAGTTATCCAGCTGGGAAACCATTCATCTAACTTTGGCTACCCAAATGGACAGTATGGTTTCTGTATTTATTTGGAACACTTATGTCATGTACAGTAGTCAAAGGTAACTAGCTAGCTGACTCATTTTTCTTACTGGATAAATGTCTAGCTACTTATCAAAATGGCTACATACCATGCCTGATTTAGATTGTAACATAGCAGGATTATTTAGCGTGTAAATGGACTGCATTTATATAGCGCTTTTATCCAAAGCGCTTTACAATTGATGCCTCTCATTCACCAGAGCAATTAGGGGTTAGGTGTCTTGCTCAGGGACACTTCGACACACCCAGGGCAGGGGATCGAACCAGCAACCCTCCGACTGCCAGACAACCGCTCTTACCTCCTGAGCTATGTCGCTCCCGTGTGTTTAATAAATGATAGCTAACCACCTACCCTCTGAAACAGAATAAAAGATTACAAGGAGTAAGAGGCTTGAACCAATAATTTAGCTTGTTTATTGTATATGTGTTAGTTAGAAGTTAGTTGAAGATGAACTTGAAAGTAAAATAATACATTAGTAGTTTTTATTAAAGAAGTAGTTTTACAGTAAACAAAGACAACCAGACAATAGTAAATGGTGGCCTAACATGTTGATTAATATATACCTGGATTTTCTGCCATTTGCTAATTATTTTGAATTGGGATGGCAGGTGTGCCATCCACCAAGTTATGCCTTGGTTGGCCATGTCCCATGCCTATACAGCATTGAGAGTTTGGTGCTTTTCAGGGTTTCCTACGGAAATAACCACAATGATCACAAACCCTAGCCCTTAAGAGCATTAACATCTGTACCTTCTGAACACATGTAAACAGACAGAATGCACAAACAACTTCACACATCCATACAATGAAGCCCCAAACTTGGATGATTTTGCATTTTATCCTCCTTCCTGCCGATTGCATATCTCTCCTACATTTATATTTGCATAATTATCAGTTACTTCTCATTTCTTCTTGTACTGTTTGTTATATCTCAACAAAAACATGTTTTCAGCATACACAACTGACAAGTGACTCACACAAACAAAGCACTGTCTATAAGTTATTAATTAAAACTTTCAAAATCTAGGCCTGCCATTAAAAGTATTGCTATCAAAATGAGGCCAAGTTACAACAAACAACATTGGCTAACTTAGCTCGCATAAATTAAACCTGTTCTATTCCAAAGCAGTGCTACCCAGTGTTTCATGAATTATTTGATGTAACTTGGCCCTGTGTTTTTTTCATCTTATCATCTGAAGAGAATGTGGTCATCCAGACTACAGCCTACCATAAAAAAAATTTCCTCATGGAAGAAGACATCATCTAAATGAATGTTTTAAATGGCTGATGAAAATTTACACAATAAATTTATTTATGCTTGGTTGTCAAGTAGTTAATTTTACAAAATGTACAAGTTCATCTATATTTATGACTGAAATACAGATTGAAGAAATTGATATTTTACATAAATAGCATGGTGCCATGAAGGGAATTGGGGTGCTGTCCACCAGGGGGCAGCACTGGCCCTACAGACAGGTACGGTTGCAGCTGTGATTCATTGTTACATTAGATTACAGGCATTTAGCAGACGCTGTTATCCAGAGTGACTTACACAACTTATCACATCAGCTGTGGCCTATTGCCTAATTATGGGTTCTATAGAGGGTATGCATTGACGTCACTTTCCCACCGGAATACGCCCCCTCAGTCACGACTGAGTGGCAAAACATGCTGCCACATGGCTGCCTTTAGTATAAACTGCAAAACTGGGAGTAAAACAAACGATTATCTTCTTAAATTAAAGGCAGTTGGACTCGACAGTGATCCTTACAACTTACCAAAGAACCAGTGGTCCATGGACATTCAACAAGAAATCGGAGCTATCTTTTTACAGACTGCCGAAAGCTAAAGAAAAGAGAAGCAAATGCATTGCTGCAATTCGCAGAAACAACTCGAATCCAGGCACCAAAACGTGGATTTGCGGTTGTTATTTTGTGTCAGGTATGTTGGATTTTTGGGTAAAATCATACCTTAGTATTAGCTAGCCAAGCATATAAATTATTAAGGTATGATTTTACCCAAAAATCCAGTTGTTTCTGGGAATTGCAGCGATCCATTTGCTTCTCTTTTCTTTAGCTTTTGGCAGTCTGTAAACAAGACTCTAACGCTATCACTCAGTAGTCTTTCTGCCACTCAGTGGGTGTAACCACAGTGACTTCCACCTACTGTGACATCATGTGCATACCCTCTATAAGAGACCTGGCTCCCAGGCCAAGAACAGATGTGTTGGGAGCTGGCGAATGCATGACGTGGTGGGTGGGTGCATGTGCCGGTGTGGTTTTGGTTTCTTTTTTCTTTGAAGGTTGGCTTGCCAGTTTGGCTCGTGTTTTTTAAAATTTTTTTTAAAAAGATTTTTATTGTTTTGGTCTTTTGGACAAATAAAAGGCGGTAAGCCAAACTTACCTCTGTTGTTTTGTTCTGTCTGTTTACCACGTGAGCCTGCCTCACAATAGATAAATAGATTGAATACTTCATTATCCCCATGGGGACATTTTTCTAACAGCTTATTACATTCACATTTACAGATATTTTTACCAAGAAAAATAGAACCATTTACACTAGAGAAAAGGGGGGGATAAATAAATAAATGCAGATTCAAGGTATACTATGTAGAATTGTGCGGTCCTTGTAGACTCTGCGTTTGTATACCCCACTCCTTAGTCCTCAACCTCACCCACAGCTCTGTTGAGGACACAAGCAAAATGTTGAGTGAAGAGGTGAGGTGGTCAGGGATATTAACAAAAGCATTTTTAGCAACATGAATGATTCCACATAGATGGTAACAGTATTATAGAGTGTTACAGAAATGACGTCTTTTTGTTGGCCAACTTGGAAGTTTCTTCCACCATAGGTTCCCTCAACAGATTTCCAATGCTTTTTTTTCCCCATAGGGATTTAGTTTTTTGCAGAACATAATGTCTGTGGTTAACGTAAGCCTATGAAAGCTTCACGTTTTGTTCTACAAGATAAATTACACCAACTAATATATCAACAGTGAATTTTGAATCTGTTATGTGCTTTTAAAAAGTAAGTTGATAACACATTACTAGATTGAAACTAACGGTTGTCGCCTACAGGCGGGCTAGTATGGAAACTTCAGTGGCGGCAGCCAGATTGCGACCGTTGTTGTGGTTTCAGTAACTTGTTAGCAACTTACTTTTCTAAAACACAAAATGGTCTTGAAATTCACAGTTGAGATATTAATGGGTGTAATTTATCTCGTAGAACAAAACGTGAAACTCTCTTAGATTTACATTAACCATAGGCCTTATTTTCAATGAAAAAATGAAAATGAAAATGAAATTCCTATGGAGGAAAAAAACATTGTAAATCTGACAAAGGAACCCTTTCCACAAAAATATGAACTCACTTCCGTGTTTTTGGACTACGAACTGTAACACTCAATTATGCAGTTATGACGATCTTTACACTGAGCGCACCTCTTAGCGCATGGGAACATTGTATGGTAGTGTGCCGGTGCAGCTATTTTTGTTTTTCCTCAGTTGGTATTTAGCTATTCTCGGCCCTGTTTCACAAAGCATGATTACTGAGTTGACTGGATAATTGCACTGAGTAAATCTCAGAAATCTCCCAAATCTGGAACATGGACTGAAGTAAAAACAACTGTTGTGGATTTTACTCTCTTCAGTTATCCTGCTAAAATTAGCAGGATAACTGAACAGAGTAAAATCCACAACAGTTGTTTTTACTTCAGTCCATGTAAAACCTACTTCCTACTTCCTGAGATACCCCCCTGGACATTTTGTAAGAATTGGGATGTAAACAAGGAATCGTGCATAGAATAAGTAACATTAGCAGGCCATAGGTCTATCATAGCTAGCTAATATACTTGTAAAGTGCTTTTTCAAAAGTTTTAGCAACTTTGTTGTCTTTGTTAGTGAAGTTGGCTACATGTAACATTATAGTGATAATTTCCCCTAATTCAAATAAATGCAGGTGAATTACCAAGCTAGCTAAGTTGCAACTATGAACAGTTACAGCAGTTCTCATATGGGGGAAAGACATCATGATAGAAGAACAGAATTTGATGCAAAAGCTACCCAACCTCACGCATCTAGCTGTGTAAAGTAACTAGCTAAAAGTAACATTACTTATAGGTCCAACAGATAACAGGCCAACTCCTTGTCGCTTTTCATCCACTTGGTGAACTTTTTATTTATTTTTTATTTATTTAACCATTATTTAACCAGGAAAACCCCATTGAGGTTGAAATCTCTTTTGCAAGGGGGACCTGACATGAAGCACAAAGTCACCCAACAAGACTTACACCTAACAAAATGTACCAACATCAAATGAGGAATAGGGGTGCAACAAATAATCGACGTAGTCGACTAATATCGATGACCAAATTAGTTGCCAACGAATTTAATTGTCGATTAGTTGGTGACGTCATCGCGTGTGGTTTTCGCGCTGACTCGGAATGCTCTGACAAGACATATAGGCATTACCGCTTACTGGAGTGAAGTGAACAATAGCGTAATGGCAACACCTTCACGACCAAAAACCTCCAAAGTGTGGGTGCATTTCACTCTTAACTCGGCCAAAAAGGTTGTGAACTGCAACATTTGCAAAACTGACCTTGCCTGGCATGGGAGCACATCAGTTATGCTGGAGCATCTGAAGAGGAGGCACGTTGGCTCTCTGGATGATGAAGACTCATCTCGGTAAGTTAGTTAGCTAGAGTGAGAGCACCTATTATTGACCACCTTTGTTCGACAGACAGGAAAACGTAAACTGATTTGCAACTATATGCGAAATATAGGTAACAACCTGTACCTAGTTATGTAGGAAAAAATGTCCTTGTTATCCTCTAGTGGTTATTTTTTCAGTACTTTCGCAATTTTTTTCTGTGCAGCAAATAAGTCAGAGGTGGTGCAGTGCTAGCTTTTGGTTGCTAAGGGGACGTGTATCGACCACCCCGTGTAAATGAATGGAACTTGACATAAATTTGCTAGCATACTGTATAAGTGTCCTATCTTGCGTATTTGAGGTTAATATGAGAAAGGGTGGTCACTGTCAGCACATCTAAGAATCCGTACATATTCAGTGTTGTAACCCAAGTCGCAGGATGTAAAATTGTAGCCATTAGGAAAGCAGTTTGAAAATTTGAAGCAACGCCTGCGCCACTGGATTTAATGGGTCGCAATGAGACAATTCTGAACGTATTGCTTGTCTTAAATTTGACATAGTCAATAGGCTGTATTAATACAACTAAATGTATATGCATGAAGTTAGTTTTTTTTTTTTTTTTTTTACATTTAGACAGTTTATTATTACATAAATTACATTTATTTGGCAGACGTAATGTAATGTAATTGTTTATTATGAATTACAAATAAGACTAATTTAATTGTTACGATTTGTTCGTACTGCATAAAGCGACATACAAAAAGTGCATTTCATGGTCATAGACAACTACTAAACACAGGTTCAGTAAGATACCATACTTATTTTGTACAGCTATTTCTAGCCAAGAACACAGTTTAGTTCACACAGTGAACACTATTCAGACCTAACCTCTGCAAAGCCAACTAAGCAGAAGAATAAGCTACAGTATTAGGACAAATACAAATTACCAAAAAAGGTGCTGGGGATGGGGCAACATGTAACAAGTGTCATGAAAAAGGGGGCGGGGGGGGATTTAGAGTGAGATATACAGCGTGGTGGTGGTTAGTCTAGGTATAGTCTGAAGAGATGAGTCTTCAGGCCACGGCGGAAGATGGGTAGTGAGGGGGAGGTTCGGAGAGGGACGGGGAGTTTGTTCCACCACTGGGGAGCTAGGGTGGACAAGCTCTGTGATCCCTTTCGTTGGGTGGGAGGGGTTACAAGGTGCCCTGCTGCTACAGAGCGGAGTGGTCGAGCAGGGACATAGGATCGAATCATGTCCTGCAAGTAGATGGGGGCTGTCCTGTTGGCTGCAGTATAGGCAAGGGTCAGGGCTTTGAACCGGATCCTGGCAGCGACCAGTAGCCAGTGGAGTGATCGCAGCAGAGGAGTAACGTGGGAGAATTTGGGAAGGTTGTAGATGAGTCGGGCAGCGGCATTCTGAATCATCTGTAGTGGCTGTATGGCACAAGCTGGCAGGCTTGCAAGGAGAGAGTTGCATTAATCAAGGCCAGAGGTCACCGTAGCCTGGACGAGCACCTGGGTGGAGTGCGTCGTCAGGTATGGCCGAATCCTTCTGATGTTGTACAGAAGGAATCTGCAGGACCGTGATGTTGCCTTGATGTGCTCCTTGAGGTAATTAAATGACATGTAGGACTTCACAGCAAATGTCTTTATCTATGTAAAAAGAATGAGAATAATTCAAATAAAAATTTATATAAAAATATATACGTGACATCGAATTTCATTGTAATGTAATCATAGCCAAGATTGTTTGTATTAAAAATGATTAATCTTTCTCTAGTTATATTTTCAGGAGCCAAACACGAAAGCCATTAGTTATTTCTCTGCTCTCCCCTATGTTCGGCAGAAGTGATTTATTTTAAAAAAATTTTTTAACACAGCAGAACCAAACCAAAGAATCACATAGGAAGCGACCTGCAGTTTGGGAAAATAAATTGAACAACTCAATGACTCGAAAGTACAATTAATTTAGATAAACTGACACAAACATACTGAATCATTTTAATGAATCGGACTTCCCAACAGTAACCTTGGCTCCTTAGCATTTGCCATCGCAGCAAACTAGCAAAAAACATTTTGTTGGAATCTGATAACAAAACACAGGCTCTGTAGCCACGCACACCCCTCCCCACACGGAAAAGAGTGTATAGAATAACAAATACTGACAAATACAGGTAAAAGGCGCACAAATTGGGCTAAAGTGTGTAAAGACTGAGAATGCCAGTGCATCACAGATATGCCTTAGCATAGTGATTTAACAATATTTTCAAATAAAAAATCCTGCACAATATGCCTTTAAAAATACAAATATTTAGGCCTATAACAAAATATTGGCTGTGTCCCAATACGAAGTCAGCTGCCTCGGTGTCTGCTGCCTTAGAAGGCAGCTCCCTCTGCGTGCATTATCCTAACAGTAAAGGAACCTCAAAAGGAAACGAATTTGGGACACACTTTAAAGGCAGGATGATATCACAGAGAGTTCAGGTGCCCTGACGAGATCAGTGTTTACTGTTCTTAATTACCGCTCTTACAGCTGAGGGCATTCAGTTTACAACTGAGAGACCCATCTACAAGCATGGATTCAGTCATTGTAGCCGCGATTTTTGTAATTCTCGATTTAATTAACGAGGAGTATTATAATGCCGAGCACCGATGACTACTGAGGATGAGGAGGAGGATCCAGCGACTTAAAACGCTAGTTGCCAACTACGAGCAGGTATGTTGTTAATTCTAGCAACAGTTAGCTATAATGTTAGCTCGCTGGCTGGTTTTACTCTGAATTAACTAAACTGAAAAAAAAAGATTTTAAATGTGCTGATCATGGTTATTTATTTACAATTTTTACAATGTTTTTTATAGTTAACTATCAGTAAAATAACATCTTAGTCCCTGGAATTATCAACTGCACTTTACAATAAGACCAGACTGAATAGAGACAGTGTTTATTGCGTCAGTATCACTTTTCAACTACAAAATTATATTTATTTACATTTACATTTTTAATTGTATATTACAATTAAACTGTTACAAGTGGTCAATACAAACTATTTACAATACATTTCTAAATTAAATTAACAATTAAAACAGCTGCAATAAATACTTATATATTTTTTTATAATACAATTTACAAGCTAACAGTAGTTATAGTTCTTCAATTCAATTTTACCACCTCTACAGGAGGATGGCCTGAGGACTTACTCAACAGGTCTGTACCCCACTTGAGGTTTTGCTCCTCCTCCTGGACCAGGAAGAACATCATGGCTGGGGACACATCGTCAAAGTGCTAGAATTCACTTTTTGGTTGGCCTGTGGGACCTCCTTCCAGGTAGTGTCAAGGCCTTTTGATATGCCCCGCTCAACAGTACACAGGGTAATCCACAAAGTGGCTGGTGAGCTGAAGGCAGTACTCCCCAGAGTTGTAAGGCTTGCAAGTACGGAGGTAGAGCTGGAAACAATCAGAGTGGGGTTTGCCCACCTTGGTCACCACCCAATGCTGTAGGTGCCGTGGATGGTTGCCATGTGCGAATCAAAGCCCCTGGAGAGCCTGATGCACAATGCTATAAAAATAGAAAATGATATGCATCAATTCAAATGCAAGCAGTGTGTGACCATGAAGGGAATTTTTTGGGCATTCACAATTGAGGCCAGACGTTTACATACACCTTGGCTAAAGACATTCAAACTCAGTTTTTCACAACTCTGCACATTTCATGTTACCATACATTTCTTGTGGCAAGTCAATTCGGGCATCTACTTTGTTCAAATCAGAGGTAATTTAAAAAAAATTGATTAGAGACAGATTTATTTCAACTTTAATTCACTATATCAGAATTCCAGTTTACATACACCAAGTTGACTTTCTCTTTAAACAGTCTGGAAGATTCCAGAAATAGATGTAACTATTTTTTAGAAACTTCTGATTGGCCAATTGCCATAATTAGGAGTTAATTGGCACCTGTGGCTGTATTTAAGGGCCTATCTTTAGAGCCACTGCCTTTTTGTCCTTGATACCATGAAAAGAGGAAAATCTAAGCAAGTTCCTCCTTAGGAGCAATTTCCAAACGACTGCAGGTACCACAAGCATCTGTACAAACAGTTGCATGCAAATATAAAACTGCATTGTTCAGAAAGGAGGCACAAATTAACTCCCAGGGCTGAACAAACTTTGGCCCGAAAGGTTAAATTGAACCCCAAGACAACAACAATGGAACTGGTGAAGGAGATGCCAAAGTAGCTACATCCACCATTAAGAGAATCCTATATTGCCATGGCCTGAAAGGCTGTCGCGCAATGAAGAAGCCCTTACTCAAAGACTGGCATAAAAAAGCCAGAATGAAGTTTTCAGGTGATCACCAGGGCAAAGACCTAGCCTTTTGGAGGAGTGTTCTCTGGTCAGATTAAACAAAAATTGAACTGTTTGGCCATAATGATCAGCGCTATGTATGGAGGAAAAAGGGTGAGGCCTTTACTCCGAACACCAACCCAACTGTGAAGCATGGGGGTGGCAGCATAATGTTGTGTGGTTGTTTTGCTGGAACCAGTGAACTTCAGAAAATAGATGGCATCATGAGGAAGGAGGATTATCTATAAATGCTGAAGCAACACCTCAAGACATCAGCTAGAGAGTTAAAATTTGATCACAACTGGGTCTTCCAGCAGGACAGTGATCCTAAGCATACTTCCAAAGTAACAAAATGGCTGAAAGGCAACAAAGTATTGGAGTGGCCATCACAAAGCCCTGACCTGAATCCCATAGAAAATTTGTAGACTGAACTGAAAAAACATGTCAGAGCAAGGAAGCCCACTAACCTGGGCTTCCTTGTTCTGTAAGGAGAAATGGGCATAAATTTGTGTCAGGATTCTGCCTTTTTGTTCCGGTTATTACTTTTTTTTTTGGCTGCCAGATGGCGGCATTTCTCATCTTTATTCTGTGGTTTGTTTGGCTCATTGCTTTCTCCTGGGTTTATTCATTATTGTAGTCTCGTTATTCAATCATTATACTCACCTGTGTCTCTTTATCCCTCCCCTCTCTGGGTTAATTGTGCATTGTGTTCTCCTGTGTCTTGTTAGCCCCCTTGTGTATATAAGTTATTTGTTTGCCTTAGTCTGTACTGGGTCCTACTGTTGTGCTCCCTGCGTTTGGTGTATGTTCAAGTTCCTCTATGTTTTCAAGTACTTTGGAGCTCCTCAGTGTTTCGAGTATTTTTCGAGTTCCCCCGCATGTTTTCGTGTTTCGAGTTTTGTTTGAGTTTTTTGGAATTGCCAGTCGTGGCATTACTTTTGTTCGTTGTTCGTTTTACTGTAAGTAAAGTCTAAACATACTCTTTAACCCCTAGTGGTCGGCACGCTGGCGTGCCGAGATTGCTGAACTCAGACATTCAGTGTTACTGCAACTGAAGTACGAGTTAAAAACAGAAACGCTTTGTTTTAGTTTCATTAGTAGACGATACATGACAATTACGAATACGGAGTTTTGCAGCGCCACCATTCTGCTCTGGTCGTTCATTTAACATGCACCCCCTCCCTACAGTCTCATCTGCAACTACACCCCCCACCCATGACATAATGAACAATATTGTCTATCTGGGCATTCATAAAAATATTATTTCGCCACTCAAAAATCATATTCTGTCATAGCAACAAGATAAACCCAACATTAGCCCTAAGATATGCCAATACAGCAGTGAAAACTATGTATACCGTGTCTAATTTTGCTCTTGGAATAGCGTTTTATAGGTCATTGTAACCGAAAATTTTCTTATCATCGCATTCACTTACGAATTCGCTCTGTGGTAGCAGTGAAAGATGCTGCACCGAACGAAATGTTGTCAAAGTTTTTCGTAATTTCTTGGAAAATGCTATTATTATTGAGGATTTCTGGGCATAGCTAAACCATATGTTTGCTGATAGACCTATCTGACATCGTTTTCTGGAGCAAAACAGAAGCGGAAAGAACTGTCATTCGTTTACTGTCTGTCTCTATCTACTGAACACAGATAAAATTTCATCATTGCTATGTAAGTATTACTGCTCAAAATATTTTGGTTATATACGTTATTTTTGAAATTGAGTGTCTTTAAATAGGTTAGTGGTATCATATAATGTGTCACACTGTAATGTAAGCGTTAGTAGTGTAATAGTTTTTTTGATGCATGCAACAGTGATGACGAGAGTGTTGGAAAGTTGCCAAAATGTGGTGAACAGTTGAAAATTGTTTTCATATCATCTCATCCCCATACAAGAAAACATATGAGAGTACAGAGTAGGGAAATACATACACGAGTTATTACACATTTAGGTACTGTACAGCATTGTGTGACAATATTTTTGCATTATGTTTGAATCTGATATCAATGTTTCATCTTAAACCTTCATAAGGGGCTCATTTATATGCTTTACAATGTGCAAAAAGCATTATACCCCTTTTTGGAGAGATTTTGGATATGTTTCTGGACCCCTAGCTATTTTAGACCACTGTACTGACAGAAAGCTTGTAATTACCACTTGAAAATGATGCAACAGTGAGTTTCCTGAGTAAAACATTTGATTTGCAGTGAAATACGTGTATTTGTTGTGATTTACAGCAATGCATAATTTAGACATTTTGGTTAGATTTGGAGACGCTGGGTACAGTGCTTTGTTTTTGCTTCATAGATCTTTAGTAGTTCTACATATGCACTCTTAGATTTTATGAACTTGTAGCCAAGAAGTTTTTGATCCAGGACATGTATACTTTAACCTCCTGTATATATGCAATCTCCCAGTATTTCATTGCAAACTAAAAAAGAGCAAATTCATTTTAGATTTTTTGCCTAGACAATTGCATCTGAGGCACTTTATTTCTTCCAAAATTATGAATATAAACTAATCTGTGTTAGTATTGTAAATGGTACAAATGTCTTGCTTCATTTAAAGCATTTTTCAAGTCTCTGTGGTGTTCACATCTGGAGTTATAATGCTTTAAATAGGGTACCCCCTAAAGGGGCAAAGATTGGCCAGATTTGGCATGTGCGCTAAGGGGTTAAATCTCCTGTGTTTTGCTCTGCACTTGGGTCCTATCACAACCCACCAAATCCTGACAGAAGGACCCAGTCAACTTTGGACCCAGCAGAGTTTTTTCTTTGTTTACCCCCTCGGGTGTGTTTTTTGGGCTTTTTTTTTTTTTTCCTCTGCTATTTTGTTCAACATGCTACCCTTATGGTGTAAACCGGTGGTCTCTGGTGGGCCCTCTGGAGCCAGCCCTGCCTCAGGACAGGCCCCCTTGTCTGGGCAGGTGGCAGGGATAAAGCAGTTCAGCTTACGCCAGGGGTCGCGTAATATGGAGGATTACGTGATTACGAGGATTTTGCGTTCTCGCCTCCCAGAGCGGATGGAACCAGGAGCCTCTGTGTGATGTTTTCCGGAGCAGTTTGAGGGAAGGCATTCAGCAACGCTAGCCTCGACGGAGCGGCTCCCATCTGACCTGGAGATTCTCATGCCATCGGCCGTCATGGTGGACAACTATTTTCGGGAGCTTAGAGGGGAGCTTCCATTGTCCAGCAGGTGCTGCCTGCCCTGTCCAGTGTCCCGTGGGAGCTGCCTGCCCTGCCCAGTGTCCAGGAGCTTCCACTGCTCGTTGTCGAGGAACTTCTGTTGCCCAGTGCCCAGAAGCCTCCACCACCCAGTGTCCAGAAGCCCCCACCACCCAGTGTCCAGAAGCCTCCACTGCCCAGTGTTTTACTCTGCACTTGGGTTCTATCACAATCTGCCGAATCCTGACAAATTTATAAATAAGCTCATTAAAAGGTTAATTAAATGACGAAAATAATATTTTGATTAATGTTTGAATCAGAAATGTCATCACAGTATCAACATGTTTTTAAAGTATGTATATAATTAATGCTGGACTATATTTGATTAGATTAGAATTGATGTTAGGTTATTTTTGCAAATAAATATTATTTATGCAACGACTTCTCTTATAGTTATTTACACACAACTTATAAATCTGCTGCATCACCACAGTAACTATCAATTGTATCAGATTACAACTGCTGTCAGTAATTTAAAATGTCTATAGCAACTATAGCAATATAAATAAATGAGGAGTCAGTTGAAGAGTTCATAAAATGTAATTTATTATATTTATCAATTCGTTTTTCTAAAAGAGAGAACAATCTCTGGCTTCTTTCCTCCACTACTTTCTCCCTTCTTTCTTCTCTCTCTTGCTCTGTATCTTCCTTCAGCCACTGAAGGGTGTCCCTCCGCTTCTTTCTGCTCGGTCTGTTTGAGACTGGAGAGGTCACAACAGAAGATGGCCCTGGCTCATCCTCAGGAATGGAGGAAACTAGGACAGGAAGAGAGATGGAATGTCTCTGTCCTAATACCTCATCCATAAGGATGAACCAAGGCCAGTTATCTGCAGTGACCTCTCCATTATCGGTCCCACTCCCCGAAGGAGGACATTTAAATTCCTAAAATGTACAGCATCTACAGTTAAGTACCAGTTTCATTACACAAATAATATTCTATTATCCTAGTACCTTTCTATATGCCTAACTGTCAAATACAATCATAACAGTAGAATTCTAATCTGCCAGTTCCCTTTCAAGATGTAAAAATATTCATCAAGTGTTACGTTTTATTTATGTAGCAACATTTTCTATAAACTAAATGAAAAATCATTACCTTGTTGTTTTTTAAATTTTTTTAATTGCCCCATTTTTTTCTGGCTTGCTGGGGGGACACAAAAATATAAATAAGGATGAAGAGAAAGCGAGCGTAGTACTGCCACAAAATGCACTGCTTATTAGTTGAAGTTGACTTACAACCAACCAGTTTGCGCCATTTTTTGGCCTCTCGCACTCCCTGCGAGCCTTTATAAAGGTTGTTGTAGCCTCCTTTGTCCCTGAAGGGAAAACAAAATTAGTTTAACGTTCAACCAACTACATAACTAGCCACTAGTTCAGCTACTTTTTTCCTTTTTAACCATATTATCATGTTTGCTGTAAAAAAAAAAAAAAACTTTCGTTACGTTCGTCTAGCTTGTTCTATTGGACAGTAAGTGATCTAACGTAATTGCTAACAAGTTAGCTGGCTAGTTCAGGGAAAGCTCTCAGATGCTTAAATACATTATTCCAGTGTAATAAATAATTAAATGTTCTTTTAGATATAACTACAACAAATAATCAAGTTCACTGTATACTCACATTTGTAAACAAACTCCTCCGCCATTACCGCTTTGTTGTCTTGAGCTGCCATTAATTTAACGGAAGTGAGAAGTCTGAGGAAATCGCAAAGACCTATGGGATAACCTTCCAGCAGAAGGATGCATCAGACGCTGCCTTCAAATTTAACCAAAATAAGGCACCTTACAAGGACGCATTTTTTGATGACTTCAGTTTGGGACATGCCTACGAAGGACAAGTGTGAAAGTTTGTGAAAATAGTGAAAATGCTGCCTTCTAAGGCAGCTGACTTCGTATTGGGACACAGCCATTGAGTCTTACAAGCTTATGCAGATGTCATATGTTTTCCAAACATATGTCTGCCCCATTAATCTGCTGTATGTCCATGGGTCTGATGAAGTTTAGCCAAATAAGTACAAGGGTATAATTTCTTTTACAATATCATCTAATAATAATAATATTATTTTTTTACACAGTTCTCAAAACATACAACAACTACTACTACTACTAATAATAATATTCATGCATTTTTATTCATGATGTGCTTTTCACACACCAAAAACACTGGATACAGACAGTTGTTCAAACATATAGTGTAGTCCAAAAGCAAAACAGGAACCAAGGCACTCTGCTCTTATACTTTGAAATAAAATGCCTTTATTACATTGGCATGTTCATTTTGGATATTTAGTTGATGCAAGGCCTTAAAGTGTCTAGCCATTGGGTAGGCCTCATTCCCTATATGAATAGCATACTATAAGCGGTCTTGCAGGCATGTTAGTGCGGCCGGTGTGAAATACTTAACAATGCGGACATTCTAGTCTGTAAATCACGCAAGTGGGTTTGCAATTAATTCAATGTTTAATTTGGTATTCAGTATCAGACACTGGATCCATAAAAAGACAGTGTCTGTACAATATTGCTGCAGTGATTGCATTGGTTACATTTCAAAGACCCAAGTTGTCGTAACCAAGTCGAGAGGTGGCTGGGAGATTGCAACTAATATATCCTGAAGGGTAGGACAACTCTTCACAAAACAACATATCACTGAATAATATCCCAATTGTTTTTAATAATGTGTCTTATGCTTTCTGCTTTCGTGCTGTATTTTGAAACAAAGTAAATTTTATCTGAATTTGATGCATGCCGGGAAACATTTCTTCGCAATAAATGTTACGATCAAGCTATTTGGCTTTTGTGCAAGCAGTTTTTTCAACTCAAATTTTGTACTCACGATTTAAAAAAAAAAATTAGTTTCCATTTCTTTGGATTTGATATTGAAGATGCAAATTGTACTATGTAATGTGGTCAAAATACAGATTTTTGCATTGATTAAATAGTCTTCTTCCCATTTTCCTGAATATAAACCAGCATAAAACATGCTCCCATAGCACAGCCTTTTATTGGTTTAAAAACACAGTCCTAGAAGGTAAAAACGTTATTCAGAGTCATCCATTAAGTGACACAGAAACTAAAACTCATTATCTGAAGCTTTTTCTTTAGCCATTGTAAGAATGTCTTTTAGTTATTCAAGGGATTCAGTTGGATTGTGTGTCAAACATTGGTAAAATTTAGTATCATGCAATTGACTGGCTTCCTTAATATACATGTCCTTGCCCCAAACCACATTTGCACCACCTTTGTCACCATTCTTAATTACTATTTGATCATTTTTTGACAAAGCCCTCTCTTTCTTAGATAGGTTATGTTTTACATGCTTTTGCTCAACATCAAAATTCACCTTTTTAGCAAATGTGTTTAATGCTTTTTTTGCATTGCAAAATGCAGATTTGGGCTTAAAAGGTGGTGTTCTTGAAACAAGAGAGGTGGTCTGGCCTGAGTCACTGGTGCTTATAGGCACCATATACCAAACCTTGATGTATATGCACCTATAGACATGGTGTCCTAGGTCAAGGTCGGTTTCCTTGATTTAATTTTCTTTTTTTGTGCAGAAGTGATCCAGTTAACCAGCGAGAACAATTGAAACCCTGTGAGAGAGACTGAAACCCTGCAAGAGAGATTGATGCCCCGCAAGAGGTGTCCAATGGACAGTGTCTGCATATGAAAGTAGCTTGTGAGACAGATCTAGTCAACAGCGTACGTGGTCCAGTAAACAGTGAGCATGATTGAAAGTGGTTTGCGGTCCAGTGGAATGAAACGTAGCAGCCACTCGGGTAGCTTCACATAATTTTTCAATTTCAATTCTATTTTATTGTTATAGTGCTTTTTACAGAGAAGTGTCACAAAGACGCTTTACAAAGTAGCCAGGCAAGAAATGCACAAAGAGAAAACACCAGACCTGAACCCCCAAATACCAAGTACATAAGGTAAAAACTCCCAGTGGGGAGAAAACCCTCAAATGGTGGCGAGAAAAAACTCCCCAATGGGAAGAAATCTTGAGAGGAACCTGGCTATAGAGGGGGAGCCCAACCTCTACTGGCCAGCCTGTTGTACAGTAGCAGTAGAATGGAATGTGGCACAAATTCTACAAGAGATCTATCACAGCGAATATAATGGGTTAAGCAGGCAGTAGCTGAGCAGAAAGCAAACAGGAATAATTAGAAGACCGAATAGTATAGTTCAGAATAGTGCAGTTTAGCCGAGCTGGGTGATGGATCTGTAGCTCCAGGCTGCGTCAGGGAATGGGCAGGGGAGGAACAGGGCTGAAGCTGTCCATGATCATGGAGTGAGGGGCAGGGTTGGAGTGCTCCTGTGGACTCAAGCTGAGGAAACAGGCTGGAGCAGTCTTTGAACTCAGGGTGAGGTAAGGGGCAGGAACCCCATGGAAAGAGAAACAGAGAAGACAAGGTTAAGGCCAGCTTGACACTTAACGCTAAGCTCCCTACCCAGGCCAGACATCCGTGTTTAATTTCATAAACTGTGATTATACTTGACCATTTTACAGGATTATAGGACTGGCTAAAGAGTTAAGTTTTAACCATACACTTAAAGACAGAGAGTGTGTCTGAAGCCTGCACATACATAGGGAGATTGTTCCATAAGGCAGGAGCTCTGTGAGAGAAGGCTGTACCACCCGTTTTAATTTTAGATACACATTTTCACATAACCAGCATCTTGTGAACAAAGTAATCTTGGAGGAGAGTAAGGAATAAGTAACTCACTTAGTCGGAGACTAAACCATTTAAAGCTTTATATGTTAACAACAACATCGTAATCCTAGATTTGATCCAAGTTCGCTGGATAAAAACATAATATCTTGATTTATCCTGATTTTTTTGGCTAGCTAGTTCATGTTGATTTGCCAGGTGAATTAGGCTACTTTTGAGCTAATATAAACATGATGATGACTGTGTTAATAATATGCCAGTATGTAATATTTTTGCTTATTTCCAGTTATTGATAAGGCAACTGAACTATTCTCTGTGTTATTGCAATTAATGTGTAGCAAGGTAACAGCGGCTGCCACTTCCTGGTTGTTTACTATGTTGGTGGCATTACCATTAGTGGACCATTTTGCCAACATTTCACTGGTGCAGGAGTATGATGGGATTATACATTTCACCTCTAGACATTTCTTGCCATTAAAAGTATATTTTAATTAATGCCTTTGAGCAACCCCTCTTATGGTTGGCACGCTGGCATGCCCAGATTGCTGAACTCAGACATTTATTGCTCCTGCAACCAAACTATGAGTGGAAATAAGAAACACTGTGTTTTAGCTTTTTTGGGGGGCTTTTTTAGCTTTATTTGATAGAACAGTGTAGAGAGACAGGAAGAATTATGAGGAGAGAGAGGGAGAGACGTGCGAAAAAGGTTGGCAGTTAGATTCGAACCGCCGATGTCGCGGCTCACATTGAGCATGAGGATAGCGCTCTACGGGCTGCACCACTAGAGGCCCTGTGTTTTAGCGTTTTTAGTACACAACACACTACAACAATGCTAATTACAGACTTTCATTGTCACACAGGTCGTCCATTTGACAAGCACCCCCTGTCTGCAGTCTCATCCGCAACTATAGCCTACCCTCCCAAACATGACAAACTGGACAACAGCCTCTGGCTTGTAGTTCATAAAAAATCATATTCCATCATTGCAACAAAGTAAAGCCAACACAGTGATGGTATGCCAATACAGTGATGAAAAGCGCTGCTAACTAGCTAAATAAATTACTGGAATTTTTGTGGAATTACACCATGTCATTCTTCTATCAATATCTGCTACTAAATCTGGAATAAATATAGAATATTACCTTTCATTTTACATGTAGAAATGTCCCTTTTAAAATCAAGTGGTCATTTATTGTCTTGAATAATCAGTTTGAGAAATTAACACGCAAATAGAAAGTGGGGCTATGAATAGCTGCGATTGATAGCTGCAATGGCTTCTGGTCAAATAAAATGTTATGCCCAAACAAATGCATGCAGTTACAAACTAATTCATCTTTTATATTAATCTTTAATGTCCTTATTGTCTTTAAAAAAGTAAAGGTGCTTTGTGACAGTGACGCTCGCACTGCAGCTGGACATTTCTGTATGCTCAGTTAAGCAGTGTTCACTCATGTAAAAGGGGCATGCACTGTCACAAACATACACAGCATGTTACAAAGTATTTTGTATTCATGGCATTTACTGGAGGCAGGACTAAAATGTGACTAAAAGTGCACTGAGTGTGTGCAGTTGCTGCCCTTGCTGCTGTTGGTGCTCTTGCTCGATTGCCTGTGTTTGACATGCACTTCCTCTTTGTGGTGGAAAGAATGATTGGAAGGATTTGTTACAAGTTTGTTACATGATTGTATTGTGCTTTCAAGTATGTATTTCATATTAGTTTGCATTTTTAAAAACCCATATTATAACTAAAGTAAGACAGTTTTGCTCCTAAGGTAAAAATATCTGTGGCTGTTTAAACTTTTTTTCTCCGTTAAGCACTGGGCTGACAAACTAGCCAGTTAGATAATTCAGCCACCTTATTGCTGACTGAATGTTTTTTGTGGTTTTTTGATCCCTTGGGAGCAAAATATAATGTAGTTAGATAGTTTGCCTTTATTGTTATGTGCTAAAGTTTATTATAATCTGTTTCCAGGTAAATTTTGGTTGTATTTTGTTCTGACATAAAAATAAAATGTTTCTGGGGTGTCTCGTGGCATAGCCTGTAGAGCACTGTCCACAAGCTCATTGCGAGCCTTGACGTTGGTGGTTCAGCACGTCTCTCCCTCTCTCTTCCCCTGTTCTTCCTGTCTCTCTACACTGTTTTGTACAATAAAGCTGAAAAAGCCCCCCCAAAAAATAAATACTAAATAAAATGTTTCCTAGTACAAGGGTTCCTTCAGTTATTGCTATTCTGTAAAAGATAGTTGATTATAACCCAAGTGATTCCACACCATGTAGTTCTTTTTCATGTTATTAATTCAACCCTTAATTGCGCACACCCCCTTGTGGTCGGCATGCTGGCATGCCTAGATTATTCAACTCAGACATTCATTGCTCCTGCAACCAAAGTATGAGTTGAAAACAGAAACGCTTTGTTTTAGTTTCATTAGTAGACAATACACAACAACTATGCTGAATATGGAGTTTCGCAGCGCCACCATTGTTGCTCTGGTCATTCATTTAACAAGCACCCCACCCATGATATAATGGACAATATTGTCTATCTGGACATTCATAAAAATATTCTTTCACCACTCAAAATTCGTATTCCTTCATAGCAACAAGATAAACCCAAAAATAACTCTAAAATATGCCAATATAGCAGTGAAAACGCTGCTCACTGAACAAGACAAAGTTTTCATGTCATTCTACAGTCAATATCTGGGACTAAATATTGAAAAAAAATATACAACCTTACCATTGGTTTTATGCGTAGAGATGTCCCTTTTGAGACTCAGTGGTCATATATTTTCTTGGACAATCCATTTGTGAAATATAAGAGCATTTGTGACGCCTGGGTACCTTCCAAAATAGCTGTGTGTAATAGCACACGTGTTGTTTATGGCGTTGTCGCCCTTTTCAGTACAATCTGGCTTGATTTACAATTCATTTATTCAGTAGGTGACAGTATAAGCTTTCTAAGGATGTATAACACATCTAATTTTGCTTTTGGAATAGTGTTTTATAGTTCAGCGTAACCAAAAGTTTTCTCATCATTGCATGCACTTACGAATTCACTCTGTGGTAGCAGTAAAAGACACTGCACCTGACAAAACGTGATCAATGATTTTTCATAATTTCTTGAAAAGTATTATTATTATTGAGGACTTCTGAGCATAGCTAAGCCATATGTTTGCTGTAAAGTAAGCTTTTGTTGGTGGCTTAGTAGTTTTTGTGATGCATGCAACAGTTATGATGTGAGAGTTGGAACATTGCCAAAACGTGGTGGACGGTTGAAAATTGTTTTTATGTCGTCCCATCCCCATACGGGAAAACATTACATACTGTAGAGTACAGAAATACATACAAGTGTTAATTATTACATATTTAAGTACTGTACTGCATTGTGTGACAATGTTTTTGCATTATTTTTGAATCTGATATCAATGTGTCATCGTTAACCTTCATAAGTGGCTCATTTATATGCTTTATAATGGAGAAAAAGCATTTTATTCATTTTTGGAGAGATTTTGGATATGTTTCTGGACCCCTAGATATTTTAGACAACTGTACTCATGGAAAGCTTGTAATTCCCACTTGAAAATGATGCAACAGTGAGTTTCTTGAGTCAAAATAGGAATAATTTAAACATTTTGGATAGATTTGGAGACGCTGGGTACTGCTTAGTTTTTGCTTCATAGATCTTTAGTAGTTCTACATATCCACCCTTAGATTTTATGAACTTGTGGTCAAGGAGTTTTTGATCCAGGACATGTATAGTTTAACCTACTGTATATATGCAATCTCTCAGTATTTCATTGCAAACTAAAAAAGAGCAAATTCATTTTTGATTTTTTGCCTAGACAATTGCAATTGTGGGATTTTATTTCTTCCAAACTTATGAATATAAACTAATCTGTGTTAGTATTGTAAATGGTACAAATGTCTTGCTTCATTTAAGCCATTTTTCGAGTCTCTGTGGTGTTAACATCTGGAGTTATAAAGCTTCAAATAGGGTACCCTCTAAATGGGAAAGGATTGGCCAGATTTCGCATGTGCACTAAGGGGTTAACATTAGATAGTTAAAGTGCCTTATTTTTTTCTGTCTGGTTTCTGCTGATAGTTGTCCAGAGCCATCCACATGTAAAAATGTGGCCAAAGTTGTGGGAGGGTTGCAGGATGATGTGCTTCTGGAATGTGATTTACAGGTGGAGTTTGTCTGCCATCTTTGCAGAATGGTTGAGCATCACGAGAGAAAAATTCTTGATCTCGAGGCCCAGCTTGCTGGACTCCACAGTTCGCAATTGATAAAGTTCTAGGAACTGAGTAACTTTTCCTTTAAGGAACTAGTGTGCATGCCATAGCTGGGAATGGGGGAGAATCCAGAGCAGGCAGGGAGAGATGGTTGGGCAACAGTAGGGCGCAAATGCAGAAAAGGGCATGCGCACCACACTGGGGCAGCATCTCCAGGGGTTGTGGTGTGCTGGCATTTCAGGAATTGGATCTGGCTCTTGGCCCTGAGATCGGGAGGACTGATGAGTCACTGGGAGCCCAGATAGTCACATTCTCCGAAACAAAGGAGTTAATGATCGTAAGGGACTCAATTATTAGGGGGGTAGGCAACATAGTCTGTTCGCATAAAAAGGAATTCTGTACGGTGTGCTGTCTGCCTGGTGCCAGGGTAGGTGATCTCCCTAGTGTGCAGACAAGCTCCTGGACTGAGCGGGGAGGGATCCAGTGGTCATGGTTCACTTAGGAACCAATGACATAGGTAAGGATAAGTTTGAGGCCCTGTAGGACAAATTTGTGGAAGCAGAAATGATTAGGTGCAGAACCTCCAAGGTAGTTTCGCTGGAATGCTCCCGGTGCCATGTGCATGCAGAGGGAAACAAAGTTCTATTTGGACGTTTAACACGTGGGCCTGTTTTTGCCATCAGGTTATGTCACATAACATAGCATTATGATGAGAATAGGCCATTCAACCAACAATGCTTGTCATTTTTCTCACTAAATTGTACCTAGTGTTCCGATTCCCTACAGACAAAATAGTATCTAACACTGTAAATCCACAGAATTTCATGTGACCTGGCAGGCTATTTGAGTAATCTCTGCATGAGAAGATTCTTCCAAATGTCTGTACTTTAATTTACCTTTTGCACATTTTCATTTATTTCCCTTCGGTCTACTTACAGAACTCAACCTGAATAATCTCTTGTAGTTCACTTTGTTGATCACCTTTATGAATGTAAATGCCTCAATCAAATCACTCCTAAGTCTCCTTTTACTATACTTGAAGAGATTAAGCATCTTAAGTCTTTCCTCATCTTTCCTGACCTTTCATACCAGTAATCAATTTGGTTGCTCTTCTTTTTCAGGTCAGGTTTTTTTCCAGAGCAACTACTGTATATCTTTCTTGTAGTATGGTCCTCAGAACTGCACATAATACCTCCATGTGTGGTGCAATAAATATATTGTATAAGATATACTCAATACTTTTGGCTGGTGGAAAAAACAACTCTTCATATTGAATTGAGGGAGCAATTATTACTTGGCCTTTATCAAGTTTAATGGTGTGCTTTGTTCGGATCAGCAGATCTGTGTTTTCTGGAAAATGTGCTCATCATCGGAGATAGACATTTGTAATGGCCTGTGTTGTGTATTAGCTAAATGCTCCACTGTCTCTAGTGTGTGTATGTGTACTTGTGTGCGTGAATGTTTAAAAGATGTGTAAAGCATTTTCCTGCTTTTGTGTCCCTGTGAGCAGCACCCTGGACACACCTCTTTTGGGATGTCCGTCTTCAATCTTAGTAATGCCATCATGGGCAGCGGGATCCTGGGCCTGTCCTATGCCATGGCCAACACCGGAATCCTTCTTTTTGTGTAAGTGGTACTCAATCCTTCTGTTTGTGTAAGTGGTGCTCAATCTTCAAATACTTTTGTGCAGATATACAGCAAATGGTTAAACAATATAAGTAGCTCCTCCCATCTTCCCCAACACTGCTGCATCCATGGGAACAGTACCCTATCACAGTAAAATGCCTGCCCTTTTTTCTAGGGTTGGGACAAAGCCTGCAATAAAGATACATGCATTACAAAGGGCACAGTGTAGGACTTTGTTTGAAGGGGTGGTACTGGCTCCTTTCTCCTTGTCTAGTGTGGTTAGGGGTCTATTTCAGACCACAACTTTCTGCAAGGTTCTATCTCAGACAGTGCAGTGTCTAATTCTTCTGGCTCCCCAAGATGTGTGGTGAAATACTGAATTTACTGAAGTTATTAAGGGATAGTGCTCAGCAATTAACTGATATTTCGTTGTTTAAATAATTAATCGATCAATGTTGTTTAAATCATTTAAATTGGTTTAATTTGGTGGGGTAAACAGTGTTTTTCTCAAAGTTGGGAGTAGGTTTTTAAAAGGCAGCTACTCAGTCCAGTTTGCACAGGAATAAGCATTGCAATAACTACAATGACCATAATCAATTGCGCCTACAGACAAGTGATGTAACCGTTCAGAAACCCAGTACTCACGCGACACTGAACGATATTTGAGCTGGACCAAAGGGGTATATGCACTGTGTGACTGTAACCAACGACACATATACATATATTGCATAACAACAATTCTAACAAACTGGTAGTAGAATGTTATATCTGCCTCAAAATTGGTCTAATAAGTTTGTCAACATTACGAGTTAACTTACTAATGTGTCTCATGAGGAACACTGAAAACAGTAGGCTGGTAACGAGGCAATAGTGCAAGGGATATAAATTAGTCAACAAATTAAAAACAACAAATTAAAAAATTAATTATAATGAAGTACACACCCGAAATTCATATATATATGTTTAAGACCAAAGTGATAATAATTGATGTAAATGAGTTGTAGTAACATGCTGCAACAACATTGGTATGGAGGACCAAAAATGGCAAAATTAAAAAGGAAAAAATAAATGACTCAATAAATCAATATAAATGCAAGAAAAATATAAAAATAAATGAATGTACAAATGAATTAATAGATAAAATTGTCATTTATTTCCATATTTATTTATTTGATTCATTTAGTTTTGTATATATTTTCATGTTTATTTCTTAATTTATTTCTATATATATTTATTTATGTATTTATTAATTTAATGATTAATTTATTTCTGTATTTATTCATTTTTGTATTTCATTGTCCATATGATAATGTCAATCAATGTATGTCATGGTGTCACCTTATTCCCATTGGTTAATTGATACCAGAGTGCATCGATCGACTGTACATGTATTGGCTTAAACCCTGGTTGCTTTCACTACGTTTAAGTAGGGGAGAGCAAGGCAAAATGCAGTACAGATTTTTTTAGCTGGTTGCATATTTCAGGCTAAATGCTCAGAATTACCCTCTCTTTGTCCTCCAATGGATGCTGAGAGATTTTGATAAACATTTTGGGGGACAGTTTTAAATTAAAGGCTATATGCAAGTAAATTTTTTTACCGTATTTTTCAGGTGCTGTATTGTGTGTTTATGTCAAGGAATCTAAATGTACAGTACAGTGCAAAAGTCTTAGGCACCTGTAAAAAAATGCTGTACAGCTAAGATGCTTTCAAAAATAATGAAATGAAAGGTTATAAATATTGAAAAAATAATATAAAGAGCAGTAAATAGTTAAAAACAAAATCAAATCAATGTTTGGTGTGACCACTCTTAAAACTACATCAATTCTCTTAGGTACACTGTTCGGCAGTTTTATAAGAAAATCGGCTGGTAGGTTGTTCCAAGCATTTTGGAAAACTTGCCACAATTCTTCTGCAGATTTTGGCTGTTTTGCTTGCTTCTGGCTCTCCAGGTAATCCCAGAGACCCTTGAGTTTTTATCTGAAAAGTAGTCTATTACTTAAAATATTACTTTATTTAAATTTCATTTTTTGGAAAATTTGTGTTTGGAAATCCCAAATTTGCTCTTTTCTACTGACACAGTGCGGAGTACTGTATGTAGGCTAATTGTAAATAGTATTGTTATAGCATTGATATAGTTTTGATATAGCATGCAAGTTTCGCATGGTTTGATGGCCCTCCAGCTTATTACCTGTCACACAATCACATCAGCTGCTTTCGTGGCTACAAGCTAATGTATTCAATTTCATCTGATTTTGCTCAAAAACATCTTTGCTTTCATGATCTTTGCTTTCATGTCTTAATGTCACATTTGGTGTAAAAATACAGTCTTGAAGTTTTTAAACATAAGATGAAGGTAGCAGTGGCCCAGGGTAATTAGATATTTCCCCCACCTCCCCTACACTAATGCCTATAGCCTACGGAAAGAGATAGCCATAGATTTGAGGCTGGATAACATAACTGAAAATCCTAGTCCTGATTATTTACTTTTTCATGTGAATGCTTTGACAATTTGTTCCTGTTAGCTGCATTACAGTGGTTGACCCTAGTGGTTTCACTCAAAAATTCAGATTACGCCAGATCAGTTGGTCACCCTTCTCACATAGCTACTGCCAGTGGAAGCTGTAGAGAGTTATTACCTCAACATTGCAACTCTTTTGGGGTTTTGAGAGAGCCGTTCACTGTTGAATGGCAGAGCTTGGCATAATGCAACAGATCTTAGGGCCATCATTCTTGTAGATCTGAACTGTACACTCTCACTCTCCGCGCCTGCCTGTGCTGACATCCTACTCTTACACTATTACACTTGGGCTTGATTGCTATGCTCTAATGTAAAAGCCACAACTCCTCATTACAGAAATAAATGAATCAAGAAATAAATATGGAAATTAATATATACAGAAATTAATGAATAAATACATTAAATAAATACAGAATGCAGAAATCACATTTATGTCAGATTTTATTTACTAAATAACTTCTGTGTACATTAATTTATTTTTTACATTTTTCTTGATTTATATTCATTCATTCATTCATTCATTCATTCATTCATTTATTGAGTCATTTATTTTAAATTTTTCCTTTTTTGGTCCTCCATACATTGGAGCCTTTAACCTCTTAGGGCAAAGCCCCTAGTGGTCGGCATGCCGGTGTGCCTAGATTGCTCAGTTCAGACATTCTGTGCTCCTGCAACCAAATTATGAGTTGAAAACACAAACTCTAGCTTTATTAGTAGACGATTCAGGACAACTATGCCAAATACGGAGTTACGCAGCACCACCATTGTTGCGCAGGTCGTGCATTTACAAAGCACCCCCTCCCTGCAGTCTCATCTGTAACTACACCCCCACACATGACACACTGGACAATAGTGTCGATTTGGGCATACATGAAAACATTCTTTCACCACTAAAAATTTGTATTCCGTTGTAGCAAAGGGATAAAGCCAACAATAGCCGAAGGTATGCCAGTACAGCTGTGAAAAACGCTGATCACTGAACACTGAAATAAACAAGATGAACTTTTCAAAAATTATACCATGTCATTCTACTGTCAATATCTCCGACTAAATATGAAATAAATATACAACCTTACCATTGGTTTTACGCGTAGAGATGTCCCTTTCCAGACGTTGTAGTCATATATTGTCTTGGACAATCCGTTTGTGAAATATATGCTCATTTGTGATGCCTAGGTACCTTCCAAGTGTGCGTAATATCACACTTGTTGTTTTCGGTATTGTCGTCCTTTGTAGTACAATCTGGCTTGATGAACAGTTACTTGATCCAATAGGTGACAGAATAAGCTTTCTAACAATGTATAATATGTCTAATTTTACTTTTGAATAGCGTTTTATGGCTCAAAATAACCAAATGTTTTCTCATCATCCCCATCTTACGCATTCTATATTTGGTAGCTGTAAAAGACACTGGACCCAGCAAAATGTTATCGATGATTTTCGTAATTTCTTGGAAAATATTATCTCATAAAAAACACGTTTTCAACGTACAAAAATGCCAAGTTACTCACACATAACACAACTTTCAGTGTAACCGAAAGTTTTGTTTCATTATAGCTGCATCACGCATTCAGCCTATGGTAGCAGTAAAAGACACTGCACCTGGCAAAATTTTATTGATGACTTTCGTTATTTCTTGGAAAATACTATTATTTTTGAGAAATTCTGAGCATAGCTAAGGCATATGTTTGCAGATGGACCTAGCTGATATACTGTTTTCTGGGCTAAGTCAGAATTCGGAGGCAACAGGATTCATTCTGTCTCTGTCTCTGTCTACTGAACACAAATAAGATTTCATCATCCAAATGTAAGTGTTACTGCTGAAAATATTTTGGTTGTATACGTTATTTTTTAAATTGAGTGTCTTTAAATAGGTTAGTGGTATTTTAGATTGAGGATATTTCACACTGTAATGTAAGCCTTCATTGGTTTGCTTGTAGTTTGTATTTAATATATGTACCAGATATGACCTCAACTGGAACATTGCCAAAACGTGGTGGATGGTTGAATATTGTTTTAATGTCGTCCCGTCCCCATACAAGAAAACATCACATACTGTAGAGTACAGAAAAACATACGGGAGTTTATGATTACACATTTAGGTACTGTACCACAGTGTGATAATGTTTTTGCATTATATTTTTAATCTGATATCAATGTTTCACCTTAAACCTTCATAAGGGGCACGTATAATATATAATATATAATATATATAATATATAATATAATGCTTTATAATGGACAAAAAGCATTTATTCATTTTTTGAGAGATTTTAGATATGTTTCAGGATCCCTAGATATTTTAAGCCGCTGTACTGACGGAAAGCTTGTAATTCCCACTTGAAAATGATGCAACAGTCAGTTTCTTCAGTCAAACAGTTGATTTGTAGTGAAATACATGATTATGTTGTGATTTACAGCAATGCATAATTTAGGCATTTTGGATAGATTTGGAGACACTGGGTACACTGCTTACTTTTTGATTCATAGATCTTTGATAGTTCTGCGTATCCACCCTTAGATTTGATGCCCTTGTGGTCAAGGGGTTTATTGATCCAGCACATGTATAGTTTAACCTGCTGTATATTTGCAATCTCTCAGTATTTCATTGCAAACTAAAAAAGAGCAAATTGATTTTTTTCCTAGATTACTCTATTTGTGGAACTTTAGTTTATATTCATAACTAAGGAAGAAATCATCTAAGTTAGTATTTTAAATGGTACGTATGTCTTGCTTCATTTAAGCCCATTTTTAAGTTTCTGTTATGCTCACATTTGGAGTTATAAAGCTATAAAGACGGTACCCCCTAAATGGGCAAAGATTGGCCAGATTTGGCATGTGCGCTAAGGGGTTAAAATAGATTGAACGTTTTAAAGCTCTTTAAAAATTAGTGTTTAACATTTCAGTACAAAATATTCCAAAAGATTTTCAATTGTCATTATTTCATGCTACATTCATATTTCTAAATTTTTTAAAAAAGAATTCAAAAACCGTGATAATTTTGAAATCGAATCGTGCTCAAAAAACACTAATTGCTCAGCACTATTCAGGGATCACGCAACCCTTGAAGCATTTGGATCCACAACCTCCTGGTCAGAGGTCCAGCCCACCCCCAAGCAACTGTGGAATGCTTAGGGCCCATATTTCACCGTCCAGTTGAAATAGTAAAACATAGCACTGACTCAGGGTGGTGGTGAATTAAGGTTGCTCCCACTCAGTGTAGGTCATTTTGTAACAAGAAATGGTAGGGCACCTGCAGCATAGTTGCAAAAGAGGTTGGTAGAAGAGGAATAAATTACCTAAGGGTGTTGTGGAGGTTTGATTTCGTTATGGCCGATCAAAACAGCTGCTTTATTTTCTTTTAATATCACTGCATCAAGGGCAAAGGGAACTGGCAGTTTCACCATGTTAGACAAACTTGTCCTTGAGATGCAGTCAGCATGTATTTATTTTTGAGTGGCCTTCTTAAAATGAATAATTTTCCAATTCCCTATGCTTTCATATCTTAAAGTTATAGATATATTTACTTAACAAGTACACCCATCAGACTGTTTTTGTTCAGTCTGATGGGTGTATGGTGACAATCTTATGATGATTGCTTCAGTCCCATTTGTTCAACATTCATAAGTGCACATTGGTCACGCCATCAAAATAGTAGAGCGCCAGCGTTTGAGTCAAAGGTTGGTCTGGATGGTTTAAAATGCAATAAATGCAATAAAATTTGTTTATTGGTACTCCCTTTTGTGCTGCATGTTGACAATCACAATTCCCTATATTGTGGCAGTGTAATATAATGAGCAAGGTACTTAACCTGCATTGCTTCAGTATCCAGCTGTATAAATGGATGCAATCTGAAACCTATATATTTTTTAAATTGTGTAATTCGCTCTGGACAAGAGCGTCTGCTGAATGCCTGTAATGTATATTGGCAGCAGCAGAAAAATGTATTAATTTGCGTTGGATGACAATAGCAGAAGTACTAATGCCATGGTACATTGTGTTACCTTTGCCTCCGAAATACAGCCCTCAATGTCCTTCTCTTCTGTGTTGTAGGGTTCTTCTCTTGGGTGTGGCCATACTTTCCCTGTATTCGGTCCATCTTCTTCTCGTGACTGCAAAGGAGGGAGGTAAGTACGGAAGGATATTTAAATGACCAGGGCATATATCTGCATGGGTCTACAGTTCTTCTAGTTTTTACATGGTTCTTACTTAATCTCAAACTTCAGTTAACCTTACTAATAAAATGTTCTCTCTCTCTCTCTCTCTCTCTCTCTCTATATATATATATATATATATATATACAGTACTGAGCAAAAGTCTTAGGCACCTGTAAAAAAATGCTGTGCAGCTAAGATTCTTTCAAAAATAATGAAATGAAAGGTTATAAATATTGAAAAAAATAATATATAGAGCAGTAAATAGTTAAAAACTAAATAAAATCAATGTTTGGCGTGACCACCCTTCGCCTTTAAAACTACATCAATTCTCTTAGGTACATTGTCCGGCAGTTTTATAAGAAAATCAGCTGGTAGGTTGTTCCAAGCATTTTGGAGAACTTGCCACAGTTCTTCTGCAGATTTTGGCTGTTTCGCTTGCTTCTGGCTCTCCAGGTAATCCCAGAGACCCTTGATAAAGTTTTTATCTGAAAAGTAGTCTATTACTTAAAATATTACTTTATTTAACAAAATACAAAAATGTATCTGCGGAATTTCATTTTTTGGAAAATTCATGTTTGGAAATCTCAAATTTGCTCTTTTCTACAGACACACTAATGCAGAAAACAAAACATAAACATCTAAGACCAAATATATACTATATACTATATACTATATTTAAAAATCTAGGGTGCCTAAGACTTTTGCACAGTACTGTATATATATATATATATATTAATGTAGTATGTTTTCTAATTAATGTTTAGCTTTTCAATGTTGAAACGCTTGCTTTGGCAATATGTACAGTGTTACATCATGCCAATAAAGCCATTTGAATGAATGAATATATACATATATATATATATATATATATATATATATATATATATATGTACGAGGTGTGGCTATTAAATAATGAGTCTAATGCTGTAATTCAAGTTTAATGAAGAAAACTTACATTTCAATTCCTTTCCCCTTCAATATATTCCCCTTCTGCAACTACACACCGCTGTATTCCCTTGAGTGCAGACTTGATTTTAGGGAAAAGTACTTGACCCACCCTCCCTATTCACCTGATCTAGTACCATATTTTCCCTAAAATCAAGTCTGCACTCAAGGGAACCCATTTCGAGTCTGTATGTTTTCAGGTGTGTTTTCTTAAGTGCAATTGAGTGCAATTTCAGTTTTTAAAGTTTTAAGATGAGCACATATTTTTTGCCGTTGTTTTGTTCCATTCAGATTTTTCACATTCCAACTTATAAAACGGACTGCTGATCCCCCATTTGTCTTTCGTTAATTGATGAGGCGGTTATAGTTGTTTTGTAACTTGGCATTACATAAAGAAGTACTGGATGAATTACTTAAACTAAAGACAAATGAGGCAGCAGGCGCTGATGGCATATGCCCAAGAGTACTCAAGAGTTAGCTGAGATCATTTTTAGACCACTGGCAGATATTTTTAGACAGTCCTTAGAAACTGGAGAAATACCAGAGGACTGAAAGCAAGGTAATATAATACCAATATATAAGAAAGGGGACCGTACTGATCCAGGATACTACAGGCCTGTAAGTGTAACTTGCATCATATGTAAAATACTGGAATCTGTCATTAGAGACATTTGGAAGTGTTTCTTGAGGACAGCAACATCCTAACGGATAGCCAGCATGGTTTTCGTAAGGGAAGGTCATGTCTGACAAACCTTCTGGTATTCTTTGAAGAAGCTACCAAGTGTTTTGATTATAGCAAGGTGTATGATATTATATATATCCAAAAGGCATTTGATAAGGTACCACATGAGAGACTTGTTGGTAAAATGAAGACAGTAGGAATTAGAGGACGCATTTCAGAGTGGATTTGGAATTGGCTACAGGGTAGAACACAAAAGCCCCTTTTCCACTGCAGGGCCGAACGGTTCTGAGCATGGAGAGGAACAGTTCCAATGGTGTTTCCACCTGGAAACGGTTTGGCGCGGAACGATTACAAACCGTGCCCAGCATGATATTTTCGGCATGGTTAGACAACCGTGCTCAGTGCAGCAGAACCATTCAGGTGGGTAGGCTTAATGACGTATTCACTGATTGGTTTCACATTACGTCAGTTTTGTGACTCCGCATATGGTCTCTTCACGTCCTCTTCTGTAAGCTAGGTCAGTGGAGAAGCTAATATAAATAAAAATGCCAATCAAAAATCGTATTCCGTCATAGCAACAAGATAAACCCGACAATAGCCATAAGATATACAGCAGTGAAAATGCTGCTCACTGAATAACGAAATAAATGGGACAAAGTTACCATGATAAATGATACCATGTGATTATACAGTCAATATCTGGGACTAAATATTGAATAAATAGGCTACATAACCTTACCATTGGTTTTACGCGTAGAGATGTCCCTTTTGAGACCGAGTGGTCATATATTGTCTTGGACAATCCGCTTATGAAATATATTTCACGCATTTTTGATGCCTGGGTACATTCAAAATAGCTGTGCATAATACCACACGTATTGTTTACAGCGTTGTTGCCGTTTTTAGTACAGTCTGGCTTGATTGACAATTCATTTATTCAGTAGGTGAGAGTATAAGCTTTCTAACTATGTATAACATGTCTAATTTTGCTTTTGTTTTATAGGTCAGCGTAACCGAAAATTCAGTTACACATTAAGACGCTGCACCTAACGAAACGTTGTTAATGATTTTTCGTAATTTCTTGGAAAATACTATTATTATTGAGGACTTCTGGGCATATGTTTGCTGATAGACCTATCTGACATGGTTTTCTGGAGCAAAACAGAAGCAGATAGAACTGTCATTGATTTACTGTCTCTGAACACAGATAAAATTTCATCATTGCTATGTAAGTATTACTACTCAAAATATTTTGGTTATACACGTTATTTTTGGATTGAGAGTCTTTAAATAGGTTAGTGGTATTATATAATGTGGATATTTCACACTGTAATGTAAGCGTTAGTTAGTAGTTTTTTGAATGCATGCAACAGTGATGGTCAGTGGAGGATACGCTAAAAAGAAAAACCAAAAACAGACCAAAATACACAGAATCCTCGTCCGTTTCGTCAGCCAACAAAACATAACATAACGAAAACAAAACAGTATGGGGAGCGACGAAAACAACGGGCGCATATTACATTCACAACGGGACACCATCGCTGATCCACCGCGTCACTTGCTGTCCTCACTAGATACTTCCTAGTCCTGGTTTTAGCAGCCCAACGGTGGAAACAGAAACCGCAACCGTTCCCACGAGTACTCAGCAGCGCGGAATGGCACGGAGTGGCCCTGGTAACGGTTCGGCCCTGCAGTGGAAAAGGGGCTAATGAGTAGTAGTAGTAGGAGGGATATTATCTGAGCAGGGAGCTGTTAGAAGTAGAGTCCCACAAGGATCGGTACTGGGACCACTGCCCTTCCTCATTTATATCAATGACCTTGACAGGGACAAGGAAAGTACATTAGTCCAATTTGCCAATGATACAAAACTGGGAGGCCCATCTAATTGTTTGGAAGCTACTGACGTAATCCAAGAAGATTTAAATAAAATCCAGAAATGGGCAGAATCTGGCAAATGAAATTTAATATAACCAAATGTAAAGTTCTGCATGTGGGAAATGTTAAGCAGGATTACTTCATGGGAGGAACAAAATTGCAATGTATGTAAGGACATTAATTACTGGTCAGAGTAGCAGGTTTGAAATGTCTACATAAAAACTGATTTTTAGTGAATTTTTTCATATTTAAAAATTGTTGCGCTCTATAGCCCCACCCTGAATTGAGTATATTCTTTGTGATTGTCCTCAGGATGGGGCTGTCTGTAGACACACCCAAGTTTCATCACTTTATGCCCAACCATTTGTGATTTATTAGCTTTTTGTAAAAAGCCATAGCCACTTGTGGTGTCTCATGTGGTGTATGGAACTCATCACTGTATGTCCACCAAACCAAAAAGTTCATTTTTTTCATTTAATGTGCAAACTAGGTGACTATTCTTTGTCAAAACGTGAGCAAACGATTGTCTGCTGTTTAGACATACAAATCCAAAGCCTATTTGACCCCCACAGGCCTGAGAAACCATACCCCTCAAAATTGCCTTTAAACGGTCTGCAACTCTTATTGTACTATGAGATTAAAATATGTATAAACACACATGCACTACTAAGATCAGGGCAGTGATTCTGATTTTAATGATATAGGAGAACTTTCTCCATGCAAGTATTATTGTTGCATCAAATTTAAAACATTGGTCCTAGCATACCAGGCAGTCAAGGGATCAGCCCCAGCATACCTCCACAAGATATTCAAACCCTACATGCCAGCCAGATCCCTCCGTTCTGCTACCTCAGGACGCCTGGCACCTCCCCCTCTTCGCACCTGCACTTCCAGAACACGCCTCCTGTCTGTTCTGGCCCCACGATGGTGGAATGACCTCCCCGTGGAGGTCAGAACAGCTGAGACACTGACCCATTTCAAGCGATGACTGAAGACTCACCTCTTCAGGCTGCACCTCTCCCCATCCCTCCCTACCCCCCTGTAAATGACTGTAAGCTTAGGGTTGTAACTAGGCAGCTGTTTCGTAGGTGACTTAGGTGCATTAACTGTCTTAACTACTGCTTGTATTTTTTCCATAGACTGCGTTGTTGCTGTTCTCGTTGTGTTAGTGTTAATCAGTTTAACCTTCAGGGTCCAAGTTGAACTATGCGGTTGTTCCCTGCACTTGGACCGGTGCTCCTCTCTAGGGTTTTTGTCATACTTGTTCCTGGTTATGGTTATACACTTTGTTGTACGTCGCTCTGGATAAGAGCGTCTGCCAAATGCCTGTAATGTAATGTAATGTAATGTTGGAACAGTGTGTTCATGCCATAACACAGTAACATGTGTCTGCAGGGTCTTTGATCTACGAGAAGCTGGGAGAGAGAGCTTTCGGCTGGCCTGGGAAAATGGCCGCATTTGGGTCCATAACTCTGCAGAACATAGGAGGTAATGCCAAATATAATAATAAATTATATTAACTGAAGATGATAGAAGACCTTAACTGAAGGTGGGTTTGAAAGAGCCTGATAATATCATCATAACTGCATGTTAGCTTGTTAGTATTTACTAATATCAGTAGAATATTTTTCATTTGATGTGAGTTATATGTAGCATGTAAAGTACATTGTGAAAGAAGTATATGTTCTCTACTGAAATCAACATTCAGAAAAAAACTTTAACCTTTGCACAGATGCCAAATCTGGCCAATTCTTGCCCATTTCTGTGGTGTTCAATTTAAGGCTTTATGACTCCAGATTTGAGCATCACAGTGACTTGAAAATGGCTTAAATGAAGCAAGTACCATTTACAACACTGAGCTAGATTAGTACAATAGATTAGTCTCTGTTTCTAATTTTAATTAGAAATAAAGTACCACAAAATGGTACTTTATCTTGGCAAAAATGCAAAAAATGAAGTTGTTCACCTTTAGCTTTTAATGAAATATCATATATAAAACAAGTAAAACTATACAGGTCCTGGATCATAATCTCCTTGCCCACTAGAGTGCAAAATTTGAGGGTGATATTAATTTAGTGACATGCTAGTAAATTAATCTGTGTACCCGGGTGTCCCTTAGTGTCTCCAAATCTATCCAAATTATCTAAATTGTGCATTGCTGTGAAGCATAACAAGCATACATTACTATGCTACTAAGCATTGTACTTCAGTCGATGGTGTCATTTTGGAGAGAGCTTCTATGTACAAAATGTGTTCATAATGGTTACTTACCACACAAACTAAATTCACGTATAAACAGTCAAACCACTTGGTTTTACCTTGCTGTGTGCTCAGACCTGCACTCACCTGGGGTGTCAGCCTGCTATAATTCAGGCTTTTAAGCAGTAAACCATCTGATCACAACATGGTGACAGCTCACACAGAGTAAAATTCCTGGAAGTTCCCTTTACCGTGAGATACGGTTGTCATTGAAGTTCTTTTCACCCTAGATAACCACTTCAGTTCCCTTCACCCGGAGATACAGTAGTCATTGAAGTTCCCTTCACTCTTAGATAATCACTGCAGTTCTGTTCACCCTGGGATACAGTAGTCATTGAAGTCCCCTTCACCCTAGATAATCACTGCAGTTACCTTCACCGTAAGATACAGTAGTCACTGAAGCTCTTTTCACCCTAGATAATCATTGAAGTTCCCTTCACCCTAACCATAACCCTAATCCTAACCCTTCACCCTGGGTTAGTCACTAATAGTTTTCTTCAAGTCAAGTTTAACTTTATTATCTATACATCCATTCATTATCTATACCCGCTAATTCCTGGACAGTTCCCCAGTCCATCACAGGGTATTAACTTTATTATCCAAGTAGGAAATTCATTTGATCAAAAGTGCAAACATACTTACTTTGAAACAGTACAACATCAACAAGTCTACGAAGTCTACGAACAAGCAGTTCTGAGAATACAATACATTACTACACGTTTCCTCACCCTTAACTTTTGCCTCTCTGCCACCCCCCCTAAAGATATGTAATCAAATCATAAACCGTTTACAATAATATCATGCCCTTTATCACTACTGCTTTTTTATGCTGCAGTATAAAATTGTTGCTGATAAACAAACCAAGCTCTGATAAACTATTGATAAAGTGTGCACTAAGCTTCCACTCCCACGCTAACAAAAAGCGAAAGTAAGTGGGTATGCAGCAGAATAGCGATAATTTATGCTTGGAGGAAGCCATAAGCTACTTTTAAAAGCTATGTAAATTGAAGACTGGTAAACCACCAGTTGAAGGATTGAATCCCGCCTCGCCCTCAGGCAGATAATTTCCTCTTTTACACTAACGTTTTCTTACGCTTATATTTGCTTTACCAAAACTCACGGCCACCCATATGCATTTCATGACGGAAAAATGTATTCCTTTTATTAAAAAGTTACACCAGTTCACCACTGTGCCATTTCTACTAACTATATTTCTTCACTTGGCTATCGTACAAAACCTTCTTATCAGCAAACGCCACGTTTCTACATTCATGTTACCTCACCCTGTTCTCTATCTAGCCACATACAAACAATTACTACGTGGGTACGTTCTGCAACTCCCCATTAAAACATTACATTTAAAATCATGACTCACTCATAATTATAACTACTACTACTGAACATGAAAAAAGCACATCAGTGCAATAGATTTCATATGTTACTTAACCCTCCACTTTAACGACTAAAGCTTTATACAGACTGTTATATATACCGTTCGATAAGGAAACTAAGCTTGCTCATGGTCACTTCATTTACTTCACACTATAGTCTGTGATCATGTCAACCTTCACCTACATGCCCATTCTGCTAAAAACATATTGTTTCAACTACGCAATTTCATCATTTCTCCTAATTTATCTCACACTGTTGTTATTTTCTCATATGCAAAGCCTGCTGGGACATATGCGTCTGCTCCTATTCTCCACTATCAAGTTTTCCGGTTCTAGCTTAGCAAAACAGCGAAGAGGATTCCTACCTGCAAATAAGCCTATCAAAATGCCTTACAAACCTTACAAACACTAAAAGTGCATCTCCACGAAATAACAGACAACGGAGCAGGACAGAAGGGTACACAAGTTGCGACCTAGGGAGCTCTACTTCTACGGGCTTGCTGATTCTTTTGTCAATCAAGGCTTGTTGTATGGCCGTCAAATCCGTGAGTACATACACTGGCTATATTTCACCTGTATGTGTGAGTAACTTGGCATTTTTGTACGTTGAAAACATGTTTTTTTATGAGATAAGCTTTACAACGGTGTAGGTGTTATAGCAGTGCACCTTGAATCAGTGACTGGTAAAAGCAATAATTTAAGAGTATGCTATTTTTAGATGTCAGCGTCTAATTGGGCTATAAGTGGTTAACAAGTATGCAAATAGGGCTGCAACTAACGACTATTTTGATAGTCGAAAAATCAATCGATTATTGAAACAAATAATCAACTATTCGGATTATGAATCGCACAGTTACTCAATGGCTCTTATTTAGCTATCAGCTTTAAATTTAGCTTGAGGTTGTTTTAGGCATGTGCTAACTAACAATAAGGACAATAAAGATGAATACTTCATTCAAAAATACGTCTTTTAATGAACTTTCCTGCTGATTCAAAAGATAAATAAAAATTCCAATATCCTTTTTTTCCGTCAAAATTTAGAACCAAGAATAAGCAATTTAGCAGCAATAAAATACAACAAAACTACAGCAGTTTTCCCTTAATCAAATAAAACAAACAATCCATCTAAATTTAAAAGTAATAAGCAAGAGGGCGAGGATAGAAAAGTGCATTCTGTGCTTTGTGCATTCTGTGGTCTACACTCTGTTGCAACTACGTTAGGCTACATGTCAATCACAGTTTTGTATTGAAATGGAGGAAAGTCAGCATCTCCACATGGTCTCGTGAGAGGCTTGCTCTCTTCTGAGAGCAGATATTCCCCGCTGCAGAGAAGATGCGCTCTGACGGGGTGGATGTTGCAGGAATGCACAGAAAAGATCTTGCCAGCTTTGATAGTGTGGGAAAACGCCCCTCATTTTCCCTCCACCATCTGAGAGGGTCTTCCTTTTTGGGTATCGCTGGCACATTTGGAATGTGAACAGGATCGTTGTGAATAATAGGTTATTATTTTCTACTCTGTATGTTCAACGGCATTAACAATTCATTGATCAAGAGAAAATGTATTTCAAAATAGAAAACGTTACAGCTCATAACGTGAAGTAACATGGCTTTTAACATTAGCTAGCTAGCTAGCTAACTAGAGTGAGAGCACCTATTATCGACCACCCGAGGGGGGGTCGTTTATCGACCACCTTAACCGCTAGTGTATTTACTTTGTATTTATCAGAGAGAACTGGACATCGTTACCTATTAAAATGTAAGTCCTGTAAAAATACAGATAATAAACTGTCTAAATGTAAAAAAAACTAACTTCATGCATATACATTTAGTTATATTAATACAGCCTATTCACTATGTCAACTTTAAGACAAGCAACACGGAATTATCTCATTGCGATTAAAATCCAATGGCGCAGGTGTTGCTTCAAAATTTCAAACTGCTTTCCTAACGGCTATTTTACGTCCTGAGACTTGGGTTGCAACAGTGAATATGCACGGATTCTTAGACGTGCTGATAGCGACCACCCTTTCTCATATTAACCTCAAATACGCAAGGCAGAACACTTATACAGTATGCTAGCAAATTTATGTCAAGTTCCATTCATTTACATGGGGTGGTTGATACACGTCCCCTTAGCAACCAAAAGCTAGCACTGGACCAGCTCTGACTTATTTGCCGGCACAGAAAAAAATTGCGAAAGTACTGAAAAAATAACCACTGGAGGATAACAAGCACATTTTTTCCTACATAACTAGGTACAGGTTGTTTATTTCGCATATAGTTGCAAATCAGTTTACGTTTTCCTGTCTGTCGAACGAAGGTGGTCAATAATAGGTGCTCTCACTCTGGCTAACTAACTTACCGAGACGAGTCTTCATCATCCAGAGAGCCAACGTGCCTCCTCTTCAGATGCTCCAGCATAACTGATGTGCTCCCATGCCAGGTGAGGCCAGCTTTGCAAATGTTGCAGTTCACAACCTTTTTGGCCGAGTTAAGAGTGAAATGCTCCCACACTTTGGAGGTTTTTGGTTGTGAAGATGTTGCCATCACACTATTGTTAACTTCACTCCAGTAAGCGGTAATGCCTATATGTCTTGTCAGAGCATTCCGAGTCAGCGCGAAAAACACACGCGATGACACCACCAACTAATTTGGTCATCGATTTTCATCGACTACGTCGATTATTCGTTGCACCTCATATGCCAATGATCTGAATAATGCATTTGCAGGCAAACACATAGCTCATTTCTCCACATCATGTTCGGGGTATTATATGATAAATTTCATTTAGGAAAATCAGGTTTAACCACTAAGCACACATAACAAAAAATGATACCCACCACATTTGATTTCAACACAAACTTCAACAAAGGCTACAAAACCTGAGTTTAAAGATGGTTTAAATAGTAAAATCTGCTCATGTGTTGAATTAAAATTTTGAGTGTGGGTGTGAAGAAGGAAGAGTACATGTATCCACAATATTAAATAATGTTGATAAAATGTGCAATATTTTTTGATGCCTAATTCAGAAGAGCATTTAGGTTTTTCTTTATTTGAAGGGGAATTTCACTTTATAACACTTCGGGGGTCATTTTCACACCCTTTTGTGTGCACCCCAGACAGTTTTTAGGTTGCTTGCTTATTTAGATATTTAGATATACCCGTGTAAGCAAACCCCCCCCTCCCCCAATAGAATCCAATAGAAGCCCATTCAACATAAAACTCCACGTTAGATTCATTGTAAACACACGTCCCTGTTTCTCATGACTGATATTGTCTTTCTAATTAATGTGTTGCCAGGGTAGGTGTGAAAATGACCCCAGAAGTGTTATAAAGTGAAATTCCCCTTTAAATAAATAAAAACCTAAATGAATGTCATTATAAATATGTATAGGCCTACGTGAACACTTAAGACAGCTAAACATTTAAGAAAGCACGATCATTTAAATACCATAAAATCTAATAAAATCAAATAACGTTGAAGGAGAGTGGCATCTGTTGTGACATGGGGGCAATTGTTACACAATGTTTTCGAACGATCAGAAATAAACTAGCATGTTTTAAATTATGCTACATATCCCCATTGCACACCTTCTTTCACTGAGGGTTTCAACGGACTGGCTTTGTGTCAATTTTGTGCTCTGTTCACCATACATCAAATTTAATAAGGAAAAATGTTTGGCCCTGACGGCGGGGTCAGTTGTTATGCCAAAAGTGTTCTGTTTGATGTCAAATGTACTTTGTACATTTCCAATCAAATTTAATAAACATTACAGCAGTTGTTTGATAGATAGAAGATATTCAGTATGAAATATTATGTTTGTTATGCAAGCGGTGTCTTAGTAATCAAGTAAAAGACAAAGTGTGTCACAATGGAACCTGCTCTCCCATACACTTTCAAATGAGTTGCTGCTTTTCATGTTTTTAGCCAGGAAAATGGGTGTGCTAACATACTGGTTTTAGGCTAAGCAATGGAGTGGCTCCTCTTCTTTGTCGATTATGAAGGATAAGATTAGGCAGTGTGTCAGATTATTGGCACCGTATCTGCAGACCGGAGTACAAGATGTGTCAAAAAGCAAAGGGGGCCTGTCAAAAGCATGTTTTATTGGTAAATAATTCAGTTAAAAACACATTGTCCAATCAAAAGCATTCTCCAAAGGCGGTGGCGTATCGAAAGCATTTGGATGATTGTGACTGAAGAAGTGCACCTCTGCTGTGTTCTTATTGTCAGTCATGCAAGCCAGCAAACATATCAGTGAGTAAATAATTCTCAAAAACAAAAGATTTGTATAAACAGGTGCTTTTATTATTTGAAAATGGCCTTTGATCATCAGTTAAATTATAAATGTGTTTTATTACCCATTGTAGTGTCGGGGAAATGACTATATAGCCTTAATAATAATAATAATAATAATAATAATAATAGATTTATTTTATATAGCGCTTTTCATGAACTCAAAGACGCCAGAGTTTGGGGGCGGCAGCTGAGAAGGCGCAGTCGCCAAAAGAATGGCGCTGAGAGGGGATGGTGGTGAGGAGGCTGGCAGTGGATGAACGTAACTGTCTGGGTGGCTGGTAGGGGAGCAGGAGATCAGAGAGGTAAGTGGGTGCGAGGCCATTTAGGGATTTGTAAACTAGGAGGAGGAGTTTGAATGTGATGCGTGATGTGATTGGGAGCCAGTGTAAATCTTTCAAGATAGGGGTGATGTGAGACCGGGAGGATGTGCGGGACAGTATTCTTGCGGCCGAGTTCTGAACCAATTGCAGTTTGTGTAGGAGACGGGAGGGAAGACCAGTGAGGAGTACATTGCAGTAGTCCAGTCTGCTGGAAATGAAGGCGTGAATGAGTTTTTCTGCATCGGGATGGGTGAGAGAGGGTCTGAGTCTGGAGATATTGCGTAGGTGAAAAAATGAAACCTTGACAGTGTTGTTGATGTGCTTTTCAAAGGAGAGGGATGGATCGAGTATGACACCGAGGTTGCGGACCAGGGGGGAGGGGGAGACAGGGGTACCGTCAATGGTGAGGGAGAACTTGTGTAGTTTTGTGAGCTTGGGTTTTGGTCCGATGAGAATGATTTCAGTTTTTTCACAGTTGAGTTTAAGAAAAATTTGTTGCATCCAGGATTTGACGTGTGTCAGACAGGTTTAAATGATGGCAGTGGGCGGCTGATTTGTGGATGTAGAGCTGATATACATTTGGGTGTCATCTGCATAGAAATTGAGACCAAAGCTGCAGAGGATGGGGCCAAGAGGAAGCATATAGATGGTGAAAAGGAGGGGACCAAGAACAGAACCTTGTGGGACACCCTGTGTGACAGTAGCAAGATCGGAGGTGTGACCATGGATAGATATGAATTCTGACCTATTTGTGAGGTATGAGTGACATCAGTTGAGAGATGGGCCAGTGATGCCCAGGTGAGACAGACGGGTGAGGAGGATGTTGTGGTTGGTTGTGTCAAAAGCGGCAGAGATATCTAGGAGGATGAGTATGCTATATGCACCAGAGTCAGAGGATAGGAGGAGGTAATTTACCACTTTGGTGAGGGCTGTTTCAGTGCTGTGATGGGGTTGGAAGCCGGACTGAAGGGGCTCAAAGAGGTTATTGTCGGACATGTATGAACGGAGTTGGGAAGCAATAACTTTTTCCAGAAGTTTGGACATGAATGGGAGGTTGGAGATGGGGCGGTAGTTGGAGAGGGTGTTTGGGTCCAGGCCAGGTTTTTTAAGGATTGGGGTGATGGCAGCAGTCTTGAAGATGGAGGGGACAGCACAGTGGGTCAGGGACAGGTTAATGAGCTTTGTGAAGTAAGGGCAGAGAGTAGGGAGGCAGGCTTTAATCAGGGCAGTGGGGGCAGGATCTAATGAGCAGGTGGTGGATCTGGCAGAGGAAATGAGTTTGGTGAGTGAAGCACTGTCAATCTGGGTAAAGGTAAAACCAGGGGCGGAGAAGTTGTGGTGGCAACAGTAGTACAGAGTAGTTCATCTCAAGGGGGTGTGGATGAGGTGAGAGTTTGGTGTATGTTGGTGATTTTGGTGTGGAAGAACTCTAGGAAGGAGTTGCAGAGTGATGGGGAGCTAGATGTAGTATTATTTACAGGGGGGTTGAGAAGTTTGTTAACAGTGGAGAAGAGGGTGCGGGGGTTTCCGTTGGAGTATTGGATTATGTTGGAACAGTGAGAGGATCGGGCAGCGATAAGGGCATCTCTGTATGTCTGAATATGGAGTTGGTGGGCTTCGGCATGGACAGTGAGACCAGTTTTTTGTGGAGGCGCTCCAGGCGATGGCCGGTCTTTTTCATGGCACGGAGTTCGGGGGTAAACCAGGGGGATGGAGTGGCAAAAGTGACCAGCTTAGTTTTGAGGGGGGCAAAAGAGTTAAGGGTACTGGATAGTGTGGTGGACAGCTGAATTGCGAACTCTTCAGGGGAGTGTACAGTGCGGTCAAGTGGTAGGGCAGATGTGATTGAAGCAGCAAAGTGGGCAGGGTTTATGGAGTTGGTGGTCCTGAAGGATATGGTTCGCGACTGTTTGGGCTGAGGGGCAGGGGTGGACAAGAGAAAATTAATCAGTCTGTGATCAGACAAAGTGAACAGAGAGCTGGTGAGGTTTGAGATGTTGAGACCGGTAGAACAGACAAGGTCTAGTGTTTGGCCCTTGGAGTGTGTGGGAAAGTGTACATGTTGAGTGAGGTTGAAACTAGAGCCCGACCGATGCCAGATTTTTGGTCCGATGCTGATCCCGATTTTGGAGAGTCCTAGCCCACCGATTACCGATGTTTTGACCGATATTTTCTCAAAAAGTTCAATATTTTCAAATCAATTTGAAAAACTTATATTTTATCAAAGTTTCTATATTTGAGAACATTTAACTTATAAGCAAACAATAAATAAAAACAAACACAACTTTTTGATAGATAAAAAAATGTAAAAGATGATATTAAATTAAATATATATATTAACACCATCTTCAAGTGGTGTGAATTCAAAATAACTCCACTACTCCTTTGTTTTCCAGCCATCTATAAAAAATTAATTTAAAAAAATCAGTTTTCCAGTTTCAAACATGTATTTTTATTAATATTATTATTGTTGTTGTTATTAATTTATTATTTTGTTATTATTATTTCTTAGTATCTATTCTCAGTAAATGAATTATTTTCTTATTTTATTCCTACTACATGATCTCAAAGAGTAAGACTTTATCTAGCGAGCTTCCCTGTCCATAAGAATTCAGTGGTGAAAAAAACTACAATGCGCTCTGATACGTGATTAGATGACACACACTCACTTGCAATAACGCATTAGCTGTTGACATACCTCGTTATTTCTTAGTATTTATTTTCAGTAAATTAAATGAATTATATTTTCTTATTGTATTCCTACTACATGATCTCAAAGAGTAAGACTTTATCTAGCGGAGCTAATGAGTGAATCAAGTGTAACGTTAGATGAAACTAAATTGACTGGATGAAATACGTAACGTGAGGCTTGTCCATAAGAATTCGGTGGTTAAAAAAACTACAATGCGCTTTCGTGCAGGTTACCCGCGCTAAGTGTTGGTTGATTCACTTCTCCAACAGCAATCCTTCTCTCATGTTATCACGACAAAGCTAGATAACATGGCTTAAAACGATCCACGTTAGAAGTGTTTTATCTGCGTTTTTACTGTCTGGTTAGCTTGCTACGATGACGCGTGACTAGATGGCACACTCGCTTGCAATAACGCGTTGGCTATTGACACAGTATCATATAGTAGCTAATATCATTATCTCAGATAAAAAAACAAATGTGTAATGCATTCAATCACCATTTTATTTTGGCTGGTTATTTATTTGAGAATACAGCGATGTCCTCTGGAAATGTAGATCCTACGCTGCTTATGTGCTCACTGCCACTTCATAAAGGCTTGCTAGCCAGCTAGCTTGCTAAAGTGAACCAAATATGTTAGCTAGCTCACTCGCTTGATAATGAGGATTGATAAACATAGTGGTCGTATAAACGCATTTAATTAAAAACTTTAAATATACATACCTTTATTGCGGCAATCGAATCTGTGCAGACAAGTCTTGCAGTGGAGAATATTGGATGAGGCGTGAGTGACAAACGTCTTATTACAGACGTAGCGCGTCAGCTGCTGCAGTTCACACTTGTATTAGAGCTCCCTCTACTGGATAATTCTTGTAAATGGCAATTACAACGTTCAAACAGACAAGTACAGACAAATAATCAATGTGTTTCTTTTGTTTATTATACTAATTTAAAAATCGGGACACATCGGCGGCATAACTGCCGATCCCGATGTCGTCAAAAAAGTCAAATAATGGCTGATATATCGGCCAAACCGATATTTCGGTCGGGCTCTAGCTGAAACAGTCCAAGACTACATTGAGGTCAGAGGCAGGTGTACACTGAGTGGAGTCGACATGGATGTTGAAGTCGCCCAGTAGCAGTAGACGGGAAGACAGGGAACAGGCAGATGAGAGTAGTTCAGTTAATTCAGACAAAAAGATTTGGTTTAGGGGGGCGATAGATAAGAACAGCAATGACATTGTGTAATTTAAATGCAATGTATTCAAAAGATGTAACATAAATCAGGAGGGAGACTTCAGATGGGGTGAAATTAACATGAAAAATGATTGCGAGGCCGCCACCCCTTCCAGAGTGGCGGGGTTTGCAGAAGTAGCTAAAACCTGGAGGCGTGGCTTGATTTAACGAGAAAAAGACGCCTGGCTGCTGCCAGGTCTCACACAAAAAAAGAAAGTCCAATTTATTGTCGATAATAAGTTCATGGAGCAGGGGGGATTTGTTGTTAATGGAGCGAATGTTCAGCAAAGCAAAATTATATATATATATATGCATCTACAGTGTAACCAGTGTGACTGAATAACTTAGCTACAAATGAGTATTGCTCCCAGTAGTGCCAGAGAGGGAAGCGTAACTTCAGCTCTTAAGCGATACATGCAACCAAGCTAGTTATTTGCCCACTACCGACAATACTATGAGTGTGGTGTCGTTAGAGTTGGGAAGTTCGTCGGGGAGAAAGAGAAGGAGAGAGAGAGACCACGTGTGTCATTGTATTCTATAGTTAAATCGCCAATGCAAATGATTTGAAAGGACAAACGGAAACACACAAATTTCCATTAACCTCAGTACAGACTAAACTATACTGGTATTGCCTGGAATTTTTGGAGGTTTTTTCCGTAGCAGAGGTGATGCTGTCTCCCCTGGTTGGTCATCAGAAAGGTTCTTCCTCTAGCTCGTCATGGTTAGTCGCCGCAGCGCTGGGTGTGCACTGGTTTTCCTGCAGGATGGACTAAGCCTAGTCACTGCAGGCGAGCTAAGTCAGCAGATCCTGATTATTGCGTACAGCAACTTTATCTGTGCGTTTAGAAAAGTCGGTGACAGCAGCAAACGTTGGCGTTCTGCAAGCCTTGGAATTGGAGTTCTACAGAGTTGTGAAAAGTCAAGTTATGCCCATAGGAGTTCCACAGTATGTATGTGGGAACTCAAAGGACAATGGCACTTTTGGTGAGAGGGCAGGCAGAGAGAGAGAGGTCAATTACTGTCACTCACTTTTATACTTGGTGGGAGAGTGGGGGATCTTCACACCGGGTGGTGTGTGACAAAGATTTAGAATGCTGCATGCACAGATGATGCGCTTCATGTTCTTAAAGAGAGTAATTCTTTTCATTTGGACGGCACAGGCTGACCAAGCGTACCTACATCCCTGAGAAGTGGTTTAGTCCTCCTTGGAAGCACAAGGTTACTGAGGCAGTCTGTTGTCAAATCAGCCTCTGCAAGAGATGGGTTGGTCCATTTAAGTCCATTTTGTCAGCATGCAGTGGCATGTCTATGGGAGCTGGCAGTGTCACCATGCTGAAAAAAACTTAGGCAATTATTTTAATTTGGACAGTGCAGACTGACCAAGTGTACCTACAACAGCAAAGTCAAAACTGTATTAAAAATGTGGCTATGAACTTAACATGAGCTAGCTAACTAACAAACATCAATACATCAGCATGAGAAAAATGGAACATGCAACTTAATTTATCTTAAATTATTAAATGTTTTTTTTCCGATGTTACTTGTTATGTTGTTTATTAGAAACACTTTTCAGTTCAAGGCAACTTAACATTGACAGAAGAACTCCGCTTTGGTGGTACCAACCTATATCCATTTTCTTTAATGCCCAGCCTAGCCAGAGGCACAAATTGGTGACATGCCTGGAGTCACACGCATGCTTTTACTCAGCGATGCACTTTCTGGGCCTTTGGGCTGTTTTTTTTTTTTTTACAAATGTGGCTGTCATAGCTTACTTCACTCTACTCTTACTTGGCATGATCCATCTGCTCAACATGACAACTGCAGCACGGGATGATTTGGGAATGCTAGGAAAGGATAGATGGGGGTGGACAGAGTTTGAAGGGGTATGGTGTTTGTATCACGATGCCAAAACAAAAAAATCTGTAAGGTGCACCTCTAACTATGAGACAGCCTTAGGCCCTGGAATAAAGTACCCTGTTGGTTCCTCAACAGTGTAATTAGTGTGTTCACACAACACATGTAATACTGTCTGTACCTGTGCTGAGGTATGCAAATACAAATTAATATGATCAGGTTTGTTTTCCCAATTTTATCCATTTTCATTCATAAACTACCTTGAAATATGTGTACATAATAATACAAACTTGTGGTAAGCTAAATGAAGACCAGCAAATTATGTACAGGCAGTCCCCAGGTTACAAACAAGATCCATTCCAAAGTCTGTCTTTAAGTCGAATTTGTAGGTAAGTCGGAACAGGTACATACGGTTCTTATTTAGCGTCAGTTAGTCAAATGTTTGTCTTAGTATATTAGTATATATTTTACCTTTCTATGCATATAACACACTTAAGAAACACTTCCAAATACACTAAAACATTTTAAACATAATAATACAGTCCATAATAATAATAATAATAATAATAATAATAATAATACAGTAATAATAAAAGTAATTAAAGCCGCAAGCGGCGTTGGGAGGGGTCCAAGCATTGGCACCATCACGCCCCCTACGGAGCGATTTTAAAATGGCTTTGTCCTCATGATCATATGCCTTCACCCAACATATCTACTGAATATCATGATGATCGTATGAAATATTGATGACGTATGGCAAATTTTGTGCTAAGAGACGCTGTCGGATGACTTAGTTACGTCGCCATGGATATGTCCTGGCCGCTTCCCGTCAAGGCCTTTACTTTGTCGTAACACTTAGATGGCATGTCGTAGCACTTAGATGGTCCGGCGTGTATGCACAGCTGCAGCGCTTCCATGCCGCAACTGAAAAAGGTATCACACTAGCGTTGTCTTGATACCAAAAATTTGACTTTGATACCGATATCAGGTTTAGTATCACAATAATTGATACTGAAACGATACTGATTCAATACTCGGTACCTAACAATACAGAAAGTACCTTAATAGATCAGAAACATAATGACCACAAGGGTTGACCTCATTTTCGAATTCACGGTGCATTAAATAACCTGGTTTATTAACAACCTTTAAGTTGAAGCCTGTTCAACATATCAATAAGCATAGGCCAATAGTGTTACAACACAAAACTATAGAAAACTATATTAAATATACTTCAAAAATTAAGCAGTTGCAAAGTAAATTATCTTTAAACGGGTCTTTCACTTTAAAAGAGATCTAAAAACAGCATATTTCAATAACAATACAGCATCTTCCTATAATAAAATATTTACAAATTAGACCAGCTATTGCTACTGAAGTGAACTGAGTCCAAGCTTGCGCTGTACCAACGAGTAGTGCACAAGCGCGCGTCACCTCACTTGCCAACCTTAGTTGCTACTGCCTTCTAGCGAAGATTCTGACAAATTACACTTTTCATCCTCTCAATCAGTAATGCGGGAGACAATTTTCCCTGGATTTTACATTTGACTCAAAACTACCGAACGTCGGAATATTCTAATACCGAACCATTTTTTTTTTTTTTTTTTTTTTAAGTACCGAGAAAGTGCTGAAGTTTTGGTATACCGTGCAACACTACCTCAGACACATACCTATTCCAATCCATTGCTCAGCTTAGCAGAGAATGCACATTTCAGAGTGCCACAGAGACAGATAGAATAATAACACATGAATGCACATTTCAAATAATAAATACGACTTTGAGAAAAAATGGAAAAAAAGACGTAATATCAACTCGCGATCTGCGTGCTGCGGGCAAAGTAGCCTTCCGTTTTATTTATTTAGACATTGGCAGATAAGAAAAAATTTGGCTACGCTGACCTATAAAACGCTATTCCAAAAGCAAAATCAGACATGTTATACATCGTTAGAAAGCTTATACTCTCACCTCCTGAATAAATGAATTGTCAATCAAGCCAAATTGTACTAAAAAGGGCGACAACGCCGTAAGCAACAGGTGTGGTATTACGCACAGCAATTACTGAAGATAGCCGACCCAAGCGTGACAGATGCGCGTATATTTCGCAAACGGATTGTCCAAGACAATATATGACCACTCATTCGCAAAAGGGACATCTCTACGCGTAAAACCAATGGTAAGATTGTATATTTATTCAATGTTTAGTCCAAGATATTGACTGTAGAATGACATGGTATATATATTTTTAAAAAGTTAGTCTAGCTTATTTCGTTATTCAGTTAGCAGCGTTTCCACTGCTGTATTGGCATATTTTAGGGCTAATGTCGAGTCTATCTTGTTGCTACGGAATATTGCATTACATTACATTACAGGCATTTGGCAGACGCTCTTATCCAGAGCGACGTAGGCTACAACAAAATGTAAAACCATAACCAGGAACAAGTGTGTCGAAAACCCTAGAGGGCAGTAGCCTACCGTTCTAAGTGCAGGGAACAACCGCATAGTTCAACTTGGACCCTGTAGGTTAAACTGATTAACACCAACACAAACAAGAACAGCAACAACGCAGTCTATGCAAAAATACAAGCAATAGTTAAGACTAATTAAGTCACCTACGAAACAACTACCTAGTTACAACCCTAAGCTTACAGTCAATTTAGAGATTAAATTGAGAGTACGATTTCTCTCAACATAATGACGGATTTAAAGACTAAACGAACTCACCCGATATTGTCTCCAAATGGATCCATGCCAAAGAAAAGTAATGATTCATCCTCTCAGATAGCTTTTACTAACAAACTTTTAGTAGCAAAAAATGAAATACCAACTCGCCATCGATGCTACCTATGCGCAGAGTACCGTGTTATTTATTCAGACACTGGCAACTACAGCATAAATTGCGTCTTTTGTTTATATTCAATATTAGTAATTGCAGCGAGAAACAGCAGCTGTAGACACAAGATAGTTTATATTATGGTAGCAACGGAACGAAGCAGACTACATATGTATTACTGTCATTGTTTAATTATACCAGCGTGTTTTCGCGTGTTTACACGAAACTCAAATACTATCAATAAAATGGTTTAGCTGTTTCTCAGCATAATGACAGATTCAAAGACTAAACGAACTCACCAGATATTGTCTTCAAATGGATGCATGCTCAAGAAAAGTAATTATTCATCCTCTGAAAAAGCTTTTACTAACAAACTTTTGGTAGCCTCTTCCAGTGCTTCCCCGACGTTCAGACCCTACCCTCACTGATAAAAACTAGACCCTACGGTGTCGGATTACTTGCGTCGCCATGGATGTCGCTTGCCGTAAAGAAGTTTACTCGATGTCGTAACACTTAGAATTTGGAGGTACAGCGCTACCGCACCCCACCTAATAAAAAAGTCCAAATGGCGAGCAAACCATATGGCGGACATAGGTGGTCCCAAAAGCAAAGTTGTAGAGCACATTCAGATGCATCGGTCGATGAAGTTTTGTGTTGATCGGACTTATGGTGTGGCAGTTATAGCCTTTAAATGTATGATCCTTTGTTATAGCGCCACCATCTGGGCGACATAGGTGATTTTTCGCGGCTGAGTAGTGGGGGGCCATAGGAACCCACCTACCAAAGTTGGTTGGTCTACAACTTATGGTTGCTGAGCCTCAGACATTTTAGCGGAGAAAACTGCCATGCCCCAACGAAAAAGTCTAAATGGCGGGCAAACAATATGGCGGACATAGGTGGTGCCAATGGCAAAGTTGTAGAGCACGTTCAGAGGCATAGGTCGATGAAGTTTTGTGTTGATCTAACTCATGGTATGGGAGTTATGGCCTTTTACGCAAAACCCTTTGTTATAGCGCCACCATCTGGCCGACATAGGTGATTTTTAGTGCCTGAGTAGTGGGGGGCCATAGGAACCCACCTGCCAAATTTGGTTGCTCTAGGACTTATGGTTGCTGAGCCTCAGGCACTTTTAGCGGAGAAAAATAATAATAAGAATAATAATTAAAGCCGCAAGCGGCGTTGGGAGGGGTCCAAGCATTGGCACCATCGCGCCCCCTATGGAGCAATGTTAAAATGGCTTTTTCCTCATCATCATATGCCTTCATCCAACATATCTACTGAATATCATGATGATTGTGTAAAATATTGATGACTTATGGCCAATTTTGTGCTAAGAAACGCTGGCGGATGACTGAGTTGCGTCGCCATGGATGTGTCCTGACCGCGTCCCATAAAGGTCTTTACTATGTTGTAACACTTAGATGGCATGTCGTAACACTTAGATAGCCTGGTGTGTATGTACAGCTGCAGCGCCTCCATGCCACAACTAAAAAAGGTATCACACTAGCGTTGTCTTGATACCAAAATTTTGACTTTTATACCGATATCAGGTTTCTCCACCCTAGCTCCCCAGTGGTGGAACGAACTTCCCGTCCCTCTCCGAACCTCCCCCTCACTACCCATCTTCCGCCGTGGCCTGAAGACTCATCTCTTCAGACTATACCTAGACTAACCACCACCATGCTGTACATTTCACTCTTTAATAAAAAAAAAAAAATAAATAAATAAATAAAAACACCCGTCCCCCCCCCCCCCCTTTTCATGTCACTTGTTACATGTTGCCCCATCCCAGCACCTTTTGGTAATTTGTATTTGTCCTAATACTGTAGCGTATTCTTCTGCCTAGTTGGCTTTGCAAAGGTTAGGTCAGAATAGTGTTCACTGTGTGAACTGTGTTCTTGGCTAGAAATAGCTGTACAAAATAAGTATTATACCTTTCTGAACCTGTGTTCAGCAGTTGCCTATGACCATGATATGCACTTTTTGTACGTCGCTTTGGATAAAAGCATTTGCGAAATAAATGTAATGTAATGTAATGTAATGTAATGTTTAGTATAACAATAATTGATACTGAAACGATACTGATTCAATACTCGGTACCTAACGATACAGAAATTACGTTAATTGATCAGAAACGTAATGTCCACAAGGGATGACCTCATTTTCGAATTCACGGTTTATTAAAAACCTGGTTTATTAACATCCTTTAAGTTGAAGCCTATTCAACATCAATAAGCATAGGCCTATAGTGTTACAACACTGAACCATAGAAAACTATATTAAATATATTTCAGAAATTAAACAATTGCAAATTAAATTATCTTTAAACAGGTCTTTCACTTTTAAATAAATCTAGAAACAGCATATTTCAATAACAATACAGCATCTTCCTATAATAAAATATTTACAAATTAGAACACCTATTGCTACTGAAGTCACCTGAGTCTAAGCTTGCGCTGTATCAACCACGAAGAATGCACAAGCTCAGGTCACCTCACTTTCCAACCTTAGTTGCTACTGCCGTCTAGCGAAGATTCTGACAAATTACACTTTTCATCCTCTCAATCAGTAATGCGGGAGACAATTTTCTCTGGCTTTTACATTTGACTCAGAACTACCAAACGTCGGAATATTGTAATAGCGAACCGTTTCTTTTTTCTTCTTTTTTTTTTTTTTTAAGTACCGAGAAAGTGCTGAAGTTTTGGAATACCGTGCCACACTACGTCAGACACATATTCCAATCCATTGCTCAGCTTAGCAGAGAATGGACATTTCCGAGCGCCACAGAGACAGACAGAATAATAACGCATAAATACGCATTTCAAATAATAAATACGACATTGAGAAAAAACGAAACAAAAGACGAGATATCAAGTCGCGACCTACGCGCAGAGCAGCCTACCGTTTTATTTATGTAGACACTGGCATATAAGAAAATGTTCGGTTACGCTGCCCTATAAAACGCTATTCCAAAAGCAAAAACAGACATGTTATACATCGTTAGAAAGCTTATACTCTCACCGACTGAATAAATGAATTGTCAATCAAGCAAAATTGCACTAAAAAGGGCGACAACGCCGTAAGCAACAGGTGTGGTATTACGCACAGCTATTTTTGAAGGTAGGCGTCACATATGCGCATATATTTCACAAACGGATTGTCCAAGACAATATATGACCACTCACTCGCAAAAGGGACATGTATACGTGTAGAACCAATGGTAAGATTGTATATTTATTCGATGTTTAGTCCCAGATATTGAATGTAGAATGACATGGCATAATTTTAAAAAACTTTGTCTCGTTTATTTCCTTATTCAGTGAGCAGCGTTTTCACTGCTATATTGGCATATTTTAGGGCTAACGTCGGGTTTATCTTGTTGCTACTGAATATTACATTACATTCCATTACAAAACAGGCATTTGGCAGACGCTCTTATCCAGAGTGACGTACAACAAAGTGTATAACCATAACCAGGAACAAGTGTGTCGAAAACCCTAGAGAGAAATGCCGTTCCAAGTGCAGGGAACAACCGTTAGTTCAACTTGGACCCTGTAGGTTAAACTGATTAACACTAACACAAACAAGAACAGCAACAACGCAGTCTATGCAAAAATACAAGCAATAGTTAAGACGAGAGCATTAACTAAGTCACCAACGAAACAGCTAACTAGTTACAACCCTAAGCTTCCAGTCAATTTAGAGATTAAATTGAGAAATCAATTTCTCTCAGCATAATGACGGATTTAAAGACTAAACGAACTCACCCGATATTGTCTTCAAATGGACCGTATTATTTATTTAGACATTGGCAGACTACATAAATCGCGTCTTTTGTTTATATTCAATATTAGAAATTGCAGCGAGAAACTGCAGCTGTAGACACAAGATAGTTATGTCATGGTAGCAACGGCACGAAGCGGACTATATGCATTACCGTCATTGTTTCATTGGACCAGCGTGTTTTCGCGCGTTTGCACAGAAACTCAGAACCTATCAATAAAATGGTTTAGCTATTTCTCAGCATAATGACAGATTCAAAGACTAAACGAACTCACCCGATACTGTCTTCAAATAATGTCTGGTGTTAGGGGGGCGCTAGGCTGGTGAACCCACGTGCAAGGCACAGAGGCAGGGAGACTGAATAAGGTTAAGCAAAGTATTTATTAGGAGTAGAGGGAACAGGCAATGGACAGCCAGGGAGTGGGCAGAGCTGGGAAGATGGCTGGCAGAATGGGGAGCCGGGCTAGCCGCTGGCCGTGGAGGCAGGGGTGAATGCCGAGGGAGAGTTGGGGGGCCGAGCCGAGCAGATCTGGGGCAGAATCCAGGAAGTGAGCTGAGCGGGGTCCAGGACAGGGGAGCAGGGCTGACGAAGCGGGGGCGGAAGACAGGGACTGGAGAAAGAGCCGAGGAGAACGGAACTGCAAGGGAAAAGAACACACAGGTTTCAGTTTAACCAAACAGGCTCAGAGTGGCTAGGCCTTGCGATAAGAAAAATGGCTAGAAGCATAGACTGACTGAGCAGAGGCTACGATCTGGCAGTGTGGATGAGGCAGAGCTGGGTATTTGTAGGAGTCCTGATTATGGGATGCAGCTGGTGGCGCTTCTGCTCTGACTCCAGTACACCTGTCTCCACTCCGACAATCACACAAACACACAGGGAGAGAGAGAGGGCGGGAGCTACCGGGAAGGTGACAGACTAGGGAGCCACCGAATGGGAAGTGGAGGGCGTGTCCGGGGAAGCAGCAGAGGCGGATGTAACAGTACCCCCCCCCCCACGGGCGCCACCTGGCGCCCGACCGGTCCTGTTAGGGTGTGAGGCGTAGAAGTCACGGATCAGTGAGGGGTCCAGGATGTGACGGCGGGGGACCCAACAGCGCTCCTCCGGACCGTAGCCCTCCCAGTCCACCAGGTATTGAAAGCCACGGCCCCGACGTCGCACATCCAGAAGCCGCCGGACGGTATAGGCTGGGTGGTCATCGATAAGCCGGGGTGGTGGAGGGGCTGCCGCTGGGGGGGACAGGGGACTGGAGCGGACAGGTTTTATCAGGGAGACGTGGAAGGTAGGGTGGATTCGGAGGGAAGCTGGAAGTTTCAGGCGCACAGCAAAGGGGCTAAGGACACGATCAATCTCAAAGGGACCAATGAACCGGGAAGAAAGTTTCCTGGACTCCACTTTTAACGGCAGGTCCTTAGAAGAGAGCCATACCTTTTGGCCTGGGGTGTAGACTGGTGCAGGGGCACGGCGGCGGTTGGCCTGAGCCTGAGCCCTCGTGGAGGCTCGAAGAAGGGCTGCTCGGGCCTTCCTCCAGGTACGACGACAACGGCGCAGGTGGTCCTGGACCGATGGGACAGTGACCTCCTCTTCCTGGGCAGGGAATAGTGGGGGTTGATAACCAAAGGCACATTCAAAGGGCGACATACCGGACGAGGCGTTAGTGAGGGTGTTGTGGGCATATTCAACCCAGGGCAGCTGGGAGCTCCAGGAGGACGGGTTCGCAGCAGTCACGCAGCGTAGGGCCGCTTCCATCTCCTGGTTGACCCGCTCGGTCTGGCCGTTGGACTGTGGGTGATATCCAGAAGAGAGGCTAACACTTATTTCAAGAGCAGAACAAAAGGCCTTCCATACCTGGGATGTAAACTGGGGGCCTCTGTCGGAGACAATGTCAGAGGGAATGCCATGCAGACGGAACACATGGTATACAAGGAGGTCAGCAGTCTCCCTGGAGGATGGAAGCTTGGGGAGTGGAATGAAGTGAGCCAGTTTAGAAAACCTGTCGATAATGGTGAGGATGACTGTATTACCGTTAGATGGAGGAAGACCGGTGACAAAATCCAGGGCTATGTGTGACCATGGGCGGCTGGGTACTGGTAGAGGGCAAAGCAGACCGGAAGGGGGTTTAGTGGAGGTTTTGTTTTGGGCACAGACCGAGCAGGCAGAGACAAACTCCCGGACATCTCTCTCCATAGTAGGCCACCAGAACTGCTGACGAAGAAAGGCGAGGGTCCGGTTGACACCAGGGTGACAGGTGAGGTGGGTAGAATGGGCCCACTGGAGCACATCGGAGCGAACTGAATCAGGGACAAACAGAGAGTTAACAGGACCATCTCCTGGGTCGGGCTGGTCCTGTTGGGCTCGGCGAACACGGGACTCAATCTCCCAGGAAACGGCGGCAATGATGCAAGGGGTCGGCAGGATGGACTCAGGCTCAGAGCTGTGGTCCTCGGCAGCAAACTGACGGGAGAGGGCGTCAGGCTTGATGTTCCTGGAACCGGGGCGGTAAGTGAGAGTGAAATTAAATCTACCAAAGAATAGAGCCCACCTGGCTTGCCGGGAGTTCAGACGCTTGGCGGTCTGGATGTAGGACAGGTTCTTATGGTCCGTCCACACGATGAAGGGGTGAACGGAGCCTTCAAGCCAGTGACGCCATTCCTCAAGGGCCAGTTTCACGGCCAGGAGTTCCCGGTTACCAATATCATAGTTTCTCTCCGCAGGGGAGAGCTTGCTAGAGAAAAATGCACACGGGTGCAGCTTCTGGTCAGAGGGAGAACGTTGGGATAAAACAGCCCCTACCCCGGTGTCGGAGGCGTCCACCTCCACGATGAACTGGAGTTCTGGGTCTGGCTGGATGAGAACCGGGGCGGAGGTGAAGCGCAGTCGTAAGGCCGGTGAGGTGGCAGCGATAAGGCATGATGTTTGCTGAACACGGGCGCCAGGTCATGGTACACGGGAGGCACAGATGACAGGTCTGGAGGTTCTGGAATGGACGGCGGCACCGAAGAGACAGGAGCAAGGGCAGAGCACAGACAGTTAGAATGACAAAATGAACTCCAGGAGGTTACCTTTCCGGCGGTCCAGTCAATTTGTGGGTTGTGCCGCTTTAACCAAGGCAGACCAAGGACCAGGGGAGAGTGAGGGCAGTCGATTATGAAGAAACTGATTCTTTCCTGATGGTTCCCAGAGAGACGGAGAATGACAGGGACGGTTCTCTCGCTGACCCGGGCAAGGAGCTGACCATTGAGGGCATTGGCTTCGATGGCTGAGCCAAGAGGAACAGTGTCCAGGGCCAACTGATTAACCACATTGCGGTCCAGAAAACTCACGTCAGCACCAGAGTCAATGAGAGCAGGCAGGGAAAAGGACTGGCTCCGCCACACAAGGGTGGCATCATGGTGGGGTCTGGAGGGAGATGGAAAGGCTGTTCGGCTCAGCAGTATATCTCCCACTACTGCGGAGCCACCCCTTTTACTGGCCGCAGGCGACAGGAGGAGAGGTAGTGACCAACTTGGCCACAATACAGGCAGCACCTTGAGGTAAAGCGACGCTGCCTCTCTTCCGGAGAGAGGTGGGCCCGGCCGAGCTGCATGGGTTCAGGTTCTGTAACAGACTTGGAAACACAGGCAGACGGAGGAGGGGAACCGGGTAGGGAAGCAGATGGTGGTAGGGAAGGGGGCACCTTACCCGTCCTCTCCCTCCGACGCTCCCGGAGACGGTTATCGATCCGTATGGCAAGGGCAATGAGCTCGTCGAGTCCACCGGGTTCATCGCGAGACACCAACTCGTCTTTGAGAGTCTCGCTAAGAGCGTTCTGGAATGCTCCCTGTAGGGCTTCCTCGTTCCAGCCGCTTTCAGCGGCGAGGGTGCGGAACTCAATTGCGAACTCGGCGACACTGCGGGGACCTTGACGGAGGGACAGGAGTCTTCTTGCTGCATCTTTGCCCCGGACCGGATGATCAAAAACCTTCCTCATCTCCTGGATGAAGTGGGGGTAAGAGGAGCTGATGAGAGATTGTTTCTCCCACATTGCTGTGGCCCAGGAGAGCGCTGCTCCACGGAGGGAGCCAATCAGGTAGGCGATCTTGGCCCGGTCACTTGCGTATGAGTGGGGCTGTTGCTCGAACACTAATGAACACTGCACCAGAAAGTCTCTGCAAGCTCCAGGGTTGCCGTCATAACGATCGGGAGCGGGGACAAATGGCTCGCGGGGTGGAGGAGAGACACTAGGGAGGGGCACACTAGGGGCTGGTTGCGGGCTCTGTGCAGAGAATCTGCCTTGTAGCTCGGAGAGAGAACGTGAGAAATCCTTGACGTGATCCAGGAGAGTCTTCAGGGCGTGGTCATGTTGCTCCAGCAGGGCGTGTTGACCGGCGAGGGTTTGGGCGAGGGAGTCTGTGTCTGCTGGGTCCATTTTAATGGCCAGGTCGTATTGTTAGGGGGGCGCTAGGCTGGTGAACCCACGTGCAAGGCACAGAGGCAGGGAGACTGAATAAGGTTAAGCAAAGTATTTATTAGGAGTAGAGGGAACAGGCAATGGACAGCCAGGGAGTGGGCAGAGCTGGGAAGATGGCTGGCAGAATGGGGAGCCGGGCTAGCCGCTGGCCGTGGAGGCAGGGGTGAATGCCGAGGGAGAGTTGGGGGGCCGAGCCGAGCAGATCTGGGGCAGAATCCAGGAAGTGAGCTGAGCGGGGTCCAGGACAGGGGAGCAGGGCTGACGAAGCGGGGGCGGAAGACAGGGACTGGAGAAAGAGCCGAGGAGAACGGAACTGCAAGGGAAAAGAACACACAGGTTTCAGTTTAACCAAACAGGCTCAGAGTGGCTAGGCCTTGCGATAAGAAAAATGGCTAGAAGCATAGACTGACTGAGCAGAGGCTACGATCTGGCAGTGTGGATGAGGCAGAGCTGGGTATTTGTAGGAGTCCTGATTATGGGATGCAGCTGGTGGCGCTTCTGCTCTGACTCCAGTACACCTGTCTCCACTCCGACAATCACACAAACACACAGGGAGAGAGAGAGGGCGGGAGCTACCGGGAAGGTGACAGACTAGGGAGCCACCGAATGGGAAGTGGAGGGCGTGTCCGGGGAAGCAGCAGAGGCGGATGTAACAGTCTGGCACTGTCTTCCACTGCTTCCCCGACGTTCAGACCGTCCCCTCACTGATAAAAACTAGACCCTGCGGTGTCGGATTACTTGCGTCGCCATGGATGTCGCTTGCCGTAAAGAAGTTTACTAGATGTCGTAATCGTTTAGATTTGGAGCCACAGCTCTTCCGCACCCCACCTAATAAAAAAGTCCAAATGGCAGGCAAACAATATGGCGGAGATATGTAGCCCCAATAGCAAAGTTGTAGAGCACATTCACATGCGTCGGTCTATGAAGTTTTGTGTTGATCTGACTTACGGTGTGGGAGTTATGACCTTTTAGGCAAAACCCTTTGTTATAGCGCCACCATCTGGCCGACATAGGTGATTTTTAGTGCCTGAGTAGTGGGGGGCCATAGGAACCCACCTGCCAAATTTGGTTGCTCTAGGACTTATGGTTGCTGAGCCCCAGACATTTTAGCAGAGAAAGCTTCCACGCCCCAACGTAAAAGTTAAAATGGCGGGCAAACAATATGGCGGACATGGGTGGTGCCAGTGGCAAAGTTGTAGAGCACGTTCAGATGCATAGGTCGATGAAGTTTTGTGTTGATCTAACTTATGGTGTGGGAGTTATGGCCTTTTACGCAAAACCCTTTGTTATAGCGCCACCATCTGGCCGACATAGGTGATTTTTAGTGCCTGAGTAGTGGGGGGCCATAGGAACCCACCTGCCAAATTTGGTTGCTCTACGACTTATGGTTGCTGAGCCTCAGACACTTTTAGCGGAGAAAAATAATAAGAATAATTAAAGCCGCAAGCGGCGTTGGGAGGGGTCCAAGCATTGGCACCGTCGCGCCCCCTATGGGGCGATTTTAAAATGGCTTTTTCCTCATGATCATATGCCTTCACCCAACATATCTACTGAATATCATGATGATCGTATAAAATATTGATGACTTATGATCAATTTTGTGCTAAGAGACGCTGTCGGATGACTTAGTTGCGTCGCCATAGATGTGTCCTGCCGCTTCCCGTAAAGGCCTTTACTATATCGTAACGCTTAGATGGGATGTCGTAACACATATATGGCCCGGTGTGTATGTACAGCTGCAGCGCTTCTATGCTGTAACTAAAAAAGGTGTCACGCTAGTGTTGTCACAATACCAAAATTTTGACTTTCATACCGATACCAGGTTTAGTATCACGATACTCAGTACTGAAATGATACTTGAAACTTAAACGATGCTAATTCGATACTCGGTACCTAACGATACTGAAATTACCTTAATAGATCAGAAACGTAATGTCCACAAGGGTTGACCTCATTTTCGAATTCATGGTTTATTAACAACCTGGTTCATTAACAACCTTTAAGTTGAAGCCTCTGCAACATATTAATATGCATAGGCCTAAAGTGTTACAACACTGAGCAATAGAAAAATATATTAAATATATTTCAAAAATTAAACAGTTGTAAACTAAATAATCTTTAAAACAGGTCTTTCACCTTTAAATAGATTTCAAACCAGCATATTTTAATAACAATACAGCATCTATCTATAATAAAATATTTTCAAATTGGAACACCTATTGCTACTGAAGTGAACTGCGTCAAAGCTTGCCCTGTATCAAGGAGCTGAGTGCACAAGCGCAAGTCATCTCACTTGACAACCTTAGTTGCTACTGCTATCTAGCGATGATTCTGACAAATTACACCTTTCATCCTCTCAATCAGTAATGCGTGAGACACATTTCCCTGGCTTTTACATTTGACACAAAACTACCGAACATCGAAAAATTCTAATACCGAACCGTTTCTTTTTTAAGGACCGAAAAAGTTTCGGTATACGGTGCAACACTACGTCAGACACATATTCCAATCCATTGCTCAGCTTAGCAGAGAATGCACATTTCAGAGCGCCTCAGAGACAGATAGAATAATAACACATAAATACACATTTAAAATAATAAATACGACATTGAGAAAAAACGAAACAAAAGACGAGATATCAAGTCGCGACCTACGCGCAGAGCAGCCTACCGTTTTATTTATGTAGACACTGGCATATAAGAACATTTTCGGTTACGCTGACCTATAAAACGCTATTCCAAAAGCAAAAACAGACATGTTATACATCGTTAGAAAGCTTGTACTCTCACCTACTGAATAAACGAATAGTCAATCAAGCCAAATTGCACTAAAAAGGGCGACAACGCCGTAAGCAACAGGTGTGGTATTACGCACAGCCATTTTTGAAGATAGCCCAGGCGTCTATATTTCTCAAACGGATTGTCCAAGACAATATATGACCACTCATTCGCAAAAGGGACAACTCTACGCGTAAAACCAGAGGTAAGATTGTATATTTATTCAATGTTTAGTCCCAGATATTGAATGTAGAATGACATGGCATAATTTTAAAATAATAACACGTAAATACGCATTTCAAATAATAAAGACGACATTGCGAAAAAACGAAACAAATGACGAAATATCAACTCGCGACCTGCGTGCTGGCCCCCGAGCAGCGTACCGTTTTATTTATTTAGACATTGGCAGATAAGAACATTTTCGGTTACGCTGAACTATAAAACGCTATTCCAAAAGCAAAATCAGACATGTTATACATCGTTAGAAAGCTTACACTCTCACCTACGGAATAAATGAGTTGTCAATCAAGCCGAATTGCACTAAAAAGGGCGACAACGCCGTAAGCAACAAGTGTGGTATTACACACAGCTATTTATGAAGATAGCCGACCCAGGCGTCACATATGCGCGATTTTTTCACAAACGGATTGTCCAAGACAATATATGACCACTCATTCGCAAAAGGGACATCTACGCGTAAAACCAATGGTAAGATTGTATATTTATTCAATGTTTAGTCCCAGATATTGACTGTAGAATGACATGGTATAATTAAAAGAAAAATTGTCTCGTTTATTTCGTTAGTCAGTGAGCAGCATTTTCACTGCTGTATTGACATATTTTAGGGCTAATGTCGGGTTTATCTTGTTGCTACGGAATATTGCATTACATTACAGGCATTTGGCAGACGCTCCTATCCAGAGCGACGTACAACAAAGTGTTTAACCATAAACAGGAACAAGTGTGTCGAAAACCCTAGAGGGCAGTAGCCTACCGTGCCAAATGCAGGGAACAACCGCATAGATCAACTTGGACCCTGTAGGTTAAAATGATTAACACTAACACAAACAAGAACAGCAACAACGCAGTCTATGCAAAAATACAAGCAATAGTTAAGACGAGTTAAGTCACCTACGAAACAACTACCTAGTTACATCCCTAAGCTTACAGTCAATTTAGAGATTAAATTGAGAATACGGTTTAAAGAATAAATTGCGTCTTTTGTTTATATTCAATATTAGAAATTGCAGCGATAAACTGCAGCTGTAGACACAAGATAATTTATGTTATGGTAGCAACGGAACGAAGTGGACTATACGTGTATTGCCATCATTGTTTTATTATACCAGTGTGTTTTCGCGCGTTTGCACAGAAACGCAAAACCTACCAATAAAATGGTTTAGCTATTTCTCACCATAATGACAGATTTAAAGACTAAACGAACTCACCCGATACTGTCTTCAAATCCATGCCAAACAAAAGTAATTATTCATCCTCTCAAAAAGCTTTTACTAACAAACCTATAATAGCCTAGCATGCACTCTGGCTGGCACTCTTCCATTCCTTCCTCGACGGTCAGACCTTCCCCTCACTGATAAAAACTAGACCCTACGGTGTCGGATTACTTGCGTCGCCATGGATGTCGCTTGCCGTAAAGAAGTTTACTCGATGTCGTAACACTTAGAATTTGCAGCAACAGCTCTTCCGCACCCCACCTAATAAAAAAGTCCAAATGGCGGGCAAACCATATGGCGGACATAGGTGGTCCCAATAGCAAAGTTGTAGAGCACATTCAGATGCATCGGTCGATGAAGTTTTGTGTTGATCTGACTTATGGTGTGTGAGTTATGGCCTTTTAAAGTATGACCCTTTGTTATAGCGCCACCATCTGGCCGACATAGGTGATTTGTAGTGCCTGAGTAGTGGGGGGCCATAGGAACCCACCTCCCAAATTTGGTTGGTGTACAACTTATGGTTGCTGAGCCTCAGACATTTTAGCGGAGAAAACTGCCACGCCCCAACTAAAAAGTTAAAATGGCGGGCAAACAATATGGCAGACATAGGTAGTGCCAATGGCAAAGTGATAGAGCACGTTCAGATGCATATGTCGATGAAGTTTTGTGTTCATCTAACTTATGGTGTGGGAGTTATGGCCTTTTACGCCTAACCCTTTGTTATAGCGCCACCATATGGCCGACATATGTGATTTTTAGTGCCTGAGTAGTGGGGGGCCATAGGAACCCACCTGCCAAATTTGGTTGCTCTAGGACTTATGGTTGCTGAGCCTCAGACACTTTTAGCGGAGAAAAATAATAAGAATAATAATAATAATAATCCTAACAGATACAATAGGGTTCCACCAGCTTCGCTGCTTGGACCCCTAATAATAATAATAATTAAAGCCGCAAGCGGCGTTGGGAGGGGTCCAAGCATTGGCACCATCGCGCCCCCTATGGAGCGATTTTAAAATGGCTTTGTCCTCATGATCATATGCCTTCACCCAACATATCTACTGAATATCATGATGATCGTATAAAATATGATGACTTATGGCCAATTTTGTGCTAAGAGACGTTGTCGGATGACTTAGTTACGTCGCCATGGATATGTCCTGGCCGCTTCCCGCGAAGGCCTTTACTATGTCGTAACACTTAGATGGTCCGGCATGTATGCACAGCTGCAGTGTTTCTGTGCCGCAACTAAAAAAGGCGTCACACTAGTAATGTCACGATACCAAAATTTTGACTTTGATAGTGATACCAGGTTTAGTATTACGATACTCAATACTGAAATGATACTTGAAAAATAAACGATGTTAATTCGATACTCGGTACCTAACGATACTGAAATTACCTTAATAGATGAGAAATGTAATGTCCACAAGGGTTGACCTTATTTTCGAATTCATGGTTTATTAACTACCTGGTTCATTAACAACCTTTAAGTTGAAGCCTCTTCAACATATTAATATGCATAGGCCTATAGTGTTACAACACTGAACAATAGAAAAATATGTTAAATATATTTCAAAAATTAAACAGTTGTAAACTAAATAATATTTACAACAGGTCTTTCACCTTTAAATAGATTTAAAAACAGTATATTTTAATAACAATACAGCATCTATATGTAATAAAATATTTCCAAATTGGAACACCTATTGCTACTGAAGTGAACTGAGTCAAAGCTTGCGCTGTATCAAGGAGCTGAGTGCAAGCACAAGTCACCTCACTTGGCAACCTTAGTTGCTACTGCCTTCTAGCGAAGATTCTGACAAATGACACTTTTCATCCTCTCAATCAGTAATGCGGGAGACAATTTCCCCTGGCCTTTACATTTGACTCAAAACTACCGAACGTCGGAATATTCTAATACCGAAGCGTTTCTTTTTTTTTTTTTTTTTTTAAGTACCGAGAAAGTGCTGAAGTTTTGGTATACCGTGCAACACTACGTCAGACACATATTCCAATCCATTGCTCAGCTTAGCAGAGAATGCACATTTCAGAGCGCCACAGAGACAGATAGAATAATAACACATAAATGCACATTTCAAATAATAAATACGACATTGAGAAAAAACGGAAATAAAAGACGTAATATCAACTCGCGCTCTGCGTGCTGCGCGCAAAGTAGTCTACCGTTTTATTTATTTAGACATTGGCAGATAAGATAAATTTTGGTTACGCTGACCTATAAAACGCTATTCCAAAAGCAAAATCAGACATGTTATACATCGTTAGAAAGCTTATACTCTCACCTACTGAATAAATGAATTGTCAATCAAGCCAAATTGCACTAAAAAGGGCGACAACGCGGTAAGCAACAGGTGTGGTATTACGCACAGCTGTTATTGAAGATAGCGGACCCTGGCGTCACAGATGCGCGTATATTTCGCAAACGGATTGTCCAAGACAATATATGACCACTCATTCGCAAAAGGGACATCTCTACGCGTAAAACCAGTGGTAAGATTGTATATTTATTCAATGTTTAGTCCCAGATATTGAATGTAGAATGACATGGCATAATTTAAAAAAAACTTTTATGTTGTTGCTACGGAATATTATATTACATTATAGGCATTTGGCAGACGCTCTTATCCAGAGCGACGTACAACAAAATGTTTAACCATAACCAGGAACAAGTGTGTCGAAAACCCTAGAGGGCAGTAGCCTACCGTTCCAAGTGCATGGAACAACCGCATAGTTCAACTTGGACCCTGTAGGTTAAACTGGTTAACACTAACACAAACAAGAACAGCAACAACGCAGTCTATGCAAAAATACAAGCAATAGTTAAGACGAGTGCATTAACTAAGTCACCTACGAAACAGCTAACTAGTTACAACCCTAACCTTAGAATAAATTTAGAGATTAAATTGAGAATACGATTTCTCTCAGCATAATGACGGATTTAAAAACGAACCCGTTATTGTCTTCAAATGGATCCATGTCAAAGAAAAGTAATGATTCATCCTCTTAAAGCTGTACCGTAGCGTATTATTTATTTAGACATTGGCAGAGTACAGTATAAATTGCGTCTTTTGTGAATATTCAATGTTAGAAATTGCAGTGAGGAACTGCAGCTGTAGACACAAGATAGTCTGTTATCTTATGGTAGCAACGGAACGAAGCGGACTATATATGTATTAGGCTACCGTCATTGTTTCATTATACCAGCGTGTTTTCGCGCGTTTGCACAGAAACTCAGAACCTATCAATAAAATGGTTTAGCTATTTCTCAGCATAATGACAGATTCAAAGACTAAACGAACTCACCCGATACTGTCTTCAAATAATGTCTGACACTGTCTTCCACTGCTTCCCCGACGTTCAGACCGTCCCCTCACTGATAAAAACTAGACCCTACGGTGTCGGATTACTTGCGTCGCCATGGATGTCGCTTGCCGTAAAGAAGTTTACTCGATGTCGTAACCGTTTAGATTTGGAGCCACAGCTCTTCCGCACCCCACCTAATAAAAAAGTCCAAATGGCGGGCAAACCATATGGCGGACATAGGTGGTCCCAAAAGCAAAGTTGTAGAGCACATTCCGATGCATCGGTCGATGAAGTTTTGTGTTGATCTGACTTACGGTGTGGGAGTTACGACCTTTTAAAGTATGACCCTTTGTTATAGCGCCACCATCTGGCCGACATAGATGATTTTTAGTGCCCGAGTAGTGGGGGGCCATAGGAACCCACCTCCAAAATTTGGTTGGTCTACAACTTATGGTTGCTGAGCCTCAGACATTTTAGTGGAGAAAACTGCCACGCCCCAACTAAAAAGTCGAAAGGGCAGGCAAACAATATGGCGGCCATAGGTGGTGCCAATGGCAAAGTGATAGAGCACGTTCAGATGCATATGTCGATGAAGTTTTGTGTTGATCTAACTTATGCTGTGAGAGTTATGGCCTTTTACGCCTAACCCTTTGTTATAGCGCCACCATCTGGCCGACATAGGTGATTTTTAGTGCCTGAGTAGTGGGGGGCCATAGGAACCCACCTGCCAAATTTGGTTGCTCTAGGCCTTATGGTTCCTGAGCCTCAGACACTTTTAGCGGAGAAAAATAATAATAATAATAATAATAATAATAATAATCCTAACAGATACAATAGGGTTCCACCAGCTTCGCTGCTTGGACCCCTAATAATTAAAGCCGCAAGCGGCGTTGGGAGGGGTCCAAGCATTGGCACCATCGCGCCCCCTATGGATCGATTTTAAAATGGCTTTTTCCTCATGATCATATACATTCACCCAACATATCTACTGAATATCATGATGAACAATGGATTGGAATATGTGTCTGACATAGTAAAATATTGATGACTTATGGCCAAATTTATACTAAAACATGCTGGCGGATGACTTAGTTGCGTTGGCATCGGATGTGTCCTGGCCGCTTCTCGTAAAGGTCTTTACTATGTTGTCACACTTAGATTAGATGGCATGTTGTAACACTTAGATGGCCCGGTGTCTGTGTACAGCTGCAGCGCTTCCATGCCGCAACTAAAAAAGGCGTCACACTAGTGTTGTCACGATAGCAAAATTTTGACTTTGATAACGATACCAAGTTTAGTATCATGATAATTGATACGGAAACAATACTGATTCAATACTCGGTACCTAACGATACTGAAATTACCTTAATTGATCAGAAACGCAATGTCCACAAAGGTTGACCTCATTTTCGAATTCACGGTTTATTAAAAGCCTGGTTTATTAACATCCTTTAAGGTGAAGCCTGTTCAACATATCAATAAGCATAGGCCTATAGTGTTACAACACTAAACCATAGAAAACTATATGAAATATATTTCAAAAATTAAACAATTGCAAAGTAAATTATCTTTAAACAGGTCTTTCACTTTTAAATAAATCTAAAAACAGCATATTTCAATAACAATACAGCATCTTCCTATAATATAATATTTACAAATTAGAACACCTATTGCTACTGAAGTCAACTGAGTGTAAGCTTGCGCTGTATCAACCACAAAGAATGTACAAGCGCAGGTCACCTCATTTGCCAACCTTAGTTGCTACTGCCATCTAGCGAAGATTCTGACAAATTACACTTTTCATCCTCAGTAATGCGGGAGACAATTTTCCCTGGCTTTTACATTTGACTCAAAACTACCGAACGTCGGAATATTCTAATACGGAACCGTTTCTTTTTTAAGGACCGAAAAAGTGCTGAAGTTTTGGTATACCGTGCAACACTACGTCAGACACATATTCCAATCCATTGCTCAGCTTAGCAGAGAATGCACATTTCAGAGCCCCACAGAGACAGACAGAATGATAACACAAATACACATTTCAAATAATAAATACATTTAAAAAAACGAAACAAAAAACGAAATATCAACTCGACAACCCTGCTAGCATGCGTGCTGTGCGAAGAATACCTTATTATTTATTTAGACATTGGCAGACTACAGCATTTGCGTCTTTTGTTTATATTCAATAGTAATTGCAGGGAGAAACTGCAGCTGTAGACACAAGACAGTTTGTTATATTATGGTAGCAACGGAATGAAGCGGACTACATATATAGGCTATATTTACCGTCATTGTTTTGTTATACCAGCGTGCTTTCGCGCGTTTGCAGAGAAACTCAATTACTATCAATAAAAATGGTTTAGCTATTTCTCAGCATAATGACGAAAATAATTTTCAACCGTCCACCTCGTTTTAGCAACGTTCCAACACTGTCGTCGTCACTGTTCCATGGGTCACAAAAACTATTACACTAACGCTTGCATGGCAGTGTGAAATATCCGCATTATATAATGCCACTAACCTATTTAAAGACACTCAATTTAAAAAATAACGTATATAACCGAAATATTTTGAGCAGTAATACTTACATAGCAACATGACATTTTATCTGTGTTTAGTAGTATAGAGACACAAAATCAATGACAAAGTCCTATCCGCTTCTGTTTTGCGTCAGAAAACGATGTCAGATAGGTCTATCAGCAAAGAAATGGCTTAGCTATGCCCCGAAGTCCTCAATAATAGTAGTACTCTCCAAGAAATTATGAAAACCGTTGACAATGTTTCGTTAGGTGCATCGTCTTTAATGCTACGCCACAGTGAATGCGCAAGTGAATGCGAGAAGAAAATATTCCGTTACGCTGAACTATAAAACGCTATTCCAAATGCAAAATCAGACATGTTATACATCGTTAGAAAGCTTATTCTCTCATCTACTGAATAAATGAACTGTCAATCAAGCCAAATTGTACTAAAAACGGCGACAACGCCGTAAGCAACAGCAATCACAAACGGATGGTCCAAGACAATATATGACCACTCAGTCGCAAAAGGGACATCTCTACGCGTAAAACCAATGATAAGATTGTATATTTATTCAATGTTTAGTCACAGATATTGACTGTAATATGAGATGGTATAATTTAAAAAAAACTTTGTCTCGTTTATTTCGTTATTCAGTGAGCAGCGTTTTCACTGCTGTACTGGCATATTTTAGGGCAAATGTCGGGTTTATCTTGTTGTTGCGGATTATTAGCCTACATTACATTACAGGCATTTGGCAGACGCTCATACCCAGAGCGACGTACAACAAAGTGTCTAACCATAACCAGGAACAAGTGTGTTGAAAACCCTAGAGGGCAGTATCCTACCTTTCCAAGTGCCCCAAGACCGTCCCCGCACTGATAAAAAAACTAACCCTAGGGTGTCGGATTACTTGCGTCGCCATGGATGTCGCTTGCCGTAAAGAAGTTTACTAGATGTCGTAATCGTTTAGATTTGGAGCCACAGCTCTTCCGCACCCCACCTAACAAAAAAGTCCAAATGGCAGGCAAACAATATGGCGGACATATGTAGCCCCAATAGCAAAGTTGTAGAGCACATTCACATGCGTCGGTCGATGAAGTTTTGTGTTGATCGGACTTACGGTGTGGGAGTTATGACCTTTTAGGCAAAACCCTTTGTTATAGCGCCACCATCTGGCCGACATAGGTGATTTTTAGTGCCTGAGTAGTGGGGGGCCATAGGAACCCACCTGCCAAATTTGGTTGCTCTAGGACTTATGGTTGCTGAGCCTCAGACATTTTAGCAGAGAAAGCTTCCACGCCCCAACGTAAAAGTTAAAATGGCGGGCAAACAATATGGCGAACATGGGTGGTGCCAATGGCAAAGTTGTAGAGCACGTTAAGATGCATAGGTCGATGAAGTTTTGTGTTGATCTAACTTATGGTGTGGGAGTTATGGCCTTTTATGCAAAACCCTTTGTTATAGCGCCACCATCTGGCCGACATAGGTGATTTTTAGTGCCTGAGTAGTGGGGGGCCATAGGAACCCACCTGCCGAATTTGGTTGCTCTAGTACTTATGGTTGCTGAGCCTCAGATACTTTTAGCGGAGAAAAATAATAATAATAATAATAATAATCCTAACAGATACAATAGGGTTCCACCAGCTTCGCTGCTTGGACCCCTAATAATAATAATCCTAACAGATACAATAGGGTTCCACCAGCTTCGCTGCTTGGACCCCTAATAATAATAATAATAATAATCCTAACAAAAACAATAGGGTTCCACCAGCTTCGCTGCTTGGACCCCTAATAATAATCCTAACAGATACAATAGGGTTCCACCAGCTTCGCTGCTTGGACCCCTAATTACATACAGTACTGTACTGAAGAGAGAGAGATAATCTGTGTGTATATGTGTGTAGGTATACAGTACTGTAAAAAAACATTAAAGAAGCAGTTATTAAAACAGTTTAGATCGAAAAAAATGAAAAAATATCATGATTAAAGGTTACTCCCGTCCCATCAATGTCTTGCATACCGGAAGGGGCATTAGAACCTGGTGCTAAATCATTCTCCTTCCTCAAGCCAACAGACCGCTGAAGCCATGCAATGTTTTCATGAGCGTCACAAAGTAGTGCGTGCTTTCATTATTACAAACCATTGTATTTAACTCAAATGTTTTATATAATACAACCCCTGGCAAAAATTATGGAATTACCACACTTAGAGGATGTTCACCCAGCTTTTTTACTTTGTAGCAAATAAACGAATCACAGATATGACACAAAACAATTTTTGTTTAATAGCTAAAACAAATACTGGCACCAGTCTAAAAATGCAAATTAGTCTGCAGCTAAAAGAGAGTGCTTACAGACCATCAATCAATCAATCAATCAATCATTTTTTATTTGTATAGCGCTTTTAAGAAAGGAGCTTTCTCACAAAGCAGCTTTACAGAGAACCGGCCCCCAAAGAGTAAGCCTGGGGCAACAATGGCAAGGAAAAACTCCCTGACTGGTAGCAGGAGGAAACCTTGAGCAGAACCGGACTCAGAGGGGGAACCCATCTGCCGTGGGCAGGCACCGGTTTGTTATGGATCTTGGGCTTTTGTGTTTAAACAAAAGTAAGCATCATATACTACCTTCTCCAGATTACTAGCCAAAGTAAATTGTAAATCGAATTAAGCGAACAACTAAAGAAAATACGGTAAGAGCGCATCAAGGCTTCCATTCCCTGCACAGTTTGTTGCATGTTTAGTCTTAGCTCTGCTGCCAATTTTACGAGTAATGGTACTTGAGTGCTAAATGTCCGCTTAATTTAGAATTGGCACAGAAAATAGCTGAGTTAGAGACGCGCATCCGGATGTTATATCAGAGTCAGGAGTGAGACTTTCTTAGACTCCCTTTTACCCAAGCCGGATGCTAGTTTAGATGCGAGTGTTTCTCCACCGCCAGTGTCGTCGCTGCAGGACGATTTTATCACGGTACTAAAGAAACATAGTTGCGGGCCCAGGGCCGCCGAGCACCACCCAACTCGCGTTTCCAACCGATATTCCCCACTCAGTAACACACCTACTGAGAAAGCCCTGATCATAGGGGATAGTATTTTGAGAAACGTCAGATTAGAGACACCAGGGACCATAGTACAGTGTATTCCTGGTGCCAGAGCCACGGACATTGAGGCAAATTTAAAAGTGCTGGCTAAAAGTAAACGTAAATACTCTAGGATTGTTATCCACGTCGGCACAAACGACATCCGACTGAGGCAATCGGAGGTCACCAAAAATAATTTTATATCGGTGTGTGCAGTGGCTAAAAAGATGTGTTGGGATGTAATCTGCTCTGGCCCGCTTCCAGCTCGTAGGAGCGATGAGGTCTACAGTAGGCTATCTTCGCTAAATCTCTGGCTGTCGGAATGGTGCTCATCTAGTGACTTGGGCTTTATTAATAATTGGCCTGATTTCTGGGGAAGGCCTGGCCTACTGAAAAGAGATGGACTCCACCCGAGCTGGAGAGGTTCTCGTGTCCTATCGAACAACATAGCTGCTAGTCTTAGTAAGGCCAGCTCCTGACACTCCATCAGGGCGCCGACCAGGCCGCAGGCTTCTAACCCTACATGTTTGCCTGCTCGTTTCTTTATACCTGTGTCCCAGACATATGACCCTACGCCTCTGTCTGCAAGGTACGTTTCAGAGCTAGCCAACAGAAATAGTATTTCAAAAGCCCCTTTAACTAATACTTTTAAACTAGAATCTAATATCTGTTATATTGAGGCTGTGTCTGTTCCACGCATCTATGCCAAACGTAAAGCTAACCGTGGTATTGATGTGGATAACATAATTGTCATAAAAACACGGCACGTTGCTACTAATCATAGTGAACCATCCTTAAAAATTGGACTATTAAATGTTAGATCACTCGCTCCAAAAGCAGATCTTGTCAACGAATTGATAATAGACCATAATCTCAATATATTATGTCTGACTGAAACTTGGCTAAGACCTGGTGAATATTTTGTGATTAATGAAGCGTCTCCTGTGGGTTTCATAGGTACTCAGGTGTCACATCCATCAGGCAGAGGGGGAGGCGTTGCAGTTATTTATCAGTCCTTATTGAGTCTAGCGCCTAAGCATGGATATATGTTCTCCTCTTTTGAAGTTCTTATTACTAACTGTGTATAGACCGATCTAGCTATTAAAAGTGCTAGAGGGCAGTCCTTTTTTCTTGTGTCTGTTTAAGGGCCACCTGGGCCTTATTCTGATTTCTTAAGGGAATCTGCTGAGTTTTTATCACACCTTGCAATTTCAGCAGATAAGGTCATAATTGTTGGTGATTTCAACATACATGTGGATAAAAACGGTGACCCCCTAGGAACAGCTTTTGCCTCTATTATTGATTCCATTGGTTTTGTACAGAATGTTTGTGAGCCTACTCACTACCGTGGCCATACCTTAGACGTAGTTCTGTCCCATGGTATTAGTGTGGTAAATCTTACCGTCGCACCTCAAAACCCTATCCTATCAGATCATTTCCTCATTACGTTTAATATTAAGGCATCCAATCCTCCTGTATCAGAGCCTAGACATTACTACAGCTGATCAGTAAACCCTGAGGTTATTCCAAAGTTTATAAATATGCTTCTGGAGTCATTCCTCTCCACAGAAGAAAAGGCTGATGAAAATGCACTGGACCAATTGACTAAACAGCTAACCCTTACCCTCAGGAACACTCTTGATGTTGTTGCCCCCCTTAAAAGAAGAAACTCTCGTCGGAAAAACCACACTCCATGGTAAAATGATACCACCCGGGCCCTGAAGCAGTCTACTAGAAAATTAGAGCGAAAATGGCAGTCAACAAAGCTAGAAGTATTTCATCTTGCATGGAAAAACAGCTTTCTTCAGTATAAGCAAGCTCTTGCTTCTGCTAGATCTGCCTTTTTCTCAGAACTAATTGAACAAAACAGACATAACCCAAAATTTCTATTTAGTACTGTGGATAAATTAACTAAAAAAACAATCATCAGAGTTTTCAACTTATCCCTCCAATCTTAGCAGCATTGACTTCATGAGCTTTTTCGATCCAAAAATTGAGGGTATTAGAGACCAGATTTCCAAACTGTCTCCATCATGCACTATTCCTGTTCATGTTAATAAACAGCCCCGCACCTGGTTACAACAGGAAGATTTACAGACAGCAGTACTAAACTGTTGTACGCCCATTAGCAGGGTCGAGTTATCCGAATTAGTTATGTCCTCAAAACCGACGACCTGTCTACTCGATCCTATTCCTTCAAAGTGGATTAAAGAACTATTTCCTGTACTAGGCCAGCATATACTAAAAATCATGAACACATCCCTAGTCACAGGATATGTACCTGAGTCACTAAAAGTGGCAGTTATTAAGCCATTATTGAAGAAACCAAACCTAGAACCAGATAAATTGGAAAATTATTGATCTATTTCAAACCTTCCTTTTCTATCAAAATTATTGGAGAAAAATGTTGCTAAGCAACTAAGTGTATACCTTAGCTCTAACGGTATCTTTGAAGTATTCCAATCAGGGTTTAGACCCCACCACAGCACAGAAACCGCACTTATCAGGGTTACAAATGATTTACTACTGTCAGCCGACCGTAACTCTGTGTCAGTTCTTGTACTCCTCGACCTGAGTGCAGCTTTTGACCCAATTGATCATGGAATTCTACTGGACAGACTGTGTTGGACTTCATGGACAGGCACTCGCATGGTTTGGATCATACCTATGTGACAGGAAACAGTTTGTCGAATTAAAAGAAGAGTCCAGCTCCTCAATAATGAAATACAATATTCCACAAGGATCAGTACTAGGACCAGTACTCTTCTCGCTATATATGCTACCACAATATTATCCGGGCACATGGCGTAGAGTTCCACTGTTATGTGGACGATACTCAGATTTATATTTCAATGAAACCTGGCGAAGCACTGCCGCTTTCACGGTTAGAGGCCTGTATTGTAGATATCAAGGTTTGGATGCTTTCAAATTTTCTGCTCCTAAATTCAGATAAGACTGAAATGTTGGTTTTAGGTCCCAAAATATTAAGGGAGAAATTGTCTACTCTCACCTTAAACTGTGATGGTTGTTTGGCTGAACCTAATATGGTCGTTAAAAGACCTTGGTGTCACCATTGATCCAGATCTATCTTTTGACACCCACATAAAAAACATATCCACAAGTGCCTTCTTTCAGCTACGCAACATAGCAAAAATTAGACATTTCCTGTCAGTTGGGGATGCTGAAAAATTGATCCATGCGTTTGTTACGTCTAGGTTAGATTACTGTAACGCCCTGCTTTCTGGCTGCCCTAATAACTCGTTAAAGAATCTCCAGCTTGTGCAGAATGCAGCTGCTTATATCTTGACCAGAACTAAGAAGTATGAGCACATTACACCAGTAATGTACGCCACCTGCTGTTCCCCATCACCGCCACCCGGCCCCACCCATAATCTGAGCCACATCATAAACCTTATAAAACTGACTGACATTTGTACATCCAGACAAAAGAGCATTGCAGTAATCTAATCTTGAAGTAACAAAAGAATGAACTAGCTTTTCTGCATCATGTAAGGAAAGTATTATATACAAATTTTTGAGATATTTCTCAAGTGATAAAAAGCAACCCTAGAGATGTTTTACTGACCTTAATGAGCTGTTGGACTTGGCTAATTGAAAGGAAACATGGCCCCAACAAGAGAGTTGTCAATTGAAAAAATGGAAAGGATTATAAAACTCCTTCAAGAAGGAAATCCAACACAGATTGTGGCAAAAAATGTGAGTTCTCCCAGTCAGCTGTGTCTAAAATTTGGTGCAAGTTTAAAAATAATGGGAAGGTTATAAAAGGAAAACATACGGGTAGACCAAGGAAAACGTCAGAGCGTCAGGATAGAAAACTCAAAGCAATATCCCTTGAAAATAGAAAATGCACAACAAAACAAATGGGCGGAAACAGGAGTCAATGTTTGTGACAGAACTGTAAGAAATCGGCTGAATGAAATGGGATTTACATATAGAAAAGCCAAACGAAAACCAGCACTAACACCTAAACAGAAGAAAACAAGGTTACAGTGGGCTAAAGAGAAGCAATCATGGAGTGTGGCTGATTGAATGAAAGTGATAATCAATGATGAATCACGAATCTGCATTGGCCAAGGATATGAGGCTGGAACTTTTGTCTGGTGCCGTTCTAATGAAACATATAAAGATCACTGCCTGAAGAAAACAATCAAATTTCCCCACTCATTTATGATATGGGGTTGCATATCAGGTAAAGGACCAGGGGAGATGGCAATCATTACCTCAACAGTCAATGCACAGGTGTACATTGAAATTTTGGACACATTTCTCACTCCATCGATAGAAAATAGGTTTGGTGAAGATGAAGTCATTTTTCAGGATGATAATGCACCTTGCCCCAGAGCAAAGAGTGTTAAAGCTTTTCTTCAGGAAAGGCATATCAACTCAATGACATGGCAGCAAACAGTCCGGATCTTAATCCGATTGATAATTTATGGTGGAAATTTTTAAAATTGGTCATGACAAGGCTCCATCCTGCAAAGCTGATCTGTCAACCGCTATTCGAGAAAGTTGGAACCAGCTTTATGGAGAATATTGTTTTTCTTTAGTGAAGTCCATGCCTCAAAGAATTCAGGCTGTCATAAAAGCCAGAGGAGGAGCAACAAAGTACTAATTGTGATTTTTTTGTTGATGATTCCATAATTTTTTCCTCAACATGAGTGATTACATAATTTTTTCCTCTACTTGACCTGGAAAAAAATGTGCCATTAATTAAAATTATTTAATTTGTTTGAGGTATGCTTCACGAAGCCAGAATATTCAGCCATTACACAAAAATTGTTTTGTGTCATATCTGTGATTTGTTTATTTGCTACAAAGTAAAAAAGCTGGGTGAACATCCTCTAAGTGTGGTGATTCCATAATTTTTGCCAGGGGTTGTTGGCTTTATGGCAGTCTGTTCGTAAGTACGAGTTGTCCATAAGTCGGACATTCGGAACCCGGGGACTGCATTTCAATGTTTTTAATAACCAAATAAGCAATCTAATGCTTAATTCTGTAAAGTGCTGAAGGAATAAAAGAAAGCGCTTCTAGCAGTCTGGTCTGGTAGAATGGATTAGTCTTGGCCACGCTGACTGGTGGAGTGGAAAACACCTTTAAGTACCATGGCTGATTAGTTAACAAGGTGTGTGTGTTTTCTTCACCGGTAGGTGTGGCTGAGACGAAACCGTTCAACTGGACCGAATGAGACAGTGCTTACATGGGATCACATCACTATAACATAGCTGAAACAAGGAAAATGCAATTGGGAACATGTCCTCAAAACAATTTAATTTTTAAAACAGCTATAGCAGGCCTACAGACACTTCTTTGCACCAGTACAAAAATAAAACAGGCATTTTGTATTAATTACTAGCCTCTACATTTAATCTGTAAAAACAGCCATCATAATCTTTACTGTTAACATTAATGCAATCAAGCATGTCCCATGTAATCAAACCCTCCCCCTGCTTTTTAACCCCTTTGCCACATGCCAAATCAGGCGTTTCACTACAAATCAACTGTTTTGATTTTTAAAAAACTCACGTTTGCATCATTTTCAAGTGGGATATTACAAGCTTTGTGTCAGTACAGTGGTCTAAAATATCTAGAGGTCCAGAAACATATCCAAAATCTCTCCAAAAATGAATAAAATGCTTTTTGTTCATTATAAAGCACATAAATGTGCCCCTTCTGAAGGTTTGAGATGGAACACTGATATCAGATTTAAAAAATAATGCAGAAACATTATCACACAATGTGGTACAGTATGTAAATGTGTAATCATTAACTCTCGTATGTTTTTCTGTACATACAAACAGTATGTAATATTTTCTTGAATGGGGAGGGGATGACATTAAATCAATATTCAACCGTCCACCACGTTTTGGCAATATTCCATCTCACATCACATCTGGTGTATGAAACACAAACCCTGCTGAAGCTAGCAACTAGCAATGCTTACGTTACAGTGTGAAATATCCTCATTATAAAATACTACTAACTTATTTAAAGTCACTCAATTTCAAAAATAATGTATATAACCGAAATATTTTGAGCAGTAATACTTACAGTTGAGGCCAAAAGTTTACATACACCTAGAATAAAAACATTCAAACTCAATTTTTCCACATCTCCACGCATTTAATATTATCATACATTTCCCGTGTAAAGTCAATTAGGGCATCTACTTTATTTGCATAAGAGGTCATTTCAAAATAATAGCTAAGAGACAGATTTATTTCAGCTTTTATGTACTATATCAGAGTTTCAGTGGGTCAAAAGTTTACATACACTTTGTTAGTATATGGTGCATTGCCTTTTAATTGCTTAACTTGAATCAAACGCTTGGGGTAGCCTTCTCACAATACTTTGCAATTTTTTTTTTTTTTTTAAATACAATTTTTGCCCATTCCTCCTTGCTCGGACACGCCTTTTCAGTTCAGTCAACAAATTTTCTATAGGATTCAGGTCAGGGCATTGTGATGGCCACTCCAATACCTTCACTTTGTTGTCTTTAAGCCATTTTGTTACAACTTTGGAGGTATGGATCATTGTCCAGCTGAAAGACCCAGTTGCGACTAAGTTTGAACTTTATTGCTGATGTCTTGAGGTGTTACTTCAGTATTCCTAGATAATCCTCCTTCATGATGCCATCTATTTTCTGAAGTGCACTAGTCCCTTTTCCAGCAAAACACCCCCACAACAAGATGCTGCCACCCCCATGCTTCACAGTTGGGATGGTGTCCTTTGGATTAAAGGCTACACCCTTTTCCTCCATGCATAGCGCTGATCATTATGGCCAAACAGTTACATTTTTGTATCATTTGATCAGAGAACACTCCCCCAAAAAGCTAGGTCTTCGTCCTGGTGATCACCTGCACACTTCATTCTGGCTTTTTTATGCCGGTCTTGGATTGGGGGCTTCTTCCTTGTGCGACAGCCTTTCAGGCCATGGTGATGTAGGATTCTCTGGTGGATGTAGATATTTGGTACCTGATGCCTCAATCTCTTTCACCAGTTCCTTTTGTCTTGGGGTTCAGTTGAACCTTTCGGACCAAAGTTCGTTCAGCCCTGGGAGCTAATTAGCACCTCCATCCTGAACGATGCAGTGTCTGTGTGGTTCCATGATTTTTATATTTGCATACAGTTGTTTGTACAGATGCTCGTGGTACATTCAGTTGTTTGGAAATTGCTCTTAAGGAATAACCGGACTTGTGGAGGTCCACAATTATTTTTCTGAGGTCTTGGCTGAGTTGCTTGGATTTTCCTATGGTATCAAGTGCAAAAAGGCAGTGGCTCCAAAGGTAGGCACCATAAATACAGCCACGGGTGCCAATTAACTCCCAATTATGAAAATTGGCCAATCAGAAGCTTCTAAAAAGTAGTTACATCAATTTCTGGAATCTTCCAGACTGTTTAAAAAGACAGTCAAATTGGTGTATGTAATCTTACCCATTAGTAATCTTATATAGTGAATTAAAGCTGAAATAAATCTGTCTCCAATCGATTGTTTTAAAATTGCCTCTGCTGTGAACAAATTAGATGCCCTAATTGACTTCCCAAAAGAAATGTGTGGTAACATGTATGGTAAAATGTGAGGAGTTTTGAAAAACTGAGTTTTAATATCTTTAGCCTAGGTGTATGTACTTTTGGCCTCAACTGTACATAGCGATGATAAAATGATATCTGTGTTCAGTAGGTAGAGACAGAGACAGAGAATCAATGCTGTCATCTCCTGTTCTTGTAGAAAACTATGTCAGCTAGGTCTGTCGGCAAACATATGGCCTAGCTATGCTCAGAAGTCCTCATATATACTAATATTTTACAAAATAAGTCTAAACCAATTGATAATGTTTTGCCAGGTGCAGTGTCTGTTACTGCTACCACAGACTGAATGTGTAAGGCGGTGATGATGATTCACAACTTTTGGTGTATAAAACGCTATTATAAAAGTAAAATTAGACATGTATACATTGTTAGAAAGCTTATATTGTCACCTATTGGATAGATTCATTGTCAATCAAGCCAGATTGTACTACAAAGGGTGAGAACACCGTAAACAGCGTGTGGTATTACGCACAGCTATTTTGGAGGGCACCTCAAATGAGCGTATATATTAAACAAAGGGATTGTCCAAGACAATATATGACTACTCGGTCTTGAAAGGGACATCTCTACGTGTAAAACCAGTGGTATGGTTGTACATTTATTCCATATTTAGTCCCAGATATTGACAGTAGAATGACATTGTATAATTTTAAAATTAGTCTTATTTCGTTATTCAGTGAGCAGCCTTTTCACTGCTGTATTGGCATATCTTAGGGCTATTATAGTCTGTAGGTAATCAGAGCACTAATTTAGTCAGGAAAATGTTGAGCATTGTTGGGCTGAGTGGGTTGTTCTCATCATTATGTTATCTTACGTTATCTTATGATAAAATTTTATCTTTCAGGTAAAGTGTTAACAACTGTAACTGTAAAAAGTATCAATATTAGTAAAACTAATTGACATGCAAAAAACTGTGTATAACAAACACAGAGACACCCTGGACTAAAGTGAATTGTCATAATATAACAGCATTTGTTTTTTCACAGCGATGTCAAGCTATCTCTTCATTGTCAAGTACGAATTGCCTGAAGTTATCCGAGCATTTCTGGGCCTAGAGGAGATCTCTGGGTGAGTCTTCTGCTTCTGCTCTGCCAGGTTATTTACACACTTCTTTCACATTTTGTCTGGTCTCATAGTTTTGCTTTGAACTTGAATTTAATATTAATAACAGTGACAGTGGTCAGTTCTGTTGCAGTCTTAAGTGTAGATTTAGGTTAAATACTAAATACTGATTGTAGTGTTACCTTCTAAATATCCAAACCCTTCTCCCTTTTTTGTCAGTGAATGGTACCTAAATGGAAATTACTTGGTGGTTTTGGTTTCAATCTGCATCATCCTGCCGCTCTCTCTCCTCAAAAACCTTGGTAAGGCCCATGACAACTGCCCCTTCCTCTGAAAAAACTGGGGGTTGGGAGCCACATTATCTCTAATACTGAGTCTCTGTATCCAGGTTACCTTGGATATACCAGTGGGTTCTCATTATCTTGTATGGTCTTCTTCTTGGGAGTGGTAAGTCCTGTTTGTGCTTTTTACTACTCCAAACCCTGGTGTCGTCTCATCTTGCTGCACTTTTCATTTTCATACCGAGAGATTTGACTCTTTTCTGACTGTGACTGCAGATTTTATTTGTGGCACAAAAAGTGATTATTGTGAAAGTAACTTGGCAATTGTAAGCAGAGAAACCATGTATTATAGGGCACCAAATTATAGATGACGCAAAGTGATTTCAACCTGAATTACCATCTAAATCACTGTGAGGTTATTGTAGGTGTTTGACTGTCCCAATCAGCTGACTAATTATACAATTAGTGATTACTAGAACAAAGCGCCCTTTAGGCATTGCAACCTTTTTCCTTGACCCTCCCCTGACCCCAGATTTTTTAACCCTATACCCCAGCCCTCTCCATTGCTTTCACCCGCAGCCTCCCCTGATCCCCCTTGACCGTGTGGAACCACCCCTTAAAAATACCCTGTGCAAAGGGCAGACCTCCAAGCAGTATTAATGGTGAATTTGGAAGGGATGTGACGAAAGGTGCATGGCACATATCCGAAAAAGCACGCACAACTGTCATATACACATTTGTCACATACACATTTTTTCTGCCCTCCTCCCCACCACCAAAATTGTGCAAACAGATAAGGTGAAGGATGGAAATATATATTGTATTACATATAAGTTAAAGAGTAAAAAAGAAACAGAAAGGAAAACTGTCCATACAAAACTTTAGGGCTTGTTGACAGTAGATATATATATATATATTAGGGTAGGATACCCAATTACAGCTACTTACACAGAATTATAGTAGCTCCTTATACACAATATTGTCTGTTATTCCGTCTTTCCCCTGGAGAAGGCTGTGTACAGCTGGCCATGAACGAACACAAGCTGAGGAAGGTAGATGGCAACTCGCTCATTTTCTTGTCCCTGACCTTTGTTGATGGTAACTGAGAATGCCAGCCTGACAGGGAACTGTCACCTGACAAAGGTGAAAGGAAGCTCATCCTTTTTGTCATGGTGAGGAATCATACGGGGGCCGCACAGACAGCGTTGCACTGACTGGTGTCGCTATGGTGAGAGAACGTGCACTTGGTTCTTCAATCTGCTCTGACCGCTTGTTAAGTCTGACGTCACACGTGACATATTGCCGTTTCCAGATCCAAACGCTCCTTCAGATCCCGAACCTGTGTACCTTTTCACGATCACTTCTTTAGTGAGGCACCATTGAGGGTTAAAAGGGTCTAAATTCTTTCAAGTCCAATAAAATCAATGCGCTACAAAATACAGCATTCTAAAGCAGTTAAAACAGCAACATTATTCTTTCGGTTTTCAATTGTTGTTACGTCCCCTCCCCTTTTCAGTGTCCAATTTCACAATTAATGGCAACGTTGAATCACGGTTCTAGTAACTGGCTCCATTTAGGAATGCCAACAATCCAGAAAAATACGGAATCGTCCCTTATTTTGACAGTAGAATAGGCGTTCCGTATTTAAGTCATGGCTACGGGACGCATTTTCATCCATATCTTTGTAAAGGATTGTGTTTATATTAACCGCTGTTTTGAATACAATTAAATAGTTAGCTAGCTAGCTAGCCAGCATAACAAGCATGCTGAGACCATTCTGACCTAAAACCAAGAATTTTAATATTGGCTAGGTGACAAGTGACGGCGAACCTATCATAAAGCTGGCTGGCATTCAAAACCCATTTCAGAGGGTCTTAGAAAGACTACACTGCACGACCACACCATTTAAAAAGCAAAACAGAGCTAGGGAGATTAATTTGATTGAGTTATGGTTTCATGTAGTTTTCTTAAATAATGTAATGGCAAAAAATGGTGCTAATTGTATGGTATAAAACAAGAAGGAACTATTTATTCTTGATAGAATCGTTGGTTTCATAGAATTAATGACCAGTTTTTGCTTAACAACAGTGCAAATAGTAAAACTACCATTATTTTCCAATAACGGGACAGCCCGTCGCGGTTTATTCCTTACATATAATACAGTGGTAAGAATATATGGCAGCAGGTGTACAGTAATGATAAACTGTAATGTAGACAGGCTGTGCACTAATAATGAGAACTGATAAGGACAGGTAGGATGTAAACAGCTAGCTAATGTTAGCACCCACTGGCGCCCAACTTTGTTTTTCTTCATTTGTTTAAGAACTTAATTATCAACTGCAGCCATTAACTCTTCTCTTTCTCATCGCAAGGAAAGCAGTAGAATGACAATTGAATAGTTTTTTTGGACTCAGATCAATTGAAGCAACAAGGGACTCAGCACTGCGGCATGTTGAAAAGACGAGAGCCTCAGCCAACGCAGTAGAGGCTTGGACCCGGAAACAGTATTATCGGAAGGTCGATACGTCATGGCTTAACAAGCGGATAACTTAACTATGAAACGACCTGACATTCAAGACTGCAGCGACCGCAAGAAGTATGAAACATGAATGATGAGCTACGTACTTTGTCAGCATGCTGACGCTAGACGGTGAATCAGCACCGTGCAGACCGCGCCCACCGCAAGCATGAATCACAAATGCTGAGCTATCTAGCTGGGTACTTTATTAGCATGCTAACGCCAAACGGCGGATCAGCAATATACTTCAGAATTCTTACCTGACGTCTCTGGAGATTCGCTACCTCTTGCATTTGCCAGTATTTTTATACGGTCTATGGTTTGGCTTCACAACTTGCAGTGATTTGCGTTTCTTTTTAGGCATGATGCAAACATTCTTCAAAAAAAAAAACTCTCTTTCTTTAATGGATCCTGTCCAGTGTTTTCAGTTCCGTCTCTGGTGTGTGGTGTAACTCTTACCGTTGGTACAGTGGAAAGTAGTTCCGGGTGACAGTAGTTCCAGATTCCAAAATAAAAAGTAAAACTGCTGATTACTTATTTAACATTAAAAATGAAATGATGAAAAACACCATATGCAATGGATGGCCCCCTGAACATTTCTTTGGGGCAAGTTTGGAGGAACTGGAGGAATGTGGATTGGAGGAGTGGTGGGACACACAAACACATACACAATCCGCTCTCCAATTATAGTAGTAGGATTTGTGATGCTCATTACAGTAACTGGTTAATGTGAGACACTGGGTGAGAGGACAGCATGTGGCATGGGCAGACTGTCTAAGAAATAATTCTGAGTGACTGGGTGCAACAGTACCCTCCTGGTCACTGACTGAGTCATTATACTTTGCACAGTTTGCAGTGAATCCATACATGTGCAATAAACAGGAATTAATTAATTATAGACAAAAATATCAGTTGCACTCTGAAATAAGCAATGAGGGGAATCCTCGGTCAGTGGAAAAAAACTGAATTGAGTTTAGATGGCTGCCAAAATTAGAGGGATGCATTTTTTAGTGTAAACACACCACTTGAAAAATCTCAAAAGACATGCATTTTTTGTATGCATGTAAGAAATGACATGGTGTGCATCACTGTTTCCGGTTTTAGTTAGTTGTAGTAGTTGTGAAGAGAATTGCAAGGAGACCTGGATAGCAGTAGCGATCATGAGTGTTTTTAAGATTAAGGAGAAACGATTAATATATCAACGGCAAGAGAAGAAAACGTCTCTACATTGTTGTGTGCCTTGATGTGCAAATTTGTCGAGGTACAACTCAGAGATTAGCTTTCATCGGTTTCCAAATGATCCTGAGGTATGGGCTCAGTGGCTCATTAAGATCCGTAGAGACAACTGTAATCCCACTCAAAATATGCGCCTCTATAGTAGGCATTTCCATACAGGTGATTTCACTGTGACGGCTGGGGGACAGAGAAGACTCAACAAAGGAGCTGTACCTTCTCTGTTTGTCTGGAACGATTATACCATACTCGCACCGAGGCTTAATGTTTGGGAATGTCGGCCGAGATGCCCTTCCCCTGACTTAGCAGCATCTGACTCCGACTCCGAGATGGAAGTGCAAATAGCGCCTGATCACGATTACAGCGTTACTCCGACAACCTCAGTAATGGCAGATGATTTGGCAAATGAGAACGAAGCATTGAAGAGAAAAATACAGGAGCTACAAAACCAGCTTGAAACATCACAGCTGCAGTCCCGCAGTCCACAGGCTGCAACGCCTTGCAGGATCAGACGAAGACATTCGTTTTTAGACAAGGTTGGTCCATGTTTTTTGGAATAGCATTAAATTAACCTCTCTCTCTCTCTCTCTGTGAGAGAGACAGAGTCTGTCTAGTTCTGTATGTGTGTCGTGTGTGTGTGTGTGTGTCTGTGTCAGTCTCAGTAACGTATAGTTAACAACCATAATCTAAAAAAGTCTAAAGTGATTATCATTTCATTCTAAGATTTGCGTCATACAAGCATTTCTAGGCCTTTTGGCAACTGGTGGAGCCTGCTGTAAAAACTAAGATGGTGCCAATGCTGCCTCTGCCAACAGCAATGAGCCAACTCAAATAAGAGCAACAGTAAGTTATGTAATCAGGGTCGCAAAAAACAAAAGAAATTAAGGTCATGCTTAACACTGTGGATAGGTCTAATTCAATTGGTCTCCTGTTTTATAAAACAGAAAAATAACGACACAGTTGGAATATCTATTCAGGGGTGTCAGAGTCATTCTATCATGGACAGACTGCATACAGGTTTCTGGTTGAACCGTGCTTTATAACAGGTGAGCTGGTTGAAGAGATTAGTTAATTTGTGAAATCAGCTGTTCATCAGTTCAATCAGTGTTAAGATAGAGTTGGAACAAAAATTTACATACACTCGGCCAACAATGGAATGAGTTTGACAGCCCTGATCTATATCAAGGCAGTATATTTCATTATATTGTATATATTAATTATATTTTTTAACATTTTTGCACTATCCTATTGTGGGTTGTTTTGAATTAGCACTGCCATTATAGGTGGCTGGCAATGTGATGAGTTGTTCCTCCATTTGTAGAGATCTATCGGGGCGACATAGCTCAGGAGATAAGAGTGGTTGTCTGGCAGTCGGAGGGTTGCTGGTTCGATCCCTGCCCTGTGCGTGTCGAAGTGTCCCTGAGCAAGACACCTAACCCCTAACTGCTTTGGTGAATGAGAGGCATCAATTGTAAAGCGCTTTGGATAAAAGCGCTATTTAAAATGCAGTCCATTTACCATCTATGTATGCTTGACCTACTTTAGTGATTGCACATTTTGTACAAAGGCCTGCCAGAGCCTGCAGTCTTCATCTGTCAGCTGATTTATTTGGGCAACTCCTCTGATGAAGACTGCAGGCTTTGGCAGTTGAGACATGTCAGGTAAATAATAACACCCTATATGTCTTTATATAAGAAGTCAAGAAACTATATCAAGGGCTATTGTTATTTATTTTCACAGAAACTTGCACCCATAGATGAATTACTGCTGTTTCTGTTGCACCTGTCTGTGGGCCTGCCTCTCAGGGATCTTGCCAACTGTTTTGGTATTCACCGTACCACAGCCAGCAGAATCATTGCGACCTGGACGCACTTTCTGTACCATCTACTTTGTTCCATCCGCCTGTGAACACCACCAGAAGAATTCAAAGCTCAATTACCACCAGAGTTTTCATCATTCCCTGACACACAAGTGATACTTGACTGTACAGAAATTTTTTGCCAAACTCCCTCCTCTCTCGTTTTCCAGAGTGAGGTGTTTTCAACATACAAATCACACACTACATTCAAGGCCATGATTGGCATTGCACCCCATGGTCCCATCACCTTTGTGTCTGCATTGTATGCAGGTTCTATGAGCGACCGGGAGATTTTCAAGCTATCTGGCATTACCAAACTCCTAACAGCAGAACACGGCTATTATGGTGGACAAGGGCTTTCTTGTAGACACCCTTGTTCCCTGCAAGGTTTACCGACCTGCCTTTCTTTCAAAGAACATCCAAATGTGTTTGGAGGATGTCCAGCAGACGCAGTCTGTTGCCCGCTTGAGAGTCCATGTCGAGAGGTGTATCCGGAGGGTTAAAGAGAACAAACTCTTTGACAAAGTCATACCCTTACCAGTGTGTGGAAGCATTGATCAGCTGTTCAGTGTGGCTTGCTTACTGGTAAACTACCAGAATGGACCACTGGTGAAGGCATGAGCAGGTAAACATTGATTTGTAACTCATGGAAGTTACAACCTAATGACACATTAATGGAATAATGGCACTTGCAGACTGTAGTGGGGTTAAGGCTGCGATCATAACAAAGTTATCACTCGTTAGTATTTAAGTCTGTTGAAAGCAGTGACCGCCAAATATTTACAGGTCAGCATTGTTAACATTGATAGGTCCAAAAAACAGATGCCCAAAACATTCTACAAATTGTAAAGTAGATATGAGATGACAAGATGTTAATGTTATTTTTATCTGTTTAGAGATAAGGGGGGAGAATCTCATTTTACATTTCTGTTTTGTTTGTTGTTATTATAAATGAGATTGTAAATTATGAATTAATTCAAAGAGCTTTAAGAAAATGACAGGTGACTATAGAGTTATAAAGTGATTTTTGAATAAATAAGGTCCTCTTTAGTAAAGAGGATAAAGAGGCACTGTAAAATCTGTTAAAATACTCTACTGGCTTATTCTAATAATGAAAGATTTTTGGCAGATTTACAAACATCTCTTTGTTATAATGTCTTCTGATTTTTTTAATTTTTTTTTTTTACAGTTGACAGTTTTTTCATTACCCAACACTGACTTCAAATTAACTGCCATGTAAAAGTATAAAAAGAAGTAATCTCCCTTCTCCCTAATGATTGCAGCAACTTCTGTATCTTTGTAGATCCTCTGGATTACCATGTCCTCTTCTGCAAACACTACAAAGTCACACCACTCCATTCCTGTAATCAGGAGCTGGCCTTGGACCTGCCAGTAGTAGCTGTGCTGCTGTTTCAAGTTCATGGTGTCACTTTGCAATTTCTGGCACTCTCCAATTCCAGGCCCCTCTTCATCAAAGCTGTTTGAGCCACACCCTTTCTTATTCACTCAGCAAGGTGTTCTGCTGAACTCTGACCACGGACATGGCAAATCTCCCTGAAGCGGGAAGATGTGAGCCTATCCCTCCTGACTCTGTGCCACTCTACAGAGACACTCTGCTCCCTTGTAGCAACCTCTATTTTCCTGGCCATATCCAAATTAGTTTCTAGTGATTGCAGATGTAGCTGCTGTTGGAGACTGCACACAAACTGGCAGCTAGTAGGCTCCAACCTGTAACCATCTAGAGGTAGAGGTGGTGGTGGAGGGGCATGGAATAAAATAAGGGTGGAATAAAATAATACGGCTCACGGGCACTGGGTGCTGGTAGGAGATGGGAGTGCCTTCCTGAACTTTCCCAAATGCTGAGTCAACCAGTGGGACATCAGCACTGATTGCCATGGTGGTGATGAGTGGTGCAATGCCTGCTGAAAAGTCCTTATAAGCCTCAGCCACTTTAAGGACATCAGGATCAGGCAATTCCCCCGGCACTGCTTTGTAAAGTGTGCTCCTGTGTGGAATTTCATTTCAAAATTCAAATTAGAAAGAATAATTTTACATTGAAAGACAGTCATAGTTATGTATAACAGGTTAAAATAACAAGACAAAATTACCTTACACCATTAGCAACAGTCCTCTGCTTTCGCTTGGTAGACATCACAACCATGTCACTGACCCGGCCTGGCTTCACACCCTATTAATTAGGGGTCCAAGCAGCGAAGCTGGTGGAACCCTATTGTATCTGTTAGGATTATTATTAGGGGTCCAAGCAGCGAAGCTGGTGGAACCCTGTTGTATCTGTTAGGATTATTAGGGGTCCAAGCAGCGAAGCTGGTGGAACCCTATTGTATCTGTTAGGATTATTATTATTATTATTATTATTATTAGGGGTCCAAGCAGCGAAGCTGGTGGAACCCTATTGTATCTGTTAGGATTATTATTATTAGGGGTCCAAGCAGCGAAGCTGGTGGAACCCTATTGTATCTGTTAGGATTATTATTATTATTATTATTATTCTTATTATTTTTCTCCGCTAAAAGTGTCTGAGGCTCAGCAACCATAAGTCCTAGAGCAACCAAATTTGGCAGGTGGGTTCCTATGGCCCCCCACTACTCAGGCACTAAAAATCACCTATGTCGGCCAGATGGTGGCGCTATATCAAAGGGCTTTGCGTAAAAGGCCATAACTCCCACACCATAAGTTAGATCAACACAAAACTTCATCGGCCGATGCATCTGAAGGTGCTCTACAACCTTGCCATTGGCACCACCTATGTCCGCCATATTGTTTGCTCGCCATTTTAACTTTTTCGTTTGGGCGTGGAAACTTTCTCCGCTAAAATGTCTGAGGCTCAGCAACCATGAGATGTAGACCAACCAAATTTGGTAGGTGAGTTCCTATGGCCCCCCACTACTCAGGCACTAAAAATCACCTACGTCGGCCATATGGTGGCGCTATAACAAAGGGTTTTGCGTAAAAGGTCATAACTCCCACACCGTAAGTCAGATCAACACAAAACTTCATCGGCCGTTGCATCTGAATGTGCTCTACAACTTTGCTATTGGGACCACCTATGTCCGCCATATAGTTTGCCCGCCATTTGGACTTTTTTATTAGTTGGGGTGCGGAAGAGCTGGAGATCCAAATCTAAGCGTTACGACATCTAGTAAACTTCTTTACGGCAAGCGACATCCATGGCGATGCAAGTAATCCGACACCGTAGGGTCTAGTTTTTACAAGTGAGGGGAGGGTCTGAACGTCGGAGAAGGAATGGAACACAGTGTCACCCAGAGTGCGTGCTACGATACCAAACGTTTGTTAGTAAAAGCGTTTTGAGAGGATGAATAATTACTTTTTTTTGGCATGGATCCATTTGAAGACAGTATCGGGTGAGTTCGTTAAGTCTTTAAATCTGTCGTTATGGTGAGAAATAGCTAAACCATTTTATTGGTAGGTTTTGAGTTTCTGTGCAAACGCGCGAAAACACGCTGGTATAATATAACAATGACGGTAATACATATGTAGTCCGCTTCGTTCCGTTGCTACCATAACATAAACTATATTGTGTCTACAGCTGCAGTTTCTTGCTGCAATTACTAATATTGAATATAAACAAAAGACGCAATTTATGCTGTAAATCGTATTCTCAATTTAATCTCTAAATTGACTGTAAGCTTAGGGTTGTAACTAGGTAGTTGTTTCGTAGGTGACTTAACTCGTCTGAACTATTGCTTGTATTTTTGCATAGGCTGCGTTGTTGCTGTTCTTGTTTGTGTCAGTGTTAATCAGTTTAACCTACAGGGTCCAAGTTGAACTATGCGGTTGTTCCCTGCACTTGGAACGGTAGGCTACTGCCCTCTAGGGTTTTCGACACACTTGTTCCTGGTTATGGTTAAACACTTTGTTGTACGTCGCTCTGGATAGGAGCGTCTGCCAAATGCCTGTAATGTAATGTAATGCAATATTCGGTAGCAACAAGATAAACCCGACATTAGCCCTAAAATATGCCAATACAGCAGTGAAAACGCTGCTCACTAAATAACGAAAAAAAACGAGACAAAGTTTCTTTTTAAATTATACCATGTCATTCTACAGTCAATATCTGGGACTAAACATTGAATAAATATACAATCTTACCATTGGTTTTACGCGTAGAGATGTCCCTTTTGCGAATGAGTGGTCATATATTGTCTTGGACAATCCGTTTGCGAAATATACGCGCATCTGTCACGCTTGGGTCGGCTATCTTCAATAATAGCTGTGCGTAATACCACACCTGTTGCTTACGGCGTTGTCGCCCTTTTTAGTACAATTTGGCTTGATTGACAATTCATTTATTCAGTAGGTGAGAGTATAAGCTTTCTAACGATGTATAACATGTCTGATTTTGCTTTTGGAATAGCGTTTTATAGGTCAGCGTAACCAAAATTTTTCTTATCTGCCAATGTCTAAATAAATAAAACGGTAGGCTACTTTGCGCGCAGCACGCAGATCGCGAGTTGATATTACGTCTTTTTTTCCGTTTTTTCTCAATGTCGTATTTATTATTTGAAATGTGCATTCATGTGTTATTATTCTATCTATCTCTGTGGCGCTCTGAAATGTGCTTTCTCTGCTAAGCTGAGCAATGGATTGGAATATGTGTCTGACGTAGTGTTGCACGGTATACCAAAACTTCAGCACTTTCTCGGTACTTAAAAAAAAAAAAAAGAAACGGTTCGGTATTACAATATTCCGACGTTCGGTAGTTTTGCGTCAAATGTAAAAGCCAGGGAAAATTGTCTCCCGCATTGCTGATTGAGTGGATGAAAAGTATAATTTGTCAGAATCTTCGCTAGAAGGCAGTAGCAACTAAGGTTGCCAAGTGAGGTGACTTGCGCTTGTGCACTCAGCTCCTTGATAAAGCTTGCGCTGTGACTCAGTTCACTTCAGTAGCAATAGGTGTTCCAATTTGTAAATATTTTATTATAGATAGATGCTGTATTGTTATTAAAATATGCTGTTTTAAAATCAATTTAAAGGTGAAAGACCTGTTTTAAAGATTATTTAGTTTACAACTGTTTAATTTTTTAAATATATTTAACATATTTTTCTATTGTTCAGTGTTGTAACACTATAGGCCTATGCATATTAATATGTTGAAGAGGCTTCAACTTAAAGGTTGTTAATGAACCAGGTTGTTAATAAACCATGAATTCGAAAATGAGGTCAACCCTTGTGGACATTACGTTTCTCATCTATTAAGGTAATTTCAGTATCATTAGGTACCGAGTATCAAATTAGCATCGTTTAAGTTTCAAGTATTATTTCAGTATTGAGTATCGTAATACTAAACCTGGTATCATTATCAAAGTCAAAATTTTGGTATCGTGACAACACTAGTGTGACGCCTTTTTTAGTTGCGGCGCAGAAACACTGCAGCTGTGCATACACGCCGGACCATCTAAGTGTTACGACATGCCATCTAAGTGTTACAACATAGTAAAAGCCTTTACGGGAAGCGGCCAGGACATATCCATGGCGACGTAACTAAGTCATCCGACAGCGTCTCTTAGCACAAAATTTGCCATAAGTCATCAATATTTTATACGATCATCATGATATTCAGTAGATATGTTGGGTGAAGGCATATGATCATGAGGACAAAGCCATTTTAAAATCGCTCCATAGGGGGCGCGATGGTGCCAATGCTTGGACCCCTCCCAACGCCGCTTGCGGCTTTAATAATAAAAATAATTGAAATGGTCTTTAAGAAACTATTGGGTGCACACATGCTAATTCAGCTCTGTCTGACAAAGACTGTAAAAACACATAGCAAATCCTTGCTTCAATGTGGTTTTATAGTGCTCACAGACTTACCATAATTCTTGGCTTGTGCCGGCATTGCTCCATCTCTGTACAGCTCAGGACTGGGGGAACAGCAGCGATGTTCAGCTGAGAGTAGTGTGCGGTATGGTACAGCAGTTCAACATTATGGTTGCATAGTGCTGTTCCAGCCACACATGAACACTCAGCATCAGTCCTCTGCACAGGGTAGGAATCCTCAAGGACAATCTTTAAAAAAATAAATAAATAAATAAGGTGTTGTCATGTTACAATAATATAGCCCACACTAACACGTCAGCTTAAATATTACACAGATAAAGAGAAATGAGAAAGCTGATCAGATTGTTTTGAGTAATCATGTTAGTAGGCTTAACCATATCAAGTTATCAATGTCATCACAAAAAGAGAACAAAAATAGTCTATTTCTGTTCTGTTTTTGGAACATTGTAATGTAAGGAAATTAAAATAGATAAGTCTGAGTAGTATATAACGTTAGTGTCTTAATTTACTCCAACCTTCATTCAAATATAGTTTGTACAACAGTGAATACTGAACAGCATGCAGATAAACGAAACTGAACATACAGAAAAGAACAACAGCCGCCACAACCAGTTTCTGGGGTTTTCACGAAGGCTAGATATTTGAATGCTACCTACAGGGCAGTTAATGTTTATGTTACCTACTTCAGACGTTAATGTTAGAGTTACAGAACCTATCCTAGCCACATCAAATCCCCAGAACATAATTGGAACAGAACTGGCTTGGAACGGACAAACAACTGAACAACTGATCTTCCATCCTACTCTGAGGTTGTGAGGTTCTCATGTTTCCTCATAGACCTATGGCAGGTAGCTTGGACGCTCACTCTCCCTGTACGTTGATCTTTAGCTGATACTGGGGAAAATATCACATTAGCATCAACACACTTAAAACTGTCATATTAGTCAAATTGTTGTCAAATTATCCAACGTTAGATATCAAAGTTAGCTGGTTAGCAAGACAGCTAATCCTCTGTGGCTGTTTATGTTAGGTAGCTGCTAAGCTGGTAAGTTAACTTACCTTTGTAATTATCGATGTAACTGGAGACGTACATCTTGAAGCCCTTCTCTCACTTACTCCTTGTTGCTGATGTCGCAGCTTGAATGATGCGGTGAACATCATTAATCGTTATCCGTGGAAGATCTTGAAGACATCACGTGTAGAAAGCCATTGTGTTCTCGATAAACTGACCGGCGTCGGAAAGCGGAAATGCTTGTGCACACCGTCCTCAAACCGGAAGTCATACAATGTCGTCTTACACAATTACCCAATTGACAGCATGTCTGTGGTCACAGACAGGGGCTGAACTATGGGGGGACTAACAGGGAAAGCTTTCCTGAGCACTTGTGGGTCCGAGGGGACCCTAGAGGTGCGCAGTGTTTCTCGCTGCACTTTATACTATTTTCCATTCATGCATTGTGTAAGAAATACCTGGAAAATATATGATGTGTTTGCCTGCTGGACAAAATCGATCGGCTAAATCTTTTTTTCTTTTTGACAATGTATGCACACCTTTCCCCGGGCTCCATACAGCTGACATTGTAGCGAGACAGAAGGGGATAGAATTGTGTCACTGATTTACTGTCTCTGTCTCTATCTACTGAAAACAGATAAGATTTCATCATTGCAATGTAACTATTACTGCTCAAAATATTTTGGTTATATATGTTGTTTTTGAAATTGAGTGTCTTTAAATAGGTAAGCGGTATTTTATAATGAGGATATTTCACACTGTAATGTAAGCGTTCGTTGGTAGTCTTGTAGTTTTTTTGATGCATGCAACACTGTTGCCAAACGTGGTGGACGGTTGAAAATTGTTTTCATGTCATCCCATCCCCATACAAGAAAATATACGAGAGTACAGAGTATAGAAATACATACAAGAGTTAATTATGACACATTTAGGTACTGTAAAGCCTTGTGTGACAATGTTTTTGCATTGTTTTTAAATCTGATATTAATGTTTCATCTTAAACCTTCATAAGGGGCTCATTTATATGCTTTATAATGGACAAAAAGCATTTTATTCATTTTTGGAGGAATTTTGGGCATGTTTTTGGACCCCTGGATATTTTAGACCACTGTACTGACAGAAAGCTTGTAATTCCCACTTGAAAATGATGCAACAGTGAGTTTCTTGAGTCAAAACAGTTAATTTGTAGTGAAATACATGAATATGATTTACAGCAATGCATAATTTAGACATTTTGGATAGATTTGGAGACGCTGGGTACACTGCTTAGTTTTTGCTTCGTACATCTGTAGTAGTTCTACATATCCACCCTTAGATTTTATGAACTTGTGGTCAAGAAGTTTTTGATCCAGCACATGCATAGTTTAACCGGCATAGATCTTTTAGGAGTTTTGCATATCCACCCTTAGATTATGGTCATGGAGTTTTTGATTCGGGACATGTATAGTTTAACCTCTTAGTGCACACCCCCTAGTGGTCGGCACGCCGGCGTGCCTACATTACTAAACTCAAACATTCGGTGCTACTGCAACCAAAGTGTGAGTTAAAAACAGAAACGCGTTGTTTTAGTTTCATTAGTAGACGATACACGACAACTATGCCGAAGACGGAGTTTCGCAGCCCCACCATTGTCGCTCTGGTCGTTCATTTAACACGCACCCCCTCCCTGCAGTCTCATCTAAAAAACACCCCCCACCCTTGACATAATGGACAATATTGTCTATCTTGGCATTCATAAAAATATTCTTTCACAACTAAAAAATCATATTCCGTCATAGCAACAAGATAAACCCGACAACAGCCCTAAGATATGCCTATACAGCAGTGAAAACGCTGCTCACTGAACAACGACATAAACGAGAAAAAGTTTTTAAAAATGATACCATGTCATTCTACAGTCAATATCTGGGACTAAATATTAAATAAATATAAATCCTTACTGTTGGTTTTACGTGTAGAGATGTCCCTTTTGAGACTGCGTGGTCATATATTGTCTTGGACAATCAGTTTGGGAAATATAGGCGCATCTGTGACGCCTGGGTATCTTCCAAAATAGCTGTGCGTAATACCACACCTGTTGTTTACGGCGTCATCGCCCTTTTTAGTACAGTCTGGCTTGATTGACAATTCATTTATTCAGTAGGTGAGAGTATGAGCTTTCTAACGATGTATAACATGTCTAATTATGCTTTTGGAATAGCGTTTTATAGGTCAGCGTAACAGAAAATATTCTTAGCATCGCATTCACTTGCGCATTCACTCTATGTTAGCATAAAAATACGTTGCAGCTAACGAAAGGTGGTCAACGATATTTCGTAATTTCTTGGAAAATACTATTATTATTGAGGACTTCTGGACATAGCTAAGCTATATGTTTGCTGATAGACCTAGCTAACATCGTTTTCTGGAGCAAAACAGAAGCGAATAGGACAGCGTCATTGATACTGTCTCTGTCTCTATCTACTGAACATAGAGGAGATTTCATCATTGCTATGCTCGTATTACTGCTCAAAATATTTCGGTTATATACGTTATTTTTGAAATTAAGTATCTTTAAATAGGTTCGTGGTGTTATATAATGTGAATATTTCACACTGTAAATGATAGCGTTAGAAGGTAGTGTAATAGTTTTTGTGAAGCATGCCACAGTGATGACGTCAGAGTTGGACCATTGCCAAAACGTGGTGGGCGGTCGAAAATTGTTTTCATGTTGTCCTACCCTCATACAAGAAAACATACGAGAGTACAGAGTATAGAAATACACACGAGTTAATTATTACACATTTAGGTACTGTACTGCATTGTGTGACAATATTTTTGCATTATTTTTTTAAATCTGATAGCAATGTTTCATCTTAAACCTTCATAAGGGGCTCATTTATATGCTTTATAATGGACAAAAAGCATTTTATTCAATTTTGGAGAGATTTTGGATATGTTTCTGGACACCTAGCTATTTTAGACCACTGTACTGACTGAAAGCTTGTAATTCCCATTTGAAAATTATGCAACAGTGATTTTCTTGAGTCAAAACAATTGATTTGTATTGAAATATGTGAATATGTTGTGATTTACAACAATGCATAATTTAGACATTTTGGATAGATTTGGAGACGCTGGGTACACTGCTTAGTTTTTGCTTCATACATCTATAGTAGTTCTACATATCCACCCTTAGATTTTATGAACTTGTGGTCAAGAAGTTTTTGATCCAGCACAGGTGTAGTTTAACCTCCTGTATATCTCATATCTCTCAGTATTTCACTGCAAACTTAAAAAGTGCAAATTTATTTTTGATTTTTTGTCAAAACAATTGCATTTGTGGCAGTTTATTTCTTTCAAAATTATGAATATAAACTAATCTGCGTTAGTATTGTAAATTGTACAAATGTCTTGCTTCATTTAAGCCATTTTTCAAGTCTCTGTGGTGTTTACATCTGGAGTTATAAAGCTTTAAATAGGGTACCCCCTAAATGGGCAAGGATTGGCATGTGCTAAGGGGTTAAGGACCCTAAAACGTTTTTGGCTATTTTTCTTTCTTTTTTTTTCTTTTTCTTTTTTTTTTTTACAGTTTTTTACATGGTCATTAAGAAGAAGCCCCAAGTATTACATACCAGTTTTATCAGAAGTTTCTTGGCAACCCAAATCTACCAAACAAATTCTACTCCTAAGAGTGAGATAATCAGAAATAAAAATGTTTTTTGTAAGGCATTTCCAAAAGTACATGTCACACAATGAAAACACCCTGCAATGTAAGTCCAGGGTGTATGTAGTGCCCACACCAAATATCATGTCAATTGAACTTGCCATTGCTTTATAATGTGGCATTATGTACATGAAGAGTCTGGCGCCTGAGCCTTGCACCAGAAAGGACACTAGACTGAAAAATGTTGATAGAAATATGTTTTTATTCCAAAAGCATAATTGAAATACTATATACATATATATATATATATATATATATATATATATATATATATATATATATATATATATATATATATAGTATAAACATTCACTTTCATGTCTTGACATCCGAGGCGACAGAATGCATTCACATTTCCAATATAACTGGCAACAACAGAAGAAAACATGCACAGGTTGTAAACAATTTGCTGTGATTACTTTCTCATCGTCAATTCCATATAGGCTAATCGCAAAATGACAAGAATAGAACGAAAACTCGGAGTTACTGCTAGCCGAGCAGCGAAGTGTGCCCTCCAGATGCGAACCATGCACCATAAAATTAGTCCATAGTCTTCCTGGTCTTTTTGTGGAATTGAAGAATGCGGAAGAAAATATTCAGCAACCGAATTAATCCGTTTGAATGTTTTGGTACGTAATATGCTGTCCCAGCAAGAATGCTTAGCATTTTATAAAACGAATACTAAAGCAAGAGAAGAACAGAAGAGCACAAGTTATAATTCCAAGACGTTGGCAGGCTATAACCAAAACTAGGCTACTGCGCTGCATAACATACATGTTTGATTTGAAGTTATTATGAAAATAAATTGTTTGCGGCAGCATATTTTTAAACATGGCGGTTGAAATAAAACACTGCAAGTAGTCGACCAATCAGAAATTTTCAGCGCTTGCGCCCCACCCCAAAGGTTCCGGTACTTTTGGAAAGTACTACCCCCCGAGCAGGTACTTTTTTGGGGGTAAAATAAAGCCCCCGGAACTAAATTTAGACCCTAGTTCCTGCGGTCGAAATGCACTGAGTTCCTCAAAAGGTTCCTAGTTCCGGGGTAAAGTTCCTGTGGTGGAAACGCGGCTTATTACTTAAAATATTACTTTATTTAACAAAATACAAATCTGTAAAATTTCATTTTTTGGAAAATTCATGTTTGGAAATCTCAAATTTGCTCTTTTCTACTGACACACTAATGCAGAAAACAAAAAATAAACATCTAAGACCAAATATATACTATATATTATATTTAAAAATGTAGGGTGCCTAAGATTTTTGCACAGTACTGTATATTTACCGTCATTGTTTTATTATACCAGCGTGTTTTTGCGCGTTTGCAGAGAAAATCTAATATAGTACATAAAAGCTGAAATAAATCTGTCTCTTAGCTATTATTTGGAAATGACCTCTTATGGAAATTAAGTAGATACCCTAATTGACTTAACACAGGAAATGTATGGTAACATGAAATGTTGTGAAAATTGTATGTAAACATTTGGCCTCAACTGTACGTGATTGACGACTTTACTGAGGAACTTACCGCATTAATTGTTTTCAAAAACTGCAGATTTTTTAAATCAGACACTGTATTGATACACTAGGAGTTCTTGGACAGAGACAAAAAATTGTTACAAAATGGACACAGAAGACAAAACAATACTTGTTCATTCCTCACCAACTTTGTTGATGCAGAAAGATGTGTCTCGTTCTATGGACAAGTTTACACTAAGTACTGCCAAAGAATGACAGAAGACTGTTAAACAAATGACTGAGATAAAATGTTACCGTAAAGTTTAAAATCTTGCATTTTATATTTCACAACAATGAAAAAGTAATTACAATATTTTGTCGTCTTTAATGAAGGCAGGGCTACCAAAGCTAGAGCTACATCTCTAGTAAAACCATTTTCGACACTTGCAGTCATCATCAAGCATCCTCTTATTAAGACTTCTTAAGACTTTTTTAAGCTTGCTTTGTTCTTCAATGTTTTTTTTACTCCAGTGACGTGTTTTCACATCTATTTTGACAGCTGACTAACATTAGATGATTTGGGCTATGATTTTCACAGAAACATATTGGATAACATTTACACTCAATACCAATCTAGCACTTGTTATTACTGCTGATGAAAGCAGTCCATCACTAGGGCACCCAGTGGTTTTCTTTCACATTAAAAAAAATAACTAGCACTTTGCTGTAAGTGGTGGGTACAGACAGTCTGACAATTAGGATGTTGGTTCTTCTCCATTGGTTTTAATGGTCTACAAGAAAAAACAAATAATTCGAAATTCACGCCTGCAAATCCATTATTAAAATACTTGGTAGATTTGTTAATCACCGCTGATGGTGTTAATTTCTACTTGTTTAACGTGACTTGCGAAAGGTTAGCTACCATCACCCAGCGAGAGAACACCACAAACGGCGGTGGTGTAACAGTTATTGGCTCATTACTAACTGATTGTGGCGAAAACCTTCGGTGAAAACTTGCTAGATTAACAGCAGTTCTACAGGACATTTATTGCTAATGCGTGAGCTAACCATGGCTAGCCTACCTAGCTCTGGCAAGCTGGTATGCTAGCTAGCATATTCGCTGATGTTTAGCTGAGAAACATAAATTGAAGATAACTGAACATAATTACATTATTAATTTCATACATATAACGCGATGAAATAACACAGTACAGTCACGGATGGAAATTAAGCTCCGTGAACATTTGATAATAAATTATAAAACATAACGGCAGACAGCCAGCTTACCTCGAGTTCGTTCAGAAATCAGTTTAGATGATGGGTAAGTGAAGTAAGCATGAAGGTCAATGGCTTTTCCGCTCCGGACTGTCAATCACACTGTGTTCAGGTCAGTCTATGAACCATGAACTCTATGGTTTTGGCTCCAAATAGACGACAAATTTGGTGTCCACAAACGGGCATCAAAACATTTTTTCCAGACCCACGGATAGTCAATGGGTGATGTCACAGTAGCTTTGTCCACCCCCACCCCCCCAATTTCAAAAACTTACCGGATCTACACAAATCACACAAATGACCTATTTTGGATTCAAAACGCCAATTTTCGCTGAAAGGTGACAAGTTTGCATCCCTGGTTCAGGCATTTCCTAACCTTGGAATGGCAACTCTTCCAGTTGAATCACCACTGCAGTAGCAACAGCGCTGAAAAGATTTTGGTTCAGTGAAAAAAGGCAAGGGTACAAAATATTTTTAGAATTTTAGAAGACACATAAACTACCAGTCCAGAAGAGCATTGCATTAGGAATAATCCAATCACAGAGTGCAGTTTTTTGTAGGTCTATCTTTTTGTCAAGGTACATTATTGTTAAACATTTGTATCGGAGGGCTATTACATCAAATTTGTCATAATGTTTTGTAATCCAAGGGACCCCTGGGTTTCTCTGTCATGAAGTCATGTGGTTACGATCTGGAGGATTAGCATCAAAAATCTCCTTTGCTTTTGTTTGAGAGACCCCCCCCCCCCCCCAGTTGCAGTTGTGTCTGACAGTTGTTACTTCTGTGTGTTTAATCCATTCTTTCATTCTGTTTTGCAGTTGATTTATAAGAAGACACAGCTTCCTTGCCCACTTCCATTTTTCTATCACACCTCTCCCAACCTGACCATGAACAGTTCCACGCTCCATAACGGAACCAGCATTTTGGAGTTTTCCCAGCCTGAAACCAGTATCCACCTGGACCTGCATTTGCCAGCCACTGCTCACACCACAGATGTCTATTATGAGCCTCAAGGCCATGATGATGAGGACATGTGTAGGCCCAAGTACTTTGTGTTCAACTCACAGGTATGAGGTCTGGTGAATTGCACAAGCAGAGAACATCCCCACTCACCCTCAACTGTACCCCCCTTTTTTTTTACAGTTTTTCCTCTGTCATTCTGTTTAGACGGCATACACTGTACCCATCCTGGCATTTGCATTTGTGTGCCACCCAGAGGTCCTGCCCATCTACAGCGAGTTGAAAGAGTAAGAGCGGACACTCTGCACTTGACTGAGTGGCCATGGATTTGACCAGGGTGTGCAGTTTGTCTCTGACAGTGTGTCTCCCATTCCTCAGCCGTTCCCGGAAGAAGATGCAGAATGTCTCCAACCTGTCCATCTTAGCCATGCTGATCATGTACATGCTGTCAGCACTGTTTGGATACCTTATGTTTTATGGTAAGTCCTTTGAACTACGCAATCATATACCTCACCTTCTACTATAGCCGCGTTTTCACCCAAAGTACCCGGAATTTTTAGTCCCAGGAACTACTTTTCAAGGAACTAAAAGGTTCTTTCAGCCCACTGTTGTCTGCATTTCCACCGCAGTCTAAAGTCTGAAAAAAGCGGCGTCGTCGTCGGTCCATCTGTCCTATGATTTCTTCTGTAACTCCATACTGCCACCGAAGTACGTTATTTTCCAATAACGGGACAGCCCGGAGGGGTTTATTCCACTTATACAACGGGTTACCAATAATGACTATATATGGTTACTTTAGTATTGATTGACTTAATCACCTGAAATTGAAATATTTTTCCGCGGCCGTTTGGGCATATTATTTTACCGTTGTCAAGCAAAACTCTCGTTGGTGGTTCGACTGGACCGTTGTTATGCAACAAACAGGATATAACAGAGAGAACTGTTTTATATATCCTCTCAAACACATTCATTATGTTTTTATGCAAACATTCACTTTCACGTTGTGACATCCGAGGCGACAGAATGCATTCACATTCCACAAATAAACAAAATTTATAGCAGAAAACATGCACACGTCGTAAACAATTTTGGCTGTTGAATTGATTCATTTGACTCTCATCGTCATTTCCATATAATCGCAAAATGACAAGAATAAATAGAATGAAAACTCGGACTTGCATGAAAATTTTAATTAATATTGCAGTGGAACAGCCACCGTTTGCTTTCATCTTGTAAAGTTACTGTTAGCAGAGCAGCTAAATACTTGAAGCGTGCCCTGCAGATGCGAACCATGCACCATAAATTAGAGTCCATATGTCTAGTCTTCCTGGTCTTTTTGTAGAATTGCATAATCGCAGAGTAAAATTGTGGCAGTTTGAAAAAGCAAAAGGGACGATTACTAGAATTAACCTGTTATTTTACCCTGACAAAAAGTGTGGAAGGTGATTTTTTCCAGTTTGCTTTTACTGTATCCCCAACGTAAATTACGCAGAACTACCGCATACCTCACATAAATGTGTCAATTATAACGGGCTAACAAAGAAAATCCGTATGAAAATATTCAGCAACCAAATTAAATTGTTTGAATGTTTCGGTACGTAATATGCTGTCCCAGCACGAATGCTTAATATTTTATAAAACAGACTTAATGCTAAAGCAAGAAAAGAACAGAAGAGCACACAAAATAATCCTCAGTCTTAATTTCTCATCTGTAGACGCTGGCAGGCTATAACCAAAAGTAGGCTACTGCGCCGCATAACATAATAATGTTTGAATTCAAGTTATTTTGAAAATAATAAATCGGTTTGCGACTGCAGATTTTAAAAAATGGCGGTTGAAATAAAATGCTGCGAGTACTGGACCAGTCAGAAATGTTCAGCGCTTGCGCCCCACCCCAAAAGTTCCTGTACTTTTTCGAAAGTACTACCCCCCGAGCAGGGACTTTTTTGGGGGTAAAATAAAGTCCCCGGAACTTAATTTAGACCCTGGTTCCTGCGGTGGAAATGCACTGAGTTGCTCAAAAAGGTTCCTAGTTCCTGGGGAAAGTTCCTGCGGTGGAAACGCGACTAATGATTACAAACAGTTGGATGCAGAAAGACCCCAAGCATTATTTGATATTTAATTATATTTTATAATATCAATGAAAGATTTTTAAATAATTCAATCATTAATTGTAAAACATTCATTACTGTATGTTGTGCATAATTTTGGCATTCTTAAGAACTATGAAGTATGTAATTTTTCCATTAATTTGGTCTGTATTCTCTCAGATTATGTGGAGGCAGAGCTATTGCACACCTTCACCAAGGTGTATAAGTTTGACACTCTTCTTCTTCTGGTGCGCCTGGCTGTGCTGACTGCTGTCACACTAACTGTTCCCATTGTCCTATTCCCTGTGAGTACCACACACATGCACACAGTCACACATACATGTGTACATGCATGCATGCATGCATGCACAAGGCCTGTGTTTCAGTACTAGGCACAAGGGAAGCACTAACAGAACCGGACCAACTAAAACACATTGTATACAGTATGTGGAAACCTTACATTCAACATCATAACCCGAAAGTATGGGCATTAATGTGGAGTTGTTCCACCCTTATATATATAACAAACTCCACTCTTCTGGGAAGGCTTTATAATAGATGTTGAAGCTGTGCTGCTGCGATTTACTTCCATTCAGGCAAATGAGCATTAGTGGGGTCGGGCACTGATTGAGCAATTACGTCTGGTTCTAGCAGTTAGCTTTCCAATTGATCCCAAAGGTGTTGGATGTGGTTGTGGTCAGGGTTGTGTGCAGGCCAGTCCATTCTCAAGTTCTTCCGCACCATTCTCAACAAAACCATTTCTATATGGACCTTACTGTGTGCCCAGGGGCATTGTAATGCTGAAACAGCAAAGGGCCTTCCCCAAACTGTTGCGGAAGCAGAGAATCATCCATAATGTCACTGTATGCTGTGGCATAAATATTTCCCTTCACTGAAACTATGGGGCCTAGACCAAATCAGGAAAAACAGCCCCAGACCAAGAGGTGTCCAGATACTTTTGGTCATATGGTGTATTTTAGTATCTGGTATCAGCTTTGAAGTGTTAAAAATATTAATTTAAATTGCCTACTTATAAAGAAAGTAGCACTGAATATTCTCTTCAACAATGTCTACTGAGATGTTGGTTGTTACACTGAATTATTGGACTAAAGTATTTCCATGTGATTTCATGTTTGCGGTTTTTGCTTCTGCTATCTGCTACTCTAAATGTACCTAGGGCCTGGCTATGTAATTTGTAATTTAAGGCCTGGCCTTAAATTACATAATTTTAACATTCTCACAGGCATTTTACGACAAATATCTTCCAGTTCTTTCTGTTGGGGCAAGTACTGGCTTAAAACATAGTGCACCTAGAAGGGCTCAATGGCCTGTTCTTGTTATTACAGTACGTGCTCTTATTTGTTTTTATGTAGACTCACTTCCTGTTTTTGGCTGGACCGCAACAGCGGGGCCAGCCCTACAAACGAGAATGTCTGTGACTGAGTAACTGAATGATGAAGTTACACCACTGGTCGGCCGGATCACGTGCATCATGACAACCAAATAAACAACAGCGCCAGTACAGCATTTTCTCCTCAGGGCAGGCAGAGCGACAAACAGGGCAGAGCACAGGATTACGTTACCGGAGAACAAGAAAAAAGGTAGATTTAACTAGCTAACGTTCGCAATGTATTCTCTATTGATGTTCATGGCCACCTAATTATTAATATTAATAATATATCATGAAATAATGTTCCAGCTAACGTTAGCTAGGTCACGTAAACAGATTTGCAACTATATATGACATAGGCGAAATATCGGTAACAACCTGTAGCCTACCTAGTTATGTAGGAAAAAATATCCTTGTTATCCCCCAGTGGTTATTTTTTCAGTACTTTCGCGATTTCTTTCAGTGCTGGCAAATAAGTCAGGTGTGGCCCAAATTTGCTAGAATACTGTATAAGTGTCCTGTTGTGCGTATTTGAGGTTAATATTAGAAAGGGTGGTCGCTATCGGCACGCCCAGGAATCCGTAGCCTACATATTCACAGTTGTAACTCAAGTCACAGGACGCAACATAGCCGTTCGGAAAGCAGTTTGAAATTATGAAGCAACGTCTGCACCATTGGGTTCAATGGGTCGTAGGGCTGTCAAAAAATATTCGAAGTTCGAAAACTATTCGAAAATCTTTTTTTTTAAAGTTCGAACCTAAATTTGAACATTCGAATATTAGTTTTGGATCCCGCGTTTTGCAATTAACATGAATATGCAGGCTTTAATTTCATGCGGCGAATCATGTTCATGCACGCAAAGTTAATTTCCTGTGCTAACGTTACTTCCTCTGTCAACAAAAAATGTTTTGCCCTGGATCCAGAGCAAGTGGATCATCTGGTTTTCCTTGCCAGTAGCCTCCGGTGATACTTTCAGCTCCATGGACACCTAATGTTACTGGTCAGCTAGCCTCGCGAGCCAGTCTCTTTATTTCCCTTCGTTCAACAGGTCTGGTCAGCTAACAATTTAGGCTAAATAATCTACCCACGGCAGGCTATGTTTCCTTTCTGTTCTGAAGATTTTGATAAAATTGGATGATGAAAAAAGTTAAACTAAACCGAGTAAGTAATTTATGTTGTTTTAGGCTACAGGTATTAGCCGTTTTAATAGTTTTTGTGTTACGAAATAAACAGGGATTTCCTATAAATAATAATTTCCCTATTATTGTGATTAATAAATCCCGAGTTGTGGCAAATTACATCCATGAGAAAGTGCTTTATGCATTTGCGCATTAGGCTATAGAAATTGCAGGGGGCTCATTTATAAAATGAACTTGCGTGCATATGCGAAGTGAAGACCTGACGTAGAGTCACAACCGTTTCCACGGTCAAATCGAGTCATGTTGAAATTTTATAAATAACTACTTTGACGTGATTTGATTTTTTACGTACGCGCCACAAAGTTGATTAAAGTACGTTTTATAAATGAGGCCCCAGATGTAGTAACCTAGTATGAAAGTTCACCGGTGTCCTCTATTCCTTAGACATATATACATAGACGCCGGATTGACCTTTGGATCGTACGTCAACGTCGCCGCCATATTGGTCCAGGCAAGACTGGCCTGTAAACAAATAGAAGTAAACGGGGGAGCTGGATCAAGCTTGTTCAAATGAAAAACGTTTCAGCTAAAATTAATAATACATTCATTACTTTCTAGCCAGCTTGCCAGGTTAAAATTATTGTGGTTGTGTTCAGTTTAATTTGTTCAAAATCAAAACACGACTTGCAAGAAAACATTGGTAGGTAGCTAACAAGCAAAGCTAGCCTTACAATCAAGGTTATTTGATGCTTACAGTCCTACTCAAGTTAGCTAGCAATGCATTTATTACTTTCTAGCCAGCTTGCCAGGTTAAAATTAACTGTGGCAATTCCTTATGACAATGAATTATTTTCCATCACGTAAGTATTTCAGTTCATGTGAACCTAACGTTGATACACACTTCTCTCTTGAGCGCCTAGCAGCGAATATGGCCTAACTATCGAGATTCTAAGTAACTGGAGCTAAAACTTTTTTTTTGTACTCCACGTAGATCATAAACCCTTGAATATATAAACGACTCATTGAAATCAGTTGAGAAATGTAAACGTTATAGTGCTTTTTATCCAGAAAAACCGCAGCTCCCCCGTTTACTTCTATTCGTTTTCAGGCCAGTCTTGCCTGGACCAATATGGCGGCCACGTTGATGTATCACAGCAAGGGGCCGAAGCGGCCAATGCGGCGTCTATGTATATATGTCTATGCTCTATTCTACTGCCCACTTGTGGAAAATAACGCGCATGCCAGTTTAGAGGGAGCGTCACGTGCATATTGCGCCCGACAATAAGCAGCTTATTTTTGTGAATTATAGGCAAATTATATTTGAATATATTCGAACTCTAACGAATTACAAAAGCTAATATTCGAACTCAATTTCATGGCAGTTTTGACAGCCTTAATGGGTCGCAATTAGATAATTCTGAGCGTGTTGCTTGTCTTAAAGTTGATATAGTAAATAAGGCTATATTAATATAACTAAATATATATGTATGAAGTTGGTTTTTTACTTTTAGACAGTTTAGTATGTGTATTTTTACAGGGCCTACATTTTAATAGGTAATGATGTCCAGTTCTCTCTAATAAATACAAAGTAAATACACTAGAGGTTCAGGTGGTCGATATAGGCTACGTCTCGCTCTAACGTTACTTTCGCTAGGGAGGGGCTCAAGGTTCTTAGCTATATGCCCCCGCCCAAAGTTTTGAAGGGAAAAAATGCCTTCTACTTCTGAAATATGTAACGTTAGTGGTGGCTACTACAATATTTTAATGTTCTTACTGGTAGCATGATCAAATATTTGTGATGTGAGAGAATTATCTAACGCTTCTCATTCTCAAATGTAACCTTATTAGACAAGTACACAAGGCGGGAGTAGTGGAGGCGAGTGGAGCAGGAGAGCAGAGTGAAGCAGGAGAGAGGGCAGAAAGAGATGAGTGGAGAGGAGAGTGGACGAGGACAGGAGAGAGGAGAGAAAACGAAGACTAAGCACGTACTATCAGGCTGGGATCCTAAATGGGTAGATAAGGCAAGGTTCCACCCATGGCTCTCAACCAGGCTGCAAACTTTGTCACTTAGGCTAATATACAGTGCCCTCTGTAAGTAGTGGGTCAAAGAGCCATTATGTATGAATAAATAGATGTAAATAAATATGTTCTACAGTTTGTCAAGTGTCATTTTATTTCATATTTTTAAATGACCTAATGATATTCACTGTGACGCCGGTGGCACGCGCGCACCATCCAGGTACAACAAAACCCTTTCCCCCCGCTGCTGAAAAAAATCCTAGAGGAAACACTGTTAGGTCCAGCCATATACTAGGTTTTAACCTGGTCTTGTTTGCAGTTAAATGGTGATTCCAATACATTCCACAACAGAAGAGTAAATATTCTCCTGATTAAAATGAGCTCTCAGCCAGTTGTCTGCCTGTAGTGAGCGCAGAGATATAGCCCCAACCTACTGCGCATGATCTAGGTACCTGCTACAATGAGCAGGCACTTGCAGTCCATGGGTAGGCATCAGGCAACGGCAGTCACAGGTTGCCACTCCAGCTGAATACAATTGGTGGGGTTGGGCGTTATTACTTGGGCTGCAGAGAGGGTAATGTTACTTGCTAGCAAGCTAGCCACTGAAGAAAGAAAGTCTATGTTTATGCGTTCAGTTCAGATTATGTTCCTGCTTGAGTTTTCCTAAAAAGATAATGACACTTCAGTGGTGCAAATTGCATGGGTTTAATGTTAGTATCATTTTAATGACTGTGTTTTGTGCAGTTGACTCATAGTAAGCTATTTCAGACATGGTCACAACTTGTGCATTATTTGGTTGTCATAATAAATCCGGCAAGAGTAGACATTTTTATAGAATAGAGGGTATGCATTGACGTCACTTTCCCACCGGAATACGCCCCCTCAGTCGGGACTGAGTGGCAAAACATGCTGCCACATGGCTGCCTTTAGTATAGGAAACTGCAAAACCGGGAGTAAAACAAATGATTATCTGCTTAAATTAAAGGCAGTTGGACTCGACAGTGATCCTTACAACTTACCAAAGAACCAGTGGTCCATGGACATTCAACAAGAAATCGGAGCTATCTTTTTACATACTGCCGAAAGCTAAAGAAAAGGGAAGCGATGCATCGCTGCAATTTGCAGAAACAACTTGAATCCAGGCACCAAAACGTGGATTTGCGGTTGTTATTTTGTGTCAGGTATGTTGGATTTTTGGGTAAAATCATACCTTAATAATTTATATGCTTGGCTAGCTAATATATCTAACCATCCCCCCTTTGTTTGTAGAACACAACTCATCATCATTGATGTTTTTTAATACACGCTGACAAAAACTTTACAGTTACACAGAATATAAATGAAAGATGCTAAATATTTAATTGATGAGTAGTCAATACAGTAGCCTACATAACTTAAGGTATGATTTTACCCAAAAATCCAACATACCTCTCTCTACCATTCTCTCTAGGGTTTTCGACACACTTGTTCCTGGTTATGGTTATACACTTTGTTGTACGTCACTCTGGATAAGAGCGTCTGCCAAATGTCTGTAATGTAATGTAATGGGTAGTACTTTGCAAAAGTACCGGAACTTTTGGGGTGGGGCGCAAGCGCTGAATATTTCTGATTGGTCGACTACTCGCAGTATTTTATTTCAACCGCCATTTTTAAAAATCTGCAGCCGCAAACCGATTTATTTTCATAATAATGACTTGAATTCAAACTTGTATGTTATGCAGCGCAGTAGCCTACTTTGGCTATAGCCTGCCAATGTCTTGGAACAGATGAGAAATTAAGATTGAGCATTATAACGTGTGCTCTTCTGTTCTTTTCTTGTTTTAGTATTTGTTTTATAAAATGCTAAGCATTCGTGCTGGGACACCATATCACGTACCAAAACATTAAAACGGTTTAATTCAGTTGCTGAATATTTTCTTCCGGATTTTCTTTGTTAGCCCGTTATAATTGACTCAAAACATTTACAGTTATGTGAGGTATGCGGTAGTTCTGCATAATTTACATTGGTGATACAGTAAAAGCAAACTGGAAATCACTTTCCACACTTTTTGTCAGGGTAAAATAACAGGTTAATTCTAGTAATCGTCCCTTGTGCTTTTTCAGACTGCCATAATTTTACTCTGCGATTTTTCAATTCCACAAAAAGACCAGGAAGACTATGGACTAATTTATGGTGCATGGTTTGCATCTGGAGGGCACACTTCGCTGCTCCGCTAGCAAGCAAACGGTGGCTGTACCAATGCAATATTAATTTAAATTTTCACACAAATCCAAGTTTTCATTCATTTATTCTTGTCATTTTGTGATTAGCCTATATGGAATTGACGATGAGAGTCGAAGTAATCAATTCAACAGCAAATTGTTTACGACGTGTGCATGTTTTCTGCTGTTGTTACCAGTTATTTGTGGAATGTGAATGCATTCTGTCACCTCGGATGTCAAGACATGAAAGTGAATGTCCGCATAAAAACATAATGAATGTGTTTGAGAGGATATATAAAACAATTACAATCTGACTATTGGCCTGTTATATCCAATTTGTTGCATAACAACGGTCCAAGTCAAACTACCAACGAGAGTTTTGCTTGACAACGGTAAAATATACCCAAACGGCCGCGGAAGAATATTTCAATTTCAGGTGATTAAGTCGATAAAAATCATACGACAGATGGACCAATGACGACGCCACTTTTTCATACGTCAGTGGGCTAATTTGCCTAATCTTCATGGGTCTTTAGACCGCGGTGGAAACACAGACAACAATGGGCTGAAGGAACCTTTTAGTTCCTTGAAAAGCAGTTCTTGGGACTAGAAGTTCCGGGTACTTTGGGTGGAAACGCGGCTAAAGACATTAATGCCTCTTTTCCACCAACGTGAACCTAGTTCTGGTTCTGGGCTGGTGCTAGTGCCGGTTCGCAGTTGGTTCAACTTGCAAACCTTCTAAGAACCGGTTTGCTTTTCCATGGGTTAGAGAGCCACGTCATTACGTCACTGTATACGTCTGTATATGTCTCCGTTTTCCCAGCAACATTGTTACCTATTAAAATGTATGTCCTGTAAAAATACACATAATAAACTGTCTAAAAAAAAAAAAAGAAAAAAAACAACTTCATACATATACATTTAGTTATATTATTGCGATTTGGAATTTTCAGAATTCAACACAACATCAAAATGTCGCATTTCCCCCAACGCTGCATAATTCGTAAAAATAATTCGCCATTTTAGGAATTATGCAGCATCGGGAAAAATGCGGCATTTTGTTTCAGTTGTGTTGAATTCCAAAAATTCTGAATCGGGAAAAACTGGAGGGACCTCTTATTTAGGCTACGATATCAGCTTTAAGACAAGCAACACGCTCGGAATTACCTCATCGCGACCGATTAAATCCAATGGCACAGTCGTTGCTTCATAATTTCAAACTGCTTTCCTAACGGCTATTTTGCATCCTGCGACTTGGATTACAACAGTGAATATCAGATTCCTAGACGTACTGATAGGGACCACGTCGCAAGACAGGACACTTAAACTGTATGCTAGCAAATTTATGTAGCGATGTAGGCTACAACAAAATGTATAACCATAACCAGGAACAAGTGTGTCGAAAACCCTAGAGGGCAGTAGCTTACCGTTCTAAGTGCAGGGAACAACCGCATAGTTCAACTTGGACCCTGTAGGTTAAACGGATTAACACTAACACAAACAAGAACAGCAACAACGCAGTCTATGCAAAAATACAAGCAATAGTTAAGACGAGTTAAGTCACCTACGAAACAACTACCTAGTTACAACCCTAAGCTTACAGTCAACTTAGAGATTAAATTGAGAATACGATTTTCAGCATAAATTGCGTCTTTTGTTTATATTCAATATTAGAAATTGCAGCGAGAAACTGCAGCTGTAGACACAATATAGTTTATGTTATGGTAGCAACGGAACGAAGCGGACTACATATGTATTACCGTCATTGTTATATTATACCAGCATGTTTTCGCGCGTTTGCACAGAAACTGAAAACCTACCAATAAAATGGTTTAGCTATTTCTCACCATAATGACAGATTTAAAGACTTAACGAACTCACCCGATACTGTCTTGGATCCATGCCAAAAAAAGTAATTATTCATCCTCTCAAAACGCTTTTACTAACAAACTTTTGATATCGTAGCACGCACTCTGGGTGGCACTGTCTTCCATTCCTTCCCCGACGTTCAGACTGTCCCCTCACTGATAAAAACTAGACCCTACGGTGTCGGATTACTTGCGTCGCCATGGATGTCACGTGCCGTAAAGAAGTTTACTAGATGTCATAACCGTTTAGATTTGGAGCTCCAGCTCTTCCGCACCCCAACTAATAAAAAAGTCCAAATGGCGGGCAAACAATATGGCAGACATAGGTGCTCCCAATGGCAAAGTTGTAGAGCACATTCAGATGCATCGGTCGATGAAGTTTTGTGTTGATCTGACTTACGGTGTGGGAGTTATGACCTTTTAAAGTATGATCCTTTGTTATAGCGCCACCATCTGGCTGGCATAGGTGATTTTTAGTGCCTGAGTAGTGGGGGGCCATAGGAACCCACCTTCCAAATTTGGTTAGTCTACAACTTATGGTTGCTGAGCCTCAGACATTTTAGCAGAGAAAGCTTCCACGCCCCAAGGAAAAAGTTAAAATGGCGGCCAAACTATATGGCGGACATAGGTGGTCTTGCTGAGCCTCAGACACTTTTAGCGGAGAAAAATAATAATAATAATAATAATCCTAACAGATACAATAGGGTTCCACCAGCTTCGCTGCTTGGACCCCTAATTAGATTGAATGTAACATTATATAGAGCAGAACCTGGAAGGTAACAGACATGGAGATAACAGACCTGCTTCAACTAATCAAGAGATAGCTGAATGGTGTAGTCATTGAGTGAAGTTTTAGTTCTGGATTTGATCAAAAACATTCTATTAGGGGGTATTCTAGGACTGGAGCTGATTACCACTCCAGTGTGTCCGGTCAGTTTTCTTTACGGGGTGTGGAAAGGGGAGTGGTTACTGTACGTGTGACGCACAAAGTCAAGAACATTCTCAACCTGTTGAAAATAGGACGATAAATTTAAAACGCATATTTCTTCAAAAATAAAGAACGGACATATTTAATAGTTTACTCATCGTGTTTCTTCAATGCCTCTTGTGCAAATAGCACATAGAACCGAGAAAGTGTGAAAACCACCATGTTACTCCTTTAAATAATAAATCATCAGTAATTCCAACTATTACAATCTCACTTTTATGACATTGCAATTATTGAACAACGGACTGGACAGGAGAAACAGATCTAGAAAATCACCCAAATAGTAAGGTGACCAGATTTCTTAAGCGCCATGTCCACGGCCCCATAGAACAAAATCGGGGACTTTTTTTTGCCGCTGCTGTAATGTTAACGTTACGTCTTGCTGAAAATAAAAATGCCTCGTCAATTTGCAATTTATTCACCGAAATCTATACACAGGTAATGGCAAGAGCAGAGTTTGATCTCAGCTGAAACGTGTAACTGCTCAGAATATTTACTTTGCCCATTGTCATTTTGAGAGTAAAACGAATACATTTAGGCTATCACTGTACGCGTCTATGTAATACATTTTCAGTGGCCATTAAAGGTGGCATCCTGTCAGGATCTTTGGAGAACCGGTGAAAGGCAAGCTCTGGACTTGTACTTGGATAGTTCTGACAATTTATTGCTGAACAGTGTTTTAGGTTTTTCCATTTCTTTTCCCCGCGGCTGATCTGTAGTCTTCATGTTGTTGACTGGATCAATCATCTTGAGAATTCGGCAGATTCAGTCCATAATGCACCGCTACACGAGCGCCCTCTTCAGGCGGTTACAGAATAATGACCTGAGTGTCGCCTCCTGGTATTCGAATCTCTTTGACAAGGCATTTGTTGACACACCCTCAAATGAGAGCTGATACGGACAGATATTCTCCACATATGCATTTCAAAAAGCTATCTGTCAAAAATATCACGCTTGTCTCTTGTTCATTCATTGCTGTTTTTTGTTGCTTTTCTAAACAACGCATCAACAACAAAAAAACTTGCCTGACTTTTCATTTTAGCGGAATAAAGACAGTTAGCCTATGTGGGTTTAAGAAATAAATTTGCAGTATTAGCGTACAAGTTCTGTATAACTGGCAGTTAAAAACAAAATTTATAAACTGCAGTGTTTTTAGCCACTTCATGTGTAGTTACACTGTTTATAAGGTTTGGGTCAGTTTCTTCCATTCGTTCTGTCGACTACTATTCTACTGCAAGCATGGTAAACAGTTTGTCAAGTCTCTGTGTTATATGATTCTGATGCTTTTGTAGCTAGCACAGCTAAATAGCCCAGAATTTATTGTAGCCACAGGTGGCCCATTTGCTGAAATCACCATACTGTACATTTCCTTTGCATGCAGGCCGCTGGGTGAGATTCTTAACTATTTATCAAATTTAATTAATAATAATACATGACTTCAGTTACTTTAGATTGATTTGTGCAGTTAACTGACTGCAAAATGCGCAGTAATATGCCGATAGCAGTCTATATGTGGCTATATAAAGTAATGTGTATATGGTAGATGTCATAGTGGCAGTAATATGATGGTGGAACATAGCAATGGCATGCTATCATATTGTTACCTAGAAAAACCCAACTAGAAGTAAAATAAGTTTAGCCAACTTGAGCCTGTTTGACTAAAATGTGGAGAGAAATGTGGTGAAGCCATGTTTTTTTTAGTTGTGTTGATTTGTCTAGTGCTGGATTTGGCTGACATTTTTCGCTGATTGGGGATTTCACCACGGTCGCTGTCCTACACTGCTAATGTGCTACCCCCCTCATCCTCACACCAACTAAGGACAGTGGATCCTCATCAAAATGGGCTACAGAAAGCACAGAAGTCCACTACGCTAGCCGGCTCACAGGCTAATACTCATTCAGTTGGAACAGCAGCGACCTTGAATCTCTCTTTGATGTGATTTCGGTAAATGCCTCTCCAGATTCAAATTACTCACCCATTGTAGTAGGAAGGGGAGTGGTGCATGTCATTATGATGTATACAGTTGAGGCCAAAAGTTTACATAAACCGAGGCTAAAGACAGTCAAACTCAATTTTTCACAACTCCACACATTTCATGTTACCATACATTTCCTGTGTTAAGTCAATTAGTATCTACTTTATTTCCATGAGAGGTCATTTCAGAATAATAGCTAAGAGACAGATTTATATCAGCTTTTATGTACTATATCAGATTTTCAGTGGGTCTAGAGTTACATTCACATACACTTTGTTAGTATTTGGTGGCATTGCCTTTTAATTGCTTAACTTAAATCAAATGCTTGGGGTAGGCTTCCACAAGCTTCTCACAATACGTTGCCAGAATTTTTGCCCATGCCTCCTGACACAACTGGTGCTCGGACTTGCTTTTTCAGTTCAGTCCAAAATCTTCTATGGGATTCAGGTCCGGGCTTTGTGATGGCCACTTCAATACTTTCCAATACTAAAAACTTTGGGTTAGGATTACTGTCCTGCTGGAAGACCCAGTTGCGACTAAGTTTTAACTTTCTAGCTGATGTCTTGAGGTGTTGCTTCAGTATTTTTAGATAATCCTCCTTCCTCATGATGCCATTGATTTTCTGCTCTAAGTCCCTTCTCCAGCAAAACACCCCCACAACATGATGGTGCCACTCCCATGCTTCACAGTTGGGATGGTGTTCTTCGGATTAAAAACCTCACCCTTTTTCCTCCATACGTAGCGCTGATCATTATGGCCAAACAGTTACATTTTTGTTTCATCTGACCAGAGAACACTCCTCCAAAAGGCTAGGTCTTCATCCTGGTGATCACCTGAACTTCATTCTGGCTTTTTTATGCTGGTCTTGGAGTAGGGGCTTGTTCCTTGTGTGACAGCCTTTCAGGCCATGGCGATGTACGATTCTCTTAATGCTGGATGAAGATACTTTGGTGCCTCCAACCAGTTCCTTTGTTGTTGTCTTGGGGTTCAGTTGAACCTTTCGGACCAAAGTTAATTCAGCCCTGGGAGTTAATTTGTGCCTCCTTCCTGAAAGATGCAGTGTCTGTATTAGGGATGTGACGGTATACCGGAATATGAAATAGTACTATCATAAACGTACCATAATACCGTGATAGTAAATCACGTGACAAAAGCTATTTTCATGCGGGGAATTTTATTTCCAACCATTACCCTAATAAAATATCTAAATAACCCATATAATAATACCGAATACCGAATAATGAAATTGAGATAATGAAATCTGATCCTAGATCTGTATTTAGAGGCAAAGTCATTTAAAAACAAACGTTGCGTCTTTTCAGCCAGTCATTATGCTTGATGCATGATGTGCATGCCCCCACGGGAGCAAGCAGCTGCATGGCTGCCGTTCTCCCGCTCGTATTTCTGATGTAAAATGTAAGTTAGCTTGCTATCTACATATTACCAGCGATGTTATTTTTTTAGTTTATGTAAAAAACGAGTTAAACAACTAGCTAAATGAGTGCCGAGGAGTCAGGTGAAAACGGGAGAGGCGAAGAGAAAGTCGTCGGAAGAACTGAGGTTGACGTTGAACTCACAGACCAGGTAGGCTAGGGCCAGTTATGCACTGAGAGACTTTTTGGACGTTTTGAAAAGAGACATGTAAGAACAAACAAATATTGATACAGCATATTAAATACATTGACACAGCATGACGTTATAATTCTACACTGATGACTTATACAACTGTTGTTTGATGAATTGTAACGTCACAGCTCTCAGTTATAACGATTGCATGTTTGAGCGATTGCGATTTCATTGTAGGCTATTTGACATTAGCCTTAGACCAGGCTTTTTAGTGTCAGTCTCATTCATTTGAGTAGGGTCCAGGAAGTTGCCTGCTTCCACGCAGCATATGTGGTGTACAAATGTTTTTCTCCCCTTTGCGGCTGTTGGTATTGCACTCAGTGGCTGAAGTATGTGAGTAGGCGAGTCAAACAAGATTGTTGCTTACAATAAATACGCTATTTTTGTGAACTTGTTCATCCGTGTGGGCTCACTTTGGATTCAGGAAAAAGGATTTTTATTATTTTAAATATGCAATTACAAGGAGTGAACTATTCAGTTGCATTTTTTGTTTTATTTTTCAGTTAAAATGGTTTAAAAAATCTGCAGATCCATAAATAAACAGATCGAGTTGTAAACTTTGTGTGATTTTTTTTTTTTAGCTTAAAACCTGATACCATGATATACCGAAAATCGTGATATTGAGTAGTACGATTATCATACCGTGAAATTTTCCTACCATCACATCCGTAGTCTGTATGTTCCCAGGATTTTTATATTTGCATACAATTGTTTGTTAAGATCCTCATGATACCTTCAGTTGTTCGGAAATATTTCCTAAGGAGGAACCAAACTTGTGGAGGTCCACAGTTATTTTTCTGAGGTCTTGGCTGAGTTGCTTGGATTTTCCTATGGTATCAAGTGAAAAAAGGCAGTGGCTCCAAAGGTAGGCACCATAAATACAGCCACGGGTGCCAATTAACTCCTAATTATGACAGTTGGCCAATCAGAAGCTTCTAAAAAGTAATTACATCAATTTCTGGAATCTTCCAGACTGTTTAAAGAGACAGTCAACTTGATGTACGTAAACTTTTGACCCATTGGAATTCTGTGAATTAGTGAATTAAAGCTAAAATAAATCTGTTTCTAATCGATTGTTTTGAAATTACCTCTGATGTGAACAAAGCTGATGCCCTAATTGACTTGCCAAAAGAAATGTATGGTAACATGAAATGTGCGGAGTTGTGAAAAACTGAGTTTGAATAACCTTAGCCTAGGTGTATGTAAACTTTTGGCCTCAACTGTAGAGACAGAGACAGAGAATGAATCTTGTTGTTTCCCCTTCTGTCCAGAAAACATTTTCAGCTGAATCTATTTGCAAGCATATGCCTTAGCCATGCTGAGAACTTCTCAAGAATAATAATATTTTCCAGGAAATTATAAAACTCTTTTACTGCTGCCACAGAGTGAATGCGTAACACGGAGATTATTATTCACAACTTTCGGGTACACAGGGCTATAAAAGACTATTCCAAAAGTAAAATTAGACATATTATACATCGTTAGAAAGCGTATTCTACCTTTTGGATAGATTAATTGTTGTTCAAGCCAGATTGTACAACAAAGGGTGACAACACCGTAAACAACATATGTAGTATTAAGCACAGCTATTTTGGACGGTACCCAGGCATTACAAATGAGCGTATATTTCACAAACAGATTGTCCAAGACAATATGTAACCACTCAGTCTATAAAGGGACATCTCCACGCATAAAACCAATGGTAAGGTTGTATATTTATTCCATATTTAGTCACAGATATTAACAGTAGAATGACGTGGTATAATTTTTGAAAAATTTCTCTTGTATATTTCAGTGTTCAATGAGCATTGTTTTTCACAGCTGTACTGGCATACCTTAGGCTATTGTTGACTTTATTTAGTTTCTACGACGGATTACACATTTTTTGTGGTAAAAGAATGTTTTTATATATGCCCAGATAGACACTATTACCCAATGTGTCATGTGTGCGGGTTGTAGTTACAGATGAGACTGCAGGGAGGGGGTGCTTGGTAAATGGACGACCAGCGTGACAATGGTGGCGCTGCGAAATTCCGTATTCGGCATAGCTGTCCTGAATCGTCTACTAATAAAGCTAGAACACAGAGTTTGTGTTTCCAACTCATAATTTGGATGCAGGAGCGCAGAATGTCTGAGTCCATTTTGGTTTCACCATGTAGAAATTATACAACTTTGTATCCATAGCCCTCCATGTCAGGGCACAATGCCATGTGGGTTAAATAGCTTCTTGGACGTTTCTAATTAGTCAGTAGTGTTCAGTTGCTTCCTTAGTCCAGGTAGTAAGAGCTTTTAATATCTAGTCTTGGTCCTTGGCCTTTGGAGTCTGTTATTGGCGCTTGTCAATAAGAGGACCAGAACTGTGAAGCAGTTACAAGGCTGAGAAGTCAAGGAAGCCATTGCAAGGTTGAGAAATAAGAAAAAACAGTCAGAACTATAAGCCAAGCCTTAGGCTGACCAAAATTAACAGTTTGCAACATCATTAAGAAGAAAGAGAACACTTGGGAGTTCATTAATTGCAAAGGGCCTGGTAGGCTAATGAATACCTCTACAGCTGATGACTGAAGAATTCTCAGCGAAATGAATAAAAACGCCAAACACCTGTCTGACAGAACAGAAACGCTCTTCAGGAGGAAAGCGTGGATGTTTCATTGGACTTAATGCTACAGCAAGACAATGATCCCAAACATACTGCTAAAGCAGCAAAGGAGTTTTTCAAAGTCAAAACTGGAAATTTCTTGACTGGCCAAGTCAGTCACCTGATTGAACATGTGTTTCATATGCTGAAAAGGCAACTAGCCCCTGTTACGTCCCTCCATTTTGTATTAGCACTGCTTCCTTTTTCCTTTTGGTTTGCGTGCTGCCGTGCCTCTTTATGTGTCCCCTTTAAGTGGAGATGACGTCACGGCCCTACTGGAGCGAGACACGTGGTTTCCAGGGGAACCCTGCTGTCTACGTGACGCGATGAGGACATCGCTAGACAACGTCACTGGGGAGACACATGTTGACAGTTTCTGACCACCGTCGCCGAGGAGAACCTTTCAGGAGATGCCGGACTATATATAGCTGTTGCCATCTGAATGCCATCAGTTCCCTTTACGACATTGTTAATTACAGCTTTGTTAATGCGTTACTTTGTTTGACCGCCTAGTTGTGAATTAACTATTATAATTATTATTATTATTATTATTATTAATCGTAAGTAATTTGGGAACTCCGAGGAGAAGACCTCCCCTGTCATCTTCGAGGGTCTGGAACTGTTAGCTGGCTGCCCGGTGAGATCTCGCAGCCTACTACTGTCTTTTAAAGGACTTTAGTTATAGATAGAGAGAACTAATCATTAAATGTGTACATATTAATAAATATACATTTAATCTTTTCTATAATACTGCTTCACTGGTACTCCTTTCGGGTTGTGGTGGTTGATTAAGTGGCTTAGTGTTACGTCTGATATTGTACGCCTGGTTATCGCAACGCAGGTATATTTCATTCCGTAACAGATGGGGGCTCATCCTATTTGAACCATAGATCGCAGATTTTGCTCTGTTTTCATTCATGCTGTTAGGCTACTTTGGGAATTAGCAGTGTTACTTTGCTTGGTACGATTTTTCGTCCCGCGGGGATTACAGTAGTACCAGGTTTGGATTTTAGTAACAGTGTTATTTTGCTTTTTGCAACATTGTGTCCCGGCTGTAGTAAACAGTTTTGATATATCTTTTGATTACGCTATTTTCTTGGTAGCGTTTGTATTGCCATTTACCATATACCCGTACCAGTTTATTTTCGGTATTTCGTTGCCGTTGACAGCAGTGGTCGAACGTTCTCTTTTGAATTGAACTGCGTTTGTATACGTTGCTATGGAGTTCGAACTTGACAGGTTCGTTGATGACCCGACGATCGAACAGCTGGGAAGCTGCACGAAAGCTGACCTTCTGTTGATTGCGGAGCATTTTAAAATCGAAGTGCTCCGCTCTGATACCAAACTGGCCCTCAGAGCTAAGATTACGACCGGTTTACTTGAGAGTAAGCTACTGTCTGAGGAGGACGCTGTCCCTGGAGTATCCAGCGTTAAGGTCGAGAGCCCTGACGTTACTAAAAACCAGCAATACGCTCTGGAGGTGAAACGACTAGAGCTGAGGGTGAAAGAACTAGAGCTAAGTGCCCAATCGAGAGGTAGAGAGTTGGAGGCTCAGGTGCGTTTGAAAGAGTTAGAGGTGGAAGCTATGCGGGTTGGTAGCAGGGCACAACCAGCTGAGTTTAGTGTCAGCAGGAACGCTAGCTTGGTTCCTCCCTTTCGTGAGGCTGACGTGGATAGATATTTCCCCATGTTCGAACGCGCTGCCATCTTGTTGAACTGGCCCAGGGAAGCCTGGCCACTGATGCTACAGGGCGTGCTGGTGGGTAAGGCTCAGGCTGCTTTGTCGTCGTTGTCGTTGGAGCAGTCTCTCGATTACGACACGGTGAAAGCTGCAGTCTTGAGGGCTTACGAGTTGGTTCCGGAAGCTTATCGTCAAAAGTTTAGGCAGTATCGTAAAACCGACCGTCAGACTTTTGTTGAGTTCGGCCGTGAGAAGGAGAACTTATTTGATCGCTGGTGTACTGCACAGGGAGTTGAGACGTTTGGGCAATTGCGTGATTTGATTATCATGGAGGAGTTTAGGAATTGTGTGCCTGAACGTGTTGCCCTCTATCTGAGCGAACAAAGAGTTACTCAGATCGCTCAGGGTGCGATACTGGCGGATGAGTTTACCATTACACGTAGGGGCGTGTTTTCGGAGAAATCTCCACCGCGTAATAATTACGTCACTTCTCGGAGGGATTCCTCAAATGGCTTTGCCGGTCCGTCTAAACCCAGTTCTCCCGTTTCTGGAAAGCGGGAGGATTCGGAGGCGAAACCGAAGGTTGTGTGCAATTTTTGCAAGAGGCCAGGTCACATTGTGGCTGATTGTTATGCCCTGAGGAGGAAGAACGAATCTTCGAAAGGGGTTGCTCTTGTCAATACGTCTTTGCCTAAGCTTGAACTTGGCGATATGTTACCCCTTAAAAGGGATAGTGCTCTTAAGGATTTTACACCGTTCATTATGGACGGTTTTGTGTCGTTGGCTGACGAGCCTGGGGTTTCTAAACCAGTTAGGATACTGAGAGACACAGGTGCGGCACAGTCTTTTATTTTGGAGGATATTTTGCCCCTGTCTGAGAGGTCCTCCATTGGCACGAGTGTCCTTGTACAGGGTCTTGAAATGGGCTACCTTAACGTGCCGTTACATGGTATTCTGTTAGAATCGGATCTCGTGACTGGTCGCGTTGCGGTGGGTGTGCGACCCAGTCTTCCTGTGGAAGGAGTGTCCTTCATTTTGGGGAATGATTTAGCAGGAGGCAGAGTTTTGGCTAGTCCTGAGGTAACACCCGTTCCTCTTGTCAATGATCCTGACGAACTTGCGCAGAAATTTCCTGACGTTTTCCCCTCTTGTGCTGTCACCCGTGCTATGACTAAGCGATCTGAGAATGACAATGACAAGTCTCGTGATGTTCCTGTGTTAGAGGACGTTTATGACTTAAGTGACTCGTTCTTTGGGAAGCTGGAGCATGGAGTGCACTCACCCCCTACTGGGGTAGACGGGGATGACAAAGCGTTTGCAGTTGTGGACACAAAGGTTGATTGTGTCGACGCGCTCGAGAAGCTGTCTCTGGCGCAAGATCAGTTGATCGTAGAGCAGAAGAGAGACACAGATATATCTGCTCTCTTTGAGACTGCGATTCCCGAGGTGGAAACTGAATCAGTGGCCTCTGGTTACTTTGTCAGGGGCGGAGTACTGATGCGTAAATGGACACCAGTTGACGCTTCAGTTCTGGATGACTGGCGCACTGTCCATCAGATTGTGGTTCCGTCTGCTTATCGCAAGGAGATACTTGGCCTTGCTCACGATAGCTGCCTTGCTGGACATTTAGGCGTGAATAAGACATATGACCGTGTGCTGAAGCACTTCTTTTGGCCTGGAGCAGGAGTTGAAGATGGCTGCAGTACAGGGCTGCCAGGGTATGACTAGAGAAGATACTCTGCACCTGTGTATGGGTCATAGATAGAGCCCGACCGATATATCGGTTTGGCCGATATATCGGCCATTATTTGACTTTTTTTGACGACATCGGGATCGGCAGTTATGCAGCCGATGTGTACCGATTTTTAAATAAGTATAATAAACAAAAAAAAAAACATTGATTATTTATCTGTACTTGTCTGTTCGAACGTTGTAATTGCTATTTACTAGAATTATCCAGTAGAGGGAGCTCTAATGCAAGTGTGAACTGCAGCAGCTGACGCGCTACTTCTGTAATAAGACGTTTGTCACTCGTGCCTCATCCAATATTCTCCACTGCAAGACTTGTCTGCACAGATTCAATTGCCGCAATAAAGGTATGTATACTTAGTGAAAGTTTTTAATTAAATGCGTTTATATGACCACTATGTTCATCAATCCTCATTATCAAGCAAGCGAGCTAGCTAACATATTTGGTTCACTTTAGCAAGCTAGCTGGCTAGCAAGCCTTTATGAAGTGGCAGTGAGCACATAAGCAGCGTAGGATCTACATTTCCAGAGGACATCGCTGTATTCTCAAATAAATAACCTGCCAAAATAAAATGGTGATTGAATGCATCACACATTTGTTTTTTTTATCTGAGATAATGATATTAGCTACTATATGATGCTGTGTCAATAGCCAATGCGTTATTGCAAGCGAGTGTGTCATCTAGTCACGCGTCATCGTAGCAAGCTAACCAGACAGTAAAAACACAGATAAAACACTTCTAACGTGGATCATTTTAAGCCATGTTATCTAGCTTTGTCGTGATAACATGAGAGAAGGATTGCTGTTGGAGACGTGAATCAACCAACAGTTAGCACGGGTAACCTGCACGAGAGCGCATTGTAGTGTTTTTCACGTATATCATCCAGTCAATTTAATTTAATCTAACGTTACACTTGATTCACTCATTAGCTCCACTAGATAATGTCTTACTCTTTGAGATCATGTAGTAGAAATGAAATAAGAAAGTATAATTCATTTAACTTACTGAGAATATATAATAAGAAATAATGAGGCTGTGTCAATAGCTAATGCGTTATTGCAAGCGAGTGTGTCATCTAGTCACGCGTCAGAGCGCATTGTAGTTATTTTCACCACCGAATTCTTATGGACAGGGAAGCTCGCTAGATAAAGTCTTACTCTTTGAGATCATGTAGTAAGAATAAAATAAGAAAATGTAATTAATTTACTGAGAATAGATACTAAGAAATAATAATAACAAATTAATAACAACAATAATAATATTCATAAAAATACATATTTGAAACTGGAAAACTTATTTTTTTTTAATTAATTTTTTATAGATGGCTGGAAAAGAAAAGAGTAAAAGCAAGGTGTGGAGTTATTTTGATTTCACACACTCAAAGATGGTGTTAATATATATACATATATATTTAATTTAATATCATCTTTTACATTTTTTTAGCTAAAAAGTTTTTTGTGTGTTTATTTTTATTTGTATTTGTTTGCTTATCAGTTAAATGTTCTTAAATATAGAAATTTTAATAAAATATACATTTTTCAAATTGATTTGAAAATGTTGCACTTTTTGACAAAATATCGGTCAAAACATCGGTAATCAGTGGGCTAGGACTCTCCAAAATCGGGATCGGCATCGGACCCAAAAATCTGGCATCGTTCGGGCTCTAGTCATAGACTTCAAGCTCCCATTGCATGCAAAGTCTATACAACAAAGTAATATACATGACTTCTTTCATTTATATAACATTGTTGTGTCCCAAACATGGTGCCCTGAAATGGGGGAACTATGTATAAAAAGTGCATTATGGAGGGCAGTTAAGTATGTCGTTGAACATATCCCTCATGTTGTGTCATTGAATATTTTCAATGTATGTAATGCTGACAGTATAGAATATGAGTATCTACAATTTTGATTGTGCTGAATGAGTTTATGTTGTTTGTTCACCCTGTAGATGAAATATACTTTCACTTTAGATGGTGTTTAACACTTTCCCAATAAGTTTTGAATGTCTCAATGTGCAGTGTAGGTGTTAGCGGTTTTAACTACGTTGATTGCTTGTTCACTAATTATGTTGCATGTATGTTGTATAGAGTAGACTGAACCTTTGCGATAAAGCCTATATGGAACATCTGCAATATATAGTAATGCATGGGTGCATTACTTATTATGCTAAAAGTTGAGAATATAGATTATAGTGAACATTTTTGTTGCAGAGACAAAATGTCTACTGTAAAGATTTCATTTCTCAGATGAGCAGCCTTGGTAGGTCATCTATCTCTTCAGGACACATGTACGTTTGTGGCACCTTTCAGACCAAAGGGCACTCTGGTCAGACTAAACATTGCACATCCCATCACACTAAACATTGGACATCCTACCCTCTCTGATCTTCAAAGGTTCCCATGGAACAGAATAACTCCATTCCCTGCCTCCATTGGTAGGAGAAATGTCACATGGACTCATAAATGTCTTCCAGCTGTGGAGGAGAAAAATGTGCTTTTCAAAAGGATGCAGTATATTATCTTGCTATTTTTGCTGTATTCCCGAGCAGTGTTTTAACATGTATCTTTGCTGTAAAATGGTAACATTTTAGCAGGGTATATCTATCTCTGCTGTTACAAGCTGAAAGTATAATGGAATGTCATTGTCACTGTACTCTAATGGGCTGACTGTGTAGCAGGGTATCTGTGTTGTTGTGCTATAACAGGGCAACAGTTTCAGGGCATTACGCAAATTTACAAATAAGTCACTGGATTTTCTCTAGTAAAAAGCCAGTCTTTAAAGGTCTAGGAAACTGAAATCTGAATTCTTTGCTGATGTGTTGTTTTAATACTTTTTTGCATTCACAAACAGCCAAGAAATATTTTTAATGATTCTTGCAAAGAAAATGTATAAAAGCCTGTGCCAAATTGGCTTGCTTTCCCCGTTGGCTTAATTCCAGGTTTACAGTGGGCAGGGATAACTGGGTTTTGGTTATCGAACAAAAAACTTAAGTCCAGTGAAATCCTTTCTACCTTGCCACTTTTGTGCAGGTATTGCCCCTGGATACAGAGAAAGTAATACGCTTTTTTCTTTTCCCAAAAATGAAGAGACCTACAAGAAATTTGTTTTATTTATGGAGCCCACAGGCACTGCAGTATTATAGTAACCCATACAGTTTAGTATGTACAGCGCCCATTTTCACAGAACTTGTTGGAGAACAAGGTGGATCAGTAGCCACCGCAAGAACTTTCCCCAGGAACTAGGAACCTTTTGAGGATCTCTGCGCTTCCACCGCAGGGACCAGGGTCTAAATTAAGTTCTGGGGACTTCATTTTACCCCCCAAAAAGTCCCTGACCGGGGGGTAGTGTTTTCCAAAAGTACAGGAACTTTTGTGGTGGGGCGCAAGCGCTGAACATTTCTGATTGGTCAAGTACTCGCAGAATTTTATTTCAACCGCCATTTTTAAAAATCTGCAGCCGCAAACAGATTTATTATTTTCAAAATAATAACTTGAATTCAAAATTTTATGTTATGCGGCGCAGTAGCCTACTTTTGGTTATAGCCTGCCAACATCTACAGATGATAAATTAAGATTGAGGATTATAACATGTGTGCTCTTCTGTTCTTTTCTTGCTTTAGCATTAAGTCTGTTTTATAAAATATTAAGCATTTGTGCTGGGACAGCATATTACGTACCAAAACATTCAAACGATTTAATTCGGTTGCCGAATATTTTCATCCGGATTTTCTTTGTTAGCCAGTTATAATTCACTCAAAACGCTTGACACAGTTATGTGAGGTATGCAGTAGTTCTGCGTAATTTACATCGGGGATACAGTAAAAGCAGTCTGGAATAAATCACCTTCCGCACTTTTTGTCAGGGTAAAATAACAGGTTAATTCTAGTAATCGTCCCTTTTGCTTTTTCAAACTGCCACAATTTTACTCTGCGATTCTTCAATTCCACAAAAAGACCAGGAAGACTAGACATGGACTCTAATTTATGGTGCATGGTTCATATCTGGAGGGCACGCTTCAAGTATTTAGCTGCTCCGCTAGCAGTAAATTTAAAAGATGAAAGCAAACGGTGGCTGTACCACTGCAATATTAATTTAAATTTTCACGCAAGTCCGAGTTTTCATTCTATTTATTCTTGTCATTTTGCGATTATATGGAAATGACGATGAGAAACAAATTAATTACACAGCAAATTGTTCACGACGTGTGCATGTTTTCTGCTATAAATGTTGTTACCAGTTATTTGTGGAATGTGAATATATTCTGTCGCCTCGGATGTCAAGACATGAAAGTGAATGTTCGCATAAAAACATAATGAATGTGTTTGAGAGGATATATAAACAGTTACAATCTGTATATTGGTCTGTTATATCATGTTTGTTGCATAACAGTGGTCCAAGTCGAACTACCAACAAGAGTTTTGCTTGACAACGGTAAAATAATATGCCCAAACGGCGTCGATAAAAATCAATAAATACTAAAGTAACCGTATATAGTCATTGTGGGTAACCCGTAAGTGGAATAAACCCCTCTGGGCTGTCCTGTTATTGGAAAAAAATGTACTTCGGTAACAGTATGGAGTTAGAGAAGAAATCATACGACAGACGGACCGACAACGACGTAGCTTTTTCATACGTCAGCGGATTAATTTGCATAATCGTCGTGGGTCTTTAGACCGTGGTGGAAACGCAGCCAACAATGGGCTAAAGGAACCTTTTAGTTCCTTGAAAAGTAGTTCCTGTGACTAAAAGTTCTGGCTACTTTGGGAGGAAACGCGGCTAGTGAGTAGACCTACTGTTAGCTAGTGACAATTAAATGGCTTTCAAGCTTATAGCTGTGGAATCAAAGATTTTGGTGTAATTCTGGTGTAATGTCCGGAGTTTGAGACTGCTAAACACTTTTCAGGTTTTAAGTACACGATGATATAACCTAGTTTATGTTGTTTTCTTTCGTTTTGTCTCGTAGTGTAAAGTTATTGCATGGGACAATCTACTCTAACTTGGCTAGCAATGAGGAATGGTTTACATGAGGAATGATGTCTTACGGATATGAATGTTAATGAGCGCAGGATATACGCCCACCATGTTCTTGTATGCTGACCAGGTCATAATAATTTAGTAGTGTTTATTACAATATAATGGTTATAATTGGATAAAAAAAAACTTGAAAGAAATGTTAAGAGTGAGGAATATGACCACAATTTGAATCCAGTTCCCTGGACCTTTAAAGTTCGAGTTATTGATTGTTAATGGGATTGATTTCAATCTTAAAGATAAGGCAGGCATGTAGAAGCCAGCTCAAGCCCCTGACAGGACAACGCCATTAAACCTTTAAGCGAGAGACTTAACCTGAATAGATTCAGTAAATATCCACCTGTACAAATGAGTAGTGAAATGTGTAATATATGCAATATACATATAACCTGTATTACCTGACATGACATGACATGACATGGCATAACATAATGACAAGAACAGCCCATTCAGCCCAACAATGCTCACCATTTTCCTAAGTAAATTGTACCTAATGCTCTGATTACCTACAGACTAGATAGTATCTTAACAGTGTGTCAAGCCTGGTCTTGAAACTCCCCTGCCTACTATGTGACCTGGCAGGCAATTCCACACATTGGCTACTTTCTGCGTGAAAAATGCTTCCTAATGTCTGTGTGGAATTTACCTTTTGCAAATTTCCATTTGTGTCCTCTCGTTCTACTGTACTGACAGAACTCAACCTGAATAATCTTGTTTACTTTGTTAATCCCCTTTATGAATTTAAAAGCCTCAATTAAATCCCCCAATAAGTCTCCTTTTACTACGATTGAAGAGATTAACCTCTTAGCGCAAAGCTCCTAGTGGTCGGCACGCCGGCGTGCCGAGATTACTGAACTCAGACGTTCAGTGCTACTGTAACCAAAGTATGAGTTAAAAACAGAAACACTTTGTTTTAGTTTCATTAGTAGACGATACGCGACAACTATACCGAACCGAGTTTCGCAGGGCCACCACTGTCACTCTGGTCGTTCATTTAACACACACACACACCCTCCCTGCAGTCTCATCTGCAACTACACCCCCCACCAATGACATAATGGACAATATTGTCTACCTGGGCATTCATAAAAATATTCTTTCGCCACTAAAAAATCGTATTCTGTCATAGCAACAAGACAAACCCGACATTAGCCCTAAGATATGCCAATAAAGCATTGAAACGCTGCTCACTGAATAACGAAATACACCAGACAAAGTTTTAAAAAATTATACCATGTCAATCTATAGTAAATATCTGGGCCTAAATATTGAATAAATATACAACCTTACCATTGGTTTTACACGTAGAGATGTCGCTTTTGAGACTGAGTGGTCATATATTGTCTTGGACAAGCCGTTTGTGAAATATATGCGCATTTGTGACGCCTGGGTACTTTCCAAAATAGCTGTGCATAATACCACACGTGTTGTTTACGGCGTTGTCACCCTTTTTAATATGGTCTGGCTTGATTGACAATTCATTTATTCACTAGGTGAGAGTATAAGCTTTCTAACGATGTATAACATGTCTAATTTTTTTTGGAATAGCGTTTTATAAATTTTTTCTCACCATCGCATTCACTTATGCATTCACTCTGTGGTAGCAGTAAAAGACGCTGCACCTAACTAAATGTTGTCAATGATTTTTCGTAATTTCTTGGAAAATACTAGAGCCCGACCGATGCCAGATTTTTGGGTCCGATGCCGATCCCGATTTTGGAGAGTCCTAGCCCACCGATTACCGATGTTTTGACCAATATTTTGTCAAAAAGTGCAACATTTTCAAATCAATTTGAAAAACTTATATTTAATCAAAGTTTCTATATTTGACAACATTTAACTTCTAAGCAAACAAATAAATAAAAATAAACACACAAATAACTTTTTGATAGATAAACAAAATTTAGGATGATATTAAATTAAATATATATATTAACACCATCTTCAAGTGGTGTGAATTCAAAATAACTCCACACATTGCTTTTACTCCTTTCTTTTCCAGCCATCTATAAAAAATTAATTTAAAAAAATCAGTTTTCCAGTTTCAAACATGTATTTTTATGAATACTATTATTGTTGTTGTTGTTATTAATTTGTTATTATTATTTCTTAGTATCTATTTTCAGTAAATGAATTATATTTTCTTATTTTGTTCCTACTACATGATCTCAAAGAGTAAGACTTTATCTAGCGAGCTTCCCTGTCCATAAGAATTCGGTGGTGAAAAAACTACAATGCGCTCTGACGCGTGACTAGATGACACACACTCACTTGCAATAATGCATTAGCTGTTGACATAGCCTCATTATTTCTTATTATTTATTCTCAGTAAGTTAAATGAATTATATTTTCTTATTTTATTCCTATTACATGATCTCAAAGAGTAAGACTTTATCTAGCGGAGCTAATGAGTGAATCAAGTGTAACGTTAGATGAAACTAAATTGACTGGATGAAATACGTAACGTGAGGCTTGTCCATAAGAATTCGGTGGTGAAAAAAACTACAATGCGCTTTCGTGCAGGTTACTCGCACTAACTGTTGGTTGATTCACTTCTCCAACAGCAATCCTTCTCTCATGTTATCACGACAAAGCTAGATAACATGGCTTAAAATGATCCATGTTAGAAGTGTTTTATTGGCGTTTTTACTGTCTGGTTAGCTTGCTACGATGGCGCATGACTAGATGACACAATCGCTTGCAATAACGCATTGGCTATTGATACAGCATCATATAGTAGCTAATATCATCTCAGATTAAAAAAACAAATGTATGATGCATTCAATCACCATTTTATTTTGGCTGGTTATTTATTTGAGAATACAGCGATGTCCTCTGGAAATGTAGATCCAACGCTGCCTTATGTGCTCACTGCCACTTCATAAAGGCTTCTAGCCAGCTAGCTTGCTAAAGTGAACCAAATATGTTAGCTAGCTCGCTCGCTTGATAATGAGGATTGATGAACATAGTGGTCATATAAACGCATTTAATTAAAAACTTTCACTAAATATACATACCTTTATTGCAGCAATTGAATCTGTGCAGCCAAGTCTTGCAGTGGAGAATATTGGATGAGGCACGAGTGACAAACGTCTTATTACAGAAGTAGCGCGTCAGCTGCTGCAGTTCACACTTGTATTAGAGCTCCCTCTACTGGATAATTCTAGTAAATAGCAATTACAACGTTCAAATAAACAAGTGCAGATAAATAAATGTTTTTTTTTTGTTTATTATATTTATTTAAAAATCGGGACACATCGGTTGCATAACTGCCGATCTCGATGTCGTCAAAAAAGTCAAATAATGGCCGATATATCAGTCGGGCTCTATAAAATACTATTATTATTGAGGACTTCTGGGCATAGCTAAGCCATATGTTTGCTGATTGACCTAGCTGACGTCGTTTTCTGCAGAAAGACAGAAGCGGATAGAACTGTATCATTGATGTACTGTCTCTGTCTCTATCTACTGAAAACAGATAAGATTTCATCATTGCCATGTAAGTATTACTGCTCAAAATATTTCGGTTATATACGTTATTATTGAAATTGAGTGTCTTTAAATAGGTTAGTGGTATTTTATAATGAGGATATTTCACACTGTAGTGTAAGCATTTGTTGTTTTCTAGTAGTTTTTGTGATGCATGGAACAGTGATGACATGAGAATTTGAACATTGCTGGTGGACATGGTGGACAGTTGAAAATTGTTTTCCTGTCGTCCCATTCCCATACCAAAAAACATACGAGAATACAGAATATAGAAATACATACAAGAATAAATTATTACACATTTAGGTACTGTACAGCATTGTGTGACAATATTTTTGCATTAATTTAAATCTGATATCAATGTTTTATCTTAAATCTTCCTAAGGTGCTCATTTATATGCTTTACAATGGAGAAAAAGCATATTCCTTTTTGTAGAGATTTTGGATATGCTTCTGGACCCCTAGCTATTTTAGACCACTGTACAAATGAAAAGCTTGTAATTCCCACTTGAAAATGATGCAACAGTGAGTTTCTTGAGTCAAAACAGTTGATTTGTAGTGAAATACATGAATATGTTGTAATTTACAGCAATGCATAATTTTGACATTTTGGGTAGATTTGGAGATGCTGGGTACACTGCTTAGTTTTTGCTTCATAAATCTTAGTAGTTCTACATATCCACCCTTAGATTTTATGCCAAGAAGTTTTTGATCCAGGACATGTACACTTTAACCTGCTGTATATGTGCAGTATTTCTCTCAGTATTTCATAGCGAACTAAAAAAGAGCAAATTCATTTAAGATTTTTTGCCTAGACAATTGCATTCGTGGCACTTTATTTCTTCCAAACTTATGAATATAACCTAATCTAAGTTAGTATTGTAAATGGTACAAATGTCTTACTTCATTTAAGCCATTTTTCAAGTCTCAGTGGTGTTCACATCTGGAGTTATAAAGCTTTAAATAGGGTACCCCCTAAATGGGCAAGGATTGGCCAGATTTGGCATGCAGATGTGGATAATCTGAGTGCAAAGTAAGGCTCATGGCTCAAAGGGGTTGTACTTAGTCTCTTAATTAATCATAGGTGTGTTTTGGGCATAACATGAAATAAACCAATCAGAGTGTCATCTCCCATTCCCTTTAAAAGCCAGGTGTGCTTGCACCTTGGTGGATTGCTATTACTATTACTCTTCTTCCAGGCTCTGAAACCAAACCCAACACAAACAACTTTCTCCAGTGGCCATCTTAAATACCTTACCCAGCATGGCTTGAGGATGTTTTGCCCTGATTGGGTGATGCCGAGTTAAGGTTTAGGAGAGAAGGGAAGGGGTGTCAGACTAATTTATGGCAAGGACTGGCCTACCTAAAGATTGCATTCAAAATAAAAGTAATGGGAAATGTTAGGCATGCAGGGTCTCCAACTCCTAATATGGTGTCCTGTGTCATATGGTTTGTCTCTTCTGAGGAGGTGAGACCCATAGATTGTCAGTATAGATTAGGGTAACAGTGGAATTTAAAATTGCCCCAATCACATTTGCTTTGATGCTTGTGATGGGGAAGCCAGGCCACATTCCTATTTACTGTTTCCCTCTTTAAGGCCAAAATCTAAACACTACATATCCTACACTGTAGTTGAACTGTAGTAGTGAGGAGCTCTGAAAACTGTAGTAGTGAGGAGAAATAAAATGGAAGTCAGTCACAATGATGCATCAAAATTTTATCTCCAGTAATTCATCTTAAGGCACTGTGATACACTGTATCTAGTGACTTCAGTGTTGAGGTGGCCCCATGCATGTAAATAGTATCACCGTAATCCAAAATTGACAAGAATAATTTGCTTTCTGTCAGCCCGTGAGAAACATGCCTTGTTTTTACAGAGGAAGCAAAGCTTATATTTGCATTTTTGAAATAAGTTCTTCTTGAATATCCAATTTGAATGACAGTTTATCATCCACCTGAAAACCAAAGTAAATACCCTTGAAATCTGATCTTTGATGATCCTTAAGGACACCCTAACATTCTGAGACCCACATAACGTCTTGATGCCTGAACCTCTAGTTTGTTTCATACTTCTAGTGAATAGCATATATTTTGTCTTCTCTGCATTTAGTACTAATTTAATATTGGAGAGAGCTAACTGGAAGGCCCGAAAATCTGATTGCAGATGGGAGAGAGCCAGGGCTTGGGGGGCTATGGAATACAAAACTGTATCATCTGCATAAAAAATGAATGAGTGCTTTACTGTTGAGCAGATATTATTTCCATAAATGGAAAATGGGAGCTGCCCTAATACTCAGCCTTGTGGAACTCCTTAATATACATTAAGAAAATCCAATGTTAGGCCATCTACTGCCACTTCTTTTAATCTACCAGAGAGATAGTTTCTAAGCCATCTCAGGGCAGAGCAATCAAGACCAAGTAACATCAGACTATCAAGGAGAAGCACCAACTGTATCAAAGGCTTTACTCAAGTCAATGAATAAAGCTGCACAATGCTGTTTGTTGTCAAGAGATGTAATAATGTGATTTAAAACTAATATTGTGGCAGAAGTTGTGCTATGCCCTGGTCTAAAACCAGACGGATTTGCACTTTTATCAGTTCCAGTATCTGGAACATGATAAACATGATAGCTTCAAGTTCGGCCCAGTTATTTAACTCGGACACCACCACCTTTATCAAATGAGCTGTTTTCCCTCAGCAGAAAATGAGCAGAACTTAACATCCTCCTGCACATGCTCAATTGGAAAATGTATGTTGAGTTTGGTTCACCGTTGTGGCCCATAAACAAAAGAACTACTGTAGGGGAGTTTCTGCCTAGCAACTGTTGGTTAAAGACATCCTAAAAAAAGTAATGCTAACTATTGGCTGGCATGACCACTCATTTTTGTGTGAGGAAAAAATAAAATTGCACCCTCAAAAGATAGGAAGCTAGTTAGCTAGTGATACATCACAAGAATGTATTAAGTGTATTACTTGTGTGTGTTTATTGTAATTTGGTCTGGATAAGAGTACTAGCATATGCCTGAACTGTAAAAATAATGTGTGCCTCACTATAATTTCCATGCTTAAATCACCACTACTAATTTCTGACCAATTTCCGCACTACAAAGACAGGTCAAGTAACCTTGCAGAGCAACCCCAAAGTATCAATGTGACTGCTATGCCTAACATAAAGGTGATGATGAGTTCCTCAAGCGTGCAAGTGCGCTCAAGCCCTGCTTTCGGTTTAGATCCAAAGCAGGGCTTGAGCGTATTTGCATGCTTGAGAAAAGTACATAATTTAAAGTTAATGTCCAACTGTGGAAACGAGTAATGAACTGCACTGCAATTTTCCATTGACATGGGTATTCACAAATCAATATTGTAATGTACTTATCATTGAAACTTTGAGTAAAACAAAGTGAAATCTTTTTATCTTTCAGATTCGATCCTCGATTATCACTCTGGCATTTGGAAATCAAGAGTTTAGCTGGATTCGGCATATCCTCATTGCTGCCGCAATCCTAGTTTTCAACAACCTGCTAGTGATATTTGTCCCAACTATCCGAGATATATTCGGTTTCATTGGTGAGATTTTCCTTTCTTGATTGTGTTTGTTATATTTGTGTGATGAGGTGATTTAATGTATGGTATCATAATGGTGACATCATAATAGTGTATAATGGTGTCACAATATGCGGTATCATCATTTGTGATAATAGTGTGCTGAATTTTTTATCCTTCTGTAATCATGTAATCATGGCATAGTGTGTGAAAATTAATTATGGATGTTTTTGGTCTTCTTCTTTCTGTAGGGTCTTCTGCTGCCACTATGCTGATATTCATCCTACCAGCCGCCTTCTACCTCCGACTTGTTGACACTGTTCCCTTGCGTTCACCTCAGAAGATATCAGTACGTATGCATCTATAGCTATCTATGGTTTTTGGTCTAGCTATTCAGATGAGACTTTAAACTGAGGTCCTTACGCCATTAAAGATTGCATGGAAATTTTCATGAGAGTATGTTTGTTAATTACAGGGTTCTGGTAAAATTGCCAGTCTAGCACTCTAAAAGCTGTTCATTTGAGTGAAGACATGAGTCTTGAGTTGAAGTAAAAAGTAGCACTGCCCAAAGCCTTGAATTTTACATGGCTTCATGTGTTAGCTGAACAAATACCATTAATTTATGTGCCTTACTAGCTGCATCGTATCCATATTTACAGCTGACTCATTGTGGGCAACTTACTGAGGGGTACAACCACTGTGACCATTCTGGAATTTGCACCTTGTGGCTGCTATAACTTTCTCTTTTCCATAGGCTGCCATTTTTCTGGCTGTGGGCATGGTTTTCATGATTGTTAGCCTTTCACTGATTGTCCTGGATTGGATCCACAACCCACCTGGCTCAGGAGGTCACTAGAGCCCTCAGAACAGAAGACAGCTTGCACTCACAGACCCAGACACCAAGGTCAGGAAGCAGCCATTCAAACACAAGGGCCTTCTGGAGTACCCATTCACAACCCAAAGATCCCAGTGAATGAGCATTTCTGTGTTTGTGTAAGGATTTTCACAGCAACTCCCTTGTCAAAGAGTATTAGGGAGAAATTTGTGCATTTCTCATCAAAAACAGACTTGGCCTCAACTGGTCAACTGGTTATTAGATACTGGTTTATTGTGTATGATTTAGTTCTAATCTACCTTACAGTGTAGTTAAGTAAGGACAGCTAGTGATTGTGTGTTGACCCATCAGAGAAAAGTGTATATAGCATTGCTACACATGCCTTTGCATTAAGCTCCAGGCGCTCAAAATGACTATGTCCAAATTTGGTGGTGTTTATGGGAAAGGAACACTTATAGCCCTCACCTTTCCCAACATACAACCACACACACATTATTCTAGGGGCTATCTAGTCCTGCATGGTGCTTTTTTTCCATTCATGCAAGACAATCGACTTTTCTCCTAGTGGTGAGTAACCACCCATTTTATATGAAATATTATAATATAAAGAAGGCAATGTTGTGTGGACAGCTTGTGTACAGAAATTTTACATGAAAATTTATGGTGTTTTGGACACACTGCTGAATTAAACAAAACTCCCAGTACAGTCCAGATGAAGGAAAAAAGTGACATCACAAGATGTATAAAAGTGCGTATTCATATCTTGGTTCACAGTACTGAAACGCCATCTATATATTACTAGAGACAAAGGTTTTAGTATTTCTTTTAAATAATCATTTTGAATATTCTGGAAGAAAGCATGTGAAGGACTGCTGTAACTTACTGGAGGAAATCTATTGCTACTATTGTGCATTACCTCTTATATACTCAGTTTTATCTATATAAGTTTGAATATTTTCATCCCAATAGAGTTCCCCTCTTAAAATTATTTTATTAGTTTTATAAAATAATTTTACCAAACTTAAATACCTGCCTCACTGCGTAATCATTTAGCTGCCAAGACCAAGGCATTGCATCGTGTGTCTTTAGTCTGTAAATGCTCAGGGTTTGATCGGTAGTCTGTTATTTGTCCCCTGTGGGTCTGTCTCACAGTTTTTCCATTGCTATATTAAAAGGTTCTCTGCAGGTGAATTCCATCAAACTGCTATGGCTTTGAATGACAAGTATTTTCATTTTTTGCCAATGTTGGTTGCTGCCAATTCTCACAGTGAGCGAGTGAAATCAATTAAGTGAATGAATACTCAACAAGGTTCTTCATTTTCAGGTATTTAACATTTATTTAATAAAATAAAATTTATAGACATTTCTTGGACTAGATTGTGGAGTTTGGAGACTGGTTTAGCAGATAAGACTGGCAGATGGATATTGGAAGCGTGTTTATGAGATTAGGTTCATAGGACGGGTTGGCACGTTTGGATGCAGAGTTTATAGGTCAGAAACTGCAGAATGAATCAGAATATGACACATCAGAATAAAAGCAGAATGTTAAGTTGTGTATAGACAGATCCTGTTTTGTCATCAAACAGTTTAGACTTTGTCATGTCAGTGATAAGGGAACCTCTTGCAATAGCTGTGCTGCAGTTTCCTAATATTTACAGTGTTACCACAGAATGGGCTACTGTTCAAAATGCATGCTTTTTTTGCAAAACTGTTGATACACTATCACAATATCATTGTCCTACAATTTTTATGAAATTACTTGTTTTCCATGTCAGGCAACACTGTATAGTAATTTAATTATGTATCACAGATGAAAGCCAATATCTTGTTTTGCCATTTATGTGTTGGAAAACATCTTGCACAAAATGTGTCATATCAACCTGAATAGGTCTGCTCGCTGAATTGAGCCAGCCAAAATGAACAATGTTTATAGATCTTTTGTGGATCTACATATTCATAAAACAAATGAATATTTCAAATGAAATGGTTTAATATTATGTGCATGTTTTAGGATTACATACATGGTCTTTTTTGACGATTGTATATGTACTGTATATAGACCACATGATACACTTGTTGAAATATTGTGTGAAGAATAATGTTGTTCCACAAGCCTTTGCCAACACACAGGTCTTTTAGATTTGTGTTATTGCCTTTTTCTTTATTTGGCGTCATAATCTTTTATCCCACTTTCCTTCAAAGCATGTTTCGTATGTTACATATGGTTATTTTATTTTGTCTGTTCTCCATCCTTCTATGTCTAGTTGTGTAATTCTAAATGCCAGTATTCATTCATTCAAAACACTGAAGCATACAGAACAGCAGATTATTGTTTCTGTGCCTGGCTAGCTGTGATCAGCAGGAAAAGTGCTAGACCACAGCATATTGTACCACAGCTTTTTACAGGGAGCACAGCGAAACAGAATTTTTTGAGATAGTCTCCTGAAGACCAGACTGCTGTTTCACATCTGAGATAGGGGTACAGCTGCTATTCTTTTGAGTGAAGATGATACCCATAAATGCTACAATAACTCTATTGTCATGTAAACTGATCTTGCAGTAAGTACAAGAGAAAGTGTCCTTGGATAAAGGCATTTGCCGAGAAAATGTGAATCTTTTGATGATGTGTGGAATTGCATGGCCTTTTTTTATTTTATTTTGTGTCCATGCACAGCTCTCCACATGAATATGCAGATGGAAGCCATGGCTTGTTTGATAATATCCAGGCCTTCCTGGTGCCATTATAATAGTCTGAAAATGTTATAATTATATAAGAATGTAAAAGAATAAATGCTTTACTTAAGAGTCTGGTGTTTGTAAAGGCCAGTCCACATGAGACACCGAGACACACCAGCCAAATTGTTTAGTCAGTAGTTAATTATTTTTGTGAATGGAATTTTACCTTAATATGGGAGTACTGTTATAGGTTACATTGACAATAGGCTAGGTTCTGATTCACCAGAGAAGATAATATTTACATTTTTTTAATATTAAAAAAAATCATTTTAATATTTAAAAAAAGCGCTTGACTGTTAAATATAAAGTTGGCTATACCTACAGTAGACAGTTATCAGTGAGTGTTTTGTTGGCAATTGTGCTTGCCACCATGGTATTCTGTGGTTTATTCCTATTAAAAATCTGTGTCTGCATACCCCTCAACAATACAGCAATTTGCCTTATGACTTGCAATCAGTCATCTGTGAAACACTGACATGGCAAAACACCAACTGCGAAACATCACAACGGGTGATTGTCCTTGCCATTGTTAGTGTTCTATCTCTTGTACAATTAAAATTGAGTTTTATAGTTGCTGGAACAAAGTTGGTTTTTTGTATCAGTGAAACTTTCAATATGAATATAATATGAACAATAAAGACATGAAATTAATGTTACAGTGTGAGATTTCATGAATGATTTGAAACGGATGGAAGGCTGAAGGTACTCTGACAAAAGGCACTGCAGCTGTCATACGGATGAACATAAGAGATATCTTAACTAGAGTAGTGCTAGAGTAAAAAATTGATATTTAGCATATTGCCATTGTGAATTGAAAAACTAGCATCAAACCTGAGGATGCATAACAATATCCGGGTAGTATCTGTATTTGCTGATCAACTGAAAACTTCATGCTCAAAAAGTAGCCTAATCAGAATCATCTGGACCTCTGATATCAAATGTTTTATCATTTTTACCAGCCAAACTTGGAAGCAAAGCTGTACAGACTCAACTCACTAGATGCATACTCTTCATAATAAATTATTAAAGCAAGCAGTAATATATTTTCACACAAATAGAATGTCCCATTTTTTCATTCATAAATTGACATCTGTGCTTTTCCAAAACAGAGGTATTGGCAATGGCATCATACTGCCAAATCAAATATTGGTTATTGATTCTGGTTTCAGAAATTCCATATTGTGTATCCCTAATCAAAGGAATTGGGCCAAGAAGGAATCTAGATGGCTTATGCAGTTCAGTAACTGGAATAATATGTAATGAAGATAAAACCCACAAGAATCACTTCATCTCCAAGCCCATGCTAAGGGTAGAGGAGACTCAGCGACACACTTGCCATATGCACACAAGTGAGAGTGCAATATGACAGCTCCAGTTCAGTGAGACAGCCACCAGTCTTGCAGCCATCCAAGTCCCACTGTACAGGTGACCTAGAGGAGGCAGTGCCTAATTGTGCAGTCACCCAGCAGCACTGACAGCCTCTGCCTTGCTGGGGAAGTGAGGATTCCATAAAAACAGTCTACTTTCTGAATTGGATGCAACATGCCCTTGTACAATTTTGAACACTTTTGAATGCCCAAGCGCAAGTTACCACCCAGCTAGCCAAAATACGTTGCTGGACGTTCACGTTTCATTCTAAATGAAAGACCCCTATACGTCTTCTGCAGGTAATTTTTGATGTTTCTGGGACCTCATAGCAACATGAGAACGTATGTTCTTGGTAACGTTTAGGTTTTCCTCTGGTCACTGCCATCAGTGTCGATTTCTCTTTAAAATACAGAGTTAAGCTTACCTGCAGCAGGATTATCCTGGTGTTGCAGTTGTCCATCAGTCCATGTCTGTTTCAAATCTGCTATAAGTTATACTACTTTTATTGCTATTTTAATTACGCTACAAACAAGCCAGGCCACTAATGTATAGGGAAAATTGAAATAAAAGCAAGTCAATTTGATTGAGGTATTCATTGTGTATGTGGTGTATCGACAAGTGTGTTTACATACACACTACTGTAATATTCGGGATATGACATTATCTTATATCCTGAATAAAATCATATCTATGTTAATTAAGCAATAGGACAGGAGAGGCCGTGCTGTATCATGAATATAATCATGGCTGCAGGGGTGTTAGGCACAAATCAAGTGCTGCATTGCTTTTACGAAACATACAACATATAGAAACAATTAATGACATAATACTGTTATGTAATATTATATGTGTAATGGTTTTTGTGTGAGATGATACTGTTTTGCTAAAAACTCAATGTAATGGTTTCTACTGTTTTTACTTCAACTGCCATTACAGATGGGTTTCCCATTAGTCTGTGATGTTTCTATTTGTTTTGATGGTCATCGCTGGTTATTATACTAGTTTAGGGTTGGTGGATGGTTTAGTTTACCAGCCCTGTTCCTGGAGATCTACTGTCCTGTAGGTTCTCACCCTAACCCTAACAAAGCACACCTCCTTCAACAACTAGTGATCTTGTTCAGCTGCTAATTAGACGAGACAGGTGTGCCAAATTAGGGTTGAAATTAAATCCTGCAGGATGGCAGATCCTCAGGAACAAGGTTGGTTGCCACTGGCTTACACTTTTTGCTCTGCTGGTTCCTGAATTATAAAATGATATTTACTCTGACACAGAGTGCCTTGTACTCGGTTAAAATAAACAATTCAAGTGAACCAAATGCAGCATTAAATCTGATATTTTACCTGCATAGTTATAAGGCCACTCAGAAGCACAACCAATATTTCATTTATAGTCATTGTAACTTTTATTTTTCCCATTGACATACAATGTTAGACTGAAAATACTTCACAATTACAATATTCTATTGATTTCTAAAAAGTAAACTAATAAACATAAACTACTTCAAAATATCTGTATATTCATTTTCTATACTTATCTGTTTATATTTGGTCAACTGTTAAAAACAATACATATAACATCATAACATTTATGTTTTAGCTAATTATTTAACATTTGTTTTTCAAGAAACCGAAGGCTAAAATAAGTGAACAAGAAGGCACAGTCATGCTGTAAATGTGTAAATAAGTAATGGGGACACAGGTAAAAATACATGAACAGGGTCATGATCTGTTCCAAATGTGTGAATGAACACAGGGAATAACAATACTGATTGTTGTACTGATTGACATTAAAGGTAAACGGCTATGTTTGCATGGCGAGTCATATTCTATGTGTGGAATTCAGATAAAGAAGAAACAAAGAGCTTCCTCTTAATTCCAATCAGAAATTTTGTGTTATATTAAATGTATGTAATTTTTATAGTATTTTAATTTTAAATTCCACATTGGATCATCATTTTCTGGATCATACTATCAGATGGTCCTCTGTTTTTCAAAAGTGCAATTTGTCTGTAAAAGCGAGTTTCTTTTTAATTCCAATTAGAATGATGGCCCTCAACAGATCCAACATGGAATTTGTCTGGGGATCAGAGTTTCCTTGTAATTCCAATCTGAATTTGGCCATATAGTAATTGTTGGTACTTTTTAAAGTGTTTTTATTTTGAAACTCCACATGGAAGCGTCATTATTCTTTCAGAGTGTTACTATGAGCTGGTCTTCTATTTACCATATTGGAATTTGTTTGTGGAAATAAACAGTTTTCTTTCTAATCTGAATTAGGACATATATTAACTGTATGGGATTTTTATAGTGGTTGTAGTTTCAAATTCCATATTGGATTGCAATTTAAAGGAAACTCTTTGTTTCCACAGACAAATTCCATGTTGGATACATAGAGTACCATCTCATTGTGTTACTCAGAAACTATCATGATGATCAAATGTTTCAAAAAAATTTCAAAATAAAACTTCAAATATCACGTACAGTTAATGTATGTCAAAATTCAGATTGGAATTAAAGGACACCTTTTTGTTTCTATGGGTAAATTCCACATTGGATACATAGAGGACGATGTCATAGTATCGCTCTGAAAGTATCATGATGATCCAATGCGGAATTTCAAAATAAATCCACTTTAAAAGTCACCTACAGTAAAAATATAAATTCAGATTGTAAATATAACTTACAAGCAGTAATTAACCTCATAGCGCAAAGCCCCTAGTGATCGGCATGCCGGCATGCCTAGATTGCTCAATTCAGACCTTCTGTGCTCCTGCAACCAAATTATGAGTTGAAAACACTAACTTGGTGTTCTAGCTTTATCAGTGGACGATTCTGGACAACTATTCCAAATATGAGTTTCGCAGCACCACCATTGCCGTTCTGGTTGTGTATTTACCAAGCACCCCCTCCCTGCAGTCTCATCTGTAACTGCACCCCCATGCATGACACACTGGACAATAGTGTCGATGTGGGCATACATGTAAACATTCTTTTGCCACTAAAAATTCGTATTCCATCATAACAACAAGATAAAGCTAACAATAGCCGAAGGTATGCCAGCACAGCTGTAAAAAACACTGCTCACTGATCACTGAAATCAACAAGATGAATTTTTCCAAAATTATACCATGTCATTCTACTGTCTATCTGCGACTAAAAATGGAATAAATATACAAAAAATATATATATACCTTATCATTGGTTTTACACGTAGAGTCCTTTCCAGACGGAGTGGTCATATATTGTTTTGGACAATCCGTTCGTGAAATACACGCGCATTTGTGACGCCTGGGTACCCTCCAAAATAGGTGTGCGCAATATCACACATGTTGTTTTCGGTGTTGTGGTCCTTTGTAGTACAATTTGGCTTGAGCGACAGTTAATCGATCCAATAGGTAACAGGATAAGCTTTCTAACGATGTATAATATGTCTAATCTTACTTTTGGAGTAGCGTTTTATAGCTCAGCGTAACCGAAAGTTTTGTCTCATTATAGCTACATTACTCATGTGGTAGCAGTAAAAGACCCTGCACCTGTCGAAATTTTATCAATGACTTTCGTTATTTCTTGGAAAATACTATTATTCTTGAGAAATTCTGAGCATGGCTAAGGCATATGTTTGCTGATAGACCTCGCTGATATACTGTTTTCTGGGCTAAGTCAGAACTGGGAAGCGACAGGATTCATTCTGTCTCTGTTTCTATCTACTGAACACAGGCAAGATTTAATCGTCCAAATGGAAGTGTTACTGCTGAAAATATTTCCGTTATATATGTTATTTTTAAAATTTAGTGTCTTTAAATAGGTTCGTGGTATTTTAGTATGAGAATATTTCACACTAACGTATGCATTCGTTAGTTTACTTGTAGTTTGTGTTTAATGTATGTACCGGATATGACCTCAACTGGAACATCGCCAAAATGTGGTAGTCGGTTGAATATTGTTTTAATGTCATCCTATCCCCATACAAAAAAACATCACATACTGTAGAGTACAGAAAAACATACGAGAGTTAATAATTTAAAAACAGCATATTATTCATTTTTGGAGAGATTTTGGATATGTTTAAGGACCCCTACATATTTTAAGCCACTGTGCTGACAGAAAGCTTGTAATTCCCACTTGAAAATGATGCAACAGGGAGTTTATTAAGTCAAACAGTTGATTTGTAGTGAAATACATGATTATGTTGTGATTTAAAGCGATGCACAATTTAGACCTTTTGGATAGATTTGGAGACACCTGGTACACTGCTTACTTTTTGATTCATAGATCTTTAGTAGTTCTGCGTACCCACTCTTCAATTTGATGCACTTGTGGTCAAGGAGTTTTTGATCCAGGACATGTATAGTTTAACCTGCTGTATATTTGCAATCTCTCAGTATTTCATTGCAAACTAAAAAGTGCAAATTAATTTAAGATTTTTTGTCTAGACAATTGCATTTGTGGCACTTTATTTCTTCCAAAATTATGAATATAAACTAATCTGCATTAGTAATGTAAATTGTACAAATGTCTTGCTTCATTTAAGCCATCTCTCAGTATTTCATTGCCAAAAAGAGCAAATTGATTTTAGATTTGCCTGGACAATTCCATTAGTGGCACTTTAGTTTATATTCATAATTAAGAAAGAAACAATCTAAGCTAGTATTGCAAATGGTACACATGTCTTGCTTCATTTCAGCCATTTTTCAAGTGCCTGTGCTACTCACATCTGGAGTTATAAAGCTTAAAATAGGGTACCCCCTGAATGGGCAAGAATTGGTCAGATTTGGCATGTGCACTAAGACGTTAACAGGGTTCAAGCACCATGTGGCAATTATGAATTTTTAAGTTGTAAGGACACACATTGGATGAGTGGTACAAACTCAACTAATGTGTGTCCTTACAAGTTAAAAATTTCAGTCTCTGCCCCAAAATTTGACATTGTATTCCCTAGCTTAAAGGCCGATATACATACAAGTCCGGATCATCAAGCCATCGCTTAGCCTGTCACATGGCCTATGACAACTGATTGGTGGATAGAAGTCCTATTTTGTTCAGATATGAGTTCATGATTGTACAGATTATACATCCAATGGGAGACTAACAAAATGCATAGCTTGCTACATTTTAACTTGTCAAGCAACTGCAGAGGTACAGCCATTTTTATTTATTTTTTTCTTACAGCATCAGATGTTAGCAAAAGACCACTAGAATGAATGTACTGTCTAAGGGGTAAGCTCTGCATTTTTTGCCGAGTTTCATGATGATCAGCTGTGACAGACTGGGATTAAAAAAAACAGCCCGGTATTTGCCACTGACCGACCAATTTTTCAAACCCAACACCAACCCAAATTCACCTTTCGCTAAGCCCCGCCCGCCTTGGTTATTGTTGTCCGTCAAGATTTTTCTTTCTGACAAAAGCAAACAAGGCATTCTCAACTGTTGTGAATGGAAACTAAATGTTATTCTGAGGTTCACCAGCAGATGGCGCCTCGTCTTCAATACTTACCTGGTATGGGTATTGGGGTTCTGTTGTATTGTCTCCTGTAAGAAAAGAGCAGAGAAGAAGACATGTTGTGGAGATGTCATGCTTTGCAGTCGCTCAAGTAAATGTTGTAATTTAAAGTACAGTCTCTGTCATAAGTGAGTCGTTTCCAAGTTACTACATATTGGCAACAAGGTAATTTGATCCTGTGTGCAGACGAATGTCATTTTTTTGTTTTGGCTTTTCTTTTTTGTCGAATAAAAACGGAGCCAAACGGACGAGAAGACAAACAAAAAATGGCGGGTGTGGTAGGACGTATTTCCCCATTTGTGAGTCAAGAGCAGTCCTGGGAGGAGTACTGTGAAATATTCACACATTTTTTGTGGCTAACGGCATTGACAAAGAGGAAAGGAAAACGCCGTTTTGCTGAGTTTGGTGGGGAGCCAAACCTACAGCTTGATGAGGAGCCTGCTAAGCCCGGAGAAACCAGGTGAAAAAATATACAAGGAGTTAGTAGAGCTGCTCACTGCACATTTCAACCCTAAGCCCAGCGAAATGGTGCAGAGGTTCAAGTTTAATTCAAGGAACCAGAGGGAAAATGAGACTGTTGTTGAGTATGTGACCATGTGGAGGAAGTTAGCACACGATTGCAATTACAGTAATAATCTTAAGGAAATGCTGAGAGATAGTCTGTGGGATTAAAGAGGAGGCTATTCAGCGCAAATTGCTGGCAGTGACAGACTTAACATTTGAGAGAGCACTGGCAATAGCTCAAGCCATGAAAACTGCTAATAAGGATGTGAAGGACTTACATGGCAAAGGGGGTGAGCCTATGGGGCAAGTGAATGTGCACCATGTGGCGGGGAGCCGCCATTTTACACCTCGTGGTGGACAGAAGGTCAGGAAGTGCTACTGTTGCGGGAGTGAACAGCACATGGCTAACGAATGCCGTTTTGGGAAAGAAAATGTGCCACAATTGTGGAAAGACAGGACACATTAAGAGAGTGTGCAAGGCAAAGCCTACAAGGGACATTTCCAAGCCTGAGGAGGGAGGGGGAATAAAAGTAAGACAGGCTCACAAATCACAGGGGGCGCATCATATCAGTACATTGTACACACCATGTACAATATGACAGAGAAGGACATTCCCAAGATACATCCCCTCACCAGAGGTGGGTAGAGTAGCCAAAAACTGTACTCAAGTAAAAATATTGTTACTTTAAAATAATAATGACTCAAGTAGAAGTAAAAGTAGTCATCCAAATAATTACTTGAGTAAGAGTAAGAAAGTATCTCGTGAAAAGACTACTCAAGTACTGAGTTACTTCATATAATCTGATTTAATGTAATAAGCAGAGCAATGTAAATGAACGTAAAAATCCAAATGTCCAAAATATAAAATTGTAAATGCTTGTCCAATAGAAATAAACAAAATATAAAATAGCCATGTGCAAATTCAAATATGGCCTAAATCATATCCCTTTAAATAAAACAGTACACAGGAGGTTCGTCAGAAGAGGAGGATTTTCGCTTTCTGTTGCACTCTATTAAGTCTGTATACCCCGTCAGTTTGTTGGGGTGAACCCTCCGTTGACAGAAAAAATATCAATGAGGCTACAGGGATTTATCCATTAAAATAGACTCATCATCACAACAAAGAGGAGCCTGCACAAATTCAAACAGAAACTTTATATGTGGGAAACATAATGCTTTGTAGCACCATTATTGTACCTTATGATGCACTTCTCCACGATATTCCAAAGTCCCATGATGCTTTGCGCGAAATATGTGCAGAACTTCCGGTTTAGCGTAAACAAATGTTATGTATGCTATGCAATGTTTCAGCGCTCACGCCATGACTGTTGCATGCTTCACAAAAACTATTACACTACTAACTAACGCTTACATTACAGTGTGAAATATCCACATTAATACCAGTAACCTATTTAAACACACTCAATTTCAAAAATAACGTTTATAACCGAAGTATTTTGAGCAACAATAGCCTACTTACATAGCAATGATGAAATTGTATCTGTGTTCAGTAGATGGAGACAGAGACCGTAAATCAACAATACAGTTCAATCCGCTTCTGTTTTGCTCCAGAAAACGATGTCAGCTAGGTCTATCAGCAAACATATGGCTTAGCTATGCCCAGAAGTCCTCAATAATAATAGTATTTCCCAAGAAATTACAAATAATCGTTGACCACGTTCCGTGCTGCGTCTTTTACTGCTACCACAGTGTGAATGCATAAGTGAATGCGATAAGAAAAATTTCGGTTACACTGACCTAAACAACGCTATTCCAAAAGCAAAATTAGACATGTTATACATCGTTAGAAAGCTTATACTCTCACCTACTGAATAAATGAATTGTCAATCAAGCCAGACTGTACTAAAAAGGGCGACACCGCCGTAAACAAGGCGTGTGGTATTACGCACAGCTATTTTGGAAGGTACCCAGGCATCACAAATGCGCGTATATTTCACAAACGGATTGTCCAAGACAATAAATGACAACTCAGTCAAATAGTTATCTATCCACAGCCAAAACTAACATACAACTTACCGCCACATATTTTCTCAAGTTCGAAGTTGAGTTCTCGTAGTCTGAAATGTCCACATTTCAAGGCAGACAAAGAAGGCAGCGCATAATGTAACTACTGTTTTTGGTAGTCTGTAAGTAAAACGTAGTTTTAATGTGAGGCAGGGCCGGCCCAAGCCTTTATGGGGCCCTAAGCAGGATTTGATTTGGGGGCCCCCCACCGCCAGTACTATTGACTATTGTCAATGCTTGATCATTCGCACACCTACTGTAAATCTAACACACCCATTATCAGTTTTATTAGTTGTAGCTGTGTTGCTTACATCATACATATAGTATGAGTACATAGTTGATGGAACAGAATTAGTTTATTTTACCGACATAAATTGTTATACTCAGCAGCAAGCAATGTGCACACATAAAACAACAACTAACCCAGCAACAAGTTATTTTTACACAGAAGAAAAATCCTTTAATCTATAACTAGCTAATTATACCAGATTGATAGTGGAATATTTTACCAATAATCACAAAATGCTAGTGTTAAATAATGTTATTCTATTATCAGCATCAAGCTCAGTATACAAACACGAAAATGTTAGCTTGCTTTTATTTCAAACCAGCTATGAATAGCTAGCTATCTACCAGTTAAAATCAAAATTTCTCTAGAGTATTAATCTAACACATTAGCTAGATTCCCCCCATTAAACTCAAAATTTCTCTAGCTAGCTAGTTAGCTAGCTGGCTATTACAGCCTACAACTAGGTGGATTAAGATGCCAAGGCTATTTAGGGATGTTTAATCAAACGTTAACTTTCCTAAGACAAGACAAGATATGCTACCTAGGTTATGTTGTTAACTGACTAGCTAGCTAACATTACCTTCTGTTTTCTTCTTTCTTCTCTCTGCTCCAGAAGGACAGCCTATGTCCTTTTTTGCGACATTGCTTTTTTGCTGCTTTTTCCATCGATGCAGAGGAGAGGACAGTAACCTAACGTTAGTCTGACTGAGTGTGGCTGTGCTTGCATCAAAATGCAGTTAACATCCTTTACAGCGCGCATGAACGTGACACCAGCTCTGACAGAGGCAGCGGGAATTTATTTAAACCAGTAGTATTAGCTAGCCAGCCCGTTAACATAATATTGCATTTTTGTATGATTGCCACTGACATAATATAATATATATATCTATTTTTAAAAACAGTTCAAGCTCTCTTGTGGGACATTTCAAGTGCTCTTGGGGGCCCTCTGGTGGCCACGGGGGCCCTAAGCAGGCACTTAGTTCGCTTATGCGTCGGGCCGGCCCTGATGTGAGGCCAGGGGTGTTCTGCCTCCTACGAATCACCCGCCGTTGTTCCAGCCATTGTTGTCGCCCGCTCATCCTTCTGTGTGCTGTGACTAGCTACGTCTGATTGGTGAAACGGAGTCATGTGGGGCTATGACAGCGCCAAAGCAGACCAGTCGGTCTCTCTGAGAGAAAGAAACAAACAGAATGTGCATTGAATAAAAAATGGGTAAAAAATAAAAGTAACGAGCGGAATGTAGCCGAATATAACGGAGTAAAAGTAACATTTTTTCTTCACAAATATACTCGAGTAAAAGTGAAAAGTATGTTGCATTAAAACTACTCTTACAAGTACAATTTATTCAAAAAGTTACTTAAGTAAATGTAACAGAGTAAATATAACGCGTTACTACCCACCTCTGCCCCTCATATTAAACTTGAAAGTGAATGAGAAAAATGTGCAGTTTGAAGTAGACACAGTGTAACTATCATGAACAGTGCACAACGCTAGTGTAGCTGATGAGACTAAGACCACAGCATTAAAGCCATGTTCAGTCCAGCTAAAAACATACATGGGGGACAGAGTAAGGGTGCCAGGAGTAGCCCAGGTGACAGTGCAGCACAAAGATAAACTAAAAAACCTATCGGTAGTTGTAGTCACTGGGGCAGGACCAAACCTGTTAGGAAGGGGCTGGATTCAGGAGCTGAAACTACAGTGGGGAGCAGTCAACAAGCTGAATGAGAGTACAACACAGACTACAAGAGATATTTAGATAAGGAGGCAGTGCCTAGATTTTTCAAACCAAGACAGTTACCCTACGCCATGAAGCCCAAAGTAGAGGCAGAGTTAGAACGCCTCTTACAAGAAAAAATCATTGAGCCAGTGAAGTATGCAGAGTGGGCAGCACCCCTGGTGCCCGTTTTGAAGCCAGACAACTCAGTCAGACTCTGTGGGGATTATAAGATAACTATTAATAGGGCATCGAAACTGGAACAGTACCCTTTTCCCAAGAGGGAGGACTTGTTAGCAAACCTGGCCGGAGGGAAGCAATTCACAAAGTTGGACATGAGCCATGCCTACCAGCAGGTGTTGCTGAATGAGGAATCAAAGAGGCATGTAACTGTAAATACCCATAAAGGACTGTTTACTAGGGCTGTCCCGAACAAAGATTTTCCTAGTCGACTAGTAGTCATTAGTTCAAGCCATTAGTCGACTAGTCGTTGGACGTTTATGATATTAATTTAATTATTTTAATATATATTTTTTGGGGCATCAGAAAATGGTTTGAGTTCCAGGGCTGAGAAAGAATAAGTAACATTGTTAACATTGTGTTACATTACAGAGAAATACAAAACCGTAATAATGAGCCTTTAAAATATAAATTGTACAAGCGCGCACACGAAGCGAGCTGCCTGTTAACGACAATGCTAACGGCAAAAGCGGTAATGATTCTGAATGTGTTGGAACAACCAGCAAGGAGACTGAACACTTTGTTAATTTATTTCAACACAGTATAACATTACACAACTTATGAACTTGTAACACCAACACAATAACTTACAAAACAAATGATAAATAAAAAACAGCCTTTTGTTAAAAAACTAAATTGAAAAAATATGTTCGTTTCTTTTTAAAATGTAAATAAATATAAATTATATAAACAAATGAATAAATAAATATACGAAAAACTGAAACACTTAAAAGAGAAATATCAGTGCAAAAACAAACAGGCCTAGGGAGAAGTAGCCTCAACATGGAATGAAAACTTAACATTTTTTTCTGAGGTCAGAATGCAAATAAAAATGTAACATTAACACATTTAACGGCAGCAATGAGTTGGCAGTGTATGATTCGTTTCATGTTTGTGGCCCTGACTTTGAAATGGCTATCTAGTCAGATAAATAGAGTCGTAGCCCTAACTTCCGTGTCATTTGTGGAATAGATGGCCGTGCAGAAGATTACAGCGTTCTCAATTCGTTCTACTACCACGCATGCTTTGTACATGGCGAGTGGAAGTCCGACAGCAAACCGGACTCCAGGGACAAAACTAAAGCTACGAGACAGAGAGTAAAAAACACCTACGTTGCAAACACATCTTTGCATGCAAAGTTCACATGTCACCATCTTGGGGTCGTCCTTTACAAGCTCGAAATGATCCCACACTTTGGATGACTTCCTGCCCAACATAGTCTAATAACTTTTTAACGACAAGGCACAGCTCCCGAATGGAGTGTGAGGGGTTTTTTTTTTCCTGCGACTAACCGACTAATGAAAACTTGGTTGACTAAGACTCTTCTCATCGACTAACGGTTTGGTCGACTATTAGGGGGCAGCCCTACTGTTCACCTATAATCATTTGCCTTATGGAGTATCATCTAGTCCAGCAATCTTCCAATGAACCATGGAGAGTCTAATCCAAGAGATTCCTTGCATGGCAATCTAGTTGGACGACATCCTCCTCACTGGCAGAACAAACCAGGAGCATCTCCAGACACTGGCAGAGGTGCTACAGAGACTGGAGGATGCTGGCCTCTGCCTAAAGAGAAAGAAGTGCAGGTTCATGGATGAGGAGGTGGAGTTCCTGGGACACAGGGTGGATGCGACAGGACTTCATCCACTACAAAATAAGGTAAAGGCCATTCCGGATGTACCAGCACCTAGAGGACTAACAGAATTAAAAGCTTACCTGGGACTCCTCAACTACTACAATAAATTCCTACCAAATCTGTCAACACTATTAGCCCCCTTACACACGCTGTTACGAAAGGACACCAAATGGCAGTGGGGGCTAGAGCAGCAAGCAGCATTTGACAGATCAAAACTGCTCATGCAGTCAGCAGATGTACTTGTGCATGATGCAGGGAAGGACTTAATTCTCTCGTGCGATGCCTCACCCTATGGCGTGGGTGCCGTTTTGTCGCATAGCATGGAGGACGGGCAGGAAAAACCCATTGGATTCATGTCCAGGTCACTGGCCCCAGCCGAACGTAACTATTCTCAGCTAGACAAAGAGGGGCTTGCAGTAATGTTTGGAGTCCAACGCTTCCATAAATATTTATATGGTAGGAGGTTTACAATTGTAACCGATCACAAACCTCTCTTGTCCTTGTTCAATGAAATGAAAGCTGTCCAATGCACAGTGTTTTATAAGCACAGAATTTCAGGAATTCCTAAGTAAAAATGGAATTAGACATGTCACATCGGCTCCATATCATGCCTCAAACGAGCTGGCCGAGAGAGCAGTCCAAACTTTCAAAGAAATGATGAAGAAAAGTGCAGAGGGTAGTATAGAGACAAATGTAGCCAAAGTGTTGTTCAACTATAGGATTACACCACAATCCGTAACAACACTCTCACCAGCTGAAATGTTGTTAGGCTGAAAGCTTAGGTCCACACTGGACCTAGTGCATCCAGAGCTAAAAGGAAGGACTGAACACAGGCAGGACAAACAAAAAGAAAACCATGACAAATGTGCACATGGCCATCAGTTCAGAGTTGGAGACACAATTCTGACTAAAAACTTTGGAGACGGACCCAGATGGATTCCAGGAGTCTTAGAAACTCCGGCAGGACCAGTTTCCTACAGGATAATTCTGGGGTATAGAAGGGTGGTTTGCAGACATGTGGATCAAATACTCCAAAAAAAGAAACAGAAACAACAACAGTGGTTCGCAGTGAGTTCTACTTCTCCAGTTAGCACCCAGGGACTAACACCAATGCCTGACACAGCGCAGGAGGACACTTTTCCCAGCACTGAGGACATAACCTCAGGGGCAAGGGCAACTAATGAGACGGGGCAGAGAGAGACTGCACCTCTGGCGACAAAAGAGGAGCGCTACCGAGAGCAGGAGAGTCTAGCTCCCGAAAACCAATGGCGTGGTCCCAGTTCCATTTTCGCTTCCATTTCTTTCCAATCGCATGCTCTGCCCTGTCCATTTCTTACCAATCAAATCTCCCTGTCTCTCCAGTCTATTTCTTACCAATCGGGTCTCGTTCAGCCAGTCCATTTCTTACTAATCAAATCTCCCCTTTTCTGCAGCTCCATTTCTTACCAATCAGGACTCGTCATGCTCGTCCATTTCTTGCCAATCGAATGCGGCAACGCAGCTTTTAAACGCGGTAGAATCCGATGACAGCAGCAGCGTTCAATAATGCAGTGGAATATTGCGTTATTCTCAAGGTAAGAAATTAAATTAAATCGTTAAATGGTCAAGAGGAAAACCAAGTTAACGGTCGTTTGATAGTAGCAGAGATATACTATTATTCTGCCATCTCGGATAGTAATTTAGCTGGACTAGGTAGCTGACATTATATTAATGTCCAGCTAGTGTGATGGCCCTGGCCATTTGCCCTCCCTGTTTGTCTAGAACTTCCGGTTTGTAACTCCCTATTCTGTCTCTTTAAGGTCCTGTGCTGTAGGAGCCAGTTTGAGCGACTGGCTCCGCCCTTGATTAGCTGTACCTATGGGGGAGAAGGCATAAAAGGCCTGCTTGTAGTTGACTAGGCCCTCTCCCAATTCTCTGACCCGCTGGTGCCTGGGCACCTCCATTTTGTTTGGTTTTTCTTTGGTTGTTGCACCCTTCAACACCTACACACACTATACTGTTTTCATTGCATCCACCCATGCATACGCATTCTGATTACTGATTCCACACTCCATTTCTTGATCTTTCATTTAGTTTAATAAACTTGTTAGGAAAACTGTTGCTTCTGTGGAGCAATGACAGCAATGACATAGTCATAGAAACTGTAGTTGCATTGTATAGTAAACATAGACTGACAAAATTCCTTGGACTGACAGTGATTCCCTGTTAAGGGACATGAGTTGAATATAAATGAAGTCAGATCATCTGCTGCAGCTCCTGCTCCTTCTGTCCCCACTGAAGTGACCTCACACATATCCTCCCCACAGCCAACACTGAATTTAGAAATGGTAATGATCTCTTTACTTTTTTATTTATTTATTTATTTTTACCACGACAACAAACTTAACTAGAATGTTTTATGTTTTATTTGGAATGGTTCTTTTCGGGTTTTTAAAAAAAAATTATTTCCCCATATTCTCACGTCATTCTCTCCCAGTTTGTAAAAGCTTGACCTGGTGGGACACGTAATGCTGCTGCAATGCCAAACCTTAATTTGGCCAAGAAGTCTGATCAGGTTTGTTGGTGCACACGATTTAATTACATGGTTTTGTATTAAATACAATTTATCTTTGGATCATACTGTATATTGTTTTAATTTATATATAATAATTGAAGCCATTGTGACATATTATGAAATTACATTAGCTGCTGTCTTTTGTGTGATTGTATTTGTATTCCTTCTTACTCCTAGCACGTTTCCAGTCCACCTGGATTATTTTTCAACTGACAGTGCTTGTGCGTGTTCATTTGTGCATGTATATGTGTGTGTTTGTCACACTGTCTACATATGCCCTATACTATCAAAGTGGATCTGCTGCAGCTGGTCCTGCACCTGCTCCCACCAGCAGTGTAATCAGTCCCTGTGCTGTCCTGCCTGTGATCACTCGCTGTGCTGCCCTGCCTGTGTTCACTCCCTGTGCTGTTCTGCCTGCTTCAGCTGATCCTCTGGCTCAATCCCCGTAGAGACAAGGCAAGGCATCCCGTTGGCAGACCAGAAGACGATTGCAGCTTAACTGTGAGAATACCAGAGGCTGCGGAGTGACCTGAAGCTGTGGTACCAACCACCTGATCTACAACCGGGCTCCCACACCAGAGCACCTTTTCAACCACAGGCACCTGGTGTGGATGCCCTACGACCAGTGGAATGTCAGGTTACATGGTCCAGTGTGTGGCCAGCAGCTACCTGGGTGTGGTATTCATAAGAGGGTGTGGCCGGCTCAGGACATCGGCTGATACTACCTTATGATTACCCTCCGGTGCACTGGCTGCAGAGTAACCCACCAGTCATTCAGTAAGACCATGACTGTAAATTCATGCAGAAAATGTGCTCAATTCAGAACTGCCGAAACAGGGTACATCCAGTACAAAGGCACAATATACTGCCCGAACATAGAGACCATGGCAAAGTGGCTAGAAGACATTAAAAAGAAATGTAAAAAATATTACTTGTTTTTACTTTTTTTTTGTAAATAATATTTGCTGCTTTGTGACAAAGCTCCTTTGTTAAAAGCGCTATACAAATAAAAATTAATTGAATTGACTGATTGATTTGTACATGGTTATTTAATATTATATTTTATTAAATCTTTTGGATATAACATTTTTTTTAAAGTCAATATTGTGAATAGTTTAAAATGAATCCTTCGTATTGATACTTTGTGAAATTTAATAAGATCTGCTCATGCTATATTTTTGTCTATAATTATATATTTGTGGTTATAATTTGTTTAATAGCTATACTGTGTTTTCTCATTTATGTTTTCAAAGTTATTTAAATAAAAGTGTTTAACTTCTTATATAGTTGATTGATATTGATTGTTTATTGAAAGAGCCTTTACTGTTAATCAAAGAGAACACATTAGGGCTATTTATTGCACAATACATATAAAATTAGTTTGTTTACCATAGATAAAAATAATAAAGTATAAAATAACTAGAGCCCGACCGATATATCGGTTTGGCCAATATATTGGCCATTATTTGACTTTTTTGACGACATCGGGATCGGCAGTTATGCAGCCGATGTGTCCCAATTTTTAAATAAGTATAATAAACAAAAAAAACATTGATTATGTATCTGTACTGTCTGTTCGAACGTTGTAATTGCTATTTACTAGAATTATCCAGTAGAGGGAGCTCTAATACAAGTGTGAAATAGCATACGTGCTACTTCTGTAATAAGACGTTTGTCACTCGTTCCTTATCCAATATTCTCCACTGCAAGACTTGTCTGCACAGATTCAATTGCCACAATAAAGGTATGTATATATTTAGTGAAAGTTTTTAATTAAATGCGTTTACATGACCACAATGTTTATCAATCCTCATTATCAAGCGAGTGAGCTAGCTAACATATTTGGTTCACTTTAGCAAGCTAGCTGGCCAGCAAGCCTTTATGAAGTGGCAGTGAGCACATAAGCAGCGTAGGATCTACATTTCCAGAGGACATCGCTGTATTCTCAAATAAATAACCAGCCAAAATAAAATGGTGATTGAATGCATCACACATTTGTTTTTTTTATCTGAGATAATGATATTAGCTACTATGCTGTGTCAATAGCCAAAGCATTATTGCAAGCGAGTGTGTCATCTAGTCACAATGGTGATTGAGCCTATTATTATATAAATGTATATTATTATTATTATTATTATTATTATTATTATTATTATTATTATTATTTATGATTAAAGAACTGGGTGTCTGTGGCGACATTCCCGGGGAAAAATCACAAGCGGCGCATAGAGCGGCGTTTTCCATCACCCATCAGTGGTTGGTCCGCCATAGAGGGTAGGCGGAGCTAACGCAACAGGCTCGCTCTTCAACTCACTTGTGTGTGAGCGGCGTACTGTTTTTTCCTGTGTCTGCTAGCGTTAAAGGTCGGGGGGTTATGGGACCCTAATAAGTTTTTGTGTAACATGAGAGGTCATATTATTTGTTGATGTAGATTTCGTATTACATTTGATGACAATGTAACGTTACTAAATTACATAGCTATTTGCACAGCTAACGCTAGCTACCGGACCATGTCAATAAAGGCAACATTAGTTTAGACAACGTTGCGCACAGTATCCATCTCTCATATCAGGTAACATTGCGTTAGCTAGCTAGCTAATGTAATTAACACAATCTAATGTCAGCTAACAATTAGAAAAAATGCTAGCTAACGCTACCAACCTCGCAAACCGTCTCTCGAATGCAATGCTACCTTGTTGCAGTGTTGCAATGTAGCTAACTGAAGGCCAGTTCAGATCAATGATTCGCAATGAGACTGGATGCAACTTTCAACATTCCAAGACGTCTTCTGAGACCCTAGGCAATGGCTTCAGAGGCTCTGCAACTAACCAGTTCACACCGCTGCAATTTTCTCTGCAACGTTCTAAAACCGTTTTGTCTCGTTGCGAATCATTAATCTTAACTGGCCTTAACGTTACCGTTATTTACATTGCCATCAAGTTTATCAATATATAAGCCGGGTTATAGGTGGAGCAGAGCCGGGTCTGATTTCTGTGTAAAGTTAGGGTCAAGCTGGAGAAAACTAAATAAAAGAATCCGGCAGTATGGATTAGCGTTGTTATTATTTTATTATGCTTCCTCATATGTTGCTTCAGCCTTGATGCCTTTTTTTGATGAAATCTCCTTTGTTTTTGTTTTATTCTTCTTATTCTGATTGTTAATTTAACACCCAGCTCAGCTTTATTCTCGAACAGTTTAGCTAGCAAAACCAGAAACAAGGCAGTTGTTTCAAAAATATCACACAACAATCATTCACGATGATGATGCACGAGATACATAACTGCACGAGCCACAGCGAATCACGCAAATTCTTCTCTGCAGTGTAAAGATGTTCATACCGAGCAAAAGGTGGATAAAGAATGTTTGTGGAAATTGATCATCACTAATTCTACCCCGGGTCTGCTCCAGCATTTTAACCCGGCTCGGCAGTGTAGAGACAGCTTAAGTTAGCCTAATATTAGACAATGAATGAGTATGTACATAACGTTACTTGTATAACAACCATTTTTTATTCAGTAAATAATAAGTGTAATAGTTGGCGTGGCCCAGGTGCCAACTGACTGACGTCACACAGGCGACACTGGTTGGATCCGGTTGGATCTATGGGAAGCGAGGTCCAAAAACACACCTGCAATTACCGCTTCTCGCCATTGGTACCGCCAAAGAGAACGAAACTGAAATCTTCGAGATTGTAACTTTAAAGATGGTGTTAATATATATATTTAATTTAATATCATCTTTTACATTTTTTTTATCTAAAAAGTTTTTTGTGTGTTTATTTTTATTTGTCTGCTTATAAGTTAAATGTTCTTAAATATAGAAACTTTAATGAAATATAAGTTTTTCAAATTGATTTGAAAATGTTGCACTTTTTGACAAAATATCGGTCAAACATCGGTAATCGGTGGGCTAGGACTCTCCAAAATTGGGATCGGCATCGGACCCAAAAATCTGGCATCGGTCGGGCTCTAAAAATAACAAAAGAGAAAGAGTTTGTATGATCAATCAAATCAGATTTCTGTATGTCTCAGGTGGGGATCAAACTCATGACATCTCTACCAGTGTTCCCCTAAAAAGAAAAATGTAGTGATTTTCAATAATTCGCCATATTTTTTTTTTGAAAATTGCTTCATAAAAACACATGCAGAAGAATCCTAAACTCTTTCAATTTTTCTTTCTTCTTCATTTTTCCTGTTCTTTTCCCTGTTTTTCCTTCATTTTTCTACTTCCCCCTTCTCCCCTCCATTTTTGCTTCTTCCCCCCCCTGAAGTAAACTATTGCACCCTGAGCCGACCAGAGGAGGATGGGTTTCCCCCTTGAGCCTGGTTCCTTCCAAGGTTTCTTCCCATCTGCCACAGGGAGTTTTTCCTTGCCACTGTTGCCTTAGGCTTGCTCCTGTGGGGGTTTAGGCCAGGGTTGTCTGTAAAGCGTATTGTGACAACTGCTGTAAAATACGCTTTACAAATAAATTTGATTGATTGATTGATTATGTAATCAGACTGGAAAAATAAAAAAGAAGGAGAAAAGCAAAATCCCCTATGTTTGGAGCATTATTGTGTGGACGTGTGAATTCTGAATTCTGTCTGTTGAAATGGGGTCATAAGGTACAGAAATTAATGTTTTTAAGTGCTGAGAGTCTGTGGTCATTGTGATTATTTCTGTAGGGAATCCTGAAAAGTTACAAACACTTGGTGTTGTATAGGTATGGGGCATGCTGCCCCACCAAGGCGTAACTTGGCACGATGGCATACCTGCCATCCCAATACACCTACTAATCTATATCAGTCTCAAATTTGGGAATGCGATGTGTGACTACACTTTATAGACATCCAATATACCACAAAATGAGTGCTTATTTTTATTATTACTAATTATAATAATAATAATTATTAGTAATACTAAAAATAAAATCTTTCCTTTTATATTTGCCAAGTTTCGTGATGATCAGACAAAGCATTCATGAGTTATAGCTGTTTTCATAAAAATGACCATGCCCACAATTGTTGATTTGCATATGGTGGCCATATTGTTTTGAAAGTTCAACATTTTTTTTATCATTATTCACTTTCAGGCTCCACAGATTCTTTAAAGCCCAATTTTGTGACACTCCACAAAAAATTATAAATAGCAGAAAAACTAAATGATTTCCAATGTTGCTTATTTTGAGTCAAAGCTGTTCAACTGAAGGAGCAGGATCTACTGATGTAAAAATACTGATGTCTAGGATTTTCCATTAACCATAGCCAAAGATATGCTCTTTGCAAACCTGTATATGTGCTATAGCGCCCCCCTAATGGCCAATTGATCCCAAATTTTATAAGAAAGTATCAAGTCAATATATCCACCAAGTGAGTATAACTGATTGGCTGCTGGTGGCCATGTTTTTTAACTTAACTTTTGGTCACTATACCTGGTGGGTGCTTTAACCGAGATGCAGCATGCACAAGTTAAACCTGATTAGTCAAACAGTTGAAGATTTATAAGCATTTCAATTCATTTTTTATTATAGCAGCACCTATTGGTAGAGTGGCACCAAATCTGAATGTTTCCTCAGAATCATGTGCTGTACTGACATACCAAATTTCATGAGGATCAGACATAGTGTTCAGCTGTTTAACCCCTTAGCGCACATGCCAAATCTGGCAAATCCTTGCCTATTTAGGGGGTACCCTATTTAAAGCTTTATAACTCCAGATGTGAGCATCACAGAGACTTGAAAAATGGCTTAAATGAAGCAAGACATTTGCACCATTTACAATATTAACTTAGATTATTTCTTCTTCCTTCTTAAATTATGAATATAAACTAAAGTGCCACAAATGCAATTGTCTGGGCAAAAAAATCAAAAATTAATTTGCTCTTTTTTAGTTTGCAATGAAATACTGAGAGATTGTAAATATACAGCAGGTTAAACTATACATGTCCTGGATCAAAAACCCCTTGACCACAAGTGTGTCAAATCTAAGGGTGGATACGCAGAACTACTAAAGATCTATGAATCAGAAAGTAAGCAGTGTACCCAATGTCTCCAAATCTATCCAAAATGTCTAAATTATGTATTGCTGTAAATCATAACATAATCATGTATTATGATATGATTTACAGCATTATTACTACAAATCAACTGTTTGACTGAAGAAACTTGCTTTTCAAGTGAGAATTACATGCTTGCCATTAGTACAGTGGCTTAAAATATCTAAGGGACCTGAAACAAATCCAAAATCTCTGCTTTTTGTCCATAATAAAGCACATACATGAGTCCCTTATGAAGGTTTAAGATTAAACATTTATATCAGATTAAGAAATAATGCAAAAACATTGTCACACAATGCGGTACAGTTACAGTACCTAAATGTGTAATCATTAACTCTCATATGTTTTTCTGTACTCTACAGTACAGTCGCTTTTCCACCGCATGGTGCCGGCTCAATGGAATGAATCTCTGTATGGGGGATTCGATCTTCCCAAGACAGGCCGAGGATCTTTTGAAGGCGTCGGATGTGGAAGGCCTTCAAGTTTGTGATGTGCCGTCTGTATGGGGTCCATGTTTCTGCCCCATAGAGCAGAGTGGAGGCACAAACCGCATTGTATGTGGCAACCTTGGTGCTGATCTTCAGGTTTTTGTTTTCAAAAACCCTTCTGCGGAGGCGCCCAAAGGCTGACGAGGCTTTGTTGATGCGGCTGTTTATCTCAGTGTCAAGGGAGCAGTCTAAGGAGAGTGTGGAGCCAAGATAGGTGAACTGGCCCACTACTTTGATTTGGAAGCTGGGGGGTGAAGGAGGTTGAATCGTGAATTGTGCTATGACTTCAGTTTTTTTAATGTTGACCTGGAGACCAAAGGACTAGTATAGGCCAGAAATTGTATTTAGGGCATGCTGCATGGACTCTAAGACAAAGTTCATGTCGGTAGTGGATCTACACTTCCGGAAACCACATTGTGTTTCTGGAAGAGCACTTCCCGAAATGTGTTCCACCAGTCTGTTGAGCATGATTTTTGCCAGCACTTTCCCTGCAGTGGAGAAGAGAGAGATTCCCCAGCTGTTCCCACAAACTGCTATGTCCCCCTTCTGTTTATAAATGACCACAATGTTGGCATCGGACAGAGGCATTAGTTTGGTTCCTGGGGCGATATAGGGGTTTGATGGCATCATAGAAGCCCTGGGTGTTATTGCAGTCTGCAAAGTTTTGGACTTCTTGTGCCTTCTGAACCCACCAGGTGTCTTCCATGATCCGGAGAGCACGCTGGGTTGCAGCTCTTGCCTCAGCAAAAGTGGCTTTCAGGGTGGAGGATCCAGGGTTGGACAGGAGAGCTTTGTGGGCTTCATGTTTTGATTGTAGGAGTGACTGTATTTCGGCAGAGTTGTTATCAAACCAGTCCTGGTGACGTTTCCTTAGCAGACTAAGTGCTTCCGAGGCTGCACTGTGGATAGCTGTGCGCAGAGCTCACGAATCAGTGGATTCCTCCGGAACTTGATCAAGGTTTCTTGCAAGGAGCTGTCGGAGGTTGCCTGTGGTGGTGGGGTTGTTCAGTGCTGTGCAGTTGAGTTTTCTGTTTGGGGCTGTCCTTAGGCGACGGGGTTGAATATCTATGAGGAGTTTGGATCTGGCCATAAGATGATCAGTCCAACATTCAGCCCGGGTGGTAAGAACATCCTGTCTGTCCTTTTTATGGACAATTATGTAATCCCGGAGGTGCCAGTGTTTAGAGCAGGGGTGTTGCCAGGTGGTTTTGAGCCTGTTCTTCATCTGGAAGGTGGTATTGGTAATGACCAGGCAATGTTCTGCACAGAGGGAGAAGAGCCTGAGCCTCTAGCTGTTCATTTCCCCACTCCATGCTGGCTAAGGACTTTACTCCATACGAGATGCTCTGTGCCCACTCTAGCATTGAAGTCTCTCACAAGCATCAGTTTGTCTGTAGCCGGGGTTTTCTGGATGATGGAGTCAAGACCTCTGTAAAAGTCGTCTTTGATGCTATTCTCTGCATCCAGGGTTGGTGCATAAGCACTGATGAGGGTGGCAAAGCGTCCCTTTGTAAGGGGAATGCGCCATGTCATCAGCCTTTCGTTGATGCCGGTGGAGGATTCTGGAATGCGCTGCAGCAGATGGGTCTTCACAGCGAAGCCCACTTCATGGAGGTGGCATGTTCCTTTGGGGACCCCTTTCCAGAAGAAGGTACACCCCGCACCAACTTCTGTCAGGTAGTGCTCTCCATGTAGCCTGGTCTCGCTGAGTGCTGCAGTGTCAATATTATACTTTGCAAGCTCAAGGGCCACAAGTGCTGTTCTACGGCGGGGCCTGTCAGGTGTTTCAGCCATATCCAAGAGCATGTGGACATTCCACGAAGTGATGTGCAAGTAAAGATTTTTTCTGATTCTTCGAATGCAGAGAGGGATGCTCCGACAGTTGCAGCTTATCGTCCAGAGTTGAGGGAGCAGACAATTTTTGGACCACCTTTTCTAGGTCCTTCCCCGCCAGGGGTGAGCAGTGTGGGGCTGCTCAGACGCAATGGAAGCTGCCGAGGAGACGTGCTGCTCCATCCCGCAATCACTCCATTTCCACCTGTGTGCATGGTTTGACTAGGCACTTCCAGCCACATCCTTGGCCTGTACCTGCTGCCATTCCATATCGCCACAGCGCTTTGGGGGGGTGGAGCAAGGGGCTTGTGCAAGGAAAGGATTAGGGTGAGGGTGTGGGTGCGCAGTCCTCACTCCCACCATCTTCACTTCGCCAAACATACTTCCAGTGGCATGAGGAAACTCATGAAGACCTTCGTCTGCCTGGAGCTGCAGGGGACTGCTGGTGGTCCGGTCTGCTGGACTCCGCCTCTGCCTATCCCCAACTGCAGATTTGAGCTCAGAGTTTACTGCCCTAGCCATCGTTCCATTCAATGGTTAACCCACACACAGTGGGGCAGTGGTTGGTGGAACACCTCTAGGGACCACTGCAGCTTCGAGATCCCCTACTGTTTCAGCCTGGGGTCACGAAACCGCAGTTACCATGGGCTGCCATGAGGAGGCATAGTAGGAGTCTTGGTGAGGGAGAGGCTATGTACTGACCACAGAAGACTTACACACTGCTTCCTGGACCCCGGCTGGGGTGGTCAGCGGCAGAAGCTGAAGGAGGGAGATTGCAGGCATCCCTACATGCAATGGCTCACTTAGCAGACTGCACTAGACGCATCACAACACCCTGCTGGCAGTACAGCCGGCCAACCCACATTAATACCACACGTGTGCATAATACCACACATGTTGTTTACGGAGTTGTCGCTCTTTTTAGTACAGTCTGGCTTGATTCACAATTCATTTATTCAGTAGGTGACAGTATAAGCTTTCTAACGATTAACATGTCTAATTTTGCTTTTGGAATAGTGTTTTATAGCACCGCGTAAGCAAAAGTTTTCACATTATCGCATTCATTTACGCATTCACTCTGTGGTAGCAGTAAGACACTGCAGCTGACAAAACTTTATCAATGATTATTGTAATTTCTTGGGAAATAATATTATTATATTATTGAGGACTTCTGGGCATAGCTAAGCCATATGTTTGTTGATAGACCTAGCTGACATAATTTTCTGGAGTAAGACAGCAGCGGAGAGAACTGTATCATTGATTTACTGTCTGTCTATATCTACTGAACACAGATACGATTTCATCATTGCTATATAAGTATTACTGCTCAAAATATTTCGGTTATATACGTTATTTTTTGAAACTGAGTGTCTTTAAATAGGTTAGTAATATTTTATAATGAGGATATTTCACAGTGTAATGTAAGCGTCCGTTGGTAGTTTAGTAGTTTTTGTGATGCATGCAACAAGTGATGATGTGAGAGTTGGAACATTTCCAAAACGTGGTGGATGGTTGAAAATTGTTTTCATGTCGTCCCATCCCCATGCAAGAAAACATACGAGAGTGCAGAGTACAGAAATAATGACAAGACTTAATTATTACACATTTAGGTACTGTACCGCATTGTGTGACAATGTTTTTGCATTATTTATATATTTAATCTGATATAAATGTTTCATCTTAAACCTTCATAAGGGGCTCATTTATGTGCTTTATAATGGACAAAAAGCATTTTATTCATTTTTGGAAAGACTTTGGGTATGTTTCTAGACCCCTAGATATTTTGGACCACTGTACTGATGGAAAGCTAGTAATTCCCACTTGAAAATGAGGCAACAGTTAGTTTCTTGAGTCAAAACAGTTGATTTGAAGTGAAATACATGAATATGTTGTGATTTACAGCAATGCATAATTTAGACATTTTGGATAGATTTAGACGGCACGGTGGTGCAGTGGGTAGCACTGTCGCCTTACAGCAAGAAGGTCTTCGGTTCGAATCTCAGCTTGGGGCCTTTCTGTGTGGAGTTTGCATGTTTTCCCCGTGTTCGTGTGGGTTTCCTCTGGGTACTCCGGTTTCTTTCCACAGTCCAGGTGAGGCTAATTGGAGACTCATAGGTGTGAATGTGTGAGTGAATGGTGTGTGTGCAATAGATTGGCAGCCTGTCCAGGGTGTATTCCCGCCTCTTGCCCAGTGCATGCTGGGATAGCCTCCAGCACCGCCTGCGATCCTGCTCAGGATAAGCGGGGATGGATGGATGGATGGATAGATTTGGAGACGCTCATTGCTTAGTTTTTGCTTCATAGATCTTTAGTAGATCTACATATCCACCCTTAGATTTTATGAACCTGTGGTCAAGAAGATTTTGACCCAGCACATGTATAGTTTAACCTGCTGTATATATGAAATCTCTCAGTATTTCATTGCACACTAAAAAAGAGCTAATTCATTTTTGATTTTTTGCCTAAACAATTGCATTTGTGCCACTTTATTTTATCCAAAATTATGAATATACACTGATCTAAATGTAACAAATATCTTGCTTCATTTAAGCAATTTTTCAAGTCTCTGTGTCCACATCTAGAGTTATAAAGCTTTAAATAGGGTACCCCCTAAATGGGAAAGAATTGGCCAGATCTGGCATGTGTGCTAAGGTGTTAAGTGATGGAACAGTAATTCTATTTGTTAAAAGAAATAAAGAAAGAAAAAACATTTCATACGTTATTGAACTGTTATATGTGCAATATTAATACACTTTTTTAATATTTAAAATTGAATAATTTTAATACAGTTTTTCAAAGAAAAAACAACAGTTTGTTATCTTAACCGTATATATTTTTAGTTAATTAACCCCTTAGCGCACAAGCCAAATCTTGCCCATTTAGGGGGTACCCTATTTAAAGCCTTATAACTCCAGATGTGAACACCACAGAGACTTGAAAAATGGCTTAAATGAAGCAAGACATTTGTACAATTTACAATACTAACATAGATTAGTTTATATTCATAATTTTGGAAGAAATAAAGTGCCACAAATGCAATTGTTTTGACAAAAAATCTAAAATAAATTTGCACTTTTTAAGTTTGCAATGAAATACTGAGAGATTGCAGATATACAGCAGGTTAAACTATACATGTGCTGGATCAAAAACTTCTTGACCACAAGTTCATAAAGTCTAAGGGTGGATATGTAGAACTACTATAGATGTATGAAGCAAAAACTAAGCAGTGTACCCAGCATCTCCAAATCTATCCAAAATGTCTAAATTATGCATTGTTGTAAATCACAACATATTCCCGTATTTCACTACAAATCAACTGTTTTGACTCAAGAAAATCACTGTTGCATAATTTTCAAATGGGAATTACAAGCTTTCAGTCAGTACAGTGGTCTAAAATAGGTAGGGGTCCAGAAACATATCCAAAATCTCTCCAAAATTAAATAAAATGTTTCTTGTACATTATAAGGCATATAAATGAGCCCCTTATGAAGGTTTAAGATGGAACATTGATATCAGATTTAAAAGATAATGCAAAAATATTGTCACACAATGTGGCACCTTGGAATAAATGTGTAATAATTAATTCTTGTATGTATTTCTATACTCTGTACTCTCGTATGTTTTCTTGTATGGGGATAGGGATGGGACTACATGAAAACAATTTTCAACCATCCACCACATTTTGGCAATGCTCCAACTCTCTCGTCATCGCTGTTGCATGCTTCACAAAAACTATTACACTACCGTCCAAAACTTACATTACATTGTGAAATATCCACATTATATAACACCACTAACCTATTTAAAGTTACAATCTCGAAGATTTCCGTTTCGTTCTCTTTGGTGGTACCAACGGCGAGAAGCGGTAATTGCAGGTGTGTTTTTGGACCTCACTTCCCATAGATCCAACCGGATCCAACCAGTGTTGCCTGTGTGACATCAGTCAGTTGGCACTTGGGCCACGCCAACTATTACATTTATTATTTACTGAATAAAAAATGGTTGTTATACAAGTAACGTTATGTACATACTCAATCATTGTCTAACATTAGGCTAACTTAAGCTGTCTTTACACTGCTGAGCCGGGTTAAAATGCTGTAGCAGACCTGGGGTAGAATTAGTGATGATCAATTTCCACAAGCGTTCTTTATCCACCTTTTGCTCGGTATGAACATCTTTACACTGCAGAGAAGAATTCGCTGTGGTTTGTGCAATTATGTATCTCGTTCACAATAAACAGTCTTTTTTGTGAATGATTGTTGTGTGATATTTTTGAAACAACTGCCTTGTTGTTTCTAGTTTTGATAGCTAAACTGTTCGAGAATAAAGCTGAGCTAGGTGTTAAATTAGCAATCAGAACAAGAAGAATAAAACAAAAACAAAGGAGATTTAATCAAAAAAGGGCATCAAGGCTGAAGGAACATATGAGGAAGCGTAATAAAATAATAACAACGCTAATCTATACTGCCATATTCTTTTATTTAGTTTTCTCCGGCTTGACATCTTTACACAGAAATCAGACCCGGCTCTGCTCCACATACCCCGGCTTTATTCCGATCAATATATTGATGAACTTGATGGCAATGTAAATAACGATAATGTTAAGGCCAGTTCAGATTAATGATTCGCAACGAGACGAAACGGTTTTAGAATGTTGCAGAGAAAATTGCAGCGGTGTGAACTGGTTAGTTGCAGAGCATCTGAAGCCGTTGCCTGGGGTCTCAAAAGACCCACCTTGTCAAATCGCAAAGTGCAGTTTTAGAACGTTGACAATCAGACGTCTTGGAATTTTGCAGGTTGCATCCAGTCTCGTTGCGAATCATTGATCTGAACTGGCCTTTAGTTAGCTACATTGCAAGGTTGCAACAAGGTAGCATTACATTTGATAGACGGTTTGCGAGGTCGGTACCGGTCGGTAGCGTTAGCTAGCGTTTTTTCTAATTGTTAGCTGACATTAGATTGTGTTCATTACATTAGCTAGCTAGCTAACGCAACATTACCTGATATGAGAGATGGATACTGTGTGCAACATCGTCTAAACTAATGTTGCCTTTCTTGACATGGTCCGGTAGCTAGCGTTAGCTGTGCAAAGAGCTATGTAACTTAGTAACGTTACATTGTCATCAAATGTAATACGAAAACGACATCAACAAATAATATGACCTCTCATGTTACACAAAAACTTATTAGTGTTCCATACCCCCCCCCCCCTTTCTCTGTAACGCTAGCAGACACCGGAAAAAAAACAGTACGCCGCTCACACACAAGTGAACTCAAGAGCGAGCCTGTTGAGTTAGCTCTGCCTACCCTCTCTGGCGGACCAACCACTGGTGAGTGATGGAAAATGCGTCACTAACTATGCGCCGCTTGTCATTTTTTCCCGGGAATGTCGCCACAGATACCCAGTTCTTTAATCATAAATTATTATTATAATAATAATATAAATTAATATAATAATAGGCTCAATCACCATTGTGTTACCTAATTCAGCGATAGTGACTTAACAGACATTTATTTTAATGAAAATCTTTGAGATTATTACTTTAAAGACACTCAATTTCAAAAAATAACGTATATAACCGAAATATTTTGAGCAGTAATACTTACATAGCAATGATGAAATCTCATCTATGTTCAGTAGATGGGGACAGAGACAGTATCAATGATACTGTTCTATTCGCTTCTGTTTTGCTCCAGAAAACGATGTCAGCTAGGTCTATTAGCAAACATATGGCTTAGCTATCTCCAGAAGTCCTCAATAATAATAGTATTTTCCAAGAAATTACAAAAAATCATTTACCACGTTTCGTTAGGTGCAGCTACCACAGAGTGAATGTGCAATTGAATGCGATGATAAGAAAATTTCCGGTTACGCTGACCTATAAAACGCTATTCCAAAAGCAAAATTAGACATGTTATACATCGCTAGAAAGCTTATACTCTCACCTACTAAATAAATGAATTGTTAATCAAGCCAGACTGTACTGAAAAGGGCGACAACGCCGTAAACAACATGTGTGATATTACGCACAGCTATTTTGGAAGATACCCAGGCATCACAAACGCGTGTATATTTCACAATGGGATTATCCAAGACAATATATGACCACTCAGTCTCAAAAGGGACACCTCTACGCGTAAAACCAACAGTAGTGTTTTATACTTATTCAATATTTAGTCCCAGATATTGACTGTAGAATGGCATGGTATCATTTTTTAAAACTATTCATTATTCAGTGAACAGTGTTTTCACTGCTGTATGGGCATATCTTAGGGCTATTGTCGGGTTTATCTTGTTGCTATGACGGAATACAATTTTTTAGTGGTGAAATAATATTTTTATGAATGCCCAGATAGACAATATTGTCCATTATGTCATGGGTGGGGGGTGTAGTGGCAGATGAGACTGCAGGAAGGGGGTGTATGTTAAATGAACAACCAGAGCGACAATGGTGGCACTGCGAAACTCCATATTCGGCATAGTTGTCGTGTATCACCTGACAATGAAACTAAAACAACACGTTTCTCTTTTTAACTCATACTTTGGTTGCAGTAGCACTGAATGTCTAAGTTCAGTAATCTGGGCAAGCCGACGTGCCGACCACTAGGGGCTCTGCGCTAAGTGGTTAAGATCAAAATTGATCATAAGTCTGTTTCATAAATGAGGCTCCAGTCTTCCTATCACATGTGAAGAGCCACAAGGCAGGGCCCAGACAGAGGATGGGTTTCAAAGGGATACCACAGGAAACTAAGAAGAAAGCCAACCCCCCACCACTGTATGACCCCCGAGCCCTCACTGTCTCCATCAGAGTTTTGTCTTGCTCTCCAAAGCAAGATAGATGGAGCACAGTTGGAACACCAGCTTCCCACGCCCTGGTCTGCCCACCCCTGGGTCACCACCCCTCCAGCCCGGGCCAGAGATGAGACAGGCATGGTTAATGGGGATCCACGTCCAGAAGAAGCACGATACTACATATTTGAGCCTCGCATTTTACATATTTGTGAATCCATTCTACATATTTGTGAAAGCATTTACATATTTGTGAAACTATTTAGATATTTGTGAAACCCTATTTATATAATTGTGAAACTGTTTTGATATTTGTGAAATCCCATTTACAGATTTGTGGAACCATTTACATGTTTGTGAAACCATTTACATATTTGTGAAACCCAATTTACAGATTTGTGAAACCACTGACATATTTATGATTTGCTACAAAAATACCTCCATATTTTTCCACAGCAGCAGTAATGTTGTCCCCCCAGGTTGGTCTTCAGAAAGGTTTTTCTTCCTATAGCTCGTCGTGGTTAGTCGGTGCAGTGCCAGGCATGCGCTGGTTTCCACGCGGGGTGGACTAGGCTTTATCACCGAAGGCTGTTACTGCGTATAGCGACTTCATCTGTGTTTTTAGATAAGTTGGTGACAGGAGCAATCTTAGGCGTTCTGCAAGCCTTGGAATTGGACTTCTACGAAGTGAACACTCAATTTAGGCCCATAGGAGTTCCACAGTACATATGTGGGAACTCAAAGGACAATGGCACTTTGGGCGAAAGGGCAGGAAGAGAGAGCAAGTGATTGATACTTTTATACCTGGTGGGTGGGTGGATCTTCACGCCGATGCATGATGTGTAACAAAGATTTAGAATACTGTGTGCACAGATGATGTAATCAGATGTGTGTCAGATGCACTTCATGTTCTTAAAGAGAGTTATTCTTTTCATTTGGATTCATTTGGACCGAGTGTACCTACAAACTCCTGATGTCCAATCATCACAAAATATAGTTTATTAATCTTGCCAGGTTTAGTGTAAATCCATCAATTGGTGGCAATGTAGCAAACAAATTATCATAACTCCTGAACCAATTGCCTGAACAAGTTGAATTTTTTTGTGAATTTTTCTACTTTTAAAAATGGTTGACCTATATAGCGCCACCCTGGTTGATATAGCTCTAAGAGTCTAGGAGGAGATAGATTTTAAGGTTTTTTTTTTAAATGGCAGAAAGTCTATTCACATTCTTCAGGGAAGTGACTATTTTGTTCTATAAGAGGAACAGAATGTAGCAAAAAAAAAATTGATTCTAGGTCAAAGGGTACAGGAATTATTGCATGTCAAAGTCTGGATATTCAACAGTTTGCTCTAGCAGCACCAAGTGGCATATAAATAAATCACACCTCTCAATCAAAGTGCAAAGTTTGGTAAAAAAAAAAAAACCATCTAGGCAGTTTTGCCTGAATTGCCAAAAACATTTGAAGAAAAATAATAATAAATTCTGCTGAGAGCAGCAATTAAGGAGACCAAGCACAAAAACCCACTTTGAACCTGTAAAATACTGAGAGATCCCACATATACAGCAGGTTAAAATATACATGTCCTGGATCAAAAACTCCTTGCCCATAAGTTCATAAAACCTAAGGGGGGATATGTAGAACTACTAAAGATCGATGAAGCAAAAACTAAGCAAAGTAGCCAGCATCTCCAAATTTATCCAAAATGTCTAAATTATGCATTGCTGTAAATCACAACATATTCACGTATTTCACTACAAATTTACTGTTTTGACTCAGACTCACCGTTGCATAATTTTCAAGTGGGAATTACAAGCTTTCCATCAGCCAGTGGTCTAAAATCCCTAGGGGTCCAGAACCATATTCAAAATCTCTCCAAAAATGAATAAAAGGCTTTTTGTCCATTATAAAGCATATAAATGAGCCCCTTATGAAGGTTTAAGATGATTGATATCAGATTTAAAAATTATGCAAAAACATTGTCACACAATGCAGTACAGTACCTAAATGTGTAATAATTAACTCCCGTATGTGTTTTTGAACTCTACAGTATGTAATGTTTTCTTGTATGGGGTTGGGACGACATGAAAACAATAGTCAACTGTCCTCACGTCATAACTGATGCATGCAACACAAAAACTAATAAGTTACCAACAAACACTTACATTACAGTGTGATATATCCTCATTATAAAATACCACTAACCTATTTAAAGACACTCAATTTCATAAATAACGTATATAACCGAAATATTTTGAGCAGTAATACTTACATAGTAATGATGAAATGTTATCTGTGTTCAGTAGATAGAGACAGTAAATCAATGCTCTGTAGGGAAAAATACATTTCCTGCTTCAGTGTTTTTGGATGGTCACCTAACACAATCAACATAATTCAACTATCAAGGGGGGTTAGGATCAAAGCCTTGTGATGACGGTACCACCAGGGTGAGGCCAGAATAATCAATGGGTGTGAGACAGGAGGTCTCGGTGACAATGACCATTTGGTTTCCTTCCACACCACCTACGTATGTATTACATTACAGTACATTACATTACAGGCATTTGGCAGACGCTCTTATCCAGAGCGTACAACAAAGTGTATAACCATAACCAGGAACAAGTATGACGAAAACCCTAGAGAGAAGTACCGGTCCAAGTGCAGGGAACAACCGCATAGTTCAACTTGGACCCTGAAGGTTAAACTGATTAACACTAACACAACGAGAACAGCAACAACGCAGTCTATGGAAAAATACAAGCAGTAGTTAAGACAGGTGCATTAACTAAGTGTATGTAACAGTGTCCATTTGTTTGCCTGTCACTCAATCAGGGACAGGAACCTGCATTTTACTTCAGTATTCTATTTCAGGTATGGGGCATAAAAGCTTGTACCCACACATCACTATGGCGTGATTGAACTGCCTTGCTTTCACCCGGTATGCTGCATGCTGTATTAAAGACTATTTTTGCTTTGTTAATAAATTGTTATTGACCTGAACTTGGAGTTGTATTTTACAAAGGACCAAATTCCTACATTTACTGGCGAGCCAGCCAGGACGTCTTTTTATCTTTTGCTACACGGAGAGGAGACAGGCCTTCTGCTGCTGCAGGGAAAGAAGACAGACTGGACCTCCATCGCAAGCCCTTTTTCGACGAACAAACATAGGAGGAATTTTTGTAAGTATGGCAGGTTTTTCTGTAGTATTCTGCTGTGGATAATAATTTGAGTTTATGGTTGAGTAACAAGTGAGATTTGTCAGCTGTGACAAAAGTGAGCAAAATAGCACAAGTTTAGGAGCAAATTCAAGACTTAGGCATGAGAATTCTCCTGTGAATTCAATACGTGAATTCTGACCGGTTTAACAGTAATGTTTGCTTTACGGGTTAAGCAGGAGGTGTGTTTGTAGAGGAACTGGGCTTTTTGGTTAAAAAAAAAAAAGTACCAGCAGGGTATCCCACATTTATCCTGTGTCCTTGAGTTAAACCACCACAGTAGGTAGGCTATATTGTACATAGGTGTACTCAGAACCTACAATGATGGAGTGGGCCATTGAGTATATTGCAAAACATAGCAAAGAGGGATCCTATGGATCTCTGTTTGAGAAATCAGATCCTCTAGTTTGGCTTGAGGAAGCATGTGCAGAGCGCAATAGTAAATGTAAAAATAAGAAACATAAGCATGCAAATGTACTAGCCGCCCTGTTGGAAGGTCAGTCAGAATTGAAACGCCGTTTGTCAGTAGCAGATAAACTGTGTGTTGAACAGTAGCAAACAATTAAAACACTTAGGGAGACTGTAGAGGCCCTTAGAAGTGAGACTGCAGCAGGGCAGGCTGAGCGCTGTTTAGCAGCACTTAACAGTATTGAACTGCGGCAACAGTTGGCATCACTGAAGACAAGCTTGGCTGACTCAAAAACTGTAAATGCTACACTAAATAAAGACCTAGAAAAGTGTAAAAATGCTTATGAGTTGCTATGGACCAAAAGTGCAAAAAATCCGGTGGTTGCGCATAGATCAGTCATGAATGACAGTACTGCTCATAAACTCAGACAGATTCAGTGTTATGTTGCTGCTTTGGGCATTAATTTACCTGAGTACTCTGATTTAGAAAGTAGTTCAGAAGAGGGCGATTCAGATCCATCCGAATGTCATATTGCTGCAGGTCCAGTTAAAGCGGCTCCTTTCCGCATAAGAGAGCGCAAAACACATAGGAGAGCAGCAGTAGCTACGGAGGGCACCACGGCTACAAATTATGAATATGAGGCAGTACGTGAACACATTCCTTTGTCTACCTCCGAACTTGGGAACTTGTGTAAAAACATTGGTCATTGGGATGGTTTCTCTGATCCCCGAAACTATTTGGCAGAGTTGCAACGGCATGCTGCAGCACATACCCTAGATGACCAGGAATGTTGCCAGATTCTGCAGTTAACTATTCCTGCTGATCTAGTTCAGTCACTACCTGATAATATTAAGCGACCTTTAGATGGTGTATGGGCAAGTGCCCAGCAGAGAGAGTCTGCATTGTTGGGTATGATTGGCAACCCACAACCCAACTGGAAACAAATACAAAACACCACACCTGATAGAGGTGAAAATCCAGTAGCTTATATGAACCACTTGTTTAATTGTTACACTAGGAATTCTGGCATGCCAAATCCAGGCAGGAATGATCCGGCTTTCCTTGCATTAATTATACAACAGTATGATGACATAGTGAATGATGCAACAAAGCTTGCATTAAATCAAAGGCAAAAAGCAAACAATTTGACTTTTGCTGATGTCTGTAGTCTTCTATCTAGTTGGTATGAAACTACACATAATGCCCCCATGAACAAAAAGAAGGTTTCAGCTGTTGTCACTAATGAGGGTCGTAAAACATCTAGAGATGCTTGCCACAACTGTGGTAAGATTGGGCATTTTAAAAGGGACTGCTGGTCATGGGGTGGGGGTGCTGTGGGGCAGAGTCCAAGGCAGCAAAACACAGGAAAAGTTGTAACAGTCAGAAATCTCTCCTTCTGCTCCAACTCTGACCTATGGGGATATGAATAATATACTGCATGAGCTTAAACAAATGGTCGCACAAACACATTCTGCTGCTGCACAGAACACTAACATTATGACTGACAATGCATACTTGAAACCATAGGGGTGTCTGGCCTCTGTGCATAAAGTGGGTGATTTGAAAGCAGATAAATTTGGCAGACCTAGTATTGAAGTTTCGGTTAGAGGCCACCGGAACAATTGGTTAGTAGATACAGGTGCTGCAATCACCCTAACACACTTAAATTTCCCTACCACTGGCAGGACCACAGAGTTAACTGGAGTAGGTAGTGGTGTAATTACGGCTGCACAATCCATTCCTATTGCAGTACAGATAGGCTGTGATGATGTGTTACTAAATGTTTGGATGTCTAAAACACATGAAGACTCAATCCTTGGGGCTGATCTTATGCAGGAGAATAACTACATTGTTGATCTTGCTAATCAAACCCTGTGGAAGGGTGAAGGAGATTGTGTCGGGGGTTGTGTTGTTATTCCTGACAGGCATGCAGTAGCTACAGTTAACCCTCTGGGGTCTAAGGGTAAAATGAGGCACACTGATGATTGTGCGATGCTCTGACATTTGTGTAAATTTCATCTTTATATACAGTGATTCCAAAGTGTTTCACATCTTTGTTTTCAGCACAAACTCAGCTGCAATAATATGGCAGCAGTAAGTAGGTCATAATCATGTGTGGATTGTAAACTGCTCTAAAAACACACTACTGTAAACAGTAGTTTTGAACATGCACAGGAATGTTGTAATAAAACACACTAAACAATTGTGACTAAGACTTTTGGTCACTGAAATGTGTTCATCAAGGTCTTGGGTATCAAAAGATGACTAAATATTTTAGCAAATCCAATGAGAAATATAAAGTAAATTGCTAAAAGTTAGTGTTGTGACTACTATTTTTCAACACCAGGTCAGAATGGGAGGGCAAATGGCCTTTCTGTAATGAATATGCATTGGGTAGGGCGACCTGTCAGCTAAGTAGGCTATTCACACCTGGCCGCATGCCTCCCCACCACTAAGACAAAGACTCAGTGAGCCATTTAGAAGACAGAAACAAAGACATCTTTTGATTTTCAGAACATTTATTGAAGCAAACTATACGCATGGAAGATGAGGTGAGACTGGTGTACTCTTGCAACGCTTGCGTGGCCTCTTAGCTAGTGGTGAACTAGGCTGTGTTTCCTGATCAGCATCTCTGTAAATATGATAAAAACAAAATTGTTAGGAAACGTAACATCAAATCAAACTTTATTTATATAGCACATTCCCTTCAACAGGTGAAAATTATATGTGCTTTACAAAAAAGGGGCAAACCACTAACTAATGAAAACAAAACTTGAAATGTGACATGGTTACATCATATACAAACAAAGAATTATTAGTGAATATTCCTACAAACACACAGAGAATGTAATACAGCACACATTTACAAATAATGCAAGCTATCAACGAAACAACATTAGCTAAACTAAATAAACATTGATATGCCAGCTCAACTACACGCAACTCATCAATAACAATGTATCAATCTGAAGCAGACTAGGTCTGTTTAGCTAAGTGGTTATTATATTGCTATTTCCAGAATTTACGTACAGTATGCTAATATCGATTGTGCGAGGACATCAGTTTTAGAATCCTAGCCACGCCACTGGCTATTTATTACCAATATGATCGAAAAACATACAGTCTACCTGATACTTCTAACACAACCAGACGCAGAGAGCCTAGCCTATAATTTTGAGATGCAATAGTTCAAATCGTTCGTAGTGTGGGAATTTACAAACGCGCATATTGCTGGATATTCCTACAAACACACACATACGTTGCAATACAGTACACATATTTACCAATATGATCATAAGAAATATACTTACGCATGAAGTTGATCCTCAGCTGGATCAGTTCGCTGTTCGAAATGACACCGCTCTTCATCAGTGTCGGCTTCCAGATGGACCATTTTCCAAAATTAAACGAAATGTTCACCTCAAAAGAAGTGAATTAGGCGACACTTTGACATTCTATCCCGCTTTCGCAGACTTGGCATTTCTCACATGGATCTCGCATCGCCCCGCCTTTAGTCTCCTTCTATGGAGAGTAATTTTAATGTTGTTAACATGTGAATGCGATTTGGGCGGACTTCCTGCTGAGCGAAATTCACATAGTAATGAGTAAAGTTTAACGAAGCATACATGGTCAAATTAATCAAATTTAAACATTTTAAAACAATTCATAATAGTTGCCAATGGGCGCATTGGAAAGTCGCGATTCTAAGGTTTCTGTCAATGTTTTTGTTGCGTCTGTATGATAAAAGCACGCGAAGTTAATCATCCAAATAGAAACGAAAGTTAATTTCATCTTGTCGAGCTCCGCCGGCAAAGCTCTCGACCCCAGAGGATTAAATGTTTAGTCCCAGATATTGACTGTAGAATGACATGGTATAATTAAAAAAAACTGTCTCGTTTATTTCGTTATTCAGTGAGCAGCGTTTTCACTGCTGTATTGGCATATTTTAGGGCTAATGTCGGGTTTATCTTGATGCTACGGAATATTGCATTACATTACATTACAGGTATTTGGCAGACGCTCTTATCCAGAGCGACGTACAACAAAGTGTACAACAATAACCAGGAATAAGTGTGTCGAAAACCCTAGAGAGAAATACCGTTCCAAGTGCAGGGAACAACCGCATAGTTCAACTTGGACCCAGTAGATTAAACTGATTAACGCTAACACAAACAAGAACAGCAACAACGCAGTCTATGCAAAAATTCAAGCAATAGTTAAGACGAGGGCATTAAGTCACCTACGAAACAGCTACCTAGTTACAACATTAAGCTTACAGTCAATTTAGAGTTGAGAATACGATTTCTTTCAGCATAATGACGGATTTAAAGACTAAACGAACTCACCGGATATTGTCTTCAAATGGATCCATGCCAAAGAAAAGTAATGATTCACCCTCTCAAAGCTTTTACTAACAAACCTTTAGTAGCAAAAAACGAAAGATCAACTCGCCATCGATGCTACCTACGCGCAGAGTACCGTATTATTTATTCAGACACTGACAACTACAGCATAAATTGCGTCTTTTGTTTATATTCAATATTAGTAATTGCAGCGAGAAACAGCAGCTGTAGACACAAGATAGTGTGTTAGGCTATGTTATGGCAGCAACGGGACGAAGCGGACTACATATGTATTACCGTCATTGTTTCATTATACCAGCGTGTTTTCGGGCGTTTACACGAAACTCAAATACTATCAATAACATGGTTTAGCTATTTCTCAGCATAATGACAGATTCAAAGACTAAACGAACTCACCAGATATTGTCTTCAAATGGATGCAGGCTCAAGAAAAGTAATTATTCATCCTCTCAAAAAGCTTTTACTAGCAAATTTTTGGTAGCCTAGCATGCACTCTGGCTGGCACTGTCTTCCAGTGCTTCCCCGACGTTCAGACCCTACCCTCACTGATAGAAACTAGACCCTACGGTGTCGGATTACTTGCGTCGCCATGGATGTCGCTTGCCGTAAAGAAGTTTACTAGATGTTGTAACACTTAGAATTTGCAGCAACAGGTCTTCCGCACCCCAACTAATAAAAAAGTCCAAATGGCGGGCAAACAATATGGCGGACATAGGTGGTCCCAATAGCAAAGTTGTAGAGCACATTCAGACGCATCCGTCGATGAAGTTTTGTGTTGATCTGACTTATGGTGTGGGAGTTATAGCCTTTTAAAGTATGACCCTTTGTTATAGCGCCACCATCTGGCCTACATAGGTGATTTTTAGTGCCTGCGTAGTGGGGGGCCATAGGAACCCACCTACCAAATTTGGTTGGTGTACAACTTATGGTTGCTGAGCCTCAGACATTTTAGCGGAGAAAACTGCCACGCCCCAACTAAAAAGTTAAAATGGCGGGCAAACAATATGGCAGACATAGGTAGTGCCAATGGCAAAGTGATAGAGCACGTTCAGATGCATATGTCGATGAAGTTTTGTGTTGATTTAACTTATGGTGTGGGAGTTATGGCCTTTTACGCCTAACCCTTTGTTATAGCGCCACCATATGGCCGACATAGGTGATTTTTAGTGCCTGAGTAGTGGGGGGCCATAGGAACCCACCTGCCAAATTTGGTTGCTCTAGGACTTATGGTTGCTGAGCCTCAGACATTTTAACCGAGAAAGCTTCCACGCCCCAACGTAAAAGTTAAAATGGCGGGCAAACAATATGGCGGACATGGGTGGTGCCAATGGCAAAGTTGTAGAGCACGTTAAGATGCATAGGTCGATGAAGTTTTGTGTTGATCTAACTTATGGTGTGGGAGTTATGGCCTTTTATGCAAAACCCTTTGTTATAGCGCCACCAACTGGCCGACATAGGTGATTTTTAGTGCCTGAGTAGTGGGGGGCCATAGGAACCCACCTGCCGAATTTGGTTGCTCTAGTACTTATGGTTGCTGAGCCTCAGACACTTTTAGCGGAGAAAAATAATAATAATAATTAAAGCCGCAAGCGGCGTTGGGAGGGGTCCAAGCATTGGCACCATCGCGCCCTCTATGGAGCGATTTTAAAATGGCTTTGTCCTCATGATCATATGCCTTCACCCAACATATCTACTGAATATCATGATGCTCGTTTGAAATATTGATGACTTATGGCAAATTTTGTGCTAAGAGACGCTGTCGGACGACTTAGTTACGTCGCCATGGATATGTCCTGGCCGCTTCCCGTCAAGGCCTTTACTTTGTCGTAACACTTAGATGGCATGTCGTAGCACTTAGATGGTCCGGCGTGTATGCACAGCTGCAGTGTTTCTGCGCCGCAACTAAAAAAGGCGTCACACTAGTGTTGTCACGATACCAAAATTTTGACTTTGATACTGATACCAGGTTTAGTATCACGATACTCAATACTGAAATGATACTTGAAACTTAAACGATGCTAATTCGATACTCGGTACCTAACGATACTGAAATTACCTTAACCTCTTAAGGCACAGCCCCTAGTGGTGGGCACGCCGGCGTGCCTAGATTACTAAACTCAAACATTCGGTGCTACTGCAACCAAAGTGTGAGTTAAAAACAGAAACGCGGTGTTTTAGTTTCATTAGTAGACGATACACGACAACTATGCCGAAAACGGAGTTTCGCAGCCCCACCATTGTCGCTCTGGTCGTTCATTTAACACGCACCCCCTCCCTGCAGTCTCATCTAAAAAACACCCCCCACTCTTGACATAATGGACAATATTGTCTATCTTGGCATTCATAAAAATATTCTTTCACCACTGAAAAATCATATTCCGTCATAGCAACAAGATAAACCCGACAACAGCCCTAAGATATGCCTGTATACAGCAGTGAAAACGCTGCTCACTGAACAACGAAATAAACGAGAAAAAGTTTTTAAAAATGATACCATGTCATTCTACAGTCAATATCTGGGACTAAATATTAAATAAATATAAAACCTTACTGTTGGTTTTACGTGTAGAGATGTCCCTTTTGAGACTGAGTGGTCATATATTGTCTTGGACAATCAGTTTGGGAAATATAGGCGCATCTGTGACGCCTGGGTATCTTCCAAAATAGCTGCGCGTAATACCACACCTGTTGTTTACGGCGTCGTCGCCCTTTTTAGTACAGTCTGGCTTGATTGACAATTCATTTATTCAGTAGGTGAGAGTATGAGCTTTCTAACGATGTATAACATGTCTAATTCTGCTTTTGGAATAGCGTTTTATAGGTCAGCGTAACAGAAAATATTCTTAGCATCGCATTCACTTGCGCATTCACTCTATGTTAGCATAAAAATACGTTGCAGCTAACGAAAGGTGGTCAACGATATTTCGTAATTTCTTGGAAAATACTATTATTATTGAGGACTTCTGGACATAGCTAAGCCATATGTTTGCTGATAGACCTAGCTAACCTCGTTTTCTGGAGCAAAACAGAAGCGAATAGGATAGTGTCATTGATACTGTCTCTGTCTCTATCTACTGAACATAGAGGAGATTTCATCATTGCTATGCTCGTATTACTGCTCAAAATATTTCGGTTATATACGTTATTTTTGAAATTAAGTATCTTTAAATAGGTTAGTGGTGTTATATAATGTGAATATTTCACACTGTAAATGATAGCGTTAGATGGTAGTGTAATAGTTTTTGTGAAGGATGCCACAGTGATGACGTCAGAGTTGGACCATTGCCAAAACGTGGTGGGCGGTCGAAAATTGTTTTCATGTTGTCCTACCCTCATACAAGAAAACATACGAGAGTACAGAGTATAGAAATACACACGAGTTAATTATTACACATTTAGGTACTGTACTGCATTGTGTGACAATATTTTTGCATTATTTTTTAAATCTGATAGCAATGTTTCATCTTAAACCTTCATAAGGGGCTCATTTATATGCTTTATAATGGACAAAAAGCATTTTATTCCATTTTGGAGAGATTTTGAATATGTTTCTGGACACCTAGCTATTTTAGATCACTGTACTGACTGAAAGCTTGTAATTCCCATTTGAAAATTATGCAACAGTGATTTTCTTGAGTCAAAACAATTGATTTGTATTGAAATATGTGAATATGTTGTGATTTACAACAATGCATAATTTAGACATTTTGGATAGATTTGGAGACGCTGGGTACACTGCTTAGTTTTTGCTTCATACATCTATAGTAGTTCTACATATCCACCCTTAGATTTTATGAACTTGTGGTCAAAAAGTTTTTGATCTAGCACATGTATAGTTTAACCTGTATCTCTCAGTATTTCATTGCAAAATTAAAAAGTGCAAATTTATTTTTGATTTTTTGTCAAAACAATTGCATTTGTGGCAGTTTATTTCTATCAAAATTATGAATATAAACTAATCTGCGTTAGTATTGTAAATTGTACAAATGTCTTGCTTCATTTAAGCCATTTTTCAAGTCTCTGTGGTGTTTACATCTGGAGTTATAAAGCTTTAAATAGGGTACCCCCTAAATGGGCAAGGATTGGCAAAATTTGGCTTGTGCCTTAAGAGGTTAATAGATGAGAAACGTAATGTCCACAAGGGTTGACCTCATTTTCGAATTCATTGTTTATTAACAACCTGGTTCAATAACAACCTTTAAGTTGAAGCCTCTTCAACATATTAATATGCATAGGCCTATAGTGTTACAACACTGAACAATAGAAAAATATGTTAAATATATTTCAAAAATTAAACAGTTGTAAAGTAAATAATCTTTAAAACAGGTCTTTCACTATTAAATAGATTTAAAAACAGCATATTTTAATAACAATACAGCATCTATCTATAATGAAATATTTCCAAATTGGAACACCTATTGCTACTGAAGTGAACTGAGTCAAAGCTTGCGCTGTATCAAGGAGCTGAGTGCAAGCACAAGTCACCTCACTTGGCAACCTTAGTTGCTACTGCCTTCTAGCGAAGATTCTGACAAATGACACTTTTCATCCTCTCAATCAGTAATGCGGGAGACAATTTTCCCTGGCTTTTACATTTGACTCAAAACTACCGAACGTCGGAATATTCTAATACCGAACCGTTTTTTATTTTATTTTATTATATATTTTTTTAAAGTACCGAGAAAGTGCTGAAGTTTTGGTATACCGTGCAACACTACGTCAGACACATATTCCAATCCATTGCTCAGCTTAGCAGAGAATGCACATTTCAGAGCGCCACAGAGACAGATAGAATAACAACACATAAATGCACATTTCAAATAATAAATACAACATTGAGAAAAAACGGATATAAAAGACGTAATATCAACTCGCGATCTGCGTGCTGCGCGCAAAGTAGCCTACCGTTTGATTCATTTAGAGATTGGCAGATAAGAAAAATTTTGGTACGCTGACCTATAAAACGCTATTCCAAAAGCAAAATCAGACATGTTATACATCGTTAGAAAGCTTATACTCTCACCTACTGAACAAATGAATTGTCAATCAAGCCAAATTGCACTAAAAAGGGCGACAACGCCGTTAGCAACAGGTGTGGTATTACGCACAGCTATTATTGAAGATAGCCGACCCAGGCGTCACAGATGCGCATATATTTCGCAAACGGATTGTCCAAGACAATATATGACCACTCATTCGCAAAAGGGACATCTCTACGCGTAAAACCAATGGTGAGATTGTATATTTATTCAATGTTTATTCCCAGTTATTGACTGTAGAATGACATGGTATAATTTTTAAAAAAGTTAGTCTCGCTTATTTCGTTATTCAATGAGCAGAGTTTTCACTGCTGTATTGGCATATTTTAGGGGTAATGTCGGGTTTATCTTGTTGCTACGGGATATTGCATTACATTACAGGCATTTGGCAGACGCACCTATCCAGAGCGACGTACATCAAAGTGTTTAACCATAACCAGGAACAAGTGTTTCGAAAACCCGAGAGGGCAGTAGCCTACCGTTCCGAGTGCAGGGAACAACCGCATAGTTCAACTTGGACCCTGTAGGTTAAACTGATTAACACTAACACAAACAAGAACAGCAACAACGCAGTCTATGCAAAAATATAAGCAATAGTTAAGACGAGTGCATTAACTAAGTCACCTATGAAACAGCTAACTAGTTACAACCCAAATCTTACAGTCAATGTAGAGATTAAATTGAGAATACGATTTACAGCATGAATTGCGTCTTTTGTTTATATTCAATATTAGTAATTGCAGCGAGAAACAGCAGCTGTAGACACAAGATAGTTTATATTATGGTAGCAACGGAACAAAGCGGACTACATAGGCTATGTATTACCGTCATATTTTAATTATACCAGCGTGTTTTCGCGCGTTTACACGAAACTGAAATACTATCAAAAAAATGGTTTAGCTATTTCTCAGCATAATGACAGATTCAAAGACTAAACGAACTCACCAGATATTGTCTTCAAATGGATGCATGCTCAAGAAAAGTAATTATTCATCCTCTGAAAAAGCTTTTACTAACAAACATTTGGTAGCCTCTTCAGGTGCTTCCCCGACGTTCAGACCCTACCCTCACTGATGAAAACTAGACCCTACGGTGTCGGATTACTTGCGTCGCCATGGATGTCGCTTGCCGTAAAGAAGTTTACTAGATGTCGTAACCGTTTAGATTTGGAGATCCAGCGCTACCGCACCCCACCTAATAAAAAAGTCCAAATGGCGGGCAAACCATATGGCAGACATAGGTGCTCCCAATGGGAAAGTTATAGAGCACATTCAGATGCATCGGTCGATGAAGTTTTGTGTTGATCTGACTTACGGTGTGGGAGTTATGACCTTTTAAAGTATGACCCTTTGTTATAGCGCCACCATCTGGCTGACATAGGTGATTTTTCGTGGCTGAGTAGTGGGGGGCCATAGGAACCCACCTACCAAAGTTGGTTAGTCTACAATTTATGGTTGCAGAGCCTCAGACATTTTAGTAGAGAAAACTGCCACGCCCCAACTATAAAGTCAAAATGGCGGGCAAACAATATGGCGGACATAGGTGGTCCCAATGGCAAAGATGTAGAGCACGTTCAGATGCATAGGTCGATGAAGTTTTGTGTTGATCTAACTTATGGTGTGGGAGTTATGGCCTTTTACGCATTACCCTTTGTTATAGCGCCACCAACTGGCCGACATAGGTGATTTTTAGTGCCTGAGTAGTGGGGGGCCATAGGAACCAACCTACCAAATTTGGTTACTCTAGGACTTATGGTTGCTGAGCCTCAGACACTTATAGCGGAGAAAAATAATAATAATAATAATTAAAGCCGCAAGCGGCGTTGGGAGGGGTCCAAGCATTGGCACCATCACGCCCCCTATGGAGCGATTTAAAAATGGCTTTGTCCTCATGATCATATGCCTTCACCCAACATATCTACTAAATATCGTGATAAGCAATGGATTGGAATATGTGTCTGACGTAGTAAAATATTGATGACTTATGGCCAATTTTTGCTAAGAGACGCTGGCGGATGACTTAGTTGCGTCGCCATGGATGTGTCCTGGCCGCTTCCCGTAAATGTCTTTACTATGTTGTAACACTTAGATGGCATGTCGTAACACTTAGATGGCCCGGTGTGTGTGTACAGCTGCAGCGCTTCCATGCCGCAACTAAAAAAGGCGTCACACCAGTGTTGTCACGATACCAAAATTTTGACTTTGATACCGATGCCAGGTTTAGTATCATGATAATTGATACTGAAACAATACTGATTCAATACTCGGTACCTAACGATACTGAAATTACCTTAATTGATCAGAAATGTAATGTCCACAAGGAATGACCTCATTTTCGAATTCACGGTTTATTAAAAACCTGGTTTATTAACAACCTTTAAGTTGAAGCCTGTTCAGCATATCAATAAGCATAGGCCTATAGTGTTACAACACTAAACCATAGAAAACTATATTAAATATATTTCAGAAATTAAACAATTGCAAAGTAAATAATATTTAAACAGGTATTTCACTTTTAAATAAATCTAAAAACAGCATATTTCAATAACAATACAGCATCTTCCTATAATCAAATATTTACAAATTAGAACACCTATTGCTACTGAAGTCAACTGAGTCTAAGCTTGCGCTGTATCAACCACGAAGAATGCACAAGCGCAAGTCACCTCACTTGGCAACCTTAGTTGCTACTGCCTTCTAGCGAAGATTCTGACAAATTACACTTTTCATCCTCTCAATCAGTAATGCGGGAGACAATTTTCCCTGGATTTTACATTTGACTCAAAACTACCGAACGTCGGAATATTCTAATACCGAACCATTTTTTTATTTTTATTTTTTTAAGTACCGAGAAAGTGCTGAAGTTTTGGTATACCGTGCAACACTACCTCAGACACATATTCCAATCCATTGCTCAGCGTAGCAGAGAATGCACATTTCAGAGCGCCACAGAGACAGATAGAATAATAACACATGAATGCACATGTCAAATAATAAATACGACTTTGAGAAAAAACGGAAAAAAGACGTAATATCAACTCGCGATCTGCGTGCTGCGGGCAAAGTAGCCATCCGTTTTATTTATTTAGACATTGGCAGATAAGAAAAAATTTGGTTACGCTGACCTATAAAACGCTATTCCAAAAGCAAAATCAGACATGTTATACATCGTTAGAAAGCTTATACTCTCACCTCCTGAATAAATGAATTGTCAATCAAGCCAAATTGTACTAAAAAGGGCGACAACGCCGTAAGCAACAGGTGTGGTATTACGCACAGCAATTACTGAAGATAGCCGACCCAAGCGTGACAGATGCGCGTATATTTCGCAAACGGATTGTCCAAGACAATATATGACCACTCATTCGCAAAAGGGACATCTCTACGCGTAAAACCAATGGTAAGATTGTATATTTATTCAATGTTTAGTCCAAGATATTGACTGTAGAATGACATGGTATATATATTTTTAAAAAGTTAGTCTAGCTTATTTCGTTATTCAGTTAGCAGCGTTTTCACTGCTGTATTGGCATATTTTAGGGCTAATGTCGAGTCTGTCTTGTTGCTACGGAATATTGCATTACATTACATTACAGGCATTTGGCAGACGCTCTTATCCAGAGCGACGTAGGCTACGACAAAATGTAAAACCATAACCAGGAACAAGTGTGTCGAAAACCCTAGAGGGCAGTAGCCTACCGTTCTAAGTGCAGGGAACAACCGCATAGTTCAACTTGGACCCTGTAGGTTAAACTGATTAACACCAACACAAACAAGAACAGCAACAACGCAGTCTATGCAAAAATACAAGCAATAGTTAAGACTAATTAAGTCACCTACGAAACAACTACCTAGTTACAACCCTAAGCTTACAGTCAATTTAGAGATTAAATTGAGAGTACGATTTCTCTCAACATAATGACGGATTTAAAGACTAAACGAACTCACCCGATATTGTCTCCAAATGGATCCATGCCAAAGAAAAGTAATGATTCATCCTCTCAGATAGCTTTTACTAACAAACTTTTAGTAGCAAAAAATGAAATACCAACTCGCCATCGATGCTACCTATGCGCAGAGTACCGTGTTATTTATTCAGACACTGGCAACTACAGCATAAATTGCGTCTTTTGTTTATATTCAATATTAGTAATTGCAGCGAGAAACAGCAGCTGTAGACACAAGATAGTTTATATTATGGTAGCAACGGAACGAAGCGGACTACATATGTATTACTGTCATTGTTTAATTATACCAGCGTGTTTTCGCGTGTTTACACGAAACTCAAATACTATCAAAAAAATGGTTTAGCTATTTCTCAGCATAATGACAGATTCAAAGACTGAACGAACTCACCAGATATTGTCTTCAAATGGATGCATGCTCAAGAAAAGTAATTATTCATCCTCTGAAAAAGCTTTTACTAACAAACTTTTGGTAGCCTCTTCCAGTGCTTCCCCGACGTTCAGACCCTACCCTCACTGATAAAAACTAGACCCTACGGTGTCGGATTACTTGCGTCGCCATGGATGTCGCTTGCCGTAAAGAACTTTACTCGATGTCGTAACACTTAGAATTTGGAGGTACAGCGCTACCGCACCCCACCTAATAAAAAAGTCCAAATGGCGAGCAAACCATATGGCGGACATAGGTGGTCCCAAAAGCAAAGTTGTAGAGCACATTCAGATGCATCGGTCGATGAAGTTTTGTGTTGATCGGACTTACGGTGTGGCAGTTATAGCCTTTAAATGTATGATCCTTTGTTATAGCGCCACCATCTGGGCGATATAGGTGATTTTTCGTGGCTGAGTAGTGGGGGGCCATAGGAACCCACCTACCAAAGTTGGTTGGTCTACAACTTATGGATGCTGAGCCTCAGACATTTTAGCGGAGAAAACTGCCACGCCCCAACGAAAAAGTCTAAATGGCGGGCAAACAATATGGCGGACATAGGTGGTGCCAAAGGCAAAGTTGTAGAGCACCTTCAGATGCATAGGTCAATGAAGTTTTGTGTTGATCTAACTCATGGTATGGGAGTTATGGCCTTTTACGCAAAACCCTTTGTTATAGCGCCACCATCTGGCTGACATAGGTGATTTTTAGTGCCTGAGTAGTGGGGGGCCATAGGAACCCACCTGCCAAATTTGGTTGCTCTAGGACTTATGGTTGCTGAGCCTCAGACACTTTTAGCGGAGAATAATAATAATAAGAATAATAATAATAATAATAATAATCCTAACAGATACAATAGGGTTCCACCAGCTTCGCTGCTTGGACCCCTAATAATAATAATCCTAACAGATACAATAGGGATCCACCAGCTTCGCTGCTTGGACCCCTAATAATAATAATAATAATAATAATTAAAGCCGCAAGCGGCGTTGGGAGGGGTCCAAGCATTGGCACCATCGCGCCCCCTATGGAGCGATTTTAACATGGCTTTGTCCTCATGATCATATGCCTTCACCCAACACATCTACTGAATATCATGATGATCGTATGAAATATTGATGACTTATGGCAAATTTTGTGCGAAGAGACGCTGTCGGATGACTTAGTTACGTCGCCATGGATATGTCCTGGCCGCTTCCCGTCAAGGCCTTTACTATGTCATAACACTTAGATGGTCCGGCGTGTATGCACAGCTGCAGTGTTTCTGCGCCGCAACTAAAAAAGGCGTCACACTAGTGTTGTCACGATACCAAAATTTCGACTTTGATACTGATACCAGGTTTAGTATTACAATACTCAATACTGAAATGATACTTGAAACTTAAACGATGCTAATTCGATACTCGGTACCTAACGATACTGAAATTACCTTAATAGATGAGAAAGGTAATGTCCACAAGGGTTGACCTCATTTTCGAATTCACGGTTTATAAAAAACCTGGTTTATTAACATCCTTTAAGTTGAAGCCTATTCAACATCAATAAGCATAGGCCTATAGTGTTACAACACTGAACCATAGAAAACTATATTAAATATATTTCAGAAATTAAACAATTGCAAAGTAAATAATATTTAAACAGGTCTTTCACTTTAAAATATATCTAAAAACAGCATATTTCAATAACAATACAGCATCTTCCTTTAATAAAATATTTACAAATTAGAACAGCTATTGCTACTGAAGTGAACTGAGTCTAAGATTGCGCAGTATCAACCACGCAAAATGCACAAGCGCAGGTCACCTCACTTGCCAACCTTAGTTGCTACTGCCATCTAGCGAAGATTCTGACAAATTACACTTTTCATCCTCAGTAATGCGGGAGACAATTTTCCCTGGCTTTTACATTTGACTCAAAACTACCGAACGTCGGAATATTCTAATACGGAACCGTTTCTTTTTTAAGGACCGAAAAAGTGCTGAAGTTTTGGTATACCGTGCAACACTACGTCAGACACATATTCCAATCCATTGCTCAGCTTAGCAGAGAATGCACATTTCAGAGCGCCACAGAGACAGACAGAATAATAACACATAAATGCACATTTCAAATAATAAATACGACATTGAGAAAAAACGGAAAAAAGACGTAATATCAACTCGCGATCTGCGTGCTGCGCGCAAAGGAGTCTACCGTTTTATTTATTTAGACATTGGCAGATAAGATAAATTTTGGTTACGCTGACCTATAAAACGCTATTCCAAAAGCAAAATCAGACATGTTATACATCGTTAGAAAGCTTATACTCTCACCTACTGAATAAATGAATTGTCAATCAAGCCAAATTGCACAAAAAATGGCGACAACGCCGTAAGCAACAGGTGTGGTATTACGCACAGCTGTTATTGAAGATAGCCGACCCTGGCGTCACAGATGCGCGTATATTTCGCAAACGGATTGTCCAAGACAATATATGACCACTCATTCGCAAAAGGGACATCTCTACGCGTAAAACCAGTGGTAAGATTGTATATTTATTCGATGTTTAGTCCCAGATATTGAATGTAGAATGACATGGCATAATTTTAAAAAACTTTGTCTCGTTTATTTCCTTATTCAGTGAGCAGCGTTTTCACTGCTATATTGGCATATTTTAGGGCTAAAGTCGGGTTTATCTTGTTGCTACGGAAAATTACATTACATTCCATTACAATACAGGCATTTGGCAGACGCTCTTATTCAGAGTGACGTACAACAATAACCAGGAACAAGTGTGTCGAAAACCCTAGAGAGAAATGCCGTTCCAAGTGCAGGGAACAACCGTTAGTTCAACTTGGACCCTGTAGGTTAAACTGATTAACAATAACACAAACAAGAACAGCAACAACGCAGTCTATGCAAAAATACAAGCAATAGTTAAGACGAGTGCATTAACTAAGTCACCAACGAAACAGCTAACTAGTTACAACCCTAAGCTTACAGTCAATTTAAAGATTTAATTGAGAAAACAATTTCTCTCAGCATAATGACGGATTTAAAGACTAAACGAACTCACCCGATATTGTCTTCAAATGGACCGTATTATTTATTTAGACATTGGCAGACTACAGCATAAATTGCGTCTTTTGTTTATATTCAATATTAGAAATTGCAGCGAGAAACTGCAGCTGTAGACACAAGATAGTTTGTTATGTTATGGTAGCAACGGCACGAAGCGGACTATATGCATTACCGTCACTGTTTCATTGGACCAGCGTGTTTTCGTGCGTTTGCACAGAAACTCAGAACCTATCAATAAAATGGTTTAGCTATTTCTCAGCATAATGACAGATTCAAAGACTAAACGAATTCACCCGATACTGTCTTCAAATAATGTCTGGCACTGTCTTCCACTGCTTCCCCGACGTTCAGACCGTCCCCTCACTGATAAAAACTAGACCCTACGGTGTCGGATTACTTGCGTCGCCATGGATGTCGCTTGCCGTAAAGAAGTTTACTAGATGTCGTAATCGTTTAGATTTGGAGCCACAGCTCTTCCGCGCCCCACCTAATAAAAAAGTCCAAATGGCAGGCAAACAATATGGCGGAGATATGTAGCCCCAACAGCAAAGTTGTAGAGCACATTCACATGCGTCGGCCTATGAAGTTTTGTGTTGATCTGATTTACGGTGTGGGAGTTATGACCTTTTAGGCAAAATCCTTTGTTATAGCGCCACCATCTGGCCGACATAGGTGATTTTTGGTGCCTGAGTAGTGGGGGGCCATAGGAACCCACCTGCCAAATTTGGTTGCTCTAGGACTTAAGGTTGCTGAGCCTCAGACATTTTAGCAGAGAAAGCTTCCACGCCCCAACGTAAAAGTTAAAATGGCGGGCAAACAATATGGCGGACATGGGTGGTGCCAATGGCAAAGTTGTAGAGCACGTTCAGATGCATAGGTCGATGAAGTTTTGTGTTGATCGGACTTACGGTGTGGGAGTTATGGCCTTTTACGCAAAACCCTTTGTTATAGCGCCACCATCTGGCCGACATAGGTGATTTTTAGTGCCTGAGTAGTGGGGGGCCATAGGAACCCACCTTCCAAATTTGGTTGCTCTACGACTTATGGTTGCTGAGCCTCAGACACTTTTAGCGGAGAAAAATAATAATAATAATAATAATAATAATAATAATAATAATCCTAACAAAAACAATAGGGTTCCACCAGCTTCGCTGCTTGGACCCCTAATAATTAAAGCCGCAAGCGGCGTTGGGAGGGGTCCAAGCATTGGCACCATCGCGCCCCCTATGGATCGATTTTAAAATGGCTTTTTCCTCATGATCATATACATTCACCCAACATATCTACTGAATATCATGATGAACAATGGATTGGAATATGTGTCTGACATAGTAAAATATTGATGACTTATGGCCAAATTTATACTAAAACATGCTGGCGGATGACTTAGTTGCGTTGGCATCGGATGTGTCCTGGCCGCTTCTCGTAAAGGTCTTTACTATGTTGTCACACTTAGATTAGATGGCATGTTGTAACACTTAGATGGCCCGGTGTCTGTGTACAGCTGCAGCGCTTCCATGCCGCAACTAAAAAAGGCGTCACACTAGTGTTGTCACGATAGCAAAATTTTGACTTTGATAACGATACCAAGTTTAGTATCATGATAATTGATACGGAAACAATACTGATTCAATACTCGGTACCTAACGATACTGAAATTACCTTAATTGATCAGAAACGCAATGTCCACAAAGGTTGACCTCATTTTCGAATTCACGGTTTATTAAAAGCCTGGTTTATTAACATCCTTTAAGTTGAAGCCTGTTCAACATATCAATAAGCATAGGCCTATAGTGTTACAACACTAAACCATAGAAAACTATATGAAATATATTTCAAAAATTAAACAATTGCAAAGTAAATTATCTTTAAACAGGTCTTTCACTTTTAAATAAATCTAAAAACAGCATATTTCAATAACAATACAGCATCTTCCTATAATATAATATTTACAAATTAGAACACCTATTGCTACTGAAGTCAACTGAGTGTAAGCTTGCGCTGTATCAACCACAAAGAATGTACAAGCGCAGGTCACCTCATTTGCCAACCTTAGTTGCTACTGCCATCTAGCGAAGATTCTGACAAATTACACTTTTCATCCTCAGTAATGCGGGAGACAATTTTCCCTGGCTTTTACATTTGACTCAAAACTACCGAACGTCGGAATATTCTAATACGGAACCGTTTCTTTTTTAAGGACCGAAAAAGTGCTGAAGTTTTGGTATACCGTGCAACACTACGTCAGACACATATTCCAATCCATTGCTCAGCTTAGCAGAGAATGCACATTTCAGAGCCCCACAGAGACAGACAGAATGATAACACAAATACACATTTCAAATAATAAATACATTTAAAAAAACGAAACAAAAAACGAAATATCAACTCGACAACCCTGCTAGCATGCGTGCTGTGCGAAGAATACCTTATTATTTATTTAGACATTGGCAGACTACAGCATTTGCGTCTTTTGTTTATATTCAATAGTAATTGCAGGGAGAAACTGCAGCTGTAGACACAAGACAGTTTGTTATATTATGGTAGCAACGGAATGAAGCGGACTACATATATAGGCTATATTTACCGTCATTGTTTTGTTATACCAGCGTGCTTTCGCGCGTTTGCAGAGAAACTCAATTACTATCAATAAAAATGGTTTAGCTATTTCTCAGCATAATGACGAAAATAATTTTCAACCGTCCACCTCGTTTTAGCAACGTTCCAACACTGTCGTCGTCACTGTTCCATGGGTCACAAAAACTATTACACTAACGCTTGCATTGCAGTGTGAAATATCCGCATTATATAATGCCACTAACCTATTTAAAGACACTCAATTTAAAAAATAACGTATATAACCGAAATATTTTGAGCAGTAATACTTACATAGCAACATGACATTTTATCTGTGTTTAGTAGTATAGAGACACAAAATCAATGACAAAGTCCTATCCGCTTCTGTTTTGCGTCAGAAAACGATGTCAGATAGGTCTATCAGCAAAGAAATGGCTTAGCTATGCCCCGAAGTCCTCAATAATAGTAGTACTCTCCAAGAAATTATGAAAACCGTTGACAATGTTTCGTTAGGTGCATCGTCTTTAATGCTACGCCACAGTGAATGCGCAAGTGAATGCGAGAAGAAAATATTCCGTTACGCTGAACTATAAAACGCTATTCCAAATGCAAAATCAGACATGTTATACATCGTTAGAAAGCATATTCTCTCATCTACTGAATAAATGAACTGTCAATCAAGCCAAATTGTACTAAAAACGGCGACAACGCCGTAAGCAACAGGAATCACAAACGGATTGTCCAGGACAATGTATGACCACTCAGTCGCAAAAGGGACATCTCTACGCGTAAAACCAATGGTAAGATTGTATATTTATTCAATGTTTAGTCCCAGATATTGACTGTAATATGAGATGGTATAATTAAGAAAAACTTTGTCTCGTTTATTTCGTTATTCAGTAAGCAGCATTTTCACTGCTGTATTGGCATATTTTAGGGCAAATGTCGGGTTTATCTTGTTGTTACGGAATATTAGCCTACATTACATTACAGGCATTTGGCAGACGCTCATATCCAGAGCGACGTACAACAAAGTGTCTAACCATAACCAGGAACAAGTGTGTCGAAAACCCTAGAGGGCAGTATCCTACCGTTCCAAGTGCCCCAAGACCGTCCCCTCACTGATAAAAAACTAACCTTACGGTGTCGGATTACTTGCATCGCCATGGATGTCGCTTGCCGTAAAGAAGTTTACTCGATGTCGTAACACTTAGAATTTGGAGCTCCAGCTTTTCCGCACCCCACCTAATAAAAAAGTCCAAGTGGCGGGCAAACCATATGGCGGACATAGGTGGTCCCAAAAGCAAAGTTGTAGAGCACATTCAGATGCATAGGTCGATGAAGTTTTGTGTTGATCGGACTTATAGTGTGACAGTTATAGCCTGTAAAAGAGTGATCCTTTGTTATAGCGCCACCATCTGGGCGACATAGGAGATTTTTCGTGCGTGAGTAGTGGGGGGCCATAGGAACCCACCTACCAAAGTTGGTTGGTCTACAACTTATGGTTGCTGAGCCTCAGACATTTTAGCGGAGAAAACTGCCACGCCCCAACGAAAAAGTCTAAATGGCGGGTAAACAATATGGCGGACAAAGGTGGTGCCAATGGCAAAGTTGTAGAGCACGTTCAGAGGCATAGGTCGATGAAGTTTTGTGTTGATCTAAGTTATGGTGTGGGAGTTATGGCCTTTTACGCAAAACCCTTTGTTATAGCGCCACCATTTGGCCGACATAGGTGATTTTTAGTGCCTGAGTAGTGGGGGGCCATAGGAACCCATCTGCCAAATTTGGTTGCTGTAGGAGCTATGGTTGCTGAGCCTCAGACACTTTTAGCGGAGAAAAATAAGAATAATAATAATAATTAAAGCCGCAAGCGGCGTTGGGAGGGGTCCAAGCATTGGCACCATCGCGCCCCCTATGGAACGATTTTAAAATGGCTTTGTCCTCATGATCATATGCCTTCACCCAACATATCTGCTGAATATCATGATGATCGTATAAAAAATTGATGACTTATGGCCAATTTTGTGCTAAGAGACGCTGTCGGATGACTTAGTTGCGTCGCCATAGATGTGTCCTGGCCGCTTCCCGTAAAGGCCTTTACTATGTCGTAACACTTAGATGGCATGTCTTAGCACTTAGATGGTCCGGCGTGTATGCACAGCTGCAGTGTTTCTGCGCCACAACTAAAAAAGTTGCGTCACACTAGTGTTGTCACGATACCAAAATTTTGACTTTGATACTGATACCAGGTTTAGTATTACGATACTCAATACTGAAATGATACTTGAAACTTAAACGATGCTAATTCGATACTCGGTACCTAAAGATACTGAAATTACCTTAATAGATCAGAAACGTAATGTCCACAAGGGTTGACCTCATTTTCAAATTCATGGTTTATTAACAACCTGGTTCATTAACAACCTTTAAGTTGAAGCCTCTTTAACATATTAATATGCATAGGCCTATAGTGTTACAACACTGAACAATAGAAAAATATGTTAAATATATTTCAAAAATTAAACAGTTGTAAAGTAAATAATCTTTAAAACAGGTCTTTCACCTTTAAATAGATTTAAAAAGAGCATATTTTAATAACAATACAGCATCTATCTATAATAAAATATTTCCAAATTGGAACACCTATTGCTACTGAAGTGAACTGAGTCAAAGCTTGCGCTGTATCAAGGAGCTGAGTGCACAAGCGCAAGTCACCTCACTTGGCAACCTTAGTTGCTACTGCCTTCTAGCGAAGATTCTGACAAATTACACTTTTCATCCTCTCAATCAGTAATGCGGGAGACAATTTTCCCTGGCTTTTACATTTGACTCAAAACTACCGAACGTCGGAATATTCTAATACCGAACCGTTTCTTTTTTTTCTTCTTTTTTTTTTAAGTACCGAGAAAGTGCTGAAGTTTTGGTATACCGTGCAACACTACCTCAGACACATATTACAATCCATTGCTCAGCTTAGCAGAGAATGCACATTTCAGAGCGCCAAAGAGACAGATAGAATAACAACACATGAATGCATATTTCAAATAATAAATACGACATTGAGAAAAAACGGAAAAAAAGACGTAATATCAACTCGCGATCTGCGTGCTGCGCACAAAGTAGCCTACCGTTTTATTTATTTAGACATTGGCAGATAAGAAAATTTTTGGTTACGCTTACCTATAAAACGCTATTCCAAAAGCAAAATCAGACATGTTATACATCGTTAGAAAGCTTATACTCTCACCTACTGAATAAATGAATTGTCAATCAAGCCAAATTGTACTAAAAAGGGCGACAACGCCGTAAGCAACAGGTGTGGTATTACGCACAGCTATTATTGAAGATAGCCGACCCAGGCGTGACAGATGCGCATATATTTCGCAAACGGATTGTCCAAGACAATATATGACCACTCATTCGCAAAAGGGACATCTCTACGCGTAAAACCAATGGTAAGATTGTATATTTATTCAATGTTTAGTCCCAGATATTGACTGTAGAATGACATGGTATAAGTTTTAAAAAACTTTGTCTCGTTCATTTCGTTATTCGGTGAGCAGCGTTTTCACTGCTGTATTGGCATATTTTAGGGCAAATGTCGGGTTTATCTTGTTGCTACGGAATATTGCATTACATTACATTACAGGCATTTGGCAGACGCTCTTATCCAGAGCGACGTAGGCTACAACAAAAAGTATAACCATAACCAGGAACAAGTGTGTCGAAAACCCTAGAGGGCAGTAGCCTACCGTTCTAAGTGCAGGGAACAACCGCATAGTTCAACTTGGACCCTGTAGGTTAAACTGATTAACACTAACACAAACAAGAACAGCAACAACGCAGTCCATGCAAAAATACAAGCAATAGTTAAGACGAGTGCATTAAGTAAGTCACCTACGAAACAGCTAACTAGTTACAACCCTAATCTTAGTCAATTTAGAGATTAAATTGAGAATACGATTTCTCTCAGCATAATGACGGATTTAAAGACTGAACGAACTCACCCGATATTGTCTTCAAATGGATCCATGCAAAAAAAGTAATGATTCATCCTCTCAAATAGCTTTTACTAACAAACTTTTAGAAGCAAAAAATGAAATACCAACTCGCCATCGATGCTACCTACGCGCAGAGTACCGTGTTATTTATTCAGACACTGGCAACTACAGCATAAATTGCGTCTTTTGTTGATATTCAATATTAGTAATTGCAGCGAGAAACTGCAGCTGTAGACACAAGATAGTTTATATTATGGTAGCAACGGAACGAAGCGGACTACATATGTATTACCGTCATTGTTTAATTATACCAGCGTGTTTTCGCGCGTTTACACGAAACTCAAATACTATCAATAAAATGGTTTAGCTATTTCTCAGCATAATGACAGATTCAAAGACTAAACGAACTCACCAGATATTGTCTTCAGATGGATGCATGCTCAAGAAAAGTAATTATTCATCCTCTGAAAAAGCTTTTACCAACAAACTTTTGGTAGCCTCTTCCAGTGCTTCCCCGACGTTCAGACCCTACCCTCACTGATAAAAACTAGACCCTACGGTGTCGGATTACTTGCGTCGCCATGGATGTCGCTTGCCGTAAAGAAGTTTACTAGATGTCGTAATCGTTTAGATTTGGAGCCACAGCTCTTCCGCACCCCACCTAATAAAAAAGTCCAAATGGCAGGCAAACAATATGGCGGAGATATGTAGCCCCAATAGCAAAGTTGTAGAGCACATTCACATGCGTCGGTCTATGAAGTTTTGTGTTGATCTGACTTACGGTGTGGGAGTTATGACCTTTTAGGCAAAACCCTTTGTTATAGCGCCACCATCTGGCAGACATAGGTGATTTTTAGTGCCTGAGTAGTGGGGGGCCATAGGAACCCACCTGCCAAATTTGGTTGCTCTACGACTTATGGTTGCTGAGCCTCAGACACTTTTAGCGGAGAAAAATAATAATAATAATAATAATAATTAAAGCCGCAAGCGGCGTTGGGAGGGGTCCAAGCATTGGCACCATCGCGCCCCCTATGGAGCGATTTAAAAATGGCTTTGTCCTCATGATCATATACCTTCACCCAACATATCTACTGAATATCGTGATAAGCAATGGATTGGAATATGTGTCTGACGTAGTAAAATATTGATGACTTATGGCCAATTTTTGCTAAGAGACGCTGGCGGATGACTTAGTTGCGTCGCCATGGATGTGTCCTGGCCGCTTCCCGTAAATGTCTTTACTATGTTGTAACACTTAGATGGCATGTCGTAACACTTAGATGGCCCGGTGTGTGTGTACAGCTGCAGCGCTTCCATGCCGCAACTAAAAAAGGCGTCACACCAGTGTTGTCACGATACCAAAATTTTGACTTTGATACCGATGCCAGGTTTAGTATCATGATAATTGATACTGAAACAATACTGATTCAATACTCGGTACCTAACGATACTGAAATTACCTTAATTGATCAGAAACGTAATGTCCACAAGGAATGACCTCATTTTCGAATTCACGGTTTATTAAAAACCTGGTTTATTAACAACCTTTAAGTTGAAGCCTGTTCGGCATATCAATAAGCATAGGCCTATAGTGTTACAATACTAAACCATAGAAAACTATATTAAATATATTTCAGAAATTAAACAATTGCAAAGTAAATAATATTTAAACAGGTCTTTCACTTTTAAATAAATCTAAAAACAGCATATTTCAATAACAATACAGCATCTTCCTATAATCAAATATTTACAAATTAGAACACCTATTGCTACTGAAGTCAACTGAGTCTAAGCTTGCGCTGTATCAACCACGAAGAATGCACAAGCGCAAGTCACCTCACTTGGCAACCTTAGTTGCTACTGCCTTCTAGCGAAGATTCTGACAAATTACACTTTTCATCCTCTCAATCAGTAATGCCGGAGACAATTTTCCCTGGATTTTACATTTGACTCAAAACTACCGAACGTCGGAATATTCTAATACAGAACCATTTTTTTTTTTTTTTTTTTTTTTTAAGTACCGAAAAAGTGCTGAAGTTTTGGTATACCGTGCAACACTACCTCAGACACATATTCCAATCCATTGCTCAGCTTAGCAGAGAATGCACATTTCAGAGCGCCACAGAGACAGATAGAATAATAACACATGAATGCACATTTCAAATAATAAATACGACTTTGAGAAAAAACGGAAAAAAAGACGTAATGTCAACTCGCGATCTGCGTGCTGCGGGCAAAGTAGCCTTCCGTTTTATTTATTTAGACATTGGCAGATAAGAAAAAATTTGGTTACGCTGACCTATAAAACGCTATTCCAAAAGCAAAATCAGACATGTTATACATCGTTAGAAAGCTTATACTCTCACCTCCTGAATAAATGAATTGTCAATCAAGCCAGATTGTACTAAAAAGGGCGACAACGCCGTAAGCAACAGGTGTGGTATTACGCACAGCAATTACTGAAGATAGCCGAGCCAAGCGTGACAGATGCGCGTATATTTCGCAAACGGATTGTCCAAGACAATATATGACCACTCATTCGCAAAAGGGACATCTCTACGCGTAAAACCAATGGTAAGATTGTATATTTATTCAATGTTTAGTCCAAGATATTGACTGTAGAATGACATGGTATATATATTTTTAAAAAGTTAGTCTAGCTTATTTCGTTATTCAGTTAGCAGCGTTTTCACTGCTGTATTGGCATATTTTAGGGTTAATGTCGAATCTATCTTGTTGCTACGGAATATTGCATTACATTGCATTACAGGCATTTGGCAGACGCTCTTATCCAGAGCGACGTAGGCTACAACAAAATGTAAAACCATAACCAGGAACAAGTGTGTCGAAAACCCTAGAGGGCAGTAGCCTACCGTTCTAAGTGCAGGGAACAACCGCATAGTTCAACTTGGACCCTGTAGGTTAAACTGATTAACACCAACACAAACAAGAACAGCAACAACGCAGTCTATGCAAAAATACAAGCAATAGTTAAGACTAATTAAGTCACCTACGAAACAACTACCTAGTTACAACCCTAAGCTTACAGTCAATTTAGAGATTAAATTGAGAGTACGATTTCTCTCAACATAATGACGGATTTAAAGACTAAACGAACTCACCCGATATTGTCTCCAAATGGATCCATGCCAAAGAAAAGTAATGATTCATCCTCTCAGATAGCTTTTACTAACAAACTTTTAGTAGCAAAAAATGAAATACCAACTCGCCATCGATGCTACCTATGCGCAGAGTACCGTGTTATTTATTCAGACACCGGCAACTACAGCATAAATTGCGTCTTTTGTTTATATTCAATAATAGAAATTGCAGCGAGAAACAGCAGCTGTAGACACAAGATAGTTTATATTATGGTAGCAACGGAACGAAGCGGACTACATATGTATTACTGTCATTGTTTAATTATACCAGCGTGTTTTCGCGTGTTTACACGAAACTCAAATACTATCAATAAAATGGTTTAGCTATTTCTCAGCATAATGACAGATTCAAAGACTGAACGAACTCACCAGATATTGTCTTCAAATGGATGCATGCTCAAGAAAAGTAATTATTCATCCTCTGAAAAAGCTTTTACTAACAAACTTTTGGTAGCCTCTTCCAGTGCTTCCCCGACGTTCAGACCCTACCCTCACTGATAAAAACTAGACCCTACGGTGTCGGATTACTTGCGTCGCCATGGATGTCGCTTGCCGTAAAGAAGTTTACTCGATGTCGTAACACTTAGAATTTGGAGGTACAGCGCTACCGCACCCCACCTAATAAAAAAGTCCAAATGGCGAGCAAACCATATGGCGGACATAGGTGGTCCCAAAAGCAAAGTTGTAGAGCACATTCAGATGCATCGGTCGATGAAGTTTTGTGTTGATCGGACTTATGGTGTGGCAGTTATAGCCTTTAAATGTATGATCCTTTGTTATAGCGCCACCATCTGGGCGACATAGGTGATTTTTCGTGGCTGAGTAGTGGGGGGCCATAGGAACCCACCTACCAAAGTTGGTTGGTCTACAACTTATGGTTGCTGAGCCTCAGACATTTGAGCGGAGAAAACTGCCACGCCCCAACGAAAAAGTCTAAATGGCGGGCAAACAATATGGCGGACATAGGTGGTGCCAATGGCAAAGTTGTAGAGCACCTTCAGATGCATAGGTCGATGAAGTTTTGTGTTGATCTAACTCATGGTATGGGAGTTATGGCCTTTTACGCAAAACCCTTTGTTATAGCGCCACCATCTGGCCGACATAGGTGATTTTTAGTGCCTGAGTAGTGGGGGGCCATAGGAACCCACCTGCCCAATTTGGTTGCTCTAGGACTTATGGTTGCTGAGCCTCAGACACTTTTAGCGGAGAAAAATAATAATAAGAATAATAATAATAACCCTAACAGATACAATAGGGTTCCACCAGCTTCGCTGCTTGGACCCCTAATAATCCTAACAGATACAATAGGGTTCCACCAGCTTCGCTGCTTGGACCCCTAATTAAAGCCGCAAGCGGCGTTGGGAGGGGTCCAAGCATTGGCACCATCCCGCCCCCTATGGAGCGATTTTAACATGCCTTCACCCAACACATCTACTGAATATCATGATGATCGTATGAAATATTGATGACTTAGGGCCAATTTTGTGATAAGAGACGCTGTCGGATGACTTAGTTACGTCGCCATGGATATGTCCTGGCCGCTTCCCGTCAAGGCCTTTACTATGTCGTAACACTTAGATGGTCCGGCGTGTATGCACAGCTGCAGTGTTTCTGCGCCGCAACTAAAAAAGGCGTCACACTAGTGTTGTCACGATACCAAAATTTCGACTTTGATACTGATACCAGGTTTAGTATTACGATACTCAATACTGAAATGATACTTGAAACTTAAACGATGCTAATTCGATACTCGGTACCTAACGATAGTGAAATTACCCTAATAGATGAGAAACGTAATGTCCACAAGGGTTGACCTCATTTTCGAATTCATGGTTTATTAACAACCTGGTTCATTAACAACCTTTAAGTTGAAGCCTCTTCAACATATTAATATGCATAGGCCTATAGTGTTACAACACTGAACAATAGAAAAATATGTTAAATATATTTCAAAAATTAAACAGTTGTAAACTAAATAATATTTACAACAGGTCTTTCACCTTTAAATAGATTTAAAAACAGCATATTTTAATAACAATACAGCATCTATATATAATAAAATATTTCCAAATTGGAACACCTATTGCTACTGAACTGAATTGAGTCAAAGCTTGCCCTGTATCAAGGAGCTGAGTGCAAGCACAAGTCACCTCACTTGGTAACCTTAGTTGCTACTGCCTTCTAGCGAAGATTCTGACAAATTACACTTTTCATCCTCTCAATCAGTAATGCGGGAGACAATTTTCCCTGGCTTTTACATTTGACTCAAAACTACCGAACGTCAGAATATTCTAATACCGAACCGTTTCTTTTTCTTTTTTTATTTTTTTAAGTACCGAGAAAGTGCTGAAGTTTTGGTATACCGTGCAACACTACGTCAGACAGATATTCCAATCCATTGCTCAGCTTAGCAGAGAATGCACATTTCAGAGCGCCACAGAGACAGATAGAATAATAACACATAAATGCACATTTCAAATAATAAAGACGACATTGAGAAAAAACGAAACAAAAGACGAGATATCAAGTCGCGACCTACGCGCAGAGCAGCCTACCGTTTTATTTGTTTAGACATTGGCAGATGAGAAAATTATCGGTTACGCTGACCTATAAAACACTATTCCAAAAGCGAAATCAGACATGTTATACATCGTTAGAAAGCTTATACTCTCACCTACTGAATAAATGAGTTGTCAATCAAGCCAAATTGCACTAAAAAGGGCGACAACGCCGTAAGCAACAATTGTGGTATTATGCAGAGCTATTTATGAAGATAGCCGACCCAGGCGTCACAGATGCGCGTATTTTTCACAAACGGATTGTCCAAGACAATATATGACCACTCATTCGCAAAAGGGACATCTACGCGTAAAACCAATGGTAAGATTGTATATTTATTCAATGTTTAGTCCCAGATATTGACTGTAGAATGACATGGTATAATTTTTTTTTTTTAAAGTTAGTCTAGCTTATTTCGTTATTCAGTGGGCATCGTTTTCACTGCTGTATTGGCATATTTTAGGGCTAACGTCGGGTTTATCTTGTTGCTACGGAATATTGCATTACATTACAGGCATTTGGCAGACGCTCTTATCCAGAGCGACGTAGGCTACAACAAAATGTATAACCATAACCAGGAATAAGTGTGTCGAAATCCCTAGAGGGCAGTAGCCTACCGTTCTAAGTGCAGGGAACAACCGCATAGTTCAACTTGGACCCTGTAGGTTAAAGTGATTAACACTAACACAAACAAGAACAGCAACAACGCAGTCTATGCAAAAATACAAGCAATAGTTAAGACTAATTAAGTCACCTACGAAACAACTACCTAGTTACAACCCTAAGCTTACAGTCAATTTAGAGATTAAATTGAGAGTACGATTTCTCTCAACATAATGACGGATTTAAAGACTAAACGAACTCACCCGATATTGTCTCCAAATGGATCCATGCCAAAGAAAAGTAATGATTCATCCTCTCAGATAGCTTTTACTAACAAACTTTTAGTAGCAAAAAATGAAATACCAACTCGCCATCGATGCTACCTATGCGCAGAGTACCGTGTTATTTATTCAGACACCGGCAACTACAGCATAAATTGCGTCTTTTGTTTATATTCAATAATAGAAATTGCAGCGAGAAACAGCAGCTGTAGACACAAGATAGTTTATATTATGGTAGCAACGGAACGAAGCGGACTACATATGTATTACTGTCATTGTTTAATTATACCAGCGTGTTTTCGCGTGTTTACACGAAACTCAAATACTATCAATAAAATGGTTTAGCTATTTCTCAGCATAATGACAGATTCAAAGACTGAACGAACTCACCAGATATTGTCTTCAAATGGATGCATGCTCAAGAAAAGTAATTATTCATCCTCTGAAAAAGCTTTTACTAACAAACTTTTGGTAGCCTCTTCCAGTGCTTCCCCGACGTTCAGACCCTACCCTCACTGATAAAAACTAGACCCTACGGTGTCGGATTACTTGCGTCGCCATGGATGTCGCTTGCCGTAAAGAAGTTTACTCGATGTCGTAACACTTAGAATTTGGAGGTACAGCGCTACCGCACCCCACCTAATAAAAAAGTCCAAATGGCGAGCAAACCATATGGCGGACATAGGTGGTCCCAAAAGCAAAGTTGTAGAGCACATTCAGATGCATCGGTCGATGAAGTTTTGTGTTGATCGGACTTATGGTGTGGCAGTTATAGCCTACGAAACAACTACCTAGTTACAACCCTAAGCATACAGTCAATTTAGAGATTAAATTGAGAATACGATTTCTCTCAGCATAATGACGGATGCAAAGACTAAACGAACTCACCCGATATTGTCTTCAAATGGATCCATGCCAAAGAAAAGTAATGATTCATCCTGTCAAGAAGCTTTTACGAACCAACTTTTAGTAACAAAAAACTAAATATCAACTCGCCATCCATGATAACTGCTTCATACGCTCAGAGTACCGTATTATTTATGTAGACATTGGTAGAGTACAGCATAAATTGCGTCTTTTGTTTATATTCAATATTAGTAATTGCAGCGAGAAACTGCAGCTGTAGACACAAGATAGTCTGTTATGTTATGGTAGCAACGGAATGAAGCGGACTACATATGTAGGCTATATTTACCGTCATTGTTTTATTATACCAGCGTGTTTTCGCGCGTTTCCAGAGAAACTCAATTACTATCAATAAAAATGGTTTAGCTATTTCTCAGCATAATGACGGATGGGGATGGGACGAAAATAATTTTCAACCGTCTACCACGTTATAGCAACGTTCCAACACTGTCGTCATCACTGTTCCATGGGTCACAAAAACTATTACACTGACGCTTACATTGCAGTGTTAAATATCCACATTATATAATACCACTAACCTATTTAAAGACTCTCAATTTCAAAGATAACGTATATAACCGAAATATTTTGAGCAGTAATACTTACATAGCAACATGACATTTTATCTGTGTTTAGTAGTATAGAGACAGAAAATCAATGACTAAGTCCTATCCGCTTCTGTTTTGCGTCAGAAAACGATGTCAGATAGGTCTATCAGCAAAGAAATGGCTTAGCTATGCCCCGAAATCCTAAATAATAATAGTACTCTCCAAGAAATTATGAAAATCGTTGACAACGTTTCGTTAGGTGCATCGTCTTTAATGCTACGCCACAGTGAATGCGATAAGAAAATATTCCATTACGCTGAACTATAAAACGCTATTCCAAATGCAAAATCAGACATGTTATACATCGTTAGAAAGCTTATACTCTCATCTACTGAATAAATTAACTGTCAATCAAGCCAAATTGTTCTAAAAACGGCGACAACGCCGTAAGCAACAGGAATCACAAACGGATTGTCCAAGACAATGTATGACCACTCAGTCGCAAAAGGGACATCTCTACGCGTAAAACCAATGGTAAGATTGTATATTTATTCAATGTTTAGTCCCAGATATTGACTGTAATATGAGATGGTATAATTTAAAAAAAACTTTGTCTCGTTTATTTCGTTATTCAGTAAGCAGCGTTTCCACTGCTGTATTGGCATATTTTAGGGCAAATGTCGGGTTTATCTTGTTGTTACGGAATATTAGCCTACATTACATTACAGGCATTTGGCAGCCGCTCATATCCAGAGCGACGTACAACAAAGTGTCTAACCATAACCAGAAACAAGTGTGTCGAAAACCCTAGAGGGCAGTATCCTACCGTTCCAAGTGCCCCAAGACCGTCCCCTCACTGATAAAAAACTAACCTTAGGGTGTCGGATTACTTGCGTCGCCATGGATGTCGCTTGCCGTAAAGAAGTTTACTCGATGTCGTAACACTTAGAATTTGGAGCTCCAGCTTTTCCGCACCCCACCTAATAGAAAAGTCCAAACGGCGGGCAAACCATATGGCGGACATAGGTGGTCCCAAAAGCAAAGTTGTAGAGCACATTCAGATGCATCAGTCGATGAAGTTTTGTGTTGATCGGACTTATAGTGTAACAGTTATAGCCTTTAAAAGAGTGATCCTTAGTGATAGCGCCACCATCTGGGCGACATAGGAGATTTTTCGTGCGTGAGTAGTGGGGGGCCATAGGAACCCACCTACCAAAGTTGGTTGGTCTACAACTTATGGTTGCTGAGCCTCAGACATTTTAGCGGAGAAAACTGCCACGCCCCAACGAAAAAGTCTAAATGGCGGGCAAATAATATGGCGGACATAGGTGGTGCCAATGGCAAAGTTGTAGAGCACGTTCAGAGGCATAGGTCGATGAAGTTTTGTGTTGATCTAACTTATTGTGTGGGAGTTATTGCCATTTACGCAAAACCCTTTGTTATAGCGCCACCATTTGGCCGACATAGGTGACTTTTAGTGCCTGAGTAGTGGGGGGCCATAGGAACCCACCTGCAAAAGTTGGTTGCTGTAGGACTTATGGTTGCTGAGCCTCAGACACTTTTAGCGGAGAAAAATAAGAATAATTAAAGCCGCAAGCGGCGTTGGGAGGGGTCCAAGCATTGGCACCGTCGCGCCCCCTATGAGGCGATTTTAAAATGGATTTTTCCTCGTGATCATATGCCTTCACCCAACATATCTACTGAATATCACGATGAACAATGGATGGGAATATGTGTCTGACGTAGTAAAATATTGATGACTTGTGGCCAAATTTATGCTAAGACATGCTGGCCGATGACTTAGTTGCGTTGGCATCGGATGTGTCCTGGCCGCTTCTCGTAAAGGTCTTTACTATGTTGTAACACTTAGAT